>OZ026525.1:22527962-25187962 GCA_964019695.1 Loripinus fragilis | reverse complement strand
TGAGCTGCAATGCTTCGACCAAATGACATGATACAGACGAGCGTATGATTCTTCGATAAACAGTCAAAATTCCTGACTTTTTTTAAAAAAAAAAAGTACCCCAATTGTTTTATACATGTAATATGATTCTCTGAAAGTAACGAAAATCCGACACAAGTTTGTAAAATAACGTCGAATAGTTTTCACTGAAGTCTATCTATGTTTGCAAATAACTGGTAAACAAAACACCACCTTTCAGTTTTCAGTTAAACTTTTCTCTAACAAATTGCACTAACCAACATTGAAACTGGTTATAGCTTAAAGACAATATGTTGATCGTTCATTGGATAATGGGTAATTTAATAACGATAAAATTTGTTTTCATTAAGTCAGAAATGCCTTAAGATAAGGGGTTTTTGAATTTATACTTATTTTTATTTTCATAACATTGCGGCTTTGTTTTAAATTTGAACATAAACCTAAAGTTTGACAACTATGTGCATTATTTAGAATAAAATATCTCACCTGTTCATGAGGACTTGACAGATTGAAAATATGTTAATTGAGAAGCAGAAAAAAATGCTTTAAAAATGATATGAAATATGATAATTCTGTAAATAGAGGGCAGCGCGTTTTGAAAACTCCCTTATGACATATTTAGCATAATAACAGTTAAATGTAAACTATAAGATACAACCATGTTCATTATTAAGTGGGTCTCGACGCGAGAAAACCTGTCTTCGGTGGTTTGCATCCGCGCAGTCTGATCAGCGCCATTGTCATTCGCTTATTGGAAAGTATCATATATAGACTTGCTACGAGCGAAATTTCAACTTTCTAGCTAGTTTCTGTAGCTGAGCATGCGGGTTTGAGTCTTGCTTTGGCGGAAACCCCGAAGACAGGTTTTCTCGCGACGAGGCCCAAGTCTTCAGTAGACTACTTTAAATAACGTTTTGATAAAACGTTAATGACGTCACAAAAGTGCATGCCTACTCGAGGTTGAAACAGGATTTTATAAACTTTTTCCTGCAAGTAGTTTTGAGAATATTACTAAAACTTGCATAATTAGGTGCAAATTTGTCTCAAACTTACAAAAATATTCCGCACATTTACCAAAATGTGTGAAGCAAATTGCTCCATGAAAAACTTCAGTATATAGAAGTGGCCTTCATAATAGCGTCTGTACCGCGAGGAATATACTCGCTTGCACAGAGCTTTGCTAACGTCGTTCCTTTGTAAAACGAAATAACTGTTGAGATTGAAAGTGCTGGACATGTGCGCGTACGAGGAATAGTGTTTGTGTTTCTTGGTGTTTGGCGACAAAAAGTTCTTTCCAATAAAGTAAAACTTTTTGTTGCAGCATATATTTGAAGAAAGTTAAAAAAACTGGCTGCATTCATATTTGAACACCCCTCGTTAAAAAACCACTGTAGACACTGTAACCTGCTTTGAGTGAAAGTAAGAAAAAAAACTACAACTACTGAAAGACAACTGCCTAACAGCTAAACAAGCATTGACAGTATAAAACAAGCAGAAGACAGCCCTTTTGAAAGTAGAATAAAATATGATATAGAAAGGCCACTAATTCTAGGTTGTACAGATACACTTAGTCTATAGAATTGCAAAAGAGAATTCTCTTACGATTAAAAGAAACTTAAACATTGATAGAACATTGTCAAACATCTACATGGTTACGAAGTAAAAGGCCTGCGTACTTTTAAAACAAGAAAAAATTATTTACATAATGGATCTTTAATGAAATAATGAACACACAATACCTATACACTTATATAGAATTATTTTTTCTGAACCCTTAGCTAAAATCTCTCTCTCTCTCTCTCTCTCTCTCTCTCTCTCTCTCTCTCTCTCTCTCTGTCGCTAGCCAAACTAACCCCACCCATCCCGCTTTACCATCATTCAATTAGGGAATTCGAGTTTTGGTCTGTTAATGGAATTATGAACACTTTGGGTCTCTTGCAAAGTAAGTGAAGCACGAAGGGTTTCGTGTTAACTTTGCTAGAGGCCCGAAGTGTTCATAGTTCCATGAATAGACCAAAAATCGAATTTATTACTTATGTTTACATTTTATAAATTTATCAGTCAAGTACATGCGTCAATTTTCACCTAACTTGGCTGGTTTTCCAGATATTTGATTTAAATCAGACATAACAGAGAGTTTAGAATAGCCAAAACGCTAATTTCCGCGATTAACGTCATGGCGATACGTGTTCAACGTCACGTAAACGTCAGTAAACTAGCAACGTTATTGGGTGGCGTTGACGTTGGTCCGCTCAAATGGTGCGTATTTTGTTGTGGCTTAAAATGGATTTGTTCATGAAGGTATGAACGACATCTCAAATGTAAAGGTTAATCTATAGACTCTCAGTGGAAATGTAAATATTCGGGGTTGTAATAAATGATTGCTTACCTTTAATAGGCCACTGGCTGGATATGGTTTACCTCCCCCCCAGGGGGAATTTTGTAGACCATATTTTTCATGAAGCCCAATGTCTTGCAAGGATTTTGCAACATGTTAGCCCTCTGACAATGGCAGCGTTAAGCTGTAACAGCCTGTTACATACGTTACCCTACAAAATATTTGATTACTAAAAATCTTTTTAAGACTTTAGAAAAGTGCAAAAGATAAGGTAAGATTTCCAAATTGGTTGTATTTTCTTAGTAAGCCATTACTGGGCCACAGATATTGACATTTGAAAACAAATATAGTCACCCTCGATGTAGTGTATGTTACATTTTTTCATTGAACCCCCTTTTAAATGATAAAGGCATCTAATATAGTTTGTCCTATTTTTTTTTGAAACCAGTTTATGTTCATTAATTTGGTATTATATTATAGAATTTTTATTCACCTTTTCAAAACTGCAAGCATTACGTTTCTATCTTATATACGTTTGGAGTTATTAGATGTTAAACATGGTACCCCCATATCACACAAAAATGTCAAATGAAATTCTCTAGACTTCGCGCTGGCTATATACCCCCTTTCCCTCAGAGGGGAATTTAGTAAACTATGATTTTAAGATACTACATTATATAAGCCACAAAATGAAATATGTTAGCCCCATGAGAGTGGCAGCGTTAGCGGGTAACATCATGTTACGTACGTTACTCACAAAATAACATTATTTTTTTCCTGATAATGTCTCCAACATGACATATTCACACTTTTTTGAAGTCTGGCACAGGTTTAAGAACTTCTTATAACACAGTTACATAATTTTAGCATTTATTTTTCAAAAAATGTCTTGAGCTTTTGCTGTTGTATATGTTACTTAGTGTTTCATATGTTTTTTCCAAGTATCAGTATGACAGTTATTGACTATACATGTATTACATCCGTCAGTCAATATAGTAAATCTATAAGACTGCTATTCAAATGAATTTAAGTTTCTCATTATGGTGTCTTACACTATTTTACAGCCCAGGTTACATACGTTACTCTCTAAATACCATTAAACATTCAAGATAGGGTCTCCAACACGACCTGCTTGTACTTATTTACATGCTGGCACAGGTCGATGTACTTCTTTTTACTCTGACTCATTTGCTGAGGAAGTAACTCAAAACATAAACTTCCATAAACCCTGTTTTCTTTTATAGAGACATCAAATATAGTTAACATAATACTCATGGAAAGTTTGTAACATACAGTGCAATGTGCGAGTAACAATTTAAAAGATCAAAGAGAACCCATCAGGTAGAAGTTATAGAGCAAATCTTCGTATATTATCCAAGGGTTTAAAGAATTTTCCTATACACAATATTAATCCTCTATCAGATTCATCTTGCAAGGATTTTGCAATAAGCTAGCACTCTGGTAATGGCACCATTACCTTGTAACAGCCAATTATATATATTACCCATCAACATCTTTGATAATTTTAGTAAATGACATGACTTCTGAAAAGTGCAAACCATAAGGTAAGATTCCAAATTGGCTATATCATCCAAGTAAGCTTTTTTTGCATCACATATATGGACCTTTGAAAACAAATATGCACCCAAAGTGTTACGTATGTTACTTTTTTATTATTCCTATATAAATGATTTATGAAACTAATATAGTTTGATATTTTTTTAAATGTGAATGTGCTTACTAACTCATTTTGTATTTAAGAATGATTATGTACCTTTTGGAAACTGCAATTCTTATGTTTCTACCTTTTATAATGTTTGAGTTGTTGAGTTTTGGACATGGCAACCCCATATCACACAAAATGTGAAATATAATTCTGTAGCTCTTTGGTTAGGGTACAATCAAGTTTTCTTTCACCCAGAGGTACTTGATTTCCTTCCCATCTATTTTCCACACTTCTGTGTCTATCTGGAAAGCCTCACTTGTTTTTATGGGAAAGACTTTTAAAATAGTTCAATCTTTGTATGTACATCTTAAGGACAGAAAAGCAGGGTTGAGGTAAGCTCGTGTTCATGCCATTTGAAATAGTCAGTATATGTGTATGGCTTTGGTACTTTTTTCAGAAACATGTCGTACTGCCTCTTATTCGCAGTTACATAAATAGCACATGTTATGGCTACACAATACTGATGAGTGCCTAGAGCAATTCTTTATTTGTTTTCCTACCCTGCTTAGAATGTTGATGAACTAGTGGGGGAGGGGTTCTCTATTAGTTTGATTGGAATAACCTTTCTATGGTACTAACACATCGGTACATTGGTAGTGTCACAATCTGTTAAACGGTGTATTACTGTAGATCTCTTCCCCCATATTCTGGCCAATGTTGCTGACATTCAGAAGGTGCACCTTTTGTTGCATACACCATTGTTGAACAAGCACCCTGGTTATCCTCTGTGAGAACGTTTGTAAGACTTAATAGACTGCTGCTTATACATTGTATATATGTATCAGTGAGTGATAAAACCAACATGCCCTGCCTTTAGTGCCTGGTTGAATACTGGTGCCATCACATCCTTGAAGGTTACAGGAAAAGCTATTATGCTCTGTAGTTACGAAATTAATATCAAAGATATGTGCAGCACTACATGGCCAATCTAATGTTGGTACAATGTGTGATTGCAAGCCATGCGGAAGTTTGGACTTGACAGTTTTGATGGAAAATCTATCAGGAGTTGACAGTGACCATGGTACAGGTCCTAGAAAGAACGGCAGTGTCAACTCAAGGTCAACATTATGTCCAATAGAAAGAAGGTCATGCTGACCAAAGACGCTCCTTTAAGCTCTCATCTGGCTGTTTACGTTTTGTAAATTGGACAATTTCTTCTTGTTTGACCTCGCAAGCCTCAAACCTTTATAAGCTTGTAGCATTTTATTGGGTTGTGAAAATTTTTTTAGCTAAAAGTGAGTCAATGAGGTCTGCAACAGCCTCCCTGCCAATGTCATCAGCCTCAATAAGATCCTTAGCTATGCCAAGCTTAGCAGGAACACCGAAAGACAACAAGTACAGTTCATTGTCTTCAAAACTAGAACTAAAAGGATTGATGTAGCCTGAAACTGCCTCTAGTACTCGTTCTACTTTGGATCTGAGCAGATTGAGTATTTCTTTTCAGTGCATTGAAGAGTTGTGTCAATATATTGAGCTCTGATGCGATGAGTAATACACCATTCCATCTGTAGTACGAAGCGTAGTTCTAGTTGCTGAAGCCTATAATATCTCTTTATTGTTTGCCTGATAGTTATGTCAAAAGCATTTCTTAAGCAAAGAACCAATGGTTGTGACACACTAAACCCATTTTGTTCGAGAAGTTATTTGCATCTGCGATGTTTATCAGACAAATTTATGAGTGTTATCAGTTACACAGATACATATTGTGCGTAGTTGTTGTGATCCTGTGCAATGAACATTGGGAACAAGGTATACAGATAGAGCTGACATGCAATTCAAAGTTGTTTTCCTTGTAGCCCTAATCAGTGTCAACACCATCTGAATTATATCCATATACCATGCCCAGAACTGAGCTTTTTCACAGTGACTGTCTTTCAGAACTTCCTGTTTGAATACATGGTATCTACTGTTTATGATAGCAAACAGCGAAGGTTGATAGATCACATTATATTATTAGTTTATGTCACCATAAATTAATGAGGAACTTCAATTTATTTCAGCCTTATAAATGTTCTAAATTCTCTGACAGACTTTATACATGTATAGCCAACAACTGCTATACAGATACTCAGAATAACTTATGTATCATTTGGTAACACACATAACAGTTAAAGCTCAAGGCATTTATTTAATGAATACTTAAAATAGGTAAAACTTGTTAAAAGAAGTACATAAACCTGTGTCAGCATGCAAATAAGTATAAACAGGGCTTGTTAGAGACATTAACTTGAATGTTTAAGGCTATTTTGAAGGGTAACATACATAACATGGGCCTGAAAAATAGTGTAAGCAACCATAATAAAGAACTTTAAATCATTTAAGTAGCAGCCTTATAGATTTACTATATTCTGTGACAGATGTAATACACGCATAGTCAATAAATACCATACTGATACTCAGAAATAACGCAGGAAACACTAAGTAACGTATACAACGGTAATAACTCAAGCCATTTATAAAATTAATACTAAAAATAAGTAACTGTGTTATAAGGAGGACATAAACCTATGTCAGCATGCAAATATGTACGAACATGTCATGTTTGAGACATTATCAGGGACGTTTAATGCTATTTTGGGGGGTAACATATATAACGTGATGTTACACGTTAACGCTGCCATTCTCAGAGGGCTAACATCTTTCATTTTGTGTCTTATATAATGTAGTTTCAGAAAATCATAGTGTACAAAATTCCCCCTGGGGGGGGAGGGGGGTCTATAGCCAGCTCAAGGCCTATAACCAAATATTCTGCTCTGCTTCAATTGACGTTGCTTCAGCTATCACAATAGGCCTACTGCGGTCTCCAAGTTCAAGATGACAATCATATGACATGCATTTTTACTGGCTTACATGTACCTTTGGACTCCAAATAAGCTCAATGTCACATGTGCCGATGCTGGAATGTACCCATTTGAGCCTAGTCACGGGAAAGCTTCAATCCGAACCACCTCGGCCAATTTCGCGAAATTTCATATTAGCGCAACGATTACATAAAGTTCCGGGAGCGCAGTGGCTCAGTGACAGAATGCATGACTCGAGACCGAGAGGCCGCGGGTTCGAGCTTCACCGGCGTCACTGTATTGTGTCCTTGAGCTAGACACAGACAAATTAATCCTAGCTAAATACTGGTTCAACCCAGGAAGACCCGCCCTATATAACTGAAAGATCGTTGATGGGACGTAAAGAATCAAATCAAACAAAATAAACAAAAATAAAGTTGCAAAATAATTTTGAAAACCAATAGTGTATTATCGCCTAAAACTTGACGTTATATCTCTCCCAGACGCGACGTCGTAACAACACGTTGTTATCTGACGTCAAATGGGCCTCGACGCGAGAAAACCTGTCTTTGGGGGTTTGCGAACAACACAGGCGCAGACCAGCCTGCGCATCCTCGCAGACTGATCAGCGCCTTTGTTATTCGCTTATCGAGATGTATCATATCTAGACTTTCTACGAGGGAAATTTCAATTTTCTAGCTAGTCTTTGTAGCTGAGGAGACTGATTTGAAACTCGCTTTGTAGGAAACCCTGAAGACAGGTTTTCTTGCGACGAGGCCCAAATAGCAATGTCAATAATCTGACCGCGGAGGCTGATCGGTATCTTAGTTATTCGAAAGTGGTATCAAACTGTTTTCGCGTGGAGGACGGAACGATGTAAGCTTAATTTAAACCAGCCGCATCATGTCATTTCAACAATGTGGTATTTTGACAAGTGTAGACACAGACGAGCCTGTGTAGCCTCCGTTAAGCTTAGAAACGATCAGTAGCCTACGATTCATAGAATGTACAAGCGACTAGCAAAAGCTCTGATCAGACTGCGCGTATGCGCAGGCTGGTCTGAGCCTATGCTCGTCGCACATAACACATTGTTGGAAATCTCATGTCGCGGCTAAAATAACGTGACTTTGGAGGAAAAACGATACAATTAATTCTAGACTTTCCGGGTTCATAGGGCAAAGCATCATATTTTAACTGATAATTGAAACGTCTCCGTTTGTTACGAAATTCTGAAAGGTACAAATATTGTAAACTGATCTTTTTGGGCTTTGTTAAATTAACCTTTAGTATTCTGCATTATTCGGTTATGATGTCGGTGTGCCGCGGTCCCTTAAATCGCACTAGGCATATACATTTAGTACTCTGGTGGATTCTGCCACAATTTATATTGATGCAATTAGCATGGATTTGTCCATTCTGTATTCTAAGGGGTCTCAGGTCAAAAATCCTAAAGTTTAATATACTTTGAAGAAATTTTTATCTTAGCAAACAGTGTAGATCTTGATGAAATGTGCATGCGTATTTTGTTGAAATTTTAATTTTAGCCCATAAAGAGCCGCCTTTTATTTGCAGCAGACACGATTTCAAAATTTGCTGCTTTTTCAAAAATAACACACTAGACATGATATTTCATGTACGGAAAAATGTGCGACTTTTTTCCACAACGATGTTTTAAGCAAAAGTAAGTAGAGATTTTTTCGTGCTTTTTTATCTTTATCCAGAAAGTTATACACCCTTTTCCATCCCACATTTTTCGCGATCTAGCGATACCAGGATATCCTCATAAAGCTTCTTGCTTTGAGTACAGACTCTGTCACAATTTTTTAGCGATATAGATCGGGCCTGAATTATAGAAATTAGCTGTACGGACAACATTTATTTTCTTTGTGGCAGAGTTTGTACATACAGTAAGAAGCTTAAAGAGGATATTCTGGTAGCGTTTGATCGGGGAAACATGTGGGCTGGAAACTTTCTGGGTATAGATGAGAAAACACAGAGAATTTTTCTTACATTCGAACAGAATGTCCGTACAATGTACAGTGTATCCAAGCAAAAACCACGTAACTACCCACCCTAGAAATTTGACGCCTCGAATATTAAATGTTTTACTGTATGAGAGAAAAAATCCTTGCTCTTAAATTGGTTGGAAATGGCTCTATTTCAGGGTCATAAATTACAATGCCTCCTTAAAATTAAGTACTACCTTAGTTAAGTATCGATATTTCAACATGATATTTCAAATGTTTAATGAATTGCCTGTCTCGGTGCAATATGAATGGTCAAAGATCTCTCTGTGATCTACAGAATATGTGAAATAATTTTAATTTTAAGAAATTTGAAACCTATTTTTGTATCCTAAAAATCAATCATGACTTAATTTAAGTAGCACTTAACTTTAAGGAGGCATTGTAGTTTTGGGCCGATGGCTTAAACATGTAAAAACTGAACTTCCGCGCATTACAACAGTTCAATGTTCTATTGCTGTTTGTTCAATAGCCTTTGTTACTCCCCTTGCGAGTGAGACTTTTATCATTAGTCCTTGCCCCGAGGTTAAAAACTTTTTCCATGTTCAACTGAGCACAAAACTGAAAAAATAAACACTTTGCTTGCTTTTCAACTCGCAGATACTGTGTTTATCATGTAAATAAAAGTTAAAATCAGGGCTCGAAAATTGTACACGTCCGCTCGTATTTACGAGTGGAAGTTCGGTAAGGGCGAGTGGAAATTGCCATTTGCTAGCCCGACAGGACGAGTAGATTTTTTGGTTTTGTAATTATTTTTGAGAAAAAAAGAAGTAACTAGCAAAAGCAAAGCAAACACAGTGAAGAAAGGTCGTTCGGTAGGTTTAAAATGTCTCTAAAATGTGACTGGATGTTTACACTAGTCAGCAGTAAATGCAACCCAGTAAAATCTGGTTGATCTTTGAACTTAATACCGGGACACATTGGAAAATCAATTCGGCCTAAGGGTTTTGAAAGTATAAAGCCGACGTTCCGGATTTTATCTCTGTATACGAAAACGGGGGTCAGTCTGATTACCGCAGGATACCGCAGGCTACCACAAGGTTGATGGTCCTGATCTTATGGAATACAATCCCACAGAAAGCATTATAAACTGGTTAAACAGTGGTAAAGGGACTAGACACATTAAAGGGCACATATGTACTGGTCCGAGTGGTCCAAAATCTGCTGCATCTTAGTCTAATGTAGATGACTGAATAGTCTGATAGCCAGGATTAATCCGAGCCCAAAATGATGATGGGACCTTAAATGGGCCAATGGCCCATATACCATTCAAATACATGCGAATTTCCAAATTTTAATGGGCCATTTGAAATTTTTATGGGCCCTTTGCAAAATTTGATGGGCCCAAGAATCCTTAATATCCACATTAGAGCATGATTGATATGAGATTTGAAGAGCTTGTATATGGGGCCCAGCCAAAAATAAAGTCCGTTTAAGCAAAACATTAATAGTTTTCTCACAAAATGGATCGGGCCCATCCTAGGATGAACCCTTGATGGCTGAAAGGGAATAGTGTAAACCACAGTCTTATTTGTTTTGACATATATTACTTGTCAGTTGATGTCACATGTCACCTAAAACTAATTGTAAATAAGTTACTGAATTATGTGTTTTGTCTCTTTTAAAATACCAGATTTAAGGACGAGTTCAACTGGAGTAAGGACGAGTGAAAAATTTAGACCACTTGCCCCACAGGACGAGTAGGTCCAAACAATTTTTTCGAGCCCTGAAAATGCCAACAATTGTTGGCATTTTAACATTTATGAGCATGAAATTTGTCATGCTCATAAGTTGAGTTGAGCATAAAAAAGTTTTTATACCTAGGGGCCTGGTTTTGCGACGTATGTCTTGTGTGTCCCTCCTTGTATTGTAATATAGAGGGCTGGTATTCTTGTTTATATTATTATTATTATTATTATTATTATTATTATTTTTATGTTGTTGTTGTTGTTGTTGTTGTTGCTGCTGCTGCTGTTGTGTTTGCGTTTTGTATGTTCCTCTGGGTGCAGCATCCACGCAAGCTAAACAATGTATGTGCTTTAACAACAACATAATCTAGGGTGAAGATTTGGTCAGAAAAATAAATTAAAGACCATGTTGTCCGTTGTAAGGCGGTGTAAGGAGTTTCCTTACGCTTTTTAGTAGGAGCTAGGGGCATTTCAAATTTGAGAAAAGCATTTGTACCATCAAAATTGGTAAAACTCGACACAGTCTACTCTTAAATTACTGTCCAAACGAACTGGATCACCATTTTAAGTTAATCAAAAACCATAAGAATTAAGAGTGTAAAGCTGTAACATATGGCATTGGACTTTTTAATTACTCATAATTACATAATAAGCATCATCATAACTGCAATGCTGATTTCTGTAAAAATGCGAGGGCTGGTCAAATATGAATGAAAGTCGCGGCTTCTTCGACTTTCTTCACATATATGCTACGACAAAATGCCATACCCATTTGCCGGTTTTAAAATGGCATCATACATAAAGAAACACTCACTATATTTCTCTATTAACAGCCGCTTATGTAAAGGCCATTCCTGTATACTAATGTTTTCTCAGAAGCAAATTGAAATACTGGTATATGTGCGAATATAGTGTCATATCTTTGTAAGTTTGAGACAAAATGGGAAAAACATGGCGGATTGTGTGGACGGAATATTCTTGCCACCGTTATTTTTGAAGAATAATAATGGATGCCTAGCCCAGTATTATCCCAAAATCAATCGTTGAAGTATTGAACAGACTGGAGAACGATGAGGACAACCTATTCTCGTTGAAACTCACGCGAAGTAAGGATTCATTCTCATTGACCGTCAGCTGCAAACTTCGCGCCAAAACTCCCAACAAAGCCAAGGACAACAACAGCGAGGTCACCGGACGTACTACTTCTGCGAAACCAGTAAGGAGACGTCGACGGAAGAAGAACCAATCTCCCTCTGCGTTGGCTCGTTCTAGGAAGAGACACGCACGTTTCCTGGAAAAGAAGTTAGCTGGAAAACCGGTTTTAGCTCTGCCAGAAGAGAAGAGTATTACTACAGTTCCTGGAGTCCCGGATGCTGTTGATTCTCTGTGTGTAAAGGAACTGGAAAATACCAGCCCTGTTGGTGGTAGTAGCAGGGACCTCGTGTCTTTAGAAGATCCAACATCAAGCCCAGATTCTGATCCAGACCTGTCAATAAACGAACGGGCAATTCTTCGTAAATTTATTGACACTGTAAATATTGACAGTGACGATAATGACGATGATTTGAGCTGTGTACATAGTATTTGCTCTAACTGTAAACGTCCGCCTGAAAAAGGAGAGGAACTTAAACGGTGTTCGCTCTGTCACATATACCGCTATTGCAGCATTCAGTGCCAGAGGAAAGATTGGGACTTTCACCGATTTGCTTTTTCCGTTGTTGCCAAGAGGTCTGACACTGTCAAAGCCTAAAAGTTGCTACTGTTCGGACCTGTATATATTCCTGATATTAGTGTTTTTTTATGTTCATCCAGACCTTTTATAACATATTGATGCTTTAGCTGATTTTGCATCCAATTCGGTGGTGGCTTTAACTAGAGTCAAAAGGATACTGTTTACATGTATAAGCTTTTCAAAAAAGCTGGCGGTCGTTTAGCCTTATCATTGTATGTATTCTTGCCCACTGCATGCTTCCAATTCGAACTTCTAGAGCTTGTACATGTAGATTTATTCTAAGCTCTGATTATTAACATCTGAACTGTGATTTGTTACAATTTAACACATGCTTCCTGCGAGGATGTTGCTTGATCTTTTGAAAGCAACTGGCTTATGCATGGTATGTTATGGTAATGTATCTAGCATGCGACGTCTTTATGGAAAATCATTTGACAACACTAGACAGCACATTTTTCTTAAACCTGATGCCAGAAAATCAAAGTCACAGTGGTTGCTTAACTGTATATGTACAGACTCCGTGATCCCAAGATGTGTTCACAAACCAAATTTGGGATTCCTAGGATTTATGCTCGTGACATGATTTTTCTAGATCTGATGGCAGTGGTAAAGGTGCGTGACGCTCCATGACCCTAAATGCATTAAGACACGAATTTTGGCATTCCTACCTAAAATAATATAGGAGATATACACCAATATGATATGAACACTCAAAGACTTAGGACACTAAGGACATGCAGTTTGATTACTATATGCCTCCCTTTGGGGGCATAAAACCTGTTTGTCATGACCGTCATAAGACAGTGCCTGAATTCATAGTAATTCTATATGATCAGATGTGGATGACAATCATATAAGTACGTTTACTGATGTGAAGTTCGCTCGCACTCTTTGCCAATCAAGGACGTTTTGACTTTGGGACGTTTCACTTTCGCCAGCTTTTTTGAAAAGCTAATACTTATAGCGTTTACATAAGCGACATGGCAAATTGACGCCTTCTTTGTGAAAATTAAATTCGCAAACGAGCTTGCCTCGCGCTATAGGTAGCCCTACAGATTTCACGGACAGTTTACTTCGCGCTGTAGGTCAACCCACGATATTTGGTACCCCACTCGTTGTTCGGCAGCGAATAAAATATAGCCTGAGCACGGCATAAAGGTTTGGTGAAAACCTGAATTTGATGTATGTTTTGATTGAAGTTTATATAAGCGGCCGGCCACGGCCGACCGCAATGAAAACTTGTACAAGGTGGTGGGGCTATTGTATTTTGACAGACTTGACATATTTGTATATTTAAAGAACTTTACTCACGAAGGTTCTACTGGTTTATACCAGGTGTGCTTATAAAGGCAGAATTTATAGAACAGAACAGAATGGCACCAAATTTTAGATGCAAGTTGACGGAACATTGACAAAGTCGCTTGCAGGAAAAAGTTTATTTTATTCTGTTTCAATCTCAAGTAAACAGGCACGTTGATGTCAATAATTTTATGGTAAACGTCATTTTGAGTTATCTTCTGGTGATGCAATAATGAACATCGCTGTGTCTTTTTCTTTGCGTTTTGCTTAAAGCATGCTTAATACAGTGAACCACATTAGTTACGCACCAGTTATAAAATGTTAAATCTCTCAGAAATGACATATGCTACATTTATTCTGAGACTACCAGCATAAAGCCCATCTATAGTTGCATTAGCCGTAGAAATTATATTGTGATGAGATGAGTAACCAGTGAGAAAATGGATCTTGAAGGGCACTACCCTCAAAACACAATTTCACATTGCATTATTTCGAATGAAACTCAGCTCATATTGCACTTTTTCAGGGTCGGATTTCTGCAATGCCAGATATAAGAGCCGATTTATTTTTCGCAATATCTATGACTGGAATGTGTTTGTTAACTTTCTCAGTTTTTTAAACGTTTTACTATTTTGATTCCCAGCTGACCAAGGTTTGAGTTAATTTTATTACTTTTTTTAAAGTTAGTTAAAATTTTGTATGATTCTGAGTAAACTAGTTATCAAAACGCTTCTTTTATTATTTCATGTTAACCATGTAACCACCGTTTATTTTCGTAAAAAATATATGGATTTATTGGCGTCAAGGTGTTGACGTTAGTGATGACGTCACTACTACCAAGCCTATAAGACGTGTCAATAATAAGATGTTTTAGTGTTTTGATACTTCTATGTCACCAAGTAACTCATAACAAAACAATTTGCGAAGGAAAACCTGTTCGATTATTGTAAATGACTTTAATATGACGTCAAAACGAGCATTTCTTCAAAACGTAACAGCGTTTCTAACTTTAACGACCTAAAAAGGGCTTTTTACTTGTATAAAACAATTTTTGGGGGTGTTTGTCGGTCACAACGATCACCATGGACAATTCCAAGCTCAAAACGCAAATTGAAAATATAGACGTTCAGGTTGCACTAGCATTTTGTCAAAATTACTTTTGACGTTGCAAAATGATTCGCATGAGTGATTTTGATATTTTTTCTATGTCATCAAACAGATAAAATGTCAATAATTAAATAAGCATAGAGAATGTTTGATTCCTGCATTTTTGTCAAAATGTGGGCCCTGAAAAGGTGGTGTCTAACTAAAGTGGCTCACTGTATGTCATAAGGGAGTTTTCACAACGCTCCGTCCTCTATTTACAGAGTTATCACATTCTATATTATTTTCCAAGCTTTTTCTGATTCTTAATGACGTGTTTACATTAATTAAAATATGTTCAATATGTCTAGTCCTCAAGACCAAGTAAGTAATTTTATTGTAAATAATGCCTATTTTGGTAAAACCAAAAGTTAACGTTCAAATTTAGATTAAAGCCGTCAAGTTATGATAACAAAATCAAGTAAAAGTTCTATAACCCCTTCACTTAAGGCATTTTTAATAAAGTGCTTTTCAGCGTTTAAAAAATACCCATTATCATTCAATGAGTTGTAGCATCAACTCAAGCGATCAACAATTGTATTCGAGTTAAATTTAGTTTAAATGTTGCTTCGTGCATTTTGTTAGAGATAAGTTTGACTGAAATCTGAAAGGTTGTGTTTTGTTTACCATTTATTTGCAAACATAAGGAGACTTTAGTGAAAACGATTCGATGCAATTTAACAAAACCTGTCGTATTTTCACAATTTTCACAGAATCATGATATAAGTACATGTATATGGGGATACTTCCTTAAAAAGATCAAGAAATTTTACCGATTTATCGAAGAAGTATACGCTCGTCTATATCACTGGTATATGTTCGAAGCATTGAGTCTGTGACCCTTATTCAAAGGGTTATAACTTGATAAGCTTACTGTTTTTTTCTTTAGGTCTGGTGCCTGTTTAAAGGTGACATATAGTCCTTTATAGAAACATATACCATTTTGTCGTATCATATATGTGAAGAAAGTTATGAAGCTACTTGCATTCATATTTGGACAGCCCTCGTACTTTAGTGGCATAAAAAGTTTCCCCAAAAGTAAAAGTGCTCATTTTATACCATGATTTCAACATTGAAACCAATATGATCATTATTTCAACTTTCGTTTTCTGTAGGAATACAGTCACGCGCCTAAAAAGTCTCATGTTGCTAATCTCACATTAGCAACTGGCCTCGTGTAGCCTATCTTTTATTAGTTACGCTCATCTCACATGGGTAGAGATGTGGGAAAGATTTTCCCACCAGCGGCCTTACATAGGGATCACTGGATCATGTATGCATTAGTATGTGAGAAAGAAATATCTCACATGGGTAAAATCAACGGTAATCTCGATCTTGTGTGCGAGAAAACAACAAACAATCCTTCATTGTACAGACAGGGGATAACGACAACTGTCCCCGCACGGTGCGTTTCTGCGCATGCGTCATTTTTTTTCAAAATAGACCGCCAAAAAACCCAATGTCTATTAATAGCGCTTAACAAGATGCAGCTTTTAAAAAAGATAAGACTTTATGTAGAAGTCATATTTTTTAAGATGTGTGAAATGTGGAAGGATGCCTCTATGGATGCTTAATGTAAATAATCGCACATCATTTCCAACAATTTCCTACAATGTGCCCCCGAACCCAATCCTCCATTTAGACTCAGATCAGCCTTTGCGTATGTGCAGTTGTAAACGTATCAGTGTATTTGCTATTTCCTTTATGAGGATGACTTTCACAAGCGCAAATTTCTTTAACTATGATCAGACAATGGCTATCGCCTGCACATATATCATATAAGGCTAGCCTGGAAACATGTCTTAATTCTTGTAATAGAATGAAGGCAAATGGATGGGCATGTTTCCCCTTAGATAAACGTACAACTATGTTCTGAAGTCGTTGTGATGAGACGGTCAGAACTGGATGAGCGTATTTCTATATCAGATATGGGTATAACCATATTCTATCTACGATCAAAGCTGGCTGATCATGTTCCTTATCAGGTAGATATATAAATATTATCTTACCATTGTAATGCGACGAGCAGGTTCCTTATGAAATAGGGGTATAACCATGCTCCGAACGTGGTCATGAGACGATCACAACGGACAGAGCATGGTTCTAACCTGAATAAGGTATAACCATGCTCTGACGGTTATCACGAAACGATCACAACTGACGGAGCATGTTTCATACCTGCTCTGTCCATTATCATGAGACGATGACAACTGTCGGAGCATGTTTCATCCATAAATGATATATAACCATGCTCTGACCGTTGTCATGAGACGATATAAACTGACAGAGCATGTTTCATACCTTAGGGATGAATAACCATGCTCTGACCGTTGTTATGAGACGATGACAACTGACGGAGCATGCTTCATACATAAATGATATATTACCATGCTCTGACCGTTGTCATGAGATGTTGACAACTGATGGAGCAAGAGTAATACCGAAGAAAAAAATTACCATGCTCTGACCGTTGTCACTAGACAATAACAACTTACGGAGCATGGTTCATACCTTAGGGATATATTACCATGCTCTGACCAGTGGCATGAGACGATAACAACTGACGGAGCATGGTTCATACCTTAGGGATATATTACCATGCTCTGACCGTTGTCACTAGACGATAACAACTGACGAAGCATGGTTCATACCTTAGGGATATATTACCATGCTCTGACCGTTGTCATGAGATGATAACGACTGACGGAGCATGGTTCATACCTTAGGGATATATTGCCATGCTCTGACCGTTAACACTAGACGATAACAACTTACGGAGCATGGTTCATACCTTCCGGATATATTACCATGCTCTGACCGTTGTCACTAGACGATACCAACTGACGGAGCATGGTTCATACCTTCGGGATATATTACCATGCTCTGACCGTTGTCACTAGACGATAACAACTGACGGAGCATGGTGAATACCTTAGGGATATATTACCATGCTCTGACCGTTGTCACTAGACGATACCAACTGACGGTGCATGGTTCATACCTTAGGGAAATATAACCATGCTCTGACCGTTGTCACTAGACGATAACAACTGACGGAGCATGGTTCATACCTTAGGGATATATTACCATGCTCTGACCGTTGTCATGAGATGATAACAACTGACGAAGCATGGTTCATACCTAAGGGATATATTACCATGCTCTGACCGTTGTCATGAGATGATAACAACTGACGGAGCATGGTTCATACCTTAGGGATATATTACCATGCTCTGACCGTTGTCACTAGACGATAACAACTGACGGAGCATGGTTCATGCCTCAGGCATATATTACCATGCTCTGACCGTTGTCATGAGACGATAACAACTGAGGGAGCATGGTTCATACCTTAGAGATATATTACCATGCTCTGACCGTTGTCATACGACGATAACAACTTACGGAGCATGGTTCATACCTTAGGGATATATAACCATGCTCTGACCGTTGTCACTAGACGATAACAACTGACGGAGCATGGTTCATACCTTAGGGATAAATTACCATGATCTGACCGTTGTCACTAGACGATAACAACTGACGAAGCATGGTTCATACCTTAGGGATATATTACCATGCTCTGACCGTTGTCACTAGACGATACCAACTGACGGAGCATGGTTCATACGTTAGGATATATTACCGTGCTCTGTCCGTTGTCACTAGACGATTACAACTGATGGAGCATGGTTCATACTTAAGGGATATATTACCATGCTCTGACCGTTGTCATGAGATGATAACAACTGAGGGAACATGGTTCATACCTAAGTGATATATATCCATGCTCTGACCGTTGTCACTAGACGATAACAACTGACGGAGCATGGTTCATACGTTAGGGATATATTACCTTGCTCTGTCCGTTGTCACTAGACGATTACAACTGACGGAACATGGTTCATACCTAAAGGATATATTAGCATGCTCTGACCGTTGTCACTAGACGATAACAACTGAGGGAGCATGGTTCATACCTTAGGGGTATATTACCACTACTCTAACCGTTGTCACTAGACGATAACAACTGACGGAGCATGGTACATACCTTTGGGATATATTACCATGCTCTGACCGTTGTTATGAGACGATAATAACTGATGGAGCATGTTTCATACCTAAGGGATATATTACCATGCTCTGACCGTTGTCACTTGACGATAACAACTGACGGTCCATGGTTCATACCTAAGGGATATATTACCATGCTCTGACCGTTGTCCTGAAACGATAACAACTGACGGAGCATGGTTCATACCTTTGGGATATATTACCATGCTCTGACCGTTGTCCCTAAACAATAACAACTGACGGAGCATGGTTCATGCCTTAGGGATATATTACCATGCTCTGACCGTTGCCATGAGACGATAACAACTGACGGAGCATGGTTCATACCCTTGGGATATATTACCATGCTCTGACCGTTGTCACTAGACGATAACAACTGGCGGAGCATGGTTCATACCTTAGGGATATATTACCATGCTCTGACCGTTGTCACTAGACGATAACAACTGACGAAGCATGGTTCATACCTTAGGGATATATTACCATGCTCTGACCGTTGTTATGAGACGATAATAACTGATGGAGCATGGTTCATAACTTAGGTATATATTTCCATGCTCTGAATGTTGTCACTTGACGATAACAACTGACGGTCCATGGTTCATACCTTGTCATACCTTTGGGATATATATTACCATGGTTCATACCTTAGGGATATATTACCATGCTCTGACCGTTGTCATGAGATGATAACAACTGAGGGAGCATTGTTCATACCTTAGGGATATATTACCATGCTCTGTCCGTTGTCACTAGACGATAACAACTGAGGGAGCATGGTTCATACCATAGGGATATATTACCATGCTCTGACCGTTGTCACTAGACGATAACAACTGACGAAGGATGGTTCATACCTTAGGGATATATTACCATGCTCTGACCGTTGTTATGAGACGATAACAACTGATGGAGCATGGTTCATAACTTAGGGATATATTACCATGCTCTGACCGTTGTCACTTGGCGATAACAACTGACGGTCCATGGTTCATACCTTAGGGATATATTACCATGCTCTGACCGTTGTCATGAGACGATAACAACTGACGGAGCATGGATCATACCTTTGGGATATATTACCATGCTCTGACCGTTGTCACTAGACAATAGCAACTGACGGTGCATGTTTCATACCTTAGGGATATATTACCATGCTCTGACCGTTGTCATGAGACGATAACAACTGACGGAGCATGGTTCATACCTTTTGGATATATCACCATGCTTTGACCGTTGTCCTGAGACGATAACAACTGAGGGAGCATGGTTCATGCCTTTGGGATATATTACCATGCTCTGACCGTTGTTACTAGACGATAACAACTGACGGAGCATGGTTCATACCTATGGGATATATCACCATGCTCTGACCGTTGTCACTAGACGATAACAACTGGCGGAGCATGGTTCATACCCTAGGGATATATTACCATACTCTGACCGTTGTCATGAGACGATAACAACTGACGGAGCATGGTTCATACCTTCGGGATATATTACCATGCTCTGACCGTTGTCACTAGACGATAACAATTGACGGCGCATGGTTCATACCTAAGGGATATATTACCATGCTCTGACCGTTTTCACATGACGATAACAACTGACGGAGCATAGTTCATACCTTAGGTATATATTACAATGCTCTGACCGTTGACACTAGATGATAACAACTAACGGATCATGGTTCATACCTAAGGGATATATTACCATGCTCTGACCGTTGTCATGAGATGATAACGACTGACGGAGCATGGTTTATACCTTAGTGATATATTACCATGCTCTGATCGTTGTCATGAGACGATAACAACTGACGGAGCATGGTCCATACCTTAGGGATATATGACCATGCTCTGACCGTTGTCATGAGACGATAACAACTGACGGAGCATGGTTCATGCCTTAAGGATATATTACCATGCTCTGACCGTTGTCATGAGACGATTACAACTGACGGAGCATGGTTCATACCTTTGGGATATATTACCATGCTCTGACCGTTATCACTAGACGATAACCACTGACTGAGCATGGTTCACCTTAGGGATATATTACCATGCTCTGACCGTTGTCATAAGACGATAACAACTGAGGGAGCATGGTTCATACCTTTGGGATATATTACCATGATCTGACCGTTGTCATGAGACGATTACAACTGACGAAGCATGGTTCATGCCTTAGGGATATATTACCATGCTCTGACCGTTGTCATGAGATGATAACAACTGACAGAGCATGGTTTATACCTTAGGGATATATTACCATGCTCTGACCGTTGTCATGAGACGATAACAACTGACGGAGCATGGTTCATACCTTAGGGATATATTACCATGCTCTGACCGTTGTCACTAGACGATAACAACTGACGGAGCATGGATCTTACTTGAATGATATATCACCATACTCTGACCGTTGTCATGAGACGATGAGAACTGACGGAGCATGATTCTTACCTTAGGGCAAACTGCCATGCTCTGGCCGTTGTCATGAGACGATGACAACTGACGGAGTATGCTTCATTTCTTAGGAATGTATAACCATGCTCTGTCCGTTGTTATAAGGCGAAGACAACTGACGGAGCATGTTTTATACATGAATAATATGTTACCATGTTCTGACCGTTGTCTTGAGATAATGACATCTAACGGAGCATGATTCATACCAAAAAGATATATTACTATGCTCTGACCGTTGTCATGAGACGATTGCAACTGACGGAGCATAATTCATACATGAATGATATATAACCATGCTCTGACCGTTGTCATTAGATGATCACAACTGAAAGAACATTATTCATACTTAAGGGATATATTACCATGCTCTGACCGTTGTCATGAGACGATTGCAACTGAAGTAGCATGTTTCATACATGAATGATATATAACCATTCTCTGACCGTTGTCATTAGACGATGACAACTGACAAAACATGATTTATACTTAAGGGATATATTACCATGCTCTGACCGTTGTCATGAGATGATGACAAATGACGGAGCATGATTCATTCCTTAAGGATATATAACCATTTTCTTGCCGTTGTCATAAGACGATGACAACTGACGGAGCATGTTTAATACATGAGGAATATATTGGCATGCTCTGACCGTTGTTATAAGTTGATGCCAACTGACGGAGCATGATTAATACTAAAGGGATATATTACCATTCTCTGACCGTTGTCACGAGACGATGACAACTGACGAAGCATGTTTCATACCTAAGTTATGTAAAACCATACTCTTTCGGTTTCATAAGGCGAAGACAACTGACGGAGCATGTTTCATACATGAATGATATATAAACATGCTCTGACCGTTGTCATGAGATGATGACAGCTGATGGAGCATGATTCATGCAAAAGGGATATATAACCACGCTCTGAACGTTGTCATTAGACGAAGACAACTGACGGAGCATGTTTCATACTTGATGGATATATAACCATGGGATATATTGCCATGCTTTGACCGTTGTCATGAGTTGATGACAACTGACGAAGCATGATTAATACCAAAGGGATATATTTCCATGCTATGACCGTTGTCACGAGACGATGACAACTGACGGTGCATGTTTCATACCTTAGGAATACATAACCATGCTCTGTCCGTTGTTATTAGGCGAAGACAACTGACAGAGAATGTTTAATAAAAGAATGATACATTACCATGCTCTGGCGGTTGTTATGAGACGATGGCAACTGGCGGAGCATGCCTCATAGATGAATGATATATCACAATGCTCGACCGTTTTCATGAGACGATGACAACTGAAGGAGCATGTTTCATACCTTAGGTATGTATAACCATGCTCTGTCCGTTGTCATAAGGCGAAGTCAACTGACGGAGCATGGTTCATACATGAATGATATATAAACATGCTCTGACCGTTGTCATGAGATGATGACATCTGACGGAGCATGATTCATATAAAAGGGATATATAACCATGCTCTGAACGTTGTCATTAGACGATGACAACTGACGGAGCATGTTTCATACTTGATGGATAAATCACCATGGTCTGACCGTTGTCAGGAGACGATGACAACTGACGGAGCATGTTTCATTCCTTATAGTAGGGTGACTTTCAAGGCTCAGTTAGAGGTGGGGTGGTGACCAAAGTACTACATTGAGTGTTATATACCAAAATATTTGTAATACCCTGAAGTTTTTGAATCTGCCAAGATACAGTGGCCATTGTTGGTGCGGGCTGAGAAATCCAAGATGGCGTCCAAGATGGCTGCCAGAAATAAATGCAAGGGGTTGTGGTATTTGATTGGTTGTACTGATTTCATGTATCATAATTCATCAAATTTATGATATTTATTTTTGTAGTGTATGTTTGAACTTTTTAATGATACATTTAAATATTGTTTGAATTTCAAGGTCAAGGTCAAATTCAAGGTCAAATACGAAAAATAGTGCAAAAACGGCTAATTTCATAACTATCTTTTGCTATTGTATCAAAGTTTACTTAAATGGGAAGAAGTTTAATTTAACAAAGTAAACTAGAATGTATGGGCTTTAAATAAATTAAATAAAAATCAAACTCTGTTGCATTTCCATGGAGATTTCAAGAAGGCGTCTTGAGACCCCTTATCAAAATAATTGAAAAATAGAGCTACCATTAATAAAAAAGATTTTTTTTTTCATTTTCATTTCAAACGTAGTCATAAATTGTATATTTATCTAAATTATTGTAGAAGCAATTTTCTGTCACCATGAAGTTGATACAACTAACAAAAAATGAAGTTTTTTTATTGTTACGTGGAAAATCCAAGATGGCGTCCGAAATAGATGAAAAAGTAGTCCCATGTAGAAAAAATGAAAATGATCCTGATGAATCTAAATATGTGACTGTAGAAAACAAAAAGAATTAAAAATAACAGTATTAAATACATTTCAGCATTTAAATTCTGTAAATTGTTCATCAAATGCTATGGTTTATGTCAAATATTACGTCATACAAGTATTCGCTTTTAAAAGGCCTGACATAATTTTGCAATTAACAAAATTGGGACGTTGTCTAAATGTACATGAGATCCATGTTTCTATCTTCCTTTCCATGCTGCTTTCTGTCAAGATCAACTATGACCATAAAGACAGGTTTCTGGTACGGCACATAAATTATCAGGGAAAAATCTTATCAGTCGATTTTCCTTTTAAGTGCCCCATTTGTTAAGTTGTTGTCATCCTAGCATGTCTCTCTGTAAGGCCAGTGTTTTGCAAGGTTGGTCGTGAACCCCTTTAGAAGAACCATGCTCCTTGTAAACTAAGTTATGACCCCTCTGTGTGGTAGTACATGACCATCCTATGTGTGTCTTACTCAGATCCCATGTAAGGTTGGGCGTAGTCCTGGAGACCTATGTGCCCTTAGTAAAGCTGGTCTCACCCCATTTGAGACAGGTCCTGTCTAACACATATGTTACCAGTCGTTTCCTAAAATATGGTGTGATGTATCCCCAATAAGATGTGTTGTGACCATCATCTTTGAGGTCATGTCATAGTCAACTTTTGAGCTGGGTGATGGTCTCTCTGTGAGATGTGTTGTTTTTGTTTGATTTGATTCCTTACGTCCCATCAACAATCTTTCAGTTAAACAGGAACGGGTCTTCCTAGGCTGAACCAGTACTAAGCTAGGATAAATGTGTCTTGCTCAAGGACCACAACGCAGTGACGCCGGTGAGGTTCGAACCCGCGGCCCCTCGGTCTCAAGTCAAGCACTCTACTACTGAGCCACTGCGCTCCCTAAGATGAGCTGTAGTCCACCTGTGAGGCCAGCTTTTCATTTTGTGAGATATGCTGTGGCCATCCTCTTGGAGCAGGTTATTGTATACATTTTGCTCGCGCTCCGACCCCGCCCCTTTGAGTTGAGTCGTTATTTCTAGCAAAGTAAGAGACTAAGAGAGAAAGGAAAGATCAGGAAACGATACAATCAACTAACACACCTGACCTAGGACATCATATGGGAAAGTGATAAAAGCACAATGAAACATCACATACAAGAAAGCCAAGAGATCAGCCCTTTCCTAACAGGTGACCACAAGGCTGCAAGAAACAAACATCACAGAAGGAAAAGACAAACACAAAAATATATCCACAAAAGAAGCATCGTCTTGGAATGGTCAGGGAATGAAATTACTGGAGGGCTTAAACTAGCTTTATGCAAAGCGACTTGTGCACCCCTGTTAGTGGAAAATGCTCATCCTAGAAGTTGGTCAAGGGAGGTTCCAATGAACCAGGTCTTAGTCACTTGTGAACAGGTCATTGTCCCAATGAGGCTGGTATAGGGTCGTGGAAATCCTATGAAGTAATGGCTGTAGACATCTTGCGAGGCCTATATAGTCCTAGTTTAGACATACTGTGGCTTGGGTCTATTTCACTAATAAGTGTTCCCTCCTAGTTTGGTTGATTACATCCCAATAAAAGTTGTGACCCAAGTTAAGAGGGTGATGGACCTCTGCGAGTAGGATAGATGCCCCCTTTGTAAAGATGGTCATGCATTTGTGACAAAGATCATAGACTTATGATGCCAGTCATCTCCCTAGTGAGGGCAATCATACCTTTTGTTGTTAACTTTGTTGACCTAGAGTGAATAAAAAATTGAATTGATTTGTGAGGCAGGTTCCTGTCACCTGTAAGATGCATAGTGGTTATCCTCTTGAAGTGGGTCATTGTTTTCACTGTGAGATGAATATGTGACCAATCATGTGACTGCTAAGTGCTTTAGCCGTGCAATGGATGAACATCTTAAACTGATTATACTGAACAAATATCTGGATTGATCTAGGTCATAGAACTGAGTCATTGATAGCAGTGCTTGCACTAGCTGTCAAAATCAGGAAGTCATGCAACTTCCAAGGTTCATCATCTGGAAGTCAAGCTAAATCATAAATTTGGTTTCATTCGAAATTGGAAGTCACTGACTTCCTAGCATCCAGTTTTGGAAGTCACATGCCAATTTTTGGGAGTCTCTGACACCCAGACTTCCACTAATGCAAGCATTGGGATGGTCGAATGTAGCTGAAATGTACCAAAGGGTCATACAATACGAAGCACAAAAACGATCTTTTGCCATGGACATATCCATCTTTGACGATTTCTACTTATTATAACATGTAAGTACAACCTGCCTGTCTCAAACTACATCACAAAATCAAAAGGATCATCACATTATAGTAACATATATAATAATACCAAGGTCATATTCAAGGTAACTTTATTAGTCAAATTAAGCACACAGTTAGGTTATAAAACAATGAACACCTCTTTTGTTATATTGAATTTGACCTGGTGTAATACATCACATCTTTTTAAAGCATGCATACAAATTTTAAGTTTTGGCATTAGGATCGAGGTTTCTTTCATACTTTAATACATTTTCCTGATGAATAAATATCAATAGGTACATAGGCTATTATGGACATATTATTATCCATCAATTAAGTGACTGCCTGACAGAGGACCATAGACTCATTAATTGTCTAATTCTGTCTCCTGTTGTACTACATGCAGTGTTGGGTAGAACACGGTGTTAAATATTATGCGTTCTAATGATGGTGATATTAAGATAGTTGCAAAATTTGGAAAAGACGAAAGCTTGCCTTTTGGAGTATTGGAAGTGTGTGCCAAATGCCCAGGTTTGTTATATGATGGTGTTAATTGTGGTTTTGAAACACAAAACATAGACACCTTAGAAACGTCCACCTACAGATGACAGCTTTTTGCAGCAAAAGTGTTGATGCACAAATTAGTTGCTGTTTTTTATGGAAGGGATTCTCCGACATAATTCCATGTGTACAATTTAGTTTTTGTTTTTTTAAGATTGCAATTTTATTTCGTAAATTATGTCATTGTATCATGTGAATTGCCTTCTTATAACAGCTTTGGTCATCGGATGTTGCTTAAAAATTAAAAAATAGTACAAAGTAAACTATAAATAGCATCAACAACATTATAAAGTGACATGAAACAAGCATTTGAAGCATTGAATATTGTCGGTAATACCGCGCTTCTTTCTATGCTATATATTTTGACGCCAGAGGGCGCGTTTTCATTTATAATCCATAGGATATCCCTTTTTCGGAACTCATCGATTAATTTCGGAAAATGGTGCCAGGAGTCATTTTGACTGAGTGATTTATCCGAAAACTGTATCTATTCCTGATCTTTATGGGAGGTGAAAACCGACTTTATTCAATGCATACATCTTTGTTTTTGTATGTTGGCAATTTCATTCTATTTTGTAAATTGTGTCATTATATCATGCAAATTGTAATTTAATAGTCGTTTCACTCGTAATCAGATTCCGATCATGTCATTTCTCGGTTTTAAAAAGGCAGAACTAGGTTGTAAAATGTCAGAACTACATTTGTATGTTGTAAAAAGGCAGAACTGGATTGTCATAATACGAAAGTGAATATGCTTTAGTATTTTAACGCCAGAGGGCGCACCAATTTTACTGGGAATAAATAATTTCTCCCATGCAAGTAGAACTCGCTGCAAACGGTGTTAAGGATGATTTTTTACCAAGAAGTTCCCCCTATACGTGTGATTTGATTCTTTACGTCCCATCAACAATTTTTCAGTTATGTAGGGACGGGTCTTCCTGGGTTGAACCAGCACTAAGCTAGGATCAATGTGTCTTGCTCAAGGACACATCTCAGTGACCCCTGTGAGGCTCGAACCCGCGAGCTCTCGGTCTCGAGTCAAGCACTCTACCACTGAGCCACTGCCCTCCCCTTACACGTATATATAAGAGAAAACTTCGTCCCGTTCCGCAAAGCTTGCACACAACCAACAAATGTAGATCTATTACTGGGTCCGAGCTGCAAGTGAAGGCAGAACATGCGCGGATACAGAGAGGGGATAGGGGGTCCCGGAAAATCACAATTTCGATAGGTTTCTACAGAAATTAGCTTTTGGACGCCCCCCCCCCCCCCTGGAAAAAAGTTGGACCCCTCCCCCACCCCGAAAAATGTTGGACCCCCTCTGGAACCTTGGAAAATTATTGTTTTCCAAAAAATAAACCATCGGACCCTGGGATCGGTCCCCTCTGTAAAACTGTTAAATAAGTTGAAGGTGAGGACTAAAAACAGCAAAAATAACAAAACAACGCTGTCCGAGCTTTTTACTGTCAGGTGGGCCTGGACCCTCTACCCCCCCCCCCCCCCCCCCCATTTGGTGAAAATTCCTGGATCCGCATATGCAGATGCAGAAGACACATTATACCGCATTTAATACGGCCATGTATTTGCCCTGTTTCTTACTTTGAACCATTTATCCTCAAATCGCCTCCCATTAATATTACAACTGCATCTTATTTATTTTTCATGCTGTCATGAAAGCTGATGTATTTATAAAGTATAAGATTTTATTTGCAAATTATAAATAAAAGAAATTTTAGTAAAATAGAGGTGCTTTTTTCTTTTTCATCAAAAAGAATCACATCATAATATTTGTAAATTTCTAAGTATTTAATAGTTAAAATGTGCATTGAAAATCGAAATCCATATCAACTCTTGGGGTAGGAAGCGTCACAAATGCTGTTTGCTGTCATTTTGTATTTGCAGTCGGACCCCTGAGGGACCCACTCTTATGAGTGGGAAACAAAGGGCCCTGATTAACCAGTCTTTAAATAAATAAAGTATCATAGCAGAAGACTGGGGCGCAGCCTGCCTTGGGATTGATTCATATCAGCTCTTGGGGTAGGAAGCGTCACAAATACGAATAGGAAGCGTCACAAATATAGAATTCCTAGTTCTCCCAGTCTGTCGGATGAGACTTCAAGCCATTTGCCCCGTCTTCTGAGACGCTTTAAAACCAGAACCACTGCCGGTTGAGCCTCTATGAGTTCCTGGACAAAGAACCACAAAAAGCATAAACCCACCCGGCCAGTACTGGTACAGCCAAGGAACACGCCACAAACAATAATTCCTAGTTCTCCAGAACCACTTTTGGTTAAGCCTTTGGGGTTCCCCATCCTAAAATACACACACAAGTCATAAACCCTTCCAGCCTGATGCTGGTTACTACCCAGGGAAAGTCACTAAAAGTGGTATAGTGGAATAGTCACTCGCGCGCGTTGTACCCAGGGATCCTGAGTTCCATCCCAAGCTCTTCCAGTCTGTCTGCCACGGCCACAAACAATAATTCCTAGTTCTCCAGAACCACTTTCGGTTAAGCCTTTGGGGTTCCCCGTCCTAAAATACACACACAAGTCATAAACCCTTCCAACCTGATGCTGGTTACTACCCAGGGAAAGTCACTAAAAGTGGTATAGTGGAATAGTCACTCGCGCGCGTTGTACCCAGGGCTCCTGAGTTCCATCCCCAGCTCTTCCAGTCTGTCTGACATGACTTAAAGCCATCGTCCTGTCTTCTTAGATGAACCGTTGCCGGTTTAGGATTTGGGATAGATAAATACAGCTTTTAAGATCTGGGCGTTTGGGCGAATTCAGAATTATATAGTGCCCAAGTATAAAAGCTATCTCCGGGGGCTAGAAGTGTTTTTGGGGGGCCTGAGCCTTGACCCCTATACCAAACGATCAAATTCTTACCCGAGAGCCCCCCCCCCTCCCCCCCAGAACCCCTCAAGAGTGCTTCCTGTCTGCGACAATTGTCATAACGCGGCGTCAAGTATATTTAGGGATAGCAATAAAACACTTGGGCCTCGACTCGAGAAACTCTGTCGTCGGAGCTTGAAAACAACAAAGGCACTCTTGAGGGGGTCAGGGGGGCTCTCCCCTATATGTGTCCATGGGTGAAGCCATGTGGCAGTAAATGGTTTTTGTGCAATCCAAAGGGCTAAAAAAAAGCCCTTAAGCATGCTAAGACACGCAGCTAAACACTATTAGGGGGGTCCCAGTATCCCATATCCGTTCAAGTATTTTGCAAAATATCCCACATCCCTAAAAGAAAAGTGGCAAATATCCCCAAATCCAGAAAGCATTGTATCCCCATATCCCTAGAATTGATCAAAATATCCTGTATCCCTTTAAATATTTACAAAAATATCCCGTACCCCTTTATGCTTTTGGCCCATATCCCTGTATCCCTAAAACCCCTTCCAGGGCCTCACTATTTGCTGCATTTTTGTTCAAAAAAATCTAATTAAATACAGTGAAAACACTCAAAAAGACCAAAACTTGGTTTTCAAGACCGATTATCACTTGAATGCAGGTCAAAAGTATTACAGAATGCTCCAAGGGGAGCATTCTGCAATACTTTCGAGCTTCACTAAGATACCATTCGTCATTAAGACCGGGTTGTTGTCCATTTTTGAGCTGTGTCAAGTTATACACACATGCGTATTTGCATACACGTTGGTACGCCCCTGATCATATCTAAGTTTGCTACTAGCGAAATTTGAATTACACTGTTTCTAGCGATTTTTGATCCGCGTTCGTCGATTGTTAAAAGCGTTTTCGATTGCCGCCTATCCGGTGTGAAACAAAATTATTTTTTAACAGACAATGGCAATCGAAAACACTGTTTCTAGTGACTTGTGATCCGCGTTCATCACTTGCTCAGAGCGTTTTCGATTGCCGCCTATCCGGTGTGATAAAGGAGCCTATTTTATGGTAATTGAAAAGTTTGGTCGTTTCTCCATAAAACATTAGCGACGATATGTTAACTTGCAGACGATGTCCTTGAGCGGGCTTAAATGGCATTGAAGCCCTGTTGAACCGCAAATTTCACATTTCGCAAATTTCACACTGTGAAAAATTGGTACCAGTTCTTTCCAGCGCGTGAAAAATTGGTACCAATACGTCACATTTTTCATACCAATATTTCACATTTTGTGAAATTTGCGCACATAGTGAAATTATATGTAGCATACATATAATATATTTCGACATCTATATATGAACCGTGACATGTGATTTCCAATAATGTGGCATTTTGACAAGTGTAGACTCAGACGTGCCTGTGCGGCCTCCTTTTAAGCTAAAAACCTCCAAGTAGCTTAACACTCATAGAATCTTAAAGGGACTAGCAAAGGCTCTGATCAGACTGCCCGTATGCGCAGGCTGATATGAGACTTTGTTGGTCGCACATACCACATTGTCTTCCTGGGTCGAAGGATAAATGTGTCTTCCTCAAGGACACAGCTCTGTGACACCGGTGAGGCTTGAGAAAACTTCGTACCGTCCCGCCAAGCTCGGACACAAACAACATATGTAGATCTATTACTGGGTCATTCATTCATTCCCGCCTCACATCCGGATAAGCTTGGACACATCAATATATGAGCCGCAACACGTGATTTCCAACAATGTGGCATTTTGACATGAATAGACTCAGATGAGCCTGTGTAGCCTCATTTTAAGCTTAGGCAGTTCATGAGAATATTCAAGCAGCTGTCAAAGGCTCTGATCAGACTGCGCAGGCTGGTCTGAGCCTCTCTGATTGCTCGTATCACATTGTTGGAAATCTCATGTCACAGCTGGGAGCGCAGTGACTCAATGGAAGAGACCTTGACTCAAGACCGAGGGGCCACGGGTTAGAGCCTCACAGGAGTCACTGCGTTGTGTCCTTGAGCAAGATACATTAATCCTAGCTTAGTACTGGTTCAACCCAGGAAGATCGGTCCCTGTATAACTAAAAGATTGTTGATGGGACGTAAAGAATCAAATCAAACAAACAGAAATCATGTCATAGCTCATTTTATGTATTTACTGGGTCAGGATATCACAATATATATCCATACTTGTCTTGACTAACTTTACCTCCCTTTACTTTTCAAGCTGGCATATATATCGCAGATCTATTTTTTTCATGTTGTAGAGCTGATGCATTTATAAATTATAATTTTCTACATCTAAATTGACTGTTTATCTATATGAAAAAAAAAATTCAACGAAATGAGAATCTCAGTCAACTCATATATATTTGAAAAAATAATAGTTATAATAATATAATATACCATTTGTCAGTTAAATGCTTTTAATGTGGCCGCCGTGGTATGTCGGATCATACTTTAAGCCAAAGCCGCGTGTTCGAAGAGGCTTAAAACCCAGAACGAATGCCAGTTAAGCCTGGCAGTCGGGTGCACCTTGGATATTAAATGAAAAAATAAACCAACCCAGACCTATACTGGTTACAGCCAAGGAATAGCCACAAAAACAGTATCATCCAGAGGAGTGGGCTCGACAGAGACAGAGACTCCTGACATTGAAAATCGTAAGATGTATAGGTTCTCATAGGAATAAGCAAATGGACCCCTACCCCCAGGAAAAATTAACCGGCCCATATAATTTTTTTAGCTTCCTTTAAAATAGACAAATTGGACCCCGCCCCACCCCCATCCAATGTAAAATAAGGTAGACATAATTAATAAAAGAAATAACAACACCAAATGAACAGATTTGTGCCTGGTGAGACTGTGTCTTTGGTGGTCGTAAATGTGACAAGTACAAAATAAGGGTGTCAATAGGGTTTATTGATTAGCAAAAAATCGCCCTAAAATTAATAGTGGAAAGGGGCGTTTCAACGGTTAGCGAATTTGATGGAAAAAAGTTATTCCATGTCGTTCTACAGTAACCCGTCTTAATGATCTATCCGCAGTTGTCCGATTGCCCTTCAAGGTCCATCAATTAATATGAAGCATGGAAAATTTATGGACATAGATAAATGTACCATTGAGCACACAGCAAAAACTGGTCAGACTTGGTTGATACAGATCCAGGCTGATCTACTGGGAGAGAGTTTCTCTGATTCACAGATCACTAAACCCTGAAGCCATTGATTAATTTGTCAGTTCGTGGCTTATTTCGCTGTTAGTGCTGAAAAAAAAGAAGTCAAACTACCGTTCAAGCACGTTCATGTGACAGTAACATACTTTTAATAATTTGGCAATGCATGTAACCCTTTGTATACGTGAAATCCCTAAATAGATACTTTTATAAACAGTGAAGACCCAGATGAAATGCCACATTATGCGGCATTTCATCAAGGTCTATACTGTTTGTTAGGTAAAAAAGATCTTCAGACAAAAAACACTACTTTTAAAAACTATAACCTGACACCCCAAGGTATGTACAGTGGCCTTTCCAAAGTTTATTGCATCAAACCAGAAGGAAAGATCCATTTGTATACACAGTAAACTGTTGGAGGTAAGAAGTGGCCGGCTAGTCATTTATTAGTGACCATGGAGCAAACATAGCTGCTAAAGTTATCTGCTGCATATAAGCATACAGGCAGATCGTGTGGACCCAGATCAGACTGTCATTTGCATCAAGTAGTCTTAAAAATTAGTTTTATCGCCCAAATGGCATGTCTTCTAAGATATTTACAGATTTTGTCAAATGTTTGCTGATTACTTATTTTGGGGTCATTTTTTACTGATTAGCGATTTTGGTCCTAAATTTTACTTATTGCTGATCTTTGGGCCTAAATTGTACTGATTAGCGATCTATGGACCTAAATTTTACTGCTTAGCGATTTTAGAGGTACCCCATTCAGACCCTCCAAAACCCCTTGTGCTGGCTTATTAGGCTCCAGGAACAGGTCAATTCTCGATAGATCGAGGCATGGGTGGATCAGTTAGGGGGATATTGGGTAGGAGACAGGGGTCTGGACCCCCTGGAAGATCAGACAGTTATAGGGCTCCTTAGCGATACTGGTCACCCCTGGATATCACAAAACTTCCAAGCCAGCGTTCTTGATGTTCGGCCATCATTGGTCCACCTAAATGGCGTTTTGCTGGCAATTTAAATGGCGCTTCGCTGGCGGGCCAATGATGACACACTTTTAATGATATTTGGATCCTCTCTCTCCTCATCAACTATAAAAACAAAGTTGTCAGAGTTGGACTCCTCTGAAAAAAAAGCGTAATCTGCGCAATCGGGATTTTTTCTTCAAATAGACAATAGTTTGATTTAAAGTCATAACAGTTTGAATTAAAGTCATAACTGTTTATAGTATATGACCATATTCATCTTAGGGATGAACCATCTACAATATTTAGTTTGTCTAGATGCCAAAATTCTGAGCTTTCATCGACGTCCATTCGGTGAGAAGGCTCTATCGAGATTCCACATGTGCACAGACTCATCTCAGCCTTCTTCGCTCTCTATTGTGCTAAGTTGAAATTTCATGATATCAGATCCTGGGGTTGGGATGTAAATAAATGCTAAGAAGGTGTTCCCTTTTCATACATGTAGAAAGGTTTGGCTTCATTGTTTGAAGACAGATCATATGGCATACAAGCCGTCTTCTAAATATGTTGTGGGTACCTCCTCCATGCGCGCATCCAGTAAGGGGGTCAAACGGCTCCATCTCTGGCAACTTTTTTCAGTTGATGAGGGGAGAGAGAGAATCCAAATACCTTTTTTCAGTGGGCCATCATCGGCCCGCCAGCGAAACGCCATTTAAATAAATGGCGTTATGTCCTTTCGCTGGCGGGGTCATCATTGCTGCCGAAATAGTCTCCTTTCATCTTTCATATATGTAATCGTGTCCGCCTTTATTTGGAGATAATACACAAGCTTTAGCGAGTGAATAATCTTACATACAGGTGGACAAACATCGTATAGTTATTTTATACCACATACATCAGTGTAGACCTTGTACATAATGAGATATTGTGCTATTGAAAGTTGGTATAATGGGTAAATTTCTAATCTTTTCTTAAAATTTTAACTTGTTTTTCTACCAGGTTGCTTCCCTTTAAACTTAAGACATTTTCATTTTTGTAATGTTTTCGTTGATGTTCATTTTTGTTAAGGTTTATTCAAATAAGTTTACATATATGACATTCTACATGAATGTTTTAGCAAGAAATTTATCTTGCATCCTATAACAAACGATTTACAAGAGGACAAAATTAAAACCAACAAGTCTTGAATTTTTTGATAGATTTATCTCAAAATAAGCAAAAAGTAAGAAAAAGGGTACCTCTAAAATCGCTAAGCAGTAAAATTTAGGTCCATAGATCGCTAATCAGTACAATTTAGGCCCAAAGATCAGCAATAAGTAAAATTTAGGACCAAAATCGCTAATCAGTAAAAAATGACCCCAAAATAAGTAATCAGCAAACATTTGACAAAATCTGTAAATATCTTAGAAGACATGCCATTTGGGCGATAAAACTAATTTTTAAGACTACTTGATGCAAATGACAGTCTGATCTGGGTCCACACGATGTGCCTGTATGCTTATATGCAGCAGATAACTTTAGCAGCTATGTTTGCTCCATGGTCACTAATAAATGACTAGCCGGCCACTTCTTACCTCCAACAGTTTACTGTGTATACAAATGGATCTTTCCTTCTGGTTTGATGCAATAAACTTTGGAAAGGCCACTGTACATACCTTGGGGTGTCAGGTTATAGTTTTTAAAAGTAGTGTTTTTTGTCTGAAGATCTTTTTTACCTAACAAACAGTATAGACCTTGATGAAATGCCGCATAATGTGGCATTTCATCTGGGTCTTCACTGTTTATAAAAGTATCTATTTAGGGTTTTCACGTATACAAAGGGTTACATGCATTGCCAAATTATTAAAAGTATGTTACTGTCACATGAACGTGCTTGAACGGTAGTTTGACTTCTTTTTTTTCAGCACTAACAGCGAAATAAGCCACGAACTGACAAATTAATCAATGGCTTCAGGGTTTAGTGATCTGTGAATCAGAGAAACTCTCTCCCAGTAGATCAGCCTGGATCTGTATCAACCAAGTCTGACCAGTTTTTGCTGTGTGCTCAATGGTACATTTATCTATGTCCATAAATTTTCCATGCTTCATATTAATTGATGGACCTTGAAGGGCAATCGGACAACTGCGGATAGATCATTAAGACGGGTTACTGTAGAACGACATGGAATAACTTTTTTCCATCAAATTCGCTAACCGTTGAAACGCCCCTTTCCACTATTAATTTTAGGGCGATTTTTTGCTAATCAATAAACCCTATTGACACCCTTATTTTGTACTTGTCACATTTACGACCACCAAAGACACAGTCTCACCAGGCACAAATCTGTTCATTTGGTGTTGTTATTTCTTTTATTAATTATGTCTACCTTATTTTACATTGGATGGGGGTGGGACGGGGTCCAATTTGTCTATTTTAAAGGAAGCTAAAAAAATTATATGGGCCGGTTAATTTTTCCTGGGGGTAAGGGTCCATTTGCTTATTCCTATGAGAACCTATACATCTTACGATTTTCAATGTCAGGAGTCTCTGTCTCTGTCGAGCCCACTCCTCTGGATGATACTGTTTTTGTGGCTATTCCTTGGCTGTAACCAGTATAGGTCTGGGTTGGTTTATTTTTTCATTTAATATCCAAGGTGCACCCGACTGCCAGGCTTAACTGGCATTCGTTCTGGGTTTTAAGCCTCTTCGAACACGCGGCTTTGGCTTAAAGTATGATCCGACATACCACTTTTTGTGGCTTACCCTGGGTAGAAACCAGTACCGCCGGGAGGGTTTATGATTTGTGTGTTTATTATATGACGGGAGCACCCGAAGGCTCACCGAAAGTGGTTTTTTATGTGGTTTTTATGGTTTTTATGGAGAAGCCGGGAATCGAACCTGCGACCCCTGGTTTACAAGGCATAGCGCTTATCCACTACACCACGGGGGCTTCTCGATCCGACATACCACGGCGGCCACATTAAAAGCATTTAACTGACAAATGGTATATTATATTATTATAACTATTATTTTTTCAAATATATATGAGTTGACTGAGATTCTCATTTCGTTGAATTTTTTTTTTCATATAGATAAACAGTCAATTTAGATGTAGAAAATTATAATTTATAAATGCATCAGCTCTACAACATGAAAAAAATAGATCTGCGATATATATGCCAGCTTGAAAAGTAAAGGGAGGTAAAGTTAGTCAAGACAAGTATGGATATATATTGTGATATCCTGACCCAGTAAATACATAAAATGAGCTATGACATGATTTCTGTTTGTTTGATTTGATTCTTTACGTCCCATCAACAATCTTTTAGTTATACAGGGACCGATCTTCCTGGGTTGAACCAGTACTAAGCTAGGATTAATGTATCTTGCTCAAGGACACAACGCAGTGACTCCTGTGAGGCTCTAACCCGTGGCCCCTCGGTCTTGAGTCAAGGTCTCTTCCATTGAGTCACTGCGCTCCCAGCTGTGACATGAGATTTCCAACAATGTGATACGAGCAATCAGAGAGGCTCAGACCAGCCTGCGCAGTCTGATCAGAGCCTTTGACAGCTGCTTGAATATTCTCATGAACTGCCTAAGCTTAAAATGAGGCTACACAGGCTCATCTGAGTCTATTCATGTCAAAATGCCACATTGTTGGAAATCACGTGTTGCGGCTCATATATTGATGTGTCCAAGCTTATCCGGATGTGAGGCGGGAATGAATGAATGACCCAGTAATAGATCTACATATGTTGTTTGTGTCCGAGCTTGGCGGGACGGTACGAAGTTTTCTCAAGCCTCACCGGTGTCACAGAGCTGTGTCCTTGAGGAAGACACATTTATCCTTCGACCCAGGAAGACAATGTGGTATGTGCGACCAACAAAGTCTCAGATCAGCCTGCGCATACGGGCAGTCTGATCAGAGCCTTTGCTAGTCCCTTTAAGATTCTATGAGTGTTAAGCTACTTGGAGGTTTTTAGCTTAAAAGGAGGCCGCACAGGCACGTCTGAGTCTACACTTGTCAAAATGCCACATTATTGGAAATCACATGTCACGGTTCATATATAGATGTCGAAATATATTATATGTATGCTACATATAATTTCACTATGTGCGCAAATTTCGCAAAATGTGAAATATTGGTATGAAAAATGTGACGTATTGGTACCAATTTTTCACGCGCTGGAAAGAACTGGTACCAATTTTTCACAGTGTGAAATTTGCGAAATGTGAAATTTGCGGTTCAACAGGGCTTCAATGCCATTTAAGCCCGCTCAAGGACATCGTCTGCAAGTTAACATATCGTCGCTAATGTTTTATGGAGAAACGACCAAACTTTTCAATTACCATAAAATAGGCTCCTTTATCACACCGGATAGGCGGCAATCGAAAACGCTCTGAGCAAGTGATGAACGCGGATCACAAGTCACTAGAAACAGTGTTTTCGATTGCCATTGTCTGTTAAAAAATAATTTTGTTTCACACCGGATAGGCGGCAATCGAAAACGCTTTTAACAATCGACGAACGCGGATCAAAAATCGCTAGAAACAGTGTAATTCAAATTTCGCTAGTAGCAAACTTAGATATGATCAGGGGCGTACCAACGTGTATGCAAATACGCATGTGTGTATAACTTGACACAGCTCAAAAATGGACAACAACCCGGTCTTAATGACGAATGGTATCTTAGTGAAGCTCGAAAGTATTGCAGAATGCTCCCCTTGGAGCGTTCTGTAATACTTTTGACCTGCATTCAAGTGATAATCGGTCTTGAAAACCAAGTTTTGGTCTTTTTGAGTGTTTTCACTGTATTTAATTAGATTTTTTTGAACAAAAATGCAGCAAATAGTGAGGCCCTGGAAGGGGTTTTAGGGATACAGGGATATGGGCCAAAAGCATAAAGGGGTACGGGATATTTTTGTAAATATTTAAAGGGATACAGGATATTTTGATCAATTCTAGGGATATGGGGATACAATGCTTTCTGGATTTGGGGATATTTGCCATTTTTCTTTTAGGGATGTGGGATATTTTGCAAAATACTTGAACGGATATGGGATACTGGGACCCCCCTAATAGTGTTTAGCTGCGTGTCTTAGCATGCTTAAGGGCTTTTTTTTAGCCCTTTGGATTGCACAAAAACCATTTACTGCCACATGGCTTCACCCATGGACACATATAGGGGAGAGCCCCCCTGACCCCCTCAAGAGTGCCTTTGTTGTTTTCAAGCTCCGACGACAGAGTTTCTCGAGTCGAGGCCCAAGTGTTTTATTGCTATCCCTAAATATACTTGACGCCGCGTTATGACAATTGTCGCAGACAGGAAGCACTCTTGAGGGGTTCTGGGGGGGAGGGGGGGGGCTCTCGGGTAAGAATTTGATCGTTTGGTAGAGGGGTCAAGGCTCAGGCCCCCCAAAAACACTTCTAGCCCCCGGAGATAGCTTTTATACTTGGGCACTATATAATTCTGAATTCGCCCAAACGCCCAGATCTTAAAAGCTGTATTTATCTATCCCAAATCCTAAACCGGCAACGGTTCATCTAAGAAGACAGGACGATGGCTTTAAGTCATGTCAGACAGACTGGAAGAGCTGGGGATGGAACTCAGGAGCCCTGGGTACAACGCGCGCGAGTGACTATTCCACTATACCACTTTTAGTGACTTTCCCTGGGTAGTAACCAGCATCAGGTTGGAAGGGTTTATGACTTGTGTGTGTATTTTAGGACGGGGAACCCCAAAGGCTTAACCGAAAGTGGTTCTGGAGAACTAGGAATTATTGTTTGTGGCCGTGGCAGACAGACTGGAAGAGCTTGGGATGGAACTCAGGATCCCTGGGTACAACGCGCGCGAGTGACTATTCCACTATACCACTTTTAGTGACTTTCCCTGGGTAGTAACCAGCATCAGGCTGGAAGGGTTTATGACTTGTGTGTGTATTTTAGGATGGGGAACCCCAAAGGCTTAACCAAAAGTGGTTCTGGAGAACTAGGAATTATTGTTTGTGGCGTGTTCCTTGGCTGTACCAGTACTGGCCGGGTGGGTTTATGCTTTTTGTGGTTCTTTGTCCAGGAACTCATAGAGGCTCAACCGGCAGTGGTTCTGGTTTTAAAGCGTCTCAGAAGACGGGGCAAATGGCTTGAAGTCTCATCCGACAGACTGGGAGAACTAGGAATTCTATATTTGTGACGCTTCCTATTCGTATTTGTGACGCTTCCTACCCCAAGAGCTGATATGAATCAATCCCAAGGCAGGCTGCGCCCCAGTCTTCTGCTATGATACTTTATTTATTTAAAGACTGGTTAATCAGGGCCCTTTGTTTCCCACTCATAAGAGTGGGTCCCTCAGGGGTCCGACTGCAAATACAAAATGACAGCAAACAGCATTTGTGACGCTTCCTACCCCAAGAGTTGATATGGATTTCGATTTTCAATGCACATTTTAACTATTAAATACTTAGAAATTTACAAATATTATGATGTGATTCTTTTTGATGAAAAAGAAAAAAGCACCTCTATTTTACTAAAATTTCTTTTATTTATAATTTGCAAATAAAATCTTATACTTTATAAATACATCAGCTTTCATGACAGCATGAAAAATAAATAAGATGCAGTTGTAATATTAAAGGGAGGCGATTTGAGGATAAATGGTTCAAAGTAAGAAACAGGGCAAATACATGGCCGTATTAAATGCGGTATAATGTGTCTTCTGCATCTGCAAATGCGGATCCAGGAATTTTCACCAAATGGGGGGGGGGGGGGGTAGAGGGTCCAGGCCCACCTGACAGTAAAAAGCTCGGACAGCGTTGTTTTGTTATTTTTGCTGTTTTTTAGTCCTCACCTTCAACTTATTTAACAGTTTTACAGAGGGGACCGATCCCAGGGTCCGATGGTTTATTTTTTGGAAAACAATAATTTTCCAAGGTTCCAGAGGGGGTCCAACATTTTTCGGGGTGGGGGAGGGGTCCAACTTTTTTCCAGGGGGGGGGGGCGTCCAAAAGCTAATTTCTGTAGAAACCTATCGAAATTGTGATTTTCCGGGACCCCCTATCCCCTCTCTGTATCCGCGCATGTTCTGCCTTCACTTGCAGCTCGGACCCAGTAATAGATCTACATTTGTTGGTTGTGTGCAAGCTTTGCGGGACGGGACGAAGTTTTCTCTTATATATACGTGTAAGGGGAGGGCAGTGGCTCAGTGGTAGAGTGCTTGACTCGAGACCGAGAGCTCGCGGGTTCGAGCCTCACAGGCGTCACTGAGATGTGTCCTTGAGCAAGACACATTGATCCTAGCTTAGTGCTGGTTCAACCCAGGAAGACCCGTCCCTACATAACTGAAAAATTGTTGATGGGACGTAAAGAATCAAATCACACGTATAGGGGGAACTTCTTGGTAAAAAATCATCCTTAACACCGTTTGCAGCGAGTTCTACTTGCATGGGAGAAATTATTTATTCCCAGTAAAATTGGTGCGCCCTCTGGCGTTAAAATACTAAAGCATATTCACTTTCGTATTATGACAATCCAGTTCTGCCTTTTTACAACATACAAATGTAGTTCTGACATTTTACAACCTAGTTCTGCCTTTTTAAAACCGAGAAATGACATGATCGGAATCTGATTACGAGTGAAACGACTATTAAATGACAATTTGCATGATATAATGACACAATTTACAAAATAGAATGAAATTGCCAACATACAAAAACAAGGATGTATGCATTGAATAAAGTCGGTTTTCACCTCCCATAGTTTTTTATGCACTGTAGTAGTTAGTAGACCCACTTGAGCATGTGTATGTCTTTGACAGTGAGTCTGATCTGCTGGTTCCACAGCGCATGAGCCAATTGGTTATGTGGCATGAGCTTCACAATGACCTTTTGTATGACTGCACTGATATATGTGAAATCTGTATATGTTTGTTGAATGCACAGATGTGCACACAAGCTTCTGCAATCAACTTTGCCATTTGGCTTGCTGGTTTTGTCACATATTTGACTGAATTTTGCCATTTACTTAAGAATTTCAATTTGAGGCTTTATTTACAGAATTTAAATGCGGTGCTTCATTAAAGACAATTATTTTATACTTTTGGTTTCCTACAGTCACATATTCAGATTTTACAGCTTCATTTACAACTTTCTACCTAGGTCTACATTTTCATAAATTTGGACGCCAATTTGGATTTCCCAGGTAACAATATTCACTACAACTTGATAGTTTTACACAATCATGCATAGCAGACCAAACCATGGCACTGTCAGGAAAATCACAGAACACTAACAGTAATAAGACATCAGCATGACAATTGAAGTTAAGCAACTAGCTGTCTTTTCCTAATCAAGATGATTGCAGAACTAGAAAAGACACTAAGTAGTGCATACCAAAGCAAAGACTAACCACAGAATCCACATAAACATTGGAAGCAACAAAAGCAATAAACAACAGAACAAACACCTCAAAATGGACAGCAATCTAAAAAAACTGAGAGGCTTAAATGCATTCAACTGGCGTCAACTCTTCGCCCTTTTATTCTGTTGTTATTAAAACACAACATTTCCTAGCTTCCTGTCTTGAAGAGGAAGAGATAGCTGGTTGCTTTGCTATGATTGTCTTACAGATGTATTGTAACTATAAATGTTCTGTGGCTCTTCCTCGCGGTGCCGTGGGTTGGAATGCAGTATGTGATTGTGGTATTTCCTGATCATACTCACTAACTTTTTAAGGCAATGCATTATCACAGAGAAACAATTTAATCAAATTAAGACACAATGACAAATAAAGAAACTGGCCCACTACTCATAGATAGTCAGAACAAAAGAAAACCTTGAGCCAAGGTAGCCCAAGCCAAAGACAACCATCACTAATGAAAGCTCTGTCACTGTCTCTGAGGCCTGACCAACCATCATGTCATTTAAAAGGAATTCATAGCTATAAACCCTTATTGATTTTACAACAGGTATCAGACTGTCGTATGATATCCACCCTACTTATGGTAGAGCAAAAACTAGCGAAATTTGACCGATAACCCCTCCCCATCAGTAAAATGGAAAATGATTGTATGAATGATGTGACAAGATGTTGAAGTTCCATGGATCGCCGGAATTACTTTTGCAAAGAGGGGCAGTGGTGTTAAAATTTGGCAAAAACTTCGTTCTTAGAAGTGAAATTGCGAATTTCTGAAATCCATTTGCAGCAACAGATACATGACACCAGCAAAGAATGACTGAAAAATGATTATTGAGTCTTATATAAGTCGACTCGGATTTTATTATGGTGTCAAAACCGGAATTTTAATGTCTTGATTTTTGGGTAAAAATCGGTGGTTTTTATAAATTTAAACACAAATTTTTGTAATCTGGCTGATAAAGTTTTAAAATTTAGAGTTGATATTTAGCTTGTTTCAAATTTGATGCTGAATTATTCAACTTACCTATATACCTGTTGTGAATACTTAAAAACCCACCTAAATATTTTCGTTTTGGCCTCAAAATCCGGCATTTTGATATTCGGGTATATTTTGTGAAATGCATGTATTGCTATTACTTGTATATCTGGACATTGCCATATCAAGGAAATGACGTGCATATAGTAAACATTTCAAATGGAAACAGCATTTATCATGTACTATGATATTATATCAAGTAATGAAATAATAAAGAGGACCAAGTGACCCTGGATCGCTCACCTGAGTTTTGTTTTAAACGTCTTAGCTATAGGTATCTATTTGAAACTGGCCACGCTCCTGATGACCTGCCTTGTGGTCCATTTTCGGTCAAAGAGTCATAATTGGAACACATTTAAATGTTGTCTACCAGCTGATGCTACATACCAAATATCAGGGCTCTAGGCCTGGAGGTTTCAGACAAAAAGATTCTTTTTTATGTTTTCACTATATGTAAGTCAATGTAAGAAATAATGTATGACCAGGAAACGCCACACTCACAAAATGTATACAAACCCATGGCACCGAGAGGAAGAGTCAAGAGGACAATAACAGCCTCATAAACTCTATGACCTCCAGGACGATGCCATTTTGACCACAGAACCATAATTTGAACAAACTTGGTAGAGTACCACTTGGTGATGCTACATATCAAATAGCAAGCCTTTTAGTATCTGACAAGAATGTGTTTTAATATGTTCTCTATATAAGCTAAATATATAACCTTGATCCCCGAGGCGGCCTCATTTTCGGCCACAGGGCCATAATTTTCAACAAACTTAGTAAGTTTACTAGATGATGCTACATGCCAAATACAGACTCTAGGTTCTGTGGTTTTAGACTAGACTATTTTAAGTGTTCCATATATAAACCTATGAAAAGTATGTGACCCCAGGGTGGGGCCGGTTTTGGCACAAGAGCCTTTATGTGAACAAACTTAGTAGAGGTATACTAGGTGATGTTACGTAGCAAATGTCAATGCTCTTTACATTGTGGTTGTCAGACAAGAAGAATTTTCCAATAGATTCCTATTGTGAATGTGTGAGCTCGCAGGCGGATCCACTTAATAGTCATTGTGCCCCAAATTGAAGAAAATGGGTAGAGGCGTACTAGGTTATGCTGTATACCAAATATCAAGGTACAAGGCATTGTTGTTTCAGACAAGAAGATTTTGTTTGTTTTCCCAATATAAAAGTAAAGCAGAGGGCAAAAACCAGAAATGGATACAATCAAGTACCACAACCGACCCGAGACACCATATGGGAAAGTGACAAAATACAAGAAAACACCACACAAAAGAGCCAAGAGATCAGCCCTTTCCCAGCAGGTGATCACATGCCTATATTAAATATGCCACCTCCAGGAATGTACCATTTAAAACGCAGTGCTATAATTTGAACAAACTTGGTGGATGTCTACTAGGTTTAACTACATACCAAATATTAAAGACTCTAGGCATTGTGGTTTCAAACAAGAAGATTTTCATTTTGAAAATATATTCTAGCCCATGTGACCTAGATGGCCAAACTATTTGAACACTTATTTAAGAGGGTCATACAAGAATCATTCCTGCAAAGTTTAGTTAAAAAATAGCCAGTAATTTAGGACGAAATTGTGCCATCGTAAAACCATAGACCGCCAGTGTCCCAAATATGATCATTTCTACATCTCTTCCAAAACAGAATGCATAACATGCCGTATACGCAGAGTTCAAAGATCTACATTTTGGTTTATGAGTGGTCATTAGCAGATTAACTGTCTAAGTGTATTTCAATATCTCACCGGACTAAGGGGCTCAAAGTGGGGACTTACCGCCTATATAGGTTCACTAAGATTAATTTAAATGGTTTATCAGAAAATAGCTAAACCCTTTAAGGACCTTTATTACCCCATGCAGGGAATTCATAATCCACTATTTGGTCTGCCTCGAATAGAACCTAGGAGAGTCATAAACACATTTATGATTAGTACACTTTGCGGATTTAAAATGAAGGTACATGTATTTAAGCAGTTTGACCTTGAACTTTGCTACAAAGGTCATATCAGCAGTCAGAAGCTATTATTGACAAAAGAAAACCTTAGACAATCAGTGTGCAAAATATGAACCATCTACAACAAAACATGTAAGAGATATTGCTTTACAATCCATACAGCTGGCTTAAAATTATTTTGAAAATTAAGGCTCTAATGTCATATTGGCAATTATTCTACAAAGTATGAAGCACCTCTGTCAAAAACATGCCACTGTAAGACAGATTCTAATTAACCCTTGACTCCAGGGCCATATCGGTGATATGTAACGTACTTTGTAATTACACACCATAAGCAATAATTGTGCAAAGTATGAACACCCTTGGTCAAACAATGAAGGACAACAAGCCATAAACTGATTGTAAAGATATTTGACCTCGTCTTTTGACACCAAGAGCAAAGCGGTGATAAGAAACCACGCCCCATATTCAATCATTGTGCCATATATGAACACCCTCGCTCGTAGACATGAAATAGGAGTTCGTGTTATGAGTCTTATTACCGATTTTGTCTTAATTTGACCTTGACCTTCAACTCCAAAATTATATTGATAATTTGTAATACACAAAATAGGCAAATATGAACATCGAGGCATAAAGTTAAATGGCAAGTTCTTGTTATAACACTTACATAGTTACTCTTTAAAACAGATTTAAGAGGACAATTTGGTGGTGCACAAACCCCATGCTGCTACTAATACCAATAGGCAAAACCTACTATATTTTTAATTAGATGACGGATAAAAGACGATACTTGATTTGGAATGCGTTTAAATCGTACACACGAACAATATGTGTAAAATGAAGACAATAGACTAAAATAGATGTAATCATGGTACTAAATAATGATGTCAAAATGATCAATCAGGTACTTCCATTCTACATATATATGGGCCAGGATATGATGAAAGGTACCCTATGGTCGCGATAATCAAAATTAGGCTAATGCTACATCTGCAAAGTATAAAATGTTTAGAGCATTATCTAAAAATTTGAAGTGATTATCTTCGAAACTGATGATTATATGGATGTTAGAAACAACATATGTAATCAGGTTTGGAATGTGACGTCAATAATGGCCTTAACCGTATTATGACGTCAGAGTGTTGGTCTATATTCGTTTGTTGATTATTGCATGCCCAGCATAAGAATCTAATAAACTATAAAGTTTTCTCATGTCTTATACATGTGATAATGAAAATGCAGATGAAGTTACATGAATTCATATCTTCCAGATCGTAGTATAGACATACAAAATGACCCACTTGTATGTGTTGTGATCTGAGTGTTCACATGGCAACAATCCTTATAGAAAACTTTAAAAAAGTATAATCAGAAACTTTTGTTATTTTGGTGGTATCAAAGTTTAACAAGCATTTTCATGGAATATAAAGGTATGTAATTTTATGATATTTTAAGAATTTTTCAAATGTCTCTTACGTAAAAATTACTTGGATTCCTTAAGGCCCCTTTTGTCAGATCTGCGTTCTTATGTATTACATTTAAATAGGCCTGACTGTTTTAATGCATAGCTTATTTGGTTTAATATACACCCCTAATACTTAAAATTTTTGAAATTATTTGCATTTTTGCATTTTTTTCACCCAGCTAACTTGAGCTCATTTTAGATGCTGTTAGAGGGTGCCCTTCTTCGAAGCCTAATAAAGAGTCACTGCCCCGGTTTTGAAAAGTAATTCCAGTGGTTTCATAATGTAGTTATAAAACTTTCCATTGATATATCACAATCCTGAGAGTTTCCACTTCAACTGAGCCACTTGTAATTTGCCAGATTTTTCCTCGATCAATAGGTTATTTAGAGAAAACATAAAAAAAATATTCTCGCCAGAAAACAAAATGCCCAAAACTTTTTATATTTGGTATGTAACATCACCTAGTGGTACTCTACCGAGTTTGCGCAAATTTGGTTATGTGGTCAAAATGGCCTCATCCTGGATGTCACAGATTTTACATTGACTTATAAATTGAAACATACAAAATCTCCTGGTTTGAAACCGGTAGGTCTAGACCCCTGAAATCACCCAGTGGATTTACCACATTTAAATTTGCTCCAAATAGAGCTCTGGGGAAAAAATGGCCCAACAAGGGTTCACCAGAGCATGGTCAGTTTTTAATAGATACATATAGTTTAAAGGTTATAAACAATAACTCAGTTGAGCGATCCAGGGTCATTTGGCCCTCTTTTAGTGTGTGTCAATGATTGATATGATATCACAGAACATGATAAATGCTGTTTCCATTTGATATGTTTACAATATGTACGTAATTTCCATAATATGACATTGCCCTGATATCTATGAAACAGCAAAACATGCATTTCCCAAAATATACCTGAATATATAAATGTCAATTTTCGAGGCAAAAAAAGAAAATATTTTGGCAGGTTTTATAAGTAAACATGACAGGATATATGTAAGTTGAATAAGGCAGCATCAAATTTAAAACAAGATGAATAAAAACTATAAATTTTAAAAACTTTATTTGCCCGATTACAAAAAATCGTGTTTAAATTTATAAAAACCACCGATTTTCACCCAAAAATAGAGACATTTCATTTCTGACTTTGACTTCATAATAAAGTCAGGTCAGGATTATATAAAACTCAACGATCATTTTTCAGTCTTTCTTTGTCGGTTTCGTGTATCTGTTGCTGCAAATGGATTCCAGAAATTCGCAGTTTCACTTCTAAAAATGAAGTTTTTGCCAAATTTTAACACCATTGCCCCTCTTTGAAAAAGTAATTCCGGCGATCCAAGAAACTTCAACATCTTGCCATATCATTAATGCAATCGTTTTCCATTTTACAGATGGGGAGGGGTTCCGCCTTAAATAAGCGACTTTTTGCCAATTGTTTGCTCTACCATTACTTATAACAATTAAATGTCTATTTAAATGGGTCACTCAACAATTCGTTTGAATTTATAACTTAATCACCATAAAGTACCTGCTCCAATATGCCCTGTTGAAGAATTGGTGTAGTTAGAAATATGCTGACATATAGTTCAGCAAGAAAATATCTAATGACCACATTTAAAATAAAACTGAAAAAAAATTGTTGACAAATAGTATTTTCTAATTATTTTGGCATACGCATGGTCTCCAGACGCCCTCTTAAAATCTCAGTAAAAATATATTTGTTGTAGCTGAGCTTGTTATTGAACTATTTTTCCTATTTCAACTGGTAAAATAACAAAAGACAGCTGTGCAATTAACCCTTTTCACCAGGTTTGATCTTGACCTTGAAATTGAAATAATATTCAAATTTATTATGAATCCATTTTGGACGCCATCTTGGATTTTCCAGGTAACAACATAAAATACGACCATTTCTTGGTAGTTTTATAAATTCTATGGTATTAGAAAAATGCTGATATATAATTCAGCATGTAATATTATAATGGCCACATTTTAAATGAAAAAAAAAACAGTCAATTTGTTAAAAAATGTATTTTTTAATTATTTTGATAAGTCTCAAGAAGCCATATTGAAAATCTCCATGGAAATGCTAAAGTGTTTATTTTTTATTCAAAATGGTAAAATTCTATAAATTGTAGCATACTTTGCTATATAATACTTCTTTTAAGTGAACTTTATTACAAAACCAAAGAGAAATGTCCAATTAGCCTTTTCACTATTTTTTGTATTTGACCCTGAATTTGACCTTGACCTTGAAATTGTTACCATATTTAAATGTATCACAAAAATTCAAATATACACTACAAAAATATGAATTCGATGATTCAAGATAAATAATACTACAAGGGCTACATCTTAAATTCAAATGGAAAAATCAGTTTAAAGAAGTTGTAGATCTGTTTTCCGTTATTTTGATAAGGGTCTTAAGACGCCATCTTGAAAATCTCCATGGAAATGCAACAACATTTAATTTTCATTTAATTTATTTATAGCCTATACATTCTAGTTTACATTGTTATATAACACTTCTTCCCATTTAAGTAAACTTTGATACAATAGCAAAAAATAGTTATGAAATTAGCCGTTTTTACACTATGTTTCATATTGGCCTTGAATTTGACCTTGACCTTGAAATTCAAACAATATTTAATGTATCATTAAAAAGTTCAAACATACACTACAAAAATAAATATCATAAATTTGATGAATTATGATACATGAAATCAGTACAACCAATCATATACCACAACCCCTTGCATTTATTTCTGGCAGCCATCTTGGACGCCATCTTGGATTTCTCAGCTCGCACCAACAATGACCAGTGTATCCTGGCAGATTCATAAACTTCAAGGTATTACAAACGTGTTGGTAAATAACATTCAATGTAGTACTTTGGTCACCACCTACTATATGAAATAGGCAACTTATTTGGCCATAGTCACCCCACTATTAGGGATGAATAACCATGCTCTGACCATTGTCATGAGACGATGACAAATGACGGATCATATTTTATACATGAGGGATATATTACCATGACAACGGTCAGAGCATGGTGATATATCCCTTTGGTATGAATCATGCTCCTTCAGTTGGCATCATCTGATAACGACGGTCAGAGCATGGTAATATATCATATTTGCCTCGTCATCTCGCTTTGCCTTATAACAACGTACAGAGCATGGTTATACATCCCTAAGGGGGTGAATCATGCTCCGTAATTTGCCATCGTCTCATGACATCGGTCAGAGCATGGTGATTTATCCCTTAAGTATGAAACATGCTCCGTCAGTTGTCATCATCTTATGACAAAGGTCGGAGCATGGTAATATATCATTCATCTATGAAACAAGTTCCGTTTGTTGTAAGCGTCTCCTGACAACGGTCAGAGCATGGCTATACATACCTAAGGTATGAATCATGCTCAGTCAGTTGTCGTCGTCTCCTGACAACGGTCAGATCATGGTGATACATTCCTAGGGTATGAAACATGCTCCGTCAGTTGTCATCGTCTCACGACAACGGTCAGAGCATGGTAATATATACATCAAGTATGAAACATGCTCCGTCAGTTGTCATCGTCTAATGACAACGGTCAGAGCATGGTAATTTATCCCTTTGGTATGAATCATGCTCCGTCAGTTGTCAACATCTCATGACAACGGTCAGAGCATGGTGATATATACATCAAGAATGAAATATGCTCCGTCAGTTGTCATCGTCTAATGACAACGGTCTGAGCATGGTAATAAATCATTCATGTACGAGACATGCTTCGTGGGTTGTCATCGTCACATGACAACGGTCAGAGCATGGTAATATATCCCTAAGGTATGAATCATGCTCCGTCATTTGTCATCGTCTCACGACAACGGTCAGAGCATGGTGATATATACCTCAAGTATGAAACATGCTCCGTCAGTTGTCATCGTCTAAAGACAACGGTCAGAGCATGGTAGTTTATCCCTTTGGTATGAATCATGCTCAGTCAGTTGTCATCATCTCATGACAACGATCAGAGCATGCTATTTTATGCATCAAGTATGAAACATTCTCCGTCAGTTGTCATCGTCTAATAACAACGGTCAGAGCATGGTTATATATCATTCATGTACGAAACATGCTTCGTCAGTTGTCATCGTCTCATGACAATGGTCAGAGCATGGTAAGATATCCCTAAGGTATGAATCATGCTCCGTCATTTGCCATCGTCTCGAGACAACAGTCAGAGCATGGTAAGATATTCCTAAGGTATGAATCATGCTCCGTCATTTGCCATCGTCTCGTGACAACAGTCAGAGAGCATGGTAAGATATTCCTAAGGTATGAATCATGCTTCGTCATTTGTCATCGTCTCACGACAGCGGTCAGAGCATGGTGATATATACATCAAGTATGAAACATGCTCCGTCAGTTGTCATCGTCTAATGACAACGGCCAGATCATGGAAATATATCCCTTTGGTATGAATCATGCTCCGTCAGTCGAAGTTGTCTCCTGAGAACAGTCAGAGCATGGTAATATATCTCTTAGGTATAAATCATGCTCCGTCATTTGTAATCGTCTCACGAAAACGGTCAGAGCATGGTGATATATACATCAAGTATGAATCATGCTCCGTCAGTTGTTATCGTCTCATTACAACGGTCAGAGTATGGTAATATATCCCTAAGGTATGAACCATGCTCCGCCAGTTGTTATCGTCTAGTGACAACGGTCAGAGCATAGTATTATATCCCTAAGGTATGAACCATGCTATGTCAGTTGTTATCGTCTAGTGACAACGGTCAGAGCAGTGGTGATATATCCCTAAGGTATGAACCATGCTCCGTCAGTTGTTATCGTCTAGTGACAATGGTCAGAGCATGGTAATATATCCCTAAGGTATGAACCATGCTCGGCTAGTTGTTATCGTCTAGTGAAAACGGTCAGAGCATGGTAATATATCCTTAAGGTATAAACCATGCTCCGTCAGTTGTTATCGTCAAATGACAACGGTCAGAGCATGGTAATATATCCCTAAGGTGTGTCATGCTTCGTCAGTTGTTATCGTTTCAAAAAAACGGTCAGAGCATGGTATTATATCCCTAAGGTATGAACCATGCTCCGTCAGTTGAAATTCGTCTAGTGACAACGGTCAGAGCTTGGTAATATATCCCTAAGGTATGAACCATGCTCCGCCATTTGTTATCGTCTAGTGACAACGGTCACAGCATGGTAATATATCCCTTAGGTATGTACCATGCTCGGTCAGTTGTAATCGTCTAGTGACAACGGTCAGAGCATGGTAATATATCCCTAAGGTATGAAACATGCTCCGTCAGTAGGTGTTATCGCCTCATGAAAACGGTCAGAGCATGATTATATATCCCTAAGGCATGAACCATGCTCCGTCGATTGTTATCGTCTAGTGACAACGATCAGAGCACGGTAATATATCCCTAAGGTATGAACTATGCTCCGTCAGTTGAAATCGTCTCATGACAACGGTCAGAGCATGGTAATATATCCCTAAGGTATGAACCATGCTCCGTCAGTTGTTATCGTCTAGTGACAACGGTCTGAGCATGGTAATATATCCGTAAGGTATGAACCATGCTCCGTCAGTTGTTATCGTCTCATGACAACGGCCAGAGCATGGTAATGTATTCCTAAGGTAAGAACCATGCTACGTCAGTTGTTATCATCTTATGACAACGGTCAGAGCATGGTAATATATCCCTAAGGTATAAACCATGCTCCTTCATTTGTTATTGTCTCGTGACAACGGTCAGAGCATGGTAATATATCCCTAAGGTATGAACCATGCTACGTCAGTTGTTATCATCTTATGACAACGGTCAGAGCATGGTAATATATCCCTAAGGTATAAACCATGCTCCTTCATTTGTTATTGTCTCGTGACAACGGTCAGAGCATGGTAATATATCCCTAAGGTATGAACCATGCTCCGTCAGTTGTAATCACCTCATGACAACGGTCAGAGCATGGTATTATATATTACTAAGGTATGAACCATGCTCCGTCAGTTGTTATCGTCTAGTGACAACGGTCAGAGCATGGTTATATATCCCAAAGGTATGAACCATGCTCCGTCAGTTGTAATCGTCTTATGACAACGGTCAGAGCATGGTAATATATCCCTTAGGTATGAACCATGCTCCGTCAGTTGTTATCGTCTAGTGACAACGGTCAGAGCATGGTAATATATCCCAAAGGTATGAACCATGCTACGTCAGTTGTAATCGCGTCATGACAACGGTCAGAGCATGGTAATATATCCCTAAGGTATGAACCATGCTTCGTCAGTTGTTATCGTCTAGTGACAACGGTCAGAGCATGGTAATATATCATTCATGTATGAAACATGCTCCGCCAGTTGTCATCATCTCATGTCAACCGTCAGAGCATGATTATTTATCCCTAAGGTATGAAACATGCTCTGTCAGTTGTAATCGTCTCATGACAAATGTCAGAGCATGGCTATATATCATTTATGTATGAACCATGCTCCGTTAGTTGTTATCGTCTCATTCAAACGGTCAGAGTATGGTAATATATCCCAAAGGTATTAACCATGCTCCGCCAGTTGTTATCGTCTAATGACAACGGTCAGAGCATGGTGATATATACCTAAGGTATGAACCATGCTATATCAGTTGTTATCGTCTAGTGACAATGGTCAGAGCAGTGGTGATATTTCCCTAAGGTATTAACCATCTACGTAAGTTGTTATCGTCTCATGACAACGGTCAGAGCATGGTAATATATCCCTAAGGTGTGTCATGCTTCGTCAGTTGTTATCGTCTCATAAAAACGGTCAGACAATGGTATTATATCCCTTAGGTGTGAACCATGCTCCGTCAGTTGTAATTCGTCTAGTGACAACGGTCAGAGCATGGTAGTATATCCCCAAGGTATGAAACATGCTCTGTCAGTTGTAATCGTCTCATGACAAATGTCAGAGCATGGCTATATATCATTTATGTATGAACCATGCTCCGTTAGTTGTTATCGTCTCATTCCAACGGTCAGAGTATGGTAATATATCCCTAAGGTATGAACCATGCTCCGTCAGTTGTTATCGTCTAGTGACAACGGTCAGAGCATGGTAATATATCCCTAAGGTATAAACCATGCTCCGTCAGTTGTTATCGTCTAGTGACAACGGTCAGAGCATGGTAATATATCCCTAAGGTGTGTCATGCTTCGTCAGTTGTTATCGTCTCATAAAAACGGTCAGACAATGGTATTATATCCCTTAGATGTGAACCATGCTCCGTCAGTTGTAATTCGTCTAGTGACAATGGTCAGAGCATGGTAGTATATCCCTAAGGTATGAACCATGTTCCGCCAGTTGTTATCGTCTAGTGACAACGGTCAGAGCATGGTAATATATCCCTAAGGTATGAACCATGCTCCGTCAGTTGCTATCGACTAGTGACAACGGTCAGGGCCTGGTAATATATCCCAAAGGTATGAACCATGCTCCGTCGGTTGTTATCGTCTAGTGACAACGGTCAGAGCATGGTAATATATCCCTAAGGTATGAACCATGCTCCGTCAGTTGTTATCGTCTAGTGACAACGGTCAGAGCATGGTAATATATCCCAAAGGTATAAACTATGCTCCGTCAGTTGTAATCGTCTCATGACAACGGTCAGAGCATGGTAATATATCCCTAAGGTATGAACCATGCTCCGTCAGTTGTTATCGTCCATGACAACGGTCAGAGCATGGTAATATATCCTTATGGTATGAACAATGCTCCGCCAGTTGTTATCATCTCATGACAACGGTCAGAGCATGGTAATATGTTTTTAAGGTATGAACCATGCTCCGTCAGTTGTAATCGTCGCATGACAACGGTCAGAGCATAGTAATATCTCCCTTAGGTATGAACCATGCTCCGTCAGTTGTTATCGTCTAGTGACAACGGTCTGAGCATGGTAATATATCCGTTAGGTATGAACCATGCTCCGTCAGTTGTTATCGTCTCATGACAACGGTCAGAGCATGGTAATATATCCCTAAGGTATGAACCATGCTCCGTCAGTTGTTATCATCTTATGACAACAGTCAGAGCATGGTTATATATCCCTTCGGTATAAACCATGCTCCGTCAGTTGTTATCGTCTCGTGACAACGGTCAGATCATGGTTATATATCCCTAAGGTATGAACTATACTCCGTCAGTTGTAATCATCTCATGACAATGGTCAGAGCATGGTAATATATCCCTAAGGTATGAACCATGCTCCGTCAGTTGCTATCGTCTAGTGACAACGGTCAGGGCCTGGTAATATATCCCAAAGGTATGAACCATGCTCCGTCAGTTGTTATCGTCTAGTGACAACGGTCAGAGCATGGTAATATATCCCTAAGGTATGAACCATGCTCCGTCAGTTGTTATCGTCTAGTGGCAACGGTCAGAGCATGGTAATATATCCCAAAGGTATGAACCATGCTACGTCAGTTCTAAACGCGTCATGACAACGGTCAGAGCATGGTAATATATTCCTAAGGTATGAACCATGTTCCGTCAGTTGTTATCGTCTCATGACAACGGTCAGAGCATGGTAATATATCATTCATGTATGAAACATGCTCCATCAGTTGTCATCGTCTCATGTCAACCGTCAGAGCATGATTATTTATCCCTAAGGTATAAAACATGCTCTGTCAGTTGTCATCGTCTCATGACAAAGGTCAGAGCATGGTTATATATCATTTATGTATGAAACATGCTTCGACAGTTGTCATCGTCTCATGACAATGGGAAGAGCAGGTAAGAAACATGCTCTGTCAAGTGTGATCTTTTCGTGACAACCGTCAGAGCATGGTTATACCTCATTCAGGTTAGAACCATGCTCCGTCCGTTGTTATCATTTAGTGACAACGGTCAGAGCATGGTAATATACCCCTAAGGTATGAACCATGCTCCGTCAGTTGTTTTCGTCTAGTGACAACGGTCAGAGCATGGTAATATATCATTAAGGTATGAACCATGGTCCGTCAGTTGTTATCGTCTCATGACAACGGTCAGAGCATGGTAATATATCCCTAAGGTATGAACCATGCTACGTCAGTTGTTATCATCTTATGACAACGGTCAGAGCATGGTAATATATCCCTAAGGTATGAACCATGCTCCGTCAGTTGTTATCGTCCATGACAATGGTCAGAGCATGGTAATATATCCCTAAGGTATGAACCATGCTCGGCTAGTTGTTATCGTCTAGTGAAAACGGTCAGAGCATGGTAATATATCCTTAAGGTATAAACCATGCTCCGTCAGTTGTTATCGTCAAATGACAACGGTCAGAGCATGGTAATATATCCCTAAGGTGTGTCATGCTTCGTCAGTTGTTATCGTTTCAAAAAAACGGTCAGAGCATGGTATTATATCCCTAAGGTATGAACCATGCTCCGTCAGTTGAAATTCGTCTAGTGACAACGGTCAGAGCTTGGTAATATATCCCTAAGGTATGAACCATGCTCCGCCATTTGTTATCGTCTAGTGACAACGGTCACAGCATGGTAATATATCCCTTAGGTATGTACCATGCTCGGTCAGTTGTAATCGTCTAGTGACAACGGTCAGAGCATGGTAATATATCCCTAAGGTATGAAACATGCTCCGTCAGTAGGTGTTATCGCCTCATGAAAACGGTCAGAGCATGATTATATATCCCTAAGGCATGAACCATGCTCCGTCGGTTGTTATCGTCTAGTGACAACGATCAGAGCACTGTAATATATCCCTAAGGTATGAACTATGCTCCGTCAGTTGAAATCGTCTCATGACAACGGTCATGAGATCCGTCAGTTGAAATCGTCTCATGACAACGGTCAGAGCATGGTAATATATCCCTAAGGTATGAACCATGCTCCGTCAGTTGTTATCGTCTAGTGACAACGGTCTGAGCATGGTAATATATCCGTAAGGTATGAACCATGCTCCGTCAGTTGTTATCGTCTCATGACAACGGCCAGAGCATGGTAATGTATTCCTAAGGTAAGAACCATGCTACGTCAGTTGTTATCATCTTATGACAACGGTCAGAGCATGGTAATATATCCCTAAGGTATAAACCATGCTCCTTCATTTGTTATTGTCTCGTGACAACGGTCAGAGCATGGTAATATATCCCTAAGGTATGAACCATGCTACGTCAGTTGTTATCATCTTATGACAACGGTCAGAGCATGGTAATATATCCCTAAGGTATAAACCATGCTCCTTCATTTGTTATTGTCTCGTGACAACGGTCAGAGCATGGTAATATATCCCTAAGGTATGAACCATGCTCCGTCAGTTGTAATCACCTCATGACAACGGTCAGAGCATGGTATTATATATTACTAAGGTATGAACCATGCTCCGTCAGTTGTGATCATCTAGTGACAACGGTCAGAGCATGGTAATATATCCCAAAGGTATGAACCATGCTCCGTCAGTTGTAATCGTCTTATGACAACGGTCAGAGCATGGTAATATATCCCTTAGGTATGAACCATGCTCCGTCAGTTGTTATCGTCTAGTGACAACGGTCAGAGCATGGTAATATATCCCAAAGGTATGAACCATGCTACGTCAGTTGTAATCGCGTCATGACAACGGTCAGAGCATGGTAATATATCCCTAAGGTATGAACCATGCTTCGTCAGTTGTTATCGTCTAGTGACAACGGTCAGAGCATGGTAATATATCATTCATGTATGAAACATGCTCCGCCAGTTGTCATCATCTCATGTCAACCGTCAGAGCATGATTATTTATCCCTAAGGTATGAAACATGCTCTGTCAGTTGTAATCGTCTCATGACAAATGTCAGAGCATGGCTATATATCATTTATGTATGAACCATGCTCCGTTAGTTGTTATCGTCTCATTCAAACGGTCAGAGTATGGTAATATATCCCTAAGGTATTAACCATGCTCCGCCAGTTGTTATCGTCTAATGACAACGGTCAGAGCATGGTGATATATACCTAAGGTATGAACCATGCTTTATCAGTTGTTATCGTCTAGTGACAATGGTCAGAGCAGTGGTGATATTTCCCTAAGGTATTAACCATCTACGTAAGTTGTTATCGTCTCATGACAACGGTCAGAGCATGGTAATATATCCCTAAGGTGTGTCATGCTTCGTCAGTTGTTATCGTCTCATAAAAACGGTCAGACAATGGTATTATATCCCTTAGGTGTGAACCATGCTCCGTCAGTTGTAATTCGTCTAGTGACAACGGTCAGAGCATGGTAGTATATCCCCAAGGTATGAAACATGCTCTGTCAGTTGTAATCGTCTCATGACAAATGTCAGAGCATGGCTATATATCATTTATGTATGAACCATGCTCCGTTAGTTGTTATCGTCTCATTCCAACGGTCAGAGTATGGTAATATATCCCTAAGGTATGAACCATGCTCCGTCAGTTGTTATCGTCTAGTGACAATATTCAGAGCATGGTAATATATCCCTAAGGTATGAACCATGCTCCGTCAGTTGTTATCGTCTAGTGACAACGGTCAGAGCATGGTAATATATCCCTAAGGTATAAACCATGCTCCGTCAGTTGTTATCGTCTAGTGACAACGGTCAGAGCATGGTAATATATCCCTAAGGTGTGTCATGCTTCGTCAGTTGTTATCGTCTCATAAAAACGGTCAGACAATGGTATTATATCCCTTAGATGTGAACCATGCTCCGTCAGTTGTAATTCGTCTAGTGACAATGGTCAGAGCATGGTAGTATATCCCTAAGGTATGAACCATGTTCCGCCAGTTGTTATCGTCTAGTGACAACGGTCAGAGCATGGTAATATATCCCTAAGGTATGAACCATGCTCCGTCAGTTGCTATCGTCTAGTGACAACGGTCAGGGCCTGGTAATATATCCCAAAGGTATGAACCATGCTCCGTCGGTTGTTATCGTCTAGTGACAACGGTCAGAGCATGGTAATATATCCCTAAGGTATGAACCATGCTCCGTCAGTTGTTATCGTCTAGTGACAACGGTCAGAGCATGGTAATATATCCCAAAGGTATAAACTATGCTCCGTCAGTTGTAATCGTCTCATGACAACGGTCAGAGCATGGTAATATATCCCTAAGGTATGAACCATGCTCCGTCAGTTGTTATCGTCCATGACAACGGTCAGAGCATGGTAATATATCCTTATGGTATGAACAATGCTCCGCCAGTTGTTATCATCTCATGACAACGGTCAGAGCATGGTAATATGTTTTTAAGGTATGAACCATGCTCCGTCAGTTGTAATCGTCGCATGACAACGGTCAGAGCATAGTAATATCTCCCTTAGGTATGAACCATGCTCCGTCAGTTGTTATCGTCTAGTGACAACGGTCTGAGCATGGTAATATATCCGTTAGGTATGAACCATGCTCCGTCAGTTGTTATCGTCTCATGACAACGGTCAGAGCATGGTAATATATCCCTAAGGTATGAACCATGCTCCGTCAGTTGTTATCATCTTATGACAACAGTCAGAGCATGGTTATATATCCCTTCGGTATAAACCATGCTCCGTCAGTTGTTATCGTCTCGTGACAACGGTCAGAGCATGGTTATATATCCCTAAGGTATGAACTATACTCCGTCAGTTGTAATCATCTCATGACAATGGTCAGAGCATGGTAATATATCCCTAAGGTATGAACCATGCTCCGTCAGTTGCTATCGTCTAGTGACAACGGTCAGGGCCTGGTAATATATCCCAAAGGTATGAACCATGCTCCGTCAGTTGTTATCGTCTAGTGACAACGGTCAGAGCATGGTAATATATCCCTAAGGTATGAACCATGCTCCGTCAGTTGTTATCGTCTAGTGGCAACGGTCAGAGCATGGTTATATATCCCAAAGGTATGAACCATGCTACGTCAGTTCTAAACACGTCATGACAACGGTCAGAGCATGGTAATATATTCCTAAGGTATGAACCATGTTCCGTCAGTTGTTATCGTCTCATGACAACGGTCGGAGCATGGTAATATATCATTCATGTATGAAACATGCTCCATCAGTTGTCATCGTCTCATGTCAACCGTCAGAGCATGATTATTTATCCCTAAGGTATAAAACATGCTCTGTCAGTTGTCATCGTCTCATGACAAAGGTCAGAGCATGGTTATATATCATTTATGTATGAAACATGCTTCGACAGTTGTCATCGTCTCATGACAATGGGAAGAGCAGGTAAGAAACATGCTCTGTCAAGTGTGATCTTTTCGTGACAACCGTCAGAGCATGGTTATACCTCATTCAGGTTAGAACCATGCTCCGTCCGTTGTTATCATTTAGTGACAACGGTCAGAGCATGGTAATATACCCCTAAGGTATGAACCATGCTCCGTCAGTTGTTTTCGTCTAGTGACAACGGTCAGAGCATGGTAATATATCATTAAGGTATGAACCATGGTCCGTCAGTTGTTATCGTCTCATGACAACGGTCAGAGCATGGTAATATATCCCTAAGGTATGAACCATGCTCCGTCAGTTGTTATCATCTTATGACAGCGGTCAGAGCATGGTAATATATCCCTAAGGTATAAACCATGCTCCGTCATTTGATATCGTCTCATGACAACGGTCAGAGCATGGTCATATATTCCTTAGGTATGAACCATGCTCCGTCAGTTGTAATCGTCGCATGACAACGGTCAGAGCATGGTAATATATCCCTTAGGTATGAACCATGCTCCGTCAGTTGTTATCGTCTAGTGACAACGGTCGGAGCATGGTAATATATCCTTAAGTTATGAACCATGCTCCTAAGTTGTTATTGTCTAGTGACAACGGTCAGAGCATTGTAATATATCCCAAAGGTATGAACCATGCTCCGTCAGTTGTTATCGTCTAGTGACAACGGTCAGAGCATGGTCATATATCCCTATGGTATGAGCCATGCTCCGTCAGTTGTTATCATCTCATGACAACGGTCAGAGCATGGTATTATATCCCTAAGATATGAACCATGCTCCGTCAGTTGTTATCGTCTCATGACAACGGTCAGAGCATGGTAATATATCCCTTAGGTATGAACCATTCTCAGTCAGTTGTTATCGTCTAGTGACAACGGTCAGAGCATAGTAATATATCCCTAAGGTATGAACCATGCTCCGTCAGTTGTTATCGTCTAGTGACAACGGTCAGAGCATGGTATTATATCCCTATGGTATGAACCATGCTCCGTCAGTTGTTATCGTCTCATGACAACGGTCAGAGCATGGTCATATATCCCTTAGGTATGAACCATGCTCCGTCAGTTGTAATAGTCTCATGACAACGGTCACAGCATGGTTATATATCCCTAAGGTATGAACCATGCTCCGTCAGTTGTAATCGTCTAGTGACAACGGTCAGAGCATAGTAATATATCCCTTAGGTATGAACCATGCTCCGTCAGTTGTTATCGTCTAGTGACAACGGTCAGAGCATGGTATTATATCCCTATGGTATGAACCATGCTCCGTCAGTTGTTATCGTCTAGTGACAACGGTCAAAGCATGGTAATATATCCGTAAGGTTTGAACCATGCTCCGTCAGTTGTTATCGTCTCATGAAAACGGTCAGAGCATGGTAATATATCCCTTAGGTATGAACCATGCTCCGTCAGTTGTTAACATCTTATGACAACGGTCTGAGCATGGTAATAAATCCCTAAGGTATTAACCATGCTCCGTCAGTTGTTATCGTCTCATGACAACGGTCAGAGCATGGTAATATATCCCTAAGGTATGAACCATGCTCCGTCAGTTGTAATAGTCTCATGACAACGGTCACAGCATGGTTATATATCCCTAAGGTATGAACCATGCTCCGTCAGTTGTAATCGTCTTATGACAACGGTCAGAGCATGGTAGTATATCCCTAAGGTATGAACCATGCTCCGTCAGTTGTTACCGTCTAGTGACAACGGTCAGAGCATGATAATATATCCCAAAGGTATGAACCATGCTCGTCTCATGACAACGGTCAGAGCATGGTAATATATACCTAAGGTATGAACTATGCTCTGTCAGTTGTTATCGTCTCATGACAACTGACAGAGCATGGTAATATATTATTCATGTATGAAACATGCTCCGTCAGTTGTCATAGTCTCATGTCAACCGTCAGAGCATGATTATTTATCCCTTAGGTATGAAACATGCTCTGTCAGTTGTCATCGTCTCATGACAAAGGTCAGAGCATAGTTATATATCATTTATGTATGAAACATGCTCCGACAGTTGTCATCGTCTCATGACAATGGGCAGAGCAGGTACGAAACATGCTCCGTCAGTTGTGATCGTTTCGTGACAACCGTCAGAGCATGGTTTTACCTCATTCAGGCTAGAGCCATGCTCCGTCCGTTGTGATCGTCTCATGACCATTTTCGGAGCATGGTAATACCCCTATTTCATAAGAAACCTGCTCGTCTCATTACAATGGTTGGATAATGTTTATACATCTACCTGATGAGGAACATGATCCGCCAGCTGTGATCGTAGTTAGAATATGGTTATACCCATATCTGATATAGAAATACGCTCATCCAGTTCTGACCGTCTCATCAGAACGACTTCAGAACATAGTTGTACGTTTATCTAAGGTGAAACATGCCCATCCATTTGCCTTCATTCTATTACAGGAATTAAGACATGTTTCCATGCTAGCCTTATATGATATATGTGCAGGCGATAGCCATCGTCTGATCATATTTAAAGAAATTAGCGCTTGTGAATGTCATCCATATACAGGAAATAGCAAATACACTGATACGTTTACAACTGCACATACGCACAGGCTGATCTGAGTCTAAATGGAGGATTGGGTTCGGGGGCACATTGTAGGAATCGCTATGTTTTACAAAATCGTATATGGCCTAGTTGCCATACCACTTCCGTCATATTTTGAGCATCCTGAAGTATACACTCGCCACATGCACTCTCTTTCTTACAGACAGATTCACACATCTGTCTGTTACTATAAATACTCCTTTTTCCCTATTTCCATTGTTCTTTGGAACAAGCTACCAGCTGATCTCGTCCTGGTTCATGATCTTGACTCCTTTAAAACAGGAGTCAGCAAGATCAATCATACACACCCTTAAATGCATACTGTTTTTAACCTGCTTTTAACTCCATCTTATTAACACCTAACACTACCATCTTTATTTTCATCTCACTATCATTCTTTTATCTTAACCTCTTGTTTTTAAATTTTCTTACTAACACACCATGCGCAAGTGAACATCCCAATAGTACTCAAAAGAGGGTTCGGGATTGTGAAGAGATAGATAGATAGATAGATAGATAGATAGATAGATAGATAGATAGATAGATAGATAGATAGATAGATAGATAGATAGATAGATAGATAGATAGATAGATAGATAGATAGATAGATAGATAGATAGATAGATAGATAGATAGATAGATAGATAGATAGATAGATAGGAAATTGTTGGAAATGATGTGCTATTATTTACATTAAGCAAACGTAGAGGCATCCATCCCCATTTCAGGCATCTTAAAATATGACTTCTACATAGTCTTATCTTTTTTAAAAGCTGCATCTTGTTAAGCGCTATTAATAGACATTGGGATTTTTGGCTGTCTATTTCAAAAACAAATGACGCGTGCGCAGAAACGCACCATGCGGGGACAGTTGTCGTTATCCCCTTCCCCAGTCCTACAGCCTGAATATTCATTCCAAATTGATAAAACAAGTCAGTCATACTAGATGCCCAAGTCTGCCAGTATCATTCAATGGGGGCAAGTTTGTCTGACTGATCCTATCATATGGCATTCAGCAATTCAGATTCTTTGAGTGTTGATCTGCTGCCCGGGCCATATGGGATAAGTCAAAACTACCTAACGCTTCAGAAGTTGTCATTTTAAAGAATTTCATAGCTGCCTCTCTGTCAGTTATCTAGGATAACACATTTAGCAAATCTGAATGTTTCCCAAAGGCCTTCAATATCAATTTTATCAGAAAAATTATTCAAGAAATGACAATTGCAAACTTTCAAAATGTACTGAGATGGATATTGGAACGGAAAAAAATAAGCAATTTGACTAACAATGTCTCCATGATGCCCAACATTAAGTGTAAGCTAAATCCGACTTCGGCCAAATAAAACAAGAGGGCCAAGAGGCACTAAATCGTTTATATGAGTTTTGTATACAGCTTACATATAGGTATCTGTTGAAAGCTGGCCATGTCCCCGGTGACACCTAGGTAGTGACCAATTTTGGTCCCAGGGGCATAATTTGAACAAACTTGGTAGAGGTCTACATGATGATACTACATACCAAATAGCCAGGCTCTAGGACTTGTGGTTTCAGACAAGAAGATATTTTCATGTTTTCCCAATATAAGCCTATGTAAAACATGTGACCCAGGGAACGGGCCCATTTTAGCCCAAGGGGCATAATTTATACAAACTTGGTAGAAGTCTACTAGGTGATGCTACATACTAAATATCAAGGCTCTAGGCCATGTGCTTTCAGAGAAGAAGATTTTTCATGTTTCTCCTATATAAGCCTATGTAAAACATGTGACCCACGGGGTGGGCCTATTCTAGGCCTTGTGATTTCAGACAAGAATATTTTTCATGTTTCCCTATATAAGCCTATGTAAAACATGTGACCAAAGGGGCGGGTCAATTTTTGGCCCCAGGGGCATAATTTGAACTTACTTGGTAGAGGTCTACTAGGTGATGCTACATACCAAATATCAAGGCTCTAGGCCTTGTGGTTTCAGAGAAGAAGATTTTTCATGTTTTTTTCTTATATAAGCCTATGTAAAACACGTGACCCCCGGGTTGGGCCCATTTTAGGCCCCAGGGGCGTAATTTGAACAAACCTGGTAGAAGTTTACTTGATGATGCTACATATCAAATGTTAGGGCTCTAGGCCTTGTGGTTTCAGACAAGAATATTTTTCAAGGCTTCATTTTGACAATCTATTTTATGCTGTATGACCTAGATATGGAACGGACTGAAACCATTTGAACAATTATTAAAGAGGGTTATATAAGGATTATTCCTGTCAAGTTTGGTCAAAATCCAGCCAGTAGTTTAGGAAGAGATGTCCTCTGAAGCAATTGTTTACGACACACGACGCACGACGGACATCAAATGATCGCATTTAACTCACCATGAGCCAAGGACTCAGGTGAGCTAAAAAAGACCAAACTCTGCCCTGGACTTGCTCGCAGGTGCACATCTTCAATGTGTGAACAATCATTATGAAAAGTTCGAATAAAAAGGAATGAAATCTGTTTCAGCTACAGATTACACCTAAATTACACGACGTTAGAACCCAAAATGTGATGTAGACATAGTTATGGCAGGGTTCAAATTAAATTTGCACAAAATATAGGGTACACATGTTCAATGTGTAAACACTCATGCAAAGTTTGCATATAAAGGAATGAAAACTGCTTGAGTTACAGATTACACAAAGCAGACACCCCCTTATCATTTTGGATGGGAAATGTCTATGTTCAACAGCCCTGAAATATGAAAACATTTATGAAATATGCACAAAAATATGGTACACAAGTTCAATATGTATGAACAATTACGATGCAAAGTTGGAATATTAAGGAATGAAAACTGTTGGAGTTACAGATTATACAAACCAGACAGCATCGAAGCATTTTGATCAGAAAAATGTTTAAGTTCAAAACCTCAAAAAATGAACAAAATATTCGTGAAATGTGCACAAAAATGAATGTGATCTTCAATGTGTGAACGATAATTTTCCAAGGTTTGAATATAAAGGAACGAATACTGTTTGGAGTTGCAGATTACACAAACTAGGCACACCCTATGCATTTCGGATGGAAAAATGCCAAAATTAGACACCCATCGAAAAAGGGAAAATATTTATCAAATGTGCACAAAATGGAAGGTGCACATCTTCAAGGTGTGAACAATCATTGTGCAGAGTTTGAATAAAACGAATGCACACATTGAGTCTCAGATTACACAAACTAGGAACTTTAAAAGTGGTGTGGACAGACGGACGGACAGAATGGACCCACTACTAGACCCGCTTTCGCTAAAGCGTCACAGGTAAAAATGTGTGTTTCGGATACCAAATCTGGACATTTTAGGTAGGGTAGGCACACACATTTTAATTTTTTTCTGGAAAAAAATATAATGTGATGATTTTTGAAATGTGAAATGACTTTTTGCCTTACAAAATGCATAAAAAATCCAGAAAACCAATAAAGTTCTAGGTTGCACCAGTAAAGTTAGGTCAGGACTTTAGTTAAGAGTGCGAAACGAAAATTTAATTTTCTTATTTCTCAGCCAAAACATATGTTGTGGGTACCCAAAAGAACCGTCTCGACGAGACTGTTCTTTTGAGCACCAATACATATGTTCAAATTGATAGTTTAGAAAATATATACATTTTTACGACCAGTGTTAGGTAGGGTCTGGTTACCCTTAACACAGATAATTATTATTTGGCCTTATGGTTATAAAGGAGAAGTAAAAAAATAACTGCATACGGACAACAAATGGCTGACATAATGCCAAAGCAAAAGCTGACATTGAGCTCAAATTAAGCAAGACAAATTTGACGTATTTATATCCCCCGACGAAGGGTTATTTGAGAGAAGCATGTAAATCACAAAACATAAATCCCATTTATTTAAACCTGAAGTTCACCTTCGGTATCATTCAGATCATAATAAACGCTTGTCAAGTATGTTTAAATGCTTAATTAAATAAAACAAATATACTTAAATCTACACAATTTCAATATCTGACCTTTCAACCCAACCCCAGAGGTCAAATGTGTGTGTACATTCAAAGTGTTACTTTGCATGAAGGTCTACACTTCTTCCAGTTTAATTTGATATGCATCATGAACACTTTTAGAAAAGAAAAAAATGTGACCTGTGAACCAACCCAGGGGTCCTTGGTGTGTGTAATGACAGCATATTTGCTTTCATAGTACTCTGTGCTCAATTCGCTTTAATTTGATATGCAACATGACTACTTTTGCAAAAAAATATATGGTTTGACCTTTTGACCCCACCCCTGGGTCAAGGGTGTCTCTGTAGGCAAATTATTTGCTACCATGTTACTGCAAACGTTGTCAGCTTTAATTTGATATGCAACATGATCATATTCTGTAAAAGTTTAATTTTGACTCGGCCCCACCTCCTTTAGTCAACCTCAGGGGTACGGACCCATGCCTTCAAACTAAAATCCCGCTTGATATGTTTCATATTTATCGCTGCTCTGCCAGCATGCAAAATTTCAGCAAAAATACTGACAATTGCCTTAGCTATTGCATAATTTTAATATTTGACCTTTGATCCCTTCTTTGGCGTCAAAGGGGTGGGGTAAAACGTTGACACTGCCATGCTTATCTACGCGCATAGGGCAATCATGGTCTATAGTGAGAAGTTGTAAAATATAATAGCGTTGATGAAATGTGAAGATAATATATGTTTTGTATTCTAATTGCCTGTACTTAAACAAGGGCAATAACTCAAGTGTTAAGGGGTCGATTTTGACGAAACTTATAGGACATCGCTAGTCTATGGTACTTATCATTTGTACCAAGAATAAATCAAATCTGACCAATAGGTTCTGAGATATGTGTCCGGACGGACAAAAAGCGAGGACGGACGAACGGAATGGACGGACGTACGGATGGATACACGGACGACGCCAAAACTGTATCTCTCCCACTTCGTCAGGGGATGATGAATAATTTATATATTATGTATCTCATCAGGAGCTTTAGTAATTTGTTCTAAAAAATTCTATATCCAGAAATATGTTTGTTTGTTTTTTACCATGGCGAGATGGCACACTCTCCTTTGAGTACATTATGCCAAAATATTTACACTTTCGAATCAATCCTTTAATGATTTTTTAGATTTATGCAACCGTTTATAGACTCATGAATTACACAAATTTTATTTACAGCTGCCAAGCTCACTTGCCCGTGCAATACGCTTCGAAAGTCGAACTCATTCGCCAGGTGATTCTGGTGCTTTGATTGACAGCGAGTCACAGCGAGTCGCACATGCAAAAATAAGCCTCTTGTTTGCTTCATTGGCTGTCCGTGTTCAAGCTGGCTGTTCCGCTTTTCCATTTTACACTAAGGCTAAACCGTTAATACTATTATATTTTAAATACAAAACTGTTTTAATTCCTACATCAAAATATCTTTTTATAGTTTAGATATTTATCATAAATTGTAACTAGAGGACCTGAAAATTCTGAGGCGCTCACCTGATCTCTTTAATGATGTAAAAATAGGCCAAGGTCAACTACGGCTTACAATAAAACATATTTTGTTTTACCACATATGGGGTGTTGCCGTGATGTTCCCGATAATGGATATGGCAAACAAAATAATAAGAAACTCCGATGATAAGTTTCACAAATTCTTCATAAGTAAAGTCTCTGCACAGTAAAAACAATAATTCCGTCCGAAAATGACAGAAATATATGGCGACTCTACTTGAAACTCCTTAGTAACTAACGTCAAAAATCTACGTCACGCTAACGTTACGCAATTACGTTAATTGCGTAACGCTAACGTTACGTTAAGCACGTTAATTCATACAAGAGATGAACCTCATATCCAAGTCAGTTCGTACAGGAGAAGAACCTCACATCCATTCTTCCCCTCCCGAAATGTTTTACATTTTGAATAAATTAGTTCCCAAAAACTTAAGTTAACACTCCTCAATCAAAATCACTAGGGAACTTTAGACATGAATCAAGTTTGAAATACGCTGAAGTATGATAAAATGCAATGACATTTAATTAATAAACTAAGGTTTCTCTCTTGTATGGATTTACGATTAATTTGCTTATCATTTCATTATGAATAAGTTCATATTAAGTTCATTTTTTTTTTCAAGTTCCTTTTTTAGTCTTACATCTCTCCTTCTAAAGGACACAGCTTCGATATTGGTCTTATCAAGGTTCCCTGCCCGACCTGGACTTTAACAACCCGAACTCGTCCGTCGTCTCCTGGATAGATCTCTACGACTCTTCCCATAGGCCAGCTTCCCCGTGGTGTGTCTGGTGAAATGAGTAGAACCACCTCGCCCTTCTGAATGTTTCGTCTTTCTCTGTGCCACTTTTTTCGCGCACTTAGTCCTGGCAACCATTCCCGAAGCCATCTATGCCAGAAATGTCGGACCAGTTCTTGAACACGTCTCCATCGTTTCCGCGGACTTAATTGCGTTTCGTCCACGGATGTAGGTGCAAAGATACCCCCAATCTGGCCATGTAAGAAATGATTTGGGGTAAGCGGAACATCATCTTTGTGGTTTGCCGACTGGTATGTTAACGGCCTAGAATTTATCAGTCCTTCAGCTCCAATGATGGCCGTCATTAATTCCTCGTCGTTGATATCCGCCTGTCCGAGTATAGCTTTTATTGCCTTTTTAGCTGATTTCACCATGGATTCGTGAGCTCCTCCAAAATGTGGCGCTAATGGCGGATTAAAATGCCATTTTACTCCCTTGTTTGCGACTGATTCTTGAATCTTGTGATTGTCAACCTGGGACAGTAGTGCTTGCAGTTCTCTGTCAGCGCCTATGAAATTGGTTCCATTGTCTGAATAGACCTCATCTGGAAGACCTCTGCGATTTGCCATTCTGTAGAAAGCGTTGATAAATGAGTCTGTGGTAAGTCCGAAAGCAATTTCCAAATGTACAGCTCTGGTGGCAAGGCACGTAAACAAACATAAATATCGTTTCTCACGACGTTTACCTCTCCCCTGTAATGTATTAAATGGTCAAATTGGTAGCAGAGCGAGGTTTATTATCGAAACCAGTGTAAAACAGAACTATCAAGATCGATTATGGCGTCATCCGAGAATAGGGACTATCGTTCAACAGTCAGCACTGAACGGCTAGAAGCGGAATACAAGAAAGACAAAGCTCGAGCAAAAGCAAATTTTAGTCGGTGTAAAAATAAGTTGGTATCGCTACTCGAGGAACAAGAGCCCCCAAGTCGCAGGGCGGTACTTGATGCCTGTGGAAAAATGGACTCACTGTCGGAGCTTGCTACGGACGTTTTAACGTCGTTCGCTGAATTTTATATAAGTATAGATGAAGTGCAAAAAAGCATGCGAGTGTCGAACGAGCTAGAAAAGATACTCGACGAATATAGTTCAGCTCGTGAGGCTGCAACAGACTATCTTGAATCTCGCCAAGATGAAAGATCAAGTGTTACATCGGACATCCTTACGATCGATATGCTTGAGCATATGAACATTTCGGAAACCAACAAGAAGGAGGTAGAAAGGCAACAAATTGCCCGCGACCTCTGGATTTCATCACTTCAGAATAGAAGTCCAGCGCGCTAATCCACTGCGATCTGTCACCATGTCGTACCTTCACAAAGAAGAGTCCAACTGAGCGATGGAGAATAGTAAAGCGTGCACAGCTGTGTTATCGATGTCTTTCTATCGGACATTACGGAAATAAATGTCCACAGAGTCGGCCATGCGGATCCAATGGATGTAAAGAACTTCATCATAGGCTGCTACACCAAAATGCTATGACATCGACGTCAAGTGGACTTGAGCAAACCGAACTGAAGCGTATTGAATTGACAGATCATACAACACAAGAGATCGTGTCTCCATCGGCAGAGATAGCTACTTCTGTCACGGAGGGGAAGAGACAGGAGCACCCACAGCAGACCACCTTGATTACGCAGAACTACTCCAAAGTGGATTACATTGCACTGCGCACTGTGCCAATTGTTTTGAAAAATGGTGACAGATCGCTACGAGTAAATGCATTACTAGACGAGGCCAGCACTAAGAGCTACGTCAATTCAGATGTCGCTGCAGAACTAGGGCTAAAAGGGAAGACAGAAAAGGTAACTGTTAATGTATTAAATGGTCAAATTGAAACGTTTGAGACAAAACCTGTTAGTTTCGAACTGCAGAGCGTAGATGGAAAAGTGAGCTTTAAAGTAAATGCATATACGGCAAGCAGAGTAACAGGGGACATGAATGTTATTGACTGGAATGAATACCGCATGAAGTGGCCACATCTGCGAAGCATTAAATTTCCACTAAACGCAAAGAGGCCAATAGTCGATGTTCTGATAGGTTTGGACTGTCTTGATTTGCATTGCGCCATAGAAGAGGTCAGAGGTCAACCTGGAGAGCCAGTAGCAAGATTGACACCACTGGGCTGGACGTGCATCGGCAACCCCTACTCAGTCAAGACAACAAAACTAGTTACACATTTTGCTCGTACGTATTTTATCAGAGATCAGTTCGAAATGGAAGAGATTAATTCGAATTTGAAACGATTCTGGGAAGTTGAAGAAACATCGCTTGGCAAGCCTACTCCTATAGTGCAGATTCAGGATCAGCTAGCTATGAGAAAGGTCGATGGCTCACTCAATTATGATCAGAACATGTATCGAGTTAGTATTCCATGGAAAGAGGATAAACCTATGTTACCGGATAACTATAGTATGGCCTTAAAACGGCTCCAGAATACAGAAAAGAGACTGCAAAAGTCACCAAATATTGGACATGCATACAGTGACATAATAAAGCAATACGTCGCTAAAGGTTACGTGAGAAAAGTGCCAGAAAACGAAAGTTACAGTTCGAAATGGTACTTGCCGCATTTCCCAGTTATAAGGCCCGACAAAGACACAACGAAGATCAGGATTGTGTTTGATGCCTCAGCAAAGTGCCAAGGGACATCACTCAATGATGCAATAAACCAGGGGCCAAAACTGCAGCGAGACCTGTTCGACGTACTGTTAAGATTCAGACGGTTTCCAGTGGCTATAGTGTGCGACATAGCGGAGATGTACCTTAGAATCGGTATTTCACCTAAAGACCAGCCATATCACAGGTTCCTATGGAGGGGAATAGACCAGGATCGTAGGCCAGATGTTTACGAGTTTGACAGAGTTGTTTTCGGAATGAATTCATCACCATTTCTAGCTCAATTCGTTTTACAACACCACGCCAAGAAATACAAACCTGACTTCCCATTGGCTGCAGAAACAATTGACAAATCAACCTATATGGACGATTCCATGGACTCTGTGCAGTCTGAAACACAGGGGACACAGCTTTATCACCAACTGTCTGCTTTGTTGTCGAAGGCCGGGATGCATGCCAGGAAATGGCTTTCAAACTCATCTAAAGTACTGGTAGAAATACCACTTGAGGATAGGAAGGCCGAAGTTGATTTAGACCGCAGTCAGCTACCGTGTGCAAAGACTCTAGGTGTGTGGTGGCGTGCAGATACAGACGTATTCACGTTCAAAGAGAACGTTCCAGAAGAGGACACAACGTACACAAAAAGGATATTTTTGAAGAAAATTGCGACCCTCTTCGACCCAATAGGTTTTTTGGCTCCTTACACAATTCGTGCAAAAATGCTGCTCCAAGATATGTGGACCGCAGGCATAGATTGGGATGACGAGCTTACCGAACCGCTATCCATTTCTGCACGTGCGTGGTTCGCTGAACTATACCAATTGCAACAGATCCAGGTGCCAAGATGTCTATGGAATGAAGGAACTATTGCGGATACGATGTCGTTGCATACTTTTGTAGATGCATCTGAGAACGCATACGGGGCTGTTGTCTACGCAAGATGCCAAAATGGAGATGGTACTATTTCTACAAACATTGTTGCATCAAAGACACGAGTTTCACCGAACATTGCAACCAGTATTCCCAGACTTGAACTGATGGGCGCGATAGTGGGCGTGCGACTTACCACAAGAATTTCGAACGTACTTGGTGTAAAAATGGAAAAAGTTACTTTCTGGTGTGACAGCGTCAACGTTCTTTGGTGGGTTAGAGGACGAAGCCGTAATTTCAAGCCTTTCGTTGCCAACAGAGTTGGAGAAATACAAACATTTACACAGCCAACGCAATGGCGGTATGTCCCTACAAAGGTAAATCCGGCGGACATACTAAGTAGAGGGATGCATGCGGGCGAACTTGCAGAATGCGATTCGTGGTGGAGGGGACCTGTATTCCTGCGAGAGTCAGAAGATGCATGGCCTAAAAACAAAGTATTTGAAGTTCCCACTGGGGATGTTGAAATCAAACATTCTGCACCGAGAAGAATGAAATCGATTCATCAAGAACCTGAGGTTGATCGCAATATACCCTGTACTTTTGTTGCATTGGCAGCCGCAGAAAATTATATAATTGATCCTACTAACTATTCCAGTTGGTTGAAATTACGACGCATAGTAGCCTGGGTTAATCGGTTCATTGAAAACTGCAAGAGGGACGTGGCTGTTAGAATGACTGGGGAGTTGATTGCTGATGAACTAAAGAGATCCGAACTACAGCTGGTTAGACAGGCACAGCAGTCTGAATTCCAAGATGAATGGAAAGCTTTGGTTAACGGACGATCGTTGTCATCGAACAGCAAACTACTTGCTCTGAAGCCACAACTCGATGATGATGGGCTTATTCGGTCAGATGGACGCCTTACAAACGCAAAATTTATTTCCTATGATGTTCGACATCCAGTGATCTTACCACGTAAAAGTTGGGTCACAAAATTGATTATAAAAGATGCACATGGGAAAGGAAATCACGCATTTGGGACCAACCAAACTTTAGCGGTATTATCGGCCCGCTATTGGATTATTTCAGCACGAGAAGCTATACGAGAGTGGGAGCGAGAATGCGCCGAGTGTCGCCGTCGGAAAGCTAAAGCCAGCCAGCAGATTATGGCTCCATTGCCTTTGGCGAGAGTCCAAACATCACTAAGGGCTTTCACCAGGACATCAGTAGATTTTGGAGGCCCATTTATTACCATACAGGGGAGAGGTAAACGTCGTGAGAAACGATATTTATGTTTGTTTACGTGCCTTGCCACCAGAGCTGTACATTTGGAAATTGCTTTCGGACTTACCACAGACTCATTTATCAACGCTTTCTACAGAATGGCAAATCGCAGAGGTCTTCCAGATGAGGTCTATTCAGACAATGGAACCAATTTCATAGGCGCTGACAGAGAACTGCAAGCACTACTGTCCCAGGTTGACAATCACAAGATTCAAGAATCAGTCGCAAACAAGGGAGTAAAATGGCATTTTAATCCGCCATTAGCGCCACATTTTGGAGGAGCTCACGAATCCATGGTGAAATCAGCTAAAAAGGCAATAAAAGCTATACTCGGACAGGCGGATATCAACGACGAGGAATTAATGACGGCCATCATTGGAGCTGAAGGACTGATAAATTCTAGGCCGTTAACATACCAGTCGGCAAACCACAAAGATGATGTTCCGCTTACCCCAAATCATTTCTTACATGGCCAGATTGGGGGTATCTTTGCACCTACATCCGTGGACGAAACGCAATTAAGTCCGCGGAAACGATGGAGACGTGTTCAAGAACTGGTCCGACATTTCTGGCATAGATGGCTTCGGGAATGGTTGCCAGGACTAAGTGCGCGAAAAAAGTGGCACAGAGAAAGACGAAACATTCAGAAGGGCGAGGTGGTTCTACTCATTTCACCAGACACACCACGGGGAAGCTGGCCTATGGGAAGAGTCGTAGAGATCTATCCAGGAGACGACGGACGAGTTCGGGTTGTTAAAGTCCAGGTCGGGCAGGGAACCTTGATAAGACCAATATCGAAGCTGTGTCCTTTAGAAGGAGAGATGTAAGACTAAAAAAGGAACTTGAAAAAAAAAATGTGTCTACGCCCTCAGTTATACTGTTTTCAAACACCCATCGGTGATAGCGCGCCAACATTGATTCTGACAATTTTCGCTGCAACTTATTATAAAGGGAACCGTCCCCAAGTTCGTGAAAATGCCCTGCTTCTTTCAAGTTAATGATGGCAATATCTAGTAAATCCGCTAATTTTTCAAGATCTCTAGCATTTCCCGTTCTCACTTGCTTAAAATTATCCAGATCTTCCAGATAAACTGCTATCTGTCGCCGTCTGCCGCCATACTTGCGCTCTAACCGTTCTTTTGCTGCCTCGTATGCCGTTGCAGAATGACCTAAACTTTCTATCGTTTGCAGCGCTTCACCGGATACGTACTGCCGCAACTGGAGCAACTTGTATTCAGGTGTAGCTGGGGCGTTATCAATGCAGGCGAGGAATGCAGCCTTCCAGCTTTTATACGTTCTTTTATCACCATGAAACACGGGAATCTCCACGCGTTTGAGCTGTCGCCACAGGTCCTGTCCTAGAGATGGAGCTTCTCGGTTGTGCATATTAGTTGTTTCAAACGGCGTTGCATTCGCATCAAGTACTGATAAATTATCCTGCTTTGAATAATTATCCCTGATTTGCTGCTCGTGGCGAGAGCGTATGTCCTCGAATTTTGCAACATTCTTAATCTCATTTTCATTTTGCCTAGAGCATGTTTGAATATGGTCGCGAACTTGCAGCATTGCAGGATTGTTCTTATTTGCGTATACAGCGCTTACCTCCTGTTCTGTTTGTGGTAAAACTTGCTGCCTTTCTACCTCCTTCTTGTTGGTTTCCGAAATGTTCATATGCTCAAGCATATCGATCGTAAGGATGTCCGATGTAACACTTGATCTTTCATCTTGGCGAGATTCAAGATAGTCTGTTGCAGCCTCACGAGCTGAACTATATTCGTCGAGTATCTTTTCTAGCTCGTTCGACACTCGCATGCTTTTTTGCACTTCATCTATACTTATATAAAATTCAGCGAACGACGTTAAAACGTCCGTAGCAAGCTCCGACAGTGAGTCCATTTTTCCACAGGCATCAAGTACCGCCCTGCGACTTGGGGGCTCTTGTTCCTCGAGTAGCGATACCAACTTATTTTTACACCGACTAAAATTTGCTTTTGCTCGAGCTTTGTCTTTCTTGTATTCCGCTTCTAGCCGTTCAGTGCTGACTGTTGAACGATAGTCCCTATTCTCGGATGACGCCATAATCGATCTTGATAGTTCTGTTTTACACTGGTTTCGATAATAAACCTCGCTCTGCTACCAATTTGTTGCCGTGATGTTCCCGATAATGGATATGGCAAACAAAATAATAAGAAACTCCGATGATAAGTTTCACAAATTCTTCATAAGTAAAGTCTCTGCACAGTAAAAACAATAATTCCGTCCGAAAATGACAGAAATATATGGCGACTCTACTTGAAACTCCTTAGTAACTAACGTCAAAAATCTACGTCACGCTAACGTTACGCAATTACGTTAATTGCGTAACGCTAACGTTACGTTAAGCACGTTAATTCATACAAGAGATGAACCTCATATCCAAGTCAGTTCGTACAGGAGAAGAACCTCACATCCATGGGGATACAGCCATTTTGGTCAAGTGACCTAAAACAATCTAATGAATGCTCCATCAAACAGCCCAGTGATTTCTGGAAAAAAAACAGTGTTGAGATAGGTATGTGGCAGTCCAAATGAGTGGCATTGGATAAAAGGTCACAGGTCAGCTTGACATTTGGTACTTATATAAAACCATTATCTCATAAGGTTAAACATTTTTTGAAATTATTATGATTTCAGCTTACAGAGTTATAGAAAAATGAACATTTCAAGATCTTTCCCATATAAATTCATACGAAATCTAGTTTGACCTTGCCATAAAGTAGGTCAAGGTCAAACTAGATTCATCATCTGTGCAAATCTGGTAGAGCCCACGTCTCCAATGATACATACCAAGTCTCAAGGTCATTGGCCTTTTTGTTCTACAGAATAAGATATTTTAAGGGTTTTTATCATATATTGTTGTGGTGACCATATTGTTCATGTGACCAGATCATTTTTTTATTAATTTGGCTAACCTATCATAAGGAGTCTTCATATGAAATTTTAGATTAATTGGCCTAGTGGTTCGTAAGAAAACTATGTTTTAATATGTCGATGGGACTACAATATGAGCAACCTTGACTGAAAAGTCAATGGTCAGCCTTGACCTTTGAAACTTATTTATAGCTATTGTCTCATTAGGTTTAACATACGAGGGGCGTTCAATATGTAATGAAAAGAGCCCAGTATATCCCAAAGTTTTATATTTACACACTTCAAAATTACTTTTATTAAAAGGTCTGTTTCTTGGCTAAATGAATGTAAAATTGCAGTTGTCCAGCTCCTTATCAAATTTACACAAGCCACTTTCAAGATAGGGTGCTGAAGTACACTGCGATATGAAATAAAACAATGTTTTCAAAAGCAGGTAACTACATGATTGAGGGATGTTTTCAGTCTGCTTCTTTGTGTGGTAAATATCCATGTATTAGTGATTTACACCTGCAAATGTTTTTGGTATTGCTTTATATTCTATGAAATACTGAGGTTTCCATTTATGTCAAAATCCTCCATGAAGCTACATTTTCTGGTTTTCAATTGACAGTGTCGTTTTTGCGTGAACAAATACATAGCGAAAAATTTATACGAAAATCATTTGTAACATTTTTTCTGGTCACTTTGATGTTCATTTGCAAGTAATACAGCCATTTTTGAAATTTCCATATTTAATCTCACCCATAAAGTACCTCAAATACGTCATTTGAAATAAGAAAATCAATTAAAAAAACTGTCATCTCTGGCTTACACTGAAATGAATCAGACAAAGTACCATGGTTCATGGATGTTTGCATTCCGATGCATTATTTGGACACGTATTTACATGTACATACTCTGGCTGGCTTATTCCAGACAATAAAATTATAGGAAACGAAAAGGGTATACCACTCAGATGAGATACCCCTAGATATTGGTTACAGTTTAACTGGGCTGCTGCCTATGCACTGTGTGTATTGATACTTCGATACAATTAAAATTGTCCTCTCCTGGTACAAAGCTACATTTCCGATTTTCAAGAACCATGCGTATTTTAGTGTTACGTACATTGCTTTAAACGACGTCAGCGTAAGAGGGGTTAACGTAATAAAACCGTTTGCACGAGAAACCGGTACCAGTCAAAAGTTTGTATCGTTATGGCAGATAAAGGGGAAATGAGTCAGAAAACTATGGATATGTGATTTGTGCATGTTAAATGTTTGTTTTAGAAAATAAAACATGCCTTTCTTCCTTTGTTAAAATGAGTCTTTACAATTCGAAGGAAAATATATGCAGTGTATATTAGTGTGCTTTTTAAAAAGTCTGTAACTTGTTAAATTTGGAAAGATAAAATAATGTTTCTTGCACCATTATAAAGGAGATGCTTTGATCTTTCGTTTGGCATATGGCATTAAATCCTAACGCGTTTGGGGATGGAGTTATGAATGGATTTTCATTACATATTGAACCCCCCTCGTATCAAGTGAGGATACTTACTTTGGCTTCAACAGTATTCAAAAATCAACTTTTCAAAAAATTCCCCATTTAAATGCATTAGGTAGCAAATTTGACCTTGACGTTATGTAGCTCAAGGTAAACTTAGGATCATCATTTGAACAAACTTGGTAGACCCCACATTTCCAATGATACATACCAAGTCCCAATATCACAGGCCTTCTGGTTCTGGAGAAGAAGATTTTTAAATGGACTTTACCATATATGGGCGTGGCGGTCATCTTGGTCTTGTGACCGAAATAGTTTGCATAAATTTTGGCTAACTTATCATAAGGAGTCTTCACAGGAAATTTTAGTTCAATTGTGAGAAACAGTATTCATAAGATCAACTTTTCAAAAGGTTTTAAATTTCAATGCATTAGGAAGCAAATTTGACCTTGATGTAACGCATGTCAAGGCCAACCTAGGATCATCATTTGAACAAACTTGGTAGACCATACATCCCAAATGTTACATACCAAGTCCCAAGGTCATCATCTTTCTGGTTTTGGAGAAGAAGATTTTGAGTCTTCACATGAAATTTGAGTTCAATTGTGAGTAGCAGTATTCATAAAATCAACTTTTCAGAAGGTTTCAAATTTAATGCATTAGGAAGCAAATTTGAGCTTGGTGTAAGGTAGGTCAAAGTCAAGCTAGGATCATCATTTAAATAAACTTGGTAGGCCACACATCCCAAATGTTACATACCTAGTCACAAGGTCGTCAGCCTTCTCGTTCTGGGTAAGAAGATTTTACATGGTTTTTACCATATATGGGTATGTCGGCCATCTTGGTCATGTGACCATAACAATTTGTAAAAAAAGTTTGCTAACTTATCGCAAAGAGACTTCATATGAAATTTAAGCTCAATTGGCCTAGTGGTTTCCGAGTAAAATATGTTTTAATATATTAATGGGACTCCAATATGAGCGACCTATGCTGATAGGTCAAAGGTCAACCTTGACCTTTGGAACCTAATTATAGACATTGTCTCATTAGGATAAACATTTCTAGTGAGAATAATGGCTAAGGCTTCCACAGTTTTCAAAAAAATCAATTTTTCAGAAGTTTTCCCATTTAAATGCATTAGGAAGCAAATTTGACCTTGTGGTCACCTGCTGGGAAAGGGCTGACCTCTTGGCTCTCGTTTGTGGTGTCTTCTGTGAGTTTGTCACTTTCCCATTGGTATCCTGGGTCAGGTGTGGTACTTGATTGTATCGATTCCTGATCTTTGCAACCTTATTACCTTGAAGTTCAGTAGGTCAAGGTCAATCTAGGATCCTCACTTGAACAACCTTGGTAGGCCCAACAACCCCAATGCTGCATATCAAGTCCCAAGGCCTTCTGGTTCTGAATAAGAGATTTTTAAAGGTGTTTTACCATATATGGGCGTGGCGGCCATCTTGGTCAAGTGACCAAGACCATTTCAACAAACTTTCGTTCCATTGTCCTAAGGAGTCTTCATATAAAATTTGAATTTAATTGGCCCAGTGGTTTCAGAGGAGAATATATTTGAAAATTTGGATGGATGGATGGATGGACGGACGGACGATGGACGGACGCCAGAGCGAGCTCACCCATGAGCCTTCGGCTCAGGTGAGCTAAATATAAGCAATAAATTAAATTTTTGGAATGTTCATGGAATCATGAATACTTCGGGTCTCTTGCAAAATTAACGTGAAGCCCTGGGCTTCACTTACTATGCAAGAGACCCGAAGTATTCAGAATCCATGACCATTCCAAAAATTGAATTCATTTCTTAAGTACACTGTTTCATATTCAAATTATTTAGAAGGATAAACCAGATTCTCTTGGGCCCTGGGTCGCTCACCTGAAACTGACTGTTTATAATTAAATGTCAGGGGAACTGTATTTTTTGCAAACATTCAGCTATAAATTCTTATGGAATTGCATTCTTAATGTTGACAAAAAGATTACGGTTCCAGATTTAGAACGGTAAGGATCTCAACATGGCGGCATCAGGCCTGTGAATGGCTGTTGATAAGGTCAGGCTCTCAACATTCCAGATAGGAATTTTGGATTGATCAGTAGTTTCAATAAGAATTTACAGTGAAATTTGCAAGTAATGTTGACGAAATTGCAGAACCTTAATAAACAAAGGAATATCAAATCTGAGCTTTTGCTCATTGAATACACTTCCTGACAGACGGACAGACAGACAGACAGACGGTTTACCATAGTAGTCAGTTTTGCGACAGTCTTGTATAATTTTAAGAAGCTTGATAGAGGGTCACCTTAACACCATTGGCGCGAATTTTTTTTCAAAACAACCCAACTCTTTTACTGAGCCAAAGTTACAATGCAACAAACGCATTTGTTCAAACGCATGTACTAGGCCCACTCGTTCGCCTAAACAAACGTTCATTTAATTAGGCATCGAAACTTACTTTGATTCTAACAATATGCCTCAAACTGTTTAAGTAACAAAGCATATCATTGATGTAGGGTTGTCGAAAAATAATGAAATTTATGGTAATGTTCCAATGCATTTCGGCAATAAGAAAGCTGGGTTGATTTCTGGGCTTTCTGTTGAAATTCTTTAAATTTTAGCGACAGAATCTTCTTCTTTCGTTCGGCTAAGCGTCAGGTCCGGCTATTTACCAAATAAAAAAGGATATAGTCAGATCTGAGCTTACGTTTTTATCATGGAAGATGCAATTATTGTGAGAGTTAAAATGAAGCCATGCAGTATTTTTATCCATTTATGCTCCTTATCATTTCTATGCAGCAGATGCTGGCAATCAAGGCATAAATCTCAATTAACTTAAAATTCGAGCTTATTTTTGTGCAATTCAACGGATTAATTTTCAAGTAATACACCTCACCTCATTGGCCTAACATTGGAGTGTGGCTAGGAATGGCATTTTTACCTTTATGACTTCACACAAGGTAGATCCTTGGACCCAAAAAGTCTTTTTTACCAATCAGATTTAAGCTCATTAAACCATTACTGAAGACGATGTATTCACTGCAAACAAAAGGTTCTTCATGATTAGTAGCATTACTGTTCTACAGCAACTGATTGTATAAATTCTGGCCTTTGACAAGTTGCGTTATAACTTAAAGCAGTATGTTGTGGGTCTAAGTCCCACTAGGGAATGTTTACTTTAAACTCCTTTTCGCACCAAGGTCTACATATTGCTAAATAATTCATGACTTTCATGTTTTTCATAATGTTACATAAAAACGAGGCTGCTCTTTTTTTGCGGGCCTCTTTACCAACTACATTTTAATATCATATAAGAACCTTAAAAGATGCAGATCACTCTGTGTAAATAAGTCGTATAATCAGCACTTTTGTTTTTCACTGCTTAAATGTGTTTCATACTTCTATTTCGTATGAATGGTCTTTGATAGCAACACAAAATCTGTGGAGGCTGTTTGTAAGCTCTGAACAAAGACTTTTTCGCGAGCAGGTACATATGCATACATACGCTAAAGATTTATTTGTATATCACATTACTACATTTATATTATAAATAAAATTGAAATGAAAATAAAGAAAAAAATGAAAGAGTTTTGCTATAAAAAATATTATGGAATGGAATAAAATAAAATAAACACACAGCAAAAAAAAACACAAACAATACACTAGAGGATCTGAAGGTCCTGAGGCGCTCGCCTGATCTCCTTAATAATTTTAAAGTAGGTCAAGGTCAACTACAGCTAATAATAAAACATGTTTTGTTTTACCATATATGGGGCTTGCAGCCATTTTGTCCCAGTGGCCTAAACAATCTAACAGCAAAGTGATTTCTGCGAAAAAGATGTTTAGATAGGTATGTGAGGGTCCAAATGAGTGTCCTTGGATTTAAGGTTCACAGGTAGGCTTGACATTTGGTACTTTTTTAAAACCATTGTCTAATTAGGTTAAACATTTTTCACAGGTATTATGCTTTCAGCTAAAACAGATATAGAAAGGTTTCTGAGAAAACTGTTTTAATATGTTGCTGGAACTCCAACATGAGCGACCTTGGCTGAAAGGTCAAAGGTCAACATTGACATTTGAAACTTATCTGTAGCCAATGTCTCATTAGATTGAACATATCAAGTGAGAATGATGACTTTGGCATCCACAGTATTCAAAAATTAATCTTTTCAAAAAAAATCCAACTTAAATGCATTAGGAAACAAGTTTGACCCTAACGTTACATGTAAGTAGGTCAATGTCATCTTTGGATCATCATTTCAACAAACTGAAGCTCCGTTTTTGGACTTGAACTTGTCAATAACAAATGGCATCTAAAATTTATGATAAACGGGATGATTTTAATTTTGAAATAGTAAATTTCCCATTTCTTGATGGAGATGTTCCTTGCTCCCCTTCCTATGGTTTATATATTTCTCATCTTATTCGTTTTGCTAGAGTGTGTTCTAATATTGATGACTTCAACAACAGAAACTTATTTTAACTGCTAAGTTATTAAAACAAGGTTATAGATATCATAAACTTCGAAAAGCATTTTCTAAATTCTACCACAGACACTCAGAGTTAATTGTTAAATGCAACATTGGGTTAAAAACTCTTCTGCAACAAGGCATATCAGAACCTATATTTTACGGTGATTTAGTTTATAAATTCAAACGAATTGTTGGAAAGTCTTATTTCAGTGATCAATTCAAAAAGATTATAAAACGTTATATAAGGGTAGATATAACTTGGATGTCATGCCACAGTCTGCATGCCTGGTTTTAAACCCAATCGCGGTTTATAGCTATGGTTTCCTCTTTAATTGCACGACGGTTGGTCAGGCCTCAGACTCTATGACGGCTCTGGCGTTAAGCTTTAATCGGTGGGTTGGTGACTGATGCTTATCTGTAGCTAAAACCACCGTGGCTCAACTTGAGGTTTCTCTAGCTCTGACTATCTGTGAGTCATGAGCCCTTTTCTTTGTTTCATCATAGTATTAATTTGATTAGAGTGTTTCTCCATGATGATACATTGCATTAGTTAGAAGGCCTCCATGCGAGCTGAAAATTTCTTGTACTTCAACAACAGCAGAATCTAGGGCGAAGATTGGTTTTGGTTTAAACATATTTTATTCAAATTAATTTTGTACATGGTAAATACAAATTGAAACAATAAGATGAGGATAAGAATAGAAGCATGTAGCTTATATAGGTCTTCTCCAATGCGAAGTAAGTTGTAAGTGGAAGGCAGATCATATCGAATACTGTACATAATAATAAAATCAGTGAATGCTAACTAATATAGTTGTTTATTGAGAATGTCCCTTTCAGCAAGCGGTGGTGCAAGTCCACGGATGGAATTTATGATTAAATAATTCAGGTCTTAAACAAGAGCGAAGATCTGGTACCAGTAAAATCAATTTTAGCCCCCCCCCCCTCCACGGTGGCTTAGGCTGATGTTCGTTCTAAGGCGGTGGTTTTGTTGTTGCTGACTTTTTGTTTATTGTTACTCCCATTGTGGGAGTCTGTAATTGTTCTATGTTTTGTTGTACGTTACTTTAAGTCCATTCTAGTAATGCAATCTAGTATTGGAAGAGAGAGCTGGTTGCTTTGCTTAATTTATCTTCCTGTTGTCTCGTGATGGTTGAGTGACTCTTCCTCGCGGTGCCATGGGGTTGTCTGCGGTTTGTGATTGTGGTATTTCCTGATTATACTAACTTACTATTTTGGTAGGCTCCACATCCCCAATGCTACATACCAAGTCCCAAGGTCACCAGCCTTCTGTTTCTGGAGAAGAAGAGTTTAAAAGGTTTTTACCATATATGGGCGTGGCCGCCATCTTGGTCAGGACCATTTGAACCAACTTTCGTTCACACGTCTTCAGGAGTCTCCATATGAAATTTGAGTTTAATTTCCCCTGTGGTTTCAGAGGAGAAGATGTTTGAAAATGTTGATGGACGGCGGACGCCGGACGCCGGAGTGACTGGTAAACTATTAGTTCTCCCATGAGCCTTCGGCTCAGATGAGCTAAAAAAAAAATAGGATATCACCGGATTCATACCCACAGTGTTTTTACTCTACCCACGGAGCTATTCGTACTTATACTTAACCATAGGATAATGATAACAATATATTTCCGCAAACGCTGCGTTGAGCTGACAGGATAATCCTTTGGACAAGCAGCCACAATTTGTCATTAAGATCTTTGTTTTGTCTATTTCTGAGTGTCCTTTTAACACAGGTTTTACTTTAGTTGACTCAATGTTAACTTTTAAACAAGAGGGCCAAGTGGACCTTAATCGCTCAACTGAGCTTTGCTTAAAGCTTACATAAAGCTATCTGTTACAAGCTGCTGTGTCCCTGGTGACACCTTGGGCGGGGCCAATTTTGGGCCCCGGGGGCATAATTTGAACAAATTTGGTAGAAGTTCACTAGGTCATGCTACATGTCAAACATCAAGGCTCTTAGCATTATGGTTTCAGAGAAGAAGATGTTCCATGTTTTTTCTATATAAGCTTTTGTGAAACATGTGACCCCATAGGAGCAGGGCAATTGTGGCCCAAGGGAGATAATTTGAACAAACTTGATAGAGATACCGAAGGTCATGCTCTATACCGTTTAGCAAGGCTTTAGGCCTTATGGTTTCAGAACAGAAGATTTTTTTCATGTTTTATAAGCTTATGTAAAACATGTGACCACTAGGGCTGGGCAATTACTGGCCCAATAGGCATAATTTGAACAAACTTGCTATTTTCTTTTTTTAGTAGAGGTCTACTAGGTGTGCTACATACTAAATATCAAGGCTCTAGGCCTTATGGTTTCAGACAAGAGGATTTTTCCATGTATTTCCCTATATAAGCCTATGTAAAACATGTGACCCCCTGGGATGGTCCAATTTTGACCCCAGTGGCATAATTTGAACACACTTGGTTGAGGTCCACTAGATGGTGCTACATACCAATATCAAGGCTCTAGGCCTTATGGTTTCTGACAAGAATATGTTCCATGCATTTCCCTATAAGCCTATGTAAAACATGTGACCCCCTGGGATGGTCCCCTGGGAGGGCCAAGTGACTCTTAATTGCTCACCTGAGTTTTGCTTAAAACTTACATAAAGGTATCTGTTACAAGCTGTTGTGTCCCTTGTGACACCTGGGGCGGGGCCAATTTTGACCCTAGGGGCATAATTTGCACAAACTTGGTAGAGGTCTACTAGGTTGTGCTACATACCAAATATCAAGGCTCTAAGCCTTATGGTTTCTGACAAGAAGATGTTCCATGTATTTTCCCTATAAGCCTATGTGAAAGATGTGACCACTGGGCGGGTCCCCTGGGAGGGCCAAGTGGCCCTTAATCGATCACCTGAGTTTTGCTTAAAACTTACATAAAGGTATCTGTTACAAGCTGTTGTGTCCCTGGTGACACCTGGGGCGGGGCCAATTTTGGCCCTAGGGGCATAATTTGCACAAACTTGGTAGAGGTCTACTAGGTTGTCCTACATACCAAATATCAAGGCTCTAAGCCTTATGGTTTCTGACAAGAAGATGTTCCATGTATTTTCCCTATATAAGCCAATGTGAAAGATGTGACCACTGGGCGGGTCCCCTGGGAGGGCCAAGTGGCCCTTAATCGCTCACCTGAGTTTGGCTTAAAGCTTACATAAAGGTATCTGTTACAAGCTGTTGTGTCCCTGGTGACACCTGAGGCGGGGCTAATTTTGGCCCAAGGGGCATAATTTGCAAAAACTTGGTAGAGGTCTACTAGGTAATGCTACATACCAAATATCAAGGTTATATGCCTTATGGTTTCAGACAAGAAGATTTTTTTCATGTTGTCCCTATATAAGCCTATGCAAAACATGCGACCCCCAGGCGAGACCATTTTTGGACCCAGGGGATAATTTGAACAAACTTGGTGGAGGTCCACTAGGTGATGCTACATATCAAATATCAAAGCTCTAGGCCTTGTAGTTTCTGAAGAGGATTTTTTTAAGCTTTCATCTTGAAAATCTATTTTTAGCCTCTGTGACCTAGATATGCAGTGGACTAGAACAATTTTGTTTTTAAAGAGGGCCATATAAGGATCATTCCTACCAATTTTGGTCAAAATCAAACCAGTAGTTCAGGAATTGTCATTTGAAGCAATTGTTGACGACGGACGACGCACACCACACGACGGACGACTGACTGTCAGACATCCAACGATCACAATAGCTCACCATGAGCCAATGGCTCAGGTGTGCTAAAAAGCTTAGAACCATCGCATAGCGTATTTTAGTTACTAGAGAAACGCTTTTAGTGTTTTAATTTTGCATTTGCTGATACCACCCTTTTTCATTTTTTTCATACATTTAAAACTTGTGAGTATTTTTTGTTTTAGTTACTGTGTGTATGTTCAACTGCTAAGTTCTGAATAGGTGATCCATTGGAAGCAAATCAGCATAGGTCATTCATTGTTTGTGTTGGTTATTGAATATATACTAGGGAGCCCTGCAAAAAAGTAAAAAAAATAAACTTAAAAATCTCACCTTAATGGAAAAGCCTTCATTTCGTTTGATTTTTAAAAATAATTCTTCGGCTTCCGGGGGGAAGCCCCAAGACCTCCCTTAGAAAATCAAAATGTGTTTACTTTTATGCTAACATACTGAAGTGGATTGGTATTGTTGGAAGTTATGGCGAATAATTTTTACTATTGTTGATTTTAGGTTGCTCTGGAGCGTCTCTGCTCAGTCTGCAAATTTGCATAGTCTCGCTTGAGCCTTCATCAGTGTACTAAAACCACAAAATCTATGCCTATTGACTGTGTGATTTCTTTATAAGCATGCATTTATTTTACTTTTGATCACCACCAGTTCGTTGTAGCCCGATTGCTGTCAAATGACAATCGAAAACACTGCTAAACACACTACCCGGAGTGAATATACCAGTTTAACGTGTATTCTAAGAAATTCATTAAACTTATTTTACAAACACGTCGGTGCATTCTTGATTGATTGGTTAAGGCTTTTAAAACGTCCCAATTAATAATATTTCAGTCATGTCGGGAATAGCAACGCATTCTTGATAGTATCAGTAACATGCGCCTGGATAGATACATGCAAGTATGTACATTGTAGTTTAGTGTGGAATCGCTAGTTCGACTGAAAGCTCGGACCACGGTTTTTCCTTTCAACATTACCGCATGAAATTTGACTAATTATGACGAAAGTTATGAACGATTTTCCTTACCTGTTATGTCCGATTTCTGGTTCGTAAAGTCCGCGAACCCAATTAGGCAGACCACGTGATTGGCCACCTTTGGAACGCTAACCTGTGAAGAAAGCTGCATTCAGCCTGCATTCAAAAGCAACTCCGTGGCTTAGATGCACGTCGCAGGTGCTCCACTTGCGAAAGGCAGTACAGCTTTGTACACGCCGAACCCCGTGTTTGAGTCCGCATCGTCTTTAATAAGAATACATTAAAAGAAAACGCCGCACATCGTGTCGTTTTTCATTCATTTTTTAGTCCGCAACTTTATCGGCATGTCTTTTCCCATGTAGCAACTTTCCATGTGTACACCACAAATCACTCGGGCTCCATATACATGTATTATGGAATCAAGGAATTGAATTTAAGAACTCAAAAAGGTGTCCATAGTAAAGTAAGTAAGTAAGTAAGTAAGTAAGCAAATGCTTTATTTAACGAGGATAACTACATTTAGTGTATACAAATAATGACACATGTAATAACTAATCTTCCATGAGGCCCTCAAAATATACATTATATATACATGTTTATAAAATAAAAGCAGATCCTAAACTATATACTAGAACACATTCGATGGCGCGCCATCGCAAATCCCCACGCTTTCGAAAAAATCTAATGGTAATTGACCCTTTGAACCCATCCCAAGGTCACCAGTTTGATTGTAGGGTAAAAATTTTCAGTGTATCCTGGGCTACTGTCCATCCCCTTTAATTTGATATGCCACATGAACATGTTCAGAAAATTAAATTTTTGACCCCCAGCACCCCCAAGTCCCAAACCCTTGGCCATGACCCAGGGGACCTAATAAAAATTCCGTCTAATATGTTTTATATCATTCATTTGTGAGAAGACACACAAAGTTTGGTTTAAAAATATTAGAAATTGACTAAGTTATTGAGATTTAATGATATTTGACCTTTGGCCCCTCCCTAAGGCCCCAGGGGGCGGGGACCAAAAAAATTAGCTGTTGCATGTGTCATTAATGTAAGTAATTCACACACCAACTCTGGTTGAATTTCAGAAAAAAATGACCCCCAACCCCCCCCCCCCCCCCCCACAGTATCCCAAGGTCCAACCCCTGGGGCATGATTCAGGCGTTCAATTGAAAATCCTGTCTGATATGTTTTGTATCTTTCATGTGTGGGAAGACACACAACGTTTGGTTTAAAAATCTTTGAAATTGACTTAGTAATTGAGATTTAATGATATTGACCTTTTGGCCCCTCCCCAATGTCCCAAGGAGATGGGGGCCCCAAAAATGTACTGTTGCATGTGACATTCATGTGAGTTACTCACACACCAACTCTGGTTGAATTTCAGAAAAAAAATTGACCCATCCAACCCCCTACGGTACCCCCAAGTCCCACCCCTGGGGCTTCACCTAGGCAGCCGTATGAAAATCCCGTCTGATATGTTTTATATCTTTCATTTGTGAGTAGACACACAAAGTTTGGTTACAAAATCTTTAAAATTGACTTTGTAATTGAGATTTAATGATATTTAATAATATTTGGCCTTTTTGCCCCTCCCCAGGGCCCAAGAGGGCGGGGCCAAAAAATGTGCCGTTGCACATCCCATTCATGTGAGCAACACACACACCAAATTTGGTTAGATTTCGTCAAATGGTTTAGCAGGAGATAGCGTGACGGACAGACGGATGGAAGGACAGAGGGACGGACTAACGGACGGATGGAGGGGATTGCAATATCCCCTTCGCTTTTTCTTTTAAAAAGCGTTGGGATAATAAATCAAGATGTAAAAAAAAAAGATAAGTTTACGTAGAGATGGTCTTCTATAACCTGGACAAAGAAGGCTCTGGTCAGCAAATACATTCATTCTGAAGCTGGCTGATCAAGGCCCTCTTTTGTTCCCCAAAGTAAAAGATTGTTTACATAGTTGTTATAAGCCTCCTACCTAGCTTACTAGAAGAGGAAATATATAATCATTACAGATGATGCAAATATTTACATGATGGAATCAAGAAAAATACGTAGAATGAAACAAACATATTAGGATTGAGTGACTATTTTCTAAATCTGAATAACATTCATATATATTTTCATTTAATTAATCATGTTATACATCTGTTATGGAAAGTATTTAGGCTCTCTGCCCTTTTAATTTTATCAGGCGGACTGTTCCAGACCAGACATCCTGAATATCTTAAACTGTGTTTGTAATATTCAGTTCTAGGCTTTGGTGGAATAAAACAGCAAGCTGTAGCAGATCGTAAGTGAACAGATATATTGACATTATTTCATAAAGTAAACTGTTCAGAAATATAATCAGGTGTAATATGCTGGTACACTTTAAACATAAATTTGGCTTTTCTAAGATATAACCTGTCATATATAGAGAGAATTTTCAAAGTATTCATTGCTTTGGAGCAGTCTTCAACATTATAATCAAATATTACTCGACATGCTCTTTTCTGTAACCTAAGAATTTTCTGCTTATTCGTTTCAGAGGAGCTACCCCAAACAATGTTACAAAAATCAATATGGGTTTGAATATAAGACTTATGAAATAGAAAGTGGTGCTCTTGAGAAATAATTTTCTTTACTTTTGAGAGATACCAGATACTTGAAGTAATCTTTTTGCTTAGGTGTCCAATATGATCAGACCAGGTCAAATTCTCATCAACAAAGACACCTAAGATTTTGTCATTAGAAATCATACTAAGTGACTCTTCAATAAATTTTAGGTCAAGAATTGCTTAATCAAGTCTTTGCCTCTTATGCTTTGTTGTTAAAAGCATGATTTTTGTTTATAATGAATTGAGGAGCATAGCGTTGCATTTGCACCAGTATTTAGACTGTCCAAAGCAATTTGTAAGTTCTTCTCAATATCTTCTACTGAATTCTTATTGTCATACAAAGTTGTATCATCTGCATATAGTTCTGTATTAACATTGTTAATAAATAGAGGTAAGTCATTTATAAAAAGAAGTTATAAAAGAGGGCCAGAAATTTATCCTTGTGGAACCCCATACAACACTTGTCCAATGTCTGATTTACTGTTGTTAACATAAACTTGCTGCCTTCTTTGAGTTAGATAAGTTTTAAACGCTTGTAGGGCTTCATCTTTTATGCCATATATTTCAAGTTTTGACAAAATTATTTGATGATCAACAAAATCAAAAGCTTTCTTGAAGTCCACTAATACAACACCAATCATTTCGCCATTGTCGCTAGCATGTAGCCTCAATCATGTGTATTAGGGCAGTTTCACATGAGTGCCCAGCTCTGAAACCAGACTGAGTTTTAAGCAGTAGTTTAAAGTTATAAAGGAAGTCAGAGAGACAGTCATGAACATGCTTTTCAAGTACTTTTGACAAAACAGGCAAAAGTGAAATAGGTCGATAATTGTTAAGTTCTTCAGAGGGACCACCTTGGTGGAGTGGAGTTACCTTTGCTTCCTTCCATTTATTTGGGAAAACAGAAACATTTATACGAGCGGTGATCAGAAAATTTGCGGAAAAGTGCTATTAAACCGCATTGCTTTTATTGATTGCAATGAAAATTCATAGTTATTAACTATCATTCATCGTAAGTTGATGGAAATTGAAATTTAGAAAATGTGACGTCAGACGTATAAGCAAGCACGAGGCGCCACTGTGACGTCATTTTGCTGGAACCGGCCCACCTGTACTCCTTGGTTGCTTCCCGGGGCTAAAACTCGAAGTTATGTTTGAATTGATTGTTATTTTTAACGCAAGCAATTTTCCATCATTCTTCTAACATAATATGAGGTTTTTATGTCATTCCACTAAGCTATGCATTCAAATTAATAGGTTTAAGTCCGAAAGGCAAATCCAAAATGCGTCATTTTTTCTAATTTTTGTCAATTTTTAAATAAAAAAAAACTGATTTTCTTGTCAGTGTTTATCACAAAAATTAAAATATTGGACTTAACGAGCAATATTAGATCTACTGTCCTGAAAAGGGGTGTTTTTCGAAGTGTGTAAATAGTTTATTTTAAAGAATTGACATGCCAAAACAGGCAATGGGTTCATACAAGTTGAATGCTTTGCCTTTTGACAGTACAAATATTCGTTTCGATTTAGCACAACATCCGTTAGATATAAATATTGAAAGTTTGCATAGAAAATGAGTAAATATTTCGTTAAACTTGCATGTAACGCAATATGGGCTATCACAGCATAACACAATTTTACAAAACGTTGAAGTTTAATTGGTTTTGTAGTAAACGTCAAAACGCAACATAAAAATGGTCGGTTTGCGCTATATAGCGATGCCTTGAAGACAGCTGTAACGCACGTAGACGACTAACATCAAGCACGTTGTAACCAATCAGCTACATATGTGTTGTTGTAATGTGTGCTGTAATTTCAGCTCTATTGATCAAATGATGGAGAAGTGGCAACTATTTTCCACGAACTTTCTGATCACCCTTCGTATTACTTGACTTTTCGCTTTCTGTAAAGGCGGCAACTTTAATATTCATATCTGGGTGTGGTTCGGCTATTTCATCTGCTAAGGAAGGGAATTCAGGTTTTATTTATAATTTGGTAAAGAGTTAATAAGCTTTTTGAGCCGCGCAAACGTGCGTGCATTTCATGAAAATCCTAACCGTATACACACTGAACTCACATTTTTAAACCCTTATAGCACATAATCACAAAATGTATGTTTTTGTTGTCCACTAAACTATTTGAAGCCTCATAGATAAACAGTGTGAACCCAGATCAGACTGCTCCTGTAGGAGCAGTCTGATCTGGGTCCACAATGTTTGTCTCCCTGCTATGTTAAATAGACATTTTCAGATGCAGTTATTTTGTTAGCGTTTTAAGGACTCTATAATGAATGAGGTTGTGGCACAAGATGATACAGTTACTTTTGAATAAAACCACGCCTCCTTTTCAGCTTTTACCTATGCCTAAAGTAGACCAGTCCTAATTACACATTCATGAGGCGCCGCCTTTACAGAAAGCGAAAAGTGAAGTAATACTGCGGTTACAAATGAAAGTAACATGTTCAGCTATATGTGGGGCAGCCAGCTTTAATGATCTCAACCCAATGCCATCTGTTCCTGTTGCTTTACTTATATCTATATTTGAAAGATATTTCAAAACTTTCCTCTTCAATATTAGAGATAACAAATTTTGTGTCAGCAAGAAGTTTTTGTCGCCAAAATTCTCTAAGCTTTTCATGACTAGTATTTTCAAAAGGCTCTTCTATCTTTGAAGAATATATACAAAAAAGCTCGTTAAATGCATTGGTAGTTTCATTAGGATATTCAGTGTGAGAATCTTTACTTTTAATAGATCATATGGTTGACAGTTACCTATTGTAAGAACTTTCCCAGTACCAACTTCTTGAAATATTTTATAAATGCTGCCAGGTTTGACTTTATCATTTTCAATAAAGGATTGATATTGATCTCTTTTAGCTCTTTTTATCAATGAAATTACATTATTTCTCCAAAATTTGTACTCAACTGTGTTTCCTAGTGATTTATGTATATCTCTGGTCTTGATAGCATCAAGAATTTCAGGTGAAATTATTCATGTTGATTTCTAAAACAGTGTTCCATTTGAAGGGCTATACTTCAGTAGACTAGTACCAATAAGGATCAAACATACGACTATCTATTAATGACTGAAAAACAAACTCGCTGTGTGTAGGGGTGTACATCGTTTAACTCATTGTCTACTAGTACCGTCTGCTGGAACTCTATGCAAACAGTTTGGACCCACAAAACGTGGGGCCTGATCTGGACCCAAACTGTTTGACACTCTGATGGTATTAAATGCCAATAATTGATCGCATGCATTAAGCATTTATTAGCTGGATGAATACAACTTAGGGGAATACCAAGAGAAGAAAAATCGTTTCAGCTTTTTAACTTTTATGAGGAACTTAGTTGAGTTGAGCATGAAAAATGTTTTAAAGCGTCAGGGGACTATTTGTTTATTTCTAGGTCTTGTAAAAATGCTACAGTTAAAGCTATATCCAGCAGGTCGTGATTTATATCAATGGTCAAAAAAATGTCCAGTGTCCTCCTTCATTGCGTCTGCCATCTTTTCTCCAACATCTACAGCCTTTTGAGGGAGGCTTATCTCTATCTCCGTGGCAAACATCATTTATTTTACAGTTTTTTAAGCAACACTTCATCCATTTTATTGTTTTTCTGGCGAGTTTAGTTGGCAGGGCTTCAGTTTTCATGTTGTCATCATGTATGAGGATCAAGAGGAGGTAAAGTACAGCTATTCCACAGAGCGTAGTCTTCATCATACTGAAATCTTCGCTGAAAATATATACGGTAAAGTCGGGTATATTCGGACAGACAGCTAAATTAGGACAGCCACCTTGTTTGTTTTAGAGTTCAATTATTGGAATAAAAAATAAATTAACTAAGCAAACAGTGAAAATCCTGATGAGACGGCTCATAAGTAGCTGTCTCATCTGGATTTCCACTGTTTGCAAATGTGTGTCCGAATTTACCTGATGTCCGAATTTACCCGACTTTACCCTACAAAGATTGACGGCAAAGGAAAAAAAGAAGGCGAAGATCAGGAATCGACACAATCAAGTACCACACCTAGCCCGAGCTACTATATAGGAAAGCGACAAAACACAAGAAAACTCAACAAACAGAGTAGTGAATAGGTCAGCCTTTTCCCTGCAGGTGACCACAAGGGTGCACGGAGCATACAAGACAGCATAACAAAGACACACGTGAAACATAAATTACAAAAAGGATTCACAAGAGCAGCCACAAATCGCCGATGACTTTATTTAACTAAACAAATCAACGCCCTAGGTCATGTTGTTCTTGAGAACCAAAAATCATTATACTGGCATGACAGTTAAACTTCGCTAACAAATTACACTAACGAACATTGAAACTGGTTATAGCTTAAAGACAATATGTTGATCGTTCATTGGATAATGGGTAATTTATAAACGATGAAATTCGTTTTCATTATGTCAGAAATGCCTAGAGAGAAGGGGTTTTTGAATTTATACTTAATTCTATTTTCATAACATTGCGGCTTTATTTTAAATTTGAACATAAACTTTAAGTTTGACAACTATATGCATTATTTAGAAAAAAATTTCTCACCTGTTCCTGAGGACTTGACAGATTGAACATATTTTAACTAAGAAGCAGAAAAATGCTTGTAAAACGATATAAAATATGATAACTCTGTAAATAGAGGGCAGCGCGTTTTGAAAACTCCCTTATGACATATTAGCATAATAACAGCTAAATGAAAACTATAAGATACAACCATGTTCATTATTAAGTGGGCCTCGACGCGAGAAAACCTGTCTTCGGTGGTTTGCGAACAGCAAAGGCGCAGACCAGCCTGCGCATCCGCGCAGTCTGATCAGCGCCATTGTCATTTGCTTATTGGAGAGTATCATATATAGACTTGCTACGAGCGAAATTTCAACTTTCTAGCTAGTTTCTGTAGCTGAGCATGCGGGTTTGAGTCTTGCTTTGGCAGAAACCCCGAAGACAGGTTTTCTCGCGACGAGGCCCAAGTCTTCAGTAGACTACTTTAAATAACGTTTTGATAAAAAGTCAATGACGTCACAAAAGTGCATGCTTACTCGAGATTGAAACAGGATTGTATAAACCTTTTCCTGCAAGTAGTTTTGAGAATATTACTAAAACTTACATAATTAGGTGCAAATTTGTCTCAAACTTACAAAAATATTCCGCACATTTATCAAAACGTCTGTTGCAAATTGCTTCATAAAAAACTTCAGTATATAGAAAAAAAAACATTTTGTGGCTTTTCCATGGGTAGAAACCAGTACTGGGCCGGGAGGGTTTATGATTTGTGTGTTTATTATATGACGGGAACTCCCGAAGGCTCAACCGAAAGTGGTTTTATGGAGAAGCCGGGATTCGAACCTGCGACCCCTGGTTTACAAGGCATAGCGCTTATCCACTACACCACGGGGGCTTCGAATATAGAAGTGGCCTTCATAACAGCGTCTGTACCGCGAGGAATATACTCGCTTGCACAGAGCTTTGCTAACGTCGTTCCTTTGTAAAACGAAAAAAACCGTTGAGATTGAAAGCACTGGACATGTGCGCGTACGAGGAATAGTGTTTGTGTTTCTTGATGTTTGGCGACAAATAGTTCTTTCCAATAAAGTAAAACTTTTTGTTGCAGCACATATTTGAAGAAAGTTAAAAAAACTGGCTGCATTCATATTTGAACACCCCTCGTTAAAAGACCACTGTAGACACTGTAACCTGCTTTGAGTGAAAGTAAGAAAAAAACCTACAACTACTGAAAGACAACTGCATAACAGCTAAACAAACAATGGCAGTATAAAACAAGCAGAAGGCAGCCCTTTTGAAAGTAGAATAAAATATAATATAGAAAGGTCACTAATTCTAGGTTGTACAGATACACTTAGTCTATAGAATTGCAAAAGATAATTCTCTTACGATTAAAAGAAACTAGAACATTGATAGAACATTGTCAAACATCTACATGGTTACGAAGTAAAAGGCCTGCGTACTTTTAAAACAAGAAAAAATTATTTACATAATGGATCTTTAATGAAATAATGAACACACAATACCTATACACTTATATAGAATTTTTTTTCTGAACCCTTAGCTAAAATCTCTCTCTCTCTCTCTTTCTCTCTCTCTCTCTCTCTCTCTCTCTCTCTCTCTCTCTCTCTCTCTGTCGCTAGCCAAACTAACCCCACCCCATCACGCTTTACCATCATTCAATTAAGGAATTCGAGTTTTGGTCCGTTAATGGAATTATGAACACTTTGGGTCTCTTGCAAAGTAAGTGAAGCACGAAGGGTTTCATGTTAACTTTGCTTGAGGCCCGAAGTGTTCATAGTTCCATAAATAGACTAAAAATCGAATTTATTACTTATATTTACATTTTATAAATTTATCAGTCAAGTACATGCGTCAATTTTCACCTAACTTGGCTGGTTTTCCAGACGTTCTCGGATGGCGTTGACGTTGGTCCGCTCAAATGGTGCGTATTTTGTTGTGGCTTAAAATGGATTTGTTCATGAAAGTATGAACGACATCTCAAATGTAAAGGTTAATCTATAGACTCTCAGTGGAAATGTAAATATTCGGGGTTGTAATAAATGATTGCTTACCTTTAACCAAATATTCTGCTCTGTTTTAAATTGACGTTACTTCAGCTATCACAATAGGCCTACTGCGGTCTCCAAGTTCAAGATGACATTCATATGACATGCATTTTTACTGGCTTACATGTACCTTTGGACTCCAAATAAGCTCAATGTCACATGTGCTGATGCTGGAATGTACCCATTTGAGCCTAGTCACGGGAAAGCTTCAATCGGAACCGCCTCGGCCAATTGCGCGAAATTTCATATTAGCGCAACGTTCGGATGGACGTCATTTACATAAAGTTGCGGGAGCGCAGTGACTCAGTGGCAGAATGCCTGACTCGAGACCGAGAGGCCGCGGGTTTGCGCCTCACCGGCGTCACTGTGTTGTGTCCTTGAGCAAGACACATTAATCCTAGCTAAATACTGGTTCAACCCAGGAAGACCCGCCTTATATAACTGAAAGATCGTTGATGGGACGTAAAGAATCAAATCAAACAAAATAAACAAACATAAAGTTGCAAAATAATTTTATTAAAACCAGTAGTGGATTATCCCCTAAAACTTGACGTTATATCTCTTCCAGACGCGACGTCATAACAACACGTTGTTATCTGACGTCAAACAGCAATGCCAATAATCTGACCGCGGAGCCTGATCTGTGTCTCAGTTATTCGAAAGTGGTATCAAACCGTTTTTGCGTGGAGGACGGAACAATGTCAGCTTAATGCAAACCAGCCGCGGTATGTTATTTCAACAGTGTGGCATTTTGACAAGTGTAGACTCAGACGAGCCTGTGTAGCCTCCGTTAAGCTTAGAAACGATCAGTAGCCTACGATTCATAGAATATACAAACGACTAGCAAAAGCTCTGAATTTACTGCGCGTATGCGCAGGCTTGGTCTGAGCCTATGCTAGTCGCACATATCATATTGTTGGAAAAATCCAAAAACGTGACTTTGAAGGAAAAACGATATATAAATTTCTAGACTTTCCGGGTTTATTGGGCAAATCAACAGTCACCTGATGATATTTGGGCCTCGACGCGAGAAAACCTGTCCTCGGGGATTTGCGAACAACAAAGGCGCAGACCAGCCTGCGCATCCGGGCAGTCTGTCCAGCACCTTTGTTATTCGCTTTTTTAATGTATCATATCTAAACTTGCCACAAGCGAAATTTCAGTTTTCTAGCTAACCTCTGTAGCTGAGGAGTCTGCTTTGAATCTCACTTTGTTGGAAACCCTAAAGACAGGTTTTCTCGCGGCGAGGCCCTTTGAAACAGTCTCAGATTATAGGTATGTTAACTGATCTTTTTTTGGACTTTGTTTTATCAACTATTAATTCTGATGGATTCTAACATAATTCATATTGATTCAATAAGCATGGATTTTTCCATTCTGTATTCTAAGGGGTTTCAGGTCAAAATTTTAATATACTTCTGTCTCTGATTAGTAAACAGTGTAGACCCTGATTAAATGCTGCATACGTATTTTGTTGTGATTTTAACCCATAAAGTGTCGCCTATAATTTGCAGCTGACGACGATTTCAATATTTGCGGCTTTTTCAAAAATAGCACACTAGGCGTGATATATCATGAGCATCGTCTATAGGCAAAAGTTGTCGTCTGATGCAGTCGTGATTGGCGCTAAAAGGGTTAATTTGGCGCTTTTGGCTATTAAATCGCAAACGGTAAAAAAAATGATACACAGTCGTCTGTCAATTATATACTCAGAAAAACAATTGAAGGATATTTGGATTGAGTTCCATCTCTAACATTCAATACAATAAAAAAAATTACTAATTATGCATGCATTTCATAGTTCCAGACATCTGCAATCAAAATGGAGAGTTTATTTAAGCCACGCTTCAATGGTTTAAGTACAGTACAAATCCAAGTGGTTCAACCCTAAATACTGAAAAGTCACAAACGTTCAAAAATGATTGAAACCCATTTTTATCGTTTGTATTCCATAATGACTGGCTCCAAAATCATCGCTGGTTCTCCCTCCCAAAAATGGCACCTAATTTTGAAGCTGTTTTTGGTGTTTTACTGCAAATTTGTAGTCAAATTTACTGGGGTATGCCATATTCGTGTATTTTTGTTGAAGAAGTTGTCCCATTATTAGGGGCAATGACTGATAAATTGGTGTTAACTTTTATCTGTGGTCAGAATTAGAACATAAGCAATGACCTGGTAAAGGTTGCAGCAAACATTGAGAGCGCTAAATTTTTTGCTTGTGAACTTTGAGTAGAGAGGGTTGGTACATTTGGTGTAGTACTGTATCGTAACCAATGACCCGTGAATTTCAATTTGCATTTTGGTGAATTGCATAGTGATAATTCTATCAATGACAAGAATAATTTGTTTGAAAATTATATTCCCAAATGTTATAAAGTCAAAAGAATTTTAATATCCTTCAATTGTTTTTCTGAGTATATATTGGTATCAACTCTTCGTCGAGAAAACACAGTCTTTAATAAAGGTCGTTGCATAAAGAAACGCAAACTTTTGGCCACTCAAATGCGTTAGTCTTTAAAAATCGTCAAAAGTTGGTTCCGTGAATATTAAGTGTTCACAATATAATAAGAGGAAAAGATCCTTACGAGGAGCGTTCAATATGTAATGAAAACAGCCCAGTATATCCCAAAGTTTAATATTTACACACTTCATAATTACTTTTATTAAAAGGTCTTTTTCTTAGCTAAATAAATATAAAATTGCAGTTGTCCAGCTCCTTATCTAATTTACACAAGCCACCATCAAGATAGGGTACTGAAGTACACTGCGATATGAAGTAAAACAATGTTTTCAAAAGCAGATACATGTAACTACATGAACGAGGGATGTTTTTAGTCTGCTTCTTCGTGCGGTACATGTAAATATCCATATATTAGTGATTCATACCTGCAAATTTGCTATTGCTCTATATTCTATGAAATACTGAGGCTGCCATTTTGGTTAAACTCCTCCTTGGTGCTACATTTTCTGGCATTCCATTGGCAGAGTCGTTTTTGCGTGAACGAATACATAGCGAAAATTTATACGAAAATCATTTGTAACATTTTTTCTGGTCACTTTGATGTTCATTTGCAGCCAATTTTAAAATTTCCATATCATTGTAATCTCGTTCATAAAGTAACACCAAGTACGTCATTTGAAATAAGAAAATCACTTAAAAGAATGCCATCTCTGGCTTACACTGAAATGGATCAGACAAAATACCGCGTTTCATCGATGTTTGCATTCGGATGCACTATTTGGACATTGTTACACGTATTTACATGTACATAATCTGGCTGGCTAATTTCAGACAATAAAATTATAGGAAACGAAAATGGTATACCACTCAGATGAGATCTGGTCTGCTGCCCATGCACTGTGCGTATTGAAACTTCGATACAATCAAAATTGTCCTTTCCTGGTACAACGCCACATTTTCGATTTTCAAGAACCGTTCGTATTTTAGTGTTTCGTCCATTGCTTTAAACGACGTCAACGTAAGTGGGGATAACGTAATAAAACCGTTTGCACGAGAAATCGGTAGTGGTCAAACGTTTGTATCGTTATAGCAGATACAGGGGGAAATGAGTCAGAAAACTAGTGATATGTGATTCATGCATGTTAAATGTTTGCTTTAGAAAATACAGCATGCCTTTCTACCTTTGTTAAATTCGGAGGAAATGTATGCAACGTATATTAGTGTGCTTTTTCAAAAGTATGTAACTTGTTAAATTTGGAAAGTTAAAATAATGTTTCATGCACCATTAGAATGGCGACGCTTTGATCTTTCGTTTGGCATATGGCATACAATCCTAACGCGTTTGTGGATGGACTTATGAATGGATTTACATTACATATTAAACCCACCTTGTACTCTTTAATTGGGAGAGATGTTTTTATTTCAGAATGAACTTCTGCGCATAAATAGTACAATGTTCTTTTGTTGTTGGGTTAATATCGGGGCACAATTCAGTGTATTAAGAAACTTGGAACCGGGCCGAATAGCGCAGTCGGTAACGTGTCTGGCGATGCGAGTCTGACTGCAGATCCAGGGATCGCGAGTTCGATCCTGGCCCGGTCCCATACTTTCGTGGAGATTGATCATGAAATAATTTCTACGGTCACTCTCCTCCCTTCCGCTGAATCATTCAAGAAGGGTTGTTGTCAGTTACAAGCGAAAGCCTGTTCACGAAGTACTGGTTATCTGCTTGTTCAAGCTTGCCCAGGAAAGTGTGGTAAGTGAACTGACCGTCCCGCCATGACCATAGCTGTTGAATAAGGACGTAAAGCAACAAAACAAACAAACAAACAAAAGAAACTTGGAAGCTATCTAATCATGTAGATTATCAAACAGTTTGGATCCACGGATCAGGACCGACATTTTTTCCATGCGATCTAGATCAGGATCGACGTGTTGTCGGTCCTGATCTGGGTCCTAACTGAATTGGCAAAGGTTATAAATAGGCGACTTTTGTCGCCGCTAGCATGGAAAGGGTTGAGCATGCGGTTATGTGATCAATTTATAATAATGTGACAAGTCTGCATACTTTTGAAAGTCGAGCCATAGCCTATGCACATAGCACTCAAGTAGCAGGCTAAGATACTCGTGTCTTACTGTCCTGCCAGCCAAGAGTAATAATGACGTCATGTTTTGTTTACAAAGTTTTAGGGACTTAGAAGCGATAGATCACTTGTGTATTAATCCTATCCGCGTTAGCTCAAGAAGAGTGCACAAAATTAATGTTTTACTTAACAGTTGTAAACAAAATATAACGTCACTGTCACTCTTGGTTGGCACGAAAGTACAATGGATAGGCCTAATTGTAGCTGCATATGTACACATGTTTACATGTGTCTCTTCCCACTCTGGCGGCGCTTTTGACTTTAGTTGCCAGCAAATAATCTTTGTAAACAGTTTGGACCCAGAACAGGACAGACAAAATGTCGGTCCTGATCTGGATCCAAACCGTTTGATACTATGATAGTGTTCCTGAAAGATTTTTTTTTAAATTAATTTTGAAAAAAAGTCAGCAGACGACAACAACATTTTTGAGACTGTTCAGTTGTGTAGAATCATCTGATACTTCGCTATTCCCTGCCGGATAACCATCAATATCTTACGCACCTGCCCAATCAAACCATTTATAATTCACTCCATAACGAGTTATACCGAGGGGCCCTCGACATAACTCGTTATGGTTTAAGGGGGCCCCTCGATAGAATTGAACAGGCCTCTCGATATTACTCAGTACATGTTTGAATTGAACAGCCCCTCGATATAACTCGTTATGAATTGAACAGCCCCTCGATATAACTCGTTATGAATTGAACAGCCCCTCGATATAACTCGTTATGAATTGAACAGGTCCCTCGACAGAATTGGACAGGCCCCTCGATATTACGCGTAACATGTATGAATTGAACAGCCCCTCGATATAGCTTATGAATTGAACAGGCCCCTCGATATAACTTGTTATGAATTGAACAAGCCCCTAGATATAAATCGTTATGAATTCAACAGTCCCCTCGATATAACTTGTTATGAATTGAACAAGCCCCTAGATATAAATCGTCATGAATTCAACAGTCCCCTCGATATAACTTATGAATTGAACAGTCCCCTCGATATAACTTGTTATAAATTGAACAGGTCCCTCAATATAACTCGTTATGATTTGAACAGGCCCCTCGATACACCGACTTGTTATGAATTGAACAGGTCCCTCAATATAACTGGTTATGATTTGAACAGGCCCCTCGATATACCGACTCGTTTTGAATTTAACAGTCCCCTCGATATAACTTGTTATGAATTGAACAGGTCCCTCGATATAACTCGTTATGAATTGAACAGGCCCCTCTATATAACTTGTTATGAATTGAACAGGCCCCTCTATAAAACTTGTTATGAATTGAACAAGCCCCACGATACACCGACTCGTTATGAATTAAATAGTCCCCTCGATATAACTTGCTATGAATTGAACAGGTCCCTCTATATAACTCGTTATGAATTGAACAGGCCCCTCGATATAACTCGTTATGAATTGAACAGGCCCCTCACAATAACGTGTTATGAATTGAACAATCTCCTCCATATAACTCGTTATGCATTGAACAGCCCCTCGAAATAACTTATGAATTGAACAGGCCCCTCGATATAACTTGTTATGAATTGAACAGGTCCCTCGATATAACTTATGAATTGAACAGGCCCCTCACAATAACGTGTTATGAATTGAACAATCTCCTCGATATAACTCGTTATACATTGAACAGCCCCTCGAAATAACTTATGAATTGAACAGGCCCCTCGATATAACTTGTTATGAATTGAACAGGTCCCTCGATATAACTTATGAATTGAACAGGTCCCTCTATATAACTTGTTACGAATTGAACAAGCCCCTCGATACACCGACTCGTTATGAATTAAATAGTCCCCTCGATATAACTTGTTATGAATTGAACAGGTCCCTCGATATAACTTGTTATGAATTTAACAGGCCCCTCGATATAACTCGTTATGAATTGAACAGGCCCCTCGCAATAACGTGCTATGAATTGAACAATCCCCTCGATACAGTGTACAACTTGTTATGAATTGAACAGACCCCTCGATATAATTCGTTATGAATTGAACAGTCCCCTCGATATAACTTATGAATTGAACAGTCCCCTCGATATAACTTGTTATAAATTGAACAGGCCACTAGATATGCTGACTCGTTATGAACTGAACAGTCCCCTCGATATTACTTGTTATGAATTGAACAGACCCCTCGATATAACTCGTTATGAATTGAACAGGCCCCTCGTTATTAAACAGTCCCCTCGATATAACTCGTTATGAATTGAACAGACCCATCGATATAACTTATGAATTGAACAGGCCCCTTGATGTAACTTGTTATGATTTGAACAGGCCCCTCGATATACTGACTCGTTATGAATTGAACAGTCCCCTCGATATTACTCGTTATGAATTGAACAGGCCCTTCGATATAACTGATTATGCATTGAACAGGCCCCTCGATATAACTTGTCATTGATGAACCGTACATATACTGAACAAAAGTGAAACTCCAGCAATTTGTCTCTTTTGATGTCTGAGTTGTGTGCCTGTTTGTGTTTTAAGCTTTATTCACTGAATTTTGCAATTGCGCATGCGCAAAAAAAGGTTGAAATGCTTATCAGAAGTGGTCATAATTGTGTTGCATAAAACACAAGAAAACTTACTAATCACTTCAAACAAGCTCAGAATTCAATTTCGAATTAATCAAATTTGTAAAAAAAATGTAAATTGTCTCCCTTTGATAAAACAAATAGGGAATATTAAATATTTGTTAATTTTCGATTCATCACAATTTTCGATAACTTTCTTTTGCCAAATCAGGTAGACCTATCAGCACATTGTCTCTACCATTTCTCGACTAGTAATAACCTCATACTAAGATGCAACAACACATTGGTTTTCCTATGGAGATTTCAGTGTTAAAATTATCAAGCTCGGCAATTTGATGAAAACCCCGCTTTTTAAACGACCAAAACACACTTGTGGTAAATCCTTCACATTTCTGGTTGTCACATGTCTGAAGGCCTAAACTGTGTGAGATTTCTGTTCAAATTTGTAACCTGAAAAATTGGACCCCTGCCATTTTAAAGGGACTAGGTCTGTAACTATGAACATTTTTCGAAAAAAAAAATCTTTTTAAATCATTTGTAAAAATAGAATTAAGTTATGTTTTCACAATAAATATGTACAATACAGCTGAAAACTGCATGGAAAAGTGAATTATCTCATAAAAACAGGTGATTTTTCTCTTGTTTGGAATTATTTTCGTCCATCCAATAGTTCTAGACAGTTGGTTTTACTCATAAATGCTGCTGTTTTGATAGTGATCATTTGTTAAGATTTATGAAAATGGTTAAATGTTTACCTGTATTTGAGTATTTTTACTGTATTCTTGAAAAATAGAAACTTTATTTCCAAAATTAGAATATAAAAAGTTACAGACTATGCAGCTTTAAATGGCTTTCATGTGTTTCCTCGAGGCAACATCCGTAAAACCTTTACTGTTATGCATAACCCAGTCTTTGAACATTAAGATACACTTTCATTTGCTTTACTGGCTTGCATTATGGCAAACAATTCAGGTGTAGCGTTTTCTCTTTTGTTTTGATTGCCAGGGGCAATACCAATTGTGTCGGTTTGAACACAATCACTGTAGTCGAGGCCAGCAAGTAGGCCTGCTAAAATGAGTATAATTTATTAGTGAGTAAAGTAGCTTAATCTACAGTCACGGGCCATAAGTAAGTAACCAAAATGGCAAATGTTGTTTCGTTAGCAAAAATTTAAGTTCATTTAAAATTTGTATTATTTGAAAACGAGGAATGCAAATTATCTGAAATTTTGAACATATCACTATTTGCTATTTTTCAACTTAAGAATGCTTGATTATTATAGAAATAATATCACCTAGAGTTCGTGGGTGTTATTCATTTCAACCACCCCTGATTTCTGAAACAGTTTGAAAATTCGATGTGGGTTCTAAACTTCTTCCGTTTTTACTTGGCTATAGATATTGCTTATTTTCTATATTTTTTTTGGTGATAATGGTGCTAATATGTTATAATCGTGATCTGTGAACAAGATGTATTCACATCTTCCTAATTTATTCACCGTCATATTAGGGGTGGGTGGGGTATTTGTACCCCTGACCCAAAAATCTAAATTATTGAATGAATCCACATGGTAGTCTTTCAAGGGTCTATATAGTGTTTGAAGCAATTAGTCTTTAAATGTTTCGTTCTTTCAAATCGAAAAGACAGCACCCAGCCATACCTAACCCCTTGGTCAAATTTTGCTTTACGAGGGGGTACCCAAACTTTCATGCAAAATCATAGGATAATTCTGCTTAAAATAATAAATGTTCTATTAAAATGTAACCCAAAAATTGTACTTTCAACTGAAAATATTTATTACACAAATGTTATATCACCAGTTATGCTGCTTGTGGCACCAATAACAGGACTGACAGTGAAAATTAGCACAATTTATTTGGATCCAACCATAGCTTATATCCATCAACATTTATTCAAAATATATTATTTTCAATTTGAACGCTGGTATGATACCTCACAAAACATACATACCACATATTTCTGCATTTGTTTATTTAGTTTGTTTTTACAGCCAATGTATACTGTAGTCAGATCATTTTCATGGCATTATTTTCCGTACAGTTCTCTGCTCTGCATTATTTTATTTTCAGTGTCTATACTAATTTGAACTTTATCAGAATGTTTTTCAGTACATTTCAAATATATCTGCAAATTTTCAATAAAAAATATTACAATCTGGCATTTTTACAATTTTTTTACAACACCTGGAATCTTTTTTGAAGATATGGAGCCAATGTTTGTGATACACAATATCTCCATAGCAACAGATGATGACATCATAAAATTTAGTAATAACGTAAACATATACACTGTATATTTATCCAGGGCAATTATCAATTGGGGAAATTGTCTTAATTGGCTGGAAAAGACCATTGTTTCAGACCATATTTTTTGTCAAATTCGTGTAAGCTGATTTGGCTACTTACTTTTGGCCACTGAGTGTACTTCCATACTTTGTAAACGGACAACAATGTAAGGCTATGTCGAGATTGTGCATAAACTCAGGGTCGGTCGAGCCTTTCCTTCTTGTAAAAAACGTGCGGACCCAATTATAGTAGGTTTATGTGAAAACGGGTCATATCTGGGGGCTATGCGTCTTTTGTCTGTTTGAACACTATCCCTATTATAGTCAGGACCCAAGTTATCAAGTCTATCTCTAAGATCAGTAATGGCATGCGCAGATTCAGAGGGGGCACAGGGTGTCTGGTTTTCTTAGCAATACTGGTCCGGATTCCTTGAAAAACCACTGAGCTACCAAGCCAGCATTCAATGCTGGGCCATCAGCGGCACGCCAGCGAAACGCCATTTAAATGGCGTTTCGCTGGCGAGCCGATGATTGCCCGCTTATAGTGGTATTTGGATCCTCTTTCCCCTCAAAAACCTAAAAAGAAAGACCCGTCAAAGTTGGACCCCCTCTGACAAAAACAAAACTGTCTGGATCCGCGCATGAGTGGACCCGTTAATACAAACAAGACCACATTCTTCTCTGGACCTGCGTCGGCGGTGCACATCTTCAATGTGTGAACAATCATTATGCAATGTTTGAATATAACGGAATGAATCTGTTTGAATTACAGATTACACACACATTAACAATTTTAGCACTCCAAAGGTGGTGTAGACGTAATAATGGCTAAGTTCAACACTCCCTAAAATATTATCAAACGTGCACAAAATATAGGGGGCACACGTTCAATGTGTGAGCAATCATAACATATAAAATTTGAATATGAAGGAATGAAAACTGCTGAAGTCACAGATTACACAAACCAGTCACCACTAAGCATTTCGGATCGATAAAATATCTAAGTCCAACAGACCTAAAAAAAAAAAAAAAAAAAGAAGAAGAAGAAAATATTTATCAAATGTGCACAAAATAGGAGATGCACATGTTCAATGTATGAATAATCATTATCCACAGTTTGAATATTGAGGAATGAAAACTGTTGGAGTTACATATTACACAAACCAGACACCCTCTTAGCATTTTACAGAAAAGGGTATATGTTCAAGACCCCCAAAAATGAAAAATAAATTCATGAAATGTAAATAAAATACGAGGTGCACATCTTCAATGAATGAAAAAATATTATGCAAAGTTTGACTATAAAGGAATGAAAACTGTTGGAATTACAGATTACACAAACCAGCCACCCCCTAGGATGGAAAAATGTCTACGTTCAACACCCGCAAAAGAAATGAGAAAATATTTATCAAATGTGCACAAAATAGGAGGTGCACATCTTCACATGTGAGCAGCCATTATGCAAAGTTGAATAAAAAGGAATGAAAACCTTTTGGAGTTACAGATTACACAAACTAGGCACTGGATTGACAGACGGACGGACGGACCACCAGGATGGATGGATGGATGGATGGACTGAGGGATATTTTCACGCATAATTCGTACATTCTAAAGCAGGTGGGATAATGATATATACATAAAGTCGTACTTTGAACGTACATGCCCAGTGGAGCTAGGTCTTCAATCTTTGTTGCTAGGGGTGACTTTTGTCGTCAGCTAACAACCTTTGCAAACAGTTTGGACCCAGATCAGGACCGACAGAACGTCGGTCCTGATCTGGATCCAAACCGTTTGACACACTGATAATACGTAGTCCTGAAAGAATATTTTGGTAAAGGTTTGAAGAAAACAAGACAGTAGACAACAACAAAAGCATGGGTTATTACCCAGAATGCAAAGAGTTAATTATATTAGGCTCATGTTTTATTGTATGCGGTTAAAAAGAAATACTGAAAAATATTATATACTTAAAACCCAAAGTAACTTTACACTGTTATTAAAATATACATTTTCTGGGTATTCGAGAGTGGTATTTTAAATGTGTTTAATTCATATCAAAGTTCAATCAATTATTCATATGACAATTGAATTTCATGTTTGGCTGTCATAAATGCAACCACAATGCCCTAATGAAAGAGGCAATGGGGCAAAATAATTTTTTCCAAAGCGCATCACTTTTGATGTGTAACTGTACCTTTGCGATTGGACAATTCTTAACTTTAAAGTACCAGTCTAAAAAACAGACTCTAGCATTGTTGTTTAAAGTTCAAATCAGTCCAGATCAATCCTTTGAGTAACGCAAATTAGAGTACATACCCTTTTGTGAACTTTACTGTGCGTTCAATAGAATTTCCCATAAGAAATTGTTTGCCGTTTATCTTCCAAACCGATGTGAATATTTATCAGATTATCTTGTCACATACTCAGGGCAGAAGTCCCAACAAATCGCTGATTAAAAACGTCAAATGTCATCTAGCAGGGACTAAAGTTTACTATTGTTTTAATTCAAAGGGAGATAATTGATAATTCAAAGTGAACCAACTTTCAGATGCTGCCAAAAACAAACTATACGTCAGAGACAAAATGTCTTGCAGTATTTTTTATGGGCAATCGATGGCCCTTCGAATAACGTGTTCAAATTCTAAATTTACTTTGGATATTGCTAGGAAATGCTGATTTTGTGCTTTTAATGAAAGCACGGATAACTCGAAAGATTAATTTATCTAAGTTGTTTTTCGTGAAAAAGTTTAGAGCGGGTACCAGCAACTCATTGCAATATTTAATTTGATTAAAATCAAAAACAGTAAAGATATATTCGGTAGTTCAAAGTGTTAAGCTACTTTTGGTTTTAAATATATATACAGTAAAAAAGATTCAGATTAAGCAAATAACTTCTAAAGCATGTGCGGATCCAGAATACTCCGTTAGGAGGTCCTGAAAACGGTTTTTTAGTCATCAACGTCCATGTATTTCACAGAGGGCTGTACGGACCTCCCTCGAGACGCAATTGCTGCTAGAGGGGTGTCCGTACAGACTATATAAGGAAACCTATAGCAACTTGTGATTTTCCAGAGGGGTTATTGTCCCCTGGATCCGCCCATGTATAGTTCTCCGCCTAAGCATAGTACACAGTATCGATTCACTGTGCGCCTGAAATGAGTGAAATCGACTGTATCGGTAGAATCGAGAGTTTTTGGCCTAAATTTGTGAGGGGGTGGTAAGTATTTTGGCATGTTTTCTTATAGTTAGCTTTGTCCTTCCGCCGTGGATCTCATTATATTTCTTTGATATATGCATACATGTCATAATATCGTGCAAAAACAACGACAGTGTATCGTGGGAGCGCAAGAAACGCATTCTTATAGAGGGATAGTTGTCAAAAAAGCGAAAATCCACAGCTTTTTATCTTCCCGTTTCGAATTTAAACAATTTAGCTAAAAATGATTTTCACCAGAAGTTCGAGAGGCTTATGATCCTACAATACCAGAAATCTCAGACTGATCCGTTTTTTCGATTTTGAGATATTCAGCTATATATGACTGAACCCCCAAATAGCGGTGAATTAGAAACTGTATCGGTAGAATCGACTGCAATTTATTAAATGTACGAAGTAAAAACTACCGACTGCACGAAGTGAAAGCAAATGTTGCTCACAAATCTTCGAATTTAGAACAGAAAGTAGGCTATTTATTTCACCCTGTGTATACCATTGGCTTCTAAATGTGTACTTTTGCAGACAGTGAAGACCCAAATATAATGCCGCATCACACGGCATTTCATCTGGGTCTTCACTGTTTATTTATACAAATATGATGTTCAGAGAAAAAAATGCAACTTTTTTTTAAATAAAAACCTGTGACTAGCAATATATATATTGTACCACCCCAGGTTTATTGTATATAACCAGTAGGCAGAATTCAATTAGTTCATAAAGGGTCAACAATACGTCAATCTGTATCACTTTTTTCAGTCTGTTAGAGACTCCCGCATCTGCTGTCTGTGTGTAGGTTTGTAGGCTTACATTTCAATAATTTCATCCTGCTTTAAACAGCTGTATGGTAAGATGAAATGGCAGTGGAAAGAACGTTTCATAAGATCCACTGTGGCAAACCCTTTAATAAGGCTTTTTGCGCCCAGCGAGCAATCAGATTACATTGAGTGCCGAAGACACGAGAGGGGGGATTAATCCCACTCCCGACAGGGGGGTTTAGGGGGTCTCCCCCAAGTTTTTTTTTTAAATTTTGGGCGCTTCTATGTGCGTTTTTAAGGAGGTTTTATGCATTTGGGAACAGATTTCAGTCCTTTTGGTCACAATCTTTTGATAGAAAAGATATTTCTTGTCACGCGAGAAACCAAATACTGGACAAAATTGTTTTCAGACAGTCACGATTTTTTTACTTTTTTTCTACAGCATGTTTCTTTGACATTATTTCACCTATGTCCCCGCAGTTTTTGGAAAGTACTTTTAGCACTGATCCTTGGTGGTCCTTCAAAGAGTTGTGTTTTCGAAAAAATATACACTTAGTCTTTTCAATTACATGTAGAACACCCATTAAGGATGCAGGCTTTATCTAGATTTTGGCTTCGGTAGGCATAAGATGAGATCTTTGGCTTCATCGTAATGGAGCAAGGGCCTACTGTCGAACCACGACGGCTAAACGCTTCTCTGAACAGGCTTCTTAAAGTCGAATGAACGTTGGTGGAACCGAAAAGTCTTCGGCTGAATTGGAACAGGCGGGACCTGTATATCTGTAACAGAATGCATTGTAACAACACAGGCTCATGATGCTCATTTATGTAAAGTCAACACATTTCAAACATACTTTAACGCTCAACATGTTAATTAGAAGAAGAAAAAACAATTTGTCAATTTAAGGGATCATAGAATTATCTGGACCTCAACAAGAAGACCTGTCTTCGGGGTTTCTGACCATGCAAGACTCAAACCAACCTACTCAGTTACAGAGATTAGCTAGAATGCTGGAATTTTGAGTGTAGCAAGTTAACAATTATACTTTCCTAGGAGCGAATAACAAAGGCGCTGATCAGACTGCGCGGATGTGCAGGCTGGTCTGCGCCTTTGATGTTCGCATGCAGCTACGTCGGGTTTTCTCTTGACAGGGTCCATAAGTATGATAACGTCCATTAAGACCATCTAATTATGAAATTAATTAAGCAAGTGTCATTATAATTTTTCAATGTTTTCACACGTGCAACGTGCGTTATTGATAATTGCATCAATAAATGGTAAGCACAGAGTAAAGTGAGCCAAAACCAGCAAAAGGGACACAGCGGAGAGCATACTGGGCCAAAAAAGTGGTCGGGCGCTCGACGGACCTGCCGGAACGGCAATGACAGCCTTGTGTACAGGTAAAATGCTACTGTAAACATAGCATTTGTAATCCACCATTTTCTAATTGCATAGTGTTATGCACCACTGAATGGGTAGTATAATATACAGGTAAGTTCACATCGTGCTTTACTTCCACAAAACGCTTTGAGGCGTGACTGTAACAGTAAATGCATTGAATGAATCGAGGGTCATTACTTAGAGGTCGTGGTAGAAGTATACATGTATCGCTTTGTTACATGAATATTTTTGAAGGTTGGATGTTTACAAAAATAGGTTTGTGAATTTTCGTTACAGCATCTTGACAATAACACACACACAAAAACGCACGCACACTCTCACGCACGCACACTCACGCGCGCACGCCACACGCACGTGCATGTGCCACCATTGCAAAAAATCAAATGACAAACCTATCAACAAACTAGCAAACAAGACATTATCTCTATTGTTATGGGCTTGTCCGTCTGTCCGTGCTACTGATATGGATTTGGGGGCCTTTTTAGTCGTCTGGAGAAAGACAAGGGGCCATTTCTTAACAAGGGGCCATGGCCCTCTGTAAGTTGCCTCAAATGATTCAGGGGACCTCAGGGGAGGTAATAAAATTAACTTCTTAAAAAGGGCCTTTTTATGTCTATGTTGATGGACGTCCGAACTGGAAATGGCCCATAGTAATTTGTCAGTCTGATATTAACGGGCCAATTCGGAGCTAAACTGCCCCGTTATTTTGGACACTTGGCCCCTTATTAATGGCCCTTTATAGACTGGCCCGATATTCAATATTGGGCGTACGTCCGTCTGTCTGTCCATTGCCATGGTCACTCTAACTTAGTCATTTTTAATCGGATTTTTTCCAAATTTCATATCATCACCAAACTCTCGTTCAAGTTTGAACACAGTTTTTTTTTTCTGTCAAACAATAAGCAAGAAGGCTGTAAAATGGCCGCCACGACAGGTCTCTCTTAGTCATTATAATCGGTTTCTTCAAAATTTTATATATGGATTGCTTCCACCAAACTCTCCTTCAATATGTTCTTAAAAATGTTATCCTTTGGAAGCAAAGAATGCACCAAAGAACTGAAACTAGAGTGACCCTCTAAAAGTTTCAAAGTTCCACAATGAAACACATGATCCCAAAGGACAAGAAAATAAAATCTACACTATAGTGAAGGGCATGGAGACGTTCTACCACCGCCACAAAGTCCCAGTCACCAGCTGTAGTGAAGTCAAATATGTTCTTAAAAAGTTATCCTTTGGAAGCAAAGAATGCACTAAAGAACTGAAATTAGAGTGTGCAAATTATCTTGGCCGGACTAGCTAGTTTTGGCCATTTAGGCCTCATCAGTGACCCTCTAATAGTTTTTTAAGTTCCACAATGAAACCCATTATCCCAAAGGACAAGAAAATAAAATCTACACTATAGTGAAGGGCAGGGAGACGTTCTACCACCGCCACATAGTCCCAATCACCAGCTGTAGTGAAGTCAAATGTGTGCTTAAAAAGGTTATCCTTTGGAAGCAAAGAACTGAAACAAGAGTGTGCAAATTTTCTGGGTCTCATCAGTTACCATCTAATAGTTTCAAAGTTCCACAATAAAACCCATGATCCCAAAGGACAAGAAATTAAAAGTTTGAATACGTTTTTTTATCTGTTGAACGATTAGCAAGATGGCCAAAAATTGTCCTACGCCTATCAGTGTCCACTTCTTCATTTTTTTATCAGAGTTTTTCCGAATTTCATATATGGATTGCTTCCATAAAGCTCTCGTTAAAGTTTGAATACGGGCTTTGTCCGACGAAAGTTAACCAAGATGGCCAACGAAATGGCCGCCACCTATTAGTTTGCACTTATAGACACTCTACCTCAGTCATTTATTACCTGGTTGCTGCCAAATTTCACATATATATTACTTTTATCAATCTCTCGCCTAAGTTTGAATATGGGCTTTGTCCAATAACCAAGATGGCCGCCAAATGGCCGCCACCTGTCAGTTTACACTTGTGGACACTACTTAGATGTATGAGTGGTCTTCGATATTTTTAAGTGTTTCCTGAATGAGTGACAATAGAGTGTTTATGACTGTATCAAATTCAGAATAGAGAGGGCAGTTGTAGTATTTGTATCCTGGATTTTCCATTGTGCTATAGAAACTCACGAGTGTTGGTTTAATGAAACGAAAATGTTTCAGAAGTGAGACTATATTTAACAAACAATGATGACATGTGGCTTAGGCTGCTGTACATTCTAAGGCAGTGATTCTGTTGTTGATTCGTCGTTGACTGTTGCTGCTGATGTGGTTTCTTTGTTTGTTCTATGGTTTGCCATGCATTGCTTTGTGTCTTTTCTAGGTTTGCATTAATCTTGGTGTTGGTGAGTGCTACGAGTATGTGGGAAAGGAGACTTGACTTAAAAGTATATGTATTTTTACTGACCATACCATGGCGGTGCTTCTTTTGTGGATCTTTTTTGTTACTTATGTTTCTTGTTTGTCATGCTATCTTGTCGTCTATTTATTGCAGTCTTGTGGTCACCTGCTTGGAAAGGGCTGACCTCTTGGCTCTCTTGTATGTGGTGATTTATTGTGTTTTATCACTTCTCAATGGGGTGTCCTTGGTCAATTGTGGCACTTGAGTGTATCGGTTGCTGATCTTTGCATCCTTTCTTACTTTAAGGGATAAAAGTAAAATAATTTTGTGTTTCAAACGGTGACCCAAGATTTGCTGCTTGGCTCATATGCGTTGGAAGCTTTTCAATATTGGGGGGGGGGGGAGCCAGCGATGCCAACTTCAATACTTGTGGAGGGATATTGCAAAAATGTACATACATGCATGCATGCGCACACACATCAATGTACATATGAAAACTCATGCACATGCTCCTAAATATTCATACTCCCATGCATGCATGCATGCACACACATATGTTTGCATGCATGCACATGCAGATACATCAAAACATTTATATATTTACATTCTTACATGAAAATCAAATTTAGCGCTCTTTATGATATAGAATTCCAAGAATCGGATGTGTCGCCTGGCCTGGCAGAACACAAGTCAAACAAGGAAAATTTGTTGAATATATTTTCCAGGCGAAGGGTTTTTTTTAGAGAATCTAATAATTCACAAAACATAAATCCCATTTCTCCAACCCCTAAGTTCACTTTTGGTATCATACAGATCAAGGTTAAAAGCCTATCAACTAGTTTTTCAGTGGTTAGTTCAATACAAAATAAACTTATCTGTCTGACTTCGAACTGACCTAGAGGTCAGGGGTGTGTGTAAGGTCAAAGTGTTTGCTTCTATGTAAGTCTATACTTCTTCCCCTTAATTTTATATACAACACGATCACATTCAGAATTTATTTTATGTTATAAATCAACCTACAGTTGAGTGTGAGTGTAAGGAGAGAATATGTGTTTGCATGGTGCCCTATGCCCCATTCCCTTTAATTTGATATGCAACATGCCCATGGGGGCGGGGTCTGCAGGTAAAAAATTCGCTACAACACTGCTGCATTTGTGATTCCCTTTAATTTGATATGCAACACGAACCATGTTCTGAACAAGTTGACTTTTGACCACAGGGTCAGAGGGGCAGGGAGAGGGAATTTGCCGCCAAAATATTTGCATGTTGCTGCTTTCGCAATTCTATTCAATTTCATATGCAACATAACCATCTTCTCAATAAGTTGAATTTTGACCTTTAACCCCACACCCAAGGTCGAGTGGGTTAGGGAGAAGGTATGTAGGCAGAAAATTTTCTGCCATGTTTCTGAATTCGAGAATCTATTTAATTTGATATGATAATATTCTGTAAAAATACAATTTTGACCTTTTGACCCCCAGGGTTAGAGGGGGTGGGAGGGGGTTCCCGGCCAAAATATTTTCTACCATGTTGCTGCATCCGTGATTCCCTTTAATTTGATATGCAACATGACCATGTTCTAAAAAAATGAATTTTGACATTTTGATCCTATCACCTAAGTCCACCCAGGGGGTCCGGCACATATTTATTGTACCTCTGTCTGCAGTTGCTACCATGTTGCTGCATTCGCAAAACCTTTGATGTGCAGCATGACCCTGTTCTGAAAAAATTGAATTTTGACCTTCTGAGGGGAGATCTAGGGGGGCTGCAGGCAAAATATTTGCTACCATGTTGCTGCATTCGCGATTCCCTTTAATTTGATATGCAGTATGATCATGTTCTGCAAAAGTTAAATTTGACCTTTTGACCCAAGGGTCTGGGGTCGGGGGAGGGGGCTGCGGGCAAAATATTTGCTACCATGTTACTGCATTCGTGATTGCCTTTAACTTAATATGCAATATGACCATGTTCTGAAAAGTTGAATTTTAACCTTTTGACCCCCAGGGTCAGGGGGGTCTGCGGGCATAATATTTGCTACCATGTTACATGTTGCTGCGCCTGTGATTCCCTAAAATTTGCTATGCAATATGACCATGTTCTGAAAAAGTTTAATTTTAACCTTTGACCCCACCCCCTAAGTCCACCCAGGGTTTGGTCACAGGCCTTGGATCAAAAGTCAGGTTTGATATGTTTCTTATTTATTGTACCTCTGTCTGCATTTGCTACCATGTTGCTGCATTCGCAATTCCCTTTGACATGCAACATGACATTGTTCTGAAAAGTTTAATTTTAACCTTTTGACCCACAGGGCCCTGGGGGGTCTGGGGGGAATATTTGTTACCATGTGGCTGCATTTGTGATTCCATTTAAGTTGAAATGCAACATGACCATGTTTTGAAAAAGTTAATTTTGACTTTTTGACCCCACCCCCATGGTCGGGTGGGGGTAGGAGGAGGTCTGCGGGAAAAATATATGCTACCACGTTTCCGCATTCGTGATTCTATTTAAATTGGTATGCAATCTGACCATGTTCTGGAAAAGTTGAATTTTGACCTTTTGACCCCAGGGTCAGGGGATGGGGCTGAGCGGGGTTCCACAGGCAAAATTTTTGCTTCCAATATTTGCTACCATGTGTCCCTTTAATGTGATATGCAACATGATCATGTTCCAAAAAAAGTTCATCCACTAAGTCCACCTAGGGGGTCTGGCACAGGCCTTCGATCAAAAATCGCGTTTCATTTGTTTCTTATTTATTGTAACTCTGTCTGCATGCGAAATTTCTGTAAAAAATAATGGCAACTGACTGAGCTATTGCAAAATTTACATATTTGACCTATGATCCCACTGGGGGGAGGGGCAGTAAATTTTAAATCACGGTTATGCTTATCTACAGGCACTGGGTAATCATTGCCTATAGTGACAAGTTGTAAGATATAATAGTTTTGGAGAAATGTGATGTTTATTCTACAAAAAGTCAATATAGCTTTTGCATTAGCCTAAACCTAAGTCAAAAAAGGGCCAAAACTCAGTCAAAAATTGGCGAATTACCTACAAATTCGAACTTGGCCTGTATTTTATAATGCTTTATCAGTGTTAAATTTGAATGACAGTGTTGCATCCCTCCAAAAGTAATTGATCATAAACCACAATTTAGGCAAAATCTAAGTCAAAAAGGGCAATAACTCTTAATAAGTTTGTGGATAACCGCCACTTTCGAACTTAACCTGTATAATTGATGTTTTACCGTTCTGCAAAATTTGATGGCTGATTAAATTGATGAATCCCTTCCAAAAGTTATCGATCGCAAACCAAAAGTGTGACAACGCGGTATACGACGACGATGCCGCCGCAGACGCCGATGGACACATGATTCTTATGTGTTGATTATGCGACTCGAAAAGCCGGTACGTTTATTTGAGGAAGGGGCAACAATGCAACGAATATATATACATGGGGTCTTCGCCACTATAAAGAATTATCTATTGTCATTTTACGGTGTTAGGGTTTTAAAGCCCTTCCGTATAACTCACATCAAACTTGCGCCTCTGTCGTGAAAGAACCTGACTCTGTCGCATGTTAACAACAAAGGTGCAGACCAGTCTGCGCATCAGGCCAGTCTGATGCGTTCCTTTGTAACTTGCTCCCTGGAAAGTAGATAGCTAAGCAGCTTAACTTGGCCCACTAAAAGCTTTAAGCTTCTATCTAGTCTCTGTTAATAACAAGGCTGTTTTTAGCAAGATCTGGTTGCAAACCCTGAAGATATGAGACGCAGCACATATTGAGCTCGCTCATTATCCTTACCAAACTGTTACTATTCAAGATGATCGAAGGCACTTTCGTGCTACATGTACATAATTGTTAATATTTTGCCAGTTACTGACAGCCAACCTTTTTAAATCAACTGAAGGAGAAGAACGGCCAAAAGTATTTCATGGAGGTAGCACAGTGGCTTTGTCGTACAATGCTTGACTCGATACCAAGGATCTCCCTGGTATACCCCCATCTGCGTCACTGAGTTATGTGTTTGACCAAGACACATTAAAGACATATGCGGCTATTTCCAATGCGCACCTTTCCCGCGTCTGTAAACGGGGAAAGTTGTCTGGGTCCTGTCTTTCGACCCTTAACGGATTCGGATCAACACAGCTTCCGATATTCTTATGTCATATCGGTGTTCCAACATTTTCTTCACAAAATAACTAATTAAAGTGTGTTCGAAATATCTATTGACATCTTTTCAGAACTGATCGTCTCAGCACTAAAGACAGATAAATGTAGCTCAGTCGAAATCAAACGACGTACACAATAACCCTTGTTACGAATACGATAGTGGCCGAGTCTATACTATTTGTATGGTTATTTAGAGCGGCGCACGACCTGACCTCGTGGCCTAGTGATTAGCGTGTCTTGCTACAAAGCCAGAGGACCAGGATCGATTCCCGGATGCGCACATATTTTCAGTGTGTTTTTCTTTCTTTTTTAACATTTTAATGCCAAATTACTTCATATACTAGTAAAATGGCAACATCAAAACGAACGAAATGGTCATCCCCGAACTTTTTATATTGAATTACGCATGAAACCTATGGGGGTGGGGTTGAATTTGGCCCTCTAGAAAGAGAATTAGTTCGGTGACCCCAGATTTTTATTCTTTTTTCTGGAAGGTATTATAATAGTCCATGAATTAGAAATAAATTTTCAAGATTTTCAATATCAGATTTTTTAAAACATGATTTATTCTAAAATCAAATTCCATTTTTTGACGAATTGTCATAATATATCATGCAGTATCTTGTCACAGCATGGGATAACAAGTAAATATGCACATTTTCTTAAAAGTTTGCGGTCATGCGCAGTAATTTAAGTTAAAAGAAAGAAGCTGACTGAAGATTACAACCGTTTTAGCTCGATAATTAGGACTAGTGTTTTTTTTTTATATTTCTAGAAAATTGGTCAAATGCTGTAAAATTCAATATGAGATTCTGAAAAAATAAGCACGGTGACATATCCTTTTTATTTCGTAAATGGATAGCCCATGCATAAAACAAACTGTATGCAAAGTATTGAAAATATTTCAATATGGGAAGTATTTAGTAGCATATGTCCTTAATACTTGCTTACTACTGGTTCAACCCATGAAGAACCATCCCGACATAACTTAAAACGTGTTGATTGGGACGTAAAGAATCAAATCAAGCAAACAAACAAGTATTTTCATCCAAAAAAAATTTAAGAATGTGCCAAGCCTGTATTTGTTTACAAACTGAAGTTTTTGACAAGCTTTTATAATATTTTTTATCGCACAAAGGTTGTGGGTTTGATGCGCAAAGTTTATGTATATTTTAGGCCTACTTGCACTTGAAATTGGCCCAGAATAGACGAAACTGTGTTCATTGTTCCCTTTCACTGGGCACAGTACCTCTTATGAGTATCGATATTACTTCGTTCAGTGCGTCGATTCTACCGATACAGTTTCTGATTCACCGCTATTAGGGGGTTCAGTCATATATAGCTGAATATCTCAAAATCGAAAAAACGGATCAGTCTGAGATTTCTGGTATTGTAGGATCATAAGCCTCTCGAACTTCTGGTGAAAATCATTTTTAGCTAAGTTGTTTAAATTCGAAACGGGAAGATAAAAAGCTGTGGATTTTCGCTTTTTTGACAACTATCCCTCTAAAAGAATGCGTTTCTTGCGCTCCCACGATACACTGTCGTTGTTTTTGCACGATATTATGACATGTATGCATATATCAAAGAAATATAATGAGATCCAAGGCGGAAGGACAAATCTAACTATAAGAAAACATGCCAAAATACTTACCACCCCCTCACAAATTTAGGCCAAAAACTCTTGATTCTACCGATACAGTCGATTTCACTCATTTCAGGCGCACAGTGAATCGATACTGTGATAGTATGCTACACAATAGTAAAGAATCATGATGTACTTACAACAACAAAGCTAACAAAAATGCGCAGATCCAGAAAGTTTTGTCAGAGGGGTCCAACTTTGACAACGTTTTTTTTTTTTTTTTTTTTTTTTTTTTATTTAGTTTGATGAGAGGAGGAAGGATCAAAATACCACTATTAGCGGACCATCTTGGGCCCGCCAGCAACACCGCCATTTAAATGGCGTTTTGCTGGCGTGCCGATGATGGCCCTAGATTGAATGCTAGCTTGGTAGCTTTGCTATTTTAAGGCGATCAAGACCAGTATTGCTAAGAAACCCTATATTTTTGTGATTTTCCAGGGGGGTCCGGACCCCCTGTACCCCCTCTGGATCCGCGCATGACAAACATATTTACAAATGACTAAGAAAGAACACAACAATTGAGTAGAAAGGACAAGTGACCCAATGGTTGCATAAAGAAAACTACTGTAAATATTTGCTAATGGATGCAGAATGTATCTGTACAGTAACTTAAACTAGAGAACCTGAAGACCCTGTAACGCTCACCTGATATTGGGTCACAATATCTCCTTAATAAAGTTAAACTAGGTCAAGTTCAAACTAGGCTAAATATTAAAACATATTATGTACGAACTTCATCCCCCAATGATACATACCAAGATCAAACGAGTTTGACCATTAAATTATTTGAACAAGTTTGAAAGAGGACTATCCCAGATTTATTCCTGTAAAGTTTGATGAAATTCTAACGAGTAGTTCAGGAGGAGATACTGTTTAAAGTAAATTGTAAACAGTCACCGGACGACATACAACGGACGACGAACATCCTATGATCACAAAAGCTCACCTTGAGCTTCTGGCTCAGGGAGCTAAAATAGTAAACTAAGAACTATTAAATAAACTTCTTAAAATAAAAAAGAACAAAACTTCTTAAAATAAAAAGAGAAATAAGTAGAGGAAAATTGACACACACACACACACACACACACACACACACACACACACACACACACACGCACACACACACACACACACATAAACCCTCACACACGCACATTAAAGTCATGGGGTGCATATTTTAGGCTTTCACGTCGGTCTGTTTTTCCATAGATGTTGTGATACTGCAAGCGACTGCATTTGACCTTTGTTACCACTTAACAACATATGAGCCACGACATGCGATTTCCAACAATGTTGCATTTTTTGACAAATGGAGACTAAGACGAGCCTGTGCTGCCTCCCTTTAAGCTTAGAAACTGCCAATGATGTTCAGTCAGTAGCTCGACAATCATAGTTGACTAAGTCGATTAGCAAAGGCTCTGATCAGACTGCGCATATGCGCAGGCTTGTCTGAGCCTTTGCTGGTCGCACATACCACATTGTTGAAGATCTCATGTCGCGTGTCTCATTATGAAAATGATGGCTGCAATGTTAGTTATGCCTGTAAAAACGCAAACTGCGATTTTCCGGGGATCTCTCATACACATATATTTCAGCAGTCCGTGTAGCGGGGATCCTATGTGATGTTACTTAGCATTAAGAAAAACTGGAGGACCTGAAGGTCCTGAAGCGCTCACCTGATCTCCTTAATAATGTTAAAATAGGTCAAGGTCAACTTAGGCTTATTATTCGAACATATTTTGTTTTACCATATATGGGCAGTGGCCATTTTGATCAAGTGACCAACAAATAATATCATATTTATATTGTTTTATCTACTGAATACTTCATATGAACTTTGAGTTCAAACAGCCCAGTGAATTCTTAGAAAAAGATGCTAAGATATGTATAAGGCAGTCCAATATGAGTGGCCAAGGATGAAAGGTCAAAGGTCAGCTTGACCTTTGGTGCTCATATAAAACCAGTGTCTCGATAGGTTTAACACTTTTGCAAGTATTATGACTTCCGCTTAAACAGTTATATAGAAAAATGAACATTTCAAGATTTTTCCAATATAAATGCATTAGGAATCAAAGTTGGCCTTGCCGTAAAAAAGATCAATGTCAACCCAGATTCATAATTTGTGCAAACCTGGTAGGGCCCACATCCACAATGCTATATACCAAGTTCTAAAACCCATAGGCCTTTTGGTTCCAGAGTAGAATATATTTAAAGGGTTTTTACCTTTTATGGGCATGGTCGCCATTTCGGTAATGTGACCATTAACATTTGGTTTAAATTTACTCCACTTAACTTTAGGAGTCTTCATATGAAATTTGAGTTCAATTGGCCGAGTGGTTTCTGAGAAAACTGTGTTTTAATATATTGATGGGCCTCCAAATTTCTCATATCATATGAGAACAATGACTTTGGCTTCAACAGTATTAAAAGAATCAACTTTTCAAAAAAAAAATCCTATTTCAATGCATTAGGCAGCAAATTTGACCTTCATGTTAAGTAGGTCAAGGTCAACCTAGGTTCATCATTTAAAGAAACTTGGTAGGCCCCACATCCCAAATGTTACATACCAAGTTTCAAGGTCATCAGCCTTCTGATTCTGGAGAAGAAGATTTTTAAAGAGTTTTTACCGTATATGGGCATGTCGGCCATCATGTTACCAAAACAATTTGCATAAATCTTGGCTAACTTATTGTAAGGAGTCTTCATATGAAACTTGAGATCAATTGGCCCAATGGTTTCTGAGAAAACTATGTTTTAATATATTGAAGGGACTCCAATATGAGCGGCCTTGGCTGAAAGGTAAAAGGTCAACCTTGACCTTTGGAACTAATTTATAGCCATTGTCACATTAGATAAAACATATCAAGTGAGAATTAAGACTTTGGCTTCAATAGTTTTCAAAAATTTCTTTTTCAAAAGTTTCCTTATTTAAATGCCTAAGAAAGCAAATTTGACCTTGACGTTAAGTAGGTCAAGGTCAACCCAGGATCATCATTTGAACAAACTTGGTAGGCCTTACATCCCCGATGCTACATACCAAGTTCCAGGGTCATCGGCCTTCTGGTTCTGGAGAAGAAGATTTTTAAAGGGTTTTATCCATAGATGGGCATGGCGGCCATCTTGGTCATGTGACCAGGATCATTTGAACAAACTTTCGTTCCCCCATCCAAAGAAGTATCCATATGAAATTTGAGTTCAATTAACTCAGTGGTTTCAGAGAAGAAGATGTTTGAACATGTTGACGGACGGACGGACGACGGACGGACGGGCGGACGACGGACGGCGGAGTCATTGGTATACTAATAGCTCACCTCGGAGCCTTCGGCTCAGGTGAGCTTATAAATACAGTCTCCTCATTGTGCACTCATGCTTCGTTACAAGCTTTGATATCATTTACAGCTATCATCTATATAGATAAACATTTTAGCATAAGATCGTAATTTTCTAACGCTTCAGTTAAAACATGTGTTTTGGTGCTCAAACGAAGCGTCTGAGAGGGTTCTTTTGAGTACGCACAACATATGTTTTTGTTGAGAAATAATGATATAATCTCCAAATATGCACTCTTATCTAAGGCCTGAAATTATTGGATCTTTTTTATATCTTTTTACATGGTACTTATACTGAAAGATTGTTGATGGGACGTAAAGAATCAAATCAAACAAACAAAACATGGTATTTATAGTATAAGTTTTAATTTACACTTTAATGTGTTAAACCCCGTTTTCTATCAAAAGAGATGTACTTTTCTTTATCATATGACGTCGCGTCTGGGAGTGAAATAACGACATGCAATAAAATCGATAAACCACTAGTGGTTTACAGATTTCGAGAAAAGTTATGACGTCCATAACAACGTTGCGTACATAATGACAAAATTAAAACGTTTTTACGGCAGAAATGAGATTTTAAAGTAATCTTAATGTCATATGATAAATAGAATCTAACATTCGTGATATTGTATTATTGAATTTATTTAACTCGTTGCGAAAACGAGATATAATGCTCGGCAAGCCTCGCATTTATCCCTTTTCCTCAACTCGTTTAATAAAGTCAATAAAACATGAGCACTCATATTTAAAATTTTCCAGATTTTCATCTTAAGCCCCTTTTCCCGCCAGTTTCTTGTACCGACGCACAAACCATGCAATGACTCAGATTTCCCCCTCACAGTATGTAAACTGAAATAAACATCCTGTACCCGTTACTCCTAGCTCTCGCCTTATACATTATGAATTACAGCACTCGTGCGTAACCAGTTGTCGGAAATCGTGATGCGAGAGTTGTTGGCACAGCTGTAATTGCGAGGGCCCACCTATTAAAATTCATTTTCCATAGATCCTAGTAACTGTTACAGTTACACACATGTAATCATGTATGCATGTGATTGCCAATTCCGCTAAAACCATGCAAACTGGCATTTAAGCTCATTTTCGACACGGAACGGCTCTGATTGTGAGCAAGTCGTTTTTTAACAAAGCAAAATGCAAAGGAGGAAACCGTTAAAATCATGGAATAAAACGGAATAAAATAGATAAAATGGCTTTTCTTACCTTGTTCGAATGTGTATTGTATGTATCGCTAACACTATAAATCGAAACGTGTACATGTACCTAAATACACGCGTTTTTCCGACTACTGGTTACGCACGAGTGCTGTTATTCATGTGTATAAGGCGTGAGCTAGGAGGAACGGGTACAGGATGTTTATTTCAGTTTACATACTGTGCCCCTGGTGCATGATAACTTTTCTATTGGCCGTTTCAATCTGTCAGTGAGACGTATGGTAAAACGTCTGCTCTCACCTCTAGTATATACATGTAGGTTATGGTATATATGTAAATATGGTAAGATTAAACCAACCCCAAAAAACGGGTACTTTTACAGAGAAATACCCATGCAACATTTCATCCGTATCTACACTGTTTGTTAAAGCAAAAAAGATCTTCAGTCCAAAAAAACAATGTGTTTTTTTTAAATAATAATCTGACATCCCTAGATATACAGTGGACCATCCCAAGCTTATTGTATCAAACCAGAAGGAAGAATCCATAAGTATACAAAGGATTGAAGATAGACAGAGCAGCATATATTACTGTCATTATTTCTTTTACATAGGTCATGATATTACATAGGTCCAGATAAGGATCGTTTGTGCACCTAAAAATGCATTTATTTCCTTGCCCATCAATTTAAACATGTGTTTTGGGTGCTCAAAAGAACCGTCTCATTGAGACGGTTCTTTTGGTTTAAACTTTATTTTATTTGTATAATATATGACAAGTATACAAACAACACAGAATAAGATTACAACACAACCACTATACAAATGGGATTCAGAAGAAAGTCTAATGACTTATTTGAATCTGTATCCCAAGAGTTCACATTACTAATATATGTACTATCATGTCGTAATTGTCATTTATGTAGAGAATAATGGTCACACTTTGTAGCTGTTTGGCGATAGGGGTACTACATGTGGTTGTCTGCTGAGGGCTCCACGGGGAATGGAATGTAAAGTCATAATTTCAGTGGTCTGTTGTTGGACTAAATTCATCCGTAACAATTAGATTTCTGAATAATATACTATTGGGCGTATGCGTACCCGCAAATTAGTATCACATTAGGTTTTACTTAGTTTTGATTAATTGTGTAAGAACTTTTCAAATGTGTACCTTTGTTTTTAATATATAATCTTGCACAGCTGAAAAGAGTTTTGCATTTTCAACATCTGTTAGATCAGTATTACCATATAAGAAAACATTTACAGTTGCTTGACAGTAGGTCGAGACTCTATCTAGCAAAGCATGCCTTAATTGTCCATAGAGATTGCAGTGTAAGAAAAAATGTGAAGTATTTTCAATCTCACCGCATTCACATACAGGATTATCAATGATGTTTTTCTGGAAAAGATGATACCTCAGTGAGCTACAGTTCAATCGTATGCGGGCATGGTATATTTGTCCTAATCGTGAACCAGAAAAGTAGTAAGGTGGTGGTATGGTAATGCTGCTGTTGAGTTTATGTTTAAAGGATTCGACCGATGGAGAGTTCTTAGTATCGTCTGGAAGGCTGTTACAAATACGCGTGGTTGAAGGGAGAAATGAGTTGTAGTATTGTTGGGATCTTGCAGAGATTGTCTGAAGGTTCGTCTCGTTACGCAAGTTATATTGACTTATATTATCAACAGTTGGTGGTACAATAAAGGAGAGGTTTTCAGGTGCCAAAAATTGATCATCTTATAAAAGAAGACGAGTTTATGCTTTTCTCTTCTCGATGTGAGACTTTCCCACCCTGTGTCAGACATTAGAGATTGAATTGATGCAAGTTTGGTTGCTCCCGTAACAATGCGTGCAGCTTCATTTTGAATTTTTTCTAACTCGTTAGCCTCTTGTTGGGTACAATTGTCCCATACAACATCGGCATATTCAAGGTTCTTTTGAGTACCCACAACTTATGTTTGATTGAGAAATGAGAAAAATATTTTTTCAGTACGCATTCTTATCTGGAGGTCTGTCAGATAAGCAAACCTTTTGACTGTAAAATTGTGAACTTTTTCAAACAAATGAGCCGTGACATGTGATTTCCAACAATGTGGCATTTTGACAAGCGTAGACTCAGAGGAACCTTATCAACCTGCATTTAAGCTGCTGTTGAGTCACAAGCTTAACAGTCATGGGATATTCAAGCAACTAGCAAAGGCTCTGATCAGCAGGCTGATTTGAGGTTTTGCTGGTCGCACATGGCTCAATTATAATTTTGGCGCTGGGAAGATGGTTGTTTTTAAGACCTATTTTGGTCCAGAAAAACGGAATAACTAATTAGGGGATAACTGTATTCAAAATTTACATTTGAGGAGATATGTCGTTGGATGTACAGTCAGAATTTTAGTTTTACGGCAACGCACGAGCAGAGCCATAAAACGTGATTTTTAAACGTATATCCGACGATATACCTCCCCAAATGAAAATGTTGAATATTGTTTCCCCATTTTATTGCAATTTTACAGTTTCCCCTCAAATTGGAGCGTTGCAAGCCGCATAAAGCCGTACGTCATCCAACGTAATGTGACGTAATTAATGACGCCAGAACTATTTCCAACCGTATATCCTTCACTGTCGCATTTTTTTGCCCTTAACCAATCAGATGCTGCTTTACAAAAGCAGGTGCATTAGAGTTTTCAATTACGTACTCGTATCGTGAAAACTAAATTTCCGAATGAAAATTTTGAATACAGGTATCCCCAAGTGGTTTATCGATTTTAATGCATGGCGTTATTTCACTACCAGACGCGACATCATAATATGTCATGATGAAGCTAGTTAACTTAAGCTAGTATCTCACTGGGATGCGAGCAATTTGCGACTATTTTGAGACTAATTTGAGACACGTTTTGGCGACAGAAATACGACATTGCAACCATAATCACATTGCGGTCACACCGAAAGGGTGATTAAGACATATTTGCGACATTCGCACGAATGTCGTACGATTGTTGCACGAATAATTGGCGAATGCTTCACGACATTCGCGCGACATTCGTGCGACATTCGCAAACACTCGCACGATGTTCTCCCGATTAAATTGCTGGGTGGTGTTGGACTGCTGAATTGTAGCAAATATTGAGTTAGAAAAAAGTTAACTAGTTTAAACTGCACAGTTACAATGTATGATGGCCCATCAAGCAGCTTAAGAAAGTCAGTCGAGAACGCACATGCACTAATTGTCCATACGTATGGTATGATGAGCCCAATCAAATCAAAAGTGCAATGAGTTCAGATCTGCCTCGTCCTGTAAAAATATATTTTATACAGTTATGCGCACAACAATGGCACAGATCAGATTGCACGGATGCGCATTCTAATCAGAATCTTAGTTGTCTGTTGCAGTGATAATCTGTTTATAGGGTTCTGCATGCCAAATTCAAACCTTAGAAGGGCTACTGAGACTAAGCAGGCTGTTGTAGTATAACCAAGACACAATAATACTACCTTTAATAGTAAACATTTAAGTAGGCCTTATAAAACATACTTAACAAAATTATTCTCTCTGAATGCAGAACCATTTTAATAACTGAAATTACTCCAAACAGTATACCTGTAAGTAAGCCTTATCAATAAACATGTACCATACTTATATGAAACAATCCTCTGAGGTAGCAAGAATACTTGACATCTGGAATTAGTCAACGCTGTATACATTTGTACTTAAGTATGCCTAACCAAGATCTCGTACTAAGAAGGAACTATCATCTCAGATAGGAGGAACTCTTTTACCGAATCTTTGGCGACATAATTGCGAGTAATTTAAGATACTCGCGCAACAGTCGTGAGACGTTCGTGCGACTGTCTCATGACGTTCTCCAGAACGTCGCTTAGTTTAATTTACTCGCAATGTTGTCGCGAAGTGTCTCAGTTATGTCGCAATTGGTTCACAATTCAGTCTTATGTATCTCGCAAATATGTTGTGTTCCAAAATGATTGCGACTAAATTGCGAGGGGTCGGCGACAAGTTCGCGACGGGTTCGAGACACCCGCGATGACTTTGCGACTATTTTGCGAGGAATTTTGTCGCATAAAATTTTTGAACATGTTCAAAATTTTCGCGACTACTTTGCGCCACATGGCGACACATGCGAGGATATTACGAATCACTGGCGACTGTTTGGAGACTGCTTTGCGACCCACTCGCGATGTCTGTCGCCAGCTGTCGCAAAACAGTCGCAGTCCAGTGAGATAGGGGCTTTAGCGACTTATTATAATTCAATCGCGTCAAAATAAATCCTTAAATAGTTGGCAATCCGAATCGAAAAAAGATGCATATTTTTGGTTTTGTTGGCATTTTTGAGTACATTTGTTAGACCACTTTTAACATAATATTTAGCATGTGTACAAAGCCATAGGGGTGGATGCCAAGTCTGAATTTGCATATGAAGGCCAGAAATTAGGTCAAAGGTCATTGAGTGCAAAAATGAGAAAATATGTACTACTGGAAAACAGCTTTATCTTTTTATATGTAAAAATATTTCATTTCAAGCCAAATTTTGTATGCTTATAGTTATAAGTCTAAAAAACATTGAAAAAATGTTTTTTTTATAACTATAAGTTCATATGTCAACTTTAAAATTGGGTCAAAGGTCATCGAGTGCAATAATTGGAGCATTTTTACAAACTGTGTTTCTTTTTTTTTCTCTGATCCAACAACAAGATGCTTTTTAAACTCTAAAAAGCGTAGAAGTCTTTCAGAAGGCTTGAAATATGATGTTTATCAATAAACAAACCCCTTTGGAAGCATCCTTTCATGGATTTTACAAAGACAAACATCGTAAGTTTTGTGCAATTCTGACGGAAATTCTCCCTCAGTTGGGCTAAACTGAGATATATGGGCTACTTTGAGAGTTTGCTGAACCTCTCAGAAAGTAAAACTATTTTCAGTTTGGGACATGTCTTGGGGCCTTAGAAACCCATAATTTAATAACTTTTCTGTGGTCATTTATCTATAAATCACCTTTATTCAACGTTACCCTACTGGCATTGAAAATAACAGTACACACAGTTGAAGGCTAATGTTGATTTATTTTTATAGTATCAGTGAAACAGTTTAAGCATTAAATGTTTAAACTAGACATAAAAATCAATTGCATACATCTGTGATATGTATTTCTGCTCGTCAGCGATACGTATGTTACATTTTATACTAAATTGCAGATAATGACTTTACAAATACATGTATAAGAATAAACCATGATACCTGACCTGAAAATATGCATAATGTTGATCTATATTCTATTTGAAAATGTTCATTTTCATATATTTGAAGCTGTTTATAACTTTTAACTTGCAATGAAGTAAATCAAGTAAATATCTAAATGTAATATGTACTGGCTCCAGCATGTAACGCATAGCTGCTTACATATTCATTTTTTTTTTCTATTATTTACATGACATTGGAACTGGCAAAATATCTTTCATAATGAAATCAAATTATAACTATATTAAAAATAATGGATCTTAAATTGCTGCAAATATATTAATGAGGTAACGCAGGTAACAAAAGGTGCCTTACATAAATGGATAAGGTAGTAAATTGTTGTTAGGCTTATATAAAATTTGAGTCTGCTCTCCACAATTCGCTTACATATACTACACACATTTTATTCTAGATAAAAGAGTGCTATGGGTGGGTCTGCAATATGTGAAAGTGGCATTTCCTGGTCTTACTCAATTACTTTTTGTGATTTGCTTGGTTCTTTTACATTCATATTGCAGTTTTCAGATTTCTACCAATGGTACATAACGAAAAACATGCAATCTACATCATGATTTAAGTATTGACTTAATATTAATAATTTACTTAAAATAGCATAGCAATATTTCATACATCTAGTGACTAGGCAGGAATAAGGGCAGGGGTAGTGCTGAGTGTCTTCTATAGTAGGCATAGGGTTTTGAAGATTGTAAATATAACATCGTAGTACAGAACCAGCATGGTTTATGTCCAAATATAGGATGTTACATAGGTCTAGTATCAAAGATTTTCCTTGTATGCTGAATTCTTTTAATTTTCACTTTTCACTGTTGACAATTACAGTATAAAATTATTTTATCATCTGTCCCCATTAGAATCTTCTATGTTTTGTTGAACTAGATTTCATATCATATTGTAATGATGATTATCTTATATTTTCCTGCAGTAATTCTGATAGTAACTATTCTCTTAGACTAAGGTTGGTTGAGGTAAGGTTACCTGAGCCATGTAGCAGTCTTGTAAAACATCTGAACATATTTCATGGTAGCATAAACAACAAATCATTCGAACGTAAGTGATACTTTATTTTAAAGATCAGTTAACTGTTTTATTCTAAAGCATAAAACAAAGACATGGCTCCCAAAATTCACTAGTATTGTTTGCATCTCTGAAACTCACAGATTAAACTCAATGTTGAAAAATTAGTGTCACACGCAGCTGATTTCTTTGCTTTTCTTATTCACAAGGTAGTTTGTTTTAGTCTTTATGCACTATCTGATTTTGTTGAGCTATTTGTAACCCTAGAACATGTTTTATTTATGTTCTTTGAAAAGTGAGTTATGGTCTGTTTGTTTGGTTTTAAAAGGTTTACTATATTAGGCTTATTGTGATAGTCTTAAATACAGTTAATGGCCCAGTTCCGAATCACTTTTACTTCAAGGCGTATTCCAAATAGTTGCTCTGGGTAAATAAGATTTCTGTTTTACCATTACAAAGCACTTTTAGTCCCCTAAATAATGAACCTCAGTTTGTATCATTCGGACTCTGCTATGTGCCATACCACGGCTTTGAAGTAGGCCGCCAATTGGCCTAGTTGCGGGTCATTTGCCTAGTTTCGAATCACTTTAGAAATTATAAGAAATTACCTTCAGTAGTACAGTTGCATTACGGTTTTGACATTGTTGGCTTAATCACTACTTCCAATGACGAATTTGACGCATTATTATACCGTATTCATTGCAGTAAACTTGCGCAGACACAGACCGTAACCAAAACGGGCATCCATCGGCCCGCCAGCGAAACGTCATATAAGTGGCGCCTCGCTAGCGGTCCGATGGTAGCTTTGTACTTTTCCAGCCATTGATCCTAAGATAATCTACAGCTTTGTGCGTTTCCATGCGGGAGGGGGTGGTCCGGACCCCCGGTACTCACTCCTGTGGATCCGCACACGAATAAATGTCCTAAGACTATGAACATTTTTAATGAATTTTTTACAGCATGCAAGTAATACTCCCGAATATACACCCTGGCTAATGATCGAAAGGTGGTCTATGAGACAGTGTAGAGTTGAACTAGATCAGATAGCTGCTAGAGGCGCGTTCTAATCAGGATCTGCATTGTCTGCCATTTGACGCATCGCTTTGTGATAGAAACACTAACATTCATTTTTTTAAGAGTTTTTTTTCTATTTTTGTGACATTTTTATTTAACGTCTGTGCTCATTTCCATTGTTATTTAGCGCACGCATATACCAACACGCGTTGTGAGAGTGAAATACATTTGTATCCACTGCCCCACCCGCCAACACCGGTCGAGACACGTGATACTGTAGCCGATAGCGGGGTCATGGTAAATGTTTGAATGGCGTCTTGAAACCCCCTCCCCCCCCCCACCACCACCACCAATACACACACACACACACACACACACACACACACACACACACACACACACACACCACAGTACAGGGTAAAGGTCAGGTTTTAAACATTTAGAAAGACGACCGACGAAATCAGAAACATTGGAGAGCTTTAACATGTTTAACGGTACCAATCTCACTCTTATTTTTTTTTTTTTGTTTCTGGTCTCTACCCAAGTAAAAGCTCTGTTATACATAGTTGGGCAAAAAGCAAGGAATCATCCCACACAAGTATGTCCACTTGCGATGGAGTGGAGCATATACAAGGGCACTGGAAAATCAACAAGACGTTAGCCCTACTTTTACTCACAGGAGGATGAAGTGCATTTGCGGATCCAGAGGGGGGGGGGGGGCAGGGGGTCCGGACCTCCCCTCGAAAATAACAAAAATATAGTTTTTTTAGCAATACTGGTCCCGATCCCCTTAAAATCGTAAAGATACCAAGCCAGCTTTCAATGTTGGGTCATAATCGGCACGCCAGCGAAACGCCATTTAAATGGCGTTTCGCTGGCGGACCAAAGAGGGCCCGCTAATAGTGGTATTTGGATAATTCCACCCCCATCAAACTAAAAAAATGTTGTCCCCTCTCTGACAAAACTTTCTCCGCGCATGTAGTGGTTACGGATCAATGATACACAATTAGGATAATGGGCTTCTACCGGGAACGGGACTGATTTAGAGTCCCAACTAAAGACTTGAATTGCCCGGTATCGAGCTTGCGATCCCTTGTCTGCTTGGTCTTCACCACATATGCTGAGAGAGAGAGAGAGAGAGAGAGAGAGAGAGAGAGAGAGAGAGAGAGAGAGAGAGAGACATGCAGACAGACAGGCATATAGAGACTGGACTTAGATGGACAGACAGACAGACAGAGAAACTCAACAGACACACACAAATGCATAATCCTCATGCATACGCGGATCCAGGGAAGCCAGGGAAGACTGGGACACAGAAGACTCAGCCCCCCGCCCCCCCCCCCCCCCCGCCAACCCCTGTAAAGTCCCATGGCTATACCCCTAAAATTCAGACTATTTTCACACGTATGCTCTCTAGAGCTACCAAGGCCATCAAATGGAGTTGCTGGCGGGCCGATGACGGCCCGCTTTTGTGGTATTTGGATCCTCTCTCCCATTATCATCTTAAACGACATTTCACATAATTTTGACTTCTGTGTTGTACAAACAGCTGAGCGCGTGTACGTTATTGTTTTGTGACGTGAAAAAACTCTGAGTCAGCTGATTCGAAACCGGAAAAATAAGTGACAATGATTACACGGCTATCACGGAACCAAAAACAAAATAAAAGGTCCGTTTTTTTCTTGGATGTGTTAAATAATGGTTGGAAAACATGCTGAAACCTAAAGTTTGATCAAAATGCATTTCAAACAAAAGCATTTTTCGGAAAAATGCAGTGAACAGATACGGACACGCGTGAAAATATACCTTCATTAAATGGGTCATGGGGGAAAATTGTAATTATTTTCACCAAGCAGATAACTTATAGATATTTGCTTTCACTCACATACAGAGGGATAATAGTACAACAAAACAAAACCAAAATATGTATTTTAAATTTTACCGCTGATGTGTAGTTTGCAACGAAGCTATGACGTGATTCGGAACTGGGAAAGATTCGAAACTGGGCCATTAACTGTATATATGCAAAACCATCGAAAATGTGAACAACATTGCTGACAACAGCTTGCAGAAAGCATTTTAAGCATAAACTTGCTCACTATTGTACCTATATCCTTGTAGATATTTGTGAAGACTAACACTGTTTGAGTGTTAATAATAAATAAATACTCCACTGTAACTGTAACACTTTTAATAACATCCATGATGCACATACACTACACTAATTACGTTACGTCATTACCATGACAATGATGACGTCACAGTTAAAGATAATGAACTAAATGTACTTTCATATTAGGAGAGCTTATTATTTCCCTTGGATAACTTTATAAGTAGCTTCCCTTAGTTATTAATATGACAATTAACATTAATTATATTTTTTTTTCTTTTTCCTTTTACTGTAATAATAAAAGTCAAGTCAAGTTTAACGTTAAGATATTTCTAAATCCTTAAACATAATGGAATAAAGTTCATGGCGATAATAACATGTTAAAAATGTATGTGAAGATAATAATAATAATGGCATTGTCACTCTTACTTTATCTTGCTGTACATTTTTCCAGATTGTAACACTTTCAGTAGATCGTATCCAGATGCTCCTTGTTTTGTCATTGAGTTAGCAAGCTGTAAATGTCCTGGAATCCACTCAATTTTATTTATATGGTTTAACTTAAGTAATTCTTGAATTGCTGCCACATCTACTCGTAGCCGCTTGTCGTCAACCATCTTTGTAGATGAAATAGCCTCAATAACACTCTTGTTATCAACACACCCTTCAATCTTTATGGTTTTAGGTTCAATACTCAAAATATCTGCCAACATCTGACGATAGTAAAAGCTAGTTTCGAGACCCTCTTGTAGACTCAACATCTCAGCTGCTAGAGTAGACCTCACTACACGTTTTATTTTGTGAGCATTCCATGCAATGGGGCAACATTGTCCTCTATTGTCCATCAACCAAACGATTAATGCACCAGTACTCCCTGTCCCTCCATTAATATTCCCCAGTGACGCATCTGTATATACAACAATTTTCAGTTCTGCTTTGTTCAGTCTTGGAAAAAACAAAAAAGACTGGATATCTTTTGATCTGCTAATTTTCTTGACTGCACCTACAAGGTCACAAACTTTAGCCTGTTTCAGTTTTGTACTCATCTCAATTGTAGCAAATGCCATGTCTGGTCTCGATCCTTGGACTGCCCAATTTAACTGGCCTATTAGTTGTCTATAACTTGTCTGTTCATCTTCATTTAAAGGTTCATTTTTCTCTGAAGCTCTAACTGGATCTATTGTTATATTCTTCATTTTGTTAACATAATCTGACTGGTCAAGAACTATCCCATGTTCAAATTGCTTCAGTGTAAATCCTATGTATTTAAACATTTTCTCTTCAATCTTCCCAGCATAAAATCTTGTTCTTAATTTGTTCATATGTATTTCAAAGTATTGATCTCCTGCATGTAGGAAATCATCCACATGACAGCATATTATTCCACTAAGCCCATTCTCAGTTAGCAAATAAAATAATGCTGGGTCTAATTTACATTGAATAAAACCTAATTTCAGTAATTCTTCTCTGACACTGTCATAGAACTGTCTTGCACCATCCTTAAGACCATACAAACCATGCTTTAGCTTCCAAATGAACCCTTTTGGGGTCTTGCTTTCTCTTGGTGGCTTAATATAAACATCTCTCTCTATTTCTTTTCCCTGTAAAAATGCAGACTTAATGTCTGTTGTTTTAACTATCCACTTCTCCATGACTGCAATAGAAATTAGTAAACGTAATGCACCCTTACCAACTGTGGGACTATCTCTACGTATTTCAATGTCATTTTCCTCAAATCCCCTGACTACTAGCCTAGCTTTAGTTACTGCATTTTTATCACTTATAACCCATCTTGTAGATAGTGTACGCTGTCCAAGGTCTGTAACTTCTTCATAGGTCTGAAATTGTTCAAGCTTTGCAAGTTCATTTTCTTTGGCAACATCTGTAGCCGTATTACATTCTGCTTTCAAACTTTTAGTCACTTCAGCCATGTTAATTTCAGTTTCATGTAATTTCTCCCATTCAACTCTTCCAAGGTCAATGCTTCTTTCCTCATTACTTTCATCTCTGATGTTGTACCATGTTTTGTTCTTACCAGTAGCTTTTCCTGCACGACCAGTTATTGTTCCTGTTACCCACTCATTATTTAGTTTGTATTTGATCATGTCATTCTTTTTAACCTTTACTTGTTTGTCTCTATCACTGTCAACTTCAGTATTTATGTTGGGAATATTAGCATTTTGCTGACCCGTTTCTTGAACTTCTTTTTGAGTTGAAATAATTTCTGACACGGGTGACTCCATATTTCTTGGTCCCTTTACCTTTTCCTCTATGTCATGAAATTGATCTGCGTTATCATTTGTTTTGCTTTCATTTCCCTGCATACGCGTAGTATTATGCACTTTATTCAATCTGTTAGGTGAAACCCTTACAAAAACTCCTCCGTGTCTCACAAATACAACTTTTCCATCCTGGAACACTACCGTTGCTGGTCCCAACCATCGTTCTTTACCTTCCCTCTTATAGTATACTGTGTCACCCTTTTCAAAAACTTCTTCTGAGGCCCTGACTTTTGTACGCAAAGCTCTCCTTATCCGTTCATCGGCCTCAGTTTGTATGTAAGCACTGCGGGACTTGTGTAACATGTTTAAATGCTGTGCAAATATCTCGCTGCTGGTTATACCCTCAAGTGCTGGTAATGCATCTGTCATAATCCCTGGCAACTTCGGATTTCGTCCAAATACTAACTGATGGCTACTGTACCCATTCCACATCTGCAGTGAATTTCTTGCCATATTTGCCCAGCATAGGAGAGTGTGACTGTCAAGTTTCTGATTCTCTTCTTCTAATTTAAGCAACATCCTATCAGTTACTGAATGTACCCGCTCACATAACCCATTCTGGAACGGACTCTCTGCTGCTGTAGTTATCACTTTTACATTTAGTATGGACATTATTTCTCTCATTTCGTCAGAACTGAACTCGCCCCCATTATCTGTCATTATTGAACCCATAATACCAAATACTCCAATCCATTTCTGCATCAAAGCATTCACAACATCACTTGGCCTTTTCCTATTTATAATGGCAGAAATAGTATACCTAGACCACATGTCTATAATATGTAAAATCCATCTTCCTTTCCACTGTTTTAAATCCATTGCGACCTTCTCATTGAACTCTGATGCCATAGGCAAACCAACAACTGGGCGTGGGGGTGTTTTTGCATATCTTTTGCATACGTCACATTTTCCATTTATTTCATCCAACAAATCTTTGTAATCTTCTCTCCAGAGCTCTGCATCTAGTAAAAGTGTTTTCAGCTTTTTCACTGGGGGGTGTGCAAACTGCCGATGCAACTTAAGCAATGTTTTGTACCGCTCATCAGTATTCATTTCTTCAAGATTCACCGAAAATACCTCTTTAATTGGAATCTTCTCTGTCCTATCTATTGGAATACAGTAATGTCCTGAAGACGTCAAATTCAGAGCAATGTCCTTGCCAAAAATTGTAGCAGTATCCTTTTCTAGATCCATTTTCACACTTGCTGTTTTCATAGCAGTTCTCGATAATAACAACGGAATATCAGATCCAACAACATCTGTCTTTATTGTGACCTCTTTCCCAGCAATCACTGCTGGTATGCTGTATTCTCCTTGTGATTTTAACTTTGTTCCTCCACCAAATTTGAATATTTTCTGACCAATACTCTGTTGTACTTTTACCCTATCCCTCTTATCCAAAGAATTAATATAATTGTCCAACCAGTTCTCTCCACATACTGTGCTACTGCACGCACTATCCAAAACTGCACAGTTTCGAGCATCAAATCCTAGTTGTGCAATATCAGTTTTGTTATATCCTGTGAAAAGCACCACATTTTCCTCTTCTGTAATATTGACCTTAGCCATTCTCTCTGTGACATTTGTCTTTGCCATATTTTCCCAGCTGTGTGGACAGTTAACTACTAGGTGTCTATAAGACCCACATGACCTGCAAGTTAAAGGCTTTCCATCTGGTCCCACGGGATTCATTTTCTTACTAAACTGCTGATTGTAAAAGCGCTGACTACCACCACCACCAACACCACGATAGCTTCCTCTTCCTGCCTTCGCTCCCCTTCCACCACGAAACTGTTTGACATATCCTGCTGCTAATAGAGCTTCTTCATGCTCCGCTAAAAAAGCTGGCTCAAATTTTATACTTGATCCTAGGCTTACACTTCCTTCAACTATATCCCCTTTAAACTTCTTAAGTGACTTCTTTGCCTCTTCATATAGTGTTTCTTTTTCTCCATAATTCATTCCTGTGAGTACTAGCATTTTTTCTTCTTTGCTGATATTTGCTCTTCTAAGCAGTTTAAATGCTAATATTTCAGATGGCAATTTCATATTAAGTTTTTCGATTTTTCTGTATTTTGTGTCAAAAGAAGCAATATATTCCGCTATGCTCTGTCCTTCTTTTCTATGAAAATCTTCAAATTCTTCAAACTTTTCCAAACTGTCTGCCAACTCATCCTTTTTCAGATGTTTATCAAGAAATTGTATAAGAATCTCTAGGCCATCCTCTCTTTTCAAATCATCAATACTAATTTGATCAAAAACTTTTTCTCTTATTTGATCCTTATCATCTTCAGGCAGGGATAATGCTATAGCAACCCCTTGTTTTTCTTTGCAAAGATCAGTTATTTCACGCCATGCTAATAACTCCTGTTTGTATAGCTCATATGGTTTGGATCTCAAACCAGGGGGGTTAACTTTTGTAGACATCTTAAATAATTTACTCACAAATACACAAAATTCCACTTCTTGTTTCAAAATCTTCTTCAAAAACTCTAAGTACACTGAACTCTTGACAGGAAAACACTTCTCTGATGATCAAACGCTCTGCTACCATTGTTAATAATAAATAAATACTCCACTGTAACTGTAACACTTTTAATAACATCCATGATGCACATACACTACACTAATTACGTTACGTCATTACCATGACAATGATGACGTCACAGTTAAAGATAATGAACTAAATGTACTTTCATATTAGGAGAGCTTATTATTTCCCTTGGATAACTTTATAAGTAGCTTCCCTTAGTTATTAATATGACAATTAACATTGAGGACTGTCTTGTATATAGTGAAAGGAAAGTAGTTCCGTTTTATTTCAAGAGTAATGCCATATTAAAACTACACATTTCGAGTATGTTACCAGTTACAAGTGCTATCCATTCTGATATATTGCACTTGTATCTACGAGCAGTAAATGTATCATTAATGTAAGTCACCTATCCTATATGCAATCAATTCCTGTCTTAGCAATTTGTCATGGTTAACAGATAGATTCTACACTAGAACAGGCGAGTTAACTACCTTAGGATCTTATATACATTAAGCAAATCTGAGATGTTAAACCAATGGATTATGCTAGTAAATATACATATTAGATAACCATTTCAGGACACATTTACTCTAAATACTAAGAAATGACCCCAAACTGATGGAAAACTATGAACACAATCAAATCATCAGGTGCTCCAATGTGGTGAATGCCTATGTTCCAAAGAAGTCACCAGACATCTGTTTTGGGGAAATTTAATTTGGAATAAAACTTGCATTGGCATTTTACAGTTAAAAAGAATAACATAAAGAAACACATGCCAATAACCTCATAACATTTGATCTCTATCATCATTGCAAAAAATAATAAGTAAAATATGTTTAATAATGATACTTAGAATTGAATTTATCGACACTGAAACAATTACAATGTATAAAAAGTTGCGCTGTGAAAGACATAGATATATATTTATGGTATCTTAAAATTAGAGGTTACCTTTAATATCATATCTATACTGATTCTAATTATGGATGAATACGTTTACACAAGCAGCCTGATTTCAAAGAAATGCTGCTTTTGAATCCACATTATATCATTAATATGTGCAAATGAAAGGACACCCCTACAATTAAATGTTTAAAGTTATCTGGAGGATTACCCTTAAAGTCAGGGCTATTTCCATGATATACACCACTAAGAGTTAACATTGTTTTCACTGGATGGTCATTATTAGAAATGAACCTGTATATTAGCTTTATGTTATGTATGTGACCATCTGCTAACATGCCGATGTGAAGACCAATGTGAGGATATATTCCTTCCAGTATATGGTATATACCATATTCTATCATAGTTTCAACATGCCTGATGTTTTATGAAAGGAGGCTTGGTCTTTGTGTTTTCATGAAGCTATGCTTAGTATATGCAATTAGCAGGTAGTGGCCTTGGAAAAAGGGTTTAACAATTTCTCATAGATGGGAACAAACGCAACAAATAAGTGAAATGAGAACAGAAATATATTTTAGCCCTATACGCATGAGATCATGGCCAAGTCCTTCATGAAAGCTGTAGCTAGGAACATATACCTTTGAGAAATGACTCAATTTCAGATGGTAAAATGTAACGTAAGTAACAACTCAAGCACATCTTATGTATAAAAAGGATAGATAATTGCATAAACTGACGTATCCATACAAAGCATTAAGCAAAAGAATATTTCTTTAAAATGAAATGGTTATTCTTAGTTGTATTACATTTTAATTGATTTTATACAGTTACATACTTTACATGCCTATTATGAATATTTGACCGTGGGAAACTTGGTAAATCATTGCTTTCCAAACATGATAGACACACACCTAGCAGGAAAGCAATAAAAAAATCTTCCATTAGGATAAAAGGGAACTTAAAATTTGAATTTTGCCCCTATATAAATAAAGTATTGCTACAATTTTCACCGATTTTGCACTTAAATGACCTTTGATCCAAACACACATCGTGCCTTGATGATGTTGTTTGTTTATATAGCATGGCTGTATTATCCAAAAGAGATTTTGCATTACTTTGAATCATAATTTTGGATAGTTGATTGATAGAAACTCTAAAATCTGACGTGTATACAAGAATTTGCACTCAGTTGACCTTTGACCTAATTCTGGGACTTTGGGACATTTCCAGACTTGGCATCCACCCCTATCCTTCTTAAAACACATCAAGATACACTTTGGGCATGGATGCCAAAATGTACTCAAAAATGCCAACAGATTTTTTTTCAGGCTCTGGTTGGCCAACTAATTATTATTGACATTATATGAATCGTCTGCGTGAAATATCTAGCCTTATTTGGATTCTAAAAGAAACAATTAACATCAAAATTTATCGTTTGTTGTTACTTTTAGGTTGTTGTCTATTTTCGATCACACTTTAAGAATTATATCTTAAATAATTACAAAGTACTTCTTACCACAGCCCAATTAGCATAATAATTTATTATAAATGTGGGCCACTAACGGCCAGCAAGCAAAACGACATTTGAATGGTGTTTCACTGGCGGGCCAATAGTAATCTGATACTGATAGTGATCTGATAGTGACCTAATAGGGTAAAGTCGGGTATATTCGGACAGACAGCAAAATTCGTACATCGACCTTGTTTGTTTCATATTTCAAATATTGGAATAAAAAATAAATTAACTAAGCAAACTGTGAAAATCCTGATGAGACTGCTCACAAGGAGCCGTCTCATCTGGATTTCCACTGTTTGAAAATGAGTGTCCGAATTTTCCTGATGTCCGAAGTTTCATGACTTTACCCTAACAGCTTTGTCTCTCGAAAGTACTAATTTAACCGTACCTTATTTTAAAATAAGACAGAACGTCTTCTGAATATTCCTTACCAGACTCGTCGTACTTTGTATCATTATAAAGCACTAAAAGCATTCTAGTTTTCTTATCAAACCTCATTGCCTTTAAATTCTGTATTGCCAGTAGTTCTCTTATTTTACCCTTTGAGTCTATCACTTTAATTCCAGAGACTTTATTTCCAGAGTCACCAACTACCAAAGTATTACCAACTTCATCTGACAACAACTGTTTTGGACTTTGTATCTCGGAATCCGAATAAGTATAGACTATATGTCCATCATTTGTTATACATTGCAATAGGTGCGTTTTGCTGTACTCGCCAGTGAAAAAGATCATAGATGAGTCAGCACTAAGACACACATATCTTAATTTAAATTCTGCTGGGCATAATATGCATTTCTGTTTTGCTCCATGTGTACTATAAACTAAGACAGCATAGTATGGTTTTTTACAACATACGTTAGTGCAAACATATATTCTATCGTCATGCATTGAAACTCCAAAGACATATCCCTCAGTTTTGATTTGGGTACCTAATTTTAAGCCTGGTTTTACAGTTACAAGTTGAATTGTGCTTTCACAATTTACCGTCATGACAACCGATTTGTCGTCCACTGTAGCAATATCGAAGGGTCTCATATTGACACTCATACAGCACTTCAAAGAAAAGTCTTTGTTTAATAATGTCAAATGCGACTCAAAATAATCCCCTATGCTAGACACCAGGACAACTTGTTCGTTTGGTAAAACACAAACGTTAATGATTTTGCCATTAGTATGGGTGTTTAAGCTAACGGACTTAACATGTGTACAACATTTTATGTGTTTTGTTGAGCCAATTTTAGTCTCTGCTTGATGACACTCATCAGAACCTGCTTCTTCCACTGTGTTTAGGTCTGACAGTTTTCGCACTAAGATGGAAATTTTATCATGATAGAAATCATATGGCATCTGGTTACTGTGCATGGTAGACACGTCTTCAAACATACTCTCATATTTCTTACAGCACTCTTTGGAGCAAAGCAAATATTCGATCATATTACATTCGTTTTCTTGAATTTTTGCATCTTTCAACTGTAGTAAATGAACTCTTGATTCTTCGACAAAAGAATTCCTTGTTGCTACGATAGCCTCTAACCTTTTCATTTGAGTCTTTTCACATTTTCCAAGATAATCCTGGTAGCTGTCTAAAAGACTTACCAGCTCCGTTTGTAGGTTAGAAATGTCAGTCTTCCTTTGTTCTGTCCTTTTCGATAAAGATTCTATCTCTGCCTCTTTTTCTGTCGTTTTCTTTAGTAAGCACTCCTTTAATGCTTCAATTTTTTCAAATGTTTTATCAATTTCTTCAGAAATGTTAATTTCTTTACAATATGTGTGAATATCCTTCACTGAACATTGATTGTGTTTAACTTCCTTGCAGAATTTACATATCAAACAAGTGTGTTCCTCACAAAATAACACAAGTTCTTGTGTTTTGTGTAGAGAACATGTCGAATATGTTGGGACCTCTTTCCAAGATGGCATATCATTTCCATTCACAGTTTTGTGTGATTGAGAAATTTTTCCATGATATTTATCGCATGACTGGCACATATACTTCTTGCAATTGAAACAAAATGACGCTGCTTGGTTTTTTTGGCTGTCTTCCATGCAAATATCACAAAATAGTCCAAGTTGGTCCTCAGAGGATTCTCTACCATTGTCAGCTACCTCTGCCATTGTGTCAAGATTTACAAGGACTGCGTCGCCGTTTGGCTGTACTTTTCTTTCCTGTACACATAAAATAATATAAGAATCTAACATGAGTGAGAGGATAGGATAGAAAAACATTTCTCAAGGATCACCAATTAACATCACGAGACTAGCTGAGTGATGCCAAACAGTGATTGCAAGGGACGGATTTTCCTATCCCATCCTAATATAAATGATGGATTATTTTCCTGCTCACCACTAAGTACCGCATTTTAAATTCGAAAAACATGAAAGGGCTTCAAGAAGACCCTGAATTCACTGAGATGCGACATGATGACGCCATTTTAACAATACAATGCGGCTGGCGTGTGACTGTTCTTTTTAACTTTCCCTCCGGCTAATACAGGTATGTGAGATTATAAGAATCCATGTGAGATAAATAGAATCCATCATTGGTGTTCAGTGGGGACAGAAAAATCCCAACCCGAGGGCCCACCGTTCCAGTGGGAAACGAGGCTTGCCGAGTTTCCCACTGAACGGTGGACCCGAGGGTTGGGATTTTTCTGGAACCACTGAACACCAATGATCGATTCTTTTTCTCATATACCACGACCGTACGGTACAGTACTGTGTAATATTTGTTGGTGACGTCACTGAGATCGATGTTTACAGTCAATGACGCGCGATGTACAAATCAACTTGAAACAACGAACAAACATGAACAAATGGTTATTTCATCAAAATGGATTTACGAGAACTAGCTTATCAGCCACAATAACTTGAGTAAGTAATTTTGTTGAGAAAAATGTGTGTGTGGTGTGTGTTTTTACATCGTCAATGCTCCCCGTCTCGGCGGATTCTGTCACTCAATGCCCAAACACAACAGGTTAAATATGTCAATCGCAATGCACTCGGCATGTTCAAAGCATTGAATAAAGGTTGTAAGTAAAAATGCGCAGTTTTACTTTTAAACCAAGTTGAAGGCCGATTTAAATCGCTGAAATTTCAACCTAACTGACAACAATTCAACTTTCGTTTTCGAAGGAATACAGTCATGCGCCAAAAATGTTATCTCACATTAGCAACCGGCCGCGTGTGGCTTATCTCGTATTAGTTACGCTTATCTCACATGGGTAGCGATGTGGGACAGATTTTTCCGACAGCGAGCTTACATAGGGATCACTCGATCTCGTATGCGTTGGTATGTGAGAAAGAAAAATCCTTCCCGAGGATCACAGATTGGCGTCAAGAGGCTTGCTGAGTGATGACAAACAGTGAACATGAGGGACGGATTTTTTCTGTCCCATCCTCTCACGAATAATGGATTCGTTTTCTTGCTCAACACTAAATATCTCATTTTAAATTGGAAAAATATGAAAAAGACTTCCATAAAATCCTGAGTACGCTGAGATGCAACATGTTGACGTCATTTTAACATTACAATGACGTCACTGATCGACGTGTGGCCAGCGTGTTGCTGTCGTTCTTTATCTTTCCCTAGAACTGGTTAGGGTATGTGAAATAGAAATTTCTCGCACACAAGATTAGGATTTCTGTTGTTTTAGCCATGTGAGAAATTCCTATCTCACACGCCCATATAGATGGACGAATGGACAGACAGATATTGGTCGCCAGGCTGATCGTTATGTTCTCAATCCTTGTTGGTTGGGGATAAAAATGTGAAACAAAGAATGAACATTTTCCTTTTTAGTCAATTTTAGAAGACTCCCATAGTGACTTTAATATGTTTGAGATGACAGTGTAAAGAAACGTATATAGTAATACTTCAGACCAGTTATCTATACAAATAAGCATAGGTTTTCTATGGTAAAACCAATAACTTCTAAAACAAAAAGTAGCAACGAAAAACAGTGTTAGAATAAAGTGGCATAAAACAGATATAGACTACTACAAAGCCTTGGTCACTGAAAAGATAAAGGAAATGCCTAGTGAACCTGTTTTAGAATATAGATGTATATATTGAGTCAGCAATCCTGGGATTCACAGATATAACAAGCAAATTCAGAGAATGTTTGTCCCTGCCACTTTTTGTCTATATGAACTATCATGGAACAACTTAAGTTCACAGAACAGAAAAAAGAACCAAACTTTAGAATTTTATCCAAGCATATACATATCTTCAGGCCATGACATAAGCACATACAGATGTTTCATAAAGAATTGTATAAAACTGTAGGGGCATTTGCACTCAAAAGTACTACATATATAGAACACCAAAAATCAGTATACAACTGTTGAAGAGTTGCGCCCACAAGGTATCCCCTGTCCATTTACATTGTTATAAATAATGCCCAAAAAATGGTTCAGCTTGCGAAAAAAGTAACATAAAAATCTGAAGAGTACATCCAAGCCACATGCAAATCAGACCATGACCAAAACAACAGTAAAGATTCAAAAGAATCAGTAAAAAAACTGTAGGAGAAGTTGCACCCACAAGGTATCCCCTGTCCATTCACTTTGTTATATACAATGCTTGAAATATGACTTAGTTCAACTTGCAAAAAAAGGAACAAAATAATTTGATGATTATATCTTAACCACATGAATATTTTCAGAGCATAACCAAAACACCAGTGAAGTTTCGAAAAAAATGGTATGAAACTGTTGGAGGAGTTGCGCCAACAAAGTATCCCATGTCCATTCACTTTGTTAAAGATAACGCTGGAAAAATGGCTAACTTCAACTAGCGAAAAAAGTAACAAAAAATAATTTGAGGATTATATCAAAATAATTTATGCATATTTTCAGACCATCACAAAAACTTCAGTTTCAAAAGAATTGGTATAAAACACGCCTTTCCTTCTAAGGTCAGCTATATAAACTAACTAATTTGCATATTCATGGATATAAGCGAAATCCTTAAAAAATGAGGTAAAATCATAAAAACAATCATTAACAGATTTCAGCCCAAAACATCACTAAACCACCATTGTTGCAAGTTTTTATTCAATTTGATAAGTCTCTTCATCCAACGGTTCTATATGAAAATTATCTCATTTGTATATTAAAGTATATTAATGAAAACTTAAAAATGAAGGGGGAAAAATCGGGTAAACTAGTATCCAAGGGGGTAGTCAGACCTACATTGAACATATTGGGCATTTCATTAAGGTTGTAAAGTTCATTGGGGCCACTTAAATGCAAAAACAATATTATCCTCAAATAAATGCGCTTTGTTGTATGAAATTTCATGGTTTCCATGGCAACCCATTATGCCACTTTAAAAGAATGGGGTGTACGTACAGAAAATCTCAGCATATCTCAGCAGCAACTCTTTTTATATTATACTAGAGGACTTTGAAAACGCATCGACATATTTTTGCACTTTTCTTGCAAATCGTATATGCGATTGAAAAGTTACTCGCAGGTTTTAATGTGCAACCCAGAATGGGTATGAATCAGTCGTTAATTTGGCTGCACTATCACGCGACGCTGCTGATGACGTCACATGGGTACATACAGCATCCAGCACCTTTCTGCACAGTTAAATGAAGCCTTGTGATTATTTTTTATGTTTTAAACTGTGGCGTGTATGATACAATATCACCAAAATAGTTTATAGACTTTTTCTAATTAAAAGTAATTGATAACTTCAATATTTCGAAAACAAACGTCAAATTTGATTATTAATTTATAGCTCCTTTTTAGAAACATCTCCATAAGTTACCTTTATGCACGCTTTCATTACTGATATTGACTGCATACACTGGTAGTCATGTGGGGAATACGTTTTGATGTAAATCATGGCAGGAGATATGCTGTCATGTGATCGAGAACGTCTTAAAATTTTACATTAACGTCACTTGCACAATACAAAAGACACGTGATACAAGCGTAACTTATGCATAATATGTCATTTGTGTATGCCCTTACTCTCTTCCAATAAAACCGAACGTAAAAATTGAAACTTTGAAAGGCCCAAGACGTTGACTTTTAGTACTAGACTATAGTAATCAGTGTGGGTGGGGTATGTTGGTATTATAAAGGGGTGTAATTTTGAGCATACCGAACTGTCAATTCATTTCTAATCTTTCAATGATGAATGTACAATCGTGAAAGAAGCAAAGGGCGCAAATCTGTTAAGTCAGGAATCAAAACTAACGCGTGTTAACTTTCATCTGAATTTGTGTCCTGGAAAATCGACCACCCCTGTCTTATAACGGATACTTTTTCAATACCTTTAAGTAAATTTACAACCTGGAATTTTCTACGACAAACTACAAGGTGGTCAGAATATGATATGCAATAACAATAAACTCGCTGAAATTGTCAGGGTTTGTGAAATAAAGGATTTAATCTGATTGATACGTTTTCAAAGTCCTTAAGTATATAAAACTTGGTGCCAAACTTATTCCCGGACATAGCAGATTTCTTGATTTATAATAAATTATGTTCTAGGAGATGATGCATTGATAAGTTAGGGGTCTATTATGCAAACCCAATATCTATGTGTCTTGATCCACATCTGAATTAAGGGTGAGGTTGGCGCCGTGAAACCGGTTTTAGCCCCCCCCCCCCCCCCCCAGTAAACTAATTTTACTGACCGTTCCAAGGCGGTACTTCTTTTGTGTTTTTTTTTTTCTGCCTTGTGTTTGTTATGCCTTAGCGCGTCTGTTTATTTATGCCTTGTGGTCACGTTTGGGAAAGCGCTGGCTTCTTGGCTCTAGTTTGTTGAGTCTCATTGTAAGTTTGTCACTTTCCCATTGGTATCCTAGGTCAGACGTGGTACTTGATTGTATCGATTCCTGATCTTTGCACCCTTACTTACTTTGATACAGAGTCCCATAAGTTAAACAAGTATGAAGTGAGTATTTTTGCTGAAATTGTTAAGAACAATAGCATACCTAAGGTAACAATAAAAGAATTGGAAAAAATCAATTAAATCAATCAACAAAGGGGAAACTGCTGATATTATGGCCTAACTATTGAACAAATACTTAATGCGGGGAAGGATGCAGTAATATATCCTTAAGTCTTTTTAAATCATATTTTCCACACAGGAGAGATACCTGGGCTGTTGAAGACTGGTATACTTACCCCTGCGTTCAAGAGAAAATGGAGTAAGAACTGTTAAACAAACTACAGAGGGATAACAATCCTCCCAGTAATATGTAAGGTCATTGAAGCCATACTGAAAGAGATGATCAGTCCACAATGCGATAGAGCCCAAAACCCATACCAACGAGGTTTCACTCAAAATGCTTCATCTATGAATGCAGGATTGGTCGTAGAAGAATTCCTCAGAGAGAGTAAAGACAACAACTTGACATCACATATCATTCTGCTAGATGCATAATCAGCATTTGACGTGGTGGACCATGATCATATGCTCAGACGACTCTTCCACATCGGCGTGCAAGATAAACACTGGACCCTGATCAGTAGCCTACACAGAGATGCATTTAGCGTTACGAAGTGGTTCAGGGAGCAGTCTAGATCCTTTAAGATACATCAAGGAGTGCATCAAGGACGTCAATGGAAAATCTCGCAGGGAAGGACAAGTCCTGGTCAATTCCTCAACTGATCATGCTAACCTGCAACGGTAACTCTAACGAGTAGATATAAATGCGATGGTGACAGTCACTCCTAGGGACAGTTATAATGCAATAAGTACTTTAGAACCCATAACGATGAATAGAAAGGAAATGAAAACAGTTGAATCAGCAATGCATCTTGATATTCATCTGGCAGCCACAATATCTAAAACCTGTGAATTTAATATAGAATAAAACCTGAAAAAAAAGCAAGAAGAGTAGTATATAGTCCAATGTCTAGTGGTATGCATGGACATAATGGTTTAGATCCAGAAACAAAACTACACATAGTGAAAATCTATGTACTTCCTGTGTTACTGTTTTGGCTTGAGTTAGTGCTGCCCAGTAAGATGTTGATAAATAAACTGGAAACCTATCAAAAGAAAATGCGTAATCAAATTTTATCGCTTCCAGTGAGCACATCAGATGTAGCAGTTTATGTGATTTCTAGATTCCTACCAGTTGAAGGACACACCGACAAGAAAATATTGACATTCCTTAACAGTGTAGCTTGGCAGGATGATGCCTCAGTCGAAATACAAATAGCTATTAGGCAATTAACATTAAATATGAAAAAAGCAGTAGCTGGTTCGTAAATGCCAGAAAGACACTTTTAAAATATGATCTTGGTGACATTCATGAACATTTGGAGAACCAGCCTGAAAACAATCTATGGTAAGCAACTGTAAACTGTTAATGAATATTGGCAGAGTGACATAGTACTTCATCTATTTTTATTCTACATTGGAATTTCTGATTATGAAAAGTTAGCTTCTAAAAATCAAAAACCACTCAGAACGCGACGTGATTTGATTGCCTTTAAAGCGAAGACTGATGTGTGGTATTTATGTACTACAGACCACTAGGAGTAAATTCAATAATACTAAAGTCAACCCTAAATGTCTACTGTGTGGGAATGCTGAGGAAACAGTTGAACACTATATTCTGTCATGTGAAAAGTTGGAGAAATTTAGAAGCCCTATATAAGAGGGTGTAACCCCCCAACTCGTATTTTTAGAGAGTATTCAGTACGCAGACACCTGGTACACAGTATTCAAATTTTGATCATTACGCCAGGGAGTGCGAATTTTGAATTTTAAAGAAAAAAAAGAAAACATGAAACAAAACAAAAAAAAACAAGAAAAACCTTGCGGCTGTGTTTTTACTAAATGAGGAGTGCCCTAAACTCTTCAGTAGTCTGGGAATTGACCACTGAAGGAGAAAGACTACTCGACTGTGGAATAGTCTGGGGAAAAAAGAGTTCTTCAGGACATCACTGTATGTCTGGTATCTACAATATTGGGCACTGCGTGATGACCTGGTCGATTTCAACTTGTGAGCAGGGGTCAGGTACTTGTCTTTTTTCTACAGACACAGAACAAGAATGTATCTTATGGAAGAGAAGCAGGGAGGAGCGATCCCTACAGGCCTCAAGAGATGGCCACTCAAACTCATCAAGCATCTCGCCGAAGCTACTTGTGTTTCGCCATCTCATGCAGGTCCAACAGGCTGCTGTCCTCTGAACTTTCTTTATCTGATTAATCTGAAGTTTTGAGGAAGGGCTCCAAATGGGTGCTGCATACTCTAGTTCAGGCCGAACCAACGTTTTGTATGCAACTTTCTTAGTACTCCTAGGTGCAAAAGCCAAATTCCTGCGAAGGAAACTGAGTGTCTTAGTTGCTTTGGAAGAAATTTCTGAAATGTGTTGACCCCAATCCCTATTATCAGAGATGGTTATACCAAGGTATTTTACTGACTGAACGTTTTCCAAGGTTTGGTTATGAAGGGAATAATCAAGGAGAATTTGTTTGTGATGCTGATGCCAAGCCACCCTCATAGAGTGACATTTGACTACATTGAACTTCATTTGCCAATCGGCTTCTCATTGCCCTAAGTTAGTGAGGTCTTCCTGCACGGCTAAAACACGGTATTGGTGCTGATTTAAGTTTTTTCATGTTATATCTATGCTACAGAAGAACTGTGTAATAAAGGAACACTTTATAAGGGTTATGCAGAAAGGCATTGGCAGATCTTGTTTGCCGGAAAATTTCAAGCTGCTAACATTGACAGGCGAACAGAAGACCTGATGTTATCCGGCAGGTCATTTATAAAAATCAGGGTTAGGATGTGTCCTAAAACTGATCCTTGTGGTACACCTTGCTAAAAGCTTCACACTGCGGTGACAGCCAATTGCCGTTTCCCAATTTTCTCTGATGTTTATTGCACTGCCCACGGTAGTTTAGGGGCATTTGTGCATCACGTTCTGGGCACGCGCGGTGGCCATTTTAAATGACGTCAAAAATATGTTAAGAAATCTATTTTTAGAATGAGAATATCGTTTACTATCGTGCCAACCAAGAGTGACAGTGACGTAATATTTTGTTTACAATTGTTAAGTAAAACATTAACTTTTACACTCCACTTGAGCTAACGTGAATCGATATAGTCATATGAGTAATGCACAAGTGATCTATCGATTATAAGTCCCTGACAACTTTATAAACAAAACATGATGTCACTCTTGGCTGGCAGGACAGTAGTTTAAGATCATTTTGTCCCTGAAGTATAGAGAGCTGACTTGTATACTCAATCTAGATCTTATTAGCGTCCATTGAGGGTCAGGGACCAGGGACTCAGCTCTAGATGGAGTAAATGGTGATATAACAATAGTGAAATATTGCACATTAATCTTCAATGCCAACAAAAATAATTAAATGATGAGCCTATGAATACCATGTTTGCTCCTCAATGTCCAAGTCACAAATGATATTTCTTATAGTCATAACATTCTCAGTCACTATTTTTAGATACTGACCCCTGTTTGCACTTGATGCCTATCAGGGTAAGCATGAACAACTTATTCAATCTGGCTTATGCTTAAAAATGCTATTGACAGTTCATCAAAGAAAGAAAGAAAACTCATTAACTTATCCTAGCTTGGAACTCAAGCATGACAATGCACTTGAGGCCTTTCGGAGGTAGGCTGGACAACTCAATAACCTTTCTTAGCTTGGCAGTCGAGCGTGATATTCCCCAAGCTTGTCAATCATGTATTCTTTGATCACCTGTGAAAACTCATTTACTCTTGAAAGTTGGGGTGAATCTTAAAAATGCAATTGATGTTACAATGAGTTAGGATACATTGTCTGTCCAACTAAAACTAGTTGAAACCAGCATGGTTAGAGATAAAATATAATTTGTATGCTCTTATCACACACACACACACACACACACACACACACACACACACACACACACACACACACGAACATATCTATACACAAATGCAATTTTGAATGCTAACACACATGAAAATTACCGCATGTACACACACATACATGAATTGATGAATGCGTAAAAACACTCGCAAGTACACACACACACACACACACACACACACACACACATTCAAAGGGCAGAAATTTGGTTGTATACGAATATGAAATCAGCCCGATTTTTACTAATGGAAAATGTGTATTGATAACTAACAGGCTCTATCGATTTTTGTTGGTGAGTTTTAAGACTATTTTAGGCAGGATAATATATTTATATATTTTTTCTACAATAACCAAGATAGACCATATCCCCTCATTAGCTAAGGCCAGCTATTATAAAACGTGCATAAAATATACATTAAAGCACACACACACAAACACACACACACACACACACACACACACACAGAGAAATATGCAGACAGACAATCACACACACACACACTCACAATCACACAAGTGAGAGTACAGTTGTAGCTTGGTCAATATTTAGCAGAAAAAAGCGCAAAAATAACACAACACTGGTATACTTATTTATACTTATTTTATAAGGAACAAGCAACAAACGTACAAACATTTTACAAAAGAGTTAATTCAATCTTAATCCAGGTTTGGCATTGTCATCTGATTTTGTATACATTTCCATCCTCAAATAAGACTAATTTACGTTTCTGGGAATTATGTGTTATAGTTTTTAGATCTAGAACTTTAGCGTCCTTGTTTTTAAATGATAACATTGGAATTTGCTTATAATACACCAAATCAGACCAGTCACCTAGCTGCATTATCTTACACACAGCAAATTATACTTGTAAACTATGTAATTAGGAATCATTCTACGCAAACGCCTGTCTCATATAAGCTGTATTTATCTATAACGAAGCCTAAACCGGCAGTGGTTCTGGTTTAAAGGAAAAAAGAGGACAGGGCGATGGCTTTAAAGTCACATCCGACAGACTGGGAGAGCGGGGAATCGAACTCAGGAGCCCTGAGTAAAAGGTGAGTGGTTTATCACCTACACCACTTTTAGTGACTTTCCCTGGGTAGTTACCAGCACAGGCCAGAAGGGTTTATGATTTGTGAGTATTTTATGATGGGAGAACCCGGAGACTAAACCGAAAGTGGTTCTGGAGAAGTGCGACTTATCCACTACACCACGATACATTTAACAAATTCCGATTTTCACTGCACATTTAAAGGGTTAAATACACATGAATTTGCATAATTTTGACTATAAGTCCTTTATGATGTGGTTCTTTTTCTGAAAAAGACAAAAGAACACCTCCATTTCGCTGGAATTTCTTTCAATCAATTCATGACAGCATGAAAAATAAATTAAATGGAGTTAAACTATTAAATGGAGGCAATTTGAGGATATGTGTTCGAGACATGGCAATATTTAATGCGGTATTATGTGTCCTCTGCATGCGCGGATCCAGGAATTTTCGCCAGGGGGGTCCAGGCCCACAAGACAGGAAAAAGCTCTGACGTTTTTGTGTTTTTAGCCCCAAACTTATTTTACAGCTATACAGAGGGGGTCCAATGGTTTGTTTTAAAGAAAACTATAATTTTCAAGGTTCCAGAGGTGGTTTAACATTTTCCACGCGCGGGGGTCCAACTTTTCAAGAGTTGGGGTGACCAAATGCTAATTTCTATAGAAATCTATCTAACTTGTGATTTTCCAGAGGGGTCCAGACCCCCTGTCCCCCCTCAGGATCCACGCAAGTTCTGCCTTAACTTGTAGCTCGGACCCAGTAATAGATCTACATAGGTCGTTTGTGTCCGAGCTTTGTGGGATGGGACGAAAGTTTCTCAAATTATACATACATTGGGGGAACTTCTTGGTAAATATGATCTATAACACCGTTTGCAACGAGTGCTACTTGCATGGGAGAAATTTTATTCCTGGTAAAATTGGTGCGCCCTCTGGAGTCAAAATACTTAGCATATTCACTTTCGTATTATGAAAACCCAGTTCTGACTTTTGACAACCTAGTTCTGCCTTTTTAGAACATAATCTGAATCTGATTACGAGTGAAACGACTTTTAAACGACAAATTGCATGATATAATGACACAATTGACAAAATAAAATGAAAGGGGTACGTGCATTAAGGGGCTATTTTGGCCCCCTCTAGAGCCAAAAACTGAAAGTTGCTTTTCACCAATTTCATCTTGTTGGCTTATTAGAAGAATAGCCCAAGTGTAAAATTCTGGCATTTATTTTACTTTTACCGGTTGCTACGGTAACCAAAATAGCCAACAAAATAGGCTTAAAATAGAGAAATTGCCATTTTAGGCCAAATTTGAGGCTTTTGGAGACCGATTTTTTAAGAATAAGATATCAGCACAAGCAAATACCAAAAAAACCTTTTAATATAATGAACAAAAATAGAAACTTTAAATTTATTTAATCAGTAATATCTCCGCCAATACCTATCCTATGTAATAACAAATCATATCAAATTAATGGATGTTTAGTTCTCGGTAAATCTGTGTAATTTAAACACAACTGCAGCATCGTGTGTTTAACTGGTAGCGTTGGGAATGAGCAAGTGGTCAAAATAAAAAAATCTTGCATCAAAAAAAATAATTTATTCCAATTCTTGTTTTTATCATCTGGTATGAAACATTGAGGTGTGTAGCTTCTACAGTTGGCGGCTAGAGCCGCTTACACCAACGATTGAGTGTAAATTAACTGTCTTGTCTTGGCTTTGTTTTCTTGCGTCACGTCGATCCTGTGCATCAATAGATATTCCTGTCTGCTCAAACCATCTCGCGAGGCTACGAGCAATGACGGGAGAGTACACAAACATCTTTGCCGCGCGTATTACTCTAGGTACGACGGCGACTTGCCACAAGCCTTCTTGCGCTCATTTTGACGTACATGTAGCATTAGTACAGTATACTTGTGAATGTTATTTGTTGATTTTCCATGTTCCCACTCGAAAGACTCCCGAATAGCGTGCTTACGTATTCAAAATATCGTAATGATAATCAGCTAGGCTTTCAAATGCATTTTGACGTTTTTTCGACGTTATTCATGAACACCTGATCAAGTTTGAAACGTTTTTGCATGGTAGTCTTGCCAGATTAGTGACTTTTAAATACGCATACTTTTTTAAGTAGTGAGTTTGCATTAAATTGGTTAAATTTCTATTTTAAAAGTGTAAATTTCTATTTTTGTTCAGTATATATTGTGTGCCCTCATAATTCTCATAATCTGTTAAAATATTTTTTGGATATTTGCTTGTGCTCTATATTAATTCCTCTGTTACATGTCTCAAATTTGATCAAAAATGGTCATTTTCCTATTTTCAGCCTATTTTGGCAGCCATTTTTGTAACCATAGCAACCATAAAAGTCGAATCAATGAAAAAAGTCAATAAGCAATGCTTATTAGATACCCCCCGCACAGTAAGGGTCAGTGAAAAAACTTGGCAAGTGATAGTTCAAACCAGCAGACCCTAGTTTTGAAAAAAAAGATTTCAGTAGAATCTGTGAAAAAAAGATTTAAGTAGAACAAGATTTAAGTAGAATATGTGCAAATGATCTTAAAGCTTGCAATCTGGAACATTTGTTAAGATCAAATACACAAAATTATCAACACCTGAAAGCTCTATATGTCAAAGCTTATACCGAGAAAATAGTCTAAGTTCTCATAGATGTCATTTTATCAAAAATTATTTTTTCCAAACCAAACTCCTTCATGCATATGTTCAATGTGTCTATATTGTAAAGACAACATATCAAACTGCTGCATCAAAAACTGCGGTAGGAGTTGATCGGCCCATGAAGGCACCATCAATACATATACCAAAGCCTTGTTAGGGGAAAATTGTCTTAGTTCTAACAGCTGTCATCTTGTCAGAAATTATTATTTCCAAATCAAACTACTTCATGCATATGTTCAATATGTCTACATTGTAGTGGCAAAGCATCAAATTGCTCCATCAAAAGCTGTGGTAGGAGTTGATCGGCCCATAAAGGCACTATCCATGCATATACAAAAGCCATATAAGTGAAAAATTGTCTAAGTTCTCACAGCTGTCATTTTGTCAAAAATTATTTTTTCTGAACTAAACTCCTTCATGCATATGTTCAATGTGTCTATATTGAATGGACAAAGTATCAAATTGCTTCATCAAAAGCTGTGGTTGAAGTTGATCGGCCCATGAAAGCACCAACTATGCATATACAAAAGCCTTGTTAGGGGAAAATTGTCTAAGTTCTCACAGCTTTCATTTTGTCAAAAATGATTTTTTCTGAACCAAACTCCTTCATGCATATGTTCAATGTGTTAACATTGTATAGGCAAAGTATCAAATTGTTCCATCAAAACCTGTGGTAGGAGTTGATCGGCCCATGAAGGCACCATCTATGCATATACAAAAGCCTTATTAGGTAAAAATTGTCAAAGTTCTCACAGCTGTCATTTTGTCAAAAAATATTTTTTCTGAACCAAACTCCTTCATGAATATGTTCAATGTGTTAACATTGTATAGGCAAAGTATCAAATTGTTCCATCAAAACCTGTGGTAGGAGTTGATCGGCCCGTGTATGGCCCATGACAGCATAAGCATAAACCCCTATACAAAAAGCCATTTAGAACTACAAAGGGAAATAACTCTAATAGAATTGGCCCCTAGCCCTTACTTTTTTGTTTAAAGTATTTGTCTTGCATATATGAACATGTTTGCAAGGTTTGATGAAAATTCAGCCATGACTCTTCAAGATATTAAGGAAACAAAGCTTTACAGACGGACGCACGCACGGGCAGACGGACGGACGGACAACGTGAAAACAGTATACCCACCACAAACAAAGTTTGCGGGCGGTATAATAAAAGATCTATACACTTTGGCTATTGTTCTAATCAACTAATAAGAAGAAACTTGTGAAGAGCAACTTTTATTTTTTGACCTCATAGGGGGGCCAAAATAGCCTCTTGATGCGTGTACCCCTTTCCAACATACAAAAACTAACCTTTTATGTATAGACTATAGGCGGACATATCCTTCCATACTTGTACACGGGCCTAAATTAAACATCAACTCAAACAATACACTGTCAACGCACACGGACCTAAATTAAACAAGGCAAATTCGACGAATTTATATCCCCCGACGAAGGGTTATTTGAGAGAAACATGTAAATCACAAAACATAAATCCCATTTATCTAACCATTCGTTTACCTACAGTATCATTCAGATCATAACAACCACCTGTCAAGTATGTTTTAGTGCTTAGTTCAATAAAAATATACTTACATCTGCACAATTTCAATACCTTCGGTGGGGTCAAAGGTGGGGTCAAAGGGGGTAGGGTAAAACTTTGACACTGCCATTCTTAACTACAGGCTTTTGGCAATCATGGTCTATAGCGAGAAGTTGTTAAATATAATAGCTTTGATGAAATGTGAAGATCATCACACAAAAAAAACTAATAAGTTTTGCCTTATAATTGCCTATACTTAAACAAGGGCAATAACTCAAGTGCTAAGGGGTCGATTTTGACCAAACTTATAGGATATCGAGAGTTCATGGTACTAATCATTTGTACCAAGAATGAATTAAATCTGACCAATAGTTATTGAGATATGGTTCCGGACAGACAAAAAGTGCGGACGGACGGACGACGCCAAAACTATATCCCTCCGACTTCGTCGGGGGATAACAATGAAGCAGGTATATGGCACTCCAAGCCTGTTTTTATTTCAGAGGTTAAAAAAAATAGCACAAAAAAAGAAAAACGAGCACGGTGATATATGCTTTTTAATTAATTATAAGCTTCTATGCAAAATTTCCTTCAAAATAACAAGTTTTTTGTTTATGTTGTTACATTGTGTGACATTTTTTATTCTAGATTTAAACGTTTTTTTGGCCTTAATAGTTTTTTACATAAAAAATCTTTGCTTAAAAAATAAGCTACGTGCCTTTTTTCGCTGTGTTTTTGTGTTCTTTTATTAGTCAATAGCATGTAGCGTATTCCCAGGAAAAAATATGACATTTCTCACCTTCAATTTTTTGTAAAATATGAGAAATTGATATTTTGAAAAACTCATATATACGATTTTTAAAGTTTAATAACTTTTTAAAAAGCATGGTAAGGTCCTGTTATTTTGTCAAAATAAAAGAGTTTTGAACTATTTATAACATTTCAAAATATGGTAACTTTTTGGACATATGCTTATGAGACCACCTTAAGGGGATATTTTCCAATTTACTTAAATGGATATGGGATACTTTCCTGTTTACTTCATGGGATATAGGATACTGGTAAACCCCCTAAACAAGCCTCTATAACTTACCTAAAATTTTCCTCGGCCGCTTGGAGTCAAGTAATATATTGATTTTGGTTCTGGCTTTTTATCCCTCTTAGCTCTTTACTCTGAAATACCTAACCAACAATTTTGCCTCATATGCTTCGCTCGCTCGTACTCAAATTATATATTTGGTTTCTTATCAATGGAGGTCTATTGCTTTGATTTTAATATACATGAGTATAAATGTATGCAGATTCAAATACCTTTTAGGCAGTATAATTCGTTCACTCATAGAGATCGCTTGCTCTGATTTTTATAATTTAGGATGCAAATGCATGCGTGCATATGCATGCATGCATGTATACATGTGTGTGTGCATACATGTGTATGTGGGTGTATGGGTGCATGAACATTAAGCAGCATGTGTGTGTGTGTGTGTGTGTGTGTGTGTGTGTGTGTGTGTGTGTGTGTGTGTGTGTGATTTCATGCGAGTATGTAAATTTTGCAATTCCGCCCCCCCCCCCCCACAAAGTATTGAAGTTTGCCTCGCTGGCTCTCCCCCCACCCCCCATAATTAAAAAGCTTCCTACGCCTTTGCATTTAAATTTGAAACAGATGTATGTCTGACAGTGTTTATTAGTTGGAAAAGGTCCAATGTATTGAGGCCCCCCGAGGGGGGTCTGTGCTCCCTTGATCCCTGAAAATAATGCATTGATCTCCCCAGATCCCTGAAAATAATTGCCTCGGCTCCCTAAAAGTATTTTGCCTTTGCTCCCCAAATCCCTAAAATAGACCAGCTTCTCCCCAGATCCCCAAAAATATAAGTCAATTCTCCCTAAAATGTATTTCTCTTTTCGTAGGATTAAAATCACATACTTAAAAAAACTATGAAGCTATACAAGAGCGCATGACTTAATGATAACTTAATATTTTGCCTTATGCATATAAAGACAGGGCTTAGTTATGGAATACATGCGATATAATTATTTCAATGAAATGCATGGTATATGGCTCAAAGTATGAGGTCATTCCTTAACATGCGGAACATTGCTGTACCTGGTAGAGTGGGCATGGCGGAATGCTCTCTAGATTTGATTTTTTTAATTAGAGACAGACCATTTCCATGAGTTTTACTGGTGGTGGTGGGGGGGGGGGGGGGGGGGGGGGCAGGGGCTGATTTTTTCCAACAGCTTAAACTAGAATTTTTATAGACAAAGTGAAAGTATTTTTTTTAATACAATTGTCTGCAATTGCTATTAGGCCCTATGCACTTGTTTAACTTTAGTTTCATCCCAATAAGTATATATCTGATCAGCATTCTTAAGTTTTTTATAAAAATGAGCTTATTATCAAAAAAGAGGATTACAAAGCAGGTGCATAGGTAGCACTGTAACAATACCCAGTCAGACTCGTGCTAGGGGGTCCGGGGGCATGCTCCCCTGGGAAAATTTGGATAAAAACGGTGCGATCTGGTGCAATCTGGGCGTTCCAAAGTATGCTATTACCAAGGTAAAAATCAACCATTTTAAGGTTAATAAATCAACAACAACCAAAGTTAATTGCCATTTTCCCCCTGAGGTCAATCTAGATGTACATAATACATTTAAAATTTACAGGGGGGTCTGGGGTGGTATCCCCCCAGAAGCAGAAGATTTTTTTAAAAAAATCAAACAAAATGGAGGCTTTTCCTTTATTTTCTTTTTGCTTTTTGGCAGGGCTCCCTAGATCCCTAAAACTATTAGCTTGCTCCCCAGATCCCTTAAAATAATTACCAGTGCTCCCTAGATCCCTGAAAATAAATAGCCATTCTCTCCAGATCCCCAAAACCCCTGGAGGGGCCTGTATTGTTAGTATTGTAGACAGACATTAATAATCAGGAAACTTGAGCTAACAATTTTCTAGTACAGGACTGGATGGAACATTTGCAGTAATAAAGTAAAATGTTACCTTTAATGCTCTATCATGAAGGTCCCTCCTTTACCAGAACCAAAATTGTATCGAATTATTATCAGCCCATTCAGGTTTATACTCATTTTGAAGGACGTTTTTGTTTTTGTTTTTCAAAAATACAGTACCTCACTTCATATCATTTCCAAAAGTATCTTTCAGCGAAGGTATACAATTTTGGCTATGCAATCGCTAAAAAGTGCAAAATATTAAACCTGTGCAATATTGCACAGGTTTCATGTCTTGAATATTTCCTGCAATGGTGTTTATATAAAGCGCAATATCACACCGAGTAGGCGGCAATTGTAAACGCTCTTAACAATCGACAAACGCGGATCAAAAATCGTTAGCAACAGAGTTTATGATTGCCATTTGTCGCCCAATTGGTGACAAATGGCAATCGAAAACACTGTCAAAAACTACCCGGTGTGAATATACCAGCCTTTAACATGTATTTTAAGAAATTCAATAAATGTATTTTACAAACGCGTCGGTGCATTCTTGATTGATTGGCTGAGTTAAGGCTTTTAAAACGTCCGAGATCACAATATTTCAGTCATGTCGGGAATAGCAACGCATTCTTGAAAGTATCAGTAACATGCGCCTGGATAGATAAGTAATTTAGTGTGGAATCGCTAGTTCGACTGGAAGCTCGGACCACGGTTTTTCCTTTCAACATTATTTCCAGTTTACAAAAATGTGGACATCTTCAAGTTGGCGCCAACTCTTGATTTCTTTACTTGACAACCTTCATTTGAGCCGCGACATATCATTTCCAACATTGTGGCATTTTGACATGTGTAGACTTGGATGAGCCTCTGCAGCCTCCTTTTAAGCTTAGAAACTCCGAATGGTGTTCAGTCAGTAGCTTAACAATCATAGAATACTCAAGCGACTAGCAAAGGCTCTGATGAGACTGCGCGTATGCGCAGGCTGATCTGAGGCTTTGCTGGTCGCACATACTACATTGTTGGAAATCTCATGCACTGGCTCAAAATTTTAAAGATATGAAACACAGTCGCATACGTGATATTGTGTAGACTTTTTGGCTACTGTATAGACCCTCCGTGAAAGACAGCAAAGCGTGGTTTGTTTCATTTACATATGGCGAAACAAATCATATTTATTATTATTATTATTATTATTATTATTATTATTATTATTATTAACAATGCTTTCAGAGGCGAAACACATTTAGCCTATCGGCTATTCTACCATGTGGCCCTCCATAAAAGACATATTAGACGAAAATATAATTTGCTGCAATCTTTGAAAATACATATTTACTGCTTTTGTTGATTTAAATTACAGGTGTGGCTAAGAAAATAGGAACAAGAATTTTGATATTTTTTTAAATATGCAGGGTGCCGACCTTTAGCCAAAAGTGTTAAAACATGGTTTGATATTTTTTCAATATGTAAGGTGCCGACCTTAAACCTAAAGTGTAATACATGGTTTACTATTCGTGCTTAATAAATGAACTAGGTCCAAAGTATCGCATTGTGCTTTAAGAGTTGTGAGGGTCATAGCTTACTTAAATCTATCAATTTTTTACAGGCCTGGGACCTTGTAACAAACACCAGCCCTAACTGTTTGATATCGATTCTTCATAAATTTAAAAGAGTGCAGACTTACGCAAATATACTGTATATGTGCAATTGATTTTTAAAGTTCACGCAATACCGAGAAAAGAAAATGAAACTAGGATCTTTGAGAAAACGTAATGTATGAAACGCCTTAGCTGTATTATGTATGATTATACTTTTGCTAATAAAAGTCCACGGCGTCCGTCGTCGGTAAGCTGTGTGGCCTCTTCCATTTGATTTGTCAAATAAAGTTTCCTTTTTAAAGGAACGGCTTGACTCGTTGATGTTTTGTCTGATGTGATTCTATACGTCCCATCAACACCCTTTCATATATACAGGGATGGGCCTTCCTCTAAGCTAGGATTTAAAGAGGAAACCATAGCTATAGATGTCCTTGCTCAATGACACAATGCAATGATGCCTGTGAGACTCTTACATGCGGCCCCTTGGTCTAATGTATGTGTTGTTTATGAAATGGGATGTAGTGGGTGCAAAAGATAAGTTAGACATCGTTCATATAATATAATTTATATTAAAAGTAACTAACAAATATTTTGAGTGGACATTTCACATGTGACAGGTATAAAATGTAAAAAATATTTTAGTAAAACGTGCACATGTATTTATTTAAGAATGTTTTAATGTTGAAAAATCACATATAAGCTGACTTTCGAGGAAACTTTTTTTCTGTATTTCAGACTGATTAACTGGAATTTTTGTTTTGTATTTATAGTGAAAACAATGACAATGATTTGTATTGTACTGAAATCTGTAATTATTTGTAGGCTTGTTTGTAAAAAACAGGTTTACTCATGAATCAGCTCATGATATGTGTAAATTGAAGTTTAATTAAACAACATATTTGGGTACAGCCTCAACAAATATTGACTTAAATCTTGAATCGAATCAAAGGTAAGTAGTACAGCTGCTCCTTCTGGTGTTGGATTCCCTCTATCATCCATGGAATGTGAATCAAATACAGAGTATGCTCTACATTTGGATTATAAATAAGTGCCACAGTGATATCATTCAGTGTAAGCAATAGGAAATTGGACACAATAAAACCAGATTGGATTCCTCCCTATATTGATACAGACAAGAACTCAGTATCGTCTAATCTATTTCTGGAGACACCATGCATCATATCAAATAGATACCGTATACATAATGACAGCCCTAGTAGTTTGCAAATTGAGGGAGATTTGATGCCATCCCTACGCTTATGGTGTAAATAGGAGGTCAGAGGATTTTCTCCTTTTGTCGGATTTACTTTTTGCGTGAGGAAGGTGTACCAGAAGCAGATATAAAAGTGTAGAAACTCGTGTTGTTTTGGGCTGTGTATTCAATTTTATGATGTGCCCGAAGGTGATATATACAGGCCTGATGAAGACTGAGATCGGCAACTGGAATTCAGATGGCTATTTTCATCGAACCTGTGCAATATGCAAAAACTCTTGGTGGAAAGTCCCAGAAAAATCTGGTTGAGCATCAGATAATAAAGAATGATAAGAAAATTTAATAGCATCTTTTTTCGTTTTTTTCGCACCCAATAGTCAAGATAACGCATTCAGTCTGTTACATGGGCCCATACCGACAAACTATTCCCATACTTGGCGCTACAAATTCTTAAATTCTTGAAAAAATGCCGAATAGCAAACTATATGTAATAAAATATTTTTGCACGAATATAAAATCATATGAATGATCATATGCGGCCAAAATGCACTAAAATACAGTTATAAAGATTTGTGAGGTTGTTTTCGTCAAGGAATACCACTCTTTCAGATTTTTATGGTTACGCAACCAGACACTCTGATGTGTAACCATAAAAATCTGAGGCTTGTATAGGGGTTTTAGGGATACAGGATATTTGCCATTTTACTTCCAGGGATATAGGATACTATCCATTTTACTTCCAAGGATATGGGATACTCTGTTCAATTACAGGGATACTGTTATTTTCCTCCAAAATATTCAAATACAAAGTAGAAAGACAAAAAAAACGTAACTAAAAAGTCATTTAAGGTTTTCCACTAAGGAAGAGAAGCTGCATGTACAATACATGGCAAGTTTATCTTCACCTGGGTGTTAAGGTAGAGTATAATTTTCAGCTTGAGTGCACTTATTATACCCCCGCCAAAAAGTTGTATGAAGGTGCTGGGGATACTTTCATTTGATGTATGTGGTTCGTTGACCGTATACCATATGTATTGGACTCTTATCGAAACTTCAATATCCATTACTTATTTTTTTTTTATCTGATTTGGGTGGAGTTTTGTGTTGGGTCCTTGTTTTGTGGTGCGTTTCTTGGTGTCAATTCTATGTGAGCAATCATCTTCTCTTGTTTACGAAGATAGAGTTGGCTGCGCCAGTTTAATTGTGTGTGCTGTCTGTGTTTGTGTCTTTTCCTCACTGATCTGAGGATGATCTACGGCTGTCTCTGATTCTAGCATTTTCAGATCATGCTCACTTACATTTTGCCAAGCATTCAACCAATTATCAAATTATGTCACCTACCACGAATGTTCACTATAATAAATGCAAAGACAATGAGTCATATAAAAGATCTAAGTTATAAATGTACGTCTACAGTTGAAACTGAGAATGTATCTACCACGCATAACTTACACAGCCAGAACATGGTTGGAATGATTGACATAGGGGCCTCTAAGTAATGCAACATAAAGAAGCTGTAACCCTCACGGGTTAAGAGAACAAGATTTTTCTCAAGTTTATAACCAATATATATTGCTGAATACTAAAACATATTTAAATTGTGGGCATCCTTCTGCTTGTAACTGACACCAAACCAGCTTCAATATCTGAAGTAGGAGAATGATGGTAGAAAGTGTTTCATGATCAATCTCCATGAAAGTATGTGACGAGGCCGGGATCTAACTTATGACCCCTGGATCTGCAATCAGACTCATTACTGTTTGTGCTATGGGGCCTGGTCACATATAGAAGTCGTAGGTGGTTTCAGAGAAGAATTTTAAAAGTTTGCTCCATTAAATGTCTAAATAGTAGGTGCTAATGCCTGAATAGTACACCTAAGGAATCTTCTAACGCATACACTTTTGTTTTGGCATTTTCTTGAAAACCTGAGTTTTGAATTTAAAAATATTTTGGAATACATTAGAACAATTTTTTCCGGTAATACATGATTATTTTCAGAGACATCTGACTTGGAACTTTTAAAATATGGAAGTTTGAGTAGAAAACTTCAAAAAACGAAAGTTGCAACTTTACCATTTTTCAAACAAATCAATACGGAAAACAGAATAGCAATTTGTCACTGAATTCCATTTTTATGAGATATGATTCTGAATTATTTTCAAACGTAAGTCAGTTTGCATTCTATTATTCATAAAATAAAACAAAATTTTCAAATTTCTATCTTCTTTATCTATAAAATTATTCAGACAATACGCAGATAATTCCTGCCAATCGCATATGTGCTCGATGGGGTTTAGATCAGTGTAGCAGGATGGCCATGGTAAAACATTTATCCTACTAGCTTACAGCAATGCCGTGCGGATGGTGCTTACAAAGGGGATTTTAAATTTGAACTAAGCAAATCACATGAAAAAGTAAGTGAGTATGAACAGGAAACGCCACAATCACACACTGTAGACCAACCCACAGCACCGCGAGGAAGAGACACAGAACACTAACTGTCAAATTACATTAAAAGGCAATTAAAGTAAAGCAACCAGCTATCTCTTTCCCAGCGAGATGATTGCAAAACTAGAAATTAAATAGGGTACAACAAAACAAGGACCAACCATAAACCTCCACAAAACAATGAAGGCAACAATAAACAATGAATCAACCACAACAGAACCACAGCCTTAGAATGCTCAACCGAAGTTACTGGGGCTTAAGTTAATTTTACTGCCAAATATTCGCCCTAGATTCTGCTGTTGTCAAACAAGAAAAAATGTTAAGCTCGCGTGGAGGTTTTCTAACTTATCCAATGTATCACCACGGGGAAACAATCAAATATACTCAACTACAAAAGAAACCCATCAGTCACTTTTAGGGCAATTATGGCAAAATAATTAAGACATGAAATATATTTTATACCATATTCTTTAGCAATCAATTATGCATCAAATTATTGAAAAATGTAACAGTTTTTCTTAAACCTGTTCATGCTGTACGCTAGTGTATAGAGAAGGGGTCATTTCTAAAAATGACAGGTTTCAGAAAATTGGTTTTCACTCGAGTTCTAGCTGAAATCAGTTCAATTCGTCCAATAACCAGTATGCCCCTCTCTGATAAGGCAAACAAGTATGTGCAGAAGCCAAAACAAACCACGTTAGTTTAGTAAGCCCGGATCTCAATACGATAGAGCAGTTGTTGGATGAGTTCTGGCGACGCATCCAGGATCGTTCAGTGCAACCTAGGAATCTTTGACAGCTTCAGGTTGCTCTCCAATAAGAATGGGTGAGGATTCCCAAGAACATTGTGTGGCATCACATGCTTTTGGTTAGACCTCGTTATGAGGCAGTTATTGCAGCAGGAGAGGGTCATGTCCGTTTTTGGACGAATTTAACTAAGGCAAACTGATTTAGACGAGATCGAAATGTTCATTCTCTAGTGAAAAACTTGTCATTTTTGAAAATGACCCCTTGTCTATACAATGGCAAACAGCATGAACAGATTTAAGTAAAACTGTTACATTATTCAATAAAATGATTTAGAACTGAATGCTACAGACTATGGTATAAATATATTTTCATTTCTTAATTCTGATTTCCATAATTGGCCCGAGAAGTGACTGATGGGTTTCTTTTGTAGTTGAGTATATATAAACATACTGCAAGGACATAAAGGAAAGAGTTCTCAAGTCACTGACAGTCAGGGCTAAAGACAAATCCCAGTTGAGCCACAGTGGGCCCAGCTAAAGATAAACATCAGGCGATGACCCACCGATGGAAGTTATTTGCCATAGTCGTCATGGAGATTGAAGTCTGACCAATCGTGAAGTTCATGCATTTCTTATTCCGAATGACTTTTTGTTTGTATTGTTCAGCGTAACAAATGAAATTAAAATAACCTCACTGAAACACAGACTTGAGCCTAAATTCCATTTTTGTGACTTTCGATTTCGACCCTTTCAAATTAAATAAGCTGTATTTTCTATAATACCCAAGGTATTGTTTTGAAATTTTCGTATATTGAATTTTTGCTTAACAACAGAATATAGAAATTGTTAAACATAAATAAGATTTTGTAGTAAATTGTTCACTGTATGCGTTAGAAGATTCCTTAAGTATAGATGCTACTAACAGGGACTTGATTTGCACAGAACTGTTCATGTTGTGGACCACAGGAATTTGCTACATACTACATGTAAACATACTGAGGGGAAAAATAGCAATATACTTTGGGGATTTACAGTTTAGAAGAAATAGGACTTTTAATTTCATAGCGTCAAAAATATATGTTGACAAACGTTCACGAGTATGATGACATTAACAGGTTGAACTTTTACATAATGTAAAGTCTAATGTTATGCCCCCTTGCTAAAACAGCTTATCTGGCAATAGTGTGAATAGTTTTCGAGTAAAAGTTTTATTTTTCTGTCAAATGTTTAGATCCAAAAGCAAGAAAGTGAATAACGGTTTAAAACTGAATGTTATGTTCACTCTCTTCGTACAGTTTTTAGTTGAAAATTGTATTTTTCCAAATTACCTCCCTTTCAATTGAATAACGTTTGAAATTAAAATGCTCAGCAGATCTAAGCCTCACTATGAAGTCGGATTTTGTTTCTCTTGACCACTTGTGGGTAGCCATTAGGTCATTTTCAACAGCTGACATGTTTGCCAACCTGCCAATTAAAGAGATTTAAAATGCCTCAAAGATGGCCTATAGGAAACCCCTTTATAGATACAAATGTAATTGCTAAACTTTCCCCTCAGTATATATAACATTTGGGCTCATAGATGCAGAAGTGGGGATTTAAAAAATCCACATTTTTCGGGTCGCTATTTATTTCCAGTTCTTGGCAAGTTTTGATCCCAGTGGCTTGATGTGGAGGACCACTAGATAATGCTACATGCAAGATATATAATATATGGACCCCATTGTTTCAGCTAGAGCATGTATTTTAAAGGTTTTTTCCATTATAAATCAAAACTGCTTTGTGTTGCCATGGCAACCATAGGTACAATACAATCATACATAAAATTTAACGCAGCCTTTTCCCTAATCTGATCATGCTTTACACGAACTGTTTGAACGCAATTGGCAAACTGATATTGAGATATACTCATTTAAAGCTGCATACTCTGTAACTATGAACATTTTTCGAAAAAAAATATTTTCTTTTTAAATCATTTGTAAAAGTAGAATTAAGCTATGTTTTCACAATAAAAATGTTCAGTACAGCTGAAAACTGCATAGAAAAGTGAATTATCTTATAAAATAGGTGTATTTCTCTTGTTGGTAAGTATTTGCGTCCATCCAATAATTCTAGACCGTTGAATTTTAACATAAATGCAGTTGTTTTGATAGTGATAACTTGTAAAGATTTACGGAAATGGTAAAATGTTTACCTGAATTTGAGTATTTTTACTGTGTTCTTGAAAAATAAAAACATTATTTTTAAAATTAGAACATCAAAAGTTACAGACTATGCAGCTTTAAAATGTGAATGGATGACGAAGACGACGAGGATGTCTGAAATACACCAGACCATTGCCATACTTAAACCTCCCTTGAGCCATCAACTGAAATGAGCTTTTATCTGTAGGGTGATATACTGCAGGTAGAGGAAGAAACTTTGAGTCTAAAAATAATTGATGCCTTAAAAGGATCAAAATTTAGCATCTGTTTTGCTAATTTGAAGATTTATGAGGAAAACTAAAGTCCATGAAAACTTCATCTTTTACAAGAACATTCAATAGCAAGTACGGGTATATCTGACTTCTTAGTAGGTTCGCACAAAGTTATAGAACACAGAACATTACATGAAGTATGTACTTTACAAAATGTTCCTATCTTCCTGTGTTCGTTTTTTTGGGTTGGTAATTTCAGGGATATTTTGTTTACTTCCAGGGATATAGGATATTTAGGAAAATTAATTATGGGCATATTTTCCAGTTTACTTAAAGGGATATAGGATACTTTCCTGTTTACTTCCAGGGATATAGGATACTGGTACCCCCCCCCCTATACAAGCCTCAAATCTGGAAGACGAAAACAAACCTCAAAAATCTTTATAACTGTATAAAAGAATGCACCAATTGCATTATGCTGAACAATTGATGTCTCTTTCAGTACGTTCTGCATTAAAGCCAAAAAAAATAGATGAAATTTAACGATGTTAACGGTGCCTGCATGTTTGTGGAATGGCTACTGGATTTTTATAATAATGCCTCTGGGTTTGATCGCCTTGCATAATATGTTATTGAAACTTCCGGCCACTACCATGATAAATATTAAAACATTAAAGCCATGAAATGATGTTGCACATTTGCTTCGAAATAACCAGATATTATACCGCCATAAACTTATATTACATTGTCATTGTCACCAAGAAAATAGCTTTATAAACATTTATGCTTTCGTTGTTATCATGTATAATATATGTTTTGCATCGTTTGAAACTAATGACGACACTATTTCTCGGCCCCACAGGACGCGTGGTAAAACATGACTTGTACATTAGGAAGTTAAGTTAACATTAGCATAGCAAAATCTGTATATTATCCAAGAATTCCAGAAGTCCCACGGATTTTCTGGACGCCTATCTTCTTCAGGAGCCCGTTTCCGTCGGTAAGAACGTATTAACCTACCACAGAACAGAATCATCAATATCATTACTGAAAGGGAAAACACAAAGAATTGATTAGCCACTATTGTTTGTCAAAATTGACCCGAGACATATGAATACACTTGCCCAAAGTTCTAAGCGGTCACCATAAAATCACCATGTATTTGTCCTATTAACACGGGCATTTGGTTCTTCATTAATTTCACGTGAAACATCATGGAATGATTTTTTGCATGACATCTCTCAAAACAATATATCAAAACATGAAAATAAAACTAGCTAAAAATGATTAAAAATTTTGTCAAAATTTTGGAATTGCTAGGTGACCGCTTAGAAGTTTGTGCGAGTGTATTCATTGACCTTTTTCTCAGTCTTCGTGAATCTTCGTAAAAAGTGCGCTTTAGATTGTTGTACAATTACTAATCTGAATGAAATCTATCACAATTCCACGATAGCCTAGTGGATAGTCGAGTGTTTAGCACCCAAAAGATATGGGTTCGAGTCCAGTTGCATTTAAGGATTTTTTTTTCATTTTTTTTTTCAATTTGCTAGTTTCTTTGTCTTTATTCTTGATTTTGTGCACAACTGGATACATTTATTTAAATTTGGCATGTGTTTATGTAACAAATACAGCACCGTGAATAATTTCAATAAGCCTAAATGTGATTAACTCTTTGCACGCTGAATACTTTTTGAGACTTTTGTTATCATCTGCTGACTTTTAATCAAAATTAACTTTTTCAAATATTCTTACAGGAGCACTATCAGAGTGTCAAATGGTCTGTATCGACGTTCTGTTGGTACTCATTCGTGGATCCAGAATTTTTTTTCAGAGGGGGTCCAACTTTCTTTTTTCTTTTTTTAGTTATTGAGTGGATCCAAATACCACAAAAATCAGGCCATCATCGGCCCTCGCTGGCGTGCCGATGATGGCCCAACACTGAAGGCTGACTTGGTAGCCTTGTGCTTTTTCAGGGGATCCAGACCAGTATTGCTAAGGAACTCTATATTATTTGTGATTTTTCAGAGGGGGTCCGGACCCCCTGTCCCCCTTCTGGATACGTACATGGTACTGAACTGGGTCCAAACTATTTGAAAATGTTATCAGCTGACAAGAAAAGAGTGGGGAACTTAGAAAAGCGGCTAAGTACAAATGAAAGGTGTAAAGCTCATTACAAGATGACGTAACATATACGAACAATATTAACTTAAAAAAGAAAGCAATTTGACAATTATAAAAAAAAAAGGTTCCTTCAAAGTTTCAATCCAGGTATGCTTGACTTGCAATTAGTTAACTAACCACTAGGCTATCAGATCATTTGCATTAACGAATTGACACTATCTTCATATTCTCTGTAAAAGCGGGACCAAGGTCGGAGTACTCCACGAAAACGCACGAATATCACGAAGATTTTGGCGAAAATTAATCAGTCTAAGGTCAATTTTGACAGACTATACTTAAACTTCGTTGCCAATATTTTCGTAGCTACATGTATAGGTTTAAATATGTGTTTTATATACTCATTGAGACGGTTCTTTTGAGCATACACAACATATGTTTTTGTAGAGATATAAGAACATTAAGAATATCACTAAACCCCAGTGTGTATATCCATGCAGCACATTGGGGTACATGAAGGGCTGTGTAAAATACTATTACTTTTTAAGATCCACCACTACCACTGGCTAACAACGATTCCTAAAATGTGTGAATTGAAAACAGCAGATTACATATGGTGTCGGGTGAACCTAGCAATTCTTATCAGGAAGCCTAAAACGTCCCCCAAATCCAGATGTGAACATGTATGCGATGCATACAGTTTCACGTACATGTAATACTGTAAATTCGGAAATTTTCGCGAGGGTTTAAAATTATCGCGAAATGGTGTAATCACTCTGTCGACTTCTGATATATAGATAGGTAAATCATACCCTAGTAGCTAAATGTTCGGTGGAAAGTATGTCTTTTAACGCTTTTCGCGAAAATTTCCGGATTTACAGTACTGTGTAAAAACCACTACTACCAATGGCTAATAACGATTCCTAAACTGTGTGAAATATGGACAATAGATTGCAAGTGGTGCATGATTTACCCAGCAATACTTACATGTATCAGGAGACCTAAAACGTCACCTATAACGCCACATATGAACATGTATGCTGCGCGTGCAGGTACATGTAAGGCTGTGTAAACATGTAAGATTATGTAAAATTCGATGAGTCTTTGTAGCTGAGCAGGCTGGTTTGAGTCTCGCTTTGACGGAAACCCCGAAGACAGGATTTGTCGCGACAAGGCTCAAATTAAAATGGTATGAGTTTCCTAGAATTTCGATCAAAAATCAGCATACAGCTAGAGCACTAGTACTCCTCCTTACAAAATTCTATAGCACAGCTTGCTCAAAGTTCATCTTATAAAACAGTTACTTCTATCCACCTCTGTGTTTGTTTCAGATGATTCTACGCCCGTATCAACAATATTTCAGCCATGTCGGAATTATTCCTGTGTTGAACCAGAACTAAGCAGATGATAAGTGGTTTGCTAAAGGACACAGCGCAGGGCCTCTGGCGAGGCTCGATCCAGCAACCAACCCCCTCGATCTCAAGTCAAGCACTCTACCACTGAGCTACTGTTTGCCTCTGAACATGACTACTGTATGGCCACAATTTATGTATTATAAATCATGCACCAACTATCATGTCAACTCTCGTGATGGGTCCCATATGGGTCCCATATATCAGCCCCATAAAGAATAAATAAATGAGATCAACATGTTTATATAAACTTATACCCTTATTTATAATGCATGACTAGCTTCTACAGTGGCGGATACAGAGGGGATTCATGTGGTTCGATTGGAGCTCATTTGAGACAAAAATTTTCCCATTTTCATGAGGAATTTCTAGAAAAAATCAGCATAAACTATCTAATTATCAGGCAAAATTTTCAAATCGCCCCCCCCCCCCCTTGTAAAGTTGAACATGCTAGCAAGAAATCCTGGATCCGCCCCTGCTTCTACTATCTATTTTATTTTATTTCATTTTATTTACATGGGCAAGCCCATATGTGAACCATGTAGAACCCGGTTGCACTGTCCATATGGGTGCCCATATGGGACCCAAAGAGGTCCCATATAGATTGCTAGCTGGGAATTCGTTGCATTCACTAGTGTTTCTTTGTTCTCTGCACAGAGGTTAAAGTTTATTTATGTAGTTAATAATCATAGCTTGTCTCTCATTACTGGCCTGCCAGCCAAGAGTGACAGTGACGTCATGTTTTGTTTACAACGTATTAGGGACTTTGAATCGATAGATCACTTGTGTATTAATCCTATCCGCAGGATAGGATTAATACACAAGTGATTTATCGATTCGCATTAGCTCAAGTGAAGTGTACACGTTAGTGTTTTACTTAGCAATTGTAAACAAAGTATTACGTCACTGTCACTCTTGGCTGGCACGACAGTAGTACCTACGATTTTAACCTACTTACCAAGGTTAGCTAATACTGGAATGCATATTTTAAGAAATTCCATGAACACAAACCCGCCCATTGATGTGAGGTGACCACCTTTACAATCTCACGTTCATGTGTAGGCTAAGCGAGAATACGTAGCTTTTAGCATACATTCGTTTGATTTCTCTTCTAGACACACGCATACTTCTGAAAGAAACATAGAATACAGAGTCAACATCTTCAGTGATTTGGATAATGATTAAATTGCAAAAATTGCGATTTTCTGCAAATAAAAATACAATGTTAAAAATGCCTTTCGTTGATACATATATGAGCCAGGGCATGAGATTTCCAACAATGTGGTATGTGGGACCAGCAAAGGCTCAGACCAGCCTGCGCATATGCGCAGTCTGATCAAAGCCTTTGCTCGTCGCTTGACTATTCTACGACTGTTAAGCTGCTGACTGAATATCATTTGGAGTTTCTAAGCTTAAAAGGAGGCTGCAGAGGCTCATCTGAGTCTACACATGTCAAAATGCCACATTGTTGGAAATCACATGTAACGGCTCAATTATTGTCGTAGCTATGCCCTTCTTAATTGAGCAGTAGGAATTTAGCTGCACTTTTCAAGTATACCCAACAGATAAGGAAAAATAGTAAGATTTTCCCATTAAGTTCTCCTTTTTTCAGGGGTTACAAAGTAAGTAAGGGTGCAAAGATCAGGAATCGATACAATCAAGTACCACACCTGACCCAGAACACCAATGGGAAAGTGACAAACTCACAGTTAGACACCACAAACGAGAGCCAAGAGGTCAGCCCTTTCCCAGCAGGTGACGACAAGGCACAAATAAACATACACGCACAAAGGCATAACAAACACAAGACAGAAAAACGTAAATGATCCACAAAAGGAGTACCGCCTTGGAACGGTCAGTAAAATATTTTACTGGAGGGTTTAAACCAGTTTCACGGCGCCAACCTCGCCCTCCTGAAAGATAATTAGTCTGGTGACACCCCCCTTTTTTCTAAAATGTCAAATGATAGTCCATGAAATAAAAACAAAAAAATAAGACTTTTAATGTCAGATTTTTTAATATATAATTTACTCTAAAATGGGGGGAATTACCAAAATATATCATGCAGTACCTTGACACGGCTTCGGAAAACAAATATTTTTTTTACATTTTCTAGAAAGCTTGAGATCATGAGCGATAATAAAATTAAAATAGAGAAGCTGGATGGCGATTACAAATATTTTAGCGTAATATGAAGTAATTGGGTTTTATTTCAGAAAATTTGTATAAGGCTGAAAACTTCCTTTTGAGATTATGAAAAACTTCAGCGTGGTGATACATCCTTTTTACTGCATAAATTGACAGTCCATACCTAAAACAAACTGTGTGCAAAGAATTAAAAAGATTTTAATGTGGGAAGTTTTACCCGCGATTGCACTTAAAAGACATTAATAATAGAATATCAAAATGTATTTCAGGTGGCCATATATCTATGTAGAACCTTATGGATAGGCCTATCTTAGCACAAAAATTAATAATGGATATCCAAAATTTTGTATAGCTATATATAAATATGGAATAAAACGTTTATAGCCTGCTTACCACACTCGGTTGAGCTACATTATTTTCCATGACCCTAAAACCCTATCAGGTTGCCTCCCTGCAATTGGATACTATTTGACGGTATTTACAAACCACAAATAGCTGCATAAATGAGTACAATTTTGTTTTGTTGCTTTACGTCCCAAGTCAACAGCTATGGTCATGGCGGGACGGTCAGTTCACTTAGCCTAACCACACTATTTCCTGGGCAAGCTTGAAAGCGGTTAACCAGTACTTCGTGCTCATACTTTCACTTGTAACCTTAATGATTCAGCGGAAGAGAGGAGAATGACTGTGGAAATTATTTCATGATAAATCTCCACCCCTGGATCTGCAGTCAGACAAGTATCTTTATACCACCGGGGAGCGCAGTGGCTCAGTGGTAGAGTGCTTGACTCGAGACCGAAGGGTAGCGGGTTCGAGCCTCACCGGCGTCACTGCGTTGTGGTCCTTGAGCAAGACACATTTATCCTAGCTTAGTACTGGTTAAACCCAGGAAGAACCGTCCCGCATAACTGAAAGATTGTTGAGTGGACGTAAAGAATAAAATCAAACAAACAAACAAACTTTATACCACCCTTACCAACTTTAGCACGAAATATCTCATGATATGCAAGGTTTACACTGGTGTAGGTGGTATAGAATAGTTATACCATGTTTGTCCACCTGTACGTAAGATAATCCACTCGCTAAAGCTCGTGGATTATCTCCACGTACAGGCGGACAACCCATGGTATAACTATTACTTAGACAGACACGTTACCGAGTGCGCTACGCGGCCCGGTTAAATGTGTACTATTGTTGAAAGCACTGTCATTATCGATGGTTGAAAGCCAGCATCTAATGTCGGGCCACGTGCTCCTTACTGGGTTACTCCTACAGCAATATCACTCCTACACTCCTACGACTAGGGTCTGTGCTATTTATAGAACTCCATTATGCTGCTATGAAAACCTGATCAGATCTGATCTACTTATTTACTCTAGTCGTAGGAGTGCCTACATCAGTATCAGGTTATCGCTTTCCCCGTGTATTTGCGTTGGAAGTTATATAGAGGATCTTACATGAGTGCTTATGTTTTATTGAATTTATTAAACAAGTTGAGGAAAAGAGATAAAATGCGAGGCTTGCCGAGCATTTAATCTCTTTTTCGCTACGAGTTTAATAAATTCAATAAAACAAGAGCACGAATGTTAGATTCTATTTATCATATGACATTAAGAATACTTTGAAATCTCATTTCTGGCGTAAAAACGTTATAATGTTATCAATATGTTACCAACGTTGTTATGGACGTCATTACGTTTCCCGAAAATCGATAAACCACTAGTGGTTTACAGATTTTATTCCATGGCGTTATTTCACTCCCAGACGCAACGTCATATGATAAATACATGTACACAATGGCGAGCAAAAGACTCAAATTTATATGCCTTCTGCTAATTTTCGGGTCTTTTACATCATGTAATTTATTACAAATGCAAACTGAAAGAGCAATATCACAATGGACATTCTGATTTGAGTCTACGCTGCTTCACACAAAAAGCCTTTTCTTTTAAACACCTCTCCGATTTAAACCCAATAGAGTTTGATATTTCCCCCTAGCTTTCTTCTAAAAGTTGTCCGTTCTAATGCGGTGGTTCTGTTGTTGATCTATTTTTTAATGTACTTCCCATTGTTTGTGGGAGTTCTTGTTTGTCTTTGTCTTTGTGTCCATTCTAGTTTTGCAATCATCTTGAAGAGGAAGAGAAAGCTTATTGCTTTGCTATTATTATTGACAAAATTAAACACATTGGAGGAACAATAGGATTTGAGATGGAATAGGCCTACACATGCTAGCAATATTTGCACAGCTGGCTAACAGAATCTTAGGGACGGATTTTCCTAACTCTTTTCTTGCTCACCACTAAGTAGAAAAAAAACATGACAAAGGCTTCAAGAAAAAAAACGCGACATGGTGACGTCATTACAATGACGTCACGGGTCAACATGCGGTCAGCTTACGCCGACGTGCGGCATTGTCATCGACCGGAAGCATTCTATCAAATACAGACCTGTCTGATTTGAGCACTGTGGGTACATGTGACATATTTGTTTACCAAATGCGTCACAGAGTCATGTGATTCGCCCAATTGGCTGATTCAATATTGTTTATCAAGCGCGTCATCACGTTTCACTGAAACGGTTTCTATGAAAATGCCATGCGGAGAATGTTTTCAAAAATGTTTTAGTGCATACAATATGATCAGTCTATGGCTGAATACCGTAACACCTATCAGTGTTATGATTTGGCTACCCAAAATGACTAGATATCTCCATTGAAGGATTATCTAGAGGTATTAAACGCTTGTTACTTTTTAACATAGGTGTTTTGAGTAATGCGTACCGCGTACATGTAACAGCACAAACCCGACTTTTCAGTCGTGATGTCCCATAGCAGACAGGTCGATCCGTTTAGTATCGCGCCTGCGCAGACAATGCGACGTGCGGCTGTTTGTTTTTTATCTTTCCCATAGGGTGGTACGGGTCAGTATGTGAGATAGAATTATCTGACGTGGGTAAAAGCAACGGAAATTCCAGTATGGTGTGCGAGAATATAAGAATCCATCAGGAGTGTGAGTGTGGGTGGGATAGAAAAATCTGTCCCGAGGATCACCGATTGGCATCGGACAGCTTTTTCCATCCCATCTTCACACGAATAATGGAGTCTTTTTCTTGCTCACCACAAAATACCTCATTTATATTGGAAAAAAAACTGAAAAAAGGCTTCCAGAAAATTCTGAATACTCTGAGATGCGACATGGTAACGTCATTTTAACATTTTAATGACGTCACGGATCGACGAGCGGCCAGCATGCGGCTGAACATTCCGTTTTTTATCTTTCCCTAGGGCTGATATATCTCACATGGATAAAAACAACGGAAATTCCGATCTGGTGTGCGAGAAACCACTGTCCCCAACACGTAAAAGAGGCAGCTTACAAAAGACGTGTGCGTCCAGTCCTAGAGTATGGTAGTTTCGTTTGGGATCCACAAGTTGTTGTTCTTCGGGAGCAGTTAGGGAGCATGCAAAATCGCACTGTCAGATTTGTAACAGCCAACTACAGCTATGAAACTGGGAGTATGACTGACATAATAATAGTGGCATTCTTGGACAATTGAAATGGGAATCACTCACGAAAAGGAGAATTAATAAATAGTAAAGCCAGTTTATCAACAGATGTCATCATCCCCTTAGCCCAAAGTTGAAGAAATCCAGGGTTGCCACGGCCAGGGAAAAAGTTCTGGAAAATGAAATTTCCAGGTCAGGGAAAAGTCAGGGAATTACATTTTCAGTCAGGGAAATTTAAAAAAATGGAAAAGTCAGGGAATTTCAACATTTTCCTAAAAAGATGCTAGGCTTCTGGAAATTTTAGTTTCCATAATTTGCGAGCAATATTAGAAAAGGAATGTTTCTAAACATAAATTGCAAGCAATTTATGTTCAGAAACATTCCTTTTCTATTATTTATGGTTTAAGATTTTTCTTTAAAGATTAAATCAGCAAGTTCAAATATTTGTGCAAAATTTTCGAATAGTCGATGGATGAAAATGGCTAAAATTGGCCTTCCAAAAGGGTCTGAAAATGGTTGAAAGTCAGGGTAAAGTCAGTGAAAAGTCAGGAAATGGATCTTGAGTGGCAACCCTGGAAATCACCACTCAATGGCATTTCAGACTCGTACAACTTGCACAACTATTTTAAGGCAGCTTCTTTCCACAGACTATTCTACTACTTTTACATTATTTTCCCGATGGCCACTGCAATCACTTTTCAGGCCACCATGGATGAAATGGGGTGACCATAAGCCAACGAAGGGGAATGTTAGACAACAAAGGGGGACTCGATTAACAAACGTAACTAGCCATAATTGCTGTGGACTCCCAGGCAAATTTTAAACTGTCAAAAATGCCACGACAGCTACAGTGGGGATGACCTACTTAATAAGCTGTAGTAAAACGGGGTCTTGATAGCTCATAACAGACTGTAACAAAACTTGGATTATGTCCATAGCGGAAGTATGAGTATTCCCTGGAATCTCACGATCCTTTCAGGATTTGTTATGGTCTGACACGTTTAGTGCCTGTTTGACAAATGCTCAGCTGCAATAAAGTAGTTGCCCGGGTTGTCTCAGTTTACTACAATTTTTGTGGTTCTCACAGCGAGCAAAGACGTACATCTATGGTGCGTAGCCGTTTCGTCACGTTTAATCATGGTACTTTCCGATGACAAGTGTTACGTTTTACCTGCAATTCTAGCTAGAACAGGCCTTCAGATTTATGGTGGGCCCGGGTCATTGTTCCGTGATTTCAAAATATGGCCCATCGCTTTCCAAGGCAGTGGGCCCAGTGGACCGATCCTTTTTAGTTGTGAAAAAATCTCACTTTAACAAAAATATTCATCATACAGCAAGTCTACGAACTCCACAAAACAGAAAGTACATGTAGGTAGTCAATACAATAAAACATTTCTTAAGCAGCCACTCAAAAAAGAAAAAAAAACAAAGATCTTAATGACAAATGGTACCTTAATGAAGGTCGAAAGGATTGCAGAATGCTCCATTTGGAGCATTCTGCAATCCTTTCGACCTCCATTAAGCGATAATTGGTCTTCTTTTTGAGTGGCTGCTTAAGACAGGTTTTACTGTATAATCAGCAGTCAATATACATATATGCATACAAGTGTCTGTGTCAGTGTGTAGATAAAGTATACTACCCAAATGTCAACTGTGGTTAGTGTGATCTGCATGGGCCCATCATTTTTTTTATATGGAGAAACATGAAAAAATGACCCACCATTTTTTGCTCCATGGGTCACTTCGGCCCACCGATCTTGAAAAAAAAGCTGAAGCTCTGCTAGAAGCAACAGCAGTCTGTCATAGTGCTCGAGGTCGTGGAAGAAGTATAAAACGCCGACACTGGCAGAGAAGATTCATTCAAGTTGAAACCTCAAGAAGAGCATATCTAGACCATTATTTGGGCCTCCTCGCGAGAAAACCTGTCTTCGGGGTTTCCGACAAAGTGAGTTTCAAACCAGTCTCTTCAGCTTCAGAGACTAGCTAGAAAATTGAAATTTCGCTCACAGCAAGTCTAGATATGATACTTCTCGAAAAGTGAATAAAAAAGGCACTGATCAGGCTGCGCGGATGCGCAGGCTGGTCTGCGCCTGTGTTGTTAGCAAACCCCCGAAGACAGGTTTTCTCGCGTCGAGGCCCATTTTATGGTTAAGGTCAGGCCATGCCACTAAAGAAGTCAAGACGTACTCGAGGGAAGGTCTCTCCAAGTTCTGGGCAGGCACAACCAGTAGAGGAGAAGAAGCAGTGTGCAGATCCGTGCTGATCACCACCACCAGATGAAGAAGATTGTGATACATGTACTGCTCATTGACATTCACAATGGTTTCTAATCGAAAGTCGAGAGTACAATGATTGCTGCACTTAAAACTTGGGGGCTTCCCTTTTATATAAGCACAAACACTACCGGTCGTCCATGTTTCAACGTGTAAAACCAAGATGTGGCTGGCCTTGGTCAAAACATTATAAAAGAGGTCCCACCAGAAAGCTACAGGTAAATCATAATTGACAGGCTGTAGGCCTAAACGTAGTGCGTCGTCAAGTCTCCGAGATTCAGCACTCCGTTTCTACCTGAGGTATGTCACGGATAGGTTGATAGACCACGATAATACGCAATGAGGCCTACAGATACAAATAGCCCCCTTCTGTGTCATCTGTATACATACACGTTACAAGATACAAGAAACTTTAAGGTCGGATACACATAACAGATAACATTTGCTATTACACCTATTTCCCGACAAACATATCATAGAGCTAATTTTCAACAAATATAAACAGGCTGTAAAAGAAAAAAAACATGTTGCAAGATAAACATTACCACAAATATTCTTACTGTTCACGAATACTGTATGCGGAAAAAAAGTGTTATTCATGTAAATATTGGGCAGATCATATCACTGAGTAGTATCACAAATGTTATCACAAGGGATATTTACAAAATGTATCCCACTGCAATCACAAGCGAAACCATATATACACAAGGTTGAGATGATCACTAAACTTAGCCCTTAAAGACCTCGAAAGAAAATACGCTAATATTGACTTCGAGTAATTAAAGACCGACAAAATAATAAAAGCAAACAGGATAACCCAGATTTGACTGCTTCATTATGAACAGAACGATCTGGGTCCCCGTTGTTTGTCGTAGAATATCTCAAAACTTTTCAGAGGACTACAAACACAGGAGACTTTTGCTTTTGGAGGCTTAAGGGTTAGATTTTATAAAGAAAACTTATGATATCCTTCTTCTTTCGGGCCATTCAACCACCCGGTCGTCATAGCCAAAACCTCCATTGGAGCATCAACATGGCATTGCTAACTATTAGATTAAGCAAATAATTGCAAATCAAAACGTATAAGGCAGGTGCCTGATCAAAAATGTTACATAAAAGTCAGATTCCTGTAAAAGAAATTTTCTGACAGATTGGCGTAAGTCGAAACAACCAGCGAAAAGCCAGAGATTACAATTAACTCTTGCCAGGGACTCTCTATACAAAAGAAAGACCCTGCTCTTGCAAGAAAAATACAAAATAGGCAAAATAGTTGTCAACATAATCTGACCCTCTTAAAAGCATATTCAATAGTTTCACTTTGACCTTGACGTAAAATAAAATTAGAATTGACATATAACACGAACTAAACTGCAAAAAGGAGAATAAAACGGAAACAGGGGCTGAGGCATGTTGTTAACTTAATTTGAATTTAAATGGACATAAACAGTTTTAAAGCACAGTTGCACTTTGGACCAGTCCATTTGCGGATAAGCCTCTCGAAATCATTGAAAGCTCAAACATGGTATACTTTTATCTGCTAGACATATCAGAGGAAACGAGCCTCGTGTTAGACTGTTAAACACAAATAAAAAAAAAACATCATCAGAATCGATCTACATGTAATTGGAAATTGCAATAAACATGCCTTAAATGTGTGATCATTTAATGCCAACGAAGATAATTTTCATAACATTCTCATTTTTGAACACAGGCCACATAATCCCGGGCACATAATATACATTTTAGGTAGCAAATGCATATGATAATGAATGATTAGGTATTTCTTTCTTTCTCTTTATACTGGCACGATCAAATTATGAAATACATTAATTATTATGGTATACATTAAAACCTGCGTAAAATGGCCACTCTCAAAACGACTGAAAAGGTTTTCAAGACCAAAGGGAGCATTCTGCAAATCTTTTGACCTTCATCAAGCTAACATTTGTCATTAAGATCTTTGTTTTGTCTATATTTGAGTGGCCGTACTGTACATGAATAGAGTTGGTATGAAAAATTCCGGCCGCAGGTATGTACTTATTCCATAGTCCAGATACCCCCAGTGTCCCGGCAGCCACGACGGTAACAGCAGCATGAAAGGTATTGCTCGGGACTAGCCTGCTATTGCTAGCTACGCGTTATTCAAAGCGCGAAATGTAAGAGATCTAGATGAGGTACTGTCAGGTCTCGCAAGAATGGTGCGATCACTGCCTTCATGACTAATTAATAGAGAATGGTAGGTTAAACTTTCAAAAATGGACTTATTGCGACTGTTCTTTATCCTTTAACTATAAAGCGAAAATTTAAGAGGATTAACCAGATTTGGTTAGATCCCATAATTCAAAGCATGAAATGCGAGAGTCCGAGATGAGCTATAGACAGGTCTCGCAAGAATGAAGAAAAGTGTCATTTATCAAGATTCCAGGTGATCCAACATTTTCAGGAGCGATCCAACTTTTGCAGGGGGGGGAGGGGTCCGGGGAATGGTCTAATTGCGTATTCCTATAGAAGTCTATAGAACGTGATTTTCCGGGGTTTGGGGGTTTGTGGGGGCGGGGGCGGTCAGGATCCGCGCAAAACAAATATATACTGGGGAGTTTGGGCTTCCCGGATTCTATTGAACCATGTGTAACTCCCCAACAAATTTCTCTGAAAAAGAAAATCTATCTAATTAAATAGATATGAGGTAAAAATAGGTGCAATGCAGACTCAAAAATAAACAAAGCCGATTACTATTGACACCTTGAATATACGTGTGTACTTTCATAACCACTACATTTCTTTAAAATGAAAATTGATCATGATTTTAGATATCAAGTATTAGCTTTAGAAAAACAAATCAAGTATTAGCTTTCAAAAAACAACAACTGTTCACAACAATATCTAACTGTTAGGTGGCATGACTATCGCATACCAAACTATCTGATTTGAGCATTGTGGGTGCATGCGACATACTTGTTTACCGATAGTGTCATCAAATCCTGTGATTTGCCTGATTGGTTGATTCAAACTTGTTATTTATATGCATCATCAGGCGTCACTGAAACCACTTTTTTGACATGGCCATGTGGGACATGTTTCAAAATATGTTTTAGTGTAGAAAATATTATCATTGGTATTGTTTAGCTACCAAATGTTATTAGAAGTCTTCATCACTGGCTGCTGAACAACAAAAATTGTAAAAAAAAAATATCATCTACATATATGTAGATGATATTCTTTTTCTACATATATATATATGTAGATAATATTCTTTTTTTACAATTTTTGTATATATATGTAGATGATATTTTTTTTTTTACAATTTTTGTTGTTCAGCAACAACAAAAATTGTAAAAAAAAAAAATATCATCTACATATATATATGTAGATGATATTTTTTTTTTACAATTTTGTATTGTAAAAAAAATATCATCTACATATATATATGTAGATGATATTTTTTTTTATATCATCTACATATATATATATGTAGATGATATTTTTTTTTACAATTTTTGTTGTTCAGCATATGTAGATGATATTTTTTTTTACAATTTTTGTTGTTTTCAGCACTGGCTGTTTTGTTGTTCAGCATATGTAGATGATTTTTTTTTTACAATTTTTGTTGTTCAGCAGCCAGTGGTCTTCATAAACAGAATATTTACAGCCGTTATATGCTTGCTACTTTTTTAACATAGTATAGTAATCTTACCTATCCTTTAGGTATAGGGCCGCTAGGCTGTGAATATTCTACGCTTCTCTATAGTTTACCGTCTGTCTGCATCTGTTCCCTTTCAGGGCTTCGCCAGTTCTCGCACTCTAACAGGAGATCTTGTCCTTTATATAGGTCCATCCCATTCGGAATACCTCGGATACCCAGGTCGGACATATCTGGTGCAAGCCGACTGGAACAGAATAGAATAGTGCAACCACTACACTCCTCCCCTCTTTACTTGAAAGGTCTTGGACGCATCTCGGTGATAGCATTCTTCACTATCGGCCCCAATGCTGGGGAAGATATCCCTTCAAATTTACGGCCTCACCCACAATGCTATGGTCGTGATAAGCCGGTCAGTTAAGCCTCCTGCACTATTCCTGGGCAAGCTACCAGCAGATAACCAGTACTCGAGTGTAAAGCTGTCTGAAGCAACTGACAACTGCCACCTCTCCGCTGTTCTGATAGAGATGACTCGCATGCGTGAGGCATACTCTAACACCTCCTTCCACATCTGGTCTCGAATCCTGGCAACTATATTTGCTATCCTCCTTCCAACAGATACAGGAGCTGAAGATAGGTGCCTCCTGGCTGGCCAGATGTCATTCCTTGAGCGTGATGTACCAGGACATGTGAGGGCTGGAGGTGCTCCAGAGCTCTGTCCAACAATGCCTTGCTGCTTTGGTCACATAGATGGATCCACAACGTAGTCTAACCCAATCTCTGTGATCGGGATGTACATGCTTACATCAACTCTTCCACATAGTCTCTTGGTTTCCTACGCGGCCCTTGACCTGCCCAAAACTTTCCTCAGGAAGGTTCTCTTCTTCCATCCATGTAAAGTTGGGCAGCTACCTGTTGTTCAGTTCTTGCCTGTCACGCTCCTTCAGGCAAGCAACTGGTTGGCGAAGCCACTGGTCTTAGCTTCTGGTTGGTTTCTCTCGGACACTAACTGTACTCTCTTTGGCTCTTCGGGCTAGACAATGAACTGGTTATTCCCCAGTCAGCTTTTGTTGCAAATGTCTTCTCTGCAGACTGTACTTCCACCATATCAGATATAACATCATAACAGGCTGCCTTGCCATCTCGCTAACCTGGTCATTCGCCCCGACACCTACGGTCTCCGCTGATGTCCCCTGTGACACGACTGCTGCTACTCCAGGTATCTGAAGCAAAATTCAAACCCACGACCACGACAACCCCGCCTAGCACCTCAACAGACATCAATGCAAATGCAGTACACGTCGTATATTAGCTCAGATTCGAACCAACGACCACGACAACCCCACCTAGCACTTCATCGACATCAACGCTAATTTAGTACATGTCGTATATTGGTCCAAATTTCACACTTCGAGATGTATCACATCCAAACCAATGGTCGCGCTATCCCCTATGACTGTCACTCTAACCTCAAGCTCCCCCAAAAACTCCGATTTGTCTCATGGCTCCAGAAGTACCTGTGATTTCAATGGACTGTGTAATCAACTTCTATTTCAAAGTGGCCGCCCATTTGGTCCATCAGCCCTTACGCAGTAACTCCAATCTTCACAGTGTATATAAAACTTGCCAATAACCACTGTGACTTTTTTAGTTGCAATAACCAACTTAAACTTGAATGGTCAGTCGTATGATAAACTGTTTACCTAATAATTAGTGTCCAAAATGTCTACAGAACCTTGCTATTGTAGAACAGTAGTGTCTTTGATTTCTTGTAAGAGCATAACTACTGATGCGATAGTGTTCTCTTACAGAAGCTCTATTTCCTGCAAATCATGCCTCCAAACCATCCTCAAGGTCTTCCTCAGTGACTCTAGAAGAAACTTTCTGGTCTTTCCTATGGCCATAAATAGCATCCTTTGTGGGCTGGAAAAACTTAATTTCATTCAGAGCATCTCCCATACTTGATGGTTTTCTCATGCAAACACAGAGACCCGCCTCAGCATCCTTTAATCCCTGACAGAACCTAGCCACTGCTTGCTGATTTCTGTACTTCTCTGGCAATTCATAAAACGCTTTGCCAGATAGGGTCAACACTTGATCCGCCCAGTCTTCCAAATATTCTTCTCTCTTCTGGGTCGCCTGTTGAAACCGCACCTGAGCTGAAGCTGGCAACTCTCTGTCACCAAACCTATCATCTAATCTTTTCAACCACTTTCGATAAGAAAGATGTTTTGTCCTTTCCATTAAAGTAGCACAAAAGTCCGCTGCTTTTCCGGTTAAGCACCAACTCAAACAATCTAAACATTCCTAAGCTGTCCAATCTGATGATTCAGCATATTTAGTGAATTTGTGCTTGAAATGTAGCCAATTGCTTTTACCATCATACTGTAGTTGTGTTGGCAAAGTACGAAGGACTGATTTCTTTTGGCTTTTCTTTTTGACCACATCAGAATCTGAGCTGGAATCTTCAGATGATGACAAACTTTAAGATGATATTTCATGTCGATGTTTCTTTGAACGAACAGCTGATTTCTTTTGTTTTTTCTTCTTTTTTGAAAATGAGTACTTGTCTTTATCAGAAAACTTGTCATTTTTTTCCGAAAGCTTCAACTTGTTTGAGTGTTTTCTCTTACCGTCCTAAGCTGAAATCTTCTGTTTTGTAAATTTATGTTCCGTCTTCATTCTTGTTGATCTGTGCTTTTTTTCTGCACCATCAGACTCATCAGAACATTCTTCAAGATTTAGCTTTCATCTAATTTTTGGACTCAGGGAATTGTCATCTTTGTGCTTCTTTGTTTTCTGTTTCGGAAAGACAGTATCTTGATGAATAGGATCTTCTTGCATGCCTGTTGTCATCTTGTAGACGGGCTAAGTCCATGAGACAAAAAATGCTTCTGGCCCACGAACTGCGCCTCTCTCCTTTTGGATAGTCTAGTTCTCTGGCCATAGTCTGTTCTCTATCTCACGCTTTATTTCTTCTGTCAGCTGTGCCTTGTAACTGTCTTCATAGTCCAAACTGACTGCACCATAACCCTCGTCCTGTTGCTCATCTGCTGTAGCATAGTACGGATTTGGCCTGAAGTCTAAACATGCCAGTAAATCCTCTGGAAGCCTTTTCCTCATGATGCTTGAGAGTAAAGAGGCTGTCACATTGCTGTTCGGCAGTCTTATTTCCACAATTGCCTCAGCCATTTTGTCCCCAACCCCAGGAATTATTCGCAGCTCCCTGGGTGTGGCAAAATTCACAGAAATCTTGTGTTCAGGGTCCATTTTGAAGAGACAGGAAGTAGCAGCACAAATTAACTAGTTTGTTTTTCAGGTTTATTCAGGGTCAACGCTGTTATGGGACTATGGAATATCTAATGAGGTTTGAATGGATGGCCAGTTCAATTTCTTTGGAAGACAGACGTGTGCAAATTGACGATGGAAGCGGGAATGGCAGATGGCGGGAAATGCCAAATTGCAAATTTCAAGAATACCACACGTGTTCTGACAATAGGCAACATTTCTCCAGATTACCGCTGCCACCAATATAGTAATCTTACCTATCCTTAAGGTATAGGGCGGCTAGGCTGTGAATATTCTACGCTTCTCTATAGTTTACCATCTGTCTGCGTCTGTTCCTTTTCAGGGCTTTGCCAGTTCTCGCACTCTAACACGAGATCTAGTCCTTTATATAGGTCCATCCCATTCCGAATACCTCAGATACCCCGGCCGGACATATCCGGTGCAAGCCGACTGGAACAGAATAGAATAGTGCAACCACTACAGTAGTGTTTTGGGTAATGCACACGGAGTATTGACACAACCCCGACTTTTCATTCGTGATGTGCTTTAACAGACAGGTCGATTTTTTTAGTATCGCGCCTGCGCAGACAATGCTGTTTTTTTTCCCAACCATTTTAGAGTCATTTTCATGGGTTCTGAGGAGTCTTCAAATGCCTAGATCAGTTTCAGCCATTTTTCATGTGTTAAGTGGTAAAACTACTGTTTTAATGGTGATTTGTCATTAAGGTGCCTGTTTGATTTACAGTTGATTGTGTTACTTAACAACCTCTTTATTCCATGAGTATTGTTACTCATGCACCACAGAAGTTGACTTGTTCTTGTTGTCTGTATGTTCCTCCTCACGTTGAGAGCACCACTGGAGGAGTGTTTTATCTCACTTTAAAACTAGATAAAAGTTCTAATATAAAAACGGTTGACGAGGGCAGCCACTATTCCCTATGTGGTAACTGGAGTTTCCCGACATGTATCTTGTAGAAAAATTCTCTGGATATATGCTCAATTCTTGGAATCTCCATTGACTTCCTTGAGCCCACTTCAGAATTTCAAACATCTGTAACTTTCTTATAAGTGGACAAAAACGCAAAGTGTGGGTATTTATTTCCTTAGTTAGATCGCAAGGAAAAATTGGGTTCAGTTTCGGCCGACATTTGCTCATTATGCAGTGTCATCATTAATATAATGTAATGTGCTAAGGTGTATGACGTTATTTAGAGCTATATATCTGTCACGCTTAAAATTGTTGTATATAACAAAAAGAAAATTCAATTTTTTGTCATGAATGTGCCATTTATTTACTCTTGTGAAGCGAGAAAATGCATACTTGAAGCCACTCATGAAATAAGCATTTTCGCTTCACTCGATAAAATAAATGGCATATTTGAATATCCTCTATTTATATGTTGTAGGCAGAAACAAAAATATTTCTATGATTGGTCCCACTTTTGTCTTATGTTAAGGTTTAATTTATATATGTTGCAGACCTTTAGTTAAGAGTGCGTACCAAAAAAATAATTTTCTTATTTCTCAACCAAAACATATGTTGTAGGTACTCAAATGAACCATCTCAATGAGACTGTTCTTTTGAGCATGAGACTGTTCTTTTGAGCCCCCAAAACATATGCTAAAAATTATGGGTAAGAAAATATTTACTATTTTACGCTGAAAATTTTCTGTTTACGGTAAATTTTGTATTAGTTTGTACACTCGAATAGTTCGTATACCATAAATTATTTGTGACCATGGGCTACATAATGTCATGTATTAGTTCGTACAGTGGTCATTTTTTGATTTGTAATTTTTATTAGTTCGTACACACCGTTTTTTCCCGTCAATTGGTTGATCAGTGTGTCTGTCTACGATACTTTCGTTTTCCTTCCGTCGAGCACGCCACATTTTCGCCTGTGTCAGTGCGATTGTCAGTGTCGCTAACGTGCATCCAGCATTGATGCATGCCAAACTTTTATTCCCTGATAAATGCTAGGTTCAATGAACTTCGGACTGATGCAAATTTGCACCCCTTTTTCGCCATCATTAGAGATATTTTGTCCAGTCATGACAAAAATTAAATACATGTACACAGCAACGCGTGCGTGCACACACTGTCCTAAATTGATTGTGAACGTGACTGTGATCATTGAGCCTTTCTGATCTTTCTGTGTCATAAATATTCTCAAATCGGGAATCTATGTTCGAACAAAATCCTCAGCTTATTTTAGCGTTATTTCCTCCAGGCGACTATTAAATCAAGAGAACGCACACACGCGTGTGTGCGACATGGAGAACTTCTACGCAATGCACATGCATCTTTTTTTTTTAATCACTGGATTGGAGCATGATGAAACCATATCACAAATGTAATCAGCAAAGGCTCAGGAGATCCTGTGCTTTTGTGCAGTCTCGTCAGGGTCTCGCTGCTCACTAACTCAAAGTTTTGAAGTGGATGAAGACTAAGGCCGAAAAAATCTAGACACCTACGTACTCCCACTAATAAGCTGTGCTTTACATATGCGAACATCAATTATATACGAGTTTGATGGTTTTCTAAGTTCACCAAAACGCGCACCCAATAAGGGTAATAAAATAAATCTATACATTGTATATCCGATGGAACTTTTTCGACACTGATGAGCCTAGCGCGGCGTCCTCATGAAATTGTATTATGGGCCTAGTGTTTACCCCAGGAACCAAAAAGGGCACGGTAACTTTATAAACAAGGGCACTTCAAGCGAGCGCTGAATGATCAAAAAGGGCGCTTTATGCGCGCGCTGAGGGATCAAAAAGGGCACTTTATGCGCGCACTGAGGGATCAAAAAGGGCACATTTACTGTCTTTGTTCCGCTCCTCCTCCCCACCCCCCACACACACCAAAGAGATTCTTATATTCCCTGTTTAATTATTGTCAATCCAAAATTCCTTCCTTTGTTCCTTCAAATAGATGTCCCTTTTAAAAACTGTTCCCCAGCCTAAAAAGATCTTATGTTCCCTGTTCACTTATATGGTCTTTGTTCCTCTCAAAATCTAGCATTTATTTTGTTCTCTCATATCTAAAAAAATGTCCCTTTTCCCCCAAAACGCTTGGGAGGAAATATGTCAAAGGGAAATAAATGTTACTGTAATATATAATTTGTCAAGGGAGTTAAGTTGATAAAAAAAATGAAAATAATTAATTCATGCAGAAACATGATTTCTTTTTCAACACATTTAAAATGAAATTTACTTAAAAGGTATTAACATATCATTTTTATTACATATCAAGCAATTAAGCATTTAGTTAATCAAAAATTTACCAACTTAAAGACACAGTAGGAAATACCACAAACGCTTGATAACCCTAAGAACTATATACGGTCATTGTATATTCTGTATGACAACGATGTCAACTTGACCTTGTCAAGTGCATGTACACTGTCCTGTCTGTAAACAGGTGCATATTTCTTACGTAATCAGTAATCAGGCCAAAGTATCCAGTAATCAGGCCAAAGTATCGTATGGATCAAAACACTCAAGAATCAAAACACTCAAGAATCTCGGACTACGGCTAGCGTTACAAAGGAAAATGGACTTTCGCATCAAGAAAAGGGACCGTTCATGTAAAGAAAAAAGGCTACGATCGGTCAGAAAAAGGCATGGCGCACAGGAAAAGGGCATGGCGCTCCAAGAAAAGGGCATGGCGCAGCGCCATGCTAAAAGGGCCTAGGGGAAACACTAGGGTCCTGGCTAAAAAATGATTCCTGTGGATCCTCACACGTACGCACAGACTCACAAACCAAGATATAAATTGATTTTTGCATGCCTCTGCATCATGCTTTACATTGGACTGTCAACGAAACGAGCCAGTTCATGAGAGTATGGTACCTCTCGCACATGCGACCAGCGAAGGCTCAGACAAGCCTGCACATCCGCACAGTCTTGCCAGGACATAACTACTCACGTACACTTAGAAGGAATGTAGATGAACTACTCACGTACACTTAGAAGGAATGTAGATGAAGGTGCATGTCTGAAGTTAGGCGGTGGCTGTGAATGAACACCGCAACAATTGTTTGCTTTCAGATAAGAAAAAAAAATGTTCAAAAAAGCGTCTCGTTTATGACTAAATTTAAATTGCAACTTTGCTTTTTTACCCAATTCCGCGAGAAACTCGACTTTGTTGTATGCAAACAACAAAGGCGCAGATCAGCCTGCGCATTTGCGCAGTCCTATCAATTATCTCTAGAAAGTATGATAGCTAAATAAATAAAATCCACCGTCAGACATGCGTGCGCAGATCCAGACAATTCCAATGGGAGGGGGGGGGGGGTTATAGGGAGGTTCGAACCAGTTTTTCTTCTAGGAAACAAATGGGACAGCTTATTATTTTCCAGGGGAGGTCCGGACCCCGTCCCCCTCTGTCTCCGCCCATATCAGAGTTTCAAACCGTTTGAATTCACATTTTATTTATTTTATTAGTAAGACATATTAATTCACAAAACCTCTGCTAATTATATCAGCTGGCGTCAAAGGCAAAGACAGCATGATTCTTCTTAAGATCAAAGAGACCGCTCACTTCAATTCCGGTCATGTGTTGTTTTAGGGTTTGGGGTCGCACGTGGTGGCCTTGATGCAAGAAAATGTACATGACACATTAAGCTAAGCCGGGTGTCCTGTTTGTAGGACATGTAAACATTGACCCAGATCAGAATTCTGAGGCGTCTGAACAGGGTCGCCACTGTTTGCTAATACAGAATCATGGTCTATCAAAATTTAAATAAAAATGAAAAATACCACCAAACGACGACTAAAACGGAAATGAGCTGTCGGATCTATAGGTCCTGCTGTTCAGGAGGGCAAAGCTACATGAGATAGCGTGGTGTACATGGGAAATAGCAGTGCAAAGACTAGCATGTGCACCCAACTCTGTTTTTGGCTGTTAAAGAGTCAGTATGATATATATCCTGCGAAATCCGATTTTCACCAAGACAGATTTTCTCGCGTAATGGCTTTTCCATGATCAAGCGACCGTAGATCACGAAGTGCTGGAATCTGGTTCTACATTGATTACCATTATCATCATCTTAGAATGCTAACACGAAAGGGGGTGTGCGAGCAAGCTGATCATGTTCCGTCGCCACAAGAAATGGAATACGACGTCGCGATTAAGACTCGAACCAATAGTGGGGCAGATATGTGAAAAAATCGTGCACTTTATGATAAAAGCATGAAACTTGGTACATGGCCAGATTAGTAATTATCAAAATTTCTGAGGGTCAGTGCCAAGCCAGAAATGCACCTTGACGGCCGCCATCTTGAATTTCAAAATGGCGATCTATTTTCATGCAATGCCTGTTACGTTGGGTATCATTTTGCAATAAACTTGTATTTAAAGCTTGTGTAAGTGTGAATTTTAATAATAGAACATTTGTAATTATCTGAAATCACATGTAGATTGGCATGTTATCCAAGATGGCCGCCATTTTATAAGATGGCCGCCATTTTTATATGTTACATCAAGCTTGCTTTATGAAAACATCATAAAATGAACTTAATTCAGATTATTGCATCAAATTCAAGCTGTTCCAAGCATAGAAAGGCTCAAAGTGACTTTGTTATTTGTGAACAATTTATAAGAGAGCTTTGATACAATATGGTATCCAAGATGGCTGCCAAAGAAGAATGATTTTATGGTTTTTCGTTTTTTTATACATTAATATATCATTGAGATTTGTATGAGTGCAATTTGCTTTAGTAGCAATGAATGTTCGTTTCTTATATATGATATGTAATTTTGAAATTGTCAACTGTTAATTCAAGCATGGCATCCAAGATGGCCACCAAATTGTAAAATCCTATTTATTGGTGATTTTTGCTGCTCTTTCTAAATAAATCTATACATTTTTGCTATTAGGAGTTTTCGACATCACAAGCTAGGATGTATAATGCTAGTGAGCTGTTCATAATCAAGGACGTATTGGAAATATACACTCAACAAAAATAAAACAATGAATGCATGTTTATTACTACCTGTCTCGAGTCAAGGGCAGCAGATGATCATAAGGTTGAGAAGTTTACGGAGTTTCTGCCATATGCATTTGCAATGTATGACTGCAGGCAGCTCGAGGATGTCTCTAGCGTAGAGAATGTCCATATGGTTACAGAAATCCTACCTCCAGTTTTTATCAGGTGCTATCACCTCCATCTTCCATCATTAAGTAGTGTTGTGCCACAGGCATTTGGTGCACTTCAGCTCAAAGGACGACTTTAATTGTATATGACTTCATATTATTATGTTCACGTGAAGAGCCTTCTCCTTCCAATACTTCCATGCATCCAATTTCACTAGCAATTCCTCCATGGACTCAGCCTTGATCACTGGATCATATTTGTACAACAGCAACCATGTGAAGTCTGTTCTGAATTCTGTGATTAGAGCCTCTTGCATAACAATTAAGAGCAGTGGAGTCAGAACAGAGCCACGATGAACATCAACACCAAAAAACTTCTCACTGCGACAATTGCCAACTATCGTCCTGCTTTTCATGTCCTTGATCATGCTATTCATCAATCACACCAACTACTTGTTGATTTAAAGCATGCACACTAGCTACCTGTTGTCCTTCTCTATGTTGATGAATTTGACGTAGAATGGCTTGTTAGAAGTCAGGAGCAGCTTCTGTAACTGGCTTAAAATGAAGACCGCAACTGGAGTGCCACCATGGCCTGACATAAATCTGCACTGCATCTCTTCAATCTCAATTCTCTGCCTGACATGTCTCTCCAATATGCACTCTAACACCCTTATACAAGGGATGATCTTAAAGTTCTGATCCTGGTGTGATATCTCTGTAACCATTGATGCAACATTCCTAAAAATTGTACCAAATAATAATAATATATTCTTTGTCCATACACTTCTTTACATGATTTATGTAACTTTAAGGAGCGACCGGAAATCTATCCCAAAATAGCCATGCCCTCAATGCACTGACCTATCAAGCAGATTGTGCATGTTGGAGACATCACAAATTAGACAAGAGCAGTCTCAGCATTTCGTTTTTATGGCTGTTCAATGTTTATCCGTTAGTCAATATGTTCTGAAGATATGGTGAACTTTCTATATGATTTGGGTTTTCTAGGCCCTTTAATGTATGGCTATGCAACTATCAGCAATAATCAAACTTTGGACCAATTGAAATTTTAACCCGCCTATACTGTCTGATCAACAGCTGTATGAAAGATAAAAATTGTTTAGGCAAAGGAAGATGAACTGAATTTTGTCTGAAGCAATTATGAATTATCGGTATTGTCGGAGACTGATAGTAACCCACGTAAGAAAATTAAACAAGTTGTCAAATTATGTCAATATTTGGAGGTACACAAATTTGTATGTGTATATCTAAAAATAAAACCCAATTAATTGTCCAAAGGTGCACTATATCATAAAATGATGCAATATTGGATTAAATTGAGCACAAAGCATCCATATGAAGCCAATAGCAATTTTGAAATTTCTTATTTAAAATTAATCATTTTGTCGGTAAAAAGTAGAACTTTTTACAATATTCCAATTAAGATTGAGATATTTTGTAATCAAAATAGTATTGGTCTTAAATATGTTGCCGATATTTTGTTCGACATGTTTTTAGTCCAAATTGACAGACAAAAAATAGAATATTCTTGGAAATGAAAATTCTACAATGTATTCAAAATGACGTATTTGTCAATTTAAATGATGTCAAAATAATTTCTCATTGAGCTTTAAATATTGAATCGACACAACCAGTCGCCATTCTAACATTTGAATGGACATAATAAGTAACAAAAAGTAAAAAGACAATGCAGTTTTTATACCCCGCCACTAAAGTGTGGCGAGGTATTATGTTATACCCTTCGGTATCTGTCCGTCTGTCCGTCCGTCCGTCCGTCCGTCCGTCCGTCCGTCCGTCCGTCCGTCCGCACCATTTCCGATCGATAACTTGAATATTTATTCACGGAATTTTTTCAAATTTTGCATACATATTGTTATCAGCGATGAGTGGTATGGGATTGTTAATGGGCAAAATCCGTCCATTTTTAACGGAGTTACTGCCCTTTTTCGTATTGGAAAAATGGTTTCTGGCCTGTTATTCCTTTACTATTCATGATATCTGAATGAAACTTCACAGATATGTTGCACATCAAAGGTTACATATTCTGACTAAGGACCGTCACTCTGACCTTCCCAGTTTGTGAGTTATCCGCCCTTGATAGGTCTGAAAAAAGGTTTTTGACCTATTGTTCCTTTACTATGTGGAATATCTGAATATAACTTCACAGATATGTTTCACATCAAAGGTAACATATTGTGACTAAGAACCGTCACTCTTACCTTTCCCGTTTGTGAGTTATCCGCCCTTGATTGAATTAAAAAATGTTTTTTACCCGTAGTTCCTTTACTATGTGGAATATTTAAATGAAACTTTACAGATATGTTTCACATCAAAGGTTACATACTGTGACAAAGAACCATCACTCTTACCTTTCCAGTTCATGAGTTATCTGCCCTTGATTGATCTGAAAAATGGTTTTTGACCTGTAGTTCATTTACTAATTGGAATATCTGAATGAAACTTCACAGAAATGTTGATCATCAAAGGTTACATATTGTGACTAAGGATCTTCACTCTTACCTTTCCAGTTCATGAGTTATCTACCCTTGATTGATCTGAAAAATGGTTTTTGACCTGAAGTTCATTTACTATATAGAATATCTGAATGAAACTTCACAGATATGTTGAACATCAAAGGTTACATATTTTTAGTAAGGACTGTCACCCTTACCTTTCCAGTTCATGAGTTATCCGCCCTTGATTGATCTGAAAAATGGTTTTTGACCTGTAGTTCATTTACTATATGGAGTATCTGAATGAAACTTCACAGATATGTTGACCATCAAAGGTTACATATTGTGACTAAGGACGTCATATCACTGTCTATCTCAGTTCTGTTGCTATTTAGGCATTATATATCTCACAAAATAACTTTTGGTGCCCCCAGCAGTGGCGGGGTATTACGCAGTGCTTGCGGTGCTTTTATTTTTTTAGTTTTTAAGATGCTGGGCTTGAAAGATTCAGATTCAAATATTATCATTATTCTATAATATGAAAAAAGGCCAGTGGTATGGAGTGGACCGTATATAATGTGCTGTAATTTTTAATCGAAACAGTACAGGTAGAAACTAATAGCATCATTATTAAGGTAAAAACTAGATCTTTTGAATGGTGAATAGTATCCCTCTTAAAAATGTCTCTGGACAAAGCTGCAAAGCAACGATCAGAACTTTCGGATCATCCCTCGTAATTGCTTAATTATCTTCAAGCCTCTGATCAGAACACCCCCTTTGCCTATGTTCATACTGTTAATTTCCCTCTGTACTAACACTTGAGATTATGTTGCAGATTAGGTCAAACACCTCGACTGTGCCAGTTTCCCAAATGCATGTAGTCTATAGTATCTGGATGACAATTGCTGATGATATGTCTGCTTTGTCAGAACGCATCCTGCTAATTGTTTTTGTGATAATACCTGTACTGATCAGCTGGCTAGTCCTTCAACTGTGCTTTACTCTGGCATGCCTTTTGCATTCCAAAGAGTTTTGAATTTTAAGAAACTTCATAATGCTCTTTCCGAGCTTCTTTCAACGCTTGTTCACCTAGCGACTCTTGGCCTGCGTCATTCCGGACATGTTATTCCCATTTTTGCTTATATACTAGGTAAAATCATAGTAATGACCAGAAACTAGTACAATCAGAGCTAACATTCTTCCTACAAAATCAAAATGTGGACTAAATATACAGATAGATAGTATACAGTGGTGATGTAGCTCTCCCCTTGAAGGCAGTTACTAGGCTACCTTAACATAACCAGAATCATTCACATGCATGTATATTAAAGTACATACAAACCACATTTACACCAATAATAATAAAATGAGAACCACAACAGCACTACTACCTTAGAACGATTTATAGGACGAATGTTTAACTAGTCAATGAATAACCACAGTGAACATTAAATCACGAAAAGCAAGAATTGGTACAGCAAGGGCCGGGATTCGACTGCATATGCGGTAGGGGCACCTAGCTGAAGCTCCCTGGGCTGTAAAAGACAATCACTGTAAATACAGAGCAAAATAACATCATTTAAAAATCCTACATACCTAAATAGACAAAAAGCTTTGGTTTCAACTAACTAGACTGAAGAGGTTTTTGGACTTAACTATAATGGAATCAAATACCGACTCATTAGCAAGCATTTGGTGAGGGAAGCTTTGGCTATAAACTAATATGTCTGCAACATTATATATTGGATTGACTTCAGAATAATATAAACTTTGATTACTTTCAAGTAGATATGATAGTGCCAGCTACATCATCAACACAACCTAATAAGGCTGGCTGCAGCAAATATGTCATTTGACAAGATCAAGTTGAAAAGTTGATGTGTGTGAAAACGGAGGGTTGTAGTCTAAGTACATTTTTTTTAAATTGTATACAGTTTTAGGAGACATATAGCCTTTTAAGCCTATGGTTACTTGATGAGAACGAGAAAGGTCAAAAAGAAACTTTGATATCTATATTACAGATTTTATAGGAATTTTCACTAAAATCTGATGCAAACAAATAATATTTTATGCAATGGCAATTCTACAAAGGACAATTTTAGTTTGCTATAGGTACAAAAATTCTTTGTATCTCATTTTTATCATATCAATTTTATATAGAACACAAATAATAGCAACATCTGTATAAGTGTCTAAAACCAAATTTGGCAACCATCATGGATGACAGGTTGGATGTCCCCTTTACTATCCTAATTCATTAAATATAATAATTTCTTGAAACTCATTTTCATAACTTCATACAACCTCAAAATATGTTCCCATAGAAAGTAAAAATGTTTCTTTTTTTTCTAAAACTAAATACAAAGCCATCTTGAATACCATGTTATAACAAGTTAAAATAAAAATAAAGTCTGATAAGTTCGTCCCTTGTTTGTGTAGCTATTTCTACTTTATTGCATAATGGTTTTGCATGGATATTCATAATTTGTCAAGTTGGTATACCACCACTATTGACAATTCAAAATGTGTTTTTGTTTGTTTGAATTGATTCTTTACGTCCCATCAACAATCTTTCAATTAAACAGAGAAGGGTCTTCCTGGGTTGAACCAGTACTAAGCTATGATAAATGTGTCTTGTTCAAGGACCACAACACACATCGTCTGTGAGGCTCGAACCCTTGGCCCCTCTGTCTCGAGTCAAGCACTCTACCATTGAGCCACTGAGCTCCCTTTGGATGCAAAATGTGACAGCCACCTTGAGACTATGTCCTAAATCTTGTGTTTTCTAAGCCTAAATGACAATTTTGAGGCAAATTAGTATGATTGTCGGCAAAATAAGTGGAAATAAATGAAGACAACAAATTGGCTTGCAAATGTATGAGCTTAAAATAATGCAATTTAAAATAGACTGCATATTTTGGAAAAACCAAGATGGCGACCACCTTATAAATGGTGTCCATATAACATTTCTACTTTGATAGCCGTCTTGGATGGTATGTTGGATGCTCTCTTCTTTATTCAAAGCCATTAAATAAAGTTATTCTTTAAAATCGTTTGCATAAATTCAAGCTACATTCTTCCAGTTCCAAATGAAAGCAGATAGTATGTTATGATTTGCCCATTGGCTGCCATCTTTAATACCATATTTGAACAATACACAACAATAAAGCCATGCTGATAAGTTAGTAACTTGTTTAATGGGACTGTTTCTACTTGCTAGAAGTAATTTGCAACAAAATTTATAACTTTGTAAAGTTTTATAATATAACTGCACTTTTTAGTTACAAAAGTGGCGGCCATCTTGAAAAAATACAGCCTCAATCTTGATTTTTTTAAAATTGAAAGATGATTTTAAGGTATTGAGATATAACTGATGGCTATTTAAGTAAAATTAACTGAAGAAAACATGATGTTTGCAAATAAATAATGAGATTATAATGAATAAGTTGAAAAAAGGCGGCCATTTTGGAAAAACAAGATGGCGGCCATTAGAGGGCATTTTCGGCGTGGCACTGACCCTTATTTTTTTTGTTTTGTTATCAACTAGCCATGTACCAAGTTTCATGCTTTTATCATAAAATGCACGATTCTTCTCAAAATTGTTACATATCCGCCCCACTACAACCTATGCAGAAATATAGGTGCTTTAAATGGAGTAAGCTTTCGCAAAAACGTAAATTGTGGGTCCGTTTAAAATACGGACAGAGAAATGTACTATTCTCATAGAAATATACTACTGTCATTCGTTCCAGTTGTTCATATTTCACATTTGGAAGTCTTTTATTTTCATTTTCAGTTTTCATTCGGAACGCGCACTACACATCAATAAATGAGTGCATGCGTACGTCTAAGCTGTCGGAGTGAATGTACGCACAGATCATAAAATATTGTCTTGTCTACTTCTGTGTTGCATTTTCGAGGGTTCTAAGAAACAAAGAGTCTACATGCTGACCCAAAACGAAAGCTGCGATATATTACGTCAGCCTTACGTTGTAGGGCAGAAGTTGTATTTTTTGTGTTATGATTCCAATCAAGACAATTGTCATAGAACGAGTCCGAAGTGTATGACCACAACGAAACACCCCTTCCGTAAAGTATAAACGGGTGATTATACTGATATCGTCGGGTATATCGCACATTGCATGTGAGTCTTAGCGGAAAACAAATTGGTTGAAACGGCACTGTAGGTGATTATCGCAACTTTTATGTTTGGTTGTTTATTTTCAATCTTTCAACAAGCTATTAAGAATGTTAGTTTAATTGAAAATACTAATCAGACATCCAATCTGTGATTAGGCTAAAAGGATACACAGAAATTCCTCCCTCTTTGGCAATTTTCGCATGTTTTGGCCTCGTTTTATCGATCTTCAGAATTTCCTTTTATTAGTTCGTACAGTGCCGTTTCTCAGAAAAATAATTTTTATTAGTTCGTACACAGAGAAAATAATTATTTTTTACTGTACGAACTAATACAAGATTTACCGTATCTAAACCTATGTGTTGTAGGCATGGTACATGTAATGTGTAAAGAGAGCTAACAAAAGGCAATCATGGACACCGGAGACTCAGAATACAACCTGAATAGAAAAATCTTTGTTGGAAATGTTAGTTACAGAGTAAGTAATAGACTGGCCTCAGTCTCTAATGTCATTTTTTTTGTAGTAAAACTGATAATCACTCTAAGATAGCAATTTATAAACTTTACTTGGAGTAGTTTTAGTAATGGGCACTTTTTCAGATTTTGTCACTATTTTCTTTGTTAAATGTTATAACAAAATTTAATAAATTCCCTACCTACCTACCCTAAATTTTGTTGGAATGCAACAGGAACCACACATATATTACATTTAGGCTTGACACTAAAATTGACTAACAGAGAGGAAAGAATTTTTATAAGATTTTTTTTCATAGTCTAATATAATTATAAATGTAATTATATACATTTAGTGGACTGATGCCAGTCTAAGTAAGTAATATATTTGCCTACTAGCGTCGTCTGCTGATAACCTTTGCAAACAGTTTGGATCCAGATCAGGCCTGACAAAAATGCCAGGCCTGATCTGGATCAAAACTGTTTGACACTCTGATGGTATTCCTCAAAGAATTTTTCAAAAAAGTTGATTTTGAAAAAAAAAATCAGCAGACGAATATAAAGCATAGAAAATTTACCAGGGGGCAAAAAGTTAACTACACTGCCCTATTGTCATCACCCAGGGTATTTACCAGTAATTAGCGGTCTGGCAAATACTGTTTGTTAAAATAATTGTGTAGTAAAATAGTGCAGAAATCCTAAAAAAAAGACTTAGAAATACTGCATTATTCTGTCTAATACAACAGTTGGACAATTGCAGTGACGTCTATTTAGGCTCGGACCCAGTAAACACGGACTGGTAACTGACATACAGGTAAATGTTTATTGGAAATACGTTGTCGAGGCTGAGCTTTCAAAACTGAAGTATGTTGAAGATTAAATAATCATATCTCCATTATTTCTCTGCATATCTGTAATTTTCTTCAAAAAAGCAATGGTTCAATATACTATCTTTAAGACTGTATTGTTAAACTTATTGAAAGTTTATCCATCTTTATGAACAACAGCAAGAAACCAAGGTACCCTTTTAGCTATTTTCTGCACTTTTAGCCGAAAATCGTCAGAAATCAACCTAAAAAGATGATAAAACTTCAATTTTATTTACTGTTACTTGCAGAATTTCATTTTTGCATACGGGAATAACTTTGCGAAATCTCGGGTATGTTCAGAATCAATTTTGTAGGCTGTAGTACTTTGAAATAGCGCTAAAACAAAGCCTTGACAACATAACTTCGTATTTCCGTCAGTGGCCAGTCCGTTTATACTGGGTCCGAGATCTAGGTGAGTTTCAGATATGAACAAAACAGGCCTTTAGTTAAGAGTGCGTAGCAAAGATATAATGTTCTTATTTCTCAACCAAAACGTATGTTATTGGTACTCAAAAGAACCATCTCAATGAGACGGTTCTTTTGTGCACCCAAAACATACGTTAAAACTGATGGGTAAGAAAATGTTTATAATTTTACACTCAAAAATATTGTTTATCTAAACCTGTGCCTCTACTATGGCTTCAACCCTGAAATACTTTATAGCAATCAGGTGATAGGGGTCATTATACAGTAAAACCTGTCTTAAGCGGCCTTTCAAAAATAGACAAAACAAAGATCCTAACGACAAATGGAAGCTTAATGAAGGTCAAAAGTTTGCAGAATGCTCCCCTCAGAGCATTCTGCAATACTTTTGACCTGCATTTAGAGATAATCCGTATTGAAAACCAATTTTTGATGTTCTTTTTGAGTGGCCGCTTCAGACAGGTTTTACTGTACTCCTTTAACACAATTACAGAACCTTGTAGTAGCTTAAAGGCACTTGAAAAGTTCTTTGGCAGAATCCAGGCAGATAGAATATATGGTATGAATGTTGAGTATGGTGTTTATAGACTACTGTATAAATAACAAGCTTGCCCATTCATTGAGACCAGAATTTGCCGTCATTTTGCAACATTTCCTGGTAAAAATGACAGCATGGAAAATACTTATATTTGCTGGTATTTTGTCAACCCTGCCTTCTCCCAACTTTCAAAGGAGTTGGGGGTGGGGTGGTATGGATTTGACAGTCGGTCATGTGATATAGTGTTACAAACCCAACATCATCTCATTTCATTTGCTGGAAAGCAGTTTTATGCAGCTGGCAGCTACTGTCCAGTGTCCATGTGCACAGCATAATACACCTTCACAGCATTTTTGAAGGCCAAATATTGTAATGATTGTAAGTGTAAGTGCATTAGAATTACAATAAGGCCAAAATGAAATATATGTGTGGTTCCTGATTCATACCAACAAAATTTAGGGTAGGTAGGTAGGGAAATTATTAAATTTTGGTATGACATTAACAATAAATAGTTACAAAAACTGAAAAAGTGCCCATTTTAGGTATTTTTTCTTCAAAGACCATTTTAATGTTTAGGGTAGGTTCCAAAAAAATAGGGTAGGTAGGGAAACAGGAACCACGCAAATATTTCATTTAAGCCTAACCATAATCAAAATTTTCAATTGGGGTTGTACAGTATATATGAGCCGCGCCATGCGATAATGTGTCTTCGGGAGATTAACTACGTCATGAGATATGACGTCGTAAAGTCTGACGTAATTATTTCGCTCCGCGCGTAATTAAAAAGAGCGTCATCAAAGATTACGACAATTTAGACAAGTCATTTTTAGAATAAAATGCGATTAAAATCAAGGAATTTTAGGCCGATTGTATTCTGTTGTTAATTAGTCATGATCTGATCCAGCACCAGTTCCTGGTGAAAAATAAACTGTCCAAAAAGATGCGGTTTGTTAAACGCTAATTGACCCTAAATCCTCAGCATCTTTGCACTCCAAAGAAACTCGAACAAAAAAAAAAAAAAGAATTAAATAAAATAAAATAAAAATAATTGGATAAATAAACGCCAGATACATCCCAGCTTTCTTTAATCGACCAACCAGTGTGTCTGAACCTTTCGTATTTGGCCGGCAATTCTGAACGAAAGCAGTTTCCAGTACACAAATTCGCATTTACGATTGGACAAAGGCTCCAACGCGCAGACTTGTTTGAGTCTTCGCTGAGTGACCGTGCGTGAAATAAACTTTATTCTCTCGAGGTAGCTCTCATGTATAAAAAAAAGTTCTAAGTATAATACACGATTAAGTTTCACACGAGAAACAAAAGTTATTAATTGCCACCTTGTTACGTCCCCGTTTAAATCAATGTATTACCAGATTTCTTGCAAAAGTATTTGTCGCAAAACCTTTGAAGCTACAATGATGAAAAAAAGCACCAAATGAAAGCAAATTGATATACGCAATAAACATTTTTATTGTAGTTTCCTTGTGTCTGTTGATTTCTTATGGCAGTCATTTAAACACACAGACAAATTAAAATTTCATTTTTTCGGTAACGTAAACGTTGCGTCAACGAGAATCGTGATAAAAATCATTAACTATTAAACGTTTTTTTTCTACTTTTGAAGTGTATTTTTTTTCATGTTTATTGAGTATTGCTTTTTTCTCCTGTAAGTTTTGAAAAATTGCATCCATTTATTTATACAAAAAAAAAATCTTGAAGAGCACTGTTTGAAACGGCGACATCACTGATTAAATTAATTGTAATTTCTCTGAGTGGGCTAGAGTAGTATTACTACCCCCACTCCAAGAACTTTCAGCTTAATGGAACTAAATAATTGGAGAGGCAGTAACATTTCCCCCAAAGATTCCCACTAGAAGTTGAAGTCCACTTTCCCAGTAACACCTATAACCCACGCGCATGTGTATTGTCAACAAAGACGGAGATTCGGAATGAAACGCAGGGTACTGTTACTTTGTTTTCAAAATCAGTGTACAGTTCAACAATTTAAGAGCGGCGAACTTTAACTAACTTAACCTACCTCCTTCTCAACTTAGTATCTGGAGATGCAGCGAGGGCAGTGTGCATACGGAGTTGTCAAGTCAAGACCTGCGCGATTGGGTCTGATTTAGAATAACACAATTCAAACTGCATGTATTCAAAAGCCCCACTTTTTACACAACCAGAATCCCTTTCTTAAAGCCTACGTGGGTGCATAAACAGGGGGTAATGTGCACAGTCAATATACATGTATGCAAGAGGCAAGGGCGCACATCGCTGACATAAAACTACATACTCGAAAGGAATAGGAATGAGTACCCGCCCTGCCATAGCAACCAGATTTCTTTATGTCTTGAGTTTTTGTTGTTTTTTTTTTTTTTTTGGTGAGAAAGTTTGAATATGATTTTGTTGTTCGGTATAGACTGAAATCCTTTTTTTTCAGTGAGAAGTATCAGATTAAGGAATGATGAGGAATTTCGCTCCGGATAGCAAAGTCGGATACAGTGAGGCAAATAAGCAATCCTGCTTCTGTAGACTGATATTGTTAGCTCGAGCCATTGTCTGGTCAACATTTCATCAAGATTATTATCCTCAATCATTGCCCGGTTCAAGTAAGGTCGTTGTCAGTTACTGGCGAACTATGCATACACTATGAACTGTTCGCCGTGATATGCCGACTGATAATGTTTAAAATTATGTTAACAAATTTATATTAGCCAAGTGCCCTTTTTGTATGAAATGGGTAAACGGTGTAGAACCAGGTCAGACGCCGCACTGTTTGCTTAGCGCATTGAGCGAAATTGTAATTTACTACCCAACAATCCTTGAATCAGAAATGGATCCGTCCTTTTGGCAGTAGGCCTATTGTGAAATTCCATTGGGCATATATGGGTCTAGCCTGAACAACAACAACAACAACAACAACAACAACAACAACAACAACAACAACAGTGAATAAAAGAATATACCCATCGCCGAATCATTATTTACACTAGTTATCAAGGTTGCAATACAACTTTGCAAGAACGCATTTTTGTGATCTTATTTTTCAGATCCAGTTTTGTGTTGAATTTTTAATTACCAAGTCAACATTTTTGCATCATGTCGGACTAGAATATTCGCTGCTGCAGTGTGGTCGAATTTTAACGCGATGGTAGAAAAAAGATTGTCCTAAAACTAAGGAAATACGCTCGCGAACGCTTGTAATATTTTGGGTCAGGTGTGGTACTTGATTGTATCGATTCCTAATCTGTGCCCTCTTTCTCATTTTGAAAACGCCTATGCTCCTCCTCAGTATATATTAACAGATGTGGCTAACTGACCCTATAGGGCATGTGTAACTGCAGAACATATCATTTTGTAGAAACAGTTAGACGGTTTTGCCTACATCATACAGGCCATCAAATAACAACGTACCTGTACCTGATTTTCTACTAGTGCAACATTTTGAGCATCGGTTGAACAAATGAGAAATCATTGTGAAAATCCTCGATATTTAGTGTCACACTCCGTTGGCCAATACCTTTTTTTTCTTTATTACTTCATGTACTCATCTAAATCGTCATTCGCGGCATTTCCAGTGAGCTGAAAGGCAACCACTTCTTTGAGAAGAAAATGCCATCTGTTTTTAAGTCGCAACCTATTTAATTTAATTTTGATCTACCTTTTCCACAGAACAATTACCATGCCGATTCTGCTGTTTGTTTGCTTGATTCTTTACGTCCCATCAACAATCTGTCAGTTATGTGGGGACGGGTCGTCCTGGGTTGAACCAGTTCTAAGCTAGGATTATTGTGTCTTGCTCAAGGACACAACACAGTGACGCTGGTGAAGCTCAAACCCGTGGCCCCTCCGTCTCGAGTCAAGCTCTCTACCACTGAGCCACTGCGCTCCCCCGATTCTGCTGTTACAATGCGAAGGACAGGCCCTGCCAAATGCCCGAGAGGGCGTACATAGTATACAAAGTTTCAAAACCTGCTCCAGGTCCCGAAGTTATAACATCTTTTGGTGCTCAACTCAACCGAGCATGGAATTTTTGCTGTTCATTAATGTAAAGAATTGTTGGCATTTAAATAGTTTATTTAAAATCGGAGAGTTTCTCCATGTAAACAAGGAAACATTAACGTTCAAGTTAACATTTTAATTTTCGCTGGCAGTTGAACATATAATGTCACGGCCAGGTTTTTCCTAATTTCAAAAGTCAATGTGCAAATTTGTGCCCAATTTTATACGGAGATGTGTCCGTGATGACCCATATATGTGCTGGCAAAATATTGGTGCAGAAAAATATCGCACCAGTCGACGGCTACGTCCATTTAGTGCACATTTTCAAACGAAGGCCGACATGGCATGGCACCTCAAGGAATCATTTATGTCAACCTTGAAGAATACGCAAGAAATGAAGTAAGGTTTGACTTACGATTAAATTCAATTATTTTGTTTTACCAGCATCAGTAGGGGTAAGCTACGTCGCTACCCAGTTTCATGTTAGTAACAGCGATGGTCGGATGTCTAAAGGCGTAAAAACTTCGCAACGTTGTGAATGATTCATCGTGACGTCACGCAACGTTAGTTCTAAAATCAACGTCAAGCCGTCCAAAGTTCAAATTCCAATATCTTTTCAAATAATTTGAATATTTTGATCAAACAAAAACGAGTTTACTCTTCATATAATGACCTGTATGAAAATCACAGAATCTCAAAATGGCCAAATTTACCCCGAAGACACATTTTCCCATGGCGCGGCTCATATAAGATATACAGTCTGAAATTTAGTTGTCCAGCATTGTGTGAGCGTAGCGGAAAAACAAAATTTCTGACCATATATCTGACATTAACCACCCCGAGATTTGCCATTAAATTAAATTTACAACCCTATATCCAACTACCGGTATATACCTCCCCAGATGAAAACTTTGAATATGTTTAATATCCCATATAACATAATTACAGGCCCCCTAGTGGAACCTTTAAAACCTTTAGAAACCTTTATTTTAGTTGGAATCCTTTAAAACCTTTTATTTGGCTAAAAAACCTTTAATAACCTTTATTTTGATTTATAAACCTTTAATTTTTGCAAGATCAGTTTGAACATAAGAAATAGACCATAAGTATGTTGACAAAAATGTCTGTGACAGCTATAGTTTTTCAGAAAGCTGTATCCATCCTCAGACCATTGTGTCTACTTAACTCTTGCACCAGGGTGACTATAGTGGTCTGATACTGGTAGTCAGTTTTGCTGAGGCTTCAGATAAAGCAGCAATAAAAAAAAAGAGTGAGGTAGGGTAAATATAAACGCTTTAGGGGTTTTCTTGCTTTACATCCATACTAAACAGCAGAGGTCATGTCAGAATGACTAGTCTATCCTAATCACACTTTTCCTAACCTGGCTTAACCCAATCATTTCACATGCTCATCTTTCACCAGTAACTGACAACTAGTGAAAGAATGAGTCAGACCTGGGAATAGAACCTGCAAAACTCCTGAACATTAGGCTGGACACACCACAACTGCAATGGTAGTCTGTAAAAGCTGGGCTGGGCTCATCCGTTGAACTCTGGGCTCAATTTATCTTGGGCTCGGGTGAACAGGGTTCACTCGGGTGAAGTGTGCTGATTTTCAAATGTTAAAGTCTTAGATTGTCAAATCTGAACAGTGATATCTATACACGAACAAGATTAATGCAGATATATGCATATCTTTCTAAATCTTTATTTAAAAAGGGCATACAATATAAATGGAAGCAACATCGTCTGAAATTCTTCACTTACTGAAGGTTAATTTGCCCCTACAAAATGACCAGAGATGGCTTCTCCTGCTTTCTTGGTTTTCAAAATTTTCCGGAGGAGGACCCCCGACCCCCTTCCAGACTAGGAAATATGATTTATTTTTCAATCCAACACTGCTCAACTCAAGCCTTAGGTTAAAAGTAAGGTTTTCAACTCGGGATTAAAAACTCAAGAGTAATTTTCTATTGATATGTGATTAGATGGCTATATATTTGTTGACTAAGGATTTTCTGTACCCGTACCATTCCGTCATCTATCATAGCAGGGATTTAAAGATCAGGATCCGATAAAATTATACCAAAATTTGATATTGATTGGCTCTTTATTTTTGTTAGAATTTCAATGGAATAACCTTTATTTTGCCTAAAATAGCCTTTATAAAAAACCTTTATTTTCATGAGAGTCAGCTAGGGGGCCTGTAATTAGCTTAATTTTTGGAAGAGAGAAATACTTATAATCTATTTGTCTGTCTTTGTTATTTCTAGGTAGGTTCCAAGAAATTGTCGAAGTTTTTCACCAAATTTGGTGAAGTGGAGTACTGCTATATTGTCAAGGATCACCTGAGGAAATGGTCGAGAGGGTAAGAGATTGGATGAAAATAATACGGTAAATATTCCAAAATTGTGAATACTAGTCTGTCAAAAAGGCCTAGACAAACAGGGCAGACCAAGATCAGACTGCTTCTGAAGAAGCAGTCTGATCAGGGTCTTCCCTGTTTGCTATTCCGACAAGCAATTTGTGAATTCTAGCTCTGATAACTATCATTTTATTTGAGAAAAAAAATAGAAAAATGTTGAAATTTTAGAACATTTACCGTACCGTAAATATACGAGTCAGTACATGAGATTTTGGTACAAAATTGCGCAAAATAAGAAAGAGGGCAAAGATCTTATTAAAGCCCATGTGATATATTCAGCAAAGCTTAAGGTCTAAGTTTTGGTCTTTTTGGTTTGTTGTTTTTTATCTCCCTGTCAACAGCCATGGTCATGTTGAGATGGTCAGTTAACCTAACCTTTTTTTCGTGCGCAAACTTGACTAACCAAGCGGTTAGCCAGTACTTCATGCACATACTTTCGCTTGTAACTGACACCAACTCTTTTTGAATCAGCAGCAGGAGGAGAATGATCGTATAAATTATTTCATGATCAATCTCCACGAAAGTATGGGAATGGGCGGGGATTGAACTAACGAACCCTGGATCTGCAATAGGACTTGCTACTGATTGCGCTATGGGGCCCGCTATTTTGACCAGTACGCAAGATTTTGGTACTTATCAAAGTCGCGCAACCCCCATTTGATATATTCAGCGAAGCTAGAGGTCTAAATTTTGGTCTAGTCCTTCATCTTTATCCATACTTTGTGAATGTCAGCAGCTTGTGCGCAGACTTGCCTGAGCCTTCCTTGCTCGGCAATGCGATAAGTACTAAACATCATGCTCTGGCTCGAATATGATAACAAAGGATTTTAAAATACATTTATCCATGGCTCTTTCCTTGCTATTGATGACTTTTTTTACATCGGCTGATAACCTTTGCAAACAGTTTGGATCCAGATCAGGACCAACGTCCTGTCAGTCCTGATCTGGATCCAAACAGTTTGACTCTCTGATAGTGTTCCTGAAAGAATGTTTTGAAAAGGTTTAATTTGACAAAAAATCAACTTTAAGTTCAAACTTAATGTGACACCTTTTGGGTGGTCATCCTTACATGAACACAGGTTTAGATAAACAAAATTGTTGAGCGTAAAATTGTAAATATTTTCTTGCCCATCAATTTTAACATATGTTTTGGGTGCTCAAAAGAATCGTCTCATTGAGACGGTTCTTTTGAGTACCCACAACATATGTTTTGGTTGAGAAATAAGAAAAATAGTTTTTCAATATGCACTCTAACTAAAGTCCTGCATGAACATACAAAAAATGGAATTAACATGATTTTGGCTCATTTAAAAGTGTTTTTAAGAAAATTTTCAAATTCTATGGTATGACATAAATTGAAGGCTATGTTGTTAATCAGAAGTTTTTATTTTATTATGTTTTGCGATATATAAGTTTCACTAAAATAAACCTTTATTGGGGATATAAGTTATACAAATTTGCCTAGTTTGACTTCCGTTTTGGTAGGCCACACATGCAATACTCGGAATTCTAGTTAAATAAACAAACACTCATGAGTAAACTATGTTCTTTTTTCAGGATTGCTTTTGTTACCTTCAAGACAAGAGAGTCGATGGAGAAAGCTCTTCAAGCCACAGAGGAAAATCTCTTCTTTGACCAGAGGTACTTTTCTGGTTGATTCAGTCCAATTATAAGGCCAATGGCAGAATTACTGTTATAATTTGGCTATAAGAGTGAGAGTGGGCAATAAGATAGAGGATGAGGTTCCTTTCTAAAACAATAAATTAAAAAAAGTCTGGAGTCTATAGTGATGGCTCAGAGGAACCTACACATGGCTGCAGTCTCCCCAGAGCCCTTGAGGCTTGCACACACAAAGTAGGAATGTAGATGAAGGCTCAGGGCAAAATTGGGGTTTCTAGTTCCACAAGATAGCTGCTCATTCATGTTTGACAAGTGACTTTATGCATATGTAAAAAGTAGCAAAATATCATTAGCTGGCTTATTTGTATTTCAAAGGTCAGAGAAGGAAACTCTGACCTTAAATTGTAATTGTTTTCTTACCATAGGTTTAAATAAACAAAACAAAAAATTTCAGCGTAAACTTGTAAATATTTTCTTACCCATAACTTTTAGCATATGTTTTGGGTGCTCAAAAGAACCCTCTCATTGAGACGGTTCTTTTGAGTACCCACACCATATGTTTTGGTTGAGAAATAAGAAAATTATTTTTCTGTTACGCACTCTTAACTAAAGGCCTGTCTTACCAATCAATTGAGAGGAGCGTGGGGGCTCAGTGGTAGAGAGCTTGACTCAGGATCGAGGGTTTACCAGTTCGAGCCTCACCATAGGCGCTGGGTTGTGTCATTGAGCAAGACACTTTATCCTCTGCTTAGTACTGGTTTTAACCCAGGAAGACCCATCCCGACATGACTGAAAAACTGTTGACTGGGATGTAAAGAATCAAACCAAACAAAACTAAATAATTAAAAAATATGAGACGGTTGTTTTGAGTACTCATCTGGAAGCTTGTGTACTGTAAATTCAGAAATTGTCGCGAGAATTTTGTTTCATTTTCAATAAAAGACACATTTGCGAAGTAATAAAATAGCAATTGGGCATGATTTTACCTATATCAGTAAACGACAGAATGATCTCGCACCTTTGTGAGGGTTTTATTTTCACGAAACTTCCAATATGCGAAGTTTCATGAAAATAAAATCCTCGCGAAAATTTCCGAATTTACAGTATCATACAGATGGTAACATTCCATCAGGGAAAAATGGTTAAAACTTTGTTAACTGACTTCAGGCAGATGAGAGTGAAGCCAGCAGAGCTATCCCACAAGACATCATTCTGGAAGGGGAGAAACTGGAAACAAGAACACTCAGAGGAAGAGGAAAGTGAGGTGAGCTTGGAAATAAAGATAAATAGGAGGAAAATGAGGATAGCTTCGGGATAAAGAAATAAGTATGAGGAAAATTAGGATAGCTTTTGGATAAAGATATGAATATGAGGAAAATGAGGTAAGCTTAGGACTAAAGATAAATCTTTGAGGAAAATGTGGTGAGCTTAGAAATAAAAAGAAATTAACCCCTTCACTGCCTTACCCCGAGCAATGCTTGGGGTGAATACCGCTCCCTATACGCCATAACCCAGAGCGTTGCTCGGGGTAAACACTATGTTGTTTATGTGCGCGTTGTTAGCACGATAATATTCAAGGGACAGATCTGCTCTATAATGAAAGAGTTAACTTTTCCAAGATTTATATCATAATTCGGCGGCCGAAAGCTTGCTTTTCACAGGGAAAAACAGCCCTTTTGATGAAGAACTCGTTTTTGTTTTAAAGATGGCTGGTGATCATGGCATTAGTCTGTTGTGTTTCTTTGAAGTAGAGGTTATTTTGGAAGTCTAAAATGGCTTGTATATAGATGACAATTGATATTAATTTGAATCAGCAATGGTAAAGGAAGAAATTCCTGTCATTCTCACTTTTTTGAACCATTGTTTCCCAACCATTCCAAAGCAATGATGTTGTAAAGGAAAGTAGACATTCATGTATTTTCAGCGGGTGAAAAAAAAAATTTTGACATGCTATCACTAGAAAACATGTACCAAATGTCTCAGTCAAGCAGGAAAAAATTTGGTGTAAATCCCTACAGTGGTTATGATTTTGTATGAAATTATATGTAACACCATAATAACATCAAAAAAGTTGTATTTTCTTCCGGTGTATTGCGTGCATTTATTATGGCAGAGAAGGGGTTAAAGGAAACACGGGGTAAGCTTAGGTAGGGATAAAGATATTTGTTTATTTGTTTAATTTGATTTTTTGCGTCCCATCAACAATCTTTCAGTTATATAGGGATGGGTCTTCCTGGGTTGAACCAGTACTAAGCTAGGATATCATAAAGATATGAATATGAGGAAAATGAGGTAAGCTGAGGACTAAAGATAAACAGTAGGTAAGCTTAGGGATAAAGATAAATATGAGGTAAGCTTAGGATTAAGATAAATAATAGGAAGATGAAAACAAGCATTAGACTGAAGATAAATATGAGGTAAGCTTAGGTATAAAGATAAATACATAGAAATGAGGATAGCTTAGGGATAAAAATAAATACATAGAAATGAGGATAGCTTAGAGATAAAAATAAATACATAGAAATGAGGATAGCTTAGGGATAAAGATAAATACATAGAAATGAGGATAGCTTAGGGATAAAGATAAATACATAGAAATGAGGATAGCTTAGGGATAAAGATAAATACAAAGAAATTAGGATAGCTTAGGGATAAAAATAAATACATAGAAATGAGGATAGCTTAGGGATAAAGATAAATACAAAGAAATGAGGATAGCTTAGGGATAAAGGTAAAAAAAAAATGAGGTGAGCTTGGACTGAAAATAATTCTAAGGAGGAAAATGATGTAAGCTTCAGAATAAAGATAAATAAGAGGAAAATAAGGCATGCTTAGGGGTATATATAAATAAGAGGAAAATGATGTAAGCGTAAGAATAAAGACACTGTTTTCAAAAGAAGGTATAGAATTTCTATACCCAGTTTGGTTATTACAGGTAGGTAAAATGTGGTAGAGGATAAATAGCACAGCAAAATCTGTTAGTGTTGCTTTAAGATGGATTTTAACGAGGTCAACTTCTTCTTCAATATAGATCATCATGTGGATGAAAAAAAGTGTGGATCCAGATCAGCTTGCTTCATTAGAAGCCAGCTGATCTGGATCTACACTACTTTCAAAAGCAGATATAGAATTTTGATAAAGTTATGTGCGCTGTGTGGTTATTAGGTCATATATGGGCCTCATAGGGACAAAACCTGTCTTTGCGGTTTCTGACAAAATTAGATACAAACCAGTGTTCTCAGCTACAGAGACTAGCTAGAAAATTGACATTTGGTTTGTATCATGTTTCGATATGATAGTTTGCAAAAAGTGAATAACAAAGGCGCTGATCAGTCTGCACAGATGTGCAGGCTGGTCTACGCCTTTAATGTTTGCAGACCCCCCAAGACAGGTTTTTGCATCAAGACCCATATGGTAGAGGATTAATAGCATAATAAAAACTGTTGTTGTTTTTTTTTGGAAACGAGGTCAACTTCATCTTCAATATAGATCATTGTGTGGATGAAAAGCAGTGTGGATCCTGATCAGCTGGTTTCATAAGAAGCTAGCTGATCTGGATCTACACTACTTTCAAAAGCAGATATAGAATTTTGAAAAGTTATGTGTGCGGCATTGTTATTAGGTCATATATGGTAGAGGATAAATAGCATAACGAAAACTTTTATTTTTCTAGAAATGAGTCAACTTCATCTTCAATATAGACTTATTTTGTGGACGAAAAGCAGTGTGGATCCTGATCAGGTGGCTTCATAAGAAGCCAGCTGATCAGTGGATCTACACTGTTATTCAAAAGGGGATATAAAATTTTGAAAAAAGTTATTTGTCCAGTGTGGTTATTAGGTCATATATTGGGGTTCGTTCTGGTATGGCCGGTTGGTGAGCCGCCAGCTAGTTAAACGTAATGGTTACCAATTCCTAGCCTGCCTGGTGCCTGGCAAAAGGATGGGATTTGGGAAGTAAATGTGGCAAGTTGAGGTGTCTCATTAGTCAGAAATGGCTGGCCCTTTCAATAGGGGTGACACTATAATAAACAAGCACTTTACTTTTATATGATAGAGGATGAATAGCATAAAAAATGTTTTCATTTTTTAGAAAAGAGGTGAACTTCATCTTCAATATAGATCATTGTGTGAAAGAAAAGCAGTGTGGATCCTGATCAGCTGACTTCATAAGAAGCTAGCTGGTCTGGATCTACACTGTTTTTCAAAAGGGGTTATAGAATTTTGATAAAACTATTTGCCTAGTGTGGTTATTAGGTAAAATGTGGTAGAGGATAAATAGCATAGCAAAATCTGTTCATATTACAATGACTCAGTGGTAGACTACTTTACTCCAGATTGAAGAGTAGAGGGTTTGAGTCTCACTGGAGACACAGTGTTGTGCCTTTGGGCATGCTGCTTAACCCTCAGCTTAGTACAAGTTCAACCCAGGTAAAGTCCTGACTTGACAAAAGTTGTTGACAGGGATGTGAAACTTCAACACTAACAAATTACTTTTAGATGGATGTTAACGAAACTAGTGATTTCCCCGAGGCTTGTAGAAGTGCTACAGAGATAGACGGCCTCTTTGATGAGCTGATGATCAAGATCTTCACATATCTCACGGTGAAAGAAAAGATGGGAGTAGAAAGAGTATGTTGGCGCTGGAAACATTTGGTACAGAGGTCATGGTCTGTCCAGAAAACACTTCATTTCCAGAACATGTTCAAGAGATTTGGAGGTATGGTAACTTTTGAGGCCCTCCCAGGGTTTTGGGGACAGGGGATAAAGGGTATTTATTTTAATGGAACAAAGGCCATATTTGGTTAGAATAGAAGGACAAGTACATTATTGCTGGAAACATTTGGTACAGAGGTCATGGTCCGTCCAGAAAACACTTCATTTCCAGAACATTTTCAAGAGGTTTGGAGGTATGGTAACTTTTGAGGCCCTCCCAGGCTTTGTTTTGGGAAAAGGGGATAAAGGGTATTCATTTTAACCCTTCCACCGCCAATCGCAACAAAAGTCGTCTGCTTTTCTTGTCTGCTGAAATGTTTAAGAAGCCTCTATTGCAAATAGTGTGGACCCAGATCAGACTGCTCCTATAGGAGCAGTCTGTTCTGGGTCCACGCCGTTTGCTTCGATACTTAATTCGTCAGTAATGTTAAGCAATTATTTGCAGCAGACGACTTCAGCAGACAACATTTTCAGATGCATTTTTTTCTTGGCGCTTTAAGGGTTAATAGAACAAAGGCCATATTTTGATGGGAATAGAAGGACATGAACATTATTGGGGAACAGGGAACAAACAAAAATTTGAGGGGCTGGGAATACAGTTACAAGCCATTTTATATTAGGGGAAAAAGAGATTAGGTACCCCCTCACTTCTATAATTCAAAAGCACTTTTCTTTTAGACCATCATTTTCGTTTTCCTAATCTAAAAGAGAAGATGGATAGTTGGGGAAAAAATTAAGAGAGAACATGAGCTTTTAATGTCACCTCATGGGTTTCCAGAATTTGTTCAATGTCACCTCAAGTATTCCCAGAATTTGTTCAAGACATTGCAGGGGACAAAAATATTTCAATATTGCACTTGTCCTGCAGGACATTGTCAAGTGACTTACAATTTTCACTTATCATGCAAACACATGCTCTTATTCTTTAAAAGCGCATGCAATAAAGAGCATTTATGGGAGTAATAATTATGTGATATGACTATATCACTGCTAAAATGATATTTATCCAGTCAGTTTTATAACTGCATCCCATATGCTCACAACAGGATTTAACAGTCAATACTCAGAAAATACTAGTTTCACCCTCAGATTTTTCACCCTCACCCTCGAGGAATTCTTCCCAAAGCACTCGTCCTACAGGACAAGTGCTTTGGGAAGAATTACTCGTCCTTTCTAGATTACACTCGTAATTACGAGTGGATGAGTGGAATTTTTGTCCCCTGCATTGAATGGTACAACAGTCCCCTAGATAAAGTGCACAATTAAAATATAATTTTATTATTTCTCAACCAATTATACGTGGTGACTGGGTACTCAGTGGTTCTTTTGATCACCCAAAACTTATGTTATAACTGATAGAAAAGAAAACATTCACAATTTTACACTCAATTTTTTTATCTCCACGTAAATGTACAATAACTAGCCTTTCAAGTCAGACTTAGTCAGATTCACACAGTGCTTACATAGGTCAAGATCAGAAATAGTTTCGGGTCTAAAATGGTAGATATTTTCTTACGCATCAATTTTAACATAAGAAATAAGAAAAATAAGGAATAAGTGAACTAATTTTAAATTACACTAATCTAGAGGCCTTGCAACAGTAGTGGTTCTGATCAGACTATTCCTGACCTTCAAGAGCAGGAATATCTTGGTCTACACTTGTAGCCTGTGTTGGTTTTGACATACAACTATTTTTTGAAAACTTATGAATATCCATCATATTTTAGTTTTATAAAGCTTCATACATGTATGTAAATTAAACCTTTATCCCATAATGGCTGTATGCCTTAACCCTTAATGCCCCAATCGCAACAAAAGTCATCTGGATTTCTCATCTGCTGAAATGTTTAAGAAGCCTCTATGGAAAACAGTGTGGACCCAGATCAGTCTGGGTCCACACTGTTTGCTTCTTTACTTAATTTGTCAGTAAGTTAGGCAATTATTTGCAGCAGACAACTTCAGCAGACTACATTTTCAGATGCATTTTTTTCTTGGTGCTTTAAGGGTTAAGAGGGGGATCATTCACATCAGCAGTTAGGTCTATAAAAAGTAGATTTAGCAAATACCAGATCTCCAGATAAGAGTGGGCAATTCAAAACTCATTTTCTTATTTCTCGACCAAAACATATGTTGTGGGTACTCAAAAGAACTGTCTAAAGGTGACCGTTCTTTTGAGCACCCAAAACGCATTTTAAACTGAAGGGTATTAAAAGGATATTATAAAAAAAGCGAATTTTCTTATTTCTCAACAAAAGCAATTATGTTGTGGGTACTCGAATCGTCTCAGTGAGACTGTTCTTTTTTAGCACCCAGCTTTGTATACAATTTGAAAAACATCTTTGGGATAATGCTTTAATACTTTACATATAGGATCTTAAATGAGTGCTCATGCTTTATAGGATTTATTAAAGGAGTTGGGGAGAAGAGATGAAATGCGAGGCTTGCCGAGCATTTTATCTCTTTTTCGCAATGAGTTTAATAAATTCAATAATACAAGATCATGAATGTTAGGTTCTATTTATCATATGATATTAAGATTACTTTGAAATCTTATTTCTGCAGTAAAAACGTCATAATTTTATCATTATGAGAATCTGTAAACCATTAGTGGTTTATCGATTTTATTGCATTGCGTTATTTCACTCCCAGACGCGACGTCACATGATAAATGTATTTATCAACAGGTCTTACAGACAAGTGGTTAAACTCAGTTCTATCAAGATGTGGTCAATATCTCGTCAGACTCGACTTATCAGCCTCACCTAGGCTTCTCACAGACTTTGCAATGGATGTTATCGGTAAGTTATAGAAAAAAATACCAAAATTCAATTTTTCCCCTATTTAAGATAGCGTTAAAGATCTTAGATGCCAGCTGAATTTTTATTGATATGGGGAAATTTTACCTGAATCCCTTTAGCAAAATCAGATCTAGTAGTGGGTCCACTCCATCTGTCTGTCCGTTTGTCCGTACTCACAAATGGACCCTTGTTGGGTACATAAAATTTCCGAAAGTTTTTAAAAAATCATTTACGGAAAAATAAAACATTTGCATATAAAGGGAGCTAATAAACTCAAAATGAAGTTTGTTCCGCAAAAATTTTCTAGGTTTAGTTGGGTACTTGCGCTTTCTTGGCTACTTTTTCTACCAGCTGTGTAGCCCAGTCGGTAACGTCTCTGTCAACAGATGTGATTCTGACTGTAGATCCAGGGGTCACGAGTTCAATCCCCGCCCGGTCCCATGCTTTCGTGGAGATTGATCATGAAATAATTTCTATGGTCATTCTCCTCCCTTCCGCTGAATCATTCAAGAAGGTTTGTTGTCAGTTACAAGCGGAAGTATGTGCACAAAGTACTGGTTAACTGCTTGTTCAAGCTGGCCCAGGAAAAAGTGTAGTTATGTTAACTGACCATCCCACCATGACCATAGCTGTTGACTTGGGACGTAAAGCAACGAAACAAACAAACAAAACTACTTTTTCTAACATTGTAAGTACCCAGTACCCAACAAGAATCCAAGTGTAAGAGCATCCATTCATCTTTCCACAACACTTTTGGGGTGCCTAGTTTGTGTAATTTGTAACTCTAACAGTTTTCTATACTTTAAATTCAAACTTTGCCTAATGATTGTTCATACATTGAAGATATGCATCTTCCATTTTGTGCACATTTGATAAATATTTTATTTTTATGGGTGTTGAACTTAGATATTATTTTCCATCCGAAATGCGTAGGGTGTGTCAGGTTTGTGTAATCTGTAACTCAAATAGTTTTCATTCCTTTATATTCAAACTTTGCATAATGATTGTTCACACATTGAAGTTGTGCATCTCTTAATTTTGTGCACATTTGATAAATATTTTCACATTTTGTACGTGTGTTGAACTTAGACATTTTTTCCATCCAAAATGCATAGGGGGTGTCTGTTTTGTGTCCGAAATGCGTAGGGTGTGTCAGGTTTGTGTAATCTGTGACTCCAACAATTTTCATTCCTTTATATTGAAACTTTGTATAATGATTGTTCATACATTGAAGATATGCACCTCCTATTCTGTATACATTTCGTGTATTTTTTTCATTCATTTTGGGGGTTTTGAACTAGACATTTTTTCTGTAAAATCCTAAGAGGGTGTCTGGTTTGAGTATTTAAATCTGTAACTCCAAAAGTTTCAACTTTGCATAATGATTTTTCATACATTGAACATGTGCACCTTCTATTTTGTGCACATTTGATAAATATTTTCTTATTTTTTAAGTCTGTTGAACTTAGATATTTTATCCATCCGAAATGCTTACTGGGTGTCTGGTTTGTGTAATCTGTGACTCCAGCAGTTTGCATGCCTTCAGATTCCTACTTTATAAGTTATGATTGCTCACACATTGAACATGTATGCAGCCTATAATTTGTGCACATTTGGGATTGTTGAAATTATTAGACATTACCTTTGGAGTGCTTACATTGTTTATTTGTGTGTAATCTGTAATTCAAACAGATTTCATTCCATTATGTTCAAACTTTGCATAATGATTGTTCACACATTGAAGATGTGTACCGAGGACATAGGTCCAGAGCAGAGTTTGATCTTGTTAACTTTTACCCATGTTGAGTACATCAACTCTTTGCCTACTGTCGGCTGATTACATTTGTAAACAGTTTGGACCCAGATCAGGCTGGACAAAATGTCTAGCCTGATCTGGATTGAAAATGTGTGACACTCTGATGATATTCCTGTAAGAATTTTTCAAGAAAGTTAAGTTTGAAAAAAATCAGCTGAGAACAAATTTATTTATTTATAGGTAAAAACTGCCCAGACCTCTCTGAGTTGGACCTCTCTCACGTGAAGATCACAAATATTTCCATGAAAAATCTAGTGGCCTGCTGCAAATCTTTAAAGGTAAGATGTGAGCAAAAACACAGTAAAAGAGCTATCCAGTCACAACCTAGGATTAGATACTATAGTTGGTTAGGTAATGGTGTCCCTTCCTCACCCCCACCCTGACCCTTTCTGAAGAGAAGGGGGACGCTCATTTTGGTGTTGATCTGGTTGGCATCAGTTCGACCGTACTAGATATCTCAAGAATCAGTTTGGAGTGCTGTGGCTCATTGGAAGAGCGCTTGACCCAAGACCGAGGGGCCGCAGGTTCGAGTTCACCGGCATCACTGTGCTGTGTCCTTGAGCAAGAACATTAATTCTAGCTTAATACTGGTTCAACCCAGGAAGACCTGTTCCTTTATAACTGAAAGATTGTTATTGGGATGTAAAGAATCAAATCAAACAAACAAACATCAAGAATCAGTTAACAGATTTAAAAAAAAAGTGTCTATAACAACATTAGGGAGTGATGAAGACTTGATCCTTCACAGGTCACTGTAGGACTTCAACTGCCTTATTTATGCATTGCATCTCCTGAGCCACTGGATGTATTTTGACAAAATTCCATGGCTAATTTTGGAATCATTACATAACTTGTGCTCCTAACAAATTCTGATGGTGGATGTTCATATTTGGTACAAAGGCTGCCTTTGGTGTGATGGTAGTTGACAATAAAGTTTTCCGATTGCTGATATGACCTCGGAATCAAAGGTCAAGCAGGTCTTTAGTTAAGAGTGCATACCAAAAAATTAATTTTCTTATTTCTCGACCAAAACATATGTTGTGGGTACTCAAAAGAATTGTCTCAATGAGACGGTTCTTTTGAGCACCCAAAACATATGCTAGAACTGACGGGTAAGAAAATATTTGCAATTTTATGCTCAATAATCCTGTTTATCTAATCCCATGGTCAAGGTCAAAATACTTGAAATCTTTCTATATGGCCTGTAACACCAACATTTTTAGATATAAGTGTTGCATATTTGAAACACTGGTAGATGACAAAGAAGGTATTTAATTGCTGATATGACTTAAGAGACAAAAGTCATGTTTTGAAAAAATAATACGGTAAATGTTCTAAAAAGCTTTAACAATTTTCTCTTTCTGTTCTCAAATAAAATGTTGGTTTTCAGGGCTGGAATTCTCAAAATGCTTGTCAGAATAGCAAACAGGGAAGATCCTGATCAGACTGCTTCTCTCAGAAGTAGTCTGATCTGGATCTGCACTGTTGTCTAGGCCTTTTTGACAGTCAACTGGTGTTTGATATTTTAGACCATTTACGGTACATGTTTATGGTATTTAATGTAAGTACCGATATTTGTGATGGACCTTCCCATGGAATAACCCCATTCTATACTAGAGGACTTTGAAAAAGCATCACCAATATAGCTGCTAGTTAACCCACTTTAGTTTTGATTCCTGACTAAACAGAAATTTATCCTGGGTTTCTTTCACGATTGCACATTCATCACTGAACGATTTTAAATGCATTGACAGCACGGTATGCTCAAATTAGCACCGCTTTAAAGATGCAGACATACCACATCCACTCTGATTACCATGGTCGAGCAATTAAATTCAACAACATCTTGAGCCATTCAAAGTTTCAAATGTCTTCGTTCAGTGTTGTTGGAAGAGGATTAGGACATATACAAATCACAGATTATGCATAAATTACACTTGTATTACGTTTCTTTTGTATTGTGCAAGTGACGTTAACTTAAACTTTGAAGACGTTCTCGATCACCTGATAACATGTCTCCTGCCATGATTTACATCAAAATGTATTACCCACTCTATTGTCAGTGTAAGTAATAAATGTATGTAATGAACGTGTACATAAAGGTAACTTATGGAAATGTTTCTGAAAAGGAGCTGTAAACTGATGTTCAAATTTGACATTTATTTTCAAAATCTTGAAGATCTCAATTACTTTAGATTAGAAAAAGACTACAAACCACGTTACTGGTTTTTGTATTATACACGCCACAATTTTAAACACAAAAATTGACCAAAAAGCATCAACTGACTTAGCAGAATGACGCTGTACGTACCCATGTTACGTCATCAGCAACATGGCATTATGATACAGTCAAATTAACGACTGATTCAAACTAATTCTGGGTTGCACATTAAAACCTGTAAGTAACTTTCCAATCGCATATATCGCTTGTGAGGAAAGAGCAAAAATATGGTGATGCCTTTTCAAAGTCCTCTAGTATAGTTGTTTTTGTTCATTTTTTCAGTGGGTAAGGTTAAAGGGCTGTTTACACATAGGAGACAAAGGGTAAGTTACCTTTCTTTAAATTCTGAATTTAAAGCCTGTCTGACACAGAACACGGTTGGGCACACGGTTCCAATACGGTATACTTGGTTATACACGGGTTGACTGGTACGAGTATTGAGCTCCAACTGTGCCTGGGGATGAGTTGGTACGATTTAGACTAGAATGTAGCAGGAGTATGTACGAACAAAGCACGGATATACTCGGTCAAGCAAGGTTTGTCACGGTTTAAAAAGTATTTGCAAAGCAATTTTCATACGACTGTTTTACGGTTCCAAGTACGGTCTAGTACAGTCTGTTACGGCCTTGTACGATTAAACGCAACTTTTACCAGATTAACTGGACATTTACAGGGTTTACATATGGTCCCACCGACTTTTGTTCGAGTTTGATTCCATACGATTTATATACGATATTGACATGGTTGAGTTCACTCGTGGAGTGGACTTCATGTGCAGTTGTATATACGGTCTCGTACAGCTCACACTGTCTCTCAAGGTCTTGTATGATCGCTAATAGGATTATACACAGACATGGCACCCGTGTCAGTTTTTTAAAAGTTTTAAAAATCAAAAACGGCTTTCACGGATACACTCGAATGGCCCGAGTGTAACTGGGATAAGGCCACGGCTGGTTAGGTTGTATGTACAGTTTACATGGATAGACAACCGTATTAGCTGTGTGTTCTGTGTCAGACAGGCTTAAGATTTGCAAATGTCTGGACACCTTTCTTAAAATAAGATTTGTTCTATTCCACAAGAATTGTAAAAATCTGGACCCCCCTCCCCCCCCCCCACCTTTGCAAACTAGCTTCCATTTATCTGAAACATTTTTAATTTTTATGCCCCCGCCATGACAATGTCCGGGGCATTAAGTGTTACCCCTGTCCGTCCGTCCATACTTACTTTACATATGTACGTACGTCTGTCCCAACAACGTCCGCTCTCAAAGTCAAATACTTTTGATCAGAAATTTATGAAACTTGGTCACATTGTTAAGTACCATGATGTCTACTTCAAGTTCGATAATGGTCCATATCGCACCATACTTTCAGCAGTTATGGCCCTTTGTTTATGAAAATTCACTGTTTTAAACGATGTCCGCTCTCTAAGGTGAATAGTTTTGATCAGAATTTTATGAAACTTGGTCACATTGTTAAGTACCATGCTGTCTTCTTCAAGTTTGATAATGGTCTATATCGCACCATGCTTTAAGGAGTTATTGCCCTTAGTTTATGAAAAATCATCGCTTGAAACGATGTCTGCTCTCTAAGAATAGTTTTGATTATATCTCTATGAAACTTGGTCTCAATATTAAGTACCATAATTTCTTCTTCAAGTTCGAGAATGGCCTATATCACATCACGCCTTCAGAAGTTATTGCCCTTTGTTAATGACAGTTCCCTATTAATGCGAATTTGGCAGTAGCGGGGGCACCCGTGTCCCATGGACACATTTCTAGCTTTTCATATGTAATCATACTACTAGTCAGCCTTCAGTCTAATTAGTGTCTCAGTTTTGTCTAACTGATTTGTATTAGTTGTCAAAATTTGAGTGAAGATGCAAGTAAATTTTATTGGCCAGTCTTAATTTTAAATATTCTGTGAAAAAGGAAGTCATGGCGATAAAAAGAACTGTTACTGGATAAATACTCCATCAATAGACACATTATGAAAGTTTATGTTAAAATGATTCCAAAATTTTATTGTGGTATAAAAAATGCATGCAAACAAAAATATCATGAAAATTCTTAAAAATTCCATTCTAGCTATCTCATGGGTCCAGATAATGAAACGTTTTGAGAGTAAAATTGCAAAATATTTTTACCCATCAATTTAAATATGTATTTTTGGTGCTCAAAAGAACCCTGGCATGGAGACCGTTCTTTTGAGTACCCACAACATATGTTTCGGTTGAGATTTCAGAAATATATATATTTTCAATTCTGCACTCTTTTCTGGAGATCTTGCCATCTGCCTGTTCCAGTGTTATCGTTGAATTCCAGCTGTGTCTGGAATACACTAAACCTGTCTTAAACGGCCACTCAAAAAGAAGACAAACAATTGGTTTTCAAGACCGATTATTGCTTAATGCAGGGCAAAAGTATTGCAGAATGCTCCAAGAGAGCATTCTGCGATACTTTTGACCTTCATTAAGCTACCATTTGTCATTAAGACCTTCGTTTTGTCTATTTTTTAGTGGCTGCTTAAGACAGGTTTTACTGTGGTCAAATTCAACTGTGATTGGGCTTCGACGTGAGAAAGCCTGATTTTTGCATGTGAAACAAAGGTGCAGCCCAGCCTGCGTATCTGTGCAGTCTGATCAGCACCTTTCTTATTCTCTTATGACCTAACTTGACCCAACAGGAAATGGCTTACATACAAGCTTAAAGCTTACTGTCAGATCCTGAATATATTAACATTGTATATATTTGTCTACATGCATATTATCTGAATAAAATATTGTTTAAACCAACTTGATACACACAAAATTTCCATACTATCACTAGTCTCTGTAGCTGAGCAGACTGGTTTGAGTTTATCTCCTCACAAACCCTGAAGACAGGTTGTCTTGCGTTAAGGCTCATTTGTTTTGCTTTTTCAGGTTACAAGATTTGTTTTCTGGTAGCCAGCACCTACAATATATTGACCTGTCTAATCTCACACAGATAACTGGCAAGGTACCTTATATATTCTACATATAGCATAATTACCATGAATATTATACAGTTATTTCATGCCTGTTTGTAGTATAGTCAAAACTATTACCCCGAGGTGCCGTGGAGGACCTGATGCACTATTGCATGAGGCCGAAGGTTAATAGTTTGACTATGCTACAAACAGGCATGAAATAACTGTTTTATTACTCAACCCATTTGAAGAAATACTTAGCAGCGTTCCTTGAATGGAGTTGCTGTTGGCGATGCGGTTTTGTTGCAAAGCAGAAAATTTCACAAAATTTGCTCAATTTTGGTCTCAAAATGTTCAGCTCATTCTTACTAAAACAATGAGTACCCACCATTTAAGTTTCCGACCATAAACAACGGAGTTATTGGAGTTTAAAGTTGCCAAACCATGCCTCATTTTCACCATTGTTGCATAACGTCTACTTTCATAAATGAACTGTACGCGCATCGTCGTCGCGCATGTCAATAAGCAACTGTGTGTTTTTAACAGGGAAGCGGGAAATCAGGCCATGTTATAGTGCCAGTCAATAGTCAAAAATATTGACTGATCAATAGTTCAGTAACTCATGACCGGGCCGCGTAGCGCAGTCGGTAACCTGTCTGGCTACAGATGCTTGTCTGACTGCAGATCCAGGGATCACGAGTTCGATCCCGACCCGGTACCATACTTTCGTGGAGATTGATCATGAAATAATTTCTACGGTCATTCTCCTCCCTTCCGCTGATTTATTCAAGAAGGGTTGTTGTCAGTTACAAGCGAAAGTATGTGCACAAATTACTGGTTAACCGCTTGCTCAAGCCTGCCCAGGAAAAAGTGTGGTTAAGTGAACTGACCGTCCCCCAATGACCATAGCTGTTGACATGGGACGTAAAGCAACAAAAACAAACAAACAAACAAGCTCATGACATAGCAAAAAATAGACAATTACTCCATATATAGACGGTTGGGTAATAATCAGACATACAGCGCTGAAGGAACAGTCTGATTGTTGGGTCCATACAAATGGACTGAGTTATAAGTGATCTAATAATAATAGGAAAATGACTATAAATGGTCATTTTCCTATCATTTCTTTGTAAAATTCCATGGTAGCAAAATTTAGAAACCAGAACATAGCCGTGTTATATCAAAATCTGTGTTATTATGAGGTGTGTTATAAAGGGACCGCAGTGTTTGTTCCATATAGCATAATTACGCTAAATATTTCGACATAGCTCTGATGGAACTGTCTGATTAGGGTTTCCACACGCTTGGTTTGGGGTCCATACGAATGGACTGTGTTATTAGTGATCTATAATATCAGACAATTTTAAATTTTACTAAGAAATAATAGGAAAATGACCTTAAATGGTCATTTTCCTATCATTTCTTTGTAAAATTCCATGGTAGCAAAATTTGGAAGCCAGAACATGACAGTGTTCAGGCCCCAAGATAAGAGTGAGTAACTGAAAATTATTTTCTTATTTCTCAATCAAAACATATGTTGTGGGTTCTCAAAAGAACCGTCTCAATGAGCGCCCAAAACACATGTTTAAACTGATGGATAAGAAAATAGTTACAATTTTACACTGAAAATATTTGGTTAACTGTTCCTATGGTGTTATATCCAAATCTGTGTTATTATGAAGTGTTATAAAGGGACTGTGTGCTTGACTCGAGACCGAGGGGCCGGGGGTTTCAAGCCCCACCGGCGTCACTGTGTTGTGGTCCTTGAGCAAGACACATTTATCCTAGCTTAGTACTGGTTCAACCCAGGAAGACCTGTCCCTTTATAACTGACAGATTGTTGATTAGACAAAGAATCAAATCAAACAAACAAATATTCAGACATAGCTCTGAAAGGACAGTCTGATTGGGGTTTCCCTTAATTGCCAGTCAATTGCTGTATTTTCCGTATAGCCTCAGGTTTTTATGCAGAGCCCAGTGGCTCATTAGAGTGTTAGACTTGAGATGGAAGGGTTGCTAGTTTTACACTTTCATATGACAATACTGAAAATTGCTATGCTTTTTTCATTAATTTATTCTCAATGGCTACTTGTGGAAGGTACTCTTTGTAACAAAGTAAAGGCTACTTATATTTTAGTTTAAATAGAGGATCTTACATGAATGCTCATGTTTTATTGAATTTATTAAACAAGTTCGGGAAAAGAGATAAATGTGAGGCTTGCGGGGCATTTAGCTCTTTTTCACAATGAGTTTAATATAATTCAATAATACAAAAGCATGAATGTTAGTTCTATTTATCATATGACATTAAGATTACTTTGAAATCTCATTTCTGCCGTAAAAACGTTATAATTTTACCATTATGTAAGCAACGCTGTTATGGATGTCATAACCACAGGGGGTTAACTCAGTCACAGTGCGGGGTGATTCTTTATGAAAGTTGTCAATGATGCTTTATGAAAAGGGTTACAGGTTCTTTACTTTGGGTTAATGATTCTTGACAATATGCGATGCTCATGCCAGAAACGGGGTGAAAATGGTTATATTAGACAGTTTTAGTGTCAAATTTTGTTAAAAGACATATGAGCAGCATGTTTTATGATAGTCTATGCATTTATCATACAGTTTAGCTGTCCAACAATTCACCAATTACAATAGAGATGCTAAGTTGCAACAAATGCCACATGTGTATATTTCATAGTTTTATCGAGCAAAACATGCTTGGAAACGAACCATTATATTATATATTTGGTATATGAAGCTTAAATTCTTCCTTAAATATACGTTTTAGCCAATTTCAAAATTTTTCGAAGTTAATGGTTCTTTATGAAAGGTTACAAATGCTTTATGAGCCTAAAACTCGGGTTACAGGTTCTTTTAGAAAGTTGTTACATATTCTTTATGAAAGAAGTTACAGGTTCTTTATGAGACAAATGCAATTTCGTCCTGATATTACAGCCGTAATGCATTTTTTGTAGGGGTGACTATTGCAGCCAAAAATGACTATTGCGATAGTATTGACATTGCAGGAAGTACCATTGCGATACTATTACTATTGTGGACTATCATTGCAATACTATTGTGATACTATTGTCTGAAACATTTATGCTTGTTTGAAAGAGAAAATTAAGAATATGGTAGGATTTTTCTGCACGAACGGGTACCAATTTTTGTATAGAAACAAGAGAAAATTTCAGAATAATGTAATAGTCTTCTAATTTTGCTGAAATGCATGAAAGACAACAACATATACATCTTATTGCCATTTAACTGTCTTTTTGGGCATAACCAAGCAATTTTAAAGTAAAAATCCCTATGTCTAAAAACTATTTAAACTATTGCGATAGTGAAAAGACTATTGCCGATACTATTGACATTGCCACTTTCCTATCGATGCAGTAACATTGCCTAGCTTACTATTGCGATGCATCGATAGTCCGGTGTATTGTTACATCCCTAATTTTTTGCACCAATAAATGGGCCGCAATATGAGATTTCCAACAATGTGGTATGTGCGAGCACCAAAGGCTTAGACCAGCTTGCGCATATGTGCAGTCTGATCAGAGCATTTGCTAGTCGCTTAAAAACTATTGACCGATTAGCATTTGAAGTTTCTAAGCTTAAAAGGAGGCCGCACAGGCTCGTCTGAGCCTATTCGTGCCAAAATGCCACAATGTCCATATGCGGATCCAGAGGGGGGGATAGGGGGTCCAGACCACCCCCCCCCCTGGAAAATCACAAGTTATAGTTATATGGGTTTCTATTGGACCCCCTACCCTGGAAAAAGTTGGACCCCCCGCCCCCCCCCCCCCCCAGGAAAATGTGTAATAAAACCATTGGACCCCCTCTTTAAACTGTAAAATAAGTTGAGGAGCCTGGACCCCCACCCCCCCACCCCCCCCCCCCCCCCCTGACACCCTGACAAAAAATTCCTGGATCCGCGCATGGTGTCCTGGTACAAATATCTTTGGTGGTGTTGGGTTGTATTGATGCTGTACTGGAAAAAAATTGAATTTCGACCTTAAGACCCCATCCCCAGGTTCTGGGGAGGTAGGAGAGGGGTTAGGAGAGGGGAAAGTCAACCATTTTTCCGTCATGTTAGGGCATCCCACACTTTACTGGGTAAGCTTGCCCTATTTCCCCACAGACAACAAATCTCGGAATCATCAAGAATCGATGTAAGGATTCATGGAGAATTTTTTTTCAATTAATTCGTTATGTTCTACGATTCAGTTACGAAATAGGTAAGAAACAGATACGAATATTTGTGGGATTCGTCTGGATTCGGCCTGAGTGCCGAATTCACTACGATGTTCAGTAACCCTATAAATAAGTTAAAGGATAGATCACGAATTAGTTGAGAATACGCCGAATGCAGCACGAATTGGATACGAATTAACAGAAATCCGCGACGATTCGTGATGATTCGCGAGATTTTCTCTCACCTCTCGCGACAGTTATAAAAAAAAAGCCCATCCATGCTTGGGGGGGGTCAGTTCCAAAATGAACGTTCCTCGTTTGTCAGCTGTAGAATTGATCCTGCAAATTGAGTGTCTAAAACAGCTACTTATATAGCTAGAAGAAAACAACTACGTTAATGTCGAGAGGCCCTGGCCCTGGCTCTTTGACTTGGAAAAGTATGGTAACTCACCATCAGCAAAACCACCAGCCAGGAGCTACTGACTGATCCTGATTGTGCTCCTGAATCTGCCAAATCTGTTTCCACTTCCAGGACTGGCTCGAATGTATGCGCGTGATGGGGTAGTTACTCTAAGGGAAAGTCCTTCTACTATCTCTTCCTTGGTTTCATTGCTTGTCTTAATATCCCGATTACCCACGAATGAGTTAAAAGAGTAGCTACGAATGCCTAAGAACACATCCGAATCGATTACGATTCAGTTGCAATGTCCAAGAATGCATTAGGGATTTGTTACGAATCAAGCACGATTTTTCGAATCGGGGAATTCCTGGCCAAGTTTTGAACAGTTCAAATTTTTTGATCCCAATTCCCCATGTTCCCGATAGGCCTACGAACTGCAATAACTGACTACAGATTGTATGATTCAGTTATTATTAAGATCTTCGCGAACTGAGTACGTTTAAGCCCACGAATCCAAATATTTGTCAATTCTTGGTGATTCGAGGGGTTCGGGCCCTGTGTGGAATAGGGGTATAAAACAGTACTTTTTGCACATACTTTCACTTGAAACTGACAAGAACCCTTCTTGAATCAGCGGAAGGTGGCGAATGAACGTATGTGTATATATCTGTTTTCATTACCAATCTCCAGGAAATAATGGACTTTGGTTGGGTCGCAATGGAACTCACGAACCCTTGATGAACAGCTGGGCTTGCCTCCGACTGAGCTACGGGACCCAATAAAATTATATTCTCATATGAATATTACCGATAGCATGAAGGTGTACCACTGGACTGATATCCGTCGTAGATGCTAATATTGCCCTTTGAATCCATACCAACCGTTACCATTCCAAATCAGTGATAGAGTGGTTAACTCAGAATCGAGGGGTTGCGGATTCGAGCCTCACCGGCGTTACTGCGTTGTGTCATTGAGCAAGACACATTTATCCTAGCTTAATACTGGTTCAACCCAGGAAGACCCGTCCCGACATAGCTGAAAGATTGTTGACTGCGACATAAAGAATCAAATCAAACAAACAAGCAAGAGCTACCATTCCACATCTTATCTTATGCTGTCCAGAAAATTAATTTATGTCTGTTCAAACTTTGAGATAGTAGAAGAAGAAAAGGCAAACGAAGAAGTAGTTTAGAGGAATGATGATTTAGTTAAAATACATCAATATCAATAGAAATAAAATAAAAGGCAAGGTCTGCTACCAGTTAACTGGCAGCAGCGAGTTTACGTTAAAATCGCTGCTACCAGTTAACTGCCAGCAGCGATTTTACGTTAAAATCGCTGCTACCAGTTAACTGCCAGCAGCGAATTTACGTTAAATTCGCTGCTTCCAGTTAACTGGCAGCAGCGAATTTACGTTAAAATAGCTGCTTCCAGTTAACTGGTAGCAGCGATTTTAACGTAAATTCGCTGCTTCCAGTTAAATTCTTATTTTTATTTTGACAAGAAGGTTTGAGTCGGTGACGCATGGTGCAAACCAGTGTTTATACATGCAATAATGTAAACCTGGATCCAGAAATGTGTCTCAGGAGGGGAGAGGGTGTCTAGTTGGAGACCAGGGTGGTTCAGACAAAGTTGCACAATTTAAAATGGAGGGTCTGAGGTCCGGATCCGCAGTTCCCCCATTGGATCCGCGCATGTAATTATTCACAGAGGGTTTGGAAACAAAATGGGATTTTAAGTTTTATTAATTTTATTTTGCTTTTGAAGAACATATATATATATCGTACAAACATTGTATAGAAAGCAACAATAAAATTAACGACTAATGTTAGCAAATTTTCATAGCACTGTAGCAGTAAAGATTTTAGTAAACCTACATGATTATGATACTGATCAGGATATAATTTATATTCGTATGGGACATTAGATAAAACGTTCAAAATAACAAAGTTAATGCATAAATGAATTAATGATAAAATATGGATATTCAGTCATCTTTGTATAAACAATATACGCTTCTATATAGGAAAGAAATTTCAAGTGACAAAAGACAAATCAATCGAAGCCGACCCAAAAACAAGAACCCAACTTTTTTTGAGCCGCGTTGTGAGTAAACCTTTCTTCGGGGTTTACGACCAGGATGTTATCGAAGCAGCTTACGCACTCACAGCGACTAACAAAACTCTTTAGGATTTTGTATATGAAGTGACATTGCAAAGTATTAACTCCCGAAGAATGATAGGAGATTGTAATTTCAAATAATTTCAGCAGAAGATGTTTTAGTTTAAATTCTTGCATTGTTGGGTCCATTAAAAAGGCCATGGGATTCAAACAGCAAAACTATTATTTTCCGTAATAATAAGATGTGCGCTTTTAAAATTAATCAATACTAGCAACAACATATTTGTTTGTTTGTTAGTTATGTAGTCACTCTTTTACGTTTTTGGAAGCTCAACATAGCCCATACTCACACTTTAACATGAAACGAATTCTGAAACACGTTAAACAACTCATTAAGTAAGGCATTCACTAACATTTTGCTACTTCAGTCGATGCAAAATAACTTTCTATACACACTACAATAAAAATACTGAAGCGAACTGGCCACAGCGATTTCACGTTAAAATGGCTATAACCAGTTAACTGGCAGCAGCGATTTTACGTTAAAATCGCTGCTACCAGTCAACTGGCAGCAGCCATTTTAACGTAAAATCGCTGCTACCAGTTAACTGGCAGCAGCCACTCCGAAAATAAAAACATATGAATAAAAAATCATATCTCATCAGACTTTATAAATGGGCCGCAACGCGAGACACCCTGTCCTCCGTGTTTCCGACAAAGTGAAATTCAAACCATCCTGCTTAGCTAGAGAGACTTGCTAGAAAATTAAATTTTTGCTTGTAGCACATCTAGATATGATACTTTCCAATAAGCGATTTACAAAGGCGCTGATCAGACTGCGCGGATGCGCTAGCTGGTCTGTGCCTTTCTTGTTCGCAACCACCAAAGACAGGGTTACTCTCGAAAGCGCATATGTATCGATATCAATAATAATGAGCCGTGACATGAGATTTCCAACAATGTGGTATGTGCGACCAGCAAAGCCTCAGATCAGTCTGCGCATACGCGCAGTCTGTTCAGAGCCTTTGCTAGTCGCTTGAATATTATATGAGCGTTAAGCTACTGATTGAACATCATTTGGAGTTTCTAAGCTTAAAAGGAGGCTGCACAGGCTCGTTTGAGTCTACACGTGTCAAAACGCAACATCGTTGGAAATCACATGTCACGGCTCAATTTAGTTACAGCATTGACCCAAAATCTGTTAGCCATGCTGTAAATATGGGTTTCGTGCCCGGGTAGGCCAGTCTCATTATATTTTGATTATAACTTCACATGGTTATAACTGATCCCACGAAGGTGTGTCGCATACAACACTAAACCACCAACTCCCAAAGTCAAGGACACAACATTGGCTCAAACTTGGTCCGGAATCTAATGTATTGGCAGAACTCTCAGCCACCATCTCCCAAGTTCAAGGTAACAACTTCAACTCGGATGTCTGTCCATCGATCGAATCCTCTCTGTATCTCAATAACAGTTTAAGACATCTTCATGAAACAGATATCTATCAACATAAGACGACGTGTAATACACAAGGACTTTAACTCTGTTTTACCCTTTTTAAAAAAAATATATATGACCCGTTAAAACGGAAAATTGTAGATTTTGCAATTTAATCGTGCCCGCTCTGTAATAGAAGTACCTCGCCCAAAAAACAGTTTATTATATGGTAAGACTAGAAATATTTTCTTCTAACGTGCATGGACATCGATAATTTGATCCTTTTGCCAATTACAACAAAAGCTGTCTGCTTTTGTCGTATGCTGAATGTTTTTGAAGCCTCTTAGGCAAACAATGTAGACCCAGAACAGACTGTTGCAGTTTGCTTCTGTGCTAATATAATTGTCAATAATCTAAACAAATATATGCAACAGTCGACTTGGGTGTAATGATCAAATGCAGTTTTTGGCTAGCTTTTTGAGGTTGCATCAGACGTAAGCCCAGTCATCCTTTGACTTTTATGCTTGATTGTCAATCACCGAATGAAGACATGTTTTTGCATTTTTGCATACAGATGGTGCAGATTTGTCCGCATCTATGTTGTTTTCTGTCAATTTTAAAAACTACACCCAATATTTAAAGTCTAGCTAGCTTTTATAGCTCAAGAAGAAAATGGAGCCAGCTTGTATGCTTTAATCACTTTTCGTGCTACATCAAACGCTATTCAAGGGCGGATCCTGAAATTTTTGTCGGCATGCGGGGAAGGGGGACCAAGCCTTTGTAGAAAGAGTACTTGAGGGTACCCCCTCCCCAAAATCACACGCACCCTTTCCCCGAGGTATGTGACTTAGATAATGCATAAAAGGATGATGTTCGCACCAATGAAGCTTGGTTTTTAATGGCCAAAACTCTAGATGTGCCGTAAGCGTAAGTGAGGATTATCGCCCGTACAGACACAAAAGCCGTACACTTTTCTTTATCACAACAGGTAGGTGGCAATCGAAAACGTTAATACTATCGACGAACGCAGATCAAAATCGATAAACAGGGTTTTCTATTGCCATTTGTCGCCCGATTGGCAATCGTAAACACCGTTTCTTGCGATTATTATCCGCGTTCGTTTTTCAATTGCCGCCAACCCGGAATGTTTAACCTCAATACTGTACGAGCTTTGTGCATTGCCAGATGTTGTTTCGTTTCAAATGCACGCTCGTGATTTAATCTTCTTTACAACTGACCTCCAAACAGTGAATTATTACTCAACAATTCACTGCTGGAGCTGATCTATTTCTTAAACAACTCCAGCGAAGAGAACTATAATTGCAACTGCAGGTATTCAGAACGAGAAATCTTGCTTCTGGGACAGGGTTCACAAATAGTCTGCTTTTTATAGGTTATTTGTTAGATTCTAATGATTTGATAAATCATTAGGCGAGGCAAGTTTGCGAATTTTGAAAAAAAATCATTTGTATTTCCTTTGGGTACTCAAAGGAACCGTCTAAATGAGACGTTTCTTTTGAGAATCAAAACATGTAAATAGTTGTTGTCTACGTGTCTCTTTTGTTTATCAAGAGCAGACTAACAAGTAAGATTAAAGTTATTATGGACAATGTTTGCCTTAATCTTTCATGCCTGTGTGGGGCGCAGTGGCTCAATTGAAGGTTTGCTAGTTCGAGACTCACAGACGTCAGAGTCACTATGTTGTGTCCTAGATCAAGACACCGAAACTGGTATAAAACAGGAGGATAGGAAACCGTCCCGATCCGACTGGGATGAAAAATATTAAAGCAAACAGATATTTTACCGGCTGCTTATTACTGGATCTATCCAGGTAGACCAATCCCGACAAGACCGAAAGATTGTTGACTCGGGCGTAAAAAATCAAGCCATGCAAGTCAAAACAAGCAAACGAACAAACCAAATGCTCCTACTCTGCCCTGTCAGGCTCAACTCTCACTAATTCATGTGACATCCCTCCAAATATGCTGAGCCACCCACACCCCATCAACCCACCGCATGCTACTTTTGGGAGTTTCGAAAAAGACATATTGATGTCCCGGATACAATGCTACAGTACTGGATGCTGATAGCAGGGTTTGGATATTTATGATGCATGGGAGGATCCAGAAAAATTCTGTCTGGGGGATTGGGTGTCCTGAAAACTCTATTTTAGTTTTTTCACAGAGGGCAGTGCGGACCTGGCCTCCTTTTCAAAGCATTTGGACCCAAGGGGTCCTACTTCTTCTCGAGGTTGTCAATAACAGTATTTCTAAGGAAACATATAACAACTTGTGATCTTCCAGGTGGGATGCAAACCCGCTGTCCCCCACCCTTTGGACACGCACATGCGATGCTTAGCTAACAATCTGAACTCTGTAGCTCAGTCAGTTGCCTATCTGCTTGATATGCAAGCAGACAGGAGATCGCACCCAGCATATTTTTCATGGAGGGGTGTTTCCTCTCCTGATGATTCAAGAAGACCAAGTTGCCAGTTACTTGTATAAGAATGAACAAAAGTAATGGTAAACTGCCCTACAGTATAGGCTTGCATAGGAACACTATAGTTAAGTTGACAACAGCTGTTTACCATAGACAACAAATCAAATCAAACAACAGTTAAATTAAACGAAATCAGAGACTATGTCTCGGCATCACTGATATAATATTGAAATAAATCTTAACCTTAATCGTAATGATAGGGCGTGATTTGCTTGACTTGCGGCAAATTTGGATGGGATTGGGCCTTTTTAGTCTCTCCCTGTCTCTTGGAGGACAGAAATATTGTTGACTGGGCCGTTAAGTCTTAATTCAATCAATAAATAAGTCAGGGCTTCAGTACAAGGTCTAATTGTCTTGATATTTGATTCTAAAACCATTAACATCTTTGCAAATTCTTTCATAAAGCATCCGAACCCTTTCATAAAGAACCAGTTATCCATAATTCGTACAGGTAAAGAACCTATTACCAAAATATGTTACTGATTCTTTACCACTTTTTTTGGCTTGTCAATATTAGTCATTTAAAATAAGCCCTTTATAGTTTTACATGAGGAGAAAATTGATTTTTTCAAACGCATTTAGATTGAACTTGAAGTTGTATGCACTTTATCTTTGATGGATTATGTACTTTGATAAATATACTGATTTTTGTTATGGGTTTTAACAATATGTGAATTTAACCGCTCATTAATCCCTGACACATGAACCATCATCGCAAAGACTGACAGAGTAAAACCATTAGCTTTTCAATTATATAAATTAATAAAAATAAAATACTTTCTGGCTTCGAGAATCTTACGTTTAATGCGGTTTCCCATCACCTACCTTATACTGATTAAGGAAATCATAAAGCACCTGTAACCCTTTCATAAAGCATCATTGACAACTTTCATAAAGAATCACTCCGCACTGTGACTGAGTTAACCCCCTGTGATAACGTTTCCCGAAAATCTGTAAACCACTAGTGGTTTATCGATTTTATTGCATGGCGTTATACCACTACCAGACGCGAGGTCATGTGATAAAGTGTAATTAACAATGCAGGAATATCCATTCTATTTTTAACTTTTTTTCAGTCATTTAAATATTTACCCAGTGGTGTCAAAGTCATGGTGCTCAAGGACTGCTATCAGGTAATGGCAACCTTTTATTTTGTCTCCCACTACAAAGCGGGGAATATACTGAATAAGTGCTGTCTATCCAGGGTTTGCACAGGCTTGAAAAGTACTTGATTATAGAGGGCTTTCTTGTAAAGTCCTTGAAAATTAAATCTGCCTTGAAAATTCAGGAAAATTACTCTAAGGTCTTGAAAAGTCCTTGAATTTTACTATTTTTTGTAGGACATAATCAGCCCATGAGCTACACTTATAATTATAACAAGCATTTATCAAACACTTAACACAAGAGATAATAAAGTCAGCCTCAAAACCCTGAATTAGGCAGATTCTTATGGCTTCTTTGATTTAATTTCAGTTTATCTAAACACAATTGACCATTTAAACTTGAAATTGTTGATATTTATAGGCATACTGCAAATTTTAAGATTTGATTTTCAAATGTTCAGGATTTTGGAAATTTTGAACTTTCACCCATGCAAACAGTTTTGAATGAAGCTGCAGTGGTGTAGGGGATAAACCTATGTCTTGTAAACCAGGGATCGCAGGTTCGATTCCCGGCTTCTCCATAAAACCACTTTCGGTGAGCCTTTGGGTGTTCCCATTATAAAACCAACACGAATTTTAAACCAACCCGGCGGAACTGGTTTATACCCAGGAAAGCCACAAAAAAGATTTTTTTGCGATCAGTTTTGACCCAAAGGGTTGGGCCTTATCTGTATATGAGCCATGACATGTGATTTCCAACAATTTGGCATTTTGACAAGTGCATAGTACTCAGACGAGCCTGTGCAGCCTCCTTAAGCTTAGAGACTCCAAATTATGTTCGGTCAGTAGCTTAACAGTCATAGAATGTTCAAGCGACTAGCAAAGGGCTCTGATCAGACTGCGCGTATGCGAAGGCTGGTCTGAGCCTTTGCTGGGCGCACATACCACATTATTGGAAATCTCATGTAGCTGCTCAATTATAAAATGTTTGATACACTATGATATTGCCGATTTTTTAAAACCTGTTTTGGAAAATTAATCGGGCAACTAAAACATGCAATGCTAAAAAAATACCCAGTATGCAAAGAGTTAATGTTTTGAAAAGTATGTTCAATCCCTATAATATGGGCCACAATGCAAGAATTCCTGACTTTGTTGCATGTAATCAACAAAAGCACAGACCAGCCTGCGCATCCGCACAGTCTGAATAGCACCATTATTATTCGATCTCTGGAATGTACATTAATCAAATTTGCAACATGCGAAATTTCAATGTACTAACTGGTCTGTGTCAATGAGCAGACTCGTTTTAACCTTACCAGGTTGGAAACCCCGAAGATAGGTTTTCTCCTGATGTGGCCCATATAACAAGCACATGCATATTTACTGCAGTGGTGGATCCAGAGGGGGTTCAGGGGATTAGTTCAAACATACCTCCCCGCCCCACGGTTTTAAATATCCTATGAAAACGATATTATTTTATTTTCATTGGATTTAAGATAAATGAGATAAAATCAGCAAAGCAAACCCCTACACCTTTATATATATGAACCCCATTTCCAGAAATTCTGGAGCTGCCCCTGTACTGTTCTATTTACTGTTTTCCAGCTGCAAGATAATGGTATACAACAGATGTGTAATATAGCAGGGGAGAACATAGAGGAGTTATATCTAAGCCATAGTCGTCTTATCACAGACTCGGGCATTTCTAGCCTCTGTCAGGTCAGTACTAACATAAACAGTCAAACCTGCTGTTGCAGCCACCTCTATTAAGCATGACCCTCCCTTAAGCGACCATTTAAGAGCCCTTCGAACGATTTTGAATGCAAATGCACCTTTTTTAAGCGTGCACCTGTCCAACGCGGCCAGCGGTCGGCGAATTTCGCCCCCAAACACTGAAATTGTGTCCTGAAACGGCCAATTTCTGTATGTTGTTGCAGCCAGTTTGGATTTTATATTTCATCGATTAACTTTTTTGCACCGGTCATATGCTTGGTGCAATTTAACTCCCCAGCAGTGGTGTCTCCAGAATGAATTCTTCAATGGCAGCTACCCTATGTTGAGGTTATTGGGCCCAACTTTTTGGAAGTTTGTGGTGCAATCGAACCACAACGGGGCCGAAATCAACTAAATTCAAGTGTTTACGCTTATAAAACACTATGACATGGTTCAGGAATCCAGCACATATGGATAAAAAACAGCGCCGACAGTAATCGAAAACCTGAATACGCTAAACGAACACCACTTGTTGATTTTTTTGTAAACGGGTTACCATTATTGCAGGCGGGTAACCAGTCCTAGAGCCAGTCAGCTGATAAAATTGTCGACATCAAAGCATTTTTCCGCTGCCAAAGTTCATTCATCCATACCGTGACAGATGTTTAACGGTTAATGTGTGAAAATCTAAATGCAAAGCAATACTCTTTGCTGGAGGCATATACTTACTACGCAAGGATGCAATCTTTGCTAAAAGTCAACAAGCAATAGCTTATGAGAAAAAAAAGTTATTTTTCAGTAACAAAATTTGAACCATTTCCTGATTCCCTTTCACCTGAATAAATTTACAATTCTAACGACATTCTCTTCATGTTCAATAGTACGATGGCCATTAAACATGCATTTGCTCATCAAAAATCAAATTTTTGCTTATGGAAAAATATGATAAGCAGTGCTATCTCTACTCTTTTGACATACACAGGAATCTTTAGACTGAATGGACATGGCTTTGTTTATTTCATTTTTTTTTTCATTTATATATTTTATGAAGAAATGCAATAACTGCAGCAGTGTACATAGAACTTTTTCTTTATACTTTTCAACTCATTATTATATGGGTATCCTCAACTCAAAGCCAATATTCTTTCGAGTCTTCAATCATATGGCCATCTTAGCTGAACTTCTAATAAGCAGCCACCTGTCTTAAGCAAGCGATTTTGGATTATCCCTTGATCGCTTGCTTAAGACAGGATTGACTGTAGTCGTCTTAGCACAGACTTGGGATTTTCTAGCTTCTGTCAGGTCAGTTAAAAACACAGACACTTGAGTATGCTTATATCTTGTAGAAATATTGGAATATCTTTTTTTAGCATTTTGAGTGTATTGATGACAAACAAAATCAAAAGGGATTATTTTTATGGTCATTCTATCTCGGTATGCATAACCGGCGCACTCAAAAAAAATGAATTCATTTTTGATAAGTGGTTGTATCGAAACTCGAGATGATATCTGTTAATCATTCATATTGGAGGAAAAGTCATTGAATTGCACATATTGTCACAAAATTTTAAAGTAATTGCATAATTTAAAAACTGATGGCCTTCAATCAAAACATGTCGGGACAAGCTTGAGCGGTGAAAAAATGGCGACGTCTTATGTACGGGCGGAACAGAGGACAGTAATACAATTTTGTTTTGAGTCAGAGTGACACCACTAGATACTTTAAACTTAAAACAAGATGAATATCTCCTGAATGTATCACAGGCTTTAGTGCACACATTATTTTTGCAATTTGGAGAGGGGACAGCTGCAACTGAGCGTATAGGAAGACTGCCACTTAGAATTACTGGCAAAGGTACTGAAGTTGAACCGGTCGTAAACAGCTCCCTTCCGCTGAATCATTCAAGAAGGATTGTTGTCAGTTACAAGCCAATGTATGTGCACAAAGTACTGGTTAACTGCTTGTTCAAGGCTGACCGTCCCGCCAGGACCATAGCCGTTGACTTGGGACATAAAGCAACAAAACAAACAAACAAAAGTTGTCAGCAATGACAGATGAAAAAAGCTGCGCTACCTAGCTGAAATAAGAGGTTGAGGGAACCCTACTGTGCATATGATATTAAAATCAGACTTGAAAGTTGCACAGGCATCTGCAAGATGCATTCAACTTTTATTATTGGAAAGTGATTGCCGACACAACTTAGCTAGTTACAAACTTTCCAACGTCCTAAGTAATTTTAAAAGACATGCGCTGGTGGGTCAGACCTATAGCTGGTAAAATGAGTGCACAAACTTCATTATTAGGTATTTGTCCTTGGAAATTTGCGTGATAATGCAGAAATAATGGAAGTGTTCTCAAGTGAAATTTGATTACAATAGACTGTATAGTTTTCCTGTTATATAAAAAGTCTACGACTTTCTGGGACAACCAGGCTTTGAAATATTTTAAAATAGGCACATGCCCTGCATAACAAAAATTATTGGCATATATGGGAAAAAAATTAATTTATACTAGAAATATAAATTTTTTTACTTGCCCTGCAGCCTGAGGCACTCGTAAATACGAGCGGACGAGTGCTATTTTCGAGGCCTGACAACCCTCGTACATGTGTTAACAAATTGATTAGCTTGTAGTATCATCATGTGTTGATTTTTTTACTATTTTTTTTTTCAGAATTCAACAAGATTAAAGGTGCTGCATATTGGTGGGACTTCTCTTGGTAGTAAGTAAATAATATTACGGAAATGTCTCTCTTGAAATTTGGCACAGCATTTTTTGATGATGATGATGATGATGATGATGATGATGATGATGATGATGATGATGATGATGATGATGATGATGATGATGATGATGATGATTTTAGGCTCAGTCATCAGGAATTTGTTTTGTTTGTTTGATTTGATCCAATACGCCCAAGTCAACATTTTTCCAGTCATGTCAGGACAGATCTTCCTGGGTTGAACCAGTACTAAGCAGAGGTTAAAGTGTTTTGCTCAAAGACACAACACAGTTCCTCTGGTGAGACATCAGGAATCTGAAATGCACATATTTTGATGCTGCCGTGAATTATATATAGAGAATCTTACATGAGTGCTCATGTTTTATTGAATTTATTAAATGAGTTGAGGAAAAGTGATAAAATGCCAGGCTTGCTGAGCATTTTATTGCTTTTTCGCAACGAGTTTAATCAATTCAATAATACAGGAGCACTCATGTAAGATTCTATTTATCACATGACATTAAACTACTTAAAAATTGCGTTTTCGGCGAGAAAACCATTTTTGGCGAGAAAACCTCAAGATTTTGCCATCCATAACGTAATATTATAATGGACGTCATTACGCTACTTTACTAAATCTGTAAACTACTGAGTGATTTATCAATTTTATTGCATTGCGTTATTTCACTCCCAGACATGAGGTCATGTGATAAATCACATTTCATTGTACCAAAAGATGGAAACTTAAAGTATTGATTGAGCCTGGTATCTGCTTGCCTATTTGATATAATGATCGAAATCTCATTTGCCTGCCCATATGATTACAACCAAATTTGGATTGCTAGGATCACCCTTTTGGACCCTACAAATTTGTTAGAGATACATGTAGGGTAATTCGAGCCAATGAGAGTTAATTATAGCACCAGGGGTAATTTGACTATCCCATAGGATAAAACTCCTTGCCCCCAGGTTATAAAGCACTTTTCATGCTCAGCTGAATTGAGCATGAAATCTCAGCTGCTCATAAAACTAAAATGTTGAAAATAAAGACTACTTGCTTTCAAACTCTGAGATGCTGTATTTATCATGCTAATAAATTTTAAAATGCCAACAATTGTTGGCATTTTAATATTCATTAGCATGAGAAATTTCATGCTCAGTTGAGTTGAGCATGAAAAAGGTTTTATAACCTCTGGACCTTATCATCTTTTTCAGCTTCTCCAGAATCCTATAGAGCTTTAGAAAAACTTCATCATTTGGTATGAACCATTTCTCATTGTATTTTTTGTCTATTACCATATACGAAAATTCCATATAAGAATATCAGAGATTTTATCCTGGGATATAAAAAAACTTATCAAACTCATGTTGTCTACTAGCCCATGCCACAGGGGCCAGTCCAGTGTTTACAGTATGCCACAATGTAATAAACTATAGTTTATAGTCTATTTCAGTATAACATCGGAGATGGCATATTATTAAGCTGGACTGGCCCCTGTTGGTCAGGCTAACATCCCAGTGGTTGTATTGGTCGCATGGTATATATACAGTTTTAAATGATATTATTGATGTTGCATCTCATCTTTTTAAGGGACTACATATTTAAGGGACCCTCTAAGTTTGAATTTCCATGGTTGCTTTTTTCCAAAATGATCCATCTCAATGAGGGGGGCTCTTTTGAGCACCCAAAACTTATTTACAACTGATGGGTAAGAAAAAATAACTGCAAATTTAGGCTCAAAATTTATTTTTTCTGGACCTATAAAATGAATCACCTATTAAGTCTTTTCCTCATAAGGACACCTTTTGACACCTTTGAATTTTCATGTATTTAAAATTATGAAGAATGGAGCATTTGCTCTATATGAGCAAATGCTCCATTTTCCATAACAAAACTTAATTTTTTCTTGAATGTTTTCAATGTTGTCTAAAAATAGAAAATTGCGGCATGAACTGAAAATAGCCTATTGAGTAAAGGGTTAAATAAAAATATCCTGTTACTGGTGTAAGTGGAAAATTTGGTCAATTCATAAGAATTAGCCAACTGATTTTCTTATTGTCATTTTTCTAGGTACAAACGAAAATTGTTTTCATATATAATAAACATACCATTCCACATTTTCATGGGTCAACTTGTTTAGGCAATAAACAGGATTTTCATTTTTGATACCTTATTAACTCTGTGCCTACTGGGTAATTTTCCATACCTTTTTGTCGTCTGCTGCTTTTTTTCAAAATCAACTTTTTCAAAAAATTCTTTCAGCAATACCATCAGAGAGTGTCAAACAGTTTGGATCCAGATCAGGCCCGACAATATGTCGGCCCTGATCTGGGTCCAAACTGTTTACAAAGATTATTAGCAGACAACACTAGGAGGCAAAGAGTTTATTTTTGAGTCCGAAGTCCAAAAGTGACAAGTTAAATTGTTTTTGTTGTTGTTTTTTTTTTCAGGAAGAATTGAATGTATCTCTCAACTTGTTTATTGATGACCGTGTCTTGATTGGTCTGTCTCAGAACTGTAAAAATCTTAGGTATGTCCCAAGTAAGCACTTTTCTTTTTACATCAAAACCTATTCTTTCTGAATTGCTAGGCCAAATTAAAAAAAATACCTGTGTTTAGGGTAAACGGACACTACCTAAATTTACTGGTGAAACCTAAAAAAAATTTCAGGTTTTCTGGAAAAAAAAATAATTTTATGCATTTTGAAAGGCATTTCACCTTTCAAAATGCATAAAATTATACTTTTTCCCCCAAAAAAAATAATTCTAAAAAATATATGTGTGTCTGCCCTAGCTAAAATTTTCAGACCTGTTGCCCGAACACACTTGTTTTTTTATTTGGCCCCATTCATCACAATATCTTCTCATTAAGATTTATAATACTCAGTTCTTGAGACCTTCAAAGGTTTTAAGGGAACAGGGGAATGAGGGCATATTTTTCTTGGGAACAATGGAATAAATTAAAAATGAGGGGAACATGGACACGAAGGCAATTCTAGGGTTTTGGAAATACAGTCCCTTATAATGCTTTGTTTTTGGTCCATAGGAATGGGCCGTTTTATAAGTGAACTGCTATTAAGGGTCAATTTAATTAAGAAATTATTTCATGGTCATTTTCCTATAGTTCCTTTGTAAAATTCCAAGATAGGAACAATCTGGAGCCACATCAAGACCATGTTAGGCCAAAAAAAATATGTGTGTTTACTATTTGATGAAAATTTAAAACAGGGTAGGTAGGTCGATTTTCTTTTTTATTTTTTTTTTTATTTTTTATTTAATTTGAAATAGGGTAGGTAGATCAAGTCGATTTTTTTTTCACTCGATTTTTTTTCACTATTTATGTACCAAGGTTTAGAAAGAAAAAAATAAACGATAGTGCAAATTACTTGGTTTGTTTTGTTTTATATGATCCAAGCTTAAAGGACCAAAGAATATTGAGAAAAGAACAAGAAAACATTCTCAAACTGAAAATCAAACTGATTGGCTGGTTCATTTATGACAAAATCCAAAGGCAAAGCACAGATTTTGCCCTACATTACCTTTAATAGACACTGAACAAAAGGAACATATCTGGCATTCTTGTAAATAATAAAGCGCGAGTTAGTGTAGTCAGTGAATGATAAATGCTTTCAACTTTCTTTCTTCCGATACTTACAACATCAAGCAACAGAAGAGGGAAATAAACCCAAAGAAGAAAGACGTCATCGCATGGATGGTTGTCATTAAATATCTCTAGTCATCTGGTGATGACTTGTTGCTTCAAACAAGCTTTTCTGATCTTGGTGATCACATTTTTTGAAACGAAAAGCAACGAGAACGTCGCCATCTTGGATTGACAAAATCCGAAGGTATCCATAAAAGGTTTGACTACATACCGAATAGAATAGAATCAGCGAAAAATTTGAATACCGGTTCTAAAATCCGGGACCGCTCAGCCAGGACCGGACAACGGTCTCGTTTTTTTGTTATTTTCGAATAAAAAATGGTAGGGTGGGCAGCTATAAAACAGGGTCGGTCGGCAAACCGTAAACACACCTATTTTTTTTTGGCCTTATATCCAAATCTGTGTTATAGGCAGGTGTGTTATAAAAGGACAGCTCTGTATATGAATTCTCAGCAACTATTGGTGGGATTTCATTGAAACTTCATGGGAACCTAATAAATTGAAATTAGATGTCACCTGCAGGGTATAGTTGCAAAATTTCACTGCAGTTATGGCCTTCCTATCAATCAAATTGAGGTATAGAGTATCAGCATTGTGCCTAGAGTGTGGGATCACAGGATTTTCAATATTTTACCATTGGTGTCCCTTAACCCATATAAGCCTTGCATCCTTTTTGTGGGACATCGGCAAACAGTGCAAAACCAGATCAAATGCCACAACATGTGGCTTCTGTTCAGGTTCTCCACTGTTTGCTTACAGAAGTTTCTTTTAAAATTTGAATAAAAATAAAAAATACCACCCAACAACCTTAAAATTGGAAATGGACTCCTCCAATTCATAACATTGAGAAATTCCATTCGGCATAAATGGGTTAAAACATGACCAGAGTGAGACTTTGGGTGCACTACATTTTTAGATGCATCTACACGAATCCTCAACAACTTCTGGATGATATTCTACAAAACTTGGGATTCTTCAGTATAAAAAGTGACATATTGTATTTTAATTTCAGAATTTTAGACATCAGCGGTTGTCACCAAGGAGTAACAGACACAGGGGTGATAGCACTTGCCAAGTTACCATCACTACATAGTCTAACGCTGAGCTACTTGAATAAGGTATAATATGACACTGGTGTGATTACACCAGACAAAATACCATAGCTACATAGTCATGTATTTCTGAGGTACTTATATGTAAGGTAAAATGTGAGCCGCGACATGGGATTTCCAACAATGTGGCATTTTGACAAGTGTAGACTCATACGAGCCTGTGCAGCCTCCTTTTATGCTTAGAAACTCCAAATGCTGTTCAGTCAGTAGCTTAACACTCATAGAATATTCAAACGACTAGCAAAGGCTCTGATCAGACTGCGCGTTTGCGCAGGCTGATCTGAGGCTTTGCTGGTCGCACATACCACATTGTTGGAAATCTCATGCCACGGCTCATATATGCTTAGCTTCTTAAATATTGGCCGCAACACGACATAACCTATCTTTGGGGTTTCCAACAAAGCGAGAGTCAAATTGAAGCAAGTCTAGATATGATATTTAACAAAGGCACTGATCAGACTACGCATATGCACAGGCTGGTCTGCCCCTTTTTTGTTCGCAAACCCCCAAAGACAGGTTTTCTCGCGTCGAGGCCCATATGGTAAATATGATAGTGATTCGATAAAACTAGCCAAACACTAAGCTAATCTAAAATATGACAATAGTTTGATATCATAGCCTAGCACTTAGCTACTTAAATAAGCTAAAACATGTCACTGATAGTCAAATTACTGTGAAAAAGTCTATCATTTAGCTGCTTAACTCTGAATGCTGGATAATTTTAATGCTTTTGTTGTCGGCTATTGACTTTTTCCAAAATTAACTTTTTCAAACATTCAGGAACAAAATCCGAGTGTCAAACAGTTTGGATTGAGATCAGGACCAACATTCTATCAGCAGACTACAAAAAGCGCCACTACAAAGGAAAGAGTTAAATTTGGTGAAACACAACATGAGCCAAGTATCAGGGCTACATAGTCTAGCACATAGCTCCCTTAAATAAGCAATGGTCTAGATCAATCAAAATTTGGGGTGCAAAATTGTGAATATTTTCTTACCAATCAGTTTAAACATTTGTTTTGGGTGCTCAAAAGAACCGTCTCATAGAGACAGTTCTTTTGAATACCCACAACATATGTTTTAATCGAGAAATAAGAAAAATAATTTTTGATTACCGCTACGCACTCTTATGATAAGTCTGGTAAGGCCAAATTAACATGGCTACATAATCCAACACTAAGTCCCGAAAATAAAGGTTCAATTCAAGTATCAAATTTTGCTATTTCCACAACACTGCGCCAAATATTGAGGTAGAATGTTCAGTCCAAAAATTAGGCCCCTACCTCCCCCCAGATGGCTTAAATGTCCATTTTTATAAAGAGTGACTTTAATTCCAAAATCTAATGACCTGAACTATTAAAACATGTGGTAAGTAAAATGTCATTATCTTGGGTTCATTACCTGGTATCATGGGAGTGCAGTGGTAGAGTGCTTGGCTCAAGATGGAGGGGCTGTGGGTTTGAGCCTCACAGGCAGCTCTGCATTGTGTCCTTGAGCAAGACACATTAATCCCTGCATAGTACTGGTTCAACCCAGGAAGACCCATCCCGATTTGACTAAAAATCCCGACATGGATAAAAAAACTGTTGACTGGGACGTAAAGAATCAAATCAAAGATGACCTGGTATCATGTGGCTTTTGGGTCTAATCGTTATGTGGAGTTCTAGTTATTTCTATTCACCATTACAGATATCAGAACAGACTGTCATTCTATTGTCTCACAGCCTCAGACTAGAGAAGTTTGTTGCCAGGGCAACACAGTTTATCACAGATCAAGGTAATGATCTCTTTTAAAAATCACCATAATATAATTATAAAATTAATAAGCGCAACATTTTCAAATTTTACTGTGGCTTTAATCCTGTACTGCAAAGAGACGCCTTTTAACGCTTTTTCAAACAGAGCAGACCGAGATCAGGCAGCTCTTGTAAGAGCTGCCTGATTAGGGTCTACTCTGTTTGCTTATGGAAATATGATTAGATATGATCTTATACTAGTGGACCTGACAAGTAATTTCTATGTTCTATGTACAAACATGAAAGTTTATTCATATAATTATTCATTTTGGGTGGAGTCTAGCATTAATATTCATGAAGGAAGCTTTCATATTTCATGTGAATCATCTGCTGAAATACCAGAACAGGTTAGATCGAGGGGTCGCTGGTTTGAGACTCACCAAAAGCACTGTGTTGTGTCATTGAACAAGACACTTTATCCTCTGCTTAGTACTGGTTCAACCCAGGAAAATTTCCAACATGACTGAAAAATTGTTGCCTGGGACGTAATGCACCAACTCAAACAAACAAACTGGAGCAGGATTTAAAAAGATTTGAAAATGAAAGATTGTCTTGAAAAGTCCTTGAAAATGAAAGATTGTCTTGAAAAGTCCTTGAAAGTGAAAGATTGTCTTGAAAAGTCCTTGAAAGTATGATTTGCCTTGAAAACTGACTCATAAAGCTTGCCTACTGGGAATTTTTACATGCTTTTTTTTTATCCACCGACAAGTCGGAGGGTTATAGTTTTGGCGTGGTCCGTCCATTCCGTCTGTCCGTCCATCCACTCTTTTTGTCTGTCCGGGACCATATCTCAGTACCTATTGGTCAGATTTGATTCATTCTTGGTACAAATGATAAGTATCATGGACTCTCGATATCCGATAAGTTTGGTCAAAATCGACCCCTTAACACTTGAGTTATTGCCCTTGTAATGGTATAGGCAATTATAAGGCAAAACCTATATTAGCTTTTTTGTTTGATGATCTTCACATTTCATCAAAGCTTTTATATTTAACAACTTCTCACTATAGACCATGATTGGCAAGTGCCTGTAGATAAGCATTGCAGTGTCAAAGTTTTACCCTGACCCCTTGGACCCCACCTAAGGGTAGGCCCCCTAGTGGAACCTTTAAAACCTTTAGAAACCTTTATTTTGGTTGGAATCCTTTAAAACCTTTTAATTGGCTGAAAAACCTTTAATAACCTTTATTTTGATTTATAAACCTTTAATTTTTGCAAGATCAGTTTGAGCATAAGAAATAGACCATAAGTATGTCGACAAAAAATGTCTTTGACAGCTTTAGTTTTTCAGAAAGCTGTATTCATCCTCAGACCATTGTGTCTAACTAACTCTTGCACCAGGGTGACTCTATAGTGGTCTGATAGTCAGTATTCCCAAGGCTTCAGATTAGGCAGCAATAAAAAAAGAGTGAGTTAGGGTAAATATAAATGCTTTTGGGGTTTTCTTGCTTTACATCCATGCTAAACAGCAGCGGTCATGTCAGAAGGTCATGACAGAATGACTAGTTTATCCTAATCACACTTTTCCTAGCCTGGCTTAACCCAGTCATTTCACATGTATTCCGTGCTCATCTTTCACCAGTAACTGACAACTAGTAAAAGAATGTGTCAGACCTGAGAATTGAACTTGCAAAAGTCATGAACATTAGGCTGGACGCACTACCAACTGCAATGGTAGTCTGTAAAAGCTGGGCTGGGCTCATGCGTTGAACTCTGGGCTCAATTTATTTTGGGCTCAGGTGAACAGGGTTCACTCGGGTGAAATGTGCTGATTTTCAAATGTTAAAGTCTTAGGTTGTCAAATCTGAACAGTGATATCTACACACGAACAAGCCTAATGCAGATATATGCATATCTTTCTTAATCTCTATTGAAAAAGGGCATACAATATAGATGGGAGCAACATTCTCTGAAATTCTTCACTTACTGAAGGTAAAATTGCCCCTACAAAATGACCGGAGATGGCTTCTCATGCTTTCTGAGTTTTCAAAATTTTCCGGGGGAGAACCCCCAAAACCCCCTTCCAGACTAAGAAATGTGATTTATTTTTCAATCCAACACTGCTCAGTAAGGTTTTCAACTTGAGATTAAACATCAAGAGTAATTGTCTATTGATTTGTGTTAAGATGGCTATATATTTGTTGCCTAAGGATTTTCTGTACCCGTACCATGCCATCGTCTATCATAGCGGAGATTTAAAGATCAGGATCCGATAAAATTACACGAAAATTTGACATTGATTTGCTCTTTATTTTTGCTAGAATTTCAATGAAATAACCTTTATTTTGCCTAAAATAGCCTTTATAAAAAAACCTTTAATTTCATGAGAGTCTGCTAGGGGGCCTGTTAAAGGAGTCAAAGGTCAAATATTTTAATTTCGCAATAACTAAGGCAGTTGTTAATATTTTTTGCTGAAATTTTGCATGCAGGCAGTGCAGCAATAGATATGAAACATATCAAACAGGATTTAAGTTTAAAGGCCTGAGTCCGAATCCGTTGGGTGGACTTAGGGGGCGGGGCCGAGGCCAAAATTAAACTTTATCAGAATATGGTCAAGTTGCATATCAAATTAAAGCTGACGACACTGGCAGCAACATGGTAGCAAATATTTTGCCCACAGACACACCCTTGACCCAGGGGGTGGGGTCAAAAGGTCAAACTATATATTTCTTTGAAAGTAGTCATGTTGCATATCAAATTAAAGCTGACGATGCTGGCAGCAACATGGTAGGAAATATTTTGCCCACAGACACACCCTCGACCCAGGGGGTGGGGTCAAAAGGTCAGACTATATCTTTTTCTGAAAGTAGTCATGTTGCATATCATATTGAAGGCAATTGAGCACAGAGCACCATGAAAGCAAATATGCTGTCATTACACACACCAGAGACCCCTGGAGTGGAGTCAAAGGTCATTTTGTTTTCTTTTCTAAAAGTGTTCATGTTGCATATCAAATTGAAGTGGAAAAAGTGTAGACCTACATGCAAGGTTACACTTTAAATTTACACACACCCTTGACCTCTGGGGTTGGGTTTAAAGGTCAGATATTGAAATTGTGCAGATGTAAGTATACTTTTTATTAAACTAAGCACTAAAACATACTTGACAGGCGTTTGTTATGATCTGAATGATACTGAAGGTGAACTAAGGGTTAGATAAATGGGGTTTATGTTTTGTGATTTACATGTTTCTCTCAAATAACCCTTCGTTGGGGGATATAAATTCGTCGAATTTGTCTTGTTTTTTTTGTCGTCTGATTTTTTTTCAAATCAACTTTTTCAAAAAAGTCTTTTTCTTGAATGTCAAACAGATTGGATTCAGATCAGGCCTGACATTTTGTTAAGTCTGATCTTGGTCCAAGCTGTTTGCAATAATTATCAGCAGTCAACACTAGGAGATAAAGAGTTAAAGTCTTAAAAAACTTGTATTTGGACAAATGTCTTGAACAGTTCTTAGCAATAGAATTTTTGTTTGTTTGTTTTGTTGCTTTACGTTCAAAGTCAACAGCTATATATGGCCATGGTGGGACGGTCAGTTCACCTAACCACACTTTTTTCTTGGCAAGCTTGAACAAGCGGTTAACCAGTAATTTGTGCACATACTTTCACTTGTAACTGACAACAACTCTTCTTGAAAGATTCAGTGGAAGGGAGGAGAATGACCATAGAAATTATTTCATGATCAATCTCCACAAAATCATGGGACTGGGCCGGGATCAAACTCTTGACCCCTAGATCTGCAGTCAGACTCACATCTGTTGCCAGACACGTTACGGACTGCGCTACGCAGCCATGTGCAATAGAATTTGTCTTGGGAACAGCAACTGGAAAATTATGTCTTGAAAAGAACTTTAATTTGTAGAGTCCATGAAAACTAAAATTACCCTGAAAAGTCCTTGAAAATGAACAAATGAACCATTGTCCCTGGCGGTATCCCCTGTAACTGAGTTGATGTTTCCAGATCACTTATGCTATATTTGAAGTAAGAAAGATAGCAAGGATCAGAAATCGATACAATCAAGTACCACACCTGTCCCAGGATACCAAATGGGAAAGTAACAAAATCACAATTAACATCACAAACAAGAGCCAAGAGGTCAGCCCTTTCCCTTCAGGTGACCACAAGGCAGCAACGAACAGACGCAAAAGCTTGAAGGAAGGCTAGATCTTATCAGTGTAGTAATAATGTGTATATATTGTAGCTGTGATATCACTAGTCAACAACTGTCCCCGGCTGTATCACCTAGACCTGAGTGGATGTTTCCAGATCACTAATGCTATATTTGAAGCCTTCAAAGAAGGCTAGATCTTATCAGTGTAGTAATAATGTGTATATATTGTAGCTGTGATATCACTAGTCAACAACTGTCCACGGCTGTATCACCTAGACCTGAGTGGATGTTTCCAGATCACTAATGCTATATTTGAGGCCTTCAATGAGGGGCTAGATCTTATCAGTGTAGTAATAATGTGTATATATTGTAGCTGTGATATCACTAGTCAACAACTGTCCATGGCTGTATCACCTAGACCTGAGTGGATGTTTCCAGATCACTAATGCTATATTTGAAGCCTTCAAGGAAGGCTAGATCTTATCAGTGTAGTAATAATGTGTATATATTGTAGCTGTGATATCACTAGTCAACAACTGTCCACGGCTGTATCACCTAGACCTGAGTGGATGTTTCCAGATCACTAATGCTATATTTGAGGCCTTCAATGAGGGGCTAGATCTTATCAGTGTAGTAATAATGTGTATATATTGTAGCTGTGATATCACTTGTCAACAACTGTCCACGGCTGTATCACCTAGACCTGAGTGGATGTTTCCAGATCACCAATGCTATATTTGAAGCCTTCAAGGAAGGAAGTTCTGTAGATAATGAAGATATTGTTGTGGAACTCCATCTTGGAGGTAATGTTTTTAACAAATCCAAAAGTATATAAATTTAACTTTTTTCCCTATCATTCTATACAGTTGTCATCTGCTCTGATCTGCTCAATTAAATATACTTTAGTAGTAAACCTGAAAGATGCTGCCTGATCTGTGTCGGACTCCGTAATGTTTGTAACCTGACACAGATCAGGCAGCTCCTTTCAGTTTTGATTCTAAATGTCCCAGTCAACACAATTTTTCAGTCATGTTGGGAAGGGTCTTCGTGGAATGAACCAGTACTAAGCAGCAGATAAAGTGTCTTGCTCAAGGACACAACACAATGATTCCCCCCCCCCACAGTGAGGCTCAAATTCAATAAACTGTATATTACACATGTACATGTCTTCTGCTTTAAACTGATTGCACAGATTTAACCCTTTAGCCAATCGCAACAAAAGTGGTCTGCCTTTCTCGTCTGCTGAAATGTTTAAGAAGCCTCTATGTCAAACAGTGTGGACCCAGATCAGGCTATAGGAGCAGTCTGATCTGGGTCCACGCTGTTTGCTTCTAACTTAATTCTATAGTAATGTTAGACAATTATTTGCAGCAGACGACTTCAGTAGACGACATTTTCAGATGCATTTTTTTCTTGGCGCTTTAAGGGTTAATTAAGAAATTACTATGGTATGGTACGCGATGTGGCAAATCTAGCAGGATCTAGACATGTCTAATTTTAACCTGAATAGTAATACATGTTCATCAGCTGTACTCTACTGAAAAAACTGGAAGACCGCCATTTTGAAAATCTTCTTCATTGAGTCCACTTCAGAATTTCAAATGTATCTAACTTTTTTTTATTAGTAGTAAATGCATACATAAATTGAGGGTACCCATTTTCTTAATTATTGACCCTTAAAGTGCCACCTATAATTGGCAGCAGATGTCTATTTCAAATTTTGCTGCTTTTTCAAAAATAACAAATAAGGCATGGTATTTCATGAGTATTGTCTGCTGGCAGACAATTCTCATGAAATACCATAGCTTATTTTTTTCAAAAATTAGGAATGTCGCAAAATTTGTCGTCTGCTGCAGTCATGATGGGCGCTTTAATGGTTAATTTTATTTTTTTTTTTTTTTTTTTACCTTTTATCACTTTATTCTCCCCGTCATCTGACATACAGGGGGTCGGGGAGGGCCATCCCCCTGCATGCCTTACAAACTACAAATATGGTATTCTGATGGTTCCTTGCTCATATCTTTCGTTCATCTATCATGCATTTTTAAAGCAATAACGAAACAGCTGTACACAACCACGAAGGTGCCTTTTTCATTGCATTTTAGTTTTCTGATAGATTTTGTGCCAGTTTGATAGTGAATCCTTGTAATGATTTGAAAAAGCTTTAAAATTACCACATTCAATTCAGCAAGATACTTCAGACTTATGTGTGTATTTGGTTGATGTTAATTGGCACCCTCCTGCTTGTGTTCCAGAAGAAACATCATATATAAGATACAACCAAAGAAATATTGTATCTACCCTCTACATCCAGACACATGATTTGAGTCAAGCGTGCAGACCTAATTGCTCAAATTTCAATACAGGGTTCAGGGTCTGTATTGCATCTCAATTTGCTGTCACTTTTCAATTGCCCCGTTACCTGATTTTAAAGAGTCGATATTTTCAGAGGCAGCAGTTTTAAGGGTAAATAGTTTTAATTGTTGTGTCTGAATATTTAGGGTAAATACCACTAGTGCCTTGCATAAGATGACAGGTGTGTAAAGCGAAAAAAGATACATTTAAAAAGAAAAAAAAAATACAAGAAAAAAAAAGTGGATCTCAGACAACCTATTGCTCTCACAGCATGGCAGCACTTTTGCTTTTCTTTTATATAACAAATTTTATTTTGTTTCAATGAAGATCTGCTTTAGTCAAGGGTTATATTTATATGCTCAATGTATTGTATCTATCAGGTCTTTGTATTTGTTCCATGTGTGTTCAAATTTTTCTAAATAGCCTTTTTTTGAAGCTGTATGTTGCATTAGAATGAAAGAGTGTTTTAGTTTCTTTTGCAGTGCTACTATGGATAGGGGGTGGTCGAGACGTTTTGCAGCAAATATATAATACTTGACAATAATAAAAATATGCTAATCAGCTGATGAGTATATACTCCCTATATTAAATATAAATAGTTCTTCAAGAAATATCAGATTAATATTGTTGTTATTTAGCCATATTTTGAACTCTCTAAGTAGATTTTGAGTTTCCCGGCATTGCCAGAGCATATGATTTATTGTTTCTTCTTCTTGACAAAAGCTACACCTGGGACTTGGTACATACTTCATATTATACAAGTACTTTTTTGTTGGTAGAATTCTATGATTTATTCTTGTTTGAAACCATTGCATTTTTGTTCTTAAAGAAAGTTTAAAAAGACAAGAATAGATTGCTTTCCAAGATTCTTCTTCAATATTGTAATCATTGTTCTATTTATGCTGGGATGTAGGTTTATCTAAATTTTGATTTAGGATTGTGTAGAAATCTTTCCCTCCCTTCTTGGATTTAATTAGGATGTGTATATTTGCAGGCAGTAATGGCATATGTAGTTTTTTAGAAAAGGTTAATATACTATGTGTTCTTGCATAAGACACTATTGCCCGCTTTAGGCCTAGGTATTGAACAAAATTAGTTTTTATATTAAAAGCGTGCTCAAATTCATCTTGCGAGAGATATTCACCGTTATCATTAACTAGATCATTAATATTTTTAACTCCTTTCTGATCCCAGTCTTTAATGTAAATTGGTTTGCTGCCAATTGTGATGTTATTGTTATGGAAAATCGGACTTGAGAGAATGTAATATTCAGTGTTCTCACCATTAAGCTGGAGAACATCTGAATATGCCCTAAGTACATCGATCCAAAATTTATTTTTTATCTTATTTTGAACATCATTTGCATAACATCTTCCAGATACAAATAATTTGTTGAAGTTAATTGTATTGTTTACCACAGATTGCCAAGGACCATTGGATAGAATAACTCTTCTTAACCAAGTTAATTTCATACTACTTATAAAAGCTTTCAGGTTTATTATTCTTAGTCCACCTTCGCAGTACTGTTTTACAACAACATTTTGTTTGATTTTTGCTGGGCCATCCCATAAAAAAGAAAAAAATATATTATTTAGTTCTTTAATTATTTGTTCTGATGGATTTGGTATTGAAATAAACAAGTGATTTAATTTTGGGAGTAAAAGTGTTTTTATTACTGTTATCTTACCTAATGGGGTAAGATATCGTCTGTTCCAAAGTTTAATCAATGATCTGATTTTTTGTATTTTTTCATTAAAGTTTAACTGTTGCATTTGATCTAACTCAATATGAAAGTTTATCCCTAGTAGTTTAAAGGTTGTTTTCCCCCATGATAGTTTCCACCTTGTTTTAATAGATGCTGTACTATATTTGTTCACCCCTATCCATACAGCATGAGTTTTTTCAAAGTTAACTTTTAGACCTGAAAATTGTGCATATTCATACAATACATTGAGCGTAGCATTTAGAGATTGGCTTGTTCCATCTAAAAGAAATAGTGTGTCGTCAGCGTATTGAGATAGTTTATGTTCCTTGTCATTTATAACAATGCCTTTTATGTTCATGTTATTTCTAGTCATTAAACCTAAAATCTCAGCACAGAGGATAAATAGAAAAGTTGATACTGGATCGCCTTGGCGGCAGCCGCGGCCTATACCGAAAAAAGATGACAAATTACCACATTGGTTAACGCTTAATTTGATGTTGTTGTTAAATGTCTTTATCCAAGAGATGATAGAGTTACCAAAGCCAAAGAATTCCATAACCTTATATATAAAAGACCAAGACACTGAGTCAAAAGCCTTTTCAAGGTCTACAGAAAGCAGTAGCCCTGGTATATTGCTCAGTGTTTTGCATAATATCATAAATTAGTCTGATGTTTTCTCCTATATATCTGCCAGCGATGAATCCTGTTTGATCAGTATGTATCAATGAGTTCAGTGTACCCTTTATTCTGTGTGCGATGACTCCAGAAGCTATTTTGTATACACAGTTAAGTAGGGAAATAGGTCGGTAATTTTTAACAAAGTGCCGAGGCTTATTTTCTTTTGGTATGCAAGTTATTATTCCTTCTCTTTGAGTGATAGATAATTCACCTTTAGAAAACCCGTAGTTAATAGAACGTACTACAAAATGACCGATCTTCTTCCAAAGTATTTAAAAAAATTCCGCGCTAAAACCATCTGATCCTGGGCTTCGGTTGTTGGACATGGCCTTAAGAATTAAAGCTGCTTCATGATATGTTATTGGTCCTTCTATAGAGTCAGATTCGTCTTTATTTAATTTTTTAATATCATTATTTTTAAATAATTCATGCAAATCGATGTCAATCAGTTGGCTGTCTTTGCTGGCATAGAGGTTTTCATAAAACTTTTTTGTTTCATTTAAAATTTCATGCTGGTCTGTTATTATTTTCCCATCATCTGTTTCTATTTTAGGTACTATTTTGCTGGTATAGTTATATTTCTCAAGGTTACAAAAAAAATTAGTGGGTTTTTCGTCCTCTTCAATGTTTTTTGCTCTTGATCTTACTAGGACCCCTTGCATTTTGTTTTTTCTAATGTTTTTCAATTCTTCTTTTAAAGTTTCAAGTTCATCCAAATTAGCAGTTGACATATTGCTTTCTAAAGTTCCTATGTTACTGATTAATTCTTTTTCTTTTTGTTCTTCTATTTTTTTCTTGTAACTGGAGAATGAAATTGATTTTCCTCTTAACTCCATTAAAAGTGTTTCGAGGAAAAGTTGGTCGTTAATAACGAATTGGATTTCATCTTCTGGTACATTATTAATTTGGTCTACATTATAAACAGGCAATGCATATTGTTTTTTAACTTCGTCAAATTTTTTATTCATTGTTCTTAAGTAGTCTTTATCACTCAAAAGAGAATTATTGTGCTTCCAAAGGGGTTTTCCTTTTTGGAACTGAACAAAAGATATATCTAGAATAATCATGGAGTGATCTGATCTGTAACTTCCTTCAATTGAACATTTGTTAACTGAAGTGAGTAGATCTTGTGAAACAAGGAAATAATCAAGCCGAGCTTGCTTTATTGGGGATTTTTTCCTCCATGTGTATCTTCTTAATGATGGGTATGCTTCTCTGAAAGGGTCAACCAGACAATAATTTTCCTTAATTTTGTAAGATTTTGCATGTGATTTCTTATTATTAATATTTTTATAATTGAAGTAATCTAATTTTTCATTTTGAACAGTATTGAAATCTCCACATATGATTAAGCTGGCATTTCCTATTCGTTCCGCTATATTTATAATATTATCAAAAAAATTAGGGGTGTCTCTGTTGGGTCCATATAAGTTTATTAAGGTAAATCTATTATTTTCAACTGCTAAATCACAAATTATGTAGTTTCCCTCTGGGTCAGATATGTGCTCATGTATTTTATAAACTAACTTTTGTCTAAACAAAATTGACACTCCTCTAGAATTTGATGTGCCTGAGCTAAAAATGCAATCATTTTCCCACTGAGACCTTTAATGGTTAAATCGTAAGGAACAATTTGGTACCAAATTGTTTTTATAGAAGTTTTAGTTTTAGTACCTCAATTTTCTCTCGTTTCAGTATTGGAAGACAGAAACGTTATGCAACGTCATCGCATATGTATATGATGTCATTTGTCAATGTTTGTGATGTCAAAAGTGCAGACAAGAGTTGTTTGTTAAATTGTAAATTATAAAATGAAAATTCAATTTTTGTCTTGAACTTCTCATCAAAACCTAAGGTCACTTGTGTTCAGGAAAAAGAGTTTCGGCTATTAAAAGGAGTTATTGCACCTTTGAGTGATATTCCAATGTTTTACATCAAATATCTCACAATGCACAAAGTGCACATGCATAGTGGTGCAATAACGCAGTTATTGTATGGTTGTGTGTAATTACGGGAGATAACTTCAATGACTAATTTCAGCATACAAACAGTGAAGACCTAAAACAGACTTTCCTCTTGATCTGGGTCCACACTGTTTTGCTACAGAGACGTTTTAACCCTTAATGCGCCAATCGCAACAAAAGTCTTCTGCTTTTCTCGTCTGCTGAACAGTGTGGACCAATAGGAGCAGTCTGATCTGGGTCCACACTGTTTGTGTCTATAGTTAATTCGTCAGTAATGTTAGGCAATTATTTGCAGCAGACGACTTCAGCAGACGACATTTTCAGATGCATTTTTTTCTTGGCCCTTTAAGGGTTTAAATGACTAGAAGACAATACATCAGCCAAAGAGCCAAGTTTCTGAAAGTTTTTCTTCGTTTCTTCCCCAGGGACTTCTGTAGACTGGTTGTCAGATGATATAACATGGGTGTCTACGTTCCCTCATCTCAAAGTCTCCTTACATAACCTTGCCATTGATCAGTTACAACCAGACAGAGATATCATCCTGCCAAGAGGTAAGAAATTTTTTGCATTCATGTTTTTTGTCGTCTGCCGATTTTTTTCAAAACCAACTTTTTTTAACCTGACTTTGTTGCATGCAAACAACAAAGGCGCAGACCAGCCTGATCAGCACCTTTATTATTATCTGGTTTGAAAGAGTAGTAGATAAACTTGCTCCATGCAAAAATTTCTATATTCTAGCTAGTTTCTGTATCTGAGCAGGTCCATTCAAACCTTACTCTGGTGCAAACGCCAGACAGGTTTTCTTGCATCTTCAGAAGCAGTCTCTGGATCTGCACTGTTTTTCTAAACCTTCTCAGCAATCGGGAAAGTCTGGCTCAATTTGAGAATCGAATAAAGCCTTGGTGTACGTAAGGCGCATTATGCAAAGTACTAGAACGAAAAGCTCCATTTTGTTAGCAGGAACTGGCATAATGCGGAAAATTAGTTCTGTGGCATGCGAGTTCTGCCGTATCAAAAGCCATTTTTCTGATTTAATCAGCTGAATAAATGAAGTTTATGTATTTTTCAATAGAATATCGCTATAGCGATATTTTATTGAAAAAACATAAACTTCATTTATAACCGTTTGTTTTGCTGCAATCGCACTTGTTATTGAATTGGCATGGTTTCTGTGACGTAGCATCACGTTATGTAACGTCAGCGTCATGTTATCAAAGTAGATCCTCAATGTACATCCGAGGTCTGATTCCACGAATTGGCCGAGGCAGTTCCGATTGCCTTCTCAGAAGGCAACCAAAGTTAATAATTGTAGAACATCTACCATACGGTAAATGATATAAAATTTCAATCCCTAGCTGCCTGCCAAAAGACCTAGACAAACAGCACAGTCACAGATCAGACTGCTTCTTAAGATGCAAGAAAACATGTCTTCTGAAGAAGTAGTCTGATCAGGGTCTTCACTGTTTGCTATTTTTGCAAGCATTTTGTGAATTCCAGCCTGCCCTGAAAAACAACATTTTATTTGAAAACAGATAGAGGAAAGTGTTTGAAATTTTAGAACACAACCATAACAGCTATTTACGACATATTATAACCCACCCGCCTATATACGGAGTAATTGTCTATTTTTTTTTGGTATGTCATGAGTCACTGACAATAATTTTGACTATTGACGGGGACTATACCATGGCCTGGTTTCCGGCTTCGCTGTTAAAGACACCCAGGCGCTTCATGGGATGCACAACAATGATGCGCGTTTGGTTCGTTTGCCCCAGGAGACGTTATGCAAGAATGTTCGAAATTAGGCATAGTTTGGCAACTTAAAATTCAAATAACTTCGTTTTTATGGTCAGAAACATAAAGTGTGGGTGCTAGTTTTCTTAGTCAGAATGAGTGGAACATTTTGAGACCAAAATTGAGCAGATTAGGTGACATTTTCTGTTTTGCATCAAAACCGCATTGTCTGCAGCAATTCCATTCAAGGAATGCCGCTAAGTATGTCATGAAATGGGTTGGGTAATAAAACAGTTATTTCATGCCTGTTTGCAGTATAATCATCAGGTCGTCCACGGCACCTCGGGGTAATAGTTTTGACTATACTACAAACAAGCATGAAATAACTGTATAATATTATATTTCAGATGAGGAATATGATTTTGAGGAGGAGACAGACCATGCTGAGCCTAGGGTTCTCCTACAAGGTAACATTCTTCACTGCGCTAGTATTGTCCCCAAACAGGCCTCAAGATAAGAGTGTGTTATTTAAAAATAATTTTCTTATTTCTCGATCAAAACATATGTAGTGGGTGCTCAAAAGAACCGTCTCAGTGAGACGTTCTTATGACCACCCAAAATATATGTTAAATGGTATAGATAAGAAAATGTTCACATTTTAGGCTCAATGTTTTTGTTATCAAGGCCTAAGGTTGAGGAGGCATATTGCTTTTAGCATGTCAGTCATATCTGTCATGCATAACTTACTAGCAGGATATCTCATAAACTATAAGAACCTTAACCTTGAAATTTTGTGAACCCTTTCCTTTGTGAATATTCATGCTAAGCTCCAACCACCATGAACAATTATATAAATAAAATTTCATGTTTGTACATAGAACAAAGAAATTACTTGTCAGGTCCACTAGTGTAGGATCATATCTAATAATAATTTCTATAAGCAAACAGAGTAAACCCTGATCAGGCAGCTCTTGAAAGAGCTGCCTGATCTGGGTCTGCTCTGTTTGCAAAAGTATTAAAAGGCAACTCTATGAGGTGAAGGGTTAAGCTTAAAAAGATGACGAGTAAAATTGCCTGTTTACATTTATGGAAGGAACTCTAAAAAATATATCTGGAGTTATGGCCCTTGTAAACGAAATAGTTCCATCCTCATTGACAAACATATGGTTTGGGGCACAGTGTTCAAATGATTTCTAGTTGCTATAGATAAGGAGCGTTCCTAAATTATGTCTCGTTAGTCACCTTAGCCCTTACCTTGCTAAATCTGACTTTATTTTGTTTAATAACAGAGTAGACTCAGATCAGCTGATGAGCTGGTTCCTCCAGAAATAGTTCCATCCTCATTGACAAACATATGGTTTGGGGCACAGTGTTCAAATGATTTCTAGTTGCTATAGATAAGGAGCGTTCCTAAATTATGTCTCGTTAGTCACCTTAGCCCTTACCTTGCTAAATCTGACTTTATTTTGTTTAATAACAGAGTAGACTCAGATCAGCTGATGAGCTGGTTCCTCCAGAACCACACTGTTTCCCCACTTTGCTTTTAAGTATATGCTGATAACTGGAATTCAGCAAATTAATTGGCTAAAAATTTTAGAGGAGTACAATATGCAAAACCATCAAACATGATAAGGGTTAACCTTGTCTGTTAGTTGTTTCCCCCCCTGTTTACTAGTTAAACTATGTATTATACCTTATTTAAGGATGTCGCGTCTGGGAGTTATATAACGCCATGTATTAAAACGGATAAAAAAAACCTAGTGATTTACTACACATTTTCTAACATGTAATGATGTCCATAACAACGTTGCATACATAATGACAAAATCTTAACATTGTTATGCAGAAAAATGCAAGTTCAAAAGTGATTTTAATGTCTTATGATAAATAGGCCTATGTAGATGCAACAAGACCTGTCTTAGGGGTATCTGACAAAGTGAGACACAAACCAGTCTCCTCAGCTACAGAGACTAGCTGGAAAAATGAAAATATGCTCGTAGAATGTCTTGATAGGTTACTTTCTAATAAGTGAATAACAAAGATGCTGATCAGACTGTGTGAATGTACAGGCTGGTCTGCGCCTTTGTTGTTCACAAACCCCCGACGACAGGTTTTCTCGCATCCAGTCTAACATTTGTGGTCCTGTATAGAATTTATTAAACTGCCATGCACATATATGGTGATAACTCTTCAAAATTCTTAACCGGAACCTGTTGGCCGATTTATGTTGCATTAGGGACTCTGGTGCCCATCATAGTTTGATCAAATGACCTTCAAAACTCTTCAGGACCAGAAGTCTGATGTTTTTTTAAACTTGACATGGAGCATTTGGGACCTACCTTTTTATGTCAAGGTCAAATTTAGTAATATAAGCTACTATATGTCAAAGTGGGAAAAAAATTTGACTTGAAAGATGGTAGATGTAGTCAACTAAATGTCATTCTTTGACTTGGCCGAGCGTCACTGAGATTTCAAACTGTACATTTTCAATACCTCTTCATTAGTCAGGTGAGGGCTTCAGGACCAATGGTCCTCTGGTTTTTGTACTGTTACAATTTTCTTTGATTTAGTAAATTCTGATACAGTAAAACCTGTGTAAAACAGCCACTCTCAAAAGACCAAAAATTGGTTTTCAAGACAAATTATCCCTTAATGCAGGTCAAAAGTATTGCAGAATGCTCCAAGTGGAGCATTCTGCAACTCTTTCGACCTTCATTAAGCTACCATTTATCTTTAAGACCTTTGTTTTGCCTGTTTTGAGTGGCTGCTTAAGACAGGGTTTACTGTATTTTTTTATTGCAACAGATTACCATCCTGATGGTGTTGAACAATTTGATGACTGGGATGTCCGCTAGCTTCAGAAAGATGGGAAATGTCATGACATCAAATTATAATGTTGTGGCATTATTTTACCTCATAAATTTGGATCAAGGCAGGGGCATTATGACGACGATTTTCTCATCAGCGATGATCCGCTAGCTGCAGAAAGATGGGAAATGTCATGACATCAAATAATAATGTTGTGACATTCTTTTATCTCTTATAAACCTTGATCAAGGCAGGGGCATTATGACGAGGATTTTCTTGACAATGATGATCCGCTAGCTGCAGAAAGATGGGAAATGTCATGACATCAAATAATAATGTTGTGACATTCTTTTATCTCTTATAAACCTTGATCAAGGCAGGGGCATTATGACGAGGATTTTCTTGACAATGATGATCCGCTAGCTGCAGAAAGATGGGAAATGTCATGACATCAAATAATAATGTTGTGACATTCTTTTATCTCTTATAAACCTGGATCAAGGCAGGGGCATTATGACGAGGATTTTCTTGACAATGATGATCCATTAGCTGCAGAAAGATGGGAAATGTCATGACATAAAATTATAATGTTGTGGCATTCTTTTACCTCACAAACCAGGCCCTGAGGTTTTAAAACTTTTTTCGTGCTCAACTCAACTGAGCATAGAATTTCAATTTAACATAAAAGGTAAAATGTTAAACAATAGATTTTTCTTGCTTTAAAACTCTCAGATGCTGTATTTATCCTGCTAATAAATGTTAAAATGCCTACAATTGTTGGCATTTTAACATTTATGAGCAGGATAAATTTTTTGCTCAGCTGAGTTGAGTATGAATAACCTCGGGGCCTGGATCAAGACAGAGGCATTATGACAACGATTTTCTCTACAGCGATGATCCATTAGCTGCAGAATGATGAGAAATATCATGACATCAAATAATAATGTTGTGGCATTCTTTTATCTCTCATAAACCTGGATCAAGGCAGGGGCCTTATGAGACTATTCTATCGACAACAATGATCCATTAGCTGAAGAAAGATGGGAAATATCATGACATCAGATAATAATATTGTGGCATTTTTTTATCTCTTATAAACCTGTATCAAGGCAGGGGCATTATGACTACAATTTTCTTGACAACGATGATCTGCTAGCTGCAGAAAGATGGGAAATATCATGACATCAAATGATGTTATGACATTTTTTACCTTTTAAACCTGGATCAAGGCAAGGGCATTATGAGTACAATTTTCTTGAACAATGATGATCCACTAGCTGCAGAATGATGGGAAATGTCATGACATCAAATAATAATGTTGTGAGGTTCTTTTGTCTCTTATAAACTTGGATCAAGACAGGCCTTATGACGACCCTTTTCTCGACAACGGTGATCCATTAGCTGCAGAAAGATGCGAAATGTCATGACATCAAATAACAAAGTTGTGACATATCTTTTACCTCATAAACCTTGATCAAGGCAAGGGCCTTATGACTATAATTTTCTCGACAATGATGATCCATTAGTTGCAGAAAGATTGGAAATTTCATGACATCAAATAATAATGTTGAGACATTCTTTTATATCTTATAAACCTGGATCAAGGCAAGGGCCTTATGACAACGATTTTCTCGACGATGATCTATTAGCTGCAGAATGATGGGAAATGTCATGACATCAAATAATGTTATGACATTTTTTTTACCTCACAAACCTGAATCAAGGCAGGAGCCTTATGACGACGTTTATCTCGACAGTGATGATCCATTAGCTGCAGAAAGACACTGATAGTGTTCCTGAAAGACTTTTTTTGAATATAAAGTTAATTTTGAAAATAATCAGTAGACAAGGACAAAAGCATGAAAAATTTCCCCAGCACGCATAGTTAAAATATATGAGCCACGACATGAGATTTCCAACAATGTGGTATGTGCGACCAGCAAAGGCTCAGACCAGCCTGCCCATAAGCGCAAGCCTGCGCATAAGCACAGTCTGATCAGAGCCATTGCTAGTCACTTGAATATTCTATGACTGTTAACCTACTGACCAAACAACATTTGGAGTTTCTAAGCTTAAAAGCAGGCTGCACAGGCTCGTCTTAGTCTACACTTGTCAAAATACCACATTTTTGGAAATCACATGTCATGGCTCATTTGTTAGTGATCATTTATTTGTAGAACCTAGTTAAAGTTTTAAGGATTATTCTCAGGCCGAATCCAGGAATTTGAAGCTGACTTTCCATAGAAAGTCAGCCTCAAAGAACTGAATTGGACAAGTTACAATAGTTTCTCAGATTAGTTTTCAGTTAATCCATTCAATTCAAACAGAATTTCCCACTATTATCAAATGGACCAGTCCATTTCTGTTTTAGGGGGTGTTGGTTAATAAATTTCAATGTCAAACAAATCTAAAAAGTGCATTCTTGTGCTAACAGTGAGGAACCTGATCAGACGCCACATTCTGTACCGTTTGCCAATGTCCCATAAAAAGGATGCTAGACTTAAATGGGTTAATTTAACCCTTTTCATTCTGATGGATTATCCCACACATATTGATACAATAAGCATGGAATTGTCTTTTTGTATTTTAAGGGGTTGTTGGTCCTAGTTTCTATAAAATGATGTTTTTCTGTCACTGAAGATCGTTTTATCTTTAATAGCAAACAGTGCAGTCCCTAATGAAAATGCCTTATGCGGCATTTCATCTGGGTCTTCACTGTATGCCAAACTGCCTGCATGGGTGAAAGTTTTCAGGATTATTCCTGAATTCAGGATTTTGATCAAAATTCTAAATTAAGCAGATTCTAATAGCTTCTTTGATTTATTTTCATTTTATCTAAAGACAATTGACCATTTCAGTTTGAAATTGTTGATATTTGTAGGCATACTGCAAGTTTTAAGATTTGATTTTAAAAACTTCTGGATTTTGTAAATTTTAAACTTTGACCCATGTGCCTGTTTACAGGTATCCAGAATGAAAAGGGTTTACTGTATGACGATTACCAATCTAAAATTGTTTAGATTTCTGAAGTTCGAGATTTTCGAAATTTTATTCTTTAACCCTTTACTCCATAGGATATTTTTAGATCAGGACATCATTTACATTGAAAAAAATTAAGAAAAAGTTAAGTAAAGTTATTATTACTTTTGAGAATATTATGGAAAATGGAGCATAATATTTTCAATTACATAATATTTCAAAGGTGCTAAAAGACGCTATTGTGTGGTAAAGAGTTAAACCATATAAAGTCATTTCATTAACCTGCATATATATAGATGTCTAGTTTTTAGTGTGAACCCTCCCTTAATACCATTCACGTACTTGTGTGGGGAAGCAGTGAAGAACTGCACCAATCTGCAGGCTCCTCTGAGCTTTTGCAGGTCTCCTTTACAATTAACCCTTTGTAGATCGGAAACCCCTAAAATGGAATTTTGGCAAACAGTGAAGACCCAGATGAAATGTGGAATTTTGTCAGGATCTTTACCATTTGCTTAACCCATTTATGCCAAATGGATTTTCCCACCTTTACCAATTGGATGAGTCCATATTCAATTTTAGGGTTGTTGGGTGGTATCTTTCATTTTTATTCAAATTTTGATAGAACATTCTGTAGGCAAACAGTGGAGAACCTTATCAGACGCCACATTTTGAGGTGATCTGGTTTGGATTGTTTGCTGATGTCCCACAAAAAAGGACGCTAGGCTTAGATGGGTTAAACAAAATCAGTCTTCATAGAAAAAATACAATATTTTTTGGAAATTATAACTTGTTAAAGCTAGGCTTAGATGGGTTAAACAAAATCAGTCTTCATAGAAAAAATACAATATTTTTTGGAAATTATAACTTGTTAAAGTTATACAATGGACTTATATATACAATGGACCATCCAGACTTTATTGTATGTAACTTTATAGAATTTTCCATTGGTCTGAAAAGGGTTAAGTTCCTAGATCTCTTACAGTCCTAGTAGTAGTCGAAGGCAAGTTTTTACTTCAATATGGACCAATAAAAAAGCTATTGGCAGGAAACCAACACATCTGTTTGTTTGTTTTACTTTCATAAGATATTGTTGACATTCCAGTCAGTCATGGGATTTGTGTTTTAAGCTCACCTTATTTTATTGAAGTAATAGGTTTCGCTTATTACCCACTAGTGTCGTCTGATGATAACCTTTGCAAACAGATTGGACCCTGACCTGATCAGGATTCAATCTGTTTGACACTCAGATGGTATTCCTGAAAGAATTTTTCGAAAAGGCTTCCATAAGTTCCTGAATACGCCGAGATGCAACATGACACTATGAGGTCACTTTTACATGATAACAATGAAGTCACTTGTCTTTTGATGTGTGGTTGTTTGATTTTTCGCTCACCTGAGCCGAAGGCTCATTGGTGAGCTAATAGTATACCAGAGACTCCGGCGTCTTTTGTCCGTCCGTCGTCCGTCAACATTTTCAAACATCTTCTCTGAAACTACTGGGCCAATTGAACTCATATGGAGACTCCTTAGGATGGGGGAACAAATGTTTGTTCAAATGGTCCTGGTCACATTACCAAGATGGCCGCAACGCCCATATATGGTAAAAACCCTTAAAAAATCTTCATCTTCAAAACCAGAAAGAAGGCTGATGACCTTGGGACTTGGTATGTAGCTTTGGGGATGTGCGGCCTACCAAGTTTGTTCAAATGATGATCCTAGGTTGACCTTGACCTACTTAACGTCAAGGTCAAAGGACGTGTAACGGTTTTGTATTACAAATGGCCCACTTTTACAGTAAAAAACCGATTGTAAAGAAATCCCTCCAAAATATCACCAAATGATACCTAAGAGTCTCTAGTTTAATGTCCACAATTTATTTTCTTCATTAAAATGTATTTTTATGATAAATTTTGGGGTTAAATGCATGCCCTATCAACCACACTTAACACTAAGTCTATGGTAAAACCAAACACCCTCGTGTACTTCGTGATCAAATTACAACCATGTCCACATGCGGAACCGGATAAAACTATTTCTCATTTTATTGTGCATATAATATTACACCATAAAATGGTAACTCTGAGTCGGTTCCGCATGCGGCAAATACCGTAAAAAGACTTTTTCTGCAAATTTTATCCTAATATGTATACTATTCAATTCATACTTACCAAAGCACTAAGAGTACTGAAATCGCTGGAGAGACGTAAGATTCCCAACAAAAATGGAATACAGTGTACATATTAGCAAGCTCGTATCAATATTATTTCTTACAGTCTTTGGATATATTGCGTTTGAAAAGCAAATACAACAACATTTCAGTAAATGCGAGTCTTATTTGAGAGAGAGAGAGAGAGAGAGAGAGAGAGAGAGAGAGACCAGCGGAGAGAAGGTGCAAGGAGAGAGTTTGATGTGCCCCATTCTTTAACTGGTACATAGATTGGTACAATCTGCTTTTAAAAGACAGCTCACCGCCACTTTTGTTTTGGCCTGACCCATTGCTTTTAATTAAGATTTTTCAAAAATTGCAAATTATGTGATCATTCTTTGGAGCATGAGGAAAAAATAATCAACTATTGGTATTCTCAAATTACAGGCCAGACACTGTTTAATATGGCCATACTAGAGTAGTTAGGAATGGAAAGTATATAACATTAGATGGAGTTGTCCCCCCGCCCACTTAAAGGAGTTATGTGACGCTGGTGATCTTGGAATTAAGGTCAGTACTACCGAATTCTAGTCATTCATTAAGGCCTTTCCAATGAATTATCTGTGTCAGTTTGGTCAAAATATGGTCATTGGATAGAGTACAGACAAGCCTTTTTATATATATATGTGTCCCTGGTGACCTTGTAAATAAGGTCGAGGTCACCAAAATCTTATAATTCGTTTTGGCTATCCCAGATAAGTATATGTGCAAGTTTCGATGAAATTCATCTAGCGGTTCATAAGGTAGAGCAAAAAGCTACTTCACAGCTTAGATATCGGAATCATTTGATATGATTCCAAAATTTTGATAGAACTGCGTCAGTTAAATGGTAATATTATTAAAGTGAGGTTATTTGAACAAAAAGGAGCTGGTGTGATGTAAACAATTGCACACATTCAACATATATTGTAACTGACCCACAAAGCTAACACCTATCTATATTTTTTGAAGTTCGTAACTTCTCATGTATATAGGTGGCGCAGATATTGTCGCAAATAAACCAATGTAATTCTTTGATTTAGTTTTGTTCTTTTCAATTCATTGTTATTTATGCAAGAAAGCATGTATAAAAACAGCCAATGGCCTGAATGCGAACGCCACAAGCATTTTATTCATAATGAGTGTAATGCGCTTTTCATGCTTATATGTGCACACTATCTGTGCTAAACTGTTTGTTTTCTCAATGAATATCGCTCTCGTAAAGTGTTTGCTCAAATAATGCAGTATATATACAACAACCACTTATCTTCAGATGGTAAATAGTCACTGGTACCAACAAACACATACATTTAATATTCAAGGATCGAAATACTCTATTTTAGATGTTCATTTACCTTTATCAAAACACAATGTAGGCTGTTCAAACGGTTTCGAAATCCCTGCTTTGAAGGAAGTTGTCACCCTTGAAATAGATGTCTGCACCACAAATGCTTGAAACATGACTGAGTGTTTTAATGCTCTACGTTACAGTGAACCATATTTCAGTCATGACGTTTCCTCGGTTGAACATGTATTATGTAATAAAGATGAAGGGTCTTGCACAATGACACAAAACATGTTTCTTCTGGATTGTGAACTGCGACCCCTTAGTCACACGTAAGATAATAGGTAAGTAATATAGACCACAGCGCTATCACCACTGTTGGATATCTGAGCTGGGACATGCGTAAAATATGGAGCAGATATGCATTTTGTACATGTAACCTATGACCGCCTGCTTTGACATGGCTTTAAAGTAATCATTTATTCTGCATGTTCATCCACAAAGGTGCACACTTTTGTGAATTAATCTTATAATCCAATCAGGCGTTTGGAAGATACGTCACAGACACAAAAGTATGACATGCAGACGGACTGACAGATGAACAGACAGATATACAACACTCGCATGTATCTATTTAATAATTGTGGCTGTGAGCAAAAAAAAGTGTTCAAAGCCTCCATTATCATTTCTGTAGCTTTATAACTATTTATATTCATGTTTCATACCAATCCAGCAAAAAAAAAGTTGCACATGTAATGCCGCGTTTAACATTGTTATGCATGCTTGTGTACATGTTGTACTGATTATATTGATATGAATAAACCGGAAAAGGCTTGTTTGAGCTATTGATTAACTGGAAAAGGCGATAAAACACTAAATGTTCAATATATATTATACCTAAAAAAACCATATCATCAAGGTAATCGTAAACACAGTATTTAGCCAAGTTTTAGCATAATTTTTATTTAATGATGGTAGTGTTAGCTCAAATTACGACATAGACATGACGAGTATAAACACACGCATGTTTGGTATTATGTTTAAGGTCAGTTCGCTTGTTGCATCTTTAAAAATATCCAAATTCATGAACAAACCTCTGTTTATACACACTAGTGAGAAACTTTAATTCATGCGACAGCATATGCCGTCGTTAATTCAAAATTATGCTCATGTGAAAGGGCAAAGATCAAACCACCATATATTTAAATTTCAGCCAAATCCATCGTGGGCCAAAAAACGGCCAAACCGTTACACGTCCTTTGCTTCCTAATGCATTTAAATGAGAAATTTTTTGAAAAGTTGATTTTTTAAAACTGTAGAAGCCTTAGTCATTATTCTCACTTGATGTATTAAACCTTATGAGACAAAGGCTATAAATAATTTCCAAAGGTCAAGATTGACCTTTCAGCTAAGTCACCATAAATATATTAAAACACAGTTTTCTCACAAACCATTGGCCCAATTGAACTCAAATTTCATGTGAAGACTCCTTATGCTAAGTTATCCAAAATTTATACAAAATATTTTGGTCACATGACCAAGATGGCCGCCATGCTCATATATGGTAAAAAACCTTTAAAAATCTTCTCCAGAACCAGAAGGCCGGTGACCTTGGGACTTGGTATTTATCATTTGGGATGTGAGGCCTTCCAAGTTTGATCAAATGATGATTCTAAGTCGACCTTGACCTACCTTGACTTACTGTCAAGGTCAGATTAGCTTCCTAATGCATCTAAATGGGAATTTATTTGGAAAAGTATGTTTTTTGAATACTGTTGAGGCCAAATTCATTATTCTCTCGATATGTTAAACCTAATGAGGCAATAGCTATAAATTTTAAATTTTCAGCCAAGGTCGCTCATATTGGAGTCCCATCACACATTAAAACATGGTTTCCTCAGAAACCACCAGGCCAATTGAACTTAGATTTCATATGAAGACTCCTTATGATAGGTTAGCCAAAATTTATACCAATTGTACTGGTCACATCACGCCCATATATGGTAAAAACCCTTTAAATATCTTCTTCCTGGAACCAAAAGGTCAATGGCCTTGGGACTTGGTAGGTACCATTGGGGATGTGGGCCGTACCAGATTTGCACAAATGATGAATCTAGGTTGACCTTCACCTACTTTATGGCAAGGTCAAAGATCTTGAAAATCATATTACTTGCAAGAATTGTTTAATCCAATGAGACAACGGTTTTACTTAAGCTGACCTGTGACCTTTTATCCAAGGCCACCCATCTGGACTGCCACATACCTACCTATCAAACATCTTTTCCTCAGAAATCACAGGGCTGTTTGTTGGAGTATTCATTACATTGTTTTAGGTCATTTGACCAAAATGGCCACAACCCCAATAAAACAAAATATGTTTAATTATAAGCCGTAATTGATCTTGACTTATTTTACCATTATTAAGGAGATCAGGTGAGCGCTTCAGGACCGTCAGGTCCTCTAGTTTTATCTTTCCCATGGGTTGGTACAGGGTAAGTGAGATGGAATTTTCTCATATGGGTAAAATCAGCAGTAACTCTTATCCATCTGGTGTGCAAGAATATTATAACCAGATTATATCAAAGTATCTGAAAAAAAGGAATGAGTTATCAAGTGCAGAAGGTCTTCTGTTTATTTAAGGGAGATAGCTCAGAGAATAACCATCCTTGCGTGTGACAATGTCTTCACCTGATATATAAGCCTATCAAATATCAAAATACCTCAAAAGTCCCATAAAAGTTCATGCAAGGAAGATAACTATTAACATGGGTGAAAGTTTTAAGGATTAATTCAGGATTTTGAGGCTGACTTTCCATAGAAAATCAGCCTCAAAATGCTGAATTAAGGAGATTATAATAGTTTCTTGGATTAGTTTTCAGATTAGGAAAACACAATCAATCATTTAAACTTGAAGTTATTTGTTTTTGTAGTCATCCTGCAAGTTTTAAAATTTGAATTTCTTAAGTTCAGGATTTTTGAAATTTTGAACTTTCATTCATGTATTAAAGCAAGGGAGGGAGCGCAGTGGCTCAGTGGTAGAGTGCTTGTCTCGAGACCGAAGGGCCGCGGGTTCGAGCCTCACTGGCGTCACTGCGTTGTGGTCCTTGAGCAAGACACATTTATCCTAGCATAGTATTGGTTCAACCCAGGAAGACCCGTCCCACATAACTGAAAGATTGTTGAGTGGACGTAAAGAATCAAATCAAACAAAACAAAAGTTAAAGCAAGGGAGAGCAACCATTCTTGCATGTGACAGGAAATATTAATACACTGAATGAACAAGGGTATTACTTAAAAACTTTATTATAATTGAACACAATAGGTGGGAGAAAATTACAATGAATGAACACAATACAAAAACTAATAGTATTATTTAACACAATTGGTAAGGCAGTGATATGAGAATGATGGGTGAAAGTTTTCGAGATTAATCCTGAATTCAGGATCTTGAGGCTGACTTTCCTTAGAAAGTCAGCCTCAAAATCCTGAATTAGGCTGCTTATATTAGTTTCTCAGGTTTATGTTGTGATAACCTATGGACATTTGATCATTTAAACTTTAAATTATCAAACTGAGTATGCAAACTGCAAGGTTTAAGAGTTAAATTTCAGGATTTAAGGAAGTTTTAACTTTCACCCATCAATTATTGAACAAAATGCACACACTTTGCTCTTTGCATGCTGGGTAATTTTTCATGCTTTTGTTGTGGTCTGCTGACTTTTCAAAATTAACTTTTTTCAAAAAATTCTTTCAACACTATTAGGCAGTCAAATTGTTTGGATCAAGATCAGGGTCGACTTTCTATCGGTCCTGATCTAGGTCCAAATTGTTTGCAAAAGTTATCAGCAGATGACCAAAGTCACCGCTAGCAATGAAAGAGGTAAGCATAAGGATTGTACTACATAATAGACTAAAGACTAATGCCAAATAAGGGTACTACATACATGTATTAACCATAAATATTCAGATGGATCAAACAGTGTAAACCCAGATAGGACTGCTCCACAGCAGCCTGATCAGGAGTTACACTGTTTATAATTATGTCTAGATTCTATTCAACTTGCAAGGTAGTCAAGTGATCTAACACAAATCAACCTATTAACTCTTTCCTTGCTAGCGGTATCTTCGTTTGCGGGGTTACCTTTGCAAACAGTTTGGACCCAGTTCAAGAGGAACAAAACATAGGTCCCTACCTGGATCCAAACTGTTTGACAATTTGAAAGAATTTTTTGAAAGTTAATTTTGAAAAAGTTAGGCGTCTACAACCAAAGTATGAAAAATTACCCACCATGAATTAATATACCAGTTTTTCAGATACCAGTTTCATCAGAAGCCAGCTGATCTGGATCTAAACTATTTTTTGATGGGTTTTAAATAGACATACCCAGGCTAATTAGGACATGGGTCCGGTTAAGTAAAATCTGATTTTTTTTACAATGGGTAACCCTTTGTATTCTGATGGAACTCCCATACATATTGATACAATAAGTTTAGGACTGCCCATCAAGTACTTTTAGGAATCACAGGCAGAATTTTCAAAATGAGGATGTATTTCTGTCTCTGTAGGTTGTTTTAACCTTAGCCAACAGTGGTGATCCAGATGAAATGCAGCATTATGCTGCATTTCATCTGGGTATTCACTGTTTGCCAAGGGTTAACACTCAGGTAATAATCCCATCTACTGAAAGAGATTTATAAAAAGAAATGGACATAATCATTAACTTTCTTTTAAATCACACTAAAAATCGTATTAAAACCATAGATTTTCCAAGGATGAAAAAATCACTTCTAAAATACCATTAACAAACAAAAATGTTGACAAACTAAAGATATTAAAATTTCTGTTTTATGAATAAAAACCCAATGACATCATTAATTTTTAGATAATAACACAATAATATATCAGACTCAGGACTCGAGGTTATAAAACTTTTTTTCATGCTCAATTCAGGTGAGCATGAAATTTATCCTGCTGATTAAGGTTAAAATGCCAACAAGTGTTGGCATTTTAACATTAATAAGCAGGATAAATACAACATCTGAGAGTTTTAAAGCAAGAAAAAATCTTAGTTTTGAATCTTTTGGTTTTTATGAGTAGTTGAATTTTCATGCTTTGATGAGTTGAGCATGAGAAGTTTTATAACCTCCAGGCCTGGTCACATAGCAGCTTATCGTCGAGAAAAAAGATTTCTATATTTGCTTCTCTTGTACCAAATAGAGGCATCTTAAAAGTCTTTTTGATGGAAATAAAGATTATTGTAAATATTCTAAAATTTCCAACACCAGTTGCCTGCCAGAAAAGGCCTAAAAAAGCAGCACAGGCACAAACCAGACTGCTTCTGAAGGAACCTGATCAAGATCTGCACTGCTTGCTAATCAGACGAGCTTTTTGTGGATTCCAACCTTGAAAACCAGCCTTTTATTTGAAGCAGGAGAAAAGCATATGAAATTTTAGAACATTTACCGTAGGTTTGTTTGTTTGATTTGATTCTTTACGTCCCAGCAACAATCTTTCAGTTATAAAAGGATGGGTCTTCCTGGGTTGAACCAGTACTAAGCTAGGATTAATTTTCTTGCTCAAGGACACAACACAGTGTCCCCTGTGAGGCTCGAATCCGCGGCCCCTTGGTCTTGAGTCAAGCACTCTACCACTGCCCTCCCTCATTTACCGTAAGGATTTTCTCAACAGTTGAAAAACGTTTATTAGATATAGATAATTTTGGCATATTTGGGAAGGCTTCAGTGGATTTAACCCTTCACTCCATAGGCTAGTTTTAGATCATGACAACATTTTCTATTTTTAGACAACATTGAAAAAATTCAAGGTAAATTTTAAAGTTAAGTTTTAAATACTTTTGAAAATATTTGGGAAATTTTCCATAATATTTTCAAATACATTTTACTTTAACGCGCCAAGAAAGAAAAAATGCATCTGAAAATGTTGTCTGCAGAAGTCGTCTGCTGCATATAATTGCCTAACATTACTGACAAATTAAGCATAGAAGCAAACAGCGTGGATCCAGAACAGTCTGATCTGGGTCCACACTGTTTGCTGTAGAGGCTTCTTTCAACAGACATGAAAAGCAGACGACTCTTGTTGCGATTGGCGCATTAAGGGTTAAAGGCGTCTCTATGAGGTAAAGGGTGTTAAGTAACTGGTTCTGGTTCAATTTCTATTACATGATTGCAAAACTTTCCAATCACACAACTTTTGATTATTCATCATAATTTACCAGAAAATAGCCAGCCAACAGCCAGTAACCAGTACGCCATTGGAGAATTTATTCAGATAGCCATCAGATGGTTTTCTGCTCCATACACCAGAAATTCCCTGTTTGAGCTGATAGCAGATAACCAGCATGCATCATCCATCACAACGTTGAACAATTTCTATAGTCTGGCCCCAGACCCTATCTTTCTTTTTAATAATTTTATTCTTAAGAAGGGACACAAATCTTGAACAGCTTTTAAAATTTTACAGGCTTAAGTCCCCTGGCTGAAAAGCCAGTGTTAACAAGTGAACTTGGATTAAAGAGACATGTTAGGGAAAACAATAACAATAAGAACAGGGGCCAGTCTACTGTCATGCCAACCAAAAGTGACAGTGATGTAATAGTTTGTTTACAATTGTTAAGTAAAGCATTAACTTGTACAATCCTTTTTTGCTAACGCGAATCGATAGATCACTTGTGTATTAATCCTATCCTGTGGATAGGATTAATACACAAGTGATATATTGATTCTAAGTCCTGGATAACTTTGTAAACAAAACATGACGACACTGTCGCTCTTGGCTCGCAGGACAGTAGAGCTTCTACTGGGAGCCATCAAAACATTTCCTACACCACAAACTCCCATTTGAGGTGACAGCCAGTAAGCATCATAACTTGGAAGAATTTCAATATAGCCATCTAATTATTTACTACTCTAGAATTTTCCTGTTTGAACTGACAGCCGATAACCAGCAAACATCCTAACGTGGAAAAGAAACTCTTGTTTGAACATCCAGCCCATAACCAGAAAGCTGCTTAAGCCTTATCCATAACTTTGAATTTTTTCTCAGAGAAACTCCCTGTTTGAACAACCAGCCCACAACCAGAAAGCTGCTTAAGCCTCATCCATACAGGGTTTTTACAAGCAAGTTTGAGTAATATTCAAGGACTTTTAAGGACTATCCTACCGTTTTCAAGGACTAAAAGTTCATGAAAAATCCTGATTTAAGTGTTAAAATTCTACTTCAGAATGCTTGACTGAGATAATGTAGAAATTAGTACTAGAAAATAAGTATAAAAGTGTTGTGCAAGAATTCAAGGACTTTTCAAGGCCTTCGAGTGATTTTCCAGTACGTTTCATGACATATTTAATTTTCAAGCCCTCTAAATTGAAGTACTTTTCAAGCCTGTGCGAACCCTGCCATAACTTCGAAAATTTTCTCAGAAACTCCCTGTTTGAACTAGACAGCCTCATCCATAACTTTGAACAGTTTCTCAGAAACTCCCTGTTTGACTTGACAGCCAATAACCAGACAGCCTCATTCAACTCTTTGAAAAGTTTCTCAGAAACTCCCTATTTGACTTGACAGCCAAAAACCAGACAGCCTCATCCAAATCTTTGAAGAGTTTCTCAGAAACTCCCTGTTTGACTTGACAGCCAATAACCAGACAGCCTCATCCAAAACTATTAAAAGTTTCTAAGAGAAACTTCCTATTTGAACTGACAGACTGTAACCAGCAAGTTTCAGCCATCATAACTTGGTGCAATTTCTCCAGATAGCCATCAAATTATTGTCTGTTCCATACACCAGAAACTCTCTGCTTGAACTGACAGCCTGTAACCAGCTAGCTTCAGCCATCATAACTTGGTGGAATTTCTCCAGATAGCCATCAAATTATTGTCTGTTCCATACACCAGAAACTCTCTGCTTGAACTGACAGCAACACAGTTTATCACAACCTAAAACATATATAAAATACATTACAAATACAGTTGATGTCGTATATTCAAAGTCCTCGGACAAGAGGTTTTAATTCAAATTATCAGTAACGTTTTTTGATTATTATCAATGTTTTTCCCAATCAAACATAAGTTTTAGGTGTGTAAAAGAAACGCCTCAATAAGACATTTCTTTTATGCAACCAAAACATGTTATTATTGACAATTATTAAAAGATCATGAATAGGCCCTATTATGAGTCCAGTCAGTGTCCCCTTATTTTGAAGTATTTCTAATAATGGGCTTTTCAAGGAGTTACAGTAGGTAACTCTAGTTTTTATGTTTTTCACATTGATTTTCGGCGATAACTTTTTTATTTTCAATGCTAGCAAAATGTGATCATGATGAAAGTTGTGCAGGAAAATTAGTGCCAATTACTCCAAAACGTACGAAGATTTTTGTGTACATAGATGAAGAATTTGCGATAAACGGAATTTAGCCAAAATTTCTAAGTCTTTTTATTGACAGGTATTTCGTAGAGGTGTGACAGAAAGGGTTCGTCTCAAAAGAATATTCATAAGCGGTGAATATACAGCTATTCAGCGGCTGTGCATAGCATAATCCTGCTGTTTGCAAACCCATAAAGTACAGAATCTTATATGAGCGTGATCATTTGTAGGAGCAGAAGCTGTGATTTTGCATGACATGCTATTTTTCTCTTATGCAAGTGCTCCAAAACGGGTGGTTTCGAGATGACCCCAGTAGCTTAACGCATGAGCGATCCAGGCACGACTTCCAATATATTTAAACAAGCCATCCATCTTTTTAGTTAGTGAATTAGGGCGGCGCAATGTAGTTTTATGACTGACATATTTATCTTAGTTTATTTGAGCTTTGATTAAAAATCTCAAAGAGTGCATCTTTGCACAGGGTTAACTGCAGCATCTTGGATTATGGAAACATTTAGAGAAATTGGCGCTAATTTTTCTCTACAACTTTCATCACTAACACAGTTTGCTAAAATTAGTAATAAAAAAAGTTATCGCCGAAAATCAATGTGAAAAACATAAAAACAAGAGTTTAGCAAGATGCTGCTATATCTCCCTTACAACTGCTTTGAAATATGGCTAGACCTTCAACAACCACAGAGCAGACACAACCGTATCAAATTTGACCTGTGTGTCTGGGGCATGACTTATAACTGCCTCCCACCCCCAGGGAGAAAGGGGCTGCCACAGCCTGGCTGGCAGAATTACACGGCAGTCATCAATAGACGGATTTCCTGACGATGTTCTTAATTAATGTGGCTTGGCGGGAGATCCGTATAAGGACACCGGCAAGGCACAATGGCGTGCTGTGTATCTCAGATTATGTTAATGTCAGAGTTGAGGTGTCAGCTAGGACAGGCAATTCCACAAAACAACCGTCACAAATAAAAAATGGCAGAATCCTCAAATTCTACGTTAAGGGATGCTGGCAGAATTGCCAGTGGCATCTCCGGCTTGGCCCCCACTCAGGTGTATAGAAGTAGAAGGCTCAGATAAAAGCTTAGACTGCTTCCCACACTACATAGCTGTGCATGTATTCTTAAAGATTGTGTGTACATATGTGTAATTATAAGGTACCAACATCTCATGTGCTGGCCATTAATATATAACTGAAGGTATAAATGCAAAAATTGACAAAAAAGACTACTATTAATTACTGATGGTATAGGGCCTGTTGAGCAAAAAAAAAAATTAGCATAAAATTGCATTAATTTTCTTATCCATTAGTTTAAACATGTGTTTTGGGTGCTCAAAACAACCGTCTCATCGAGACGGTTCTTTGGAGTACCTATAACATATGTTTTGGTTGAGCTATATGAAAATAATTTTCAGTTACGCACTCTTGTCTGGGGGCCTGCCTATGGACAAACCAGAGAAGATGCAGAGCAACAGTGTTCTCATTGGGATTTTCATTTTCAATATTTGCCTAAAGTTTGTTTTAGTTCCCCGAAAGATTAGTGTTGATATCCAAATATACCCGACTTATTAATGGTTTATAAAATGAGCCAGCGCATGAGATTTCCAACAATTAAGTATGTGAGACCAGCAAAGCCTCAGATCAGCCTGCCCATGCGTGCAGTCTGATAGGAGCCTTTGCTAGTCGCTTGAGTATTCTATGATTGTTAAGCTACTGACTGAACACCATTTGGAGTTTCTAAGCTTAAAAGGAGGCTGCAGAGGCTCGTCCAAGTCTACACATGTCAAACTGCCACATTGTTGGAAATCTCATGCACTGGCTCATTAATGGTATTTACCTCCTTGTCTTCAGCACCACTCATACTCGACTTGTCCACTTTCGTCTCTGGATACTCAATTATCTGCAAAATATAAGAAAATTAGAATTGCTTTTTTTATGTTATTCACGTTTGATTTTCGTAGATAACTTTTTAGCTCACGTGAGCTTATAATATACCAGTAAATCCAGCATCTGTACATCTTCTGCCTAACGAAATTTTCGCAAGGGTTTTATTTTTTTGAGAAACTTCACATACGAGGGTTGTCCCAGAAAGTCGTAGACTTTTGTTATAACATGAGACTGTGTATCAGGAATTCTATGATAATTGTATGATATTTTCATATACATCACATAAACATTTTGTACAAATATGTGTGGAATCACAGTTTAGATAACAATAATATGAGCCTTTACTTGACTATATGTCAGCGTGTGCGGAGCACGTCGAAATTTTGGTAATAAAATTCATCTTGTCCAAATATTAGTGTACATTCAATTAAATTTCGCAGTTGTATTTCACACAATGTATTGCCTTCTTAACAAGGGAGTACTCAAGGTATGGTGTTGAAAATTTGAATCATTTCCAACCGTCGGCATTGATTTTATAGAAGATTTATCATGCCTACTACATTTTTATATTTCAGAAAATACAAACGTTATAAGAACGGTGCGGCGCAAAAAAATAGACTTTCAATATAATTTAGCTAATTAAACTCACAAAATCACGTTCTCCTAATGTTTACTAATTCGCTGAGTAGTCACAAGCATCGTAAAATGGATTCAGTGCAAAACTATTTTCGTAAAACCGAAAAACCACGCTCATTTTGGTCATTTTAACTGAACACGTGTTATTTTGCTGTCAGTTATTTTAATAGTAAATATGTTTTCACATATGAACTCTAAAAGATCGCGCTTGTTTGTTTGCTAAACATAGCTAAGCTAAATTTTAAGTCATTTCTTGAACTAGGAAGACTTACTTAACAAACAGATTGCAATATTAATACAGTTAGAGCTTATATAAAAGGAGTATAGACAAAACATTTGACCACCCCTCTCTAAAAATAAAGCAAAATAATTTGCAACGTGCTCCGCACACGTTGACACACAGTCAAGCAAACGTTCATAACTTTGTTATTTAAACTGTGATTCCACCCATATTTGTACAAAATATTTATAAAATGTATATACAAATATCATACACATTTCAGAGAATTCCTGATACACAGTCTCGTGTTATAGCAAAAGTCTACGACTTTCTGGGACAACCCTCGTATACGAAGTTTCATGAAAATAAAAACCCAGAGAAATGCTTAAATCACTGTCGTTTACTGATAAAGGTCAATCATGCCCTAGTCTCAAATTTTTAATGTCGCACATATATCTTAAAACGCTATTCCCGAAAATGAAATTCTGGCGAAAATTTCCGAATTTACAGTATCTTTTATGATATTTCTTTTAGATCACTAGACAAAAATGGCCACCATGCCCATATATGATAACACAGAATACATGTATGTTTAAATAATAAGCCTTAGTTTACCTTGACCTATTCTATTTGTTTAATTTGATTCTTTACGTCACATCAACAATCTTTCAGTAATGAAGGGAGGGGGTCTTCCTGGGTTGAACCAGTACTAAGCTAGGATTAATGTGTCTTGTTCAAGGACACAACGCAGTGATGCTGGTGAGGCTCGAACCCACGGCATATCAGTCTCAAGTCAAGACCTCTACCACTGAGCCACTGCATTCCCTTAACCTATTCTAACAATATTAAGGAGATCAGGTGAGCTCTTCAAGTAGTCTAGTTTGTAATTAATTTTAGCAAAATGGGCTTGCACCCCTCAAATACGCCTACCCTTTAAGGCATACACATAATCTGGAAAAATCAAGAGAACCTACAAAGTTTAAAAACAGCAGAGTCTGTCATAAGAATTGATGCAACAACTCTCATGCCTCCTAGCACAGGCTTAAGCCGACATTATCTGCACATCGCCCTCCTCCCCACTTACAAATATGCAATAATGTAATCTTGCACATTGGCAAAAATTATGATGATGCATATCCCTACAACTATGACATAATTGAGACAGCTTGCGCACTTAGTTGTACAAGGGCTGTTCAAATATGAATGCAGGTAGCTTCATAACTTTCTTCACATATATGCTACAAGAAAATGGTAAACGTTTCTTTAAAGGACTATATGTCACCTTTGAACTTGTACCAGGCATAAAGAAAAATACAGTATACTTATCGAGCTATAGCCCTTTGAATGAGGATCACGTTAGCATACTAACAAACTCAATGCTTTGAACATATACCAATTATATTGACGAGCGTATAATTCTTCGATAAACAAGTGAAATTTCTTGATATTTTTAAGGAAGTATCCCAATATACTAATATAATGATTCTGTGAAAGTTGTGAAAATCCGACATGCTTTAGTTAAATTACAACGAAAAGTTTCACAATTTAAGTCTCCTTATGTTTGCAAATAAATAGTAAACAAAACACCACCTTTCAGTTTTCAGTTTAACTTATCTCTAACAAAATGCACAAAGCAACATTTAAACTAGTTTTAACTTAAAGACAATATGTTGACAGCTCATACTGAGTTGTTGCTACAAATTATTGATGGATAGTGGGTAATTTTTAAACGCTGAAGAGCATTTTTATTAAGTCAAAAATGCCTTAAGTTAGGGGGTTATAGAATTTATACTTATTGTTTTTGTCATATCATTGCGACTTTATTCTAAATTTGAAAGTAAACTTTAAGGCATTATTTACAAAAAAAATACTCACCTGGTCTTGAGGACAAGACGGATTGAACATATTTTTAATTAATGTAAACAAGTCATTAAGAGGCAGAAAAATGCTTGAAAAATTATATAAATGTGATTACTCTGTAAATACATGACAATTAACGCGTTTTGAAAACTCCCTTATGACATATTAAGCATGTTTTCAGCAAAGGTCAAAGAAAACGATACAGCGATGTTCATTATTACGTCACCAGTAGATAACTCAAAATGACGTTGATCATAAAATTAATGACGTCACAAATGTGCCTGTTTACTCAAGATTGAAACAAAATTATATAAACTTTATCATGCAAGCAACTTTTGGATTGTTAATTAAACTTGCATCTAAAATTTGGTGCCGTTTTGTCTAAAACTTACAAAGATATGACACTATATCCGCACATGTACCAAAACGTAAATGCAGTTTGCTTCAGAAAAACTTCAGTATACAGGAATGGCCTTCATATAAGGGCCTGTAACTATTGGAATATAGTGAGTGTTTCTATATGTTTGGTGCCATTTTAAAGGCAATAGATTGTTCTTTCCAGAAAGGTATGACATTTTGTCGTAGCATATATGTGACGAAAGTTATGAACCTACTTGCATTCATATTTGAACAGCCCTCGTATGTATGAATATGTTTGCAAGGTTTGACAAACTTCCAGCAATGACTCTTCAAGATATTAAGGAAATAAAATGTTACGGACGGACGTATGCACTGATGGACAACATGAAAACAGTAGAACCTCCACAAACAAATTTTGCAGGGGGTATAACCACAAAATTGCAAACTTATTGTACTCAATTCATAATACTTTTTGAAGATGCTAAAATATTAAGAGAAAATAGGACCTCCTGATCAGAGTTTCACATTTACAAGATTGATATCAAAAGACATGAACCTGGTATTCTATTTATCAGCTCACGAAGTTGATTCACTCTTCACACTAGAAAATATGACGTAATGATCGATTTTTGTGTTGATTCAGCGTCATTGGCGATGTCATCCAAAAATTGCAACGTCATCATGACCTGCTAAAGGTACATGCTGTGAGATGAACATTTATCAGGAGACATGCAACACTCCAGTTAATATGAGAGGTATCTGATAAATAAAAGTATAAATAAATCAGAGAATCTTTATAGTTTGCCTAATTCAGTATCTTGTGGCTGACTTTCCATGGAAAGTCGGCCTCAAAAACCTGAACTCAGGAATAATCATGAAAATTTCCAAAATCTTGTTTGCTGGCCTACTTACTCTTGATGGTCGTAAATACTGGTCACTTTTCTTTCCCTGTTTGATGACCTTCTTCAAGTTGTACATATACACATTTCCCTTGTCGTCTCCCACATACACTAGATCTGGTTAAATATATATATATATTTAAGATCTCACACCAAACATATATTTATCAAGTCCCCACACCTGGATCAATTATGGGATACCTGTTTTCAAAATTATCATTTGGAGAGGTATATTTAAGAAATAAATTCGATTTTTGGAATGTTCCTGGAATCATGAATACTTTGGGTCTCTTGCAAAGTACGTGAAACCCCTTTGGGCTTCACTAACTTTGCATGAGACTCGAAGTATTCATGATTCCAGGAAAATTCCAAAAACTGAATTTATTGTTTTATTGCTTATATTTACATTTTATTATAAATATCTAAAAAATAGAAATTATTTATATTTTAGGAAAAAAGCAGATTTGTATTAAATATGTATTTGTATTAAAGGCTTTGTTAGAGTGTGAAACAGAAAAGCAGAACAGCCAGTGTGAACATGTACAGCCAATGGAGCAAACAAGAGGCTTGTTTTGCACGTGCGACTCAGGTGTGGCTCGCTGTCAATCACAACACCAGTGTCGCTTCTGGAGAGTGAATTTGATGTTCGAAGCGTATTGCACGGGCAAGTGAGCTTGGCAGCCGTCAATCAAATTGATGTCTTTCATCAGGCTATGAACGATTACAAAAATCTAAAAATTCATTAAAGGCTTGCTAAAGATTCATTAAAGGCTTGCTTTGAAATGTAAATATTGTCAGATATGCGGTCAGAAATTCAGTTTTATGGCAACACTTTAATATGGTTATCCTAATTTTAAAGCACTTGTAACATGTTTCTCCTTCTGTAGTATGTTGCTCCTACAGCCAGCAGCTGCCAGCCCATGAAAAGCTACCATACATAATGAAGTCCAGTGATACACTGTTGCAGATTATGATGTCATCCAATCATAACTCATGTTACATTTGCAAGTGCATTAGAATCGGTGATCATTTTCAATTGAAAAAAGGTATAACTAAGACTGATTGAGCTGTGTTTGTTTTTTGGATTGCTGCCAATCTGGTGTGGGTCTTTTGATGAAAACAATATTTCAATGTTGATAAATATGTCAATAGGGTATGTTCACATCAAGCATAAATTTTTTTTTAAAATACCAGTAACCCTTTACTCCATGGCTATTTTTAGATCATGACATCATTTTCTATTTTTAGACAACATTGAAAAAAAAATCAATAAAAATTTAAGCTAAGCTTTGAAAACTTTTTAAAACATTATGGAAAATGGAGCATTTGCTTCATAGTGTTTGCTTCCAGGGTAAAGTTAAGTTTTGAATACTTTTGAAAATATTATGGAAAATGGAGCATTTGCTCTTTTTGGAGCATTTTCCATAATATTTTCAAATATATGATATTTCAAATGGGTCAAAAGGCGTTAATATGGAGTAAGGGTTAATCATAAATTGAGGTGTGTTCAATGCCTATTCAGCAACTGTTAAGGCTTTACCCTTTTTCCTTCCTAATGACAATTGTCCAAGGCTTCAGATTTTTTTCAAGATTGGTGGGCCAAAGTGACCCATGTAGCTAAAAATGTTGGGTCATTTTCTGAAATGATGGGCCCAAGCATATCAAACAAACCACAGTTGACATTTGTGTAGTATACTTTACCTGCACAATGACACAGACACTTGTATGCATATATGTATAGTGACTGCTGATTATATAGTAAAACTTGTCTTAAGCGGTCACTCAAAAAAAAAGAAACCAATTATCGCTTAATGCAGGTCAAAAGTATTGCAGAATGCTCCAAGGGGAGCATTCTGCAATCCTTTTGACCTTCATTAAGCTACCAAATGTTATTAAGATCTTTGTTGTTTTTTTTTTTGAGTGGCTGCTTAAGACATATACTCAAACAAAAAAGAAACGTCCGATTTTCATGGTACTGTATCTTTCGATCCAGTTAAGATGTCGCAACAAAAATAAAACCAAAATGATTATCAAACGTCGGACACACAATAATTGGTATGTTTTTGGTTTAATCGTCTGATCTTCAAAGGTTATCGAACCTAATGTGCACACAGCTTTCTCCATTATCATCAGGAAGTTAATCTTCAAAACGTGATTCAATTTACGCTAAATGGCAACCAGAAACGTCTGACGATGAAAAAACATCTAAAAATCCCAAGTCTACTCATTGAAAGAGAGAAATTGCAGTTCAAAATCTTTAATTTACGAAATTAACTGAAATTACCTCCCTTTGAATTAAACAAATAACACTTTAAGAACTTCCAAATCTCCTTAACCTAACACCATTTTGAGACCGTTTTTGTTTTAATATGTTGTATTTGTTTATGCCACCAATTACACAAAAGAGAACAACAAAATCTTTGGCTGATGCCGGGCATCAAAGATTTACTAAATCTGTTCTTTATACCCCACCCCTTACTGCAAAATCATCAGAAAATTTTCATTATCAGCTGTTTTGATGCTGATTAGTCTTAATAAATGTTGAAATGCTTGTGATAACGAAAAAAAAATCAAATTTGTCCGATTCTGTTGATTATCAAAATGTTGGACCAAAAATGAATTTTCTGAGTGTTATCTCGCACGCTCGTGATCGATGCTTTGTGACGTCAGAGTATTTTACAGATTAATGGCCATGGTCGTAAAAGCAATGCATACAGCTAGCAAGCATAACATCTTACTATAGAGTTTGCTCACTGATGTTTAAATGTGCTTGAGCGGTTTGGGATTATGATGGACACACAAGCTATTTATGTGACTTTTGATTTTAAGGGTACTCGTGTTCGCTGCTTTGTCAGCGGCTCTACCGATTATCAAATGAATTTCTTTTAGACACAAAATGTTTCTAAATGATCACAGTTGGTAATGTGTAAATTTGAATGAAATGCGTTTATACATTTGGAGCTGGCAGACATTAAAGTCAAGCGGACATAACTTTATTGTTTCAGTATATTTTACTGTATTGACTACCTACATGTACTTTCTGTTTTGTGGAGTTTGTAGACTCGCTGTAAGATGAATATTTTTATTAAAGTGAGATTTTTTCACAACTAAAAAGGATAGGTCCACTGAGCCCACTGCCTTGGAAAGTGATGGGCCATATTTTGAAATCATGGGACAATGACCCGGGCCCACCATAAATCTGAAGGCCTGATTGTCATCTGCTCACTCATCTGCATATGTACTTTGATAGCTTATACTGCAAACAATATGGACCCAAATTAGACTGCTCTTTAAGGAACAGTCTGACCAGGGTTTATAGTGTTTCGCTTCCAGGGTAAGAGTGTCCTGGAATGCATATAAAATGCAGCAGACATAATAAGCAGACAACAATTTTAGGACAAAGAATATTAGCAGGATAAGGTTTGAAATGAAGACTAACCATGCATTAAAATACAGTAAAACCTCGAAAATTCGAGCTCAGATTTTTCAAAATACTCGCTAATTCCAAATAAATTTAGGACACAATGGATTCAGAGAAGGAATAGGGTCTATTTATGAACTATTTTAAATACTAAAAAACATATTTTTTGTGTGTGTTAAAGACACGTCTCCCTGAGACTTTTCTTTTACGAACACAAAACATTATGTTACATAGGAAAAAACCCTGAAAATAATCATTTTTGAAGGTAACATATACTTATGTCTACCTCCCAATAATTCGAACTTTCGATACTTCGAATTAAATCTCTAGTTCCTAGGACTGTAGTCTCGCCTAAGCCCTTGCTGCTAGACAATGTGATAAAGATCGAAAAATCATATGCTGGCCCAAAACTGTGTAAAAACAAAAAATAAATGAATTGTAGCCATTTTAAATTTGCTAAAAAAATTTAATCAGGCTGTGCAGTATATCTCTACCTTTATAAGCTGATATATAGAGGTAATCTACATCTATTTCCTTGTATTCTAGCTGTGCCAGGGGCCGTAACTGTACACCTACTGTCTTCTGACCCGCTTTCTTCACGCAGTGCTGCTTCAGATCCCACAAATACAGGGTACTGTGACCAACACATTTACTCACTGAAACATAGAGGTAACCCTTTGCCTACTAGTGCTGTCTGCTGATAACCTATGCAAACAGTTTGGACCAGATCAGATCCCACACATACAGAGTACTGTGACCAACACATTTACTCACTGAAACATATAGGTAACTCTATGTCTACTAGTGTCGTCTGCTGATAACCTATGCAAACAGTTTGGACCAGATCAGATCCCACACATACAGAGTACTGTGACCAACACATTTACTCACTGAAATATAGTTAACTCTATGTCTACTAGTGTCGTCTGCTGATAACCTATGCAAACAGTTTGGACCAGATCAGATCCCACACATACAGAGTACTGTGACCAACACATTTACTCACTGAAACATATAGGTAACTCTATGTCTACTAGTGTCGTCTGCTGATAACCTATGCAAACAGTTTGGACCAGATCAGATCCCACACATACAGAGTACTGTGACCAACACATTTACTCACTGAAATATAGTTAACTCTATGTCTACTAGTGTCGTCTGCTGAGATGTTGCAAACAATTTGGACCAGATCAGATCCCACAAATACAGGGTACTGTGACCAACACATTTACTCACTGAAACATATAGGTAACTCTTTGTCTACTAGTGTCGTCTGCTGAGATGTTGCAAACAGTTTGGACCAGATCAGATCCCACACATACAGAGTACTGTGACCAACACATTTACTCACTGAAATATAGTTAACTCTATGTCTACTAGTGTCGTCTGCTGATAACCTATGCAAACAGTTTGGACCAGATCAGATCCCACACATACAGAGTACTGTGACCAACACATTTACTCACTGAAATATAGTTAACTCTATGTCTACTAGTGCCGTCTGCTGAGATGTTGCAAACAGTTTGGACCAGATCAGATCCCACACATACAGAGTACTGTGACCAACACATTTACTCACTGAAATATAGTTAACTCTATGTCTACTAGTGTCGTCTGCTGATAACCTATGCAAACAGTTTGGACCAGATCAGATCCCACACATACAGAGTACTGTGACCAACACATTTACTCACTGAAACATATAGGTAACTCTATGTCTACTAGTGTCGTCTGCTGATAACCTATGCAAACAGTTTGGACCAGATCAGATCCCACACATACAGAGTACTGTGACCAACACATTTACTCACTGAAACATAGAGGTAACTCTTTGTCTACTAGTGTCGTCTGCTGAGATGTTGCAAACAGTTTGGACCAGATCAGATCCCATAAATACAGGGTACTGTGACCAACACATTTACTCACTGAAACATATAGGTAACTCTTTGCCTACTAAACTCGATTTTTTATGTTTTTCACATTGATTTTCGGCGATAACTTTTTAACTATTAATTTTAGCAAGTTGTGTTCGCGATCAAAGTTGTAGAGAAAAATTAGCGCCGATTTCTCCAAGTGGCCCGAAGTTTGAGGCGCAAACTGATTTTTGTGTACATAGATGAAGCTTTTGCAATAAATTGAATTCAGCCAAAATTTCTAAGTCTTTTATTGACAGGTAAATTTCGTAGAGGCGTGACAGAAAAGGTTCATCTCAAAAGAATATTCACAAGGGGTATATATTCGGTTATTAAACGGCTGTTAATAGCATAATCCCGTCTTATAAAGACACATAATGTACCGTGCATTTTCAGAATCTACTATGAGCATGATCATTTGTAGGTACAGAAGCTGTAAAATCGCATTATGCACCATTTTCCTCTTATGCACGTGCTCATAAACGGACAGTTTCGAGATGACCCAACTAGCTTAACGCACGAGCGAATCAGGCGAGATTTCCTATATATTTGAACAAGCCATCCATCGTCTTTCTTATTACATTGGGGCGGTGCAATGTCACTTTTTGACTGACATATTCGACTTAGTTTATTTGCGCTTTGCTTAAAATGCTCAAAGAGTGCATCTATGCGCAGAGTAAATTGCAGTATCTATGATGTAGGAACCGCTTGGAGAAGTTGGCGCTAATTTTTCTCTACAACTTTGATCGCGAACACAGTTTACTAAAACCAATAATAAAAAGTTATCGCCGAAAATCAATGTGAAAAACATAAAAAATCGAGTTTAGTGTCGTCTGCTGATAAACTATGCAAAAAGTTTGAACCCAGATCAGGCCCCACAAAATGTCGGGCCTGACCTGGATCCAAACTGTTTGCCACTTGGATGGTATTTCTGAAATAATTTTTCCGAAAAGTTGATTTTGAAAAAAATCAGCAGACGACAAAAAAGCATTCAAAATTACCCAGTAGGCAAAGATTATTTTTTTCATATTTTAACCAACTCATGAGAGTTTGGTACTTGAAGCGTTTGTGTATAGTCTTTATAAATGCATACATAGCTATCTAGTGGGTCCAGAAGTGTAAATTTTGACCTGAGCCTTCAGCAATTTCTCCACTTTGTGTGGGAAGCAGTGAAAACCCTGCCAAAGCTGCTCATTTCAGCTTTTGCCACTCACTTGACTGATAAGTACAAAAATCAAATGAACTGACTCCTTTATTTTTTATGTATTATTTTTTTTTTCAATTATATGTTTAGAATTCTTTTTGAAAATGCACCAAAACACTTATACCACACTCTTCAATGCCACTGGCATAAAAGTTTTGTTTTGTGCAAGCATGTTTTACCTATGTAATTATTAGAGAGTAGAACCAAACTGTCCACAGTCTCTGAAGAGTTATCTCCCTCTTCCTCTTCTCTTGGATGAACGAACTGGTAATGAGGTGAGCTGAAATGAATACCATCTACCATATGAGCCGAGACATGTGATTTACAACAATGTGGCATTTTGACAAGTGTAGACTTCGACGAGCCTGCTCTTCCTTCTTTTAAGCTTAGAAACTCCAAATGATGTTCAGTCGGTAGCTTAGCACTCATAGAATATTCAAGCGACTAGCAAAGGCTCTGATCAGACTGCACATATGCGCAGGCTGATCTGAGGCTTTGCTGGTCGCACATACAACATTGTTGGAAATCTCATGTCGCAGCTCATGTATATTTGCCTATAATGCTTGCTTGTGGAGGTATAAAGAAAAGGATCGGTCCATAACCCAAAACCTCTTAAGCCAACATAAAGGATTTTAATAATTATTGCATAGACAAGCAGTGAAAGCTCAAACCAGTTTGCCCAGATGGGCAGATGGAGGCTCAGGTCAAAAGCATGGACATTTTAACCCTTTACTCCATAGACTATTTTTAGATCATGACATCATTTTCTATTTTTAGACAACATTGAAAAAAAAATTCAGAAAAAAAAAAACAAATAAAGTTTTGAATACTTTTGAAAATATTATGAAAAATGGAACATTTGAGTGGGGTTGAATGATATTTGGACTTAATTTCTGCTTTGAAATGGAGGGAATAAAACTTAATATTTAGCTAGATAAATTCCCCCTGCCATTTCATCCAAGCCCCTTGTATCATGTGACCTTTAGTATGATAATGTCATAATGAAAAGTCAACTTACATGTTTTTACTGCCTTCAGATAATTTCTTCAGGTTCCAGGCATAGCAGGATTCCTCACAGCCCGCCACTAACATGTCCAGATCCGGACTGATAATCATACTTATGGCATCTGTGCTGGGTAGACTCAGAACAGACAGTTGGCTGGAAATAAGCAATACATAAGCTGCTAAATACAGTACAGCCCCTTTATAATAACCCTTTGTTCAGGGTACAAAGGAATGGACTGTGTTATAAGTGAACCATGTTATAAAAGGTCTTTTATGGTCATTTTCCTATAATTCCTTTGTTAAATTCCATGGTAAAAATATTTGGGAGCCACAACATAACTGCTTTTTCCAAATCCATGTTATAACAAGATGCAGGAGCCGCCATGGGGTAATGCAAACTAGGGGTCACAGGTTCGATCCCTAGCTTCTCCAGTCCGTCGGATGTGACTGAGCTGTGGCCCAATCTCCGTATGACCTCAGCTCTTGATGGTACTTTAAACACAAACATATAAATACATAATAAGATGTGTTTGAAAGGGACTCAATTGTAAATCAAATCTGGCTCCAAAAATAATAGCTGTCCTCACAGTGGGCAAACAGCATGTCTCAACAACCTCAAGGGACAAAAAAATACTTCTTTTATCATATGACCTTGTGTTTGGAAGTGAAATAATGCCATGCAATAAAATCGATAAATCACTAGTGGTTTACAGGTTTTCGGGAAACGTTATGACATCCATAACAACGTTGCGTACATAATGACAAAATTAAAGTGTTTTTACGGCAGAAATGAGATTTCAAAGTAAACTTTGTCATATGATAAATAGAATCTAACATTCTTGCTCTTGTATTATTGGATTTATAAAACTCGTTGCGAAGAAGCAATAAAATGCTCAACATGCCTCGCATTTTATCTCGATTCCTTAACTCTTAATACATTCAATAAAACAGGCACACTCATGTAAGATCCTCCATTTATCTCATGTGTTGGTATCAAACAAGCTGGACGAAATCATCAATATATGGGTTTACTCTTTCCTTGCTAGCTGAGACTTTTGTTATCTGCTGAGAACCTTTGCAAACAATACAATACAATACAAATAGCTTTATTTTTCACTCAGGTCATAACATGTCATATGAGGAAACAGATTGGACCCAGATCAAGCCCGACAATATGTAGTTCCTAATCTGGATCCAAACTTTTGACACTCTGATAGTATTCCTGAAAGAATTTATCAAAGAGGTAATAATGCACCTTATTATATACCTATAACTGATACGACTTTAGAACTGTGTTTTCTGGCCATCTGATACAGAAAGCCAGATCAACAAACTGAGGTTTTCTGAATCCGTATCACTATCCTTTAAAACGAGGCTAACGTCGGTTACTTGCTTTTGCAGCGATGTTACGTAAAATAAATTGCAAGCATGGAACCAGAGACGGAACACATGTTGACATGACGTCAAGAAGAGTAACGTTATGGCAAATGTTCCCGCAATTTTTCGGGATTCAAGACCAAAACAGGTTTTAAAATCAGAAAAAATGTCAGAAAAAGGCATATAATAAACATATTATCATAATTGTGGATGAGGCCATACCATTGGATCACCCACTACACATCTCGGATGATCCGATGGTATGACCTCATCCACTCGACGTGATACAGTACGCCAGATCAAGTTAATATTATGATAATGTGTATTACCTGTAGTCGACTGTATTCTTCCTAAAGTCTGGTATACCAATATTCCACTTGATAATTTTGTGATCTCTTGATGCACCTGTATAATAATAGCTTGGCATGAATGAACTGCATAATGGGAAGAAGTAAGATTTCACTCTTTTCCACTAGCTGCGACTTGTTGTCTGCTGATAACCTTTGCAAAAAGTTTGGATCCAGATCAGGACTGACAGAATGTGGGTCCTGATCTGGATCCAAACTGATTGACACTCTGATAGTGTTTCTGAAAAAATAATTTTGAAATTTTGTCATCTGTAAACAGTTCGGATCCAGATCAGGACTGACAGAACATCAGTCCTGATCTGGATCCAAACAAAAGCCTATTTCTCTGCAGATGTACCTTGGTAGATTTCATAATAATATAGACTCAGATCAGATTGTTTGTCGCAGTGGCTCAGTGGTAGAGTGCTTGACTCAAAACCAAGGGGCTGTGGGTTCAAGCCTCACAGGCGTCACTGTGTTGTGTCCTTGATCAAGACACATTAATCATAGCTTAGTACTGGTTCAACCCAGGAAGACCCATCCCTACATAGCTGAAAGATTGTTGATGGGATCTTAAGAATCAAATCAAACAAAACTAAGATTGTTTGAATCCATGCTAAAAGTATCATGGTTGTGCATTTTTATTAGAAGATGCCATTAATATCACAATGCAGGTCATGTATAAAAGTTTGTTTAAATGGTAGGTCAATTCAGTGAATGTTTATAGCAATAACATGAAATGTAGCCATTTATATGTGTAAACATTGTAGCTCTACTTATTAGACTAACAGAAGGAAACTTGCACGGCTCAGTCATCCAGGCTAAAGCACCATCACTGTGAATTAAGTCTTTGCGTGCTGGCTACTTTTTCATGCTTTTGTTGACATCTGCTGACTTTTTCCAAAATCAACGTTTTCAAAAGATTCTTTCAGAAACACTATCAGAGTGTCAAAAGGTTTAAATCCAAATCAAGAACGACATAGGTCTGTCCTTTTGTTTGGTTTGCTGCTAAACACAACTGCTATGGTCATGTCGGGATGGTCAGTTCACCTTACCATATTTTTTCCTGGGCAAGTTGGACTAAGCGGTAAACCAGTACTTTGTGAACATACTTTTGCTTGTAAATGACAACAACCCTTCTTTAATCAGGGTAAGGGAAGAGAATGGCCATACAAATTATTTCATGATCAATCTCCATGAAAGTATGGGACCAGGCCGGGATCAAACTCACTACCCCTGGATCTGCAGTCAGACACATATCTGTAGTCAGACATTTACCACCTGCATTACGCAGCTCAGTATAAGTTGGTCCTGATATGGGTCAAAACTGATTGCAAAGTTTATAATCAGATGACAAAAGTTGTCGCTAGCGAGGAAAAATTAAGCTTTATATCTTATGGGCCTTGACGCGACAAAACCTGTCTTCGGGGTTTCTGACAAAGCAAGTTTCAAACCAGTATCCTCAGCTACAGAGACTAGCTAGAAAATTGAAATTTCCCTTGTAGGAAGTTAACATACGGTTCTTTCCAAAAAGTGAATATCAAAAGCGCTGATCAGACTGCGCGGGTGCACAGACTGGTCTGCTCCTGTGTTGTTTGCAAACTCCCGAAGACAGGTTTTCTCGCGCCGAGGCCCTAATTACTTACTAAAGAGTATGTGTTTCTGTTTTGGGTGGAACATCAATGAACTGATGTAACATCTGTGAGCATCTATCACTCCAAACATCACCAGTTGTCTCGGGTGGATAAGTTTGATCTGTCCATCATGACCTACAACAAAACAAAAATACATTAACTATTATAGAACACTAGTGAACTGATGTAACATCTGTGAGCCTCTATCACTCCAAACATTACCAGTTGTCTCGGGTGGATAAGCTTGATCTGCCCATCATGACCTACAACAACAAAAATACATGAAATGTTATAGAACACTAGTGAACTGATGTAACATCTGTGAGCATCTATCACTCCAAACATCACCAGTTGTCTCGAGTGGATAAGTTTGATCTGTCCATCATGACCTACAACAAAACAAAAATACATTAACTATTATAGAACACTAGTGAACTGATGTAACATCTGTGAGCCTCTATCACTCCAAACATTACCAGTTGTCTCGGGTGGATAAGCTTGATCTGCCCATCATGACCTACAACAACAAAAATACATGAACTGTTATAGAACACCAATGAACTGATGTAACATCTGTGAGCCTCTATCACTCCAAACATTACCAGTTGTCTCGGGTGGATTAGTTTGATCTGTCCATCATGACCTACAACAACAAAAATACATGAAATGTTATAGAACACCAATGAACTGATGTAACATCTGTGAGCCTCTATCACTCCAAACATCACCAGTTGTCTCGGGTGGATTAGTTTAATTTGTCCATCATGACCTACAACAAAACAAAATGCATTAACTGTTATAGACAGGACTTTAGTTAAGAGTGCATATCGAAAAGCTAATTTTCTTATTTCTCAGCCAAAACATATGTTGTGGGTACTCAAAAGAACCGTCTCAATGAGACGGTTCTTTAGAGCACCCAAAACATATGTTAGAACTGATGGGTAAGAAAATATTTACAATTTTATACTCAAAAATTTTGTTTATCTAAACCTGTATTTAGAATGCCAGTGAGCTACAACAAAACAGACCATGGTAAAACAGAGTTTTCATAAACTCCTAATTAGGATTATTTTACTTCAACTTTTTGAATCTGACTCCCAACTTTTTTAAAAGTCCAAATAGAGGGTATCTCATGTCGATAGACGTCTTCTTTCTGGTGTGAAACTTCATTCACTGCTAGTTTTTTATGTTAAAGCAAAAGCGGCTGTGAGCAGATGAAGGTCTAGAAAATTATGAGTGTAAAAATGTTAATATTTTGCTATCTAACGGTTATAATGTATGTTGAAAATAGAATCAATAATAATGCATGCACGCCTATGTTTGCTGAAAAAATGGGAGCAATCTTTGTTAAACAACATCTACCAGGCCTGAGTGTGTAATTAAAAATTATTCTTATTTCTCAATCAAAACATATGTATCGGGTGCTGAAAAAAAGGGAGCTTTACGTTAACTTTGCAAGAGACCCAAAGTATTCATGAATCCATGAACATTCCAAAAATTGAATTTATTGCTTATATTTACATTTTATTACAAATATAAAAAAAAACTTATTTCTCAATCAAAACATATGTTGTGGGTTCTCAAAAGAACCGTCCCAATGAGACGGTTCTTTTGAGCACCCAAAACAAATGTTGAAACTGATGGGTAAGAAAATAATCACAATTTTATGCTCATTTTTTGTTTATGAGCATAAGGGATAAATAAGCTAACCTGCAACAGCTAGAATATTGGTGCCTTCTTTAAGATTCTTCCCATCAGCTTCCAGAGTGGTCCAAGCAAGTGTGTAGAAACTCTGCAACAGATATATGAGCGGCGACATGAGATTTCCAACAATGAGGTATATGCGACCAGCAAAGCCACAGACTGATCAGAGCCTTAAAACTAGTCGCTTAAACATGATGATGAGACTTCCAACAATGTGGAATGTCGACCAGCAAAGACTCAGACCAGCATGCGCGCAGACTGATCAGAGCCTTTACTAGTTGCTTAAGCATGAGATTTCCAACAATGTGGAATGTCAACCAGCAAAGGCTCAGACCAGCCTGCGCATATACACAGACTGATCAGAGGCTTTATAAGTCGCTTAAACATGAGATTTGCAACAATGTGGTATGTGCGACCAGCAAAGGCTCAGACCAGCCTGCGTATATGGACAGACTGATCAGAGCCTTCACTAGTTGCTTAAACATGAGATTTCTAACAATGTGGTATGTGCGACCAGCAAAGGCTCAGACCAGCCTGAGCATATGGACAGACTGATCAGAGCCTTTACTAGTGGCTTATAAATGAGATTTCCAACAATGTGGTATGTGCGACCAGCAAAGGCTCAGACCAGCCTGTGCATATGCGCAGTCTGATCAGAGCCTTTGCTAGTCGCTTTAAACATTCTATGGCTGTTAGGCTACTGACTGAACATCATTGGGAGTTTCTAAGCTTAAAAGGAGGCTGCACAGGCTAGTCTGAGTCTACACTTGTCAAATTGCCACATTGTTGGAAATCACATGTTGCGGCTCAATTATATTTTTTTACAGTGTACTACTGTATACCTCTCTTATAATATAAGCAGTGGCATGGGATTTCCAGTAATGTGGTATGTGTGACTAGCAAAGGCTCAGACCAGCCTGCGCATATGCACAGACTGATCAGAGCCTTTGCTAGTCGCTTTATTATTCTTTGACTGTTAAGCTACTGACTGAACATCATTTGGAGTTTCTAAGCTTAAAAGGAGGCTGCACATGCTCGTCTGAGTCTACACTTGTCAAAATGCCACATTGTTGGAAATCATATGTCAGGGCTCTTATCATAGACACATTTGACATACACAAAAACATTCCATGTATGCATAAATAGGCAATACATAAAAACATGAAATAAAACTTCCCTTATTTTTAAATGTGAATTTAATATGCATGTTTATGCTAATTTTTATAATGTAAGTTAATGCATTAACATTTTATGTTTGGGTTTTTCATTTTAGTCAGTTTTCAAGTATATTCTTTCATGCAATGATGTTCGCCAGGTCCAGAGGGGAGATGTTTAAAACAGAAAGGCAAAGGGACCTGGTAAACATTAACACACCACTGGATCACCTGGAAATCAGAAATAAAATAGTGTAAACAGCCTATAAGCTAGTTGTTTTTCTACAAAAACATAGATGTCAATCCCCTTCTTGGTGCCAAATTACCAAGTTCCGTGAAGATATCTTTTAGAGTCGACATGATTTTGTGACAGCCAATTGTCAAAAAAGGAAAATAACTCAAAAAGGTATAAATGCAAGAGTTGTTGATTGTATAATTTGCATGTTGTCTGATACTTATTGAATTCGATATAAATATAAAGTTTTCTGAATATAAAAGAAAAGTTTCCAAGTTACCGAGAAGACACAATTTAGTGATGGATAAAGTTCAAAAGGGAAATAGCTCAAAAAGTATGAGCAAATGTTACGGTTCCAGCCATCTAAATGTCGTCTAATCTTGATTTATATTCAAATGCAGTTTCATGTAGATATTTTAATAGTTTGCAAGTAAAACATCAGACATGATTTTGTGGCAGATGGACAGACAGACTGACTGACACCCCGCATATAGCTAATATGTCTCCCTAACCTAAAGACCCATTACTAATAGGTTGTGCACGTATACGGTTGAATATGGTAGGTGTTTCACATTGTATATCTATCTACACCATTGTTCTTTAAATTCAACCAACCTCTGATTTGCTGTTGTCCTTGTATCTCTTCATTACTTTACCAGTCTGACAATCTATCAAACACACCAACTTTCCACCACATGTTGCTACTATGTTGGTTGTCTCCCCTGTAACATAAATAGTTAAGAATATACCAAGTCTGACAATCTATCAAACACACCAACTTTCCACAACATATGGCTGTTATGTTGTTGTCTCCCCTGTAACATAAATAGTTAAGAATGTACCGAGTCTGACAATCTAACAAACACACCAACTTTTGCTATGTTGGTTGTCTCCCCTGTAACATAAATAGTTAAGAATATACCAGTCTGACAATCTATCAAACACACCTCCTTTCCACCACTTGTGGCTACTATGTTGGTTGTCTCCCCTGTAACATAAATAGTAAAGTATACTGAGGGACTTTAGAAACGCACCATTTTACATTCACTGTCTCTTCCACATGATTGATTTGAGGATGCTTTCTTTATCATATCTTATCCTCTTGCAAAATTGACCATGAAATGCCATGATTTCGATTTGCTCATGCTGTTCATTCTGACGTAATATCGACGTAAGTGTTTTTCAACAATTGTCGTCTGACAAATGTGAATTTGTTTTGATTTGAAAACAAACACTTTTAGGTGGTAGCCAGATGTCTTAACAAATGAAAAAAAACACAAAAGTTTTCAGAAATAATCGTTTTATTACACTCCATCCATTCGCAGCGTTTCTTTGCTTACGTGAGTGCTAAATTTTCAAACATCAATAACAGACGGATGACGTCCGCGCATGTCGCGAAACTTTTGTCTTTTATGCATCTGTTTGAGGAGTATCTGATGGCAATATAAAGATTTTTATTATTCCTGATCCTTAGGATATAAACGGCCAATTACGTCAAAAATCAATGACGTCAAGTAGACGTAATGAACGTTGCCAGAGGCCTAAAACTTTATGATTTGATTTTGTCTTTCCTTTTGCTTTTAAGAACAAACATCGGTTTGAAAACTTATTTTCGTTCATAATGGAAGGTATTGGTACTCTGTGACTTTTTAAATTTGAGTTGTCTTAGAATTATCTTGACGTCACAGCAATCATCAGCCACAGCATTTCGATTTTCTTATTGAATGCAAGCTAAATGACGGAACTTGTCAATTTCATTTTTCACATAATGAAAATATTAAATTTTCGACATAAATAAGCATTTAAGCAGTTGGTGCGTTTTTAAAGTCCTTCAGTATATATACCAGTCTGACAATCTATCAAGCACACCAACTTTCACACCACATGTGGCTACTATGTTGTTGTCTCCCCTGTGACATAAATAGTTATGTATATACCAGTCTGACAATCTGTCAAACACACCTACTTTCCATCATATGTGGATACTATGTTATTGTCTCCCCCCTGTAACATAAATAGTTAAGTATATACCAGTCTGACAATCTGTCAAAAACACCTACTTTCCACCATATGTGGATACTATGTTGTTGTCTCCCCCTGTAACATAAATAGTTAAGTATATACCAGTCTGACAATCTGTCAAACACACCTACTTTCCACCATATGTGGATACTTTGTTGGTTGTCTCCCCTGTAACATAAATAGTTAAGAATATACCAGTATTACAATCTATCAAACAAACCCACTTTTAACCCATGTGGCTACTATGTTGGTTGTCTCCCCTGTAACATATACCAGTCTGGCAATCTATCAAACACACCAACTTTAGACCACATTGTGGCTATTATGTTGGTTGAGACCAAATTATTTCAATTCATGCAGAAACTTAAGAAAAATGAGGTAAAAACAGCAGATCAAACCCCCATTGTTAATCTTTACCCCTTTTCCAGAAATCCTGGATCCGCCCCTGAAAGCGGGCCTGAAAGTTAGCAAATATATGAAGCAGATGACTTAAGCAGACATCATTTTCAAATGCAGATTTTTTGCATGCGCTTTTAGGGTTATTGTTTAACCCTTAAGCGCCACCTATAATTTGCAGCAGACGACAATTTCAAATTTTGCCGCTTTTTCAAAAATAACAAATAAGGGATGATATTTCATGAGAATCGTCTGCTGGCAGAGGATTCTCATGAAAATTCATACCCTATTTTTTTGGAAAATTGGGAAAGATGTCGTGAAAATTGTCGTCTGCTACAGTCGTGATTGGCGTTTTAATGGTTAAACCAACTTCTCACCTTTTCTGTCTATTCTTGGCTCAAAAGCGCAAGTCCAGATCTTAGTTTCTTCATCATCAGGGTTATTCCCCTTGGAATGGCAGCGCAGAAATCTCTCTGGGTCATAGTCATCCACACTGGGCTGAAAAATACATTTAATGAAATAAGAAATATGGCTACCACTTGTGTATTGTCCTTTTTGGTGAAATAAACAAAAGGAGCATAAGACCCTCGAACGCTCACATTTAACCCTTTACTCCATAAGCTATTTTTAGATCATGACATCTTTTTCTATTTTTAGACAACATTGACAAAATGAATGAAAAAATTAAGTAAAGTTTTGAATACTTTTGAAAATATTATGGAAAATGGAGAATTTGCTCCAAAGAAGCAAATGATCCATATTTTATATTTTTTTCAAATACATGATAAGGGTTTAATATTATGGAGTAAAGGGTTAAGACCCATGTTTCATGGTGGCCATTTTGTTCAGTGTAGCAGGACAGTTTGTGCAATTAATTTTTTAGTAAGGGGCATTACGAAAACATTTGTGTGTGATTATATTGAATTCGGGCCAGTGGCTCAGTAGGCAATATCGTTTTTAAGGCGGATTTTTTTTTCAATTTTCAGCTCTGGCAGAATTTTTGTTTATGATAGAGGAACCATTTGTATAATTTTGGTAGAAGGAAAACCGAGGAACATTTGTGGGAATAAGATTCACACTGTTTAGTTAAAACTTATTTATTGCCAATATAAAGCAATGGGTCGGGCCACAAGTTTTTCCAACATTAGTTACGGCCCTTCCCCTAAACACTGTTTACCACCATGAACGAACACACATGCTTCCAACTGGAATGTCGCAAGTTAACAGGATAAAAATTTGGGAGGAGTGTAGTATATGAAAAAATGCAGCATTACAAGAGTGAATACTTCTTACGCTTACCAGTTGATATCCACCTTGATCTTCAAACTTCTGTTTCATAACAGTAAACCTTGGCGTACCCGGGGTGCTTTTGTCTTCAATTTTCCTCACTTTTAAAGGTGTTCCTTTCTCCTCCTCGTCACTATCATGCCTCCTCTTGGGTAACCTCACCGGAGTGTTGTTACTTTGAACCTTCCTTGGGGTTGTGATACCTTGACCTCTCTTTGGAGTATGTCTTTGCCTTGGGTTTTCATCAACCTCCATTGGAGTCCCAGAACTAAAAACAGAATCCCACTGACTGGTTGTTACCTCCATATTCCCAGATTTAACTCTCAAAGCCCCAAGAAAAAAAATGCATCTGAAAATGTCGTCTGCTGAAGTTGTCTGCTGCAAATAATTGCCTAACATTACTGACGAATCAAGTATAGAAGCAAACAGCGTGTCCCCAGAAAAGACTGCTCCTATAGGTGCAGTCTGATCTGAGTCCACATTGTTTTCCGTAGAGGCTTCTTTAACATTTCAGCAGACGAGAAAAGCAGATGACATTTGTTCAGATTGGCACATTAAGGGTTAAACACAGAACAGTGCCATCTGTGGATAACCTTGGCAAGCAGTTTGAACCCAGATCAGAGCCGACAAAATGTTGGTCCTGATCTGGATACAAACCTTTTGACACACTGATAGTGTACATATAAGAATCTTTTAATCGTTTCATGCTTTTGTTGTAGACAGCAAATTTTTTTCAAAATCAACCCTTTCAAAACTTCTTTCAGGAACACGATCAGAGTGTCGTACAGTTTGGACCCAGATCAGGTCCAACATTTGATCTGGATCCAAACTATCTGCAAAGGTTATCAGCAGACAACAACAGCAAAGGGTTGAACATACATGTGCAGCTACCTTGTTGGACTGTATAACTGTCACAGTTCTTTTGAGGACACACAACATATGTTTTCGTTGAGAAATAAGAAAATTAATTTTCTATTATGCACAACTGGAGATTCGTATGACAATGGAAAAGCAATTGCAGATTAAAACTGTCCCGATTCTAAAGTGAATGGATTTTACACCAAGGAAATGGCATTTTCCTCAGAACAGGTAAATACATATACATGATAAAGAAATGAAATCACAGGTTTAGATAAACAAAAATTTTCAGTGTAAAAATGTTAATATTGTCTTACCCATAATTTTTAGCATATATCTTAGGTGCTCAAAAGAACCGTCTCATTGAGACGGTTCTTTTGAGTACCCACAATGTATGTTTTGGTTGAGAAATAAGAAAATTATTTTTCTGTTACGCACTCTTAACTAAAGTCCTGTTAAATATTCCTTTCTTTTGAATAATGAAATATTCAATCTGTTTCTTCTATTTCTTTTGAAAAAATAGATATGAGCCGTGACATGTGATTTCCAACAATGTGGCATTTTGACAAGTGTAGACTCAGACCAGCCTGTGCGGCCTCCTTTTTAGCTTAGAAACTCCAAATTATGTTCAGTCAGTAGCTTAACAATCATAGACTATCCAAGCGACTAGCAAAGGCTCTGATCAGACTAGGCTGATCTGAGGCTTTGCTGGTCACACATACCACATAATTGGAAATCTCATGTCACGGCTCATATAGTTTGATGTCTAATGGATAAGAATTTTCTAAATTACACCCCCTTTTCCATCCCTGATGCTGCTTTACATCTCGACAAACAGGACAGACCTGGATGAAATGCTGCAGAATAAAGCATTACATCTGAGTCTACACTGCTTATCACTGTAATTTCCAAAAAAGATAAAGATAATGAGGTGAAAACAGATTCGAGGCAGAGCAGCACAAGGATAATTAATAACAAATTGTCCTGACGCAAAAAAATACATGGAAATGAAATTCACAAACCTCACTAAACTTGACCTTGTAAATCGTACTGTCATTTTTATATATTTTTAAATGAAATCTATTTCACTAAATTACTGTAAAACAGAACCACAGAACATCACTTTTAGGGTACCAATTTTCCTCAAACACACTGCAAAAATGTCAAATCACTACATAATCATTTCAATCTAATTTTAGGTCTACTTTGACAGCTCATCAAATATTGTTCTTTACATGAAAATTGATGATGGATTGGTCAAAACATTTAAACGATAAAAATCTATAAATTTTTATCTCTATAAGCCTACATATATTTAATACTCTTTCATAAGCCTACATATATTTACATTTTTATTTGTATTTTCAAGTCCTAAATGAACCTTAAGATTTTTGCAGCCATTCAAAACCCCATGAACTGAAACATAACTGACAGTTAACTTAAGCACTTGCACATAAAATCCTCTCCATCAGCCCCTTATTTTAACCCTTAAAGCGCCACCTATAATTTGCAGCACACGACAATTTCAAATTTTGCTGCCTTTTCGAAAATAACTAATAAGGTATGATATTTCATGAGAATTGTCTGCTGGCAGACGATTCTCATGAAATATCATGCCTTATTTTTTTTGAAAATTAGAAAAGACGTTGCAAAATATGTGGTCTGCTGCAGTTGTGATTTGGCGCTTTAAGGGTTAAAATATACTGGCAATGTCAGTGTTGGGCTAATATCCTTGATGACATTCTCGTAAAGATGACCTCACACACAACATGACTCACAAGATGCAAAAGTTAATGGCAAGACTTAAGGAAGCTGCCAATACCAGTCAAGAATCAGACCCCGAGGTAATAAAACTTTTTTCATGCTCAACTCAACTGAGCACGATATTTCAACTGCTTATTAAGACTAAAATACCGACAATTAAAGAAGGTTCTTGCCTTAAGTCTCTCAGATGGGAATCGTGACAGTGACACGCATTTTGAAGACAGTTCACCGACAGAATTGAAGACAGTTCATCGACAAATTTTATATTGTATTTATATGGAATGTCACAATTTTCACCATTTATTGATGTTATAATGAAAGAAGGCCTAATAGTATAAAGCTAATTAAATTATCTAATTGCTATTGCAATATGATTTTATCATACATGCATACAGCTGCATATAGCCAGAGTTCTCACTAGGATTTTGAAAACAGGATTCATAGAATCCATCCCTGGAAAAAGTTGGAGTCAAAATTGAAAAATTGGAGTTCGACTGGAAAAGTTGGAGTTTTTAGTTTAAGCCGAAATATGAAAAGTTTTATTTACCGATGTAATGTCTTTTATTTCAAAATCCTTGTGAGGACTAGCTGTGAACAAAAAAGATTTTAGACTAAAGTTTGTATCAGGTAACTGTAACAAATTTAAATCCCCCTCATCCCCAACCACTACACAATACTGTATTTTCTAATCATTGTTGGGGTTTGGCTTTATTGTTTTCCCATCTTCTCCATCTTAATATTTTTTTTTTCGTATTTTAAAATTTCATGTATCATGAAACACTTATTTATATGTTTGGCCTTAAAAAGAAAAGCTTATACTATTGATACACGTAGTTGTTTTATTCGTTTACAAACAGACAGACAGACGAACGGACAAACGGATAGTATAGATCTAGTTCAATCATTTAATTATTTGCATGCAAGTGCTTTTTGCGCACCTAGTCTATGGCGATTGTTCCAAAATTAAGATGTTTATTTTGATTTCCTACCTACGTGCGAGACGATTGCAATGGTATAAAATGAACGGGTTTTCTTGCTGAGTCATTTTTTTTTTTGCATTTAACACCCTAAGGATAGTTTATTCGATGGAAAAAACGCTGATAATTGATTGCATCACTCATTTGTTGCTAATGACGCTTCATTCGGAACGTTGCCTTATCGGACGTTATCCTATTTGGTTTACCAATGTACCGATGTCTTCAGCAAATCTTATTTTTAGTTTATCAACCGTCTGTGGAACTCGAGCTATGGAAGCAATTTCATGTCTTCAAAAAAGTAAGAAACATTTCAAGATTTGATTGAGACAGACAGTCACGAATGCGCTACTATCATTTGTCTTTACAATCACTCGGAAAAGTTAAAACCAATCGACCACGTGCTTCTCAAATTTGCATAGTCGTACATGTAATTATTGTCCTGTCAATAAAGACGCAGTCGCTGAGCGACGTTCTGATTGGCCGAGAGCTAAATGAGATCACGCCTACTGCTATCTCGGACGACTGGACATTTTATGACAAACCCTGGGGCATGGATTAGCGGCGATCTTCTGATCTTGCGTGGCGGAAGCCAAATTTGGACTCCCGCTGTCGTCTTCAGGTGTTTTTAAGGAGTTTGAGACGCGTCAGCAGAAAAAGAATTGGCGTAAATTAGAATCCCCAGCAGGAAAATGTACGCGTACACAACCAAAAGTTGGCGTAAAAATACGCCTGATTCGGCGTTTCCGAGAACTCTGTATAGCAATCATTACATTGTCTGTGCGAAAATATGTCTTATATCACTGACGTAAAATAAGTATATACAAATAAAAAAGGTAGGCCTGAACAAATCTGTTTAAATATTCAAAAGAAAAGCTTTGAATTGCTGGCGAAATTCATCAAAAATAATGTAAGATTGGCTATAGGATCACATCAATATAGCTTCATGTAGCAATTAAATGTCCGTCTATTAATCATTAATCAGACAAACAAAATATCACATTCTCAACAAATTATATCAACATATTACCTCAAATCATAACTCATCAATATTTCTACACAATAATCAATTATATTTTTGAGCCATATGTCAATAACGTGAACTGTCTTCAAATCTGTCGGTGAACTGTCTTCAAAAACCACGTCGGTGAATTGTCTTGTCAGTGAACTGTTGTGTTCCCTCTCAGATGTTGTATTTATCATGCTAATAAATGTTAAAATGCCAACACTTGTTGGCATTTCAACATTTATGAGCAGGATAAATTTTGTGCTCAGCTGAGTTGAGCATGAAAAGCTTTTTATAACCTCGGGGCCTGATATGCCTGGAAATTCACCATTTCCCTTCCAATGGAGATGTAAAGAAGCTTTTTAGCTTAAAAATGTTTCAATGAATTTTAGACATCAATGAAATTGACATTTGACAATATGATTCCTTCAACAATATGATTTTAGATGAATAAACCGATCAACATAATAGACAGTTTTAGCCAAAGTGTCATGGATACCACAGCTACAGATATTGGTCTACACTGTTTGCCCAGCTCAGTCATGTCTGTCCATATAATTCAGGTAATTAATTTTTTCGAAATCTTAAAAGGGATTCATTTTTAACTCTTTCCTTGCTGGAGGCGAAATTTGTCGTCTGCTAAAAACCCTTGCAAACAGGTTGGACCCAGATCAGGACCCACATCTGAATTTATACTGTTTGATACTCTGATAGTTTTTTGAAAACGGTAAAAGTCAAGTGAAGAAAACAAAAGCATGATAACAAAGTTAAATTTGACATCAATATTATAAAAATTACCTTCCATTTAAAACTGTCAGCTGCATTTCTAGCCCTCCCTGGTTGATATCTTAAAGTAATCTAATCTAAATTTTAATGTTTAGAATTGATTCATAAATCAAAGGTTGTCACATTCAATAGAAGGTGTGAAAAATGCACAATCAAAATCTAAGGAATGTTTCACTCCACCTGTCAGGATAAACAGCTGATTAAAAATATGTCAGTGAGGCCAAAGAAACAGATATGTTTGTTTAGGTTTACATGTCCAGTAGACTTACAGTATTAACACCTTTATAGGACTAGTTAAGCAAAAAATGTCAGCATAAAATTGCTAGTATTTCCTTATCCATCAGTTTAAACATGTGTTTTGGGTGCTCATAAGAACCATCTCATTGAGATGGTTCTTTTGAGTACCCACAACACATGTTTTGGTTGAGAAATAAGAAAATAATTTTCAGTTATGCACTCTGGGGACCTATCAGACCTTATATTGGTCTAGATAAGCATAATTTTTAAGCCTAAAATTGTCTATATTTTCCATAAGTTCAAACATTTGCTTTGGTGCTCAAAAGATCAGTCTCATTGATACCACACATTTATTTTGGTGAGTCCTAAGACCAAATCAACAAAATAATTGTTTACGGTAACCAGACCCTATCTAAATTTACTGGTGAAATCTAGGATTTTGTTTCATGTTTTTTGGGCAAATATATAATTTTACGCATTTTGAAAGGCATTTCTGTCGAAAAAATAAAATAAAAATACGAAAAAAATAATGTGTACCTACCCTTACCTAAAATTTTCAGACCTGTTAACCCAAAACACACACTTGTTTATTTATTTGGCCTGACCATAACAGTCCCCTAAGGGTCATTTGTAAATAACATTATCACTAATAAACAGAAGTCAATTGATACCTTTTTCAAAAGATGCCAGGTTGAAAGATCAAAGTCTTAGCTCTTTGTATACTGATAGTTGCTATTTTGTTTGGGCTTTACATAGAGGATCTTACATGAGTGCTCATGTTTTAATGAAGTTATCAAACAAGTTGAGGAAAAGAGATAAAATGTGAGGCTTGCCGAGCATTTTATCACTTTTTCGCAACAAGTTTAATAAATTCAATAATACAGGAGCATCAATGTTAGATTATATTTATCATATGACATTAAGATTACTTTGAAATCTCATTTCTGGCGTAAAAAGGTTATAATTTTTTACTATGTTCACAATGCTGTTATGGATGTCATAACTTTTCCCGAACATCTGTAAACCACTAGTGGTTTATTGATTTTATTGCATGGCGTTATTTCACTCCTAGACACATCATCATATGATAAATCACTTTCAACAATTTTTCAGTCATATCAAGATGGTCAGTAATCTGTTACACTGTTTTTCAGAAGGTTGTTCTCTTTCCTATAAATCCTCTGTAAAATTATGTTTAAAAATTTGGGAGCCACAACATGACCATGTTATATCCAAAATCATGTTCTAACGAAGTGTGTTATAAAGGAACTGCACTGTATCCATTTACATGATCTATATTCTTTACAGTCTTCCTCGCTTAACCCTTTACCTCATAAAGATTAGAGACGCCTTTTGACACTTTTGCAAACAGAGCAGACCCAGATCAGGCAACTCTTGTAAGAGCTGCCTGGTCAGGGTCTAGTCTGTTTGCTCATGGAAATATGATTAGATATGATCCTACACTAGTGGGATTAACAAGTTATTTCTTTGTTCTATGTACAAACGTGAAAATTTATTTATATAATTATTCATAGTGGGTGGAGCTTAACATGAATATTCATGACGGAAAGGGTTTAACTCAAACTACTGATCATTCAATGTGAAAATCTCAAGTCCCACTGACTGAGTAAATGAGAGCCATGTGTACACAGACATGATTCATAGACAAGTTTGTACAAAATTCAAGGACTTTTCAAGGACTTCAAAAAGACTTTCTTGTGGTTTACAAGTTTATGAAAAATACTGATTTACAAGGCAAATTAAATTTTCAATGACTTCAAGAAAACACAACACATTCAAGAAAAACCTATATAAGTATTCGAGTAATTTTCAAGCATGTGTGAACCCTGATAAACATAGTAGTTGTTAACTGATTTTTCAAGGACTTTTTAAGAAATACCTGTATATTCAAGTACTTTTAAGCCTCTGCGAACACTGATAGACAGAGGCTTACCTGTAATTGTTAACTTATTTTTCAAGGACTTTTAATAAAGCCCTATATATTCAAGTACTTTTCAAGCATATGCAAACCCTGATAGACACAAGCTTACCTGTAATTGTTAACTGATTTTTCAAGGACTTTTCAAGACTCAAGTACTTTCAAGAAAACACTGAATATTCAAGTACTTTTCAAGCCTGTTCGAACCCTGATAGACATAGGCTTACCTGTAATTGTTAACTGATTTTTCAAGTCTCAAGGACTTTTCAAGAAACACTGTATATTAAAGTACTTTCCATAGACATAGGCTTACATGGAATTTATAACTGATTTTTCAAGGACAATTCAAGCAATCCCTTTATATTCAAGTACTTTTCGAGCCTGTGTGCACCCTGATAGGCTTACCTGTAATCTTTGACTGCTGCCACACCTTTTGCGACTCTTGTTCCATATCTCGGCGATTTGCCAGCATCCATACTGTGCCTATTTTAATTGAGGAAGACTGGCTTGAGTTGTATACCCCTTTATTGACTTTCACAATCAACTCCTTACATAGGTGCTCAATCTGCAAAAGGTGAACAATTTTTTCAGTGCTCCAGATAAGCGCTTTTAAGCAATGAGTATTTTACCCAAAATTTGAAATTAAACACTCACCCCGACACAGTCCACTATTTTTTGTCCTGAAAATGTATGCTTTTTATATCTGCGGCATATATTCAAATGCACTTCTGACTAAACTTTTACATGGAAGCAAACACTATGAATCCTGATCAGACTGCTCCCAAGGGAGAAGTCTGATCTGAGTCCATATTATTTTGCAATATACAAATATAGGTTACCTAAGAACATATGTAAATGAGAGGGGCAGACAAGTAAAGTTGTAAGTGACCAGCCGGCTATGTGTAAATGAGTAATTTACTCCCAACCTAATATTGATGCTCATACATTCATTCTGTTTGGTTTGATTCTTTCCCAGTCAACATTTTTTCAGTCATGTGGAGACGGGTCTTCCTTTACCAGTACTTAGCAGTGGATAAAGCGTCTCAGTGACTTCGCTGGAAGTGGGGCTCGAACTAGCAACCCTTTAATCCCCAGTCTAATACTCTACCAAATAAGCCACTGCTCTCTGCGCTCATATATTAATATGCTGTTGATTAATGCATGCATGTGAATCACATGTTTGGATAAACAAAAAATTCAGCATAAAATTGTAAATATTTTCTTATCCATTTTTTTAGCATATGTTTTGGGTGCTCAAAAGAACTGTCTCATTGAGAAGATTCTTTTGAGTACCCACAGCATATGTTTTTTGGTTGAGAAATAAGAAAAGTATTTTTCTGCTCGCACTCTTAACTAAAGTCCTGTAAATGATAAAATCTACAGCACTTTGATCTTTTTGTTGTTACTGACTTTTTTACCTCAATCTAGAAAATAGGATTTTGTATTTCATTCAATGAAATACCTTCAAACACCTAATTAACTAGAAATAGTAGACAAAAAGGTTTTTAGTTTGTTTGTAGTGATGTTTTACATCCAAGTCAACAATTTTTCAGTCATGTCAGGACCACCTCCTGTCTTCCTGGGTTGAACCAGTACTACGCAGAGGATAAAGTGTCTTGCTCAAGGACACAAGGCAAAGCCTCCGGCACGTCTTGAACCAGCGAGTGACCCTTCGATCTAAAGTCTACACTCTACCACTAAGTTAGACAAAAAGTAGAGCTTAATGGTTGATCTGAACCTTTGCCTTATATTAGGTAGTCCTCCAGATAAGAGTGCATACTAGAAAATTATTTTTCTTATTTCTCAACCAAAACATATGTTGTGGGTACTCAAAAGAACCATCTCAATGAGACGGTTCTTTTGAGTACCCATAACACATGTTTAAATTTATGGGTAAGGAAATAAATGCAAATTAAGGTGCACAAACTATCCTTATCTGGACCTATAATTAGGCCCCTTTTCTTTTTGAATATCTGCAAACAGATACTTTGACAAACAGCAAACATCCAGATAAAATGTCCCATAATTCAGCATTTCATTAGGGTATGTACTAAGGGTTCAAACAGGCAAGTATGAGTAAAATTCAAGGACTTTTCAAGGATTTCTAAAAGCCTCTCAGTTTTCAAGGAAGTAATGTTAATGAAAAATACTGATCTAAGTGATAAATTCGACTTCAGAAATGCTAGACTGAGATAATGGAGACATTAGTACTGGAAATTTAGTATAAAATTGATGTGCCTATATTTGGTGCAGCATATGCTGCACCAAATAAAGGCACATCAATTTTAAGCTGATTTAGGTCTCTATCAACATTGCTAAGTTATACAGAAAATAGTAGAATTCAATGACTTTTCAAGGCTTTTGAGTGATTTTCAAGTACTTTTCAAGATAGATTTAATTTTCAAGGGCTTTTCAAGAAACCCTCTAAATTCAAGTACTTTTCAAGCCTGTGCGAACCCTGGAACTGTTTGCAAAGATAAAAACAAATCTTGATGACAGAAAGGCATCAGAATTTAGAAAATTTCTACCTGTGCCCCCTTAAAATACGAAATGGCGATTCCGTGCTTATTATATCAACATGCCTGGGAAAATCGATCAGAAAGAAAAGGGTAAGTTATCCTGAAAACTGTTTATTTGAAAAATAGTTGAACTTGTCCAATAAATTAAAAATAGTAATACAGAGCAGTATTTTTAAAACACATTATCATATGACTTCGCATCTGGGAGTGAAATAACGCCAAGCAATAAAATCGATAAACCACTTAGGGGATAACTGTATTCAAAATTTTCATTTGGGGAGGTATATCGTCGGATATAGGGTCGGAAATTTAGTTTTACGGTGACATGCGAGCGGAGCCGTAAAACGTGATTTCCGAACGTATATCCGACGATATACCTCCACAAATGAAAATTTTGAATATGGTTATCCCCATTCTAATGCATTTCTGTTGTTTCGTATCAAATTGAAGCGTTACAAGCTGCATAAAGCCGCACGTCATCCAACGAAATGTGACGTAATTAATGACGTCAAACTGTTTCCGACAGTATATCGCAGGATATACTGTTGCAAATTTTTGATGTTATCCAATCAGATGTCTCGTTACAAAAGCAAGTGCATTAGAATAGTGGTTTAAAGATTTTCGGGTTGACGTCCATAACAAGGTTGTGTACATAATGGCAAAATTATAACGTTTTTACGGCAGCAATGAGATTTCAAAGTTATCTTAATGTCATATGATAAATAGAATCTAACATTCATGCTGTTGTATTATTGAATTTATTAAACTTGTTGCGAAAAAGAGATAAAATACTCGGCAAGCCTCGCATTTTATCTCTTTTCTCCAACTCGTTAATGAATTCAATAAAACATGAGCACTCACGTAAGATCCTCTATTTGTGTATGTTACAACATGAATTTGGATTTATTGCAGTCATGTGGCTTCCAAATTCTTTATCATGGAATTTGACAAAGGAATTATCGGAGCTTGTCACATACTATGTGACAAGCTCCAATAATTCCTTTGTAAAATTCCATGGTAAAAAATTTGAAAGCCACATGACTGCAATTTATCCATGATGATACAGACCTACACTTAAGATACACATTTTTGTGTACTGTAATTGTGATAAAACAACTTACCATGACATCTCGTAACTTAAGCATAGAGAGCTGAGAGCCGAAGATTTGTGACTTTCTGGACGTTTCTACAAACTCTTGGTGTACACTCTCTATTTCCTCCGCAGGAACACCATCACCATACACTTCCGCAAACTTTCCCTCCCACATTGCCTTCAACTATAAAAATACAACATTCCCACAATTCTAGATATAATACCAATTTTAATCTTTGCCAGCTGGGTAATTCTGTATGCTTTTTGTCATTTGTTGACTTTTTTTCAAAATGATTTTCTTTCAGAATTTTTTTTTCAGAACTAAACGTCTAGAGATGGTATGGTCATGTCGCGTGTGCATCTTCCTGGACAAATGCAATTACCAGTATTGCCATCTCTAGCCCTTGAGGATGTGGGAGACCAAGGAAGTCTTGGAATGAGTGTGTTAAAGGGGATGTCGATGTGTGCAACCTAGAGGGCATGGATCCCCAGAACAGAGAAGCCTGGAGATCTGGTGTGAGAAGGACAAGACAACTGCAGCTTACCCCAGGAACTTGGAAACTATCTGGAGTCTAAATATCAAACCAGGATTAAGTAAGTAATACTGTCAGTTTCAAACAGTTTGGATCCAGATCAGGCCTGACATTTTGTCAAAACCAGCTTACTTAATTATGACATCATCAGTGAAACACCGGACTTTTTCAACTTTATGCTGGAATGTGTTGCACTATGGTCGGATGAGGATGTCCCTTGAAAACTTGACAGAACAAAGAATAAACAAGGAAATGCTTTGGTTATATTTTTTTACTTTTAATGATTACTCTATCTATATTCCCTAAACTAATGTTTGGCTAAATGGAACCAGTTCAGTCATTGGCCCAATGTTTTGGATCAGCCTCCCGGATAAATGAGCCCAATCTACCCACATGTTACAGGTGGTACTGGCTTACATGGTTACCAGTAGCAAGATCAATCTTGAGAAAAAGACCAATCTGGACATGACCACAAGACTAATCTGGACCTGACCTGAAATATAATCATATATACCTGAACAATTTGCATGCTGGGTAATTTTACATGCTTTTGTTGTCGTCTGCTGACACTTTTTTCAAAATTAAATTTTTCAAAAAATTCTTTCAGGAACACTATCAGAGTGTCAAACAGTTTGGATCCAGATCAGGACCGACTTCTGTTGGTCCGGATCTGGGTCCAAACTGTTTGCAAAGGTTATCAGCAGACAATTGTTGCAGCTTGCTAGGAGAGAGCTAATGAAACAAACTATGAGCCATCCATTTTTTCTTCACAGCATTTTGAAGTTGATGTTTAAGGTCCCGGTCAACTATTTTTCAGTCATGTGGAGACATTTTCTGGATTGAACCATTACTAAGCAGACCAAGAGGATCATAAAGTGTCTTGCTCAGTGATACATGGGTGAAAGTTCCAATTTTCTGAAATCCTGAACTTTAGAAATTCAAATTTTAAAACTTGCAGGATGCCTACAAAAATGAATAATTTCATGTTTAAATGTTTAATTGTGTTTAGATCACCTGAAAACTAATCAGAGAACCTATTAAAACCTGCCAAATTCAGCATTTTGAGGGTCAGCCTCAAAATTCTTTTGTTTGATTTGTTTTATTTGATTCTTTACATCCCATCAACAATCTTTCAGTTATAAAGGGACGGGTCTTCCTGGGTTGAACCAGTACTAAGCTAGGATTAATGTTCTTGCTCAAGGACATAAGGCAGTGCCGCCGGTGAGGCTCGAACCCGCGGCCCTTTGGTCTCGAGTCAAGAACTCTACCACTGAGCCACTGCGCTCCCTAGCCTCAAAATTCTGAATTCAGGATTAATCCTGAAAACTTTCACGCATGATGATATAGCAAAAAGCCACCATTGAGGCTGGAACAAGCAACCCATTGATAGGGACCATCAGAGAATTGAACATGTGACCCTTGGTTAACAGGACAGATGGAGTGGGTGTCTAAAATTGGAAAAGTTTTATCACATGCCCCTAGATAAGTCTAGCCCATATATAAGAGTGTGTAATTAAAAAATTATTTTTCTTATTTCTCAACTAAAACATGTTGTGGGTACTCATAAGAACCGCCTCACTGAGACGGTTCTTTTGCGCACCCAAAACAAATATTCAACAAGAAATGCCACAAACACGTGACGAATGCCCCAGAAGGACTTGGTCTAGCATAAGACATATTTGAGGAAAAATAGCTGTAATATAGCACAAAAAACCTAGAAATGAGGTCAGAAGTCAATGTCAAGGTCAAAGTGACTCAAAATGGTATGCACCACTCCGCCATTCCAAGAGGAATCACCAACCCAAATTTGGGTTTCCTACATCAAATAATATAGGAGATATGCTCTAGACACAATAAATCTTGAAAACTAGGTCAGAGGTCAAGGTCACAGTGACCCAAAAAATGGTTTGTGACATTCAGGCATGCCAAGATGCATTTACATACCAAATTTGGAATTCCTATTTCAAAGAATATAGGAGATATGCACCAGTTTCTAGAAACTAGGTCAGAGGTCAAGTTCAAGGTCACAGTGACCCAATTATGGTATGCTACACTTGGTCATCTCAAGATGCATCCACACACCGAATTTAAGATTCCTACCTCAAATAATATAAGAGATATGCTATGGACAAGATTATTCTAAAAACTATGTCAGAGGTCAAGGTCAAGGTCACAGTGACCCGAAAATGGTACATGACACTCCGCTATCCCAAGATGCATCCACACACCAAATTTGGAATTCCTAATTCAAAGAATATAAGAGATATGCTCCGGACACAATAATTCTTAAAACTAGGTCAGAGGTCAAGGTCACAGTGACCAAAACTAGCATGTGAGGCCCCGTCATCCCTTGATGCATTTACACACCAAATTTGGAATTCCTATCTCAAAGAATATAGGAGATATGCACCAGACTCAATGCAGTTTTCAAGAAACTAGGTCAGAGGTCAAGTTCAAGGTCAAAGTGACCCAATTATGGTACGCGACACTTAGTCATCCCAAGATGCATCCACACACCAAATTTGAGATTCCTACCTCAAATAATATAAGAGATATGCTCCGGACACGATTATTCTCAAAACTAGGTCAGAGGTCAAGGTCACAGTGACCCAAAAATGGTACGCGACACTCCGCCATCCCAAGATGTATCCACACACCAAATTTGGAATTCCTCCCTCAAAGAATATAGGAGATATGGACCGGACAGGAAAGCGGGACGGACGGACGTACAGACTGACGTATGGACGGACAGTGTGATTACTATATGCCTCCCAAAGTTCCTTTGGGGGCATAAAAAGATGTATAAGAAAATATTCACAATTTAACCCTGTAATGTTTTGTCTATCTGCACGTATGATAAATTAAGTATCTACCACTTGATGGAGGGAGCGCAGTGGCTCAGTGGTAGAGTGCTTGACTCGAGACCGAGGGGCCGCGGGTTAGAGCCTCACCGGCATCACTGTGTTATGGTCCTTGAGCAAGACACATTTATCCTAGCTTAGTACTGGTTCAACCCAGGAAGACACATCCCTATTTAACTGAAAGATTGTCGATGGGATGTAAAGAATGAAATCAAACAAATACCACTAGATTGAGTGGGTGTGTAAGATTGGAAAAGTTCTATCTGGTCAAAAATCACAGAAAACCTGGCATCGAGGTTATAAAACTTTTTTCTAATGCCTCGGTTACATTTGCCTTACGACGAGTATACAATGCCCGTACCATGTCCAAATCACCGTTTCCGTGCGGCCTCCGCAGGGAGACCTTGCGATCATCGTACGTATTTATGGGCATTGTGGCCTCTACGATTTTGTTTAACTCCGCACAATGACAAATTTGAAAAAAATCGTAAGCCCGTAGCCCGTAGACACATCGCAGTGACATCGTACGATCCCCGTACGGGCATCGCACGGTGATTGTGAGGACAACGCAGGGTTTTAGATTGTCATCTTGGCCCAAAAATGATCGTAGACTATTGCGATAGTCGTAAGGAGCCCGTAAGGTCGCCGCACGATGCCTTTGCAGGCCCCTTAAAATCGTACGGACATTGGACGGTCATCTTGCGGTAACCCCAAGGCGATGGCACGATGATCGTGCTGTCGCCTTGCAACGTGTCAACAATTTCCCGGAGGCTTATCATTAGCTGTTTGTTTCATTTTAATATTTGTCTTCAGGCGATGTCTCTAATACCACCACTCAGTGTGACTCAATATGGACACAGTTCAGTTTGCTGATGTAAGCAGTCTAATCATGGGCGGATCCAGAGGGGGAGGCATGTTTTTTTAGCAATACTGGGTTAGATCCCTTAGAAAATCTCAAAGCTACACACATGTACCAAGCCAGCATTACATGACGGGCCATCATCGGTCCGCCAGCGAAACGCCTTTTAAAATGACGTTTCGCTAGCGGGCCAACAATGACCCCCGCTTTTAATGGCATTTGGATCCTCTCTCCCCCTTAATAACTAAAAAAAGTTGAATTGGACCCCCTCTGACATAACATTCTGGATCCGCGCATGATAATCAGGGTCCATAGAGTATGCTTCCATGATAAAAATGTCTGAAGTGCAATTCGAAATATGCACCTAACGTGAAATGCATATGCATTTCAGTATTTAAAATGCTGGTTGGATAAGGGGTTTAATAAATTAGATAGGGTTAATAAAAGTCCAGATATTTTTTTTGTTATTTATAACTCTAAGATTTGAATTTGAGTATTACTTCAAGGAATAAAATATATGGGTCTCGTAGTGAAAACATGTTACTAGTTCAAACATTGAAATTTGAATGAATGAATGTTCTACAAAATGTAATTTACTGAAAACGAATGGCAAATGTGCTGACCAAGCCGGGTGGAAGAAAGCGCATTCTGGTCAGTACCTTTGTCGTTTGCATGCAACGACTTCATTTTTGCTTATGACGAAGATTTTATCTGTTGCTGACCGTAGAGTGCCTTTTGATGATTAAACTGTATAAAACCATAACAAGCGTTTAAGTCTACGCTGATACAATTAAAGCATCTATATATTTTCAATTAAAGTGATACTTTTCGAATTATAAAAGTGTACTATAAAAAAAGGGGTTGCAATATTCTGGGATTTTAACTTTATAAAAACTGCAAACTTAGAAATTGACATTAAAATAAACACAAACGTATCACGCTGTTTCATACCTTGGGACCATGTTCAACTAAAAACAATAGCCTCTTTACAGCACGATTTGTGATCACATGACTTTGAAACATAGTTTAAATAAAATGCAAAAATGAACATGGATAGCCGTTTAAATCCATGCATACAATTACAAGAAAATTGCACAGTCAGCCTACCGACTCCTTGCGACTTCCGCAAGGTCATCGTACGGGCATCGTACGATATATATGGGGAGGTCGTGAAGATAACACGATGATTGTACGATAACCTTGCGGTTGTCGTACGATATCCGCAAGGTCTCTATAAAGTTTTGTTCTAGTTTGCGCCGAAAGAAATCGTAAGGTGATCGTAAGCAATGTAAACACATACGTCGTAGCTTATAGCCGCCTACGACGCCGAAAAAATCGTAGACAAAAAAATCGTACGACGACCGTGGCAAATGTAACCGAGGCATAACTCAAATCAGCTGAGTACGAATTTTATCCTACTCATAAATGTTAAAATGCCAACAATTGTTGGCATTTCAACATTTATTAGCATGATAAATAAACAACATCAGAGAGACTTAAAGCTATAAACTTCTTTATTTGTACGTATTTTAGTTTTTATGAGCAGTTAAAATTTCCTGTTCAGATCGGTACGAAAAAAAGTTTTATAACCTCTGGGCCTGGTTGGGTATGTACCTGAAGGTTAAGTTGCTCCGTGTAGAGCGAGATAGCTGCATCAAGATGGCTGGTATCTTCATGGTCATTGATCAAGGTGAGAGAAGGACGTAACATCTTCACAATGTACTCATCATCAGTCTGTGGTTAAAGAACATAAGTTCATATGGCAAGTTTGAGTAAATTTCAAGGACTTTTCAAGGACTTTTCATGGACTTCTAGAAGACTTTCCTACAGTTTTCAAGGACTAAAAGTTTATGAAAAATATAGATTTAAGTGTTAAAACTCTACTTCAGAAATACTAGAGTGAGATCATGGAGAAATCAATATAAAATTGTAAAGAATTGTAGACATTATAGTATAAAATTGGTGTGCCTTTATTTGGTGCAGCATATGCTGCACCAAATAAAGGCCCAACAATTTTATAATGATTTAGGGCTATATCAACTTTACTAAGTCCTACAGAAAAAAGTAAAAGTCGGGGACTTTTCAAGGCTTTTGAGTGATTTTCCAGTACATTTCAGAGCAGATTTAATTTTCAAGGAATTTTCAAGAAAGCCCTCTACATTAAAGTACTTTTCAAGCATGTGCGAACCCTGAAAAACACAAGTTAAACTTTAAACTTAACCCTTATCCCACCAATATTATTTTGCCCTGTAAATATTGTTTTGCTTTTTACGTCCATTGCATATATTCAAGTGATTCTATGAACACTGGTCAGACTGCTTCCATTTTGCATATTGTGCATATGAAAACATTTGAGACTTTTCCAATACAGGGATCAAACATGGTTTTACATGCATTAACATTCACCACTATCACCTGGCCATGGAAGCAAATACTATGAACACTGGTCAGACTGCTCCCATTTTGCATATTGTGCATATGAAAACATTTGAGACTTTTCCAATATAGGGATCAAACATGGTTTTACATGCATTAACGTTCGCCACTATCACCTGGCCCCCCGGTTATAAAACTTTTCATGCTCAACTCAACTGAGCACGAAATTTCAACTGCTTGTAAAAACTAAAATACCAACAAGAAGTTTCATGCTTTAAGTCTCTCAGATGTTGTTTTTATCATGCTAATAAATGTTAAAATGCCAACAATTGTTGGCATTTTAACATTTATGAGCAAGATAAATTTTGTGCTCAGCTGAGTTGAGCATGGAAAAAGTTTTATAACCTCGGGGCCAGGTTCTGAGTGGTACTGGTATGTTAAAACCAAGGTTGAAGCCAGGAGTTTTCAACATTTCAAGAGGGACCTGGTGGAAAAATGTTTGATCTTTATTATTGCATAAAATCAACAAAACATTAACCTAAATTTGCACTAATATGGCACTTTATCTGTCTCCATTCCACAGTGAACATGTGGTTGAATGTTTTCATTAGTATTCGTCTTCCAGGGCCAACTGCCAATTCATTTAATATAAGAGTGATAAGTGGATCAGCTGACATAAAATTTATCAGCCCAGAATGAGTGTATTGAATGTCACAAAGCAATTTATAAACAGCGCATGAATTGGCTTCTTTATACATGAAAATGTGCCGATTGAAATATGGCTGTTACAATGTTCTGCCAAGGCTGCGTTTTTGTGCCATTCGCCACATAAGTTTTCAAAATGTAACATTTTGTTTGGGTTCACTGGGACAGTGTCCCAAGAAATTTGTATCTGTTTCTAAAAGTTTATATCACATGTCCATTATTTCATTGGCACTGTCCCACAATATTTTGAGGACATGGGTCATTTGTCCCATCCTCATAGGTCGCGATAAGGAAATTTAATTTGCTTAAAATTTTAATTATTTTCTTACCCATTAATTTAAACATGTGTTTTGGGTGCTCAAAAGAACCGTCTCTTTTGAGTACCCACAAAATATGTTTTGGATGAGAAAAAAAGAAAATAATTTTCCAGCATCCATCTGTAAAATTTCTTGCCAGAATACTGCTGTTAAAACTGTGAGTCAGATTTTATGCAATAATAGTGACCATGTTTCTGTTGGGAAGTACAATCCTTTGCAAACAGTTTGTATCCAAGATCAGGCTCGACAAAATGTCTCGCCTGATCTGGATCCAAACTATTTGACACTCTGATGGTATTCCCGAAAGAATTTTTAAAAAAAGCTGAATTTGAAATAAAAAACAGCAAACAACAAAAAAGCATGAAAATTTCCCAGCATGCAACAGAAATACTTACTGATAGGTGTTCATTGTCATCGAAAAAAAGCTCACTTAACCTTTTAAAGTTTTTCACAAAAGTTACTGAGTCTAGAAGATTTTGAGCACAGTTGAGAGCTTGTAGCGCTGGTAATTTCAACTGATCAGGTATGTACGTCAACTGATTCTGTGAGACATCTAAGGTCTTTAGAGACGTCAGCTTGTTGAACAAATCTAAATCAATAGTTGAAAGATCATGGCAGGACAGACTGGAAAAGATAGAAAATAGCCAAGAAATGAGTCAACTGATTCTGTGAGACATCTAATGTCGTTAGAGACGTCAGCTTGTTGAACAGATCTACATCAATAGTTGAAAGATCATGGCAGGATAGACTGGAAAAGATAGAAAATAGCCAAGAAATGAGTCAACTGATTCTGTGAGACATCTAATGTCTTTAGAGAAGTCAGCTTGTTGAACAGATCTACATCAGTAGTTGAAAGATCATGGCAGGATAGACTGGAAAAGATAGAAAATAGCCAAGAAATTAGTCAACTGATTTTGTGAGACATCTAAGGTCTCTAGAGACGTCAACTTGTTGAACAGATCTACGACAATAGTTGTAAGATCATGGCAAGATAGACTGGAAAAGATAGAAAATATCTCAAGAAATGAGTCTACTGATTCTGTGAGACATCTAAGGTCTTTAGAGACGTCAGCTTGTTGAACAGATCTACATCAATAGTTGAAAGAACATGGCAGGATAGACTGGAAATGATAGAAAATATCTCAAGAAATGAGTCAGCTGTTTATGTGAGACATTTAAGGGCTTTAGAGATGTCAGCTTGTTGAACAGGCCGACATCAATAGTTGAAAGATCATGGCAGGACAGACTGGAAAAGATAGAAAATATCTCAAAAAATGAGTCAGCTGTTTATGTGAGACATCTAATGTCTTAAGGGACGTCAACTTGTTGAACAGATCTACATCAATAGTTGAAAGATCATGGCAGGACAGACTGGAAAAGATAGAAAATATCTCAAGAAATTAGTCAACTGATTCTGTGAGACATCTAATGTCTTTAGAGATGTCAGCTTGTTGAATAGATCTTCATCAATAGTTGAAAGATCATGGCAACATAGACTGGAAAAGATAGTAAATTATCTAAGATGTCTCACAGAATCATTTGACTCATTTCTTGAGATATTTAGTAAATATCTCAAAAAATGAGTCTAACTGATTCTGTGAGACATCTAAGGTCTTTAGAGACGTCAGCTTGTTGAACAGATCTACATCAATAGTTGAAATAGCATGACAGGATAGAGTGGAAAAGAGAAAATTCTCAAGAAATGAGTCAACTGATTCTGTGAGACATCTAATGTCTTTAGAGACGTCAGCTTGTTGAACAGATCTACGTCAATAGTTGAAAGATCATGGCTGGATGGACTGGAAAAGATAGAAAATATCTCAAGAAATGAGTCAACTGATTCTGTGAGACATCTAATGTCTTTAGAGATGTCAGCTTGTTGAATAGATCTACATCAATAGTTGAAAGATCATGGCAACATAGACTGGAAAATATAGAAAATATCTTAAGAAATAAGTCAACTGATTCTGTGAGACATCTTAGGTCTTTAGAGACGTGAAACATCTTATGTCTTTAGAGACGTCAGCTTGTTGAACAGATCTACATCAATAGTTGAAAGATCATGGCAACATAGACTGGAAAAGATAGAAAATATCCCAAGAAATGAGTCAACTGATTCTGTGAGACATCTAAGTTCTTTAGAGTTGTCAGCTTGTTGAACAGATCTACATCAATAGTTGAAAGATCATGGCAACATAGACTGGAAAAGATAGAAAATATCTCAAGAAATTAGTCAACTGATTCTGTGAGACATCTAAGGTCTTTAGAGACATCACTTTGTTGAACAGATCCACATCAATAGTGGAAAGATCAGGACAAGAGAGACAGGAAAAGATAGAAAACATCTCAAGAAATGAGTCAACTGATTCTGTGAGACATCTAAGGTCTTTAGTGACGTCAGCTTGTTGAACAGTTCTACATCAATAGTTGAAAGATCATGGCAGGATAGACTGGAAAAGATAGAAAATATCTCAAGAAATTAGTCAACTGATTCTGTGAGACATCTAAGGTCTTTAGTGACGTCAGCTTGTTGAAGAGATCTACATAAATAGTTGAAAGATCATGGCAGGATAGACTGGAAAAGATAGAAAATATCTCAAGAAGTGAGTCAGCTATATCTCTAAGACATCAAAGGTCTTTTGAGACGTCAGCTTGTTGATCAGATCTACATCAATATTTCAAAGATTATGGCAGGATAGACTGGAAAAGATAGAAAATATCTCAAGAAATGAGTCAACTGATTCTGTGAGACATCTAATGTCTTTAGAGATGTCAGCTTGTTGAATAGATCTTCATCAATAGTTGAAAGATCATGGCAACATAGACTGGAAAAGATAGTAAATTATCTAAGATGTCTCACAGAATCATTTGACTCATTTCTTGAGATATTTAGTAAATATCTCAAAAAATGAGTCTAACTGATTCTGTGAGACATCTAAGGTCTTTAGAGACGTCAGCTTGTTGAACAGATCTACATCAATAGTTGAAATAGCATGACAGGATAGAGTGGAAAAGAGAAAATTCTCAAGAAATGAGTCAACTGATTCTGTGAGACATCTAATGTCTTTAGAGACGTCAGCTTGTTGAACAGATCTACGTCAATAGTTGAAAGATCATGGCTGGATGGACTGGAAAAGATAGAAAATATCTCAAGAAATGAGTCAACTGATTCTGTGAGACATCTAATATCTTTAGAGATGTCAGCTTGTTGAATAGATCTACATCAATAGTTGAAAGATCATGGCAACATAGACTGGAAAATATAGAAAATATCTTAAGAAATAAGTCAACTGATTCTGTGAGACATCTTAGGTCTTTAGAGACGTGAAACATCTTATGTCTTTAGAGACGTCAGCTTGTTGAACAGATCTACATCAATAGTTGAAAGATCATGGCAACATAGACTGGAAAAGATAGAAAATATCCCAAGAAATGAGTCAACTGATTCTGTGAGACATCTAAGTTCTTTAGAGTTGTCAGCTTGTTGAACAGATCTACATCAATAGTTGAAAGATCATGGCAACATAGACTGGAAAAGATAGAAAATATCTCAAGAAATTAGTCAACTGATTCTGTGAGACATCTAAGGTCTTTAGAGACATCACTTTGTTGAACAGATCCACATCAATAGTGGAAAGATCAGGACAAGAGAGACAGGAAAAGATAGAAAACATCTCAAGAAATGAGTCAACTGATTCTGTGAGACATCTAAGGTCTTTAGTGACGTCAGCTTGTTGAACAGTTCTACATCAATAGTTGAAAGATCATGGCAGGATAGACTGGAAAAGATAGAAAATATCTCAAGAAATTAGTCAACTGATTCTGTGAGACATCTAAGGTCTTTAGTGACGTCAGCTTGTTGAAGAGATCTACATAAATAGTTGAAAGATCATGGCAGGATAGACTGGAAAAGATAGAAAATATCTCAAGAAGTGAGTCAGCTATATCTCTAAGACATCAAAGGTCTTTTGAGACGTCAGCTTGTTGATCAGATCTACATCAATATTTCAAAGATTATGGCAGGATAGACTGGAAAAGATAGAAAATATCTCAAGAAATGAGTCAACTGATTCTGTGAGACATCTAATGTCTTTAGAGATGTCAGCTTGTTGAATAGATCTTCATCAATAGTTGAAAGATCATGGCAACATAGACTGGAAAAGATAGTAAATTATCTAAGATGTCTCACAGAATCATTTGACTCATTTCTTGAGATATTTAGTAAATATCTCAAAAAATGAGTCTAACTGATTCTGTGAGACATCTAAGGTCTTTAGAGACGTCAGCTTGTTGAACAGATCTACATCAATAGTTGAAATAGCATGACAGGATAGAGTGGAAAAGAGAAAATTCTCAAGAAATGAGTCAACTGATTCTGTGAGACATCTAATGTCTTTAGAGACGTCAGCTTGTTGAACAGATCTACGTCAATAGTTGAAAGATCATGGCTGGATGGACTGGAAAAGATAGAAAATATCTCAAGAAATGAGTCAACTGATTCTGTGAGACATCTAATATCTTTAGAGATGTCAGCTTGTTGAATAGATCTACATCAATAGTTGAAAGATCATGGCAACATAGACTGGAAAATATAGAAAATATCTTAAGAAATAAGTCAACTGATTCTGTGAGACATCTTAGGTCTTTAGAGATGTGAAACATTTTATGTCTTTAGAGACGTCAGCTTGTTGAACAGATCTACATCAATAGTTGAAAGATCATGGCAACATAGACTGGAAAAGATAGAAAATATCCCAAGAAATGAGTCAACTGATTCTGTGAGACATCTAAGTTCTTTAGAATTGTCAGCTTGTTGAACAGATCTACATCAATAGTTGAAAGATCATGGCAACATAGACTGGAAAATATAGAAAATATCTTAAGAAATAAGTCAACTGATTCTGTGAGACATCTTAGGTCTTTAGAGATGTGAAACATTTTATGTCTTTAGAGACGTCAGCTTGTTGAACAGATCTACATCAATAGTTGAAAGATCATGGCAACATAGACTGGAAAAGATAGAAAATATCCCAAGAAATGAGTCAACTGATTCTGTGAGACATCTAAGTTCTTTAGAATTGTCAGCTTGTTGAACAGATCTACATCAATAGTTGAAAGATCATGGCAACATAGACTGGAAAAGATAGAAAATATCTCAAGAAATTAGTCAACTGATTCTGTGAGACATCTAAGGTCTTTAGAGACATCACTTTGTTAAACAGATCCACATCAATAGTGGAAAGATCAGGACAAGAGAGACAGGAAAAGATAGAAAACATCTCAAGAAATGAGTCAACTGATTCTGTGAGACATCTAAGGTCTTTAGTGACGTCAGCTTGTTGAACAGTTCTACATCAATAGTTGAAAGATCATGGCAGGATAGACTGGAAAAGATAGAAAATATCTCAAGAAATTAGTCAACTGATTCTGTGAGACATCTAAGGTCTTTAGTGATGTCAGCTTGTTGAAGAGATCTACATAAATAGTTGAAAGATCATGGCAGGATAGACTGGAAAAGATAGAAAATATCTCAAGAAGTGAGTCAGCTAAATCTCTAAGACATCTAAGGTCTTTTGAGACGTCAGCTTGTTGATCAGATCTACATCAATATTTCAAAGATTATGGCAGGATAGACTGGAAAAGATAGAAAATATCTCAAGAAATGAGTCAACTGATTCTGTGAGACATCTAATGTCTTTAGAGACGTCAGCTTGTTGAACAGATCTACTTCAATAGTTGAAAGATAATGGCAGGATAGACTGGAAAAGATAGAAAATATCTCAAGAAATGAGTCAACTGATTCTGTGAGACAGCTAATGTCTTTAGAGACGTCAGCTTGTTGAACAGATCTACTTCAATAGTTGAAAGATCATGGCAACAGAGACTGAAAAATAAATGAAAACTACATTAGAATCTCTTAAAATTCTAAGTAGAGTTTTATTTTGAATTATCATTAGTTTGAATCAAAGACAAGTGAAGTAGACATTAAAATTATATAACCCCAAAAAATTATTATTATCAAAGAAATGTCTCAAGAAGACATTTTTAAGCCCCTAAAACCTGACATTATAGACAGCTATTAAGAGAGATCATGAATAAGTCCAGTGTCTAAAATTTATTTGGAACTAAGAGTGTTTCCAAGTTTTTGATGTCATTTAAAGACATTTCTTATCTAGAGCTCTGGCTGCCTCTTGTTTGGCGGAGTGGAACCATTTGCGCAAATTTGGTAGATTGCATCAAGAGGAACAATTGTTTTTTAGAATTTGGACCAGTGGTTCAGGAAATGTCGCTTAAAGACATTTCTTATCTAGAGCTCTGGCAACCCCTTTCCATTCGTGCAATTTTGGTAGATTGCATCATGAGGAACAATTCTATGAAATTATTTTGAATTTAGACCAGTGATTCAGCAGGAGATGTCACTTAAAGACAATTCTTATCTATAGCTCTGGCAGCCCCTTTGTTCCGTAGAGCAGAACCATTTGTGCAATTTTGGTAGGATGCAGCATGAGGAACAATTCTGTGAAATTATTTTGAATTCAGACAGTAGTTCAGGATGATATGCTGTTTAAAGATATTTCTTATCTAGAGCTCTGGCAGCCCTTTTGTTCAGTGGAGGGGAACCATTTGTGCATTTTTGGTAGAGGGTATTATGAGGAACAATTCTGTGAAATTATTTTGAATTTGGGCCAGTGGTTCAGGAGATGTGGTTTAAAAGATTTCTTATCTGAAGCTCTGGCAACCCTGTTGCTTGGTGATGCAGAACCATTTATGCAATTTTGGAAGAGGGCATCATGGGGAACATTCATGTGAAGTTATTTGAAATTTGGACCAGAGGTTCAGGATGAGATGTCGTTCAAAGAAAAAGTTTACGGACGACAGACAGATGCACAACGGAGGAGGACCTATCACAAAAGCTTACGTTGAGCCTTCCGCTAAGGTGAGCTAAAACCAGTAAATTTTAGAATGTTAGAGACATGAGAAGACTTAATCCAGAAAAGGTATGATGCAATTTTTTACAAGCATTCATTAAGCATGTAAAATGAAATGAATATTCTTCTAAAAGTTAAGCCAAGGTTTTGACAACCACTCAGGTGTGAAGTAAATGTTCTTCTATATGGGCCTCGACTCGGAAAAAATCCTGTCTTCTGGGCTTCTGACAAAGTGAGACTCAAACCAATCTCCTCAGCTACATAGACTAGCTTGAAAATAAAAAAATTGATTGTAGCAAGTTTAGATATACTTTCCAATAAACAATTAACAAAGGCGCTGATCAGACTGTGCGGATGCACAGGCTGGTCTGCGCTTTGTAATGTTGGCAAACACCGAAGAGTCGAAGACAGGTTTTCTCGCATCGAGTGCCATATATTAGGGGTATAAACAGACTTACTCAAGAGAAGTTATTGAGCCAAGGTTTTCACAGCCACTAAGCTGGAGCAAATATTCCTCATCAACTTGTCTTTTCATAGTTCTGGCTTGGTGCTCGATACAATCTGTAATGAGAAGATTCCATTCAGCATTCTCTGCAACATATTCAAAAGCTTAACCCTTTTCAGACCAATGAGATTTTACACATACTACTCGAACTTCAGGGAATAAGCCAGGGGGCAACTAGGGTGAAATAGTCACCCTAGGGTTTGAAATTTCAACCTAAATGGGACCCAGGGAGAAGAGGAAGTCTCCTTAAAAAAAATTTTTTAGGGAGACTTATTTTCATTCTGCCAGCTGTGGTGACGATCTACTACCACTGCTTCATATTTCTCCTTCAATTTAATGGCTATAGTATGTGTAATGGCTAATTTGCTTCTAAACTGACAGAAAATGTCGTAATTCTGCGCTATAACTTCTCCCTATCTGACTGTCACTTTTCCCTGATTTTCCTGGAGGGTCCCTACTGTCAGGGCCCAGCTTGAAGTTTGAACTCTGGAACTTTGATAGGGATTTAGGGTTCACTACAATGAACCTACCCTTTGGCACTTGATAAATTTTGATGTTTTTCTTTACGTTCAGTAATATGCAGCAGTAATTGTGATTGCTTCAAGCTACAGATTCAAATGCAGGTCACATATTACAGGTCAGTCCTGTTAGTACTCGCCGCGTTATTACCCGAGTACGCTTATAGCTCGAATCTGTCATGGCTAAAAAAAAATTATTTTGCCAAAACATTACTATTCACTAATGGAACAAATAATGCATGCTTAATTAATCTCTTGTTGTAAAAATGCAAGAAAGCAGAGGCAGCTCAAATGGTTGACACAATTTCCGCTGAGTAATTTGACAAAGATATTCTTGTGTATTGTATCTTTCTGCCAAGTCACCTGTCCAAATAATTGTCTAGGTAGTTTCCTTTTTTTTTTTTTTTTTTTTTTTTTTGTGGGCTCCTCCTCCCCTTTCACCCACTCCTTTTTTTTTTTTTTTTTTATTTCCTCTCCTTTCTTTTTTTTTCTTTTGTTGTTGTCATTTTTTTTTTTTGACATTTTTTTTTTTTGACATTTTTTTTTTTTTTTTTTTTTGTAGCATTTTTTTTTTGTAGCTTTTTTTTGTTGTTGTTGTTGTTGTTTTTTTTTTTTTTTTTTTTTTTTTAAATTGCTTGTAGAACATATTTTTACAGCATTACAGATTTACATTACAGTGAATTTCAGTGTTGTTGCTCTGGTCGATCTAGTTCTTTCTGGGTGCAGGTTCTGAAAGAGAAAAAGTAAATGCAGAGTAGTGATAAATTAAGTAAATATTTGTCAATCATTATAGCTTAAACAAGTTTACAATGGTTCTAAGACTTTATACTGTCGGTCACTCACAGGAGTGTGATTAAGCCGACGGAGGAATTTAAGAACAACAACGGAAATAGTGCCTTGAAGATATGGTGTGTAAACCCCGTATATTTTGTGTAGATTGCTAGCGTGGTGTTTGAGCTGTTAATCGTAACGGTAAATGAATGCGTGTTTGTTTGTTTTTAAACAGAGCAGATGAGAGTAAGTTCATGTTATACATGTTAAAAGGGTATAGAAAGTAAAGAAAGAACGTGAGAAGGAAATAGGAGAGAAGGGAAGACAGAGATGGAGGGGCGATAACTCGTTGTATCCATCCAGTTCTTCTTCTGTCTCTGTACTGTAGCTTAGTTTTCTCTTACAATCTGAAGTGATAAAAAAAGTAGTGTTAGCCTCTTTTAGTAGTTTTGTTTAGTGTAGCCCCTGATGGGAGGTCCTTTTAGTCAAAATAGGCGGCTCCCATCACGGGTTACACACCGTTGTATAAACTTTAGCTGAAAAAAAGTCTCTTTTTTTAAATTAATATTCTGAAATGTTGATGGACGTATAAGGGGGGAAGTATTAGGGCAAAGTCGGGCAAATTCTGTCATCAGGCAATCTCGGACACACATTGCAAACCCAGCTGAGACGGCTCCTATTGAGCAGTCGCATCAGGACTCACTGTTTGCTTAGTTTATTGTCTATTCTAATGTTTGAAATATGAAACAAACAAGGTCGCTGTCCGAATTTAGCCGTCAGTCCGAAAGTACCCAACTCCACCCCATAGTCTCCATCCACTTTGATATTGAAAAGGTTTTTTATTTATTTACTTTTCAGATCCTGGATTGCTTGCTGTTTTCATGTATCGGTACTATAGGACTGATTCAGTTGAGAGAATCTTACTCAGGTAGGTAGTGTATGGTTATTGCAAATCTCACTTTGATATCTCTTTTTGGGTACTCAAAAGAACCGTCTCAATGAGACAGTTCCATTGGGCACACAAATAGCTAAGTTTATTAAGATATGGGCTGTGGTCTTTGTAAAGAATAATGTTTCTTTTTGGGTTTTCTATTTGTTTTTATTTTCTTACTTTTTGCTGAAGTTTATAACCTATTTTATTTATGATGTTTAGTTGTTTACCCTACTCATTTATTAAATTATGTCAATTTTGCTTTTATTATTATTATTTTTTTTTTTTTTTTTTTTATTTATTAGGGTTATTTATCTAATTACTTATTTTTGGGGTGTTTTTTTTCGTTGAGGGTTGGGGTGTAAAGGATACTAGTTCAGAAGGCACACATAAAACGTCACAACGCACACATATATAATGAATGGAATGTTAGTATATACAATGAGGTTATATTCTTCGTCTCAGCGGCGACTACTGAGCACAGATGATTAGACACACAAATGAAGCCCTGTGTTAGTAATGAATTTTGAGAATGAATTATGAATATGACAAGGAGAGGAATGATCGATACAATAAAATTAGAATATTGATTCCAGATTGTTAATAATATCTATATATTTTTTTTTTTTTTTTTTTTCAAGTTCACTCACCTGCATTCTGCGTACCCTGAAGTACCGTCTCTGAGGTGGTTCCTCTGAGCAGGCGGAGCACTTGCTGAATAAGAGTACATTAAATGCAGAGTCCATGATTTGGGTGCTCAAAAGAACCGTCTCAATGAGAAGGTTATTTCGTGTACTCAAAACCTACACTCCGATTTACTGATTTTAAGTCCTATCACAACGCTATGTGGTTACTTCTGTTCTGTAATTCATATTTTCATTCGTATATATTTCAGATGAAATATATCAAAGATGGACAATCAGGGTTATATTAACAGAGGCTGAAGGGAGCGGTATGGTTACCATAAAAGTGCCCTCTGACACCTTTTGAAAATCATGTGTTTGTGAGTATTATGGAAGGTGGAGCATCTGCTCCTTTGGAGCAGCCGCTCCACTCTCCACAATATCTTCAAAAGTATTCATTTTTTTTAAATGATTATTTCGAAGCGGTATGATTACTAGCGCTCTTGAAAAATCATGTATTTGGGAGCATTACGGCGAAAGGAGCACTGCTCCCAAGGAGCAACCACTCAATCCCCCACAATATCTTCAAAAATATTTGGGAACGCTATGGAAAGTGGAGTACCCAGACATGTATACAGGATTACTATGGAAGATGGAGCATTTGCTCTCTAGGAGCAACTGCTCCATCCTCCACAGTATCCTTTTTTTTTTTTTTTTTTTTTTTTTTTTTTTAACATCTAAAAATAGCAAATGATGTCCTGTGGAGCAACTGCCAATGAAGAAAGGATATTATGTGAGTACAAATGGAGGATTATTTCAAGAATAACATATGATTACATAGAGAATATTTAGAGTATTTCAAAAGAGTATTGTTTCTAACTTAGGATTGATAATGAAAAAGGGATATTATGTGAGCAACTGAAGATTATTTCACGAATTACATATGATTACATAGAAAATATTTAGAGTATTTCTCATTTAGAGAATTTCAATGGAGTATTATTTCAAAGTCTAATTGAGGATGGATGATGCAAAAAGGATATTATGTGAGCGATGGAGGATTATTTCAAGAATTACATAGAAAATATTTAGAGTATTTCTCATTTAGAGAATTTCAGTGGAGTAATATTTCCAAGACTAATTGAGGATGGATGATGAAAGAAGGATATTATGTGAGCAATGGAGGATTAGTTTCAAGAATTTCATAGAAAATATTTAGAGTATTTCTCATTTAGAGAATTTCAGTGAAGTAATATTTCAAAGACTAATTGAGGATGGATAATGAAAAAAGGATATTATACGAGCAATGGAGGATTATTTCAAGAATTTCATAGAATATATTTAGAATATTTCTCATTTAGAGAGTTTCAGTGGAGTAATATTTCAAAGACTAATTGAGGATGGAAAGTGAAAGAAGGATATTATGTGAGCAATGGAGGATTAGTTTCAAGAATTTCATAGAAAATATTTGGAGTATTTCTCATTTAGAGAATTTCAGTGAAGTAAAAAGACTTGAGGATGGATAATGAAAAAAGGGTATTATACGAGCAATGGAGGATTATTTCAAGAATTTCATAGAATATATTTAGAATATTTCTCATTTAGAGAATTTCAGTGGAGTAATATTTCAAAGACTAATTGAGGATGGAAAATGTAAAAGGATATTATACGAGCAATGGAGGATTATTTCAAGAATTACATAGAACATATTTAGAGTATTTCTCATTTAGAGAATTTCAGTGGAGTAATATTTCAAAGACTAATTGAGGATGGATAATGAAAAAAGGATATTATACGAGCAATGGAGGATTATTTCAAGAATAACATATGATTGCAAAGAGAATATTTAGAGAATTTCAATGGAGTATTCTTTCTAAATAAGGATGGATAATGAAAAAAAGATATTGTGTGAGCAATGGAGGATTATTTCAAGAATAGAATATGATTACATAGAGAATATTTAGAGTATTTTTAAAGGAGTATTATTTCTAATTAAGGATGGATAATGAAAAAAAGGGGTATTATGTGCGCAATGGAGGATTATTTCAGAATCACATATCTGATTTCATAGATAATATTTAGAGTATTTCTCATTTAGAGGATTTCAATGGGGTATTATTTCAAAGACTAATGAAAAAAGGATATTATGTGAGCAATGGAGGATCATTTTAAGAATTACATATCTGAATACATAGAAAATATTTAGAATATTTCTCATTTAGAGAATTTCAATGGGGTATTATAACGGATATTATGTGAGTACATAGTGTTTGTTCATGTAAGAAATCATTGCATAATTATTTGAAGGCGGATACTTATAATTTGAATACATAGAAAGTTATCAACGGAGTATTATCTCATAAGACTAATAAAGGATGGAAACTGTAGACAGGGTATATAATGTGAGTACAATGGAGGATTATTTCAAAAAGGATGGATCATAGCATATTGAATATAGCTGGAGGAGTATTATTTCATGCGACAATGATCAGAATATTTCATTTGAGTATTACTTTATGGAGTGGTGAGTTACATCAATTGAGTATTATTTATTTGTAAGATGGATCCATATGAGGAGAGATCTAGCAAGTTATCATTTCAGACTATACGTTGGGACCAGTTATTATTGATATTGTGTTCTTTCGTATAAGCTGCTGAGGTAACTGCAATATCGACATTTTTAAATAGAAATTAGCAATAAGAGGAAACAAGTGAGCTTAATATGATAAGCAGATATCTAGAAATTTTTAGTGGAGATTATGTAAGGCAATGTTGTCTTGGGGTTCTTATGTAATCTAAGAAAATAAGAGGTCTAGAAGGTTGTAGCTTCTGACTTTTATGATTTTAGTTATAGGATCTAGCAGGTTATCGTTTCAAACCTATACGATGGGACCAGTTATTTATTGATATTGAGTTCTGAGGTAACTGCAATATCTACCTTTTTAAAATGAACTTAGCATATGAGATTATGATAAGCAGATATCTGACAATCGTGTCATGGGACTTTCTCTTTATGAGAAGTTTATAGTTTCTGAGATAGCTGCAATATCTACATTTTTAAATAGAAATTGATGTTAAGAGAAGATAAATGAGATTATGTTATGCTGATATTTGACAACATCATGTCTGTTATGATTTTAATTACTTAAGATTGGCACTTCCCATCTTAGTCAGCCCCTCAACCTTCTTGAGGCATTGCAGAAGGTTAGGGACGATGGGAATGACTGCTGCCTCTGGTATCCGACAGGTTGGCCCATAATTATTTGCTCTCTTTCCGAAATTCGAAATGAAAGAGAAGCAAATTAATGGGCGCTAACAAATAGAACATTTTATCAAGGTCAATGCTGTGATGTAATGGTAAACGAATATACGCAAAACATGACTTTGGTTAAGAGTGCATGGTGAAAGAAAGAAATATTTTTCTTATTTCTCAGCCAATATATTTATTGTTGGTACTCAAAAGAACTGTCTCAATGAGACAATTCTCTTGAGCCCCCCAAAACTCATATTAAGCCTATTTAACGCTCAAGGACTTTGTTTATCTAAAATAAGATTTATACGTTAGTTGAATAACAAGGGCCTAATAGAATATAGGCGGTAAGGCTATAATAGACTGTAGTTTTTCGTTTTTCTTTTGGTTACCATTTTTCTATGAAGCTTTTAAGAAGTGTAAACTTTTGTTTTCTGTAAATGTATATCCTTTGCCAGTGGACTAGTTCCATGTACACCCATGTCATGATGTTCTTACTATCGTCATTTTTTAACCAATATTTGTAGATAGCATAGAATATATGTGATATCAGCAGGTTTAACTTATCATACGCTTCATAGCTTGTTTTATGCCCTAGAATCAACACTTTGTAGGTGAGTTTGACATTCAGTTTCATCGATTTTAGAATATTTTCTGTTTTTTCAATTAGGCTTGTTATCTTATGACAGCCTATAAACATATGTTGATAATTTTCTCTGACTGGGCAGCCAAATCTGCATAACTGGTTGTGTTGTAGTCTCCATTTTAAAAGGTTTTCTCCACTTGGCAGGATTCTGTGGAGTAGTTTGAAGTTAAATTCCGCTAACTTATTTATTTCTGTTTTTCTGATTCTGTTGTTCCAAACATCATCCCAGCTATAATTATGTTGGAATAGTTTATTCCAATATTTTTCATTGTATGTTTTTTGCCTAATGTTTCTAACTAGCAGTTGATAGAATTCTTTTGATGAATTTGGTATGTAATATTTGAGTATTCCTTTGTCATTAAAAAATGGTTCTGTTCTAGTTTTAACTTTACTGTAGCAGTTATTTTCTAGGTCTTCTTTCCATGTTTTTGGAATGGAGTTTATTATTGTGTTATATTCAATTAGCCAATTTCTTTTATTCTTTAATAGTTTTAATATTTCTGTTGCAGGTTTAAATTTTCCATCATTTGTTAATAAATTGTCGACAAAATTGATGCCGCTATTTTTCCAATGTTCATAGAAAAGTGTCTTCCCTTTTGATAGTATATATTTGTTTCCCCATATCATTTCTCTTCGGTAATCGTTTGCATTTTGTGGTGCTTTTATGCCTCCACCACTTAAATGCCAAGCCATTATGACTTCTTTGTAGAATTGTGGAAGGTTTATGGGTATTTGCTTTTCCATTTCAGTATTCATATTTAGTAAGAGTTTAAGTTCACATTTACTCATTAATTTTCTTGGAATTGCAGTCCATGTTTCGTTCTGACCGTTATACAGCTTTGAGATCCAAGTAGCCTTCATAGAGGTGTTGAATGTTTTCACATCGATCATATTTAAACCTCCACTCTGCATCTCGTTGATCATGACCTTTCTTGCTATCTTATCCCTCTTATATTTCCATATGAAAGAAAAAAATTCTTTATTAACCTCATTTAGTACCCATTTTGGTGTGCATAAAGCTGAAAGTAAGTAATTTATTTGTGACAATCCTAAGCATTTTATGATATTAACACTCTCCTGAAAGGATAGGTCTCTTCTGGACCATCTTTTGAGAATACATTTAATTCTATCGACTTTGGTTTGCCAGTTTTTCTGTTCAATTTCTTTCTTATCGTACCCAAAATAGACCCCTAATGCTTTCACTTCTTTCTGATTCCAGTTTAACCCTGCTAAGTTGTCCATTCTATTTTTTCCACGACCTAACCATAACCCTTCAGTTTTTTCTTTATTTAATGCTAGTCCTGACACTCTACCAAACTGTTCTACTTCGTTTACTATTTGTATAATAGCAAACTCGTTTTTAGCAAAGATACTTGTGTCATCGGCCAATTGCGTTAGTTGTACATATTCTTTTTTATCCTCTGTGAGTTCTATTTCTATTCCATATTCTTTGTTTTTTCTTATCTTATTAGCAAGTACCTCTACTACTAAAAGAAACAATAGTGAACTTAACGGACATCCTTGGCGTATACCTCTCCCAATAAAAAGGGGTTTGGAGGTCCATCCATTATTGGTAACACATGCTTCAGCATTATTATACATGGTATCTATCCATCTTATGAATGAACTGCCAAATTTTGCTGCTTCTAATGTTTTCTTTAAGAATTTGTGATTAACTGTGTCAAAAGCTTTTCTAAAGTCTAAAAATAAAATCCCTCCTTCTGTGTTATTATTTTCTAAAAGATCTATTACATCTTGTATAACGCGTATGTTTTGTCCTATGAATCTGCCCTTTATGTAACCTGTTTGGTCTGTATTTATAAGTTTTTCAATTACATTTTTTAGCCTGTTTGCCAGAACATGTGCAAGAATTTTGTAATCTGTGTTTAGCAAGCTAATGGGCCTCCAATTATTAAGGAGTGTTTTATCATTTTTCTTATATAGTAACTTGATTATGCCTCTTCTTTGTGAGTATGATAGCTCTCCTTTTTCGTATGCTTCATTTAATGACATGAGCAAGATATCTTTTATGTGAACCCAAAACTGTTTGTAGAATTCAGTTGGTAAGCCATCACTTCCTGGAGTTTTATTTGTTTTCATTTGTCTAATCGCCTCTTCACATTCAACCTCTGAAATTTTACCTTCTAGGCTTTGTCTTTCATCATTATTTAGTGTTTTTGCTACTCCTTGTGGCTCTATGTACTCCTTTATGTCATTTTCAGGAATATTGTCTTCAGTATACAATGTTTGGTAGTATATGTATTGCTCTTGTAATATCTCTGTGTCAGATGTTGTGTATGATCCATCTTCTTTTTTTAGGCTAAATATTGTATTGTTAACACTATTGCTTTTTTCTAGGTTAAAAAAATATTTTGTTGATTTCTCTCCCTCTTCAATCCATTTGGCCCTACTTCTTATTTGTGCCCCTTTGTTTTGTTGTTGTATCATATCATGTAGTTCTTGGGTTAGAGTATCTCTTTTTTCTATTAACTTGTTGTTGTTATAGTTTGTTGCTATGATTTTTTCTTCTGTTTCTGAAATTTGTTTTTCTAATCCCGCCCTGACATTTTTTTTGATCATTTGTTTTTGTTTACAATAAGCTATTGATTCTTCTTTTATTTTGATCTTACATATTTCCCATAGGATCTGGTTGGATACATTATCATAATTCTTGTGTGTCTCTTTAATAACATGCGTTATGTGTTTTTGAAAGGGTTTGTCCTCTAAAATTGTGGTATTCATTTTCCATGTACCTGGACCTCTTTTATTTTTATTAAGTTGAATTTTTATCTCAATAACTTTATGGTCTGATTTTACTCCTCCTATTATAATGTTTGACTTTTGAATTTGTCCTAAGAGTTCTTCTGATACAATGAACATGTCAATTCTGCTTATGTCTCTATATGTAAATTGTTTTTTATTTGGATGCATATGTCTCCATACATCTACTAGTCCAAAGTTTGTTTTTAGGTCATTGAAGCTATGACTGCTTTTGTCTGTTTGCTTTTCCTGACATTTGTGTCTATCTAGCTTAGGATTTTCCGCAAAATTAAGGTCTCCCCCTATTATTATTTCAGCATCATTAAGTGAAAATTGTGTGATCCACTTTTGTGTTTTTTTGAAGAAAGATTTTCTATCTTGGTAAGAATTTGGTGCATAGATATTTAATATTGTATATGAATTGTCATTAAGTTTACAGTTAACAAGTATTATCCTACTATCATCAGATGTGTGTGTGTTTATTATATTAATAGGAAGTTCTTTCTTGAATAACATTGCTGTTCCTCTACTATGTTCAGTTCCATGATTCAAAATAATTTGTCCATCCCATTCTTGTTTGATTTTTTTTGACAGGTTTTCAGTCCAATATGTTTCCTGCAGAAATGCTATGTCAGTGCCCTTTTCCTTGAGCCAAAAAAATAAATTATTCCTTTTGTTATAATCTCGTAATCCTCTTGTGTTGAAAGTTAATAGGGTTAGAGATTGTGCTCCCATTTATGGATTTAATATTGTTTTTATGACTTATTTTTCTTTTTCCTTTGTTTAGGGGCATTTGGAATGTCGTCTGGACTTCTATCCCCCATCCTTCTCACACGGGGACTGCTTGTTGGGCTGCCTATGGGGCTTCCAACTGGAGAATTTTCTTTCCCTCTGAAGAGGTGTGAAATGAGGGGTTGCTGTCCAACGTTTTGTGTGGAAGCCTTAGCCTCATCTGACGTTGCCTGTTTTTTGACCTCCTTTTTGGAGGAATCCTTACCAGCAGTCTCAGGTATTTCAGTCTGACTCTCCTCGGAATCATCTGAGTCCTCTGACTCCTCTTCATTCATGTCCATCTGTTCTGTGACAGGACATAACGGACTACCTTTTATGTGTCCCGGTTGCAGGCAGTCATAGCAGACAGGTTCATTCGGGCAATCTCTCCTGATGTGCCCTTTGCCTTTACAGTTGCCACATTCTATGTCATTCTTAACCTGCTTTTGCTCTTTGTGATATATAGAGGCATTCCAGATACCTATTTGTACCTTTTTTGGCAGGGGTTCAGAAGGGATAACTACATCAACAAATCTGTCCCCTGTTTTGAAATTTGTCAATTTTCCTTCCTTTGTCCTTGCTCTTACATACTTAAATGGACTTACCATTTCTATCTTCTTACTTCTAAATACTTTTTCTATTTCTCCATTGTCAAAAGAGAGAGGAATATTTCTAACATAGACTCTCGTGGTCTCAAAATCTTCCCTACCTAGGGTATGGAGAAAGGGATTTTTATCTTTAAGATTTATTTGAATACCTCTCAAATTGAAACCTGTGCAAAGTAATTGTGTTCTGGTGTTCGGATTCGTAAGGTAAATACGCCATAGTCCGCCATACGTTGAGCGCCTTCAACGTGGGTCTCATCAGCAACAACACTGCAGATTGCTAAGCAGACTTCAAGCGTATCTAGCCATTTTTGCTCTTGCTCAACCTCATTATTCAGGAAGAACAGGGGCTCTACCCTTTTCACTTCACTATCCATCTCCGGTTATGTAAACAAGGTTATGTAAGCAATGTAGGCAATGTACCCCACCCACACAAAGTGCGATGGTTTCTCCAAGTTTTGATGCTAATCTGATGTAAATATATCTGAATACTCTAAATAAACACTCAAAAACACTCAGGAATGCATTAGCATACCTACCTTAGAACACTCTGCGGTTCTAACACCCAGCACACTAAGAAAAACGCGAAAACTCAGACGAGACTTTGTAAACGACGTCCGCCATTAAGCCCGCCAAATTCGCGTCTAGGTAGTTTCCTGTAATTGCAGTAATTAAAATCAATACAGTTGACACCTGCTGCTTGAGCTCACAACACAAGCCAATTATCCAATTTTATCTATTTATCTCAGGGCATTTCCCACCAGTAGAAGCAGTCATTAACCTGTGACACAAACTTGCTTAATTGAATGTTCATCAGCCATAACGTAGAATAAAAATATCAGCCAATCAAAATACAGCTCATTGAAGTTGAACTTTGAGGTCAGTAAGAATTATCCAATCAATATTCATTGGAGCTGTACTAGACTCTAATGCCAGACTTTCTAGCGGGTATAATGTTTACTATAACACCGCCGCATTTACCATAACACTAACTTGTAGAGGTGTTTTCAATACTTGATTTTTGTTTAAAACAGAGTTATTTTGGTGGGATTTGAATGACAAAACATACAAAGCTTGTGTTTGTTTGTTTAACTATCTGAATAATCTATACAGTAAGTGTTATTGGAATTCAAATTAACTAAGAACCACTCCTAAAAACGAACATTCCCCACCCACAATGAAAGGTATAGCTGTTCATGCTCTTCTCAAATCGTTAGTGCGCGTTTCGCGTATATCGCGAATGAGATTCGTGGACCCTAATGGGCGCGTAGTAACGGGACTGACCTGTATGCCCGTTGGTCGGAAAATACACTGGAACGCCTTTAGAACGCGGTACCTGGGCGCCACAGTTTGCCCACAGCGTAAGAAGTGGTCATGATGGCTACAACGCGATACCCCACCTATCTGCCCACGGCACATCGATGTTTTTCCGCGATGCTGAAACTTTTCCGCTAAGCTAGTACTTGTAAGTAACTTGCTAGTAAGGAAGCTAAATGCTGCATAACGCTTATATATATAGCAATAGTAAGGGAGATAATGCGCTTTTTTAAACATGGTAAAAGTAGTTCGCAAATGCTCAATACTTTTGAAAAAACAAAAACAAAAGAAAGAAATGTGATTTTTATAAGGATAATAATTAGGTTTAAATGCTGTTTTGGTGAGCTACATTAAACTCCTAGTTCACTCTTTGATTTAACAATGGATTTAAAATATGCAAATTTCACAACAATAAAACACCCAATTTAGATCTGACATTAGGTGAGATGCTCCGAAAAATTACACACTTCCCAAGCCAGTCAATGGCTGATTGGATTTTAAAAGAAAACAAACACCAACAATTAAATTGATCAGGTATAATCAATACATTAAAATCTATACAACAATAGATCTCTAGAGATGGCCCAGCTATTTTACGCTTCAGTGAATTGACCGTTTCAGACGTCTGACATTCTGTCTCGCCTGCCATCTCTGGAAAAAGGTCAATTTTAGGGGGAAAAATGGGGACCATGTTATACCAGCGTTCTATTGAACATCGTGTTATATGCAACCGCGTTCTAAAGGCGTTCCAGTGTATTGTTTTTTACAAAAATATGCATAATTTTTAAATGGTAATTATTGTGTCCAGAACTTCTCATACATGTATCAGTTACGAACGAATTACAACCAAATATTGAAAGGTTGAAAATGTGTTCATCAAACACATTTCATGTTTCTGATCTTTTGAAATAAGGGAGAAATAAACTTTGAAAACTTCCACCCTAGGTTTGAAAGAAAAAGTACACATTTGTTATTCAAACAAGACAAATTCGTTGAATTTATATCCCCCGACGAAGGGTTATTTTAGAGAAACATGTAAATCACACAACATAAATCCCATTTATCTAAACCCTAAGTTCACCTTTGGTATCATTCATATCATAACAAATGCCTGTCAAGTATGTCTTAGTGCTTAGTTTAATAAAAAATACACTTACATCTGCACAATTTCATTATCTGACCGTTTCAAGCCAACCACAGAGGTCAAGGGTGTGTGTAAAATTAAAGTTTTACCTTGCATGTTGGTCTACACTTTTTTCACTTTAATCTGATATGCAACAAGACCATTTTCAGAAACGAAAAAAACAAACAATTGACCTTCTACCCCATCCAAGGGGTCGAGGGTGTGTGTAAGAACAGCATACTTGTTTTCATGGTGCTCTGTGCAAAATTCCCTTTAATTTGATATGCAACAACAACTACTTTCAGACTAAGATATGGTTTGACCTTTTGACCCAACCCCTGGGGTTGAGGGTGTGTCTGTGGACAAAACATTTGCTACCATTTTGCTGCATGTGTCGTTAGCTTTAATTTGATATGCAATAATGAATACTTTCAGAAAAAGATATGGTTTGACCTTTTGACCCCGCCCCGTGGGTCGAGGGTGTGTCTGTGGACAAAACATTTGCAACCATGTTGCTGCATGTGTGGTTAGCTTAATTTGATATGCAACATGACCGTATTCCGAAAAAAAAAATTTTGGCCTCGGCCCCACCCCTAAGTCCACCCCAGGGGATCAGACCCAGGCCTTCAAACTAAAATCCCATTTGATATGTTTCATATTTATTGCTCCTCTGTCTGCATGCAAATTTTCAGCAAAAAATATTGACAACTGCCTTAGTTATTGCGAAATTTAAATATTTGTGGGATCAAAGGGGTGGGGTAAAATTTTGACACTGACATGCTTATCTACAGGCACTGGGCAATCATGGTCTATAGTGAGAAGTTGTTGAATATAATAGCTTTGAGGAAATGTCACGATCATTACACAAAAAAGCTTATATAGGTTTTGCATTAAAATTCCCTATACTAAAATGGGCAATAAAACAAGTATTAAGGGGTCGATTTTGACGAAACTTATAGAATATCGAGAGTCCATGGTACTAATCATTTATACCAAGAATGAATCAAATCTGACCAATAGGTACTGAGATATGGGTCCGGACGGACAAAAAGTGTGAGGTCAGCTCCTATGTTATTTTAGGCAACTTTGGAAAATAATTCATTAGCAATCAAAATGGAACTGACAAAACCAATTTAATAAGAGCCCGGACATGAGATTTCCAACAATATGGTATGTGCGACCCACAAAGCCACAGATCAGCCTGCACATACACACAGTCTGATCAGAGCCTTTGCTAGTCACTTGAATATTCTTTGAGTGTTAAGCTACTGACCGAACATCATTTGGAGTTTTTAACCTTAAAAGCTGGCTGCACAGACTTGTTCGAGTCTACACTTGTCAAAATGCCACATTGATGGAAATCACATGTCGCAGCTCATATCTGAAATCTGTGGGTGGGGCGGGAGAAAAGTGTGCTAGTTTGTATATTTGGGGACAGTGCACAAAATGTGGTACTTTAACTTAGCCCATACGGTATGCACAAGAGTCTGCTTTAAAGAGGGTGTGGGTGGGGCGGGAGTTAAATGTACTAGTTTGTATGCCTTGTAGCCCACTGGAAATTTGGGCCCTTGGGTTGGGAAAATGACTGATTCTGTTTATCTCACATAACCCGTACCATCTTGGCGGGAAAGATAAAAAATCAAAAAGCCGCATGTCCATTGACATGTGACTTCACTTTTATGTGAAAGTGACATCCTCATTCAATGTGGCATCTCAGCATACTCGGTAACCTCTGGAAGTTTTTTTTTTCAAAATATAAATATGTGGTACCATATTGAATGGTGGTCAAGGAAAATAATTTGTGATCCTCAAGACGATTTTTCTATCCCACCCTCACACTCATAATACACTCTTAAAGTTTTTTACCATGAAAAAATGCATCTAAAAATGTCGTATGCTGAAGTCGTCTGCTGCAAATAATTGCCTAACATTTCTGATGAAATTAAGTATCAAAGCAAACAGCGTAGACCCAGAACAGACTACTCCTAAAGGAGCAGTCTGATCTGGGTCCACACTGTTTGCCATAGAGGCTTCTTAAACATTTCAGCAGACGAGAAAAGCAGACGATTTTTGTTGCGATTGGCGCATTTTTACCACGAACAGAGATATAAGCCTGTACAAAATCTGCTGGTAATGTATCCAAATTCAGATCAAACTTGAGGTTCTCTTGATGATTATGCCTCATAGCATGGCAGACTCTGTTTGCTGTTCTGTACAAGGACCTAAGATATGGTAGGTCACACACGTCTATTGGGTCCACATGGTTGTAGATAGCTTCATCAACAATCCTCGGCGATGCTGTGAAGGGACCAGACTGTGCTTTTTCCTTGAAAGCAACTTTCAATTTTGTCAGTACACTAGCACCTACAACAGGAGAATGATAATGGGAAGCTTGTGAACTTTCGAATACACCACATCTTTCTGTCACGGTAGCTGGACACTTCATGTTGGAGTTTCTCACCGAACATCTCCAATATTTGGTACCGTTTCTAACCCTATTAACCACATATGAATATCCGCTGTTATTAACCAGTTTCTGTCTGCCCATTTGGGATCCCTTTTCTATCACTTCCCAAACATCTGAGTCCAATTCTGAGGCACTATTTTCAGAAGGCACCCCATCAACAATGGAATCTTCTTCAACATGAGAGGGAACATTATAGTCATTATTCACTGATTCATCGAACATACTGGGGTCTGGTGGAGAAATTGATTGTTCTTCTATCACCATGGTGTCGTCTTTGGAGCCAATTTCAGCAGTTCTGAAAAAAATAATTTAAGAATGTTTGATTTGATTATTTACGTCCCATCAACAATCTTTCAGTTATAAAGGGATGGGTCTTCCTCAAACCTAGGATTAATGTTTTTGCTCAAGGAAACAACACAGTGACGTTGGTGTGGCCCGAACCCGCGTCCCCTTGGTCTCGAGTCAAGCACTCTACCACTGCGCTCCCAATCTAAGAATGAATAACAAAATGTACTTCAATGATTTACAGACTTATATATATCATTTGGCAACACAAAACAAGCTATGCTTCGGTAACTACGTAGGAAAATTACATTTATGGTAAACAATTCAATATTTTTTTGTCCTCTGCAGACATTGTTCAAAATCAACTTTTCAAATAAAACCAGTATTTTCAGAGGAATTAAAAGTATGTCCCCCCAACCACAAATAGAGTCAGCAAGCATGCTTACATGTACCGCTCATGATACCGGCTGAAATCAATCAATTATTTCAAGGGAGATCATGCACAAACAAAATTTTGGTCAAACTTAGAATTTGGGTCAATGTCTGATCTCTTGAATTCTCTTGAATTGAACAATAGATTCTTAATAAAATTTATGTATTGTTGCATTGTGGCAAAATGAAGAATTGATAATTTTGGTGACCTTGACCGAATTTTCAAGGCCATCTCATTTACAAGGTCACTAACCTTAAAAACTGTAAAATCAGCCTTTTCTGGTTTTTCTCCACCAAACTTGCATAGATACATTGTTGAGACAGAAAAGATTTAGGAAGATTTTAATGACCTTGACCTTATATTCAAAGCTGAGTAACAGTAATAACCTTAACTCTTTAACTCCTGGGTAATTATTGATACTGCTTTTGCCGTCCATATGTTTGCTGATAGCTTCATCAACAATAATCGGTAACCCTGCTAAGGGGTCTGACTGTGCCTTTTCCTTGAACGCAACTTTCAATTTTGTCAGTACACTAGCACCTACAACAGGAGAATGACAATGGGAAGCTTGTGAACTTGTAAATACACCACATCTTTCAGTCACGGTAGCTGGACACTTCATGTTTGAGTTTCTCATCGAACATCTCCAATATTTGGTACCGTTTCTAACCCTACTAACCACATATGAATATCCATTGTTATTAACCAGTTTCGGATTGCCCTTTTCAGTTCCCTTTTCGATCACTTCCCAAACATCTGTGTCTGATTCTGAGTCACTATTTTCAGAAGGCACCTCTTCAACAACAGAATCTTCTTCAACATGAGAAGGAACATTAAAGTCACTTTTCACAGATTCGTCGACCATACTTGGGTCTGGAGGAGAAATTATTTGTTCTATCTCTATCTCCATGGTTTCGTCCAAATAGGCAATTTTAGCAGTTCTGAAAAAGTGAAAAAAGTCAATAAGCAATGCTTACAAGATACCCCCCGCACAGTAAGAGTCAGTTCTCATACTGCAGGGAAAAAGACTAACAAGGGACCAGTTGCCCAGTGCCCCTAAATTTTGGGCTGGGCCCCTAAAAATAAATGTTTAGGAGCCCAGCTTGCCCTGAAAAAGGGGAGTATGTAAAAGTATGAAATCTTGTTAAATCTGAAGCATAGCTGTTGGAAGTTTGCATGTATTGATTCAGCAGATTCTAAATACTGTTAATACATGGTAAATAATTAGAGGAATGCAGATTTTGAGGGTCTCTGACTTCAATTCTGAGTAAAGTCAGTGCTTGGCAATGAGTTTTATTTTTCCCCTGAATCCTGGGCCCCTTAGTTTTGGGCTGGGCCCCCAATCATATTGTTAAGGGGCCCAGCTGGCTCCTGGAGAAAAAAAGGTTAGTCTGTATCCCTGCATAGCTATCATTTTGTCCCAAAAAAAAAATTTGAACCAAACTCCTGCATGCATATGTTCAATGTGTCCACATTGTATAGGCAAAGTATCAAATTACTCCATCAAAAGCTGTGGTAGGAGTTGATCGGCCCATGTATGGACTATAATAGCACAAGCATAAACCCCTATATAAAAAGCCATTTAGAACTACAAAGGGAAATAGCTCTAATAGAATTGGCCCCTAGCCCTTACTTTTTTGTTAAAAGTATTTGTCTTGTATATACAAATATGTTTGCAAAGTTTGATGAAATTCCAGCAATGATTCTTCAAGATATTAAGGAAACAAAATGTTATGGACGGACGCACGCATGAACGGACATTCGGGACAACAGAAAACAGTATACCCTCCACAAACAAAGTTTGCCGGGGGTATAATAATTATCAAATGAATTACTTCAATGTTTTACAGACCTATACATATTTAAGGCTTACCCTGGCTCAGAATTTATTGCAGCCAATACTTTAGCTGGAGCCAAATGAAATTAACTTTAGCCAAGGTTTTACCCAGAAAGTAGTCTCATGAAATTGTTCTGTATTTAACTCTTTGCCCGCTAGCAGCAACTTTTATCATCTGCTGATAACCTTTGCAAACAAAATGTCGGGCCTATATAATTTCTGCATTTTGACAGCTTTCCCCCTCTGACCATAAGCATGCTATTTCTATATGATCATCTTATTGATGTGTGTTATGTAAAACAACAACTGTTTACAAAATGGATATTAACCCATAAAGCACCACCTACAATTTGCAGCAGACGACAATTTTCGAATTTTGTTGCTTTTTCAAAAATAACAAATAAGGCATGACATTTCATGAGAATTGTCATACATTTTTTTTCTTTCGAAAATCAGGTAAGATGAGGCAAAATTTAGTTTGAATGCTTTTTTTTGTTAATGTGTTGTTGTTTTTTGTTTTTTAATTTTTGTTTGTTTTTATTCAAAATCAATATTTTAAAATAATCTTTCTGGAAAACAAATCAAAGTGTAAAACAGTTTGGATCTATATCAGGCCTGAAGTTTTGTCTGGCCTGATCTCGGTCCAAACTAAGCGCCTTGTCATTTAAAAATGTAACCAGTCAGTGGTTGCGTTCTTTTAGCCACTCCAAATTTAAACTGAACCCAAATTGTGTGAACCCCCCAATAGTGGCAAACTTCCTTCCAGTGGATCTCTGGCCCGAAAACTGGGGAGTCAATAATGAGGTGCTGACATGACATCAAGTCTTGGAGTGAAATATCAATATGCATTAAAATTGATTAAAAAAACACTTGTGGTTTACAGATTTTGGTAATGCTATGAAATGATGTCCATAACAACGTTGCATACACATATTACAAACTTAACTTTTTTTGCCAGAAATGAGATTTCAAAGTAACCTTAATGTCATATGATAAACAGAATTCTGTTCTAAGGAGATATGATTAAAGATATTTCTATTTCTATCTTTAGCGCCGGTAGCCATGTTGTTCAGCAAAGCTGAACCTTCTGATCAATTTTAGTGGGCGGCATCATGAAGACCATTTCTGTGAAATTATTTGATTTTGGACCAGTGGTTCAGGAAAAATGGTGGTAAAAGATATATCTTATCTAGAGCTCTGGAGGCCATTTTGTTTAGAGGAGAGGAACCATTCCTGCAATTTTGGTAAAGAGCATTATGAGGAACAATTCTGTGAAATTATTTTGAAGTTGGACCAGTTGTTCAAGAGATGTTGCTTAAAGACATTTCTTATCTAGAGCTCTGGCAGCCCCTTTGTTTGGTGGAGTGGATCCATTTGTGCAATTTTGGAAGAAGACGTCATTAGGAACAATTCTGTGAAATTACTTGGAATTTGGACAGTGCTTCAGGGATGTCATTTAAAGATATTTCTTATCTAGAGCTCTGGTGACCCTTTTGTTCAGCGGAGTGGAACCGTTTGTGCAATTTTATATGAGGATATCATAAGGAACAATTCTGTGAAATTATTTTTGAACTGTATTTGGACCAGTGGTTCAGGAGGAAATGTCGCTTAAAAGATTTTTATCTGGAGCTCAGACAGCCCTCATGTTTAGTGGAGCAGAACCATTTATCCAATTTTGGTAGAGGCATTATGGGGAACATACATCTTAAGTTATTTAATATTTTGACCAGTGGTTCAGGGGAAGATGTTGTTTAAAGAAAAAGTTTATGGACAATAGACGGACAGACACACAACAGATGAAGACTGATCACAATAGCTCACCTTGAGCCTTCCGCTCAGGTAGGCTTAATAAGAATGGGGATGAATTTCTGTCAGGTATACATCTGATTTTGTTTTAAATTTCTATCTGTCTGACAGATATCCATCTGAATTTTTAGGAAAATTATGGATTATGGTATTAGAACTGTTTAAATATTGACCTTCAAATCTTCAAAATAATATATACAAAAATCTTGATACCTGCTTGTTTTCTTTATAGGGTATTCTCATCCAGTGCTCTCCCTGCAGCCATGAGCATGGAAGGCATTAACTGCCTTTTGTAGCCTCCCAAGCTGTTGACTTTGAATCTGCCTTCAGTACATCTAGCTTGTTTGTGCTTTCTTTAACACAGGTAAATACTGTGTGATACATGTAAGCTTTCCAATTTGTAGTGAACCACTGGCCTGAAGAAAAAAAGATCACTCTGTTGACAATATCAGAAATAAATCATTTTTGTTTTGTTGCATTTACCTTAGTTTTAAACTAAGGTTATAAATGTGTGACCATTCAATTTTTAAAACATATTCTGATGCTTGAATAAAAGGTTACAATTTCGTAAGGCTTGAGGCAAACTGTGATTGACTCAGGCCAGGGTCTACACTCTTTGTGTTTAATAAATTGTCAAAAAATATGCTAATACATGTTCATATCTTTATTGGTTTTTCTAGCACTCTGACAATTGGCCAATAACTCGCATAAATCTGCAGAGGTCATGCCTTCAATGACTCGCAAATGAGGCTTGAACCACTGTCTTTCTATATACAGGGTTAGTAAATACTGTAATATTGATTTTGCTGATAACCAAACTACCTGTATCTTGTAGGCTAAGAATCGTATGGACAGTGTTAGAAGTAGTTAGTTAACTATAAACTCAAAAGTGAATTTTTATAAGAGTGTGTACCAAAAAATAGTTTTCTTATTTTTCAGCCAAAACATATGTTCTGGGCACTCAAAAGAACTGTCTGAAAAAACTGTCTCAATGAGACAGTTCTTTAGAGCACCCAGAATATGTTATAACTGATCGGTAAGGGTAAGAAAATATTAACAATTTTATGCTCAAAAAAATTGTTTATACATCTAAACCTATGAAAATTGATGATTAATCAACTAATGAAGATGAATACATTCCATAGCTTCATGCAAAACCATTTAATTTTCAACAAAATTCATTTTAACAATTCACCAGATATCAATAAATTGTATCAAAAATTTCTATGAAGAGGGGGCACAGTGGTACATATTGCAATTCAATAGATATACATTCCAAGCTACAATGCTGTTTAAAGTTTAGACTGTGTGATTCAGCATGTTGCTGTAAACAAGAAATAGTAATTCACTAGTGTTATTAAGTGGAATTTAGAAGTCATGATAAATTCGGAATATATACATTTTGTGTATAAGCAGATGTCTTGCTACAGATTTTGGACTGGGGCCTGGGGCCAATGAAAACTGGGAAAATAATGAAGTTATAGCTGAAATTGGGAAAAATTAATTGTTGCATTATTTAAAAGCACATTAATGATTTTGTGATCTTTATTCACAAGAACTTGAATTGCAGATCAGTTTTACCATTTTCATGCAAAACCTGGACATGGTAAGGTTTAAATCTCCTTTTGGAATATGGCATGGGATTTTTAGGCATGTCACTCTACTACATTAAATTAGATAATCAAAAGTAACATACCTTTAACTTTTGTAAGTAATCGAGCGAAACCGATAAATGAGCCGCGGCATGAGATTTCCAACAATGCGGTTTGTTATATGACTCCTATAAAAGACCTTCTCTGATTGGCTGAAACTAACTTGCACTGGTTGTGACAAATCTTGATGTCAAACAGTGATGAGCTAAAGACAGGAAACATTACTGACAGAGAGCAAAAAATAGATTGAACTAAATCTAGCCCAGGTGACATTAAGTTTTGTCACTGCCACCTGAGAGCTAAAAATAGATATTGCAACACTGACTGATTTCTTATGTATATATCACAGGTAAAATGTTTTAATTCAGAATTTGTTCATTGTATGAGTCATTGTCAAAATTCGTCAAAATTCTTGTCCGTTTCATACCTTATGAACACCGCTGATGTGATCATGAATTTTTTTTCTTCACACAATACTACTGATCATACTTAATAAAGCTAGCTGATAAAACTGAAAAATATTGGTGTGTAAATATATTTTTTATTGGATTAAAACCCCATTTTTTGGCATTTTTGCCTGTCCAACGGAAAAAATTGAACTTTCTACAAGAATTATTAAAAAAACTGTTATTTTCTCAGGAATTTTAACTGGCTGTATTGATAAAAGCATTATCAAAGTAAATGTAGGAGGTGTCAATATGTGATTTTTCATTACATTTTTAGCATTTTTTTGCCAAAAAACTTCTGTCCCAAGTGTTTATGTCAAGACCTTAACACTTGATAAATTGCAAAAATAATACTGGATCCCTAATGGTGCTGAATCTGGTTTTCTGTCATACTAATTTGACACTTTCTGTTTACTAAGAATACATGTGTTTTTTAAAGCATCTACAGAACTGGCAAAAGAAAATACTGTTTTGGTGAGTGAAATTTTTATAGTATATTTTTTTTGTGTCAAATGACCGTAACACAAAAATGGACAATGGAATTTGATAAAAAAAATTCTGGTTTTAACATCTTGACCAAATAAAATTTCTCAACAAAAAATCACTCTTGTTGGGATGTTTTAAGGAGTAATCATTATTTTAGGTAAAAAAATATGTAGAATATATCAATACCATAACAGTCAATACCGTAGCGATGAAAATGTTGCTGTATTGACACATCTTGTTACAGTTTTGACATATGCTGTCAAAAAAGTACAGTTTTGAATGCAAAGATATTAGCTTTTAGTCAAGTTTATTAGTGAATTTTTGATAACAATGCTTTATCAATTTAAACAGAAGCATAAAACACAAATTGAATGATGAATTTGAGTATAAACAGTTTGTTACGGTATTGACATATTGTTTTGTTTTCAGGCAGGGTTTGTCAATACCGTAACTGTTTTGTCAAACCCGTAACAATATTTTGAAATAAATGCAATCTACCATATATTCCAAAAGTCTTTCTGTGCACATGTGTCAAGAGTTTTAACATTGCAATCTGGTCAACAGTGCTCTTCACCAAATCTTAAACAGAAGAATTACGCTAGCATATATTCTTTAAAGGTCAATACCATAACATTTTTGTCAAGTACCGTAACAGTGATATTTTTGGGTAAAAAGTATATCAGACAGAGACAACATGTAGATTTTAAGTACCTGATCAATCCTTTGGTTGATTACAATCATACCAAAGTATTGTAGTTTTCTAGAAATGTGGTTTTTAAACAAAATACTGAGAAAATAGTATGCAAAATCACTTAAAAGATAAAAAAAAATGCATTTTACGTTTGCTCATTGTCATAAATAATCATTTTGTTCAAATTTTACCTTTGACACAATTAAACACATGATTTATTTAACTTATCCAATGCAACAAAATAAATATCCATGACGAGATTTGAAGAAAAAACAGGAATTAAAGTTTGTTACGGTATTGACATTTTATCTGGTCATGTGATCTTTGAAACTTAATTATAAGGATCTGATTGGCTGTTAAGGTTTCTTTTCGCTTTTCATAGTATTTTCAGAAACAACTTGTTACTTTCATGAAAAAAAGAATATCATTTTATTTAATTCGTATTTTTCCTTTTACTTCTTTCAAAATTTGACGAATTTTGACATTGACTCGTATGAGAACAGCATTTAACCCATTTATGCCAAATATAATTTCACACCGTTATCAATTGGAACAGTCCATTTCTGTTTTAAGGGGTGTTAGGTGGTATTTTTCATTTTTAATTCAAGTTTTAATAGAAAATTATGCAAACAAACAGTGGAGACCCTGATCAGAAGCCGCATTCTGTGTCGTCTGATCTGGGTCTGCACTATTTGCCTATGTCCCACAAAAAGGACGATAGGCATATATGGGTTAAAATGCAATTATTTTGCTTATCTCATAAGAGTTGCAGAAATTTGGGAAGTATATTGTTGAAATAATCTTCCTAGGAACATCTTACTTGAGTAAATTTATAAATATGAAAATAAAAGAGAGACAGTGTCATATAACAAAACAATTGGTGCATTCTTTTTCGGTTAACATCAGGATTAGTCAACCCTCTAAAGTGATGTTCACCTCGGCTTCGCCTCGGTGAACATCACTGTTCTCGGGTTGACAAATCCTGATGTTAACCTCAAAAGAATGCATCAATTGTATAATGTGCGACCAGCAAAGGCTCAAACCAGCCTGCGCATACGTGCAGGCTGATCAGAGCTCTTGCTAGTTGATTGAATATTATATGACTCTTAGGCCACTGACCGAACATCATTTGGAGTGTGTAAGCTTAAAAGGAGGCTTTCCAGGCTCGTCTAAGTCTACACTTGTCAAAATACCACATTGCTGGAAATCACATGTCGCGGCACAAATGTGTTAACAGCAGGAAATTCCAGGACTTTAGTTAAGAGTGAGTACCATATAAATAATTTTCTTATTTCTCAACCAAAACATATGTTGTGGGTACTCAAAAGAACCGTCTCAATGAGACGGTTCTTTTGAGCACCCAAAACATATGTTAAAACTGATCGTTAAGAAAATATTTACAATTTTACGCATAAAAATTTTGTTTATCTTAACCTATGAATTCAAGATCAATCCAACTTACCCCAAACTCTCTATGAAGACTAGGTTTGGCCACCAACAGGAAGTTATTTTCTTGATATAATTCTTTCTCGCCCACTTATCGCTCAAGACAAGCTGTTCCATAGGCAAAACGCCGTGCAGAATTTCGTTATCCCATCCACGTGACCTGCTTATCTCATCCACATGACCTGCTTATTCCATCCACGTGACTTCAAATTATAACAATTTTGGCTGTTTTCAGAGAAATTTAAGCCTAAATAGTATGTAGAAATATCAAAATGGCTATATTTAGTGTGTCCGACATTTGCGCATTGTTGAATGACGTCAAAAACATTTCCGACGTTACTAAAATGCTACAACAATGTGACATACGTTATTGACACAGTTTGGCGCAACGATGTCTTTGTCAATAGATACTGATAGCAACGTTAGTTTCAAACCCCAATAAAAACAAAACCGACGCTTGAAATGCTATTTCGCTTCAGCTTTTAGGTGCTTAACTACGTTTACACCCATTTCTGCATCTAGAAAAATTCGTCGGTGAACTTATTTTTTAGATTGGAACAAACACAAAAAATCTAAAAAAAAAATTGCAGAACTGACATAATTCATATAAAACCTTAAAAAATCACAAAGTGGGCGAGAAAAAGTATCCGTCATGATGTATTGTTGTGGGACAAGGAAATCCCACCCTGGGACCTGAATAATTTCGTCAGAAACTTGGCAGAGCCTCGTTTCTGATGAATTATTCTGGTCCTCGGGTGGGATTTCCTTGTCCCACAACAATACATATGAAGGATACTCTTAATCTAACATACCTGTTCCAGCCCGTTGGAAAGATAAAAATTAACAGCCACAAGTGGGCCGCACATCGTTCCGTGAAGTCATTGCAACGTTAAAATTACATTACCATGTTGCATCTCAGTGTATTCAGGATTTTCCAGAAGTCTTTCCCATGTTTTTCCAAGACAAGAGGGCCCATGGGCCCTGGATCGCTTACCTGAATCCTTCTAGGGAGGAGAGGATGTCTACCACAAAATATTATATATATATCCCATTCTCCAACACTTAAGTCCATCTAGGGTATCACTCAGATCATAACCAAAGCCTATCAAGTCACTAAGTTCAACCAAAGGACCTCGGACGGTCTTAATGAAGGATTGCCCATAAAAATGACAATAGAAAAGTTTCAAAGAAAACAATATTTTTTCTATGAAAAAGATAGTAGGTTCAACCCTCGACTTATCCACAAAAGCCGTTTTCTCATTGGACAAGTACCAATTGAAATATATAGGTTGAAAACTCTGTTTTTGCTATTCAACATATAGAAAATAGAAAAAGCTTTACTGAAGTGCTTCCCTTCCCCCCCACCGTGACCAAACTAATCCCTTTGCATACAGTTGTAGTTTTACAAATTTACATTCACTGTAGTTTCAAAGATAGATGAGAATCGTTGTAAACAAACACTGGCGAGTTTACCTTGAGTTTGGGCGTGCAGGTAGTCTCAGTTTACAGTTATATTGAACCTACAACGGATTACTGCATATGTTTTAATAGTCATGCTTTACCTACTGTACCTATTTATAAGAAAAATAGAATTGCCTCATTATTATGCATCTTTGAAACTACTATAGTTATGAGTGCTTAGAAAGTAATTAATTGTCTCATTTCTCAACCAAAACATATGTTGTGGGTACTCAAAAGAACCGTCTCAATGAGACGGTTCTTTTAAACACCAAATTATAGGTTAAACCTGATGTGTAAGAAAATATTAACGATTTTACGCTCAAAGACTGTGTTTATCTAGACTATGATTTATACAGTATGCAGATATGATACACCTCAGTGCACAAGTAAACTGGTAGACCTTCAAACATTACAGGTAATTGTCAAAAGTAATTGACAGCACACTTCTTTAGATGAAACAATGAAATCTTCTCAACCCGAATTTTATGCAAACGCATCAGTTTCATCTCAAGATTTATGCTGCAAACATAATATTTACATGTATTTAGGTGAATACTCGACGAAACTTTGACTTTCTTTGAAATAAAATTTGGTCACAAAAAATACCCCCACCCCCTAAACCCTAGAGTCCTGGCATAATTATGCAACATTTTCAGATTATTTTTATTTTGCTTGGTGCACTAAATGTAAGGGTTTGATTTAAGCATAGAACTATAGTTTTGAGTTATGCTTAATCTTAGCTACAGGCTGTCAAAATTTGGGCAGATTGAATAGGAAACTGTCCGAGGTCCTTATACTTATCTGTACATTTTCAATATCCTTTTTACCTAACCCAAAAGGCCAGCAATAAAATGTTTTTTACATTTTGTCCCCATACAGGAGTCAAGGGTGTGTAAAAGGGCAGAATATTTGAATGCATGGTGTTATATGCTTCATTATACCCGCTTTTTTCTTTAGAAAAAAAGGGTATATTAATTTCGTGTCAAAGTCGGTCCGTCGTCCGTCTGTCTGTCCGTCCGTGCGTCCGTCTGTCACGTTTCTTGTAAATGTATCTCCTCCTAAACCGTTAGAGGTAGCAACTTCAAACTTTGTAGTTGAATAGGTCACATGATGTAGAGGGTACTGGGCAACATTTCGTGTGACCTTGACCTTGGGGTCAAAGGTCAAATGTTGTATTTTCTTGTAAATGTATCTCCTCCTAAACAGTTAGACGTAGCAACTTCAAACTTTATAGCTGAATAGGTCACATGATGTAGAGGGTACTAGGCAACATTTCGTGTGACCTTGACCCCAAGTGGTTTCAGACAAGAAGACTTTTTCATGTTTTCCTTATTAAGCCTATGTAAATCATTTGACCGCTGGGGCAGGGCCATTTTTGACCCCAGCAATGAACAAATGAAGAAATGCAAATCCGTAAACTTATTGGTTTTTTCTCCATGTTATGTTGCCCAAATCGCAAACGAGTGCAATTAAATATGTTTTCTCTTTTATCCCAAAGTCGGAAATCCGATGTTGTTTACAATATCCTATTAGTTTTTCTCCCTTTAATTAAGGGTAAATCGGTACCGCATCTGTTTCAAACAATTATCCGATAATCCTTGCTTAATTACTCTAATAATCACCTCGTAATAAACTAATAATCACACTGGCCCGCATCGGTAATCCTGTCAGAATTGCTACACTGCAATCCGAGTCATACAATTGGTCAACAGAGACAGGACAATAATCACTTCTCCTGTGACTCGAAAAAGTGTGTCACAATCGATAATATCAAAGGGCTTTTGATCTCCCGGTGTGCATTTATCTCTCAGCTACTGGATTTTTAGCGCATGCCGTCTTATAAAAACACGTGTACGGGGAACTCCTGCCTAGTGAAAATCATGCGTCCCAGGGAAAAAACATGCGTACCAATACGCGTAATTCTGTGTTTCCGAGAGCTCTGGTCTGATCAAAACAATTTGGCCTAACATGAAAGGTAACGCTGATATTTTTCTCTCTTGTTTAAAAAGAATAAGAATAAGCGACGCAAAAATATATTTTTGTGTCCGCCTCTCTTGTCATCTTATATAAAATTATGTCTATATTCTTACTTCTTGGAAACTATATTCTCTTGTATGCTACTGTTATGAAGTTGGACCCATTGAGAAATATAGTCAAGATTGACAGACCAACGATATAAGGTTAGATAGGACTGATCAAATATTATTCCCTCAAACCTTTATTGAACATTTTTTATAAAACATACACAAACCAGAATGGTACTCGTAGCCTTATTGAAAATAGTAGGCAATATAGGACTAGGATGAGTTGACCCAGGCAGACTTGACACAGGCTGACTTGACCCAAGACCGAGTTCCCAGGGGGGTACTCAGATATTTTCATACATACATAGGCTCGGGTCATTTTTTGGGGTTCAAAATTTCGAATTCCAATATTTTTGGGGGTTTTCAGAAAAATAAATATTTTTTGGGGTATGAAGATTTTGTGGATATTTTTTGGGGGTCATAAAAAAATTGGACTATATTAAAGGGTTATTTCTGTGCATTTTAGGGTCTTTTCTTAAGATATTTGTACAGAATTGGGATATTTTTTGGGGTTGCTAAAGTTTCATATATTTTTTTGGGGTGCTTGAAATTTCTGATATTTTTTGGGGGTGAAGGGTAGATGCTGAGCCCGAGCCTACGTATGTAGAAGAATTGAGAGTACCCCCCTGGGCCGAGTTGACGGGGGTTTCATTAACTTTTTTGGCATCCGGGTATCAAGGCAAAGTAGGCGGGTGATTTGACAGTATTTGCCTATAGACTGTATACAAATTTATCAAAAGTAGCAGGGGAAACATGCCTGAGTAGAAGGGGAAAATCCCCGCCTCCCTCCTCTTAATGAAACCCCTGACTGTTGACCCGCATTCTCGTGCCTGCGCAGACAATGCGGCTGAGTGATGTAGTGGTAATGGGTACCACAGGTACAGACCTCCATTTTGACAATTTTTGAGACTGGTTTTGAAAACTTCATATCAATGTTAAACAAATGAAGTTGATTTGTGTTTTGTAAGGTGGGAATGCCAGAAAACTATGGACAAGTAAAATATACAAAATGTGTTTTAGTTGTTGCAGTAAGTGCCAACCTTTACTTACATCGACTACTTACTTAGACTTGAAAAAATACTTAATATATGTTGGTCTGGTCGAACCTTGAGATCTCCATAGTCAGGTCTGGGGAATCTAGGAAACATGTGATGGTAAAACCATGCTCAAATGCACGATAGCGGACTGCCCATGTAAACGGAAATCAATCTAAACGTCATCAGGCCCATTCAGAAGAAATTAATAAGTTTGGTGGTCAACTTCCATTTTATATCGCGCATTCCCGCGATGACCATCACCACATATCTCGCCTTTTACGAGTTGGTGCCCTAGATTCAGAAACATTACAACACACAAATAAAAGATTACAATAAATATTTAACCATCAGAACCTCGGCCACACATCAATGATAAAATTGATGTGAAAATGGTAAGAAAAAAAATTACGGGTTTCTGTCAGAAGGGGTTCAATTTGGTGATTTTTCCTGAAAATTTTGTTTCTTTACCGTTTAACTTCTCACCCCTTGGTCTGAATGCATCCGAAAAAAGATTGACCGAATCAGCCGAAACGCGCCAAAATGATAAACTAATATTCTGTATCTGTATATGTTGAACAGTAGGACCACTTCTGGTACATTAACCGCGGGTGTGTGCTACTTATTGGCTGGTCACATAAGTATGGACAGCTGTTTTAAAGCTGTTTATTGTCTCTGCTTGAATGTGGGTGTCTGATAAACAGTTCCAATCACTAGATATTTTCACAAAATAAAGAGTTTTTATGTTGATCTGTGTTTGACGCTGGTACTTTATAGCACTCCGAATTGTTTAAAGCATATTTACTGATAATGTTTGATGAGTAGCAGACTTGATGAGATTTTGGTTTTATTTGTCTTTTTTTCCTAATAGGAATAAATACCTCGTCAGCATTGATTGCTGGTACCATACCCCTCACAATTTTATACATCATGACTAATCTGGATTCAAGTCGATGTTGTTGAAGCGGTTGAAACTTAAGGTCCCGAAGCATTTCATGTACGCAACAATCAAATCTAGAGCAATAGTCATTTTTTATGTATCTGGCTGCTTGTCTTTGGATTTTTTCGATTGATTGAATTCTCTTAAACAGTGATACGTCATATCCCGCTCTGGATCATCGATGCGCTTTACGCACTCGGTGAATACACAGGTAATTCTCCGTTATCCCAACGTATTTTGGTGAATTTATAACTTGCAATATCTTAAAAACTACTCAAAATTTTGCGCTGAAATTTTCAGTATCGATTTGAAATATGATTTTCTTTTGATAGATAAAGTGTTTTTAAAATAATCGGACATATTAGATTAAAATATCAGGATTTTGAACGCGTTTTAATAAGCGCCTGGCATTATTTTCACCGAGTATCTCAGCGGAGCTCTTCAGCGTGAGGTTACATAAAGCCTAAAATACCCGGATGACTTAACAATAGAATGTCTTGTAATTTGTACGGATCCCAGACTATTGCACCATATTCCAGTGTAGAGCGCACAAGGGCTATGTATTATAATCTTTTCATTCTTCTGGGCAATACTTTAGGTTTCGACGAAGGAATCCAACTTCCAAGTGTAGAATTTGCTTTTTTCACAATGTTAGTTATATGGGTTTTCCACTGCAAGTCATTTGAAATAGTAATTCCTAAATATGGACTTGAATTTATTTCTTGCAGTATTTTGCCGTCTAGTTGATAAAAACGTGATGACTTTTGACAAATAGATAGGATATAACACTTTTTAGCATTGAAACGCATGCCCCACTTTGCTGCCCATATTCGATTTTCTATCGCTCAGAACCGCGATGCAGTTGTAGGATAACTACCTATGCTAGCAAGTCTGCTAATCTCAAGCGTGGTCGAGTGTTTCCGAGATTCCCCAGACCTAATAGGGTCAATGTAGGTACATTCGGCCAGTGCAGGTACAATCGGACACTTTCGTATTTCTTAGATAACATCAGTGCGACTTCGGTTGTCATTGCTATGTGTAACCCAGATAAAAGCCAATAAAAACAGTTATTTCATCAGCATGCCCATTCACGTACTGCAGTACGTAATTCACGCACAGAAACGGTCATGCACGCACTTATCATTTGGTACCTACGTGCAAAAACGTAGAGTAATTTTTGTGCACGCATAACCAGTGAACGTTGTGTGTGAATCTCATGAAATATTCTAGAAAACAAGTCCAGTTTTTTTAGAATTATCGGCTCAGATTTACCGCTGACTGGTATCTTGCATTGATAGTAAACTGTTCAGTATAATATAGCAAATCTCGGGCCACAGTCAACCACGCTTCTAGTAAAGTCAATCGATTGGTTGTCTATTACTACTGAACCAATCAGCATTACGCTTACATATGCCATGTTAAGTGGACAGGCAAAATTGAAAGTACAGATGTGTGGAAGAAGAAAACTTGATAAATTGCTTGACACGTTTCAGAGCTTTAATTTAAATATAGGAGTAACACAATCTAAGAGGTATGTGACATTTTACTGTATTCTATTTTTCAAAAATCATCTATCATTCTGAAGAAGAGGGTGATCTGGATACGTTTGTTTACATTTTCCGTCACCCCTCCCACTCTTCTTCATTCTGTCTTTACCCAAAACTTTCAAAGGCTAGGGTTATTGTGGTTGGGGGTGAATGAAACCGGGCTTACGCCCCTAGGGGAACCTATGCCCAAATTTTTCTCAGGTTCGGACTTAAGTTTTTTTTGCAGGGGGTGGGGTGGTTACTTGCAGGGCTCATTTATTAGCATTTTCACAGCATAATGATATCACTGTTATACACATCTAAATGATCTGATTTCATGGCCTCTATACGTTTACTATGAAAAAACAGCTCTAAAATATGTGTACCCTCAAAAATGAACATGTACCCCCAAATGGAAACACCAGGGGGTACATGTACCCCCAAACAGAAATATGAGTGGGCATGCTGTTTCATTTTCGCAGCATTGCTAGTTCATTATCTTTGGTACATGTATTTTCATTGGCTGAAAAATGTCTACGTCATAACAAACTTTTAGAGCTCCAAATGTTAAAAATCTCACCAGACAAAACGTAACCACCGCCCCAGATAATATACACGTGTATAGTCTAAATTGTGGTAATAACTTACTGCATTCTCTGCACTTGCGTTTAGAGGACATTATATTTTGTGACTTTAAATGTATTTAGTCAAAAATCTCATATATTTAGTTGCAATTTGACAAACAAAATGTGTCCGACTGTACCAACCAAATAAAAACGATCTGCAGGTACAGTCGGACAGCATGATTTAGTTGCTCTTAACGAATCCGACTTGCACCAAAACAAGTTTAAACATTTATTAAAATGCTTGTCACAGGCCCTACTTAGCTTCCTTTCTCTTCTATAACATGGTCTAACTTAATGGTTGGTCTGCGGTGTGTTTGTGGTATTTCCTGACCATATACTCACTTACTTTTTGTAAGATCGTCTGGTGTCCTTGGATTACCTTATAAAAACCGATTGTGTTTACCTACGGATTACCACAGTATAAACTCTTTGGCACTGGAAGATTGTTATTGTAATAGCTCTGAAATAGCCTATATGGGTTCCCTGCGTGCCTGTTTGTGTCTGTTTGTTCTATGTTGGTCGTGTTCGTGTGTATTCCTCTCTTGAGGCCGTAGGTTGGCGTCGATACGTGATTATGGTAATAACTGGTCTTTTTTGTCTGTTTGTTTCTACAAATAACCCTAGCCTCTCTCTACACATATCTATCTGTCTACTGCTAGACACGACTGCCTAACTTACCATGATGGGTGCTTTATCTAATTTACAAAAAAGTATGCGAGTATGATCAGGAAGGAAATGCCACAGATCATAAAGCGACCCACGACCGACGACAACGTGCAGAAGAGACAGAGAAAAAGATTGAAAGAAACACAGAATACAGAACGCAACAAAACGGAACAAACACCCTCCCGACCTCACCCCCGCACAAAACGATTGGAGCAACAATATTTATTATAAACAATTAATCAACAACAACAGAACCACCGCATTAAACTAGCCAACACCACTAGGGGTGGGTACTTAAATGCATTTTACTGGCCAATTCTTCGCCGATCAGATTGCATTTAGTTTATGTACTTGTATAAAAATAATGTCTTAAAAACTATCACAGAAACATATTTTGAGTCTAATATAATGTTAATCAATTAATATAAACAATAAAGTACATGTACTATATAGTGGGTGGCATTGGGTGGCGCAAGGTGATCAGTAGCACCCATCCCCCCTATCTCACAAAAGCTTAATTGCCGTCGTCCTCTGAATCGGTAACAGGAAGAGAGAAGCTGCTGAAACTATTCCTTGATCAGTATTTATGGACAAAGTTTTATATTTTGTTGAAGAATACATAAATAACAACTGATAAAAAGACGTTTGTCTACCGATTCTACGCCCACATGCGTCACTTTTGTTGTTGTCCGATTGTACCAGCCTGTATGTCCGAATGTACCAGCAATTGTCCGATTGTACCAGCTGTCTGATCAAAGGCAGAGTAGCGAGGATTCATCAACGTTTTTATCATATTTTCGTGACAAAATTGTTTTAAAACTTATCTTGAATGATATAAGCATATATATGTCATTTGTAATGTTACATTGTACGACATGTCATGTACCCAGAAAGAGTTGAACACAAGAGTGTCCGAATGTACCTACATTGACCCTAGTTTGTCATATTTTGATAAAAACGCAAGAAGCCTTGGCGAAATTAGCTTACTATCTTGAAATTTTATTTATGCGATTGGAAAGGGAAAGTATTTTTCTTGTTACCCTTCAGACTCCAGAAAAGCAGAATCAATTCTGTAAGCAGGATTCTTAAGTAAAATTATTGAGCAATTTCAACGCTTGCGCCAAAATTTGTAAACAGGAACCAGGAAGTACCAGACACAGGCTGTTTGTATGATTGTCGTGTCGTCAAAAGTCCTATAGACACCATTACTGGACACAGTTACCCGGTTTCTATAAATCAGACATATATATATATATAGACACCTTCAACCACATCGGCTTTCCCTTAAATCAGTGTCTCGGGGTCGGGTACCGGACCCCTAGACTACAAGTCTCTGTGTCCGGTACGGAATCGAGACAGTTCATCGACAGGACAGTTCACCGACACGCATTTGAAGACAGTTCGCCAACAGAATTGAACAGTTCACCGACAGAATTGTAGACAGTTCATCGACAAATTTTATATTGTATTTATATGGAATGTCACAATTTTCACCATCTGTTGATGTTATTATGAACGAAGGTCTAATATAAAGCTAATTAAATTACCTATTTGCTATTGTAATATGATTTTATTCGACATGCATACAACTGCCTATATATGGCGATCATGACATTGTCTGTGCGAAAATACGTCTTATATCACTAACGAAAATTACTATATAAAAATAAAAAAGGTAGGCCTGAACAAATCTGTTTAAATATTCAAAAGGAATGCTTTGAATTGCTGGCGTATTTCATCAAAAAATTCGATTGTACGATTGGCTATAGGATCACATCAATATAGCTTCATGTAGCAATCAAATGTCTGTCTATTAATCTTTAATCAGACCAACAAAAGATCGCTTTCTCAACAAATTATATCAACATATCGCCTCAAATCATAGCACATCAATATTTCTTCATAATAATCAATTATGTTTTCGAGCCATATGTCAATAACGTGGTTAAAAAAAGTGTCGATGAACTGTCTTCAAAAGTGTCTGTGAACTGTCTTCAAATATGTCGGTGAACTGTCTTCAAAAACTGTGTCGGTGAATTGTCTTGTCGGTGAATTGTCTTGTTCCCTAAGGTACCGGACCCCTAGACTAAAAGGAATGGCTCGGGGTCCGGTAGTGACTTTTCAGCAATGCCCGTCTTTTTTCTCTTTGGCGCTTGTCTCAGTGTTCCTATTATAATTGCTATCTGTAATTGTTTATTAATGGCCGTGAGGAAGTAAATGGCAACGTGCACTTTCACTGAAGTAAGAAAACGGCAATTGCAAGCACATTGCACTAATTGGTCGCCGACAAGGATAATCATAAAGTCTTCCATTAATCCAAGCGAACGGTACAATTATACACAATTAACAATTTGAAACAAATCATCATTGAAACTGTGCAACTCGCGCCTCATGGTCTATGAAAGTTGTAAAGGGTTTCAAACAAGACTTTTAATGAAGCTCTGTGATATCATGATTCTTTTGGGATAAGAAATTATTGAGGACATAACAGCATGATTACGGTAATGCTTCAGTTTCTTCATACCTAAATATTCGTACTTAGTTATATGCCCCCCCCCCCCCCCTCAATGAGACGGTTCTTTTGAGCACCCAAAAGCTAATGTCAAAGCTAAGCAGAAGACTTAAAGGCGGGCCACTGACGACCCCAATGGAATGCATTCTAAATGGAGTTCCACTGGTGGGATGTGCCGATTTTTTGACAATGCTTGTCTTTATGCTGAAATTAGCTATTGACGTAAGCTATTACACGCAGCCGCTGAGACGTCATTTTAGATGCATTTTATCGGCCCTATAATAGTCTGCTAGTCAATTTAAGACGTCTTTGTAGCAAACAGTGTGACCTAGCTTAGACTGCTATCATAGGTGGTCCACAATGTTTCTGTATACCGAAATTAGCCGTTGACGTAAGCTATTTAAAGCATGCAGCAGATGACTAAAGCAGACGTCATTTTAGATGTATTAACGTGGCCGAATCTAGCAATCAATATAGATTCAGTTTTAACGTCTCTGTACACAGCATACATTGTGGATCCAATTCGGAGCAGTCTGATCTTGGTAAAGACTGTTTGTATGTATTCAAAGTAAGTCATTTCTGTTTCGGCCATATAAGTCGTAAATGAAAGGAAAATATATAAAAGGCTGGAAAATGCTTGTAAACAAACTGTGGGGAAAAATCTGTCTTTTTACAACATACAACACAGATCATAAATTTAGGGTCCGTGCATGGATACAGTGATAGGACTCGCCGAGTGAATTCACTGTACATGCTTGTTGGGCGTCCGACATTGAAATGTCTCCAGGAATGCAAACACTTAATACTCTTGGCATTCTGCAGTTTCAAAGACAGAAAAAAGTCAAATTGTTGACATATAAAGGCTATATATTGACTGATTGAAAAGAGTATTTAATGGATGATGGATGCGCTATCAATACTGGGCCGCGCCTTCTTTGGGGTTTCCACCAAATTGATATTCAAACCTGCCTGCTCAGCTACAGATACTAGCTAGAAAATTGAAAATTTGCTCATATTAGATATGGTCCTTTCCAATATACGAATAACAAATGCGCTGATCAGACTGCATGGATGCGCAGGCTAGTCTGCACCTGAAGGTAGGTTTTCTCGTGCCGGGCCCATTATTAATGTAAAAGTGTGGTAAACTAATACAGTAAGTTGTTTTCACACTGCAGACGAGAAATTAGTGGACGATAAAACAATATATATAAAGTTGATTTTCACAGTTTATCCACATTTATCCATAGGAGACACCCGACAATCATTTAAAGAAACTGCAACACAAGTTTTTGTTGGATAATAGTTCTATATCTATAGTGGTAAAATGCATTTAATACAAGGCCGTCGTCGCCGGCCCGGCAGGACGGCGAGCGCCGGACCACTTTTTTTGACGAGTATGCTTTCCGCCGTGTCCCTTTTTATCGTTTTGGCTCATTTTTCTTTGTGCTTACCTCTGATTTTCAATCTATTGGTGCAATCATCAATAACGCTCGTTGCGCGTGTCATCCATAGACCGACCTAGCCAAGGTGTGAAAACATTGAAAAACAATGCAATTATTATAATGACAGTTATCATACTTATGGACCGTGTAAAGAGAAAACCTGACGTAGTTGCATTTGAAGATTAAAGGTGCAGACCAGCCTACACATCCGCGCAGTCTGATCAGTGCCTTTGTTGCTCGCCCTCTTGAAAATATAATTGATAAACTTGCTACACGCAAAATTTCAGCTTTCTAGCTTCTAACTGAGCAGGTTGGCTTGAGTCTTGCATGATCGTAAACCCAGAAGACAGGTCTTCTCGCATTGAGGCCCAAACAATTTCTATGCGCCAGTTTCATTTCCCTCAAATTGATATTTTTCTTCTTCTAAAAAACATGTCGAGCGACTAAGTATATACTCTCTCGTATGTTTAAACGTTACGAGCATCGTGGGCATGTGTTGTTACAATTCATCCCTTACGGATATACAAGTTCTGCCTGATCCAATTCAGCCCAAGACTTTTCGGTTCCCCCAACGTTCATTCGACTTTAAGAAGAATGAACAGAGAAGGGTTCAGCCGTCGTAGTTCGACAGTAGGCCCTGGCTTCATTACGATGTTCAAAGCCAAAGATCTCACGTTATGCCTATCGACAAGGGAACTAATCAAGGAAAGTTGTGCAGCAAAAATCTAGATGAAGCCTTCTGCATCCTTAAAATAACGGGTGTACTAATTGAAAAGATGCTAATGTATATCTATATTTCGAAAATACAACTCTTTGAAGTACAACCATGCGCGGATCCAGAAAGTTATGTCAGAGGAGGTCCAACTTCGACTTTGACTTTTTTAGTTGATGAGGGGAGGGAGGACCAAAATACCACTATAGGCGGGCCATCATCGACCCGCCAACGAAACGCCATTTCAATGGCGTTTCGCTGGCGGGCCGATAATGGCCCAACATTGAATGCTGGCTTTGTAGCTTTGTGATTTTTCAGGAGATCTGGACCAGTATTGCTTAGAAACACTAAATTTCTGTGATTTTTCTGGGGGTGGGGGGGGGGGTTTGGACCCTGTCCCCCGCTCTGGATTTACCCATGACATCAGTGCTAAAAGTAATTTGCCAAAACCTGCGGGAACATAGGTGACATAATGTCTAAGAAATATGCTGAAGAAAAAAAGTAAAAAAAATCGTGACTATCTGAAAACGATTTTGTTTAGCATTCGGTCACACGCGCCAAAAAATATCTTTTCTAGCAAAAAAAACGTGACTGAAATCTGGTCCCAAACGCATAAAAACCCCATTCAAAACGCACATAGAAGCGCTAAAAATTCAACTTTTTCTCGGGGGAGACCCCCTAACGAGAGGGGGAGTCCCCCTCTCGTGCTCTCTCCCTCTCGTGCCGTCGGCACTCGAATATTTCCTCTGCCGGACCACTTTTAAATTTGCGGCAAGGCCCTGTAATATAACCTAGTTTGCATATCGTTATAATATTCACGAGAGCATGTTCCCAGAAGATATGGTGTCTGTATCATGCACTAATTTCAACCTGAGGTTTTTAATACTAATTCTGATTATTTCAGGTCACAACCACCGCTATACATACTACCGGACCCCCGAGCCATTCCTCAGAGGTGTGTCTCTGAGTCGGTACCGGATCCTTAGCCTCTGAGTCTAGGGCTCCGGTACCGGACTCCGAGACACTGTCCTTTCGAAAATTGTACGTTTTCAAAAATGGGGCCGAACTAGCCCCGGTCTCCCCTATCTGTTAACGATATTGTTATGACGCAGAATAGCTCGTGAGCTAATGTTGTCTGTTACATTAAAGCGACGTTAAATAAAGCTTCTTTATCTTTATCTCGCCGCTTCCACGCCTTGGTTGAAATTCGGCAAGATCGGTGTACGCCGGTAGTGCACCTATCGGATGAGCCGTCACGTGATCCGAATCAATCGAGTGCCTTCCAACCGGCTTATGCCCGGCGACGCCAAAGAAATGCATTTTAATAGACACACGACTGATATGTAGCTAGTACCAATATACACTTCCGGACAATGGACACTGGTGCGAAATCCTGTGCTTGCAAAGGCATAAGAACATGTTTAATTTGTGAAGCCAGCCAGAACCCCGATGTACAGACCGCAAAAGTATTCATGATTGTATTTTGCATTTTATTCGAGCTTCAAAGATTGTAGTATATTTCATATATGGCCTAATGGAGAAGTACATTCCATCAAAACTCCTGCGTGGCAACAAACTCCAAAAGCCATGGATATCACGGGAAGTCAAAGGCCTGATGCGCAAAAGAAACAAGCTCTTCAAAAGGCAGAGGAAAACAGGAAATCCAAAGGACATCAAGCACTATAAGGAGACCAAAGCCAGATTACAGAAAGCAGAACGGCAGTCCTATTGGAACTTCGTAGACAACATCATTGAAGTTGGAGATCCAGAGCAGGAACATCAGCCCAAGCAGAAAAGATTCTGGTCCTTCATTAAGTCACTTCGCAAGGATACTAGTGGTGTAGCGCCCCTTAAGGATAATGGAAGACTACACGCCGACCCAAAGGACAAAGCCGACATCCTTAATAGGCAATACGAATCCACGTGGACTAAAGAGGATACAAGCGACATACCAACGCCAGACGGTGTACCATATCCTTCAATGCCTGAGATCAAGGTTAACAAAGAAGGCGTGACTAAGCTCTTACACAAGCTCAACCCTAGTAAAGCATCAGGACCAGACCTCATACCAGCAAGGATACTGAAAGAACTGGCTGTTGAGATAGCCCCATTCCTGACAACGATTTTCCAAGAAAGCTTCAACACCGGAACAGTACCAAGGGACTGGAGGATAGCTAACGTCACAGCGATCTTCAAAAAGGGAGAGAAGTATAAAGCCTCTAATTACAGACCAGTCTCCCTTACCAGTCTCTGTTGCAAGGTCCAAGAACACATAATAACCAGCAATGTCTTGAATCACCTAGATGAACACCAAGTACTCACAGACTGTCAACATGGGTTTAGAGCCAGACGTAGCTGTGAAACGCAACTACTCACCCTAGCCCACAAACTTGTGTCCGGCTTGGATAAGAAGCACCAATATGACCTAATCATCCTGGACTTTTCCAAGGCGTTTGACCGCGTTTCGCACAAACGTCTGTTGAAGAAAATGGACCACTACGGCGTAAGAGGCAGCACATACAAGTGGATTCAAGCCTTCCTCACAGACAGAGCCCAGCAAGTGCAAGTAGAAGGCGCTACCTCCGACAGCATCACGGTTATCAGCGGAGTACCTCAAGGAACAGTCTTGGGACCATTATTATTCCTCCTCTTCATAAATGACCTCCCAGATTGCGTCCAGTCAAGCACAAGGTTTTTTGCTGATGACTGCATACTGTACAGAAGGATAAGGAATGACAAAGATGCCGAAATCCTACAGGAGGACCTAAATCAACTTGCAGAATGGGAGAAAAAGTGGGGCATGGCCTTCCATCCAGATAAGTGTAGCACACTGAGAATCTCAAGATCCAAGAATCCATATTCAAAGACCTATATTCTCAAAGGCCATACCTTAACAACTGAGGACTCAACACGATATCTCGGAGTGGAATTACAGTCCAATATGTCATGGAATAAGCACATTGACCAGACCATCAAGAAAGGAAACAGCATGTTAGGATTCTTGCGGAGAAATCTAAAAGTCAGCAATGAAGAAACGAAGACAGCTGCATACCTCTCCCTTGTAAGACCCGTACTGGAGTACTGCTGCTCAGTCTGGAGCCCATACACCCAAGATTACATTAATAAGCTCGAGATGGTACAGAGACGGGCAGCAAGATACGTAACAAATCGATACAGAAACACGAGTAGCGTTACATCCATGCTCGAACATCTTGAGTGGGAAACCTTGGAGACCAGACGTGCTAAATACCAACTGACTATGATGTTTAAGATCATCCATGGACTTGTTGACATTCCAGCAGATGACCATCTTACAGCCGCCTCCACTAGGACCAGAGCACATCACTCTCATAAGTTCAGGCACATCCCAGCTTCAACTGACTACTACAGCTTTTTTCCAAAGACTATTCGCCTTTGGAATACCCTCCCGGCCACCTTGGCCGAGGCTCCCGGTTTGGTACCTTTCAAACGGGAGCTCTCCAGTCTAATAATCTAATACTGTATAGGGCCGGTCAGTGTAAGTACATCCTAGTGATTTCCTTGTGCTATGCTGGCGGGGACTTCGTGGGCCCTGGTACCTCCTAGGTAGCCAGACTGGACATGGACTGAAGGGCTGAAAATGCACTTGACCAAATCTTTCTGTTTTTCTTCTATCTTTCCTATCATATCTTTGTTTTTTTTTCACTTCCAAACTGTCCTATCAGCTACTACTTTCTCTTAAAAGACGCAACCCCCCGCGCTATAATAGTCAAGTGTGATGGACGGCGTGTAAACCATAGATGTAGATGTAGATATATTTGGCGGTAATTATGTTCGTACTTCGCGAATTTACGTCTAGGTATTTCGTACCTGCTGTATTTTTTCACCAGACGCTCAATTGTCAGTACCTTCGTTCACCCCCCAGTATCACGATCATTACCTCATGTAATAGTTAAGGAACTTGATAGCCAAGCAATTCCTGAATTTTTACCCCAAAAATTAGAAATGATAATGGACTTCATGAGTAACTAAAACGATGAACTTCAGAAGGCGCATTCAACAAGTTGTTTTAGATTACCAAGCCTCAGATCCAGTCCCAGTGCTATTCAGTGTGCCCTAGGGATCAGTCCTAGGTCCAGTCCTGTTTCTCATCTTCATAAATGATCTGCCGGCTAACATCATGTCTTCTGTTCGCAGACGACTTTGTCCTATATAGGAATATACAATTATAGTAATCTTACCTATCCTTTAGGTATAAGGCCGCTAGGCTATGAATATTCTGAGCTTCTTTGTAGTTTTATCGTCTTGACGTCTATCTCCGCTCACGGCTCCAGCTAGTCTCACCTTCTACCACGAGATGTTGTCCTTTAATAGCTCTTCATCCCATTCGGAATACCGAGCCGGACTGGAATTGAATAGAACTGAGCCTCCACTACACAATTATACATTCCCTTCAGGATTGTTTGATCTTGCAAGAAGACCTCACCAGCTTAGGACAATGGAAAGCCAATTGGCAAATGAAATTTAATGTAGCCAAATATCACTCAATGAGAGTGACTCGGCATCAGCATCACAAATTCTTTTACTCATTAATCAAATAGAGAAAGATCTGGACAGCAGCCGCTGGACCTGCAGGAGGTGGTGAAAGCTTGAATGGCCATCTCTTGAGGCCCGGAGGGACCAGTCATCCTTGCTTCTCTTTCACAAGATCCATTGTGAAGCAGTGTCTATTGAAAAAGACAAGTATATGACCCCTGCTTACAGTTTGAAAACTACAAGGTATCACATAGTGCTCAATACTGCAGACATACAGTGATGCCTTGAATAATTCCTTTTCCCCCCAAACTATTCCACATTATAATAGTCTGTCTCCTTCAGTGGTTAATGCCCAGTCCACAGAGGAGTTTAGGGCACTCCTTATTTGAACAAAAAATCAGCCAAAAGGTTGTTTTGTTTTTGTTAACAAAATTTAAAATTAGCAATCCCTGGCATAATGCTCAAGTATGAGCGAGGCCAGTAAGGAAAGAAAGAAAGATGAAGTGCTTGATCAGGAGTCCCAGTTTTGTTGCTGGGGGCATCGGTGGGGGCGTTGACTAAATAAACTTTATTATTAGCTGTGTAACATTGTAAATATGTTGTTTATTTAACTTTCTTGTGGTCCATTGAGTTGAGGTAAACTCTTGTATAAAAACATAGTTTTGTGAGACAGTGGATACAAATAGACAATTTTATTGATAAGCTGACAGTTTATTACACATATTCGAATAATCTTCTGAATAAAAAACATGAAGTGCAATTGTCAATCAAAACAGCCCTCCCTAAGTATGTCAGCAAAGCAAAATGTTTTGTTGTTTGCTTCTTGAATTTGTCAAGATTATATAACTTCACATGAATGTTCCCTATGATGCCCTCTTTTAAAAATGCATAAATGGTTCCTCTCAACCGAACAGGACCACAGGAGCTCCAGATAAGAAATCTTTTGCTCAACATCTCCTCCTGAACCACTGGCCCAAATTCAAAATAATTTCACAGAATTATTCCTCATAATACCCTCTACCAAAATTGCACAAGTGGTTCCACTCAGCTGAACAAAGGACTGCCATAGCCCCAGGTAAAAATACCTTTTAACAGCATTTCCTCCTGAAATACTGGTCCAAATTTAAAATAATTTAACAGAATAGTTCCTCATGATGTCCTACCAAAGTTGCACAAATGATTCAGGTCTGCTGAACAAAGGGGTCTCCAGAACTCTAGATAAGAAATGTCTTTAAATGGCATCTCCTACTGAACCACTGGTACAAATTCAAAATGATTTCACAGAATTGTTCCTCATGACGTACTCTACCAGAATTGTACAAATGGTTCTGCTCCATCGAGCAAAGGAGCTGCCACAGTTCTAGATAAGAAATGTCTTTAAACGACATCTCCTGAACCACTGGTCCAAATCCAAAATATTTTCACAGAATTGTTCCTCATGATGCCTTCTACCCAAATTTTACAAATGGTTCCACCCCACTGATCAAAAGGGCTGCCAGAGCTCTAGATGAGAAATGTCTTTAAACGAAATCTACTATAGAACCACTAAGTCCAAATTAAAAAATATTATAGGAATCTTGTATGGGAGACAAATCTTCCAAATGTGGCTGTTTTGTTTGTAGAGTGTTTCCCTTGATTCTGGGAAGATTGATTTTTCCCATAAAGATAGCTACAATAAGGATGGGATTGTCCATTATATGTTTTAAGGGGTCACAGATAGACTTTCGTAATAAATGTGCACTGCAGTCTCTGAATATTGCATTTAGCATAGCAAACAGTGCAGACCCTAATGAAATGCAGCAAACTACAAAACTACACTTTCAGGGGTTTCCAGTATTCAAAAGGTTTATTCTCCATTATCAGATGAGTCCAATCAAGTAATGCCCCTGGGGCCAATTGCATAAAAAAATCTTCTTGTCTGAAACCACAAGGCCTAGAGCCTTGATATTATGTTTGTAGCATCATCCTCTGTGAACCTCTACCAAGTTTGTTCAAATTAGGCCTCAGGTGACCAAAAGTGACCACTGCGGATGTGACATGTTTTATTTGTTGAGGTTCTACATCTTGTTAATTTTGTTAGTTTATCCTATTTGTCTTTCCTACCTCCCTTTCTCTGGGAGGGGCCCCGACATGATTCAACTATTGTTGACTGGGACTTTAACCCTTTGTATTCTGGAAACCCCTAAAGGAGTGCATTTGCAAACAGTAAAGACAGATCAGGGTCAAGGGAGCCCAGTGGCTCAGTGGTAGAGTGCTTGAATCCAGACCAAGGGGCCACAGGTTTGAGCCTCACCGGCGCCACTGCATTGTGGTCCTTGAGCATGACACATTTATCCTAGCTTATTACTGGTTCAATCCAGGAGGACCCGTCCCTGTTTAACTGAAAAATTGTTAATGGGACGCAAAGAAACAAATCAAACAGATCAGGGTCTACACTACTTGTAAAGGTACATGTAACAAAATTAAATAGTACAATATTTTTTAGGAAATCATAGCCTGACACCCTAGATATGTACATTGGACTATCCCAAGTTTATTGTATCTAACCAGAAGGGAGAACCCATTAGTATATAAAGGGTAAAGCCTTAATCATTCAATGACACCTAACAGATCTGCTATTTGTTTCATTTTCAGTTGAACAGAACAGTCTACTATTATTGTGAACAGTGCAAGAAAGCTTGGTCTGATTCCAAGGATCACTCTAATCACCATGGTAACAGCATTGACTTTCCTGGTGTCTTCTTGATGTCAGACTTTGTGTCAGAGATAGAAGAACAGAACCTAGAAGATGAAATCTACAAGACACCATTTGTTGAATCACAGTCAGGCAGAAGAAAACAGGTGATACACTTTTCTCGCACACCAGATTGGGTTTCTGCTGTTTTTTTCCCATTTGAGATATAATTCTATCTCACAATAATCACATACCCCATACCAACCAGTAGGAAAGGTTAAAATCAACAGCCGCATGTCGAAAGACAAGTGACGTCATTGGCATGTTAAAGTGACGTCATTATGTTATATGTCACATCCCAGCGTATTAATTAAGGGGCTTCTGCGAGCCTTTTTTTAAATATAAAAATTCTGTACTTAATGGTGTGCAAGTAAATTAAATAATCCATTATTTGAGTGAGGATGGGAAAGAAAAATCCATCCCTCGTGATCACCATTTGTCATCACTCTGCATGCCTTGTGATGCCAGTCAGTGATCCTCTGGACAGATTTTACTATCCCCCCCCCCCCCCCCCCCCCCCCCCCCCTGCCGAGTGATGACAAACAGATTTTTCTATCCCACCCTCATGATAGATTCTTCTAATTTTGTATGCTAAAAGTGACGGCTGTGAATGTTTGAGTATATTTTACCTTGATCTTTGACTCCAGTCATATCAGCAAACCAAAACTTTCACTGTCATCTACACACCAGAAGCCACCATAGTGCTAAATTTCAAAGAATTAAGATGTTAAGATGAGTTGGCTTTACCAGCCATAAAAAAGATTTTCAGTTTATTTTTCCTTGACCTTTTCCCCAAGGTCAAACATTCATAGTCATCTATACGCCAAAAACAATTATTGTGCTAACTATGAACATCCTCCGCCAAAAACTGTTATAGTTTGTTTAATACTGGCCATAAGACAGTTTTTAAGTATATCTGACCTTGACTGCAGAGCGCAGTGGCTCAGTTGGTAGAGCGTTAGTCTGATGATCAAAGGGTTGCTGTTTAGAGCTAACTGCCGGCAGTCACTGTGATGTGCCCTTCAGCAAGACACTTTATCCACTGCTTAGTACTGATTCAACACAGACCAGTCCTGACATGACTGGAAAATTGTTGACTGGGTTGGTAATGAATCAAATCAAACAAACAAAAATCTAACCTTGAATGACCTTTAACTCCAAGGCCATATCAGCCATTCAAAACCTTCTTTGTCATCTACCATTGTGCCATTAATTAACCCTTTGAATACTAATGGATCATTCCTTCTGGTTTGATACAATAAACTTGGGATAGTCCATTGACATTTCTAGGGGTGTCCGGTTATAATTTTCAAACAAATATTGTATTATTTTGTCTGAAGATCTGTTGACCATTACAAATAGTGGAAACCCTGATGAAATGCAGCATTATGCTGCATTTCATCTGGGTCTTAACTGTTTGCAAAAGTACTCGATAAGGGGTTTCCCAAATACAGTGTTAAAAATGCCTCCATCAATGAATATAACAGTTTGGGCCAGATTAGCCAGGCTGGATTTGGATACAAACTGTTCAACACTGTTGGAATCCCTGAAAACTTTTGAAAAGGTTTATATAAAAAAAAATCAACAGACAACTACAGTTAAAACCTGTGTAAAAACAGCCACTCAAAACAGACAAAACAAAGATCTTAATGACAAATGGTAGCTAAATGAAGGACATTAAGCGATAATTGGTCTTGAAAACCAATTTTCGTTCTTTTTGAGAGTTGTCATTTTGCACAGGTTTTACTATATAAGTAATGCAAAATTACCAAACATGCAAAGTTTTTCATTTTATCTTCCAGGACTTTGGACCAAAAGTCAACTTCAAGCGACACAAAGTGAAGAATGGCAGATTCTCTGGGTTGCCTCCCTTTAGCCAACCTCTGTACGGTAGGATGCAGACTGTAGATATTTTGAAAGACTTTCTCCCTGTTGAGCAGTGCCACCTGGAATATACACCAGAAAGAGGCTCGGCAATTGACCCACATTTCGATGATTTCTGGCTGTGGGGTGATAGACTTGTTACTGTGAACTTGCTCTCAGATACCTACCTGTATTTCATCTGTGATGAATTTCCAAGCGTTGAAGTCAAAGTTCTGTTAAAACCAAGAAGTTTAGTTGTTGTCTCCGGAGCTGCGAGACAGAAATGGAAACATGGGATACATAGATGTGATATTCACAAGAAAAGACTTGCTCTTACTTTCCGTGAATTGTCAGAGGAGTTCTTGGAAGGGGGAGACAAATACACAGATGGAAAAGAACTGTTAGATCTTGCTTTGACATTCAAAGGACAGGCAGTTGGGACACCCTCTTGATAAAAGCTTACTGGAATCATAGGTCCAGATAAGGAAATTTTATTTGCGTAAAATTTTAATTATTTTCTTACCCATTAATTTAAACATGTGTTTTGGGTGCTCAAAAGATCCGTCTCATTGAGACGGTTCTTTTGAGTACCCACAACATACGTTTTGGATGAAAATAATTTTCCAATATGCACTATTATCTGGGGGCCTGCGAAATTAACCCTGTCCTGATTATTCCATATATGGACCAGAACATATGCTACAAACATGCTATTTGTTTTGTTTGATTTGATTCTTTACGTCCCAGTCAACAATCTTTCAGGTATATCAGGATGGGTCTTCCTGGGTTGAACCAGTTCTAAGCAAGGATTAATGCGTCTTGCTCAAGGACACAATACTGTGATGCAGGTGAGGCTCAAACCCGCGGTCCTTCAGTCTCGAGTCAAGCATTCTACCACTGAGCTCCCTATAAACATGCTGTTAAGAGCATGTGAATGAACATGCTCATGACTAGTGTGGGTATACGTAAGGGACCTTTGGGATAAGAAGGCTGATTGGAGAAGAGTCATGACTCGTCATTTTAACCTATGATTATACATATATTATCTCTGATGTCTCCCTTACTCCCTTTTCCAACTGAAGTAAAATTCCTGTGCTGCTGTATTATAGGAATGAAATTTTATTTTTTGGTTTTTATCGATGTGTAAATTCCAGCGAATCACTCACAAATTGAATAAAGCCCAAAGGGCTTTATGTTAAAATTATGAGTGATTCGCCGGAGTTTACACATCGATAAAAACCAAAAAATTAAATTTCATTCCTTATAATTCCAACTTTGGAACATAACTGCGCATTTGTAAAGGGTTGTTGACAACATTTCAAATTCAAAAGCCCACTGAAGGAAAATTGTTCGTAACCGCTGTCTATGAAAGATGGGGCAGCCATCTTGAAAATTATGTCAGTTCAAAACTTTGTTATGCTACATAATGATTAAAATTGCACTCTATTTGGAGCGAGTATTTGAGTAGGCCTATGAGCTCAAAAACAACTCCATTTAGTTTGGAATTGTTTTATTTAGCTTGCTGGGCTCATTGAAGAGCATTTAGATTAAGGCCTTTCCACGGAATGACAGGTTTTAAAAAGCACAAGTTTACCTTCACAAGTCTCTGCCTAAAATCCCAACATTAGTAGACCCTAAGCGCTAACCTAAAAGTTCGTTTTGACGCTGTTATACTGTATTGAAAGATTTTGTTGTTGATGTAGCCGTTGTTTTGAAGCCGATTCTCTTCGATGACGTGACTGTGTTAAGTGATGTCACATAACCACGTCATCGGGTTCATTTCTTAGAGTTACTCCTGTTGCTTTGAAGACGCACCCTCATACGGTGTAAGGGTTTTCAAATGAGCTTTCATCATGTTTAACTATATTTAAACTGGTGAATGTTTTATATCGGACACAACAATAGGGTACCCTACTTGTCACTTGTGTTCGAAGTTGTATGTACAGTTCGTAACTAGCACTGTGAAATCAAGGCAGATATCAAATATTCATATGCACGGGTTTTTATTGAAGTGTAAAAACCCATTTAATTTTACCAACGGACCAATCAAAATCGCCGAAAAAAAAATAAACACATTGAGTTGGAATTATTGGTATACATTGTCTGCTTTTCAATAATCAGAGGAGGGGCAAGAAACAGTACTGCACAGATGTATGGGTGTTATTGTTATTAAAAGCGAGATTCATTTTGGATGTCAAGAATCACGATAATTGATAAATAAAAGAATAAATAATTGACAAATGTAACAAAATTTGCAAAACTGGAATACCTCTGCCAACACCAGGCCAGTAAAATCATCTGAGACCATATACTTATTTGAGCCGCGACATGAGATTTCCAACAATATGGTATGTGGGACCAGCAAAGCCTCAGATCAGCCTGCCCTTACAGTCTGATCAGAGCCTTTGCTAGTCACTTGAATACGAGGGCTGTTCAAATATGAATGCAAGTAGCTTCATAACTTTCTTCACATATATGCTACGACAACATGGCATACCTTTCTGGAAAGAACTATTTGTTGCCTTTAAAATGTTTTTATTTAACGTTAATATGTTTGACAAAACACCATGCAACTTGATGAGCCCATTTTCTAATGATATTTTTTGCTAATTTGGTATCCACTTCCGCTTTTAATGTGAAACTTTAAAGGTCATTTAAATGGCATTTGTTAAAGATTTCTTTTGATTTTTAAGCAGAACAGTGACGCCAATTCATGATAAAGAACCCCTGAAAATTGCACTACTGTACCGCAGATAATAAAGCGTACAGAGCAATGCAAAGTGTGTATTGTAATACCCGTGGCTATTACTGCTATTTATCCATCAAAACAAGGCATGTCGGATTTAGGTTACACACGAGCACATGTGTCTTTCCATCTATAATCATTCTTGCTGTGAATATTTAATTATTAATCAAGTTGTTTCAAGTGGTAAAATAAGCAATAAATGGGGTCTTTTATTGCAGCCTGTGGCTTTTGGAAGCGGAGCATTGAAGACCGGGGAATGAACTATTTTTGCCTGTGTCATTGCGAGCGTTCGTCAGCGTCTGTCATAACAAACACTACGAATACTCTCAAGTACGGATAGTTTTGGACTGCGCCGTTCATTCCTTCATTTAGAATAAAGTCTGGGCTTTCTGCTCATACTAAGGATAGATCGGAAAGACTCTTGTTTAAGATAATTATGAGCTTGATAATGAAAGTTCACAAGGCGCCATGTTTTGAATGTAAAGAAATGTCTATCCAGCGATAGAAATTCTCTTACCTTCAATTGTCCATTAGTTAATCTATTTCACAAAGCCTACACTTTCTATCCTGCTACCAGAAGGTCTAAAGTTTATTTATCCACCAGGATAGACCGCATATTCCTCAGAGATAAACCAGAATTTGATATCACAAATGTGAAGTGGGTAGACATCCGCCATTGTTGTACAACTTAGCTAGAGAAATCTATCAGTCTATCCGTGCAGCGATTGGCTGATAGAGATTTCTACACCTCTTTCTGGTAGCTGATTGGCTGGCTGGAGCTGGGCCGAGACTATAAATAAGAGTCGATCATGCATTTCGAGCATCAATCTCAGATCGGTCAACTCGAGCAGACAACAAATTCTACTTTCACTTTTGTGCACCAAGGGAAGCAACTCTTTAGATTTTAGATATGCTCATTTGGATAGCTTCCCTTGGATTGATAAAAATCTTTTGAAACTAAATTACTTACCTAGATTTACAAGTAAACTAAATCTAGATCTATTTCAAACTCTAAATCTACTGTGAATCTACTTTATCCTGGGAGGTTGTTCGACGTATGTGATATGAGCTCGGCCTGACAATAGAAAGCTACATAGACTTAAGAAATACTGAAACTGATCTACTGTGAATAGTCTAAATTTAAGTGAATAAATGAAATATAAGTTAAATGTAGTTGCTATTAATTACTGATAACACATAGAGAGATAACCTTCCACTACTACAAGAATACACACATTCCCCCAACTAAAGCTTACGGGAAGCTCACACTGGTGTCAGAGAAGTGGGATGTTGTTAGTTCAAAAACACATCCAGTGATACGAACCCACTGCCAAGGAAACTTGTTGTTACATTGCATAGACACTAAATCAACCTGAATATCAGTAAATTATTATCTGAACAGATCGGATCTGAGTTGTTCACTTAACATTATAAAAAAAAATAAAATAAAAATAGAAAAACAGTGAAAAATATATAAAAAAAATAGCAAAATCGAAACTAAAAAATAATATAAATAAAATCGAAACAGAAAACTAGCTTGTACCAAAGGAACTTAATTGTGTGTAAATATAACTTTTTACTGTAGAATATGGCAGACAGTGACTCTGAAAAAGAATTAAACAGACAACATAATGATACAGAAAAGGAGGAGGACCGACCAGGGATCGATACTGAGGAACTGGATCAGCAGCATGAACATGATATACATGACGGGGCAGCATCAGTTCTGTCGTCCATTGACGATATACCTGAACTGGAAGACGCCCCTGAACAAGAGCCACAATCGAGACCTACTATGGAGAGCGAGTACCTAGGAATCCCCATTGATCCACAGGTTAAAGGAGATATTAGCGGTAATGTAAGCTGTTCTATCCTGTATACATCCCCACATATGAAACCACAGACATACAATGGAGACGAAGATTGGGAGTCTTACCTCAACCATTTTGAACTATGTGCTAAGCTGGGAAGATGGTCTTACCAGAACAGAGTTTTGTATTTAGCTGCTAGCTTAAGAGGGAATGCTCAAGTCTACTACATGACACTGATGCCAGCAGAAAGATCATCTTATCACACATTGGTAGTAAAATTAGGTCTTCGTTTCAGTAACACTCGTCAACAGCCAATGTGGATATCAAGGCTTGAAGCAAGAGTGCGCAGACAAAATGAGTCTATAGCTGAGTTAGGGGATGATCTACGCCGTATGTCCCAGCGAGCCTATAGTAATTTGAACAATGAAGCCAAAGAGATGCTAGCTCTGAACCAATTATATAAATCTGTGTCCCCTGATTTGAAATACAAATGCATTTCTAAGAATTGTACTTCTGTAACTCAGGCTGTGTCTATAATAGAACTGTATGAAGGTATTCTTGGAGAAGTCTCATCCAAGAATCTGGTCCGTCAAGCCACTGCAGAGCCAGACAGGAATTCGCAGGCTAAGGAAAGTTTCAGCTACAATAGAGATGACAATGATCTGCAAGGCATCCTCAGAAAACTTCAAAACTGTATAGACATGTTGAACAGACAGTGTAATACCCAAACACGTGGCGATCAGGGCCTAGGGACAGGAATGGCCAGCGTCGTTGCTACATTTGTTTCTCTCCACGTCACCTGCAAAGAGACTGTCCACATAGGGAAGGAAACAGAGGGGATCAGCGAATGTTTCAGCAACCATATCCCCAACCACATCAACAATCCATGGGGGAGTATATGTACTGTGGTAATCAACAAGAACACTATAATGGGTCAAAGTCAGAGATATTTAAGTGATATGTCATCATACATACATGCCAAAATTCAAAGTTCAAAAAAAAAAAAAAAAAAATCTGTGAGATTTAAATGAAATCTGTGAGCATAATCTGTGAGTTTAGAAATAATGATCATAAATCTGTGAGATGGGAAATTTGGCACCAAAAGTTTTACAGTTTTATTTAATTGCAAAGCATATAAGTTACACTAAGAAGTGAATCATGTTTGCTTTTCATTAAATAATTTGTCAGCTAATTTGAACTTTCTGTGTGATTTGAAAATCTTATCGAAAGTAGTTCCGAACGGGTCAAATTTAATGAGATTTTATATCACAGTTAAAAATTGTGGCATGTATGGGAAACATAGACACTAGGAACAAGGGGAAAAGAGAATGAACAACAAGTTAAACAATTTATTGAAACACAAGCATTCAAATAAATCATCATATAAAAGTTTAATCACATGAACATTGAAAATTCTCTAGATATAGGTATTTGACCCTTCTTGTTTCTGGATACAGCACACAGTGAGGACCTAGATGGGTGTCACATATAGTGGCCTTTCATCAGGGTCTGCACTGTTTGCTAGATGAAAACAGTCTTTTAGGACAGAGGTGCATCATTTTGTAGAAATTTTGACCAGCAGCCCTTTGAGAAAAAAAATTGATTATTCTGTGCTAGTGGCCATCCATCAAAAATGGAAGGGGTTAAGATTAATTGCTCAAGATAGTTGTATGATTCATTGATTATATGCAGCCAGCCTGTCCAGTAAAGCAACCATCATTATGACATGTTCAAAATTGTCTGCTTGAAACAGTGTTTGTTTAGAGCAGGTATATTTGAGAAAGAAAATTGAACTGAAGGTTATAAAAGTTGCATCTCTGGATCAAGTTATTTTTAAATACAGTGGTCTTAAGGCCAGGTTCGGCTGTATCTATGTATGCTCAGTTATGATAAACTGGACAGTTTCCTCTGAAAACTGTGACAAAGGTAATTTATAAGATACTGCATTATATAGAACATTTTTTGCAAAATATTTTAAGAGTCTGCCCTAAATATCTAATTATCAGGTATATTTAATTGAATGGAATCATCTATCCTGTCTGTCTTTATCTCAACCATTTTATGCATACAGTGCCTGCAGAAAATGGATACGAAATGCCTTTAAATGTGGTTTAATTATAATATTTCCGGATGTTCATGATAATATTTATAAACTGGCTATTGAGACAATAGTGCAGGTTGAGCTTTAAGGAAGGAATACTTTAAAGTGCAAATTTCACTATTGATAGCAAATAACAAATGGATGACATTACGGGTTAGTCTGGCAGATTTTGACCTGTTGAATGAAATGCAATTAACTACTTAAAATGTCATTATTGTCTGATGTTAACTGTTGTTAAGGTTCAAATTTTAAGTGTCCAAACTCTATCTTGTGACAAATATTTTGGTGGTATGATTGTGTATGGAACTGTATATATTGAAAGTTGTTAAAAGTAAATGTATTCAAATTTAAATGGCAGTAATAGCATTAAGGTTATTTTGGTCTGTGTAATATTGGGGTCAGCACATAAAGTTTCTGTATTCAGCAGTATTGAGTTTAAAAGAAATTGTGAAATTTTGAATTGCGGTATGGTAACAATCAGTCCGCATCTAGGACTGTAAAATGTGACAAATGGTTATGTAGAGTGGTCAGTGTTTAGGATCATTAATATGCTATTGTCGGTTCGGGACTGCACCTGAGCAAAGCCATGCGCATGGTGGAAACTTTTGCAGTGAGATCTGGCCTGATCAACCAGAGATGCGTCACTGTAGGTTTGAAATCGCTGTAGGATGCACGATCACTTGGTGGTATTACCCCCAGCTAGGGCAAGTGAGAAGACTGTGTAAACTTGGTGATGAATATACCGTACCTGAAAAAGGGTAGATAAATGTTAGATGTAATGTCTAACTGAGACGGCAGTTGAACTGCGGCAATAGTTGAGGTATTTAATGATGTAAACACTTTGACTGTGACTATAAACTGATTTGTAGCTGACTGTTATAACTTTAAAATGATGAAAAGACTAAAAAAAAATTGAAATCGAAATTGCAGATTTTCAGATAAGCATGAAAATGAGTAAAAGGCAGCTTAAGGGCCGGGTTGCTGAACCCCTACAGAACTTGAGCAAGAAAATTAAGCCTTGCTATCTCTTATACTAAATCTGGTTTTCATGTAGTTCATTCAATCCTCCAGTAGCCATTATAGCGGAGTATAATGTTTAAAGGTGGGGAGAATGTAATACCCGTGGCTATTACTGCTATTTATCCATCAAAACAAGGCATGTCGGATTTAGGTTACACACGAGCACATGTGTCTTTCCATCTATAATCATTCTTGCTGTGAATATTTAATTATTAATCAAGTTGTTTCAAGTGGTAAAATAAGCAATAAATGGGGTCTTTTATTGCAGCCTGTGGCTTTTGGAAGCGGAGCATTGAAGACCGGGGAATGAACTATTTTTGCCTGTGTCATTGCGAGCGTTCGTCAGCGTCTGTCATAACAAACACTACGAATACTCTCAAGTACGGATAGTTTTGGACTGCGCCGTTCATTCCTTCATTTAGAATAAAGTCTGGGCTTTCTGCTCATACTAAGGATAGATCGGAAAGACTCTTGTTTAAGATAATTATGAGCTTGATAATGAAAGTTCACAAGGCGCCATGTTTTGAATGTAAAGAAATGTCTATCCAGCGATAGAAATTCTCTTACCTTCAATTGTCCATTAGTTAATCTATTTCACAAAGCCTACACTTTCTATCCTGCTACCAGAAGGTCTAAAGTTTATTTATCCACCAGGATAGACCGCATATTCCTCAGAGATAAACCAGAATTTGATATCACAAATGTGAAGTGGGTAGACATCCGCCATTGTTGTACAACTTAGCTAGAGAAATCTATCAGTCTATCCGTGCAGCGATTGGCTGATAGAGATTTCTACACCTCTTTCTGGTAGCTGATTGGCTGGCTGGAGCTGGGCCGAGACTATAAATAAGAGTCGATCATGCATTTCGAGCATCAATCTCAGATCGGTCAACTCGAGCAGACAACAAATTCTACTTTCACTTTTGTGCACCAAGGGAAGCAACTCTTTAGATTTTAGATATGCTCATTTGGATAGCTTCCCTTGGATTGATAAAAATCTTTTGAAACTAAATTACTTACCTAGATTTACAAGTAAACTAAATCTAGATCTATTTCAAACTCTAAATCTACTGTGAATCTACTTTATCCTGGGAGGTTGTTCGACGTATGTGATATGAGCTCGGCCTGACAATAGAAAGCTACATAGACTTAAGAAATACTGAAACTGATCTACTGTGAATAGTCTAAATTTAAGTGAATAAATGAAATACAAGTTAAATGTAGTTGCTATTAATTACTGATAACACATAGAGAGATAACCTTCCACTACTACAAGAATACACACATTCCCCCAACTAAAGCTTACGGGAAGCTCACAGTATGCAAACTGCATGGTTAAGCTAAAAATTCTTTGATTAAGTTGTTGACCGTGGCTGTCTTCATGTTGACATAGAGGAGAAATGGAGTGTTCAATTGCCAAAAAAACTTTTGATTCTTTTCATCTTATATCAAAGCTGTTATAAACATCTTCAAACTAATTAAAATATAAATGGATAACGTATCTGATGAACAGTTTATATCACACTAAAAAGTGTGACTTTTTGAAATGATGGTACCTTTACTCGGACCTTGTCTGTGCAAGGTCTACCAGACATTTTGAAATGACATAATTTGCAGAGTCTCAACGAAGCCTTGGACCTTCTTATAGAATTTAAATTTTGTGTGAGCGATTATTACTTTCTGAACAGGAGCAAAAATTGTATGGTGGCTACTTATAACTTCGGTTCAGTGTACATTGACAAATTTGCTTGCAGAAAAAAAGTTTATATATTCCTGTTTCAATCTCGAGTAACAGGCACGTTTGTGACGTCATTAATTTTATGATAAACGTCATTTTGAATTATCTACTGATGGTGCAATAATGAACATCGCTATGTCTTTTTCTTTGCGTTTTGCTTAAAACATGCTTAATATGCCATAAGGAAGTTTTCAAAACGCTCCGTCCTCTATTTACAGTTATCACATTTCATATCATTTTTCATTTTTCTGTTTCTTAATGACATGTTTTCATTAAATAAAATATGTTCAATCTGTCAAGTCCTCAAGACCAGGTGAGTTATTTTATTGTAAACAATGCCTATTTTGGTAAAACTTAAAGTTAACGTTCAAATTAAGACTAAAACTGCAATGTTATGGCAACAAAATTAATTATAAGTTCTATAACCCCTTCACTTAAGGCAGTTTTGACTTATAAAAATGCTTCTAAGCATTTAAAAATTACCCACTATCCTTCAATGATTTGTTGCAACAACTCTGTATGAGCGATCAACATATTGTCGTTGAGTTAAAACTAGTTTAAATGTTGCCTCGTGCATTTTGTTAGAGAAAAGTTTGAATGGAAACTAAAAGGTGGTGTTTTGTTTACCATCTATTTGCAAACATAAAGAGACTTTAGTGAAAATGATTCGATGTAAATTAACAAAATCATGTCCGATTTTCTCAACTTTTACAGAATTATTATATAATTATAGGGGGATACTTCCTTAAAAATTTCAAGAAATTTCACCGATTTATCGAAGCACTATACGCTTGTCTATATCACTGGTATGTTCGAAGCATTGAGTTTGTTAGTATACTAAAGTGACCCTTATTCAAAGGGCTATAACTCGATTAGTATACTGTATTTTTCTTTAGGGCTGGTGCCAGTTTAAAGGTGGCATATAATCCTTAAAAGAAATGTATACCATTTTGTCGTAGTATATATGTGACGAAAATTATGAAGCTACTTGCATTCATATTTGAACAGCCCTCGTATTCTATGAGTGTTGAGCTATTGACTGAACACCATTTTGAGTTTCTAAGCTTAAAAAGAGGCTACACTGGCTCGCCCGAGTCTACATAGTCAAAATGCCAATTTGTTGGAAATCACACTTCCTGACTCATTTGTCAGTCATATTATTTGTCAGTTATCTTATTTCACATTGTTATATACCTTATAAGTGTTTACTATAGAAAATTGACGCGTTTTAATCACTGACAGTTGTACATTTCATCTAAATTTAATGTGTCGCAATGCGACTGATCGTTGACCAATCACTGGTCGTGGGCTTCATTCCCATTACTACATGGCTGCAGAGGGCTTCATTGCCATTTAAGCTCACTCTAGGACACCGTCTGCAAGTTAAGATGAAGCTAATGTTTTATGGAGGAATGACAAAACTATTTCAATAACCTCCCGGTCTCCTGTTAACCAAACTAAGATCGGAACCAGTTGGGGCGTGGCTAGACAGTGACCCAATAGCTAAAAATACCAATTTGGGTCACTGTGACCTTCACCTCGTTTCTTGAAAAATTGTGTCCGGACTATATCTCCTATATTTGGTGTATGGATGCAACAAGGGGTGTGGCATATCAATTTTTGGTCACTGTGACCTTGAATAAACCTATCCGGAGCATATCTCATTATTTGAGGTAGGGGATCCTAAATTTGGTGTTAAGATGCATCTTGGGATGTCGGAGTGTCACATACCATTTTGGGTCACTGTAACGACCTTTTTTTCTGGAAAATTCGGTGTACGAAGCGTATCTCCTGTATAAGTTGATGTAGAATCTCAAATTTGGATGCATCTTGGGGTGGCAGAGTGTTACATACCATTTTTGGGTCACCGTGACCTTGACCTCATTTCTACAAATGTGTCACATGCTAGACCAATTCCAAGAGGGGCATTTGACACATTACTCTGACATATCTTGTTTACATTGTACTTTTTAAATAACACAGTAAATTACATTGCATAATATTTTCCAACAGGTTAGCAGAAACACATTTTAACCCTTAAAGCGCCAAGAAAATAATACATCTGAAAATGTCGTCTGCTGCATATAATTGCCTAGCATTACTGATGAATTAAGTATAGAAGCAAACAGCGTGGACCCAAAAAAGGAGCAGTCTGATCTGGGTCCACACTGTTTGCCATAGACTTCTTAAACATTTCAGCAGACGAGAAAAGCAGACGACTTTTGTTGCGATTGGCGCATGAAGGGTTAATGCTTAAATATAATCTGGTATGGGTAGAATAGACATGCATACAAAACAAACACCAGCTACAGTTTTATTTTATTACTCTTAAACAGTGATCTATGTTCCATTTTTAATGAAATCAGTAACATAATTCAGCCTCTAGACCTAAATATGTCTCTAGTACAAAGAACCCTTTACATTGCAAATAAATCCCACTTTAGAACCATGGATAAAAAATAAAGCACCACTTCCCTAGATACACCTGCATCCAGTTGTTCAAAGCATGTTAGCCAGAATAAATTCAAGAAAAACTGGGTAATAAAAATAAATTGGCCCCAACGCAAGAAAATCTATCTTCACGATATCTGACGGAGTCAGGCTGAAACCAACCTGCTCAGCTACAGAGACTAGCTAGAATCTTGAAATTAAAATATGAAGCAAGTTCAGATATCATACTTTGCAAGAAGCGAAAACCAAGGCGCTGATCAGTCTGTGCAGATGAACAGGCCGGTCTGTGCCTTTGTTGTTTGCACTTTGCACCCAACAAGGTTAGATTTTCTCGCATCACAGCTCTGTTAAATATGAATTGGTTTTGCATGCAAATATTAGACAATTTTTTTTATTTACCCGGTTCCACAGCTGATAAGAGTGGCAATTGAAAACTGCTGTATGAGCTGACTATCATGGACAATTGAGCCTTACAAACTGCTTTCAAAATTGGGCCTGCCATGATAAACAGCATTTTTGAGGCATTTGATGACCAATTGGCCATGCTTGTCGACTCTCACATCAGCTTTCAATCATCGTCTACCTATTGTGTGTTGGCTAACAAAGCTCCAATACTGGAGATCCAGACCAAAGTTAAAAGTAGGAAAACTGTTTTTCATATTTCATTGAAGCTTGTGTCACAGCATGCAAAAACTTTACTATTCAATTAGATTCAGGGCAACTCTGAATGTTATATGCCCCTATATTTACATGGTTAGATTTTCATAAACTCCCTTGGATTTCTAACAAGTTACCACAGCCCCAAGTAGCTATTTACAATAACTAAAACCCAAAAATATTTGTTCATATTTCTTATGACATCGCATTAAAACAACTTTTCTAAAGCTATGATAGCGAAGCATAGTCAGTTTTTTTAAACCCATATCAAACTGCTTCATTTATGTAGGTCCAAATATCACACCAGGTAGGCAGCAATCGAAAACGTTAATACTATCAACGAACGTAGATAAAAATCGTTAGAAACAGAGTTTTCGATTGCCATTTGTCTCCCGACCAGCGACAAATGGCAATCAAAAACACTGTTTCTTGGTGATTTTTGATTCATGTTCGTTGATTGTTAAAAGCATTTTCGATTGCCACTTACCAGGTGTGAATATGCAAAACATTTAGGAGTAAAATTACAATTGCATTGGTCTAAACATGTCTTGGGTGCTCAAAAGAACCCTCTCATTGAGACGGCTCTTTTCAGTACCCACAACATGCTTGGATCTGAAATTAAGCCATTAATAATTACTCCTCTTATCTGGAGGCCTGCATTAAGGACATTTCATGCTGGGTCTACTCTTTGGTTGTTTCTGCTCGTCTTCATTGAATAATTGTGCCGAATAATATTTGATGAACATGACAAAAAGAAAGGATAAAATCTAGCAAACAAAAGCACAACATTTAGGTTTTTGTCCATGGCACATCTGACTATAAATACAACAGCACTTTGCAGACAGTAGCACTTTTTTATCAACTAATGATAAATAGTTTTGAGAGACATGATTTCTCATTTCTGGGATCAGTGTCAGAACACTGGTATTTGATCAGTTCTAACACTATGCAACAATAAGCTTCTACAGTAAATTCTCCTAAGGTTAATCTCATTTTGTCTGAGTTCAAGGAACCAGTAATCATAACCTTTAGATTATGGGACTTTGTTCAGATATTCAAGCAAACGTTTTTGAGTGTAAAAATTGTAAATATTTCCATGTCCAACTTTTTAAACCTGTGTTTTGGGTGTTCAAAAGGATTGTCTCATTGAGGTAGTTCTTGTGAGCACCTACAACAGATAGGGTTTGGTTGAGAAATAAGTAAATTATTTTTTCTTACACTCTCTTATTGCAAGGTCATGGATTAAGTGATAACCCTTGTCCTATTAAATAAATTAATATGCCGGTTTCATTTCAGCTTTCCAGCCATTTCAGTTGCATAATTCCAGCACAGAAAACAATGTACATCCTTTTTGAGCGTAAAAATGTTAATATTTTCTTACCCATCAGTTTTAACATATGCTTTGGGTGCTCAAAAGAACCGTCTCATTGAGACGGTTCTTTTGAGTACCCACAACACATGTTTTGGCTGAGAAATAAGAAAATTATTTTTTGGTACACACTCTTAACAGAAGGCCTGCTGTTTTCAATGAGTAAAGTACTCATAAATTTCATGGCAGACTCACTGAAATTTCAACAATTTATTGTTTTTCCATTGATTGACTGCAAGAAAAAATTGACAAAGAATTACTTGCTCGCAATTGTAGATGAAACATTGTTTACAAAAGAGGAAATATTCAGTTAATTACGATAAGTCTTAACCTTTCTCTTGCTGTAAACAGTATAGAACCACTTCAGCTGGCATCTGCAAAAGCCAACTGATCAGGATACATGCTGTTTTCCAGTGTGAGATAGAACCATGTGACCAAACTGGCTGGGAATGTAAAGCAAAAGGAAAATGATAAAAATATTTTTTACTAATTAGCTGGTTGCTGGTGGAGCAATAGTTCAGGCCAATGAAGTGTTTCTGTTTGTTCTAATGAAAGCACATTATCTATGTATTATGTAACAGCAGGGATGTGATGTCGTCTAAGTTCTACCTAGAAGCTCATAACAGTAAAAACAAACTTGACGAGCACGCTTTACCTACACATATATCACATTTACTCGTGTTTTAAACTTGTTATTTCAGTCTTTATTTTACTGCCGTTTTACGAATTTTTGACGAAATCTTCTCCCTTCTTGATATTTGCCATTAGTTCTGGCATAGCATCAGCAATGAGTTTGTTCTCATAGTCAATGATCTTGCCTATACCAAGGTTCTTTTCCACTCCATTTCTCTGAAAGATACAAACACATCTATAGAATTAGATAAACAAAATTTACGAGCGTAAAATTATCAATATTTTCTTACTTATCAGTTTTAACATGTTTTTGGTGCTCAAAAAGAACCATCTCATTGAGATAATTCTTTTGAGTACCCACAACATATGCTTTGGTCAAGAACAAGAAAATAATTTTTTTTGCAACTACATGACATGGCAGACCTCAAGATAATAGTCACTAAGTGTGTAATTAACATTATATTACCTGTGTAAAATGGCCACTCTCATTACGACCGAAAATTGATTTTCAAGACCAATGTTGCTTAATGCAGGTCAAAAGTAATGCAGAATAATACTTTCGACCTTCATTAAGCTACCATTTGTCATTGTTTTGTCTATTTTTGAGTAGCCATTTTACACAGGTTCTACTGTACATGTATTTCTTAACCGAAACATATGTTGCAGGTACTAAAAATAACAGTCTCAATGACCAACCAAAATCTATGTAAATTAATGGAAAACAAAATAACCATTTTATGCTTAAAATATTTACTTTTCTAAACCTACAACATGGTTGAATGATTTCAGGATTATGTATGAATCCAGAAGTCCTGGATCAGATGGACCTTAACGCGAGAAAACCAGATTTTTCAGCATGCAAATAAAAAGGCGCAAACCAGCCTGTGCATCTGCGCAGTCTGATCAGCCTCTTTGTTATTCGTTCTCTGGATAGACTTAAGTATAATAGCTAAACTAGCCACAGGCAAAGTTTCAGTAATCAGGCTATTCTCTGTAGCTGAGCAGACTGGTTTGAGTCTCACTTAGTTCAGAGATGATTCTAGACTGGGCAGTTGCGGGAATCCTGCAAATTGGAGATTTTTGCGCATTTGAACGGCTTGGATGGGGAGGGAGAACTCGCACAAAAAAAATAATCCTGCAATTTAAAACACCTTATGTACAATTACTTTTTGCTGTGGAGTGTAAAATAAGTCAAACAAATCATTTATATGTTTTTTTTCATTTCCCTTGCTAAATTAGAATATATTTGTGACGGTTTTGCAAAAGTGTCGGCCGTCAATTGGCTACCAAGACAGTCCAAGGGAAGTAACCAAAACAGGTTTCATACTTTCTTCCCTTCATCCCATTGCGATGTATTGGCCATTTGTGCTATCCCTCTCGAAAATATTGTGCAATAAAATGGTGTCGTCCACAAAATTTGTGTTCACGGATTTCTTTAAGAAATTAGACACTGGGGTTGATCAGAATACATCGAATAGGTCTGATTTGGAGAACACACATGTTGCGTATTTACCAAAATGAATTTTCAAAAAAAGCAATTAAAATTGATCAGGTAGGGTAACAAAAAGCGAAAGAAATTCAGTATACCCAATACAATCAAATAGTCATGGGTATCAAATTTTATCACTTTGCCGTCCTCAGTTCAATTTTAACTCTAAGTCGCTAAATGTTCAACCAAATGACTGGTTTTCAGCATTAATTCAATATTATCTGAGAGGACAAAGTCAATTTTGAGCAACATTTATGTACATAGCAGCAATAAGACGTAAAGTTTTAACATTTACAAAAAAAAAACAATTTCAAGTTCCATGCGTAGCTACTTCCGCAAAGTGCTCAGATTTGGCGCATTTCCGGTTATCTTGTGTGTATTTTTGGTCTTTCTGTTTGCATTTCGGTCCCTTTATTCTATTCTATTCGTTTAATTCTGTTAATTTCTGTGGGTCGATTTACTTGTGGCAGGGCATGTATAAGATTCTACAATTTCTCTGTTTACTTACCCCTAAGAGAAGTGGCGTTGCGAAGTATGTGGCGTCTGTCTCATCGGACTGAACATATGCACATTCAATTTTACCAGCTGCTCCAGACATGGCTTCAAGAAGATTTTCTGTGAACGATGCAGCTGCAAATGCCATTGACAAAGTTGCTGATCCCTGGAAGAGAAAACAAAGTGCTACAGGTAAACATTTTGAAATCATATTCATCGGGCCATGCTTTAAAAACATTTGATCTGTCACTTCCAACTGGATTAGAAATTTTGGAAAAAAGCATTTGAACCATCAAAATTGGGAAAACTTTAGGCAGGCTAAATTTAATACTATCTAAAAGAATTAAATCTCCATTTTAAAGGGATTTAAGACCATAACAAACGAGGCAAATTTGTCCATTTTCATCCCCATCAGACCTCAACAAATTCAAGAGACACACTTTTCTAAGTGGAACCTTCAAGAATAATTTTATGTGGCCTCTTAAAATACCACTGATAATGACTACAAAGAGATAATTATCTGCTATTAAATCTTTAATGCTCATTTTGGACCAGTAAATAGTATACTGCAATCTCAAATGTATTATCTCTCCCAAGTGTATTGCATAGATAGTACAAATTGGATAATTTCATACCGACAAAAATTAAGCTATTTATTTTTTTACAACAAACTGTGCATTAAGACTGGCATTATTCCCCCCCCCCCCCCCCCCCCCCAAGATTTCTAGTTAGGCTTTGGCTATTCGATGCCCATGGATGCAAAATTTCATTGCCAATATACCTTTGTAAAAAGTTTCAAAAATGGAAAACTGTGTCTTATCTGTTAACATCTGTTTGAAGAAATTTTATATGAACATTTTGAAAAAAAAGTTGCACAACCTTAGTGTCCATAGGACTTTAGGTCAAGATAAAGAAATTTTTTGAGCCTAAAATTGTAAATATTTTCTTACCCCTCAGTTATAACACATGTTTGGGTACCTTTGAGTACCCACATCATATGTTTTGCTTGAGACATAAGATTTTTTTTTTATTTATATGAGGCATGTAGTTGTCGCCCGATTCATTCAGCTATATGATAATTGAATAAAAAAAAAGCTTATCAACCAACCCTTCTCTTTTTGATAATGGTTGATAAGGGGAAACCAGCCTTTTTTTTTGATGGCCTAAATATTAAGTTAACACTTAGCCTGCCTGTCAAGGCTTTAGGCGTCTGCTCTCTCATCTGCTTATTTTCTTAGGTAGCCAATATTGCAAACAGTATGGACCTAGATCAGACTGCATACTGTTTGATTCAGTGAAAAAATTAAATCGGAAGTGTGATTGAATACATGCGCGGATCCAGAAAATTTTGTCAGAGAGGGGGTCCAACTTTGACTTCTTTTTTGTTTTTTTAGTTGATCAGGGGTGGGCAGATCCAAACAGAACTATAAGCGTGCCATCATCAGCGTGCCAGCAAAACGCCAACATTGAATGCTGACTTGGTAGCTTCGTAATTTTCAGGGGATCTGGACCAGAATTGCTAAGAAACCCTATATTTTTGTGATTTTCCAGGGGGGGGGTTCGGACCCATTGTCCCCCCTCTGGATCCGCACATGAAATATATGCAGCAGCAGGGTTTTACAGGACGCAATATCCTGCGTCTTATACGCATAAATCATTAGGTAGGACCCCTCAATTTACCTTACCTGCGTCCGCTGGGACGCAGACGTGTTTGTTGTGCTTTTCATTAAAATCCCAAATTCCAAAGTTATTTCGTAACGATTTGGTTTTTCCCATATTTACAGCCTATCTATAAATAAATAGGACAGGTGCTGTCGTGTAACCAATAATATCGGGAGGTGTGTCAAAACAGTCCAATCAAATTCGCGTTGCTATGGCGCTTTGAAATCTAATCATGTCTCGCTCCCGTTCTGATTTATAAATCAACATAGACGCTTGTCAACTATTGGGTTTTCTTACGGTCAAGCGTGTAAATGACTGGAAAAAGAAACGGCTGCTAAAATGTCGAAACAGAGCGATCTGAGAAACTTTTTTGGCAAAAGAAATGCAGAAACGGACCAAGAACCATCCTCTAGCGCCTGTTCAGAGTCAGATCGGTCCAAATCTTCTAAAAAAAAAAGCCCCCCCCCCCCCCCAAAAGATCAAATTCCTATCTAGCTGGCTAGGTCGCTCCGGTCGCTACAAATGGTTAAAATGCGAAAATGACCTGATGTTTTGCGACACCTGTTTGACAGCTAAGGCCTGTTCGAATCCCTTCACGGAAGGATGTACTACCTTCCAAAATTCTACGCTTATATAAAAAGATGGGACCCCCATTTTCAATGATGGGACCCCTATCATAATCAAAGTTGAGTCCCAGGGACCCCCACACATTCAATTTGGTGTAAAACCCTGCAGCAGGTTTAAAAAGCAGACATTTTCAGGACAAAAAAAATGCCAGGCGGAAAAACTTACTGCGCCAGCTTTAGCCTCAACCACTTCTGTTCCAGCATTCTGTATCCTCACTGTTAATTTCTCTCTCATGTCTTGTGGGAAAGAAACATTGGGCGTTGTCTGTGAGATGAGAGGGATGATAGTGATACCGCTGTGTCCACCAATCACAGGTACATTCACTTTGGAAACGGAGAGATCCTATCAAATAAAGAATAAATAGGTTTACAGGGTTTTCATTAAGAGGCAGCTGGAGGCCAAAATGACTGCCTCAAACCATTTTCTGGCCGCCTCAAATGTTTTAACTAGCATTAAAATCTATAAAAAAGCTTCAAATCTGACCTCCTAAAACTGGTGTCTGGCCTCTTGCAAAAAATCTTATCGAATACCCTTGGTTTAGATAAACAAAAATTTTCAGCGTAAAATTGTAAATATTTTCTTACCATCAGTTTTAATATATGTTATAGGTGCTCAAAAGAACCGTCTCATTGAGACGATTCTTTTGAGAACCCACAACATATGTGCTGGTTGCGAAATAAGAAAATTAAATTTTCGTTACACACTCTTAACTAAAGTCCTGGATTAGTTTTTAAAATGATTTCAAGCATTTATTTGAAGGCCATCACGATATCTAATATCAATCATATCTTTACATGTATTTCACATTTGGTTGCAACAAATTTAGTACAAAATTTAAGTCCTATTAAAAACAAATGTACCTAGCCAGGTCTGCTTTGTATACGTTTTCTATTTAGCAAACTGTAAGTAAAGACTATCAAATTTAACGCTAGTTAACTTGCTAAAATGCTTATAGTTTTCCTGAAAAAGCTGAAAATTTTATAACTTGTTAAAGTAGTAGTTAGAAGTCATGCACTTGTTGACTTGCTAAATGCGAGTAGTTTTTCCTCAAAGATGCAGAAAAGGGGGGGGGGGGACATTATTTTTTTTGGTACCCCACCACCCCATGAAATTACATTTCAACAAACACCACCCATGTTATCAGAAAGGTTCATATATATGCAAACCACCCACAGAATTAGAATTCAACCCAGACCCAACTATTTATTGATGAGGAATCCATTATGAAATTTCAAAACCCTAACTTATTTTATTTTTGAACGGACACACACATACATGGCAAGCCCAAAGCAATACGCCCCTTATTTTCAAAGTTGGGGCTAGCATAAAAATGTCCGCACCAGCCACCAACAGAAAAATATATTGGCTGCTGTCTTCCTCTGCAGGTAATTTTTTCTGGAATAGCCCTAAAGAAAAGTTACAAAAATTATTTTAAACCTTGAAACCACAGGAACTTGTCACAAACTTTTTCTATGAAAAAGTAGGTGTGTGTATCTGTAAACATAGACAAGGACTGTAACGCAAGTTGTTAAGGTACCCTGTTTGACTCATCAAAACAGCCCGAAAACTCAACTTTTTAAGCAAAACTATAGTGCCCCGGATTCAAGAGAAACTAGCCTATCTAACGATACCAACCTTTTGTTCCGACGTTGAATAAGTCCCATGAAACAAACAAGAACAGCTCAGATTTTAGCGTCTGTTTGAAACTCGTTCGTTTGCACTTTCCTCTGGAGACTGTTAAAACACAGTTCAATCGCTTTTTCCTGATTTCGAATGATGAGATGCCGCTAAATGTGGTAAGTCTTGGTTTTCAATAACTTTTTTCTACATGCAGTCGTCAAAATCTTGAGAGTTTATTCCAAATGAAAGCCAATCGGCGACTTTTTTAAAGAAATTACGCCGACCTTTTCTACCTGCACTCCATGTTTGCATAAGTTCAGGTCTGAAAATTTCGCGATCACTGATTGGCTAATCCTAAGCTGAGGTTACAAATACATCACATGGAAAAGGCAAAATCCGTTGGGAAAATCCCCATATTGACGTGGTGTATTTTCGGAGTGCTTCAGTTTACATCATTACACTCAAGATTGCATTACTTCCCTAGATATCAAATCGCAAAATCATACCATGTCGATGACGTCACATGACTATAGTGAATGGGATTTCCAAAATCATGGAGGTCGGATAGAAAAAGGTTGGCGTAATTTCTGTAAAAAGTCGCCGTTTGGCTTTAATTTGGAATAAATTCTCAAGAACTTTGTGACTGCATATAGAAAAAAAACTCTTGAAAACCAGGACTTATCACTTTGAATCGGCATCTCTTTGATGAAAGTCAGAAAAGAACGATTGAACTCTGTTTTTACCATCTCCAGAGGAAAGTGCAAACGAACAAGTTTCAAGCAGACGCTAATATCCGTGTTGTTCTTGATTATTTCATGGGACTTATTCAACGAAAGAACAAAAGGTTGGTATCGTTAGACAGACTTGTTTCTCTTAAAGCCAGGACACTATAAGTTTGCTCATATAAGTTGAGTTTTCCGACTGTTTTGATTAGTCATATAGGGTACCCCCACAACAACCGTTACAGTCCTTCTCTATTAAAGTAAATATAGGCCTACTTTTTCTATTCTAAGGGTTTGTGACTAGTTCCTGTGGATCAGCCTGCACATAAGCCCAGTCTGATTAGAGCCTCTGCTAGTCGCTTGAATATTCTACAAGTGTTAATCTAGACTGAACATCATCTGCAGTTTCTCAGCTTAAAAGAAGACTACACAGGCTCGCCCGAGTCTATACAGTCATGTCAAAATGACACATTGTTGGAAACCACATGTCATAGCTCATATATATAATTTTTTAATTGCACTATCCAGGCCTCCAGATAAGAGTGCATATTGGAAAATTATTTTCTTATCCAAACATATGTTGTGGGTACTCAAAAGAACTGTCTCAATGAGACGGTTCTTTGAGCACCAAAAACACATGTTTTGATTAATGGGTAAGAAAATAATCAAAATTTTACCCAAATAAAATTTCCTTATCTGGACCTATGACTATCAACTTCAGGATCTGTTAATTTGAAGTAATGCTGGCTGGAATTCACATTTTACACATAAAGAGCATTTAAGGGTATCTCTTAGAAATTCAAGTTTGGTAAAGTTTAGGATTAATCCTGATTTCTGGTACTGTAGTAGCATCTTGTGTTAAACTTGGATTTTTAGATATATTAAAACGCTAAAACACTAATATATCTCTGAATTTATTGTTGCTAGTAATAAATTAATTAGATTATAAATGAGCCGTGACATGTGATTTCCGTGACATGTGATTTCCAACAATGTGGCATTTTGTAAAGCGTAGACTCAGACCAGCTTGTGCAGCCTCCTTTTAAGCTTAGAAACTCCAGATGCTGTTCTGTCAGTAGCTTTATATTCATAGTCAGTGGCCTAAGAGTCATAGAATATTCAAGCGACTAGCAAAGGCTCTGATCAGACTGCGGGTATGCGCAGGCTGCTCTGAGACTTTGCTGGCCGCACATACCACATTGTTAGTAATCTCATGTCACAGCTCAAATAGTATTTTTGACTTGGTGGAGCCCCAAAAAACACATTTCTAAACCCACCTTTGCTCCAGCAATGAAAGTCTTTGCTCTGACTGAATCTAAAGTTGTAACACCAAAAAGACGTTTAGGATCGTATACACCTTTCTTCTTTAAAACCTCTGCAGCAATGGGTACTGTTGAGTTCACCTAAAGAATACAAAAACTAGGACTATGCTGAATCAGGGCTGTGGAAATACCATGCTCGACCAGGGATCAAGCTAGGGGGTGACTAGGGTGAAATAGTCACCATAGGGGCCGAAATTTCGCCCTTAATGGGACCCAGGGAGAAGTGGGAGTCTCCCTAAAAAAAAAAAAAAAAAAAAAAAAAAAAAAAAAAAAAAAAAAAAAAAAAAAAAAATATATATTTAGGGAGACTCATTTTCATTCTGTCACCATACAAATGCAAGCTGTGGTGACATTATCAGACAATCTACTACCACTGCATCGTGTTTCCCCTTCCATTAAATGGCAATAGTATGTGTAATGGCTAATTTGCTTCTAAATTGACAGAAAATGCCGTAATTTTGCGCTATAACTTCTCCCTATCTTAATGTCACTTCTCCCTAATTTTCCTGCAGGGAGAAGTCACTTCTCCCTAAAATTCTGGGCCAGCTTGGTCCCTGCTGACTTGTCTGATCCCATTTCATTCAGGACAAGTTGAAAATTTCTATTTACTTGTCCTTGGCAAGTACAAATGTATAAAGATGATAAAATTTTGTATTTCATATTTTGATTAGTTATTATGAGTTCACATGTTGCATTGAAAACAGTGTGGATCCTGATCAGCTGGCTTCTGAAGAAAATTATAACCCAACACCCTTGGATAAGTACAATAGACTATCCCAAGTTCATTGTATCAAACCAAAAGGAAGAATCCAGTAGCACTATAAACAAATGGTTATAGTTGATATCTGGTTTCATACTGTTTTTGAAAGTGTAAATTGTTTAAGCACAGAAAGGTATATGCTAAACTGTATTATCGGACAAGTAAAATTTTCTTTGGACAAGTACATTATGGCCATTTACTTGTCCCTGTACAAGTAGAAAGCTTTACTATTTCCACACCTCTGGCTAAATGTTCTAAAATTTCCAACACTTTTCTCTTTCTGATCTCAAATGAAATGTAGTTTATCAGAGCTGCGCCATTGGGCCAATCACACATTTTCAGTCATTATGGCCCTTTAGAAATGCACTGGTGTGCCAGCGTTGGCGCTCTTCCAAATTGAGCATTTGTTGTTGTTTTTTAAGTCTGATTTTGTTAAGTTTCTTAATTCAGGGCTTATTTTAAGTGTGTTCCAGTAATTTTTGGCTAGGGCCATTTAAATCAAGCTGTGACAGGTCCATCAGGCCAGTTGAATTGGAAGTGAATCAGAAGTTAGTGTTTCGGCTGAAAACATTGGTTGTGAAAAGCATTGAAATACCATGCTTTCGCTCAGGAACGAAATCATTATTGGAAAAAGCAGTGATTCATTTACAATTTTGGGCTTATGAGTCCTGGGACTCGCTGTTTCCAATATCATTGAGTCCCAACTGCAAAGTTATGAGTCCAAAACACTATTTTTAATGACTAGTCTGCAATTATATTGCATCCCGGGACACGCCGAAATAAAAACTTATGTGCAAAATATGCAGGATGTGCAGGTTACAAAATCACTGAAAAAGGGTCTACTCTGTGCATACCCGACATTCTAAAGATAAGCTCTGTAGAATTTCAATGCGCCCAGTGGCTTCATGAATTGGCAGCATGGATATTATTTATGCCCATTCATGTTGCGCACTTGAACTGTCAAGATGACAAATTGATTTTATCACAATTTTCTTGCATTTATTTTCTCTGTTATTGTCTGGAAACAGCATATAAATTTGGAAAAAATCCACAAAATGGTTGATATTAGTCAAATGAGAGCTTGAAAAAAACAAGACAACCATTTTCCTTCCGGCTTCGATTCGAAGATATTGGGACAAGTTCAGCTTTTGTAAAAGATGGGTATAGGGTTGTGTTTCACTGATGGTAATATTATATGGCCCTCAAAAATTTCAAATGACTCCCAGAAAATGCTGAAGGGGCAAAACATGGCCCTTATAATTTTTAACCTGGGGACAACACTGCCATGACAATGGTTAAAGTTTACCGATGAGAATGGCTACCTACCGGGTTTGTAATGACACCAATCATTGCGTTGGGACAAGCATCTGCACAAGCTGATACCAAATCTCGAACTATGGAAGCATTTGTGTTGAACAAGTCATCTCTTGTCATCCCTAAACAAAACACAAAAATACATAGGTTTAGATAAACAAAAATTTTTAGCATAAACTTGTTAATATTTTCTTACCCACAACTTTTAGCATATGTTTTGGGTGCTCAAAAGAACCGTCTCATTGAGACGGTTCTTTTGAGTACCCACAACATATGTTTTGGTTGAGAAATAAGAAAATTATTTATCTGGTACGCACTCTTAACTAAAGGCCTGTCAATAATACTGGAAATCAAAACCTTTTTATAAGTCTGCTCATGTGAGGATAGGTCTCCAGGGTTTCCCTCAATGGTACCTGTGACTCTCACATCCCTGTGATAAGGGTTCTGAAGTATAAATAAAGGGTCTAGATAAGCTTTTGGGTCAATTGGGTATTTACACAACCTGGTTATCCTAAATTGCATACTTGCAAAAACAATTGCGTATTTTCATATTTTTTTTTACACCACATTTTTTTCTGTGATTACACATTTTCTTACTTTTTCGTGTGAAGCCATTGGGAATGTGCTTGCATATTTATTTACTCCCATCGTCTGCCTTTCTAAAGTATCAAAGTAGCGGATTTAATTGTACCTGAAGCAAATCTAATCCCCTTGTTGACATTCGAGTGTGTTTCACTTTCATCAAAGTGTTTTTCCGCGAAATACTGGACTGGGCACCGATATTTTATCCATAAACTGGAGTGATATTGCGCGCTCGCTAAAAAAACCAATCCCCGACTGGCATTTGTTTATTACCGGAATGGAAACAATATGGACCAAATGGTACGCAATGACATTGCATGTAATTGCATACCGATCGTTTGAATTGCTTTTCGGTACGCACACATTTCATTTTAATTGCTTTTTTAAGGATTTTAATTGTGTATTTACGCAAATACGCTGCTTATCTAGGGTGCTGGTTATAATTTTCAAAAAATATTGTATGCTTTTGTCTGAAGATATTTTTTACCTTTGTAAACAGTGAAGACCTTGATGAAATGTGGCATTTCATCTGGGTCTTCACTGTTTGCAAAAGTAATCTTTTAGGGGTTTCCACGAATACAACGGGTTAAAGTTTCAAGAGAATTATAAATGCTTTCAATGCTCTGCATATGAAATTTATATGCCTACCAAGTATTATCAAAATATCTCAAAGGGTATAAAAAGTTATAGAGTGTACAAGCTTTCGTCTATAGACTAACAGATGCCAGACTGATTGCTATATCCCTGATCTTGTCTGTCATTATAACAATTTAAAACAGTCACATAAGATATTTCTGAGGTTAATTTGGAAAAGGCCCTTCTGAGGTTCTTGGTCTTACCTGGTTTTCTAGGAACACCTGCTGGTATAAGGACTAACTGTGCACCTTCCAGGCAATTGTGTAGCTGGTCTGGTCCTAGGAATCCTTGTGTTTGAGATTTGGTGCAGATATGACTGAGATCTGCAGCTACCCCTGGTGTGTGAGCTATGTCATAGAGGGTGAGTTTGCTAACGAAAGGAGAATTTTTCAACAACAGAGACAGGGGCTGTCCAATACCACCACTAGCTCCAAGAACTGCGACATGGGACTGGCCCTGAAACATACATAAATGCATGATTGAAGATGAAATGATATTTGGCTTTGACAGGCTCATTTGGTACCACATTTGCTCTAATAAACAGTACCAGGCCATCACATAGCTCCTAATATTGTTGGTACAAGACATGAAGTGATACATTGAATAACTTGTTTTCTTTCTTCCTTCATGTTTCCTTACTTAAAAGTTCCCCATTGGAATAGTCTCTCCATTAGTGATAACTGTTTGTAGCCATGACCAAAGAAGATTTGTTACCAGAAAAATGCATTTAAGTCCCTCGGTGACCTAGGCTGCTGTCCGGTCTAAGGTGGTGGTTCTGTTGCTGTTGACTTGTTGTTTATTGTTACTCCCATTGTAGGAGTCTGTACTTGTTCCATATTTTGTTGTATGTTACTTTATGTCCATTCTAGTTTTGCAATCATCTTAATGGAGAAGAGAGAGCTGGTTCTTTGCTTAGTTTGTCATCTTGGTGTCTCATGAGGTTTGTGTGGCTCTTCCTCGAGGTGCCATGGGTTTGTCTGCAGTTTGTGAGTGTGGTACTACCTGATCATACTCACTTGCTATTTATATAAAAATGATTCAGGCCATCCTCAAAAAGTTGTTTTGTTTTCTGTCATGCAACCCCCCCCCCCCTCCCCCCCCAAAAAAAAAAAAAAAAAAAAAAAAAAAAAAAAAAAAAAAAAAAAAGAAGAAAAGATTCATTGCCCTTTTATTGTAGGAGAAATATTTTTTAACTCCTAGTATTAGACATCTTTTCTTTATTTTTAATATATTTTTTGACAAATCAGTGAAAATATACCTACCCATCTCAAAAATCAGTGACAGCAAACAATTTTTTTAGAGGATGGGCTTTAAATAGCTAGGGTGTTTTTTTTCTTTTTATGGAAAAATCAAAACTAGCACTCCCTGGAATAATGATACCCATTGATCAAAAGTCAATAATCAAGGAAATTTATTTAAGATTAGCAATTTTTATGTGTTTCACATAGATCTTGATTCCTGATCTATGCCTTCTTTGTGTGACAAGTATCACTGCTGACAGTGCTGTGCTGAAGGTCAAATGAGTGGTGTAATCAGAACAGCATAATCACAAAAAGCATACAGGATTATATTGATTTCAAAGAAAAAATCAATGGGAGAATAAAGATGTCTGTTTTAACTTTCATTTTAGATCTGCTGTACATGACATTTATCTGGTTTTCATCTTTTTAAGTTAGACCAGACACTGGGAACCAGTCAAGTAACCGGCGTCCTTCACTTTGCACGAACGTTCAGCATAATTTTCAAGGTCTGCTCTCGAGCCTCCCGTCATCAAAAACTTCCCATCAATAAAAGCAGAAGAGCCCAAGTAAGCATTGTCTACCTTATCAGAGAAGAAAAATAAACCGACAGAACATACTTTAGCTCGTGGACATAAATGCATTCAAGCAAAAATGTCATTGAAAAAACATAGCAAAGACACGGGATCGATTTGTCCGTTGAATTCTCGTACAATTTGCAGTCGACATTCGCAAACAGATAATAAGAATTAAACATCATACAACCTTTACTGAAGACGCATATGTTCTGGAATATAAGCATGCCGCAGGCCGAGATAATCTTGAGAACATTGTCGGCGATTTTGTTGTTTCCTTTCGTCAGCGAAGATGGCTTCCAAAACGGAAATTGTGAGTGATGAAGTGCGCATGAGCGAATGGATTTAACGATTCATACGCTCTTGGCAACCTCACATTTTATAAAACCTAAAACTCGACTTTTATTTACAAAGAATTTAATATACTGTAGAAAATAATGTAGATTTTACTTTATATTTAATATATTTTACTTTTTGGGTCATTACCTGCCTGATTAGATCAATGTAGTGCGTGCTCTATACTCTCATGTGGAAGCACTCATTGTTTACAATGACAGTTATTTTCCCTTAAACACATGTTTTCCTGTTTTTGTTTAATTTCTCACTAATTTTGTCATATTTTTGTAAAAATGGATGGGCTAGTGTTACTTGAACCAACTGATTTATATAACATGCTACAACAGGCTACAACATTTTCAAATTTGAGTGATCAGAATTACCTTTTATTGATTGGTAAGCTAATCTTGCATTGCCTGACACTTTGTGTTACAGTCTGTTTGCAGGGAGTATAAGGGAGAGATGGCACAGGGTTTTCAATAAGATTTTTTGCAAGAGGCCAGACACCACTTTTAGGCGGTCAGATATTAAGCTTTTGAATAGATTTTAATGCTAGTTAGAACATTTGAGGCGTCCAGAAAATGGTTTGAGGCAGTCATTTTGGCCTCCAGCCACCTCTTGGTGAAAACCCTGATGACGGGTAATGAATTTTCATAACTGCTCTGCCATGCAGTTAGTTCAATTAAGCCAGTTTTTCTTTTACATTGTGAAAAATCTCAAAAGGTCAGTCGGCATATCCCATGCTTTAGCCCATAATAAATCCACCTCTCACCCCATTACAAAGTGGAGATGCCTGGTAGGGCTACACTTGACCATGCATGCATTTGGTGAGGTGACTTACATGCAAGGAATAATTGCCTGCCTACTGATAGATAATTGGTTGGGCAGATAGATGGGAGTACACTACAATTTTTTCAGGGTTAAACACTACAGTACATTAATGGGGAATCAGAATCAAGTTGTGCATGCATTTCTCATCGATTAGACTCACTGGGCCTCGACGAGAGTAACCTGTCTTCAGGGGTTTGTGAACAACAAAGGCGCAGACCAGCCTGCACATCCGCACAGTCTGATCAGCTCCTAAAGTTGTTATTCCCTTATTGGAACGTATCATATCTAAACTTGCTACAAGCAAATTTTCAAGTTTCTAGCTAGTCTCTGTAGCTGAGGAGACTGGTTTGAGTCTTGCTCTGTCGAAAACCCCAAAGACAGGTTTTGTCGCCTCGAGGCCCATGCAGTGAGTCTAATATGCACAAGTTGATAGGTACAAAGAATCTCAGAGGAGCTATAAAATTACCAACAAAGTATAGCCTAAACAAAGAGAAGATTTATTTCGAATCAGCAAGTATCAGACGGTACAATATACATGTAAGCTCTGATTACTATTCCACAGCTCTTTTGTGACAGTGATGTAAAGGTATATCCCAAAATCGATAGCACTTACAATGACTGTAAGATGATTAAATTTACTGATAACTTAAAAGTAACAAAACATATAATGACCTCACAGTCGGAATCTCCTTGTTTAGTAGTTGCTTATAAACTCATTTATTTTAATTTAGACTACTAACAATTAAGTGTATAAAATCAACAAATGTAAAACATCTGAAAGACATTGCATCAGGGGAATAGAGACACCTAACAAGATTCTGTTTTAAGGAGACATGTGTCTATTCATTCACATCTCTTTGCATGCATTTTTTTGTTGTCATCTGCTGACTGTTTTCTCAAAATTAATGTTTCAAAAAATTCTTTCAGGAACACTATCAGTATCAAACAGTTTGGACCCAGATCAGGAACTGGGTCCACATTGTTTGCAAGTTTTTTTCATAACTTTATTTTTCCATCACAGCATGCATCAAATATAACATATATTAACATATATAACAGTTTGAACCAAGGGTTATATCTACATACAGTGTTTGAATTTCTTGTTATATATAGGGGGGGGGGGGGGGGGGGGGTGTTCAGCTCTTGTGAGAATGGGTCCTATTGCACATGTTGTACAAACGGCCTTGGAATGTACACGGCTCCACGGGCCAGTCCTGTTACTTCAGTTTGTATGGCAGCTAAAAATAAAGACCCTGCATGTTTGCAAGTTTATCAGCAGACAACAAAAGTCACTTCTAGCAAAGAAAATGAAAACATTTCTGAAGAGTTCATCTGACCCGAGGGCCTGAGCACATAGCTTAATTTTTTATTCAGCCTAAGAATAAATCCATGATAACAGAATAAGCTTGAAACTACAAATAAATGCATTAATAGTGACAGAGATATTTAGCAGCCCAAAAGCTAAGGTTGATATGTTTTTATAGTTCAGCATAATTTTGATTTCAGATGCCAGGAAGAAAGCTGATTACAATGAGAGCCATATTGTTACCGCCAAAAAGGCACCAAAAGTATGTATATGTATATCATTAATTTGCTCACCTTTACCAAGGTCATACCATTAACCCTTTTCGCGACGTCTTTTGCCATCTGCTCTTAAATTGTCTTCTTACACTCTTAGGCAGCAGTATATATTGCAAACAATATGGACCCATATCAGACTCTGATCTGGGTTCATATTGCTTGCTTCAATGATAAAATCAAACCTAAAGTGCAGCAGACTTAAAAAGCAGACATCATTTTCAAGACAATAAAATATTGAGGAGACCTACTAGTGGCCCTTGGGCTATTAGGAATCCTTTTTAAATAAATAAAGCATTAAATTAAATAATATTGGCAGATTAAGGGAATTTGAGACTCCTATGAAGTCTTGACAGACATAACCCTTTGAATACTGGAAACATTTAATTTGGTGTATGGGCAAACAGAGTAGACCCAGATGTGGTTCAACAAAATGTAGTTATTAATAAGATAAAAACAATTTACAGTGACAGAAATACAATATAATTGTTAAACCTTATTGTACCAATCTGAATAGAAGAATTCATCCAAATATACAAAGAGCTAACTGTTAGGGGATAACTGTATTCAAAATTTTCTTTGGGGAGGTATATCGTCGGATACACGGTCAGAAATTTAGTTTTACGGTGACATGTCAGCGGAGTTGTAAAACGTGATTGACCAATGTATATCCGACGATATATCTCCCCAAATGAAAATTTTTGAATATGCATGGTTATCCCCATTCTAATGCACCGTTTTAAACATTTTTCCTTCAAAAAGACAGTAAAAATGTACTATGTTGCACCTACGTTCAGCGGCTGCCAGCTGCATAAAACCGCTTGCCAGCTGCATATATTCACTTGTCAACCGATGAAAAACAACAATTGTAGCGTTGCATTTGCAAGTGCATTAGAATTTCCTTTTGTTGTCTGCTGATAACGTTTGCAAAGAGTTTGGACCCAGATCAGGACCAACGCTGGATGATGTAATACATTAGCTTTTTAATGTCTCCAAGAAGGCTTTAATAGACATTTGCATTGAGAAATATATACAAGCAGCTAGTAATGTTGACCTACAATCATCAGAATGTAAACACATGTATAAAGAGGTAGTCATCTCAATCTGACTGTCAAACCCTTTGTAACTTTACAGATGAGTTACATTAATTAACTTTGACTATTGTAACAGTGTAGACGCCTGACAGTAGTATGTCAAGGAAATCCTACTTATCATATGACACTGCGTCTCGTAGTGAAATAACACCATACAATAAAATTGATAAACCACTTGTCACTTGTGGTTTACAGATTTTCGGGAAACAATGAGATTTCAAGGTAATCTTAATGTCATATGATAAATCGAATCTCACATTCGTGCTCTTGTATTATTGAATTTATTAAACTCGTTGAGAAAAAGAGATAAAACTATCTGCGAGCCTCCCATTTTATCTCTTTTCCCCAATTCTTTTAATAAATTCAATAAAACACGAGCACTCATGTAAGATCCTCGTTATCTGCAACAAGAGGAGCACTCATGTAAGATCCTCTATAAAATGTGGTATACTTCATCAGATCTCACCAGTATCTGCACTATTTGCTAGTTTTTAAAGATATAAACAGGGGTAATATGAAATGTTTTTGTAATTTCATCAATATGGAAATTAAGGATATTTGCAAAGATGTTTAGGTTATCAGCAGACGACAAAAGTCACTGTTACAATGGAAAGAGTTAAAGACTTTATCACTAAGTTTTTCACTAATAATATTCTCATTGGTGGTCATTGGTAGTCCGTAGTCCTTATAAATTGTCTTTTGGAAAAAAAAATGCACATTTTGCCCTCTCTTTTTCAGAGTAAGGAAGGGATGTTTTTTGTCCCCTTTGATGCTGAGCTGGAATGTAAACAAAATGTAGTGGTGTATGACAGCAACTCTACGAATGTACAGGAAACCAGTAAGTACAGCATTTGCCTTTGCATACTGGGTAATTTTTCTTGCTTTCGTTGTCGTCTGCTGATTTTTTTCAAAATTAACTTTTTTCGAAAAATTCTTTCAGGAACATTAACAGAGTGTCAAACAATTTGGATCTGGGTCCAAACGGTTTGCAAAGGTTTCCAGCACAGGATAAATTCTGCTTCACTCAGAGCAAGGAAAGATTTAAAAATATGAATTCTTCAACTATTTAACCCTTAATGCGCCAATCGCAACAAAAGTCGTCTGCTTTTCTCGTCTGCTGAAATGTTTAAGAAGCCTCTGTGGCAAACAGTGTGAACCCAGATCAGACTCTGTGTCCATGCTGCTTGCTTCTATACTTAATTCGACAGTAGTGTTAGGCAATTATGTGCAGAAGACGACTTCAGCAGACATTTTCAGATGCATTTTTCTTGGCGCTTTAAGGGTTAATTGGCATTTTTTCACAAAGACATTATTACAAACATGTGTCTTGAATTATCATATACAACAAGGAAAAAACTCAACATTGCCTGGAAAGCGCACTTTGGAATCAGTTTATGTACAGTGGACTATCCCAAGTTTATTGTATTTAATCAGAAGGAAGAATCCATTAGTATACAAAGGGTTAATTAGAAGAGGGTAAACAAGTGTTCATTTACAGCTATCTAGTGGGGCAAGATGCCTACATTTTGGCCTGCGTATTCACCCATTAGCTGTAAATAAATGTTTTAATATTTATCCTGTCATGTATGCGATAAATAACATGACTTGGTTAAAATATCTTTTACGAGCATAAAACTGTAGCTACATAAAAGTGCTGTGTTTGTCATGCTTATGGATGTTAAAATGTTAACAATTGTTGATATTTTAACATTCATGAGCATGATAAGTTTCATGCTAATGTATGTTGAGCATGAAAAAGGTTTCTAGCTAAAAAATATCTTTTACAAGTAATCTAATTAAGTAGCGTCATAAAAAGGGCCGCTCTACTGTTAAGGGTGGGAAAGTCCATTCGGCTTGAATGGGTTAATCAAAGTTTGGTAATTTCAGGTGAAGCAGTTGACTGTGGAATGTTGCTGTGGGAGATGGGCAGCCGATCACAAGTTCAGATACTTAAAGGTCAGATATACAGGGTTCGCTCAGGCTTGAAAAGTACTTGAATTTAGAAGGCTTTTTTTAAAAGTACTTGAAAATTAAATCTTTTTTTTTTTTTTTGAAAAGTACTGGAAATTCACTCAAAAGCCTTGAAAAGTCCTTGAATTCTACTATTTTCTGTAGGACTTAGCACTGTTGATAGAGACCTAAGTCAGTATAAAATTGTTGTGCCTTTATTTGGTGCAGCATATGCTGCACCAAATATAGGCACAACATTTTTATACTAATTTTCCAGTACTATAGTCTCCATTATCTCAGTCTAGCATTTCTGAAGTAGAATTTTAACATTTAGATCAGTATTTTTCACTAACTTTAAGTCCTTGAAACTGTTGGAGAGGCTTTTAGAAGTCCTTGAAAAGTCCTTGAATTTTACTCATGCGTGCCTGTATGAACCCTGGATATGACTTCCTACATTTGAACCATCTTTTAAACTCTTTTCATACTGGGTAATTTTTCATGTTTGTTTTGTCGTCTGCTGACTTTTTCTCAAGAAACATTGCAGTTCCTGGTGAAGAAGTGAAAATGCTGTCTTTCTGTGACATTAATTTCATCTGCGTCTTCTCTGTCTGCCAAAGTTCAAATTTACAGGTTTCCTATCAACAATGGGATGAATAGTTCTATATAGTATAATAGTAGGACTTTTAGGAGTTAAATATTTGAAAAATGCATTTATCATTTTTTTTACATCCTGCAATTTGAGATATATATTTTTAATTATTTTTAAAAGTTTATATGGTATACTGTATTTGATATCATATATAACATCCGGCAATATTAGGCCAAATAAAGAAATAAGTGTGTTTCGGGTAACGGGTCTGAAAATTTTATGTAGGATAGGCACACATATTTTTATGCCTCCCAAAGTTCCTTTATAGTAATCGCACTGTCCGTCCGTCAGTCCGCCCCGCCTTGTGTCCGGCGCATTTTTTTTCTGGAAAAATATAATTTAATGCATTTTGAAAGGCATTGGAGTATCCCCGCCCCCCCACTGGGTTTCCAGTATACAAAGGGTTAAGGGTCAAAAATAGAATGCTGCTACGGGGACTTATTCCCCATCATAGCATGATATAAGTGTATGGTTTCAGACTTTCAAACAAACATTTGAATGATGCTAGTCCTAAGAGTTAGGCTACAAAATTTAACCAAGGTTTATTTTGTTTCAGGGGGCTATGAGGAGTTCTCTGCCCTTTATCCATTCCTTAGAACTCAGAAAATTATCTTTATGCCAAAGGTAAGAAAATAACCATAATTTCTGAGAATTATCTCTCTGATTACCAAACATACTCTATTATTAAGCGCATGTCAAAGATGATTTCCAAAAACATTTTCAAAACTCCCTGAACCCTCAAATGCTTTCAGTATGGCCGAAACTCTTAGCAAACATGATGAAGTGCCTCAAGTATTTACATAGACTATAATATGCTTAACAGAACGAACTTGCCAGAGAAGACATGTTGTTTAACTGAAATACAAAGGTAAGTTAAACAAGGCAAATTCGACTAATTTATATCCCCAGACAAAGGGTTATTTGAGAGAAACATGTAAATCACAAAACATGAATCCCATTTATCTAACCCTTAGTTCACCTACAGTATCATTCAGATCATAACAAACGTCTGTCAATTATGTTTTAGTGCTTAGTTCAATAAAAAAGATACTTGCATCTGCACAATTTCAATATCTGACCTTTTAACCCAACCTCAGAGGTCAAGATTGTGTGTAAATTCAAAGTGTTACCTTGCATGTAGGTCTACACTTCTTCCACTTTACTTTGATATGCAACATGACCACTTTTAGAAAAGAACAAAAATGACCCTTTGACCCCACCCCAGGGGTCGTTGGTGTGTGTAATGACAGCACACTTGCTTTCATGGTGCTCTGTGCTCAATTCCCTTTAATTTGATATGCAACATGACTACTTTCAGTAAAAGATATAGTTTGACCTTTTGACCCCACCCCTTGGGTCAAGGGTGTGTCTGTGGGCAAAATATTTGCTACCACGTTGCTGTCAGCGTCGTCAGCTTTAATTTGATATGCAACATGACTACTTTCAGAAAAATATATAGTTTGACCTTTTGACCCCACCCCCTGGGTCGAGGATGTGTCTGTGGGCAAAATATTTGCTACCATGTTGCTGCCAGCGTCGTCAGCTTTAATTTGATATGCAACATGACCATATTCTGATAAAGTTTAATTTTGGCCTCGGCCCCACCCCTTAAGTCCACCAAAGGGGCTCCGAATCAGGCCTTCAAACTTAAATCCCGTTTGATATGTTTCATATCTATTGCTGCTTTGTCTGCATGCAAAATTTCAGCAAAAAATATTAATAATTACCTTAGTTATTGCGAAATTTAAATATTTGACCTTTGACCCCTTAGGTGGGGTCAAAAGGGGTGGGGTAAAACTTTGACACTGCCATTCTTATCTACAGGCACTTGGCAATCATGGTCTATAGCGAGAAGTTGTTAAATATTATAGCTTTGATGAAATGTGAAGATCATCACACAAAAAAGCTAATATAGGTTTTGCCTTATAATTGCCTATACTTAAACAAGGGCAATAACTCAAGTGTTAAGGAGTCGATTTTGACCAAACTTATAGGATATCAAGAGTCCATGGTACTAATCATTTGTACCAAGAATGAATTAAATCCGACCAATAGGTACTGAGATATAGTTCCAGACAGACAAAAAGTGCGGACGGACGGATGGAATGGACGGACGGACGGACGACACCAAAACTATATCCCTCCGACTTCGTCGGGGGATAAAAAGACCTCAGATTTTCGCAAGCACAGCCACTCAAAACCTCATAACCAACCAAAACATCATTGACAGTTACCAAGCTCACTTGCCCGTGAAAATGCTTCCAACAGCAACATTCCTCAGAAATGACAGCGAGCCACAACTAGTTGGCACTGTAAAACAAGCCTCTTGTTTGCTTCATTTGCTGTTTGCTTTAATGGTGACTGTTTCGCTGTTCCATTTTACACTCCAATTAATCTTTTAATATGATTAAAATATTAAACAGTGCTGGACTCGAGATCAAGGGGATGGGAGTTCAAGCCTCACCGCAGGCACTGCATTGTGTCCTTGAGCAAAACACTTTATCCTCTGGTTAGTACTGGTTCACCATCCCGACATGACTGAAAAATTGTTGACCAAGGCGTAAAGAATCAAAACATATTGTTTCCTTTTATGAAAAACTCTTGTTTGAAGTGCACTTGAATATATGCAGCAGACATATAAAGCAGACATCATATTCAGGACTAAAATATAGTGGCGGGATAAGGGTTATTGAATTGAATCTTATATTCTTTAACAGGAGATGGATGAAATCAAACCCTACCCAACAGAAATTTTACCAGGTCTTTTGTATCTTGGTAACTGGCGGCAAGGCAATGCTCCCTACATACAGAAGGATTTGAAAGTCAAAGGACATATAAACTGCTGTGTGGAAGCTGAAACCTTGTAAGTGTTTCAAACACAATTTTCTAAATATGGAATGTTACCTTTGAATATTGAATGTGAGAACTATGTCCCCCCGACCAAAGGTGTGGGGGGGGAGACACATTGTTTTTGGTGCGGTTCTCTTTAGCGTCGGTGTCCGAATAGCTTCGTTTCCGTGCGTTATCTTCTGAACCAGTGAAAATTCTTGTGACTTGGATCCAGTCAAGATGTGCTATTTTTATGTAAAAACAAAACAACTGGTGTTTGTTATTTTTTTCTGTCCAGACTTAACTCATATTTAGATATTTAAAATATTTCTTAAATATTTTATATCCCAGTCCTAACCCCAAACTACTTTCAGTTTTTAAAAGCCTGGGCCTAACTCAAACATAATTAATTTCAGTTGTTAAGAGCACAGTCTTAACTCAAAACTTTATTACTTATTTTCAGTTTAAAAGAGTCAAGGCCTAGCTCTAACTATTTACTCTCAGTCTTAACTCAAAACTTAATTACTTTTTTTCAGTTTTTAAGAGCCAAGGCCTAACTCTACCTATTTACTGTCAGTGTTTAAGAGCCTGGTCCAAACTCAAACATAATTGATTATAGTTGTTTATCTAATGAAGTCGTGTCTGGGAGTGAAATAAAGCCATGCATTAAAATAGATAAACCACTAGTGGTTTACAGATGTTCGGGAAACGTTATGACGTCCATAAAAAACATTGTGTACATATTGACAAAATTATAACGTTTTTACAGCAGAAATGAGTTTTCAAAGTAATCTTTATGCCATATGATAAATAGAATCTAACATACATGCTCTTGTACTATTGAATTTATTAAACTCATTGCAAAAAAGAGATAAAATGCTCAGCAAGCCTCGCATTTTATCTCTTTTTCCTCAACTTTTTTAATAAATTCAATAAAACATGAGCACTCATGTAAGATCCTCCATATGGTTGTAAAGAGCACGGTCCTAACACAAACTAACTTATTTACAGTTTTAAAGAGCCTGGTCCTAACTGTTTACACCTACAAGTTTCTGATACTGAAGAAGCTGACCTTTATAGCAAGTTCGAGATGGCCTGCAAATTTGTAGGTATGTATTGTTTTCAAATAAGGTCAAAAATGATTAGATTCTTAGGCCCAAAAGCTTGTGCATGTGTATTTTTATTTGTGTCCAATAAAAATGTCCGCATCAAGAAACAGTCAGGTTTAAGGTTATCAATAACTGCCCTGCAATTCTGGATCTTATCCACTGGGAAGTTGCAGTCCATTGCCGTATTGTCCATTTATTCTTCATTTTCATTTCTGCTTTACATTTCTGCCCAGTTTGGCACATTTTCCACTGTTTTGCTAGTTATTGAGCCCCCAAAGTGTATGTTTTATGTTCTAGTGATGAAAAAAATCTGCTCTATATGCAACTTATTCCCCTTTCCATTTTATCGCCTGACAAGATCAATGTTGGAATAAATTCATAGGGCCAGTTAAGCAAAAAAAAATAGCGTAAAATTGTGATTATTTTTTTTTATCCATTAGTTTAAACATGTGTTTGGGTGCTCAAAAGAAGTGTCTCTTCGAGACTGTTCTTTTGAGTACCCACATGTTTTGATTGAGAAATAAGAAAAATAAGTTTAGTTTCAGTTACACACTCTTATCTGGGGGCCTGAAATTACCTTTACAAGCACTATCTCATCTGTTTTTAAAAATCCTGTCTGCCTCATCGCTTTTTGAATCCAAAAATGGACCAAGAATAAAAAAATAAAAAATTGGCCCAATTTAACATTTATAGCATCTTTTTAAACTCCCAAATGACAATTTTTCATTGTTTGTTTGGTTTTGATTATTTATGTCCCAGTCATCAATTTTTCAGTTATGTCGGGTCTTCCTGGGTTGAACCAGTACTAAGCAAGGATTAATGTGTCTTGCTCAAGGACACTATGCAGTGATGCCAGTAGGGCTCAAACTCGCTACCCCTCGGTCTTGAGTCAAGCACTCTATCACTGAACCAGTTCGCTCCCTGTTATGTGCAGGGGTCAAAGTTGACATATGATTAAGTTGAAAAAAAAATGGACCTTCAAGATTGTTGTTGACTGATCTTTCCACGTTTTATGTGCACATATAAATAAGACGTTTATTTGATTTTTCAAATGTTTTATGCAATAGTATATACTGTATATCTAGTAAAAATTGATTTCTCTAAATGAGCCTTGATATGTGATTTCCAACAATGTGGTATTTTGACAAGAGTAGACTCAGACGAGCCTGTGCAGCCTCCTTTTCAGCTTGGATACTCCAAATGATGTTCAGGCAGTAGCTTAAAAGCCATAGAATATTCAAGCAACTAGCAAATGGTTTGATCAGACTGCGGGTATGCGCAGGCTGGTCTGAGCCTTTGCTGGTCGCACATACCACATTGTTGGAAATCTCATGTCGCGGCTCAAATATGCTTTTATCCGCTCAAATGTTCAAAGTGGATTAATAATCTTACCTTAAGTGTCCATTGTCCATATTGATTCTAACGTCTTAATAATTCTATATGGTATTAACCCCAAATATTCAAACAGATATGCCTAATCAAACAGCATAAACCCTGATAAGACAGCTCCTTCAGGAGCCGTCTGATCAGGGTTTACCATATATGCTGTTCCACAACTACATTTCATACATCTTACTTGGGAGTTCACATTTTAGGATCATAAGCATTGAAGAGATTCAGGTGATACCATTAATACATAGGTTCAGATTTAAAGAAAAGTGTAAAATTGTAAATATTTTCTTATCCATCAGTTTTAACATTTTTTTGTGTGCTCAAAAGAACCGTCTCATTGAGACGGTTCTTTTGAGTACCCACAATATGTTTTGGTTGAGAAATATTAGAATTATGGTAATTTTTGACTATGAATTCTTATCTAAAGGCCTGGGAATATTTTGATCCTTAAGTATATTGTTATACTTTTTCTACCTTGCAGACAACCACAAGAGTGAAAACAAAGTAGTTCTGGTTTTCTCTAACCTTGGAATCAGCAGAAGTGCTACAGTTGTAATTGCATATCTCATGAAAAGTCAAAACTGGAGTCTTAAGGTATATACACTTTCATAATGGCCTAGTCGCATAGAACCTAATTTTGATGTATGCGAACAACAAAGGCGCAGACTAGTCTGCACATTTGTGCAGACTGATCAGCACCTTTCTTATTTGCTTTCTGGAAAATTACCTGATGGAACACTGAAAATGACTGGGGCATTTAATAAAAATTTTGTCAACTCTCTATAACTTTATATTCTACATGCCAACTTTCAGTATTCTAGTTAGTCCCTGTAGCTGAGTAGGCATGTTTGTGTCGTACCTGGCCTCAAACCCTGTACAGGTTTTCTTGCAATGAGGCCCATACAGTCCTGAGTTTGTGTATGGAAGGATAAAAACTTAAACTCTTGTGCCAAACGCAACTGCCACGTGCATCATCTCACCTCTGAAAGAGGCAAGCACAAGTTGTATAGGAACAGGCTTGTAGTTATATCTAATGTGGACTTCAAGGGGCCTCGCACCTTCAAAATAGCTTGTAGGATTATTTTACAGCTAAATGTGATTTCCTTTTACTCAGAGTGAGGTTTAAAGTCGGCTTTTACTCACATGAGTACCAACTTACAAAAATACTGTATACTTAATATAAAACTTGAAACAAAAGTGATGTGTTTGCATAAAATTTGGCAATTAATTACATGGTACCCCCCCCCCCCCCAGTGACCAATCATGCCGTTTTTATATGATGTGTGTAATGTAAAACTACAACTGTATGCAAAAGGATTAGTTTGGTCACGGGGGGGGGGGGGGGGGGGGGGGGGGGGGGGGGGGGGGGGGGGGGGGGGGGGAAGCACTTCAGTAAAACTTTTTTCTATTTTCTATATGTTGAATAGCAAAAACAGAGTTTTTAACCCGTATTTTTCAATTGTTACTTGTCCAATGAGAAAACGGCTTTTGTGGATAGTTCGAGGGTTAAAGCTACTATCTTTTTCATAGAAAAAAATATTATTTTCTTTGAAACTTTTTTCTGGTCATTTTTATGGGCAATCCTTCATTAAGACTGTCCGAGGTCCTTGGTTGGTTGCCCAATCAGTAATTGTAGTTATCTGTAATTAAATACTTTTTTCAAAGTAATAAAATGTAATTGTAATCATGTTTTTTTTTTCAAATACATGTAATGTAATTGTAATGATTACTGAAAATATTTTAGCTGTAATTATAATTACTTTCAAATACTTTTCAAATACTTTTGGCTATTTACTTAGAAAATTTGCCCAACACAAGAAACAAAATGGTGAGTATTTAAAGGTAATTTTTTTAATTCAGATCTATGAATGAGAAAAAGTGCACAGGATAAATAAAACATATTGACTTTTGTGGACAATAAAAGTAGCACACTTTAAAAGATTTAGTTAGTCTTTCTCTGTCAGTTTCTTCCATGTTTGCTTGGGCCTCCCTGCCCCCCGCTTGCCGTCAATCTGCATATCATATGCTGTTCTGATTGCACCACTCGAACGCGCCACATGCCCAAGTGTTTAAGATTAATTGCATTTTGTATGAAAATAAAAACCAAACTTTTTTTATTCAAAATAAAAATTTAAAAAATATGGCAATAGACAACTTAACATGGAATAAGGTACATTTTCTCCCAAAATTTACTCTTGACAGCATTTTTGTTTCTCCTATTTGCTGGAGGCCCTTAAAGAAATTTTGAGAAACAAAACTAGTTCAATTCATTTTGACATGCTTAGCTGATTTCCTAAAATTCAGACCATAAAAAGAAGACTACTCAAAGGTGTTAAATCTTTTGTTATTGAATATAGCTAGCTCATGTGAAAAGGTACTTATGACCTTTTTAAAAGCTACCTGTATATGTGTGCAAACTGCATAAAGGTTATTACACAAAAGTACATTTTCTTGTGGAATGGCTAAATAACTGTTTTTTTCATCCAATAGTGAGTTGCAAGTGTTTATTTCCATCACATTATTAAATCAATGCACAATGGCAGCACTAGTTTTTGTTAGATTTGATTCTTTACGTCTCATCAACAATCTTTCAGTAATACAGGGACGGGTCTTCCTGTGTTGAACCAGTACTAGGATAAATATGTCTTGCTCAAGGACCACAACACAGTGACGCTGGTGAGGCTCGAACCCACGGCCCCTCGGTCTCGAGTCAAGCACTCTACCAATGAGCCACTACGCTCCTACAGCACTAGTTTTTAGCCATTTTGTATTCCCACCAGAATCTTCAGGAAATACATGTATCAAGGCTAAATGTAGAATGCTTATTCAGCATAGCATGCAAAGTTTTTAGGCCTGAAAGATGTTCCCTGGAAGATAACACATTTGAAAAACTTATGATGATTAAATGTAATCATCAAAGTAACAATTTAAAAATAGCTGACTGAGCAAAAGGTTGCAGTTGTGTAACATACAATTTCCATTTTACTTACTTTATAAATCTATCTTGCTATATGGTACTGTATTGTGAAATAGATCTATAAAGTATGTAGGCAGATATAATGTATGATGTATCAAACTTTAAACCTGTGCATAGTGTATATATATTTGTTTGACTTTAATAAGAACTTGAATAAAATTTCATAGCTAATTATTTCTCATTTATTTAAGAAATAACAGTATAGGACATGGCTTTTTATATAACTTCAAAGACCCTATCCGTCTTTATAATTTTAAATGTGAGTACTATATAGCATTGCAATTTTACGTAAAAACTTTCAAAGTAATTAGTAATGTATTTGATTACATTTCTAAAGTAATTGTAATTGTAATCATTACATTTCTACAGGTCCTGTAATTGTAATGTAATTGTAATCATTGATAAGTCAAAGTAATTGTAATGTATTTGAATACTTTTCAAAGTATTTGGCCCCAGGTCTGTTTGTCAGCTGACATTTATAAAACTACCCAATGCAAACAATAATTGTTGTAATCTTGTTTTTGAAAACACTGTTTCATTTCATACCGCAGTGTATTTCAGTTCACTGTCTTGAAAGTGACTTGTGTCAATTAGAAAATGAACTGGACAACTGCAATTTTACATTTGCATAGCCAAGAAGTAGATCTTTTTATGAAAGAAACTACAATATGTGCCATTGTGAAATAAGACTAATTCAATGTTCAAATCTGAGATTACATACTAATTTTATCATGGGTTTTAACTTGTAACTGTTTTGGTTGCCCGATGTTACACCAAAAATAGACTAGACATAGGAATACATATTTTATCATCTCTTGTTTGCAAAAAAGTTGTGCATTGAAATGGAATTTGCAAGCTGAAGCCATTTTTGTACAGAAATAGCCAAGGAAATAAAAATTGTTATTTTTCGGTTTATTTGTCCAGTGTTTTCAGTACAATTTTGGTAGTCAATTAAAATGCAAGAATAGCAATGGTACACTATATAGTTTACTTGAATTAACACTTGCTTAGATCATGGACGGACAATAAAGCTGATGGCCCTGTGTTCCAACAGCCTCACCTGGACCCGGAAACTATTAATACATGAAATTGGAGCTGGCAAATATTATAATGCATGAAAAAATATGTATGGTCCTAGTCTGTAGAATTTGTGAGTAAAAGTAAGTTTGACTCTGATAGTATTCCTGCAAGAATTTTTAGAAAAAGCTGACTTTGAAAAAAATCAACAGACGACAAAACAGCATGCAAAATTACCAAGCATGCAGCTTAACAGTTAACAGCTAAACTGTAGCTGATCAGGCTACACATGCTTTCATCGTCATCATGAATCCATATCAATAATGAAATTACACCACTGGACTGACTGGATATCAGAAGCTCATATACAGTAGAACATGTCTTAAGTGGCCACTCAAAAAGAAGACCAAAATGTGTTTTCAAGACTGATTATCGCTTAATGCGGATCAAAAGTATTGCAGAATGCTCTAAGGGGAGCATTCTGCAACACTTTCGACCTTCATTAAGCTACCATTTGTCATTAACACCTTTGTTTTGTCTATTTTTGAGTGGTAGCTTAAGACAGGTTTTACTGTAATGTAAACAACCCATAGAGTACTCAAAGCGCCCATCACTACTGAAGCGGATGACAAATTTTGTGACATCTTTCTTAATTTTCAGAAAAAATAAGGCATGATATTTCATGTGCTGGCAGACAATTCACATGAAATATCAAGCCTTATTTGTTATTTTTGAAAAAGCAACGAAATTTGAAAATGACGTCTGTTGCAAATTATAGGTGGAGCTTTATGGGGATAAAGACTGAGCATGCAAGCTAAAAAGATCAAATATGGTAGTTTACATAGTTACTTGGAAGATTTTGCTTATTTTTCCAGGAGGCGTATAACCATGCGAGAAGATGTTGTTCTACAGTACGACCGAACAGAAACTTTATTGCACAGTTGTCAAAATGGGAACAGGTGTTAAATAATGGCACCACTCTTACAGACATTTCAGATCCCAACTTTTAACATCATTGTTGTTGTACCAAAATATGAACCAGCATACAAAATTTTGTTACTTATCGTATATGCTTCTAATAAAACCCATGCTGACATATCTAAATTTTGTTCTGAATCTTCATCTACATCCATACTTTGTGTATGTGAGCAGCGAAGGTTCATACGAGTCTGCGCATTTGCACAAGCTTGCCTAACTGGTCCTAAGCATGCATTGGTTTCCAATGCAATAAGAACCAAAATCCCATGTGATTCGTAATGACATTGTGAGTTTTTGGTTTTGAGGCTATAGAAGTGATATATAAGGACCAAATTTCTAGCTCCTGTGCATCAACTGTGCATATCAATAGGCTCGTCTTAGCCGTTGCTGCTCATCAATGTGATTAGGACAAAATCCTGTGTACTGGTCCATATGTATTAATGTGATACATAATTTGAACCAGTGCATGAGATTTCCAACAATGTTGTATGTGCGACCAGCAAAGCCTCAAATCAGCCTGCGCATATGCGCAGTCTAATCAGAGCCTTAACTTGTCGCTTGAGTATCCTATGATTATTAAGCTACTGGCTGAACACCATTTGGAGTTTCTAAGCTTAAAAGGAAGCTGCACAGGCCCGTCTGAGTCTACACATGTCAAAATGCCACATTGTTGGAAATCTCATGCACTCAATTATCAGAGCCATAGGTTGAGTCTTTTGTAATACTGATCATCTACCAAGAACTGCAATAACTTGTTCCAAAATATTAATTAAGGTACATTTACCTTGAGCCCTTAACATTTGTATCTTCTGGTCTGTTTGCTAGAGTGAGAATGATAAAGGTCATCTTTTCACTCATACCAGTGATGAAAGATCCAATGAGCCGATATCCAGCATAAGGTACAAGTTGGCATATGCATACAGTGAAGATTCAAATCAGTCAGTTTTCCAACAGGAAATGTTAGACACTTGGCTACCCATAAAGTGCCCATCTAGGACATTTATCAGACTATACAGATGCCAACTTATACCTTTTGCTGGACACCGGCTCAAATAATGAGGGCAAAATCTATCTCATGTCACTGGCTGGAACTTGAAAATCCCAACCCTTCGAAAGCCTCGTTTCCCACTGGAATGGCCCCACTGCACACCAATGATGGATTTTATTTCCATTACAAAAAGATTCAGAACCACTGCTCTCTAAACTAAAAGCTGAAACATCCCAATATCCCTCTACTTGCAACAGTATGCAACAGTTCTTAGTGATTTTTTCCTAAAAAGTGTATGCTTTATATTATATATCCCTTTCCTGCTATACCCAACTCCATTTCATTAAAAGTGATCAGGGCTGTGGAAATGCCATGCCCGACTTGTCCGACCTGTTCCCATTTCACTCAGGACAAGTTGAAAATTTCTATTTACTTATCCTTGGACAAATACAAATGTATTAAATTAATACAATTCTGTATTTCATATTTTAATTAATTATTATGAGCTCACATCTTGCATTGAAAACAGTGTGGATCCTGATCAGCTGGCTTCTTCAGAAGCCAGCTGATCTGAATCTACACTGTTCACAAGAGAAGCCAGCTGATCAAGATCCATACTGTTTACAAGAGTTGATCTGGTTTTATACTGTTTTTGAAAGAATAAATCGTTTATGCAATTTAAGGTTTAAGCTAATTTGTTCTTTCGGACAAGTAAAATTTTCTATGGACAAGTACATTTTGGCTTTTTACTTGTCCCTGGACAAATAGAAAGTTTTGTTATTTCCACACCCCTGAAAGTGATGAGCTGGCATCAAGCCTATATTGAATCTTCACTCTTGAAAGAATGTTTGAACAGGGCTAGTAGGACAAGGGTTAATTTTTGACTATTTAAAATTTTGACTATTTTTTAGATTTACTGTGATGTTTAATATCATTATTATCATGTTTATTTGAACACCATGTTAATTTTTACTAGTGCTGTTTTATCAAATAAATAATGTTATATGCATTTTTTGTATCTGTCATAATTTCATGGCCTACAATTTCTTTAACTTATCTCTTAAAGATCAAAGCTTGGTTAATAAATCTTTTTCATGCCCTTGTTTTAAACCACCCCTTTCGAATAAAATGGTCATATTATGTTATGGCCCTCGCCTGGAGGTTATATAACTGTTTTCATGCTCAACAACTGAGCATGAAATTCAACTGCTCCTAAAAATTAAGATGGTGAAAAAAATATTGCTTTATATAACTCTCAGATGTAATAATTTATCCTGCTGATAAATGTTAAAGTGTCAACATTTGTAGGCATTTTAACATTTATGAGCAGGATAAATTTCAGTTGAGCAGTTTATAACCTCCATCCCTGGTGTCAGACCCTCCATCTGTCTGCAAACATTTCATTTCCAGATAGTGTAAGCCTATTATTTTTGCAAAAAAAATCATGATACATGTACATGTAATTAATAAACCGCCTAAAAATGTTGGCTTAAATTGACACTAAATTGAATAAGACAGAACCTTAAAATCACGTTTTATTGAAGCATGTTTTGTTTGTGCTGTTGTCAATAATTGTCAAGTTGGGATGTACTGAAGCATGTTAAAGATGTATTTGCTTTGCTCTTAAAAATAATCCATATATCTGTTCATAGTTATGTGACCAGGACCATTGGTATAAACTTTCATTTCCATGTCCCAAGTAGTCTCCATATGGAATTTGAGTTCAATTAGCCCAGTGGTTTCAGAGACGTTTGAAAATGTTGATGGACCGTGAATGCAGGAGTCATTGGTATCATAATACATGTATAAGCCATTGGCCAAGGTGAGCTAAAAAGGATAATCCAGGTTCAGCAGGGCAATGTTTTATATTTATTTGCTCTTTTTAAAATAAAATCATCAAAAATGTTACATCTTAAACACAACATATACTATATATGATGACAAAATACACTAACAAAAGTAACAATATTTTACCTATAAAACCCAAATGATGCATTTTTTGTTTTAATTCTATTCCCTCTTTTGAAAACAGTGTTGATTCAGATCGGCTGGCCTCTGATCAGGATCCACTCAATGGAATAATATAAATGACTGAACTGCCTGAAAATAAGAAGTGCTGGAATCAGAACACTGGAAACAACCACAAAAAATTGTCAGTATGTACACTAAATTGATAAAAAATAGTATGGCCAGAGCCTCAGTCTGTAACTCTTTCCTTGCTAGCAGCAACTTTTGTCATCTTCTGATTATCTAAGGACCTTTGCAAACAGTTTGGACCCGATCTGAATCCAAACCATTTGGCATTCTGATAGTGTTAGCATCAGAATTTACCTAGCATGCAAAGAGTTAAAACATCAGTCTAAGTATGATCTCAACAGTAAAGCAGAAATGCCATCTTAATCTGTAAAGTACCACCAAAAATTTGCAGCAGCAGACATTGTCAAATTTTGTTGCTTCTTTTCAAGAGTTCAAAAAATGATGATATTTCAAGTGAATAGTCTCCTGACTGTATTATCCTCTAAAATAAAGAAAACATCTGCTGCTGTCTTGATTTAGTTTCAATAGATGTAAAATTTGACCCTTTTCTCGCCATTCACAACAATTGTCATCTGCTCACTCGTCTGCTTATGTACTTTGGTAGCTTTTATTGCAAAATATATGAACCCAGATCAGGCTGCAGTTGGAGCAGAGTTCATAGTGTTTGTTTCCATGGTAAAAGTATTCTGGAGTGTGTTTGAATATATGCAGAAGATGTAAAAAGCAGACAAAATTTCAGGATAAAAATATTGGCAAGATAAGGATTATGTGTGTATAAATTCAGTGCTCCAATACCAAATTCAAACCAAATTCCCGGCTTTTATTCTTCCCCGAAAAACTGTGAATGAGCAGGTAGATTGACAGACGCTGCAAACTTTCTAACTTAGGTTTAACATAATACCATTTTCATTAAGATCTTGATAAGCCCTGCAAGTGCAAAATATAAATGTGCAACCTTGTTTGTTTGATCTGATTCTTTACGCACCAGTCATTAATTTTTCAGTTATATTGGGACAGGTCTTCCCGGGTTGAATCAGTACTAAGCAGACAATATTGTGTCTTCCTCAAGGACACAATGCAGTGCCTCTGGTGAGGCTCGAACCCACAACCCCTCGATCTTGAGTCAAGCACTCTACCACTGAGCCATGGCACTCTAAATATGTAATCTGATCTGGGCCTTCATTATCAGATACATAGCCACTGCCCATTTGCTGGGATGAGCGGCATTTGGTCCTCAGTGAAATATCACAATGAAAAATTAAAAATATTAACCCATATAAGCCTAGTGTTCTTTTAATGGGACATCGGCAAACAGTGGAGAACCAGATCAGACGCCGCAAAACCGCGGCGTCTGATCAGGCTCTCCACTATTTGCTGACAGAATTCTATTAAAATTTGAATAAAATGGAAAATACCGCCAAGCAACCTTTAAAACAGAAATGGACTTGTCCAATCGATAACAGTGGGAAATTCCATTCTGCTTAAATTGGTTTAATAAAGAAAAATTTTAGAGTAAAAAATTAAATGAGTCAGGTTATCACACAGGTATCTTTAATACTTTGTATCATAATGAATTCTTTCATCTGGCCCCGAGGTTATAAAACTTTTTTCATACTCAACTCAGCCGAGGACGAAATTTATCATGCTCATAAATGTTAAAATGCCAACAATTATTGACATTTTTTAACATTTATCAGCATGATAAATACAACATCTGAGAGACTTAAAGCAAGAAACTTCTTTAGTTGTCAGTATTTCAGTTTTTATGAGCAGTTGAAATTTCTTGCTCAGTTGAGTTGAGCACGAAAAAAGTTTTAAAACCTTTGGGCCTGATTTGATAAAATAGCCTCGGATGGTTCATTGTACATACCAATGGGTCACGGGAAAAAATGTCCAAATTAAAATGGGTCACACATGGGTAGCACACATGGGTTTCCAAGAATGTATATAGTGGGAATATAAAAATCCATCATGAGTGTGAGGGTGGGATAGAAAAATTTGACCCGAGGATCACCGATTGGCATCAAGAGGCTTGCCGAGTGATGACAAAAGGTGATCACGAGGGACGGATTTTTCTTTCTCACATACCAATGCATACGAGATCGAGTGATCCCTATGTGAGCTCGCTGTCAGAAAAATCTGTCCCACATCGCTACCCATGTGAGATAAGCGTAACTAATACGAGATAAGCCACACGCTGCCGGTTGCTAATTTGAGATAACATTTTTGGCGCATGACTGTATTCCTTCGAAAACGAAAGTTGAATTGTTGTCAGTCAGGAAAAAATTCTATGTTGAATTTTCAGCGATTTAAGTCGGCCTTCAACTTGGTTTAAAAGTAAAACTGAGCATTTTACTTACAACCTTTATTCAATGCTTTGAACGTGCTGAGTGCATTGCGATTGACATATTTAACCTGTTGTGTTGGGCATTGACAATTGACTGAAACCACCGGGACGGGGAGCCTTGACGATGTAAAAACACACCACACACACACATTTTCCTCAACAAAATTACTTACTCGAGTTACTGTGGCTGATAAGCTAGTTCTTGTAAATCCATTTTGATGAAATCACCATTTGTTCATTGTTTAATGCGCTGTTTATTCGCTGTTTAAAGTCGATCTGTAAAGCGCGTCATTGACTGTAAACATCGATCTCAGTGACGTTACCAACAAATATTACACAGTACTGTACCGTACGGTCATGGTATATGAGAAAAAAAATCGATCATTGGTGTTCAGTGGTTCCAGAAAAATCCCAACCCTCGGGTCCACCGTTCAGTGGGAAACTCGGCAAGCCTCGTTTCCCACTGGAACGGTCGGCCCTCGGGTTGGGATTTTTCTGTCCCCACTGAACACCAATGATGGATTCTATTTATCCCACCCTCACGCGAATAATGGTTTCTTTTTCTTGCTCAACACTAAATACCTGAATTTATATTGGAAAAAACACGAAAAAGACTTTCCGAGAATCCTGAAATTGCTGAGAAGTGACATGGTGATGTCATTTTAAAATTACAATGACGTCACGGATCGATATACGGCCAGCATGCGGCTGTTCATTTTTATCTTTCCCTAGGGCTGATATAGGTATGTGAGATAGAATTATCTCACATGGGTAACAACAACGGAAATCACAATCTGGTGTGCGAGAAAAGAGAGAAAAAATTCCCAATTAAAATGGGTCACACATGGGTAGCACACAAGGATTTCCAAGAATGTATATAGTGGGACTAGATGTTTTTGGTTTGAAACATTATCTTTCTTCAGGGTTCATACAGGCAAGATTGTGTAAAACTCAAGGACTTTTCAAGGACTTCTTAAAGACTTTCCTACTGTTTTCAAGGACTGAAAACTTAAGAAAAATACTGATTTACAAGTTAAAATCTACTTCGGAAATGCTAGAGCCCATTACTAAAGGTATTAGTTTAAGAAAATTAGTATCAAATTGTGGTGCCTTTACTTGGTGCAGCATATGCTGCACCAAATAAAGGCACCACAATTTGATACTGATTTAGGTCTCCAAAAACACTGTTGAATCCTCCTGTAAATGGTCATATTCAAGGACTTTTCAAGGCATTTGAGTGTTTTCAAATACTTTTCAAGGCAAATTTAATTTTCAAGGACTTTTCAAGACTGTCCTGTATATTCAAGTACTTTTCAAGCCTGTGCGAACCCTGTTCTTACTTTTGGTCTGAAACATCATCTTTCATAAAATAAATCATAATGATTATGATTTAGGCTCATCTGGTTGTAAAAGCTATAGGCTATGTACAATGTTATTACAAACAAGTAAAAATAGTGTAAACAACAGAAAAATAGGAAGAGAACAGAACAGAACATATGAATGAAAAAGTGATTAAAATATAAAACGACTACTAACAATACATATATAAAAATCTTTATAAAAAGGTAACATTTTATCATAAAAGACAAATACTCCAAATTCCCCAAAAAACCTTTAAAATAATCAAGAAATAGCAGTTTACCTATCCTTTTGAACCTAGATGTATATATAAAGGGTGTTAAGAAAGTTCGTTCCACAATAAAAGCATCCTCGGTAACCCAGGCCTGACCCACTGCATTCATAATGAATCAGGGTTCCCACAGAAATTCAAAAACATGATTCCATGATTTTTCACGATCAACAATGTAATTTCTATGACTATTTAATGCACAGCCTCCAACCTCCCCTTTAGTAGCATCTTCACCACGCTGAGCATAAATGCGGAATGCAGCAACAACAGCATGCTTGTAGACCAAGCATGCAATTTGAAACTATTAAAACTTGAAACCACCAGTAGCCAGAAAACTAGCTGCTGTTGGACACATAAGTGTCCGACAGCTAGTATTCTGGCTACTGGTGGTTTCATCAAATTATTTCACAAAATTCCATGATTTTTCCATGATTATCCAGGTTTTTTCAAATACCATGACTTTCCCATGCATGGAATTCATTTTTAAAATTAGTGATTTTCAAGGTTTTCCATGATTTCCAGAGCTTGTGGGAATCCTGAAAATGCAGTGGGTATGGAATGGGTCACGCCTTGGTTACTGGGGATGCAATAAAATTGTATTCTTCATAAGTTAGTAATAGTGAGTTAAATCACATTATACACATTGAAATTCTATAAAGTTGACACACTTGAAAATAAATAAATAGTTGGATAATCAAATACTTTGCCATGAAAAAAATGGTCTGCAAAAAACAGTACCCCATTGAAATTTTTGGGCTCAAGGAGCGAAATGGGGGTATACAACTAACAACTATTGCCATGCCTACGATCTAAGTGATCTGGACCCTTCCTAATTGTTAAAGAAACCCTCCATGGTTATGTACAGTAAAACTTGTATAAAACGACCGCTCTCAAAAAAGACCATAAATTGGTTTTCAAGACCAATTATCGCTTAAAGCTGCATAGTCTGTTACTTTTGATAATCTAATTTTGGAAATAAAGTTTCTATTTTTCAAGAATACAGTAAAAATACTCAAATTCAGGTAAACATTGTATCATTTTCATAAATTTTAACAAATTATATCAATAAAAACAACAGCATTTATTTTAAAAATCAACTGTCTAGAATTATTAACAAGAGAAAAGCACCTGTTTTTATTAGATAATTCACTGTTCTATGCAGCTTTCAGCTGTACTGAACATATTTATTGTGAAAACATAACTAAATTCTATTTTTACAAATGATTTAAAAAGAAAATATTTTTTTTCGAAAAATGTTCATAGTTACAGATCTAGTCTCTTTAATGCAGGTCAAAAGTATTGCAGAATGCTCCATGTGGAGCATTCTTCAGTATTTTTGACCTTCATTAAGCTACCATTTGTCATTAAGATCTTTGTTTTGTCTATTTTTGAGTGGCTGTTTTACACAGGTTTTACTGTATTGCTACATTTTTTCACTTAACAGATTAACCCTGAAAGTGCCAATCACGACTGCATCAGACGACAAATTTTGCTACATCTTTCTCAATTTTCGAAAAAAATAAGGTACGTATGATATTTCAAGAGAAATGACTGCCAGCAGAAGATTCTAATGAAATATCAAGCCTTATTTGTTATTTTTGAAAAAGCAGCAAAATTTGAAATTGGCGTCTGCTGCAAATTGTAGGTGGCGCTTTAAGGGTTAACACTTTTGCTGCCAGTCATGACTTTTGTCACCTGGCCTCTCATCTGCTTAATTTCTTAGGCAGCATTTATTGCAAACAATATGGATCCAAATCATATCAAACAAGGGAGCAGTTTGATCAGGGTTCATATATTTGCTTTCATGATAAAATCTAGTCTGAAGTGCGCTTGAAAATATTTGTGATTTGTTCTTTATAACACATACTATATTTGGGGTCCATAGGAATAGACTGTGTTAAAACAAACTGTTATAAAGGAACAATTTTACAAAGGAATTATTGGAAAGAAATGGTCATTTTCCTCTAATTCCTCTGTAAAATTCCATGGTAAAAAGATTTGGAAGCTACAAATGAATGTGTTAAATCTATCCGAAGCCATAAGAGCTGTGACATGGGATTTTCAACTATGTGGTATGTGTGAGCAACAAAGCCTAAGATCAGCCTGCGCATACGTGCAGTCTGATCTGAGGCTTTGCTGGTCACTTGAATACTCTATGAGTGTTAAGCTACTGACTGAACATTATTTGAAGTTTCTAAGCTTAAAAGGGGGTTGCACAGGCTTGTCTGAGTCTGCACTTGTAAAAATGCCACATTATTGGAAATCACATGCCAGGGCTCAAATTATAATGAGGTGTGTTATAAAGGGACTGCACTGTAACTAAGTGGTTCTTTCCTACAATTTCAGTTGTAAGACTGTGAAGTACACAACATCATAGAACCAGGTAAATACATTTTTCAGCTCAAAGTTGTAAATATTTTCTTATCCATCAATGTTAACATTTGTTTTGGGTGCTCAAAAGAACGGTCTCAATGAGACGGTTCTTTAAAACACCAACAACATATGTAGAACTGTCTCATTGAGACAATTCTTTTGAGTAGCCACAACATATGTTTTTGTTGAGAAATAAGAAAATAATTTTCAATTACACACCCTTATCTAGATGCCTGGAACATATCCATGTTACATGTGCTCTGTGCTTTAACCCTTTTCAGACCAATGGAATTTTCCATAAAGTCAGAATGGTCCATTGTATATATTGAGGGGTCATAGGTTATAACTTCCCAAAAATTGTATTTCTTTCTCTGAAGAATCTTTTGTCTGACAAACGGGGCATTATGCAACATTTCATTTGGATCCTCACTGTTTGCCAAACTACTTGTTTAGGGGTTTCTAGTCCTCAAAGGGTTAATAAGTACAGACTGGCTGTAACTGTTGGATGGGATCTTGTTGGTCGCTCTATTTATATAGATCTCTTCAGATTACATCCTTGTAGTCATTCCATACACTGAAACAAAAATGGAAAATTAACTTAACCTTGCTTGTGCCGACTTTTTTCGTCGGCTGATAACCTTTGCAAACAGTTTGACCTCAGATCAGGACAGACAAAAAGTCAATCCTGATCTGAATCCAAATTGTTTGACACTCTGATAGTGTTCCTGAAAGAATTTTTTGAAAAAAGTTTATTCCGAAAAGAGTCTGCAGATGACAACAAAAGCATGAAATATTACCCAGCATGCAAAAAGTTAGAAGACAAAAAAAATCTAAAGGGAAGAAACTACTAGATGGATACACAGCCACTGGAATTTTATAAAAACTAAATCACAACCAAAATTTACAGTGTTTGCAGAACAAAAAAAGATGCACAGCAGGAGAAGGTTTAACTTTACACAAGGGCTATTCGGGAGCGCAGTGGCTCAGTGGTAGAGTGCTTGACTCAAGACCAAGGGGCCGCGGGATCAAGCCTCACCGGAGTCACTGCATTGTGTCCTTGATCAAGACACATTAATCCTATTTTAGTACTGGTTCAACCCAGGAAGACCCGTTCCTACATAACTGAAAGATTCTTGATGGGACCTAAAGAATCAAATCAAACAAGACAAATTCGGAGAATTTATATCCCCTGACAAAGGGTTATTTCAGAGAAACATGTAAATCACAAAACATAAATCCCATATTACGATCATAACAAACGCCTGTCAAGTATGTTTTAGTGCTTATAGTTTAATAAAAAATATACTTAGATCTACACAATTTCAATATCTGACCTTTCAACCCAACCCCAGAGGTCAAGGGTGTGTGTAAATTCAAAGTGTTACCTTGCATGTAGGTCTACACTTCTTCTACTTTAATTTGATATCCAACATGACCACTTTTAGAAAAGAAAAAATAATATGACCTTTTGACCTCACCCCAGGGGTCGTTGGTGTGTGTAAATACAGCATATTTGCTTTCATGGTGCTCTGTGCTCAATTCCCTTTAATTTGATATGCAACATGACTACTTTCACAAAAATATATTGTTTGACCTTTTGACCCACCCCCTGGGTTGAGGGTGTGTATGTGGGCAAAATATATGCTACCATGTTGTTGCAAAAGTCGTCAGCTTTAATTTGTTATGCAACATGACCATATTCTGAAAAAGCTTAATTTTGGCCTCTGCCCCATCCCCGAAGTCCACCTCAGGGGCTCTGACCCATGCCTTCAAACAAAAATCCCGTTTGATATATTTCATATCTATTGCTGCTCTGCCTACATGCAAAATTTCAGCAAAAAATATTGACAATTGCCTTGGTTATTGCGAAATTTAAATATTTGACCTTTGACCCCTTAGGTGGGGTCAAAGGGGGTGGGGTAAAACTTTGACACTGTCATGCTTATCTACAGGTACTGGGTAATCATGGTGTATAGTGAGAAGTTGTTAAATATAATAGCTTTGATGAAATGTGAAGATTATCACTCACAAAAGCTAATATAGGTTTTGCATTATAATTGCCTATACTAAAACAAGGGCAATAACTCAAGTGTTAAGGAGTCAATTTTTAAGAAACTTATAGGATATCGAGAGTCAATGGTACTTATCATTTGTACTAAAAATGAATCAAATCTGACCAATAGGTACTGAGATATGGTTCCAGACAGACAAAAAGTGCGGACGGACAGACGCACGGACGACGCCAAAACTATATCCCTCCGACTTTGTCGGGGGATAACAAAACAAGGGCTATTGCTGGCCCAATATTGTGATGGATGTTATATATGGGCTGATGGTCTATTTCCTATTCAAACAGGGTACATGCAGTGGTCTAGATAAGGATTTGGACCAATGGCTATTTCACCCCCTACTTTTTAATTTAATGAGTATTTTACTCCATGTTTAAAATATCAAACCGCAAAAAATGCAAAGCCTTGTAAAAAAGCCCAACATTTGCTTGCTTAACATATTTTAAAGAAAAGTTGCTTGTATCAAATACATGTTGCTTGTGGGAAAACTTCCAAGATTTATACAATTGGTGTATATTAATATATTAGTATATTTTTTCTTACTAAGAATAAAAGATTTCACCACATAAATTGAACAGCAGCACTGAAATCTCAAACTGCAAAGGGTATTTTTTACCCTTCAATTTAATAAAAAAAAATTAATGCTGAAATACCCTTTACCCCCTCTTATCTGGAGCCCTGTACATGTACATGCAAATTTCTCTATTTTAATGGGCCATTTGAAAGGGGCTCTTGCATGGTATGGGAAATTAACATGGGAGTCTGCCCACGCTTGGATTTCGAAAATATTATGTTATTTAATTGTCTGGGGTATAACTTTAATATTTATGGTGTGTTTGAGTTTTTATGCAATTCCTTTGCTAATTTATGACGTCATTAATGATAGCACTATAATACCTTAGGGTACCCAGTTATAATCATTTCTAAAGTAATTGACATATTATGTAACGGGCGGAGAAATGTTTTAATAAATAGCTATATCATTGATTAGTTAGCTTTTACTTAAAATGGCTTTGTATGTATTAGGATATTGGGTGGGCTTTCAAGTTTATTGCATGGTTTCCCAATTTTCGACTGTATATTTTGTATTCAGTCAAATTTGGTATTAACATTTTTACAGGTTGCGGTCTTTGTCAAGATACCATTTCAACATATAAACTATCCATATATTCTACAATATGTAGACCAAATTTCATGAAATTCAAGGACCGGTAACATATTTTTTTTAACTTGATGTAAACACATGGCCCTAATTTATCCAAATGTAAAAAATACAATAATTATGTTTCCATGTAAAACATACTTGAATACTTGCTTAGTTTGAATCATCATGCTAGTATGTTTATTGGTAGAAGTTAATATGTTCAGTGTTTTTCCCTATTATGGATTGGAAAAAGAAAAAAAACAATATTCTTTGATATTAAGTGCCACAATTCTTATTTAATGAAGTGCTTACCCAATAATATTAGCCAAAATGATACAATATGTTGACACCTGTACTTACCACATCTAGTTTCTAACATTAAAACTACATCTAGCCAATGTTACACTTAATATGTAACAATATTAAGACTTTTAATTCATACAGAAGAGAAACCTTATGACAAGTCAGTTCATACAGAAGAAGAACCTTATATCTGTGATTTTATAATTGTAAGACTCATTAATAAACCTGCTTCACAAAAATAACCCCCTGTCAAACCTATTGGTTAAAATTAACCATTTTGGTCACAGATAACTCTTGGCCTCAAAGGTATTGCTAATTTGATGCTTAAATCTTCTCTGTTCATTCTGTTTTGTGAAACTGATGCTGATTTCCATCAAATAGCAACATTTATACTTTAGCTGGCTGTATATTCTAGGCATACAGTTGTGTTTCTGGACCTCACTTATTCATGTAGAACACTGTTTTATGATACCTTTGATAAGACTCTGTTAGACGTTATCCTGGTCACGGCACCAAAATGTGATTCCTCTAGTTCAGTTGGGATGTAAAGGAAATATTTAGTCTTCTTGTTTTCACATGTTTATTGTTAGGATATTCTGTTTCTTAAACTATATCATGCAGGACTGACACAGGGCCATGACCTTCGGCATTTCTGACCATTGAATCATTTAAAATTGTCTAAACATGTCTTTCTTTAATAAAACAGGAAGTAGATTAAAAAACAACCACCTTATGTCGAGTTATTGATTCATTTGAACTAAATAATTAATTTTGCTAAAACTGACCTATACCGATAAGAGGTTGGAAATGACAAAGTTACCAATTTTGGATTTTCATAATATTTGGCTCAGATCAGCAGTATATATATGGCATGTTTTTGTGATAATATGATATCTTGACAAAGACTAGAACATATCCATCTTTTGAATTGAATGTTGAATGTTTTATAAATTTTTGAAAAAAAAATATTGAAATTTTACAATCACTTCTTCTGAAAACGTAAACCATAATTTATGCAAAATGGTTTCGTGGTATTAAAATAACGTCTATGGTATTTTGGATTCAATCTAGATGACAAATTATAGAAATAAACAAGACTATAGATTTAGGACATGGAAATTTAGAGACAGGTACCACCTCAAAGGTGGAGTACGTCATGGTTGGTTCCTTAGCCTTATTCTTAACTATCTAATTCGATAAATACATTTTCATAGTTCGTATATAATGAGTTATTTATATGCAAGGTTTGAAGAAAATCCATGTGTGGGCACAGATGAAAGTACCCCTTTTTATGGTCCCCCTTAAAAAAGTTGAGGAACCTGAGAATTCTTAATATGCACCTCAGAGTAAACTAAATAATAGATTTGAATAGCTTAATTTATATAAGGGTCCAGCCAGAAATGCTTAACATTAACCCTTAGCCCACCAATATTTTAGTTCCAAAAATGATTTTTGCTCTATAACTAAGACTATATAAGTCTCTTGCATATATTTAAGTGCACTTCAGAATAAGTTTTATCATGGTGGGAAACATTATGAACCCTGATCAGACTGCTCCCAAGTGGGAGCAATCTGATCTGGTTCCATATTGTTTGCATTATAGGCTACCTAAGAACATAAGCAGACGAGAGGAGCAGATCAAAAGTTGTGACTGTGGCAAAAGGTTCAATAATTTTCTGATAAAATGGTTTGGACCCATCCCAGCAATATTTCTGCTTCACCCAGGGAAGCAATACAAAAAGTAAAGTATAATACCACTGAGTGTATCTCTCATCATTTAGATGTGCTGAGACTAGTTCTTTCACCTTCGTGGAGGGATTTAAACCATGTTTTTCTGCCCTGTTCCACCGTTCTATACGGGTTATACCTGAAGTAGAAAGAGAAGAGAATCAATTAAAACAAGATATGATTATAATCTAGCGATTATATAGTCTCCCAAACCAGCCCCCAATGCCCTGGGGACATCATGGTCAGTGTTATTGTATGTGTTTGTTTGTTTGACTTGATTCTTTACGTCCCATCACCAAACCTCTAGTTAAACAGGGACAGGTCTTCCTGGGTTGAGCATGTACTAAACTAGGATAAATGTGTCTTGCTCAAGTCAAGGACCACAACGCAGTGACACCTGTGAGGCTCAAACCTGCGGCCCCTCGGTCTCGAGTCAAGCACTCTACTACTGAGCCACTGCGCTCCCCATTATTGTATGTGTCTTATCATAAGAAATATCATAATTTATGGTTTAGGGGTGGGGATCTGAACAGTTTCCCAGATATTAAGCCTTTAATGAATTGAACAGGATGGGGCATTACCCGGGTACATCCAGGGGGAAGGTCTTCCCCCGCGGGTCTTCCCTGTCAGACCTATTGAATGTGTCTTGTCATTAGAAAAATGAATATATAAGGTTTAGGGTGGGGATCTGAACAGTTTTTGAGATATAAAGCCTTTTATGAACTAATACAAGATTTACCGTATTTATATAAGCATTATAGTTGCCATTTTTTCCAACTTTTTCACTGATTTGTAATGAAGCCATAATAAATAATAATTTCCCCTGTTCCATTGCTCTTAACCTTTAGTAGATCACATGCCCGGGTTCCCTAAACTGGTACATGCAGCTTTGCAAACAGTGAAGACACAGATGAAATGCCACAGAATGCAGCATTTCATCAGGGTCTGCACAGCTTGCAACTTAAGACAAAATCGATCTTCAGAGAAAGAAATACAATATTTTTTTGAAATTTAAACCTTTGATCCCTCAATATTTACAATGGACCATCCTGACTTAACTGTATCAGACTTTAGGAAATGTTCATTGGTCTACAAAGGGTTAATGGGTTACATGTATTTCTAAATACAGCAAAAAGTGAACACATTCCCTAGTCCACATAATCACAGAATTGCAACTACAGTAAAACCTGTCTTAAGCAGCCACTCAAAAAGAAGTCTTTGAGACCAAAATTGGTTTTCAAAACCAATTATTGCTTAATGCAGGTCAAAAGTATTGCATTCTGCAATACTTTTGACCCCCATTTAGCTACCATTTGTCATTAAGATATTTGTTTTGTCTATTTTTGAGTGGCCACTTAAGACAGGTTTTACTGTAATTTTATCTATAGTGGCTTTTAAACAAACAAATTATGCCATATCAACAACTCATTGAAAATATTTCACTTATATTGCAACTTACCTATGCAGGGGCCAAACTCCCAGTTGAGGTCAAAATCTTTTAACATCTGAAGTTCTTTCTCTATGTTTAATTTCTCACAACTTGTAGATGCAACTGGTTCTGTTTAAATATAGGAGGAAACTTTCAAAATATATATAACCTGGGTTGGGGTCTCCAGCCCTAGATAATGAGGAGCCCACAAGTAGAGTGCTTGACTTGAGATTGAGGGGTTTTTGGTTTAAGTCTCAACGGAGGCACTATCTCATGTCCTAATTCCCAATTTGTTAACCTTTTTGCTTAATGACAGTTGTGGTTTATAGTAAAGCAGATTGCAACATAGAACACAGTACCAATGCAGTTAGTAGGATGTTAGATAAAATTAAAGGTTTTTAATTCATTTCAGATGATATTCTGTCAATTCAATCAATTTGTTAGCAGTTTAAGCACCCCTCTCTCACCCCCCAAAAATGTCTTGTTTCCGGAAATGTCTCGATCAATATTGGCCAATATTTTTATGGGGCGATCAGTAGGTAGGCATTTTTTTTTAGAATTTCTATATAGGAAAAGGATGATGAAAACCATTCATAATATTGTAGAAAAATAGAAGAAAAAAAGCTCAGATGTCTTAAAAAAATTTAGAGTAGGGCTGTATATATAGGCCCCCAAAAAAGTAGGGTCTGTAGGGTTTACGGAAACAAGACATTTTTTTTGCCTTATTATGATGATCAAGCTACCAAACTTTCACAGAGATCCATGCAGTCACAAGTCTTGGTTTAAAGAACCCCAAAAATGGTTGATTTCAGAAATGGCCTAAAAAATAGTTATGCCTGCAGGATTAGAAGTGACCACAAAAACATCAACAAAAATCTATATCCCCAAAAATTTTTTTTTTCCCACTGAGCCTGGACCCATTCAAAATGGCCATCCCGTCTCTCTTCCTGCCTGCCAGGCCTAAATGTGTAGGCTATATATGAACTGTACATGTATAAACATGGTTTGGTGTCATTGTTATTGTCATTTTATCAACTGCGCTTTGTTCCACACACTCTAGTGACTTTTATGTTGATACACATACCGTTTTAACTCTCTTCAGTAAATGCCAACCATTGGGCGTAGATGAGTATGTATGTACATCTTTGAAGTTGAAGTCCCCCCCCCCCCCCCTACACACACACACACACACACCTGAAGCAGTGTGATTAATTTCAGGAATGGGCCACATTAGTTTTTCTGATGAAATTGCACTCCTTTAAATAATACATTGAGCATCAACTTTAACTGTAAATTAAAGCACAACCCTTTGTTTGCTCAATTGGATCATCTCATTATTCACACCTCAGTAAAAAAATATAAACTTTTTGTCACAAATCAGTATCATCCAGAAAATTCATTTTTTATCGGAAAGTAGGCAACAACTACTTCTCGATGGCAGAAAACTGTTAAAAAAAGTGTTATGTATATTTAAGAAATAGATCAGCTCCAGCAGTGAATTGTTGAGTAATAATTCACTGTTTGGAGGTCAGTTGTAAAGAAGATCAAATCACGAGCGCGCAGCGCGAGTGATTTATCTTCGTACAACTGACCGACAAACAGTGAATTATTACTCAGCAATTTACGCAATGGAGCTGATCTATTTCAATTCTAACACACAATAAACGACGAAAACACATTCGAAGTCCACAGCTTCTTCCAACTTTACGCCATTGCACTGAAGAACTCCCGCAAATACTTTGACTACGTCACATACGTTTACATGTAATTTTAAGCGTAAAGCGATGTTACACTGTCTAACGCCATGAATGACATCATTTTCCAGTGAGGTCAGCTGTCACACACATTTTCTGATATATCACAGTTTGTTAACGTTGGCTTTATAGGCGAGGTGTGTTAGAATAAAGCATTTGTTTTAATATTATAATAATGATATTGTTTGTTTTGTATGATTTATTCTTTATGTCCCATCAACAATCTTTCAGTTAAACAGGGACGGGTTTTCCTGGGTTGAACCAGTACTAGGCTGGGATAAATGTGTCTTGCTCAAGGACCACAACACAGTGACGCCGGTGAGGCTCGAACCCCCAGCCCTTCGGTCTCGGGTCAAGCACTCTACCACTGAGCCACTGCGCTCCCGTATGATAATGATATAAAGCAACTTTATTATCTGATAAAAAGTTTATTCCAAGAACTGGGTCCAATGGATTAATCATTGACCAATCAAATAGTGTGTATTTATACACTTATTTCATCATTATCATACATAGATCCAAAAGGGAGACCAGGGGTTTAGATCCCCCCACCCCTTAAAATTACAAGTGGCTAAATAGGTTTCGACCTTCTTCTTCTTCTTCCATATATTGGACCGGGATCATCTAAGTACTAACGTAATTGGTCCAGCCGGACATGAGTATGGCGGGTAAAAACAATGTTCCAAAACAGTCGATAAAACCATAAAACTATTTACAAGTGCAATGAAAATGGTAGCTGGTCATGGTTTAGGCTGGGCTTAGCCTGGTGTACAGGCAGACATGGAAGCCATCCACGGTGGACGCTGATTCTGCTATGTGATAAGCTGATGACTAAAAAAGCATTGATATCTGAATCCACACATGATTTTATTTAACAAATTTTGGGCCAAAATTCGTATGTACAATTAACTGCAGCGTGCTCCCACTAAAGATGATTAAAATATCAAAATTCATTTTTTTTCTCGCAAGAATCTCGCAAGGATCCGAGCTTTCCTTGGAAGTAGATCCCAGCAGGTAGTGATAGATGGGGAGGAATCGGAATCCATACCAGTTACATCTGGTGTCCCCCAGGGCTCAGTCCTGGGCCCGATTCTTTTCCTTATCTATATTAATGATCTGCCTGATAAGGTCTGCTCCTGGGTGAGACTATTTGCTGATGATACAGCCCTGTACCTCACCATGGAAAGCACGGATGACAGGTCAGCACTACAAACTGACTTGGACATATTGTCTGCATGGGAGACCAGGTGGGATATGGAGTTCAACCCCTCAAAGTGTCAAGTGGTACATGTGACGGGCTCCAGAAAGACGGTTAAGACTGACTATGTATTACATGGACAGGTTCTGGAGTCTGTTCCATGTGCCAGGTATCTCGAGGTTGATATCTCCAGTGGTCTCACCTGGAATTCCCATATCGACTGTGTAACTGCCAATGCAAATCGGACTCTTGGGTTTATCCAACGAAATATAAAAACTAAGATGCCTAAGGTTCGTGAAGCGGCTTATAATTCCCTTGTAAGACCCCAGTTAGAATATGCTTCGGCTGTCTGGGATCCGCACACGAAGGTGCGAATATCCCAAATTGAACAAGTCCAGCGAAGAGCTGCTCGCTGGACAGCCAGTAACTTCGATAGACAGTCAAGTGTAACTGAGATGGTTAAACAACTTGGATGGCGATCTTTGGAGCAAAGAAGGGCTGACGCCCGTCTTTGCTTGTTTTACAAGGTGATTCATGGCTTGGTTGCTGTACCCCTCCCGGACTACATACACCACTCAAATAGAATATCTAGGTACTGCCACTCCATGACCTTCAGGCAGGTCTCAACTTCAACAGATTATTATAAGTTCTCATTCTTTCCTTTAGCAATTGTTCAATGGAATTCCCTCCCCGAGTCTGTTGTATGCTTGCAAAGCCTTGATGCTTTCAAGGCAGCTGTCTGCAAGCTGCAGCACTCACGCCCATAGATCCCCAAAATGTTTGTTTTTAACTGATTTTAGCTAACTCTTTTCTATCATAACCTATCATCTGTTTTTATCCTTCACTTTTATGCTTTTAAACCTCTGTACTATAATTCTCCCTTTTTAACTGTCTTGTACTAACAGACACTGCGCCAACCTGCCTAGAATGTCCGTGAGGGCGTATGGCAGTATAAAGAGAAAGAAAGAAAGAAATACATTGAAAATATATGCTCAACACCCATTTTTCATATACAAGCCCTTGATCAAAAATATTGACTTTGTTTAAAATGCTTTCTTCTCAGGTAAATATTAACTCGCTTGGTTCTATATGGACATTGAAAGTTTATTGCTGTCTACAAAATGGACCATAATAAAAAGCCACATGGTCAAAACTGCTATCAGGGGGTCAGTAAACACGGATGAAAACCTGGGTAGTCTCTGGTTAACCAGGCGCATTCTATTCTGTTTGTTGTTTAGGGTTGCTACCATATCTGAATACGAAACGATCAAAATTGCTTGGCCTACAAATGATTAAATAGCCCTTGAACAATAAGCAGGGGTGAAGGGCCGCAGCCCAGCCCCAATCATACAACAAACAGAATGCTTAGCTTCAGCCTCACATCATAAACTGCGCCCGCTGAACCAGAGATGCGCCGAAAACAATAATACTGGATGTGTCTATACTACTCTATAGGCTGTGATAATGCATGTAATGATTTGTGCACTGGACATGTTTTTAAGAAAGCTACTACTTGCTTTAGACAAACCCTCTAAGTTACGCGTATCACGTTAATTACCTGTCTTTCTTTTAATATTTTCACTGTTTTGCACACCCTTTTTTGACTTAAATGAATATGTTATAAGTTTGTCTTTAGTCGACATCCTGCTTTACCCCGAAATACGAAAGACACAAACTTGCAAACCAAGGCAAAATTTAACACCGGAAGTAAACAACTAGCCCCCAGTCAGGTTCAGTCTTGTCATCCATTGATTGCTACTAATAGAAGTAATTTTTCGAAAACCATCCTAAAAATATCTTATTGTACTAAACTACGAAAGAAAGCCTAATAGACACGTTGAAAATCGAAAATTGCACAAAAGGGGGCAATCGCAATGGAAAATGCAACGTCGGTACCTGCAATTGCCGTAACAGCAGCAGTCGGAGCTGTCGTGCTCCTTTTTATCCTTCTATGCAATATCGCACGAAAACCACAAGAGGAAAAAGGTTCATATCTGATTGCATTTTTGCAAGATTCGCCGCAATTTGTTTCGGCCCTACCAATTATCAGTTGTTTCAGTGCTGCAACATTTATTACCTCTTTGTTCGCTTTGAATATTTTCTTCTCTGGCATGCTGCTAGTGCTGTGTGTGTCATTCCATTTGATAAGCATTACAATCTTGTTTTAATCTTTAATTTATACAAATACTTTGATTTGATTCTTTACATCCTAGTCAACACTTTTTCAGTCATGTCGGATTGGACTTCCTGGTTTGAACCAGTACTAAGCAGAAGACAAAATGTCTTTCTCAAGGACACAATGCAGTGCTTCCGGTGAGACTGGAACCTGTATTATACATTACTAGTACACTTGTCATTTGTAATGCACATGTCATTTGTACTTAAGCACTGCCCCACCTACAGAGCTGGCCAGGCCAGGGTTCAGATCAGGATATATAGTTTACAATCATTCATCAGGACCTGTAATTGGAGAAATTAGTCCTTAGTCCACAATAAGCTGAATGCAAAAAAACAAAATGCAGTATGTACCAAACCCTAGAAATGAAATGCACATTATGGTATAAATGCCATTGTTTCTTGCTTTATACTTATTTGACCATCTTTAAATGACTAAATCTTGTGTAACTGAAAATTTTAACACAAACTAAGACCAGGGATTGAGAAGATTGCAAGGCCGACAAAGTGACTAAAGTTAAATATTCATGCTCATTCCACCCCTCTAAGCAAGCTGCATGACAGAGAGTGTTGATTTTGCTACTTATGCAGGGGAGTGGAAATCCCATGCCCAACACTGGAAATTTTTGGCTGTCAGGCAAGTGGAATTTTCCTGCTGAGTTGCCAACAGACAAGTGAATATCTGGGGCGGAGCTGAATTTTCATGTGTTTATGGCACACTTTTCTACCCAAAAATCCTGTAAAAAAAAGGGTGCCTTTTAAGGAAGAGAATGCCAAATTACATAGTTTTTCCCCATTTTTTCCCCTAAGTCTTTAGAACTATTTTGGTCGCGAAAACTTAAGACATTTGAAACTTGGCTTTAAAACTCCAACAAAGGCCGAACAGAGTTAATTTAAGGCACTTTTGGATATCTAGCAACCTCATATGAGTGGTATATCAAAAATATATAATCACTGGCTATAATCAGTGAATTTTCTCGTTAAAATTCATCAATTTGCTGATGGTTTTCAGTGTAAAATTATGGTCTGAAAATAACTACTTCAACAATGGAGATAACACTGATAACTCCTCACAGTGAATACTGGTAAATTTGAGAGCTACGGTAAAGCCGATAATAATGTGATTAGTACTGAAAAGAAATAAAATTAAAAGGAAAATTACTTGTTTTCATCGAGGGAGCGCAGTGGCTCAGTGGTAGAGTGCTTGACTAGAGCTTGAAGGGCCGCGGATTCGAGCCTCACCAGCGTCACTGCATTGTGGTCCTTGAGCAAGACACATTTATCCTAGCTTAGTACTGGCTCAACCCAGGAAGACCCGTCCCTTTTGAACTGAAAGATTGTTGAAAGGACTTAATCAAACAAAACTTGTTTTCATCGCTGTTTTGGTGATCAACCCACAATGTGCTCTTAGTACACTTCACCCATAGAACTATGGGGGAGATATCTGTCACTTTGTGCCTGCAGTTTACACACTTTACACCTTACCACGATAGCAATAAACTAAAAATGGTTGTTTAAAAAGTAGATGCACTTATATCAATTAGATAGGATGGCTTATTAAATATTTACAGCTCTAGGTACTGTCAAACATGCTTTAAAACGGACATTAGACACAAATCTAGTAGGGGAAAGGGAGCTGTGAATATGTTAATTTTACGCCCAAAGTTTTCGCTTTTCTGGACCTATGTAGGATTATTTTTGAAGGCTTCAAAAACCCATATGAGCTGTGATGTGATTTCCAACAATGTGGCATTTTGACAAGTGTAGACTCAAGATGAGCCTGTGCAGCCTCCTTTTAAGCTCAGAAATGCCAAATGATGTTCGGTCAGTAGCCTAAGAATCTTTGAATATTCAAGCGACTAGCAGAGGCTCTGATCAGACTGCGCGTATGCGCAGACTGTGATCTGAGCCTTGGCTGGTCGCACATACCACATTGTTGGATAATTAATCACATGTCGCGGCTCATATCTTATTGCCAAATGATGAAATAAATGGACCGGTTCTTGAAATTTCGGTAATTATCGCACTTGTGTAAAGTTATTTTTTAACCATTTTAGACCAATGGACTTTTCCATTAAGTTTGATACAGTTAATAGTCAGGATAATTGGACCGTTCATTGTATATATTGAGGGGTCTCAGGCTAAAATTTACAAAAAAGATTGAATTTCTTTCTCTGAAGATCAATTTTGTCTTAGCAAACAGTGAAGACTGATGAAATGTTGCATTCTGTGGCATTTCATCTGTGTCTTCACTGTTTTTAAAGGTTCCTCTTTACAATCTTGGGCCACTTAAGGCCATCCAGCGAAATGCCATTTGAATAGGTGGCCTGCTTTTATATGCTTACTGGGATTACTAATAAAGCTGCTATATAGTGAGCCAAGAGGCCTAAAGTTTGGTCTGAGCCTTCATCTACACCCCTTATTTTGAGTGTGTGAGCAATGAAGGCTCATGCAAAACTGCAGGGATGTGTACATGTAGTCTCGTCGAAGCCTTTGCTGTTCGCATATGCGATAAGTACCAAAATCTCATGTGCTTGGTAGGACATATTTTTGTTTAGGTCATTGTTCTCGGGAAGTTTTTGACCAACAGGAGGGTAGAAAAGGAAAATAAAAAAAAAAATAGAATATAAAGCAGAGCTCTCATTAGGAGTCCCACAGCCCTCACTAGGAGTCCCAGAGCCCTCAGTGCCAAACATTGGGCGTCCCACCATACAAAAGAATAAAGCCCCCTTCAAAAAATAGGAGTTCAGGACTGCAAATCAGCAGTTAGTGAGAGCTTTGAAAAGTATAGAATGGATGTGATTAACCAAATCTTGATCAGAAATTCATGTAAAATATTTCTAGGGAGTATGGAAAGAAAGTGGGATAAAATCAAAATGGCATTTTTTAATGGACATGTTAAATTCAAAGACTGTGCTTTTCAGAGAACCAGAAAATTAAAAAACATCTGGCCTTACTTTTATTTATCACCTGACATTGCGTCTGGGAGTGATAAACGCCATTCAATAAAATCGATAAACTACTAGTGGTTTACAGATTTAGTAACGTTACTTAATGGCGTCTATTGTAAAGTTCGCTTAAAAGATGGCTAAATTTTGATGTTTTCAAGCCAAAAATATGATTTTTAATTAATTTTAATTTCATGTGATAAATAAAATCTAACATTTGTGCTTCTGTTTCATTGAATACATTAATCTCATTGCTCGGCAAGCCTTGCATTTTATCACTTTTCTCCAACTCGTTTAATAAATTCAATAAAACACGAGCACTCATGTAAGATCCTCTATCTATTGTTCACAGAAGGGGAGGAAAAGCAAGAAGAAAAGACAGAAAAGAAAGAAATCACAGTTATGAAAAAGACTAAACCAGCGACGAAGTCCAGAAAAGGTCAAGCGTCTTTCTCTCATCCTTGGCTTGCCAGTTCACTCAAAGGACACAGGTATTACTCATAGGGCCAGTTAAGCAAATTTATTTAGCTAAATTGCTATTACTTTCTTACCTATCAATTTAAACATGTTTTGGGTGCTCAAAAGAACCATCTCATTGAGACGGTTCTTTTGAGTACCCACAACATATGTTTCGGATGTGAAATAAAGAAAATAGTTTTCCAATATACACTCTTATCTGGAGGCCTGGTACTACTACTAGAGTTAGTAAAAAGGGGGGTTGGAAATTTGCAAATCCATATCTGTCTACAGCACCATTTTCAAAAGGGGACACTTGCAAAGGACCCTTCAAAGTCAGCATTCTGTAAATTCGGAAATTTTCGTGAGGGTTTTATTTTTCTTGAAAACAAAATCCTCGCGAAATGGCGAAAACACCCTGTCCTTTACTGATATAGGGAAATCATGCCATAGTCACAATTTTTTTATGTCTCAAATAGGTCTTTTAACACTATTTGCGAAAATAAAATTTGCGCGAAAATTTCCAAATTTACAGTATATTGGGCCCAAAAATGTATGTGTTTCTGATTACACCCTTATGCATGTGTTAACTTTTTTTTTGTCTTTTGAGTTATGGGCTGTAGGCATTTTGAAACTTTTTTTGAATATCTACAGAAATTCCATTAACACTTCTTTTCTAGAAGTTTATCATATTTATATCCTCAACTGATAACAAAATCTTGCACAACTTGCAAAAAGTATGTTTTTTCCCTCAATTTCAAGGAGAAAAGTCCCAATTCAAGGAACAAGCAAAAATCATCACCATTTTGTGACATCTTAACTACATGGTGCTGCAGCAAATTGAATTTTTTGCATTCCAAATTTCAAAATGTGCTTATGAGTGAAATGTATTTAGGAGTTGAATGAACCAAATATTTGTATTTTTGTTCATATTTTATGGTGTGAGTGTTTCCCAATTTTGTAAAAAAAAAAAAACGACGTGAAAAATTCCCAATTCTGGTGGTTGGGTCATGTTACAGAAATGCTGAGAGAAAAACCTGTTCAGTTATGGTTATGATATTTCAACATATCAATTTCAGCTCTCCAATCCTGGATTTCGACTTCAGTCCTAATGGGAAGTATGTCATCACTGTAGCGGAGGATAGATCAATTATGCTGTGGTCAGCTAAAGAGTTTGAACAGAAGGAGCACAAGTAAGGTTCCTTTTCCCGTCATTCATGACATTTGTCATCTGCTCTCTTGTCAGCTTATGTACTTACTTTTCTGGCCTCACAGGAAGTAATATATTTTTCTGATATTTCACTACTTCTTGCTGCTCTGCATACAATTTGTAAATGGCCTGCCATGGCCTGCTCCTGCTTTCTATGTATTTTTTTTTTTAGTTTTTTGCACTTTTTGCACAGGTAGCCTATATTGCAAACAATATGGACCCAGATCAGACTGCTCCTTAGGTTCATAATATTTGCTTTCATGGTAAAAACTAGTCTTAAGTGAATTTGAATATATGCAGCTGACATAACAAGCAGACAACATTTTCACTTCAGGACAAATATTTTTTGGCAGGATAAGATTTTCAGGGGAATGCTAAATTCATAAGCAATGTATGTTAACCCTTAAAGTGCCAATCACAACTGCAGAAGACGACAAATTTTGAGACATCTTTCCCAAATTGCGAAAAAGAAAATAAGGTATGATATTTCATGAGAATCGTCTGCCAGCAGACGATTCTCATGAAATATCATAACTTATTCATTATTTTTGAAAAAATGGCAAAATTTAAAATTGTCGTCTGCTGCAAAATAGAGGTGGCGCTTTAAGGGTTAAATAAAAGGCATTTTGATCAAAATTCAATGTAAAATAAGAAAGCTATAGCAATTCAGAAATTTTTAATCTGAATTTTAATTTGCTAATGGAGGTGGCCATTTTGAATAATTAACTTCCTGTAATGTTTTAAGTCCAATGAAATCCCCAATTTTATTGCAAACTGGACAGGCTTTTATCAAAAGCAGCCATTTTTAAGAGAAGAATCAACAAAAATGCAAAGTTAAAATGAATGGCAGGCAATGAGTTATTCAATTTATACATATTAAATTAGGGCTGTGTGACATAACACTGTACAGAGCCTAAAAAGGGCTGCCTGGCCTTTCTTTGTTTTTAACTAGAAACACCTGTATCTTATGTTTGCAGTGATTTTTTAACTGGGCATCCTGCATCTTTTGCGCAAAGCTTTGTCTCTGGGATGCAAAGTTTTTATTTCAGCTTGTCCCAGGATGCAGTAATATTGCAGACTTGTCATGAAAAATAGTGTTCTGGACTCATAACCTTGTAGTTTGACACATTGATGAAGGAAACAGCGAGTCCCAGGACCCATAAGTCCAAAATTGTAAATGAATCACTGTATATGTGATCTGGTTTACAGCAGAGTGCATGGTTCAAGAAGGGCCTGCTTTTCATATTTGCTTATTAAATGTCAACATCGCGTATTTACAACAGACGGCTGTGGGTGGCCATAGGAAGTGTCATGTTGAGACTCATCCAATTCATGAGCATCCAAACAAATGTTTTGTCTTGGTAGCAAGTCCGACTGCAGATCAAGGGGTTGTTGGTTTGATCTTTGAGGCTTGTCTGAGGCTTAGCTGGTCGCACCAGTGATGAAAAAAAAATTGGGCAAGCTCATGAGATTTTGGTACTTATCGCATTTTCGAGTAAAGAAGGCTCTGGCAAGCCTGCACAATTTGTGCAGGCTTGCCAGAGCCTTCAGTGCTTGTATGCACAAAGTAGGGATGTAGGTGAACTCATGGACTAATATTTAGATCTTGTCAGGCTGGGTATGTCAGCAGGAGCATTGAACGGAAGTTTGTGTACCAAATTCTCATGTGCTAGCTCATTTATATAAACTTAACTGGTCAAAATAAATTAAGCCCCACCAGAAATTTTCCCATATACTTCATATTTGATTTATCATAAAAATTTTACTGAATAAAGATTTTTCCATAAAGTTTATAGCGAAGTAACAGCAATATTTCCTGTCAACATGTGCTAGGTTTTACTTTTATTGATAAATTTTCCATAGAACATCACATATTCCGGTAAGTGTCCCATTTCGTTCCCTATCAATCCTATAGTAAAATTGGCAAAAATTTGGATACTCTTAGAAAATTTTGCTTATACCCAAATCAATCAGTGTTTTCAATCAGAACTTTGTGTAATTACACCTAAGATATTGTTGTCTAACTTGGGTGGAGCTAGAACTTTCAACTACCTTCGATATTTTGAAATAAACAACTAAACATTATGGCTATGGAAAAAGTGACATAGGGCTGAACTTATTTTGACCAGTTTATGTGCTGGACCATATTTTCTTGAAAACCTGAGAAAAAATGATAACACATTTTAAATTCACTATCAACAGGAAGCTACTTTACTATTTGAGATGTGTTAATCTTGAATTAACCCTTAAAGTGCCAATCACAACTGCAGCAGACAACAAATTTTGCGACATTTTTTCTAATTTTTGAAAAAAATAAGGTATGACATTTCATGAGAATTGTCTGCCAGCAGACAATTCTCATGATATGTCATGCCTTTTTTGTTATTTTTGAAAAAACGGCAAAATTAAAATTGTCGTCTGCTGCAAATTATTGGTGGTGCTTTATGGTTAATCTATTTGTTGTAGATTTATCCGAGGTACTGTAGAACTGGATCATGCCACCAGAGTCAGATACAGTCCAGACTCAAAGTGAGTTGATTTTTTATTGTGCAATTTTCAACCTTTTGCATAGTGACTCCTAAATGAGCTGGGGCATGAGATTTCAAACAATGTGGTATGTGCCACCAGCAAAGCCTTAGATCAGCCTGAGCATACACGCAGTCTGATTAGAGCTTTTGTGCTTTTGACTGAACACTGTTTGGAGTTTCTAAGCTTAAAAGGAGGCTGCACAGGCTCGTCTGAGTCTACTCTTGTCAAAATGCCACATTGTTGGAAATCACATGTCACGGCTCAAATGGGTACTTGCCTACTTGGCTAACAGTGAAGACCTAGATGAAATGTGGCATTTCATCAGGGTCCAGCTTTGCTAATATGAAAGCAATACACAGAGTAAGAAATGCAGTATTATTTGGAAATCGTAACCTGTGACCCCTCTATATATACAATGGACCATCTCAAGCTTATTTTATGGGACCAGAAGGAAGCCCATTTTTGCAAAAGGTAAACATTCAGATTAGCAAACTTTATGAGCGTTAAATTGTGATTTTGTTTCTTAACCAACAAGTTAAAGCATAAGTTTCAGGTGCTTAAAAGAATGTCTCAGTGGTGAAGTGATTCAATGAATAATTTCAGTATTGTATTATTGTTTCTGAACAAATGTATGTTGCACAGTGAGGTACAAATGTACACAGAGAATTTTACATGAGTGGTCATGTTTTATTGAATTAATTATAGAAGTTGGGGAAAAGCCGTAAAATGCAAATAGACAGAATAATATATCTGAGCATTGATTATCCTTATGGTATAGATTATTTTAATTTCAAAATTTCTCCTAAGAGCAAACGTATAACAATATCCATATTGCACAGGTTTAGATAAACAAAAACTTTCAGCGTGAAATTGTAAATATTTTCTTACCCATAATTTTTAGCATATGTTTTGGATGCTCAAAAAAAATGTCTCAATGAGACGGTTCTTTTGAGTACCCACAACATTTATTTTTCTGTTACGCACTCTATATTGTATTGTGAGGTAATAACGTGTTACATATTGTTTTTTCATGAAGCTTATTCATTGAAACCCTTTGACATTTCCGCTTATTTCTGCAGTACAGTGAAGTCCCTTTATAACGCTGTGTTTGGGGTCCATAGGAATAGACTGTGTTTTAACTGAACCATGTTCTAAATGGACAATTTTACAAAGGAATTATAGGAAAATGACCATTTATGGTCATTTTCCTATACTTCCTTTGTAAAATTCCAAGCAAAAAATCTGGAAGCCACAACATGACATTGTTATATACAAATCCATGTTATAATGAGGTGTGTTATAAAGGGACTGCATTGTATTGTTATTTTCTTCCAGGGCATTCATTGTTAGTCTCGCCAACCATAACACTGTGCGGATATTCAGGATAGGGAAAAAGGAGGACGGTAGTCCAGGAAATATTACAGCAGCTCTAGACTTTCCTAAGGTAAACTCATAGGTCCAGTTTGAGCATAAAATTGTGAATATTTTCTTACCCATCAATTTAAACATGTGTTTTGGATGCTCAAGAGAACCGTCTCATTGATATATCGGACACTCTGATGTTATAGCGAGTTTTCCCGAATGACAACGACATCAGTAAAGTTACCTATCGCTTCACTCTATTTTTCTGACTCATAAAACAGGGTTTGTGCAAAATAAAACCACATATGCGATGCATTTGTAATAAACACACTGAATAGTCACTGATGCAGTTTGGATTGCACTTTACTGGTCATATTAATCTTAACGAGATGTAATTCTCAAAGTGTCTCATTTCAAAACTAACCATATGTAATTTTCTAAACTACCCTTTCACAAACTTATTTTCTCACAATTTTTGTCTATGATAGTATGATGGCTTCCATCCTAAAGAAGCAGAAAAAATATCTTTGAAAGAATAATGTTTCATTCTTTATGTGCTGGTTACTTCCATGCTTTTGTATTTGTCTGCTGACTTTTATCAAATTTAACTTTTTCAAATAATTCTTTCAGAAACATTATCAGGCTGTCAAACAGATTGGATCCAGATCAGGACCCAACATTCTGTCAGTCCTGATCTAGGTCCAAACTGTTTGAAAAGGTTATCAGCAGACGACAAACATTGCTGTTTGCAAGGAAAGAGTTAACTAACTTTTACTGCATGTGATTGTATATTTATTTCAGAAACATAAATCTGACATCATCCATATAGGTATTGCAAGCAGTGGAAAGTTTATTATGACCTGCTCAGGGGACACAACTCTCATTGTCTGGTCAATTAAAGGTAGTTACAGATTTTTGCTCTTTCTTCACACGCTCTCAAGTAGGGCTACCACATTAACACTGGTTTCGTGTCTGAAAGAATATGATTGCAAACATGATTTACTCTACAAATTGCGAAAGAATGGAAAAAATTGGCCCAAAAATATTTGTTTGGCGATAACTAGTGGCAATTTTTTTTCCTCCAAAACTATCTATTTCATTCAAATACCTTTGATTCTGACTTGTAAATGTATATTTCACACTTCCCCTTTAATCACCAATTAAAATTCTCATTTAAAGTCAATTTCTCAGATAATTTGAAGAAATGAGATTTTCTCTTATAATATTTTTAGCTAGAAGTAACGCTGGGATGATCTCATAGGACACATAGGACATAGACTCTTTGTTGATTGGAAACCTATAAAGTGATACTTTTGCAAACAGTGAAGACCTAGATGAAATGCCACAGAATGTGGCATTTCATCAAAGCCTACACACTTTCTAACAGGGTGTGACATTTCATAAAGCAGGGTTGCCAATGTCAGGGAAAAAGTTCTGGAAAATGAAAAATTTTCCAGGTCAGGGAAAAGTCAGGGAATTACATTTTCAGTCAGGGAAATTTAAAAAAAAAATGAAAAGAGTCATGGAAAAGTCAGGGAATTTCAAAATTTTCCTAAAAGATGCTAGTTAACAGGCTTCTGGAAATTTTAGTTTCCATAATTTGCAAGCAATATTAGAAAAGGAATGTTTCTGAACATAAATTGCAAGCAATTTATATTCAGAAACATTCCTTTTCTAATATTTATGGTTTAAGATTTTTCTTTAAAGATTAAATCAGCAAGTTCAAATATTTGTGCAAAATCTTTGAATAGTCGATGGATGAAAATGGCTAAAATTGGCCTTCCAAAAGGGTCTGGAAAACGGTTGAAAGTCAGTGAAAAGTCAGAGAATTTTTAAATGGATATTGAGTGGCAACCCTGTAAAGGTCTCACTGGATGCTAAGACAAAAAAGATCTTCAGGTATGTTAGCACAACCTTATTAGGACATTATCATCTGTGACCACTCTTCATACACAATGTGCCACCCTTGTTTAATTGTGTTGCCTGCATAATTTGGTCATGTTTGTTTCAGGAGATGTATTGTCTGAGATTGACACCCACCACATGAATAATACATACGCTGCTGTTTCACCTTGTGGTAGATTTGTTGCTTCATCAGGTAGGCAGTCAGGGAAACATAATAATCATATTTAACCCAATAATGAATCCAAATTTTTGTGATTGTTAAAAAGATAAACCCCCTCTTATGACTGAATTCAGTGATGGTGCCTCTAGATGAGTAATTGTTGTACACTTTCTAACAATAAGTTTAATGCTTCACTGCCAAATTCATGGGTGAAAGTTTTCAGGATTATTCATGAATTCAGGAGTTTGAGGTGACATTTCCCAGAAAGTCTGCCTCAAAATGCTGAATTATTATTATAAGGAGACCATAATAGCTTCTCTGATTTATTTTCAGTCTGTCTAAGGACATTTACCCATTTAAGCTTGAAATTGTGAATATTTAGTGTGCATACTGCAAATTTTAAGAATATAGGGATCACATGATTTTTCATGTATTAACATTCGCCTGGTCCCGAGGAAGCTGTTTGAACACAAGGTAGCTAGGCCAATACAAACATCTCCTGAGGGACACGGCAAGTGTGAATGTATTGAAACAAACATGTGTGATCGTTATATTTTACCTTATTCCTACCCAATTTGCACTGAAAACGCTGCTAAAACATTAAATTTTCCATTTTCTTACACTGGATTTTTCTAAACAAAATGGCGTCGGCTGTAAACTTTCGAGCTTCATAACGTCATTACAATGTCATTACTGTACGCAGCGTTTTCCCGAACAAAAGCATCGGCAAAATGATTAGTCTGGTCGGCAAGGCTTTCTATATAAAAGGTTATGCAAATAATGCAGGGCTCATTTAAAGCATTTTCAAATTAAAACCCATGTTCAAACAGCACGTGAATCTCCTGATTTTATTTGACAATGGGTTTAAACAGCTCTACGAATAGCAGGAATGGAGTTTGGAAAGTTCAGGATTTTGGAAATTTTGAGCTTTCACCCAAGCAAATTTGGTTAGGAGTATTATCAGAGTTAGACTGGCGGGAAAAGGTTAATATTGGGATTCCTTACCTTCTTATCACATTTGTATTAATATTTGAATAAGACCATTTGACTGCCCGTGACAAGTGTGGAATGGCAAAAAGTGTAAAACCTGATCAGAATGCTGCTTCAGGAGTAGGCTGATCTTGGTTTATAAAGCTTTTAGATCACTATAAAGGCAACAACTTTAATATTCATATCTGGCCATGGTGCGGCTATTTCATCTGCTCAACAGGGGAAATCAAGTTCTATTTATAATTGGTAAAGAGTTAATAAGTTGTAACGTGTGTGCTTTTCATGAAAATCCTGACCGTATATACACTGAACTCACATTTATTAACCCTTAAAGCGCATATCACAAAAAAGTTGTATGCTTTTGTCGTCTGCTGAAATATTTGAAGCCTCTTTGACAAATAGTGTAGATCCAGATCAGACTGCTCCTGTAGGAGCAGTCTGATCTGGGTCCACACTGTTTGCCTATATATATATATATATATATATATGTTAACCAATAAACAGACATTTTCGGGTGAAGTTATTTTGCTGGCGTTTTAAAGGTTAAATCATATATTTTGTGTCTTTACTGTCTTTACTGAGGTGTTTTGGCACAAGATGATACAGTTAACCACGCCTCATTTTTCAGCTTTTCCTATTTCTAATGTAGATCAGTCCTAATTAAGCATTCATGGGGTGCCTCCTTTAAATTGACCCAATAGCCTTATAATACTGTTTGATCAGACATAATTGAGCCGTGGAATGAGATATCCAACAATGTGGTATGTGCAACCAGCAAAGCCTCAGATCAGCCTGCGCGCTAGTCCCTTGAATATTATATGACTGTTAAGCTACTTACCGAACATTGTTTGGAGTTTCGAAGCTTTACAGGAGGCTGCACAGGCTGGTTTGAGTCTACACTTATCAAAATGCCACATTGTTGGAAGTCACATGTCACAGCTCATATTTGTATCTATATTCAGGATTAATATGCTTAATCCAGATTAATTATTTTTTCAGGGTTTACAGCAGATATCAAAGTGTGGGAGGTCTGTTTCCTAAAGTCAGGAGATTTTCAGGAAGTTAAAAGAGCTTTTGAATTGAAAGGTCACAGTGCTGGAGTTCACTGTTTTAGTTTTAATAATGATTCCACTAGAATGGCATCTGTTTCTAAAGATGGTACATGGAAATACTGGGATACAAATGGTGAGTGTTTTTTATATTCTACACTAGATTTCTTCTTTTTCTAAAGCTCAGGCCTCCAGATAAGAGTGCATAACTGAAAATTATTTTTCCTATTTCTCAACCAAAACATGTGTTGTGGGTACTCAAAAGAACCGTCTCGATGAGAGGGTTCTTTTGAGCACCCAAAACACATGTTTAAACTGATGGATAAGAAAATAATCACAATTTTACGAAAATTATTTTTGCTTAACTGGTCCTATGAAGCTGGTTCATGGAAATACTGGGTTACAAATGGCGAGTAGTCTTTGCATATATAGTAGAACTTCATTGGCTCGAACTCTGATGGCTCATTCACCTTGGCTGGCTAGAACAGTTGAACTTTTATCATCGTCCATACAGGTCAAGGGATATTTCTGGTCCAGAATATGAATGGGCCATGAAATTTTGATGGGTCATTTGGAAAAAATAATGGGCCCAAGAAACCTTAATATCCACCTTACAGCAAAATGATCACCAGATTTGAATAGCTCTGTATGGGGCCCAGCCAAAAATGAAATCAGAATTACTGTATCACTCAAAGTTTTCTCATAAAATGGTTTAGGCCCATCCCAGAAATATCCCTGCAGGTCATTGTATGCATAGTCCACCCTGGATGGCTTTACCTATCCTAGGCTAGAACTATTTTTCATGGTCCCAAGCCTGTTGGAGCCATTGAAGTTCTACTGTATGTCTTTCTAAGATGATACAAACAGTAAGTAGTCTGCATATGACTTTCTAACTTGGCTGAAGGCATCTGGACAACATGGAGATTTTTATACCTTTATGCGCCAATTGCTACAAAAGTCGTCTGCTTTTCTCGTCTGCTGAAATGTTTAAGAAGCCTCTTTGCAAAACAGTGTGGACCCAGATCAGACTGCTCCTTTAGGAGCAGTCTGTTCTGGGTCCACGTTGTTTGCTTCTATACTTAATTCGTCGATAATGTAAGGCAATTATTTGCACCAGACAACTTCAACAGACGACATTTTCAGATACATTTTTTTCTTGGCACTTTAAGGGTTAATTGCAAAAACATCTCTGGAACTATATGTGGGACTGAACTGAAACTTAGAGGAAAGCATAAGGTCAACATCGAGATTCAGAATTGCTAAAATTATTCTGTTTGGATATCCAAGATGGCGATCTAGAAATTCTTTAAACAACATCTCCCAAAGGTTTAGATAAACAAAATTTTTGAGCATAAAATTGTATTATAAATATTTTCTTACCCATCGGTTTTACATATGTTTTGGGTGCTCAAAAGAATCGTCTCATTGAGACAGTTCTTTTGAGTACCCACAACATATGTTTTGGTTGAGAATAAGAAAATTGTTTTTTGGCACGCACTCTTAACTAAAGTCCTGATCTCCTCCCAAACCATATATTGAATTTAACCGAAACTTGGCTGGAGGCATCAAAGCAACATGGAGATTAAGAATTTCATCTCGTGTCGGGATAAATATGAATTTCATTCTTTCTTTGTCACTCAGGCCTTTAGTTAAGAGTGCATAACGAAAAAATATTTTTCTTATTTCTCAACCAAAACATATGTTGTGGGTACTCAAAAGAACCATCTCAAAGAGACGGTTCTTTTGAGCACCCAAACATATGTTAAAACTGATGGGTAAGAAAATATTTGCAATTTTAAGCTCAAATATTTTGCTTATCTAAACCTGTGGTCACTCATTAAATACACATTTTTCACTTCACTCGAAGAACTAAATGTCATATTCATGCCAAATATTTAAGTACATGTATCCTTTATTATATTTTGTGCTAAGAATGTCACTAACAGCACTTTGGAAATGTAATACCCCTGGCGCTTATCAAACTTAATATGGTATATGTTTTTGTTTTCAGTACGACTTTTGACATGCATTAAGCGATAATTAGTATTGAAAACCAATTTTTAGTATTTTTGAGAGTGGCGGTTTTACACAGGTTTTACTGTACATGTTTTTGTTTTCAGTACGATATGATATGAATCAAGATCCATATTTATTATACACGGGGAAGCTGTATGGCATTGGTCCTAGTCTAATAGGTTTTACTGTACATGTTTTTGTTTTCAGTACGATATGATATGAATCAAGATCCGTATTTATTATACACGGGGAAGCTGTATGGCACTGGTCCTAGTCTAATAGCTCTATCACCGGATGGTAGATCAGTTGCTGTTGCTCAAGAATCAGCTATAACTATATGTAACTCTCTCACAGGCGACGATGAAGAACACATAGAAAATGTCCACTCAGGTATGTACAGGGCAGTCCCTTTATAACATGTTATAAGTGAAAATGGACAATTTTACAAAGAGAGTGCAGTGGCTCAGTGGTAGAGTGCTTGACTCGAGACCACAGGGCCTTGGGTTCGAGCCACACTGGCATCACTGAGTTGTTGTCCTTGCAAGACACATTTATCGTAGCTTAGTACTGGTTCAACCCAGGAAGACCCGTCCCTATATAACTGAAAGATTGTTGATGGGACGTAAAGAGTCAAATCAAACAACCAAACAAAGAAATTATAGGTAAATGACCATTTAATGGTCATTTTCTTATAATTCCTTTGTAAAATTCCATGGTAAATATTTAGGAGCCACAAAATGGCTGTGTTATAATGTACAGGTGAGGGCGAAGAATGCATAGAAAATGTCCACTCAGGTATGTACAGGGCGGTCCCTTTATAACATGTTATAATGTGAAAGGATACAATTTTACAAAGGAATTATAGGAAAATGGCCATTTAATGGTCATTTGCCTATAATTCCTTTGTAAAATTTCATGATAAAAATTTGGAAGCCACAAAATGGCTTTGTTATACAGGCGAGGACGAAAAACGCATAGATAATTTCCATTCCAGTATCTACATGGCAGTCCCTTTATAACGTGTTATAAATGAAATGGGACAATTTAACAAAGAAATTATAGGAAAATGACAATTTAATGGTCATTTTCTTATAATGCCGTTGTTAAATTTCATGGTAAAAATATAGGAGCCACAAATGGCCTTGTTATACACGTCAGGATGAAGAACGCATAGAAAATGTCCACTCAAGTATGTACTGGGCAGTCCCTTTATAACATGTTATAATTGAAATGGGACAATTTTACAAAGAAATTATTGTCATAAAAGGACAATTTTGCACAGAAATTAGGCCTAAATGAAATATATGTGTGGTTCCTGTTGCATACCAACAAAATTTAGGGTAGGTAGGTAGGGAAATTATTAAATTTTGTTATAACATTTAACAAAGAAAATAGTGACAAAATCTGAAAAAGTGCCCATTTTATGTATTTTTTCTCCAAAGACCATTTTAATGTTTAGGGTAGGGTTAAAAAATTTAGGGTAGGTAGGCAGCAGGAACCACACATATATTTTATTTAAGCCTTTTAGGAAAATGACCATTTAATTATCCTATGTATACCGTATTTTACCGTAGTGCTATCGGTAGCGAGTCCAACTGCAGATCCAGGGGTTATGATTTTGATTGCAGCCCAGTCTCATACTTCCGCTGATTCAAGAAGGGTTGGTGTCAGTTACAAGCGAAAGTATGTGCACGAAGTACTGGTTAACCGCTAATAGTCAAGCTTGCCCAGGAAATAAGTGTTGTTAGGTTAACTGACCATCTCGACATGACCATAGCTGTTGACTGGGATGTTAGACTACAAAACCAAACAAACAGTCTCTTTATTAAGCTATGTTCATGGTCCATAGGAATGGAATCACCTTATAAAAGAATAATTTAACAAAGAAATTATAGGAAAATGACCATTTAACAGTTAGTTTCACAAAATTCCTTTGTAAATTCCATGGTAAAAATTTGTGGCTGAAAATGACTGTGTGGTGTGGTACTTGATTGTATCCACTCCTGATCATTGCACCCTTACTTACTTTTATATCCAAATCTGTGTCATAATGAGGCATAAATTTGTGTTTAAAGGAAGCTTTGCTCATATGTGATAAGTCCCGAAATCTCATCAGCCGACCCTTTTGTTATTTCATATAGATTTGCATAGCTGGTTGACTGAGAAGTAAAGAACCAAGCCAAAATTATATCAAATACCATTTTGCTACACATACCCTCAATCCTAGTATTAACCATTCAAGAACACAGATTGTGGGTGTTGTATCATCAAGATGCTTTCAAAGAGTATATAAAGTAAAACCTGTGTAAAACGGCCACTCAAAAATAGACAAAACAAAATCTCAATGACAAATGGTAGCGTAATGAAGGTCGAAAGTATTGCAGAATGCTCCCCTTGGAGCATTCTGCAATACTTTTGACCTGCATTAAGTAATAATTGGTCTTGAAAATAAATTTTCTGCCTTTTTGAAAGTGGCCGCTTTACACAGGTTTTACTGTAGTATGACACACTATGAAGCCAGCTGACCAAAATCAAAACTTTCCGCAAAAGGGGATGTAGAATTTTGAAAAAGATATGCACACAGTACACTTAGGCCAAATAAAAAAAATACCTGTGTTTAGGGTAACTAGACCCTAACTAAATTTACTGGTAAAACCTAAAAATTTCAGGTTTTCTGGGGGGGAAAAATGATTTTATGCATTTTGAAAGGCAATTCGCCTATCAAAATGCATAAAATTATTTTTTTTCCAGAAAAAAAATGTTTAAAAAAATGTGAACCTACCCCACCTAAAATTTTCAGACGCGTTACCCGAAGCACACTTATTTTTTTATTTGGCCTTTTTATGTTGAATATGGTCATTGAATATGGTATTTTCTTTCAGGTTTATCATCTCACATCGGGTTTGATGTGACGGGGCAATATTTCCTCTCAGCGGGAGATAAACACATTCATATACTTCATAATGTGACCAGTAATCTATTACAGGTTTATCATCTCACATTGGGTTTGATTTGATGTGACGGGGCGGTACTTCCTCTCAGCGGGAGATAAACACATTCATATACTTCATAATGTGACTGGTAATCTATTACAGGTTTATCATCTCACATCGGGTTTGATGTGACGGGGCGGTTCTTTCTCTCAGCGGGAGATAAACACATTCATATACTTCATAATGTGACCAGTAATCTATTACAGGTTTATCATCTCACATCGGGTTTGATGTGACGGGGCGATATTTCATTTCAGCAGGAGATAAACACATTCATATACTTCATAATGTGACCAGTAATCTATTACAGGTTTATCATCTCACATTGGGTTTGATGTGACGGGGCGATATTTCCTCTCAGCAGGAGATAAACACATTCATATACTTCATAATGTGACCAGTAATCTATTACAGGTTTATCATCTCACATCGGGTTTGATGTGATGGGGCGATATTTCCTCTCAGCAGGAGATAAACACATTCATATACTTCATAATGTGACCAGTAATCTATTACAGGTTTATCATCTCACATTGGGTTTGATGTGACGGGGCGATATTTCCTCTCAGCGGGAGATAAACACATTCATATACTTCATAATGTGACCGGTTACAAGGCAACAATAGAAGAACTTATAGAGACAGAAAAGAAGGCCTCTGGTCAGGCTATGAAAGAGAGAGTTAGGCAGCAAATTCAAGATGCCAGGTGAGTGTTGTTTCCCCTTAAATCAAGGATTTAACTCTTTCCCTGCTAGCGGTGACGTTATTTGACTGCTGATTACTTTTGCTAATAACATCCAAACAATATTGTATGAGAAGGTCTCTGGTCAGGCTATTAAAGAGAGAGTTAGGCAGCAAATTCAAAATGCCAGGTAAGGGTGATCTCCCCTTAGGTCAAGGATTTAACTCTTTCCTTGCTAGCGGTGCCTTTATTCGGCTGCTGATTACTTTTGCTAATAACATCCAAACAATATACAGTACAACCTGTCTAATCCTGCCTCCTATCAGACTGAGAAAAAAATCCGGATTACACAGGGGACCGGAATAGAGAGATTGACTTACCCACGTGACTTCAAGGTGACTCTGATCAGTATAGGCATCCATCTTTTTGTAGTTAATCGATACGTAAATGAATTACACACACAAATTTATTCCATATAATCACTGTCCGAGTCAGCCTCTTGGGGCGTTTTACTGTTTTTGAACTTGCTAACCAATGCCTGCTCCCATTCGTCTGTGTAAGTTGGTTCAGTCGGAATATCATTCTCGAGGGCGAGATAATCCTCCTCTGGCATCATGGAAATGGCAGGCAGCTGGCAAGCCAATTCTGCAAGGGGTAAGTCGTCCTCCGGATCATCATCCACCACGACGATCTGTGACTCATTTTGGAAACCAGCATGCAGGTAACAGTTTATGATTGTCTGTACCAAGGTTTCTTGCCATGCAGAATGTATCCAATACACAGCATCAAGAACGCTTACTGCCTTAGCCAAGGTTGATGCATGTTCACACTGGTCTATTCATTTAATAATTAAAAAAAGAAAAAGAAATTGAGTGAATTTAACTGCCAAACAGTGGTCACTCTGACAACAATAGAGTTAGCGTAAAATTATTGATACTTTGTTCAGTCAGCTGTAATGATTGAATACTATGTTTACCTGGGATAAAATTGGGACAATCAGACAAAAATAGCCGACACGCTTTAATGATTCTATTATTAGTCGCTATCGTAACCGGAATACACAGCATATTTGTGACATATAGACTGGCAAAATAGGATGGAATTCGGATTGCGCAGGGTACGGAATATACAGGGGATTTTAACATGGAAGTCTATGGGGAAATCCAACAGACTGAGATTTTTGGCCAGATTGGACAGGAAATAGGAATAGACAGGGGCCGGATTTCCAAGATTCTACTGTAGTATTAGAAGGCCTCTGGTCAGGCTATGGCAGCAAATTCAAGATGCCAGGTGAAGGTGATCTCCCCTTAAGTCAAGAATAAGCTCTCTTCTTATAACTAACTAGTCTTCTATATTGTATTAGAAGGCCTGTGGTCAGGCTATGAAAGAGAGAGTCAGGCAGCAAATTCAAGATGCCATGTGAGTGTTGTCTCCTAGGTCAAAGAGAAGCTGTCTCCTTAGATCAAGGATAAGCTCTCCTTATAACTAACTAGTCTTCTATAATGTATGAGAAGGCCTCTGGTCAGGCTATGAAAGAGAAAGACAGCAAATTCAAGATGCCAGGTGAGGGTGATCTCCTCTTAGGTCAAAGATAAGCTCTCCTTATAACTAACTCGTCTTCTATATTATATGAGAAGGCTTCTGGTCAGGCTATGAAAGTTAGGCAGCAAATTCAAGGTGTCAGATGAGTGTGCTCTCCCCTTATGCCATGGATAAGCTTTCTTGCACGATGAACAAAAGTATATGAGTATATGAGATTTTAGCCTGGGTAAGAATTTTTTATCAGAGGAACAGATAAGCCACTTTTTTGGGTATTTGTCAAAATAATGGGATAAGAAAAAGCACTTTATTTTATATGGAAAAGGCAAAAGGAAAATATGAATATGTTCCAGTGGATAGCACAGCAAACTACACTAGAATTTTTTCTTCAACTGTGTGTTTCTAATGTTATTTGCTAAAAAGCGATTTCAAAACAATACGTAGGGTGAAATAAATTCATTATCCAATTGTTTTTGAAAAGAAGCAATTTGATAAAAATTGGGTGGGGTAAATACCCAGTTGGACTGAAAGCTCATTTGAACCTCTACTTATTGTACCCATGTTATCTTACCCAGGCTGTCATGTGTTGCCTGTACATTGGTAGCAATGGCAGTCACGCACATGGTAGATAAGTGACTTCATTATGCCAAAATGACATTATCAAGTAATGCCGCATCTCGCATATTCAGGAACTTCTGCAAGCTTATTTTAAAATCAAAATGCAGAGATCAATGTTGAGCAAGAAAAGAATCCATTATTTGTGTGAGGATTGGGTAGGAAAATAAGTCCCTCGGGATCACCTTGTGTCATCTTTCGGCAAGCCTTGTGATGCCAAACGGTGATCTTCTGGCCCAGAAGTTATAAAACTTTTTCGTGCTCAACTCAACTGAGCATGAAATTTCAACTGCTCATAAAAACTAAAATACCGACAAATGAAGATTTTTCTTGCTTTAAGTCTCTCAGATCTTGTATTTATCATGCTAACAAATTTTAAAATGCCAACAATCGTTGGCATTTGTTGGCATTTTAGCATTTATGAGCAGGATAAATTTTGTGCTCAGCTGAGTTGAGCATAGAAAAAGTTTTTTAACCTCGGGGCCAGGACAGATTTTTTTATCCCACCCTGACGCTCATGATTCTTTTACTGTTAAGGTCAAGTGCCTTCAATTCAACTAGCCTTCTCTAAGACTTGTCTGGTAAACTCTAGTTATCTCAATGTTTCTGTTTCAGAGATGCCTTAAAACGTATTCTAGGAGAAGCGAATGGTCATGTGGTCAGCAAATAAGTGGAATGGTTCAAGTACAGACAATTTTATACCTTGGCTTATTGTGTCAGAGACATATACCAGCCTGCTTTCTTGCAGCTCCTGCTCAAAACTCATTTTACAACAAATAACAGAAGACTATTGATTTTATGCTTTTTCTGCTGGGCCTAGATATATCCTCTTTTGATAATAGTGCTGATCCGCAGCAGCAGTGGCCTGCTGGGCCTAGATATACAGTAAAACCTGTCTTATACCCCCATTTCACCAAGGATTATTTTGGTCCCGATAGTACCCGATCTCTATATATGGTTGATCAGCATATCTGGGAAAGCAATTAGGGACTTGTGGACAATCACGGGCAATCACCTGGGAAGGTCAGGGAAGGTCTGGCGCAATCGCCTCAGTCCTACGAGAGTCGGGTACGGAAAAAGTGATCGGCTACTGTTTTTAAACATGTTCAAAAACAGTAGACGACCAAAACTCGTCGGCCCAAGGTTGGTCGTCCAAGGGTCCTCTGAAGGTCTTCTTGTCTAGCCTGCCTTCTGGAGCTTTTGTGTACCCTCTGGGGCTCTCTTCTACCCTCGGGAGCTTTTGTATACTCTCCGCAGCTCAGCCTGCCGGTGACCTTGCGTAAGGTCTCCAAAAGAATTGATATTTCCTAAATACAACAGCAAGATATAGCTCTATGTTTACTCAAAATTATTATGACTTATAATAAATTAACAAATTAATACCAACCCCAGCGCGAGAATTATAAACCAACTATAAAAAAGTGCACATGTTTCTCAATAAATGCGCTAAAACAAAACACAAATTAAAGCCTTTAAAAACACTGGCAAATGTATACTTTTTTGGAATATTTTCTCTTGGCCCCCTACCCTGCATATTTTCTAATGTAATAACTGATCATTGGTACATGATCATCGCTAGCTGGCCAGAAAGTGATTACGGCTTCGATTTGACGCCTTAATATAGTCAGGACTCAGTGGGGTCAAAAAGGGGGAGACAATAGGAGGCGATATAGGACGACAATCGGGCGGATCAAAAAATTGATTGATCGGGGACAATCTGGTCCAGATCGGGTCGATGGGACAAAACAATACTTGGTGAAATGGTGGCATTAAGCAGCCACTCAAAAATAAGACCAAACTTGGTTTTCAAGACCAATTATCGTTTAATGCATGTCAAAAGTATCTTTCAACCTTCATTAAGCTACCATTTGCCATTAAGATCTTTGTTTTATCTTGCTTTGAGTGGCCGCTTAAGACAGGTTTTACTGTATCCTCTTTTGTTAGCCCTTTGTATTGGATTTTCACATATTGATACAATATGTATGCAGGGTACAAGCTCTGGAAATCATGGAAAACCTGGAAAACCACTAAAAAAAAGTTCCATGCATGGAAAAATCATGGAATTTTGTGAAATAATAAGATAAATCCACCAGTAGCCAGAAAACTAGCTGTCAGACACTTGTTTGTCCGACAGCTAGTTTTCTAGCTACTGGTGGTTTCAAATTTTAATTATTTCAAAATGCATGCATGGTCTACAAGCATGCAGTTGTTGCTGCATTCCCAATTTATGCTCAGCGTGGTGAAGATGCTGCTAATATGGGAGGTTGGAGACCGTGCATTAAATAGTCAAGGAAATTACATTTAGACTTCGAGCTAAAAAAGGTCCTGCTCCCCCCCCCCCCCCTAGGGAATTTTGCAGACATATCCTATCTTGAAGAAAATTTCAAGCCGCATCTTTTAAGAGATGTTTGCACTCTGTGCTCCGGGGCGTTAGTCTCTAACAGCCTGTTACATATGTTACTGTAACAAACTAAGGAAAAAATCAAAATGAAAGTTTGAGCTACAGAAAGAAGACATTAAACCATCTAATTATTCAAATTTCTTATGTAGTTTGCAAGCTGGATGCCTAAGCTACATAAAAGCAGCATTTTAAACAAAATTACAGCCTTCAATGGTGTTATATGCGTTACATAGATTAAATTTCCCTTTGAAAGTTGAAATAGTGACTAACATCTTTCATTTTACAGACGATTTGTGCATTTTTACAAGTGTTTTTAATCTTAGTTTACTAAAATACTCATTTGACTAATAAAAAAAACAAAGTTTGCTTTTCTATCTCAAATACATTGTTTTATAGGAGCTATTAAACAAGCCTACCCCCAATTTTAAGTATCCAATTTTGGTATCTATTATTGAAGAAAAATATATGAAAATATTTGACGCTCGTGGATATCTTACATTTTTGGCACTGTCTTGCTAATGCAATAAAGAATCATACATTTGCAAGTTTGACATCAGGATCAGAGCACTTATTAAAGCATGTAACGTATGTTACATGGCATAATGAATGAGCTAGGAAATTTTCTTGGAAGTAAGAGATGATATTTCAGAAAAATACCGTTTTCACATGTTTTCCTATTAATCTCTAGCCTCTGGTGCCTTAGTCTTAGTAATTACAGTCATTGCTGATAAAAAGCCCATGGAATTGTGTTACCTATGTTATATATAACCTTTTTAATCACATATTTCCTAATGCCTATAATATTAAAATATATAGACATATAGATAGAAAATAATAGTTCTCATTTAAATGACACAATTTAATAAATATTCCTATTAAATAAAATTATTCAAAAACAATCTTTATTCAAGTCACCCTCACAATGTCTATCATTGTGTCTGCTTCTATGGCAAAATAATCACCCATTTCATCACAACCAGTAGAATCATGGCATTGTCTTAGGACTGCAAACTAAGTACAATCCTGTTCCTCTCCACCCCTTTGGGAATTGTGCAGACATATCCTACCATAAAGAACAATTCAAGCTGTATCAAATAAGAGATGTTTGCACTCTATTAACTAGGGGTTAAGCATGTAAAGGTATGATATGTATGTTACCATATCAATTTAAGAATAAATGAATTGAAAGTCTGAGAAACAGAAAGAAGACATAAAACTATCTATTTATTTAAGTTATTTATGTAGTTTGCATGCTGAATATTTTTGATACATAAGAAAATATTTTTTAACAAATATACAGCTTCCTGTGGTGTTATATGTGTTACATTAATTAAGATTACTTTTTAAAATTGGTAATTGTGACAAACATCACTTATAAGCATTTCATGTGATCCTCCTCATTTGCCATCAAAAGACTTAATTTTCTTTGTATGTATGGCCAGTGCCAGCGTCAAACAATTTGACTCAGCCAAACTTGAATCCTTAGCATTCTTCAAAAGCAGAAACAGCATGTCAGTGTCATGGGATCAAACACCTGATTAAATATGATTTTAATGCCATTTCACATATATGCATACAATGGAGTATGACTCTGGTATATATCTCTTCCTGTGAAGTGGCAAGAGCAATCTAACTGCAGCTGCCTCTGCATCTGTGCTAGTCAAATGATAGCTTTGCTCTGATTTTGCAAAAACTATGTCTCTACCGTGTACCTCTAAGAATACTTTAAGCTTTCTGACATTGGTCAAAATTTTTTTTTGATAGGCTGCTTTTTTGCATCATTTGCCATGGAACCTATCCAGTCATTTGGTGCTTAAGTCCTCAGGTCTTAGATCAATAGTATTTTGCTGCGCCCAAAGAACTTTATAAGTTTTCTTTAGTTACAATGTTGACTCTTGATGGTTTTGGCAGACCGTCTGAAACAATTTCTGTTACACCTTGAAAGTTATCTGGTATAAGAGAAAGATTATGAAGTTGGACATTGCCATCAATCATGTTTGCAGTTGGTTGTTTTTTTATGTCAGTACATTGAAGCATGTCTTAAAATAATGTAAAACCTATGATTTCTCAGTTTTGCAGCCATATCATTAGCTGTTGCATTCAAAAGAAGGAAAGTGGACTATAGGTAGAATGGGATAACCAGTAGTTCTATATTATGCTCTATGGAAGATTTATACAGAGTAAACAAGTTGATAAGGTGCCTCATTTCATGATCCATTGAAAACACTGAAATTGAAAACACTTGCCTCTGACTGTGTAATCAAAAAGGATGTCACGACAATGCCCTTGCTCCTTTATTATGACGAGTTATATATGTTACATCCTTTAATAAGCTCTCTTATCTTAGAAACTTAGTGAATCATTGAATTGAAAGGGTCTAATTTGTGCTCTGTTCATCCTGCCTTTCATTGCTGTACCTGCTGTGATACATCTAGTTTGTTTATCTGAAGGGAAAAAGTTACCTCGGTTTCGGCACTTCAGAAGTACTAAGACTTCAACTAAGTTTTTGAATGCTTGGGGAAAGATAATAAGTGCAGAGACATTATTAGATGAAAATATGTGGGTTGCATGTATGGAAAGGCTACATTTATAAAAGTTAACCAGCTATGATTCTTTATCACAGAAATATCAAGGTACATCAGTCCAGGTACTCATTGCTCTTAATGGCATAGTTTTCCTCCTTGTAAAGCTTTAGTCTTTCTCCTACTTGCAGAGTATCACTTGAAACACATACTCAAAGAGCCAACTATAAGAATTCATATCAGTTTCCGAATGTTCCAAGCCATAAATGGCAAAATTGGAAAGTTGATAATGGCTCATCAATTTTGAGTGGACTGGTGGTAAAATTGAATAACAGTAAATGATTGAAATATTGTGTGATGATTCTACTAGTTGCAAGGAGGCGTGTGATAATAATGATTACCACAGAAGCAGACAAGAACAAATGTTTAACATGAGTGTTAAATCGATGAGAAATAGTTTTAACCATTTCATTTATTGTATTTTCTTGTAAAAATGTAAAACTATCTTTTCTATTTGTGGCTCTATATTTAGCATTATATGCACAGTATTAGGAAATGTGTCCAAAAGGTCATTGATAACATCTGTAAAAACAGTTCATGGGCTTGATAATCAGACATGAATATAATTTCTAGTGTTTTGGCACCAAACACTTATAAGTACACATTAAGTGTCCTGATCTTAAACTTAATGACATCTTGCAGATATACGAGCAAGACAGACTAAGAAAATGAAAAATATCCACACGCTGTAATCGCTTTCATTTGTTTTACTTAAACGGTAATAACAAATTTCGCTTCTCTGTAAAACTGGGAGTAGGGCTGTGTATTAGCTCCTATAAGACAATATATTTAAGATAGAAAAGCAAACTTGGTTTTTCCTATTCATCAATTGAATATATGTTTGTAAAATCTAATAAAACAGTTTGAAACCAAGTCACAGAAGTTGTTTAACTAAATGACGATAGCCACAATTATAGCTTTTAAATTATAATTAGGTTCATGTAAGGCACATAACACCACAGTTAGCCGTATTAATGTTATACAGCTTCCATATGTAGTAAAGACATCCAGTATAAAGACTATAAGAATGTCAATTTATCAGATAATTTTAATGTCTTCTTTTGGTAGCTCAAATATTCAAATTTCTTATTCTCAAATTGATATAGTAACATATTTAACAAGCTGTTACAGGCTAACGCCCCGACCTACAGAGTGCAAACATTTCTTATTAAATGCACCTTGAATGATTACATAAGATGTAATTTGTCTGCAGAATTCCAAAGGGGATTAGGATGGAGCAGGCCCTTACTCAGCTTGATGTCAAAATACTGTTTGATGATTTTACTTATCACGCTAACATATGTAACGCTCTCTGATCTTTAAAACTTGATGACAACTAGCAGATCTATAAGTCTTTATCATAGGAGCCAGTTTAAAATCCCTAAACAATGTAAGATATCCAACAGCTGCAAGTTTTTTTCACAATTTTAGCTCAAACTTTCAAACTACATTTCCTTTATTTGATATAGTAACGCATGTAACACGCTGTTTCAGACTAACGCCCCAACACAGAGAGTGCAAACATCCCTTATCCGATGCAGCTTGAGTTGTACTATAAGAAGGAATATGTCTGCGAAATTCCCTCGAGGAGATTAAAACATTTTTAGGCATATCTTACGTAAAGACAATGAGCTTGCCCATTTATTACATGAGGTAACATATGTTACAGCCTCTGATATTAAAAATTTTGCAACAAACTTGCAGATTTATGAGTCTTTTTATATAAGCAAACAAATCCCAAACAATGAAACACATTCATCAACCGCAAATATTTTTTAATAATTTTTACTTTAGTTTTAATACCAAACATTTCACCATAAAACTGGGTAGGGGTAGGGTTGTTTAATTGCTTATTCCAGAAAAAATATTTAAGCTAGGGAAACAAACTCTAATTTTTCTGTTAGCCGATTGCATAAGCTAGTCAGGCATGGTTAAAAACATTTTGCAAAACACACAGAGAGATTGTGAATGTAAATGATGTTAGCCACACTTGCAAATTTTAATGGGTTATCTGATTTATGTAACGCATATGACACCTTAGGAAACCCCAACTTTGTTCAAATGGCTGTCATATGTAGTTAAGATATCCAGTATGCAGACTATATGAATGATTTTTAATTATAAATATCTTAATGTCTTAAATTTGTAGCCCAAACTTTCAATTTACTTTTTCTTAGTTTGATTAAGTAACGTATGTTACAGGCTCTTACAGACTAACGCCCCGGAGCACAGAGTGCAAACATCTCTTAAAAGACTCGGCTTTCAATTCTCTACAAGATAGGATATGTCTGCGAAATTCCCTAGGGGGGGGGGGGGGAGCAAACCCATTCTCAGCCATCCGTCTAATTGTTGATCATGGAAAATCATGGAAAAATCATGATATTGTGTTTTTGGGTTTCTGTGGTGAACCCTGTTTTATGCTTTTTCTGCTGAGCCTAGATATATCCTCTTTTGATAATAGTGTTGATCCAGATCAGCAGAGACTTGCTGAGCCTAGATATATCATCTTGTTGATCAAGATCAGCCTAGATATTTCTTCTTTTGTTAATAGTGTTCATTGGTCCAGAGAAAGGATTTTTATATGCGTAAAATTGTGATTCATTAGTTTAAACATGTTTTGGGTGCTCATTGAGATGGTTCTTTTGAGTACCCACAACATATGTTTTGGTTGAGAAATAACAAAATTAATTTTCAATTATGCACTCTTATCTGGAGGCCTGGATTAGTGTTGATCCGGAGGCTAGATATATCCTATTTGGAAAACTGTGTAGATCAATTAGCAGAAGCCTGCTGAACCCAGATACATCTCTTCTGAAAACAGTGAAGATCCAGATCAGCTTGCTTCTTCATCCACAAACCAGTGATAGTTTTAATTTTACAGTCAGGGCTTACCCTGCTATTAGCCATTGTAGCCATTTGCTACAAAATTTTAGATTGACAACAAATATAATTCATTAGCTTAAAGTACACTCTAGCTGGCTAAAAATTACATGTTTGCATAGGTGTATTTTGATCAGGTTTTGGATTTTCCAAAATGGCTTTTATGATTCCTTCACTCTTTAAACATGTGCCATATTAGAAATACAGAACAACTTCTTGATACATGTTTTTTGCTAAAACCTTTTCTTAAGCCAAAGTCATTTGGCTCCAATTTTTTCCTTTTTGCTTAACATTTGGCAACAACAAATTCTGAGCAAGAATTAGACCTGACAGTGTTGATGGTCTTAGTTCCAGGGAGTCTATTTTGAATAATCTGAAAAAAGCAAGTCCTTCAGATATGAGCTCTTTTCAGTCCAAAGCAGCATTTCCCATTAGAATTATACATTTCATGGAGTACCGAGACTCGGGAGGGGGGGGGGGGACATTATTCATGATATATTTAAGAGATAGATCAGCTCCAGCAATGAATTGTTAAGTAATAATTCACTGTTTGGAGGTCAGTTGAAAAAAAGATCAAATCACGAGCTTGCAGTGCGAGTGACGGTGTCTTTTGTCGTCTGCTGATAACCTTTGCAAACAGTTTGAATCCAGATTCTGGATTTGGCCTGAAGTTATAAAATGTTTTTCATTTTCAACTCAACTGAGCACAAATTTCAAATGCTTATAAAAACAAAAATACCGACAAATGAAGAAGGTTTTTACTTCAAGTCTCTCAGATGTTGTATTTATCATGCTAATAAATGTTAAAATGCCAACAATTGTTGGCATTTTAAAGTATATGAGCAGGATAAATTTTGTGCTCAGCTGAGTTGAGTATGAAAAAAGTTTTATAACCTTGGGGCCTGGATTCAGTTTGAAATCTGAACTGTGTCCTTATACAAACAGTAAAAAATTGATGAAATGACTTGTAAAACTGCATTTTATCAGGGTGACTAGTCTGCTTTTGTTTTTTGTTTGATTTAATTCTTTACGTTCCATTAACAATCTTTCATTTAAACAGGGACGGGTCTTCCTGGGTACCAGTACTAAGCTAGGATAAAGGACCACAACGCAGTGGAGCCGGTGAGACTCGAACTCTCGGTCTCGAGTCAAGCACTCTACCACTGAGCCACTGCACTCCCTTACTAGTCTGCTTACTATTATAGACTCAAAAAATCTCCTGGGACAGTAAAACACTATAATTTTGAAATTCCAACCAGTGACCCCTTAAAACATATAATGGAACATCCAAACTATATTGTATGAGATGGAAGAATCCATCAGAGAAAAAGGTTTAACATCGACAGAACATCGGGCCTGATCTGGATCCAAACTGTTTGACACTCTGATGGTATTCCTGAAAGATTTTTTTGGAAAAGTTAATTTTGAAAAAAAATCAGCAGACAACAAAAAAGCATGAAAAATTACCCAGGAGGCAAGGGGTTAAGAGAGATATAAAGGCTAATTACATTTATTGGTTGACCTAGGTTAAGCTGGGAGCATTCTGATCAGGGTTCATAGTGTTTGTTTCCATGATCAAAAGTAGTCTGAAATGCATTTGAATATATGCAGCAGACATAAAAGGCAGACATTTTCAGGACAAAAACTAGAAGGATAAGGGCTAAGCATCAGGTTCCACTGTTTAGCTGCCCGTGCATGTGATTTCCAAGGAATATGCATTAACCAATACTGCACCACATAGAATTTTATTTGCAGCAGACGACATTTTCAAAAAAAAATGAAAAATACAAATAAAGCTTGTTATTTCAGTTAAACCGTCTGCCAGCAGAAAGTTTGCATTAACCAATATGCCGCCACATAGAATTTGATTTGCAGCAGACAACATTTTTAAAAAATAAAACTCGTTATTTTATGTAAACCGTCATTTCAGCAAGCCAAGGGAACTTAGTCCACTTCGTTCCCTATGCAAGGAACAAAGTGGACTTAGTGCCCTTGGCTTGCGAAGATGGTAAACTGTCTGCCAGCAGAAAGTTTCAGGGAAGATATAGAAAACTTGTCATCCGCTGCAGTCACAATTAAGGCTTTTTAAAAAAATTTAGTACCATTTTTTCATTGGTTGCTCTACATTATCATTAAAAAGTGCTCTTTTTATAGATAGTATGTTGTTTTTTATGCTCAGCAAGTAAAGATACAGTCGAATCTCGTAAATTCGAAGTCCTCGGGACCAGATGTTTTATTTCGAATTATCAGCAGTTAGAATTATAGGGAAGTAGACTAAAAAAATTTAGTACCATTTTTTCATTGGTTGCTCTACATTATCATTAAAAAGTGCTCTTTTTATAGATAGTATGTTGTTTTTTATGCTCAGCAAGTAAAGATACAGTCGAATCTCGTAAATTCGAAGTCCTCGGGACCAGATGTTTTATTTCGAATTATCAGCAGTTAGAATTATAGGGAAGTAGACATAAAAATATATTGCCCACAGAAATGAATATTATAAGGGTTTTTTCCAATCAAACATAAGTTCTGGCGGCGTAAAAGAAACGTCTCAAGGAAACATTTCTTTTACGCACCCAAAACAATATTATTATAGACAGTTATTCAAATAAAACATGAATAGGTCCTATTATCTGAATCTAGTGTGTCCCAAATTTATTTCGAATAAGCGAGTATTTTGAAAGTGAAGATATATCAATTATATTTTAATTATACAGTGTTGTCCCTATAGGAAAGGACCGTGTTATAAGTGAGCGATGTTATAAAAGGACAATTTTAAAATTTAAAGTGGTCATTTTCTTACAATCCCTTTGTAAAATTCCATGGTCAAAAGATTTGGGAGCCACATGACTGTTATATCCAAATCTTTGTTATAATGAGTTGTGGTATAAAGGGACTATATCCAAATCTTTGTTATAATGAGGTGTGGTATAAAGGGACTACACTGTATTAGCCACCAGGCCCCAAGGTTGTAAAACTTTTTTCATGCTCAACTCAATTGTTGGCATTTTAACATTTATTAGCATGTTAATTCAACATCTGAGAGACTTAAATCAAGAAATTTCTTTATTTGTTGGTATTTTAGTTTTTATGAGCAGTTGAAAATTCATGCTCATCTGAGTTGGGCATGATAAAAGCTTAACAACCTCGGGGCCTGGTCGGCTCATACAGTGTTGTCCTTTATATCTGAAGTCGGGCGATTTATTAGCTCACCAGAGCCGAAGGCTCAGGGTGAGCTTAAAGTATGGGACTCGAGCCGGCGTCTGTCCGTGTGTGCGTCCGTCCGTCCACACTTTCAAACATAAATATCTTTGAAACCAGCTTGCCAATCATAATCAAATTTCACCAGGAGCATTGTTGGGGTGAGGGATTGACTGCATTAGGTTTTGGGTAAGATCGGATCAGAACTCTGGTTTCTATGGCAACAGATAGCTCCCATAGGGTTATAATGGGGAAAATCTTGTGACCACTCTAGCTCCTTCATTTTTGATTTTTTCTTCTTTATTCTTGCAGGTAAAAAGGACAACCATAAAATCCCGAATGGGTTTGAAATTGGGCATAATCCTACCAGGGACTTATGAGTTAGCTGCCCTTGAGCGTCTGGAAAAATCCCCATAGACTTATAATTGGAGAAATGTTGTGACCACTCTAGTACCTTCATTTTTGGATGGATCTTCTTCATTCTGGCAGATAACAAGACCAACCATAAAAGCTTGGATGGGTTTGAATTTCGGCAAGATTCCATCACTGACTTTGGAGTTAGCTCCCCTTGAGCATCTTAAAAATTAATGAATAATGTTGTGACCACTCTAGCTCCTTCATCTTTGATTGGATCTTCTTCATTCTTGCAGGCAATAAGTAAACCCATAATATCTCGAATGGGTTTGAAATTCAGCGGGATCCGACCGGGGACTTGTGAGTTACATGCCCTTGAGCGTTTGGAAAAATCCCCATAGACTTATAATGGGAGAAATATTGTGACCATTCTAGTGCTTTCAATTTTGAATGATCCTCTTCCTCATTCTTGCATACAATAAGGACAATTATTAAAGCTGGTATGAGTTTGAATTTCAGCAAGATTTCATCACTGACTTCGGAGTTAGCTGCCCTTGAGCATCAGAAAAATTCATAAATAATGTTGTGACCACTCCTCCTTCATTTTTGATTGGATCTTCTTCATTCTTGCTGACAACAAGTAAACCCATAATATCTCGGATGGGTTCAAAATTCAGCAGGAACCGACCAGGGACTTATAAGTTACCTGCCCTTGAGCGTTTGGAAAAATCCCCATAGACTTATAATGGGAGAAATGTTATGACCACTCTAGTTCTTTCAATTTTAATGGATCTTCCTCATTCTTGCATACAATAAGAACAACTATTAAAGCTTTGATGAGTTTGAATTTCGTCAAGATCCCATCACATTTTGGAGGTAGCTCCCCTTGAGCATCTTAAAATTAATGAATAATGTTGTGACCACTCTAGCTCCTTCATTTTTGATTGGATCTTCTTCATTCTTACAGGCAACAACTTAACCCATAATATCTCGAATGGGTTCGAATTCAGCAGGATCCTACCAGGGGCTTATGAGTTACCTGCCCTTGAGCGTTTGGGAAAAATTCATATAGACTTATAATGAGAGAAATATTGTAACCACTCTAGTACTTTCAATTTTGAATGGATCTTCTTCATTCTTGCATACAATAAGGACAACTATTAAAGCTTGGATGAGTTTGAATTTTGTCAAGATCCCATCACATATTTTTATTTTTGAGTTAGCTCCCCTTGAGCATCTTAAAAATTAATGAATAATGTTGAGACGACTCTAGCTCCTTGATTTTTTATTGGATCTTCTTCATTCTTGCAGGTAACAAGGACAAACATAAAAGCTTGGATGAGTTTAATTTAAAGTAGAACCAACTTTAGACTGTGGAGTTAACTTCCCTTGAGCATCATAAAAAATCTGCATAGACTTACAATGGGAGATCTGTTGTGACCACTCTAGCACCTTCATTTTTTAATGGATCTTCCTCATTTGTAGGTACCACTTCCATAAAAGCTTGAATGAGTTTGATTTTCCGCCACACCCATCCACCAGCTACAGAGTTAGCTGCCCTTGAGCATCTAAAATATAACTATATAATGTTGTGATCACTCTAGCACCTTCATTTTTGTTTTGATTTTCTTCATCCCTGTAGGTTACCAGGACATACATAAAAGTAAGGATGAGTTTGAATTTCGGTCAGATCCTATAACTGACTACGGCGTTAGCTGCCCTTCAGTATCTGAAAACTACACTTTCACCAGGTTTCCAATGCAATTTTTATTCAGATCTTTTAATACTTGCAGATAACTAAAAGCAGCATAATATCTTATGTTTTTGAATTAATTCCTGGTCACTGTTTCAAGTTCAGAGTTATCTGCCTTTGAGCATCGTAAATTATGGTGTCTCCAAACATTATGCTGGCTCCATGGTGAGCGATCGTTGCCCATTGGGCTACTTGTATATTTATACATGTACTTAGCAGTAAAATCAGTGTATATCTGAAATGAGTAAAAACAGTATTTTCACAAGTGAAAAAACATGATACTTTCTCAAGTGAAAAATAATATAGGAATCAAGCATGATTTTCTATACATTAACATCTGCTTGGCCCCTTGGGTCATGTTGTAACCCAGAAGTTAATGTATCAGAGAACATGTTTGATCGCTATTATTGCATAAAGTCATTTTGTTGCTTGAAAACTTTGGAGAAAATGCTTCGAAAAACTGGATTTCTGTTGTATAATAATGGTCAACAAAAGCATGAAAGATGCATAGAATTTAAAAACGCCAGTTTCAGGGCAAAGACTTATGCCATCCTGGTGTCACTAAGTTATGCTAACTTCTATGCATGTTAATGTTGATGAAGTAAATTTTTATGACGTCCCCAGATTGTGTATGCATAAAGTCAAAAAGTTGTGCATTAACAGCACATGAATCGCCCTGCTAATATTTGGGTTTGTGCTGGTTAAAACATTACTGTTAATAGCGTGCAACACAGCTTTTTATGCAATAAGGCTGTTACAGTGAAACCTGTCTAAAATGGCCACTCTCAAAGAGACCAAAAATTGGTTTTCAAGACCAATTACCGCTTAATGCAGGTCAAAAGTATTGCAGAATGCTCCAAAATGATTGCTTATTGCGGTTAGAATAAAATGATGGATTTCAGATTGCTGATATGACCTTAGAGTCAGGGGTCAAAGTCACACATACGTATGTAAACCTCTCACTTTTTCACTGAGGCTGTTCATATTTGGCACAATAATAGCCTATAGTGGGAAGATTACAACAAAAATATTTTAAAGATTTCATTAAGGACCATGATCTCTAACCTAGATATAGACCCAACTGTGACATAACAACATAAAACAATATAAACACAAAAGACTTTGAAGAAAGCTTCAAAGATGACGTACTAGATCAATTTTAATGAAAATTTCAGTCAAATAGAATGTAGCATAAACATGTATGTAAGAAACCAAACCTAGGGTTATCTTAAGAGAGCACAATTAAAAATAATTTTTACCATTTCTGCATAAAATTTATGTTGTGGGTATTCAAAAGAATCGTCTCACCGAAAGGCCCTCCAGAGCACCCAACACACATGATCTAACTTGAGGTTGAGAAAATTATCACATTTTAATGCAATTTCTCATTTCTCAATAAAAACTTACGTTATGGATGCTCTAAAGAACGGCTCCCCGAGCACCCCAAACACTTGAATATGAAAAAATGGATAGGGAAACATTCACATTAAAAGCAAAGGAAGGTATAACAAATGCAAGCGATAATCCAAATGGCATATACAAGTCCACAGGTAAATAGAAAGCAGAAGTTATACAACTAGGTCTGAAAATCGGTCATCTAGTGATCTTAAATGCGGTACAAGACTTGGAGGATATCCAGGGACAGGAATAATGGAAGGAGATTGTACACACAATCCTGAGGATTGGAAAATTAAAGAGTATTAAATGAAAGTGCGGGGAGACTTTTTAGGGCCACCACGCAGCACAGACAAAACAACTCTGATAAAAAAAGTAAGTAAGGGTGCAAATATCAGGAATCGATACAATCAAGTACCACACCTGACCCAGGATACCAATGGGAAAGTGACAAACTCACAGTAGACACCACAAACGAGAGCCAAGAGGTCAGCCCTTTCCCAGCAGGTGACCACAAAGCACATATAAACAGATGCACACAAAGACATAGCAAACACAAGACAGAACAAAAACATGAAAGATCCACAAAAGAAGTACCTCCTTGGAACGGTCAGTAAAATATTTTACTGGAGGGTTTAAATCGGTTTAACGGCGCCAACCTCACCCTTAATTCAGATGTGGATCAAGTAACATAGATATTTGGTTTGCATGAAAGACCCCTAACTTATCAATGCATCATCTCCTAAAACATATAAATCAAGATATAACAAGGAGATAAAGCAAGGATAAGGACTCAACAGTAAATTAAACTGAATACCGGAGCAAAAGAAATCCAACAGGTAAACCCCGGTGGGCCCGACAAACAGCCAAGCATCAGGCCCCCACCATCTCATCAATAGATAAGTCTTTAAGTCGGAACCATCATAGAGTCTGTAGTCCGACCCACCAGCGTGCAATTAAAGAGGAAAGCAAAGTTGCCAACCGTGATTGGGTTGACTACCAAGCATGCAGTCTGTTGCAATACATTAATGTTATAGCCAATATTTTTACAATGGGAAATTATTTTAATGAACTGCGCTGACAACAATCTTCTTTAATTTATACACCAAGTCACCGTAGAAATCAGGTTCCGAAAGTCCTTGGCGCAAGAGAGATTTAAGTCCAACTTGGAATTTAGAAATCAAATCATAGTATCGTCTATAAAATTTTGAAAATGTTTTGCGAAGTTTATGATACCGATAGCCTTGTTTAAGAAGTTTCTGAGTTAACAATTTATTGCGAGTGTTGAAGTCAGCAACATAGCTAGATGCTCTAGCAAAACGAATGAGTTGAGAGATATAGACTCCATAGGATGTAGAACGAGGAACATCACCATCTAAAAATGGGAAATTGACAATTTCAAAATCAAAGTCGTCACGTTTATCATAAATTTTGGTAGAAACAATATCATTAGAAATTGACAAATGCAAGTCTAAAAATGCGGCTTTGGTATCAGAGGCATTGGCTTTATTCAGTTGGAGCTCTGAAGGGTATATTTGACTAACCATATTGTCAAAATAAACATTATTAATATTTAAAATATCGTCCAAATATCTGGAAGTAGTGTTAAACGCATCAATTACATCAGCCTGCTTATCATCAGAAAGAGACATCATAAAGTCCCTCTCATAACAAAACAGGAATAAATCTGCAACCAGGGGAGCACAATTAGTGCCCATAGGAATCCCAACTACTTGTCTATAGAGCTTGGTGCCAAATCGAATAAAAATGTTGTCCAACAAAAAGGTCAGCGCATCACATACATTTTGACACGACCATGCATGATATTTTTTAGGTTTTTCTGAAGTAAAAAATGCATTTCTGTCATAACATGCAAGGTAAGGAGAGCCTTCTCTCTGGAAGGTTCTTTCAATAAGATCAATAAGTTTATCTTTAATTAAATTATGAGGTAAAGTAGTGTAAAGAGTAGAAAAATCATAAGTAGACAAACTAGTCACATTAAAATCTGTAGCTTTAAGTTTATCTGAAATTTCACCTGAATTTTTAATAGACCAAAATTGGTTTTTACCGGATCTCTCATATACCTTTTCACAATATTTGATAACATGTTTTTTAATAGCTGTAAGACACGAGGTTAACAATTTAGAAAGTTCTGTTGTCGTACAAGAACTAGAATTAGCAATTAATCTTGCTTTATAGGGTTTTTTATGGAGTTTAGGTAACCAGTACAACGTAGGAACTTTGTCTTGATTTTCTTTAGCTTTGACACCAAAATGTAGGACTGTATGACAACCATGCCCATCAACAATCACCCTTTCACTTAAAGAAGGCTGCAGTTTATAGGCATTAGTGTCAACAAGCTCACGCTTAAGAGTATTAATATAATACAATCGTCAAACAACTACAACATTGTTAACAGCTTTATCTGCTGGAACCAAGACATAGTTCATATGAAAATCCTGGATACCTCGTTTAAGATGACGAAAAGAAGATTTAGGTTTAGGGGGCAAAAGATGTGTATTACGAGAGTAAAATGAAATACGAGTATCAATAATTTTAAAAATGTTAATCTTCCATTCCTTCAAGGCATCAGGTTCAACATTTTCCCGTTTGCACCAACGATTACTCAAGTCATTTAAAGAAGCAGCGATCTCTCTACGACATTTAGAGAAATCAATATTAGAGGGAAATCTATATTTAGGACCTTTAGAAATGATATTGCGAACTCTAGCGCCAGGAATGACATTTAGATTACCTGTAATAACATACCCTGCAGAGGGATATAAATAATTTGAATTTTTACAATCTCAGGAGGCAGGAGTATTGGAATCTATATCTAAATCATTTACAATTTTATTAAAGTTAAATATCGTAGACCTAATTGGTTTGTTATATTTATAACAAATGATAGGAGTTTCAGAATTATTAAAGTAATTTGGAATAGATGAAATCACTGAATTATCCTTGAAGATACTATGTAAATCAATAAACTCAATACCTTTGTTAATGAATGGAATTTTGATAAAATGTCGTTTATGAAATCACATACATTGACGGTATTCTACTTAAGGGTACAAAGGTCATCATCCCGAAAGAATGTCGCAAAGAAATACTTGAAAAGATTCATGAATCTCATCTAGGCATTGAAAAATGCACTCCTGTAGTCTGTGGAAAATCACCCCCAAAGTTATTGTTTTCTAGACAATTAAGGTCTACACTGCCTGTGACAGCAAAACAGCTTGATCCGAGTGTGCCAAGCAAATCTGCTTTGAGAAAGAAAATGCAAACTTCTCAAACAAAACCAAAGCATTACTATGACAGATCAGCTAAACCAATGAAACCCCTAAATCCTGGATGTAGGAGTAAGGATTAGGCAAGGCAAACTATGGTAACCTGCTATAGTCAGAAAGAAAACAAATGACAGATCATATATTGTTGAGACCCAGGACGGTGGATCATACAAACTTAATCGACAACATCTGTTGAAGTTAAATGAGAAACCATTTCAATTGACTGACCCCCAGATTTTACCCCCAGTTTTGTAAATAATGCCACAAAACCTCAAATCATTGAGAATCGACCTCCTGAGACTATTCAGAATAACAGCAAATAAATTCCTAAATTCCCTGTGAAAATTCGACTTGAATCAGAACGAAGTATAAGCAAAACACCACAAAAGATTGTTGAAAGGCCAGAAAAGGAAACACCAGTTGTTAGAACCAGATCTGGTCGCGTTGTTCATCCTCTTATGAAACTAGATCTATAAACAGTATAAATACTGACGCTGATGCACCTGCGTCGCTTTAACGTAAGCAGGTCTAGTAGTGGGTACACTCCGTCTGTCTGTCTGTCTATCTGTTCGTCTGTCAGCAACACTTTTGGGGTGCCTAGTTTGTGTAATCTGTAACTCCAACAGTTTTCATTCTTTTATATTCAAACTTTGCCTAATGATTGTTCATACATTGAAGATGTGCACCTCCTAGTTTGTGAACATTTGATAAATATCTTCTCATTTTTACGGGTGTTCAACTTAGACTTTTTTCCATCGTGTCAGGTTTGTGTAATCTGTAACTCAAATAATTTTCCTTTCTATATATTCAAACTTTGCATACTGATTGTTCATACATTGAAGATGTGCACCTTCTATTTTGTGCACATTTGATAAATATTTTCACATTTTTACGGATGTTGAACTAAGGCATTTTTTCCATCTGAAATGGGTAGGGGGTGTCTGGTTTGTGTAATCAGTAACTCCAACAGTTTTGATTCCTTTATATTCAAACTTTGCATAATGATTGTTCATACATTGAAGATGTGCACCTCTTATTTTGTATACATTTCATGATTTGTTTTTCATTTTTGGGGTCTGGAACTGAGACATTTTTTCTGTAAAATGCTAAGAGGGTGTCTGGTTTGTGTTTTCTGTAACTCCAAAAGTTTTCATTCCTTAATATTCAAACTTTGCATAATGATTATTCATACATTGAACATTTGCACCTACTATTTTGTGCACATTTGATAAATATTTTCTTATTTCTTAGGTCTGTTGAACTTAGATATTTTATCCATCCGAAATGCTAACAGGGTGTCTGGTTTGAGTAATCTGTGACTCCAGCAGTTTCATTCCTTTATATTCAAACTTAATATGTTATGATTGCTCACACATTGAAAATGTGTGCACCCTATATTTTTTCATATTTGATAATATATTTGGGAATGTTGAACTTAGACGTTATTAAGTCTAAACCACCTTTGGAGTGCTTACATTGTTTATTTGTGTATAATCTGTAATTCAAACAGATTTCATTCCTTTATATTCAACATTTGCATAATGCTTGTTCACACATCGAAGATGTGCACAGGCGACGCAGGTCCAGAGCAGAGTTTGGTCTTGTTCTCACATGTAAAGTATTGTTTATCTCAGCAAAAACGTTCATTAATCAGATAAACATTCCGGATATTATAAACAAACTACTGTGCTGATAAAAAGTGGATTAACTCTGAGAAAAATACACAGATCTAATCAGCAGAATCTTTCATTTGTGGGAACAGACTTTATAGAAAAAACAGACTGGCACCGATCCGGATTATTTTTTACAATTTACACAACATTTCAGTCATGCATTGTTGTATGTGTAAATGTGTTTTCTTTTAAAAACAGGGAGATGTTATGATATTGGTATCACATACCATACACTAAGTTAATACGGTAACTAATGCATATACACACACACTGCCTCTCTGATAGCAGTCAGAGCAGTACAGTTTACCATGCTAATAGCTTATACCTTCTTTTGTAATAAATAAATATATGTAGATTGAATAGTGTTAATCTCCGTGCCTTCCCACAGCACCCAAGAAATATAACACTAATTACCATTTCATGCTCAGCCCAAGTAAGCGTGAAAAGCCCACAGCCACGAGGCCTTGTCCCTTCATTCAGCATGCAAGCACCCATGTTTTTGTTTTAACAGCCAAGAAGAGATTGGACATATGTGCTGGCTCACGTCATTTTATGTGACCTATCACACATGTACGTAGTCACTTCTTAGAATACATGTGCAGTCATCCAGTGAGACCTTAATTGCCCCCTATATTTCAGCCTGTATGTTGACCCAAGTCTCTTTGTTTTGTATGCAAAGAGCAATGACTCTGAAGAGATTCAAAATGCGCAGGCTCGACTATGCCTTCCCTGTTTGCATACCCGCATATACAGTTTATAAATGCTGTATTAGTCTCACACCGCATAAAAACTTATTTTGTTGCATGCATTGCATTCGCGCAAAACTGATCAGCACCTTTGTTGTTCGCTCTGAGTCAGCCCGCCACATGCAAAGTTTCCATATTTTACCTACTCTTTGAAGATACTTTCTAGCGTCGTGGCCCAAAATTATGCATGAGTGCGCGTAAATTACCCCTTAAAGATACAAGGCTTACGTCACAGCCTATTAGTGAGATTAGAAGCCTTTTAAAAAAAATCGGCCAGTGCACTAATTCCCTTCCCTTTTGTTTGATTGCAAGCATTGCGACTTGCACAGCTTTGCATGAGCCGCTTCGTTGCTCGCATATCTGTATAAAGCTTGTAGATACTTGTGTTAAAGAGACTAAGTTTGCAACTATGAACATTTTTCGAAAAAAGTAGAATTAAGTTATGTTTTCACAATAAATCTGTTCACTATAGCTGAAAACTGCACGGAAAAGTGAATTATCTCATAAAACAGGTGTGTTTTTCTCTTGTTGGTAATTATTTGCGTCCCTCCAATAATTATAGACAGTTGATTTTAACATAAATGCTGTTGTTTTGATACTGATAATTTGTTAAGATTTACGATATTGGTAAAATGTATACGTGCATTTTAGTTTTTTACTGTGTTCTTGAAAAATAGAAACATTTGTTCTAAAATTAAAAGATCAAAAGTTACAGACTATGCAGCTGTAAAGGTCATCTATAAATTGTTCCAAACATCAACCAAACTACTTCTTTTTCATTTGATTTTCAATGCAATACCCTGAACACTAAAATGCAATGCCCCCGTGCACTTAAGAGATTTATCAATCCCCAGTGCCTTTCTCGTGACAGTTAGTAGCCATAACTTGGTCAAATTTCAACCTACGTGGCTGAAATTTTCAGTATTAAAATTTAAGAGACATTACAAAAGATCAGCCAATTCAGAAGTTTGATAACTTTCTTGCTTGTTTCAATAATGTTCATTTTTGGGAGAGGAGTATACATTTTCCAGTGAGCACGACACTCATTTTGTGATTTTCACCATCATTTACAGTGTTTAAACCAATCTGTGTGTTGAATTTGCTTAATATGGGTATAGGGACTCTAAAATGCCACCTGCCAAGTACCGAAAAATAATTAAATAGGAGAAATTCCAGATTTGCTTACCTTTGTTGTGTGTATTTTCTTGACATTTTGTAAATATTGGCTCATTTTGGAGCAATTTCCGGTGTACGTTTCCACCCAGTGGATATATTAATAACTAAAAAAAAAGAACTATTCTCTCATTACTAATACATGTACAGTGTGCAAGGTGAAATTTAATATGGCCGGTGCCATGAGATACGTTTTGATTTCCCCTAAAGCTCTTTTGCGCAACTAATCTAGTTCTCGGCAGTGGGAACCAAAAAAAGCCCGCCTTAAACACCCATGTCCGCCAATGTAATACCTACCATTTTCAGATGAGCTGCTACTATCATTCTTTAAAGATGAGCAGCCTGGTCTGAATCTTCACTCCTCTTCATTATGGGTAGACACCCTTTTCACATGAGCGGACTCGTATGATATGCAACAACATACATAGGCCTAGTTTCAAAATACATGTATGTGTGCAAATATGCACTATTGTGGATAATTCGTGAGGTAAGTCCAAACTCTAAAGACGAGCTGTACCGAATATAGGGAGGACAATGGGCCTTTATTGGCTCGACGTTAGCTCAGCGAGCTAGTGTCGTCTTCTGATAACATTTGCAAACAGGGACAGTCTGGATCCTCTGCTGGTATTTCCTGATTTTTTTTTTTGGAAATAGTTCATGAAAAACTCGGCGACAACAAAAACATCATACTTTAGAGTCGTTCCGATGGTCAGCCCGATGGTTGCTTGACATAAATGCTTGCAGAACAATGATGATAGGCATATTAGTCATATTAAGTTTAAGGGATCTTCTCAAAAGATATTATGTATTTACTTCCTAGTGGAAATGCGCTTAAAGAACTGCCTGCAGTAACCCTTATCATGCCCAGGAGCATGGACACTAACGGGTGCTACACTGCCTAAATTTTTCGTGCAGAAAAGGTCGTCTGCTTTAATTACACGTACGTCTGATGCATATATTCAAATATACTCCAGACATTTTTATCACAGAAGCAAACACTATGAACTTTGATCAGACTTAGGTAGCAATCAGCTCTGGTGTCGATATCTGTCTGATGGTCTCAACATTAATGCTTGCAAAACAATGATGATAGGCATATTAGTCATATTAAGTTTTAGGGATCTTCTCAAAAGATATTGTGAATTAACTTCCTCTGTGGAAATGCGCATAAAGACCTGCATGCAGTTACTTTTGTGGACAACAGGTGCTAAATTGCCTGTATTTTCCGTGCAGAAAAGGTCGTCTGCTTTAATTACATGTACGTCTGCTGCATATATTCAAATAAAGTACTCCAGACAATTTTTATCACAGAAGCAAACACTATGAACCTTGATCAGACTTAGGAAGCAGTCTGCTCTGATTCATATAGTGTTTGCAATTTAGGCCACCAAAGTGCATAAACAGAGAGAGAGAGAGAACGGTGAGAGAGGGAGAGAGAGCAGTCGTGATGTTCAGATTTTAATTATTTTATTGATAGACCCCCTATGCTATTTTAGCACATGTGAGCTGAGTGAGTCATTTTCATACACAAATTTGCATGAAACGGAGAAAATATACGTTTTGATTGGGAGAAAGTTCTAATTAAAAAAAAAGGGCTGTTTTAAAAACAAATTAAATCAAACGAGAAACAGCGGAGGTTCTTATCCTGATTAGAGCAAGAAATGCAACTCTAAGTATACAGACCATTTGCAAATATTTTCACACAGTTTTCATGATATTAAAAATGCTTAAATGAGGATTCGCATTAGTTTTGTATTTTAATTATAATTATATTCAAATTATGACGTCATACCCCTTGTATAATCCGATAACAAAATGCTTCAAAAAGTTGCATATTTTAAAAAGAAATTCAATTTAAAAGGTTCTTTGCAAGGTACAGTTTGCTTGTCCGACGGACGTTTTTTATGTTAGTAGAGTGGTAGATTAAATGAAAACAGCGAAAGTAAATGCATACATCATGTATATATTTGGAAAGATTGAGCTTTTATCTATACATACAACCTAAACTTATTTCAAAATTATTTCCAAATGCATTATTTTAATGACTTCCAAGAGACAAATGCATACCTATATATTGGACACTGGAAATATGGTAGAAACACACTGGTCAATGTAAACGTACCGGTGGTTGCTACAACGAGCTGGTGGTTGCATTTTACAGCACTGGTGGTGGCGTAAAAGGTAAAAAAATCTATACCTGTTGACTTTATTATTTATTTATAAACTTGCATTTATTTTATTTGTGATGACACCTGGCGCACAGACCACCGGTAACATTGCAGTTTATGGCTCTGCCAAGCAATTGGTGATTTAGTTCATGGTTTGGACTGCAAATCCAACACAGTTCTGGAGTTTTGCCGTGACAGGTGCTTTTTCCTAGTGTAACTGTCAAAATTGAGTGAAATCTGCACGTCTAAGCGCAGCTGTTGTCATATTCCCATGAAATAACATCCAAAAAACGATTACTACTTTTCGTTTTTTTTCTTGGTAAACTAGCAAATCTTTTATTGAGGAATTTTTATTACAACGCACTGGGAGCATTTTTTGACGCATTGATACAACGCACTGATGGTTGCACAGAATTCCTATGGTTGCTGGTGCAGCCTCACCACAGCATTCACTGTTCTTATAAACGGTACATAAATCGTTATTAGAGCCAGCACATGATATTTCAGTACCAGGACGAAGACTCAGGTGAGCCTGTGCAAATGTACAGACTTGCCAGATCCTTCTCTGCATAGAAAAAATAGAGAGTAGTAATCGTTTTTGGATTTTATTCCATGGGACTAAGATAACATAGCTGCAGCTGTGCTAAGACATGCAGAATTTCCTGAAGTTAGGCAGTCACACTAGAAAAAAGCACCTGTCACTGTCAAACTCCACAACTGTGTCGGATTTGTCGGTCAAACCATGAATAATAACGCCAATTGCATGGCAGAGCCATAAACTGCAATGTTTCTGACGGTTTGTGCGCATTGGGTCATCAAAAGTAAAATAAATGCAAGCTTATAAAGAAATCATACAGTCAATAGGCATAGATTTTGTCGTTTCTGTACACTGATGAAGGCTCAAGCGTGACTCTGCAAATGTGTAGCCTCACCAGAGATGCTCCAGAGCTAGCCCTGTTCGCACTTTGAGAGTGTTTCCGCCTATTTTTCAGATTGGCCCCAAAACTTTTAGTTTAATGTTTAATGAGATTGTTTGTCCGTTATGATACATTACAATAGTTAAGAAGCCTCCATGCGAGCTTCAAATTTTTGTGCTTCAACAACAGCAGATTCTAGGGCGAAGATTTGGTACCAGTAAAATGCAATTTTAGCACCCCAGAGATATAGGCTGCTGTCTGTTCTAAGGCGGTGATTCTTTTGTTGTTGATTCGTTGTTGATTGTTACTCCCATTCCATGATTCTGTAATTGTTCTATATTTTGTTACTTTATGTCCATTCTTGTTTTGCAATCATCTTGATGGGGAAGAGAGAGAGCAGGCTCCTTTGCTTAGTTTGTCTTACTGGTGTCTCGTGATTGTGGTGTGGCTATTCCTCTCAGTGCCATGGGTTTGTCCGCAGTTTGTGAGTGTGATGCTTACTATTTTTGGGTGTCATTCATGCGAACAGCGATGGATTTGGCCACATTTGCTTGGTCTAGTCTGAGCCTTCGTCACAGTTTAAAATTCTCATGTGGTGACTCAAATGGCGATTGAATGCCATTTTGTGCGAGCAGCGAAGGATCTGGCGAGTCTGCACATTTGCACAGGCTTACCTTAGCCTTCGTCACTGTACAAAATCTCTTGTGCTGCCTTAAATGGCGATTTGTGTGCTATTCACGCCAGCAGCGAATACTCTGGTGAGTCTGCACATTTGCGCAGGCAGTCACTGGACAATGTAATAAATATTAAGATCTCTTGTGCTGGCAGCAAAGGCTCTTGGGAGTATGCACGTTTGCACAGGCTCGCCTGAGCCTTCTATACAGTATCGAAATATCATGTGCTGGTTGAAATGGGGATTTTTGCAACGTTTATGTGAACAGCAAATGATGTGGTGAGTCAGCACCAGCAACCACAGGAATTCTGTGCAACCATCAGTGCGTTGTATCAATGCGTCAAAAAAGCTCCCAGTGCGTTGTAATAAAAAATCCTCAATAAAACATTTGCTAGTTTACCAAGAAAAAATCCCAAAGTAGTAATCATTTTTTGGATGTTATTTCATGGGAATATGACAACAGCTGCGCTTAGACATGCAGATTTCACTCAATTTAGGCAGTTACACTAGAAAAAAGCACCTGTCACGGCAAAACTCCAGAACTTTGTTGGATTTGCAGTCCAAACCATGAATTAAATCACCAATTGCTTGGCAGAGCCATAAACTGCAATGTTACCGGTGGTCTGTGCGCCAGGTGTCATCACAAATAAAATAAATGCAAGTTTATAAATAAATAATAAAGTCAACAGGTATAGTTTTTTTTACCTTTTACGCCACCACCGGTGCTGAAAAAATGCAACCACCAGCTCGTTGTAGCAACCACCGGTGCGTTTACATTGACCAGTGTGAGAAATGTGACATTTATGGACTTAATCTCTGACAGAACGTTAGTAACAATTGCCTGAAAATGGGTCCATAGCCATACACAGCTTCTGAAAATTTGTCTGAAGATAAAGGACACTAAGTGCTACAATATTATATCTACGCAGCAATCATTGGACATGGAAGGTGTATTTGGAACCTCAGCAAATTGTACAGTAGGCATATTATGCAATTATTGAACTATTGAGGCATTGGACAGATGTGATGTTGACCTGAGAGTACCAATCTTGACCGAGGCGGAGCTGAGGATGTCGGCCTGAGAATACCAATATTGACCTCGTCTCCGCTACGAATTGTTTATGATATAATTTCTCTAAACTAAAAAGCAACAACAAAATCTTGGCCATGGTCTGTGTCTTGGACGGTCTTGAATGTTGACTAACTGATTTCATTCAGTTAATGCATAATTTATTTGCAATTACAACTGCAGACAGAGAAGACCCAGATTAAATGCCGCATTATGTGACATTTCATCAGGGTCTACACTGGTTGCTAAGACAAAAATGATCTTCAGAAGAAAAAAAAATATTTAGAAATTGTAACCAGTGACCCCTTGAATTATACAATGGACCATTCAAAGTTTATTGCATCAATCCAGAAGGAAGAATTCATTAGTGCATTTTAGTTTTCTGCTGATTACTATATTAAATTACATGTATATAATGAAACAAGAAATCTTGTAAATTTCGTGCTGATGTCACTCACTGAATTGTATTGACAGCAAATCATGCAAGTCACGCCTGTTATGGAATGTTTTATGAGGTCTATTTTAGCAACTAATATTGAATGGGGAATGCGACATATAAATTATATTGACTCGAGCGGATAAGCATCTGGGCCAATCAGGAGATGTTTATTTATAGATTATATAATAAACATTTCATTGTAAAAAATTAACTCAAGTGGAAGCTAGGGCTTTTGAATGTGGCTAAAACTTGTTAGCTGTAAAGTACTATTATAATTGTTCTTGTTGCAATTGTAGATGAAAGTGTTATTGTAACTTTTATCCCAAAACAAAGATAATACTTTATTCGATTAGAAATAAATTGCAAAATAAATAGCCTTTGGGTGCTACATGCGAGGGTCATCCAATAAGTTCTGACAATGACCCCACAAAACAAAACCTATTTCCGTTTAGGACGTGTTTCAATAATCTTCACATGCTATTTAGAATATAGGGAATTGAATTATCTGTTCAAGTATTTCCCAAATTGCAATCGCAATGGTTGCTTGACAACTAAAGAACACAAGGAAAAAGAACATGGACGGGACACTACATATGGTATACATACCCAAATATCCTAGAAATTACAAACTCCTCTTTCAAACTTTTTATATAGATAAATAAAGAAATTATGTATGTTGATTCTGAACGTCATAGATAATAGTTTATCTAGCGACCGTGGTGGTAGCAGGGTTTTGATTATGACATATCACCGATTTTGCAAGAAATATTTTCCTTAAAAATGGGTTGTGCTAATAGTGTACTATATTTAGAATATAGCATTTACTGAAAGTTATTATTTTCTCTGCGTTAAGAACACTATAGAACAGATTTATCGAAACATGTGTCTATTAATAAGCAAATTGATCATAATGGCTTATTTTTAAAAGTGTTAAAATATACTATTTTATAATTAACGAGTGAGGCAAAAATGTAATTTTCTAAAGTGTTTCCTAGCAACTAAGAACGTTTTTTTACTATGCCCTATTCAAAGCTATTTATCTTGAACGAACTAAGCGCTAATGATGTAAAATTTATATCAGTTGATAGACAGAAGCTAGACCTTTCAAAATATATGTACTTATGGTACCGTTAATGCTATATTTGTAGGGATACAGCCCGAGTATACAAACATAAATAACGACCCTCGTATGTGAATTTGAATCAAAAACAAGATGTCGATCGATGTCTGAATACGCAATGTTTCTTAGTTTAAATAGCCTTCTAAAATGTTGAATGATCCGTAAATGTTCTATCTTTGGCTTGTCTGCATTATACTGACATACCGAGAGAAACGTTAAAAATAGGTCGTGAGCTATCCAACGTCACCAGAACTCATAGAAGTTAAACATTTCAAAAGAAACGTAATTCATCTGTAAATTCGAAAGCAATAATTCAAATTTCAAACGATTCTCACGGAGCGTAGCCACTGACATCAAACAGGTGTTATCATATGTTACACGCTTAGCATCCTTTTACACTGAACATTTTGGAACATTTATAATAAGAATTGCATTGAAATCTAAGAAATCATAGTGTTTAAAAATAGTTGTGTTTCTTTGTCTCTCCAGTAAGATCAAACTTATTAACAAAGCTTTAATCAGTGTACGATATTTAAAAGCTCTTATAAAACTTTTCATTTTTGATATCTTGTATAATGTTTTATTTTTTATAGACATACTGTTTGCTACTATGACTGAGGTAGAAATCACAGATGCAGGTGGGGAGAAGCTGTCAATGCTAGACTTTGGTGGGTTTAAAATGTCCTATTATGGCCAGAAAGCAGAGAAAATAAGAGATGTGTATGAAAACCTGCCTAACTTTGAATTCAGGGAAGACGATATATTTCTCACCTCCTACCCTAAATCTGGTAATTTTAGTTATCAGTCACCCCTAATATTAACTGAATTGTTTCAACATAACCTAATAAACGTTTCCTATCTCACGGCATGTTAGCTTTATCAGGTCATGATGACGGTGCACTTTTTGAATGACGTCGCTGTTAATGACGCTTAATCAACACAAAAATCAAAAATTACGTCATAATCGCTTGTTTGAAGAGTGCCCAACAATGCGTAAACTGATAAATAGAATACCAGGTTCGCTCTTTTGACATCAAGTTTACCAGGCTCGGCTTTGAGAACGCATGTTGAATCGCTCGGCAAGCCTCGCGATGTCAACAAGCGTTCTCAAAGCCTTGCCTGGTAAACTTGATATCAAAAGACACTCACCTAGTATTCTCTATTTATCACTATGTATTATTTATTGACCGAATATGGCTGTCATTGTCATGTTGTTTTTTATTATGAATTTTGGAAACAAAAGAAAAATATTTCCTTTGATTAATACTGTTTAAGCTCACCAGAGCCGAAGGCACCAGGGGAGCGTATATGATGGGACTCGAGCCGGCGTTCGTCCGTGCGGCCGTCCGTCCATACTTTCAAACCTCAATATCTCTGAGAACAGCTGGCCGATTGTAATCACATTTCATCTGGAGCATTATCTGGGTAGGGGATTGACTGCATTAGGTTTTGGGTTAGATGGGATCATAACTCTGGTTTCCATGGCAACAGATAGCCTCCATTGGGTAATAATGGGAAAAACCTAGTGGCCACTCTAGCTTCTTCATTTCTGATTGGTTCTTCTTAATTTTTGCAGGAAACGAGGACAACCAAAATATCTCGGATGGGTTCGAAATTCGGAGAATCTGACCAGGGACTAATGAGTAAGCTGCCCTTGAGCGTCTGGAAAAATCCCCATAGACTTATAATGGAAAAATGTTGTGACCACCCTAGTGCCTCCATTATTAGATGGATCTTCTTCATTCTTGCAGGTAACAAGACCAACCATAAAAGCTTGGATGAGTTTGAATTTTGGCAAGATTCCATCCCTGACTATGGAGTAAGCTGCCCTTGAGCGTCTGAAAAAAAAAATGTTGTAGCCACTCTAGCGCCTTCATTTTTGATTGGTTTCTTTTTAATTTTTGCAGGAAACGAGGACAACCATAATATCTCGGATGGGTTCGAAATTCGGAGGATCTGACCAGGGACTTATGAGTAAGCTGCCCTTGAGCAAATGGAAAAATCCCCATAGACTTATAATGGAAAAATGTTGTGACCACTTTAGTACCTTCATTTTTAGATCGATCTTTTTTATTCTTGCAGGTAACAAGTACAACCATACAAGCTTGGATTCGGCAAGATTCTGTCACTGACTTCGGAGTAAGCTGCCCTTGAGCGTCTGAAATATCAATGAATAATGTTGTGACCACTCAAGCGCCTTCATTTTTGATTGGATCTTTTAAAATTTCTTTTAGCAAAAGGGAAAATAACGTACACAGATTTATACAGATCTAAGTTCTGTAACACAATATCTATGTTCCATAACATCTTTGGACCTTCTTTATAGATCAATCATGGTAAATATTTTTTCTAATATTTATATATCATAATTTCCTAAAAAAAGCAACTTGATGGAAATATGTATGCAAAATCTATGGTTCCGTATAATTTTACCTGATTTTTTAACGTAATTTGATTAAATCAATTTCCAGGATGCATCTTTTGTCAAACTCACGCAATAAATATAAAAAATACGGTTTGAGGAATTGTTTTTCATGGTTCATCAAATAAAATTGACAAATAGCATGTCATAAGAAAAGCTTTATTATCCGTAACGGATCTGTTGTCAGTGCATTGCAGTGTATTTTCACTGGAATTCACTGCAAAAACTTTTGCATTTTTATAATTTGTATTTAATGCGATGAAGCATGCATGAAATAAAACTATATCTGATACAAATACCGCTTTTGGAGTACCTGTTTCAGAACAAAATTTCCAAATCAGTCATGATTTTCACCCAGCTAGCAGATTTTTTTACAACAAAACAATTAGCACGGTGCATAATAGAGTCATGTATCATGAAATGTAAACGTTTATCTCATTTCAGTGAGCGCTTAGTCTTGTTATGGAAATTAGATGTTACGGATGATAGCGACGGAGAACATTTTCTATTCCACAAGCTAGCAACAACTGATTATGATTGTTATTCATTTATTTAGATTCATAGAAACCACCACAGGAACAAATATGGCTGTTATCTACATTCAGAGATGCTTGTTTTATCAATATAAGCGTTAGGATTATGTTTTTGAGCTATAGTGATTAGCAAGCTATCCCCCTTTTTTATATTGCGTATCTATAATCATTTTCAAGTCTATTAGGCTTCACACACCTGTAAATTAATTATATATGTTCTCAGTATCCCATTTAAAAATAGTTATAGCTGCATATTTGGAGACTCATTCTTAGTTGATGATTATAACTAATGTAAACCTAATGAACCAATTATAAGGTTTTTCGTCAATTCATTAGAGAGGAGCAAGATCGATATTTGAGGAAAAAAGAGCACTGAATACATTTACCACATCTCTACAAAAACAGCTTGGCGACATTGAAGTTTGGGCTATTTGCAAACAAAGATCAAAACATATTTTTAAAACATACACTTTGGTGCAATTCAAATTTGTTTTAGATTTTCAACCAATGCTTAAGGAGCGTGGGCTTGTGTGATTTATAGAGAATACAAAATATTTAAGCAGGAATAAGAATGAAAATATTGGAGACATGCTATTTTCAATTTTGGTAGAATGGCTGAATTTATGAAAATGAAACGCCCTTAAAATACAAATAAGAAGTTTTTCATTGGATGACACATTCATACTCAGACATTTGTTAATTTCAAAAAAGAAGGATTATTTGACCGTTATAAAAAAAGTCCTAGAATCATACCAGATACTCTGCACTTCATATACCATTGAAATAACCATTAGGCACCATGACATTTAGCCAAACTTAAACATTATGACAAAACAATCAGTAAAACACGTTCCTATGTATTAATGGAGGATATCATTTTTAAACGATGAAACTTAATGCCCTGTAATAAAACGGCTTTGCGACTTTCTATATTCAAAATTTTCATTTGGCGACGTATATTGTTGGATAATACGATTAGAAATTTAGTTTTAACGTGACGCATCATGCACCAATAATATTACAGTGAAATGAAGTATGTTGTGCCTGCGTCCAGCGGCTGCCAGCTGCATAAAACCGCTTGCCAGCTGCCCAAAACACTTGTCAGCCAGTGAAAAGTGACATTACGTAATGACGTCGAGTTTGCGACAGTATATCGCAGGATATACTGACACAAGTTTATGACGTTATCCAATCAGACGTCGCGGTTGCATCTGCAAGTACATTAGAATAAACAATATTCGCACTTGTTCCCCACCATTTAATTTTACCAATGCTGATCGTATATGGCATGGCACTGGAAAATGGATATTAATGAAAACATCCAACCACGTGTTGACAGTGAAATGGCGACAAAATAAAGTGCCATATTTTGCAAATTTTGTTAAATATTTCTTTTAATTTATGCAAAAGAAGTGAGCAAATTATTTTCCATGCATCATTATTTGCCAGGTCTGTTGAGATGTTGATTTTAACATCTCCATTGTGACCTGATGAATGTGAATGAATGAAAAGCCTTGTTTGATCCCTTTAGTGAAGTCTTGATATGGGTAAGTCCACATGTCAGATTGGACTATGTCTGGAAAACTGCACAAAGCTTTTCTTATTTGCCAAACAGTACAAACACATTCACTTTAGCAATATCAGAATGCAGAAAATGTGTCATCTTCTCTTTTGTTTAGGATGTACATGGACATTCGAAATAGTATCAATGCTGCTAGCTGGGAATGTATCTGGCCTATCTTATGAAAAAGGTGTCACGATGTTAGATGCAAAAACAGCTGAGGATATAAACATGATACCATCGCCGAGAATAGTCAACGCACACCTACCTTTCGAAAAGTTTGTATTGTATTGCATTTTACAGACTCGTGGTCAATCACTATTAAATTATACTTATGTTGCTCTTAGCTCATTTAAATAACATGACTTTTAAATAAAATAATTTGTTGCGTTCAATTACTTTGCCTATGAGATTAATTACGTCATAATTGTACCTATATCACTTACTGGTAATTGTGACATGCTGTTCTTTGCTCATTTGTCTATCAGATGAGATTCAGATTTATCTCATGTACGTGGTATAAAGTAACAATGGGTGTAATGAGAGAGTAATGATTACATGTTATTTCTTTGAAAAATGTAATTACAATTTCAATTAAAGTGAGTTTGACCAGGAAGCACTGCAATCACACACTGCATACGAACCCACAGCACCACGAAGAGCCACAGAACACTAACAGTCACAAGACATCAGAAAGACAATTAAAGTAAAGCAACCAGCTCTCTCTTCCTCATTAATATGATTGCAAAACTATAAATGACAATTAGTACTCTGATGCCAAATCTTCGCCCTAAGTTCTGCTGTTGTTAAAACATAAAATGGTTAAGCTCGCATGGAGGCTTTCTAACTTATGCAATATCATCACAAAAGAAACAATCTAATCAAATTGACACAATATGATGAAACTAAGAAATGGACTCATGACTCACAGATAGTCAGTGCTAAAGAATACTTCAAGTCTGGGATACATGATTCCTGCTAAAATGCATGCAAACTTCTACAATCAAAACTTATCAAACAGATTTTGGTCATATATTTTTCAGACTAAAAAAAATTAACTCCAGAAATTTCAATAAGAGTACATAACCATTATATGGATCCTTCAATTCACTGGTTCCATTATCCAAGATTTTTAAATGTAGATATTCGAATTATATTTATGCAGAAAAGACATTCCGTCAATTGAATCAAAACCCACGCATCACAAAAATGTGTAAAGTAGTCTTATTTGATCTTATTCAGCAGTATTGTTAGTTCATTTGGATATTATGACCAAAAACAAGCGCACATGACCAGAAAGTACCACAACCACAAATCAGCCCGTGGAGGAAGAATTCTAAAATGCAGTCAAACAAAGACAGAAAGCCCTTCTTTCAGCCAATCGATCAGATCCTGCTTAATGCACGCCCGACATCATTGAATGTTTAAGAAATAGATCAGCTCCAGCAGTGAATTGTTGAGTAATAATTCACTGTTTGGAGGTCAGTTGTAAAGAAGATCAAATCATGAGCGCGCAGCGCGAGTGATTTATCTTCGTACGACTGACCGAGAAACGGTGAATTATTACTCAACAATTCACGCACTGGAGCTGATCTATTTCGATTCTAACACACAATAAACGACGAAAACACATTCGAAGTCTTCAGCTTCTCCCAACTTTCCGCCATTGCACTGAAGAACTCCCGCCAATACTTAGACTATTTCGCATACGTTTACATGTGATTGTAACGTCTTACAAGCGTAAAAACGACGTTACACCGTCTAACGCCATGAAAGACGTCATTTTTCAGTGACGTCAGCTTTTACACATTTTAGCAGTGAATTATTGTCCGATATATCACAGTTTGTTACCGTTGGCTCTATAGGCGAGGTGTGTTAGAATTGTTGGATATTTATCTAACCGCTGTACATGTTTCTCTTTGCATAGTGCTCACTTCGTTGTATTTAATAAAAGCATTCGCCACATATTTAAGTTTGACATTTAATCTACATAATGTTAAAATGGCTTTCATTAAATATTCCGTCATAAGTGTGCTCTTTGGTGTTCAACGCAATACTGGTTTAAATGACAGGAAAAAATCTATTAAAACTTTTTAAAGCACGTTTATAAGAAAATATGAAATAATTTTTGTGACAAGCAAAATCTCAGACGAGCCTATACATTACCTCGTTTAATCAGTCTTGCTAACTTGATTGTAACAACAAAGTTTAGAAGTGACTGAAGTTCCATGCCAAAATGTGGTTTACATATTATGTCTGCAGCATATACTCAAGTGCATACGTATTGTAGTTAGACTATTTTTTCATGGAAACAAACAGTATGGGCCTTGACCAGTCTACTCCCAGCAGGTCAACATATTTTGCAATGTAGGATATCAGTGGACAGCAAAACAGGATGGGGAGAAAATGGTAAAGACAAATTTCTAGAACAACTTGCATATATGCTGACCCAATGTTGTTTCTGTATTTTTCAGACTTCCACCAGACCTGATTAAAAAGAAGATAAAGATAATCTATGTGATACAAAACTACAAAGATGTCACAGTGTCCATGTATAATTTCCAGCGAGCCCTGAACCATTATAACTATAATGGCAAATGGGGTGACTGGCTACAACTTCACCTGGAGGGAAAACGTAACTATAAATTGCCACATTGTGTAAACAACACTCGCGAACATGAGTTGACAAACAACATTTTCAATAACAAATTGGCCAAATTTAAAAGCATCGTTTTTACTTGACATATGACGACAATTAGAAACAACACTTTCAATAATTAATTAGCAATGTTAAGAACCCCATGCAACAAGGATAGTATTAAAATTGCGAATTTGACACCCAAGAAACAGCGTTTCGTGGTTGGCAAAAAGAAATAAAACCAGAAACAGCTGCTAAAACAACAACAGCATTTTCTACTTTAAATGGTCGACAAGAATATGAACTAGCATCAAGAATTAGCATTTTCACGTGTTCATCATGAAGAAAAATTGTACACTGGCAGCAGATAACAATATCTTAATTGCGAACTAGCAAACAGAAATAAGGAAACAGGGTTCCCATTTGCAAAATCGTACAAATATCCGCAAAATTAAATCAGTAATTGATACAAGGAAACACCATTCAAATTGCTAATTAGTACATCAGTAACCAAAGTCGCCTTTTTAAATTGCTTAAATTGCAACAAGAGACAGCACTTTTTCGATTGTAAATGGTACCAAGATGCAAACTAGTTGAAGGCATTTATAAATAGTAAGTGAGTATGATCAGAAAATACCACAATCACAAACCGCAGACAACCCCATTGCACCGCGAGGAAGAGCCACTCAACCATCACGAGACACCAGGAAGACAAATTAAGCAAAGCAACCAGTTCTCTCTTCTCCAACAAGATGATTGCAATACTAGAATGGACATAAAGTAACGTACAACAAAACATAGAACAATTACAGACTCCCACAATGGGAGTAACAATATTCCTGCAACAGCTGCACGGACAGTGTGTTCCTAATGAGTGTATTACCCTGTGGTGCACTGTCTCTTGTACACCAAAGGTGAAAACTAATGACCAGATTAACCATTGTACTTGGTTCATTGATTGAGGTGCATATAGCATTGATTGTCTTTCAAAGAAAATTTATCTAATATTTTATATTGTGCATCAGACTTATTCCGAATTTCATTTGTTTTGCTACTGTATGAAAAAACACTTTTGAAGAGAACTTAATTTATGACATAAAGCATATTTGCAATTTTATTTATTTATTTATTTATTCTAGGTTATAATCAGCAATGTTTAGTAATTTTGAGGTGGTAATTAAGGATTTTTTTCTTATTGTTAATTCTAATAATAATAAGAAAAATAATAAATAGTAATATATTTGTTTTGATAAACTGAAAAGTGTGATAAGTGTTAACTTAATTATGTGGGTTATTATGTGGGTTAAATTTATAAAAGTGTGTGATCAAGTGATTTCCTGTCACTGATTAGACCGCTCATAATTGAAGTCTAATTAGATACTTAGCTGAACACAAATATTATATTGATTGATTGAAATCAAGTTGGAATTTTCCAGCAATTTAGTGGATTAGCAAAGCCACTTATCAGACTGCACTTAATTGAAATCTGATCAGAAACTTAGCTGATCACTGTAATTTTCACACCTTAGTTGAACTTTGCACTGTCAAGATACATTGCAATAGTTAGGAAGCCTCGATGCGAGCTTAACAATGTTTGTATTGCTTAACAATAACTGGTGTGACAATACATTGCACTCACATATGATACACAGTTAAAAATAGTAAGTGAGAATAATCAGGAAATACTACGATCACAAACTACAGACAAACCTGTGGCATCATGAGAAAGTGCTACACAACAATCACAAGACACCAGGAAGACAAACAGAGCAAAGCAACCAGGTCTTTCTTCCCCATCAAGATGATTGCAAAACTAGAATGGACACAAAGCAACGCACAACCTTACGTAGAACAACCACAGAACAACAATCCATAACGAATCAACAACAACAGAACCATAGCCTTAGAGTGGACAGCAGTCTAAGCCACTGGGTGGGGGAGGGCTTAAATGCAATTTACTTGTACCAAATCTTCGCCCTAGAGTCTGCTGTTGTTGAAGCACAAACATTGTTAAGCTCGCATGGATGCTTCCTAACTATTGCAATGTATCATCATAGAGAAACAATCAAACCAAATTAACGCACTAAGATGAAACAAAGAAAAGGGCTCGCGGCTCACAGATAGCCAGAGCTAAAGAAAACCTCAGATTTAGTTACGGTGGACCCAGCTACAGCTAAGCATCAGGCACTAACCCACTAATTAAATCTGTATATCAGAGCCATCCTGACCACTGTCGTGCAATTAAAGAGCAAACCAAAGCAATAAACCATGATTGGGTTACAACCAGGCATGCAGACTGTCGTATAATATCCAAGTTAAATCCAACTTTTTATAACGTTTGATTATCTTTTTAAATTGATCACTAAAATTAGGTTTTCCAACAATCACCAAAAAATATAGGTTCTGATATGCCCTGTTGCAAATGAGTTTTTAAACTAATTTTGTACTTAACAACTATCTTTGAGTGTCTGTGGTAAAATTTAGAAAATGCTTTTCGAATTTTATGATATCTATAACCTAGTTTTAATAACTTAGTAGTCAAAAATAGGTTTCTATTGGTGTAGTCATCAACACAAGAACACACTCTCACAAAACAAATAAGCTGCGAAATGTATACACCATAGGAAGGGGAGCAAGGGACATCTCCATCAAGAAATGGGAAATTTACTGTTTCAATATCAAAACAATCACGTTTATCATAAATCTTAGATGAAACTATGCCATTCATTGTGAAACTTTGCCATTGGTTAAGTTTGTAAATTCAGCTCAGGAACTTATTTTATCACATGAAAGGATAATAACATGAAATTTTGAACTAAATATTGTAAACCTTTAAAAGTGTGTGTGTTTTTTTATTTTGTTTATTCATATGCAGGTATTCATTATCAAAAATGAACAAATTCATGACATGTAAAATAGTAGTTCTTGTGTTTAGAAGTTGGCTGGATGTAAGTGAAACTAAATATACATTTATTTTTAAAAGTGCGATTTGGAAATAAGTAGGTGATAAAGCCAGTAGTTCTTGTTTGTGGATATAATTTCTTAGAGGGGAATTCAAAAATGAAATCCCGAACAAACATAAATATGCTAATGTATAGTTTAATGCTAACTATACTAATTGCTTGTTATAATAAAATTAAAAGTAAAATATTATTTTATTTTACTTGCTGTGTCACTTGGTCACGCCTATAATATATTATATTATATTATACTGAAGGACTTTAAAAACGCACCACCTGCTTAAATGCTAATTTATGTCGAAAATTTGATATTTTCATTATGTGAAAAATAAAATTGACAAGTTCCGTCATTTAGGTTGCATTCAATAAGAAAATCGATACGCTGTGGCTTATGATTGCCTTGACGTCGCGATAATTCTGAGACAACTCAAATTCAAAAAGTCACAGAGTCCCCATACCTTCCATTATGAACGAAAAAAAGTTTTCGAACCGATGTTTGTTCTTGAAAGCAAAAGGAAAGACAAAATCAAATCATGAAGTTTTAGGCCTCTGGCAACGTTCATTACGTTTAAATGACGTCATTGATTTTTGATGTAATTGGCCGTTTTTATCCAAAGAATCACAAATAATCAAAATCTTCTTGTTGCCAACAGATACTCCTAAATCAGTTGCATAAAAGACAAAAGTATCGCGACATGCGCGGACGTCACCCGTCTGTTATTAATGTTTGAAAATTTAAGACTGACGTTAGCAAAGAAACGCTGCGAGTGGGACTGTAATTAAACGATTATTTCTGAAAACTTTTGTGTTTTTCCATTTGTTAAGACAGCTGGCTACCACCTTAAATTGTTTGCTTTCAAATTGAATCAAATTCACATTTGTCAGACGACATTTGTTGAAAAACACTTACGTCGATATTACGTCAGTATGAACAGCATGAGCAAATCGAAATAATGGCAAATCGTGGTCCATTTTGCAAGAGGGTAAAAAATGATGCAGAAAACATCCTCAAATTAATCATGTGGAAGAGACAGAGAATGTAAAATGGTGCGTTTTTAAAGTCCCTCAGTATATATTCATTAAGCCAGCTACCACTTTCCCATTGGGAGAAGCGCCTTCTCTATGAGATATTGACAACAGTGAGGTTCGTGTGATATATTATGTAATACAATAATAGCCTCAAATAGACAAGAATAAATGCTTTTTTAAGGTAACAGCGCTTTGAATTAAAAATTGGCTAGGAGAGACAGGTAGCTGTAATTTGGGTTCACACACAAGAATATAAATTTTAAATTGGTGACAAGTATCAACTTATCAAAATAAAATTTGGGACAAGAAACATTGTTTTGAATTGCGATTGGTACCAATGAGCAGCATTTACAAATAAAAGTGACAAAGCAAGCGTTTTCAAATGAAAAATTGTATTATGAAAAGGGGTTTAAAATTGCAAATTGAGACCACCATCATCAACCATATGTGTTATATACAGACCAGAATTAAGTGTCTCCGGAGGGGAGGGCCTGTCTGACTTGACTTCCTCATAGATATATGCTCTGCACTAAACGTAGTTGGGAGGGATCCGTAGAATCCATACCAAGCTTCACTCAGTCAGTTCTCAAAACTTCTTATGTTTCTATAGCCTATCCAGCCACCTCTAGATTGCGTGGTTGGCCAATCCAGACTTTTCTGTGCTCTACGTGACTTAGCCATCTCACCCTAGTGGTGGGAGCACCACTTCTCAATCATGTGAGAATGGATATTCAAATCATTATTCCCCCGAAAACTTTTCACACTCCCAATGTCCTTCAATTAGATCAAATGACAGACTGACAAAGAATCTCACCGAAGCATATTGGGCCGAGAACTTTTTGAACACACGTAGACACATTGAACATATGCATGAAGGTATTTGGTTCCATTTTTATTCGACAAAATGACAGCTACAAGAACTTAGACAATTTTTCCTTAATATGGCTTTTGAAACATGCACAGATAGTGCCTTTATTGGTCGATCAACTCCTACTTCAGCATTTGATGAATTAATCCAATACTATACCAAGTTACCAACATAATGTAGACATATTGAACAAATGCTTGAAGAAGTTTTGAGCAAGATTTTTTTTGGCAAAATGACAGCTATTACTTAATATGGCTCTTTTGCATATGCATAGATAGCGCCACCATGGGCCAATAAACCTCTACCATAGCTTTTGATAAGTTAAACCAATACTTAACCTACACACTGTAGACATATTGAACATATGCATTTAATATCAGCAACAAGAAAACAGCATTTTAAATGCATATTGACAACGAAAAAAAAGTGTTTTCAATACCATATTGGTACCAAGAAACAGCGTTCACAATTGTATACGGGTGTTAAGAAGCAGATTTTCAATAATAAATGGACGCCAAGTTTAAAGCGACGTCATGATTTTTATTTTCATTTGCAAAAAGGTGATCAGACAGATATTCTTTTGGTTTTTTTTCTATTATGAATTCGCAACAAAAACTAACTGAAATTTCAAATCAGCAAGAAAAAACAACGTTTCCAGCAAGGACCAGCCTTTTGCTTGTAAATCAGCAACATGCAACAGCCTTTTCAATTAATTTGAATTATATGTTTGCTTCTTTTCCAGTGACATTCGCGACATATTTCTCGTATGTGCAACAATGGGAACATATCATTCAAACGTCAGACCTCCCAATACACGTGGTTTACTATGAAGACCTTAAATCGGTAATCTTTATTTATTTATCAAACTACTCTAACACCTTAACCCTTTATGCCATAAGTTATTTTGGATCATAACATCATTTTCTATTTTTAAAAACATTGAAAATAAAATCAAGAAAAAATTAAGTAATATTTGAGAAATTTTACTGCATGTTGAGGGGCGTTGTATGTACTTTCTTGCATCTAAGATTTAGACCCGGGATATAAATTCTTATCTTAACTATGTTATCTTACGCAGGCTGTCATTTTATTTGACATCATCGAGTTATGTTGTATCCCAGCGTAGACTTCAAGGAGCCTTTTTAAAAAAAATTAGAAATTTGGAATTCATAATGAACAAGAAAAAGAATCTTTTAGTTTTGTGTGGATGAAAATAAAAAAAAACGTAACTCGGGATCACTTTTGTCATCACTAAGCAAGCCTCATGATGTCAAATTGTGATCCTCAGAATAAAGTCCACGCTAAAAGGCTCGAAATCATGTGACGAGTACCAAAATCCCATTTAGTAGCTTTTTTGTAGGATACCTTGAATGAAATAAAGCGCATTGGAAACTTTCTAGGGCTGCAAAGAGATGATAAGGTACTCGAGGATATAGCCCTACATTGCCAGTTTGATGTGATGAAAACAAAGTACTCCAATGAAGAAATGGATTCACTAAAGTTCAAGAAAGGAACTGAATTCTTTAGGAAAGGTATTATTGGATATCATTATTAATAACAGAACATCTCTGTGTAAATTGATTAATGCTTGCTTTAAGGACATAGTTATTTTAATTTACAGAAAAGAACAGCACAATTCCTTAGTACACTAGGGCCAAACGTCCATGAATCGCTAACCTGAGCTTTGTTGCTTCTTGTATAAGAAATTCAACAAATATAACAAATGCATTGTAGTAGAAGGTCTTTTATGAACATTTCTTCCAAATAATTTCGAAAACTATTGAAACAAAAGCCTTCTTTGAGGGTATAACCTCCTTCTTTTAAACATACTAAAAGTAGGACAAATTTGGAGAATATGAAATTTGATTTTTTCATTGATTTTGTTTCTTCAAAATTCAGTCTACAGTCATTCTATATAATCTTAACACATTAAAACTAGCATTACTTCTGACAGGGTTTCATCCATATAAGTTAATGATTACATTGTTAGGAGGCCAGGGATCCTCTTAAGATAATCAAAATCCTTGCTGAGTACTTAAATTAGGACAATTATAGTATCTATCAGTATTGATTTACCCCGCCCACCAATATACTGTCATTCTTTATAACTAAATGAATTGGCTATTTTGCCGCTTCATTGGAACATACTGACAAAAACAGTATACTTTTACTTTTTTGCAGAAAATAAAGCGCACGAATGATGTTTGCAAAAACAGTCCAGCGCACAGAACTTATTTTAAGTTCTAGAATATTTCCTGATATTTCATTCATCAAAGGTGTTTAGAATATGAAAGCTTATGACAAGTTATATATATTCCATGAATATATCTCAGTGACACAGACGTCCTTATCTGATTTAAGTCATAATTTGTGAATAAGAAATAGAACTGTGTATTTTATGTAGTAAAGATATTGGGGTTGGTGAAGATGTTAAATAGAAAGGAACTGACAGTATAAGTTAAGCCAGTAAGGAACGTGGGATTAATTAGAAGCTAAACCTGGCACTACTGTACACAAATTGTGCAGACTTGAGTAAACAAATGCTAAAAGTATTGAGTATTGAGTTTTGTCAGAAAAGGAAAGAAGAGGCTGCCACAAAGGAGTCTGCTACGTTCAGACAGTACATTTATTTTAGGACAGATTGCTTTTTCTGTGGTAAAACAACAGAGTCAAAACAATTTATTGACAAAAGGCGGGTGAGTTGTGTAAGAACTTTAGAAATAAAGAGCACAAGACAGGATATTTGTGCACAAAGAAATGATTCTTGGTCTCTCTCTGTAATGGCTAGGATTGAATACTCACAAGATCTCCCGGCATTTGACATTGTATACCATAGACATTGTACATAGTGCTAATTTTAGATCCTTCAAACAGATACCAGTAACTTACAGAGGTGTTAGAGATGATGACAATCTAAACCCCAGCAAGCGCGGAAGACCATTAGATATTTGTAGAGAATCTTTTGTGAGTAACTTGCTATTTTGAAGAAAATGATGAAGAACAAATGACTATAAACGATCTCATCAATAAGATGAATGATTATTTAGATGGTACAGAATTTGAACCATACAGCTTTCTGTACATGAAAAAACGCTTAATTGATCAGTTTAAAGATTGAATAATAAGTACTGAGCCTGATGGTAAATCCAATGTGATGACATTCAGATCTACAGCTGAAAATATTCAATTTTATGAATCTCGAAAACAGCAAGACATAGCATCTGAAAGTATAGAATAATAGAAACCACTGCAAGCTAATTAAGAATAGCATAAAAGCTACTTAGAACTTATTCTTTAATTTACCCATCAAGTGACATTTTTTAGATCAGTTGAGGAATATATAAAGTGTCTTCCCAGAATACTGAAAGCTTTCCTACAGAATGCGTTTGTTGGTAAAGACACTAACATCGATAGGCCAAGTAATAATGCAATCAGGCCGACCTAGAATACTTAATATGCCTCTTCAACTGGGACTAGGCGTACAGATGCATAGACAGTTTGGTTCTAGGTTTCTATTTGATACTCTCAATGAGCTTGGCTTTTGCTCCTCGTATTCAGAGATTCAAAGATATGAAAGATGTGCTGCTGTTCATTTTGGCACTGATATTCCAGGCTTAGGGCTTGGTGCATTTCTTCAACACATGGCTGTTAATTTTGGTCATAATTTAATAACTTTAGATGGCTACAATACCGTTCATGGCATGGGAAAATTTTCTGTCACAACCCATAAGACTGAAATAGCTAAAATTATTCTAAGAGTTAAAGTAAAAGCTGAATACATCATTGCTGCAAGCAAAGTAAATATAACTGTCTTAAACAATCCCTCAGATATGAAAAGCTACCAGATTTTACAGCTGAGGACAGAACAGAATATTTAGACAAACTATGTGGAAAACGTCCTGGTAAATGCAACCTGAAATGCTTTCTTGGAATGTTTATACAAGGATCACACACAGGAGTTTCATCCATATTTTTCATGCCAGTGCTTGACTTAAAGTCAAGTGGTGAGATCTTATATTTATTCAACTATTTGTTTTGCCAGTCAACAAGCGAAACGTTACAAGTGTACCCCTATTCTCACATTTGACCAGCCATTGTGGTGGAAATCATTGGAAATGCAACAATCTGAAACCTCCAATAAAACATAAAGGATATAATCTTAAGGTTTAAGGAGGGTTACATACAGAGATGAGTTTCCTTGGTGCAAGACTAAGGACAGCTGATGGGAGGAACTGGATTGCAAGAGTTGTTAGAGGTTATATATGCTGATACAGCGGTCTGACATATTTTAACTGGTGAGGCAATTTCATGGGCTATTTGTGGACACATTTTGATAGAGGCAGTACTTTATGTAATTATCCTGTCTAAGATATCCAAAATTCCTCTCCCATTTAAGGAGAAAGAAAGAGAAGAAAATAAGAAACAGATCAGGAAGAAAGATTTTGAATATTCGGTTGATAATGAAAAAATTTCAGAAAAGACAGAAATAAGCTAAAAATCAAACAAATACTGTTTCAACAGCTGATTATGATAAAAGAGATAGTAACAGCTGAATTAGTGCTAAGTAACCAGGCCTCAGGATATATGGAGCTTCAAGAGAGACAGATATCTGAATAAGAGAACTTTTAGTTGAACTACTAACAAATCAATTGAACTTGAACCTCTGATGGATTTGGAAGAGATAGATAGCCAAGCTAATACTTATGATCTTAAGACAGTAGGAGAAATTTTTCAAAAGCTGAAAAATGGATGGATAGACCTTAATTCAGCATGCTCTATTAGTATGTTAAAATAGTACAAAAAGCTCTAAATTGTGCAAAGAAAAAAAATAGACTGCACCAAGAACATCGAAGTTATGGCAGATGTATCTAGATGTGATAGCTATTCTTAAACAGTGTTTCAAAGCAGAAAATGTAAGTTGTTTTTGATGGGTATACTGAAATGCCATCAACAATAGACACAGCCCATATTAGGCGTAGTAAGGGTAAAGTAGGTAATATGGTAAATTTTTCAAATGATATGACACCAAGCATGAAAAAACCGTTTTCCTGGCAAATCCACAGAACAAGCAAAAGTTTATCAAAATAACCTGAGAGAATATTTTGTCAGAGAATAGTATCCAACCCCTACAGGCAGAGGGGTGATGCAGACCTGTTTTAGTGCAAACAGCTGTAGACAGCGCCATAAAATATAAAACAGTTTTGATTTCTAAATTCCAAGTTGGACTTAAATCTCTCTTGCGCCAAGGACTTTCTGAACCTGATTTCTATGGTGACTTGGTGTATAAGTTGAAGAAGATTGTTGGCTCTAATAATTTTTCAGCGCAGTTCATTAAAATAATTTCCCATTATAAAAAGATTGGCTATAACATTAATGTATTGCAGCAGACTGCATGCTTGGTAGTCAACCCAATCACGGTTGGCAACTTTGCTTTCCTCTTTAATTGCACGCCGGTGGGTCGGACTTCGGACTCTATGATGGTTCCGACTTAAAGACTTATCTATTGATGAGATGGTAGGGGCCTGATGCTTTGGCTGTTTGTCGGGCCCACCGGGGTTTACCTGTTGGATTTCTTTTGCTCCGGTATTCAGTTTAATTTACTGTTGAGTCCTTATCCTTGCTTTATCTCCTTGTTATATCTTGATTTATATGTTTTAGGAGATGATGCATTGATAAGTTAGGGGTCTTTCATGCAAACCAAATTTCTATGTGTCTTGATCCACATCTGAATTAAGGGTGAGGTTGGCGCCGTTAAACCGGTTTAAGCCCTCCAGTAAAATATTTTACTGACCGTTCCAAGGCGGTACTTCTTTTGTGGATCTTTTATGTTTTTGTTCTGTTTTGTGTTTGTTATGTTTTGTGCGCGTCTGTTTATATGTGCTTCGTGGTCACCTGCTGGGAAAGGGCTGACCTCTTGGCTCTCAATTGTGGTGTCTTCTGTGAGTTTGTCACTTTCCCATTGGTATCCTTGGTCAGGTGTGGTACTTGATTGTATCGATTCCTGATCTTTGCAACCTTACTTACTTTGGTTGGAGGAGACACTGATATTCTTATACTGCTCTGTTACTATGCCTCTTCAGATGCCAATGCAATCTACTTAAAAGAAATTAGAACACTGCAAGGGTGTGGGACATAATGGATATAAAACTGAAACTTGGAAATGAGCTATGTGACAGTTTGCTCTTTATACATGCATTTCTTGGTTGCGACACAACGTCTAATGTATTTGGGATTGGCAAAGGGTTGACACTTAAGAAATATTTGAAAGATTGCAATTTTCGTAAATGTGCCTGTTTTTACTAAAAGTAAAGATATCACAATGGATGATATTATTAACTATAGTGAGAAAGATATGACCATTATGTTTGGCAGGAAGCTGGACGGCGAGCTAGATTAGATAAGATTGAGCATATTTTATCATAAAGTAACATGCACTGTAAAATTTGTAAAGCCAGAAAATTTACCGCCCACATCTGCTGCAACTAAATACCACTCACTTACAACTTACCATCAAATTCAAGTATGGAAAGGTAGAACATATCTGGCTCAAGAGGAGTGGGTTTGGGCTGTAAAAGGAAACAGACTTTTGGCCATACATACTGATAAACCTCCTGCCCCAGATTGTTAAATATGGCTAGATGTAAATGTACAGCATACTGAAAAACGTCACATTGTACCTGTCGTAAACATGGCCTTACCTGCTCCCAACGTGGGGTGAATGCAAAGGAATCAGTTGTCTGAAATATGTTCAAATTGACAACACGGACGAAAATGAAGACACTGAACAGACGGATTAATAATGGTGAAGGAAATATTTGATGCAAGAAAGACTGTTGGATATTTGGCATCTACTTCATAGTTATACACTTAGAGACCTTCTTTATTTTATGAATATTCTGCGAAAATGATTACCTCAGTTTTTTAATAGCCATATAGTCGGTAGGGTATTTAAATACATCTTTATACTAGCAAAATATCAAAAAATCATCCGAGAAATACTTCAGTCATGATATGAAATACTTAGAATGCAATTTTGACCAATAAGTAAACTTTCTTGATATTAAAACTATGAAAAACAATGTCCAGAAGTGAAATATAGCACAAAAACTGCCCATTTGGACAGGCAATTAAGTGTCTCATAATCCCACAAAAAAAGACAATTTCATACCCCCAGATTTTGTCCTACTTTTTGTATGTTACATAGGAATAGTTGTCCTTTACAAAAATGCAAAGAAAATTTTTGCGCAATTTGTTTCGGGTTTGGCTAAAAATGCTAGATTGACTAAACTATCTAGTCAACCTTTACAGGTTTAACCAATTCCTCATGTCCTATAAGCCAGGACAGACATTTTCTTAGAGATAAAATTCATTTTAGCTAATTTTGTATGTCTCTAAGTTAACATCCCTGCTAAATTGTTTTCAATTCCAACCATTGGTTCCAGAGATGTTAAAAGTTTAATGTATACAGGTGCCTAAGGGAAACCAGCCTTGCCGCCTGGTGGCCATATATTTTGATGAATCAAATTTGTTTTAGCTTTTTGTAGGTTACCTTGTGACAATATATGCTAAATTATTTTCAATTCTGATCATTGGTAAGAGGAGGTGTTTTAAAGCTGCATAGTCTGTAACTTTTGATCTTCTAATTTTAAAAATAATGTTTTTATTTTTCAAGAACACAGTAAAAATACTCAAATTCAGGTAAACATTTTTCCCATTTTCGTTAATCTTAACGAGGTATCACTATCAAAACAACTGCATTTATGTAAAAATTCAACGGTCTAGAATTATTGGAGGGACGCAAATAATTACAAACAAGAGAAAAACACACCTATTTGTTGAGATAATTCACTTTTCCATGCAGTTTTCAGCTGTACTGAACATTTTTATTGTGAAAACAAAGCCTAATTCTACTTTTACAAATGATTTAAAAAGAAAATAAAATTTTTCGAAAAATGTTCATAGTTACAGAGTATGCAGCTTTAAGTTTTTATATAGACACATAAGCTAATATAGCCATGCCCCCCCCCCTGATAGCCATGTTTTGATGGATCAAACTCAATTAGCTAGAAGAAGGGCATCCTGTGACCATTTCTGACAAAATATTTGGAATTTTGATCAGTGGTATTATCAGAGAAGATTTTAGCAGTTTCCTTATCTACAATAAGCATGTCAACTTGCCACCATGCTTTTGACTAATCGATTTTGTTTTAAGGCTATTTATGTTGATGGTCCCTGTATATTTTTTTTGCAATTCTGACAATTGTTTTCTGAAGAGATTTTAAAGCTTCCTTAGGAAAACCAGCACCCCCACCCCTACCAAAGGCGACCATTTTTTGACAGGTCGATTTGTTTTAGCTATTATATAGAGGGGCACCTAGTTGAAATATCTGCCAATTGGTTTTAATTCTGATCATTCGTTTCAGAGAAGACGTTTAAAGTTTTAAATTACACAAACTTGCTATCCCAATAGCTCACTTTGAGGATTTCATGGTCAGTTGACCTTAATGAGGTATAAGTACGCTTGAACGTGCCACAGTGTTAAAGTGTTTCCCCATCCATAAGCATGTAGTCACGCCTGTAGATCAGGGTTCCCACAGAAATTCAAAAACACAATTCCATGATTTTTCCATGATTTTCCATGATCAGCAATGTAATTTCCATGACTATTTAATACATTGCATCGAACCTCCTCTTTTAGCAGCATGTTTGCCACTCTGAGCATAAATGCAGAATACAGCAACAACAGCATGCTTGTAGACAGACCATGCATACATTTTGAAATAATTAAAACTTGAAACCACCAGAAGCCAAAAAACTGGCTGTCAGACACATGTGTCCGACAGCTAGTTTTCTGGTAACTGGTGGTTTCATCAAATTATTTCACAAAATTCCATGATTTTTCCATGATTATTCAGGCTTTTTCAAATTCCATGATTTTTCCATGCATGGAACTTCTTTTAGTGATTTTCCAGGTTTTCCATGATTTCCAGAGCTTGTGGGAACCCTGGTAGATATAGCAAGTTTTACACAATAAGGACGCCTGCATGTACAAAACGAAAGAATGTGTAAGGATATTTTATTGAAAAAACCTAAACTTCATTTATAGCATCTTGTTTTTGTTTGTTTGATTTGATTCTTTACGTCCCATCAACAATATTTCAGTTAAACAGGGACGGGTCTTCCTGGGTTGAACCAGTAACAAGCTAGGATAAATGTGTCTTGCTCAAGGACCACAATGCAGTGACGCCAGTGAGGCTCAAACCAGCGGCCCAGAGGTCTCGAGTCAAGCGCTCTACCACTGAGCCACTGCGCTCCCACAATATATAGCATCTTGTGGCATGTAGAACCGTTTGATTCACTGCAATCGAACTTGTTATTGTATTGGCATGGTTTCTGTGACGTCAGAGTCACATTATGTTACGTCAGCATCACGTTATCAAATTAGACCATCGATGAACATCCGAGGTCTGATTCCACGGAATTGGCAGAGGCAGTTCCGATTTATTTGAACAAAGAATAATTCAAATTTGATGACTATCTAGTTGCATACAGTTCCTGGTAGACAGACAGAGGGTCAGACAGATGGAATATCCTGACAGCCATTTTTATGGCAGACTTGTAAGCCTTGTGTAATTAGAGGGTCACCCCAAAACCCAAATCATTTTAATATATATGTATATATATATATGAGAAAACCTGACCTGGCCACCTTAATTTACATCTAGCTTCAATAATTTAAGTAATCCAAGGGTCATTTGTGCCACATTATTTTCAAATCAGCCCCGAAGCTTTTGAGATGATTCTTTAAAAGATTTGTCTTAATTTTACATTGTATATATGTAGGAAAAACTGGCCTAGAGGCCTAGGCCATTAGCTGTAATGTTTCTCTACATATCAATATAATAACAACGACCTTGGTACAGGATCATCTAAAGACTATTTGTGCCTAATTATTTTCAAACCGGTCCCAAAGTTTTCCCCATATATACATAGGAAAAACTGGCTCGGCCATCTGGTGGTCATGTTTTTCAACGGATCATTATAATCAGAATACTTTTGCTGGTGGATCACACAAGGACCATTTGTGCCAAATTATTTTTCAAATCGGCACAGTGGATTCTAAAAAAGATTTTTCTTAGTTTTTTTCTATATTTTTTTACATAGGAAAAACTGGCCCCACCCAAGCACTTAATTCTTTTCGATAGATCAATATACTAGGACCATTTGTGCCAAATTATTTTCTAAGCTGCCCACTAGTTTATGAAATGAAGATTTTTAAAGTTTTTCCTTTTGGTTCCAAGGCAACCAGCGTTCTGCATGAATGGACATTTTTGAGCAACTTTGAATGGGGGCCACCCAAGAATCATTCTTGTGTGGTTTGGTGAAATTTCACTTGGCGGTTTAAGGAGAGATGTTGTTTACAGCAATTTGTTGACAGATGATGGATGGACGGTGGACACTGTATGAATACAATAGCTCACATTGACTGTATTACAGTTAACCTGTAAAATATAGAGAAATTTAGTGGTTACCCCAGAATTTACAAATGTCTTCTCACACTTACGTCGATATTACGTCAGAATGAACAGCGTGAGCAAATCGAAATCATGACAAATCATGGTCCATTTTGCAAGATGAAAAAAAAATGATAAAGATAAGATCCTCAAATCAATCATGTGGAAGAGAAAGGGAATGTAAAATGGTGCATATTTAAAGTCCCTCAGTATACATTAAATGTTTTATTTACCCATATGCAAGCATGCTTTCAATCTAGGCTGCGCACTAATCTTAGAGTTTGGCACAATTCTTACTACCATATTGTTTTTTACAGGTTTAGTAGGTGATTGGAAGTCTTGGTACACAGTAGCGCAAAATGATATGGTTAATGAGATGATACGAACAAATATGGTAAACTACAAAACCAGCATTCATTTTGGCGGAAAATATGAAATGTAAGAAACACCAGAGGATAATAAACTAGTTGCCTGTGTTAATGGATTTACAAGATTAATAGAAAGGAGAGTGTAACCTATCCTTATGAAATTTGAACATATAATTGAAATTATGTTTAATGTTCTAGTTTTGAACGCTATTTGTTTGGCAAAAAGTAGATAAGCAGTGCAGACACAACTCAGATTGCTTCTGGAGACGAAGACCAATCAGGGTCTTCCCTGCTTGCTATTCTCCCAAGCATTTTGTGAATTCAAGCCCTGAAAACCAACATTTCATTTGAGAACAGATAGAGAAAAAAGTTGTTGAATTTTGCCATCATTGAAGCTAATAATCAGAAAACTGGATTCTTCTGCAAAAAAGCTTGGTCAATAAATGGACAGTTTTTTTAAAAGTTAAATTTTGCAGTGATTCTTGATTTTCTTTTTTTTTTAAGTTTGACCACCAAATGGTAGAACCAGTTTTAACCCGTTGCCTACTGTCGTCTGCTGATAACCTTTGCAAACTGTTTGGACCCAGATCAGGCCCGATAGAATGTCATGCCTGTTCTGGATCCAAACTGTTTGACAATCTGATGGTATTCCTGAAAGATTTTTTTGAAAAAGTTGATTATCTAGAAAATCAGCAGACAACAAAAAAGGGTGAAAAGTAGGCAGTGTTAAAAAACTGTAGCTCCTACCATTGACTTTCTTTTGGAGGACTGTAGGAGAGAATGATTTTGTTTGATTCCTTACATCCAAGTCAACAATTTTTCAGTCATGTTGGGACGAGTCTTCATGTGTTGAACCAGTACTAAGCAGCAGATAAAGCCATTTGCTCAAGGACACAACACAGTGACTTGGCTGACAGTGAGGCTCAAACTAGCAACCCTTTGATTCTAATTCTAACACTCTACCAAGCCACGGCGCATTGCAAGAGAATCATCTTAATTGTCTGCCAAAGCAAGTCTAAATATTATGAAAGAAAATGGGATAACCTGCTCCAGAAGCATAAATTGAACAATAATGGTAAAAGCTTCAAAGATTTTTCATATAGGCATATGTAAATATTGCGCGGATCCAGAAATTTTTGCCAATTATAGTGGGCCATCATTGGCCCACCAGTGAAACACTATTTAAATGGTGTTTTGCTGGCAGCCGAGGGTGGCCCAACATTGAACACTGGATTGGTTGCTTTGTTATTTTACAGGGGATCCGGACCAGTATTGCTAAGAAACCCTATATTTTTGTGATATTCCAGGGGGGTGGGGTCCAGCCCCCCCCCCCCTGTCCCCCCTATGGATCCGGGAATGTAAATCATGTGATCCCTGGATGGGCTATAATGGTTCCTGGTCCATATCGGGAACAAATTTGGTAGAGTAGCACTAGTACATAAAGGTACTTTATAGGCCTTGTGGTTTCAGAAGAGAAATAGAGGATCTTACCTGAGTGCCCACCTTTTATTGAATTTATTAAATGAGTTGGAAAAAAGAGATAAAATGAGAGGCTTGCCGAGCATTTTATCTCTTTTTTGCAAATTGTTTAATAAATTCAATAATACAGGAGCACGAATGTAAGATTCTATTTATCATATGACATTAAGAATACTTTGAAATCTCATTTCTGGGGTAATAACGTTATAGTTTTGTCATTATGTACACAACATTGATATGGACGTAAAAATGTTTCCCGAAAATTTTATTGCATGGCGTTATTTCACTCATAGACGCGACATCATATGATAAGAGTAGTTTTCCCCAATGTAAGGCTATGTAAAACACAATTTTTACATTAATTGTAATAAAATTAGTTTTAATAAGCGTACCTACCATGTATTTATCTTATAGCTATAACCTTATTGCTACTCACAAAATTTTGAGGACCCCATACCTTGGTGCGCCTTTGCTGGGTGGATAAAATGCCTTAGCAAAGAACACCGGATACTGCACGGGAAGTGCTGTGACGTCAGAGATAATTTTGGATATATTATTAATAATAATAATACACCAGGAATGGGGGTTTGGGATAGGTGGGCCTATCAGATAAATACATGGTAGGTACGCTTATTAAAACTAATTTTATTACAATTAATGTAAAAATTGTGTTTTAATGGGCGCTTCCCTACCATGTATTTATCTTATAGCTAGAATCACAGCCCATTGGAGGGAGGATTCCTACACCAAGATGGGGTCCAAAATAAAAAACTTCCAGAGATAAACAGAGAATCTTAGAAACTGTTTGACAAAGTCAAAGTTAAAGATCTCTAAAGACTGAAATTAAATAAAGAGAGAAATGAATATTTTCAAAAATCTCACTCTAACTCTGGAGGTCCAGACATAATAATTTAGAACATTAATAACTACCTTTGGACAATCTGTCTCCTTCGGTAGTAGATGACAACGATGAAACTAGTCTTCTTCTGGAGGAGCCTGATTGGTGGATCCCCCCGTCACCTTTTGCCCCACTACTAAAGGTCCAACTTAATGTAGATTTACAGATTGATTCTTAAAGTCTCTCAGATAGTGGGAGGCAAAAAGAGAAGAGCTTGACCAGACAGCAGCTTTTATAATTTCTTCCATGGGAATGAAATTTAGGTAAGCCCAGGAAGTAGAAAGAGCTCTCAATTCATGAGGCTTGATTTTAAGTAATCTGCTTTGACTACTTGAAATGCTATTGTAAGCATTCTTAATTGTGAATTTAACCCATTTCGAGATCGTAGACTTATGTAAGTCATGATCCCCCCTCGTGGGTATGAACAGTCTATCTCTGCCTTTCCGAATGGACTTAGTCCTTTTAAGATAAATTTTGACTGCTCTTATAGGACAAAGTTTCATGTTAAATGAATCATTTGTATGACAAAAATTTGATAATTTTGGTATGTTTATAGAATCAGGTGCCCTAGAAGGTAACTGATTCTTAGCTAAAAAACCAATTTTGGTTCTTAAAGTCAGGGAACCATCAAGATTACTGAATCTAAAGTGGTCCTTATCAATGGAAAATGCATGAACCTCACTCACACGTCTGGCAGTAGCCATAGTGATAAGAAAAGCCGTTTTCATTGAAAGATGAAGCAATGAGGCTTTAGATAATGGTTCAAATGGTGTCTTACATAAATGCATAAGGACAAAAGCAAGATCTTATTTGGGAGCTAGAGATCTTTCAACAGGTCTCTGTCTTTGAAAAGATTTAATAAGCTCAGACAGAACTGGATGCGAGCCTATATCATATCCAGCCTTGAATTTAAGGGTATTAGATATTGTAGATCTGTAACCTTTAATTGTGCTAACTTGACATTTCTTTTCAGTGAATAGAAATGTCAAGAAATCAGCAATTACATGAGGAGAGGCCTGGATAGGATCAATTTTCCGTTGATTTGCCCAATTAACAAAGATTTTCCATTTTGCATCGTAAACTTTGCCTGTTGACTTTCTACGAGCTTTGGAGACATGGTCTGCAACTTGTTTTGAAATTTTTTTTATCTCTGATTGATTGCTTGATAATTCCCAAACGTGAAGCTGCAGCATATCTATGTTTTGATGCCTGAACCTTCCTTGTAATTGTTCTAATAGATTTGGAATTACAGGGAGGGTTATTGGTGGAGACACCAGCAGACCCAGAAGTTCTGGGAACCATGATCTGCTGGGCCAAAAAGGAGCTATCAATACTATTTTGCACTGAGACACCCGTATTTTGTTGATCAATGCAGGAATGAGATGAAATGGAGGAAAAGCGTAGGCGTGAATGCGATTCCAATTCATCGATAGAGCATCTATTGATAGGGCCTTTTGATCTGGTATTGGAGACACGTATAGCGGAAGCCTGTGATTCAGACGTGTCGCAAACAAGTCTATGTTGGGAAACTGAGTCATGTGAAGTACTGCATTTGCTACTTCTTGGTTCAGACACCACTCTGTCGAGATTGGTTTGTTTACTCTTGAGAACCTGTCTGCCAGAGTGTTGAATTTCCCCGGAACGTGTTTTACGAGAAGCTGAATCTTGTTCTGAAAGCACCAATTCAGGATTTCCCAGACTTCTAAACAGAGGTCTGGAGAACGGGTCCCCCCTTGTTTTCTCAGATAAGCCACTACTGTTGTGTTGTCTGTGGAGACTAACACAGTGGAATTCTTGATTGTGTGAAGAGCTTCCTTTAGTGCCATTGAAATGGCCATCATTTCCAGCATATTTATGTGAAGCTGAGATTGGGTTTCCGTCCAGACTCCATGAAACAGTAGTCCTTCCGGTTCCACATGTGAACCCCAGCCAGCGTCCGTAAATATTGTGTGTGAGGGGGGATTTATCCTCAAGGGCACTCCTTGTTGATAAATCTCTTCCTGCTTCCACCAATCGAGATGGTGTAAAATGTTCGCTGATATCTTGATTTGGTGATTCAGTGAAAATTTTTGTGGTCTCCATTGAGAGAGCAGGGACATTTGCAATGGTCGGAGATGTAGTCTGCCTAGCATTACAAAATCCGCTGCTGCACTGAGTTGTCCCAAAAGAGAAAGGAAAACTCTGGCTGATATGAATGTTTTCTGAAAAATGATCATGATTGTTTCCAAAAGTTTCTGAACTCTTGGATGTGGAACTCTGACAATGTTGGAATAGGTTAGAAATTCCATCCCTATGAAAGTGAAAATTTGAGTAGGAATGAGGTCTGATTTCTGGTAATTGATAATCAGACCGAGGGATGTTATAAGATACATAATGTAATGTCTGTGTTCCAACAGAGTTTGACGATTTTGGTTCCGAGATAACCAAACTCTAGATATGGATGCATTATTATTGCCCTTTTCCTTAGATGCGTCGCAATGACCGTCATAAGGAGCGTGAAAACGTAGGGACTCGTTGAGAGACCTAACGGGAGGGCTTTGAAATGGTACACCCTGCCATTCAGAGTGAACCGAAGATATTTGCGTGACGGTGGATGAATCCGGACATGCAAATACGCATCGGTCAGGTCCAACGAAAATGCCCAATCGTTGAGACGTATAGCATTCCTGACTTTCCTCTGAGTTTCCATTTTGAAGCTTTGAATGAAAACATGTCGATTGAGAGTTGACAGGTCTATAATCAGCCTTACTTTTCCATTCTTTTTTGGAACAAGGAAAATCTGTGAATAAAACCCGGGACTTACCGGGTGAATTTCCTCCACTGCCCCTTTTTGAAGGAGGCTGGCAACTTCTTCTTCCAACTGCGGACTTAGAGACTGTTGGAAAAAGATTGGGTCCACTGGCAGGGGCGGTCTTTCTATGAACGGTATCCTGTAGCCTGTCTTGACTAAAGAGAGGACCCACTTGTTGTTTGTGACCTTTTGCCAGTTTTGGGCAAAGTGGGCCAACCTCCCTCCTACCTGAATGTGGGGAAGGGGGAGGGGCAGTGGAGTGACTTCCTCAGAACTTTCGGGAAGAGGAGGCCCCTCTTCTAGAGGGGGCTCTACCTCTTGACCCTGAACCCCTCTGAAAATGGCCACCACGGGCCGATCTCGGGGTTTGAGAAAATTGTTTTCCCTCTCTATTGCTCAAAGGTTGAGACTTTGGACCAGTGGTTTTCTTCTGATCGGACTTGGGCTTGTGGATCTGAGAGGAAGAATTCTGAGACTTGGCTTGATTAGAGATTGCCTTGTGTACTAAAGTACCTCGATTAGTCTCAGTGTTTTCTTTGTAAATTTCATCCACTTTCCCGCCAAAGAGAGACTGAGAAGCAAAAGGAATTTTCCTCAGTCTTTTCTTAGCCTGGTCAGTCAAAGACCTAGGGGCGGCACGAATAGCAGCTTCCCGCCGAACTTGCTGCAGGCCAATTGCCGTGAAAGCAGAAAGGCCAATGGCATCTTTAATGGAGGAAGAGAGAGATTCTAAGATCCTAGATAAAATTTTAGGATCCATCTTTTCTTGTTGCAAACACTTAAAAGCTGCAAAAGAGATGTCGGCATGAGACAGCAGTCTGATGTTATCCCTACACTGCTTCTCAAATATCTCAAGATATTAGCTGGCAAATTGCAGTTTCCAGACAAAGATAAACCAAGTCTGTTTGCGTCATCATCAAGTGGTGAGGCTGATGATGTTGAAAATTTCTCATTGTGAGCCTGATAAAATTTCATTGTCACAAGTTTAGCAATATCTTTGGCAGCTGGAATCCAATTCTCTCCTATGACTGTATTTTCTAGAGAGTTTTGAATATAAGTCACACTGTCCCAGACAACTGGTGACTGTGGCAAAGAAATGGATTTCCTCTGTGTTTTTTAACGTCCAATTCGATGCTAGATCTCGGACGTGGGTTAGATTCTACCACCTCAGATTTCCTTGGAAATTGATCAGCTGGAAGAAACTTGAAGACTTCTTCAATGAGCTGATAGAAACTTGTTCTTTCTTCGTCCTCGGTTGGTTCAAAATCATCCCCACCAGGATCTTGAACCGAATCCCTGTGTTCGGACAAATTCTCAAAATCATTGTCTTGAGGTCTAACATTAATGCTTATGTCGTGTTCAGTGTTAGACTTGGCTGGACTATTGATCTCTCTAGCACAATAAGATGACCTCTGCTGATTATCTGATTGCACCCTTATTGGGGATGAGGACCTGATGACATCATTAGGATGTTCATGCCTCTGATAATCAGTCCTAGGTCTCTTGAATACTCTTTCTTCAGAAGAGAAAGATGAATAGGATGAAGAAGACCTATGCCTCCTGTATCCTTTTGGCCGCCTGTCATATCGACGAGATTTCGATCTTGACCGACGGTGTTTCTGTTTCCTCTTATGCTTTCTAGACCTATCCTCCAATGAGGAAGAGGAAGAAGAGTCAGAGGAAGACCTGTGCCTATGATTCTTTTTCTTTGATCGGTTTCTCTTTCCCTGATGAGAAAGAGAGCGTGATCGGTTTCTTCTCATGCGATGGGAAGGCGAACGCGATCTAAATCTTGATCGGTTCGAAAGAGCAGAAGATTCTCTTACCTGACTTCTCCTTAATTTGGAGGCAGGTGACAATTTTCCCGGCGAAGCATGTCTCAAAGAAACTAAGTTGTTTGGAGCTTTCGATTGTCGGTGTCCGGTAGAATTTCTGCATTCAGAAACTACCCGGTGTCCGGCTACAATTTCATCCGTGGAAATTGTCCGGGGTTGAGACCCCGTAACAATGCCATCAGAAATTGAAGTGCTTGCCACCGCAATGTCCGGGGCGTACTCTTGATTAGACCCAATTCCCTTGTCCGGTTGAGCTATACTCGGGACCGTAGAGGGAGGTCTTGTGTCCGGAGACACTAAGCTCCTGGTCAGAGACGTATGGTCGGTGACCTGATCAAGTGCCCTTTCATCCTGTCCGGTATTCCGAACACGGAGGGTACCTTGATCTGAAAAGTTCGACTTTTCTTCATACTTACCGGCCGAACATCGGTTAGCTCGATGTCCGGCCGAGGACTCTGAATAATGAACATTAAGTTCATTGTTCAAATGAGTTCGTTGTTCCGGATCTTAGATAGACCCAGACCCATGACGAACTTTTTGTCCTCTTGACGGTGAGTCAGCTTGGTAGTCCCGGGGGTGAGTCCTAGACTTGACCGGGACACCAGATTTAGCTGACAGCTCTTCTGAAGAGCCCGAGGCACCGTCTCGGTAGTTCAGGCGGGACTCCGAGGAGTCGATCACTTCGCGAACTACCGATTCGCCAGAGTCGCTCTCCACAAATTCTGGCGTCTTCATGGGTTTCTTCTTGAAAGCGGTTTGCTTTCTAGCCGAAGATTCCTTCTTCTTCGCCATCTTTGTATGGTATGAGCGACGTTTCTCGAATTTCCGCCAAGTTGCTGAAGACCAGGATTCGCAAAACCCACAAGTTTTGCCCCTAAAAAAATTGGAACAATTCAAACAAGTGGGGTGGTTGTCCTGCGAAGATCAAAAATGCCCACAAAGGCCACGCAATTGGGGCATTACAGGCCTGGAGGAAAGATAGGAGAGCGCGAGCTCGAGTATTGAGCGGCCTAATTCCCGAAGTTCGATACAATACAAATTAGCGAAAATTCACAAATAAACAACGTAGGACAAACCTAGCGTAATAAAATAAAATCAAATGAGTAGCCTGAAATGTGTACAAATCAAGGAAAAATACGAAAGAACTTAGAAAATGAAAATTCTCCTGTTCAGCGTGTCCTTCTCCTCATGCACAAAATTATTTCTGACGTCACAGCACTTCCCGTGCAGTATCCGGTGTTCTTTGCTAAGGCATTTTATCCACCCAGCAAAGGCGCACCAAGGTATGGGGTCCTCAAAATTTTGTGAGTAGCAATAAGGTTATAGCTATAAGATAAATACATGGTAGGGAAGCGCCCATTAAAACATGTGACATCCTGGGCAGGGCCATTTTTGGCCCCAGTGCCATTATCCAAACAAACTTGGTAGAGGACCATTAAGTGATGCTACATACCAAATATCAAGGCTCTATGTCTTGTGGTTTCAATCATTTTCAATATATAGGCATACATGTTTATAACATGTCAGGGCCATTTTCATCCCAGGGCCATAATTTGAACGAACTTGGACCACTTGGTGATAATAAATACAAAATATCATGTCAGCAGGCCTTGTGGAATCGGAAAAGAAAGTTGACAATTTGTTTTTAAATTGACTTTGCTATGCAATGAACTGGAACCATTCGAACAATAAATGAACAGACTATATAAAGATCAATCCGGCCAAGGTTTAGTAAAAATGCAGCCAGTAGCTTGAGGCAAATGTTTGAAGCAATTGTTGATGATGCATGATGGACAATACACAATGGACTCCCAAAAACCACGGAGGCTCACCTTAGATGAGATAAATATAAAATCTGCAAGTGGTCTCCAAGGAGATGTAATTGTTAAAGTTATAAGTTAAAGGTCATTTGGTTGATTACAAGAAGGCTGCCATTTGGCAATATTTGGTAATTGATCAAATTCACAGAACACTCTGAGTTCATGGGCAGATCCAGAGGGGGGACAGGGGTCCAGACCCCCTGGAAAATCACAAGATGCTATATGTTTCCTTAGAAATACTGGTTAGGACCCCCTCGAGTAGCAATTGGACCCATGCTTCTCGAGGCAGTACTTTGAGGACTAAAAAAGTGTTCAGGATCCCAGTGACAGAATTTTCTGGATGCTTGCATGGAGTTTCATTAAAAATACAACCAGTGGATTCAGAAAAGATTCAATAACAATTTAAATCAAAGTAAAGATCAAAGAGAAATGGAATAAAACAGAATAAAATAAAAGGTGTGTTACATTATTTGTGGACAAACATGAACCAAATCGCAGGTACTCACAAATAGATAGCCATGGGGAACCTGTCAGAAAAATGTGCAAGGAGATGCACCTACAAGATTGATACAGTATTAAAGGCAAACAAAAATTTCGAACATGGCTACCCTGCAAACATATGGGCCTCGTCGCAACAAAACCTGTCTTCGGGGGTTTGCAAACAACAAAGGTGCAGATCAGCATGCGCATCCGCGCAGACAGATCAGCACTTTGTTATTTGCTTACTGGAAAATATCATACCTAACTTTGCTTCAAGCAAAAATTCATAGTCTAGCTAGTCTGTGTAGCTGAGGAGACTTGTTTGAGTCTCGCTTTGCCGAAAACCTGGAAGACAGGTTTTGTCCCCAGGCCCATATTTGCCAGAAGATCAAAACCAAAATGCTATCCTGATCAGCATTGATTATTAGCACTTTTTTCATTCAAAGCAGATTCAATTTTTAATGACTTTTCAAGAAAGCCGTCTATTTTTAAGAAATTTTCAAGCCTGTGTGAACCCTGTAGAGCAAAACAATTAGTCTTCCCATAGCCGAGCTTGATATCAGCAATCCACTTTCTTCTTTATGGAATATCCTGCTCTTATCAACTAGACCAGTCCATTTCCGTTTTAAGCATTGTTAGGTGGTATTTTTCGTTTTTAGTCAAATTTTAATAGGATACTCTGTAAGCAAATGGAGACCCTGATCAGACAAATGGGGTGCTGGATCTAGACATGAGCTGTTTGCGTATGTCCCTCAAAAAAGGACGCTAGGATTATATGGATGGTTATAATAAAGAAGAGAAGTGGATTGATGATATCAAGCTCCGCTATGAGAAGACTAATTGTTTTGCTCAAAATTCCATTTTATCAACCTAATAAACGTTTCCTATCTCACGGCATGTTACCTTTATCAGGTCATGATGACGTTGCACTTTTTGAATGACGTCGCTAATGACGCTGAATCAACACAAAAACGAAAAATTACGTCATAATCGCTAGTTTGAAGAGTGTTCAACAATTGGGTAAACTGATAAATAGAATACCAGGTTCGCGTCTTTTGATATCAAGTTTACCAGGCTTGTCTTTGAGAACGCATGTTGAATCGCTCGGCAAGCCTCGCGATGTCAACATGCGTTCTCAAAGCCTTGCCTGGTAAACTTGATATCAAAAGACACTCACCTAGTATTCTCTATATTCTAGAGTGCCTTTGTAGCTGAGAAGGCTGGTTTGAGCATGACCATGTAGGCCTAGCTATGAACCAAAAGACAGATTTCTGGCTACGAGACTCAAATTATTATGAATTCTAATCACATATTTCAGAGGAGATATTTTCAAAGTTTTCCTTGCCAGGATAAGCAATGCCTTCTGATGGCCATGATTTTTAACGGTTGTCATTTAAAGCAAACTGTTGACAACACATGATGGATAATCCCAATAGCTCACTGGTGAGCTAAACAACAAACTTTCAGGAATATACATGTCCCATCAGAGTATCAAACAGTTTAGATCAAGGTCAGGCCGAAACTTTGCTGGACTTGATCTGACTCCAAACTGTTGCCAAAGATTATCAGCAGCTAGTGCATAAAGAGTTAGAACAGAAAAGCAATGTCACTTTTTCAGCGGGAGCTGTCTATAATCGACTTTACTCTAAATTATCCACCAATCAGAAACAATCTTACATCTGCAAGTCTGCTATCTATGCTCATTGAAACGGACTATCTAAATTATCCACCAATCCAAAATAATATTACATCTGCAAGTCTGCTATCTATAAACATTGAAATGAACTATAATTTGGTGGGTATGAAAGCCAGGACCGTACCGCGCCGCCGCGCCGAAATCTGCCGCGCCAAAAATATATTTTTCCTTTCCCGAAGCACTGAGAGGTGTAATTCCGTATTTTTTTTCACTCTCATCTGCAAATAGTAGTATTAACAATTGCCAATACAAAAATACATTATTTTTTACCGAAATAATGGTTTTACTGGCGATTTGATATGTGTCAGGGGTAGGAAAGCACCTGCCGTGCCGTGTCGTGCCTTGCCACTTGCGTTAGTGGCAGTTTACCATATTTTTTAACAGTCGATTACTGGAACATTTGTTCTGGCTGCATTTTTACTAGAATCCATGGCACGGATGATTCATAGTGGGTGTTTTAGGCATGCAATGGAATATATTAATAATAATAATGGCCTTTTTTCATGCGTTGTTACAGCTGGACAATTAACTGGTCAGTTAAACTTGTTCACGGTCCGCTTGCATCATAATATAATCAAGGGACCATCATTAAATGAATAATATTCTTGACTTTGATCAATAATAGAACCAACAAGCTCATTAAAGAATCTAGTCTGATCAATTAGTGCCGAAAGAATTTGGAACAAGAAGTTTGTGAACTTCAATGAGCTCAACATTAATTTGTGTTACTCAGAATCTAGCATTTATTTATTTATTTATTTATTTATTTATTTAATTATTTAAGCATAGCTAATGCGCCGATGCGTCGGCTGGTCTGCGCCTTTGTTTTTTTGCAAACACCCACAACATTAGCAACGGTTTTTCGTCATATGTTTCACAGTGTCGGCCAAGACGAGTCTGCGCATATGCACAGTCTCGCCATAGCCTCTACTGCTGGTTTATACAAGATGATAAACTTTATACATTAACCACGTCGCTCATCTAATGAAACTAGCTAGAATATGGTTATATTACAAGACAGATAACGTTCGTTTATCATAAATTTGTTCACATTGAAGGCTCAGACGAGTTTGCGCATACGCACAGTCTCGCCAGGGCATTTTCTGCTTGTTTACTGAATGCGAGAGCATTTAATCAATGGAAATGACGCCTTCTCCGAAATTTAGAACACAACTAAAACTTTGAAAACAAATTTATTTTCTGATTTGAGGCAGTGACCTATATTAGATAGGTCGCTGTTTGAGGGTGCGTCATCCATAGTGTAGTGGGATTCCCACAGCCTATAACATGCTTTGGGAAATATTACTGTGTTTAGAGTCCATCCATGTATGATGTCGTTGATGCCAGCAAACAAGACGATTACCTGCACTAATACAGGATTTTTTTTAATTATTTAACTGAACTCTATTTTTCTGAGCCCTATGTGCTCTTCATGTCTTGTGATGTGATAGAAACCATTTTATATTGTATACAAACAATATACTGTAAAGGCTCTAGCGAGACTGCGCATATGTGCAAGCTCGTCTGAGTCTTAACTGTGAACTGACTAATGATGTACATGTACATGTATGACCATTGAACAGAACTGAGTTTTATTCGAAATCCTGTAGGCTATAGAGCTCGCAAGGAATACAATCTACATCTTTCGGAGAAGGCGTGCTTAATTTTCTAACTTGCATATCCACTACCTTCAGTAAAAAAGCAGTATAGGCTCTGGCGAGACTGTGCGAATGCGCATGGGCGGATTCAGAGGAGGGACATGGGGTCTGGACCCAGACTGTGCGTATGCGCATGGGCGGATTCAGAGGGGGGACATGGGGTCTGGACCCCCCCCCCCCCCCCTGAAAAATCACAAAGCTATAGGGTTTTCTAGCAATACTGGTATGGATCTCCTGAAAAAAAATCACAAGGTTACCAAGCCAGCATTAAATGTTGGGCCATCATTGGTACGACAGTCTCTCCCTTCATCAACTAAGAAAAAACAAACAAAAAAAAACGTTGTCAAAGTCGGACCCCGTCTGGCAAAACTTTCTGGATCCGCGCAAAATGTGCAAACTCGTCTGAGCCTTCACTTAGAGCTGTAACGATAAACCTTATATGCCGGTATATTGCAATACGAGTCTGAAAAGGTACAATATATTGGTATGAAAAACATATCGCAATATATTGTGGTTACTATAAATAGAACAATAAGAAAGTGAAGCATTTGTTTTTATTTGATTTTCCTTTCAAAAGGCAGAGTAAGTTCTTAAAAACTCATGGAAATAAAGTTTATTTGAAAAGGGATGTAGTTGATGTACAAAAAATGCAAATGTAAGTTCAAATTTGCTGATTGCTAGCTGTTCACTGCCTTTATTCATCTGTCCATCCAATGTTTTCACTAATTTTCCAAGCATAATTGATTGTTGATAAGGTGCTTGAATTCATTTTATTTCTTAAAACCTTAGATTTCTGCATAAATGGAGCAAAAATCTAAGTATTTTAAGGTAAGTAGTGCTTAGAATCATGACCAAATGTTATAAACAATATATTGTGGTAAAATCGCAATAGACGGATGGCTGAGAATGGGTTTGCTCCCCCCCCTAGGGAATTTTGAAGACATATCCTATCTTGTAGAGAATTGAAAGCCGAGTTTTTTAAGAGATGTTTGCACTCTGTGCTCCGGGGCGTTAGTCTGTAAGAGCCTGTAACATACGTTACTTAATCAAACTAAGAAAAAGTAAATTGAAAGTTTGGGCTACAAATTAAAGACATTAAAATATTTATTTTTTAAAATCATTCATATAGTCTGCATACTGGATATCTTAACTACGTATGGCAGCCATTTGAACAAAATTGCGGCTTCCTAAGGTGTCATATACGTTACATAAATCAGATAACCCATTAAAATTTGCAAGTGTGGCTAACATCATTTACATTCACAATCTCTCTGTGTGTTTTGCAAAATGTTTTTAACCATGTCTGACTAGCTTATGCAATTGGCTAACAGAAAAATTAATGTTTGTTTCCCTAGCTTAAATATTTTTTCTAAAATAAGCAATTAAACAACCCTACCCCTACTCAGTTTTAAGGTGAAATGTTCGGTATTAAAACTAAAGTAAAAATAGTTAAAAAATATTTGCAGTTGATGAATGTGTTTCATTGTTTGGGATTTATTTGCTTATATGAAAAGACTCATAAAAACGCAAGTTTGTTGTAAAATTTTTAATATCAGAGGCTGTAACATATGTTACCTGATGTAATAAATGGGCAAGCTCATTGTCTTTACGTAAGATATGCCTAAAAATGTTTTAATCTCCTCGAGGGAATTTTGCAGACATATTCCTTCTTATAGTACAACTCAAGCTGCATCGAATAAGGGATGTTTGCACTCTCTATGTTGGGGCGTTAGTCTGAAACAGCGTTTTACATGCGTTACTATATCAAATAAAGGAAATGTAGTTTGAAAGTTTGAGCTAAAATTGTGAAAAAACTTGCAGCTGTTGGACATCTTACATTGTTTAGGGATTTTTAACTGGCTCCTATGATAAAGACTTATAGATCTGCTAGTTGTCATCAAGTTTCAAAGATCAGGGAGCGTTACATATGTTAGCGTGATAAGTAAAATCATCAAACAGTATTTTGACATAAAGCTGAGTAAGGGCCTGCTCCATCCTAATCCCCTTTGGAATTCTGCAGACAAATTACATCTTATGTAACCATTCAAGGTACATTTAATAAGAAATGTTTGCACTCTGTAAGTCGGGAAGTTAGCCTGTAACAGCTTGTTACATATGTTACTATATCAATTTGCGAATAAGAAATTTGAATGTTTGAGCTACCAAAAAATTATCTAATAAATTGACATTCTTATAGTCTTTATACTGGATGTCTTTACTACATATGGAAGCTGTTTAACATTAATACAGCTAACTGTGGTGTTATGTGCGTTACATGAACCTAATTATAATTTAAAAGCTATAATTGTGGCTATCGTCATGTAGTTAAACAACTACTATGACTTGATTTAAAACTGTTTTATTAGATTTTACAAACATATACTCAATTGATGAATAGGAAAAACCAAGTTTGCTTTTCTATCTTAAATATATTGTCTTTTAGGAGCTAATACACAGCCCTACTCTCAGTTTTACAGAGAAGCAAATTTTGTTATTACCGTTTAAGTAAAACACATGAAAGCGATTACAGCGTGTGGATATTTTTCATTTTTTTAGTCTGTCTTGCTCATATATCTACAAGATGTCATTAAGTTAAAGATCAGGACACTTAATGTGTACTTATAAGTCTTTGGTGCCAAAACACTAGAAATTATGGACACAGTTCCTAATACTGTGCATATAATGCTAAATATAGAGCCACATATAGAAAAGATAGTTTTACATTTTTACAAGAAAATACAATAAATGAAATGGTCCAAACTATTTCTCATCGATTTAACACTCATGTTAAACGTTTGTCGTTGTCTGCTTCCGTGGTAATCATTATTATCACACGCCTTTTTGCAACTAGTAGAATCATCACAAAATATTTCAATCATTTACTGTTATTCAATTTTACCACCAGTCCACTCAAAATTGATGAACCATTATCAACTTTCCAATTTTGCCATTTATGGGTTGGAACATTCGGAAACTGATATGAATTCCTAATAGTTGGCTCTTTGAGTATGTGTTCCAAGTGATACTTTGCAAGTAGGAGAAAGACTAAAGCTTTACAAGGATAAAAGCTATGCCAGCAAGAGCAATGAGAACCTGGACTGATGTACCTTGGTATTTCTGTGATAAAGAATCATATCTTAGCTGGTTAACTTTTATAAATGTAGCCTTTCCATACATGCAACCCACATATTTTCATCTAATAATGTCTCTGCACTTATTATCTTTCCCCAAGCATTCAAAAACTTATTTGAAGTCTTAGTACTTCTGAAGTGCGGAAACCGAGGTAACTCTTTCCCTTCAGATAAACGAACTAGATGTATCACAGCAGGTAAAGCAATGAAATGCAGGATGAACAGAGCGCAAATTAGACCCTTTCAACTCAATGATTCACTAAGTTTCTAAGATAAGAGCGCTTATTAAAGGATGTTACATATATAACTCGTCATAATAAATGAGCAAGGGCACTGTCGTGACACCCTTTTTGATTACACAGTCAGAGGCAAGTGTTTTCAATTTCAGTGTTATCAATGGATTATGAAATGAGGCACCTTATCAACTCGTTTACTCTGTATAAATCTTCCTAAGAGCATAATATAGAACTACTGGTTATCCCATTCTACCTATAGTCCACTTTCCTTCTTTTGAATGCAACAGCTAATGATATGGCTGCAAAAACTGAGAAATCATAGGTTTTACATTATTTTAAGACATGCTTCAATGTACTGACATCAAAAAACAACCAATTGCAAACATAATTGATGGCAATGTCCAACTTCATATTCTTTCTCTTATACCAGTTAACTTTCAAGGTGTAACAGAAATTGTTTCAGACGGTCTGCCAAAACCATCAAGAGTCAACATTGTAACTAAAGAAAACTTATAAATTTCTTTGGGCACAGCAAAATACTATTGATCTAAGACCCGAGGACTTGAGCACCAAAAGACTGGATAGGTTCCATGGCAAATGATGCAAAAAAGCAGCCTATCAAATTTCTGTTTGACCAATGTCAGAAATCTTAATGTATTCTTAGAGGTACACGGTAGAGACATAGATTTTGCAAAATCAGAGAAAAGTTATCATTTGACTAGCACGGACGCAGAGTCAGCTGCAGTTAGACTGCTCTTGCCACTTCACAGGAAGAGATATATACCAGAGTCATACTCCATTGTATGCATACATGTGAAATGGCATTAAACCCATATTTAATCAGGTGTTTGATCCCATGACACTGACATGCTGTTTCTGCTTTTGAAGAATGCTAAAAGGATTCAAGTTTGGCTGAGTCAAGTTGTTTGACGCTGGCACTGGCCACACATACAAAGAAAATAAAGTCTTTTGATGGCATAAGAGGATGATCACACGAAATGCTTATAAGTGATGTTTGTCACAATTACCAATTTTAAAAAGTAATCATCTTAATTAATGTAACACATATTACACCATAGGAAGCTGTATATTTGTTAAAAAAAAAATTCTTATGTATCAAAGGTATTCAGCATGCAAACTACATGAATAATTCAAATAAATAGATAGTTTTATGTCTTCTTTCTGTTTCTAAGACTTTCAATTCATTTTTTCTTAAATTGATATGGTAACATATGTATCAGACCATTACAGGCTAACCCCCTAGTTAATAGAGTGCAAACATCTCTTATTTGATGCAGCTTGAATTGTTCTTTAAGGTAGGATATGTCTGCACAATTCCCAAAGGGGTGGAGAGGAACAGGGTTGTACTCAGTTTGCAGTCCTAATACAATGCCATGATTCTACTGGTTGTGATGAAATGGGTGATTATTTTGCCATAGAAGCAGACACAATGATAGACATTGTGAGGGTGACTTGAATAAAGATTGTTTTTGATTAATTTTATTTAATAGGAATATTTATTAAATTGTGTCATTTAAATGAGAACTATTATTTTCTATCTATACGTCTATATATTTTAATATTATAGGCATTAGGAAATATGTGAATAAAAGGTTATATATAACATAGGTAACACAATTCCAAGGGCTTGTTATCAGCAATGACTGTAATTACTAAGACTAAGGCACCAGAGGCTAGAGATTAATAGGAAAACATGTGAAAAACGGTATTTCTCTGAAATACCATGTCTTACTTCCAAGAAAATTTCCTAGCTCATTCATTTTGCCATGTAACATACTTTACATACTTTAATAAGTGCTCTGATCCTGATGTCAAACTTGCAAATGTATGATTCTTTATTGCATTAGCAAGACAGTGCCAAAAATGTAAATTATCCACGAGCGTCAAATATTTACATATATTTTTCTTCAATAATAGATACCAAAATTGGATACTTAAAATTGGGGGTAGGGTTGTTTAATAGCTCATATAAAACAATGTATTTGAGATAGAAAAGCAAACTTTGTTTTTTCTATTACTCAAATGAGTACTTTAGTAAGCTAAGATTAAAAACACTTGTAAAAATGCACAAATCGTCTGTAAAATGAATGATGTTAGTCAAGATTCCAACTTTCAAAGGGAAATTTAATCTATGTAACGCATATAACACCATTGAAGGCTGTAATTTTGTTTAAAATGCTGCTTTTATGTAGCTTAGACATCCAGTTTGCAAACTACATAAGCAATTTGAATAATTAGATGGTTTAATGTCTTCTTTCTGTAGCTCAAACTTTCATTTTGATTTTTTCCTTAGTTTGTTACAGTAACATATGTAACAGGCTGTCAGAGACTAACGCCCCGGAGCACAGAGTGCAAACATCTCTTAAAAGATGCGGCTTGAAATTTTCTTCAAGATAGGATATGTCTGCAAAATTCCCTAGGGGGGGGGGGGGGAGCAGGACCTTTTTTAGCTCGAAGTCTACAATATGTTCCTCATATATTGCAATATATCGCAATACGCTTTTGGCATATCGTTACAGCTCTACCTTCACTGAGATCTGACTTATGATGTACATGCATGATCATTGAACAGAACTGAGTTTTATTGGAACTACTGTAGGCTATATAGCTCGCGAGGATACAGACTACATCTTTCGAGGAAGGTGTGCTTAATTTTCTAACTCTTCAATAAACAAGCAGTAAAGGCTCTGGCGAGACTGTGCATATTCGCATGGGTGGATCCAGAGGGGGGACAGGGGGTTCGGACCCCCCCCCCCTGAAAAATCACAACACTATAAGGTTATAGCAATACTGGCCCGGATCCCCTGAAAAATCACAAGGTTTCAAAGCCAGCATTCAATGTTGGGCCATCAACGGTACGACAGTGAAACTCCATTTTAATGGCGTTTGCTGGCGGGCCGATGTTGGTCCGCTTATGGTGGTATTTGGATCGTCTCTCCCCTCGTCAACTAAGAAAAAAAACGTTGTCAAAGTCGGACCCCCTCTGGCAAAACTTTCTGGATTCGTGTAAGATGCGAGAACTCGTCTGAGGAGCCTTCACTGTGAACAAATTTATGATGTACGAACGTTATCTATCTTGTAATATATAGAGGATATTTACCTTTTTAAGGTGAATACCAAATATATTTCATCGAGTGCGGTGAAAAAAATTAGTTTTTTTCACGAGTGCGTAGCACGAGTGAAAATGCTGATATTTTCACCGCACGAGATGAAATATATTTGGTATTTGCCGAAAAAAAGTAAATTTTCTTTTATTTTATACTCAACGGAAATACAGAAATCACAACCTTACTTTTTACTTGGTCGTTTCTCGTTCGATTTGACTTTTGCAGTGTGTTTATTGGGTATAACATTGGGTGTAAACATAGTTTGCACCTAGAAAATGGCTTAGAATCATATTTTAACGAATGAAACGCAAGAACACAGCATTTAAAGACAGTCTATTGAGTGTGCGTTAGTGTATGAGTCACGTGCAAACTGGCGCTACGCCAGGTCAAATAGTGACGTCATTATGTTTGATGTTGACGTCACGACATGCGTAGCGTTATTTTTGACAAATATACTTCACTTAAAAACTTATGTTAAAAGATCCCAGTCACAAAATTGCCAAAAAACCTTCTTTTGCTACAGTTCTATTCTATTCTACAGTGAAAATATAAATCGTATCAGTCACTAGTGAAAAAAATACGATATTTTTTCACTGTAGAAAAATACCATTTTTACTCACATTTGATATGCATTGAATTCACTGCTTGTGATAAAATAAAACAATATTCTAGCTAGTTTCATTAGATGAGCGACGTATTTAGTATTTTATCGTCTTGTATAAACCAGCAGTAGATGCTATGACGAGACTGTGCATATAGGTTTGATAGGATTCTGAGTAACTCAAAGTAATGTCGCCTTATTGAAGTTCATAAACTTCTTTCTAGAAAATGATTAAGGAAGGGGAGCGCAGTGGTTCAGTGGTAGAGTGCTTGACTCGAGACCGAAGGGCCGCGGGTTCGAACCTCACCGGCGTCACATTTCAGGAAAATCGCAGTAGTTTTCTTTGGGTCCTGTTTAAAAGAATTCCGTTCTGTCTGGAACTGCCTGTTCAACATAATCACCTTTTGTTTGAAAGATGTTGGGGCTATTTGTTTTGTAGTATCTGGCTCAGTCCTGGTTGCCCATTTCACCCGGTTGTGTCTAAAAGCTGTAACCGAACCGAACTCGGCCGAACCTACCAAACTTACCGAATGTTCACTTTTTTAACCTATTGATTATAGGTATGTGATTTTCTTTATATCCCTTTAAGGCTTTGGCCAATATATCTGTATCCTTAAAAACCCTTCCAGTGCCTCACTAAGAATAAAGGTGTCGTCGCGTTGTCTCATAAAGTGTTGCCGAATTGTCTCAAAATCTGTCGACGAGTTGTCTCAAAAAAACGTGTCGCCGTCAGCGACTTTCCCGTATATTTCGGTATGTTCTGCCACCAAGTTTATTTGAAGTAACTATAAATAGCCTACGCATGTAGATAAATACAACGATCTATGCCAGATTAATATCATTATTAATGAGACTAAAACTGTATTATTTTCAAGTGTTTACAATTTACTTATTTAGACGATGATCTCAAGTAATGATGTATTTGTTAAACATATCAGGTGCTTTCATAGTTAGTGACTTCCAGTTACCATTTGTATTAAAAGTTTTTCCCACTTCACATTCTACTTTTAATCCCTATATTTAATATTAAACATGAAATATACAAAAAATACCATAACTCCAAACATTCTTAGATATGAACTATTTGTAATACTGCAATAGTGTAACAGGGGCTTTGAAACCTACGCAGCCAGATCAATGCTTAAACTTGCACTTCTCTTTTACAATGCAACTCCTCCACCAACTGACTTTCCAGACTAATTACAAATTTTCACCGTGTCCCTACAACAGGCTTACAATACACTGTATCCCTTTGATCTGCAAAAGACGTCGTTCACATACTCCATATTTCTTGTTTAACTTGGAAGTACAGAAGTTGCTATGTCTTGATGTTTTCTACACTGTTAAACATTTTTGAACAGGAGTGAAGACAAGATGAAATGCTACAAAATGAGGCATTTTATCCAGGTCTGCACTGTTTGCCTAGATAAAAACAATCTTCATGGAATGAAATACATCTTAACTTGGAAACATTACCCTGTGACCCTTTGATTTATACAAAGAATCATCCCTTGTTTAAAAGGTTAAACCAGATGGAAGAATCCATAAGTACTGTAAATCCGGAAATTTTTTGCGAGAATTTTATTTTCGCGATAAGCGTTAAAAAACACATTTGTGACGCTAAAAATAGGCGACTAGGGCTTGATTTACATTTATCAGTAAACGACAGAGTGATTTTGGCATTTTGCGGGGATTTTATTTTAACGAAACTTCGCATATGCGAAGTTTCACGAAAATAAAACCCTCGCCAAAATTTCTGAATTTACAGTAGGGGGTTACATTTGTATGTTTTCTGTCAAGAAAAGGTCAACCAATTCAAGCCACAAAGGAGACAAATGAAAACAGTACAGACCCTGATAAGATGCATTGAAATGCACTATCTTCTTAGAACATGCATTGTTTTCCACAGTAAAAAAAATTATTAAGCAGGGATTCAGTTTACACGGTATATGGACGCAAAGGAGCCTATCCGTAAAAACATTTAATCTGATTGGCAGGAAGGGATTATCGAAAAAATCCTTCCTGGCGTTTTCATTGGTCGATTAGTTTGCTAAATTTTGAGGGTCGTGAGGCGAAGGGTTTGTCGAAAGGTAGATACGACGAAACCTTCGCTGGTGAAGATGCTAAAGTGTGGCGGGGTATTATGTTATACCTTTCGGTGTCTGTCCGTCCGTCCGTCCATCCGTGCTCACCATTTCCGATTGATAACTTGAGTATTTATTCACGGAATTTTTTCAAATTTTGCATACATATTGTTATCGGCGAAGAGTGGTATGGGATTGTTAATGGGCAAAATCCGTCCATTTTTAACGGAGTTACTGCCCTTTTTGTATTGGAAAAATGGTTTCTGGCCTGTTATTCCTTTACTGTTCATGATATCTGAATGAAACTTCACAGATATGTTGCACATCAAAGGTTACATATTGTGACTAAGGACCGTCACTCTGACCTTCCCAGTTTGTGAGTTATCCGCCCTTGATAGGTCTGAAAAAAGGTTTTTGACCTATTGTTCCTTTACTATATGGAATATCTGAATATAACTTCACAGATATGTTTCACATCAAAGGTAACATATTGTGACTAAGAACCGTCTCTCTTACCTGTCCCGTTTGTGAGTTATCCGCCCTTGATTGAATTAAAAAATGTTTTTACCCGTAGTTCCTTTACTATGTGGAATATTTAAATGAAACTTTACAGATATGTTTCACATCAAAGGTTACATACTGTGACAAAGAACCATCACTCTTACCTTTCCAGTTCATGAGTTATCCGCCCTTGATTGATCTGAAAAATGGTTTTTGACCTGTAGTTCATTTACTATATGGAATATATGAATGAAACTTCACAGATATGTTGATCATCAAAGGTTACATATTGTGACTAAGGATCGTCACTCTTACCTTTCCAGATAGTTAGTTATCCACCCTTGATTGATCTGAGAATTGGTTTTTGGCCTGTAGTTTCTTTTACTATATGGAATATCTGAATGAAACTTCACAGATATGTTGAACATCAAAGGTTACATATTTTTAGTAAGGACCGTCACCCTTACCTTTCCAGTTCATGAGTTATCCGCCCTTGATTGATCTGAAAAATGGTTTTTGACCTGTAGTTCATTTACTATATGGAGTATCTGAATGAAACTTCACAGATATGTTGACCATCAAAGGTTACATATTGTGGGTAAGGATCGTCACTCTTACCTTTCCAGATTGTGAGTTATCCACCCTTGATTGATCTGAGAATTGGTTTTTGACCTGTAGTTCATTTCATCCGTCCGTGCTCACTGTTTCCGATCGATAACTTGAGTATTTATGCACAGAATTTTTTTCAAATTTTGCATACATATTGTTATTGGGGATGAGTGGTATGGGATTGTTAATGGGCAAAATCCGACCATTTTCGATGGAGTTACTGCCCTTTCTCCCTTTAAAAAATGGTTTCTGGCCTGTTATTCTTTTACTGTTTATGATATCTGAATGAAACTTCACAGATATGTTGAACAGCAAAGGTTACATATTACAACGAAGGACCGTCACTCTTACCTTTCCAGTTCATGAGTTATCCGCCCTTGATTAATCTTGTCTATCTCAGTTCTGTTGCTATTTAGGCATTATATATCTCACAAAATAACTTTTGGTGCCCCCAGCAGTGGCAGGGTATTATGCAGTGCTTGGGGTGCTTTTATTTATAATGCGACGCACTCTTCATTGCGGCGACGTCCACATACGATTACACAACAAAGAAAACAAACTTTTTCGAACAGTTTGGGCTGTTCTCGCAATTGTTTTTAAATATTTTGTAAAGAACCAATGTGGAAAATGACTTATATGCATTTCACAGACTGAATTATACGTTATTCTCTCTATAAATGGCATGGAAAAGAAAATAATCTGGCTAGGGATCCTATTTGTCTTTGGCTAAGGAGCCTATATGGTTACTGGCTGCGGATCCTATATGCAATTTCTTACTTTTATAACCTATAGGCTCCCATGGCACTTAGTTGAAAACATATAGACTCCTGTGCCACGGGTACGGCTCATTATCCTGTGCCACAAAATGGTCATTTTTCTCTCAACGTATAGGCTTCTTAGCCATCTTGTTTTCAAACATGACCCTTTTTTTCTATGGAAAACCAATTTTAAAAGCAAACCAGACGCTTTTAGTAAGGGGGTGGAACATAAAACATTTTCTGCTGTGGTGTAGGCCAGCAAAATTGACTGAATTGTTTAGTTTTGCTTCATTTTCCAACGCAAACTAAATCGCAGAAAACAGAGCAGTCATTTTCTGTTTAACTTTGTAGACGTGACTTGATATCAGCCTTATCATATGTTTAAAAATCCATCAAGTCAGAGACTTAAAAGTCCAGTGGTGTTTGATTTTCTGTTACTTACATCGTAAATAATCTAACATTGGCCAAGATTTAAAGTATCTCCTCTCCACATGTCTTGTTTTTGGCAGATAGGCTCCTTTTCTGGAGCGGATAAGGCTCAGGAAAAGCATTTTATCACCGATAGGCTCCTTTGCGTCTATATACCGTGGTTTAGCATCAACCCTTGGATATAGTTCAAAAATCTTTCAAGGTGTCCTAAACTAGATACAAATGCAGATAAATCTGTTTTAAAACAACTTTACAGTTATAAGCATGTATTTATAAGCAGAGTGGAAAACAGTGGGTATCCTGATCAGCTGCATGTTGATCTGGACGTACACTGTTTACAAAACAGGATATATTCTGTTTCTGCATGCGAAGAGTAAAGAATAAAGGTTTTGTTTGATTTGATTTTTTACGTCCCAGTCAACAATTTTCCATTTATGTCGGGATGGGTCTTCCTGGGTTGAACCAGTACTAAACAAGGAGTAATGTATCTTGCCCAAGGACACTAGGCAGTGATGCCTGTGAGGCTCGAACCTGCAACCCCTCGGACTCGAGTCAAGCAATCTACCACTGAGCCACTGCACTCCCTAAAGAATAAAGTGCCAATCATTTTTGGGTATACATTCTTCCGATTCCATTTTCAACTTTGTCCTAGGCAAAATTTTCAAAAGTCTTAATAAGATCAGGCCCCCAGATAAGAGTGCGTAACTGAAAATCTTTTTTATTATTTCTCAACCAAAACATATATTGTGGGTACTCAAAAGAACCGTCTCAATGAGACTCTTTTTTTAGCACCCAAAACACATGTTTAAACTGATGGATACGAAAATATTCGCAATATTCTGCTAAAAAAATTTGCTTAACTGGCCCTATGAAGATTGGTACTGCTCAGACAAAATGAAACCAGCTGAATTCCTGATTAGTAATTTCTTAACCGTTACATGTACCTTGACCACCCTTTTAATACAAATGGAATTTTCCAAAAAGTTTGATACATTTAAGTCAGAATTGCCCATTACATGTATATTTATTGAGGGGTCACAGGATATAATTTTCAAAAAATATTGTATTTCTTTCTCGGAAGATTGTTTTTGTCGTAGCAAACTGTGCAGACCCTGATGAAATGCCCCATTATGCGACATTTCATCTGGGTCTTCACTGTTTGCTAAAAAGTACCTGTTCAGCGGTTTCCGGTCCTCAAAGGGTTAAAATGAATAACAGACTGCCGTTAATGAATGAAGCCATATAGGAAAAGGAGGTCAGCATAAAAAGATCAATCAGGGTACATAAGTATATTATATTCTCTCATTTAATCAGTAATCAATAAAACAAATCACAGCGAAAAGTGTAAAGTATATATGGCCAAATAATCAATAAGGTAATAACATAATCATTAATAAAAACAATATCGAGTCACTGCATGACAAAATAAAAAAAAATCCTATCACATAATGCAACCATATAGGCCTCCAGTAAAGAGGGTGTAATTATAAATAGAGGATCTTACATGAGTGCTCATGTTTTATTGAATCTATTAATCGAGTTGGGGAAAAGAGATAAAATGCGAGGCTTGCCGAGCATTTCATCTCATTTTCCCAACGAGTTTAATAAATTCAATAATACAAGAGCACTCATGTAATAATACAAGAGCATGAATGTTAGATTCTATTTATCATATGACATTTAGATTACTTTGAAATCTCATTTCTGCCATAAAAACCCCAAATTTTGTCATTATAACCACTAGTGGTTTATCGATTTAATTGCATGGCGTTATTTTACTCCCAGATGCGACTTCATATGATAAATCAATTTTCGTATAATTGAACCAATACATATGTTGTGGGTGCTCAAAAGAACCGTCTCAATGACACTGTTCCTTTGAGCACCCAAAACATATGTTTAAATTGATGTATAAGAAAATAATGGCATTTTTATGCTCAAAATATATTCTAATCTGGGCCTATGAACCAGCAATGGCAAGCATCTGCCAGACTTGTCAGAGCCTTTGTTATTTGCACACACATGGAAGATGATGAATAATTTGCCCATCTGAATAGCTAGACATGCCTGGCTAAATAATCTGGAAAAAATAGGATCTTTGGAAAAAGAGACCCCCTGCAAAAGTGGAAAACAGCAGGCTTGATTTACAGACCCCTAAATCAAGTTTTTTTATCTGAATTTCTGAGAAGAATAACCAAATAAACATTTCAGTACATCAATATGACCAATAATTAGAATATTGATATTTTGAAAATATATAGAAGAAACCTGTTTAGTACATGTACCATGATAACAAAATAGTCACATTTTGTTAAAAACCTGCCAGATTTGTAACCAGAATGGGAAATTGGAAATTACTTTTCTTATTTCTCAACCAAATCATTTGTTGTTTGTACTCAAAAGAACCATCTCAATGTTCTTAAAACACATGCACCTACATGTAAAACACATGCTTAAATTGATGGGTAAGAAAATAATAACAATTTTACACTAAAGTTCCTTATCTGGACCTTTGACTACCCTAAACCCTTTACTCTGTATGCTATATTTAGAACATTGCATCATTTTCTATAAATAATTCAAATTTTCAAATATTTTCCAAAAAGTATTTTTTACATTTCAATAGTTTTGAAAATATTATGTATGGTAAATGGGACATTTGCTCCTCAGAAGCAAATGTTCCATTTTTCATAATATTTTTAAAAAATCTTACATTTCAAGGTGTCCACGGCGCTTGTGTGAAGTAAAGGATTGAATGTCTTTTTTCCTTGGCAAAATCATTGCAAATTTCTGTTTCTTGCTGTACCATAAAAAACATTAATTCATGATCACATACTGATAGGCTTAAGGAACACACCACTTATATTTTATTAAAATTTCTATACTTAATTCAAACCAACACTTTTTTGGTAACTGTTGCCTGGTCATTTGGGGGTATGCTGATCAGAAATTTGATAGCATCAGAAGTCTAATGGGTGCATGCGCAATGCTTAACCCAATGCTTTAAACACCATACGCTCTATTATAAAAGTCTCAATACCACGTCTGTTCTCCCATAGTCCAGCTGTTAATGCGGTCATTTGCCAAATGGTGTTTCAACACGATAATGCCAGGTCTCATATCATTAGAATCTGCAACGAACAATAATGAGCTGCGGCATGAGATTTCCGACAATGTGGTATGTGCGACCAGCAGAGGCTCAGACCAGCCTGCGCAAATGCGCAGTCTGATCAGAGCCTTTGCTAGTCGCTTAAATATTCTATGAATATTAAGCTACTGACCTAACATCATTTAGAGTTTCTAAGCTTAAAGGGAGGCTGCACAGGCTCGTTTCAAGCTACACATGTCAAAATACCACATTGTTGGAAATCACGTCATGGCTCTATTGATGTTTTGGATTGGCCTTCTCTTTCTTCCAACCTCTCTCTAATAGAGCAACTTTGGGATGAGCTCGGTCGTATGGTGTACCGTCAGGACCCTTCACCAACCAACGTCAATGAGTTTTGTCAAGCACTCATACAAGAAAGGCAATGTACACCTCAGGCTACCAGCAGAAGACTTTTAAAGTCAAGGAGAAAGTTGTTCAAGCTCGAGGACATACATGGTATTGAGACCTTTGAAATAGAGGGTATGGTGTTTTAAGCATTGCACATGTGCCCATTAAAACCAATGTTATCAAACTTTGATCATTATACCCCCAAATGACCAGGCAACAAATACATGTACCAAAAAGTGTTGGTTTGAATTAAATATAGAAGTATAGAAATTTTAATAAAATATAAGTGGTGCGCTTCTAAAGTCTCTCCGTATAGAGATTATATCCAATGTTTATTTGATTGTTTTTGTTGGATGAAAATGGTTCATTTATAGCAGATTTTACATGTAGACAATATGATTTTTGACAGTCAAGCATGGTCCTACGTGCCTCAGTTATATTCAGAACACATGTTTAGACAAAGTTTTTGAGCATAAAATTGTAAATATTTTCTTACCCATCAGTTTCAACATATGCTTTGGGTGCTCAAAAGAACTGTCTCATTGAGACAGTTCTTTTGAGTACCCACAACGTATGTTTTGGTTGGGAAATAAGAAAAATAATTTTCTGGTACGCACTCTTAACTAAGGGCCTGTTCAGAACCAGCACTGGATCCAAAATATTAACAATAACACATTCAGTATTCAAACTAATAAACCCACTGTGGGCATATCTTTTTCAAATTCTATATCCTCTTTTGAAAACAGTGTAGATACCAATCAGCTGGCTTCAATAGAAGCCAGCTAATCAGGATCTACACTTTTTTTTATCCAAATGATGAATCTATATTTGTAATGAAATTAAGCTACTCTGATCAACTGGGAATCTGAAGTTCATAGAGTCTAAACAACCCAAAAAGCTCCCTGTATGCCCTTTTAGGAGGATGTGTTTTATCAGGTCAATTACATTAGGTGATAACTTGCCGCCAGATAAGATGGGATAATACCAAATAAATTTACCAATTTCTCAACCTAAATATATGTTGTGGGTACTCAAAAGAAACATCTAAATGAGATGCGTTCTTTTGAGCACACAAAACATACATTTGAATCCCTGGAATAAAGATAATCATGACTTTCCCTTCAAGTTTTTGCTCATCTGAACTTAAAATCTGATAATTACTGTTATCATATATTTGGGACGCTATTTGCCGCCAAAAACCCAAAGTCTGCATATGAATAAGCTCTTTCCCCCCCAGCTGCTTATACTGTGATGTATCAGCCTGCTGTGATGATAACCGTAAGTCATGCATTTTGAACTGAGAGAGGTTATCATGCCCGGTACGAGAGTTTGATCATTAGATGACGTCAGATGTAAACAAGTGACATGACGTAACGCAAAAAATACGCCATTCCTCTGTTTTACTTAAATTTTTGTACGTCAAACGTGTTAAAATGGAGAAATGTTATATGTGATAAACAGATTATAACATGGGATTTTGGTTATCGCCCACAGTATCAACCCACGACCATTATCAGCCTGTCAAGGGCTGATAATGGCCTTGGGATGACACTTCAGGTGATAACCAATACCCCATGAGATAAGCTCTTATTATCGTACTGCATATGTTCTAAAATTTCAAACAGAAGTTTCCTGTTAATTTTTGTTTGTTTAGTTGCTTTACGTCCCAAGTCAACAGCTATGGTCATTGCGGGACGGTCAGTTCACCTAACCACATTTTTTCCTGGGCAGGCTTGAACAAGCGGTTAACCAGTAATTCATGCACATACTTTCGCTTGTAACTGACAACAACCCTTCTTGAATGAATCAGCGGAAGGGATGAGAATGACCGTAGAAATCATTTCATGATCAATCTCCACGAAAGTATGGGACCAGACCGGGATCGAACTCGCAACCCCTGGATCTGCAGTCAGACACGCATCTGTAGCCAGACACGTTACCGACTGCGCTACGCGGCCCGGCCGGTAAGTTTCCTGTTAAAAGGCGTAGACAAACAGTGCAGACCCAGATCAGACTGCTTCTGAAGAAGCAGTCTGATCAGGGTCTTACCTGTTTGCTATTCTAATAAGCATTTTGTCAATTTCAGCCCTGAAAAACAACATTTAAATTGAGAACAGTCAGCTACTGATCGCTGTTTATAATATCGTTTATCTGTGCACTTAAATCAAATTGAAAATCATCATCTTGCCCCATGTAGCCCTCCGTCGTAAATGGCACAGATCTTGTGATCTCTGGCATATTAGAATCACTGTATGCATGGGCTTTTCTATAGTGTGACTGAAGACACTGTTTGATAGTAAATGCCGCTGAGCAGCCTTCCTCCTCGCACCGAAACGGTTTCACTCCTGAATGAGTCAACAAATGAACTTTAAGATTATTCTTGTCACGGAATAATTTCCCGCAACGATCACAAGCTTGTGAGTATGACTCCTCATGAATTTTCTTATGCTTAGCAAGAACGTGTTTATTAGCAAAATGCTTGTTACACTTATCACACTCCCAAATCTCTTTTGAATGTGCACGAAGTTTATGTTGTCGCAATCTTAATCCATTTAAGTATGTGTTACCGCATTCATCACATTTCAAAGGGTCTTCTAAATGCACATTTCTCATGTGATCTTTCAATCTTGTCTTATAGACAAACTGCTTACCACAGAAAGCACAAACAAACTCTCCCCCCGAACCCCCATGATACAAATTCACATGTTCCAGTAATCTTTTCTTGCTTAGAAATGTTTCCGAGCAAAGTCGGCACTGTGATCGGATTTGCTTAGTCTTGAAAGTGTGGTATATTTGACAGTGTTTCACGTAGCTGACACCCTCGGAAAACGTGACTTTGCATAGAGTGCATGAATATTTGGGATCGCCTTCGTCTGAAAGGTCCATCTGAAGCAGAGCAGGTGAGCTACTCCTCGAACATCTGTGTTTCTCAAAGCAATTAAAGTAGAAAATTAGTTCATCTCCAGCCTTTACACTTTTTCTTGAGATGAAGTACAAAGCCTGGCCTTTCCAGATGCACACCAGATTGCACTCATTCTTTTCCAAGGATGGTCTAAGATACCTGCAGCAGAAAGAATTGATAGGAAGTCATAGGTTTAGATATACAAAATTTTTGAGCGTAATAGTGTAAATATTTTCTTACCAATCAGTTTTAACATATGTTTTGGTTGCTCAAAAGAACCGTCTCATTGAGACGGTTCTTTTGAGTACCCACAACATATGTTTTGGTTGAGAAATAAGAAAATTATTTTTTTGTACGCACTCTTAACTAAAGGCCTGAGTAGTAGACTCTTAACTCTTGAATACCGGTTTTAAAACAGGTACTTTGCCAAACAGTGAAAACCATGCGGTATTTCATCAGGGTCTGCACTGTTTGGGAAGATAAAAAAAATCTTCAGGAACAGTTTTTTTTCAACAGAAATACATCATTTTATAGAAATTATGACAGACAACCTCTTTAAATTCAAAATGGACAATTCCATACTCAGGCCTTTAGTAAGAGTGCGCACCAAAAAATTAACTTTCTTATTTCTCAACCAAAACATATGTTGTGGGTACTCAAAAGAACCGTCTCAATGAGACAGTTCTTTTGAGCACCCAAAACATATGCTAAAATTAATGGGTAAGAAGATATTAACAATTTTACGCTGAAAATTTTTGTTTATCTAAACCTGTGATACTTATTGTATCAATATGCCTGGGATAATCCATCAGAATGAAAAGGGTTTACACAGTCAAATCCTGTTAGATTGAAGTTCTTTCAAGCACCAGAGACAGGTTTTGATAACAAGTAGCCCAATGGGCAACGATCGCTCACCATGGAGCCAGTAAAATGTTTGGAGACATCATAATTTATGATGTTCAAAGGCAGATAACTCTGAACTTGAAACAGTGACCAGGAATTAATTCAAAAACATCAGATATTATGCCGGTTCTAGTTATCCGCAAGTATTAAAAAGATCTGAATAAAAATTGCATTTTAACCTGGTGAAAGTGTAGTTTTCAGATACTCAAGGGCAGCTAACTCCGTAGTCAGTTATGGGATCTGACCGAAATTCAAACTCATCCATACTTTTATGTATGTCCTGGTCACCTACAGAGATGAAGAGAATCAAATGAAAAATGAAAAAAGTCAATAAGCAATGCTTATTAGATACCCCCCGCACAGTAAGAGTCAGTGAAAAAACTTGGCAAGTTATAGTTCAAACAAGAAGACCTTAGTTTTGATAAGAAGATTTCAGTAGAATCTGTGCAAACAAAAATTATAAACTCCTTCGTGCATATGTTCAATGTGTCTACATTGTGTTGGCAAAGTATCAAATTGCTCCATCAAAAGCTGTAGTAGGACTTGATCTGCCCATAAAGGCACTATCCATGCATATACAAAAGCCATATAAGGGAATAATTGTCTAAGTTCTCACAGCTGTCATTTTGTCAAAATTATTTTTTGTGAACCAAACTCCTTCATTCATATGTTCAATGTGTCTACATTGTATCGACAGAGTATCAAATTGTTCCATCAAAAGCTGTAGTAGGAGTTGATCGGCCCATGAAGGCACCATCTATGCATATACAAAAGCCTAATAAGGGAAAAATTGTCTAAGTTCTCACAGCTGTCATTTCGTCAAAAATTATTTTTTCTGAACAAAACTCCTTCATGCATATGTTCAATGTGTTTACATTGTATAGGCAAAGTATCAAATTGTTCCATCAAAAGCTGTGGTAGGAGTTGATCGGCCCATGAAGGCACAATCTATGCATATACAAAAGCCTTATTGAGTCAATGTCAAAATTCATCAAATTTTGAAAGAAGTAAAAGGAAAAATACAAATTAAATAAAATGATATTCTTTTTTTCATGAAAGTAGCAAGTTGTTTCTGAAAATACTACGAAAAGCAAAAAGAAACCTTAACAGCCAATCAGATCCTTATAATTAAGTTTCAAAGATCACATGACCAGATAAAATGTCAATACCGTAACAAACTTTATTTCCTGTTTTTTCTTCAAATCTCGTCATGGATATTTATTTTGTTGAAATGGATAAGTTCAATAAATCATGTGTTTAATTGTGTCAAAGGTAAAATTTGAACAAAATGATTATTTATGACAAAGAGCAAACGTAAAATGCATTTTTTTTATCTTTTAAGTGATTTTGCATACTATTTTCTCCGTATTTTGTTTAAAAACCACATTTCTAGAAAATTACAATGCTTTGGTATGATTGTAATCAACCAAAGGAATTGATCAGGTACTTAAAATCTACATGTTGTCTCTGTCTGATATACTTTTTTCCCAAAAATATCACTGTTACGGTACTTGACAAAAATGTTACGGTATTGACCTTTAAAGAATATATGCTAGCGTAATTCTTCTGTTTAAGATTTGGTGTAGAGCACTGTTGACCAGATTGCAATGTTAATACTCTTGACACATGTGCACAGAAAGAATTTTGGAATATATGGTAGATTGCATTATTTCAAAATATTGTTACGGGTTTGACAAAACTGTTACAGTATTGACAAACCCTGCCTGAAAACAAAACAATATGTCAATACCGTAACAAACTGTTTATTTAATTTGTGTTTTATGCTTCTTTTTAAATTTGATAAAGCATTCTTATCATAAATTCACTCAATAAACTTGACAAAAAACTAATATCTTTGCATTTAAAACTGTACTTTTTTGACAGCATATGTCAAAAACGTAACAAGATGTGTCAATACCGCAACATTTTCATCGTTACGGTATTGACTGTTACGGTATTGATATATTCTACATATTTTTTTACCTAAAATAATGATTACTCCCTAAAACATCGCAACAAGAGTGATTTCTTGTTGAGAAATTTTATTTGGTCAAGATGTTTAAACCAGAAATTTTTTATCAAATTCCATTGTCCATTTTTGTGTTACGGTCATTTGACACAAAAAAAAAATATACTATAAAAATTTCACTCACCAAAACAGTATTTTCCTTTGCCCGTTCTGTAGATGCTTTACAAAACACATGTATTCTTAGTAAACAGAAAGTGTCAAATTAGTATGACAGAAAACCAGATTCAGCACCATTAGGGATCCAGTATTATTTTTGCAATTTATCAAGTGTTACGGTCTTGACATAAACGCTTGGGACAGAGGTTTTTTGGCAAAAAAATGCAAAAAATGTAATGAAAAATCACATATTGAAACCTCCTACATTTACTTTGATAATGCTTTTATCAATACAGCCAGTTAAAATTCCTGAGAAAATAACAGTTTTTTTATAATTATTGTCAAAAATCCAATTTTTTCCGCTGGACGGGCAAAAATGCCAAAAAATGGGGTTTTAATCCAATAAAAAATATATTTACACATCAATATTTTTCAGTTTTATCAGCTAGCCTTATTAAGTATGATCAGTAGTATTGTGTGAAATAAAAAAATTCATGATCACATCAGCGGTTTTCATAAGATATGAAACGGACAAGAATTTTGACGAATTTTGACATTGACTCTATTAGGGAAAAATTGTTTAAGTTCTCACAGCTGTCATTTTGTCAAAAAATATCATTTCTAAACCAAACTCCTTCATGCAAATGTTAAATGTGTCTACATTGTATAGGCAAAGTATCAAATTGCTCCATAAAAAGCTGTGGTAGTAGTTGATCGGCCCATAAGGGCACCGTCTATGCATATACAAACACCTTATTAGGGAAAAATTGTCTAAGTTCTCACAGCTGTCATTTTGTCAAAAATTATTTTTTCTGAACCAAACTCCTTCATGCATATGTTCAATGTGTCTACATTGTATAGGAAAAGTATCAAATTGTTCCATCAAAAGCTGTGGTAGGAGTTGATCGGCCCGTGTATGGCCTATAATAGCGTAAGCATAAAGCACTATATTAAAAGCCATTTAGAACTACAAAGGGAAATAACTCTAATAGAATTGGCCCCTAGCCCTTACTTTTTTGTCTAAAGTATTTGTCTTGCATATATGAACATGTTTGCAAGGTTTGATGAAAATCCAGCCATGACTCTTCGAGATATTAAGGAAACAATGCGTTACGGACGGACGGACGCACAACGTGAAAACAGTATACCCCCTACAAACAAAGTTTGCGGGGGGTATAAAAACAAACAAAGTTTGCGGGGGGTATAATGAAGGTGCTAGAGTGGTCACAACATTATATAGTTATATTTTAGATGCTCAAGGACAGCTAACTCTGTAGCTGGTGGATGGGTGTGGCGGAAAATCAAACTCATTCAAACTTTTATGGAAGTCCTTGTTACCTACAAATGAGAAAGATCCATTCAAAAATGAATGTGCTAGAGTGGTCACATCAAATCTCCCATTGTAAGTCTATGCAGATTTTTTATGATGCTCAAGGGAAGTTAACTCCACAGTCTAAAGTTGGTTCTACTTTAAATTAGATTCATCCAAGCTTTTATGGTCGTCCGTGTTACCTGAAAGAAAGAAGAAGATCCAATAAGAAAGAATGAGTCCTTCTTATCTGCAAGAATGAATATGATATATTAAAAAATAAAAGCACTAGAGTGGTCACAACAATTCTCCCATTATAAGTTTATGGGGATTTTTTAAGATGCTAAAGGGCAGCTAACTCAACAGTCGCAGGTCTGATCTGGCCCAATTTTGAACCCATCTAAGCTTTTATAGTTGACCTTGTCACCTGCAAGCATGAAGAAGATCCAATCAAAAATGAAGGAGCTTGAATGATCATAACATCCATCAATTTTTAAGATGATCAAGGAGAGCTAACTCCATAATAGGTGATGGGATCTTGACGAAATTCAATCTCATCTAAGCTTTAATAGTTGTCCTTATTGTATGCAAGAATGAAGAAGATCCATTCAAAATTAAAAGCACTAGAGTGGTCACAACATTTCTCCCATTATAAGTCTATAGGGATTTTTCCAAACACTCAAGGGCAGGTAACTCATAAGTCCCTGGTCGGATCCTGCTAAATTTCGAACCCATCCGAGATAGTATAGATTTACTTATTGCCTGCAAGAATGAAGAAGATGCAATCAAAAATGAAGGAGCTAGAGTGGTCACAACATTATTCATTAATTTTTAAGATGCTCAAGGGGAGCTAACTCCAAAATAAAAAATATGTGATGGGATCTTGACGAAATTCAAACTCATCCAAGCTTTAATAGTTGTCCTTATTGTATGCAAGAATGAAGAAGATCCATTCAAAATTGAAAGCACTAGAGTGGTTGCAACATTTCTCCAATTAAAAGTCTATAGGGATTTTTCCAAACCCTCAAGGGAAGGTTACTCATAAGTCCCTGGTCGGATCCAGCTGAATTTCGAACCCATCCGAGATATTATGGGTTTACTTGTTGCCTGCAAGAATGAAGAAGATCCAATCAAATATGAATGAGCTAGAGTGGTCACAACATTATTCATTAATTTTTCTGACGCTAAAGGGCAGCTAACTCCCAAGTCAGTAATGAAATCTTGCCAAAATTCAAACTCATCCAAGCTTTAATCAGTGCTTGCACTAACCACCAAAAACAGTAAGTCACATGACTTCCAGGGTTCATCATCTGGAAGTCATGCTCAATCATAAACTTGGCTTCTTCAAGAATTTTGATCTTAATATTGTTTTTTTCTCTTCAATGATATGTGAAAATATCATTTTTATATCAATATAAACACATAATACAAGTAAGTACTCAATTTTTGAGGTGTAGATTATGATAATATCCTGCCGAATTTCGAACTCATTCGAGATTTTATGGTTGTCCTTGTGTCCTGCAAGAATAAAGAAGAACAAATCAAAAATGAAGGAGCTAGAGTGGTCACAAGATTTTCCCCATTATAACCCTAAGGGAGCTATCTGTTGCCATGGAAACCAGAGTTCTGATCCGATTTTACCCAAAACCTAATGCAGTCGATCCCCTACCCCAATGATGCTCCTGATGAAATTTGATTATGATTGGCCAGCAGGTTTCAGAGATATTCATGTTTGAAATTGTGGACGCACGGACGGACGCACGGACTCACGGACGCCGGCTCGAGTCCCATACTATAAGCTCACCCTGAGCCTTCGGCTCTGGTGAGCTAAAAATTATCAACGGCTAATTATCACATGTAGCCTGGTCCTCCATATTCTCATGGTACTAACAGTTCAGTGATCAATATTTATATGCTTACTGAAGATACAATCAAATCAATCATAAACGCTGATAGCTTATTATCCAGTCCTTCAATACATATCATCTATTGACAGTTACCGCCTACAATTCCTATCTGGTTTCCAATGTAAACACAACCGCCACACAGCAGCCATATTGAATGGGGGCTTCATAATCTCACGGTTACTAGTTTGTTTTGGGCTTGCAGGAAGTTCCTGACCTGGTCATGTAATTTTTTCTTCAAATTCATGAATATCAATATGTAACTCACTTTGAGCTATCAAAGCTGTGGGGATTGACTAAAAATATTTCAAGAAATATGAAAGTTGTATGACATGGCAGATGAAATTTGCATTGATAAAGTGATTAAATTTACAACTCAACATTTTTTAAGTTTCTATTCTGTGAGTGGTTTGTAGCCTTCAGTTCACTTATTTGAATTTGTAAACTGCTGATACCTGTAGGTGGCGTGGTGATGATTTATTTCTACTGAAATAATGGTTTACCGTGAGAATAAGGATGCTTTGAGAATATGGCATTTGAGTATATGCCATTTTCTCTGTATCCAATGTATCTCTAAATAAATATGAAGTAGCGAGTATAGTGAGTATTTCAAACAATGTATTCATACAACCAGAGTTTGAATAATCAAGTACATTTTTGTAGCTTCAGGCCTCCAGATAAGAATGCATAATTAAAAACTGAATTTCTGATTTCTCAACTAAAACATGTTGCAGGAATTCAGAACAAATGTTAAAACTGATTGATAAGAAAATATTCTACATGTACAGGTATATATGCTTTGAATAATTGCTTGTCTTCAAATAGTATGACAATTAATCACCCAAAAATGTTTTCAGCATTATTTTTAAATCAACAGGATTTCAAAGTAACACTGTGCTTTAAAATAAAAAGCCCAAAAGTCTGCAGGTTGTGTAAGTCTTCTATTGATAAGATGGTAGGGGCCTGATGCTTTGGCTGTTTGTCGGGCCCACCGGGGTTTACCTGTTGGATTTCTTTTGCTCCGGTATTCAGTTTAATTTACTGTCGAGTCCTTATCCTTGCTTTATCTCCTTGTTATATCTTGATTTATTTGTTTTAGGAGATGATGCATTGATAAGTTAGGGGTCTTTCATGCAAACCAAATATTTATGTGTCTTGATCCACATCTGAATTAAGGGTGAGGTTGGTGCCGTTAAACCGGTTTAAGCCCTCCAGTAAAATATTTTACTGACCGTTCCAAGGCGGTACTTCTTTTGTGGATCTTTTATGTTTTTGTTCTGTCTTGTGTTTGCTATGTTTTGTGCGCGTCTGTTTATATGTGCTTTGTGGTCACCTGCTGGGAAAGGGCTGACCTCTTGGCTCTCGTTTGTGGTGTCTTCTGTGAGTTTGTCACTTTCCCATTGGTATCCTGGGTCAGGTTTGGTACTTGATTGTATCGATTCCTGATCTTTGCAACCTTATTACTTCAAATAGAACTAATCCAAAAATGGAGAAATGTGCTTGTTTCATCTACTTTTTTGTGTAAAGTAGATGGTCTAAATTTTCAAACACTAGTTGCCTGCCTAAACAAACAGTGCAGACCCAGACAAAAAAAACAAAACAAAAAAAAAACATCTGAAAATGACCAGTTGATTGGTCATTTTCAGAGCTTTTTTGTTTGTTTTTCTGGTCATTTTCAGAGGTTTTTTTGTTTTGTTTTTTAATATCTCCTAAACAAACAGTAAAATTCGTAAGGTAAACCAACAGTCTATTAAATCTTTTAATATTTCATCATTTTCCATACAATCTGGACAAGACTATCACTTTTAACAGTGTCACTCTCAAAAATACACAGACAGAACCTCAATTTTTTTTTCAACTTAACAAATAATAGTTAGAGTCTGTGGATAGAAATAAAAAAAAAACATTTAGAAAAAAAATTCTACTTTCCGGCTAATTACAGTAGGAGGGTTTGTAAATCAATGAAATAAGAAAAATTCTGGCCTTACCTGCACCAATTGCTTTTCAGTTCATTCTCTGTTGATAGAAACATCAAGTCCTTCCAATCTGTGTCTTTTGAAACATACCAAACATGACGAAAGTCCATACCTGGGGAGATCTTCTTGAACTCCATCTCCTCTCCAACCACGGGACCAAATTTTGTTCCTACCTGTATCTCTGTCTTGCAAAATACTCCAAGTCCATGTTCACTATTTCCGGACATGCCAATATAAAACAGCATAGGTAATGTACTCAAAGAACTGATAACAGAGTTGGCACATGTGTCACTGTCAGTCACATGGCATACATGTACTGCTTCATCTTCGTCTTCTGACTGTTTTGAATTGTGTAGAGTGTGGCAAAAATCATTATGATTTTTGCCACACACTACACAATTCAAAACTGGTTTCTCTTTGTCAGAGTTTTTTTGTTTTTTACCAACCTTTTTACCAGAATCAATATGCTTGTCTCCCTTATCTCGATCTGAAGAAATTGATTCATCTTTGTTTTTAGAAATTGGAATAAATATGTATTTCTTTTTATAAGTTGTTGGGTACTTTTTTCTTTCAGGGACCTCTCTACCAAGACTGTCTGTATTAACTTTAGGTTTTTTCACATAGTGTACTAATGAATTCAACAAACTTTTTACTTTCACTTTTTCATCTTCCTTTTGAGGCAGCCCCTTATCCTTATCTTCTGCAACTTTTACATGAATAGTTTCGGGACCACCTTTGTCATTTGGGTATACACGTATGACTGTTGTATTAGCACTTAGTGTTTCATTGGGTGTCATCTGTTTGCTGGAATCCTCATTATGATTTGATTTAGGCTTTTCACTATTCAAATCAAGTTTGTTAGCCTTGATTCTAGGGCTTTCACGTTTTTTTGATGCCTCTGGTAGTTTAACAAGTAAAACTTTATGAGAAATTACCTTCAAAGATTGTGTTTCTTTATTTTGCTCATTTTCGTTAGACAGCTTTTCTGCTGACTTGTTTTTACTTTCAGCCTTAAGTTTAACATTAACATTGGTATCTTCAAGCTTTCTTTTGAGTGGATTATTTGTTTTTTCATTATCATTATCCTTTGGAGGATGTTCACTTTGAGAGGGAGGCTTTTTAGGAAGAGGGTTAATTGGAGGAGGGTCCTGCCTATCTGGGCTTGATTGTTTATTTAAAGATACACTACTCTGTCTGTGGTGTTTATCAATTGACTGAAAAGCTGTATTCTCATGTTTGTCTGAAGACATACCACCTAGACTTTCTTCTTTATCTTTAGGCTGATCTGCTTGTCTTTCTTGTATATCTATAGGCATATCCTCTTGAATGGCTTGTTCATCTAAAGACAAACCATGTTCGCTGGCTTGTTTATCTATATGCATATCATGTTGACTGGTTTGTTTATCTGAGGGCAAACCATGTGGACTGGCTTGTTTATCTATATGCATACCATGTTGACTAGCTTGTTTATCTAATGGTTTATCATGTTGATTGGCTTGTTTATCTAATGGTTTATCATGTTGACTGTGTTGTTTATCTACAGGTAGAGCATGTTGGTTTGTTTGTTTATCTAAGGGTATTCCATATTCACTTTCTTGTTTATCGACATGTAGACTATGCTGGTTTGCTTGTTTATCTAATGACAGGTCACTCTGACTAGCTTCTTTATCTAAATGCACCCCAACTTGACTTGGTTTATCTAGATTTGATCTACCTTGACTTGTCTGCTTATTTAAAGACAAACCACCTTGACATACATCTTTACCTAAAGGCAGATCATGATGACTAGCCTCTTCATTCAAAGACAGACCACCTTGATTTGCTTCTTCATCTAAAGGCAATCCACCTTGACTAGCATGTTCACCTAAGAGAAGACCATATTGCCTGCTTTGCTCATTTGTTCTATTAATCTTACTGGGATCAGTTACATGTCTGTTTCTTTCACTTGCAATCAATTGGGGTTCATTTGTGGGAATGAATGACTGTTCAACAGTGGTATGATGAACTGTTGTAGGTGTATCAACTCTCGCTTCCTTCACAGAGTATGAGAAATTATTACCTCCCTTTTCACCTTTTTCAGTATATAATGAGCCAGTGACAGGTTCTTGAATAGGGTTAGAGTAATTCTGCTGCAATTCTCGAGACATTGCAAAAGAATTTGATGCATTACTATGATCAACACTACTCTGGTCTCCAACTGACTGAATATAAGAAGTTCTTGGATGAGACTGATATCTTTCCTGGTGCATGAAAGGTTCGTAAGTACCATAGCTTGGCTTATACATATTTGCTTGTTCTAAAGTATAATTCACTGGATTGAAATCAAATCTTGGATTAAGATTGTACGAGCTCTGTAAATATGGGTATGTGACACCAGACATGTGTGTGGAGTTAGAAGTTTCTGGACCAGAAATGTTGGCTCCTCCCATTGCAGCTTGTTGATGTACTCTTGAGAACCAGTGCATATTGTCGGTAGCATCTGGTCTTGGTAAAGTATTGCTGTACTGTTGGTAAGCTCTATCTTTTTCCATGGTCATCCAAATTGCAGTGCTGAAAAGAAATACTGAAAATGAGGAAATTTTCGCCAGGGTTTTATTTTCGCAAAAGTTCCATACGGGACTTTAACGGACATCCAGGTAGCTGCGGTGCGCTGAAGCGGTAATAGGGAATTATAATGGAAGGTGTTAGTTTTTATACTATATCTTTTGAAATTATTAAAGCAGAATTCCTGTGCAAACAAATGTTTTACCTAAATATCTTGCAATTATTCTGATATATTTTTTATGAATTTCCCTCTGCAAACTCTTCGGCCTTTTTGATGGTTTTTGATAGAACCCTAAGAATGATTAAATTATATAGTAAAACAGGCTTTTTGAGATCAGCTCATTGGTAGATATTCGGTCATAGTTATTAAAGTATTCAATATATTTTCCCTGTGCAAACGGGACACTATGCTCAGTTCAATTGCAAACAAATTGGTATAATTTTCATACAATTAAAATAAAATTTGATGTAGCCTTTTTAATTTTTCCTGATACAACCCTTTGACATTTTTCACAAGCTTTCCACGATGGTCTATTTTTAGCAACTGTATCCAAGGTAACAACAGGTATTGACCACACATACACTTTAGTAATCGCGTGTCTGTAACTCGGCTTTTTTGAGCGTCAAAGACTATTTATTTATTTATTTATTTATTTATTTATTTATTTATTTATTTATTTATTTATTTATTCTATAAAGTTGCGCTTGATCAGGGTATTCACTGTTTGCATCAAGGATAATCTATTAAATTTTAAATAAAAAATACCATCCGACTTAATACAGAATGAACTTGCCCAAATGACAAGAGTGGGAAATTCTGTTGACCTAAATTGGTTAAGATTTTCACTTGCTAGTGGCGATAAATTTGGTACAAACTGTTGATCCAGATCAGGCCCGAAAAAGCGTCGAACTTGTCTGGATTCAAACTATTTGAGTGAGAAACGTTGACACTGTGTTGGTATTTCTGTAATTAAAGGATTAACATTGAAATATTGTTTCATAGGCCCATTTAAGAAGGGACAGCAGACAACTAGATAGCTGGCAAAATTACTCAGGTTGCAAAGAGTTAATTGACACATTGTTCTAATTGAATGGCTTCAATTTATTGCCAATTATATAATGTGAGAATTGACGAGTCTATTCGGTGTAAAAACTGCGAAAAGATTATCTAAAGAAGAGCCGACTTGTCAGTATCTACTACTCATTAGATCATTTATACTTTGTTCTTCGGCGTCTGATCAGGGTCTCCACGGTTTCTTATAAAAGGTTCTATTAAAACCTAAATAAAGAATATAAATACCACCATACAACCCTTGGTTCAGAAATGGACTTGTCCAACTTATAATAGTGGGAAATTGGACTCATTAGCTAATTTAATTGTTCTTCGGCGTCTGATCATGGTCTCCACGGTTTCTTATAAAAGGTTCTATTAATAACTAAATAAAAAATATAAGTACCACCATACAACCCTTGGTTCAGAAACGGACTGGTCCAACTTATAAGAGTGGGAAATTCGGGTAAAATTTATATTTCTTAAATTATAAATTATGAAAATACGGCATTAATTTTGTAATAGTAATAATTATAATTCGACTGGCACCATTATTTACAAGTACTTTATCATTTGACACACCAGCGCATGAAAAAGCTGTCACAACGATCATTCCTCGTCCGTTTGGACGCACTGTAACCCTTTGTACATTTGATCAGTGTCTCCACTGTGATATGGACAGTTTTAAACTGTTTTGAATACCACTCCCATTTGTGGACAGTGGAAATGATCAGTTTTCGTGACTGTACACGTCGCGAGAAAACCTGACTTTGTTAAAGGTGCAGGACAGAATACGCATCTGCGCAGTCTGATCATCGCCTTTAATTTTCGCTATCTCTTAACTTGCGAAACAGCACGTCCAAAGAATGCGGCGTTTAGGCAGGGTCTTCACTGTTTGCGCACACTATTGAATAAATTTAATATCCCGAGCGATGATCAGACGGCAAAAGTTGTGTAGACTCATCTACGCGTCAGCATGCAAGAAAGCGATTTTCTTGCGACGGTAATCAAATTCATAATGAAGTGTCGGGCCTGATCTAGGTCCACGCTGTTTGCCATACAAGCAGTAACTCCACATGGTCTGGTTCGAATTGCCTATCGTAGAGTTATTATTATTTTATTTAAATCAGGGTCTTCACTGTTCGCTCTCAGATGGTTCCTCTAAAAGTTCAATAAAAATTAAAAACCGACACCAACAGCTGTAAAATTTGAAATGAACCCGTCCGATTGATGAAATGGGGAACGTTTATTCGGCTTAAATCTTACTGATCAGGGAGGGCCAAAATACAGCAGATCTCTCTACATACTTTATCAGCACCTAACATAGGTCAACCGATGATCAGACTGTGTCTGTGTACGTGTTGGGTAGACTTATCAACGCGTTTTTCTTTATTTGTTATGAAATGTATTAAAATTATAAATGATACTAAATTTATGCTTGTTTCATTTGATGTAAATCTGATGTACTCTCTGATCACGCGCAGAAAAATATTCTAATAGTAAGCTACAATTTTTCGATAATCTGTTTCACTATAAAAACTTTGTAAAAGTCCAGTGGATTAAACGCCTTAAGCTATGCATGGTTACTATGGCGACTCTGCCACCTGCTAAGGAATTAAAAATACAGGTGGTGTCCTGGCAGAATGAGATACGAACACGCGATGTCCTCAAAAGTCCGACATGTCGCATCTTGGCGAAGTTTTGTGATAATAAAATCCTCGAGAAACGCCGAAATCACTCAGTCGTTTACTGATATAGGTAAATCATGCCCTAGACGCCATTAGTTAGCGTCGCAAATATGTCTTTTACACAGCTATCGCGAAAATAAAATAAAATTCATGCGGAAATTTCCGGATTTACACTGTATGAGATTACGGTAAATGTTCTAAAAGTTCGAACACTAAAAAATAATTATTTTTTCCGCTGTTCGTAATTTTAGAAATTATGTTTCAGAAAAAGTGCTAGTGTTCGTAATTTTAGAATGTGGTCTTTAACATGAGCAAAAACGGTATAGATGCATGTAAAAATGTGGTAGAAACGTGTTGAAAACACGGCGATATGATTCTGCGCTATCTACTCATTTTTCTTTTCAACCGCCGCTAAATTCTTGCAGAGTGAGTCAGTAAAATGTCTAGCGCGTGCGGTAATTGCCAAGTCGAGAGCCAGGCACGTGCATGTTATGTCAGTCAATTTACTTACAAGTCGTAAAAGTCCACTTATTTAACCTCGGACTACCGATAAATCGCTACACTTTCGTTCTTCCTTCAGAAACCCAAAACGCTTTTCGCTTGCTCTCCATCTGCGCAAATTCCATTTATAATCTAATACAGTCAAGTCACTCAAGGACATCTCGTCGATCAAATATTTTTGCAAAGATATACACGAATCTTTGAAATACGTAGACGAGCTCTATGACGAAATTCAAAACGAACACGCATCTCTCTCTCTCTCTCTCTCTCTCTCTCTCTCTCTCTCTACTTGTCGATCTAGTACGAAAGCCGATGCGCACGATAAAATGGGTTTTCAGTATATCTCAGTAAGTGTAGACATAGTCCGGTCCCATGCGCAGATCCAGAGGGGGGACAGGGGTCCGGACCCCCACCTGAAAAATCACAAAAACATAGAATTTCTTAGAACTGGACCGGATCCCCTGAAAACTACCAAGCCAGCATTCAACGTTGGGCCATCATCAGCACGCCAGCGAAACGCCATTTAAAAGGCGTTTCGCTGGCGGGCCGATGATGGCCCGCTTTTTGTGATATTTGGATCCTCTCACCCTTAAAAAAAAGAAGAAAACGTTGTCAGAGTTCGGATCCAGATTAGATCCGAATGGAATTTATGAAAGAATGTTTCGTCAATTTAAACATTTGGGCATGCGATAGAAAGCATGCAAAGCGTCAATACTGTCGAATATCCGACTTTGTCGTGCAAAAGCCGATGCGCACGAGAAGTATCTCCAAGTATCATTTCAGCACACCACTGATACATGATATTTTTCGAAATTAAAAGAGATTCGTATGCAAGCGCTGGTCTCTCTCTCTCTCTCTCTCTCTCTCTCTCTCTCTCTCTCTCTCCACCATCTGCTTTCAAAGTTTGCAAATAGTTTGGATGCAGAAGATCTCCGACGTCCAGGGGCAAACAGGCATACCAAGAATTAATAATGAAAGCGAACGTCCGACTTTGCGTTCGATGCCTCGAAAGAATATAATTTAGCCGTGACATGAGATTTCCAACAATGTGGTATGTGGGACCAGCAAAGCGTCAGATCAGCCTGCGCATATGCACAGTCTGCTCAGAGCCTTTGCTAGTCGCTGAATATTCTATGAGTGTTAAGCTACTGACTGAACATCGTTTGGAGTTTGTAAGCTTAAAAGGAGGCTGCACAGGCTCGTCTGAGTCTACACTCGTCAAAATGCCACATTGTGTCGCGGCTCAATTTATGATATATTGACTTCGAGCCGATGCGTATGATACGCTGGGATACGCTGGGTACATTCATATCTCAAAGAAAAGGAAAAAATCAGACAAGTACCACAAATCTAGTTTTTCATGTATGCAGTGCGCCGTTTCATGCTCGAGTTTATTGAAATTGTTTTTTTTTTTTTATTTCATGCAAACCCATGAAAAGGAGACACAGCTAGGCAATTATGTTTTGTGTGCTAAGTCCGATTTCGTGCGCCAGGGCCGCCGCGTGCTACCCGAGTCTAAAACAACAACAACACGTGGTCTGATAGTCGGCTTCTTTGATCTCAAACATGTCCGTGAACCATTACCCCGTCCCTATGTCTGCTGCTGATACTATTAGCAGTGCCGGACCCAGGGTGGGACCCAGGAGGCACCCCCCCCCCCCAAGAGGCTTTGACAAACTAATTAAGCAGACAGTTTGGGCCCAGAACTTGCCCGACAAAATGTTTCACGTTTTGTTCTAGAAACAAAGGTGCTGATAAGACCGTGCGGTGCGAAGGCTGATCTTCGCATGTAACAAAGTCGGGGTACATACTTCTACAGACGTGTGGTAAATAAAGCGAATTCCGAGATGTCCCTATTATCTCAAGGGCTTTACTGATTTTAAATTCACAGCCTTCATTGTGTATGTGGGCTGTTAAGGCGCTGGCGATTTTCCGCGGATGCGCAGGCTTGTCTGAGCCTTCGCTGCTCGCATATGCGATAGGTACCATAATCTTTTGAACTGGCTTATTTCATGTAATTAAATATGTAAATATTAAATTCATCAAGATGCAGAATCGTGCTACAATCAATTTATTTTTTGGTACATGCATGTGCGTCTGTGCGTACATTATACCGGTAATGCACTTGTAGGACCTTCCATGTGCAGTTTCATGAGGACAAACAGACACGCTGCGATCGGCTCAACAGTTTGTTAAAATGTTCCATTTTGAGGAATTTGATAGGAATAGCCATTATTACATGTACCTAGAAAACCGCCGACAAGTATTTTAAAGACAACGTACGTAGATGTCTAGAATTTTTATTTGGCTCGAGTCTTCATCCTGTTTAAACTTCGTTAGTGAGCGAGACCCTGACGAGATTGTGCAAACACACATGCTCTCCTGAGCCTTCGCTGATCACATCTGTCATAAGTTCCAGCAGGGTCTTTACCAGGTCATATGGGGCTCCGCGCAAGTTGATTCCATGCTCGGGTCCGAGTTGTGTTCAAGAAAAGAGCACACGCATAGACTGATAGAATTGCCCTCCGTGTCGCACGCGGCTTGGACATATTGCCGAACTGGGAGATCCTTTAAAAGGGAGGGGAGAGTAGGGGTGTCAGTCTCATACATATTGAAGCCTTAAGTTTACGATAAAGTACCGTGAATAAAAATGAGATGATGACCACGTGTTGTGTGAGTTCTTGCAGGCATGTCGTTAAAAATATTAAATAAACGGTGGCTTTATTTTCCGCATTCGATGTCTCGGTGAGAAAAAAACAAACATGCGACTTGCACGATTTTCTCTGCATTTTGCACGAAACCGAGTGACCCCTTGTGTTGCAAACGTCCACGGCAATCACTATACATCAACTTATTTTATTCTCTCTCGCCTAAGTGATCGTCTCATTTCCGCAACTCTCTCTCTCTCTTCGGGGTTAGTATTTTAGAAGAAGAAAAAAACGAGCACGTGTCACATGTACAGCACACTATTGAGAATTGCTCTGCGTGTGTCATCGTGCATAATTCACGTACAATTAGCCGAATCGCGGCCTGAAGGTCAATGTTTGGTCAGTAATAAATAATGATCTCATCGATTTGGGCGGATACATAATCTCAATAGGGTTAGTCAAAGCAGTTTCGGAATCGTTGCAGGAACTTGTCCGTGCATCAAGTTCGTCATTGCTGGTGACCTTGAATAATGTATAACGTCGCGCGCTGGCATGCGAAATAGAACGTCACGTGCAAGATTACCCATCTAAGTAGAATGGAACCTTCCAAATGTCGCTACTGCTCACGCGCTGTAGAAGTATACCGAACACAGATGGGACACAAACAGATAAACGGACATCGGTTTTCTGCCGAAAATAACGTGTGTTCGTAATTTTAGAAATTCATTTTTCCGAAAAAGGGCAGTGTTCGATTTTTTAGGATGTTTTAAAAATTATTTTGGGCGATAATTTTAGGTGTTCGTAATTTTAGAGTGTTCGAAATTTTAGAACATTTACCGTAACTCTTTTCTTGCTAGTGGCAACTTTTGTCATCTGCTTATAATCTTTGCAAACAGTTTGGACCCAGATCAGGACTGACATTATGTCAGTCCTGATCTGGACCTAAACCATTTGACACCCTGATTGTGTTCTTATAAGAGTTTTTTGAAAAAGTTGATTTTTTAAAAAAAAGTCAGCAGACCACAACAAAAGCATGAAAATTACCCAGCATGCAAAGAGTTAAGGCCAAAAATAAAACATTCTTTGTTTCCTTAAAGCTATACAGTGTAAGTTAGAGTAACTATGTAAATCAGTTCTCACAGATGAATTTGTTACTAGGAAGAGGTTAAAACTTATTTACAGTAATGCTGATGATAAAATACATGTAGAGACCTGTGCTTAGAAGTTATGCAGTAAAATAATTTAGAAAAAACATGAATTTGCAAGCCACATTTCCCACCACAATTGCATATTTTACGCAATAAAAATATGATGTTCAAAATTGGCTAATTACTGGTATCCGCTTAATGAGTGTAGAACTTTCACTATTCTTGCATAAACATCTATTCATATAGATGTTTTAACCCATTGTCAAATGAGCAAAATTCCACGTCCAATCAGGAGATTAATGAGTTGTTTGAAAATGGGTTTGAACTTGAAAATACTTAAAATGAGCCCTGAGTTATTTACATGACGTTATATAAAGAAAGTGTTGTAGACCAGACTGATCATTTTGCCGATGCCTTTGTTTGCAAAAGTGTTGTGTATGGCTATGACATTGTGACGATGTTACGGCATTAGAAAGCTTACAACTGACGCCATTTTGCTTAGAGAAATCCAGTGTAAGATTAGCATAATTCAGTTGAATTTTAGATGGAAAACGGTAAATTCTAGCACACCTCGCCTATAGAGCCAATGTTAAAAAAACGTGATGCATCAAACAATAATTCACAGTTTTGAAAGCGGGAGGATGATGCCCGCTAGCTGACGTCATTTGTTCCTGCAAAAGGGACCCAGTTAGTGTTAATGCAATGAGTCCCTTGGGAGATGTTTATCTGTCTCATGTTAAAACATCTTCCTCGGGGCCCGGCAAATGTTAAAGCGAGAAAAAACATGTGATCCCTATATACATGTTTTCTATACAATGGATATTCAGACACACTTTACCAATACATTCAAGGATGGGCTGACAATGCATTAAAAATCAAAATGCATGTGATCATCCTATTTTGCTGCTACACTTGAGGGAATGCAGAATCACACAGGTTTCATATTTTGTACATTTCTAAGGCCAAAAAAAGAAAATGTCTTGTTTCCGGTTACCCTACCGACCCTAATATTTTGGGGCCTACTCTAACTTTTTTGAAGACTTTGAGGATATTAAGGTCTATTTTTAGTCTGTTTTTAAGGAATTTCATACTTTTTCCAGACAAATTTTTTTTTTTTTTTTTAAAAAGTTTGACTACCTACCTGCCCTAAAAATTTTGGACATGTAACTGGAAACAAGGCATATTTTTCTTTTGGCCTAATGGTGGTATTCCTGAAACAGTCCTTTAAAACGTTATTTTGAAAAAAGAAAAGCGGACAACAAAACACATGAAAAACTATTATGCTTTAACGTTGATCTACATGTATAGCAGCATTAACATAAAATGGTTGCAGGACAACTCGGCCCAAAACCAACTCGGCCCACATAAAAATCGGCCCATGCCAACTTGGCCCAAGATTCAAAACTTGGCCCAATTTAAGTTTTATAATTAGACCACTCGTCCCACATTTAAGAGGGATGAAAGTATGTGTGTTTCATTATTACCTGAAACATACACACACACGCATGCGCATGCATGCACACATACATACGTATGTACAGACAGACACATGCATGTTCATGCACAGACAGACGGATAAACAACAGTATAGACGGGCAAACTAAAAGCATGTACAGACAGACAGACAAACCGATTAATAGAATCATACATACTCATGTACAAAGATAGAAACATACATATGCATGCATGTCAAGGTATACATGGGTGTGTACAAATAGACTGGCTTATAGACATACATGTACATGTATGCTAATGTACAGACATACTGGTTAAATCATACATGAGCATACAAGTCGTCTGTACTGCAAAAAAATATATGAGAGTCTGGATGGGAGGGGGGTCTGGTATTCACTATAGACGAGTACAAACACTAAGTCACAAATCAATATCATCCGGAACACTACGGTCTTTATCCGAAAGCTGGTTAATACTCTGGTTGGCAGTAAACTGTTGTTTACCTGTATTGGACACATAAACATCACATCTTTTAAAGCGATTTAAAACAAATGTATTTACATAAAAAATAATTCCAACGACTGGTTCCCATTGTTTGATCATTGACCTATCAAATGATGTGTTTTTTTCCACATATTTTATCGTCAATTAACAAAAATTTCGGAGATTGAAAATGCCGTCATCGTACCAAAACACCGGAGCGGGGGCCCCGTCAAAAAAACAAATAAAAACTAATAAAATTAATTATCTTTTCGCAAAATAATTATTGCAAATCAATGGCCGATATTTATAATACAATTCAAATCAAAACCTAGAGCTAAAATATCGTTCAAGATGTTTTCTTCTCACAAAAATGTTGGCTCAGGTCAATGGACATTGCACTGAGCGGAAGGTTTTTTGCCCACCAAAATAAAAAGTCACGTGGTCAAAATTGTTATCACGTGGTCAATACGCCAGGATGAAAACAATAACATTGGACTGGTCTATTCATTAAAAATTTAGCCCATTTTTCACTTCATTAAAATTTAGGGTTATTCATTAAAATAAGACCAATTATTCATTAACAGTAAGAAAGGTGGCAAAGAAATCTGATTATTCACTATTCATTAATTTTTTCTTCAAATTATTATAAAAAATAGGATTTTTCATTAAATTTGGCCCTCATTATTCACTATTTTTTTTGGCTCACTATTCATTATAAAAAAAGGCCATTGTTCACTAATCATTATACCCCATCCAGACCCTCATATATGGGCCTAGTTGTCTTATGAATTTGGGCCGAGTTGTCTTATGAATTTGGGCTGAGTTGTCTCATAAACTTTGGCCGAGTTGTCTTCAGCCGAGTTTTAAGTGGGCTGAGTTGGCATGGGATGAGTTGGTTACGGGCCGAGCTGTCTATAATTCCATTAAATATACCCTATCAAAACGGGTCTTCCTATTTACCGACAACAACCGTCAACAACCGACAACAAACTGACAACTACCGACAACAAGCTTTTTAAGAGACATTTCCAGATTAAACGAGATTTTTTTGCTAGTAGGCTATGCCCTTGAAACGTTTATATAAAGGTTAGGCAATAGGAAAGATTTGACCCTTAAGGTTTTCATAATATGTTCTTTATAGCAGTTTTATATATGTCTGATATAAAATGTAGCAAAAATGCCTTAACTGTTAAAGCAAAAGTTCAAAAGATGAAATTATTTATTAACCAGTCAAACTCAATCATAATCAAAGCCGTGTCAGGTAAGCATAAAATTGGCTTGGGCATCCTCAATCAGAGCGAAACAAAAAACGATTGGCCTTTGATCATTAAAACCTGCTACTGGTATTTAATTTGATTGCAACAACTGTTAACGATTCTAACATACAATATGAATTATTTTGACGTATAGAATTTATTCCTGGGCAGTCATTGATTGATTTATTTATTTATTTTTTTTTTTTAATTCTCCCTAATATTTACACACTCGGCGTTTTATTAAACATGCGCGTATTTTATTAGTTAACCATACTAAACGCACATGCGTTCTGCAAAGGCTCAGGATGCAATGTCTTTGTCAGAGCATTCCTTATAGCATAGTTAAAGTGTTGATTTATATACAGGCCTAGGCATCTACCACCACTGAGTAGCTGCACATGCGCGACAATAGACCAATGTAATTTTTTGACTTAAAAATAAAACCCTCGTGATCTATTTGTATAAAATGTATAAATGCATGTACAATCATAAACTGTAAATTATACATCATGTACGATGTTAATACATATCAATATGATCACTATACTGGGATAATCAGTTTTCGCCAACGTAAGCAGATATGGCTCTGAGGATAGCAAAACAAAATACAAACTGACCAGAAAATGATTTTATCATAAAATTTCAACCTTTTATAATAATGTGTGATACCTTAGACCATCAAAATATGTTATTTAATTTTCAAAAACTTTGATTTGTTTGTGAACCCGTTTTTCCGCCATCTTGAAAATAGTAATCTAAGTTCGACAACTCTTGTTGACCTGAAAAAAGAGGCCTCATAAAGGGTTGGATAGATAAAAAATCAATAGGTGTTATGAGACAAACCATTTTTTTCTTTCAATGAACAAAAATTATTGTCAATCTTTTATGATTCAATTTATTGTAATCAAAAATATTTCAGTCACGTTTTTTTTCAATATTCAATTCAAATTCAGATTGATTAGAACCCCTAGGTTCATTGGGGTGCTACCACACAGACAGTAAATGGACAAGTAGACATAAAATATTTCTTTTATGTACTTTAGAGATACATCAAGCCATTGCAGGTGAAAAAATTATATTAAAAAATCATTTTTAGATATATGGTCCATACAGCTGCTTATTAGCCAGACCATTGTTTCTGAGTCTTAACATTAATAAGAACCCCCTTATGATAAAATCAATGATTTCCCCACTTGGGGCCCCAATACATCACTGAGTTTTCTTACCTCCATCGTGAGGATGTCAACAGAAATGAAGATGGAGGTAGCGATGTTTTTACCGAATAAAACATATCAGGATCATATTTTAAAGATTTGGATTAAAAAGAATTAGTGAAAATGGCGGGAAAACATTGATGCTGCAAAGTGACCATTATTTTACCACTCAGATAAGCATTTTCTAACTGCTTAACAATTTAACAGACAGCTTTTCTTCTGCCCTTGGATATCCCCTTTTCAGAATGAGCCTGTGACTTCACACAAGTGGAAAAACGGTGGGAATGTTCAATTGGCGAAATTACATTCTTGGCGAAATAAGCTTACTCCACTATATATGAATAAAATATTAAGCCAGACAACACCTGCTCTCTGTTGATCTGGGTCTTTGACGGTTGTTGTTGGTGATTATAGGTTTGTTGTCGGTTGTTGAGGGTTGTTGTCGGTTGTGAACAGTTGTTGTCAGTTGTTGTCGGTAAATAGGAAGACCGATCAAAACATCATTTCTAACTGTCATACATTAGTACCAGACACTAAAACAAGCTTTTTCTTTGTTAGAATCCCATATTTCTACGAAAATTCTCATTTGAATAATGGCGACGTTTTATGGGGACGTTTTGAAGACATATTTTTTCATGTCTACAGTCTGAGGACGTTTTGACCAATTCGGGATCGTTTTAATTAGGGGGCGTTTCGACTAGGGGACGTTTTGACTTGCACCCATACCAGGGCTCTGAAAAGTGAAAGAGTCATTATCCCCGCCCATCCCCGTAGGAAGGGGGAGCAATAGATACAAATGACTGGTACATAATAGCTGGATAGTAGCTAGATAAATACATGTAGATTCTTCAATCTTGTTCCACCAGCCGGGAACCAATGCAAAAGTGAACATTTTTTTCTCTTTATCTTTCTGAATCTATTAACCACGGATCTATACTTCAAGGCCACTCCAGATGAAGCTCTAATCTTAAGACGCAATGGCTATTTAAAGAGTAATAGTATAATGCACCTGTATTGTTATACAAAAAGCATAAGTTCATAAATCGCTCTGAAAACTAAAAACATCAACATTACGGATGACATTCGCTAATTTCGGTATAGGCTATTATCGAAATCAACTTCAATTCGCGAAATCGGGTGCCGCTGAGTTCTGCACCTAGAGAAAGCTTAGTTAAAAGAAAGCACCAAGTGGATATACATGTAGCCAGCGTAATATTGGCAGAAGAATCTACAACAACAAAAACAGCACTTTTCATCGGTCGGGTATGAAAGCCATGACCGCGCCGCGCCGGGAGGCGCGGCCGCGCCGAAAATTGCCGCGCCAGAAATATATTTTTCCCTTCTCGAAGCACAAAGAGGTATAATTCCAATTTTTTTTCGCTATATCACCTGCAAATAGTATTATTAACAATTGCCAATAAAAAAATATTAGTTTTCCCGAAATTATGATTTTATAAGCAATTTGACATGTGCCAGGGGTATGAAAGACCCTGCCGCGCCGTGCCGTGCCACTTAAGTTAATGGCAGTTTACTGTTAGTTTTTTAACAGTCGATAATTGGAATATATGTCTGGGTTTTTTTATACTAGAAATGTGGGGAAGGGTGATTCTAAGTGGGTGTTTTGGGCATACAATGCAATATAATTGAATATAATAATAACAATAATAATAATAATAATAACGCACATACTCGATAGGCCCTTTTTCATGGGTTGTTACAGCTGGACAATTAACCGGTCAGTTTAACTTGTTCACGGTCCCCTTGCATCAGACTATAATGAAAGGGTCATCATTAAATGATTAATTAAGAAACCTGTATATTCCTGACTTTGATCAAGAATATAAGAACCAAACAAACTAATTAAAGGTGTACGCATGCCTACCTACATGTTATTGTTAAGGTTTAATATGGACCCGAGTCGCTACCAATTAGCGCATCCCAATGTAGGGAGGGTTCCTATTAAACTTGTATTTTTTTTTTCATTTTTCGTACCTACATGTTATTGTTAAGGTTTAATATGGACCCGAGTCGCTACCGATTAGCGCATCCCAATGTAGGGAGAGTCTATATTAAACCTTTTCAACAAAATGTATACTAAAGGTTATTGTGAAGGTTTCATATGAACCTCAGCCACTACCGATTATCGCATCCCGGTGCAGGGAAGGTTCCTATTAAACTTGTATACATGTTATTGAGAAGGTTTAATATGGACCCAAGCCGCAGCGAATTTGCGCATCTCAATGTAGGGAGGGTCTATATTAATAATTATCAACAATATGTTGTTTTTCTGTTATTCCCGCTTTGTATACAAACAGTATCTAAATTATTCGACCATTCTTCGATCCAGATATTTATCTTTATGTTCCATTATAACAGAAGTTGAAGAACATTGAAATTCGTGTTCTATGTTTCCTTTTTAAATGATATATAAGTTGTTAAAAAAATCTACTAAAATATGCTGGCTATGAAGGATGGGCATGTGACGAGGTTGTTTTTTTTTTGTAATTGTTTTTACCGTATTCGACTTAATACGCGCAAATGGTTTATTTTAACTTATAATCGCATGTTTGAAATTATTAAAGTATCCACTATTTGGCAGTTTTGATCTTGATGATCTGAAGCCAATTAATCTGCTCATCTACATCTTTCATATAGAAGCATTTATGTCATTGTGCGCCTCTTAAGTCAAATACACTTTACGTATTATATGGGCCTCAACCAGAGATAATCCTCTTTCTAGTGTCGAGGCCCAAATATAATACACAACATATATAACCAAGACGAGATGTTAGACTTCCGAAAATTTGCCATATGCGATCGGTAAAGGCTCAGATCAAACTGTGCATACACATATACATATAAACTTTGAGCGGGCCCGGGGGTTTTATAACTTTTTTCATGCTCAACTAAGCTGAGCACAAAATTTTAACCGCTCACAAAAACTAAAATATGGATAAATGAAGAAGTTTATTGCTTTGAGTCTCACAGATGTTATATTTATCATGCTAATAAATGTTAAAATGCCAACAATTGCTGGCATTTTAACATTTATGAGCAGGATAAATTTCGTGCTGAGTTGTGTATGCAAAAACTTTTAGAACCTAGGGGCCAGGTCCTTTGTACGTTGCCTGACCAATTTCTAAAGGCAAAAATACGAGCATCTCAACGCAACAGGAGTCTGCACAGACTTATTTGAATAAACCATGGTCGGAATGTCATTTTTAAAAATCTCACATTGAGCTCATATTGTACACCTAACTCACGTGTGGCTCCTAAATGGGGTAGCCTCCAAGTGGCAGGTGCTGGACATCAAACAAAAATGATTTTATGACACTATCCCATTTAACATATAAGAGGGCCACCATCTGCCCGCCGCGAAACGACAGTCGAATGACGTTTCGCTAGTGGGTCGAGGATAAATAAAGAAAACGCTGTAACAGGGATTTGGTCTTTGGTAAATCATTTTTCTTTGATGACTAATTGCCCCACAGGTAAGTTTTAGTCCCATCCATTCAGAGTTAGAAACTTATAAACTTATACATGACTTTATATTTTGAATGCATCTCACAAAGCTTCTGTTACATTAAATCATTCTAATAGTAATTAAATTATAATGCAGTGTGTCAAATGAAAACAAAGTGTAATCACAACTGGTGTCAAATCAATATAGACCGCTCAACATAAAAGGAGCCTATAGAGTGTTTTGGTGTCTGTTTTGCCGTTTTTATTAATTAAAACATTATTTCCCAAAGCAGGAAAAGAAAAATAAGGACCATTATTCGTTCATATCCTCATTTCTACTTAAAAAAACATGATACTCGGGTCAGGTAATTTTCAGAAAACTGGGAAATACTACCTAATGCAAGTGGCACGGCACGGCGCGGCAGGGTCTTTCATACCCCTGGCACATGTCAAATTGCTTATAAAATCATAATTTCGGGAAAACTAGTAATTTTTATTATTGGCAATTGTTAATAATACTATTTGCAGTTGATATAGCGAAAAAAAATGGAATTATACCTCTTTGTGCTTCGAGAAGGGAAAAATATATTTCTGGCGCGGCAATTTTCGGCGCGGCCGCGCCTCCTGGCGCGGCGCGGTCATGGCTTTCATACCCGACCCTTTTCATCTGGATCTTATGTTGAATATTATAAGAATCCAACTTGAGTGTGAGGGTAGGATAGAAAAGACTGTCCCAAGGATCACCGCTTGGCATCACGAGGCGGAATTTTCTATCCTACCCTCTCATGAATAATGGATTCTTTTTCTTGCTCCCCACGGTTTTTATTTACCAAGTGTCCCAGAGTCCGGTACCAGACCAATAGACTAGCAGTCTCGGAGGGTTTCTAGTTAACTCGTACCTAAGTCAACTCGTACCTAAGTCAACTCGTACCCATTTTTGGTCAACTCGTACCTGACCTTTGGTCAACTCGTACCTACCCCAAGTTAACTCGTACCTGAGTCAAAAAACGGGGAAGGGTAGAGCATGATAGACGGAGAGATGGTAAGTCTAGGTTCTAACAAGCCTTTTCAAACACTAAAACATCACAATTTACGTTAGGTTTGGGCCAGCCTGTTCAAAGATCCCAAATCTTATGCCTAAGGGGCGGCGTTCTGGGAGCTTGTTCAATCATACATAATCATCTCAATTCAGTATTTGCAATCGGGTGAGGTTCAGGCCAGCCGTGGTAAGTTCCCTTACCTTGTCCCTATGGGTGACCCGGTCGATGTTCGGAATAGCCTGCTTTTTAAAAACGACCAAATCAACACAGTTTTGCTATCTGCAATAAGGAGAGATTGGGGCCAGCCTGTTCCAGTATTAAATAAAAAACTATGAGGCTGCGATTAGGGGAGTTTGGGATCTGTCTGTTCCAATAATAGACCTTTATATATATAATGACGGCTCCGCAGGGTCTTCGCTGCCCGGCTTCGATGCTCGTATACACAGTTTTGAATTTCGGGAATAGGTCTGTTATGATAACACACAGTGTGTTTTTTTTGTGTGTTTTTTTTCAACTAGCAGGTATTTTCAGTGACCTATTAATATAGGTCACTGGTATTTTGAACTACTCATTTCAAAATAAGTCAGCAGACGACAAATCAAAATGCAAATTTGGAGTCATTTAAGTAGCAAGTAGCGAAGGCTCAGATGAGACATCACGATGAGAGACTCACCTGGACTTTCTAAATAAAACAACCAAACCCTCTGACGTGAGCTGGATTTATTTTTAAAATGTTTTAATCAGTTATAATCCAGAAAGATTTCAGTTTATTACATTGCAATTCCGAATTTTCTTTAATAAGACTGTGCTGTTTTCTTAATTATTGAAGTTTTACACTGTCAGACAATGTTTATTTCTTATTTCAGCTTAATTAATTCATCACTGATTAGGTACCAAATACTGTTTTTCAACCCCACGTGGCTGTAAAGCGGCTTTATGTACACAAAGCCCGCGCCACGAGAAAACATATATTCAGGGGTAAGCTACCCTATAAGGACACATCCAGCGTGCTCAGTTACAAAGACTAGGTTTCAATTGAAATAATGCGCATAGCAAGTTTAGCTATTAAAGTTTTAGAGATTGAATAACAAATGCGCTGATCAGACTGCTTGGATGCTCTGGTCGGTCTATCTCATCGAGTCTGTACCTTTGTTGTTTGCATGCAACAAAACCAGATTTTATGATTTTCGATGGGACCAGTACTAGTGCTATTGACGATGATAAGCTTGCAATGTGCTATCCCTGTAAATTAACACTAAAAGAGGTGGCTGCGTAGTTGCCACCCGTTTTGGATGTTCATTTAGCTACACTTTCGTACTAAGACGACGCTACCAAAGGCTAACAATTAACAAGTGATAGTTGTTTAACAGTTATCCCTGTTATTACAAAACAGCTCATACGTTAAATACGTAAAGGGCTGCCACCAAATTGGGTGTTACGTTACACTTATTTCTTTTACATTACAATGAAGAGCCTAGCTATTTCTTCATCTACTGTAATTTGCAAGAGCGAGCATCACCTGGGCAGTATACTGTATTTACCCATTTGTAATTGAACGCTCCTTTTGAGTGCAAAATTCGCCTAAGTCGTAACGAAACTTATCAATTTGCCTTTTTCATGATTAACGTACTTAGACAACGGCATAAAACTCTTTCAAATTCTATTATAAATAAACTAAGGTACGAGTTGACTTAGGTACGAGTTGACCAAGGTACGAGTTGACCAAAAATGGGTACGAGTTGACTAAGGTACGAGTTGACTTAGGTACGAGTTGACCAGTACCCGTCTCGGAGTCTGGTACCAGACACCTAGACTCAGAGGCTCCAGGTTCCAATACCTGCACCCAGAGCATTGTCTCTGAGGAATGGCTCGGGGTCCGGTAGTATGTACAAAAATCACAGAATAGCATTGGTTGTTACCTGAAGTAATAATAAAGCATTAAAACCTCAAGTTGAAATTTAAGTACATGATACAGACGTCATATTCCCGGCAAATGTCACGAGTCGTCACAACATGCAAACTGGGCAATATTAAATGTAGTCCATTTTACTGCGTTGTGACATCTCCGTATAATTGAACTGCAAATAAATCTCTATTATTTTCAATAGCAGTCACGCCTCGAAGCTTTTCAAACCATTATAATTTCTTGTCTGCAGTGTGCAAACAACTATTGTCTTATTTTATAATCCATGCAAAAACACATTTACATTATTAATGGGCCTTGATGCGAGAAAACCTGTTCTCTCTCTCTCTCTCTCTCTCTCTCTCTCTCTCTCTCTCTCTCTCTCTCTCTCTCTCTCTCTCTCTCTCTCAGTCAACATATTTTCAGTTATGCCGGGATGGATCTTCCTGTACCAATCTTACAGGAAGGATTAATCTTGCCCAAGGACACAACGCAGTGACGCTTGTGAGGCTCAAACTCGCAACTCCTCAATCTGGAGTCAAGCGCCACTGGACTCTGTGTGTGCGTGCGTGCCTGCGCTCGTGTGTGTGTGTGTGTGTGTGTGTGTGTGTGTGTGTGTGTGTGTGTGTGTGTGTGTGTGTGTGTTAAAGAACCTAGCAGACTAGATTCGATATAGGGTATTTCCCATGGGGTAGATGGAGGCAGGTATCTCAATATTTACCAGCATATACTGTTACCCCCAAACCCCCTCCAATAATTAAATAGAAATATGAACAAATTAAGCAACATAAGCACACATATTGATCTATATCAGGGACACCCAGAAAAAATCTTTAAAAATTTCACATCCTAAAAAATAATCCTATTCTGTAACAACATAAAATACATCGAAATGGAAATAATGACCCCAACAAAAAATCGTCCGCTTTCGTCGTCTGCTGTTATGTTTTGAAGCATCTTGATCCACATCAGTCTGATTCAGTTGGCGCAATCTGCTCTGGGATCTCACGGTTTTCTCTAAACTAACATTATACGTTAATGTTAACAACACGTGCAGCAGGCGTCTGATTCAGACAGTATTTTCGGACGCAGTTCTCTTTTTAGGGGTAAAGCAAATGCAAATGTCTAAGTGTAATACTCTCCTTTTGCAGAGGCTAGCTAACTCTATGTCTTCCGTTGACAAATTGATTGTAGGCGCTGATATGCGAGCGTAGAAGTTTTAAGTGCTGAAACGTGTTCATCAAATGTTTGAGTTTGTTCTCGTATTAAGGATATCGCGTAAGGGGTTACCAATTCTGTACGTCGAAACCATTAATTATCCCTGAGCGCGGTGGCTTAATGGTACAGTCGAGGGGTTGCAGGTTCGAGCCTCACAAGAGGCACTGTGATGTGTCCTTGAGCAAGACACTTTATCCTCTGCTTAATATTGGTTCAACCCAGGAAGACCCATCCCGACATGACTGAAAAAATGTTAACTGGGACGTATAGAATCAAATCAAATGTTCCTCTTGCTCAGCTGCAGTGAAATCGCATTGGTGAATGTTTGTATAAATCATTGACCGGCGCAAGAAAGTCTGTCTTTCGGGGTATCAACCTGGTCTGACGTGAACATGCCCGTGTGCTGATCAGCCCCTTATGTTGCATGAGAGAGTGAGTGAGTTTGTGTTTAACGTACTGTCAACATATGAGGTAATATGGACACGGTGCCAGGGTTAAGAGTCTCATCTAACAGACTGGATGAGTTGGGAATCAAACTCAGAACCCCTGGGTACAAGACGAGTGGTTTATCCACTACACCACGACGGCTCCTCTTATTTTGCGTAATTTATTGTTGTCTGTAATGCCTAGACAGCAGAATTTATTTTGTTTCTATAAATTTTAAGACTCGCAAAAATAGTAAGTGAGTATGATCAGGAAATACCAAAATCACAAACCGCATACAACCCGTGTGTAACGTTTTGTATAGCATCAGTGCTATTGCTTTACCTATGACCTTATGTATTTACATACTGCATGCTTCAGTAACGCGCTTCTCTTGTTGTTGCCAGTTCTTATTTAGGTACTCATTAAAGTAGATTTATGTATACAACACGCTGTGTTGAGTTCTTTATTGAGCTTTACTAATACATTCTAAGACAGTACCACAAGAAACGAAACATGGTGTCAGAAGTGGGATTTAATAAACATTTTGAAAACAGTTCGATCTAGAAATTTGGAATTTATATGAACAAATTGTGACAATGGAATTAGCAGGAATAACACCACCGTCGATGCGATGGGACGATACAAACTTGCCTGAGCAGTGGGAGAAATTTATGAGACACTCTGCGTTAATGTTTTCTGGACCTCTAAAAGCTAAAACAGAGGAAGAAAAAGTGTCATATTTGTTACTATGGGTTGGCGACAAAGGGAGAGATATTCGTCATACCTGGACTGACATAACGGCAGACGACGCCAAGAAACTTGAAACGTTTTATGAACGCTTTAAGAAGCACGTCAGACCGACGTTAAACCCTATATTTGCTCGTTACCAGTTTATACGAAATACAGGGAAGTGAAGCCATTGATTCGTTTGTCACGAGATTACGATTGAAGTCGAGAGATTGTGACTATCATGATCCTGAAGAAATGATACAGGACAGAATTGTGTTTGGGACTAATTCACCCAAAATACGTGAGAAACTCATTAACGTTGGAAGAGACTTAACGTTACAAAAAGCTATTCAGATTGGGCAAAATTACGAATACGCCCAGGAGCAGATGAAGCAGATGACACCTAATGACGTTCACATGGTCAAACCGAAGACCAAGAGACGAGTCAAACGTTCGAACCGTTCTGGTACTACGATGGGTCAGCGACAATCGTATGGGGCCACGGGTTACACACCACAGGGCTACAACCACAGACGGCGACGAACAAGACGAGACGTGAACAGGACGCTAAGTGCAAGAACTGTGGATATGACGCTCATAAGTCAAATGAAGTGTGTCCAGCCAAAGGACAAATTTGCAAAAAGTGCAATTAACTTAATCATTTTCAACGCGTGTGTAGATCAAAATCAGTGCATGAAATGAACAGTGACCAATTTCAGTCTGAGGATTCAGATTTGGATTCGGATTTTTATGTTGATACGTTAAATAAATCTTTTTCTCATTACGATCAAGCTTTTGCCACAGTAAACATTGGTCCAAAGATAACGCCCATTAAGTTTAAAATTGACACAGGTTCACAAGTAAACATCATTCCGTTGAGCACTTTTCGTGAATTAAATATCAAGCACTCGCTCTTACCTCCTGAAACTCAGCTTTCTTCATATACGGGTAACCCTTTAAATGTCAGAGGCACAATTAATCTGAATTGTCGGTATAAGGCCAAGCAAATTGAAACGTTGTTTTACGTTGTAGAAACAAGTAGAACTCCGTTGATGAGCCTTAAAACTTCACTTGATTTAAGTCTGATACAACTCATTTACTCGGTTGACAATCCCGGTGGTTCAAATGAGATTTGTACCAAAGAGCAAATTATGCGCGAATATCCAGACCTATTCAAAGGCGTGGGTCTGATCCCTGGTGATGTAGAGTTGCATTTGAAGCCAGATGCAGTTCCAGTAATAAATGCACCCAGGCGAATCCCTGTTGCGTTACGTGAAAGATTTAGGACTGAACTTACGCGTATGGAAAAGGCAGGCATCGTTGCTAAAGTTACATGTCCGACAGATTGGGTCAATTCTTTTGTTATTGTCGAAAAACCCAAGACAAAAAGTCTCAGAATATGCTTAGACCCAAAAGCATTGAATGACGCGATCCGCAGGCTGCATTACCCTATGCGAACGTTCGATGAAGTACTGTCAGAGCTGTCAGAAGCTGCCTACTTCTCAGTTCTCGATGCCACTAGCGGTTATTGGAGCTTGAAGATAAGTCTTCATATCTGACCACATTTAACACACCATTTGGAAGATATCGCTATTTGCGCGTCCCATTTGGTCTCAACTGCTCTCAGGATGTTTTTCAGCGAAAAATAGACGAGACGTTTGAAGGCATGGCTGGTGTCACAGCAATCGTGGACGATATACTTGTATTCGGTAAAACAAGGGCTGAACATGACCAAAACTTGCGTAAAGTCTTGACACATGCTCACGAACGAGGGATTAAGCTGAACGCGGATAAGCTGAAAATTGGAGTTACAGAAGTTCGCTATTTTGGCAATATTCTGACCCAAAATAGTTTGAAAATTGATGACAAAAAACTCTCTGCCATTAGACAAATGGATGCTCCAAAGGACAGATCAGAGCTAGAGACGATTTTAGGTATGGTGATGTATCTTACACGTTTTGCACCAAACTTAGCTACCTTGACTGCTCCACTTAGAAACTTGCTTAAGAAGGACGTTGAATTTGTTTGGAATGAATCTCATGACGAGGCTTTCCAAAAAATCAAAGACATACTGACGGACAGTCCTGTATTAGCGTACTTTAACCCAAAGCTTGACATTACGCTGCAGGTTGACGCGTCCAAACACGGACTTGACGCGACGTTACTACAAGACGGTAGACCAGTCTCATATGCATCCAAAACGTTGACACAAACCGAGATAGGTTATGCGCAGATAGAGAAAGAAATGTTGGGAATTCTCTTCGGAGCAAAGAGATTTCACGAGTATATATACGGTAGACGCGTGACAGTGGAATCTGATGCGAAGCCACTTTCATCTATTGCTAAGAAACCTCTCAGTAGTGCACCTTTAAGGTTACAACGCATACTGTTACAGCTTCAAAGATATGATCTTGACATTAAGCATGTTAGTGGTCGTGACATACCTTTAGCAGACACCCTTAGCAGAAAATTTCTACCTGATACTTATCCTGAATTGTCAGAAGGCTTAGACTTACACGTTCATACAGTTTTCTCGACAATATCCGTTTCTGACCGAAAGCTTGAACAGGTTAGACAAGCAACGCGAAACGATGTTCAATTCCAAACTTTAAAGCGTACAATTCTTGACGGATGGCCTGAGACAAGAAAAATGTGTTCACCATCAATCTTAGAGTATTGGAATCACAGGGACGAATTATCAGTAGCAGACGACATAATCATTAGAGCACAGAAGATAGTAATACCTATTTCGCTTCGACTCGACATGACACAGGCTGTGCATGAATCACACATGGGTGTGGAGAAAAGTCTGCAGCGTGCTAAAGATATAATGTTTTGGCCACGCATGACAAGTGACATAACAGACTTTGTGTTGAAATGCGACATTTGTCTTCAATACAGAGCATCAAACACTAAACAACCTTTGCAATCACACCAAATTCCGGACAGACCTTGGCAGGTTGCAGGGACAGACGTTTTTACATTTGACAACAAAGACTACTTGGTTACGGTAGACTATTTTAGCAGATATTTTGAGGTAGATTTACTTCCTACTACGACAAGTATCTCAATCATACGAAAGCTAAAGACCATACTCGCTCGACATGGCATCGTTGAAAAGCTCGTATGCGATAACGCTAGTTATTACACGTCTGAAGCTTTCAATTCCTTTGCACAGGAATGGAATTTTCGAGTTGTATATAGTTCTCCACGTTTCCCTCTAAGTAATGGCCTTTCGGAGAAGACAGTTAGCATCGTAAAACGCATATTTAAGAAGGCTAGAGATAGCAAAAAGGATCCCTATCTTGCAATATTAGCATACCGCACAACGCCTCTGAAATCATGTGAATTGTCTCCATCAGAATTATGCATGTCGCGACGATTGAGATCCAATTTGCCATGCACAAACGAACGCTTAACACCACAGCCACTTAAATTGAATGATGTGCGAAAAAAGTTGTCAGCTAATCGTGAAAGGCAGAAGAAATTTCACGACAGATCTGCAAAACACTTATCTTCTTTGCAAAAAGGTGATAAAGTGCGTGTTCAAATATTTGACAAACTATGGAAGCCTGCATTTATAACAGACCAGCACAGCAACCGCTCATACATTTTGCAAACACATGATGGCAATGTTTACCGCAGAAATCGAAAATTCATTCACAAGTCAAAAGACCAAACTCGTGAGGACAGCGACCTCATGCCGCTCCTGAAATCTCAGGAAAAAAGTTGTGAATTGTCAGGAATGCCGACGAGTCAAGGGCACAGCGAAATAACAGAGCCTCCGCAATTAATTACTTCGCCAGAGATAAACCCCCCTTCGAAACTTGACTCTGACAGATATATTACTAGGTCTGGGAGGAAGGTCATTCCCAACAAATATTTAAGTGATCCAGTGTGGCATAAGTAATTTTGATAGTAATGAAAAAAGATAACAGAAGTGTAGAATTTGTTTCACACGTGTGTGGTGTAAACAGTTTTGACATTTCTCACTAGAAATTTATTTGTTTTGTACCCAGGCTGTAATTGACACTAAGAACAGTTAAAGATTAAAGAACTGTGATGCTGTGTTATAGATAAAAATGATCAGATTTTGTTTTCTGGAACATTACCGTAGTTTATCAGATACATGGACATTGGTTTAGAAATCAATGAGACAACAATACCGTAGTGGATTATATAAATGGACATTGGTTTAGAAATCAATGAGGACATCTTTTTAAACAAGGGGAATGTAACGTTTTGTATAGCATCAGTGTTATTGCTTTACCTATGACCTTATGTATTTACATACTGCATGCTTCAGTAACGCGCTTCTCTTGTTGTTGCCAGTTCTTATTTAGGTACTCATTAAAGTAGATGTATGTATACAACACGCTGTGTTGAGTTCTTTATTGAGCTTTACTAATACATTCTAAGACAGTACCACAAGAAACGAAACACCGTGGCACCATGAGGAAGAGCTGCTCAACCATCACGAGACACCAGGAAGACATATTAAGCAAAGCAACTAGCTCTCTCTTCCCCATCAAGATGACTGCAATACTAGAATGTAAATAAAGTAACGTACAACAAAACATAGAACAATTACAGACTCCCACAATGGGAGTAACAATAAACAAAAAGTCAACAACAACATGCAAGTCTGTGTAAATTTCTAGACTGGGTTGTGTTAACCTAATGGGGATTCCCGTGCACCGAAATAGATTTCTCGAGATGCGGCTTATATTAACCACACTACAGTCTATTTTCCCTACACACTACTCCGACAAACTGGCCATGGAACAGTCCAACTGATTATTCAGACGACGTTGTTCACAGAGTGCCTTTATATATTTCTGATGCCTGCCTATCCCCATCCCCACAAAGTGGGAAACGAAGGGTCTGGATCAGCGCAGGACTTGACCATTAATTGCAATGACTACAGTAAAATGATGTATCTTGTTCGTCTTTGAAAGTAGTGATTAAACTAACAAATAAAAAAATATAACGCAAACTTGCATTCTTGAAGGTATTTTTTAGGAATTGCAGAAGTGATAATCATATCTGGAGTTAATATGAAAAATTTTTTAAGCTAGTGTATCTGTAGCTGAGCATGCAGGTTTTAATATCGCTTTGGTGGACGCATGGAAGACAGATTTTCTTGTGCTTCGCAGCCCATTATCGAGCACATCCATCCATTAAATACTCGATCCAAATAAACTTTTCAATCAGTCCATATAGGTCAACAATTTAATAACTTTCTGTCTTTGAAACTCCAGAATGCCAATAGTATTAAATTAGTGCTATCACTGTGATCACTGGAGATAGCTCTGTGTCGTGTTGTTTATGTTGTAAAAAGACTGAAGATTTTTTTTCTAAATTTCCCACAGTTTGTTTGTCAGCATTTTCTGTTCTCAAAGTATGTAAGGGTGCAAAGATCAGGAATCAATACAATCAAGCACCACACCTGACCCAGGATACCAATGGGAAAGTGACAAACTCACAGTTAGACACCACAAACGAGCCTTGGAATGGTCAGTAAAATGTTTTACTGGAGGGCTTAAACCGGTTTAACGGCGCCAACCTCACCCTCAATTCAGATGTGGATTAAGACACATAGATATTTGGTTTGCATAAAAGACCCCTAACTTATCAATGCACCATCTCCTAAAACATATAAATCAAGATATAGCAAGAAGATAAAGCAAAGATAAGGACCCAACAGTTAATAAAACTGAATACCGGAGCAAAAGAAATCCAACAGGTAAACCCTGGTGGGCCCGACAAACAGCCAAAGCCTCAGGCCCCTACAATCAATCTCATGAATATATAAGTCTTTAAGTCAACCCTTTTTTATATATATTATTTATTTATTTTTTCATGGCGGAAATAGAAATAACCGTTCCAAGGCGGTGCTTCTTTTGTGGTTCATTTATGTTATTTCTGTCTTGTTTTGTTGTGCTTTCATGCACGTCTGTTTATTGATGACTTGTGATCACCTGCTGGGAAAGGGCTCTGACTATCTGTGAGTCATGAGCCCTTGTCTTTGTTTCATCATGATGTGTAAATTTGATTAGAATGTTTCTCCATGATGATACATTGCCTTAGTTAGATGGCCTCCATGCGAGCTGAACATTTCTTGTACTTCAACAACAGCAGAATCAAGGGCGAAGATTTGGTACCAGTAAAATGCATTTAAGCCCTCTCGTGGCTTAGGCTGCTGTCTGTTCTAAGGCGGTGGTTCTGTTGTTGTTGACTTTTTGTTTATTGTTACTCCCATTGTGGGAGTCTGTAATTGTTCTATGTTTTGTTGCACGTTGCTTTGTGTCTAGTATTGCAATCATCTTGATGGGGAAGAGAGAGCTGGTTGCTTTGCTTAATTTGTCTTCCTGGTGTCCCGTGATGGTTGAGCGGCTCTTCCTGGCGGTGCCACAGGGTTGTCTGCGGTTTGTAATTTTGGTGTTCCTGATCATACTCACTAACTATTTTTTAAGTGAAGCCCTTCGGGCTTCACTTACTTTGCACGAGACCTGAAGTATTCATGATTCCATGAACATTCTAAAATTGTATTCATTTCTTAAATGAACATTAATTGTTGTAAATACTACCGGACTCCGAGCCATTCCTTATAGGCGAGGCTCGGGGTCCGGTATTGGACTCTGAGACTCCTAGTCTATGGGTTCGGTACCCGACTCCGGGAAACTTCGATTTCACTATTTGAGATCGCTTCCGCTGACTAGTCATACCTATATCAGGGGAGGTAGCTCCAGTCCCCCAAAAACAAAACCGGAAACGAATATCAAACGTCGGGCGCCATTTTACCGTCCCATTGTTTACACCGAGTTGGAAATCTTGAATCGCTAACATCCTTCAATTTCTGACAATTGCATTGTAGTTTCGAATCCTTAAGTGAATACGGAAATTTCATTATGTCGATCGGTGTACCGATTAAAGTGCTTCATGAAGCAGAAGGTCATATTGTGACATGTGAAACCACAACGGGTGAAGTTTACAGAGGAAAGCTTGTAGAAGCTGAGGACAATATGAATTGTCAAATGGCAAACATAACTGTAACATACAGAGACGGTAGAGTGGCTCAGCTCGAGAACGTGTATATCCGAGGAAGCAAAATTCGTTTCATGATACTACCAGATATGTTGAAAAATGCACCCATGTTCAAACGTGTTATGGGCCGGGGTGGTGGTGGTGGAATGGGTGGCGGTGCAGGCAGAGGGAAATCTGCAATATTACGGGCACAAGGTAATAAATTGCACTGTTTAGCAGTTTTGAACATGTTCATGAAGGGGAGCGCAGTGGTAGAGACTCTTTCTTTCTATACTGCAACACCCCCTTGCGAGGATGACGTGACACGAGACCAAGGGGCCGCAGGTTTGAGCGCCCCTGTGTTGTGTCCTTGACAAAGAACATTAATCCTAGCTTAGTACTCGTACAACCCAGGAAGACCCATCCCTGTAATAACTGAAAGATTGTTGATGACGACAAAAAAGAAGTGCAAAACAATTAAATTACCCAGTAGGCAAGGAGTTAATGATCAACATGAATTCTCGGGACCGCCGTGACGTCACAGTCTTAGCGACACAGGTAAACAAATGTACCGCGGTGATGTGAACGGTGAATTTTAACATTACGGGTAACGGGAAAATGATGAAAAATGGGCCGTATTTATTCAAATTCACCGATTTCTTCATCAGTCTGCGCTTATTTCGAAGGGAAAACATTGCCTTTTGTCCCGCCACGATTATTTTGATTATAATAGCACCGATTTTTCACAAATTATTGAAAAAAAATCGGGTGTGGGTGGGGTGAACGGCCATCGGTTTGCGATCATTTAGACGTGAAAGAAATGAGTGTCACTAATATCTTAGGAGCTTCAACACATTAAAACAGTCTTTAAATTCCATATACCTTGAGATATTATCAAATTCCTGATAGATAAATGACTTTTTTTAAATCTAAATTCTGACACATCAAACCTCCAAGTTTGACACTCAACACCTTTAATTGGTACAATATGCAGCTTGTCATAAGCGCTAAGCTTTTCCAGAAAAGTCCCAAATAATAATTATTACATGGCATTCCAGCATAGATGAAACAACAATAGCTCAAGATTTGTATCAAGACAAGCGCGGATCCAGGAATTTTCGTCAGGGGGTGGGTTCCAGGTCCATCTGTCAAAAAATCCCTGACAACGTTTTTTTTAGTTCTTTTTAGTAGTACTCCACTTATTTTACAGAATGCCAATGAATTATATCAAAGAAAATTATAATTTTCCGAGGTTCCAGAGGGGCTCCAACATTTTTTCCAGGGGGGGGGGTCCAACTTTTTCTAGGGGGGGGGGGTCCTATTGCTTATTCCCTATTGAATCCCATACCTGTATATAACTTTCCAGGGGGGGTCTGGGCCCCTTGGCCCCCCCCCTCTGGATCAGTGCATACAATATTTTGCTGTGAAAAAAGTTAGCTATGAGAAAAAGTTATCAATTCTGACCCCCCCCCCCCCCCTCCCCTGGGTATTCCTAAATGTATACATGGTGTCTGGGAAAACAACCATAGTGGCCTGACCAGGATCCAAATTGTTTTTGAATTTTTTAATGGGAGCACAGTGGCTCAGTGGTAGAGTGCTTGATTCAAGACTGAAGGGCCAAGGGTTCGAGCCTCACTGGTGTCACTGTGTTGTGGTCCTTGAGCAAGACACATTTATCTTAGCTTAGAACTGGTTCAACACATGAAGGCCTGTCCCTATATAACTGAAAGATTGTTGATGGGACGTAAAGAATCAAATAAAAAAAAATGTTTTTCCAGGTTCTGACAATTTGGGTCAAGTCCATTGTATTTTACCTTTTTCATTAAAACTTTACCTGACATGTCATCTGCTGATAACCTTTGCAAACGGTTTGGACCCAGATCAGGCTCGACATTCTGTTTGACACTTTAGAAGTTATGACAAGTTGAAGCTGAACCGATGTATTTTAACTTTGCGTTAAACATTTACATTACTTTGTCATCTGCTGATAACCCTTTGCAAACAATTTTTACCTAGATCAGGCTCGACATTCTGTCAAGGCCTTATCAGGGTCCAGACTGTTTGACACTTTAAAGGTTATGACAAGCTGAAGTTGAACCAATATATTTTAACAATGCATTAAACATTTACATGACATTGTCATCTGCTGATAACCCTTTGCAAACAATTTGGACCCAGATCAGGCCGATATTCTGTCAAGGCCTTATCGGGGTACGGATAGTTTGACACTTTAAAGGTTATTGGTTGGTTGGTTTTGTTGCTTTACGTCCCAAGTCAACAGCTATGGTCATTGTGGGACGGTCAGTTCACCTAACCACACTTTTTCCAGAGCAGGCTTGAACAAGCGGTTAACCAGTAATTTGTGCACATACTTTCGCTTGTAACTGACAACAACCCTTCTTGAATGAATCAGCGGAAGGGAGGAGAATGACCGTAGAAATTATTTCATGATCAATCTCCACGAAAGTACGGGACCCGGCCGGGATCGAACTCGCGACCCCTGGATCTGCAGTCAGACACGCATCTGTAGCCGGACACCTTACCGACTGCGCTATGCGGCCCGGTAACTTTAAAGGTTATGACAAGCTGAAGTTGAACCGATATATTTTAACAATGCGTTAAACATTTACATGACATTGTCATCTGCTGATAACTCTTTGCAAACAGTTTGGACCCAGATCAGGACAGATATTCTGTCCAGGCCTTATCAGGGTCCAGACTGTTTGACACTCTAAAGGTTATGACAAGTTAAACAGATATATTTTGACTTTGTGTTAAACCTTTACCTGACATTGTCATCTGCTGATAACCCTTTGCAAACAATTTAGACCAAGATCAGGCTCGACATTCTGTCAAGACCTTATCAGGGTCCAGACTGTTTGACACTTTAAAGGTTTTGACAAGCTGAAGTTGAACCGATATATTTTAACAATGCATTAAACATTTACATGACATTGTCATCTGCTGATAACTCTTTGCAAACAGTTTGGACCCAGATTAGGACCGACATTCTGTCCAGGCCTTATCGGGGTCCATACGGTTTGACGCTTTAAAGGTTATGACAAGTTGAACAGATATATTTTGACTTTGCGTTAAACCTTTACTTGACATTGTCATCTGCTGATAACCTTTTCAAAATATTTGGACCCAGATCAGGCCTGACATTCTGACATCAAAAGTCCATACCCATAATGTACTCATTTTGCACTGAAAGTTCAGGTCAGGTCCTTTCAGTAACGAATATTCTCTTCTATCTGTCTGTCTGTCTATCTATCTATCTATCTATCTATCTATCTATCTATCTATCTATCTATCTATCTATCTATCTATCTATCTATCTATCTTTCTATCTATCTATCTATCTATCTATCTATCTATCTATCTATCTATCCATCCATCCATCCATCCATCCATCCATCCATCCATCCATCCATCTGCGACACCCTCATTGACTGAGTGTTTTGAGTTATTATTATTAATTGTCTATGCGTGATTAACATATCAGTACTTAAATGTTCGTTTGTTGTCTAACAGTCTTGTTGCTTACTGTTGACATAATAGTGCCAGCGGATTCCCATAAGTTACTCGTTACTAACGTGACTGCAAAGACCGATATTTCTAAGTGTTTGTCATTATTATTTGGGAAGCTAAAACTCTGTATTTTCTTGTCTTCCATCGTGTTATGCTTGTTGCAACCTACTGCAAACTACAATTTGGCCATTATTGAAGATTATCTTGCGGGAAACGCAAAAATCAAAATATCGATAAAAAAACAAAATGGCGTCGTTGTCATATTCGGCGAGCCTTGGCAACTGTTGCTAACCGGAAGTGCGGTCCCGAGAATACTGTAACAGCGTATTTTTTTTTTTTTTCAGCTGCAAGAGGGCGTGGTCGCGGTGGTGGTGGTCGTGGAGGAAGGGGAGGTGGCATGTTCCAACAAAGACGATAAACTTAAACATGGATGTTGCAAGACAAGAGACAAGCATACTTGTATATTGTGTAAAATGGAGTCGAAGAGCACTTTGTTTGGTCCATTGTGCCAGTGACTGACAGCTGTAGAGCATGCCTCCAGATAAGAATGCATAAATTTAAAATTTAATTTTCTTATTTCCCAACCGAAACATATATTGTGGGTACTCAAAAGAACCGCCTCTATGAGACGGTTCTTTTGAGCACACAAAACACATGTTTCATGTGATGATCAAGGAAATATTCACAATCTTAGGCTAAAAAATTGCTTATCTGGATGCATGCTTGTTGGGGATATCTTATGATCTCTGTGGTACACTCTGGATATTTCTGTCTGGTTCTTGATAGATTACACAGGAAAAAACCATGTATATTCTGAATAACAGAAGTAAAAGAAGCCATTCATTTGTCTGTCAGGGTTTAACCTATGGAGCATCAGTTCATGATAATTTGGTACTTATTTAATGTGCGTAGTCACTCAAAAGGGAGCCCAGTGTTAGAGGGTTCAAGCCTCTCTGGCGTCACTGTGTTGCGTCCATGAGCAAGACACATTAACCCTTGCTTAGTACTGGTTCAAGTTTCAATCCAGGGAGACTTGTCTCAACATAACTGAAAAATTGTTGACTGGGGCAAAAAGAATCAAATTAAACAAGCGAATAAATCAAATTATACATGTATGTCCGTACTTTGTGTATGTGGGCAGTGAAGCCGGACTGCACACTTGCACAGGCTCATCCGAGCCTTCGCTGATGTATGATCAAAACAAGTACCAAAATCTCTGTAACTGATCAGGACTTTAGTTAAGAGTGCGTATCGAAAAACTAACTTTCTAATTTCTCAACCAAAACATATGTTGTGGGTACTCAAAAGAACCGTCTCACTGAAACAGTTCTTTTGAGCACCCAAAACATATGTTAAAACTGATGGATAAGAAAATATTTACATTTTTACGCTCAAAAATTTTGTTTATCTAAACCTGTGACTGGCTCTAATGGGTTTTGAGAGGAGCATGGTGGCTCAGTTGTGGAGTGTTGGACTTGAAATCAAAAGGAAGGATGGCTGGTAGGCACTGTGTTGTGTCATGGAGCAAGACATTCTTCCCACTGTTTAGTACTGGTTCAACCCAGGAAAACAGGAAATTGTCAGGACATGACCGCAAAATTGTTGACTAGGATGTAAAGCATTAATTCAAACAAACAATGGTTTTTGAAGTTTCTATATATGTTATTTGTTTGGGTCAGTGCTGCAGATCCCAGTCACAAAATCATGTCATGTTGGGATGATTCTTGTATTTAACCAGAACAAAGCAGAGGAAATGATGTCTGACGCTTTGCTCAAGGGCACAACACAGTGCGTCTAGTGGGGATCGAACTAGTGACCCCTGGATCTCAAAACACTTATCAAAGTCTATGGGTACCCACAACATATATTTTTGTTGAAAAATTGGAATAGTTGCAATAGGAACTATCCCTCTTATCCTTGCATGGGTGAAAGTTCGTCAGGTTTGTTCCTGAATTCAGGATTTTGAGGCTGACTTTCCTTAGAAAGTCGGCCTCAAAAGCTGAATTGGGCAGATTTTGATAGCTTCTCTGATCTTCTTCAGTTCGATTTTGGGCAATTGACCATTTAAACTTGTAATTGGTATTACTGTGACGTAGGCATGCAGCAAGTTTTAAAATTTGAATTTTGTAAGTTCAGGATTTTTGAAATTTTAAACTTTCACCCATGTCTTTGGGTAGTCTCAATGAGACGGTTCTTTTGAGCACTCAAAACATATGTTAGAATTGATGGGTAAGAAAATATTTACAAATTTATGCTGAGAAATTGTGTTTATCTAAACCTATGACCAGAATACAACTTAATGTAAAGAGGTTCCCGGCCTTGGTGAAATGTCTAAATTGTGTTGTACCGTTACTGAGCCTAAAGTATGTTTTCCTTGCAAACAGTGCCGACCTTTTTTATCGGTGTCCAGTACTGAAAGGGTTATTAAAGGAGAAACTTGTGTGTATATACACAGCACCATGCTGAACCCGTATATATCCTAATTTGAAAACAGTTTAGATCTAGATCAGCTGGCTCCTAAGGTACTGTTGGACCATTTAATGAAGAAAACAAATGAATTCTTGCTGATCAGTCTGTAGTTGAATCTGGTTAGTTTTGAGGAAGATTTTCCTGTGTTAGTATCCTACTTCACCTTAAATATTCGGACACTATGCATATGTTGTATATATAGGTACATTATACTGTCTCAGTGTTGTGCCTAGGTCAAGATTTATGGGGGACACCAGTGTCCCCCTACCTGAATTTCAGAGGGACATTTGCTAATTCTGGGGGACACTACAATTCAATCTGTTTTTACCTGTGAAATTGAAAACAGTTTTCCGGAAATTTCTGTTCATTTTTATTTACATTTGAGCTCGATGTCGATAGTTTTGGCTCAAGAAGGGGTGCAGATTGCAGTGAAGTTGTTTCTACATTGCCCAGCAAATATTCTATTTCTACATTAAAATAGCTTTTTCTGGCCTTTCAGCAGAGTAAAATTTGCTTTTTCCGCCATTGTTGATGTGTTGGACTGGTTGAAAAATCAATATCCAATGCAACAATTATCATCAATTAATTATCAAATACATGTGTACAGTCTAAATTACTTCCCTTACTGGGTTAAGCTAAATACCGAAACGGGGTTTAAATAGCGAAAAATCAGCGTTTTTTTTAGGGCAGGCCCGCACTGGGTGCACTTTAAAGGGACATCGATAGTAAAATTGCGGGAATCCCGCAATGCCACGCTCTAGGCACAACACTGCTGTCTGGTGTTTGTAAATTGCAAGGATTATTCAGTGTTGTGCCAAGAGCGCGGCATTGGGAGATTCCCGCGATTTTACCTCTGATGTCCCCTAAAAATGCACCCAGTGCCTAAGGGCGCATCTCGAAAATCTGCTTATTTTTTCGCTGTTTACTACCATTTCTGTATTTATTGTAACCTAATAAGGGAAGTAAGTAGCACAAGTGAGACTGGCACATGGTATTTACCTATGATAAATGTTGCATTTGGATATTGATTTCTCAACCAGTCAAACACACAACAACAATTTAGATGGCGTTCGAAGATGCCGCACGCGAATTTCAAAGGGGGATTTTTGAATTTTAAATTATGGATAAAAAGGAGGTGGCTTCAACCAATTTTATGCCAGATGACCTTTTAGAAATCCTCTGCATTCTTGAGAGAGGGAAAAAGCACAATTCTTACAAAATTATATGTAAGATGAATTATTTTTTCCTCGTTACCAAATTTACCGCCAAGAATGGATGATCGATGCCATTTAAGAACAGCGCTTCCGCTCGAAGAACAGCAACTCATCAGGAAAGAGAGAATTTTCTTCCGACGACGAGCTACATGTACCAAATAAAAGCCGAAAGCGTAGAAGGAACAAATCTTCACATGCTTCTAGGTTAGTTGCAGAACTGCGACTTTAGATTTTTTTCCGATCTGGCTGAATCTAAAGTCGCAGTGTTTTTGTGCTCTTTCTTGACCAGTGATGGAGTCCCCTTTTGTTTTGGGAAAAACTCGTTTCCTTGACAATCCAACCATTTAGACTTCTTCATGTGTTTTACATACACAACCAAAGTTATAAAAATGTTACCATTGACTTTGTTATTATGACACGATCAATGCAATCTGTAATATCATGTTCTTGTTGATGTTTTTCGGCTCATCGCAGCCATTTTGCATGCTTTTCACGAGCTAGGGGTGATGACGTTTTTGCGATAAAATTCGGATGTTGAATTGATGAGACAAACTTAATAAAACGTTGAGAAATATTATAATAAAACCCAGTACTGGTTATACTCCCCATGACTAGTAAGTAAGGTATGTCAGCGCTTTTTCAAAAACTCAGTACATTATTACAATAAGATTAACAGTGGATTTTGGACATTATAAGAAACAAGTAGGTGTTTGAATTTTGAAAATCAGGGCAAAATTGTTAAAGCTATTGATTCTGTTAACTTACTAAATGTTGGTACGCTCGCAGCAGTCACGTTTCTGTATTATTGTGCATTGTAGCGCCCCCTATTTTCTATTGAATTATAACGAGTAATGACCTATTTCAGAAAATGAAAGTCGATTTCCTAGAATGGTTTGATTTCAATTTAATATAGCATGCCAAAGAAAATGAGATACTTACTTGACAGAAATCCTTAACAATCACATACCCCTCCCGTATAAATCTAATTTTCGGAAAGGAAGCTTTGTCATGTCCAAAAATGTCATAATTAGACCTAAAATGGACTTCCCAACAAGGCAGACAATTGTTATTCTGATCATGTGCTCATGTGACAAGTTTCCCGCCAAAAGTAGCAAGCTAACGCAAGAGTACATTGACCTCTGAACCGAGAGAGGGTCAGCTTGTTTACGACAAGAAGCGATGGATTGGAAAGATCAGAATCAAATTACTTTTGCACAGTGATCAGTAAGATATTAGTGAAAGATTTTTTTGTTATTTCATGGCTAACCTTGCTGCACGCTGAATAGCTTTACTATCACACGCTTATGTTCAAATAGGCTATCAGTCAATACACACAGTTGGTACCCATCGTTTTTAAGGCGCCACGTGAATCTTATACAGAGACATTGGGTGTTTTGACCTTCTTTTTGAACATGTGCGCAATGGTTTATGATTAGAATTGTATAATGATGTCATTGTTTGAATATGCAAAACCATTTGGATTTTTTTCTATGTATATCCTGTTAGCGGAAGTGGGGGAGTTCCTTATCTGAAAATAGTCAATTTTCAATCCAGTGACATCCGTCGGAATATAGAACCAGGGTGAAAAATTTGCATACTAGGTTGAAGATTGACCTTTATTCGTTGACATTCATCAAGATATTAAAAGAAAACCTATTACAAATGGTGAGAGAGGTCACCATAAAAATCAACCTGTATGCACAAAAAAGGATCCCATCCATTGCCATTTAGAACTCCTCGGACACAGTTTGTACATGTCCAACTGGGTAGTTCTCGCTGGCAACAAATTGGTAAAAGGCAGCCCCAGTTAGATCGGTAATTGGTCATCTTTTTTGCAAATATCTACATGTAACAAATGTATGGTGAGATGGTATTGGATTCTTTTAATCTCAACAGACCAGGTATGATCATTTTTAGGCCAATTAGGATAATAAGGAAGGTAAAAGAAAACATTATATAAGTCTGATTTTGGTATTAAATGTTAAAACATCTGTGTATTCAGAAAACGGAAAGTAAACGGGTCATTGTCGGTACATTAAATACCAAAACAAATTCGTGCGTGACTTTAGTACCCACAGAAAAAGCATGCTCTTCAGCTCAGAAGACAAAAATGACGCCATGTATTGAAAACAAATAGTGTTAACATTCTGTGTGGACAGGAGTATTTTATCTTTTTAGAACTAATCAGGTACGCATCAGCAGCAAACTAAATAGCAAAATATAGATAAACCTATGAACATACAAAATGGAGTAGTGTTAGAGGAAGACACTGTTTGGAAATGTGTTTTCAACTTGGTTTACGTCCACGATAACAGTAAGGGAAAAGATAGAGGCTTAAAAAATCAGGGCTATATGATAACATAAAATAAAAATCCATCATATGGCCCTGAATTCAGTGCTAGCTTCTAGGTCTGCAAGTCAGCATAAGGATAAGAAACTTAAAGATTCTTCCAATGTTCGGTTAGCACAACTGAAGCCAAAAAAGAAATCTTCAGCTCTTGTGGCAAGTCAACATACAGATAAGAAACGTAAAGATTCTTCCGATATCCAGCTAGCACAACCAAAGCCAAAGAAGAAAAATACCAGCTCAAGTGGCAAGGGATCAGGCCAGGGGAAAAGAGTTCTGGAAACATATGCAACTCCCCAGACAGCTAAGAGCTGAGAACCTCGCTTTGCACTACCGACTGCTAGAAGCACAGACGGTAGCCAGTCCACAGTCCTTCGTAGTCAGTCAGCCAGAGTCAAAGAACTCCAGCTGCTTGGATCGTACATCTGATGGTTCTAAGTGACTAAGTCATATCAGCTGCAAGAAACAGAGACGGTAGCCAGTCCACAATTCTCTGTGGTCAGCCAGTCAGAGAACTCCGCCTGCTTGGATGGTACATTTGATGTTTCTCAGTCTTCAAGATATTTAACCATTGAAAGGGAAATTGTCAACACACTTTTCACAGCCCAAGTTCAATCGGATTTAAATAAACTGTCTGCAGAGGCTGCAGTTGAGCATTCTAATTTCTAGGATTTTAGTGGATAAATGTGACGATTCGGAAACTGTGTGTACACGCTGTTTGAAAAAGGAAGTTTGACAGCTTTACGTCGTTGTACAGGCTGTAAAAGCTCCATCTTCTGTAGCAAAGACTGCCAGATATCCGACTGGCCCTCGCATAAGCTGCTGTGCAAATCAATCCAATCTCAAAACCCGCAAAATTAACTGTAATAGCTCACTTTATACATAGAACTTCATGTGAAGGTGTTCAAGACTTCACTTGATTCTTGTGAATAGTTTTTAGTGTGATTTTTAGTGTGTATCACTGACTCTTATTCCATAATCCCCCTTGCACGTGTATATTATTATTACCAGCACTGAACTTTTATTATACGCCAGCCAGTACTTAAAGTCTGCAGACTTGTGCCCAAATAAATAAGCGGGGGAGCTCTACGATCAACAACAACAATGGCCAAAAATGTGAATTTCATAGTAGGCCAGAAAATTACTTTAATATAGAAATAGTAAATTTGCTGGTGAATTCAAAACTAGGGCAATGGCAGAAACTGCTTCACTGTCATCTACACCCCTTCTTGAGCCAAAACGCTCAACATCAAGCTCAAATTCAAATAAAAAATGAACAGAAATGTCCGGATATTAACTATTCAATTTAACAGGTAAAAATTTAAATGATTTGGTGTGCCCCCAGAATTTGTAAATGTCCCCCTGAATTTCAGGTAGAGGGACACCTGTGTCCCCCAGAAATCTTGACCCAGGCACAACATTGATTATTTTCCAGCCAGATAATGAGAAATGTGCCTATTTTTTATTTAAAAAAAAATCTCATTAAAATTGGCTAAACGGGAAAAGGTGACAATTTAGCTAGGAGTCATAGGTCCAGATAAGGAAATTTTATTTGCGTAAAATTATTATTTTCTTACCCATCAATTTAAACATGTGTTGTGGGTGCTCAAAAGAACCATCTCATACTATTGAGTACCCACAACATATGTTTTGGATGAGAAGTAAAGAAAATAGTTTTCCAATACGCACTCTTATCTGGAGCCATGTACTAAAATTCTCGCTGAAAAGTGAAAATTCATTATTTCTCCATTTTAGCAGAATGAGGTATTTTCTCATGATTATCCATGAAATTGTAATGATTTAATTGCAAATCCTGAAAACCCTGATCAGACTTCTCCTACATGGACAGACTGATCTGGGTTCACACTGATTAATCATATGTCCGAACATTTAGGATAGAAACAGGTTTTTAAAAGGGCCAAGAAAAAAAATGCATCTGAAAATGTCGTCTGCTGAAGTTGTCTCCTGCAAATAAATGCCTAACATTACTGACAAATTAATTATAGAAGCAAACAGAGTAGACCCAGAAAGACTGCTCCTATAGGATCAGTCTGATCTGGGTCCACACTGTTTGCCATAGAGGCTTCTTAAACATTTCAGCAGATGAGAAAAGCAGACGACTTTTGTTGCGTTTGGCGCATTAAGAGTTAAAAGGGCTAATCTGGGAGATTGGCTTTCTGTGTATATATTGTTCTTACATTGTCAGAAATGATCATTTATATCATTTCAGCAATTTCTGCATACACATTGTCATTTTTCGTCATTTTTAATAGAGTCAGAAACATTTTTGTTGATTTGTTATTTCTGATTAGAAATATAAAAAAAATGTAATATGTACAAATAGCTAGCTACTGATTAGATAGTTGGCTTGAAGTCAGGCCTAGGTTATAAAACTTTTTTCATGCTCAACTCAGCTGAGCACGAAATTTACCCTGCTCATAAATGTTAAATGCCACAATTTTTTGCATTTTAACATTTATTAGCAGGATAAATACAACCAATGAGAGAGCTAAAGCAATGAACTTCTTCATTTGTCGGTATTTAAGTTTTTATGAGTTGAAATTTCGTGCTCACTTGAGCTGAGCATGAAAAAAGTTTTATAACCTCGGGGCCAGATTTGACTTACCATATTCCTCTTAACCCTTTGCCAGTTGGGTACTTTTTTTCATGCTTTTTTGTCGTCTGCTGATATATTTTTTTCAAAATCAGCTTTTTCAAAAAATCTATCAGGAATACCGTCAGTGTGTCAAACAGATTGGCTCCAGATCAGGCAGGACACATTTTTTTTTTGTCTGATCTGGGTCTAATCTGTTTGCAAAGGTTATGAGCAGACAACACTAGTAGGCAAAGAGTTAAAAAGAGCACTGTGCATATCTTTTGAGCTCACCTGAGCCGAAGGCTCCGAGGTGAGCTATTAGTATACCAATGACTCTGTCCGTCCGTTAACATTTTCAAACATCTCCTCTGAAACAACCATGCCAATTGAACTCAAATTTCATACGGAGGCTCGTAGGATGGAGGAACAAAAGTTTGTTCAAATGGTCCTGGTCACATGGCCAAGGTGGCCGCAACGCCCATATATGGTAAAACCCTTAAAATCTTCTCCAGAACCAGAAGGCTGATGCCCTTGGGACTTGGTATGTAGCATTGGGAATGTGGGGCCTTCCAATTTTGTTCAAATGTGATGGTCCTATGTTGACCTACTTAAGATCAAGGTCAAATTTGCTTCCTAATGCATTTAAATGGGAATTTTTTTGAAGATGATTTTTTTGAAAACTGTTGAAGTCATTATAATCAATAGATATGTTCAACCTAATGAGACATTGACTTTAAATAAGTTCCAAAGGTCAAGGTTGATCTTTGACCCTTCAGCCAAGGTCGCTCATGTTGTGGTCCCATCAATATATTAAAACATAGTTTTCTCAGAAACCTTAAGGCCAACTGAACTCAAATTTCATATGAAGACTCCTTAAGATAAGTTAGCCAAAATTTATACAAATTGTTCCGGTCACATGACCAGGATGGCCAACATACCCATATATGGTAAAAATCCTTTTAAAATCTTCCTACTCCAGAACAAAAAGGCTGATGACCTTGGGACCTGGTATGATACATTTGAAATGTGGGGCCTACCAAGTTTGTTCAAGTGATGATACTAGGATGACCTTGACCTACTTAACATCAAGGTCAAATTTGCTTCCTAATGTCTTTAAATTGGATTTTAAATGCCCCCAACTGGAAAAGTTGAAGGGGCATATTGCTTTGGGCTTGTCTGTCCGTTACAAAATTTATTATTAAGATACAGTTTTGAAATTTCATAGATAAGTCTGGATTATCTCCCTTTGTGGAGTTATGGCCCTTTTAAAGGGTCATAATGGAATTTTGTAATCAAGATACCTCAAAAACTATAACAGTTATGAGCTTCAAACTTGGCCAGCTAATAGAGGATAATGAGTAGATAACCTGGTGAAAATTTAAAAAAAAATTTATTATATTTTTTGGAGTTATTGCCCTATAGATGTAAATTTGGACAGAGAAAATTTGATATAAAAAATTATTACAGCAAGGAACTTAAAACTTGGATAGCTGATTGAAGATATTGAGAAGATAACCTTGTGAAAATTAAAAAAAAAAGTTCTTTGAGTTATTGCCCTTTGCAAATTTTGGCATTGAAGGTCTCACAGTACTAATGCTTTTTCCTATAAAGTTTAATGCTCAAAATACACAAGTTATTTCTACAGGACATCTCCTTGATCATTAATCAACACTCATTCCTGTTCAAAAACTCAAGAGAAACAAAATAAATTGTGAAAGCCCAGGTTTCGCCAGATTGATTTTCTAAAATATTTTAGAGTTTGTGGAGACCGTACTTTTTTCAAATTTCCTGCCGCTCCGGCCAAAGAATACACTGACCTGGAAAAATACATTTCCGAAAGTGGAAACAATACAGAATTAACTGAAACTTACAGGAGCTGTCTGGCTAAAGGAGAGCTTCTAGTATTTAAAATAAATCATGACCAGGTATCAGCAGAGCACAAATTGGGGTTGACCAAAGTACGCCCGTACTTGTTTCTAATGCTCAAAAATCCTATTGCACCCACACTCACGGTGCCTAATCGTACAGTGATACCTGAAAACTTGTAGTCAAGATATCTCCAAAACTATTACAGCTAGTAGCTTAAAGCTTTGTCAGCTGATAAAGGATAATGAGTAGATAACCTGGTCAAAATTTTGAAAAAAGTTATTTACTTTTTTTTTAGTTATTGCTCTTTGCAAATTTGGGCATTGGAAACTTGTATTCAAGATATCTCAAAAAGTTATTTTTTAAGTTTAATTGGGCATTGAAAACTTATTAAAGATACATGTATCTCGAAACATTTTATAGCTAGCAGCTTCAAACTTTGTCAGCTGATTACTTGGTGAAATTATTTTTTTTTAGTTCAAATTAGGTCAGCTGATAGAGGATGGTGAGTAGTATAGCTAGAAGCTTAAGGTGACCCTCTTGTGTTATGAACCCTTAATTCTTGGTTGAGGGCATTGTGTTTCATAAACATCATTTCTATTTTTTTTTTTAATTTGATTTTTTTAATACTTTTGAAGCCACTTGATATGTTAAATCTAATGAGTCAGTGGCTATAAATAAATTCCAAAGGTCAAGATTTACTTTTGACCTTTCAGCCTTGGAGTCCCATCAATATATTAAAACAAAACAAAGTTCTCTCAGAAACAGTTGTTTGTTTGATTTGATTCTTTAGGTCCCATCAACAGTCTTTCAGTTAAACAGGGACGGGTCTTCCTGGATTGAACCAGTACTAAGCTAGGATAAATGTGTCTTGATCTTTGCACCCTTACTTACTTTGCTCAAGGACCACATCACAGTGACACTGCTGAGGCTCGAACCCGCGGTTTTACAGAAACCACTAGGGCAATTGAACTCAAATTTCATATGGAGACTCCTTTAAGTTGAGAGGATTAAATTAAAACGAATGTTAATGGTCATATAACCAAGATGGCTGCCATGCCCATATAAGGTAAAAACCCTTTAAATATCTTCTTATCTGGAACCAAAAGGCCAATGGCCTTGGGACTTAGAATGTAGCATTGGGGATGTAGGCCCTACCTGGTTTGCACAAATGATGAATCTGGGTTGACCTTGACCTTATTTATGGCAAGGCCAAATTTGATTCCTAATGCATTTACAAAGTATATTAGAAAAATCTTGAAATGTTCATTTTTCTATAACTGTTGAAGTGGAAATCATAATACTTGCGAGAAATGTTAAACATACATGTGTAATGAAACACTGGTTTTATATAAGCACCAAAGGTCAAGTTGACCCTTGATCCAAGGCCACTCATTTTGGACTGCAACAATCGACATCTTCTCAGAAATCACTGGGCTGTTTGGACCAATTTCATATGGAGTATGCAATTGAAAAAACAATAGAGATGTGATATTTGTTTTAGGTCACTTGACCAAAATGGCCACCATGTCCATATATGGTAAAACAAAATATGTGTAAATAATAAGCCTAAGTTTATTAGCTCACCTGATCCTACACAAGTGGACCCATGCATGTAAAATGGTTATGCCCAATTTTAGCCCACCTGAGCCAAACAAAGGCTCAATGCGAGGTATTGTAATCGGCCTTTGTTCGTTGTCGGTAAACTTTTTCTTTAAGCGACATCTCCTGAACCACAGGTCCGAATTTTGAATAACTTCACATGAATGTTCCCCATGATGCCCCCTTTCAAAATTGCATAAATGGCTCAGCTCCACTGAACAGGAGGGCTGCCAGAGCTCCGGATAAGAAATCTTTTGAACGACATCTCCTGAACCACTGGCCCAAATTCAAAATAAATTCACAGAATTACTCCTCATAATGCCCTCTACCAGAATTGCACAAATGGTTCCGCTCCACTGAATAAAAGGGCCATCAAAGCTCTAAATAAGGAATATCTTTATAACACATCTTCTGAACCACTGGTCCAAATTCAAAATAGTTTCACAGAATTTTTCCCTCTTGATACCTACTAATTAAATTGCACAAATGGTTCTGCTCCACTGAAGAAAAGGGCCATCAGAGCTCCAGATAAAAATATCTTTAATAGGCATCTCCTAAACCACTGGTTCAAGTTCTTAATAATTTCACAGAATTGTTCCTCATAATACCCTCTACCAAAATTGCACAAATGGTTTAGCTCTGCTGAACAAAAGGGCTGCTAAAGCTTCAGATAAGAAATATCTAAAGGACATCTCCTGAACCACTGGTCCAAATTCAAATTTATTTCACAGAATGGTTCCTCATAAAGCCTACCAAAATTGCACAAATGGTTCTGCTCCACCCAACAAAGGGGCTGCCAGAGCTCTAGATAAGAAATGTCTTTTAATGACATTTCCTCCAAATACAAAATTATTTCACATAGAATTGGTCCTCATGATGGCTTCAAAAAAACTGCACAAACAGTTTCGCTAGGCTTAATACAGGGGTCACCAGAGCTCTAGATGAAAACTGTCTTTAAATGGCATTTCCTGAACCACTGGTCCAAATTTAAAATAATTTCACAAAAATGTTCCTCATGATCCTTTCTACAAAAATTGCACAAATGGTTTTGCTCTGCTTGAAAACATGAAAAAAATCTTATCTGGAACCTTAAGGCATAGAGCCTTGATATTTGGTATGTAGCATCACCTAGTGGACCTCCACCAAGTTTGTTAAATTATACCCCTTGGGCCCAAAATGGCCCCGCTCCAGGGGTCACATGTTTTACTTAGGCTTATATAGGGAAGTATGTGGAAAAATTTTCTTGTCTGAAACCATAAGGCCTTGATATTTGGTATGGTGATGCTGTGGACCTCTACCAAGTTTGTTCAAATTATGCCAAAAATGGCCCCCGGGGGTCATATATTTTTACATCGGCTTATATAGGGGAAAACCTAGAAAAACCTTGTCTGAATCCATAAAGCCTAGAGCCTTTGTATTTGGTATGTAGCCTCACCTAGTGGAAACTACCAAGCTTGTTCAAATTATGCCCCTGAGGCCAAAAAAGGCCCCGTTCCAGGGGTCGCACTGTTTACATAGGCTTTTTTTGGGAGAAGCATGAAAAAATATATTGTCTGAAACCACAATGCCTTGATATTTGGTATGAGGCATCACCTAGTGAACCTCTACCAAGTTGTTCAAATTATGCCCCTGTGGCCAAAAATGGCCATGCCATGGGGGTCATATGTTTTACATAGACCTATATAGGGGAAAAACATGAAAAAATCTTCTTGTCTGAAATCATATGGCCTAGAGCCTTGATATTTATTATGTAGCATCATCTTGTGGACCTCTACCAAGTTTGTTCAAATTATATTGCTGGGGCCAAAAATGGTCCGCCCCAGGGATCACATGTTTTACATAGGCCTATATAAGGAAAACTGAAAAAATCTTGTCTGAATTCATAAGGCTTTGAGCCTTGATATTTGGTATGTAGCATCACCTAGTGGACCTCTGTGAAGTTTGTTCAAATTATGCCCCTGTGGCCAAAATGGCCCTGTGCCAGGTGTCGCCAGGGACATGGTCAGTTTTCTACAGATACCTATATGTAAACTTTAAACAAAACTCAGGTGAGCCATTGAGGGCCATTTGGCCATCTTGTAGTGAAGGCCTGAGTCCAATTCCCTGGGAGGACTTGGGGTGGGGGCCAATGCTGAAAATCACCTTTTCAGGATATGGTCATGTTGCATTAGGAAACGTAAAACATGCTGGAAAAAATTACACTGGGATGGGATCAGCATTTTGAGCTCAATGTGAGCTATTGTGATCTGTCGTCTGTCATGCATAAACTTTTTCTTTAAATGACTTCTCCTAAAACACTGGTCCAAATCAGAATAACTTCACATAAATGTTCCCCAAAATGCCCTCTACCAAAATGCATAAATGGTTCTGCTCCAAACAGGAGCCTTGAGGGCCGCCAGAGCTCTAGATTAGAAATCTTTGAAACAATATCGCCTGAACCGCTGGTACAAATTTAAAATAATTTCACAGAATTGTTTCTCATAATAACCTCTACCAAAATTACACAGATGGTTCTGCTCCGCTGAACAAAGGGGCCACCAAAGCTCTAGATAAAAAATATCTTCAAACGACATCTCCTGAACCACTGGTCCAAATTCATAATAATTCACAGAATTGTTCATCATAATGCCCTCTACCTAAGTTGCACGAATAGTTCCGCTCTGCCGAACAAAAGGGCCGCCAGAGCTCTAGAAAATAAATATATTTAAACGACATCTGAACCACTGGTCCATATTCAAATAAATACACAGAATTGTTCCTGGTGATACCCTCTACCAGAATTGCACAAATGGTTCCATTCTGCTGAACAGAAGGGCCGCCAGAGCTCTAGATTAGAAATATCTTTAAACTATATCTCCTGAAGCACTGGTCCAAATTCAAATTTATTTCACAGACATGTTCCTCATAACGCCCTGGTCCAAAACTGCACAAATGGTTCCTCTCCGCTCAACAAAGGGACCACCAGAGCTCTAGATTTAAGAAATGTCTTTAAACGGCATCTCCTTCGTAACCACTGGTCGAAATTCAATATCATTTCATAGAAATATTCCTCATGATGCCTTCTACCAAAATTGATCAGAGATGGCCACCAGTGCTAAAGATAGAACTATCTTTAAATAATGCCTCTTAAGCCACAGGCCAAGACATCATCTCCATGTACCAGGACTCAGGTGAGCGATCCAGGGCTGTCTTGTTTTCTGAAAGTTGCCATGTTGCATATCAAATTAAAAATAACTAGACTGTAGACGATGATACACCACCGCAAATACCCGTTATTTTACATTGAAATTAGGGTCAAAGTTACACAAAATGTTGCCCAGTACCATCTCCATCATGTAGCATGCACCTGACAAGTTTGAAGTTGCTACGTGGTGGGAGATGTATTTACAAGAAAAACCCAAGAAAAAACATTCATTTGACCTTTGCACACGAAATTTTGCCCAGCACCCTCTACATCATAGGACCTATGCAAAGTTGCTGCATCAAACGGTTTAGGAGTATATGCATTTACAAGAAAATATGAGTTTGATAAAAGGTCACACGAGATGTTTCCCAGTACCCTCTACATCATCACATATGCACCTGCAAAGTATGAAGTTGCTACGGCGCACGGTTTAGGAGGAGATGCATTTACAAGAAATAGTCTTTGACCTTGCGGTCAAGGTCACACGAGATGTCACCCAGTACCCTCTACATTGTGTGACCAATGTACTTGCATAGTTTGCCGGGCCAAGTAGCGCAGTCGGTAACGAGTCCGACTGCATATCCAGGGGTCGGAGTTCGATCCCGGCCCAGTCCCATACTTTTGTGGAGATTGATAATGAAATAATTTTTACGGTCATTCTCTTCCTTCCACTGATTCAAGAAGGCTTGTCAGCTACAATCGAAAGTATGTGCACGAAGTTCTGGTCAGCCATAAAGTCAAGCTTGCCAAGGAAAAAGTATGGCTAGGTGACCTGTCCCTCTTGACATGACCATAGCTGTTAACTGGGATGTAAAGCATCAAACCAAACATTAACACCTGCAAAGTTTGAAATTGCTACGAAAAAATGGTTTAGGAGGAGATGCAATTACAAGAAATTGCATTATTTGACCGTGACACGAAATGTTGCCCAGTACCTCCTACCTCATATGATCTATGCAGCTACAAAGTTTGAATTTGCTACGTCCGACGGTTTATGAGGAGATGCATTTACAAGAAATTGCATTATTTGACCGTGACACGAAACGTTGCCCAGTATCTCCTACCTCATATGATCTATGCAGCTACAAAGTTTGAATTTGCTACGTCCGACGGTTTATGAGGAGATGCATTTACAAGAAATTGCATTATTTAACCGTGACACGAAATGTTGCCCAGTATCTCCTACCTCATGTGACCTATGCAGATACAAAATTTGAATGTGCTACGTTCAACCGTTCAGGAGATGCATTTCCAAGAAATGCGACGGAGGGACAGCCGACGGACCGACTTTAGTGTGAAATTAATATACCTTTCATGTGTCGCCTGTGAAGCAAGGATAATACATAGGGATCATGACTCCAGCATCGTCGTCGTCCGCGGCGTCACACTTTTGGTTTCCGATTGATAACTCTTGAAGGGATGCATCAATTGCATGTTGCATATCAAATTTCTTAGAATAAAGATTGCAGCAACTTTCCAAGCAGACACCCCCACCCTGGTCAGTAGGTCAAATTCAACTTTTTCCGAACATGGTCATGTTGCGTATCAAGTAGACCATGAGCTGCTAATAGACCCCCCTCCCCCACAGGGGGAATTTTGTACACTATGATTTTCTAAAACTACGTTATATAAGAAACAAAATGACACATGTTGGCCATCTGGCAATGGGGATGTTACCGTGTGACAGCCATGTTAACTACGTTACCCTAAAACATCTCCAAATCCTAGTGTTCAAATATAAAGCTATACATATTTTTTATTTATCCACTTACTGATTGTCTTAAAAACATTTCATTAAATGCAGTAAATAGCCAGTATCCTTTAAAGCAACATATACATACTATATTGCAGTTATATACGTTACTTTATTTCAAATAAACTACTATTTAGCCCTGTGCAATCACTAGACCATGTGCTGCCAAAATACCTCCTTGGAAGAGTTTTGTACACTATAATTTTCTAAAACCCACATGATATAAGCCACAAAATAATGCATGTTAGCTCTTTATGTGTTTGGACATTACCCTGCTATTGCAGAGTTTACTATGTTACCCTAAAATAATAGGAACTCCTTTAGTGTAAATATCAAAATTATTCCTTGTCCTTACAATATTATCTTGTAATTGAAAGTATTTGACTAGCAGTATAATTTTAACACATTTAAGTACCTTTTATTACTGTTACATACTTTACTTTCTTTTGAATACATTAATTTAATGCAAAAATAGCATTATATGAGTTTATAACTCCTAATGGGCATAAATTACTGCCAATTTAGGGCTCAGTAATGAGAGAAATAATGAAAGGTGTCTTTTTAACATAAATTTAAGTGAAATTAAACTCTGACAAAAGCACAGGTGATGTAAAGGAAGCAACATGAACTCCACGCACATAAAATGCAATTTCAATTAAGAGGTTTTTTTTTTATCAAATATGTAAACATCGCTTACAGAAACTACTTATTTTAATAATCAAAGCATGTATCTTAAATGTTTGAATAATAGTATTTATCTCTGACACTTGTATGTGTTAATTTAATACATGAAATGATATATACAAGACATTTTTTCCATACTGTCTACAGTTCAGTTTAGACGAAACAGGATTTTAGACATGTAGTAGCTTAGTAAAATCTATTACCAAAAGTTTGAGCCAACCAAATACATATACAGCTTATCAGCTATTGATTACAGCAACTATTATAACGAAAACAACTAAGGATGAAAGCTAGCTCGCAATTTGTAAAATTTTAAGTCATTTCAGGCATGGTTACCATTGAGCAATGAAGAATTTATATAGGTGTTATCCCTGGTTCTTTCAATGAAAACTGAAGTTTTTAATCATAACAATTTCTATCCCAAACATGGTACCCAACATGCCTGTCCCTATGGTTATAATACCTATAGTAGTAACCAGCATGTCTAGTTTGGCGAAGAAAGAAAAAATAATCTTGATAGCTTGCATAACAACATTATTTAAGGAGATTATTGCACTTATCATCTGTTTTGCCTCTTTCTACAATTTTGTGAAGCATTTAAACAGCTACAGTAGCTATGGCAGAATTTGTTCAAAATGTTCAGTTTAATCATGTATTTAAAAGAGATTTGTTATTGCTTAGAAAAGATCCATTGCATTGTTAGTATTTTATTATAGACATGACTAAATAAAAGGACTTCAACAATTCATTGGGATTTTTTATTTGAATTATTTCTGTCAATAAGACTTAGTTTAACAGTGTAATTTTGCTTTATATTAAATTTGGTACACATGGGAACATGATCATAGTTATAAAGTTGCATCCTATTAATCCTTTGGATATTTCAAATCAAGCTAAATAGATTATAATTAGTAACAAAGAATAAATCAAATGAGCCAGCACATTTGAATTGGTACCTAAGTACTCTTTGCAATGTTAAGAAAAGAGGGCTCAGGCAAGCCTTGTAAATGTGCAGACTCACCAGATTATTTGCTGTCTGCATCCACAAAATATGGATACATAGATGCAGAGCAGAATTAATATGGCTAGCTCGATTGCATCAGAATGAGCAATCAATAGATCCAAGATATTTGCTAATATGTGATAAGTACCAAAATATCACGTGTTGGTCAAATCTTCATTTTCATTGAGCGCTTTATAAATTACAATAAATGAGATCAACAATTATTTTTTCGTCTAAAGTAAGTAAGGGTGCAAAGGCAATGCTGTAAAAACAAATCAGATATAAGGTTTCAATATTTGGTATACTATATCATACACACATGTAACATAAATGACAATAGAGTCTTTAAAGTTACATTGCTGTCAATATCTGAACTTTATGGTATCCTTTTCAATGTGAAAGAAATATGATTTGTTTTGGAGATGATTAAATTAAAACACCCATGGTAATTAGAAATGCATAGATTCTTACCATCAAAATTATGTACATGTATACTTTGTTAACATTGCATATAAGTCTATCATCAATAACAATGTTTATACTGAGTAGAGTGATCTCCCAATACTTTTTTGTGAGAACAGTTGACTTTTTGCATATGTCTTGAATCCATACCCTGGTGTGTTTGCAATTCATTCTTATTGTTAAGATCCATATAACGCTTTGCTATAATTTGGTCATGTATGGTGGAAATTAGCATCAGCTATTTTCGCAGTAATTGCTAATACTACCAATACATGTAAGTAAGATTTCATGACTGCACTCTTAACTTTAAATATTTTACTTTTCCATCCAACATTCAAAAAGAACATTGTGAAATCTTTTTTCACATCAACTTAAATGTCTAATTCGGTCTGGCGTTCTTCTAGCAAATAAAGTCCTATAATTTTAAATTGGTATCGTAAGTAACAATTGACTTGTATTCTTGGATGTGACCATATCACTTGCGATTATTGTCATGTAAACGCCACCATTATCATTTATTTTACCCGTTTCACAAAAATATTTATTCTAAATAAACCATTTACCTAATATGAATTAAATAGGCACTACCTATTTCCGTGCGTCCAAGTACTATCCAGATTTGTATTTGGAAGAAAAAATTACTTTTTGGTACTAAACATGGATTTTTTTAATGACATGCCCATAAGTAAAGCATAAACATTTGCTATTTTTACAAATAAAATGCGTTGATCATAATTGGAGTAAATATCTTCTCATTGCATCAAATGGAGAGTATTTTCGTAAACACCCTTCGTTTTAGCGAAAAGAACGAAATGATGATGCAATATACCAAGGCATATTAGGACCTGAAGTGCTCACCTGATATTGAGTCACATGATCTCTTTAATAATGTTAAACTACGTCATGGTCAACCTAGGCTTATTATTTAAAAATATTTTGTATGGCTCACAAGCCTCACATCCCCAAAACTACATACCAAAACGACCTTATGCTACAGACCAAGCATAATTTGCCCTTTGGTTCAAGAGAAGAAAATTTTATGGGTTTTTACATTATATGGGAGCGGTGCCCATTTTGGTCAAGTAACCTGAAACAAAATGTAATATATTGTTTTATCTAATGCATACTCCATATGAAATTTGAGTTCAATCAGCCAAGTAGTTTCTGAGAAAAAGATGTTTAGATATGTATGTGACAGTCCAAAGGAAGCTGCCTTTGGTGAAAGGTCAGCTTTACGTTTGGTTCTTATATAAAAGCTGTTAGGTATAATAGTTTTGGGGAAATGTGAAGTTCCATACACAAAGAGTCAATATAGTTTTAAATTTGCATTAAAATCCTCATATATATAAGAGAGCCCTATGGCCCTGGATCGCTCACCTGAATCCTGGCACATGATGTATTGGTCTGTGGCTAAAGAGTTATGATTTTAAGACTTTAGCTCTTATAGCCATGTTGTTCAGCCAAGCTGAACTTTCTGAACAATTTTGGTAGAGGGCAACATGAGGAACATTTCTGTAATATTATTTTGAATTTGGACCACTGGTTCAGGAGAAGATGTTGTTAATAGCCATTTCTCATCGGGAGCTCTGGTTTCCCCTTCGTTCAGTGGAGTGGAACCATTTGTGCAATTTTGGTAGAGGACATTTTAGGGACAATTCTGTGAAATTATTTTGAATTTGGACCAGCGGTTCAGGAGATGTCATTTAAAGACATTTCATATCTAGAGCTCTGGATACCCTTTAGTTCGGCGGAGAGAACCATTTGGGCAGTTTTTATGCCCCCAACTTTGAAAAAGTTAAGGGGCATATTGATTTGGGCTTTTCCATCCGTCCTTCCGTCCGTTACAAGTTTAAGATAGGGTTTAAAATTTCATAGATGCATTCTTCATCAAAAAATAACTGACCCATATTTTTTATCTGGATTACCTCCCTTTATGGAGTAATGCCAGCAGAACAATTGGTACAATTTTGGTAAGGGCATTATGAGGAAAAATCCAAGATGCATACACACAGCGAATTTGGGATTCCTAACTCAAAAAGTGTAGGAGATATGTTACGACACAATTATTCTAGAAACGTGGTCAGAGGCCAAGGTCAACAGTGACCCCAAAATAATACCCGACAACATGTCATCCAAAGATGCATCCACACATCAAAATTTTTAATTCCTACCTCAAATAATGTAGGAGATATGCTACGGACACGATTATTCTAGATATGAGGTCACAGGTCAAGGTCACAGTGATCCAGATATGGTGTGTGACACATTGCCACCCCAAGATGCATCCCTTCACCAAATTTTGAATTCCTACCTCAAATTATGTAATGATATGCTCCGGACACGATTATTCTAGAAATTAGGTCAATGATCAAGGTCACAGCGACCCCAAAATGGTTCGAGACAGTTATTTCAAGATGCATCCACACACCGAATTCGGGATGCCTATCTCAAATAATATTGGAGATATTGCTCGGACACGAAGCGTAACTGACGGAAAGACGGACGGAATCGAGCAAACCAAATAAGAGTATAGTCCCCCTAATATGGGACTAATAATTTGAACAAACTTGGGTGATGCTACATACCAAATATCAGGCTCTAGGCATTGTGGTTTTAGATAAAAGATTTTTGGTTTTCATCTCGCAAATATTCTCTTATCCCATCTGATCTTGATATAAAACGGACAGGAATCATTTTGAATGAAAAAAGTCAATAAGCAATGCTTATTAGATACCCCCTGCACAATAAGAGTCAGTGAAAAAACTTGGCAAGTTATAGTTCGAACAAGAAGACCTTAGTTTTGATAAGAAGATTTCAGTAGAATCCGTGCAAACAAAAATTATAAACTCCTTCATGCATATGTTCAATGTGTCTACATTGTATCCGCAAAGTATCAAATTGCTCCATCAAAAGCTGTAGTAGGAGTTGATCGGCCCATAAAGGCACTATCCATGCATATACAAAAGCCATATAAGGGAATAATTGTCTAAGTTCTCACAGTTGTCATTTTGTCAAAATTATTTTTTGTGAACCAAACTCCTTCATGCATATATTCAATGTGTCTGCATTGTATCGGCAAAGTCTCAAATTGTTCCATCAAAAGCTGTGGTAGGAGTTGATCGGCCCATGAAGGCACCATCTATGCATATACAAAAGCCTTATTAGGGAGAATTGTCTAAGTTCTCACAGCTGTCATTTTGTCAAAAAATATTTTTTCTAAACCAAACTTTTTCATGCATATGTTAAATGTGTCTACATTGTATAGGCAAAGTATCAAATTGCTCCATAAAAAGCTGTGGTAGGAGTTGATCGGCCAATAAAGACACTGTCTATGCATATACAAAAACCTTATTAGGGAAAAATTGTCTAAGTTCTCACAGCTGTAATTTTGTCAAAAATTATCTTTTCTGAACTAAACTCCTTCATGCATATGTTCAATGTGTCTACATTGTATAGGAAAAGTATCAAATTGTTCCATCAAAAGCTGTGGTAGGAGTTGATTGGCCCGTATATGGCCTATAATAGCATAAGCACAAAGCACTATATTAAAAGCCATTTAGAACTACAAAGGCAAATAACTCTAATAGAATTGGCCCCTAGCCCTTACTTTTTTGTCTCAAGTATTTGTCTTGCATATATGAACATGTTTGCAAGGTTTGATGAAAATCCAGCTATGACTCTTCAAGTTATTAAGGAAAAAGCACTATATTAAAAGCCATTTAGAACTACAAAGGCAAATAACTCTAATAGAATTGGCCCCTAGCCCTTACTTTTTTGTCTAAAGTATTTGTCTTGCATATATATACATGTTTGCAAGGTTTGATGAAAATCCAGCAATGACTCTTCGAGTTATTAAGGAAACAAAGCGTTACGGACAGACGGACGGACGCACGGACGGACAACGTGAAAACAGTATACCCCCTACAAACAAAGTTTACGGGGGGTATAATAATTATTGAAGAGGGCCATAAAAGGATCATTCCTGTAACGGTGCCGTTGGTCGGTTTGCAGTGTGTGATTGTGGTATTTCCCGATCATACTCATTTACTTTTTGGCCAAAATCCAATCAGCAGTTTAGGCGGAGATGCCCTTTGAAGCAATTGTTGACGACGCATGGCGGACGACCGACATCCAATAATCGCAATAAGATCTAAAAACTATCCAATGAACATTCCTGTGACGCATTGTAGTTTAGGGGATGTTGTTTAAAGCGCAAAAGTGTTGACTGACAGATGACGGACATGAAAGGGTCACATAAGTTCATATTGAGCCTATGGCTAAGGTGTAATGGAATGCTGTTTTGATTATTAAAGACTACAATTTACTGTTATTGGACTACCATTTACTTGGCATTGTTGGCCTAGAGTTCATGGGATTAAAATTATAGCTCCTTGCGGTACACTTTTGTAACTATGTCGGAATTGAGTGCAGGGACATTCATGGAGATTGCAAAGGACAACAAGAGCATCGTCAGGCAAGGCATATATGCACAACTACATGTTTGACAGCAAAGGGGCCACCAATATAAAGTCTTGAAAAGAGAAGTCATAGGCTTTTTGGTTCCAGAGAAAACTATTCTTTAAGGGTTTTGTCATATTTTAGCCGTGCAGCAATCTTGAATGTGTAATCAGTACCATTAAACTAGCTTTTCTCGCTCTATCGTATGGGTTTCAATGTGACATCTGAGTAGAATTCCCCCATAGTTTGAAAATGTTGAAAGACAGATGACAGAATCTTTGGTATACTATATGCTCGCCTATAAATCAGTTCACACTAAATGTGATAGTTCACCCACAGAGATGCTTAAATATCGTTTCAGTGTCTAGCCTATAAACTTACTTGCCCAATCTGGCCAAGTTTGTAATCAAAATTGTTAGACTTAGAGAAGCAATAAGAATTGAATTATTCTCAAATATAGCCAGGAGTTGTTGTTTTTCAAAGGAAGACATTTGAGTACATCTTTTATGTTGCCATTGCAAACCAGAACCTTTTATGATGACGGTTTGAGCAGAAAGACATCATTTCTTAAAAGCTCACATTGAGCACACTGTGAGCAGGAGGGCTAAAAACTACAGCCTTTTACAAATGAAAGGATTTACCATGGCAGCAGTGTTAAGATGCCCAGTTAGGGTTGTTTACCAACACCCTCTGATTTCTAACCAATGGTCGACCATACATAGTCCAGACAGTTTGTGGTACTTAGCAAGTTAGTATACAGTTACCTCTCGTTAAATCAAAGTCTCTATGACCAAACTTTTCACATTGTTTTATTTGTAGCTTGCATTTAAACAGTGGATCTGTAAAAGGACATTACAGCGTATAAGCCTATCAAGATTGTTTTCGCTATTATCCTTCTAAGTACATCAAAGTCAGCATAGTTTTGGATAGAAAATAATTGTGAACAAAGTCTGTTAAATATATTCATCCTACACTTTACTTTAACTTAAAGCTGCATACTCTGTAACTATGAACATTTTTCGAAATTTTTTATTTTCTTTTTATATCATTTGTAAAAGTAGAATTTAAGCTATGTTTTCACAATAAAAATGTTCAGTACAGCTGAAAACTGCATGGAAAAGTGAATTATCTTATCAAATAGGTGTATTTTTCTCTTGATGGTAATTATTTGCGTCCCTCCAATAATTATAGACCGTTGAATTTTAACATAAATGCAGTGATAACTTGTTAAGATTTACGAAAATGGTAAAATGTTTACCTGAATTTGAGTATTTTTACTGTGTTCTTGAAAAATATAAAACAGTATTTTTAAAAGTAGAAGATCAAAAGTTACAGACTATGCAGCTTTAAGAGGGTATTTTGAGTTTGAAGGATTCGAGTTAGCGAGAGATTACTGTATTGCTCATGTTTAAACATTAAAAACACGAAGTTATAAATTAGATCATGCTATTTATTGAGCTTTGTCTAATACAACCCATGCTACACTGTATCTAACATTGACTTCTTTGAATGCAACACTTTATTGAATGGTGACTTCTTCCAATGCTACACAAATTCCCCCACACACAATGATAACATCATGAAAGATTAAGACTTTTGGGGAAAATTAAAAAAAGTCACAATTCTATTAAGTGTAACCTTCAAAGAGTTCATCATTTGATAATAAAGTGTCATTTTGCTTCTTGAGCCTCTGGGGCTTGCAGTTGTAGTAGCTCCATCCTTTCTATCTCTGTATAGTGAACATCTCTGAATCATATCTGAAAGTAAATTTTGACAGACTAAGATTACGTATTAAAGTAAAAATAGTAATTGAGTATGATCAAGAAATACCACAATAACAAACTGCAGACAACCCGGTGGTACCACAAGGAAGAGCCGCTTAACCATCACGTGACACCAGGAAGACAAATTAAGTGTTAACATAAAAAGCAATATTACACAAGATTATTAACTCATTTAAGCTTAGCTCCTTTTTAAGGGACATAGAGTAGACAATCTATGCAGCCCCAGATCAGATGTTGTGCAACCTCTGATCAGGGTCTTCACTCCTATCTTAAATAATGTTCTACTTCACTTTGAATTCAAATGAATGATAAATACCCTCAAACAACCCTAAACTTTAAGACACACTCATTCAAATGATTAGAATTGAAAAATCTTTTCAGCTGAAATTTGTTAAATATAGAAAAATGTAACTTTATGGATGGAATGCTTTTGGCTCCAATATGATCTATACAATAATATTCCCTGCCAAATATTCTGGTGCTACGGCAACAAGTGTGATATAAATACATGCCTATGCTTTGATAACTATTCATTTTGTCCCCTCCCATCATTGATAAGGATTCAAAAAATCATTATAGAACAGTTCTTGAACATATAGTTTATCTACCATATGATATACATGTAAGGCTTTTTCCAGTATAAATAACTATACTGCAGGAAAAAAAGTTTCGCAATTAGTTATAATGGATTTTCCCATAGGCTATTTTTGTAGCACTAGATCAAATTCATAAGCACAGTGCACAAATATGTCAATTATTTGAAAATGAGCTAATGTCAACCCCAAGAGGTAAAAAGAAACAAATTATGATATCATAGCGAGTATTAGATCTGCTGAGCATTTTAATTTCAAACGCTATTCAATTGAAAGAGGTAATTTGAAAAAATACGATTTTTAACTTAAAACTGTACGAAAATGGTGACCAAAACTTTCAGTTTTATACTGTTTTCACTTTTTAGTTTTTAGATCTAAACATTTAATGGAAAATGAAACTTTTAGCATAAAAATGTTCGTGTAATTGCCAGATAAGCTGTTTTAGCAAGGGGACTTAAAATCAGACGTTATATTATGTGAAATGCCAACCAGCCAGTTAATTTTATTGTACTTGTAAAGGTTTGTCAACATAAAATTTTGATATTATGAAATTAAAAGTCCCATTTCTTCTTAACTGTGAATCCCCAAAGTAATTGCTAAACTTTTTTCCCTCAGTATATTTAGAGTTCTCACCAGCTCAAGGTGTAGAAACATTCATGTAAGGGTATCTCTAGTATGAATAAACATTCATATAAGAGTTCTCTCCAGTATGAATGAACATTTATCTACATTATTAAATTTGAGTTATAACTTGTAAATGCCAAGCAACATTAATACATTTATAACTAGTGTATATAACATAAACCAGGAAAGGCTGAAAACAGTATAAACTCCTCTACACGCCTCTAGATTAGAGTACATTATTAAAAATCCCTTCCCTTATTTATCAACCAAAATTTTTCTTGTGGGTACTTAAAGGAACCCTCTCAATCAAACAGTTCTATTGAGATCCCAAATGAATGTTATGTTTAAGCTGATGGCTAAGCATTTTTCATCAAATATTCACTCTCTTAATGCTTGAACTAGATTTCTAAGAATCAGAGCGTAACCATTTGTGCAATTTAAGTAAAAGGCATCATGAGGAACAGTTCTATGAAATTATTTTGAATTTAAACCAATTGGTCAGGAGAAGATACTGCTTAAAGATAGTTCTTATCTAGAGCTCTGGTTGTCCTTTTGTTCAGCAGAGTGGAACCATTTGTGCAATTTGGTAGAAGGCATCATGAGGAAAAATTCTGTGAAATTATTTTGAATATGGACCAGTGGTTCAGGAGGAGATGTAGTTAAAATATATTTCTTATGTAGAGCTCTCGCAATCCTTTTGTCCATTTGAGCATAACGTTGAGCTGAACCATTTGTGCAATTTTAGTAGAGGAATGGATTGTGCAATTAGTCCAGGGAATGTATGCTACTTGAAGCCGGGTTCGTGTTGGCGAGGGTTTTAGCAAAGAGTTTGAGGTGAAGGTCGGAGTCCACCAGGGATCCGTACTCAGTCCCTTGCTCTTCATCATTGTGCTGGAGGCCTTGTCACGTGAATTTCGGGCTGGTGTTCCCTGGGAGGACCTATATGCGGATATTGTCATCATTGCTGACTCTCTAGAGAAATGTGTCAGGAGGCTCTTGATATGGAAAGAAGCCATGGAGAAGAAGGGGTTGAGGGTAAATGCAGGAAAGACAAAGGTCATGATCTATGGTACAGGCCTGGACCTCTTGCAGAATTCAGGCGAATACCCATGCGCTAAAGGTTGGCAATTGACCGGTCAATATGCATATTGACCAGACCAGTGGTCATTACTGGTTTTAACCGGTCATTACTGGTCAATTGGTGGTCGATCGAAAAAAACATAATCGATGAGAAGATACTTAGCATTAGTTGTCCCAATTTACTGGACTCTATAAACAGACTTAAAATAGTTTCAATTATATAAGATAATACAGGCTGAATTGAAAATGTGTTTCATGAGTTGCTATTGCTTTAAACAATGTATTGATAATTAAATAGACTGTAAAACAAACAAAAATGAATTTCAATAGTTTTAGATCTTCAGTTCTAATCAAACTGAATCATTACCACAACTTTCAGCTCAGACTTAAGACTTGAACTTATTTTCTATTATTCATGTTATTCATAATGACATTAATAAAAAAAAAGTAAAGCATATGCAAACAAAGAAAATAAATAAATTTTAAAACTAGCTTTTTCAATATACATATTTTTTTTTAATCAGTGACTTATAAAATGAAAGAAAGTACAAAAAATCAATCAATGCTTCAAATTGATCATCAAAGGGGTCATCATGTACGAATTAGTCTTTGCTCTAATAATAAAAATGCAAATTGAATTAGCTTCTCACCTGAAAAGACAAAGGTGTGAAAATAGTAAAGCAAACACTAAATGTTGAGCAATAAACAAGAAGTTAGAATAAACAAAACTGTCAAAATACTGGTCGTCTCTCAGACTAAAGTAGATGTGTCCAGTTTATTAGGCCTATCCAATCACTGAGCTAAAATACATTGGCTAAGTCACTGGCATCTGTGTTTATACAGAGGTGTGAAAGTGTGGTCATTCTGTTATCTGCTGTTATCAGTTAAGTTAATAATGTAGCCAGTGTCATAAATTCATAAAAAATTATTACCTCAAATTGATGAAAAGAGACCCTGTTAGGCTGTATGGATATTCTATTCTTCCCTTGATGATTAAATAAAAGCACTGCAAGCACTGCATAATACCCCGCCACTGCTGGGGGCACCAAAAGTTATTTTGTGAGATATATAATGCCTAAATAGCAACAGAACTGAGATAGACAGTGATATGACGTCCTTAGTCACAATATGTAACCTTTGATGGTCAACATATCTGTGAAGTTTCATTCAGATATTTCATATAGTAAAGGAACTACAGGTCAAAAACATTTTCCAGATTAATCAAGGGCGGATAACTCATGAACTGGAAAGTTAAGAGTGACGGACCTTCGTTGTAATATGTTACCTTTGCTGTTCAACATATCTGTGAAGTTTCATTCAGATATCATAAACAATAAAAGAATAACAGGCCAGAAACCATTTTTTTAAAGGGAGAAAGGGCAGTAACTCCATCGAAAATGGTCGGATTTTGCCCATTAACAATCCCATACCACTCATCTCCAATAACAATATGTATGCAAAATTTGAAAAAATTCTGTGCATAAATACTCAAGTTATCGATCGAAAACAGTGAGCATGGACGGATGAAATGAACTACAGGTCAAAAACCAATTCTCAGATCAATCAAGGGTGGATAACTCACAATCTGGAAAGGTAAGAGTGACGATCCTTACCCACAAAATGTAACCTTTGATGGTCAACATATCTGTGAAGTTTCATTCAGATACTCCATATAGTAAATGAACAACAGGTCAAAAACCATTTTTCAGATCAATCAAGAGCGGATAACTCATGAACTGGAAAGGTAAGGGTGACGGTCCTTACTTAAAATATGTAACCTTTGATGTTCAACATATCTGTGAAGTTTTATTCAGATTTTCCATATAGTAAAAGAAACTACTGGCCGAAAACCAATTCTCAGATCAATCAAGGGTGGATAACTCACAATCTGGAAAGGTAAGAGTGACGATCCTTAGTCACAATATGTAACCTTTGATGATCAACATATCTTTGAAGTTTCATTCAGATATTCCATAAAGTAAATGAACTACAGGTCAAAAACCATTTTCAGATCAATCAAGGGCAGATAACTCATGAACTGGAAAGGTAAGAGTGATGGTTCTTTGTCACAGTATGTAACCTTTGATGTGAAACATATCTGTAAAGTTTCATTTAAATAGTCCACATAGTAAAGGAACTACGGGTAAAAAACATTTTTTAATTCAATCAAGGGCGGATAATTCACAAACGGGAAAGGTAAGAGTGACGGTTCTTAGTCACAATATGTTACCTTTGATGTGAAACATATCTGTGAAGTTATATTCAGATATTCCATATAGTAAAGGAACAATAGGTCAAAACCTTTACCTTTTTTTCAGACCTATCAAGGGCGGATAACTCACAAACTGGGAAGGTCAGAGTGACGGTCCTTAGTCACAATATGTAACCTTTGATGTGCAACATATCTGTGAAGTTTCATTCAGATATCATGAACAGTAAAGGAATAACAGGCCAGAAACCATTTTTCCAATATGGGGCAGTAACTCCGTTAAAAATGGACGGATTTTGCCCATTAACAATCCCATATCACTCATCGCCGATAACAATATGTATGCAAAATTTGAAAAAATTCCGTGAATAAATACTCAAGTTATCGATCTGAAATGGTGAGCACGGACGGACGGACAGACGGACAGACACCAGAAGGTATAACATAATACCCCGACACTAAAGTGTGGCGGGGCATAAAAAGACTAGTGTTAGGTGCCTGGACTGTAATGCAGATTCTGTGCTAAGGCCTAAATGAAATATATGTGTGGTTCCTGTTGCATACCAGCAAAATTTAGGGTAGGTAGGTATGGAAATTATTAAATTTTGTTATAACATTTAACAAAGAAAATAGTGACAAAATCTGAAAAAGTGCCCATTTTAGGTATTTTTTCTCCAAAGATTATTTTAATGTTTAGGGTAGGGTTAAAAAATTAGGGTAGGTAGGCAACAGGAACCACGCATATATTTCATTTAAGCCTAAGGTAAAAAGTGGCCTTGGTAGGATGATTTTTTTTTTCTTTTTTTTCAATAAATAGAACATAAAACCTGACCTAATGTCTCAATCCAACACCAAAACGCCCATTTAAAAATTTCAATCGACCACTCAGATTCGTATTGACCAGTATTGACCACATTTTGGCATATTGACTGGGGCAGTTTTAACCGGTTAAAACCACCAGTTAAAACCATGGGTGGTTTCGATCGCCCAACCTTGCATGCGCTGTCTATCGTACAGGAGTAGGCAACAACAGCATCTACTGCAATGGCTGCAAACTTTGGGTGCATAAGAAATGCAGTGGGCTACAACGACTGAACCAAATCCTGATTATAGGTGTGCACGGTGCATAGGAAATGACCGCTCTATTGATGGTAGGCCACAAAATGAAGTCCAGGTCGGACCTGATAAGCTGGAGGTGGTAGCTTCTTTCTGCTACCTGAATGACATGCTTTCTGCTGGCGGAGGCTGTGAAATAGCGGCCACTACTCGTGTGAAAACAGCCTGGAAGAAGTTCAGGGAGCTACTACCAGTTCTCACATCCCGCCACCTCTCTTACAAGACACGTGGCCATGTATACAGCTCTTGTGTGCGGAGCACCATGCTCCATGCCAGTGAAACTTGGCCACTGACCAAGACGAACCTGCAGCGCAATGATAGGGCCATGATCAGACAGATCTGCAGTGTCAAGCCAGAGGACGTGGCCACGGTAAGGTCAAGCGAATTACTGGTAAAGCTTGAGCTTGTGGACCTCGACCTCATTTTGAGAGAGAGAAGGCTTTGCTGGTTTGGGCATGTGGAGCGTTCTAGTGGTGCGATCAGAACAGCATGTGATATACAGATTGATGGCAGGCGGGGGCCAGGGAGGCCCAAAATAACATGGAAGAAACTGACAGAGAGAGACTGTCGTGAGTGGAAGCTCACAACAGTTGACCCTCAAGAAAGGAGCACCTGGAGATCAGGTGTGAGATCTGCTATGCGTGCAGCTAGCCAATTACCTGGAAAGGGGCCCACTGATGTGGATGATGCCCCTGCACCTACACATTAATCAAAAATCCGATTATGATATGATGGAATCACGAGGAACAATTCTGTCAAATTATTTGAATTTGGAGCAGTGGGTCAGGAGATATCGTTTAAAGACTTCAAATCTAGAGCAATTCATACACTTTTGGTAGAGGGCATTATGGGGAGCATTCTAGTGAAATTATTTTAAATTTGGACAAGTGGTTCAGGAGTAGATATTATCTAAAGAAAAAGTTTATTGAGAGGATGATTGACGGACGACACATGCCAGAGGAAAACTGATAACACTACAAAAAAAGGTCCTGAGGTGCTCACCTGACACCACTTTAATAATCTTAAAATAGGTCAAGGTCAACTACAGCTTATAATAAAACATATTTTGTTTTACCATATATGGGGGTTGTAGCCATTTTGGTCCAGTGACTTAAAACAATCTAATGAATACTCCATCAAACAGCCAAGTGTTTTCTGAGAAATCAATGTTTATGTAGGTATGTGGCAGTCCAAATGAGTGGCATTGAATGAAAGGTCACAGGTCAGCTTGACATTTGGTACAAAGCCATTGTCTCACAAGGTTAAAAATTTCTCCAAAGTGTGATTTCGGCTTAAACAGTTATAGAAAAATGAACTTTCTAATATTTTCCCATATAAATGCATTAGGCATCAAATTTGACCTTGCCATAAAGTAGGTCAAGTTAGATTCATCATTTGTGCAAACCTAGTAGAGACCACATCCACAAGCTACATACCAAGGTCATTGGCCTTTTGTTCCAGAGAATAAGATATTTAATGGGTTTTTACCCTATATGGATGTGGTGGCCTTGACCTTTGAAACTTATTTATAGCCATTGTCACATTAGGTTTAACATATCAAGTGAGAATAATGACTTTGGCTTCAACAGTATTCAAAATATCAACATTTCAGAAAAAAATACACATTTAAATATAGTAGGAAGCAAATTTGACCTTGACCTTAAGTAGGTCAAGGTCAACTAAGGATCATCATTGGAACAAACTTGGAAGGCCCTACATCCCAAATGCTACATACCAAGTCCCAATATCACAGGCCTTCTGGTTCTGGAGAAAAAGATTTTTAAAGGTTTTAACCATATATGGGCATGGCGGCATCTGTGTCATGTGACCAAAATATTTTGCATACATTTTGACTAATTTTATCTTTTCAGAAAATTTCCCATTAGGAAGCAAATTTGACCTTGACGTTAAGTAGGTCAAGGTAAACCTAGGATCATCATTTGAAAATTTGAACAAACTTGGTAGGCCCCATGACCCAAATGCTACATACCAAGTCCCAAGGTCATCGGCCTTCCGGTTCTGGAAAGCAGGTTTTTAAAGGTTTTTTTTACCATATATGGGCGTGGCGGCCATCTTGGTCATGTGACCAGGACCATTTGAACAAACTTCTTTCATATGAAATTTGAATTTAATTGGCCTAGTGGTTTCAGAGAAGATTTTTTGAAATTGTGGACGGACGACAGACAACGGACGGACGCCAGAGTGACTGGTATACAATAAGCTCCCCCATGAGCATTCGGCTCAGGTGAGCTAACAAGAGGGCCCTAGGGCCCTGGATCGCTCATCTGAATCTTCATTCATGAGAAGATAATGCATTGGGCAGTGGCTATAGAGATATCATTCAAGGATATTTTTATTTTTGTGGCTCTGGTGGCCATGCTGTTAAGGAGTTTTGGTAGAGGGCATCATGAGGAACATTTCTGTAAAATTATTTTGAATTTGAACCATTGGTTAAGGAGATGTCATTTAAAGACATTTCTCATCTAGAACTCTGGTGGTCCTTTGTGGGATGGAGCAGAACCATGTAGTTTAAGTAGAGGGCATTATGAGTAACAGATCTGTGAAACTATTTCGAATTGGGATCTGTGGTTTAGGAGCCTTTAGGAGATATCATTTAAAGATATTTCTTATCTAGAACTTTTAGCCGCCTTTAATGTTTGGCAGAGCGGAACCATTTATGCAATTTTAGTAGAGGACATCACCGGGAACAATTCAGTGAAATTATTTTTAATTTGGACAAGTGGTTCAGGAGATGTCATTTAAAGACAATTCTTATCTAGGCCTCTGATGGCCCCTTTGCTCAGCAGAGCAGAACCTATGTGCAACTTTGGTAGAAGGCATCATGAGAAACAATTCTGTGAAATTATTTTGAATATGGACCAGTGGTTCAGGAAGAGACGTCAGTTAAAATATTTCTTATCTAGAGCTCTGGTGGCCCTTTTGTGCATCGGAGAGGAACCATTTGTGCAATTCTGGTAGAGAGTATCATCAGGAATTGAGCAAACCTATGTAGTTCCCAGAACTAATAACAACACAGAATGCAAGATTTATTAAGTCAATGTACGAGGGATAATCCAAATGTTCTGATCGTTGCCTTGTAGCTTTGTCCAGAGACATTTTTGAGAGGCATACTATGCACCATTCAAAAGATCTAGTTTTTACCTTTTTAATGATGCTAATATTTTCTCGATGTACTGTTTTGATTAATAATTACAGCACATTGTATATGGTCCACTCCATACCACTGGCCTTTTTTCATATTGTAGAATAATGATAATATTTGAATCTGAATCTTTCAAGCCCAACATCTTTAAAACTACAAAGTAAAACTGCATTGTCTTTTGACTTTTTATTGCTTGTAATGTCCATTCAAAGGTTAGAATGGTGACAGGTTATGTTGATTCAATATTTAAAGCTCAATGGGGAATACTTATGACGTCATTGAATTTGACAACTACGTCATTTTGAAGACATTGCAGACTATTCATTTCCGAGAATATTCTATTTTTGTCTGTCAATTTGAACTTAAAACATGTCGAACCAAATTTCGGCAAAATATTTAACATCAATACTATTTTGATTACGAAATTCTTCAATCTTCATTGGAATATTGTAAAAAGTTACACTTTTTACCGAAAAGAGGACTGATTTTAAATAAGAATTTTCAAAGATTTTATTGGTTTCAGATGGATGCTTTGTGCTCAATTTAATCCCATATTGCATCATTTCACGATATAGTGCACCTTTGGACAATTAATTTGGTTTTATTTTTAGATATACACATACAAATTTGTGTACCTCGGAATATTGACCTAATTTGTGGACTCGTTTTAATTTTCTTATGTGGGTTACTATCAGTCTCCGACGATACCGATAATTTATAATTGCTTCAGACAAAAGTCAGTTCATCTTTTTTTATCTTAAACATTTTTTACCTTTAAAACAGCTGTTGTTACGGCAGTAAGGGCCGGTCAAAACCTCAAGTGGTTCAAAACTTGATTATAGCTGAGAGTTGCAGAGCCATACATTCAAGGGCCTAGAAAACCCAAATCATATAGAAAGTTCACCATATCTTCAGAACATACTGGCTTACGGATGACCATTGAGCAGCCATAAAAACGAAATGCTGCGACTGCACTTGTCAAAATTGTGGCGTCTCTAACATGCACAGTATGCTTGATAGGTCAGTGCATTGAGGGCATGACTGTTTTGGGATAGATTTCCGGTCGCTCCTTCAAATTACATAAAACATGTCAGAGCAGTGTATAGACAAAGAATATATTATTATGTGGTACAATTTTCAGACATGTTGCATCGCAGGTTACAGAGATATTACACCAGGATCAGAACTTTAAGATCATCCCTCGTAATTACCTTTAACAAGGACATCTGAACTTGCGATATAAATTCATTCTTCCTTGATCACCTCACAGCTGTTCTTTCCTTAGTCAGACTTCTAAACTAGAGTCACCTGAAACAAACATGTATATGGCTCTAAATTCAACCTATATATAGTAGATGCTCTAAAACTCTGAACACTAGTTGTCTGTAAAAAGGCCTTTCTTACTAGACAGTAGACATACAGTGCAGACCCAGATAAGACTGCTTCTGATGTAGCAGTCTGATCAAGGTCTTCCCTGTTTGCTATTCTGACAATCACTTGATGTATTCCAGCCTTGATAAGTTATTAACCCACATGTAATCTAGAACAAAAAGAGAAATGTTCTAAATTTCAGAAAATTTACTGTACATATTGAGAATGTTCAAAATATGATGTGCATTAACGGGCTTTTTTGGTCCCCCTATGAGGCTAAAACATAAAAATGCTTTTAACTAATTTGTTCTTATTGGTTTGTTAGAACAATAACCAAAGTGTAAAAGTCTCGAATTAATTTGACTTTAACCGTTGCTATGGTAACAAATATGGCCACAAAAGTAGGCTGAAAACAGGAAATGGACCACTTTGGAGCAAATTTGAGATGTTTGACAGACCAATTAACATAGAGCACTAGCAACTATCAAAAAGATATTTTACACAGGTTTAGATAAACAATCATTTTCGGCGTAAAAATGTAAATATTTTCTTACCCATCAGTTTATACATGTGTTTTGGGTGCTAAAAAGAACCGTCTCATTGAGATGGTTCTTTTGAGTACCCACAACATATGTTTTGGTTGAGAAATAAAAAAAAAATTTTCGCTACACACTCTTAACTAAAGTCATATTTTAACAGCTGATGAGAATTATCACCGCACACAACATATCAAAAGGATATTTTGGTATTTAGCTGTGCTGATATCTAATTTTTAAAAAAAGGTCTCCAAATGCCTTAAATTTGGTCCAAAATGGTATTTTTTCTATTTTTAAGCCTACTTTGTGGGTCATTTTTGTTACCATAGAAACAGTAAAATTTAAATAAATGCAGAAATTTTAGACTTCAGTTAATCTTCCCTGTATTAAGCCGAGCAAAACTGTTGGTGCAATTTTGGTAGAAGGCATCATGAGGAACAAATCATTGAAATTATTTTGAATTTTGACCAGTGGGTCAGGAGGAGATGTCGTTTAGAGATATTTCTTATCTGGAGCTCTGGCAGCCCTTTTGTTCAGTGGAGCAAAAACATTTGTGCAATTCTAGTTAAGGGCATTATGAGAAACAATTCTGTGAAATTATTTTAAATTTGGACCAGTGGTTCAGGAGGAAATGTCATCAAAAGACATTTCTTTAAATATCTTGTGCTCTGGCAGCCCCTCTGTTCGGTGGAGCAGAACCATATGTGCAAATTTATAAGAAGGCATCATGAGGAACCATTCTGTGAAATAATTTTAAAATTGGACCAGTGGTTGAGGAGCTAAGGAACATTTCAGCACTTGGCACTGAGCAGATAACAAAACAAAATTTGTTGTGATTGACACTTTAAGGGTTAACATTTTTGCATATCAAATTTTCATGACGACCCAAAGTTCTGAACTGTTCTGGCAAAATCGATCATTCAAGACTAGTGTCTCTTTTCTGTTACCATGATAGGATGGTCTGTAATCTGTGGCTGATTTGTGACATTTTCCTCATCAATAGAATTTATATAGATCTTGTCTATAATATATAAATATAACATACAGCCAAAGAGTTAATGATATTATGTTGAACTGTATAATGTATTTCAGCAGCTGCATTCTATGGTCTCTCATTATACATGTCAGTAGTGCCATGCAATATACATTCAAAGGCTTGTAGGAGCCATAATCATAGTGTGAGTGAATAAGACGGCGAAGGAACTCTCCCGGCTAAAGAAACCACAAACAGTTACTTTAGGCGCCAGCTAGTGTCTTAAGTTGGAAGTGCTAGCTTCGGCCTTTTAAAAGTTTAATTATTATTGAAAAGATGCCAACTTGCAGCTCAAATATTACCATGATAATTTGATAAAGTATTTTCTCATGTAAACCAAATAAAAGCCTTTTAGAAAAGGTTGTTTTCTTGAAGTTCAGCAGAATTCCATTCATCATACCTACATTCATTGCTGGTTCTCGGTTTATAGATGGTCAGAACCAGCATCATAGGTCCAAATAAGGGAATTTTATTTGCGTAAATTTTTTATTATTTTCTTACCCATTATTTTAAACACGTGTTTTGAGTGCTCAAAAGAACCGTCTCATTGAGACTGTTCTTTTGAGTACCCGCAACATATGTTTTGGATGAGAAATAAAGAAAATAATTTTCCAATACACACTCTTATCTGGAGGCCTGCAGCATGTAATGTAGATAATGGTGAATGGTTCGTGATTTTTCTCACCTGGTTTTTTATTTTTTGTCAATCAATTTTTTCTAAAAATGATTAAATCATGATGATAAAGAGCAAGGAGATACAAGTTAAGTACCTCCCAGCAGAAACAATATAGCAGCAAGATGAGTTCTGTGCATCGAGGCATGATTGAACCAATTTTCAGTGTACTGTGACCACTGACCAAGTTAGTTTTGGCCTTAACTAAAAGATAGAGAAGCAATATCTAACAATAGGTGGTTTGACTATCGCATACTGACCTATTTGATTTGAGCATTGTGGGTAAATGTGACTTATTGGTTTACCAAATGTGTCACCAAATTATGTGATTCGCCTGATTGGTTGATTCAAACTTGTCATCAATCTGCCAGGGTTCGCGCTAGTGGTTGCCATTATCGCAAAATGCAAAGAAATAATAAATTTGGCACAAAAATATTAATTTGGCGACAACTATTGGCGAAAAAAAATTGCTGGTGAAAATTTTTATCTCGCTTTGGAATGTCACCTCGAGAATGTCACCTCCCGCTAAAAGTCATTGACTCGTGTTGTCCATGTATAACATCACACAATTCTGTAGCCAATGGAGTCAAACCTAAACATGCTTCACACACTTTTGACATCTTTCTCGTGGTCAATGCATGCGTAGGCCTAAACCAAAAACTGCATCATTACGTGTCACTGAAACCGCTTTTTGACCTTGCCATGTGCGATGTGTTTTCAAAAATGTTTTAGTGTAAAAAAATCTTATCACTATGTCGCTAAAAACTGTACATTTGTAAACTAATACAAATCATTCAGATTCATAGTTAGTGTTTAGCTACCAAAAGATACTTGACTTCTCCACAAACAGATTATTTATAGCCATTCAGTGCTGCTTGCTACTTTTTTCACATAGTGTTTTGAGTAATGCATACTGCATATTAACACAAAACCCATTTTCAGTGGTGATGTGCCATAGCAGATAGGTCGATCCTTTGAGTATCGCACCTGTGCAGACAATGGATTGAGAAGTTTTGGTTTACAAGTTTATTTTGATGCTTTAATTATGTCACAATCAACAATTTTTCAGTTATGTTGGGATGATTTCCTGTCTTCATAGGTTGAACCAGTACTAAGGCAGCAGGTGAAAAATGTCTTGTCCTTTCAAAGGACACAAAGGCAGTGAGTCTCGAACGAGCAACCGTTTGATGCCCCAGTCTAACGCTCCATCAACTGAGCCACTGAGATCCACAGGAGAAGGGTTGGGTATTGATATTGAAAGTATTGACCACACTGTATTCTGTACACTGTGACCAATAGCCCACTTTGTGGTCAAACCTCATAGAATCTAAAGCTGCAGGCTCCGGTCACTCCTGCTTCTACGAATTCTGGTTACAACAATTTTGGTTTCATTATCAGCGCCCCTAAACTCAATTTCTGCATTCGCAAACTTCGCCGAATCGTAACGAATTTTATTTACTTACGTGCCCGTGTATGTATCATTGACTGCTCTGTGATCCACGTGTGTCCACAGACACTTGGGGTCAGTAGAGAAAAACAAGCCCCCCCCCCCCCCCCCCAACCTTCATCCCCAATTAACTTTTGCATTCTTGCATTTTTTCATTTAAAATATGATATTTTGTATGCTTGAAGTTATACAGGTGTTAGAAAAAATGACCTAGAACATATGGAAAACATTTGAAAAAAATGCATATTGCTCACAATGATAGAAAAAACAGTAAAAAAAAAAAAATAAAAAAAAGTAGTTTTTTCTATCATTGTGAGCAATATGCATTTTTTTCAAATGTTTTCCATATGTTCTAGGTCATTTTTTCTAACACCTGTATAACTTCAAGCATACAAAATATCATATTTTAAATGAAAAAATGCAAGAATGCAAAAGTTAATGGGGGATGAAGGTTGGGGGGGGGGGGGGCTTGTTTTTCTCTACTGACCCCAAGTGTCTGTGCGTGTGTCGCGGTCTCGTTCAACTGAAAAAAAATCAATTCTGACCAAGGAGGATAAATCTAGCAACTTGAGTCCATATTTGTAACAGCAATTGAAGAGTCAGAGGCAGCTGAAACCGCAGTTGGGATTTACCGTTACGGTTAATGTCAAACGGAGCGTTAAGCTTGTTGTTCATTGTACTGCGGATTCCAATATGGCCGCGATTGGCTAAATATCGAGCAACCTCACGTGCACCGTGCGTACAACTTGCATTTTTGTTGTTTGGCCCCCTGCTTTTAGCACCTACAGCCTGTACGCCCGGGTACAAAAATAGGTCGAATAACGCCGAGCTATTCCAAAAAGACCTTCTCTCGGGTGCTAAGGCGTTCGCAAGAAACTGAAGCGTTGAAATGCTGACTGTGAACAAGCGCCTATTTAATCATTGCTCATGGGAAAATGGGACTGGTTCCCGCTTTTCAATAATAGCCTTACGGACAGCGTCTCGAAAGCAGGATAAAAGCTGTCACAAAGTTTTTGGATCCTAAGCTCAGTGTATAAGCGTGCTTGGACGCACGTATAAAATTTACATTGCTGAAGCAAACAATCAGATCAACGATGTTGATTTAATTATCAGTTTCATCCATTAATCAATGAAAGCTATGCTGAAGATGAACTAAAATCTATTTAAAGCCAAAAGTAAAGTAATGCTCCAACATATGTATTCGCAAATACAACAATGTGAGTGTCGAATTTGATTTGGAGACAGTCTCTTCAAACAGTATATGATAACATACATTTATAATATGGCATAGTATCTATGTAACATATATTATTCTTTGCTTTACCAACTTACAAATACTTGATTCTCTCTGGGTTATAATAGCACAACTGTTTCAACCTACCATATAACATTTAGAAAAAAGTTTTCGTTATTGTAGATGAACCAAAATATACAAAGAATACCAGCAAGTATTGTGTTTCTATATTTGTATAATTTGCGAAGCAGTTAACTGGGTACACTAAAATATTTTGGTTGTTGTTAAATAAGTGACTAGATTAAACTTGGTGTTCTTCAGATAATTAATACAAAAATCTAAATCCACAATACATAAACATTTCAGACTCAATTTAATACTGTCTTTCACAGCATTTTAGACATACATACAATGTAGTACCTTATGATATATTTATATGGTAACATATGTTACTTTAAAGTTTTTGACAGAACCTGGGACTTTATCCTTATTCAGCTGGTATTTGAAAGCAAAATTGTCTTTGTTAATGAGGTTTAAAATCTATGACTTTGGCCAAATCGACATTTTCTCTTTTTATTTTTTTAAAAAGTGCTAAAATAAACTATTTCACAAAAGTAAATATGCTTTGACAATATGACATAGACTCTTAGTAAGAACCGATAAATACTATTGTAGACAAACTAGTATCTTTATGTCTGTTTAACACAAAAATTAGTTCTGGAATGAAATAAAATACCCTTTGATGTATCATTTATGGAATTAAGCAATATATAGAAAGCCCTAAAGTTTGTAGCATACGTTACATACTGCCAAACAAACCAAGAACTGATACTTTATACCAGAGACAATGTTTAATACCCCCTTTTTACCCTTGTTTATCAATATAATGCTCATATATGGTGTTTAAAAGCTTACATATAGGATTACATGCTTTGTTTTTAAATGAAAAGGTTCTTACTGTACATAACGTTTTATTAGGGGTTGCTATATTCAACAGCTTATAACTTCTCAATTTTTTGTGATAGAAGCAAGCTGTTTGCAGTTTTGAAATGGTCAGTTAATTGTTTTTTAAAAAAATGCTAGTTTAATCTAAAATATTCATGTAGAATTTTATAAAAAGAAACCATATAACAAAATATCAATGATTTTATAGGGTGTAGTTGAATTGTAACGTAAATGACACCATAATGGGCCTAAATTACTCTAATAAATATCATTATCTGCAGAAAATTAACTGTTCTTACATATAACATGACTGTTTAGCCAGTTTGAATAGTTCAAGTACCTCTTTAATAGCCTTAGTTTTATATTTTTGCTTTTCAAAAAATGAGAAAGCTCGTTAGATGTTATTCTTTAACAAAAACATAGTCCACAACGTTCCCCCTGGGGGGGGGGGGGAGCAAAACCCTAAAGCTAAAGAGAATCAAGAATGCAGTATCATGGTCGCAAAAAAAATGCCTGGAGACCCCTACGTCCCCCCCCCCACCGACCCTGGGGATGGGGTCAATAGGCCAAGATTCAACTTTTTCAGAAATGGTCATGTTGCATATCAAATTAAAGGGAATCACGAAATGCAGCAACACGGTAGCAAATATTTTGCCTGCAGACCACCCCCCCCCCCTATTTCTGAAGGAATCGTTTTTCCAGATTATTTTATTTAGCGGTTTTTGGACATCGGAGCGGTTCAGAAGACAGTCAAACATCTGTTTTCAAGATCAGTGGTAACCATTTTTGATAACGTGTCGTGATGGTTTTGGCAGTGGCTCAGTGGTAGAGTGCTTGACTCGAGACCGAAGGGCCGCGGGTTCGAGCCTCACCGGCGTCACTGCGTTGTGGTCCTTGAGCAAGACACATTTATCCTAGCTTAGTACTGGTTCAATCCAGGAAGAACCGTCCCTATGTAACTGAAAGATTGTTGATGGGCCGTAAAGAATCAAATAAAACAAACAAAATCTTAACTACTTATAGTTCGAAGGTTCGCGTTAACTTTGAAGTCGGTTGGTCTAGCAGTTCAAGGGTAGAAGTTGAAAAGACTACTTGGCTGCTTGGTAAGCACACCGACGGACAAAAGGTTCTATAGTTCCAGTGGCGGATCCAGAGGGAGTTATGGGGGTTCGCTTGAACCCCGCCACCCGTTTTTAAATATCCTATGAAAATGAAATAATTTGGTCTCACTAAGACCAAATTATTTCATTTTCATGGGATATTTAAGAAAAATTAGATAAAATCAGCAAAGCAACCCCCACACCTTTATACATATGACCCCCCTTTTCAGAGATCCTGGATCCGCCCCTGAGTTCCACATGTGAGATACTGAAAAAGACAAATGCAACCGTAAAGAGCGTTCTATAGGCCTGTCTCTCCGAAAAGAAAAATGTCATATAAAATTTACAGGAGTGACGAAGTATTTAGGGGTTTATTTTATACCAAACCCATCTCGGTCTAAAGACCGCATTCATGTCCTGACGTATAATTTAATTGATAAAACTTGCGAGATAACAAGAATGACTAACTGGTTGTTATCAGATAGTTAGCGGTGCGCAGCCGGCGTCCAGCAGCTGTTAAAAGAGTGCATCATAAAGACTGGACTCAGCAGTTGAGATTAAGATCGCCACAGAGGAAAGTGCTCCTTCTAAACTCTTAACCCCCCCTTACATCACAATGGCAGCTCTTGTTGGAAACTGGGAATATGTGGGAGCGGAAAACTTGGATGGTTACATGCAAGCTGCAGGTAAAATATTTATTTTATTGACAAAAAATATGTTTGCATTTAGGTTAGCCAGCCACCCGCAAAATGCATAGATTAGCCACTCGCCACGGCACCCTCCCCGAACATCAAGAGATGGCTCTTTCCATGCGGCAGGCTGTTTTTTTTTTCGACAAAATTAATGTTTCACGGCCCTTGAAATTAAAATATTCTTTCTTAGAAAAAATGTGTCCGATATCTCAAGAGACTGGTACTTTAAAGCAGGTTCAAACTCACGTGCATAACATGCGCAACTGTCTAATAGGACAACATGCATTTTTTAAAAAAAAATCAGAACCTTCATCACGGTGCTTATTTCCGTGTGTATGAAAGAAGACTCTCATTAGACTGCGCAGGCTCGTCAGAGCCTTTGGCTGCTATGCGATAAGCGACAATAAAGGCAAAAGCCATGCACTAATTAATACATATATAAGACTCAGTAATGAAATGCTGCCATACAGCTACCCATTGATAAAAAGGGCCAGCACTCGAGATGTTGGACATTTTTTTGCATACGCACAATGCTTTAAAGTATCCAGAGAAGCTATAGTTTTAAATTTCGATCTGAGTCGTCATCTACATCCAAACTGCGTGCATGCGAGCAGCGAAGCCTGTATAGACGCACCTGGATATTTTCTGGTGCGCCAAGTACCGTAATCTCGTGTACTGGAGTAAATAACCATATTAACATGTGCATCTGAACAGATGAAGAGTAACAATAGCTAAAATATACTAAACTACAAAAGAAACCCGCCAGTTTTTAATTTGTCCCTGGTTCCTTATCAATTTGGTTAAGATTTGGTCTAAACAATAATATTGGCGTATATAGCTTATTTGATAATTTGCATAATTTTGAAACCTGTATAGCTTTTGACTCGGTTTGAATTTTTTGATGGAGGTTCAAAATTTTGTTTCTCACATCACTGTGATTGTAATCAGGAAGAGTTTCAAAACTTTTTTTGAAGATACCCAAGACTTTTAAGCTGTCCTGCCAGCCAAGAGTGAAAGTAACATCATGTTTTGTTTACAAAGTTTCAGGGACTTATAAACGATAGATCACTTATGAATTAATCATATCCGCAGGATAGGATAATTATATAAGTGATCTATTGATTCACGTTGCTCAAGTGAAGTGTACATGTTAGTGTTTTACTTAGCAATTGTAAACAAAATATTACGTCACTGTCACTCTTGGTTGGCACGACAGTAGCTGGTGGTTTTAATCAAATTTGGCATATTGATATCCTGAAAAATGCCCGTCAATGACAAAAAGCATACAAAATTACACAGCATGCGAAGAGTTAATAGTAATGAGTATAATTTTGGATATAGAACCGGGTAAATGTACAATGTTTTGACCTTTATGCTTCCACATTTGGCACCCACTTAGGAAAAGGAAACTGAGTCATTTCGATAATCGGTCAATTAACCTTTGTCGTTTTTCTGGACTCTTGACCATTATCACAATTTGCATTAGTGGTGAATTTAATCCATTAGCTAGGACCCCAGTCCACCAGCGAAACGTCATTTTAATGCGCGGAAAACTTTGTCAGAGAGGATCCAACCTCTGACAGCGTCCTTTTTTTTTTTTTTTTTTTTTTTGATGAGGGACAGAGGATCCAACTAACACTAAAAGCGGGTCATCATCGGCCCACCAGCGAAACGCCATTTAAATGGCGTTTCGCTGGCGGGCCGATGATGGCTCAACATTGAATGCTGGTTTGGTAGCTTCGTGGTTTTCCAGGGAATCTGGATCAGTATAGCTTAGAGACCCTTTAATTTTGTGATTTTTCAGGGGGTCCGGACCCCCTGTCCCCCCTCTGGATCCGCGCGTGATTTTGTTTCAGGGAAATCGCGGAATAAATACGAAAAGAAAAAGAGGAGCAAAGACAATTTTTGAAATTGGTTTGCTTTTTTCGGACAGGAGAACAAAGGAATTCATTTCAGAGAAACATAGAACAGGCCCCGATACCGTAATAATTAGATTGCTCAAGACCTGTGATCCCTCGATATATACAATGAACCCTTCTAAGTTAACTGTATCAACCCATAAGGAAGAATCCATTAGCACATACGGGTCAATTCAGCGTTTATACTGTGAGGCAAAAGCAAGTATACCCGTAAACCTTTTGAGCTATATGTTTTAAAATTTTGATCTCAACAATTAACAACAATAAACCATTCATTTAGACAGGAGAATTTGCACAATAATACATGCTGGCTTATTTTAACATTAATGGCTGCATTGGTTTAAAATGTCATTCATGTTACCACAATTTTCTAAATAAAATTATTATAATGGTAAGACTAAAAAACTGCTTTCTAGACCTCTAAGTTTACAAACTTGCTATGAGGAAAATGTATTTGTTACTGATAAAATGATCAATATTTTCTTATTTTACTGAAACAACACGTTTTAAGACAAATGCCATTAAATCTAATTGGAGAAATTGTATGCTCATTTTCTGCAATAGGTACTGTCCTGCCAGCCAATAATATTTTGTCTACAATTGTTAAGTAAACCATTATCTTGTACAGTCCACATGAGCTAACGCGAATCGATAGATCACTTGTGTATTCATCCTATCCTACGGATAGGATGAATACACAAGTGATATATCGATTATAAGTCCCTGATAACTTTGTAGACAAAACACGACGTCACTGTCACTCTTGGCTGGCAGGACAGTAGCTGCAGACACACATGTTCAAAATGGTAAATTAATGCAACAGCAGAACATTGGATTAGTTTATATATTGAGCAAATTTGATTGGTAACAGGAAATTCCATTTAGTAACATGAATGACATTGTTGTTTTCTCTCAGTAACATGAATGGCAACATGAATGATATTTAGTAACATGAACGACGGTTAAGGAAGTTAAAAATATGTGAAGTATGAACACACTCATAAGCATTTACTACAGTAAATTGTGTTTGTTTCGGCGGAAAAAAAATGTTATACAACCTGAAAAAGTTGTGTCGCGATCGGTGGATACGTGTCAACCCTGTTATCACGACCAACAACTCTGTCGGTCATTTTATGCTCTTGAAGTGTTGTGTAGAAAACACAGCATACACAGCTTTTAACCAAAACCAAAGACTATTCGACACTTCTGTTATTGGAGGATTTTTATCATGCCTCTGTATGTTTTGTTTATAAATACATGTACAGGCTTCAGTATTTTGCGATGGGATAGGGCGGGGTGGAAGGGGGGGGGGCGTTAACTCTAATTCATGAAAATTATGAACAACTGTTTTAAGTATCCATGTCACTGTTGTCAATGTTAGATAATCGGACACTTTAATTAAAACATTTACCAAAGGCAAGATACTTTAAATGGAATTATTTAGGTGAGGGACGGGAAGTCCTCAACTCGCACATTCTATTGCCTCTAAGTGTAGATAAATGATATCAGTCATCTTGTGACTAAATATTTCGTCTCCCAATTACATTCTAGAACGTGCGCATGGTGCAAAGTGATTATATCTTAAAATGGAAAAGTTATGCACTTGAACCAGATATATAGACCACAATTCGATTAGATTGCAATATGGTCGCTTATCCTTTAGTTGGAAATTTTGCATGCTCTTTTTGTCGTCTGGTGTTTTGTTTTGTTTTCAAAATCAAGTTTTTTCGTAAAAATATTTCAGGAATATCATCAGTCAACAAAATTTGATCCTGAGCAGGTCCAAAGTTTTATCGGGCCTGATCTGGGTCCAAACTGTTTGCAAAAATTATCAGCAGATGACACTAGTAGGTAAATAGTATAACGATATCGTATCTTTTCTAATCAAATTATCTGCATTTAGGATGGTTTGAAAAATATCTACGTAGGCATTTGATCCACAATGCAGGAAATTAACAGCTTTTGCATATAGGTCGGGGGGTCATAAAGGCCAGAGATTTCGATTATTTCCAGTTCGTTTACGGACGTGCAGGGCCTTCATAACTGAATTAAGAATTGAACACTCTCTGCACGTCCAATTTAGTACGTTTCCTATGTGGTCTAAAAGTGGGTCAAGCACTGTACCCGCGCTTTATCCCTAGTGTGCGGCTAATTTCGGCCTAAAATATAGGAAACGTTTTAAAAAGTTGTTTGTTTTTGAGCAGACGTCTAAAAGTAATTGCGATATCCCCATGCCAATTCCGACTGGTGATACGCTTAAAGGCCAGAGATTACAGTGAAAACCAAATATATATATTGGGACAGCCCACGTGACGTGTATGCCTAATGCTTTCGGAACGCTTCTGCCAATTCCACGGAATCAGGGTGAGACTGCGCGGAAGCGTAGGTTGGTCTGAGCTTTCGCTGCTCTACCAAAATCTTATCACATGTTTAGTTAAACATAATATTTGAGTGTAAAATATATATAAAAAAAAGGATCTTACTCAACAGTTTAACATGTTTTGGGTTCTCAAAAGAACCGTCTCATTGAGATAGTTCTTTTGAGTACCCACAACATAATGTTTCGGTTTAGAAATAAGAAAACTATTTTTTTGTATACAGTAAAACCTGTCTTAAGCGGCCATTCAAAAATAGGCAAAACAAATGGCTTAAAAGCAAATGATAGTTTAATGAAGGTCGAAAGTTTTGCAGAATGCTCTCTTGGAGCATTCTGCAATACTTTTGACCAGCATTTAGTAACAATCGGTCTTGCCTCGAAGCAATATACAGTATATATTGCTTCGAGGTCTTGCAAACCACGTTTTGGTCTTCTTTTTGAGTGTACATAACTTTTGTACAATAGTATACTCTAGTTATTGTATGGTAAGTGAATCAGTAGATCAAGTTATTAAACAAATAAATATGCACGGCCCCGAGTGGCGGTATGCTAATTGTTTCATTATCTTCTTGTTATTACAATTACTTGATCACTGACCTTACTAATAACTTCATGCCAGATAATAGTACAAGCTAACATTGTAGGTCACGGATACTATACTACTGTCGCGCCAACCAAAAGTGACAGTGGCGTCATGTTTTGTTTACAGTTATTAGGGACTTATAATCGATAAATCACTTGTGTATTAATTCTATCCACAGGATAGGATTAATACACAAGCGATCTGTCGATTCGCGTTACCTCATGTGGAGTGTACAAGTTAATGTTTTACTAAAGCAAAATATTACGTCACTGTCACTCTTGGCTGGTATGACAGTAACCTCGGTTGTTCCAAGTGCCAAGTTTCTATTTTCCAAAACGGTCAATAGTAGAGACCCTGATCAGACGCCGCGTTATGGATCGTTTTCTGCCGCTGCGCCAAAACTATGGAACTCACTACCGAGTCAAATCAGAACTTCGCCCTCGCTGGAGGTTAAAGAGTAGTTTATTTCATTGGAAGAACAAGTCAAACGCATGCCTCACATTGGGTCCGAGCTCATACTCACCGTCATAAGTTGTGATGTGTGCGTATGCTCTTATTCGAAAATACTAACACAAGATCTTAACCTATGTTTTATGCGCTCATACACAAATTTTATCCTGCTTGTTCTTTTTAACGAAATTGCGTTACCTTTTCGTATAAAATGCCACATTCATCTTTGCTCAGTTTCGTCCCTTGGGATGGCAAGTGTTTTCTTTTCATGTAAGTATTTCCGAAATCGGGCAGTAAATGTAAACAAAGTTGTGTATATTACAAACGGTCAAGCTGACCTCAGATGTACAGTAACATTAATCCTCAGAATATAAATCAAGAAGTCCCAGTTCAGCAGTCACTTTTGTTTGGTCATAATTAGGTTTCTTTTTCCAGAGCAGTGGGTGGATTGTGCGACGCTCTCTATTCAGAGAGAGAGAGAGAGAGAGAGAGAGGGGGGGGACCATTTCTCAATACACCAAAAATAGGAGCATTTGTGGCAATATCCATTAGCCACTTACAAAAAAAATGTAACTCCCTGCGATGGTCAGATTGAACGATCATGTGTGGTTCCCAATATTTAACTGATTTTAGTTTATCGATTCATTGCAAAGTGTGTTCTGGTGTCAGAATAATGTGAAACGCAGATTTATTGTTGATGTGCTGCCTTGTAATAGGATTAATTAATTAAAGCTGCCACACATAAACTATGCACATGACATCAACTAAACTTTGACTGGCGCAAATGTACAAAGTTTTTAGCCAGAACATATGTTTGTACGTAATCGCATTGGTAGGTCACGAAGGCCTACGCAAATGCGCAGAGTCACCAGCGCATTCGCTGTTCGCATAGTTAGGATGTAGATGAAGATTCAAACTAAAATTTAGAGCCTTTAGTCACGTTGGAGGTGTTGCGTTTAAACTCCGATACTGGTCCGTGGTTCAAAGGAGGCATTTGCGCACAAGACATCATGTGCTAGCCCAAATCGCCCTTTAAACATGCATGCGCAACTAGCAAGTAGGACTATACACCTGCCTAAATTTAGGGCATGCCTTCTCTTTTGAGACATAAAAAGCTGCTATCCAAGAATTGCGCTTTAAGTCTGTCAGTATATAAGCTATCCAAAACGTATCGGTAGCTACAGAAAACCTTGACTCCAAACTCCACTTTTGGTATTATGCTAAATTTTAACCCTTTGATATCGCGCGCGTGCGTGTGTGCAGCGACTATGGCGAGGCTGTGCAGTGACAGATACGTTTGGGCCTTCACTGCCAGGATATTCATCTCAAATCAGCATCCGTCGACTCGATTCTTCTCAGATAATGTAGCTCTGAGCAGTGCAAACCCTGATCAGACCAACGCTAATATGCTTACTGCATGGCCACTTGCGCATAATGTTCCAAATGGAGCGGATCGAGCATCTGTGTTGTCCGTATATATACAACAAGGTGCTGTCCTGCCAGGCAAGAGTGATAGTGACGCCATGTTTTGTTTACGAAGTTATCAGGGACTTAGAATCGATAGATCACTTGTGTATTAATCCTATCCACAGGATAGGATTAAAGCACACGTGATCTATCGAATCGCGTATGCCCAATTGTAAACAAAGTATTACGTCACTGTCACTCTTGATTGGCACGACAAAACGTTATCTAGGCAAGTACGTTCTCTACGCAGGCATGGGATGGTCGCGTAACCTGGTATCTTTGGGGAAAAAGGGGGTACGGACCCCACCCCCTTGAAATCACATCACTTTGTAGCTCTGTTTCGGTCGAAATTTTGGTACGAACCCCGCTCGAGAAGCAATTGAACCCTTTTTCTCGAGAGTCCGAAAATACGGCCCTCTGTGAAATACGTTGATGACTTAAAAAAACGTCACAACACCCCCCCCCCCCCCCACACACACACACACCTACTGACGGTTTTCTAGATCAGCGCATGGTTAGCAAAGGTCTTCCCTTGTATGGGGTGGAGCGTGAGCTGACCAGTTGATAATATTATATACATATCCTCACCACTAATAACACGGCCTCCAATCTCTGCCTCCTTCTCCAAAAAGAGCAGAACGTAAAGGGAGGCGAAGGCCCTTCCGGGAAGCAGGCAGTGGGCATGAACAATGGAACACGGTAAGTTGTGTTGACACATTTTCAATCATAAGTAAATTTTCAGCGCAAAACTCGAAAATCTAAGAATGCTATGCTTCGGGCAATTGTTCAAGCTATCCGTAGAGCATGCTGTTTGCACATTTGAACTTAGTTTGTAAGCGTGAGAGCTTTTCTCCCGTTGCACAGTTGTCCAAGAAACGGTGGTTCCCGTATGGTTTTGCCTTCTAACCAAACATATACATGTAGTAGCGTTTGGACCCTTATTCATACTACCGAGGCCCCTCCACACCCATGTTGTCCCAAATGCAAGTTTTCGAGATATTTCAATGATAATTGAGTGATTTAGAGCCAAATTTCTTTAGGAGCAGGAGGCGAAGGGCAGGAGAAGGAGGCTGGGAGAGGAGGAGCAGGCGGCGATGATATCAAAATTTGCATTGATTTTGCTTATTTTTAATAATATACTTATCCAATCTATATCAAACTTGCATGTATGATACGAATGATTAAACGCTATTGTTAACTGAATTATTCTGATCACAAACATTGCTATATATACCTCTCTTATAATATACATGTATATACCTCTAGCAAGCTCATGACGTTCTGGGTTAAACAAACAACACAATGGGAGAATAAGCGAAACGCTTTTGTTTCTACGGACATTATAAGATTTGCAATAATTAAGTTAACATCTTTTGAGACTGCTCTTATACACGAGTTGTTATATCAGTTATATGATGGTTAGGTTTGGTTTGAATTCCTCTTTTTTCTGCGTCTAAGTCTTTCGCACCATCAGTAATTGTTGCTCTTAATCAAAACTTGAGAGGGGGTGGGTATAAAACAGAGGTTCGACCCAGTCTGAGATTTTTGATAATCCCTTTCCCAAGAACTTAGGGAGAAATACACAAGTATCACTATTCTGTGAGCATTACATGATTCCAATGAGAAAAAAGTGAACCACACATTACGTTGGTGGTGGCATTTAAAGCGAAGTAATTTCGATTTATTTAAATGGTTTGAAATGTTCATACATGCAAGTTTGATATAGATTGGATAAGTATATTATTAAAAATAAGCAAAATCAATGCAAATTTTGATATCATCGCCGCCTGCTCCTCCTCTCCCAGCCTCCTTCTCCTGCCCTTCGCCTCCTGCTCCTAAAGAAATTTGGCTCTAAATCACTCAATTATCATCGAAATATCTCGAAAAATTGCATTTGGGACAACATGGGTTTGGAGGGGCCTCGGTAGTATGAATAAGGGTCCAAACGCTACTATACGTTTGGTTAGAAGGCAAAACCATGCGGGAACCACCGTTTCTTGGACAACTGTGCAACGGGAGAAAAGCTCTCACGCTTACAAACTAAGTTCAAATGTGCAAACAGCATGCTCTACGGATAGCTTGAACAATTGCCCGAAGCATAGCATTCTTAGATTTTCGAGTTTTGCGCTGAAAATTTACTTATGATTGAAAATGTGTCAACACAACTAACCGTGTTCCATTGTTTATGCCCACTGCCTGCTTCCTCGAAGGGCCTTCGCCTCCCTTTACGTTCTGCTCTTTTTGGAGAAGGAGGCAGAGATTGGAGGCCGTGTAATAAACTCCGTTCTATCTGCTGAAAAGATATGCAGAGCTACCTGTGTTTGGCTCAGTACATATATATAACCGGATATTATACACCCACCCGCTTAACATGGCAGAATGGGGAGAAAGCCAGTGTCTGATTTACTGTGAAGTTTTCGGCGTACGGCCGGGAAATACACTGTGAAATGAAGGTGACAGTCAAACCATTGAGATACATACCACTGCAGGAACAATTTGATAATAGCGAGATTCAGGCGAACCTGCGTGGCAGTCAGAGCTAAACAGCTATCTGTAGGATCACTGCTCGCTGGCCCATATGGGCCGCAATCTGAGAAAACCTGTCTTCAGGGTTTTCGACAAGCAACCAATGCTCAGCTATAGAGACTAGCTAGAATAATGATATTTTGTATAAAGCAAGCTTAGGTAGTACTTTGCAGTGAGCGAAAAAAAAGACGCTGGTCAAACTGCGCGGATGCGCAGGTTGATCTGCGCCTTTGTTTCTTGCATGCAACAAAGTCAGATCCTCTCTCGACGAGACCCATATTATTATATTTTAGGTGTACCAGAAAATCTCCGGGAAGTGGCGAAGAACAGCAAGCCCGCCTTAGAAGTTTCCAACAGCGGTAATTCATGGACACTGAAAACGACTGTCGGAGACCGAGTGAAGGATTCAACCTTCAATATTGGTGAAGAGTTTGAGAGCAAGGGGCTCACTGGGGAATCTATGAAGGTAAAGTAATTTCATTAATCCAGGCATCTGCACTGGTTAGTCTTTAAAAAAAGTCTATGTGCATGCATGTCTCAAAAGTAACTTGGAATTCGAAATCGGAAGATCATAGTAGAATGAGACAACTATCTTTCAGACCATTCTTTATCAAGTGGAACCATCTACCGAACAGCATCGTGCAAGAGCTTCAAAACAGCTCTCCTTAAATCGCGACAGTCTCCCGTAGTACCAGTATCTACGTAGAAGATGCAGATATACTATAGTAATGAATAACACGAAATTCCTACATAATAACGTACGGCATTAAGCATGGAATATTATTCTCGACATAAAATGAGTTAATTAAATAACATGTTCAGTGCCATTTGCAACTAATGTTGTCTGTGATGTCGCCTACTGATGCAGACATTTTCATCTGTATTTCTGTTGGCAGTAAAAGTACTAATTTACCTGACTATTAACCCGTATCTTGGCAATATTTTTTGTCCCAAAACTGTTGTTTGGTTTTACCCCTGCTGCATATATTCAGGTACACTCCAAGCTAGATTTATTCATGGAAGCAAACACTATGAACCCTGATCAGACTGCTCCCGAGGGGAGCAGTCTGATCTGGGTCCATATTGTTTGCTATATAAGCTACCAAAGAACATAAGATGAGAGAGCAGATGACAAAAGTCGTGATGGGCGGGTAAACGGATAATTTCACACATAATTTCTGAATAAAGGTGTGAGGGGTTCGCTTTGCTCATTTTCCCTAAATATCCCATGAAAATGAAAAAAAAAATGGTCTCACTGAGACCAATGGGCAGCGGGGAGGTGGTTCGAGTGAACCCCCTCTGGATCCGCCACTGCACTGGGAAAAATAGGCTTGTCATCAAGCCTTATTTGGAATCTTCAAGCAGCCAACGTTCGAAAATGTCTTCTGCTGGGGCTCAAAGGTTTAATTACTGTTATTTTATGTGATAACTATTTCAGTGCAACGTTGTCCTCGAAGGTGAGAAGATGACAGAGACACAAAAGATTGGTGATATTTCCATAGTGGTCACACGTGAAGTTGTCGGTGGTGAACTCGTCTCTGTAAGTATAATAGAGCTTTTTGGTCACTGTAAAGGCGGCAACTGTAATAATCATATCTGGGCATGGTTCAGCTATTTCATCTGCTAAGGGAAATCAGCTAGGGGTATATACCGAACTCACATTACTAACCCTTAAAGTGCCAATCACAACAAGTCATCTGCTTTCGTCGTCTACAGAAATGTGTTTTAAGCCTCTTTGACAAACAGTGTAGATCCAGATCAGATTGCTCCTGTGAGCAGTCTGATCTGGGGTCCACACTGTTTGCATCTATCCTTACGTTAACCAATAAACAGACATTTTTGCTGGCATTTTAAGGGTTAAATAATATGTTTTGTGTCTGTACTGACTACTGAAGTGTTATGGGGTAAGATGATACAGTAACCATGCCTCATTTTCCGCTTTTACCTATGTCTAAGGAAGACCAGTCCATGTTATGCATTCATGGGGTACCACATTAACAGTGACCCAAAAGTTCTATAGTAATGAACTGTGACAATTGATTTCCAACAATCAAGGTATGTACGACCAGCAAAGCCTCAGATCAGCCTTCGCATATGCAGTCTGATCAGAGCCTTTGCTAGTCGCTTGAATATTCGATGAGTGTTAAGCTACTGATTGAACATCATTTAAATTTTCTAAGTTTAAAAGGAGACTGCATAAGCTCATCTGAGCCTACCCATGTCAAAATGCCACATTATTGGGAATAACATGTTACGGCTCATATATCATGTCATCTCTGACAAAAAGAAATATGTGTGGTAAAAGTTGAGAATACCAGCGCCCCGCCCCCTCTCAGAGTTCACTCTCTCTCTCTGTTTTTGATAGTCATAACCAAAACTGATTCCTTATTTTGTACAGCATATCAGTTCTTTCACTACATAAGAAATGAATTCAGTTTTTGGAATGTTCATGGAATCATGAACACTTCAAGTCTCTTGCAAAGTAATTAAAGCCTTTTGGGCTAAAGGGCTTCACGTTAACTTTGCAAGAGACCTGAAGTATTCATGATTCCTTGAACAGACCAAAAATTGAATTTATTGTTAATATTTAAATTTTATTATAAATATGAAAACTATAAGATTGTTTTTAAATCAGTTTTATATTTAATATGTTATCATATTAACAGCTTAGTTAGAGTTAAAATCGGAAAAGCGGAACAGCCATCGTGAACACTGACAGCCAATGGTATGAACGTGCAACTCTGGTGTAGCTCGCTGTCAGTCACAACACCAGTGTCACTTCCGGCAAATGAATTTGATGTTCGAAGCGTATTGCACTGGCAAGTGAGCTTGGCAGCTGTCAATCAAATTTGTGTAATTCATGAGGCTATGAAAGGTTTCAAAAAATCTTAAGATTTATTAAAGGCTTGCTTCGAAAATGTAAATATAGACACATGAACTCACACACACCAGTGGATCAATGTAGTTATGTCCTCCAGCTTTTTATTTCTTTGCATTCTGGGTAAATTTTCATGCTTTTGTTGAAGTCTGCTGGGTTTTCAAAATAATCTTTTTTGAACACTATTAGAGTGTCAAAAAGTTTGGATCTAGATCAAGATCCAAACTGTTTGCAAAAGTTATCAGCAGACATCAAAAGTCACCAAAGGTAGCAGGGAAAGGGTCAATGAGCATATTCAAATTTAATTTCAAAGATTAAGATCTACAAGGCAAAGCTTGAGAATGAATCTGAAACCTAATTTCTCATGTACCCATTAAAATCTACAACTCAATTTCCTACCATCACCCAGGTAAACCGCATGTCCAAATCTCGGAGGGTGTTGGCTACCGGAGGTAAACAAAGGAGTTTTGGGCTGCACATGGTCTGCTTTGAGATGGTTTTATATCATAATGAACCACATTAAGGAATAAAATCAACATATAAGCCGTAAGTATAAAGAATGACAAGAATTCTGAAAGCAATGCATGTTTTTGAACTGAATCTGTTTGAATTTAAATCGCATTTGAATTCGGAAATGCGGTGATTTGAACGAATATTTCGAATTCATCAGTTAATATTTATATGTATTATTTTATTTTTTCTTGATTCATAACTACCGCTGCAATGTTTAACCTCTCTTTGAAATGTATCAGTCCAATATAATTCAAACAGACGTGTACAACACTTATTTTTTTGCAATTTTATGACGATGGTGTCATGTTTATGGATAGCGTTCCATCGGAGGTAAGTCCTCTGAACATTTTGCTAACCATCAAAACGATAGCAACGTAAGCGATTTTCAAAATTTGAAGTTTTAATAGCAGTTTTGGACATGACACTTACAAGCCAGGCAGGAGAATGATATAGAATGGTAGCGGCACAAGCAATTAGTGTCAAAGGTTGATATAAGTCCAGCAATGATCAAACCACTAGCCTTTTTTCATTGAAAAATTCACATTCGCCGTTTGAAAAGTCGCCCTGAATCCTACAGACATGGGTCAAAAGTATTTAACAGATTCCGAGTCCTTATCACTCAATATAGAAGCAACATGTTTGCTGCTCTCGTCCCCAAGAAACTTTCAATATGAAATAAAAACGGATAAATACAGACCCTATCCATCCATGATCTCAATGTTTACCTCCGATAGCCAACACCCTCCGAAATTTAGACATGCGGTTCACCTGGGTGACCATGTAAACATAAAATACAACTAATTAAAATAGTTGAATTTAAAGGGGACGGCAACATTGAAACCAAGTGAATCTGAAATGCAAGCCCTTAGTATCAAACCATGCAATCTTCCCCAAACCCAGTCAAAATTGGATATACAATAAGAAAGTTTTTGCAATCTGAAATTCAAAATTCTGAGGCCGCCATTTTGAATAATTAATTAACTTCCTGTAAATTTTGAAAAGTCAATAAAATCCAAAATTTCATTTCAAATTGTATAGATTTTTTTTTCAGAATCAAACTATTTTCAACAGAAGAATCAGTAAAAATGCAAACAAAGTTAAAATAAATAGCAGGAAACTAAGTTATTCTGTTTAGGGTTCCCTTACGAAAAAAAATGCACTGCCGCGAACAATTTTCGCCAACAGCTAGCGAATACACTGCGATTGTTCGGTAAACATACCTTAAATGGCTGACCAGTATTCGCTGAATGTTCGCGAGATGTTCACTTTTCACATGCAAATTAGGTCTGTGGCGATTACTTTGATTTAACAGCCTGCGAATATTCAGCGAATATGTGGCGAACATGATTCAAGACAGCAAATTAAATATGCAGGGAATATCCTGCAAACATTCTGCGAATATGCGATGAACATGCATCTAAATATGTAAATTAAATATGCAGCAAATATGTGGCGAACAGTAATTGCGACTATCCTGTGAACAAGCAGCAATCAATGATTTACAAAAGTTAAAGCTTGTTAAACTCAAATAGTCAAAATTTATCCATTTTGCACTGACCTCAGCAAGCAACACCATTCGAGAACAATCAAAAGGTATCAACTCAAACTTCATAGGAACAGAAAAACACATGAGAAGAGATTACATACCATAAAAAGACTTCTCAACATGATGTCATTTTTGCATCAGAGCAATTATGACAGCCATTTAATTGAAGAGTTATAAGGGGAGATAATTTTGAATCTAATCTCCCCAGTAAAAAAATAAGATTGTCAGACTGAAAGCTATATGAGTTGAAGTTCCTTAGATGAACACTCCGCGAATACATAAAAAGTCAAAGTCACTGTAACAAATATACTGCGAACAGTATCCAGAACTAAGTTCTTATTGCGAATACCGGGCGAATAGTACCTTGTGCTTGAAAAAAGTTTAAGTTTTTGCTGCGAATTTGCAGCGATTATATGACAAACTGCAAACATTCAGCGATCACTTTTTTGTCAGACCATCTTTGTTCGCTGGGTATTCGCGACAAGAAGTGAATATATAGCAAACAATTACTGTGAACATTACAGTTCGCAGAATATTCGCAGCATATTCGTCAGATATTTGCACAAAGACAGCTTTTCCATAAGGGTTGTGTGATGTCACAAGCCTAAAATGGATGCCCTCCATAGCTTTCATATCACTACTATACAAACATCTGCATTTAACTTTTTTATTATTTGTTTGATTTTGGTTTATATCCATGCCATGCTTTATGTTCTTTCAGGTGATGACCGTGGGTGGGGTGAGTGCCACTGTGAGATTCAAGAAGGCATAATTCTGACCAAAATATTTTGTTTATGTTAACAAATAAGTGTTATAAAATTAGCTGGCTTTGTGTGCCTTCTTCGGTCATACGAGATAGTGTTTATCATATGGTAATTTTCATACCATACCCAATATCAACCTGAGGCACCCATATCTGCAAGAGGGCCAAAGGCCCAAGGGTTGATATGGGTGGAGGGTTACCATTATATGATAGTGTATATAGGTTAGCATGTATTCATACATTCATCAGTAACTGGGCAGGTAACTGACACCTGCCCTACTAGAATCATTGGTAGGAAGGGAATACCTACGTTAGTATGTAGCTGGACAGGCAAGTTTCTAAATTGCAACTGCATCCACTTTATTAAGTTTCTTTAGAACCCATATATGCCCTCAAGTCTTTTGTCCTCCGGGAGTAGCCTAGGTTCCAGTCTGATCATTTTTCCTTTTTTAGCTCACCTGAGCCAATTGGCACATGGTGAGCTGTTGTGATCATTGGATGTCCGTCATCTGTCATCAACAATTGCTTCAAAGGGCATCTCCTCCTCAACTACTGGCTGGATTTTGACCAAACTTTGCAGGAATGATCCTTATATGTCCCTCTTTGATGACTGTCAAAATGGTTCTGGTCCGTTGCATATCTAGGTCACACAGGCATAAAATAGATTTTCGAGATGGAAACTTTTAAAAAATCTTCTTGTCTAAAACCACAAGGCTTAGAGCCTTGATATTTGGTATGTAACATCACCTAGTGGACCTCTACAAAATTTATACAAATTATACCCCGGGGGTCAAATGTTTTACATAGGCTAATATAGGGAAAATAAGAAAAAATCTTCTTGTCTAGAGCCTTGATATTTGGTATTTAGCATGAGCGAAAGGACCTCTACCAAATTTGTTCAAATTATGCCCCAAGGGGCCCGTCGTAGGAGGGGTCACATTGGCTTATATAGGGAAAATGTGAAAAAATCTTCTTGTCTAAACCACAAGGCCTAGAGCCTTGATAATTGGTATGTAGCATCACCTAGTGGACCTCCAACAATGTTGTTCAAATTATGTACCGCCCAGGGGGTCACATGTTTTACATAGGCTTATATAGGGAAAACACGAACAAATCTTCTTATCCGAAACCACAAGGCATAGAGCCTTGATATTTTGTATGTAGCATGAGCAAGTAGACCTCTACCAAGTTTGTTCAAATTAAGCCCCTGGGGGCCCCGCCGAAGGAGGGGTCACATTGGTTTATATAAAATCAACTTTTTCAGAATATGGTCATGTTGCATATCAAATTAAAGGGAATGAAGCACACAATAACGTGCTAAACATTTTACCCTAACAGACACCCTTGACCCTTGGGTGGGGTCAAAAGGTCAATCTTTTTTCTTTTCTGAAAGTAGTCATGTTGCATGTCAAATTAATGGGAATGAAGCAGAGAACACAATGCAAGCCAATATTCTGCCCTATTATACACCCATGACCACCAGATTGGGTCAAAAGGTCAAAACATTTTTTTGAAGGTCATGTTGCATTTAAGGAAAAGAAGTGAAGAGCATTAGGCAAGTTTGACCTTATGCAGGCGGCATGTCCCATTGAGATTGCATATGAGTTTATTTTGATTGAACTTAGTGAATTGATAATCTTTGGTTATGATCCGAGTGATGCCCAAGATGGTCTTAGGTGTTGGAGAAATGGGATTTATATTTTGTTGTTAACATCCTCTCCTTGTGACAAAAACTCAGGTGAGCGATCCAGGGCCCATGGGCCCTCTTGTTTATTTTTCTGTTTCATGGTCAAAAATGACAATATCTATCGAAATTATTAACAGACTACCGATACCTTTGATGTCTTATCTTTTTATTATCTTATTTTTTAGAATACTAGCATAAGAAAATATTGGCAAAAATATTGATGACTGGACCCAGGCTAACATGGGAGTTGAAGGGATTAGATACGAAATTCACAAATTCAAACTTTAAACTATAATAAGCAGTCATTCAGTGAGGTCAGCTGTCCATTCTCTGTCTGAATCATCTTCCACCATGCAAGTAGTGCAGGCTCTAGAGAGACTGCATATGCACAGGCTTGCCAAGGCGTTCGCTAGTTGCCTATCTGATAAGCACCGAAGTCTCATGGAATGGCTATTATATGATTCAGAATATGTCAAATGCTTAACTCTTTTCCTGCCAGTCATGACTTTTGTCATCTATTTAAGTTCTTAGGTTGCCTATATTGCAAACAATATGGACCCAGATCAAAGCAGTCTGATCAGGGTTCATAGTGTTTGCTTCCATGATAAAATCTAGTCTGAGGTGTACTTGAATATATGCAGCAGACATTATACGCAGACAACATTTTCAGGACATTTATCGTCTGCATTTTTTTTCTTTTCAAATTATCTTTTTTCCAATAAAACCTTTCAGGAATACCATCAGTTTCAAACAGCTTGGATCCAGATCATGACCTAGGTTTTGATCTGGGTCCAAACTGCCAACAAAGGTTATGGACAGACCAGATGGACCAAAGGAAGGACAGACAATGCCAAAACTATATCCCTCAAACCTTGCCTTGGGGTAATATAAGCAAAGACTGAATGTTTTCAGAATATTTATTTTATTCCTTAATTAATTTAAACAATTTGAGACAGTTCAAAATGAAGAGTTGGTAAAGAGTGTAGATACAGATCAACTGGCCTCTAATGAAGCCAGGTGATCAGGACCCACACTGTTTTCCAGCCTCAAAGTAAATCCATATTAATAATAAAATCATACCATTGGATTGACTGGTCTTTTGAATTTTGTATCCTGTAAACAACTTATAAAGTACACAGTATTTTTTTTTAAATCTAAAATACATAATGCACTGTAATCTACATTTCATTTGATTTTATTTCAAATATTGAATTGTTTCTGATTTTTAAAGTCTGATGACTCAATGATACAATATAACATATGACAAATAAAATTAAAATAATGAGTATATACAATGTTTGTTGGTTTTGTTTGCTGCTTAACGTCCCAGTCAACAGCTATGGTCATGTCAATGTATTGAATGGAAACACTTCACAAACTATCATGTTTGTGGTAAACAGTGCTTCAAATCATATGTGTAATGTTTTTTTTTAGAATTCCTTCAAAAAAATAATCGGTAAACCCTCTCATTATGTATTTCTTACCAGCTTACTAAGTTCCAAGGCAGCAGACTTCAGGGATCAAATTTACAATTTTAACCACTTACTTAAAACAGCAATTCTAATGCACTTGCTTTTGTAATGCAACATCTGATTGGATAATGTCAAAAATTTACGACAGTATATCCTGCAATATACTGTCGGAAATAATTTGAAGTTATTAATTACATTCCGTTTCGTTGGACGACATGCGGCTTTCAACGCTCAAATTTGAGACAAAACTGCAGAATTGCATTAGAATGGGGATAACCATGTTCAAAATTTTCATTTGGGGAGGTATATCTTCAGATATACGTTCGGAAATCACGTGTTATGGCTCCGCCCCCACCTCGCCATTAAACTAAATTTCCGCCCATATATCCGACAATATACCTCCCCAAATGAAAGTTTTGAATACAGTTATCCCCTAAGTGATTATTTTTATCACTGTTGCTCAACTTGCTTTTTCACTGCAAATGACACTGTGTTCAGTTATACCTCAAATTAGAAAATAGATTTTGAATACAATACATGTACCTGTATTGCATAAGTTGGTGTCAAAAAACATTGTCACTAATTAAGAGGTTGAATTTATGTGACGCAAAATGTCCGCTTTATTATGATGCTGTTACTAGATTTCATTAGTGTTTTGGATAAGCTTATTCTTGCTTTCTTATGTTTTTATGGAATTTTATTGGGTGATTATCCAAACAAAGAGTAAATAGTTAAGTTTCGCGCCTTTCCTCACAGTTTGAGATTTACAATTTGAGAGTGGTGGCTCAATAAGAAAATTTTGTCAGGTTACCTTGCAAATAGTGTGGATCCAGATCAGCCAGCTTCTTCAGAAGCTGGCTGATCTGGATCCACACTATTTGTCATGCACTTTATGGTATGTTGCATGATTTGGATAATGCAAGAGCAACTTGTATTCACTTGCTAAAATAGAAAGTGATGGTAATTTCTATGTTTTTTTTTTTTAAAAAAAAACACTAGCAAGTCAGCAAGTGCTAAATTTTATCCCTGACTGGCTGTAGTTCTTTACAAGAAATCCTGCTAATAAGGTATGCATGATTGAAGAAAAGACAAACCAAAAGCAGTATGTCCCCTCAAATTTTTCAAAGGTAGGGCCATAATTAACTCATAGATTCTATTCCCCATCAACCCCTAAAATGCAAATATATAACAGAAAAATAGCAATAAAACAACAGCATTATGCTGTGGAACTAGTATGGGCCTTATCCCGAGAAAACCTCATTTTGCTATATGCTAACAATAAAGCTGCAGACCAGCCAATCATTGCGCTTTATTTTGAGTTTGAGAATGAACTCAAGTTTTATAACCTCGAGGCCAGCTTGTTTATTTGCACAGTCTGATCAGTGCCTTTGTTATCAGCCCTCTGAAAAGTACAAACTTGCAAATGAAATAAAATCAATACTCTATATAGTCTCTGTAGCTGATTAGCTGAAAAACTGTGTCTGAGGACTCTGGTCTGGGCATTTCCATGCGTCCAAACCTCGTTTTTATCGTCTCAGGACGCTTGATTCAATGTCCCTGACAAGCATCAAAATAACATTTTCTCAAGTTGAGGCCCATTAACATTGTTGTCAAAAGGGTTATGCATGCAAACCAAAAGGTGATTGAAACTCTAAATATCGCTCAGAGAGAAAAAGCCATCTTCAAGGAAGACAAGTCAGATATGCCCCACCCATGGGAAAAGGTTACTTCTGGCGCGTATAAATTAAATATGGATGATGATGATGTTTATGATGATGATGATGATGTTAATGATGATAATGATTATGATATTTGTGATGATGATGATTTTTATGATGATGTTGATTAAGATGATGTTGATGATATTTATGATGATGTTTATTATGATGATCATGATTTTTAGGATGATCATGATTATGATGATATTTATTATGATGATGTTTATGATGATGATTTCTATTATGATGTTTATGATGATCATGATGATTTTTATGATGATGTTTATGATGATGATGATAATGATGATTATGATTGATGGTTATGATAATGAAAAATGATTGATATTCCAACACTACATTTACAACAACTCATAAGGTAGCCAAACAAAATTGATCCTATTTTGGGTTAAATTTGGTAAGATGTTCTGTTTGATTTGATTCTTTACATCCCATCAACAATCTTTCAATTAAACAGGGACGGGTCTTCCTGGGTTGAACCAGTACTAAGCTAGGATAATTGTGTCTTGCTTAAGGACCACAACCCAGTGACGCCGGTGAGGCTCGAACCCGCAGCCCCTCGGTCTCGAGTCAAGCACTCTACCACTGAGCCACTGCACTCCCTATTTTTGGTAAGATGTGAAGGTGTCTTAATATTTTGGCCTAGACGTGAGAAACCCGTTTTGGGGGTTTGTGAACAACAAAGGTGCACTAAAAGCACTTTAAAATTGTGTTTTTCTGGGTAAACACTAAGATTTTGTCATATATGTGACAATTTTATACCTAGCATTACTAATATGGAGACCATTTAATTTTAATTAAATACAGTTTATAACGACATTTACATTAAATTAATCTTGTTAAACATGCCTATGAAAAATGAACACATTGGGTACAGTAAAACCTGTCTTAAGTGGCCACTCAAAATGAAGACCGAAAATTGTTTTTCAAGACCGATTATTGCTTAATGCAGGTCAAAAGAATTGCAGAATGCTCCAGAGAGCATTCTGCAATTCTTTCGACCTTCACTAAGCTGCAATTTGTCTTTAAGACCTTTGTTTTGTCTATTTTTGAGTGGCTGCTTAAGACAGGTTTTACTGTTCTTCAATGACATGCATCAACTGTTACATGCACCATTGCTACAACAAATTACATTGCAAGTTCTTGGGTGAACAATTAAAACTTCCAAAATCCTTAACTTTTGAAATTCAAACCATAAACTTACAGTTTGCCTACAAAATATTAGCAGGTCTACACAAGTTTAAAGGGTAAATTATCTCCAGACAGACTGAAAATAAATCAGAGAAACTATTACAATCTGCCTAACTTAGCATTTTGAGGCTGACTTTCTGTGTGAATTGTTGAGAACATCCTAGTACAGTCGAACTTCGATGGCTCAAACTCGTCAGGACCGTCGGTGCGAGTTCGACCCATCCATGTGTTCGAGCGATACCTAGCCTGACAATTTTCAAGTTGGTTCATGTGTACTTTATGTCATCACGACACCACGTTTTTTATCGACCAAAGTTGCAAAGCCTAGTGACACATGTCACTGATCAATAACCCTTTGCACTCTAGAGTTAAAGTGATCAACCGCATGTGTTAGCATATGAACCTGTTGAACGTAAATACATTTATCAGCATGCGCATATGCGCAGGCTGATCAACGCATTTGCTATCGCGTAAGCTGTACTGTTTGTCTTCTAGTGGGTGGTTTATGTGTCGCTACAGTTTATGTTCGGTTGTTTATCGTTTCCTTTAGAACAATAAAATAAAAACAAGTTTGTTTCTTATTATTGATTCACGCTGTGCAAGTTTCAACTAATAGCAACGAATAAAAAATTGAAAAATGACAAACTCCCCAGGATGTTTACAACAAAGATGCGGATCAGACTGTACCGCCGCACAATCTGATGCTTGTCTTTATCCAGCCAGGCATGTTTACTCATTTAGACACGCGAATTCTTGATTACAAAACATCTCAATAATTGTCTTTAATCATTTTCGACCGCCCTACTAAGTGGTGACAAGTGAGAACTTACTCAAATCTTTGATCTGATAAATTGCCGCTAATTGCTTCACACGTTCCGCTCGTCAGTTAGGTAACTCAAGGGTGAAATCATCATTGTCATGGAGCGCTTATGGAAATAATAATGAACTTAAATCAAGGGTGTGACTGATTCATGTAAAGAAGCATTTGGTTCGAGCCATCATAGCGTTTTTACATGAAAAAATCGCCCTGCGGACCGTGCTTTGTGTTCGAGAGTTCGAGCCGTCGCTGTTCGTGCCTGGGGTGTATTTTAACATTAAATGTATAGGGAAATTGCCGGGACCGACGAACGAGTTCGAGCAAACCCTGGTGTTCGAGACAGGCGAGTTCGAGCGACCAAATTTCGACTGTATTACTTTCCCCAAAATATTTTTGAAATAGTAATTCATTTAAGAAAAGTTGAGCAAGATTTGCATAAAGTGTGCAATGTTAATAGGGGACAATTTTTTTGTTAATCTAAAACAGGGGGGGGGGGGGGGGGGGGGGGTTGTGCACTTCAATTCAAAGTTGCTATGGATCAGGAAAATATTTTCAATTTTTTACTCTGTGTAAATAAAGTGTAACGCTGACTTTATTTGGCTGTGAATATATTTTCAAGTTTGTTTCATTCTCAGTATACCAAAACATATGTAAAGGCTTAAGTGTGCAATGTTAGGTTCATGCATCGTACATTCAAATACATGCAAACATAATAAGCAGACAACATTTAATATTGGCAGGATAAGGGTAAAAGGAGTGATGATCTTTATAAGTTACTTTAAATAGTTAAAAATCATGTGCGGATCCAGAGGGGGGGGAGACAGGGGGTCCGGACCCCCCCCCCCCTAAAAATAAAAAAATATAGGGTTTCTTAGCAATATTGGTCCTGATCCCCTGTAAAAACCACAAAGCTACCAAGCCAGCATTCGATGTTGAGCCACCATCGGCCCACCAGCGAAACACCATTTAAGTGGCGTTTCGCTGGCGGGTCGATGATGGCCCGCTTATAGTGGTATTTGGATCCTCTCTCCCATCAACTAAAAAAACAAAACAAAAAAATGCAGTCAAAGTTGGACCCCCTCTGAGAAAACTTTCTGGATCCACTCAACACTTGGATAACAGCTTTCATTTATGTCTCGAAAAAGAAGGCAGAACAATAATTTTGATTTTATGTTAAAGAGCATTTATTTGTAAGTAAACATGGAAAACTTGTCCGACTATGATGAACTAAATGCATTAAGATGTAAACTTTTTGAGATAGGGGTCAACTGTTTCATGTGACCAAGTGTTATGAATGAAAGATTCCCCACTTCTTTAAATCAAGAAACACTAGAAGCAACAAATTTGTACCACGGACTTTGTTAGTCATCGAGGAATCACTCTCATATTGATTGGCAGGTCTGCGATACAGCTTATTTGCATATATGACGTTTATCTGGGTGTACCCTTCCATTTATTAGCTTAAAATCTCCTCTACTTAAGAAATGTTTAAACGGCTAAATTCATACGGAGCAAATAACGTCGTCCAGTTTAGTTTTACCATTAAAACTAAAGTGTTTGCTGAAGGAGCCAACTTATGATGACATTATCCAAGCAAATGAGTTTACATTCAACAGTCTTTTGGAAGATATAAGGGGAAGTTAGTGTTGCGTAATTAAAGTCTGTCAGTATATTTATGAAAAAGTGTATTTTGATCAGCTTTTGGATTTTCTAATATTGCTTTTATTATTCCTTCACACTTTATCATTGTGTCATATTTTACTCTTTGGATGCTGGATTTTTTCAGTCAAACAGCTTGGGTCCAGTTCAGGCCCGACATTTTGTCAGGCCTGATCTGGGTCCAAAGTTGAAACGGCTTGCAAAGTTATCAGCAGACAACAAGAGTAGCCCCTGGTAGGCAAAGAGTTAATATACAAAACAACTTTTTGATACTACTTTCTGGCTAAAACCTTGGCTAAAGTTAATTTCATTTGGCTCCAACTTTTTCCATTTCGCTAAAGAGTCGGCTACAACAAATTCTGAGCCGGGGTAAGCCCTGAAACATGGTCATTCAGGATAGTCTTAGTGGCTGTAAATGCAACCTCTTTTGTCAGAAAACCTGTCTTTGGGCATAGCAACCAGGTAAGGCTCAATCCAGCCTGCTCAGCTATAGAGACTAGTTAGATTAAATATGATCAGGCATGAAAAAAGTTTAGCAATAATTATTATACTTTCTAGATATTTCATAGCAAAGGGGTTGTTGATCAGACTGAGCCCAGGCCCGGAAGTTATAAAACTTTTTTCATGCTCAACTTTACTGAGTATGAAATTTATCCTGCTCATATATGTTAAAATGCCAATAGTTATTGGCAGTTTAACATTTTTAGCATGATAAATACAACATCTAAGAGTTTGAAAGCAAGAATGTCTCTTATCAGCAGTTGAAAATTGAAATTTCATGCTCAGTTGAGTTGAGCACAAACCTAGAAATGTGTCCATAGGACACGGATGCCCCCGCTATTGCCAAATTCTCATAAATAGGGAATTGTCATTAACAAAGGGCAATAACTCCTGAAGGCATGATGCAATATGGGCCATTCTGAAACTTGAAGACATTATGGAACTTAATAATGTGACCTAGTTTCATAGAATTATAATCAAAACTATTCATCTTAGACAGCAGACATCGTTTCATTTTTCATAAACTAAGGGCAATAACTCCTTAAAGCATGGTGCCATATAGACAATTATCGAAATTGAAGAAGACATCATGGTACTAAACAATGTGACCAAGTTTCATAAAATTCTGATCAAAAGTATTCAACTTAGAGAGCGGACATCATTTAAAACGGTGAATTTTCATAAACAAAGGGCCATAACTGCTGAAAGCATGGTGTGATATGGACCATTATCGAGCTTGAAGAAGACAGCATGGCACTAAACAATATGACCAAGTTTCATAAAATTCTGATAAAAAATTTTCGACTTAGAGAGCGGACATCGTTTCAAATGGTGAGTTTTCATAAACAAAGGCCCAAAACTACTGAAAGCATGGTGTGATATGGACCATTATCTAACTTGAAGAAGACATCATGATACTAAACAATGTGACCAAGTTTCATAAAATTCTGATCAAAAGTATTTGACTTAAAGCGGACGTCGTAGGGACAAACGTACGTACGGACAGGGGTAACACTTAATGCCCTGGCCATTGTCATGGTGGGGGCAAAAAATAGTTTTATCACCTCAGGGTCAGGCTGGACAGTGCCTTAGTTGTTAGAATGGAACAAAATCAGGGTTCCTTGCAACAAGACCAAAAATATGCTAAACAATAAATGAGCGACGGCATTGGATTTCCAACAATGTGGTATGTGCGACCAGCAAAGACTCTGATCAGCCTGCGCATACGCGCAGTCTGATCAAAGCTTTTGCTAGTCGCTTGAATATTTTATGAGCGTTAATCTACTGACCAAACAACATTTGGAGTTTCTTAGCTTAAAAAGAGGTTGCTGAGGCTCCCCTGTCTACTCATGTCAAAATGCCACATTGTTGGAAATCACATGTCATGGCTCATTAATACAGGCCCCCAGATAAGAGTGTGTAACTGAAAATTATTTTTTCTTATTTCTCAACAAAACATATGTTGTTGGTACTCAAAAGAACCGTCTCGATGAGACGGTTCTTTTGATCACCCAAAACAAATGTTTAAACTGATGGATAAGAAAATAATCACAATTTTACGCATTTATTTTTGGCTTAACTGGCGCTTTGTAATAATAAAAATGATGTTCATCAAGATTTAAGCCAAGGATGTGAGTCTATGGATGTTTTACTCCTGTCTCCGTAGTCGTATTGTAGTTCCTCACCGGCACTGATGTCTTTTGAGGCTACCAGGATCAGATATGGATTACCTTTCACCTCGACCAGTTTCGTGTGACAGTTTCCCGAAGTTTTACTGTGGTTCAAGAGACGACCTAACTTCCCGCTCTCAGCTGTTGCATCAATGCTGAAATAAAATTGAGCAATGGCATGATTCAACAAAATATACATTTGTAACTCTTTACAAATCCAATATCAAACCTTTTTCATTTTACTATACAAATTCAATAACAGTAAAGTGACTGTAAATGTAGCCGTCCTACCGAACACATAAAGACTATTTGTTTCCCTCAGGGAGATAATTCGAAAATATTTCACAACCTATGATGTCAGGTCCAAATTGGTCTTGCGGTCAGGACCAGATTGGTCTTTTTCTCAAGATTGATCTTGCTACTGGTAACCATATAAGCCAGTACCGAGTGTATCATGTGGGATTAACCTGGGAAAGTCACCCATCTAGGAGTTTTCTCTAGGCCTCTAAACAAAACTAGAAAGTGGCAGCTATGCCAGAAACTAGCTGGTCATAACCTGGGTGACAGTAGTTTCACAGCGCGAGTCAACAGGCCGACTTCCTGGTGCTGTATCAGTGGTCCAATGAAAGAGCACTACTAATTCATGGTGCCAACGGTGGAGCACACAGCCCAAGTCAGTAAGGTACAGGTGGAGCTCTTGGTAGGGCTGGCTCATCGAAGCTACAATGCTAATCGATAATCGGTCCTTGCATTTCGATGTATAACCGATTAGTAATCGCACAAACTTGAGAGAGGGTCTCGGAACGTTTTGACAACTTTTGCATGGTCAATGACATTGATTTCCCCATCATTTCGCTAAACAACACTTAGTAGCATGTGTTATATATTCAAAAGATAATAGGTTTTAAATAAAAAGTGGCATCTTTGCTCAAAACAAGTCATCATCCACTCTGTTGGAAGAAAATTGACTTGCTAATTGACAAAGTCGGTAATTAAACTCGCAGTCGGCCATTGTTGTTGTTAATTTCACGTTGCGTGACGTCATACAAAAGGAAGTCAAGTATGCATGACACGAACACCTTTGTGTAAAATAAGACCCGCTGTAAATGTCGGTAAAATTGAAAGCTTCTAAACTCGAATTAAACTGCAGAGAAAACAACTTTTATGCTAGATTATTCATCTGATTAATATTTTGTGATTTTGTACTACTTTAAAACAGAGAAGCGCAAGTATAACTTTTTCTGACAATCAGTTGTTGAGTTAGCCTGCAGAGTACAACGTTTTACTACTTCGTTTCAGCAATTTATACACATCTTCTGTTTACAACAATGCACTTCAGTGCACTTCTGGTTTAAACAAAAAATAACACGAGGCAATTATGCTTGGAGTTTAATTGAATAAATAGACAGAATATCCATTAAAAGTAACTGATTTTTTAATTTTCATATCGATAATCGTTTTTCTTTTGTATATCGACCGATTAACCGATATTTGGATTAATCGTGCCAGCCCTAGCTCTTGGACTGCCAAAAGTGTCTTGAGTTGGTGTAAAGAAGGGCATCCTGCCATAAAACTTTGCTACAAATATACAAATGGCAGTCTTACCCAAAGTAAGATCTGCTCTGTGTGCAGCTAGCCAGTTACCTGGAGAGGGGCCCACTGATGTGGAAGATGCTCCTGCACCTGCCCGTTAATCAAAACCCGATGATGATGATGATGATGATTTTACTACATAACATTTAAAAGCAAAATGGTAATTACACACCCTTATCTAAAAGCTTGTTATTTTTGCACACATTTTATTTTATTTTTAACTCAATATTTTGTCCTAAGGCCTTTATCAAGAAAAAAAAACCCACTCTGAAAGGAACTACATTGTCACTCATCCACCATTTTGTACTTGTTTATAACCATGACATTTTGTAGCCATTATATCTTGGTTTAACTCTTTATACAAAGGAATATTGATCAAAATATGTTGTTACTGTGATTGTGTTTGACATCCCACTCCCACCAACAGCTAAGCTCATATTAAGACATGGCCACAGCTTAGTCTCATCCGACCCACTGGTGAAGCTGGGGATGGAACCTGCGACCCCTGGTTTACAAGGCAATCAAAATAATATGTGTTTAATATAGTTCTCTGTGGTATACAAATGAAGATTATTATTTTTAATTAAAAGTCTTTCAGTAACTTACCAGTAGCTCTTATTTTTGAAGTTAAAGTAGTACATATAACAGCCCACTTCTTCATCTTTCTTGTACTTATCTTCTCGTTCCTTGGCTTTCTTCAGATCTATGAGGTCACCAGCATATTCAACTACAAAATCTCCTCGACTGAAGGCCTTTGTTGCAATGACTCCTCGCCCTTTGTTCTCAATATCCTCAACCTATACAGAAATAATTCTTGCTATTTCAATATGAAGTCTTCTTTGTAAGACAGTAACAGGGATTGAATTCAGCCAGATTTTCTACTTGGCTTTTTCTCAAGTGGAATTTTTGCCTATTAAATTAAAAAAGTGCATTTTAATCAACTTTGTTTTATAGAACATATATTCAGGAAAAAACACATTAGATGTGCAGTTGATTTACAATACCTAATGGTTCTTTTTTGGTTTTTGCTTTTCATTGGCTGCCTTGACATTTTACCATTACTGTTCTACTTTGCGTAGAAGATTTCACACAAAATGAAACAAACTCCCTCTCCACTAAAGCTATTCCAGTCACAAAAAGACAAATTTGACAGTGCAAATAATTTTTAATGATTTGGGCCTGTAACATTATATAGGGCTCCCGATGACCCAATTTTGGGGCCGAAGTTTCCACCTCATTCCCAATGCCAAAAAGTATGTTTTTTTCCCCAGTTCAATAAAAAATCCCAATTTGACATTTTTTTTGCGTGTGGGCGGGGGGGGATGGTTCCCCATCTTTATTTCATATAATACAAATACAGAACATATTGTTACATATTTACAATTTCACAGAATAATAGAATACAATCACAATTGCTTCTTTCTCTCCCTTTTCTCAAAGAACACTATTTAACATCAATTATTGTCAATCTAGTAATGGAAAGGATGATGTCAAATTTCCCAATTTAAGTCAAAACGCCGCTAATTTTCCCAGTTCCATGGGCCCCAGCCCCATTTTCAAAAAGGGGTGTGAGAACCCAGGGTTACTATTATATATAGTAAGCTATTTTGCATTCTTATAATTTGTGTTGCATATTTAGATATTATTATGATGTTATCCTGAACATTGATTCTGCCATGTATACATAAATGAGGTAACTGAAATTTCTTGTGGTAGGGTTATGGTTCTTGTACTTTGCTTTTGTCTGAAATGTGATACTTTGCTGTGTTTCCAGTCCAAAAAAGGGGAAATTTTACCATACCTTTAGCCCATCTTCTATACCATTCAAGACTTTATATTCTAGATCTTCTTCTTTTTCTTTCTGAAACATAACGCATAGGTCAAGATGTTTGAGTGAAAAATTGAGAATTTCTTCTTACCCATCAATTTTAACATATGTTTTGGGTGCTCAAAAGAACCATCTCATTGAGGCGATTCTTTTGATTACCCGCAACATATGTTTTGATTGAAAAATAGGAAAATTAATCGTTAATTATGCATTTTTATCAAGGGACCTGATAACACACACAATTTCATGTACAAGATAATGTATCTGAAAAGGCATAATAAATAGAGGATATTTACTGTTTTGAGGTAAGGCTTAAATGAAATATATGTGTGGTTCCTGTTGCCTACCTACCCTATTTTTTTTGCCCCTACCCTAAACATTAAAATGGTCTTTGGAGAAAAATACCTAAAATGGGACCTTTTTCAGATTTTGTCACTATTTTCTTTGTTAAATGTTATAACAAAATTTAATAATTTCCCTACCTACCTACCCTAAATTTTGTTTGTATGCAACAGGAACCACACATATATTTCATTTAGGCCTAACTACCAAATATATTTCATCGAGTGTGTTGAAAACATCAGAATTTTCACGTAGAAAAAAAGTAAATTTTCTTTTTATTTTATACTCTTAAGAAGATTTACGGTTAGATCTAATCAATTAACCATGCTTCAAGCCAAATCACAATAATATACAGTATATAAAGAAAGATTTGTTTGTTTGTTTTGTTGCTTTACATCCCAAGTCAACAGCAAAGGTCATGGCGGGATGGTCAATTCACCTGACCACACTTTCCTGGGCAAGCTTGAACAAGCTTTTAACCAGTACTTTGTGCAAATACTTTTAACTTGTAACTGACAACAAACCCTTCTTGAATGATTCAACGGAAGGGAGGAGAATGACAGTAGAAATAATTTCATGATCAATCTCCACGAAAGTATGGGAGTGGGCCGGGATGGAACTCGCGACCCCTGGATCTGCATTCAGACTCATATCTGTAGCCAGACACTTTACCGACCATGCTACGCGGCCCGGTATATAAAAGAAGACAAAGACCTATTTGTGACAGAGTGCCTGGATCAATCTATAGTCATCCAGATTTACAAATAAAAAGAAATTAATTCAGCGTCAAAATGCAAGACAAGTGACGTCATAAACTTTTCAGGTTATAACTATTTTCTGTCTAGCCACTATTGTATCTGGACCCATATCCTTCATCGTAATCTGCAGACCATAAGCAATCTGTGCAAAGTTATATTGGGACTCAGAAACCTTCGTTGTCATTTACACTCGAAAAGCAATAGTTGTGGCAAATATGTTAACAAGACTACCCTTTTAAGACCTTATATACATGGGAAATTTGGATAGCTAACCTGTATATCAGACTTGCATCTTCTATCGCTACGTCTGACAGGGAAGTAATCTGTGACTAGAGTATTTTTGGTGTCTGTTTCTTTCACCCTGGAAGAAAAAATAACTCTTTGCATACTGGGTAATTTTTCATGATTTTTTTGTCACCTGCTGACATTTTTCAAATTAACTTTTTTCAAAAATTCTTTCAGGAACACTATCAGAGTGTCAAACACTTTTAATTCAGATTAGAGTTGACATTTCGTCAGGCCTGATCTGGGGCCAAACTTTTTGCAAAGGTCAGCAGCAGACAACAATATTTGCCGCTGGCAGACAAAGAGATAAATGTGCTGTGAAGTGTTGTGTGAAATTAACAAAACTTAAGATTATCACTCGTGAAGATATTGATAGAAAACAAGAGGGTCCCAAGTCGCTCACCTGAGTATGACTGTTTATAAGGTAAGGGGAAAGCATTATCAAGCCCACCATCCAGCTATGAATCTTTGATGGATAAGCACTTTCAATAAGACTTTACATGAAAAAAGTTAAGTAAAGTTGAGGAAAATAAAAGGATGTACAAAAATGTAGGACCTAAACTGAAATTATCATTTTATCATAAAATGAATCAAATATGATCAATGGCTTAAGCCCCGGGCCTACAGAGCTTGCGACCGTGGTGCTACCTCTCCACGAGGAATTTTGTTTGCAACGTTTCTGCGACCTATGTTAACCATTGCAACTACTTTTCCACAACTAATATGATCGCTGATCAGTCGTCGTATGATTTTGCATTTAGTCGGTGACAAGTTCAGAGTAATTTTTCATGCTTTTGTTGTTGTCTGCTGACTTTTCAAAAAAATTCTATTATGAACACTATCAGAGTGTTTGTAAAGGTTCACAGAAGATGACAAAAGTGGCTGTTACGATAGAAAGAGTTAAATGCAAGTTAAAAGCTAGAGAGCTAGCCTCATTGCAGTTCTGCCAAGATTTTTAATAGGGATCATATGCCCCATGTCTTCAAAATATTGTGAAACTACATGAAAAACACGAGCAAAGTGATAAAAACATTCAAGAAACAGGCACAATATTCTGTAAGACAATAGCCCATCAAAGCCAAACTATGTGTGACATTTTAAAATTGTACAGTAAAACTACCACTCAAAAAATAGACAAAACAAAGGTTTTAAAGACAAATGGTAGCTTAATGAAGATCGAAAGTATTGCAGAATGCTCTCTTGGAGCATTCTGCAATATTTTTGACCTGCATTGAGCGATAATCGGTCTTAAAAACCAATTTTTGGTCTTCTTTTTGAGTGGCCATGCTAAATGGCAAAAAACTGACAGAAAACCATCACTGGAATCATTACTAACTTCCTTCTAACCGACTTTGCCCTAGGTGCTGGGGGCGTAGAGGTAGGTGTATTGGGGGTTGGTGTACCAGCACCTTTCTTTCTTCTCCCTTTCTTTCGAGATTTCTTAGATTCTGCAGGCTCCTTCTTAAGCTCATCTGATAGACTCTGTAAAAATATTGTCAAAAAATAAAATATTTGAGCCAAGTCACAGGATTTTGTTTGTCCAATGTCACTTTAAATGTGTCTACACAGCTATCTTGTGGGGCTATGCATGTAAAATTTGGCCATGTCCTTAATTTGTGTCTGCTAGCAATGAAGAATTTAGCCAGACTGTTACTTGTTGATGTGATAAGAATCAAGACCCTGTGTGCCAGCTCACTTTTTGTTTCCCTTAAGGCTTTACCAGACCAACCTATTAAGAATAAGCCCTACTACGCTCAAATTTTATTCAATGGTCGCGTGTATTCATATTAAAAGCAAGTACATGTAATTGATTATTTAAACAGGGGTTTTCCTTGGCCTGATTTGGGGCTGAATATCGGCCCTTTCCTAATTAAAAAATAAGCAAAATCTAAATCTTCTCAAAATGGTGCATATCATTCCCAATTTCTTAATTCTACATTTTGGTGAAAATTTCATGAAAATCCGAACAAATTTAGCAAAGTTACAGATGCATGAAAATTTGCATCAAAATGTAAAAAATTCAATAAAACAGGAACACTCATGTATTTAGATCCTCTATATATTCATATCAGCTGTCTTTTTCATACAGTAACAGTACCTTTTGACATGCAGGTTTCTTGACTAGTTCTTCGGTTTTGGTCTCCAAATTGGATTCTGAACTTGTTCCAGACTTTGTCTCTGAGCTTGTCCCTGTTTTTGGCTCTGTGCTACTAGTCTCTATTTTAGTCTCTGAACTTGCTCCAGGCTTTGTCTCTGAACTTGTCCCTGTTTTGGACTCTGTGCTACTAGTCTCTGTTTTAGTCTCTGAACTTGTTCCAGACTTTATCTCCGACCTTGTACTACTAGTCTCTGTTTTTGTCCCAGTAGCTTCTTCTTTGTTGGGAGATGCTTTTGGTGTTAATAAAACTGAGGAGGAATCTAACAAACTACCCAGTGGTTTCTTACAATCATTGGTGTTTGTAGGCTCAGCTTTGTCACTCCCTGAAAATGAGAAAAATACCAAGATTTAACTCTAAGTCTACACCACAGGGCTCGAAAATAGTACTCGCCCGCTCGTATTTACGAGTGTCTCAAGCTGCAGGGCAAGTGAATATTTTGATATTTCTACTGAAAATTAAATTTTCCCCATGTGTGCCAATAAATTTTGTGATGCAGGGCAAGTGCCTATTTTCAGATATTTCGAGGCCTGCACCAGTGGCGGATCCAGAGGGGGTTCGCTTGAACCCCTTTCCATACCCCCCATTTTCTAATATCCTATGAAAATGAAATAATTTGGTCTCAATGAGAGAGACACGTTACCGAGTGTGCTACGCCGCCTAGTTGATCTGATGACTCAACTTGTCTGATGTTTCACATTACATACTATATATGAACCAGGGCAGGAGATTTCCAACAATGTGGTATGTGTGACCAGCATAGCCTCAGATCAGCCTGCGCACATGCGCAGTCTGATCAGAGCCTTTGCTAGTCCCTTGAATATTCTATGACTGTTAAGCAACTGACCTAACATCATTTTGAGATTATAGGCTTAAAAGGAGGCTGCACAGATTCGTCTGAGTCTACACATGTCAAAGTGCAACATAGTTGGAAATCACATGTCACGGCTCAATTATGATATTAAGTTTTAGATCTCTAGCCCCGCTTAATGCGTCAGCATGGGCATTTATTAACATTTGAGGTCTTTACGTATACATATGCAAGAAGTACCAAAATCGTGTGTACCGGCCAAAACTATTTAGAAAACAGTGGAAAACCAGATACATATTTCCCACTTTTGAAAACAGTGTAAATCCAGATCAGTTAGCTTAAAGTTTTCCATACAACATGTGAGTTCATAACAACTAATCAAACAATGGAGCTTGATTGCTTGAAATTCAGACAATACAATCAATAATCACAAACCATATCAATTTATTATTTATTATAAAGGACAATATAAAATGCAATAATTGCCTATCCTTGATTGAACAGCTTTGCAAGAACATAATATTGTATTTCTTTATGCTGTCCTAGGACAAATAAATAGAAATTTCTAACTTGTCCTGAATGATTAAAGACCAGACCCTGAGGTTATAAAATTTTCATTGCGCTGAACTGAAATTTATCAGCAGGATAAATACAACATCTGATAGTTCTAAAATAAGAAAGATCTTTATTTTCAGCATTTTAGCTTTTATGAGAAGTTGAAATTTCATACTCAGTCTCAGTTGAGAATGAAAAAAGTTTCATAACCTAGAGGCTTGGTCTGACAAGTTGAGCATGGTATTTCTACACCCTTGACAAATCAAAATGAAAATGCAATGAAAGAAAAAAGATATATAAGCTCGAGGCCTGATCTGACACGCAGACACCCAGCTCATTGAGGGTTTTAATTGTTTGATTTGATTCTTTACGACTCAGTCAACAATTTTTCAGTTATGTCAGGACGGGGCTTCTTGAGTTGAAACAATACTAAGCAAGGATTAATGTGTCTTACTCAAGGACACTGGACAGTTGTTGTGTCTTGCTCAAGGACACAGGACATTGACGCCGGTGAGGCTCAAACCCGCAACTCCTCGGGTCAAGCACTCTACCACTGACCTACTGCGCACCCACCCACTTACTGAGGGCTTCTAGAATGCCTTATCCCTTTCACTCATGAATATTCATGCTAGGCTCCACCCACTATGAATCAATATATAAATAAACTTTCATGTTGGTATACAGAACAAAGAAATTACTTGTCAGGTCCACTAGTGTAGGGTCAGCTATATCATATTTCCACAAGCAAACAGAGTAGACCATGATCAGGCAGCTCTTACAAGAGCTGCCTGATCTGGGTCTACTATGTTTGAAAAAGTGTTAAAAGGTGTCTCTATGAGGTAAAGTGTTAAAATAAAATCTAACAGAACTACAGACCTTTGGTGACACTCTGTACTGCTTCATCTTCAAGATTACTCTTCGGACTTGGTGGAAAATAATCTGTTATCTTGTTTGGGGTCTCCATATTTCTAGCTGAAAACACAACAGAAACAATCATTGAATGCAATCAGTTGAAAAGATACATACATGTATATATCAGTAAACAGTGCTATTTCTGGTCCAGAATATGGATGGGCCATGGAAATGGGCCAGTGGCCCATGTCCCATTTCTTTGTATGCAAAAATCAAGATTTTGATGGGCCATTTGAAATTTTGATGGGCCATTTGGAAAAAAAGATGGGCCCAAGAAACATTAATATCCACCTTACAGCATTTAAATAGCTTATACCCCTATTCCACACAGGCCCCTAATCCCACAAATTGACGCAAATTGACAAATATTTGGATTCATGGCTGAATCGTACTAAGTTCGTGAAGATCTTAACTGATTCGCACAGTCCGTAGTGAGTTCTTGCAATTCGTAGGTCTATCGGGAATTCGGCTCAAAAGTTTTGAACTGTTCAAAACTTTGGCCACGAATTCCCCGATTCCAAAAATAGTGCGTGATTCATACCAAAGTCCTAAGGCATTCTTGGACATCGTAACTGAATCGTAATTGATTCGGAGGCGTTTTCGGGCATTCTTAGTTACTCTTAGCTCATTTGTGGGGAATCGGGAGATTAAGCCAAGCAATAAAATTTAAAAACAAGGAAGAGATAGTAGAAGGATTTTCCCTAAGATTAATACCCCGTCACGCGCATGTGAGCAGTCCTAGAAGTTGAAACAGATTTGGCAGATTCTGGAGCAAAATCAGGATCAGTCAGTAGCTCCTGGTTGGTGATTTTGCCAATGGCGAACTGCCATATTTTTCCAAGTCAAAGAGTCTGGGTCAGGGCCTCTCGACTTTAATGTAGTTGTTTTCTTCTAGCTATATAAGTGCCGTTTTCAACACTCTAGTTGCAGGATCAATTCTACTGCTGCTTTACGAGGAACATGTATTTTGAACTGATGCCCCGAAGCATGTATGGGCCTTTTTTATGACTATCGTGAGAGAAAATCTCGCGAATCGTGGCGAATCGTCGCGGATTTCTGTTTATTCGTGCCCAATTCGTGCTGCATTCGGCATATTCTTAACTGAATCGTAATTGATTCCTTAACTTTCGTGCAGCATGTTCTAATGTTATTTTGCTAATTGTAATGAATTCTTGCGCAATTCCAGCCGAATTGAGCCGATTCCCCCGAATATTTGTAACTAAATCGTATCTGAATCGGGACTGACTCGTAGAACATCAAGATTTTAGAAAAAAGTTAATGAAATCTCACGAATCCACCCGAATAAGAAAAAAATCAATTTGTGGCGATTCGTTGCCTGTGTGGAATAGGGGTATTAGCCAAAAGTGAAATCAGAATCACTTTATCACTCATAGTTTTCTCATAAAATAGTTCAGACCCATCCCAGAAATATCCCTGGTATTTAAAGCAAATTTTATTTTAGCTTAAAATTGCATTTTTTTTTTATTAATTCATGGTCTAAACATGTTTTCTGACCCCCATATATCTGTAAACTGAAGGTACTTTCCCTAATCACAAAGATAAAGAAGCTTTATTTAATGTCGCTTATGTGAAACAGACAACATTAGCTCAGTAGAGCTATTCTTGCAAAATGACAATACCTTAAACAAATACTTACCTGCCTTACTCTATCTCCCTAGCACAAACCTTTTTATGCGAGCGTCAGCAAGGGAGCTGCTAGTGCCATTTTACACCTTTGGTATGGTGCTATCCGGATTTGAACCCAGGACCTCCCGCTTCGAAAGCAGATGCTCCACCAACTGAGCTATCAGGGTGGTACATTTATGCATTATGCATAAATGTATGTTTCATGGACGATCAAATACATGTACTCAGGGGTTTCACCGTTTCAGTGCGGAAATATCATGCCCAACTTGCCAAACCTGGTACCATTTCATTTGGGAGCCAGACAAAACATCTCAGGACAAAACATCCCATGCCATTTTTAACACCCCGGTCAAAACATTCCACAAAGATTTGCCATCCCGGACAAAACATCCCATGCTATTTTTGTCACCCCGGACAAAACATCCCTTGCCATTTCTGCCACCCCGGACAAAACATCCCATTTTCTGGTAAAAACAGCCTGAACAAATCATCCTACTTTCTTGATAAATCTCAACAGAGTTCATGTTACTATAATATTTTCATGAAGTACATATGAATTTATGATGATATATGGATTTTTTATTTGTCAGCAAAAAAAAGGAAAGATCCTGATGAGACAACTCATTTCAGGGGACACAGCTGGACCTAAACTTTTTTGTACCTACTGGTCAATTTCCCTACCAAATACTTAGGATCTGTATACAAGATTCCTTGTAACTATAAGCTGCTATTGATCCTGATGAGACAATCCATTTTGAGGAATCACTGCAAGACCTAATTAATTGTACCTAGTTACCCTTAACCAAGAACAGAATGCTCCTTCAGGGTCAGTCTCATCTGGGACCTTCATCTACATTTACTAGAAATGAATGCCCTAGTGAGACTGTTCAAATGATATGAACTAGATCTTAAATTAATTGAAAAGCAGTTTCACAATGTAAACAAAATTTAATAAAAAAAAATAATAATTATATCTTCTGTTCATATGTTAACAGGAGTGTTAAGAAGCCAATTACATCTTAAAAAGAAATAATTTTACAGTTACTGTCAAACAAACTATAATTATTGGGAAACATCAAATGACCTTTGATCTCCAATCATTCCAATGGGTTTGGTCACAATAAGAATATTAATAATAGTAACAACTAACAAAATGGGATGTTTCATACACTTTCATATGCTTTTAACAGAAAGTGGGATGTTTTGTCTGTGTCGGCAGAAATGGCATAGGATGTTTTGTCCGGGGCGACAAAAATGGCATGGGATGTTTTGTCCGGGGTGACAAAAACAGTATGGGATGTTTTGTCCAGGGTGGCAAATCTTTGTGGGATGCTTTGTCCGGGGTGTCAAAAAATGGCATGGGATGTTTTGTCCCGGGATGTTTTGTCCTACATTCTTTCATTCAGAACAAGTTAGAATTTTTTATTTACTTGTCCTGGGACAATTACGCTGCAATATTTATGGAAACTATATAAATATTATTCTGTTCTCACAAAGCCGTTAGACATGGAAAAGTAGTATTTCACATTCAGTCTGACCCCTGCCCACAGTTTGAAAACTACCAGGGCATCACACAGTGCCCAATACTGTTGATACCAGACATACGGTGATGCCCTGAAGAACTCTTCTTCTTCCATGGTAAGGTTGGGAGATTTTAGTTTACGCAATGTAAAAACTGTGAGGTATGATAGAAAAAAGGTAAAATTCTCCAACATCCCCGGTTAAAACTATGTACAGCTTCAGTGGATCAAGTGAAGATGGAGTGTGGGAGGCAGGCAGGCTAGGGCTTCCCTGAGTCCCTGGATGGACTGGCTGTTGGTGACTGATATAGGCAGACGGTTCCAGTTGCTGATTTTTACGAGGATAGAAGGAGTATCTGTAGGTCCCTATCTGTATACATCCTTGTTGGCCTCTAGCTGTCATATGGGCTGTGATCCTCTAGTGCGGCTGTCACCGGGCTGAACAAATTCGGGGCTGATATCACCTAGTCCTTTTTACCCCAAACTATTCCACGGTGGAATAGTTTTTCTCCTTTGGTGGTGAATTCCCAGACTACTGAGGAGTTTAGGGCACTCCTTATTTAGTCAAAAACACAGCCGAAAGATTTTTTAATTCTTTTTTCTTCTTCAAAATTCCTAATTAGCACTCCCTGGCATATACTCCAATTTTTAGGGTTCGCATTCATTTTTTTATCATCAGACATTTCTAGCGAATGCGAACTCAAATTCGGCCTGTCACTGAAAATATAAACATAAATATAAAAAGTCAAAATGAAAATGTAAATGAAGATGTAAACGATAATAACTGAACTTATAAGTCTCATTTAATCGGACTACCTGGCGTAATGATCAAATTTGATCATGCCAGTATCACAAGACAGATAGATAGAGCTCCTCTTGCAGTATGGCACTGTTGAACTTTTTTTTTTATAAAGCACACACCAACCTGAATGGTACTGAAAATAGTAGGCTATAGGACAAGCTAGGCCAAGTTAACCCTGGCCGACTTGACCCACATTTGGTGTCGGCATAGTCCCATTAAATGAGACTTATAAATTCAGTTATTATTGTTCACATCTTCATTTACATTTTGACTTTTTATATTTCTGTTTATATTTTCATTGACAGGCCGAATTTAATTCACCAGAAATGTCCGATGATTTGTTTGATTTGATTCTTTACGTCCCATCAACAATCTTTCAGTTAAGGCCAAATAAAAAAATATGTGTTTCAGGTTACATGAAATTTTAAAATAGGGACGGTAGGTAGGAAACTACTTTTATTTTGTTAAAAGTTTTTATATGGGAGATGGGGAAACAAGATGGCCGACCTGGGAAATCCCTTGGAAATCCCCTTAATACATGTATGTTTAAAAACTTTAGGGTCGGGGGCAAAAAATTAGGCATGGTCGGGTAACCTGAAACACACAATTTTTTATTTTAGGCCTTAACAGGAGCGGGTCTTCCTGGGTTGAACCAGTACTAAGCTAGGATAAATGTGTCTTGCTCAAGGACCACAATGTAGTGTTGCCGGTGAGGCTCAAATCCGCAACCCCTCGGTCTCGAGTCAAGCACTCTACCACTGCGCTGCCAAAATATCCTATCATAAAAAAAAAATGAATACGAACCCTAAAAATTGGAGTAGTGTCAGCACTGCTGGAAACTTTTTTCTTTCTCTATATACTGCCAGACCCTCTGTCGAGTATTATCAGCATGTGTACTTTGTACACTCCGGGTTGCAGGATGAAAGCACCAATTTGGAGCCCTTACTCGAAACTTCAGATTAACCACGTAGAGAAAGTTCAGAGGACAGCAGCCTGCTGGACCTGCAGGAGATGGCGAAATACAAGTAGTGTCAGCGAGATGCTTGATGAGCTTGAGTGGCCATCTCTTGAGGCTGTAGGGAACGGTCCTACCTCCTTCTCTTTCATAAGATACATTCTGGTGCTGTGTCTATAGAAAAAGACAAGTACCTGACCCCTGCTCACAGTTTGAAATCCACCAGGGCATCACACAGTGCACAATATTGTAGATACCAGACATACAGTGATGCCCTGAAGAACTCAATCTTTCACAGAACTATTCCACAGTGGAATGGTCTTTCTCCCTCCGTGGTCAATTCCCAGACTACTTAGGAGTTTAGTCAAAACACAGCCAAAAGATTTTTCTCGTTTTTTGTCTTGTTTTGTTTTTTTCTTCAAAATTCCAAATTCGCACTCCCTGGCGTAATGATCGCATGTGATCGTGCCAGTTGAAAGAGATAGATAGAGATAAAGCCTACAAGTAACCATGCCTAAATTACCATAGAGTTCTTTAAACTGCACAGGGTGTGACTTTCCCTGCACAGGGGACATCAAGTTAACGTCCTGATCTGAAGGACGATGCACTTATCTTGTGTCATCTCTGCAAATGATACTATAGAAAGCGTGTTTGGAGACCGCAATTTTCCTCGCCGCCAGCGGGGATCGAACCTGGGACCTCTAGCACCAGAAACAAGTACCTAACCACTGAGCTACCATACTTTCTGTGTTTCAAACTTTCTCATTGGTTTCGGGTTGTTTCGGCCGTGGGTCGTTTCCGACATGAGTCGTTTCGGCCTGATTTTAGGGTGGGTTGTTTCGGCCTATTTTGGTGGGTCGTTTCGGCGCGATATACCTCGTCCCCCCCCCCATATGCAGCAATATTAATAAGTTATCTTTTATGATATCTTACACTAGCCTGTGTAGCGACTGCAGTCTCAAAAGAATCCTACACAGTTGATACATACCCAAACCCATACAAATAATATTCAGAGCCTTTGCTGTTTTTAAGAACAAAGTAGGTAAACAGACCAAACTTTAGGGGTCTAGCCCCATAGGATGGCTGCAAATTCATGTTTAAAGGATGGCTCACCACATGTGCGATAAATCACATGGGATGGCCCAAATGAGATCATGTTTGCAAGCCTTATGGTACTTGCAGATGTCGTACTGCATGCGTATAAATGTTCAGCAAAGGCTTAGATGAGCCTGCACAAACCTCCAATCTTTTCCAGAGCCATTGCTGGCTGCACATAAAAAGTAGGGACTTGGAATAACATATGGGCCGACATCAAGGCATCTGGTCCCACTAGATGGCTGCCCATGCATGTTTAAATGATTACATCATGCATGTGCGATAAAGATGACCCAATAATGGATATGTGGATTTTTCACTTTACTTTATCAACCTAAAATGTGGTGAACAGTGTTACATACTTTGCATTAATATTCAAACTGGCCGAAACGTGGGGGGGGGTCTTCGATATTTCCATACACACATATGGCTTGGACCATTTTGGGGGGTTCAGAAAAATGAATATAAATTTTTTTTTGGGGGGGGGGGGGGGGGGGATATGAAGAAATTGTGGATATTTTTGGTTGGTCATTACATAAGAAATTTCTATACATTTTAGGGCTATTTTCCTGTTTTCTTAAGCAAGGCACAGAAAGGATTTATTTTTTTTGGGGGGGGGGGGGGGTGGGGTTTATACAATTTTAAATATTTATTTGGGAATGCCTGATATTTTTAATGGGTAAACACTAGATGCTGGGTCCAAGGCTACGTATGTAGAGTAACCCTCCCACATGGGCCGAAACGACTCACAGCCAAAACGACCCACCAAAATAGGCCGAATCCACTCACCCCGAAAATTTGCCCGAAAAGACCCAGGCCGAAACGACCCGGATTCTTCTCATTCAAGGCTGTTCATGCTAGTGTAGTGGTAGTAATTCCTGACAGACCGGTCCATATGCATCTCCCAAAAAGTTGCTGGGCTGGAGAACAGGGAAGATGAACAATAAGATGGTAATCTCTGAAATCTTTTTCAAGATTTTGTGGTACCCACGCAATGGCGTTAAAATTTCCGATCGTTTGACTTACATTTCCCAAACTTTAATCTGCCCATGCACTGCAGTGAAGTCTCAGAGTATTCAAGAAGATTACACATAGGGAAACTCCAGGACTCCTCATTTCCCTACAGAAACAGGAAACAGAGGGTTACACAAAATGTCACGAAAACTAGATCGCTGTCGGGAACATGCATACTCATAATCATTCGCATCTAATTATTCTAACCATATGAAAGCAAAATAGGCCTACTGCATGAAATTTAGTTTATCTTTGTTTGCTCAAATAACATGCGGAAAATTCTGATAATAATGCTTTTGTAGTACCTATTCAAACTTGGGGAAATATTTTAGAAATATTTTCTAAACAACTTCGACCTTTTCAAACTCGCGTGCGTCTCTATTTTTAGAACAGGTGCGTGTTCATTGGTCATTTCTTTGGCACTGTTTTCCGTAGTTGTGCCGGAGAAAAACGAGTGAATAGAATAGAATATGTATAAAGTTTCTTTTTAAAAGGAAATGCCTGACCAGTTGAAGTTTTGTTTGATTTGATTCTTTACGTCCCATCAACAATCTTTCAGTTAAACAGGGACGGGTCTTCCTGGGTTGAACCAGTACTAAGCTAGGATAAATGTGTCTTGTTCACGGACCACAACACAGTGACACCGGTGAGGCTCGAACCCGCATCCCTTCCTTCTCGATACAGTATGTGACCTATATAAGAGTGACTAGAAACTCCAATAAAATACCAATACTCAACTCAAATAACACTGTCGTGTATCTTACACAGGTAAATGAGGGAATCTCGATATCATTTATCTATACGATTGGCTTTTACCGCTGTTTTGGAATACACAGCGTAATTTCTCTATGTTTACCTAAACTTTTAACACCTTTATAAACACCGAAATTATATAATAACGATAATTATGAATCATTGGACATCTTAGTTTATGAATATTGATAAATCGAGACACAGATATAGCCATGTTTGAAGCTTTATTCGTCAGAGTGAAAGAGGTATTTTTGAAGCCATTTTTTGCAGATTTTCGCAACTTTCTTAAGATCGGCCGTTATTTACACGGTCATAACTCAATCGGATTAGTTTTTACATTGCAGAAACAAAGCATTTAGCAATATTTCATATATGTTTTTTCGATTGTTATTATCAATATTTACCAATAAGCGATATTAAAGAGGAAGTGCGCTCTCTAAAGTATCTATAAATGCAGCGGTCTCACAAGCTGCATCGCCATTTTGAGTGTGTACGATAAAAGGCGCACCAGGCGTTAGTCACGTGACACATGCCACGACATACCTATATGGCTGAAAAATGAAGTGTCCTGTCACTCTAATATAGGTCACTGCTCGAGACAAGCACTAACAGAGTTCAGAATACAAATTTTATTTATAGTCGGAAATCTAACAAATTAACATTAGCTATGTATAGCTATTAACCAACACACTCTACCACTGAGCCACTGCGCTCCCTAACCAGATTAAGTCAACACTATTTCAGTTATATAGGGATGGGTCTTCCTGGGTGGAACCAGTACTAAGCTAGGATTTATGTTCTTGCTCAATGACACAATGCAAGTTTTGGTTCAATTGATATCTTGAAATATCTGGAAAAGCCTTCGTCCCACTGCTTTTCCACTTTTTCATCATATCAACGCACTGTCGTTCTGTTGTGATTCTTAAAATTTTATAAAGCTCATTCACATATTTTGACCGTTCTACTTTGGGTAAGTTGTCAGATAATCACCTTTGGACATCTTGACGGAGATGGCGTCAGCACCCAATCTGCTTTAATGTTGTGTTTTCTCTTATTGCCTTTACTATGGCTGATTCCATATCAGTTACCCCCTTTCATATTGTTTTACCAAGGAAGAGAGAATCTTGAAAAAATGTTCGTGTGTTTTGCTTAATTTTCTTTCATGGAATAGGAAAAGGCCAGCTGCTAAAGGATTGGCTTCAAAAATTAAATGTTTGAAAACCAAGGGAGACACATAAAATTCTCCTAAATTGAATGTAGTGTCATAACTCAAAAGTAGATCTACATCTCTTAATTGTATAACAGTGTTGAGTTTCCTGAACCATTTCAACATCACCAGCAACAACGCACAGATCTGGATAAGTAGATAGAAAATGGATAAATCAACTATCATATGCCAATTTATGTGTGTTATAAATTGCGTCATTTGTCAAGCGAATCTCTTCTTGTTTATTAGCTTTTGCATTGTGCAATTTCCTCACGTTTCTTGGTTTTAATATCAGATCTTGGCCTTCCACGTTCTCACAAACTAAGTTTTTATATACTATGTGAGGCTTTTCTACTTCAATTTTCTTTTAAATCTCTTTCTTTACTGAGGGTTTTGTTCTAAAGAAAGTCTGCTTTTTGTTTGAATTTCCATGTGGCATCATCACTGACAATGATTCGTCTCCAATATAGTGTATGATTATGTTACCAGTGCCAACTCGAAAGTACACGTCTTTACGGAATCCTTTATTAGAACGGTTTTCTGTCCTGATGTAGTAATATGATTTCAAATATTTAAGGTCGGTCCTAGACAGAGGCTTTTTGTTTCCCTGGTTGGTCCATCTGTAAAAACGAAAAAACTCGATCAAACAGCGATCAGAAACACAGGCAGAACAAAGAAAAAACAGAAGAAACAACAGTAAAACACATGTATAATAAAACCATGCGCTGATCCAGAGGGGGGGGGGGGACATGGGGTTCCGACCCCCCTCCCTGGAAAATTACAAAAATATAGGGTTCCTTAGCAATACTGCTCTGGATCCCCTTAAAGTAATTAAGGGTGCAAAGATCAGGAAACGATACAATCAAGTACCACACCTGACCCAGGATACCAATGGGAAAGTGACAGACTCACATTAAGACATCACAAACGAGAAAGCCAAGAGGTCAGCCCTTTCCCAGCAGGTGACCACAAAGCACATATAAACAGATGCGCACAAAGACATAGCAAAAACAAGACAGAACAAAAACATAAAAGATCCTCAAAAGAAGTACCACCTTGGAACGGTCAGTAAAATATTTTACTGAAGGGCTTAAACCAGTTTCACGGTGCCAACCTTGCCCTTAATTCTGCTGTGGACCAGGACACATTTGGGAAAGTGACACAACATAACAACCAAGAGGTCAGCCCTCTCCCAGCAGGTGACCAGAAGGCTAAAAGGAACCGACACGACAGTACTATGCACGTCAATATGAAGCATGACTAACAAAAACGATCCACAAAAGAAGTACCGCCTTGGAACGGTCAGTAAAAATACTTTTACTTGAGGGCTTAAACCGGTTTAAGGGCGCCAACCTCACCCTTAATTCGGATGTGGATCAAGACACATAAATATTTGGTTTGCATTAAACACCCCTTACTTATCAATGCATCATCTCCTAAAACATATAAATCAAGATATAACAAGGAGATAAAGCAAAGATAAGGACTCAACAGTAAATAAAACTGAATACCAGAGCAAAAGAAATCCAACAGGCAAACCCCGGTGGGCCCGACAAACAGCCAAAGTATTAGGCCCCTACCATCTCATCAATAGATAAGTCTTTAAGTCGGAACCATCATAGAGTCTGATCCGACCCACCGGGGTGCAATTAAAGAGGAAAGCAAAGTTGCCAACTGTGATTGGGTTGACCACCAAGCATGCAGTCTGTTGCAATACATTAGTGTTATAGCCAATCTTTTTATAATGGGAAATTATTTTAATGAACTGCGCTGAAAAATTACTAGAGCCAACAATCTTCTTTAATTTATACACCATGTCACCATAGAAATCAGGTTCCGAAAGTCGTTGGCGCAAGAGAGATTAAAGTCCAACTTGGAATTTAGAAATCAAATCATAGTATCGTTTATAAATTTTTGAAAATGTTTTGTGAAGTTATGATACCGATAGCCTTGTCTAAGAAGTTTCTGAGTTAACAATTTATTGCGAGTGTTGAAGTCAGTAACATAGCTAGATGCTCTAGCAAGAGATATAGATAAAATCACAAAGCTATCAATCGAGCATTCAATGTTAGGCCATCATCGGCCCACTAATAGTGGTATTTGGATCCTTCCTCCCCTCATCAACCTAAAAAAGCGTTGTCAAAGTTGGAACCCCTCTGACAAAACTTTGTGGATCTGCGCATGAAAACTATGGAGCCGACAGAACAGTATTGAATAGGATACCTTTGCATTTACTTATGTAATAATAAGTTAAAATAAAATGTACTTAAGTATGTCGGTCTGCCTTCCAGTCGTCAATCTTAAGTGGATTTTCAGTGCTAAATACAAATAAATCACCACCAGAAGGGCGGAAAGGGATGCTAGTAACAGCATCATTTGACTTAAACAAAGCAAAATTTCTGTTGTTACAATTGGCAATTCCCATGTGTATTTTCCGTCTTGTGCTTTTAGCGCTGCTTGTGCCATTTTTTGATCCGTAGATTGGATTTTTATTAATTAATCCTACATTATATTGAGATGATTGGATTATTAACGACTTTAACTACGTTCATTTAAAATGATAATGCTTAGCAACATTACTGTGTCTCGTTCTGACCATACGTTCAGTAGTAATACGTTACGTTCCGTGATGATCATTTCCCTTCCATAGGTTTGTTCCGCAGCGTTCCGTTTTTGTTCCCTGTTCTGTTAATGCTCTGTTCCATAACATTCCATTTTCATTCCGTTCTGTTCCGTCCTGTTTCCGTTCCATTCCGTTTCGTGTGTTAGTAAAAGCCCAATGCAGTGATGGCTGTGAGGCTATACCATGCGCCCCTTGGTCTTGTGTCAAGCGCTGTAGTACTGAGCCACTCTCAAGGAGCCACTGCACTGCCATGACCAGTTCCCAGGGAGGGGAGGGGGGTTACTCTGATATTTTCATACTTACGTAGGCTTGGGTCATGTTTTGGGGTTCAAAATTTCGAATTTCAATATTTTTGGGGGTTTTCAGATAAAAAGAATATTTTTTGGGTATGAAGATTTTGTGTGTATTTTTTGGGGGTCATCATAAAATTTGACTATATTTAGGAGTCATTTTTATGCATTTAAGGGTCTTTTCCTAAGGTCATGGTACAGTATGGGGATATAATTTTGGGTGCTAAAATTTCAAATATTGTTTTTGGGGTGCTTGAAATTCTTGATATTTTTTTGGGGTGAAGGGTAGATGATGGGCCCGAGCCTATGTATGAAGAAAAATTGGTAGTACCCCCCCCCCCCTGGGGACCAGTTGAGGTACAGCTTTTGTTTGTGTTGTTTATGAAATGGGGTATAGTGGGTGCAAAAGATATGCTAGACATCATTCATATTATAAAATTCATAGGAGGTTTTATCGTGACATACAGGTACTTCTGGTGCTTTAAATATATTTGGGGTATACGGGCCGTCAACCTTGTATTGTCTAGATAGAGAAAGCCATGGAATTTTCAATATTTTCCACCAATTATAAGTTCACTTGCTACTTATATTATACAAATACGAATTGTAATGTATCTACAAATACTTCGTCAGATAATATTAACATTTATTGAGATAATTTGTCTGACGTTATTGTTGGAAGTGAATTAAATGGGTGCCATTAAAAACATATTTCTAGACAATTAAATTCAATTTAACAACAAAAATTATAAGGCCCCCTGATACTAGACTGCACATGCACACATTATCGCAAGAACATTTTGTCGGGTCTGAACTGTTTTCGAAGGTTATCAGTAGACAGCAATTGTACAGTTGATTGTGGACATAAACTGGACACTGAAAAAAGAAAATTATAGGCCTATTGATCACTTTCTTCTCGAGTAGCGATCCAACGGCTCATGATTGCATTTATACAATGATACTCACTGCTATACAATAACCAATAAAAGCGAGCACACGATTGGACAGATCTGGGCACTAAAATGTAATTTCATTTTCCTCTCGAAAAGCAAAGGCTCACTTGAGACTGCACAATGCCATGTCATTTTTCTGCCTGTTGTATTGCTGCGGGTGATCCTGCCCAGATTCACCGGAGCATAAGTAAGATGAAGATGGAGCTTCAGAAGAAGATATGGACTTCTAAATACGAAAAGGGGGCGTTAACTTAGGCTATGTTTTGGTTCCAGTAGATAAAGATGCTAACAATGTTGTAGTTTTTTGACGAGTGTATTATATTAATACTCTAAAGCGTGAGCTTGTGGACACTAATGCCTATAAACTGCAGCCTTCTTTAAGTGAGAGGGTGATTGTTGATGGGCATGGTTGTCATACAGCCCTACATTTTGGTGTCAAAGCTAAAGAAAATTAAGACAAAGTTCCTGCGTTGTAGTGGTTACCTAAACTCCATAAAAACCCTATAAAGCAAGATTTATTGCTAATTCTAGTTCTTGTACGACAACAGAACTTTCTAGATTGTTAACCTCGTGTCTTACAGCTGTTAAAAAACATGTTATCAAGTATTGTGAAAAGGTAAAAACTTTTTTTGGTCTATCAAAAATTCAGGTGAAATTTTAGATAAACTTAAAGCTAGAGATTTCAATGCGACCAGTTTGTCTACTTATGATTTTTCTACTCTTTACACTACTTTACCTCATAATTTAATTAAAGATAAACTTATTGATATTATTAAAAGAACCTTCCGAGAGAAGGCTCTCCTTACCTTGCATGTAATGACAGAAATGCATTTTTTTACTTCAGAAAAACCTAAAAATATATCATGCATGGTCGTGTCAAAATGTATGTGATGCGCTGACCTTTTTTTGGACAACATTTTTATTCGATTTGGCACCAAGCTGTATAGACAAGTAGTTGGGATTCCTATGGGCACTAATTGTGCTCCCCTGGTTGCAGATTTATTCCTGTTTTGTTATGAGAGGGACTTTATGATGTCTCTTTCTGATGATAAGCAGGCTATTGATGCGTTTAACACTACATCCAGATATTTGGACGATATTTTAGATGTTAATAATGTTTATTTTGACAATATGGTTAGTAAAATATACCCTTCAGAGCTCCAACTGAATAAAGCCAATACTTCTGATACCGAATCCGCATTTTTAGACTTGCATTTGTCAATTTCTAATGATGTTGTTTCTACCAAAATTTATGATAAACGTGACGACTTTGATTTTGAAATTGTCAATTTCCCATTTTTAGATGGTGATGTTCCTCGTTCTACATCCTATGGAGTATATATCTCTCAACTCATTCGGTTTGCTAGAGCATCTAGCTATGTTGCAGACTTTATCACTCGCAATAAATTGTTAACTCAGAAACTTCTTAAACAAGGCTATCGATATCATAAACTTCGCAAAACATTTTCAAAATTTTATAGACGATACTATGATTTGATTTCTAAATTCCAAGTTGGACTTAAATCTCTCTTGCACCAAGGACACTCGGAACCTGATTTCTACGGTGACTTGGAGTATAAATTGAAGAAGATTGTTGGCTCTAATAATTTTTCAGCGCAGTTCATTAAAATAAATTCCCATTATAAAAAGATTGGCTATAACATTAATGTATTGCAACAGACTGCATGCTTGGTGGTCAACCCAAAAATAGTAAGTATGATCAGGAAATACCACAATCACAAACTGCAGACAACCCCGTGGCACCGCGAGGAAGAGCCACTCAACCATCACGAGACACCAGGAAGACAAAATAAGCAAAGCAATCAGCTCACTCTTCCCCATCAAGATGATCACGGTTGGCAACTGCTTTCTCTTTAATGGCACGCCGGAGGGTCAGACTTCAGACTCTATGATGGTTCCAACTTAAAGACTTATCTATTGATGAGAAGGTAGGGGCCTGATGCTTTGGCTGTCTGTTGGGCCCGGCGGGGTTTACCTGTTGGATTTCTTTTGCTCCGGTATTCAGTTTTATTTACTGTTGAGTCCTTATCTTTGCTTTATCTCCTTGTTATATCTTGATTTATATGTTTTAGGAGATGATGCATCGATAAGTAAGGGGTCTTTCATGCAAACCAAATATCTATGTGTCTTGATCCACATCTGAATTAAGGGTGAGGTTGGCGCCGTTAAACCAGTTTAAGCCCTCCAGTAACATATTTTACTGACCGTTCCAAGGGGGTACTTCTTTGTGGATATTTAATGTTTTTGTTCTGTCTTGTGTTTGCTATGTTTTTGTACGCGTCTGTTTATATGTGCTTTTTGGTCACCTGCTGGGAAAGGGCTGATCTCTTGGCTCTTGTTTGTGGTGTCTAACTGTCAGTTTGTCACTTTCCCATTGGTATCCTGGGTCAGGTGTGGTACTTATGTCACAGGGTGCAGAAAAATCCCAACCGCCCCAGGTGGGAATCGAACCTGGGCCGCAGGATCTAAAGGCAAACACTTTACCGCGTCGCTGTAAAAGCCGGCTTCTACCGCAAGGCAGTAGAAGTGTGTTATATACCTATCCCTACTACATATTTCCCTGCTTTAAATTGATTCGTCCCCGAATCTAGTCGGAACCACGCTGCAATTCCGGGACATTTCCTACTGAGTGATGCCCGAAACACAAGCCGTGGACCCCACATACTGGCCACCAAATGTTATATACCAAGCCCCCTGACATTCTCCCCCCACACTGGCCACCAAAATGTCACCGGTCGTGAGATCGGTCCTTCGGAATGACGAATACAAAACTCGAATATAGGCAATATATGTTTAATAACGAGCAGCAACCATGGCATCAAATAGTCCGGAACCTGGAACAATAATATATATAAAATATATTAGATATGAGCTTCACAGAAAGTATAGAACTTATCTGTTCAAGGTCTTTATGGCAAGTGCCTACAAAATAGGCCTTTGCAACGCATACCCTAAAACCAAGTGTTATCATCCAGGAACATAGACTGTGTAAACTCATTGGAAACGTCTCGTAGAGATGCTTCCAAAGAGTGTACCAAGTCCAGATTCAATATGGTGAAACAGGTAGCGAATAATGTACCAGGCATAGGAATTTAATAGGAATTTGGCTGCCAAGACAAGGCAACATTCAACAGGATAATGGGTCGGATTTATGAAATATTCAAAATCTTGCAGTTTCATTTACAAAATCACATTACAGCGATACTTTACAAAATACAATTCACATATTTCCTAATACAAAACTATGGAATACAATATGTACATACCTTGAACAATAATATATAAATATATTAAATATGAGCTTCACAGAAAGTATAGAACTTATCTGTTCAAGGTCTTCATGGCAAGTGCAGTGGTGCATATTAGTAAGGCATGCATTTTAGCTCAAAAGATCATGCCATAGGCGACAAAGGCTTTGTTCACAGGTAGCTCACACCCCTTAAAACCAGAATACAGGTAAAGTATCTGAGACGGCACACCACCCCGTATAACATGTACGTGTTGGGTAACTCACCTAAATAAAGCGGCTATTACATACTTCCTTGCTTTATGAAATGACGTCCCGACATTTACTTATAAAAAAATTACCCTCTGGTGGGATGTGAAACGCATTACATATCTTTAATAGGTTTACAACAACAACAACAACAACAACAACAACAACAACAACAACAACAACAACAACAACAACAACAACAGCAATAATAATAATAATAATAATAATAATAATAATAATAACAATAATAATAATAAATTTCAAGCTTCAGAAGAGCATGACTAGAGGCTCATGCATAATTGATGCGGCTGAAACCAATCTACATTTTAGTAATAAAAGACCATACCATCTGACACATATAATGTTAAGACTTATCATCTGAACATATAAACATGGACATCTACAGCAACCTTACTGCTATCAATTCATACAAAATGGTAAAAATACAGCAATTACGCTAATGGAATGTACAGTTTAATAAGAATACCACTTCTCACCAAAAGCATGAATTTACTCCACGTCAAACGCACAGGCAGAGAACTTCTGTCAGCTCAATTGCTTTTCATGAAGCCTCTTGCCAGTTTGGCATAGATAAATTCACACAATAATAAAGAACGGCATTCGCAAAGGCTGGTTATCAGGGTATATACCAAGCCCCCTGACATTCTCCCCCGGCTTCTACCGCAACGCAGTAGAAGTGTATCATATACCTATACCCTGTGACATACACCCCCTCCAATTTGAAATTCGTCCCTGAATTTCTTGGTACAGGAATCATGTGAAATGAGACCAAGGGAGATATTTATGCACAGAACGGTCATAGGATGGGTTATTTACTGTGGGCGCCATTGTCGTAGAGTGAAAATATTTTACCTGCCCCAGCCGGGAATCGAACCCAGGCAGCTGGATCTACAGGCAAACACTCTACCACGTCGCTGTAAAAGCCGGCTTCTACCGCAAGGCAGTTGAAGTGTGTTATATACCTATCCCTACTACACTTGATTGTATCGATTCCTGATCTTTGCACCCTTACTTACTTAGACAGACACTCAGAGTTAATTGTTAAATACAACATTGGGTTAAAAACTCTTCTGCAACAAGGCATATCAGAACCTATATTTTATGGTGATTTAGTTTATATATTCAAACGAATTGTTGGAAAATCTAATTTTAGTGATCAATTTAAAAAGATTGTCAAACGTTATATAAGGGTTGGATATAACTTGGATAGCATGCGGCAGTCTGCATGCCTGGTTTTAAACCCAATCACATTTTATAGCTATGGTTTCCTCTTTAATTGCGTGACAGTGGGTCAGGCCTCAGAATCTATGGCGGCTCTGACGTAAAGTTTTTATCGGTGTGTTGGTGCCTGATGCTTATCAATAGCTCGACCAACCTAGGCTCAACTTGAGGTTTTCTTTAGCTCTGACTATCTGTGAGTCATGAGCCATTTTCTTTGTTTCATTATGGTGTGTTTATTTGATTAGAGTGTGTCTCCATTATGATACATTGCATTAGTTAGAAGGCGCCCATGCGAGCTGAACATTTCTTGTACTTCAACAACAGCAGAATCTAGGGCGAAGATTTGGTACCAGTAAAATGCATTTAAGCCCCCGGTGGCTTAGGCTGCTGTCCGTTCTAAGGCGGTGGTTCTGTTGTTGTTGACTTTTTGTTTATTGTTACTCCCATTGTGGGAGTCTGTAATTGTTCTATGTTTTGTTGTACGTTACTTTATGTCCATTCTAGTATTGCAATCATCTTGATGGGGAAAAGAGAGCTGGCTGCTTTGCTTAATTTGTCTTCCTGGTGTCTCGTGATGGTTGAGCGGCTCTTCCTCGCGGTGTCATTGGGTTGTCTGTGGTTTGTGACTTTGGTATTTCTTGATCATACTCACTTACTATTTTTGTAAACAAATATGGCTGCCCAGGGGCATGGTTTGTTTCCTTAATGTACATTGATAAGACACTTAAAATATCTTCCAAGACCAATGGTCAGAATGGATTACAACTTGGCAGAGAAGGTCCCTGGGATACACTCTACAAAATAGATAAGATGAGCTTGATCTCTAAATCATGTCTGCCTAGGGTCTGGATTGCTGCGGCTAAAGAAACTTATAAATCTTCTGAAATTGCTGATTAGAATTTAAAATTAGTTGGCAGAAAGGGTCAGTTAGAGACCTTCTACAAATACAGCTCAATTAATTTGATATGTTGAAAAGTTCCATTGGGTTTCCAATAGATAATAACATATACATGAAGCAAAAGCACCCAGGTGCACGATTCAGTGTCGTTTGTTTCCCTTGTATACCAAGCATTTCCCTGCAGATTTGGACAAAATGGATAACAGGAAGTGTTTTCTTCAACTGTATGACCTCACCTATTCCCGCCAAGTGTTAATATGACAACAAAAGTTTTCGGATATGTAATATCTTTTATTGTGTACTACTAAGAACTAGGACTGGTTGTCACAAAAAACTTCTCGTGACTCATACAAAATATAATGTGATACAATCTACGGTTTTATGAGATCGAGATACATTATTTCCAGACCGAGATACAGCAGTGTGTTGAACACGGGAAATTATAACATGATCATAATATTATATCTCAATATATCGACAAAATTATGTCAATATATCATAAATTTATCCTGTTTCACGACGTAAAAGTAAGAAAGACGACAAAGGTCAGGAAACAATGCAATCAAGTACCATACCTGACCCAGGATACCACATGGGAATGTAACAACAATACAATAAACATCACCAACAAGAGCCAAGAGTTCAGCCCTTTCCCAGCAGGTGACCACAAGGCAGTAATGAACAGATGCGAAAGCATGAGAAACACAAGACACAAAAAAACACATACGATCCACAAAAGAAAAACCGCCTTGGAACGGTCAGTAAATATATTTTACTGGAGGGGTTAAACATGTGTACAGCGCCAACCTCACCCTTAGTTCAGATGTGGAACAAGACACATAGATGTTTGGTTTGCATGAAAGACCCCTACCTTATCAATGCATCATCTCCAAAAACATATAAATCAAGATATAAAAAGGAGATTAAGCAAAGATAAGGACTCAACAGTACATAAAACTGAATACCTGAGAAGAAGAAATCCAACAGGTAAACCCGGTATCATAATAAAAATATTAGGGGGTACCTATACGCTTCCATAAACCAATGTTATAAACCGTGATTGGGTTTACAACCAAGCATGCAGACTGTCGCATGATATCCATGTTGTATCCCACTCTTTTATAACGTTTAATAATCTTTTTAAATTGATCACTAAAATTAGTCTTTCCAACAATTCTTTTATTTATAAACTTACTCGCCATAAAATACAGGTTCTGATATGCCTTACAGCAGAAGAACTTTTAAGCAAATATTGTATTTTTACAATCAACTCTGAGTGTTGGCAATAAAATTAAGAAAAAGCTTTACGAAGTTTATGGTATCAATAACCTTGTTTAAGTAACTTAGAAGTAAAAGAATTGTTTCTGTTGTTGAAGTTATCAACATGAGAACATACTCTTGTTAAGTGAATAAGTTGCAAAATGTATACACCATAGGAAGGGGAGCGAGGAACATAGTCATCAAGAAATGGAAAATTAACTATTTCAAAATTAAAATCGTCCTGTTTATCATAAATCTTAGTTGAAACTATGCCATTTGTAATGGAAAAGTCTAAGTCCAAAAGGGGGACTTCAGTATTTGAAGAATTTGCCTTATTCAACTGAAGTACAGTGGGATATATCTGACTTACCATTTGTTCAAAATAAGGAATATAAATATTAAGCAAGTCGTCTAGATATCTTGAGGTAGAGTTAAATGCTTCAACAACATCTGCTTGATTATTGTCAAAAAGAGACAACATGAAGTCTCTCTCATAACAAAATAAAAACAAATCTGCGACAAAAGGAGCACAATTAGTACCCATAGGAATACTTACAATTATCTATACAATTTTGAGCCAAATCTTATAACTATATTGTCCAAAAGATAATGAAGAGCGTCACAAACTTTCTGAAATTACCACAATTTAAATCTTCTATGTTGTTGAGACATGAAAAATGCACGTTTCTCATTACAAGCCAAATAAAGAGAGCCCTCTCTGTTAAAAGTTTGTTCAATTAACTCAGTTAGTTTTTCTTTGATAAGAGTATGCGGTAATGTAGTATATAGAGTTGAGAAATCATATGTAAACACACTAGATGCTAGAAAACCTTCCTTTTGATTTTAATTTGCCAAGAATCTCACCTGAGTGTTAACAGACCAAAATAGATTTTTGCCATTTCTCTCAAAAACAGATTCACAATATTTTATGACATGCTTTTTAATCGCAGTAAGGCAAGAAGTCAACATTATCGACAACTCAGTAGTAGTACATGAGCTAGAGTGACTTATAGGGTCTTTTATGAAGTTTTGGTAACCAGTACATTTTGTGTTCTTGTGTACAATTCGCCAGTTTCTGCTTGTGAGTGACAAGATCTGCCATTCACCTTCCAAAAAGTGAAAAGACAACCTACCTTGTTACTCTCCATTTCTCGGCATTCTCTATTCTTTGACAAACAGTGTATAAATTCAAGCTTAGTTCCGACCAGCGTCAGGCGCTACCATGTTATAGTCCGACCAGTTAAGAGAGACTTGGCGGTTCTTAGCAAAGACACACCCATGGACATTTCCATATAAAAAGGTAAGACATAATGTATTTATTCACCTGTAAAAACGCCTTACAGCTGTATACCTGTATATACACGTAGTAGTTTTGAGCCCATTGTGAGAAAACGGCATCTGGAATTAATTTGGAAAACAATGAGACTGACTAGTCTAGATATTATGCGCTCTGACAATGTTTCGAAATTTAAACTATTCAAATTATAATACTGAATAATAAAATAAAATAATGGTCTGCAATGAAAAATTAATATTATAAATTGGTCAGCACACGTGATGATGGTTCTTATCACATCAGTGTGTGGCGAAGACTCCGACGAGACTGCATGTACGCATGACCTCACCAGGGCTTTCGCTTCTTGCATAAACAAAGTATGCAAGTTGAAAAAGACTCCAAACAACTTTTAGACATCTAGTCTCTCTTGACAATTATTAGAGTTTTTTTCGGATATGCGATAAGACTAAATCTCATGTTTGTATGCCCTTTTCTCATGATCCAGATACTAAACCCTTATAACGCTGAATTCTAATTGGTGATTTATTATTATTGTATCAGACTTAAAAATCAAACCAGCTTTGCCATACAGACAGAATTTGAAGAAAGCCTACCCTCCCCTAAAACTTTCACAATATATCCATCCCGGAAAATGTAATGCAGCAGGTCCCCAGCAGCATACTAAAGATAAACGTTCACCAGGCATGCTAATGTATAAACTTGGTCACCTTTATCGTCTGCGCTTCAGTTGGTTGCGCGAGTAAAGCGTACATAGGCAATATACCGGATTTACTGTAGACTAGTCTTATTTGACAGTGTCTGACAGCGCTCTGTTTCACTAGTCGCACTATAGGCCTAGTGGGCTCCAGATTTGAGCCTCCTATTCTGGGACGTTTTGACTTGGGGACGTCTTGACCGAGGACGACTTCACTTTGACTGTAATCTGAATGAATATGATGAACTAACGATATGGGATAAACCGAAAGACAAAGGTAATATTATTCTGTCGTATTTTTCGTTTGTTGTGTGAATCTGTTCAATGCTGCCATTGACTAAATAAGCTTGGTGCGAAATCGGAAAGAACGAAGCTTGTTCGATACGAATCTTTTCGAAATGCACTCTGGGTAAACCGAGCAAAATGGTGGTCAGACATGAAGTGTCTGTGAACGGTTCTCTTGCATAAAAATGTCAACAGACACGCCTGTAAGAAATATTTACTTACCAAAATGGAACAAATATATTCTGAAATATTTCAAACGTCTTTTCTTTATTTTAATTTACGAAAATCCGTGACAGAAATCGAGAATTTTCGTTTTTAAACTCGGCCACGGTAAACCGAAACTAAATCGCACTTCCTGTCCTAGTTGCAGAACTGCGACTTTAGATTTTTTTTTTTCGATCTGGCTGAATCTAAAGTCGCAGTGTTTTTGTGCTCTATCTTGACCAGTGATGGAATCCCCTTTTGTTTTGGGAAAAACTCGTTTCTTTGACAATCCAACCATTTAGACTTCTTCATGTGTTTTACATACACAACCAAAGTTATAAAAATGTTACCATTTGCTTCGTTTTTGTGACACGATCAATGCAATCTGTAATATTATGTTCTTGTTGTTGTTTTTCGGCACATCGCAGCCATTTTGCATGCTTTTCACGAGTTAGAGGTGATGACGTTTTTGCGATAAATTTCGGATGTTAAATTGATGAGACGAACTTATTAAAACGTTGAGAATATATTATAAAAAAAAAAACCCGTACTGGTCATACTCCCCATGACTAGGTAAGGGATGTCAGCACTTTTTCAAAAACTCGGTACATTATAAGAATAACATTATACCACCTTTACCAACTTAAGCATGAAATATCACTTGATGTGCAAGGTCTACAATGATGTAGGTGGTATAAAATAGTTATACCATGTTTGTCCACCTGTACGTAAGATAATCCACTCGCTAAAGCTCGTGGATTATCTCCACGTACAGGCGGACAACCCATGGTATAACTATTACTTAACAGTGGATTTTGCACAATATAAGAAACAAGTAGGTGTTTGAATTTTGAAAATCAGCGCAAAATTGTTAGTTATCGATTCTGTTAACTTACTCAATGTTGGTACGCTCGCAGCAGTCTCGTTTCTGTATTATTGTGCATTGTAGCGCCCCCTATTTTCTATTAATTTATAACGAGTAGTGACCTATTTCAGAAAATGAAAGTCGATTTCCAAGAATGGTTTGATTTCAATTTAATATAGCATGCCAAAGAAAATGAGATACTTACTTGACAGAAATCCTTAACAATCACATACCCCACCCATATTACACTATATAAATCCAATTTTCGGAAAGGAAGCTTTGTCAGGTCCCAAAATGTCATAATCAGACTGAAAATGGACTTTTCCAACATGGCGGACAATTGTTATTCTGATCATGTGCTCACATGACAAGTTTCCCGCCAAAAGAAGCAAGATAACGCAAGAGTACATTGACCTCTGAACCGAGAGGGGGTCAGCTTGTTTACGACAAGAAGCGATGGATTGGAAAGATCAGAATCAAATTACTTTTGCACAGTGATCAATAAGATATTAGTGAAGGAAAATATTTTTTATATCATGGCTAACCTTGCTGCAAGCTGAATAGCTCTACTAGCACACGCTTATGTTCAATTAGGCTATCAGTCAATACACACAATTGGTGCCCATCGTTTTTAAGGCGCCACGTGAATCTTATATAGAGACATTGGGTGTTTTGACCTTCGTTTTGAACATGTGCGCAATGGTTTAAGATTAGAATTGTAGAATGATGTCATTATTTGAATATGCAAAATCATTTGGCATTTTTTTTTCTATGTATTTCCTGTTAGTGGAAGTGGGGGAATTCCTTATCTGAAAATAGTCAATTTTCTATCCAGTGACATCCGTCGGAATACAGAACCAGGGTGAAAAATTTGCATACTAGGTTAAAGATTGGCCTTTATTCGTTGACATTCATCAGATATTAAAAGAAAACCTATTACAAATGGTGAGAGAGGTCACCATAAAAATCAACCTGTATGCACAAAAAAGGATCCCATCCATTGCCATTAAGAACTCCTCGGACACAGTTTGTACATATCCAACTGGGTAGTTCTCGATGTCAACAAATTATGGTGTACCGAAAGGAGCAAAAAGATGAATTATGGTATATACCATAATTAATTATGGCATATACCATAATTAATTATGTCATATACCATAATTAATTATGTCATATACCATAATTAATTATGTCATATACCATAACTAATTATGGTACATACCATAATAATTATGGTATGTACCATAATTAATTATGTCATATACCATAATTAATTATGTCATATACCATAATTAAATATGGCATATACCATAATTCAAACTTATGACCCTCTTGGTACGCTCAGTACTTTAAAAGAATATGATATATGCTCTAACTAATTATGGTATGTACCATAATTAATTATGATATATACCATAATTAATTAAGGCATATACCATAATCATTTAGCGCATATACCATAATTCGAATTTATAGCCAATCAGATTTGACGTTACGAATATTAGCATTTTCTACTTTACCGATAAGGAAAACAAGAAAGATAACCGCTACATGACTATCACTAATTCCCGGTACTTGTAAAATTCTAAGATAGACTTTGTAAACAATATTTTTGACCAAACTGTCAGAACGCGATGGTATATTGACATAATAGACTAGTGTAACAGACTTATTCCGCGGGCTATATAATATAATGTATATCGAAAACTTTAAACGCCATGCGGAATGGTGCGTTATTCTTAAGCACGTACTCGGTGGGCCGTTGGGTAGGGTTCTGGGAGGGAGTTAATGGGGGAGGGGCGGGGTAATATGCACTCTCAATTCTGATTTTACAAATACATTCTGGGCTACAGGAATCATGAATCATGAACTCATTCAAAAAAGTTGACGGAACCAGTGTATCAAGAGATATGCTAAATGATCATTTCAGGGCTACCAACGACTAGACTACCAACGATTCAATATACCTTACTTGTTCGCATTAAGAACGTTTTTCATGTCTTAAATACTCTCTTCTATTTACATCCCCCTCCCCGAAAATTTTAAACATTTTAAACTAGTCGCAGCTGAGGCATTGGGGTGCTTAACTGCGGTCAGAAAATAGCTGGTACATTAACTTTAATCTATACCCATGCCACAGAATTAAAAATACAAGATTGGATAATAATAATAATAATAATAATAATAATAATAATAATAATAATAATTGATAATTCATGCGATTATTAAATCATACATGTAATTATAAAACTCTGCATCTACTGACCCGTTTTTCAAGTCATTATAATTAATCCATAAATACATCCATTGTAATCATTGTAACGTCGGACTTGTAACTGAAAGATTTTTTCGAGGAAATAAGAACTGGTAAAAAATCTGCGACTCAATAAAAGCTAAACTTGTTTTAACATTTTCATGAATGTTTAATAGAGTATTTATGACAGCAATAAATATCGATACAATATACATGAACATCCTGTCATAAAATGTCAATTTTTTTGGATTTTCACACCTTCAAAGATAATGTGTCTATCTACCTGCGCACCCAGTTTACGGTCGGGCTTTGTACTTTAGCTTTCAGTGGCGGATCCTGAGGGGGTTCGCTCAAACCCCTCAACGCCGCCCATTTTTAAATATCCTGTGATAATGAAATAATTTTGTCACATTTTCCTGGGATATTTGACAAAATTGAGATAAAATCAGAAAGGCGAACTCCCACACTTTTATACATAAGAACCCCCTTTCCAGCCTGGGGAATCCTGGATCCGCCTCTGCAACTCGTACCTATTTTTGGTCAACTCGAACCTAAATATTTTTTTATATTAGGCACTGTCTCCGGGTCCGGTACCGGACCTCTAGACTACGGGGCTACGGGTCCGGTACCGGACCCCTAGACACTGATTCTAGGGGTCCGGTACCGGACACCGAGCCACGCCTATGAGGACTGTCTCGGGGTCCGGTAGTTTGTGAAACAACTACTGACAAGTCTAGGGATACGGGTCCTTACCTGTACGTATATGTAGTAACAGTTATTTTACCAAATAAAACTCATGTTGAAGTTTCACTTTGCTTCGTCCGCCATCTTTGATCCTCAAAGGGAAACCAATCTTTATTTACTGTCATGCGTCACACTATTCAAACAATTAAGCTTATTGAAAAGGTATATAAATAATAACGGTAAAGTAAAAAAAAAGAACTTAACTCACCTGTAACAAATCAATTATCTTCTCATCTTCAATTAAAGGAACCAATTAAACTATTTGTTGGCAGCTGATTAGTGAGATGAGTGAGCAGTGTCAAATAAGCTTACATAGTCAGTAGTGTAGATTCATTATTCAACTATAGCTTTCAAAGAGACTCACTACTGGGACAACGGCAGTGGATCCTGCTGGTATATTTTGACATTCGGACATAGCTTTATAAGAAGACTCTGAGTCTTTTTTCTGTCTTTTTTTTTTTAAACAACTGATATGTCCAAAAAGGAAATTACTTTTAGCATAAATACAAACAGTGTTGAACAAGATCAGACTGCTCATACGATAACAGTCTGATCTGGATCCATCCTGTTTGCTAGAGAGACGTTACAAATGGATATCCTAAGGTTGAAGACTTGATCGCGGAAATGCATCTAAAATAATGACAAACAATGATGAACAAGATCAGACTGCTCCTATGATAACAGTCTGATCTCGGTCCACTCTATTTGCTACAGAGACGTTACAAATGGATCTACATAGGTTGAACGACTCAATCGTGGAAATGCATCTAAAATTTACGTCTGCTGGAGTTATCTGCTATATATACAATGTATATATGTATACATGTAAATGCTTACGCCAACGGCTAATTTCGCCGTGGACCCTGATCAGACTGTTCCTAGGAGAGCAGTCAGATTTGTGTCCAAACTGCTTGCTACAAAGACGTCTTGCGGACAGACAAACATTGCGAATCCTGTTCAGGCCACTCCACGGATAGCAGTTTGATACGGGTCCACACTGTTTGCTACAAAGACGGCTTATGGGTCGTTATGTCAGGGAAATGCAACTTATGCTTACGTCAATGGCCAATATCCGCGTACAGACAAACATTTGGGACCAGGATCAGACTGCTCCTATTAGATCTGGGTCAATTTTGATTGCTTCAAAGACGTCTTTAAATAACGAACTAGTAGACGACATATGGGTCGTTATGTAAGGAAAATGCAACTTATGGTTATGTCAATGGCTAATTTCTCCGTACATACAAACATTGTGGACCTGGATCAGACTGCTCTTAGGAGAGCAGTTTAATCCGGATCCACACTGTTTGCTACAAAGACTGGACTGGAATAATCTAGCAGAACATAAATGGCGTTTCGCTGGCGTGCTAATGATGGCCAAACATTGCTGGCTTAGTAGCTTTTTAATTTTTCAGGGGATCCTGATCAGTATTGCTAAGAAACCCTATATTTCTTATGATTATTCAGGGGGAGGGGGCTACGGAGCCCCTGCCCCCCCCCCCTGGATCATCGCATCATGAATACGCCCAACTGATGTTAGATCCCTATCATAAATTTCTGAGCACCACATTTCGTAGAGCTCAATAGTCATATATAGCTGTTTTGTTGTGAATAACGTCCTGTGCCAGCATGCTATTGTCGTGCCACCATCGGCCCATGCGTTTGGCTGGTGTTCGACAGTGGTCTGATTTTGTGTGCTTATTTGGTCTTAAGCTTTTGGTAGCTCAAAAGAACCGTCTCGCCGCTGTGGATAACTTCCCGTGCTAGCATGCTATATCGGGCCAAAATCGGCCCACGTTTTAAGCTGTTTTATTTTGAATAACTTCGGACCACCATCGGCCCATGCGTTTCACTGGTGGTTGTGGTGGATGGACGGGCGGACAGACAGACAGACAGTTATGTGACCGGTAAGAAAGCAATTAAACAATGCACCTGCAATCACCGTTTGCTTACTTCAATGGAAATGAAACAATAAGAACATTGAGACAAACACCAATTAAAGGACATCAAACCCTGTGCCAATTCACTAATGCGATAGTAAGTTCCCCCTGACATAAATTACCTTTATTCATGACCTTATTTAAAAAAATAAGGATAAGAAAAATAAAAAATAAAAGGAATAAAGTAAGACAAATTATTTCTAATTATGTTTTTTTCACTTTTGTCCGTTAAAAATCTTATACCTTTTGTATAAGCTTATACTTGTTTGAATAGTGTGACAGTAAATACAGATGATCAAAGATGGCGGACGAAGCAAGTGAAACTTCAACACGAGTCTTTGTTGGTAAAATAACAGGTACTACATATACTTGCAGGTACGGACACGCATCCCCGTATCCCTAGACGTGCCGAGTAGTTGTTTTACAAACTACCGGACCCCGAGACAGTCCTCATAGGCGTGGCTCGGTGTCCGGCACCGGACCCGTAGCCCCGTAGTCTAGGGGTCCGGTACCGGACCCCGAGACAGTGCCTTTATATTAATTAGGGCCTAAAATTTATTCGACATGTGTTTTTAATGCTGTTTTTATCTTTATTGTCTTCAGCTATTGCTTTATACCCAGAGAAGATGCCACAAACCTCATATTTTATGAATCCAAAACCAGATAATCACACTTCAACCATGCCATGGGAGCGCAGTGGCTCAGTGGTAGAATGCTTGACTCTAGACCGAGGGGCCGCGGGTTCAAACGTCACCGGCGCCACTGCGTTGCATCCTTGAGCAAGACACATTAATCCTAGCTAAGTACTGGTTCAACCTAGGAAGACCCGTCCCTACTTAACTGAAATATTGTTGATGGGACGTAAAGAATCATATCAAACAAGCAAACAAATAATGAATCATACTCTCAAATTCTCTTCATGTTACAAAAAGTCATGTCAAAACCGATATCTATTGAACATGACCGAAATGCATAATTGCAATAATTAGCATAGAACCATAGACTTCAACTGAAAAGAGAAGTTCAAAAGAATTGTTTTATCGGTTTATCAAATATTCCAAAATAAGTTTCTATTTTCTCTGTAATTTTGATTCAGCCGCATCTATCTATCTATCTATCTATCTATCTATCTATCTATCTATCTATCTATCTATCTATCTATCTATCTATCTATCTATCTGTCTGTCTGTCTGTCTGTCTGTCTGTCTTTCTCTCTTTTTGCATTAGACTATTCGCCGAAATGGCCTTATCTCACATACATGATAGTGAGTACCAACAACGTGGTATTTTGACATGAATAAACTCAGACGAGCCGGGACAGCCTCCTCTTTAAAATTAGAAACACCTATCCTGGTCGGTCAGTTGCTTAACATGCAGTCATAGAATATTTCAGCAACTTGCGAAGGTTCTGATCAGGTTGTGCGTATGCTAATGCGCATGCTGATTTGAGATTTTGCTTGTCGCAAATTCCACACTGTTGGATATCTCATGTTTTAGCTTAATTATTCTTTTATGGTGAAGCTTTACGTCACAAGCATCATTTTTTCAGTCATATTGGAATTAAGCAGTATTATGGAGAGCAAATAAAGTGCCTTGCTCAAGAACACGACACACCTATCGGTGGTTTCGAAACTTATTGTCGTTGTGTCCTCGAACTGAGTACTGGATGTCTTTCTCCGATCCGACATGAATGAAAAATTGTTGACTGGGACGTTAAGCCACAGCACGATAACAACTCGCGGCGGCGATAAGTTTCATACCCCGACCCTTCCCTCAAGAGCCCGCCTCTCTACCACCGAACCACTGACTCCCAAATAAAATTCTGACTCCGTATTTGCATTTTCAGCGAGTAAATTAATAAATTTAAACTTCTCTTTTGGAGTTTTAATCCCCCACCACCATTTATGTAGTGCATGCGCAAACCCAGAGGGGACAGGGGTCCGGACCCCTCCCCCTGAAAAATAGTAAAGCTTTAGGGTTCCTGGTCCGGATCCTCTAGAAGATCAAAGCTACCAAGCCACTATTCAATGTTTGGCCATCTTCGGTCCGCTAGCGAAACGTCATTTAAATGGCGTTTCGCCGGCGGGTCCATGATTGCCTGCTTTTAGTGTATTTGCATCCCCTCTCTCCTCATCAACTAAAACAGAGAAGTTTGTCAGAGTTGGACCCCCTCTGAAAAAAACTTTCTGTATCCGCGCATGTTCGTAGCGGCTAGGAATATGGATCCTTGCCTCTAGCCCACTAGGCTATGGATACAGATGGATATGTATCCATAGCCGACCAGTCTAGGGATACGGATCGGTATCTCGGACCAGCGTAGCGTCTTGAATTTTGGCTATTGTTTTAAAATACGAAACGGAAAAGGCCCCTGCTCGATCAGTCGTTGACGCATTCGTCTTATCAAGGTGAAAGTGCAAACAACGTATTTACAATTTTTTAAAATTATTAGCTCACCTGAGCCATAGGCTCATGGTGAGCTATTGTGATCGTTGGATGTCCGCTGTGTGTCGAGTGTCGTCAACAACATGTCCTCCTAAAATACTGATTTTGACCAAACTTGACAGGAATTATCCTTATATAGCCCTTATATAATGATTGTTCAAATGGTTCTGGTCCGTTGCATATCTAGGTCACATAGGCTAAGAATAGATTATCGAGATAAATTTTCTTAAAAAAAAACCTTCTTGTCTGAAACCACTAGGCATAGCGCCTTGATATTTGATTTGTAGCATCATCTAGTAGACCTCTACTTAGGTTGTTCAAATTATGCACCTGGGGTCAAAAATAGGCCCGCCCCGGGGGTCACATGTTTTACATAGGCTTATATAGTGAAACATGAAAAAATCTTCTTCTCTAAAACCACAAGACCTAAAGCCTTGATATTTGTTAAGTAGCATAACCTAGTAGACCTCTACCAAGTTTTTTCAAATTATACCCCTGGGGCCAAAAATTGGCCCGCCGAGGGTGTCACATGTTTTACATAGACTTATATAGGGAAAAATGAAAAAAATCTTCTTATCTGAAACCACCAGGCATAGAGCATTAATAGTTTGTATGTAGCATAATCTAGTGGACCTCTACCAAGTTTGTTCAAATAATGCCCCTGGTGCCAAAAATGGGCCCGCCCTGGGGGTCACATGTTTTACATATGCTTATATAGTGAAAACATGAAAAATCTTCTTCTCTATAACCTCAAGGCTAAACTCCTCTGTGGACTGGTTATTGGCCACAGAAGGAGACAGACTATTCCAATGTGGAATTGTTCGGGGGAAAAAGGGAATTCTTCAGGGCATTACTGTATGTCTGGTGTCTGCGGTATTGAGCACTATGTGATGACCTGGTAGTTTTCAAACTGTGAGCAGGGGTCATATAATTGTCTTTTTCAATAGACACTGCTCCACAATGAATCTTGTGAAAGAGAAGCAAGGAGGACTGGTCCCTCCGGGCCTCAAGAGATGGCCATCCAAGCTCATCAAGCATTTCGCCGACACTACTCGTGTTTCGCCATCTCCTTCAGGTCCAGCGGGCTGCTGTCCTCTGAACTTTCTCAATCTGATTAATCTGAAGTTTCGAGTGAGGGCTCCAAATAGGTGATGCATACTCTAGTTTAGGCCGAACCAAAGTTTTGTATGCAACTTCCTAAGTACTCCTAGGTGCAAAAGCCAAGTTCCTGCAAAGGAAACCAAGTGTCTTAGTTGGAAGAGATTTCTGAGACATGCTGACCCCAATCCATGTTATCAGTAATGGTGATAACATGGATTGGGGTCAGCATGTAGACCTCTCCCAAGTTTGTTCATATTATGACTCTGGGGCCATAAATGGCCCAACCAGGCGGTCACATGTTTTACAAAGACTTCTATAGGGAAAACATGAAAAATCTTCTTGTCTGTAGAGCATTGATATTTGGTATGTAGCATCATCTACTAGCCTTCTACAAAGTTTGTTAAAATGATGGCCATGGGGCCAAAGATGTTCACTGCAGGTGTCACCAGGGAAGTGGCCAGCTTTCAACAGATACCTATATTCATAGGGAAAACATGAGAAAATAATTTTCTTGTCTGAATCCACAAGGCATAGAGCCTTGATATTGGTATGTAGCATCACCTAGTAGACCTCTACCAAGCTTATTCAAATTATGCCCCTCGGGCCAAAAATGGCCCGCCCCGGGGGTCACGTTTTTTAGAGGCTTATATAGGGAAAACATGAAAAACATCTTCTTGTCTGAAATCACAAGGCATAGGGTCATAATATTTGGTATGTACCATCACCTAGTAGACATCTACCAATTTTGTTCAAATTATGTCCCTGGGGCCAAAACTGACCCGGCCCTGGGGGTCACATGTTTTACATAGGCTTATATAGGGAAACATGAAAAAATCATCTTCTCTAAAACCACAAGGCCTAAAGCCTTGATTTTTGCTAAGTAGCATTACCTAGTAGACCTCTGCCAAATTTGTTGGGGCCAAAAATGGCCCCGCCGCGGGTGTCACATGTTTTACATAGACTTATATAGAGAAAACTGAAAAAAAACTTCTTATCTGAAACCACCAGGCATAGAGCATTAATAGATTGTATGTAGCATAATCTAGTGGACCTCTACCAAGTTTGTTCAAATTATACCCCTGGGGCCAAAAATGGGCCCGCCCAGTGGGTCACATGTTTTACATATGCTTATATAGTGAAAATATGAAATTTCTTGTCTGAAACCACTAGGCATAGAGTCTAGATATTTGGTATGTAGCATCACCAAGTGGACCTTTAACCAGTTTATTCAAATTATGTCCCTGGGACTAAAAATGGCCCCGCCCGGGGGTCACATGTTTTACATAGGCTTTTATAGGGAAAACAATATGAAAACAATCTTCTTGACTAAATCCACAAGGCAAAGAGTCGTGATATTTGGTATGTAGCATCACCTAGTAGACCTCTACCAAGTTTGTTCAAATTATGCCCCTGGGGCCAAAACTGGCCCCACCCCGGGGTCACATGTTTTACATAGGCTTATATAGGGAAAATATGAAATTTCTTGTCTGAAACCACAAGGTTTAGAGCCTTAATATTTGGTATGTAGCATCACCTAGTGGACTTCTACGGAGTTTGTTCAAATTATACTCCTGGTGCTGATATAGGGGAAAATGAAAATAATCTTTTGTCTGAAACCATAAGACCAAGAGCCTTGATATTTGGTTTGTAGCATCACATAATGGACAAATGCTAAGTTTGTTCTAAGTATGTCACCCTGGGGCCAAAATTGGCCCTGCTAGAGTCCTGCAGCCTTATTTTGACTATGTTGACATTTTCTTATTACAATAATATTTACCAATAACAAAGTTGTTTTTAACTCACTACATTTAGAATAATACATGCTGTTGATTACATCAAAAATGTTATATGCACATACCAATCACAAGTTGAATTCGTATTGTTTGTCAACATTGACCTGAGACATATGAATATTCAATGACCTTTCTTCCAATCGTCGGGAATCTTCGTAAAATATGTGCTTTAGATTGTGGCACAATTACTTTTATGCATGAAAAAATCACAATTCGTCGATAGCCTTATGGATAAGAGGCTGTCCTTTCCGCTCAAAAGATGTGGGTTCGAGTCCAGTAGCATTTTTTTTCTTCTTTCTTTTTAATTTGCTAGTTTGTTCGTCTTTATTCTTGATTTTGTGTACACATGGATTCATTTATTTGAATCTGGCATACGTTTTTTTCAACAAATACACACGTAGAAACGTGAATAATTTCAATAAGCCGAGAAGCAATATCTCTTTGCACGCTGAGTGAGTTTAATACTTCGTTGTCATCTGCAGACTTTTTTTCAAAATAAACTTATTCAAAAGCATCCATCAGGAACACTATCATAGTGTCAAACGGTCTGTATTTAGATCAGGACACACGTTATGCCAGTACTGATCTGGGAACAAACTGTTTGCAAAGGTTATCAGCAGACAACAAAAGTCGCCGCTGACAAGAAAAGAGTGAGGAAACCTAATACAAATGAAAGATGTAAAGCTCACCACAAGATGACATAAAATACAAGAACAATCTTAAATTAAAAAAAAAAGATGCAATTTGACAATTATAAAAAAGGCTTTTCCAAGTTTCGATCCAGGTAGGCTTGATCTGCAAATTGTCACCTAACCACTAGGCTACCAGACCATTTGCATTCATGAATCGAAATTATCTTCATATTCCTGATAAAAGCATAACCAAGGTCGGAGTACTTCACGAAAACGCACGAATATCACGAAGATTTTGGCGAAAATTAATCAGTCTCATGTCAATTTGGGCAAACTATAATAGTGCTGCCAAGATCTAATGACCATGTTTACATTTGCTTGTCTGTAAACATTGAAATCAAAACATAAGGCAGGCATATTCAGCAGTCAGAATTATTTGTTATCAGCTTGAATAGCTTAGTAGGTAAGGGCCCCAGGGGGCGGGGGAAATGGCGTTGCACGTCCTATTTATGTGAGTAACTCACACACCAAATTTGGTTGAATTTCGTCCAGTGGTTTAGGAGGAGGTAGCATAACGGACAGACGAACGGACGGGCGGAGGCGATTACAATATCCCCTTCGCTTTTTTAAAAAAGCGTGGGGATAATCACTTGCGTGGGAAAGCAATGTGTTTTTGAACTGTTCATTCATGATCGCAGCTACCCCCCCTCATCCCGGTAGTTGGTATAGGGAGATGTATGGGTGCATAAAGTTCAAGTCAGAGATGTGACCTGCATAACGGCACAAGTTTTTAATAAAGATCACTGGTCAGGGCCTGCTCTGTTTGTTATCGTAAATGCTATATTAAACGGCTTAAATAATTTGGATAATATTTAAACAACATGTGTGATGGGCACGCGGTCGTCTGCATGCGAGATCCAGAAATATTTGTCTGGGGTGGGGGAGGGGGTGGGGAGCCCGCTTCAACTGAGAAAGGTCGGTATTTTCTATATCGTGTCTCGTGGAAAGGTCCGTACCAGTATTCCTATGGAAACTTACAGCACTTGTGATTTTCGAGGTGGGGAGAGGGTCCGCTCATTAACTGATTTTACAAGGGGTGGGGGTTGTTCCATTACTTGTCGTGGGGTCGTATCAGTACAGTATTCCTATGGAAAGCTATAGCACTTGTAATTTTTCAGGAGGGGGAGGGGTCTTCTCTCTGAATCCGCCAATGATATGTACCCCTGTAATGATGTAGCATATCTTTTGATACACCGGTTCCGTCAAATTATTTTAATGATTTTATGATCGATTCCTGTTGCCCCAGAATGTATTTGTACTGTCAGAATTGAGATTGCGTGTAACCTCACTCCTCTTCCCCACAACCCCCACCCCCCCCCCCCAATCTCTCTCCCCTACGGCCCAAGCACGCGCTTAAGAATTACGTACGTTGTAAGTTTCCGATATACCACATTATAATAATAATTGGCCTCTGTCTTCGGTGTTTGCGAACAACAAAGGCGCAGTGCCTTTGTTATTTGCTTATTGGGAAAAAATATATCTAAACTTGCTACAACCGAACTTTCAATTTTCTAGCTTGTATCTGTAAGCAGAGGAGACTAGTTTGAGTCTCGTTTTGTCAGAAACCCCGAAGACAGGTTTTGTCGCGACGAGGCCCAAATTTAATTATTATAATATAGCCTGCCGAGAGAGTCTGCTACACTGGTCTATTATGTCAATCTGGCAGCTTGGGGCGTAAAAGAGCACCATAAGTATTGTTTACAAATATAATTTCTCTTAGAGGCAGAAAGGCATATTTTACAGTACCGGGAATTAGTGTAAATATAGAGGTCATGTAGCAGTTATCTTTCTTGTTTTCCTTATAGAACGCTTGATCTAAGCGCGAAGTACTGGTTAACTTGTGCTGGGAAAAAGTGTGGTTAAGTGAACTGGCCGTCCCTACATTGCCATAGCTGTTGACTGGGGTGTAAAGTTTAAACAACAAAAAAAAAAAATAGTGATTTGCTTTCTTCAAAACTTTGAATACCACGGGAGTACACATGTCCGTGCACTTATTTGTTAATGTAGGCTTTGTTGTAGCGTAGAAGCTAGAGATATTCTACTCCCCAAACAATGCTCAGTCTGCTTCGATGCGTATCTGTTCTGCGCTTTTGCGCTCATACTAAAGGTGACAAGAAGTACACTGACCAGACGCGTATCTGATCTGCTCTTTTGCTTTTTGTGTATACTGGAGGTCAGTGGATCAGCGTCCGCATTTGCATATTTGATCTATTAAAGATATGCTGTCTATGTAGCAAGAAACGTTGTACATTGTATTGTTGAAATTTCATAAAAATCATAAATACGTTGTTTGACCTTTCACATTGAGAAGACAAATGCACATCTTTTGATGAGATGGTAGGGGCCTGATGCGTATTTTAACAATAATCAAGGTTGCCCAGCTATGGATACAGATCTGTATCCCTAGCCTAGCGGGCTAGAGGTGCGGATCCATATTCCTAGCCACTAAATGCGCGGATCCAGAAAGTTTGTTCAGAGGGGTCCAACTCAGAAAAACTTTCTTTTTTAGTTGATGAGGGGAGATGGGGCACAAATACTCTTAAAGCGAGCAATCATCGGCTCCCCAGCGGAACGCCATCTAACTGATGTTTTACTAGCGGACCGATGATGGCCCAACAATGAATCCTGGCTTGGTAGTTAGCTTTGATTTTCCAGAGGATTCGGACCTAAAACCCTAAAGCTTTATGATTTTCCAGGGGGTCCCGGACCCCCTGTCCCCCTATGGAATTAAACTTCAACTAATAAAAATAATTGAGCCACAACATGAAATTTCCATCAATGTGAAATATGCGAAGGGAAAAGGCTCAAATCAGTCGCGCAAAGTCATACGCGCAGTCTGATCAGAACCTTTCTTAAATTTATTTGACTATAAAGCTACTGACCGACAAGCATTTGACGTTTCTAAGCTTGAAAAGGAGACTGCACAGGCTCGCCTGAGTCTATTCATGTTAGAATGCCACATTGTTGGAAGTCACAATTAGTTTGTAAGATAAGGTCATTCCGGCAAAAAGATATATATAAATGCGGCAAAATCGATCAAGTTGCCTCGCGGTTCGGGCTGCAACATGTTAACAAACGTTAATATTCGGAAAAGAACGTTTTATCCTCTTATTAAATTTACATGTCAAATAAATTTGAGGCAGGATGAAAATCACGCTAATTTAATATAAGAGTTGACGAGTTGAACAGCTGGCATGGTGGAAACCCCGTAGGCAGGTTTTCTCGCCTATGAAGGTGTGAAAATTCTAAAATTTTGACATTTTATGACAGGATGTTAATAAATTTATGTGAATTGTACCAGTATGACAAAATATTTATTGCTGTCAGAAATACTCAATTAAGCAACCATTAGATAAATTTGACTAAATTCTAAATACAAGTTTTGCTTTTATTGAGCTGCAGAATTTTTCCCAGTTCTTATTTCCTCAAAACATTGTTACAATGGATATATTTATGGATATTCTTGGAAACGGGTCAGTATAGATGGAGAGTTTTATAGTTATTATTCAGTAGTCGCATTTATAGAAGACTCTTATTAATTATACTCTTTGAAATGTCGAAAAAGGAATAAAAGACCTTAATAATATAAGAAGCGAATAGTCTGTGCAAGTACATTCATTCATGCGCGGATCCAGGAATTTTCGTCAGGGGGGGGGGGGGGGGGGGGTCCAGGTCAGTCTGACAACGTTTTTTTAGTCCTCAGCTTATTTTACAGGAGGAGTCAAATGGTCAATTTCAAAGAAACCTTTCATTTTTCAAGGTTCGAGAGGGGGTCCAACATTTTCCAGGGGGTCCAACTTATTCCAGGGGAGGGGGGGTCCAATTGCTTATTCCCTATTGAAACTCATATAACTTGTGATTTTCCAGGGGGGTCCGGACCCCCTGTCCCCCTCTGGATCCGCACTTGTTCATTTAAAGCTTGATATTTGGCCTTATTGTTCACATACAGCGTTAGTTTGGGTTTCTTAAAACGAGGCTAAGGTTTTGGACGTGTAAGCTTGGTTGCGGTGAGCCCATGAAGGAAGAAAATCTCAAAACAAGACAATTTAAGGCTGACCTTTGTAACGAGGATTTTGATTGGCTAATATATCGAATTATGGTATATGACATAATTAATTATGGTACATACCATAATTAATTATGGTATATACCATAATTAATTATAGTATATGACATAATTAATTATGGTATATGCCATAATTAATTATGATATATACCATATTTATTTGATTAATCAAAGCATATGCTATAATTTGCTATTTGAGGCGCACCAAAAGGGTCATAAGTTTGAATTATGGTATATACCATAATTAATTACGGTACATACTATAATTAATTATGGTATATGACATAATTAATTATGGTATATGACATAATTAATTATGGTATATACCATAATTAATTATGGTACATACTATAATAATTATGGTATGTACTATAATTAATTATGTCATATACCATAATTAATTATGTCATATACCATAATTAATTATGGCATATACCATAATTCATCTTTTTGCTCCTTTCGGTACACCATAACAAATTGGTAGAAAGCGGCTCCAGTTAGATAAGTAATTGTTCATCTTTTTAGCAAATATGTAACAAATGTATGGTGAGATGGTATTGGATTATTTTAATCTCAACAGACCAGGTATGATCAATTTTTGGCCAATTATGATAATAAGGAAGGTAAAAGAAAACATTATATAAGTCTGATTTTGGTATTTAATGTTGTTAAAACATCTGTGTATTCAGAAAACGGAAAGTGAACGGGTCATTGTCGGTACATAAAATACCAAAACAAATTCGTGCATGACTTTAGTTTCCCACAGAAAAAGCATGCTCTTCAGCTCAGAAGACAAAAATAACGCCATGTTTTGAAAACAAATAGTGTAAACATTCTGTGTGGACAGGAGTATTTTATCTTTTTAGAACTAATCAGGTATGCATCAGCGGCAAACTAAATAGCAACATATAGATAAACCTATAAACATACAAAATGGAGTAGTGTTTGAGGAAGACACTGTTTGGAAATGTGTTTTCAACTTGGTTTACGTCCACGCTAACAGTAAGGGAAAAGATAGAGGCTTAAAAAATCAGGGCTATATGATAACATAAAATAAAAATCCATCATATGGCCCTGAATTCAGTGCTATTCCTGTCCTGGCAAACTTTCTATCTACTTTTATTAATCATGCGTCACCGCTCGCGTGGATTATGTCACGCACCAGAAAAAAATAAAAGTGTGAAAGAAGATTGATTAATTAAAAAGCATGAAAGTTTAGACAAGTATTATTATTTTATATTTACGATAGCACTGAATTCAGGGCTGTATGATGGATTTTTATTTTATGTTATCATTTACAGCCCTGAAGTTTAGGCTGGCTAACTGAATCCCAATGTTTGCATGGATGCAAACCGCTCCAAATTTGGTCCAAAACCATAATTCCAATTGTCTTTATCTCTCAAGCCTTATTGCTTCTGTGAACTAAATGTGTTTTCTGAATATTACTTCTAAATTTTGTCACTGACGGGTCGTTATTAATTAATTAGAACTGTAAAATTAAAATCATTGGCTTGTTTATTTACCTTTTCAATCCGGCTCCCACGTGATAATTATTTTAGGTATGTCTATAAGCTGAAGGGAACACACATTGTAGAATAGAATAGAATAATTGTTGTCAGGCCCACCAGGGTTTACCTGTTGGATTTCTTTTGCTCCGGTATTCAGTTTTGTTTACTGTTTCAGTCCTAATCTTTGCTTTATCTTCTTTTTATATGTTCTAGGAGATGGTGCATTGATAAGTTAGGGGTCTTTCATGCAAACCAAACATCTATGTGTGTTGATCCACATCTGAAACTAAGGGTGAGGCTGGTGCACCATTTAATCAGTTTAAGCCCTACAGTAAAATAATTTTACTGACCGTTCCAAGGCGGTGCTTCTTTTGTGGATCATTTAGGTTATTTCTGTCTTGTTTTGTTTTACTTTCATGCAAGTCTGTTTGTTAATGCCTTGTGGTCACCTGCTGGGAAAGGACTGACCTCTTGGCTCTCGTTTGTGATGTCTAGTTGTGACGTTGTCTTTTTCCCATTGGTATCCTGGGTCAGGTGTGGTGCTTGATTGTAGCGATTCCTGATCTTTGCCATCTTTATTACTTTTATAGTAGGTGTTCATCATACAAAAGGGAATTACAGATTGAAGCAGTTCACTGAAAAGAGAGGTCACCGACCTACTTTTTAAGACATATTTCATCTTTAATAAGGTTTCAATTTCAACCGTAAGTCGAGTATTCATGTTAATAGCATTTCTTCTCACCATTTCTTACCATTTATTACCATCCTGACGACCTTGATTAACGGATAAACCTTTTAATGGCCCTTTTTGACTTCTGTTGGCCCAAATTGTCTGGGCAGAATATACCTGTCACGTTGTAACTAGACATCCAGCTAATCATATCATACAAGCAATAACTACTTATTACCAGCTTAAGAACATTAGTCAAAGTAATTCTTGTGTGTTGAAGACCAACTTATATGATGGGAATTATCATCTGTCATGGTGTTAACCTACCTACCTGCCCCCTATTCCCCTACCAACCGCTGAATACCACCACAGTGATTCATTTACAATTTTGGGCTTATGGGTCCTGGGACTCGCTGTTTCTTATATCAATGAGTCCCAGCTGCAAACTTATGTGTCCAGAACACTATTTTTTCATTATAAGTTTGCAATACCATTGCACCCTTGGACTTGCTGAAATAAAAAATTTGCATCCCAGAGACAAAATTATGAGTAAAAGATGCAGGATGCGCAGATAAAATATCACTACCACCCTCCTTCCCAACCTCCTTCCCACCCTCGTACCTTCGATAACTATCAACCACCATACCCTATCTCTCTGTCTATCTATCCAATGCATATGGTTGTTTTCCATGCCAAGGTGCTGGCTCTGTCGTTTTTGATTCATTGCTCAGTGGGCCAACAATTGCAATCAGATAATAATGTTAACTGGAAGTTACTTGTGCAGGGAAGGAAGTAACCTATGCAGGGAAGGCCACCACCCCCTGTTTATTATATTAAAGAACCATACGCTAATTTAGAAATTGTTACTTTATCCTGCAATCCCATAGAGTACAGCGTATGCACGTGTCATATGTTGTTGTTTAAGGGAACAAGCCTGTACAGGCTCAACAGCTAATGCTCAATTTGATTGATTTATTTATTCCAGTATCACAGCTTAGCAATTAAATAATACAGCACAAAGTGATGTTAAATATACACATAAAATATACATTTAAAATACACAAATTGCAATGTTCCATGGCTTGCTAACCAATATCAAGGATAACACCAAAAAGAGAAAGTGGTTTCTCTTATTTCCATTGTGGTTTTAGACTCTTTTTGTACCGGCTGCAAATCATAGTGAGACACCACTAGTTAAGTGAATGGCGCAATATTTGCAGTTTTAATCAATTATAACAGTTTGTGACCACAGTACATTAAATATGGTTAAGTGTGTCTGCAGCAATGATTAAAATATCAGGAACAAAACGGTCAAACTGCATGTTTCTAAACGTTCTATTGAAGAATCTTGATCATGGTCTGATGTGAATGAGAGTGAGTCCAGAAGATAATGGAAAAAGTAAAGCTGGTCAATTATAAATGACCAGAAAATGCCTCACACATAATCTCACCCATTGAAATGTAATAAAAAGTTTCACCTTACAAACTGTGAACAGGTTATCAACAGCAAATTACAACTATAGAGGCTAAATCTAGAAACAGTTTGAATTTCTGAGTGTTTAATATCTTATCTTTTCGTGAAACAATGCATTTCATAAAATGTCCTTTTTTCAAGGGTGGTAGGGTGGTGTGCTGTGTTCTGCAGCTTTCACAGAGATGGGCCTTAAAAATTCGGCCTGTTGAGAGGATGAAATTAGCATCACATTAAGCAAATTTGAAGGGCTTTTTAGTCTATCCTAACCTTGTGTATCTTGCTTTTTCTGGTAAGAGTCCTGTGTTTATTGATTTGTTTTATATTTTATTAAACGTTTCTGATTTATATATATACATGTATATAATATATAAATGTACATATAAATCAGAATATTAATTAGAAAAACTGACTGTTCTACCCAAACTTTTACATCATTGAAGCATGTTATATTGAAAATGGATTCCACTTTCATAAAGTAATTAAGTTAGAGTAGCGTCAGTCTCAAAAGGGGCAGATCATTCGAACCCCCAACCCTGCAAAAAGCACAAGTTATATAGGTAATGTCATGGTGCTGGGGCCAACCTACCATTCCAGCCCAGTTTCCACCCAAAAATGCCTCATATAAGCATATCTGCTGGAGGCATTGACATGCTATCTATGCTTGAACCCACGCAAGGCTGCAGGACCAGACAAATTCAAACCCATTGTCCAACAAACATTACATAAGGAATTAACGCCCATCCTGCAGCTTATTTTCCAGAGATCAATTGATACTTGAAAAATATCAGACATTTGGAAAGAAGCAAATGTTTCCCCAATTTACAAAAAAAGGCGAAGAATCTGAGCCATCCAACTACAGGCCAATCTCACAGACTTGTGTCCTGTGTAAAATTTTTGAGCATAGTGTTGCTTCTAGCCTGGCTAAACACTTTACTGAACTGGACATATTTTATGAAATGCAGCATGGCTTTTTAGAAAAGAAATCTTGCGAGACACAACTTATAATGTAAATTGATGAACTATATGAAAACATGCAGATTGGCAAGCAGACTGGTCTAATTCTTCTGGACTTTAGTAAAGCTTTTGATAAAGTTGCCCATGAAAGAATCCTCCTTAAACTACACCATTATGGTATCAGAAGAGACACTCTTAAGATAAAAGACTTTTTGGACAAGCGAAAACAGGCAGCTGTAATTAATGGAATAAATTCAGATAAAATCTCAATCTCCTCTGGCGTCCCGCAGGGCTCAGTTCTTGGCCCAATTCTCTTCCTTGCATACATAAATGACCTGCCTGAGCAGGTCAAATCAAGAGTAAGACTTTTTGCAGATGACATCGCTTTGTACCTTTCAAGCAGCTCAACTACAGAAAGCGAGGTCTACAAACAGACCTAGCATGCCTCGAACAATGGGAAAAGATGTGGGATATGCAATTTAACCCTTCTAAATGCCAGGTCCTCCAAATCACAAAAAGGGCAAAACCCTTAAACACTAAGTACATTCTACATAATGTAGAAATGGAAAGTGTTTCCACAGCAAAATACTTAGGGGTCACAATTGAAGACGACCCCTCATTGACCAAACATATCGATATTACCTCAAGAAAGGCAAACCAAACTTTTGGCTTCCTTAAAAGAAATATCTTGGTCCATAACAAGGCCCTAAAATCAGTCGCTTACAAAACTCTTGTAAGGCCTCAGTTGGAGTACACTTCAACAGTATGGTATTCTTAAACCACTACAGATGTAAATAAAGTGGAAGCAGTCCAAAGAAGGGCTGCAAGGTGGGCTACAAGAGACTGCAGATACACCTCTAGTGTCACTGCTATGCTGAAGGACCTAAACTGGGGTCCCTTAGACCAACGTTGCATTGATAGCTGACTCATGATAATGTATAAGGTCACATACGACTGCGTAGTTATCCCTGCATCACTTTATCTTGTTCAAAACACCAGAGCATCAAGACACATTCCTTCACTGGCATACAGACATATCCAGACTCTCAAAGACTATTACAGGTTCACATTCTTTCCCAGAACTATCATCCATTGGAATGCCCTCCCTGCCAACATACGTACCCTTCCCGACCTGGCAAAGTTTAGCAGTGCTGTCTGCCGAGTGATCCATATGTCCCCTAAATACCAACCCCTGGTTTTATCTAAACTAACACTCCTTCTTGCACTGTACAAACTCATCTTACCACCTTTTCTATCACTTTGTTTCAACTAACCCCCTCAGAACTTGGTATTCCCGAATACCCGTCTGATGTCCCCAAGGGGGTTAAGACGTAATGGAAGAAAGAAAGAAAGAGTTTCTATAGGTATTGCCAATTGGACCCTACCCCCCCCCCCCCCCCCCCCCCACCACCACCTCGAAAAAGTTGGACCACCCTCCAGGTCCCTCCCCTGGAAAATGTTGGACCCCACTCTTGAACCTTGGAAAATTAGTTTTCTTTGGAATAACCATTGGACTTCTGTAAAATAAATGAGGACAAAAAACGTTGACATAGCTTTTTATGATATGTTGAAAATTCTGCACACAAGAAATTTCAGCCTATGAAAGTTTTCGCGAAAACGATTTTTTTCGCGAAAAGTGTTTCCATTCGGACTTAAGGTTAGACCGCGGAAGTTGACCTTTACTGATGCCAGTGACACGGAAAAACAAAACAAAAACAATTTGTAAGCGATTGAATAAACGAGGCAATTACCTGCGACTTTAAATAAAGTCAAAGATAAACAAATTTAAAGTCGCAGTTCTGCAACTATATTTACGAATGCTTCATCTGTACCATCAAGAATCAATTAGTGGCTAGAATGAATATAGGAATTAGTTTATATTATTACAGACAACTCTACCCACATAAAACTCGACCCAAATTCCATAAGACAACTCGGCCCAAATCCCATAAGACAACTCGGCCCAAATCCCATAAGAACTCGGGCCCACATATTTATGGCAATCGCTATTGACTAGGGGTGCAACGATACGCCAAAAAGCGTATTGCGATATGGCAAACCCGTATTGCGATACATATTGCGATATACCTGTTATCTTTATTTCTGTCTATTACTGCCCCTAGTTCAGCATTATACAAGGTAATATTATCAAGGGTGATAGAATTGGCATCTATTACACACTGCCATATTTTCAGCTACTACTTCTGTCCCTCTGCTGCTTTTCAAGGAGAAATGATCGAATTTGTGCCTTCCCTTTCACTAAAATAATTCATGATTGTCTGTCCGCCATCTTTTTTGAAACCGAAAGTAGCTGTTTCCCGTTGGTCTAATTTGTGACATGAACAGATATTTACAAGTTTTAATAATAAAGCGTCGGTATTTGAAATGCAGAAATAACTTGAAGGGGTGGATAGAAAATGTGTAAACTATCCATAAACAATATGTTATGGCTCGCATTGATGTCTGTCGTACAGAATTAACATTTTCCAATGCTTGAAAGTCGGCGATATGCTGTTAGACACAGTCAACGTTTGTGTAGTTCGTGTCAGGAATTATACCACAGCGAGTTTTTTCCTTTATTTTTAACGCTTCCGGTTTTGAAAACGACCCGATTTTTGGGCAATTTCAAAGCCAATAATGGATATTTTCTTACAAATTTTAGATGAAAACTGCAGGGGTGTGGAAATTTTGAAATTATCTTCTTGTCCAGGGACAAGTAAATGTCCATAATGTACTTGTCCAAAGAAAAGTTTACTTGTCCGAAAGAACAGATTAGCTTATACCTTTCTGTGCTTATACAATTTATTCTTTCGAAAACAGTATAAAACCAGATCTCAACTCTCTTGTAAACAGTGTAGATCCAGATCAGCTGGCTTCTTCAGAAGCCAGCTGATCTGGATCCACACTGTTGTCAATGCAACATGTGAACTCGTAATAATTAAATGTACAGAATTGTATTAACTTTATTCATTTGTACTTGTCCAAGGACAAGTAAATAGAAATTTTTAACTTGTCCTGAATGAAAATGTACCAGTCGGACAAGTCGGGCATGGTATTTCCACAGCCCTGAAAACTGGCTTGATGACACATAGGGAAGGCTTCAGTACCGGTACGGCCAAAAGTGTATCGCGATACGATATTTATTTAGAGTGAATCGCGGTATATCGGTATATCGTTGCACCCCTACTATTGACAGCCGGCTGTCAGCAGCGAATTCGCTGATTCATGTGCTAAAAGATACATGTATAAGAAACAAAAGATTAATATATTAGTGCTTTACATGTATCCATAAATTTTGCTGGCTGTCAATTTAGATGAATGTAAGATACATAACTAGCTTCTGTATCAGTGCTATACATGTTAAGACCTAGAGTATCATCCATAAATTTTACTGGCTGTCAGCAGGGATTTCGCTGCTGTTATTCGGCTGGCAATAGCGAAATCACTGCTGACAGCAGGCTGTCAATAGCCACTGGATTGCTTGTGACAGCCGGCTGTCAGCAGCGATTTCGCTGATTATTGTGCTATTAGATACATGAGTAAGAAGCAAAAGATTTATGTATAAGTCAGTGTTTTTTTCTGCTGTTTTTGGGGCCGAAATTCATCCCCATTCCCCTCGCCAAAAAGTATGTTTTTTTCCCATATTTTGAAAGAAAATTCCCCTCAAAATGAAGTATTCAAAGAAAAAAAATCAGCAAAATGTGACGACAGCATGTCTGAAGTGCGTATAAATTCGTTCCGTGCATTAGCCATGCCGTGAATTTGCGAGTAGTGTCCCTTGGTGATCGATAGACGCTTTCGTGCGGTTTTCTCAAGAGCGTCTAAGGGAGAAGTTCCAATCGTGACTTCGCAAACAAAATGTCGCACAATAAGCGTTGTTACGTGAAGAAAATTAATAAATCGGCGGCGCAGGGATCAAGAAGAGTCGACTTAATGTGTAAGCAGGCTTCCCTGAAGGCCTTTACCACTGACTTTCAGTGTTCTGCCGAGGCCGCGATCCCGCGAGAATATCGCGGAAATTTCAGCAAAGTCGCGGCTGAAACATCTTAGTTGCGAATCTTGTTGCTGCCGAATTTTTAAAAAATAATCAATCTAAATTAAGTGTTTTATTGTTCTGAAATTTGCATATTTTAAATCCATTGTTTAATCACAGAGTGAACTTGGAGTTTAATGTAGCTCACCAAAACAGCATATAAACCTAATTATAATTCTTATAAAAAATAAGTTTCTTTTATTTGTTTTTGTTCTTTCAAAAGTATTGAGCATTTGCGAACTACTTTTAGCATGTATAAAAAAGCGCATTATCTCCCTTACTATTGCTATATATATATATTAGCGTTATGCAGCATTTAGCTCCCTTATAAACAAGTACTAGCTTAGCGGAAAAAGTTTCAGCATCGATGTGCTGTGGGCAGGTGGGTGGGGTATCGCGTTCTAAAGGCTATCCAGTGTATTTTCAGGAAAAAAGCTAATGTCTCACTGATTTTAAAAAATGTCCCCTAATTTTCAGGGCTGTTGAGACATTTGTCCCCATGTCTTAGCAACCTTGGCAGAACACTGGACTTTGATGTTTGTGACAAGGATTTGGGGATTGACTCAGTCTCTTCGGCAACATGTATTGAGTCAAACGAATCAGTCCATCAACCTAATTTGTCTGCGACCGTTAGCACTTCTTTGCACTGTTTCAAAGGATTGCCTTCCTCACCATGGAATGTTCAGAGCACATCATAGTGTTACTATAGTTACATAATGTTTGCTGTTAGTGGACAGGCACAGGCCCAGTTGTTCAAAACTTGATAACTTAATGAATCATCGTCAACATCTTTGTTCCATGTAGCAATATGTTTTGGACTTTGGTTCAAAACATTTATCAAAAATGACATGTTTTAACAAATCATTTAGGATAAATGTTTTGAACAAATGTGGCACAAAAGTTTAGGGGGATTCGTTAGTTAACAAGCATTGTTTGGTTAAATGTTTTGAACAACTGACCCACAGTGCACTGAATGGATTTAATTAGTTAAATAAAATTTAAATACTACAGTGTTATATCCTTTAACAGACTTATGAATGGTACAATACAGCCAAACTTTACTGGATCCATTTTTTTCATTCTATTTAATAAATAGAATGGAAAATATGGATCCAGTTTGGCTGTGTTGTACCATAAGTCTGTCAAAAGATATAACACTTTCATTTTTAACTGCAAATGTTTCAATAAAAGATGCTATTGTGTTGAGTTAATAGTTTTCCCCTTTTTGCCCCTACACACGCTAATTTTCCCCTTTTGAAAGGCCCCGCCACCATTCCCCTAAAACAGAGAAAAAACACTGTAAGTGCTTTCATGTATCCATAAATTTTGCTGGATGTCAAAAGCTAAAAACCGATGACTTGGGTTAAAAGCCTTCATTGAGCTAGAAACTTGATATTTGTTTAATAGTTCCTATTAAGATGAATGTAAGATAAATAAGTAGCTCCTGTATCGGTGCTATACATGTTAAGACCTAGAGTATCATCCATAAATTTTACTGGCTGTCAGCAGCGTTTTCCCTGATGACAGTCGGCTGGCAATAACAAAATCGCTGCTGACAGCTGGCTGTCAATAGCCACTGGATTGCTTGTGACAGCTGGCTGTCAATAGCCACCAGTGCTTCCACTAACATTTTGAATCAGGAAGTCCTGACTTCCACCCTCTTCAATTTGGAAGTCCTGGGCTAAAAATTGGAAGTTCAGCTGCCCGTGCGCAGTTTGCGCCCAAATATTAATGAAATATGTACAATTGCAGATCCAGAGTGGGAGATAGAGGGTCCGGACCCCCCCCCCCCCCTGGAAAATCACAAGTTATATGGGTTTCTATAGAAATGAGCATTTGGACTCCTCTGGAAATCATTGGACCCCCTCTGGCTCCTTGGAAGAATATAGTTTTCTCTGTAATATAACCATTGGATCCCTTCTGTAACCTGTAAAATAAGTTGAGGAATAAAAAAAAACGTTTTCTGGCCGTCGGACCTGGACCACCCCCCCCCCCCCCCCCCCCCCCTGAAAAAAATTCCTGGATCCGCGTATGGATCAGATGGGGCATAATGAAGTATCTGATCAGGGTCTACACTGTTACCTGAGAAATTTTATCTGTAGAATAACGACAGACATGATCAGCAGACTCATGCAGTGATGATTTCACCGCAAGTCTGAATAATGATTTGCTGGGGAACACTTTGAGAGCACAAAACACAAGTGTTTATTTATTTTTTACTTCCCGTGGACACGCTTGGCCTACGTGACGGCGGCAGGTTATGTCTCGCGACACACAGGTTATTTACAAGTGAAGAGAAGCTCAGGTCGCTAATCTACGAGTCTGCGCATGATCTGCGTTCGTTCACATCACACAGCTAAACAATTTCGAGTGTTTGCAAAAAATACCAGCGAATTAGTGATCAGCTACCATGAACAAAATCAATATGGAAACTATCTCTCCCTCAAATGACAGAATGAGTATTACATATGTTTTTAAACGTGTGCCCTACCTAATCATCGCGAGTAAACAGATAGCCGTCATCCTTTAGATGTTCCCGCGGTCAGTAAAATATATCCGTAGAGTGAGGAAACGCTGTCATTGGACTCAGCAATTTCAAGAGCCGCCCAATTTCGCCAAAATAAGCACCGCCCACCTTCGCTTATTGGTCAACTCACACTTGCTTACCTGTGTTGGAAATTATCACAGGCAGATAAGCAAAACATCGATACGTCGCGTGTTCTGCCAGCGGGCGTCCTCTGGAATATGGGGAAGTCCGGTGACGTCTGCAATGTCATTTTTGGACGTCCTGCTGTGTTTTCTCGGTGTAAAAAGGCCCAAAACGTCCACTAATGGAAGCACTGGCCACTATGGCTTTTATCCCAAGTCATCCTTTCTTAGCTTTTGACAGCCAGCAAAATTTATGGATACATGTAAAGCACTTATACAATAACATTAATCTTTTGTTTCATATACATGTATCTATTAGCAGGTTAATCAGCGAATTCGCTGCTGACAGCCGGCTGTCAATAGCGATCGCCTACAGGTACAAGTTATTGTCAATGTTGTTCAGTTGCTGCTGCAAGGGTTCTTTCTGAGTCTACTTAATCAAGCCTTTTCTGTGCATCTGTATAGCCATAGAAACCTTGCAACAGTCCATATATCACATAAAAGATGTAAATTTTGTGGCAAAAATTGTTAATTCTAACATTTTCACAATCTGATACTGGTAAATCAAGACAAGGCAACATATACTAATATTTCATGAACTAACTCTTCTTTCATAACCACTCCTGATGGTAATTTTTCACCCTTATTATGGTGAATATTAAAGTCATTTAAAAACAAAACTTTCCAACTAGACTTCAGTCGATGCAGAGTTCTCACTAGGATTTTGAAAATAGGAGTAAAAATGCTGTTTGCCAGAAAAAAATGGAGTTTTACCATACTTTTCTATTGGTACTTTTGAAAAACTTGGAGTCAGAATCAAAAAATTGGAGTAAAATAATCCAAATTTGGAGTTAGTGAGAACTCTGCGATGGTACACCATGGCAAATACCCGCTTTTGAGCTAACCAAAGCATCTGCAAAGTTTGAAGTTGCTACGTCCAACCATTTAGGAGGAGATGCATTTACAAAAAAGTGCAGTATTTCAGTTCTGACCTTGACCTTATCTCAAGGACAACATGCAACGTTGCCCAGTAACCTCTACATCATGCACCTGCAAAGTTTGAACCTGCTATGTCCAACGGGAATGGTTTAGGAGAAAATGTATTTACAAGAAATCTTTGATTTGACCCAAGGTCAAGGTCACACGAAGCATTGCCCTCTATATCATGTGACCCATGTACCTGCAAAGTTTGAAGTTGCTAGGGCCGATAGTTAAGGAGATGCATTACCAAAAAAATACATTATCTTACCAAGGTCAAGGGGGTCAAGGTCACATGAAATGTTGCCCAGTACCCTCGACATCATGTGACCTATGCACCAGCAAAGATTGTTATTGCTACATTCCACAGTTAAGGAGATGCATTTACAAGATAAAACATTACTTGACCTTGACCTCCAGATCAAGGTCACACAAAATGTTGCCCAGTACCCTCTACATTATGTGAGCTATTCAGCTACAAAGTTTGAAGTTGCTACGTCAAAAGGTTTAGGAGGAGTTGCATTTACAAGAAATTTCAATCCTTGACCTTGGGGAAATTTCGGTATTTTAAGATACCCAACAAGGGTCCATTAGTGAGTACGGATGGACAGACGGACGGACTTTGGTACGAACAGCACCCTAGATAAGCAGCGTATTTGCGTAAATACGCAATTAAAATCCTCAAAAAGCAATTAAAATGAAATGTGTGTGTATCGAAAAGCAATTCTATAGATCAGTATGCAATTACATGTGATGTCATTGCGTACCATTTGGTCCATTTCCTTTCCATTTGGGTAATAAACAAATGCCAGTCGGGTATTGATTTTTTTGTACCAGCAACGCTCAATTTAACCCCAGTTTTATGAAAATATCAGTGCCCAGTCCAGAATTTCGTGGAAAAACACTGTGATGAAAGTGAAACTTTTGCAAAGTGTACACGCTCGAATGTCAACAAGGGGATGAGATTTGCTTCAGGTACAATTAAATCCGCTAGTTTGATACTTTAGAAAGGCAAACGATGGGAGTGAATAAATATGCAAGCACATTTCTGATGGCTTCATGCAATTGGAAAAACGTGTATAATTACAGAAGAAAAAAACGTGGTGTAAAAAAGTATGAAAATGCGCAATTGTTTTTGCAAGTAAGCAATTGAGGATAACCACATTGCGTAAATACCCAATTGACCCAAAAGCTTATCTAGGGCGCTGTACGAAATTATTTTTCCCTTTTTTTCTAAAGAAAAAGTGGGTATAACCAGTTTGGTTGCATGAGATCATAAGTTACAAAATAAGCACAGACATTGCAAACTGTGACCATGATCAACCAGCTTATTCTGGGGCATTCTGTACTCCGCAGGACTATGGTTAATTTAAACTTGACATCTTTAAGGGGTGAGGACCAACACTTAATTGAAGATGTTTATATATGATGATGGTTTATTTGAAAATTCCAAAAGGCAATAAATGCCCACGAGGATACAACATATATACATATACATGGCAGAAAACAGTGTAGTACATATCAATTAACAAATATATTGAGAGTATATGACATATTTATCTGAATTTGGTACCCGTCACATGGGTGACAACAAAAATATCGGACGAGTCTGAACATGTGCTCAATCTCACCCGACCTTCAGATATTTCTGAATCATAAATGATTTGGATGTGCCGGTCGAGGCGGGAGCGCCTCTAAAAAATGCCATTTGCGGCAGATACCAATGATTTTCACATGAATATGTTATTATCCAAAGATGGAGAAGGTGTGCGCAGCAGATAACCCGATATCGCTTTAAATAAGCTGATGTTGTTTTAGAAACGAAATGATTAACAATTGATTACATAAGACCTTTTCCTTTTCGAGAGGGTATTTTTTTCCTGTAGTTTTCTGTGCCATTTGGGAATATATATAAAGGACCATTTGTTTTGATAGCAGTTTCACACCTTTCTGCAATATTAAAGAAGACACACTTCAGAGATAACCACTTTTTGCATGCAGGGTAATGTGGTTTGGGTTTTTGTTGTCTGCTGAGTTTTTCCCAAAATCAACTCTTTCAAAGAAGTCTTTAATAAATACCATATCAGAGTGTCAAATAGTTTGGATCCAGATCAGGTCAAAATTTTGTCAGTTCTGATCTTGGTCCAAACTGTTTGCAAAGGTTATATCAGCAGATGATACTAGCAGGTGACATAAATGGTTGGTGGCCCATTTCATCTTAACTTTTTAAATGCTTAATTTTACTGTAATGTGGTATTTTTCCTGACAGGTTTATGCACTGACAGATCAATTACTGTACATTTTTATGGATTCTACCAAAGTGAAAAACAAAAAAGACATCTCCATTTTTCAAATGACCACTTAAAAACTCAATCAACCACTAAATTTTGCAATCAACCAGTAATGACCACTTCTGGAGTATTGACCCGGGCTGTTATTACAGGCTAAAACTGCTGATTAAAACCACCCCTGGTTTTGACCGCTCAACCTTGACTTTCAATGATCTCGAAGTGCCTTGCGGAAATTCAACTGATTTCAGCTGGTCTCCCATATTTCCTTTCTTTAATTAGTACAGATACAAACAAACCTCTTGATAGACGGGTAAGAATAAACCTCTTGATAGACGGGTATGAATAAAACAAATATTTATATCATATACACAATAAACTTGTGAAAATTAAAAAACAAAACAAAGCAAAAACATGCATATGTATGTATCTGTCCGTCCATCCACATGCCTGCCTTGTCTGTCTGGGTGTGAGGTTGAATGTATAAAAATGTTAATGGATTAATCAAGGAGATTAACATGTTTGGATGAGGTGTTGATACACACCTTAATATTCTTTTATCTTATTGGCGTAATGTTAATTGTATCTTTAAGAAGTGCCTTTAACGTGCAACATAACTTTGTTCCATAGGGGCGCATTTTACAAGTAATAACATTTAGTCCCTCTAAAAGTGTGGGCCAAGCTGTCTTGATTTTATTTTTGCATTGGGCCGAGTTTTGGACCTTTGGTCAAGTTTTTGACCTTGGGCCGAGTTGACTTGGGTCGAGTTGTCCTGCCCATGAATATAGATATGAGATAGGGCTATACCCCCATCTTTCCCGTATTTTGCTGAATAAAGGCAGTAATACTGTAGGATAGTTTCTGGTTTACTGGGCACATTATTGTTCTATAATAGTTTTTAGGGGTTATCTGAAACAATCAGATCCGTGATTGAATAGCCCTACACAAAGAAGAAACAGGGTGTAGGGGCACAGCCCCCACCATTCAACAACCAGAACAATAAGCTTTATTCTTACGACATAAACTGCGCCCGGTAAACCAGAAGTGTGCCATACTGTACACTAGGAGAGGTGAGAGTATATACTGTTCCTCATTCTTTACCGTGTACTTTATTTCAATGACGGGAAGCCTGTTAAAGTTGCTACCAGACATAACCCTAACCCTCAGAATTAATGCTTAATCTTGTACATTGCCTCCATGTGTTGTTTGTAGGCCTACATGCCCCAAATATACGGTTATATACAGGAACACCAAAAACAGGAGTATTTCTGAACAGCATACAGGCTTTCAGGCGGGCCCTACTTTTCCTACTTTTCCCTACTTTTTTTGATTTGCTTCTACTTTTCCCTACTTTTTCATGAAAATGCCCAACTATCCCTACTTATTCCCTCTGAAATGCCATTCACACATAAAAATCCAGAAATTTTTCCTTGCTCGCTTGAGTTTTATAAATCAACCGTTATGTTTATTCAAGGGGCACACCGCTAAACACCTCAAATTTTATTTTTTAACCCCTAAAAGATTTCTGTTTAGCTAGTGCTATTGTCACAGGTATTATCCTGCTCATTTTGTGTGAAATTTCTTATATCAAACAACTCATTGTAATGAATTTTGTACTTGGAAAAGCCCTACTGTCCTTACTTTTTTACACTGATAATCCCTACTTTTTCACTACTTTTTTCAAAATTTGTACCCCTACTTTTTCCCTACTTTTCTGTTGATGGGCACTTGAAAGCCTGTGCATAGAATATTTATTTTTATACAAAGTTTCATGAGGTACATATATGGGGTAACAAATATAATTGGTCTAAAACTTCCTGCCCAGCCCCAATCAGAGTCATGTCACCCTGAAAACCAGGGCTTTCACACCCCTTTTTGGGAATGAGGCACAAACCCTTACTATTTGGGGGAAAATTAGCAGTATTTTGATTAAAATTGGGAATCCTATATTGTCTTTATTAGCCGATGCTGAAGACATAGATTAACACATGGACTTAAATTAATTTACTGTTTTTTTTTTAACAACAGACACCTTCCAACCTGCAGAGTTTGTTTTTTTTGGCCACTTTTCTCAAGAGAACAGTTGACTTTCGTTTCCAACTTTCCATTAGCATTTAATTCACCCAGATGTTTTAAAACGTCTTTCTTATTTACAGCACAGTGGCTCAGTGGTAGAGTGTTTGACTCTAGATTGATGAGTTGCTGGTTCAAGCCTCACCGGAGACACTGCATTGTTTCCTTGAGCAAGACACTTTATCCTCTGTTTAGTACTGGCTCAACCCGGGAAGGCCCATCCCGGCGTGGCTGAAAAATTGTTGACTGGGACGTAAAGGATCAAATCAAACAAAAATGTCCAATCTTTTAGAAAAGGAGCAGTCTGATCTGGACCCACACTGTTTGTCAAAGATGCTTCTAAAACATTTCAGCAAGCGACAAAACAGTCAACTTTTTATGTGAATGGTGTTTTAAAGAGACTAAGTCTGCAACTATGAACATTTTTCTTATTTTCTTTTTAAATCATTTGTAAAAGTAGAATTAAGTTACGCTTTCACAATAAATATGTTCACAATAGCTGAAAACTGCACGGAAAAGTGAATTATCTTATAAAACAGGTGTGTTTTTCTCGTGTTGGTAATTATTTGCGTCCCTCCAATAATTATAGACAGTTAATTTTAACATAAATGCTGTTGTTTTGATACTGATAATTTGTTTAGATTTACGAAATTGGTAAAACGTATACCTGAATTTTAGTTTTTTTTCTATGTTCCTGAAAAATAGAAACATTAGTTATAAAATTAAAAGATCAAAAGTTACAGACTATGCAGCTTTAAGGGTAAACCATTTGTATACTGGAAACCCCTAAATCATGCCTACCAAACGATCCAATGCTCAACATCTGGTATGTAGTAAATAAAAAATCGAGGAATGTCATGCAACAGCCTATGGGTTCCTAAATTTGTGATATAAAGTATTCTCAATCGTCATATTTACTTTTTTGCGCTATAAACACATTCCTGTCGAGTTCTGGTACATCTATTTTACACGAAAAGTAAATCTTGACAAAACCAGAGAACTTTTAGACCTCAAATTTTTACCACTTACCTATGAATGATGATTCTTGACATTCCCCATTTTTTTGATTCTCTTCCTGGAAAAATTGTTGGGCATTGGATTGTTTGGTAGGCGTGTAAATGGGTACTTTTGCAAACAGTGAAGACCCAGTTGAAATGCGTGGTATTTCATCAGGTTCTACTCCGTTAGGGTGAAAAAAGAAATACAGACGAAATAATAGAATATTTTTTTTGAAAATGATAACCTGACACCCCTAGATATATACAATGGACCAACCCAAGTTTATTGTAGCCAACCAGAAAGAAGAATCCATTTGAATGTATAGTAAGGGTTAAACCACATCTTAATCAGGATTTTAGTGTGCATAACTGAAAGATGATTTTCTTATTTCTCAACCAAAACATATGTTGTGGGTACTCAAAAGAACCATCTTGATGAGACTGTTCTTTTGAGCACCCAAAACACATGCTTAAAAGAATGGGTAAGAAAATAATTACAATTTTTCGCTTAAATTTTTTGTTTATCTAAACCTGTGTTGTATGGTTTATTTCAGAATTTTACTGACATTTTGTCAGCTGCTTTGGATGTATCGGGTATCACTGGAGAGGATGATTTTGATTTTGACTTCTCTGGGTCGTCAGGGCAGATACCTGCAAGCAGCTATGGTTCCCTACCGGTTCCCAGTGCTGGGCCAGTGCCTGCAACAGTCCAGGTATGTAAACTTAACGTTTTAACTTCTGTGGGGGTTGAACCCACGAATGCTGCGTGGCCGCCTAGCATTGCAACGTCTGAGGTTCTTAACCATTACACCACCAAGTTTTAGTTTAAAAAGTAAAACTACTTGTAAGCTTGTTTTTAAACAGGCTTACAAGTAGTTCTACTTTTAAACCTTTTTTCCTTATTTTTCTCGGAAAATTCTTGACTGCTACATGTACTTTTTGCTCTTAAATTTTTTTTAGCTCACTGAGCAGAAGGCTCATTGGTGAGCTAATAGTATACCAGTGACTCCGGCGTCCGTCCGTCGTCTGTCCGTCGTCCGTCAACATTTTCAAACATCTTCTCCTCTGAAACTACTCAACCAATTGAACTCATATTTCATATGGAGACATGACCAAGATGGCCGCCACGCCCATATATGGTAAAAACCCTTAAAAAATCTTCTTATTCAGAACCAGAAGGCCGATGACCTTGGGACTTGGTATGTAGCATTGGGGTTGTGGGGCCTACCAAGTTTGTTCAATTGATGATCCTAGGTTGACCTTGACCTACTTAACATCAAGGTCTAATTTGCTTCTTAATACATTTAAATGGGAAAATTTCTGAAAAGTTGATTTTTTTGAAAACTTTGGAAGCTTTAGTCATTATTCTCACATGATATGTTAAACCTAATGAGTCAATGGCTATAAATAAGTTTCAAAGGTCAAGGTTGACCTTTGACCTTTCAGCTTAGGTCGCTCATATTGAAGTCCCATCAATATATCAAAACATAAATTTCTCACAAACCATTGGCTCAATTGAACTCAAATTTCATGTGAAAACTCCTTATGATAAGTTGGCCAAAATTTATGCAAAATATTTTGGTCACATGACCAAGATGGCCACCACACCCATATATGGTTAAAACCATTTAAAAATCTTCCTTCTCCATAACCAGAAGGCCGATGACCTTGAGACTTGGTATGTAGCATTGGGGATGCGGGGCCTACCAAGTTTGTTCAAATGATGAACCTAAGTTGACCTTGACCTACTTAATGTCAAGGTCAAATTTGTTTCCTAATGCATTTAAATCGGATTTTTTTTTGAAAATTGAATTTTTTGAAAACTGTTGAGGCCAAAGTCATAATTCTCACTTGATATATTAAACCAAATGAGACAATGGCTATAAATAAGTTTCAAAGGTCAAGGTTGACCTTTAACTTTTCAGCCAAGGTCGCTCATATTGGAGTCCCATCAACACATCAAAACATAGATTCCTCAGAAACCACTAGGCCATTTGAACTCAAATTTCATATGAAGACTCCTTATGATAGGTTGGCCAAAATTTATACCAATCATACTGGTCACATGACCAAGATTGCCACCATGCCCATATATGGTTAAAACCCTTTAAATGTCTTCTTCTCTGGAACCAAAAGGCCAATGACCTTGGAACTTGGTATGTAGCATTGGGGATGTGGGCCCTACCAGTTTTGCACAAATGACTAAATCTAGGTTGACCTTGACCTACTTTATGGAAAGGTCAAATTTGATTCCTCATGCATTTATTTGGGAAAAAAATCTTGTATTAAGTACCAAATGTCAAGCTGACCTGTGACCCTTTATCCAAGGCCACTCATTTGGACTGCCACACACCTATCTAAACATCTGTTTCTCAGAAATCACTGGGCTGTTTGATGGATTATTCATTAGATTGTTTAAGTCACTTGACCAAAATGTCTGCAACCCCCATATATGGTAAAACAAAATTTGTTCCATTATAAGCTGTAGTTGACCTTGACCTATTTTAACATTTTTAAGGAGATCTGGTGAGCGCCTCAGGACCTTCAGGTCCTCCAGTTACAAAATAGATTACAGGAAACTGTGAGATGACAGGAGATTACACTTAGTAGTTAGTACACATATAATACATTAAGACCAAATAATAAATTGATGTAGATGGGAGCACAGTGGCTCTGGTAGAGTGCTTGATTCAAGACCGAGAGGCTGTGGGTTCGAGCCTCACCGGCTTCACCGCATTGTGTCCTTGAGCAAGACACATTAATCCTAGCTTAGTACTGGTTCAACCCAGGAAGATATAAAAAAAAATTGATGTAGATCTTCACTGGAATATACTTTACAGTGAAAATCTGAGAAAAAAACCTTCCCTAGCCCCAACCTATTCCCCAGCCCCTACCCATCCCAACCCAAAGACAAGTTCCTTAAAACAAACCCAGCTTGTAATGTTTATTACATCTATATAATGAAACAATTGTTGACCTTTTAGTGTTTGAGTCTATTTAAGAATCATCACCACCAAGGGAGGTCTGTTGATATAGATTACTCTGTGTAATTAACAAATTGATTCATGCATAGTTCACCAGAGACCTGAATGGCATTGTATGTAATCAGGCCTCAAAATAAGATTGCGTAATACAAACTTATTTTTCTTATTTCTCGACCAAAACATATGTTGTGGGTACTCAAAAGGACCGTCTCAATGAGACAGTGCTTTTGAGCACCCAAAACATATGTTTGAATTGATAAGTAAGAAAATAATGACACTTTTACGCTCAACAATTTTGCTTTACTGGTAATTGAACAAAATTGTTATCTTTCAACACAGCATTGTTTTATCATATGACGTCGCGTCTGGGAGTGGTATAACGCCATGTAATAAAATCGGGTTTATAGATTTACGGGAAACGTTATGAAGTCTATAACAACTTTGCGTACATAATCACATTTTTACTCAAGAAATGGGATTTCAAAGTAATCTTAATGTCATGATAATAGAATCTAACATTCGTGCTCTTGTCTTAATGAATTTATTAAACTCGTTGCGAAAAAGAGATAAAATGCTCGGCAAGCCTCGCATTTTATCTCTTTTACCCAACTTGTTTAATAAATTCAATAAAACATGAGCACTCATGTAAGATGCTCTGTATATTTTGTAGCAGCGACCACTGGTACACCACACCAGACCAATGCTTGTCAATGGACCAATGGTAAATAGGAACCAGCCTTTGTTGAATCCTTCAACTCCCTTACCTGTGAATGGTCAGAGACTCAATGACAGGAACCAGGCCTTGGTTCAGCCTGCGGCTCCAGTACTGGTGAATGGTCAGGCAGTGAACAATGGGAACCGGCCTGATTTATTCTCCCATCGGCTCAAACAGTTGGCAGCAATAACCAACACCTCAAGTAATCCAGTTACAGTACCAAGAATCATTAACACGGTAAATCAGTGTTTTGTTTGCTTGAGTTCACGCTTCCAGTCAACATTTTTTCAGTCATGTTGGGATGTTTCCTGGTTTAAACCAGTACTGAGCAGGGGATTAAGTGTTACATCAAGGACACAACACAGTGCCTTCAATGAGGCTTGAACCAGTGACCCCTAGATCTCAAGAGGAGCCCTCTGCAAGTGAGGCACTGCGCTCCTCAAAGCAGTATTTTATGGGATACTTCCTGGGCGAAACCAAATTAAAATTTTACTTAACAATCATTGTGAAAAACATAAAAGATTGAATTTAATTCTAATTTAATTTTGAAACTGATATTTAAAAAATGCCCAATTTATAGCTTTATGCAGGTGAAATTCACAATCCAATGGGCCCTTGGCCCCGTTCCCAAACATCCAGAAAAATCCATGAAGATAGATCTACAAGTAGACCCATCTTAAATGACTTATCTAATTTTAGAGATATTTTGCTGGACGCCACTCCCTATCTAATATAGCTAAATAAAAACAGTACTCCTGTCGACTTTTGTTACAGTGCAGTGCCTAAAACTGTGGGTCAAGTCTTGATTAATTAATATTTCACCATAGGTTGGGATAAATAAAAAATTTAAGCGTAAAATTGTTAAATCTAAACCTATGATTTTGTGTCATTTCTTTTGCTCTTCAGAATTCCACACTTACCCCTGGACCTGCACCAGGCTCATCATTCCATAGATCATCGTCATCACCAGCAGTAATCAAATTACCAGCCAACCGTGGAGATATTGTATCTGTGGGAGCTGGTATACTAAGGCAGCAGTCCGCCGCACAGAGCACAGACCCAAACAAGACAAAGATTATCACTGTGAAGAGGATGGGGCCCGATGGAAGTGTGACACAGAGCCGATCTTTTCAAATAGGAGGAAAGACTCCTGTGCCTACAAATGGGGGACACAAAATCATTGTGCGTTCATCAAATGGTGAACAGGTTATACAGAATGGTCCAGGGTTCCAGTCTGAGTCAGGAAGCCAGACTGGTGCACAAACAATTACCCATTCTACTAATCTTCAGCCAATATCACAGACTAGTTCAGCCTATAGTCACAATATTAATTCTGCTGTGATGGATTCCAAAGCAGGGCGGCAAAATGTGTTACACATGCCCCGGCCTGCAAGTGAAGTGAATTTCAATGAAAATAGAACATTTGGCCAGACTGGTTCAGTGTCATCCAGAATTATGAGTAGCCAGTCTAGTATTAGTCAGCCAGGAACCATTCATGTGATAAGAAGGCCATATATGTCTAGTCCGGTAATCAACCCTGGGTTACAACACAGTCAGTCAGTGCCGTCACACTTGTCCAATATTTCAAACATTCCTTCTGTTGTGATAGATCGTGAAAATAGGAACACACCGTCCCCTGTGCATATAATTAGCCAGCCCGGCCTGGCTGGAGGGAAAGTAGTGCCCGGACTGCAGAATTTGACTGCCCCCAATGGATTAAATCCAAATACTATATCTTCTTTAGCAGCGATGCAAAGGAGTGTAAATAGTTTACCAATGAATAACTTAACAAATAAAGACGTATCCAGAATGTGGTCTAATCAAGACATTAAACTGAAGAGTATAACTCCACATCATGTGGTAAGTACTAAAGCGCCACCTATAATTTGCAGCAGACAACAATTTCAAATTTTGCTATTTTTTTCAAAAATAACAAATATGGCGTGATAATTCATGAAATTCTCATGAAATATCATATCTTATTTATGAAAATTAAGGAAGACGTCGAAAAATTTGTCGTCTGCTGCAGTCGTGATTGGTGCTTTAAGGGTTAAGAACGAAATGGTAAATGTTCCAAAATTTCGAACACTAGTTGCCTGCCAAAAAGGCACAAACAAACAGCACAAACCCAGATCAGACTGCTTCTGCAGAAGTCTCTGTTTGCTATTCTATCAAGTATTTTGGAAATTCCAACCTGGACACCCACATTTTATTTGAGAACAGACAGAGAAAAGTGTTGGGAATATTAGCCTGTACAGCGCTACCAGTAATTTGCAGCAGACGACCATTTCAAATTTTGCCGCTTTTTCAAAAATAACAAATAAGGCATGATATTTCATGAGAATCGTCTGCTGGCAGACGATTCTCATGAATTATCATACCTTATTTTTTTTTGAAAATTAAGGAAGATGTCGAAAAATTTGTCATCTGCTGCAGTCGTGATTGGTGCTTTAAGGGTTAAGAATGAAATGGTAAATATTCCAAAATTTCGAACACTAGTTGCCTGCCAAAAAGGCGCAGACAAACAGCACAGACCCAGACCAGACAGCTTCTGCAGAAGTCGTCTTATCAGAGTCTTCCCTGTTTGCTATTCTATCAAGCATTTTGGAAATTCCAACCCTGACACCCACATTTTATTTGAGAACAGACAGAGAAAAGTGTTGGAAATATTAGAACATACAGCGCTACCTATAATTTGCAGCAGACGACAATTTAAAATTTGCCGCTCTTTCAAAAATAACAAATAAGGCATGATAATTCATGAGAATAGTCTGCTGGCAGACAATTCTCATGAAACATCATTTCTTATTTCTTTCAAAAATTAAGGAAGATGTCGAAAAATTTGTCGTCTGCTGCAGTTGTGATTGGTGCATTCAGGGTAAAGAATGAAATGGTAAATGTTCCAAAATTTCGAACACTAGTTGCCTGCCAAAAAGGCGCAGGCAAACAGCACAGACCCAGATCAGGCAGCTTCTGCAGAAGTCGTCTTATCAGAGTCTTCCTTGTTTGCTATTCTATCAAGCATTTTGGAAATTCCAACGCTGACACCCACATTTTATTTGAGAACAGATAGAGAAAAGTGTTGGAAATATTATAACATTTACAGTACCCAATTGGGCATTATAAATGCACATAACTTTGCGCAAAATTTCATCAGGATGTTAGATAGCCTCGTTTTGCCTCATTCAAATTTTAGCAGTTCTTGCTTATGAAAACAAAAGTTGCAGGCCTCCAGATAAGAGTGCGTATTTGAAAATTATTTTTCTTATTTCTCAACCAAAACATATGTTGTGGGCACTCAAAAGAACCGTCTCAATGAGATGGTTCTTTTGAGCACCCAAAACACTTGCTTAAATTGATGGGTAAGGAAATAAATGCAATTTTAGGTGCACAAACGATCCTTATCTGGACCTATGAAGTTGTTGTTATTTCATCTGCTGATTTATTTTAAAACTCTGAAGCAACCAGACTAGACCTAGGTCAGACTGCTCCTCAGTCAACACTGGTCGGCTGTTCTGATTTTAGCAACTTGATGCAGTAGATGGCAATTTTGATGCATTAATCCTTTGTATACTGGAAACCCTAAGCAAACAGGCACTTTGGCATACAGTGAAGACCGTGATGAAATGCATCATAAGGCCAACCTTAAAAATATTTTTGTTTACCCTTACCCGACCCTTTAAAGTATTGGTCGTGACGGAATTTTTTTTTAACTTCTCAAATTCGATATCCATTAAACTTAATTGTAAATAGCCCTGCTATGAGCAATAAATGTAAATACAGTAAAACCTGTGTAAAATTGCCACTCAAAAATAGACAAAGATATTAATGACAAAGCAAGCTTAATGAAGGTCAAAAGTATTGCAGAATGCTCCCCTTGGAGCATTCTGCATTACATTTGACCTGCATTAAGTGATAATTTGTCTTGAAAACAATTTTTGGTCTTTTTGAGAGTGAACGTTTTAGGCAGGTTTTTCTGTACACAGACAATTTGCTAAGATTATATTTTTAAGATGACACTGTTTACTTTTGACAATTCTCTAAGTTTGCAATGAAAAAAACCCCAAAAAAACCTTGACTAAAAATCATAATAATTTTTTTTGGTAAGGGCTTTTTTCAGGGTCGATCGGGTAAGGGGAAACAAATGAAATTTTAATTTAAGCCTAATGCTGCATTTCATGAAGGTCTGCCCTGTTTACTAAAATCAAAACAACCAACATAGACAGATAAACATAATTTAGAAACTTCTACCTGGACAGAGTTTGCATAAAGCTCCACCTTTAATTTGCAGCAGACGACAATTTCAAATTTTGCCGCTTTATAAAAATAACAAATAAGGCATGATATTTCATGAGAGTCGTCTGCTGGCAGACGATTCTCATGAAATATCATTCTTTTATTTTTTTCAAAAAAAAAAAATGTCGCAACATTTGTCATCTGCTGCAGTTGTGATTGGCACTTTAAGGGTTAATTCCAAATATTTGATTATTTTACTCCAACTTTTTAATTTTGTCTCCAACTTTTTCAAAAGTCCCAATAGTGAAATATGGTAAAGTAGACAGCAATTTTACTCCTATTTTCAAAATCCTAGTGAGAACTCTGCTGTAAAGCATCAAATAGACTCTTTTCACATTGTTAGTGCGCATGCGCCAAACAGTACCGTTCTGCGTTATCTCCGCGAGATTACACTCGAAGGGGCAACCTTTATACGGCTGCCTATGCATTACACAATGGAATATGAAAAACGGTGAAGAGGAAAATAAATTCGCAAATAAATATTAGCCTTATATTAAAAATAAATGATAAATGTAGCAAATAAGTGATTAATTCAAATATTCTGAATGTCTGAGACCAGAATAATTGATTTCAAAGCATCCAAGGCTGACTTTTTCCGAATGAGCGGGTGCATTACAGCGTTGGTCATACGTTATATCATATCAATAATTTCCTTCAATGCTATGCGTATGCCAGCAGTGAAGAGTCTGGTAACGGTCTATGAGTAAAAATTTACATTCCATACACATGACATCTAAACAGGGTCGACGTATCTTTCTGGTTTAAATAGGTGATATGATACAGTAAGGCCATCGCGCGAGAAAACCTGTCTTGCGGGTTTCTGACCGAGTAAGACTCACACCAGTCTGTTCATCTTAAGACACCACGGGTAAAATGAAATTTTGCATGAAACAAGCTCAGTTATTATACTTTCCATAAGTGAACAGTAAAGGCGCTGATCAGACTTCGCGGATGGATACGGGCCTGCTCCTTGTTGTTCACATGCACCAAAGTCAGGTTTTCTCGTGTTGAGGCCCTTTCCAATATGTACTAATATGCATCCGGTCCTTTAATACTACGCCCGGGGCCCTTTAAAAGCATTTGTAATTCTATGGCATGATTGATTTATGAAGTGAGATGTCCCTTATTTTAATTGGTACTTATAGGCGCCAATATATACCCATGCAGTCTCAACCAGCGGGGCTGGTGATTTAGAAAATTGATCCGAGTCTCCATCTACATCCATTATTTGTGTGTGCGAGCAGCGATGATTCTTGCGAGCCTGCGCACGAATGGACGTTGTGTAGAAACTGGAATTTAATGGGTCTATAAATGGAGGTATCTACTTATAGTTATGTTTAATGATATTTTGAAATCTATCGCATATGCTTAGTCATTATGCCCAACTATCTAGCAGCATGCACGCACGTCTATTTGGTAGCATGCAGCAGCATGCATGCTTATCTGGTGGGGCTAGAAGCCTTAGATCTAATTTCTGTCTGAGCCTCCCTGTCTACATGCACCGCCTTTCTAGTTTGTGTGCGCATGGACACAACAATGGATCCGAGGTGTGTGTGTGAGCAGCGAATGTTCTGGTGAGACTGCCCAGACTCGTCTGAGTTGTCGATGTTCGCATAACAGACTCGTTTGTTTTATAAATGCATGTATCTCAAAGAGCTTTGGCGATTTCGTGCCTGAAGAAGACGTCGATTTTAGCTCGAGATCAAAGTATATTTTACACTTATTAAAGCGAAAAAAATACGGAAGACTTTTAAAATGTATAAGAAAGTATTAATTTTTATTATTTCTAGAATAAGAAATCTCATTCTAGCTTTTAAAGGCCAAATAATCCACTTATTAAGCATCATTATGTGTTTTGACAATGTAACTAACAAGCAATCTGCCCCTTCATTTTCAAAAACGACTTTATCGATTTTCCAATTGAAGAGCGATTGCTAAGGGAGATAACAATGTGAAAGGGGTCTATTACATTACAGTTAGTAAAATCTGTCTTTAGCGGCCACTCAAAAATAGACAAAACAAAGGTCTTAAAGACAAATGGTAGCTTAATGAAGGTCTAAAGTATTGCATTTTGCAATACTTTTGACCTGCATTTAGACCCAGTTTTTTGTCTTTTTTTTGAGTGGCCACTTAAGATTGGTTTTACTGAATAGGCAATCTCAGAAAACAAAGGTTTGATATTTCTAGCAAAAGAAGGATCAGAGATTAGCTTGATAATGAGATAAGGCGTTCCAGCATTAAGGGTACATATCAGGGATTAAGGAAAACCCACAATATGTTTTCTGTGAGAAAGAAGACAATTTGCTATCGAGACAGACCTTATATCTATCCTTGGACTATGCAGTATGCAATACCTAACAACTTCCAACAGACTTCCAGTTTGCATCCAGCTCAGAGACTAGAGTGCATATTAAAAATTGATTTATTCTGTGCAGAGCTCTCACTAACTGCTGATTTGCAGTCCTGAACTCCCATTTTTGGTGCTGGGACTCCTATTTTTGAAGGAGGCTATATTCTTTTGTATGGTGGGACTCCTATTTTTTATCAAAGAGAGCTCTGGGACTCCTGTTTTCAAAATCCGAGTGAGTGCTCTGCTGTGGGTACTCAAAAGAATGATCTCAGTGAGAAGTTTCCTCTGAGCACCCAAAACACTTGTTTCAACTATTTGAACAGATAAGAAAATACATTTTTACGAGTTTGCTTAGGCCAAATAAAAAATACTTAAATATTTACTGGTGAAACCTAGTATTTTTTCAGTTTTCTGGAAAATATATAATTTTATGATTTCACCTTTCAAAATGCATAAAATTGTATTTTTTCCAGAAAAAAAAATATGTGTGCCTACCAAGGGACAAAAATATTCCAATATTACAATTTTCACTTGTCCTGCAAACACAGGCACTTGTCCTTTAAAAGCGTATGGAATAAAGAACATAAGGGAGTAATATGTAATATGACTTCCTTGAGAAATTCTTCCCATAGCACTCATCCTACAGGACTAGTGCTTGGGGAAAAATTACTCGTCCTTTCTAGATTTCACTCGTAATTACGAGCAGATGAGTAGAATTTTTGTGGCCTGCCTGCCCTACATTTGTACCTAAATTTTGAATTTTTTAGACCGGTTACCCGAAACACACTTATTTGTTTATTTGGCCTTATCTGTAAAGATGCTTTCTATATGCCATTTCTTTCAGGTTAATTCTAATGTAATACAGCAGCGTGAACCAACCTTGATAGAAGAGGAGGAGGAGGGGGAGGAGGTTGAGGGCCTCGGTCAGGCAGAGACCTACTCCGAATATATGCCTGCAAAATGTAAGTAGGAATAGTTAGGAGGGGGAGGAGGTTGAGGGCCTCGGTCAGACAGAGACCTACTCCGAATATATGCCTGCAAAATGTAAGTAGGAACAGTAAGGAGGGGGAGGAAGTTGAGGGCCTCGGTCAGACAGAGACCTACTCCGAATATATGCCTGCAAAATGTAAGTAGGAATAGTTAGGAGGGGGAGGAGGTTGAGGGCCTCGGTCAGGCAGAGACCTACTCCGAATATATGCCTGCAAAATGTAAGTAGGAATAGTTAGGAGGGGGAGGAGGTTGAGGGCCTCGGTCAGGCAATGACCTACTCTGAATATATGCCTGCAAAATGTAAGTAGGAACAGTAACGAGGGGGAGGAAGTTGAGGGCCTCGGTCAGACGGAGACCTACTCCCAATATATGCCTGCAAAATGTAATTAGGAATTGTAAGGAGGGGGAGGAGGTTGAGGGCCTCGGTCAGGAAGAGACCTACTCCAAATATATGCCTGCATAATGTAAGTAGGAATAGTTAGGAGGGGGAGGAGGTTGAGGGCCTCGGTCAGGCAGAGACCTACTCTGAATATATGCCTGCAAAATGTAAGTAGGAACAGTAAGGAGGGGGAGGAAGTTGAGGGCCTCGGTCAGACAGAGACCTACTCCGAATATATGCCTGCAAAATGTAATTAGGAATTGTAAGGAGGGGGAGGAGGTTGAGGGCCTCGGTCAGGCAGAGACCTACTCCGAATATATGCCTGCAAAATGTAAGTAGGAATTGTAGGGAGGGGGAGGAGGTTTAGGGCCTCGGTCAGGCAGAGACCTACTCCGAATATATGCCTGCAAAATGTAAGTAGGAACAGTAAGGAGGGGGAGGAGGTTGAGAGCCTCGGTCAGACAGAGACCTACTCCGAATATATGCCTGCAAAATGTTATTAGGAATTGTAAGGAGGGGGAGGAGGTTGAGGGCCTCGGTCAGGCAGAGACCTACTCCGAATATATGCCTGCAAAATGTAAGTAGGAACAGTAAGGAGGGGGAGGAGGTTGAGGGCCTCGGTCAGACAGAGACCTACTCTGAATATATGCCTGCAAAATATAAGTAGGAATTGTAAGGAGGGGGAGGAAGCTGAGGGCCTCGGTCAGACAGAGACCTACTCCGAATATATCAGCATGCCCACTCATATTTCTGTTTGGGGGTACATGTACCCCCTGGTGTTTCCATTTGGGGGTACATGTTCATTTTTGAGGGTACACATATTTTAGAGCTGTTTTTTCATAGTAAACGTATAGAGGCCATGAAATCAGATCATTTAGATGTGTATAACAGTGATATCATTATGCTGTGAAAATGCTAATAAATGAGCCCTGCAAGTAACCACCCCACCCCCTGCAAAAAAAACTAAGTCCGAACCTGAGAAAAATTTGGGCATAGGTTCCCCTAGGGGCGTAAGCCCGGTTTCATTCACCCCCAACCACAATAACCCTAGCCTTTGAAAGTTTTGGGTAAAGACAGAATGAAGAAGAGTGGGAGGGGTGACGGAAAATGTAAACAAACGTATCCAGATCACCCTCTTCTTCAGAATGATAGATGATTTTTGAAAAATAGAATACAGTAAAATGTCACATACCTCTTAGATTGTGTTACTCCTATATTTAAATTAAAGCTCTGAAACGTGTCAAGCAATTTATCAAGTTTTCTTCTTCCACACATCTGTACTTTCAATTTTGCCTGTCCACTTAACATGGCATATGTAAGCGTAATGCTGATTGGTTCAGTAGTAATAGACAACCAATCAATATTGACTTTACTAGAAGCGTGGTTGACTGTGGCCCGAGATTTGCTATATTATACTGAACAGTTTACTATCAATGCAAGATACCAGTCAGCGGTAAATCTGAGCCGATAATTCTAAAAAAACTGGACTTGTTTTCTTGAAAATTTCATGAGATTCACACACAACGTTCACTGGTTATGCGTGCACAAAAATTACTCTACGTTTTTGCACGTAGGTACCAAATGATAAGTGCGTGCATGACCGTTTCTGTGCGTGAATTACGTACTGCAGTACGTGAATGGGCATGCTGTATATGCCTGCAAAATGTAATTAGGAATTGTAAGGAGGGGGAGGAAGTTGAGGGCCTCGGTCAGACAGAGACCTACTCCAAATATATGCCTGCAAAATGTAAGTAGGAATAGTTAGGAGGGGGAGGAGGTTAAGGGCCTCGGTCAGACAGAGACCTACTCCGAATATATGCCTGCAAAATGTAAGTAGGAATTGTAAGGAGGGGGAGGAGGTTGAGGGCCTCGGTCAGACAGAGACCTACTCTGAATATATGCCTGAAAAATGTAATTAGGAATTGTAAGGAGGGGGAGGAGGTTGAGGGCCTCGGTCAGACAGAAACCTACTCTGAATATATGCCTGCAAAATGTAATTAGGAATTGTAAGGAGGGGGAGGAGGTTGAGGGCCTCGGTCAGACAGAGACCTACGCCGAATATATGCCTGCAAAATGTAAGTAGGAACAGTAAGGAGGGGGAGAAGGTTGAGGGCCTCGGTTAGGCAGAGACCTACTCAGAATATATGCCTGCAAAATGTAAGTAAGAAAAGTTAGGAGGGGGAGGAGGTTGAGGGCCTCGGTCAGGCAGAGACCTACTCCGAATATATGCCTGCAAAATGTAATTAGGAATAGTTAGGAGGGGGAGGAGGTTGAGGGCCTCGGTCAGACAGAGACCTACGTCGAATATATGCCTGCAAAATGTAAGTAGGAACAGTAAGGAGGGGGAGAAGGTTGAGGGCCTCGGTCAGGCAGAGACCTACTCTGAATATATGCCTGCAAAATGTAAGGAGGAATAGTTAGGAGGGGGAGGAGATTGAGGGCCTCAGTCAGGCAGAGACCTGCTCCGAATATATGCCTGCAAAATGTAAGTAGTAATAGTTAGGAGGGGGAGGAGATTGAGGGCCTCAGTCAGGCAGAGACCTGCTCCGAATATATGCCTGCAAAATGTAAGTAGGAATAGTTAGGAGGGGGAGGAGGTTGGGGGCCTCAGTCAGGCAGACCTACTCCGAATATATGCCTGCAAAATGTAATTAGGAATTGAAAGGAGGGGGAGGAGATTGAGGGCCTTGGTAAGGCAGAGACCTACACCGAGTATATGCCTGCAAAATGTAAGTAGGAATAGTTAGGAGGGGGAGGAGGTTGAGGGCCTCGGTCAGACAGAGACCTACTCTGAATATATGCCTGCAAAATGTAAGTAGGAACAGTAAGGAGGGGGAGGAAGTTGAGGGCCTCGGTCAGACGGAGACCTACTCCCAATATATGCCTGCAAAATGTAATTAGGAATTGTAAGGAGGGGGAGGAGGTTGAGGGCCTCGGTCAGGCAGAGACCTACTCCGAATATATGCCTGCAAAATGTAAGTAGGAATAGTTAGGAGGGGGAGGAGGTTGAGGGCCTCGGTCAGGCAGAGACCTACTCTGAATATATGCCTGCAAAATGTAAGTAGGAATTGTAAGGAGGGGGAGGTTGAGGGCCTCGGTCAGACAGAGACCTACTCCAAATATATGCCTGCAAAATGTAAGTAAGAATTGTAAGGAGGGGGAGGAGGTTGAGGGCCTCCGTCAGACAGAGACCTCCTCTGAATATATGCCTGCAAAATGTAAGTAGGAACAGTAAGGAGGGGGAGGAGGTTGAGGGCCTTGGTCAGGCAGAGACCAACTCTGAATATGCCTGCAAAATGTAAGTAGGAATAGTTAGGAGGGGAAGGAGGTTGAGGGCCTCGGTCAGACAGAGACCTACTCCGAATATATGCCTGCAAAATGTAAGTAGGAACAGTAAGGAGGGGGAGAAAGTTGAGGGCCTCGGCCAGGCAGAGACCTACTCCGAATATATGCCTGCAAAATGTAAGTAGGAATAGTAAGGAGGGGGAGGAAGATGAGGGCCTCGGCAGACAGAGACCTACTCCGAATATATGCCCGCAAAATGTAAGTAGGAATTGTAAGGAGGGGGAGGAGGTTTAGGGCCTCGGTCAGGCAGAGACCTACTCCGAATATATGCCTGCAAAATTTAAGTAGGAATTGTATGGAGGGGGAGGAGGTTTAGGGCCTCGGTCAGACAGAGACCTACTCCGAATATATGCCTGCAAAATGTAATTAGGAATTGTAAGTAGGGGGAGGAGGTTGAGGGCCTCAGTCAGGCAGAGACCTACTCCGAATATATGCCTGCAAAATGTAAGTAGGAACAGTAAGGAGGGGGAGAAATTTGGGGGAGTCGGTCAGACAGAGACCTACTCCGAACATATGCCTGCAAAATGTAAGTAGGAATAGTAAGGAGGGGGAGGAGGTTGAGGGCCTCGGTCAGGCAGAGACCTACTCCGAATATATGCCTGCAAAATGTAAGTAGGAATAGTTAGGAGGGGGAGGAAGTTGAGGGCCTCGGTCAGGCAGAGACCTACTCCGAACATATGCCTGCAAAATGTAAGTAGGAATAGTAAGGAGGGGGAGGAAGATGAGGGCCTCGGCAGACAGAGACCTACTCTGAATATATGCCCGCAAAATGTAAGTAGGAATAGTAAGGAGGGGAGGAAGTTGAGGGCCTCGGTCAGACGGAGACCTACTCTGAATATATGCCTGCAAAATGTAAGTAGGCATTGTAAGGAGGGGGAGGAGGCTGAGGGCCTCGGTCAGACGGAGACCTACTCTGAATATATGCCTGCAAAATGTAAGTAGGCATTGTAAGGAGGGGGAGGAGGCTGAGGGCCTCGGTCAGACAGAGACCTACTCCAATTATATACCTGCAAAATGTAAGTAGGAGTGGTAAGGAGGGGGAGGAGGTTGAGGGCCTCAGTCAGACAGAGATCTGCTCGAAATATATTGTTGCTATAGTGAAAAGTCTTGCCAATGCTACTGACATTGCAACTTTTGTAAACTCATCGTAAATGATAGATATATTGCATTTTTAGGTTACTATTATGTAATGGGCCTCGACGCAATAAACCTGTCTTCCGAGGTTTGCGAACAACAAAGGAGCAGACCTGCCTGCGCATCCGCATAGTCTGATCAGCGCCTTTGTTATTCGCTCATTATAAGGATAATTTCTAAACTTGCTACAAGCCAAAATTTCAATATTTTAACTAGTCTCTGTAACTGAGCAGGCTGGTTTGAATCTCACTTGGTAGGAAACCCCGAAGACAGGATTTCACGCGACGAGGCCCAAATATTGAAAGTATGATGTATAGTTGTTACATCCGATTCCCTAGTAAGTAGTAATCCTGGTTTGATATTTAGACTGCAAATAGTTTCCCAGTTCAACAGCAAATAGTTTCCCAGTTCCTGGGGTAAGCTGCAGTTGGCTTGTCCTTGTCACACCAGATCTCCAGGCTTCTCTGTTGTAGGGATCGATGCCTTCTAGGTTGCACACATCGACATCCGCTTTAACACACTTACACCAAGACTTCCTTGGTTACATTAGTTCTAAATATTCGAACAGTAGTTGCCTGCCAAAATGACCTAAACAAAGAGTGCAGACCCAGAACAAACTGCTTCTGATAAGTAGGGTTTTCCCTCTTGATTATTCTGACAAGCATTTTTTGAATTGCAGCCTTACTTAGCGACATTTGCCGCCTAAACGGTCGCCCCAGCACCAGAAGTGAAGGAGGTGATCTTCAGGTCATCCCCCTTCCGTAAAAATTTTATCTGAACTGAAAATAGGACTTCTCTTTCAGATGAAAATAGGACTGACTCCTCTTTCATTTTAAAATAGGACTCTTTTTCATGTGAAAATAGGGGGAAGTTGGAATGTTATGGGAGGCTTCCCCCCACCCACCCCCCAAACTTCCCTGGAGCTCTGTTATTACATGTACAGTGCAGTTATTTTATAAGGCTTTAGTTGGGGTCTGTAGGAATGGACCGTGTTATAGGTAAATCATGTTGTAAAGAGACAATTCTACAAAGCAATTATTGGAAAATGACCATGGAATTGGAATAATCATTTATCTATAATTCTTGTAAAATTCCATGGTCAAAATTCCATGGTCAAAAAATTTGTGTTATATCCAAATCTGTGTTATAGCGTGTGGTGTGTTATGTGTGTTATAAAGGGTCTGCCAGGCCTCCAGATAAGAGTGCGTACCAGAAAATTATTTTTCTTATTTCTCAACCCAAACATATGTTGTGGGTACTCAAAAGAACCGTCTTGATAAAGCGACTCTTTTGAGCACCCAAAACATATGTTTAAATTTATGGGTAAGAAAATAATCACAATCTTACGCTAATTTTTTTTTACTTAACTGGCCCTATGGTCTGCACTGTATTCTGTTATTGTATTTTCAGTAAAACTGGGTATCAAGCATCCCGATCCTGTGGTAGAGACAAGCTCTATGTCAAGTATAGAATCACCCGATGTTTTCTATAAACTCTCGATCCCAGAACACACGATAGACTATGGAGATTTATCGGCCCTTCAGCTAGAATCAATTGTCTATGCAAGTCAGAGACACCAGTTGATATTGCCATTTGGCGAGAGGGCAGGGTTTCTCATCGGAGATGGAGCTGGCGTGGGTAAAGGCAGAACTCTGGCTGGAATCATCTTTGAAAATTACATTCTTGGCAGGAAAAGAGCTCTCTGGTAATAAACCATTTTAGACCGATGGAGTCTTACAGTCCAATTTTATACCAGGCCTTTAGTTAATAGTGCGTAACAGAAAATTATTTTTTTTTATTTCTCAACCAAAACATAATTTATGTTGTGGGTACCGTACTCAAAAGAACTGTCTTAATGAGACAGTTCTTTTGAGCACCCAAAACATATGTTAAAACTGATGGGTAAGAAAGTATTTACAATTTTATGCTCAAAATATTTGTTTATCTAAACCTGTGAATGCAGTTACCAAGTTTTTTAGGCCATTATACCTGGTGAAAAATATCATACCAAGTTGGAACCAATTATACATATAGAGAAAATGGGTGATTAACCTTTTGTGTACTGATGGATTTCCCCATACAAATTGTACTTTAGGGGTCACAGGTAGCTGTTTCTAAGTTAAGATTTATTTCTCAACCAAAACATATGTTGTGGGTACTCAAAAGAACCGTCTCATTGAGCACCCAAGACATACACTAAAAATTGTGGGTATGAAAATATTTACAATTTATACGCTGAAAATTTTTTGATTATCTTAACCTTTGAGTAATGTTTTTGTTTCAGGTTAAGTGTCTCAAATGATCTTCGACATGATGCTGAAAGAGATCTGAGAGATATTGGAGCTGGAAAGATTGATGTACATGCTCTTAATAAGGTAAGAACCGGGCGGCGTAGGGCAGTCGGTAGCGTGTCTAACTACAGATGGGCGTCTGACTGCAGATCCAGGGGGACGCGAGTTCTATCCAGGCCTGGTCCCATACTTTCATGGAGATTGATCATGAAATAGTTTCTACGGTCATTCTCCTTCCTTCCGCTAATTCATTCAAGAAGGGTTGTTGTCAGGTACAAGCGAAATTATATGTACCAATTACGAGGGCTGTTCAAATATGAATGCAAGTAGCTTCATAACTTTCTTCACATATATGCTATGACAAAACGTCATACATTTCTGGAAAGAACTATTTGTAGCCTTTAAAAGGGCACCAAACATAAAGAAGCACTCACTATATTTCTCGAGTTACAGACACTTATATAAATGCCATTCCTGTATACTGAAGTTTTTCTGAAGCAAATAGCAATACACGTTTTGGTACATGTGCGGATAAAGTGTCATATCTTTGTAAGTTTGAGACAAAATGGCACCAAATTTTAGTTGCAAGTTTACAGTACATTGACAAAGTTGCTTGCAGGAAAACGTTTACATAATCCTGTTTCAATCTAGAGTAAACATGCACGTTTGTATAATAAACGTCATTTTGAGTTATCTACTGGTGATGCAATAATGAACATCGCTGTGTCTTTTTCTTTGCGTTTTGCTTAAAACATGCTTTATCTGTCATAAGGGAGTTTTCAAAACGCTCCGAAGTCTATTTACAGAGTCATCATATTTTATATCATTTTTCAAGCATTTTTCTGCTTCTTAATGACGTGTTTACATTAATTAAAATATGTTCAATCTGTCTAGTCCTCAAAACCATGGGAGTAATTTTATTGTAAATAATGCATATTATGGTAAAACTTAAAGTTAATGTTCAAATTTAGATTAAAGCCGCAATGTTATGACAACAAAATTAAGTATAAGATCTATAACCCTTTCACTTAAGGCATTTTTGACTTAATAAAAATGCTTTTCAGCGTTTAAAAATTACCCACTATCCTTCAATGATTTGTAGCAACAATTCAGTATGAGCGATCAACATATTGTCTTTGAGTTAAAACTAGTTTAAATGTTATTTCGTGCATTTTGTTAGAGATACGTTTGACTGAAAACTGAATGGTGGTGTTTGTTTACCATTTATTTCCAAAAATAAGGAGACTTTAGTGAAAACCATTCGATGTAATTTAACAAAAAACATGTCGGATTTTCGCAACTTTCACAGAATCATGGTATATCGTCGCTTCAGTGCTATAGTGTTCTAAGTGACATTTTGGTCAAAAATGAGTTATGCATACCGTTGGAAAGGGGATCAAATGTTCTATCTACTGGTAAAGGTTTTATTTGCCTATCTCCTCCCAGTAAGCTTTAAATCTCTGTGCGTTTCTGTTCTATCTACAAAAGGTCAATTTCGTTCAGTGCTATAGTGTTCTAAGTGATTTTCATCCAATGGCCAATGGTGATTATATCACGTGACCAGGTGAGTTCAGTGCCATACTGTTCTATCTACGGAAAGTCACTTCCCTTGGAGAAATTGGTAAAATTTGCAGTTGCCTCCCTTACATAAATTTAAATTTCCTAAATTGAAGCGGTTTGTCGGTGTGATGACGAACTAATTGCGATATCGGCTACTTTTAGTTCCAAATAATCCTCCCAGTCAAAAACAAATATGTAAATTGATCCATGGACACAGTTATAAGCTGTAGAATCAGATTACCTCCCTTACATATATTTAAACTGCTTTAATTGAAGTAAATTGTCAGTGTATTTACAAACTAATGGTCAAATCTGCTATTTTTAGGTCCAAATAATCAGTTCAGTCTACAATATTATACAAATTGACCCCATTGACAGAAAAATTAACTATAGAAACAGATTACCTCCCTTGCATAAATTTTAATGGCATAATCCGAGTGGTTTGTTATTGTTATGCCAATCAAATGACTAAATCAGCTGCTTTTAGGTACAAATAATCATTTCTGTTCAGAATAGTATACGAATTGACTCCATAAGCGGAATTATAAGCTGTAGGAACATATAGAACAGTATAGCACTGAACGCAAGAGCTGATTTTTAGGGCATAATGTTCTATCTGCAAACTGTAAAATGCCCATAAATTCCATATTACTGGGAAAATTTCTTCAAACCAAATTCATTTACACTGTATGTATATATTTTAACCCTCTGGTATGATTCAAAGGTCTGTGATAAATGAGGCATCAAAAATCAGGATGCTAAAATTTTCAAACTCATTTTTCTCAAAACTTGTGAAATGGTAGATAGAACACTATAGCACTGAAGCGACGATATGGGAATACTTCCTTAAAAATTTCAAGAAATTTCACAGATTTATCGAAGAATTATACACTTGACTATATCACTGGTATATGTTCGTAGCATTGAGTTTATTAGTATACTAAAGTGACCCTCATTCAAAGGGCTATAACTCGATAAGTTTACTGTATTTTTCTTTAGGTATGGTGCCAGTTTAAAGGTGACATATAGTCCTTTATAAAAATGTATATCATTTGGCGTAGCATATATGTGAAGAAAATTATGAAGCTACTTGCATTCATATTTGAACAGCCCTCATTTTTGTTGACAGCTTGTTCAAGCTTGCTGTATAATCAGCGGTCAATATACATATACTCCTCGCCTGATGGCTCTGGTTATTAGTGAGTAATCATCAAAGACATCATCTTAAACATTTTGCTGATTACAATGTGATTTTTTAATAAAAACGTTAAGATCTATCGTTTCAAACACAAACTTGTTTTTTCGCTTTCAAAATTTGTAGTTTTAGGTGACATTGCGCATGTGTTTTTACCCTACCATTGTAGTACAGAATCCAATGAAATTTGGTGTTTGGACTTCCAATACACATTTATGCATCAGAATGCAATATTTTCTGCTGAAAAATAATCATAACTAGAACACATTCGATGGCGCGCCATCGCAAATCCCCACGCTCTCAAAGATATCTAATGGTATTTGATCCTTTGACCCCATCCCAAGGTCACCAGTTTGATCCTAGGGTTAAAATTTTCAGTGTATCCTGGTCTGCTGCTCATCCCCTTTAATTTGATATGCCACATGACCATGTTCATAAAATTAAATTTTTGACCCCCCAGCACCCCCAAGTCCCAAACCCTGGGGCATGATTGACCCAGGGGACAGAATAAAAATCCCGTCTAATATGTTTTATATCTTTCATTTGTGAGAAGACACACAAAGTTTAGATTAAAAATCTTTGAAATTGACTTTGTAATTGAGATTTAATGATATTTGACCTTTGGCCCTTCCCCAAGGCCCCAGGAGACGGGGACCCAAAGAATTGTGCCGTTGCATGTGCCATTCATGTAAGTAACTCACACACCAAATCTGGTTGAATTTGGGAAAAAAGTTTTTGGACCCCCCAACCCCGATGGTACCCCCAAGTCCCACCCCTGGGGCATGACCCAGGCGACAGAATGAAAATCCCGTCTGATATGTTTCAAATCCTTCAATTGTGAGAAGACACACAAAGTTTGGTTTAAAAATCTTTGAAATTGACTTTGTGATTGAGATATAATGATATTTGACCTTTTGGCCCTAACCCAGGGCCCCAGGGGGTGGGGACAAAAAAAATTGTGCTGTTGCATGTGCCATTGATGTAAGTTACTCACACACCAAATCTGGTTGAATTTCGGAAAAAAAATTTTTTTTGACCACTCAACCCCCCACGATACCCCCAAGTCAGACCCCTGGGGCATGACCCAGGCAAGGGAATGAAAATCCCGTCCGATATGTTTTATATCTTTCGTTTGTGAGAAGACACACAAAGTTTGGTTTAAAAATCTTTGAAATTGACTTTGTAATTTAAATTTAATGATATTTAATAATATTTGACCTTTGGGCCCCTCTCCAGGGCCCCAGCGGGCGGGGCCAAAAAAAAATGTGCCGTTGCACACCCTTTCCATGTGAGCAACTCACACACCAAATTTGGTTGAATTTCGTCCAATAGTTTAGGAGGAGATAGCGTGACGGACAGACGGACGGAGGCGATTGCAATATCCCTGACGCTTTTTTAAAAAAGCGTGGGGATAATTAGATAGCATTAATTTGTATAAATTCTTTGAATCTGTTTTTGCATCATGCTAAATTTTTGGCGAGGAGTATAAATACATACATTAGTGTCTGTATCAGTGTGTAGGTAAAGTATACTACCCAAATGTCAACTGTGGTTAGTTTGATATGCTTGGGCCCACCATTTCAGAAAGTGATCGACCAGTTTTTGCTTCATAGGTCAGTTCGGCCCACCAATCTTGAAAAAAATCTATAGCCCTGATGGTGGGGACATCCTTTTTCTTCAAATTTTTAATATATTCTTGTTTCGTTTCAGTTCAAATATGCAAAGATCTCATCGAAAGAAAATGGCAGTGTAAAGAAAGGTGTGATATTTGCCACCTATTCCTCGTTGATTGGTGAAAGTCATTCAGGGGGCAAATACAAGACCCGCTTAAAACAGTTGTTAAAATGGTGCGGTAAAGAATTTGATGGAGTTGTATCCTTTATTCTAACCCATTATACCTAGAAGCGCGATGGTTAAGTGGTAGATTGTTAGACTTAGATTGAGGAGTCGCTAGTTCGAGACTCATTGGAGGCACTCACTTGTGTCCTTGAGCAATACACTTTAACCTATGCTTAGTACTGGTTCAACCTAAGAAGACAGGTAAATGTCCTGAACTGACTGAAAAATTATGGACTGAGGCGTGAAGCATCAACACAAACAAACAAATAAAGTTAATCCATTATAATCCATTCTTTTTAGGGGTCACAAGTTCTATCCTGGCTCAATCCCATACTTTCGTGGAGACTGATCATGAAATAATTTCCACGGTCATTCTCCTCCCTTCTGCTGATTCAAGAAGGGTTGTTGTCAGTTACAAGTGAAAGTATGTGCACAAAGAACTGGTTAACTGTTTAGTCAAGCTTGCCGAGGAAAAAAGTGTAGTTAGGTGAACTGACCGTCCTGCCACCACCATAGCTGTTGAGTGGGACATAAATAATCAAACCAAACCCCCCCCCCCCCCCCCCCAAAAAAAAAAAAAAATAAACCATTATTTCTCAGATGAATCAATTCTTTTTCATAGAGACTTTTTCAGCAATACCGTAGCTGTATAACGGTGATATTGACCTGTTTTTCTATTGGTAAATGTGACCCGTCACGCGAAAAGGGACGAGTTGGGTGTCATATAGTGAAATTCACTTTTTCCACGTTTTGAATAGAGAATTTTATGACAAATCAAGAAATATTAACATGTTGGTGGGTTCTTGATCATTTTGGGTCTCAAAATGTCCAAAGAAGATGGGTACCGCTCTGAAGCGTCACAAACTTTCTATTGACGTTATTGTAACGTTATATGTACATCATAAAATCCAGCAGATTAACACACGCTATAAAATATTGCAAAAGGACATTACAATGTATTTGTTGCAATCAATTTTCTTTTTTTTTTCCTCTTTTTCTAATTATTATTCCTCTCATTCTTCCTCATCTATTTCTTCTTCAAATGTCGCACCAGATATTTTTTCTAGCCTTCAGCTACACTATAGTGTCAACACTTAGTCAACTTAAAAAAAACCCCAACAACTTCACACTGACATATTTTATGTGTTGTTTAAAAATTATTTTCCTCGTTGTTAATGCACCAAACTTGATAATAAGGATACCATTTGAAAGGAAATTGAAAAACGCAATAAACAAAATTTATTTATTAGCCAAGGTGTCTCACTTTCTGAAAAATGATATAGTAAAACTGCAAAATACTGAAAAACTGAGTTTTTGTTGACGCCAACGGGAACGCCGCAGAGCCATGACGTAAAAGATTTTTTTCTCAAACATGTGTACATTTACTACATTATCAGTTGAATGAATTTAGCAAATATTAAAATATGTATACATTGTTATGCTATTTCCACCAGCTTTCTGCTAGTATATTGCTTATTGCCGCCCGCCTTTTAGAGAGAGTGATAAGCATAGTATCCGTGATGTCTTGTTTGTGGGGCGTGGTTCAGCTCGGGTGCCATGTGTGTGCAGCTCCTACAGTTTAAGTGAACCGATAGAGTTGCAACTTGTCATTGCTTACAGATCCTTCAGATGCGCAAGTGGTTTATATACAATACTCAGTCACAATGATTTCAATCCCTTTTTTAGTTGTGACCATCGACTGCTAACAATGTCTCATGATATTGATTGTTGGTATGTGCATGGGTTTTAATATGATTCTCGAATTTTTGTCACTGTTTTATGTTTTGCACTTAAACACAAGTCTGAGGCTTGCATAGTGACTATACTATAAGCATGTGAAAAAACTTTACCTATACGGTTTATAGCCTACTGATTGTTTGAAACTATGCATGTACAGTCACGGGACATAAGTATTCGCCTACTTGGAAAAGTATTCGCCTACTTTTGACGTCGCCTTTTAAATTAGCGTAATTCCAGATTTTTTGCAAAAATTATTGTCGCAAAACTACAGAAGCTACAATCATGGAAAAAGTACCAAATGAAAGCAAATTGATATACGCAATAAACAAATTTATTGTAGCTTCCTGGTGTCTATTGTTTTCGCATGGTAGTCATTTAAACACAAAGACAAATTAAAATTTCATTTTTTCGGTGACGTTAACGTCAGCGTAAATGGGAATCGTGATATTTGAAATTGTACGTCCAATTTAAATACGTTCTTTTGAGAACCAAAAGCATAATTATTTTAATATTTAATTGTTTATTTCTTTTTTCTATTTGCTTTTCATCCGTGTAAGTTTTGTAAAAATGCACCCATTAACTTTGTCGTAATAATTTTTTTGCAAAAAATCTGGAAGTGCACTGTTTTAAACAGCGACGTCACAAATGTCTGTCCAGGCAAAGTATTGCGGGTCAGATCGTCGCTGCATGGTACATGAATATACATATGCGAAGCTCTTCGGGACTGTTTCATGTTCATATCAATGCGAAAAGCGTCAATCAACCCCCGGCAGATAAGTTTACTCCGCCTAGTTCTGGGAAGGAATGTAAACGGAAATGCCGTGAAGATGCTGCTGTAAAATTATAGCCCGCTACCCTTAGTCCCACAGGTGCCGTAGCTCCTAATGAAGGATGCATAACCGGTATTTTTGTATCTTATGACGGAGGGGGGATTAAATATGCAGATACTATTGGTCTGTCAATATCATTTTGTCTACAGCAAAAAAAAAGTATATAAAAAAGCCTAAAAAGAAGTAAAAAATAAATTGGAATACCGAAGCTCGGAATCGAACTTGGGCCGTTTGCGTGAGAGTCAGGTGTCGTAGCCTTACGCCATTGCAGAAATTTTAATGAATTTGCTTATAATTATTTCAAATCACATTGCATAATCATGAATTATTTTTTCATATGTTTTTTTCTATTCACTTTAAGTTCCCAAAGGCCATTTTGAATTTTTCACAAAACACTTCTTATGCCTCTGCTGTACTCATAATACACTAAATTATTCGTTAAAGAAAAACTGTAGCAAAAATCCGCTCTTTTCTGATGACATCATCACTACGTCATCATATAAACTTAAATATATCATTCAGTATCTTGCCACGGCTTGGGAAAAGAAATATTTTTCAGTTTTCCTTAGAAGCTTGATGTCGTCCCTAGGGGGTACTCTGAAATTTTTGTACATACTTAGGCTCGGGTTATTTTTTGGGGTTCAAAATTTTGAAATTCAATATTTTTTGGGGTTTTCAAAAAAATAAATATTTATGGGGTATGAAGATTTTGTGGATATTTTTTTAGGGTGTCACCACAAAATTGGCCTATATTTAGGGGTCATTTCTATGTATTTTAGGGTCTTTTCTTAAGGGCAAGGTACAGAATTGGGGGATATTTTTGGGGGTTTCTAAAATTTCAAACATTTTTGGGGTGCCCAAAATTCCTTTTTTTTTGGGGGGGGGGGGGGGGGGTGAACGGTAGATGCTGGGCCCGAGCCTACGTATACAGAAAAAATTAGAGTAGGCCTACCCCGAGTAATAATTGAAATTAAAATAAAGATTACAATTATTTTAACTTAATAATCAGGACATCGTTTTTTTTTTCAGAAAATTTGCAAAATGCTGAAAACTTCCATGTGAGATTATGAAAAATCTAGCGTGATGACATATCCTTTTTATTTCATAAATTGACAGTCCATACATAGAACAAACTGTATGCAAAGAATTAAAAAGATTTTAATGTGGGAAGTATTACCCGCAACTGCCCTTAAACCTCAACATGAAAAACGCTGTTGATCCGGTTTTATAGTAAGTTAAACTTCTCTTTGAAAGACGCTTAGGTGTGCTATTTTTGCGCGACGCGACGTTAACTTTAAGACGTATTTTCTCGAAATGACGTCGTCCACCCAACTCGTACCTTTTTGCGTGACGGGTCACAAATATAAAAAGATCCAATCATATGTCACACTATTTCATTGGAAAAGTAATATGTCATTTTCAAATGATTTTTTATTTTTATAAATAGTTCGGATATTTTACTTCCTCTTCTGAGGATTTTTACATGCATTTTTTCTCACAATTTATCCCGTGATTACTGAGCTTTTGAGTTCAGCGCTTCTCTAACATGGACACTGCCAAGCTGCCAACCATAACAGTACAGTAAAACCTGTCTTAAGCGGCCACTCAAAAATAGACAAACAAAGATCTTCATGGCAACTGGTAACTTAATAAAGCTCGAAAGTATTGCAGAATGCTCCCCTCGGAACATTCTGCAATACTTTTGACCTGCATTAAGCGATAATCGGTCTGAAAACAACTTTTGGTCGCTTAAGACAAGTTTTACTGTATATTAAAAGTGATGTTAAACATCAAATCTACGTCTCCATATGACCATAGCTGTTTGTGACACGTTCAACACAAACTCACTCAACAGTCAACACCAAATCAAACCCGTAAATAATAAAGAACCATTCATGGAAATCTAGTTTTAGAAATAGGGGCTTACACTGGCTCAGAATTTGTTGTAGCCAACACTTTAGCCAAATGAAAAAAAATTGGAGCCAAATGAAATCGGCTTTAAATAGCCAAGGTTTTAGCAAGAAGTTATTCTTTTTTTAACTCTTTGCCTACTAGCAGAGACTTTTGTCATCTGCTGATAACCTTTGCAAACAGTTTTGAACCATATCAGGCCTGACAAAATGTCAGGCCTGATTTGGATCCAAACTGTTTGAGACCCTGATGCTATTGAAAAAAACCAGCATTCATAGAGTTATATATGGCACAATAATAATGTGTGAAGGAATAATAAAAGCAATATTGGAAAATCCAAGAGCTGATCAACATACACTTTTTCACAGATACATGTTTGTCATTTTTTAACCACCTAGAATGTACTTAGTGTACCTAGCAAATGACTTATATTTGTAGCCACTCTACATTTTTAGTACCAAATGGTTATAATGGCTAATGGCAGGGTGATCCCTGAGAAATAGTTGCAATGCTGTGTTAATGTAGATTACATAAAAGTCATGCATGATTGTGACTATATTTAGAACCTTAACCAGATTACAGATAGTATTTGATGAATGTCACAAAGCAAAGAACCTGTGTCCAGTTGGTTCCAGCAAGCCAACCAAAACAGGACGAACTGTATTAGAACTACAGAAACGTTTGCCAAAGGCGCGAGTGGTGTATGCTAGTGCTACGGGAGCGTCAGAACCCAAGAACATGGCATACATGACACGACTTGGTCTCTGGGGTCAAGGAACGCCTTTTCCAGAGTTCAATGATTTTATCCAGGCTGTGGAAAGAAGGTAATTTTGTTTTACGAAAGGTCAAGTAACTCTAGATCTTTGAATACTGAGCAATTTTTCATGATTTTTATTGTCGTCTGCTGACTTAAAAATTAACTTTTTCAAAAAATTCTTCAGGAACCCTATCAGAATGTGAGAATGTCAAATGGTTTGGATCCAGATCAGGACAGACAAAGTGTCCGTCCTGATCTGGGTCCAAATTGTTAGCAAACGTTAGCAGCAGACGACAAAATTCTTCGCTAGCAAAGAGATCTGAGAGATATTGGAGCAGGAAATATTGATAATGGCTGGAGCAGACAACAATTTTTATGTCTTTTTTCATTATATGTTGACATGTGAGATTTTGGTACTTGTCGCTTATCAAAAAAAAAAAGCCTCATTCATTTAAGAAATAAATTCGATTTTTTGGAATTTTCATGGAATCATGAATACTTCCGGTCTCTAACAAAGTAAGTGAAGCCATTGTAACTTTGCAAGAGACTTGAAGTATTCATGTTTCCATGAACAGACCAAAAATTGAATTTATTCCTTATATTTACATCTTATCATAAATATCTAAAATATTGAAATTGTTTATAATCTAGGGGAAAAAAAGTTATATATTTAATATGTAATTGTAATAACGGTTTTGTTGGAGTGTAAAGCGGAACAGCCAGTGTGAGCACGGACAGCCAATGGAGAAAACAAGAGGCTTGATTTGCATGTGTGACTCCTGTGTCTGTGGCTCGCTGTCACATTTTTGTCACTTCGGGTGAATGAATTTGATTTCAAAGCGTATTGCACATGCAAGTGAGCTTAGCAGCTGTCAATCAAATTTATGTTTTTTCACGAGGCTATGAACGGTTGCAAAAATCTAAAGATTCATTAAAGGATTGGTTTGAAAATATAAATATTCAACAGCCTTTCCAACAAAATGTAAAATATACACCCATGCTGACGTATCCAGTTGGGCTAGAGGTCTAATTTTTTGGCTAGACATTAGAAGCTGTCCTTCTCTTATAGATGAATAAAAATGTGAGCCAGTTCACAAATTTTGAAAATTATCTCGTATGCATAGAGTAATGCTTTTAACTCTTACCATGCCTGAGGCGACTTGTCGTCTGTTGATAACCTTTGCAAACAGTTTGGAGCCAGATCAGGACCGACAAAACGTCGGTCCTGATCTGGATCCAAACTGATTGCCACTCTGATAGTGTTCCTGAAAGATTTTTTTGAAAAAGGTGATTTTGAAAATTTTCAGCAGACAACAATAAAAGCATGATAAATTACCCAGCATGCAGAGTGTTAGACATGCATATGCAGCTATCTAGGCATAACTTTTGACCTGCAACTTCAACTTTGTCCCTTCTTTATGTGGCTAGCAGCAAAGGCTCTGGCAAGACAGCGCAGGCTGGTCTGAGTCTTTGCTGCTCACATTTGTGATAAGAACTGACTGGCTCGTGTTCTATGACTGGGCACCATAGTGCAATTGGTAGCAAGTCTGATTGCTGATCCAGGGGTCGCAAATTTGATCCGGGCCCTGCCCCATACTTTTATGGAGACTGATCATGAAATATTTTCTACAGTAAATCTCCTCCTACCGCTGATTCAAGAAGGGCTGTTGTCAGTTATGAGTGAAAGTATGTGCATGAAGTGCTGGTTAACTGCCTTAGTCTAGGCATGCCCAGGAAAAGTGTGGTTAGGTTAACTAACAGTCACGACATGATTATAGCTGTTGACTGAGACGTTAAACCTCAAACCAAAAACAAAAAATCATGTATTTCAATCTTTTCCAGGGGTGTTGGTGCTATGGAACTTGTTGCCATGGATATGAAGTTGCGTGGAATGTACATAGCTCGGCAACTCAGTTTCAAGGGTGTGTCTTTCAAAATTCAAGAAATTCCAATTGAGAAGGAGTATGTGAAGATGTACAATGATGCCGTGTCTTTGGTAAGGACAAAAAAAATTGTGTGTACTATTGCATAGAAAAATGAAACAGGGTAGGTAGATGAGAATTTTTACTTAGAAGGACATTTTTATATGGAATGAAGAAGAAACAATATGGCTCAAAAGGGAGTTTCCTAGAAATCACTAGAAAAGCTAAAGGGTCGGCAGAAAACAAACATTTTGGCTAAGAATAAGATGAGATACACCAACCCTTTTATCCATCCCACTAGGGTTTTGTTTGATGTTATTCTTATGCTACTCTTACACCTGAGCGAATATCCATGCAAATATGAAAATTTGAAATGTGCGGCATAATCGTAAAATGATGCGATTGGTCAGGAAAAATTTGATACATTATGAGTGCTTGCGAAAAGTTTTTAAGATCCTAGCAAATCTGTTTTACAAATGGTACAAATGCTTAAGAATGCTTGTGAATGCCATTGCAAATCTTATGAATGTATTGTGAATGAAACCAAGAACACAAAACATGGAAACTAATTTGCATAATACACATTGCAGGTGTTTCTCTTTGTCTTATATCTGCCAGGCACTGTCCAATTAGATATTTTCCTTCAAATTTGTACTAATTGTCCACATTTGTCCTGCATTCTAAGGATATTGTCAATACAAAAGCAATCAAATTTTTACAAACGTCTTAAGATCACTACAAATACCTTGCCACCAATTAGAATGGCTTACGATTGCTTACAAACATGTTGCCAATCTGCTTTTCTTGCGAATTTCCATAGAAAGTCGGCCTCAAAATGCTGAATTAGGGAGATTACAATAGGTTCTCTGATTTATGTTGGGTCTGTCTAAAGACAATTGACCATTTAAACTTGAAATTGTGAATCTTTAGTGGGCAAATTGCAAGTTTAAGATCGGAGTTTCGAAAGTTCAGGATTTTTGAAATTTTGACTTTTCAACCATGCATTGACAGCGGCCATGGCAGCAATTTTGAAATAAGCCCCATTATCACATGAACCTGCTAATATTAATTTCAGTGGGTTGACGCGAGGGAGATGTTCCAGTCTGCCGCGGAGCTCATCGACGCGGAGCACAGAATGAGGAAGAGTATGTGGGGTCAGTTCTGGTCGGCTCATCAGAGATTCTTCAAGTATCTGTGTATATCAGCTAAAGTATCCAAATGTGTTCAGCTAGCAAGGGAGGCCATTAGAGATGGGAAGGTACTGTACTTTTAATTGATAACATTAATTAGTTTTTTTAGTGGCAAAATTACAAATATTTTTGAATTTTCCATTTTGAGGGTTAGGCGGAGAGAGATCCCCAGGCATATCAGGGATTTTCCTGCCGTTCTAAAATCGGGGACCAGGGGCCTGTTGAATTTGGGGGGAAAAGCATTTGGACCATCAAAATTGGGCAGAATTGATACTGGACCGCCATTTTAAATAGATTGAAAATAGCAGTATAAAGCTGTAACATATTTTTTGCTTTGATTGCCCGTCATAAAACTCATGAAAATTTGCATAAAAATGTGAATGAAAACATGTTTTCATTCAAATTTTTATGCAAATTTTCATGGATCTGTTACTTTGCTATTTTTGTTCGGATTTTCATGAAATTTTCACCAAAATGTAGAACTAAAAAATTGGGAATGATACACCATTTTGGGAAGTTTTTGCTCATTTTTAAATTGGGAAGGGGCCGATATCAGGTCCCAAATCGGGCTTAGGAAAATCCCTGCATATTGTTGTGTGCTGACAGTTTATTACAGTAAAGACTGTACAATAGTCTTATAGCCAGAGTAAACAGTTTGGTCACCTGAAACAATAACATACTCTGCTTATCTTAACTGTACCTGCAACTTTTTCCTTTGTTGAGGCATGATTCCTATTCTGAAAATAGATTAATCATCACTCACTAAATCTCTTCATGATTTTTTACTCATAGTGCGTTGTGATAGGTCTGCAGTCTACCGGTGAGGCCAGGACCCTAGAACAGTTAGAGGAGATGGGTGGGGAACTCAACGACTTTGTCTCCACAGCCAAGTAAGTGCATATGGGCAGTGACATGAGGAAATCTGTCTTTGGTGGTTAGTGAACAACAAAGGCGCAGACCAGCCTGCACATCCGCACAGTTTGATCAGTGCTTTTGTCATTCGCTTTTTGTTAAGTATCATATCTAGACTTGATACAAGCGGAATTTAAATTTTGTAGCTAGTTTCTGTAGCCGAGGAGACTGGTTTGAGTCTCGCTTTTTCAGAAAACCCCGAAGACAGGTTTTGTAGCGTCCAGGCCCATATTATCCTATTTACCCTTATTAATCAGACATATCTGTTCAAGCAAACAGTGTGAGCCCAGGCCCAACTCAACTGTGCATGCAATTTCAACTGCTCATAAAAACTAAAATACTGACAAATAAAGAAGATTCTTGCTTTAAGCCTCTCAGATGTTGTATTTATCATGCTACTAAATGTTAAAATGCCAACAATTGTTGGCATTTTAACATTTATGAGCAGGATAAATTTCGTGCTCAGCTGAGTTGAGTATGAAACAAGTTTATAAACTAGGGTAGGACTGTCTTGAGCAGTCTGATCTGAGATCACACTGTTTGTTTGCCAAAGACTTTTACACCAACAAGTGCAAGCTACAAACAATCTGTATTTAATTCCTGAAATGATGGGCTGGGGGTGATGCATCCATGGTACATGTAGATTCTAATTATTCTCTAGAGTAATAGAACATTAAAAAAAAACAACCCGAAGCAGTCACTAATAGATAGTAGATCAACTTCCTTATTCTGCATTTCACCTGGGTCATCACTGTTTGTCAAAGTACCCATTTAGGGTGTTCCAGTCTTCAAAGTGTTAATTCTTTACCTCCTAGTGCAGTCTGCTGATAACCTTTTGCAAACAGTTTGGACTCAGATCAGGCCCAACAAAATGTCAGGCTTGATCTGGGTCCAAACTGTTTGACTTTCTGATGGTATTCCTAGAAGAATTTGTTGAAAAAGTTGATTTTGAAATAAAAATCGCCAGATGAGGAAAAAGCATAGAAAATTACCCAGGTGGCAAGGAGTTAATACTCTAAATGCCCTTCAAATCTTAAACAATTTAAACCAAGTGTCCTTTCTGGGACAAATGCATAAAGTGCAGATCTAGATCAGAGGCTTTAGAATGCGGTGTCTGGTCTGGATCTCTACTGTTCCCTTACAGAGTGTCCTATTAAAATTTCTAAAAAAAGGTGAAAAATACCACCCAACAACCCTTAAAATGGAAATCGACTGATCCAATTGATAAAGGTGGGAAATTCCATTCGGCTTTAATGGGTTAAAATTAGAGATGTACAATGCTGTATAGGAATATTTTTTGTACTATTTGTAGAGGTGTGTTCCAGACATTGGTGGAAAAACATTTTCCAGCCCCAGATCGGCGGAAATTCTTCGACATTTTTGGTCTTAGCGGTGGCAGTTATAATGAGGACAGCAACCCACCAACACCAGGCTCTAATAAAAGGAAAAAAGGTCAGTGTTTGAAGAATTTTAGTGTTGACTTCTTACCCATAAGTTTTAACATATGTATTGGCGCTCAGAAGAAGCGTCTTATTATTATTATTATTTTTGGTGCATTTCGACTGAAATTTGCAAACAAAATGCAAGAAAGTCCTGATCATAACGTTTAAATTGCACTGACACAATATACGTTATTTTGATGACGTCATAATGACGTCCAGACGTGAAATCCAGATGGGTGACCAGGTGATTTTCATTAGTTATCCCCTAACGTTTGATTTGGTATAGGTCACCATAAATCGGCATCAAATTTGCACGGGAGTCCCGATCTCTCCTGACTACCCCATGACAGTTTTTTTGCGACAAGGCCAACATGTGAACCATCTGCCAGTGGATGATTCACATAGAATATCAAACCAAATTTTCCATGAAACTGAACACTCAAGAAGATATCATAGGTTTAGAAATAGAAAAAAATTGAGTGTAAAAATGTTAATATCTTCTTACCCATAAATTTTAACATATGTTTTGTGTGCTCAGAAGAACCGTCTCATTGTGATGGTTCTTTTGAATGCCCACAACATATGTTTTGATTGAGAAATAAGAAAATTAGTTTTCAGTCAGGCACTATTAACTAGTGCTATGGATATCACAAAAATTGTCTCAGCTGCAGTCACGATTGGCATTTTAACCCTTTGCCCGCCAGTCATGACTTTTGTCGCTGCTCCTCTCGTCTGCTTATGAGAAGATGTCGCAAAAATTGTCTCAGCTGCTGTCATGATTGGCATTTTAACTTTAACCTGCCAGTCACAACTTAAGTGGTCTTCCCCTCACATCTCCATATGTTCTTAGGTAGCCTATGTTGCATACAATATGCACACATGTTTGTATTGTTAGCTTCTGTGAAAATCTAGTGTGAAGAGCTCTTGAACATATGCAGCAGACGTTAAAAAAAGACAACATTTTCAGGACAATAAATAGAGGTGGGTTAAGGGTTAAACAACTTCTAGGGTAGGCATAGTCAACCTATAGGCAGCAATCAGGAACATAATATTTTAACTCTTTATCTACTAGTGTTGTCTGCTGATAACCTTTGTCGGGCCTGATGGCCATACAGTAAAACCTGTCTTAAGCGGCCACTCAAAAATATACAAAACAAAGGTCTTAAAGACAAATGGTACCTTAATGAAGGTTGAAAGTATTTCAGAATGCTCTCTTGGAGCATTCTGCAATACTTTTGACCTGCATTTAGAATATCTTGTAAACCGTTTCTTTGCAGGTATTGCAAACTGTTTTTGTGTTCTTTTTAAGTGGCGGTTTAAGACAGGGTTTACTGTATAAGGGTGTAAGTTAGTGAAGGTTTCTTTATACAGGGGTGTGGAAATAGTAAAATTTTCTACTTGTCCAGGGGCAAGTAAAAAGCCAAAATGTACTTGTCCATAGAAAATTTTACTTGTCCAAAAGAAAAAAAATTAGCTTATACCTTTCATTGCTTAAACAAATTATTATTTCAATAACAGTATGAAACCAGATATATATCAACTCTTTTAAACAGTATGGATCCTGATCAGCTGGCTTCTCTTGAAAACAGTGTAGATCCAGATCAGCTGGCTTCTGAAGAAGCCAGCTGATCAGGATCCACACTGTTTTCAATGCAAGATGTGAGCTCGTAATAATTAATCAAAATATGAAATACAGAATTGTATTAACTTAAGACATTGTGCTTGTCCAAGGACAAGTAAATAGAAATTTTTGCTTTGTCCTGAATGAAATGGGACCTGGTGGGACAAGTCAGGCATGGTATTTCCACAGCCCTGCTCTATATTGAGATTCCAACTGTCATGTCTGTTTCAGACCAGATGTTGAGTAGCTCCAGTAAGAAACAGAAGACCGGAGGTGATTCCGATTCCTCTGTGAGCGAGGAGAGTGACTTTGACTTCGGTCTCAGCGACTCGTCTCTATCGGATGAGAGTAGTGATAATGACAACTTTAATCCGTTCGGTGATGGGTCCGACAGTGATGATGGTAAGTTAAACACATAGGTCCTGATCCACATTTTTTTTAGCGCAAAACTGTGAGTATTTTCTTATCCTTCAGTTTAAACATGTGTTTTGGATACTCAAAAAAAAACCCGTCTTATTAAGACGGTTCTTTTGAGTACTTACAAAATATATTTCGGTCTAGATTTTTTTTGGGGGGGGGGGGGGGGGATTGTGGTTGGGAAAGTAATAGCATAGGCCTGGAGTATACGTGCCTCTCAGTGCACTTTCTCTAGTCTTTAATGTTTGGAAGTAATTATCCCCAAAAGATCAGACTGCTCCTGGGTCTGCACTTTAATACATGCCTCTGTCCAATTTTAATTCTTAATTGAAGTCTTAAGTTGTTCGCACCATCATGCTACAGAAGCTGTCTTATCTGGATCAACTCTGTTGGCAAATGTGCTAAAATGTCCTACTATGTGTTAATGGGTTACAGTTGGTTCCTCGAGTACATACAATTGATTACATGTACCGACTGAAAATAGCTTGTGCTGATCAAGTTTCATTTGGATCAGTACCGTACTGATGATAGTCAAATATTATCTGGAGCACTGAGTTATCAGGGTTCGTAAGATGTACTGTAAATTCGGAATTTTTCATGCGGGATTTATTTTCACAAAACTTCGCATATGCGAAGTTTCGTGAAAATTAAATCCTTGCGAAATGGCGATATCAGTCAGTCATTTATTGATATAGGTAAATCATGCCCAAGTCAGGTATTTTTAACTTAGCAAATATGTTTTTAAACTCTACTCCCGAAAATAAAATTCTACGAATATTTCCAAATTTACAGTAGTGATGGAGCAGGCTGATCTGGTTTTAAACTTTTTGATTCTGTCCGAAAATATTATAAATTTAGGGGAAACATGGTAGATTTTATTTTGTAAATTCTTACTTGCAGATCCTTGGTTGAAGAAAACAGGGAATTCCAAAACTGGTAGTAAAGTTAAAGAAAAAAAGAAGAAAGAAAAGAAAAAGAAGAAAGAAAAGAAAAAGAAGAAGAAAAACAAAGAGGACGATCTAGATGCGGAGTTTGACAAGGCTTTGGCTCGGTCAGGGTTGTTGAAGAAAGAACCACCACCACAAACTAATGGGACAGGGAATACTGCAAATACCAGTGAGCATACTCTTACTCTGCTTCCAAGATTTAACCCTTAATGCGCCAATCGCAACAAAAGTCGTCTGCTTTTCTCGTCTGCTGAAATGTTTAAGATGCCTCTTTGGCAAACAGTGTGGACCCAGATCAGACTGCTCCTGTTCTGGGTCCACACTGTTTGCTTCTATACTTAATTCATCAGTAATGTTAGGCAATTATTTGCATTAGACGACTTCAGCAGACGACAATTTCAGATGCATATTTCTTGGCGCTTTATGGGTTAAAGAGGCCTCTCTTTTTGGCAATCAAATCCTTTTAATCTCCCCAATGGCAACTTTGGTGGCATATAGTAATCGATCCTAAATCATGCCCAGAGCATATCTCCTATATTATTCATGGGAGAAAGTTTTCAGGATTAATCCTGAATTCAGGATTTTGAGGCTGACTTTGCACAGAAAGTCAGCCTCAAAATGCTGAATAAGGGAGATTATAATAGGTCCTCTGATTTATATTCAGTCTGTCTAATGCAATTGACCATTTAAATTTGAAATTGTGAATATTTAGTGGGCATACTGCAAGTTTTAAGATCAGAGTTTTGAAAGTTCAGGATTTTGGATTTTTTCAACTTTCACCAATGTGCTTCAAAGATTTAAAGTGGCCTCTCCTTTTGGCAATTAAATCTTTTTTATCTCCCCAATGGCAACTTTGGTGGCATATAGTAATCAAACCGTCGTGTCTGATCCTAAATCATGCCCATACAGTGATTTTATTTCGCAATTTTTACCGCCTTATATGGGAGTCATTCCCAATCCAAAAATGGCCTTTATTTTCCCAATTTCATGTATTTTAGTACTTATTTTCCCAATATTATGAAATATTTTCCCAAATGTTCAGGAAAAGGTAGCTTCCCAAAATCGCAAATAAAATCACTGCCATAGCATATTATTATTTGAGGTAGGAATTCCATATTTGGTGTGTCAATACATCTTGGGGTCGTTGAGTGTTTGCATGATACTATTTACGCACCACTGTGACATTGAAGGAGCGCAGTGGCTCAGTGATTGAGTGCTTGATTCAAGACCAAGGGACCGTGGGTTTGAGCCTCACCGGCGTCACTGCGTTGTGTCCTTTAGCAAGACACATTAATCCTAGCTTAGTACTGGTTCAACCCAGGAAGACCTATCCCTATATAACTGAAAGATTGTTGATGGACGTAAAGAATCAAATCAAGCAAAAACTGTGGCATTGACCTTTGGCGTCAGTTCTAGAAAAATGTTTTCTGGGGCATATCTCCTATATTATTTGAGGTAGGAATCCCAAATTTGGTGTGTTGATACATCTTTGGGTTGGTAACTGTTTCCGACCTTGACCTTAAGCCTCAGTTCTAGAAAAATTGTGTCCAAAACATATCTTCTATATTATTTCAGGTAGAAATCCTAAATTTGGAGTGTGTGTATACAACTTTTGGCTGCAGTGTCGACTACTATTTCTGTGTCAGTGAAAACACTATGAACACTGATTAGACTGCTCTCATAAGCAAACTGCTCCTAAGGGAGCAGTTTGCCAAGGGAGCAGTTTGATCTGGGTTTAAATGCTTTGCTATATATGCTAACAAAGTATTTCAGCAGACAATAAAGCAGAGGCCATTTGAGCCGTGACATGTGATTTCCAACAATGTGGCATTTTGACAAGTGCACACTCAGACGAGCCTGTGCAGCCCCCTTTAAGCTTAGAAACTCCAGATGATGTTCAGCCAGTAGCTTAACACTCATAGAATATTCAAGCGATAAGCAAAGGCTCTGATCAGAGTGCCCGTATGCGCAGGCTGATCTGAGGCTTTGTTGGTCGCACATACCACGTTGGATATCTCATGTCGCTGCTCATTTGTAGTGAATGTCTGATTAAGAGTTATATGTGGAGGTTGCTTATAGTTTTGATTGGTGGTGGTCATAAAAACAGGGGACAAAAATTCCAGTCCTCTGCTCGTAATTTCTAGTGAAATCTAGAAAGGACGAGTAATCCTTGCCAAAGCACTCATCCTGCAGACCGAGTGCTTTGAGATGAATTACTCGAGGGATTCATATAACATATTACTCCCTTATGTTCTTTATTGCATACGCTTTTAAAGGACAAGTGCATGTGTTTACAGGACAAGTGAAAATTGTATGGCACTTGTGCAATATTGAAATATTTTTATCCCCTGAAATATAAATTATTCCTTGTCTGTCCTGGGATTGAGTACTTTGTTCAACAGTGAATACCCAATTTCTTCTGTTGCTAGGTGGAGATGCTGTTGAGAAAGCATTCAATATGAAGCGAGAGTTGTTAGAGCGTATCGATTTGATAGGGGATCGTCTTCCTCCTAACATGCTGGATCAGCTTATTGATGACCTCGGAGGCCCTGATAACGTGGCTGAGGTAAGATCAAAGCCTTGTGTATCCATTTTCCCGACCAACCATCAACTCTAATGCGCTTACTCTTGTAACGCTACTTCTTATTTGATAAAGTCAAAAATTTGCGACAGTATATCCTGGGATATACTGTAGGTAACAGTTTGACGTCATTTATCACGTCACATTTCATTAGATGAGGTGCCGCATTCTGCGGCTTGCAACGTTCAAAATTGCAAAAGTGCATTAGAATGGGGATAACCATATTCAAATTTTCATTTGGGGAGGTATATCGTGGGATATACGTTCGGAAATCATGTTTTACGGCTCCGCTCGTGCATCATCGTAAAACTAAATTTCCGACCGTATATCCGACGATGTACCTCCCCAAATGAAAATTTTGAATACAGTTATCCCCTAATTCAGTTATGCGGGATGGATCTTTATGGGTTGCACCAGTACTAAGCAAGGATAAAGGACCTCGGACAGTCTCCTATTCAATCTGCCCAGATTTTGGCAGCCTGTGGCTAGGATAATGCATATTTGACAACTATATTTTTGTGCTTAAATCAAACCTTTACATTCAGTGTACCAAGCAAAATGAAAATATTTTGAAAATATTGCATGATTATGCCGGGACATTAGGGTTTAGGGGGTGGGGGTATTTTTTGTGACCAAATTTTGTTTCACAGAAAGTCAAAGTTTCGCCAGGTATTCACCTAAATACATGAAAATATAATGTTTGGGGAATAAAACTTGAGACGAAAGTGATGCGTTTGCATTAAATTCAGGTTGAGAAGATTTCATGCTTCTTCTAAATAAGTATGCTGTCCATAACTTTTGACAATTACCTGTTGTATATCAAGTTCAGTTAGTTTGACATCATGTTCACTGAGGTGTATCATACCTGCTACTGTATATATCAGAGTCTAGATAAACACTATTTTTGAGCTTATTTTTTTAAATATTTTTAATCATCAGATTTAGCCTATGATTTGGAGATTAGAGGAACCGTCTCATATCGACGGTTCTTTTGAGCACCCACAATATATGTTTTGGTTGAGAAATAAGACAATAAATTACTTGTTACGCAATCATAACTAAATCCCTGGATACATGCCATTGTAAATTGACATTTACCTACAGGTTTGCACAAAATAACTTCCTAATTCGTTTTTGAGACTATGAGACTCGAGCCTTCTTTCTCAAGTCAAGCACTCTACCACTGAGCCACTGTGCCAATCAACTTTAATGCTAAAAATATGGCATTCAGTTTTCCTGACCAGCCCCTCAATTTACATGCCTCTATCTTTTAGAAAATATGGCCGTCCTATCAAGTGTGTCTAATGAGTTATAGAAAAATTCCTTCCAGAATGAGACTTCAGGGACGGTGAAGGCGTCTAACATTGCAAACTTAAGCCTTTTAACCTCCATTGGATATGATAAGAAAGAAACAAAATCGAAAAGTTGTGCACAGCCAAATAAAGTAATCATTATATATTATTTACATAGAGTTCAAAATGAAAAATATACTGATCTCTAGGATCTTTGATTTGAAGTGCACAACCCCCCTGTTTTAAGATAACGAAAATAGTCCCCTAACATTGCGCACCTTCTGCAAATATTTTAATAACTTCTCTTTAATGAATTGCTTTTACAAAATATACCAGGGAAAGTAACACAAGTTTGTTCTCAACAATTTACATCAACAAAAACTTTATTCAAAATAAATAATTTGAAGTCTGGGTCATTTGAAATGTAATTCTGAAAATTTTTAACAACTTTTGCAATTTTTTGCCGAAACCCTCCCTTGCTCAGCAGTGAAAGCTTAAAGTGAAAACCTTTTGCTGTTTTTCTCTTTCCAAAAGCAGCCTGATACTTAATATCAAAAAAGATTTTATCTGATTAAATTTGGCATAGTCACTTGGGCTAGTGCGCAATGTTAGGGGCCACGCAATGTTAGGGGACATGACTGGACTTATTGTTTATGATGTTTGCAACAAAGTTTAACATTGGCCATAACCTTTAAATGACTGAAACTTGAACTAGAGCTTTAATGTTTCATATGTGTATACTTTACCCTAAATGCTTTTAAAATATACCAAAATATATTATTCTGGCCTAGGGCCTACTTATGAAAAATAAACAAATAATCTTGCATGCAACAACGTTTTTAAATTGGCTTTAACTTTTGAAATACTGGGCCTACTTTTGAAAATAAATGAATAATAGTTCATTATTAATTAACTACAGTAAAAACTGTCTTAAGCGGCCACTCCAAAATAGACAAAACAAAGATCTTAATGTCATGTAGTAGCTTAATGAAGGTCGAAAGTAGTGCAGAATGCTCCCCTTAGAGCATTCTGCAATACTTTTGACCTGCATTAAGCCATAATCGGTCCTGAAAACCATTTTTGTCTTCTTTTTGAGTGGCCGCTTAAGACAGGTTTTACTGTATGCTGTATTGATCGAGGGTCAGTCAATATTGACTTGAGGTTAACAGTATTGGTTATAGGTCAGCTATATTAAGCTGAGGTCAAACAGACACATTTGCCTGTAAAAGTGCTATAATATTAAGTAAAATGTAGTTAATTGATAAAAATGTCATTTATCATGTGATTCGTATTGGCCCAGTTACAGGTCTGATGTCAGATGTATTGGAGGGCTAATACAGCTGACCTTGGACTTTGAGGGGCAATATAGCTGACTTCGGGCCTCCAGTACAGCTGACCTTGGACCTCCAATACAGCTGACCTAGGACCTCCAATACAGCTGACCTAGGAACTCAAATACAGCTGACTTTGGACCCCCAATACCGCTAACCTCGGACCTCCAATACAGCTGACCTTAGACCTCCAATACAGCTGACCTTGAACCTCCAATACAGACCTCCAATACAGCTGACCTCGGACCTCCAATACAGCTGACCTCGGACCTCCAATACAGCTGACCTCGGACCTGCAATACAGCTGACCTTGGACCTCCAATACAGCTGACCTTGGACCTCCAATACAGCTGACCTCAGACTTCCAATGCAGCTGACCTCGGACCTCCAATATAGCTGACCTCGAACCTCCAATACAGTTGACCTCGGAACTCCAATACAGCTCACCTTGGACCCCCAATAAACTGCCCTTGGACCTCCAATACAGCTGACCTTGAACCTCCAATACAGCTGACCTTGGACCTCCAATACAGCCGACCTTGGACCTCCAATACAGCTGACCTTGGACCTCCAATTCAGCTGACCTTGGACCTCCAATACAGCTGACCTTGGACCTCCAATTCAGCTGACCTTGGACCTCGAGGGGCAATAAAGCTGACCGCGGACCTCCAATACAGCCGACCTTGGACCTCCAATACAGCTGACCTTGGACCTCCAATACAGCTGACCTTGGACCTCCAATACAGCTGACCTTGGACCTCGAGGGGCAATAAAGCTGACCTGGGACCTCCAATACAGCCAAACTTGGACCTCCAATACAGCTGACCTTAGACTTCCAGTACAGCTGACCTTGGACCTCCAATACAGCTGACCTTGGACCTCCAATACAGCTGGCCTTGGACCTCCAATACAGTTGACCTCGGACCTCCAATACAGCTGACCTCAGACCTGTACCTGGGCCAATACAAAATCACTTGATTTATAACATAATAATAATATATATATTGTGAAGTGCATACTGTAAAACACTTGATATTTGCAGCATTAAAATTTGGCGATTTTTAAACACTGGCATATTGATGTAGTTTGATTTTGGCGGTTTCTCATAGCGGCTACTTTTAAAGGAAAGAATATGCCCCCTATGGGGAGCATATTCTTTCCTTTAATAGCAGCCCATTTTACAATGTGGTTTCCTCTATGTTGAAACATACTTTACTGCCCAAAACTTGTTTTGCTTATTGTGTAACTGAATTCAAAACTTATTTCGTGGTTTCATATTTTGGCAATTTTTTTTTTTTAACACCAAAAGCGCCAAATAAAAATACCTGCCAAATAAAAGTGATTTTCAGTATGCACTGTGACATTAGTATTTCTCAAAACCACACCTTATTATATCTTCAGATGACTGGTAGAAAAGGTAGGGTAGTGTGCACAGACGATGGGATCAGTTATGAATCTCGCAGCGAGGCAGATGTGCCTCTGGAAATACTCAACCTCACAGAGAAACAAAGATTTATGGACGGTGAAAAGGTAGGCCACCTAGAATTTATAGTAGACGACATTTTCAAATTTTGTCACTTTTTTAAATACAAACACGGTTTGATATTTCATATGAAATTTCAAATCTTATTTACCTAAACATCAAGTAAGATATCAGAAAATCTGTGGTCTGTTGCAGTCATGTTTAGGAGCATTGTGTGTAAATTGTCAATATTTTCTTATACATCAATTTTAAAATTTGTTTTGAGTACCCACAACATACAATTTGGTTGAGAAATAAGAAAAATAATTTTTAATTATGCACACTTATCTAGGGCCCTGCTCTAATTTCAGAATATAGCAATAATCTCGGAAGCAGCCAGCTCCGGTATCTCACTACAGGCGGACAGGAGAGCGGTGAACCAGAGACGGCGGGTTCACATCACACTTGAGTTACCCTGGAGTGCTGACAGAGCCATACAGCAGTTTGGTAAGCTGACTTCTACCCAGCTCATTAGATTTTGTAGAGACTTAGATGAAGGCTCGGGTTAAAATTCAGGTCTCGAGCTCCACTAGATAGCTGTCCATACATTAACAAATGACTGCAAGCTACATGGGTGAACGTTTTCAGGATTATTCCTGAAATCAGGATCTTGAGGCTGACTTTCCACAGAAAGTCAGCCTCAAAATCCTGAATTAGGAAGCTTACAATAGCTTATTTGTCTTGTATTCAAGTTATCTAAAGACAATTGACGATTTAAGCATGTAATGGCTAATATCTTGTAGGCATATTGCTAATATCTTGTAGGCATGTTGCAAGTTTTAAGATTTGAATTTCTAAAGTTCAGGATTTTCGAAATTTTGAACATTCACGCATGAAGCGTAGCTGTACCCATTAATTATTCCATCCAGTTTGACACACTAGTTTGAATATGGGCTAGCAAATACATGGTGAAAGTTTTCAGGATTTTGAGTCAGCCTCAAAAAGCTGAATTAGGCAGATTATGATATCTTCTCTTGTAGTTTTTAGATTTTCTAAACACAATTAATAATTTAAATTTGAAATCATTAATTTTTGAACTTTCACCCATGCATATAAGAAGATTTCGGTACTATGGCATATACATAAAAGCTTCCTTTACCTTGTGACATAGAGGATCTTACATGAGTGCTCATGTTTTATTGAATTTATTAAACAAGTTAGGGAAAATTGATGAAATGTGAGGCTTGCCAAGCATTTTATCTTTTTTTCTCAACGAGTTTTATAAATTCAATAATACACAAGCATAAATGTTTAGATTCTATTTATCATATGACGTTAAACATACTTTGAAATCACATTTTTGCATGAAAATGCTTGGATTTTGTCATATATATATACAGGACATTTTTATGGGCGTCATTACGTAATGTTACTTAAATCTGTAAACCTCTAGTGGTTTATCAATTTTATTACATGGCGTTATATCACTCCCATATGATAAATGCCAGTGTCATCTGCTGATAACATTACAAACAGATCAGGCCTGACAAAATGTCATGAAAGAATTTTTTGGCAAAGGCATAATGGCTTGCAATATGTTTGTATGCTACCATAGGTCCAGATAAGGACAGTTTTTGAGCGTTAAATTGTAATTATTTTCTTACCAATCAATTTAAATATGTGTTTTGGGTGCTCAAAAGAACCGTCTCATTGAGACGGTTCTTTTGAGTACCCACAACATATGTTTTGGTTGAGAAACAAGAAAAATAAAGTTCCATATCACACTCTTATCTGGAGGCCTGAAATTTAATTTATTGCTACTGTTGTGCCAACTAAGAGTGACAGTGACTTAATACTTTGTTTAAGATTGCTAAGTATCACACAAATGTGTTCACTTCACTTGAACTAAACGCAAATTGATAGATCACTAGTGTATTAATCCTATCCTAAGGATAGGATTAATACACAAGTGAACTATCGATTATAAATCCCTGATTACTTTGTAAGCAAAACCTGAAGTCACTTTCACTCTTGGCTGGCAGGACAGTACTATCTTGGTTTATTTTTTCAGGACGGACGCACAGATCCAATCAGGTCTCTGCTCCAGAATACTTATTCTTGATATCAGAGTTGGCAGGGGAACAGAGGTTTGCTTCTACAGTCTCTAAACGACTTGAAAGTTTGGTGAGTCATCTTAACCCATAATGCGCCAATCGCAACAAAAGTTGTCTGCTTTTCTTGTCTTCTGAAAAGTTTAAGAAGCCACTATGACAAACAGTGTGGACCCAGATCAGACTGCTCCTATAGGAACAGTCTGTTCTGGGTCCAAGCTGTTTGCTTCTATACTTAATTAGTCAGTAATGCTAGGCAGTTATTTGCAGCAGACGACATTTTCAGATACATTTTTTTCTTGGCACTTTATTAAGGGTTAACTCCTATTCTGCTATAGATCCTGATCAGCTGGAAGAAGTCAGCTGATCAGGATCCAGACTGTTTTTCGTGCAGTCTGAGAATTCAATGTAATTAATGTTATCATGCTACAGAATTGACACAAAAACGGAAGTGAATTTGCCATAGTAATCATCTAGTTACTAGTGCAATTTGTGGAAACTAACCGATATGCAGGAAAATTTGATAACTTGTTCAAACCAGAAATAGTGAACAGCATAGCTCAAAGTATCATCATCATAGGGAGCACAGTGGCTCAGTGGTAGAGTGCTTGACTGGAGGCTGAGGGTTCGTGCCTCACCGGCGTCACTGTGCCCTTGCGCAAGACACATTAATCCTAGCTTAGTACTGGTTCAACCCAGGAAGACTCATCCCTACATAACTGAAAGATTGTTGATGGGACATAAAGGATCAAATCAAACAAAAAACAAACAAACCATCATCATCCTCATCATAATGTTTTTATTAACATATCCCTAATGGGATATTTTGCAATTTTTGGTAGGGGCCCTAGGGCCTTTCAGATTTTGAAAATTCGTGTGGGAAACACCTAATTTGGGAAATTTGTTATAGTGCACAATTATGTCATTCTTGGTCAATAAAAAACAAATTAGCTGTTACACATACTATTGCCTCTGTTCATGCACTTGTTAGCCTATATTGCCAACACTATGTGCCCAGATCAGACTGCTCCTTTAGGAGAAGTCTGCTTAGGGTTCATTGTGTTTGTTTCCAAAATAAAACTTTCTGAAGTGCATTTGAATATATGCAGCTGATGCTTAAGCAGACAATAATATCTGGACAAAACATAAGGCCCCCAAGGTTATAAAACTTTTTTCATGCTCAACTCAACTTAGCACGAAAATTCAGCTGCTCAAAAACTCTAAAATACCAACAAATAAAGAAGTTTCTGGTTTTAAGTCTCTCAGATGTTATATTTATCATGCTGATAAATGTTCAAATGCCAACAATTGTTGGCATTTTAGCATTGATGAGCAGGATAAATTTCGTGCTCAGCTGAGTTGAGTATGACAAAAGTTTTATAACCACAGGGCCTGATATCAGGATAAGGGTTAAAGGGGACGGCAACCCTGATGATTACTATGTTTTATATGAAAGATCTTAATAAACCATGAATTTTGATACCAGTTTCATCTAAGTCTGTTGCAAAACTAAGAAGTTGTAGGCGTTTGAATATTTGCAAATGGGCTATAATGGGAGTGGCCATATTGTAGGCTGAGTGACATCACACAGCCTAATTAAAAATGCAGTCAAAATAAAAGACAAACCAATGGATTACTTGCAATTATCTTTAATAAAACATTTTTCTTATGTATAAAGTTGCATATCTGCTGAAACACAGATGCTGTGATAGTATTGATAGCTAAAAAGTAAGCAGCTGAAAAAATTCTGAAAACTAAATATTCAAAATGGCGGCTAAATGTTGGCCTTATTGAACTCTTTAAATGCCCATAACTTCCCCATTTTTCAACCGATTTTGATGATACTTGTATCAAAATTCATGGTTCATAGAGCTCTTTCTGATACAACATACTCATCATTAGGGTTGCTTTCCCCTTTTATACTCTGATTTGTAATTTTACTTACAGGGTGCCTTAACTCATGGTGACAGGCGAGCAACAGAATCGAGAGACCTAAGTAGATTCAACTTCGATAACAAGGTATTGGTAGCCTTTGAAAAGTGTATATTGTTTTTGTTTGTTAACTATTTCTGGTCATCCAGTTATCACACCAAATAGGTTGCAGTTGAAAACCTTAACACTATTGACAAACGTAGATCAAAAATTAGGGAGCGCAGTGGCTCAGTGGTAGAGTGCTTGACTCGAGACCGAAGGGCCGCGGGTTCGAGCCTCACCGGCGTCACTGCGTTGTGGTCCTTGAGCAAGACACATTTATCCTAGCTTAGTACTGGTTCAACCCAGGAAGACCCGTCCCGCATAACTGAAAGATTGTTGAGTGGACGTAAAGAATCAAATCAAACAAACAAACAAAGATCAAAAATTGCTATAAACAGAGTTTTTGATTGCCATTTGTCGCCTAACTGGCGACAAATGGCAATCAAAAACACTGTTTCTAGTGCTTTTTGATCTGCCTTCATCGATTGTTAAGAGCATTTTCGATTGCCGCCTATCCGGAGTGGCTATGGCTTGTTGAAAAAGACAAGAACTTTACCGATGCTCACAGTTCAAAAATTACCATGTAATGACATAGTGCCCAATACAGTAAAACCTGTGTAAAACGGCCACTCTCAATATGACAGAAAATTGGCTTTCAAGACCAATTCTCGCTTAATGCAGGTCAAAAGTATTACAGAATGCCCCTTGGAGCATTCTATTATACTTTCGACCTTCATTAAGCTACCATTTGTCATTAAGATCTTTGTTTTGTCTATTTTTGAGTGGCCATTTTACACAGGTTTTATAGGGAGCTCAGTGGTAGAGTGCTTGATTTGAGACTTAGGGGCCACGGGTTTGAGCCTCACCGGTGTCATTGCGTTGTGTCCTTGAGCAAGAACATTAATCCTAGCTTAGTACTTGTTCAACCCAGGAAGACCTGTCCCTTTATAGCTTTGTTGATGGGAAGTAAAGAATCAAATCAAACAAACAAAACACAGGTTTTATTGTACTGTAGATACCAGACATACAGTGATACCCTGAAGATTTTGTTTTTTCTCCAACTATTCCACATTGGAATAGTCTTTCTCCTTCTGCTGTCAATACCCAGACCACAGAGGAGTGTAGGACACAGGAGTTTAGGGCACTCCTCATTTAGTCAAAAACATGGCCAAAATATTTTTTTAAGACGTCTGTTCACAAAAATGGGACACATGTTGAAGAAGATGTACCTCATTTCTTGTTTTATATTTACTCAAATTAGAAAAAATGATACAAAGTTGCATATCTTAGATTTACATGGGTGAAAGTTTTCAGGATTATTCCTGAATTCAGGATTTAGAGGCTGACATTCCGCAGAAAGTCAGCCTCAAAATGCTGAATTAGGCAGATTTTGATAGCTTCTCTGATTTATTTTCAGTTCATCTTTGGGAAATTGACCAATTAAACTTGAAATTGTTAACACTTTGCAGGCATACAGCAAGTTTTAAGATTTGAATTTTGAAAGTTCAGGATTGTTAAAATTATGAACTTTCACCCATGGATTTAGTTACAAATATGGGGAGGTGTGTATTCAGTCAAAATATGGTCAATTTAGCTGTCCTTAAATATGAAAGCATAAGCCTAATGAAACCCTTGAAAAAAAACTTATTTTTTGCACAGAAATTTCAGAATGAGCCATGTGAGGTGCCATTCTCTGTCAATACTGCCCTTTTACAGGTTTTTTTATAAAAAAGTTTATGTTATAAAAACACATTGATTACATGGGATATTGTTATGACATTACATAGAGACTGAAACTTAAATAATGTGTGGCCTAACATTTTGATGGTTTGACATAGTGTCAGAATTACACATGGTTGGCACAGGCTTGAAAAGTACTTGAATTTAGAGGGCTTTCTTGAAAAGTCCTTGAAAATTAAATCTGCCTTGAAAAGTACTGTAAAATAGCTCAAAAGCCTTGAAAAGTCCTTGAATTCTACTATTTTCTGTAGAACTTAGAACTGTTGATAGAGATTTAAATCAGTATAAAATTGTTGTGCCTTTATTTGGTGCAGCATATATTTGGTGCAGCATATGCTGCACCAAATATAGGCACAATAATTTTATACTAATTTTCCAGTTCTAATGTCTCCATTTTCTCAGTCTAGCATTTCTGAAGTAGAATTTGAACACTTAGATCAGTATTTTTCATTAACTTTAAATCCTTGAAAACTGTTGAAGAGGCTGGAAAAGTCCTTGAAAAGTCCTTGAATTTTACTCGTACTTGCCTGTTTGAACCATGTTACAGCAATATCACATTAAACAGTACTTGCCTAGCTTGTCAACAGCATGTTACTGACTGTTTTGGCTCTACTTTTGCAGTTTGGTCGATTAGCCTTGGAGTCGGTAATGAAGTCAGTCTGTGGCTATGACAGTCCATTTGTGCCACCACCACAGTACGAAAAGGGAGATTTCTTTTCTGGTGAGTACCAGGCCCTGAGGTTATAAAACTTTTTTCATGCTTAACTCAGCTGAGCACGAAATTTATCCTGCTCATAAATGTTAAAATGCCAACAATTGTTGGCATTTTAACATTCATTAGCATGATAAATACAACATCTGAGAGACTTAAAGCAAGAGTCTTCTTTATTTGTCGGTATTTTAGTTTTTATGAGCGGTTGAAATTTCATGCTTAGTTGAGTTGAGCATGAAAAAAGTTTAAAACCTCGGGGCCAGGTTTCACGGTTATAGCTTTCTTCATGCTCAAATGACCATGAAATATATCCTACTCATAAATGTCAAAATCCCAACAACTGTTGACCGGGCCGTGTAGCGTAGTCGGTAACATGTCTGGATGCAGATACGTGTCTGACTGCAGATCCAGGGGTTGGGAGTTCGACCCCGGCCTGGTCTCATACTTTCGTGGAGATTGATCATGAAATAATTTCTACGGTCATTCTCCTCCCTTCCACTGATTCAAGAAGGTTGTTGTCAGTTACAAGCGAAGTATGTTCTTGAAGTACTGGTTAACTGCTTAGTCAAGCTTGTCCAGGAAAAGTGTGGTTAGGTGAACTGACTGTCCCGAGATGACCATAGCTGTTGACTGGGATGTAAAGAACCAAACCAAAACAAAACAAACCAACAACTGATGGCATTTCAACATTTAGTAGCGGGATAAATGGGGCATCTCAGAGTTTTAACCCTTAAAGCGCCAATCACAACTGCACCAGACGACAAAGTTTGAGACATCTTACCCAATTTTCGACAAAAATAAGGTATGATATTACATGAGAATCGTCTGCTAGCAGACGATTCTCATGAAATATCATGCCTTATTTGTTATTTTTGAAAAAGCCGCAAAATTTTTAATTGTTGTTTGCTACAATTTATAGGTGGCGCTTTAAGGGTTGAAGCAAGGACTATATTTATTGTCCGACATTTAAGTTTTGATGAGCTGTTGAAATTTCATCCACAGTAGAGATGCACGAAAAAGTGCCCTGCTATATCAATGTGATGGCTTTGGCAGATAATCATGTTCTTAGGGGTACCCTGTTTGACTTTGAAATAAAGAAACATTGTTTGGTTTTAAGTGAGGGATTGAAAAGTAATTGAATATGGAAAGTCTTCTAAAATAAATCTGCCTTAAACATTCTGGAAAATCACCCTAAAGCTTAAAACATGTTATGGTTTTCATTGTCTTGAAAAGTACATGAAAATGTTAGGGTTTTCATTGTTTTGAAAAGTACATGAATATGGAGATATTTCTTGAAAAGTCCTTGAAAATTAAAAATGTCTTGAAAAGTACTAGAGATTCACATTAAGGCATGAAAAGTACTTGAGTTTTACTATTTGTTCAGTATTTTTGAGTGTAAGTTAGATGTCTAAATAAGTAAGTTACAGGGTTTGCACAGGCTTGAAAAGTACTTGAATTTAGAGGGGGTTTCTTGAAAAGTCCTTGAAAATTATTTATGCCTTGAAAAGTAACTGGAAAATCACGCTAAGGCTTTGAAAAGTCCTAGAATTCTTCTATTTTTTGTAGGAATTAACACTGTTGATAGAGATCTAAATCAGAATGAAACTGTTGTGACTTTATTTGGTGCAGCAAATGCTGCACCAAATAAAGGCACAATAATTTTATACTAATTTTCTAGGGAGCGCAGTGGCTCAGTGGTAGAGTGCTTGACTCGAGACAGAGAGGCCGCGGATTCGAGCCTCATTGCGTTAATCCTAGCTTAGTACTGGTTCAATCCAGGAAGACCCATCCCTAAATAACTGAAAGATTGTTGATGGGACGTAAAGAATCAAATCAAACAAACAAATACTTATTTTCTAGTACTAATTTCTCCATTATCTCAGTCTAGCATTTCTGAAGTAGAATTTTAGCACTTAAATCAGGATTTTTCATAAACTTTAGTCCTTGAAAACTGTAGGATAGTCTTTAGAAGTCCTTAAAAAGTCCTTGAATTTTACTCAAACATGCCTGTATGAACCCTGAGTTAAGTAAAGTACTGTTCTGTGTTACAGATTGTAAGAGATCTCTGGTGGGTGTTGGTATGGTTCTACAAGAGGACCCCTCTTCTGTGCCTATCCTTGATAAAGGTGTGTGTAATACATCGCTGAAAGTTTGCAGCATTATTCCTGAATTCAGGATATTACTGGATAAGGCAGATTGTAATCGTCTCTGATTTATTTCAGTTTATCTAAAGACAATTGATAAAGTTTGTAGGGATACTGCGCTTTTTAAGGTTAAATTTTTTGTCCTTTGCCTTTTCGAAGACACTTACTGAGAGAGGCTGTCATGAATGAAATCTCAACGAGGTTGATCCTTGTGATAGGGATGTGTGGAGATCCAGTGTAACATCTGCCATGGTGCAGCTAGCCAGCTATCTGGATGGGAGCCCACTGATGTGGATGATGTTCCTTTCCTGCATCTACACGTTAATCTAAATGCCAATGATGATGATGCTGTACCTTCCCTGGTCAAATATGTGGTTAGTGCCAAAATCTCTTGGGGAGCACTCTAGCTCATTTAATAGTTACAGACTTGTGAACAAGAGGTCTCCAGTTCAAATCTCATTTTGGGCGACATGTTGCGTCCTTAAGCAAGACACTTTATCCCCAGTGTTTCTTACTGGTTCAATGAAAATGCCCCCAGCATGACCGAAAAATTGTTGACTGCGATGTAAAGCATGGAACTCAAGCAGTGGCTCAATGGTTGAATGCTTGACTCAAGACCGAGGGGCTGCGGGTTTGAGCCTCACGGGTCTCACTGTGTTGTGTCCTTGAGCAAGACATATTGATCCTAGCTTAGTACTGGTTCAACCCAGGAAGACCCGTCCCTCCATAACTCTAATATTGTTGATGGGACGTAAAGAATCAAATCAAACAAAAATCAAATCAAACAAAAAACAAATTCTTATTATCTGGCTCATAATATCAGACTCCACTCCTGATAAGATAAGAATGCGTAATCAAAAACAATTATTTTTTATTCCTCAATGAAAACATATGTTGTGGGTACTCAAAAGAACCGTATCATCGAGGTTAATTCTTTTGATCACCCAAAACATATATTTAAACTGATCAATAAGAAAATAATCACAGTTTTACGTACAAAAAAGTTTGCTAATCCTGGGCTTTTATTATCTTTTTCACAGATTACAATAGTATAAGCAAGTTCTTAAATAGAATGCTGGGAATGGAAGTGATCTGCCAGAACACTTTATTCAAATATTTCTCTGACACACTAGCAGCTATCATTCTGGAGGCTAAGAGATCTGGAAGATGGGACATGGGTATTTTAGGTAGGTACAGTCTTGGAAAATATATATAGTAAAACTGTGTAACACGGCCACTCTCAAAAAGATGGATAATTGGTTTCCATGACCGATTATAGCTTAATGCAGGTCAAAAGGATTGCAGAATGCTCCAAGGGGAGCATTCTGCAATACTTTGACCTTCATTAAGCTACCATATGTCTAATTTTGAGTGGCCGTTTTACACAGGTTTTACATTAAATTCAAATGATACTGCCTCTGGAAATATCCTATAGCAACTGTACATTTGGCACCCCCCCTCCTCCACCCCAAAGAATGGACACTCTCACTTCGTCATTTATCACCCAATTTCATCCAAATTTCATATATGGATTATTTATTTTTATCAAATCTCGACCAAGTATGAAGTTGGGTTTTGTCCGATGACCGATATCCAAGATGGCCACCAAAATGTCTTGCACCTGTCACTGTAGGGCTTGATGCGGGGCCCTATATTGGAGTCCGACAATTCTATTTTTCACTATCAACCCTTTGTATACTAGAAACCACGAAAGGGGTACTAGTTTTCTAGGCAAGCCTTGTGATGCCAAACGGTGATCCCCGGGACGGATTTTTCTATCCCACCCTCACACATGGATCCTTATATTGTCCTCTCTCTCAAGTGGGTTGTGCACGAAAAAAGTTTTATAACCCGGGGTGGGGCAGGATCTGCAGTTTTTGTTGCAGCCCTGAATGATTCATCCAAAGTAATAAATGGAATAAGGCCAAATAAAAAGATAAGTGTGTTTCGGGTAAGAAAATTTTAGGTATGGTAGGCTTAATTTTTTTTATTATTTTTTTTCTGGAAATCTTTCATAAAATTATATATATTTTTTTCCAGAAAACTTCATTTTTTTTTTGTTTTCAACAGTAAAATTAGATAGGGTCTGGTTGGCCTTAGCAACTGAGTTGGCTGGAAAATAGATTTCAATTGGACTTACTCAGTAGGCCAGTAGTTTAAATCATATCATCTCTTTGTTACAGATCTGGGCTCTGGGGGAGAGAGTGTGAAGAAGTTGGAGACAAAGATCTTTGTAGGCAATACAGCAACCAACACTGCCAAGACTGAACTCATAAAGGTACGATCAGCTGTATTTTTCTCTCGATAGCTTCATAGGGTTTATAAATCCCAGGTATAAACAGGAACATTGCACTTTGAAAGCTGTTTTGATGCTATTTTTAGTAGCTTTTTGAGAAAATATAAGTGAAAGTTTCCTGAGAGGAAATAAATTCTTTCAGACTCTATTAAGTACCAAAATCATGGTGGAGGATCACATCATGAGAACAAAAACAATAGTGGATATTTGTCAGAAACTCATCAATTTGTGTAAAACTTTCTTTGATATTTTCTTTAGATTAACATGGGGGTTGAAGCAGATATCCTGGAGAAATTACAGAAACGTGCCCAGTTGCCCATTTTATGAGACTTTCAGACAAAGATCTGGTTTAAAAGTTACCAATGAGCAAACACATTTTTTCCAGGAATTGGTTTACACAACAAAGATTTGTTTGTTTGATTTGATTCTTTACGTCCCAGCCAACAATCTTTCAGTTACACTGGGACGGGTCTTCCTTGGTTGAACCAGGTCTAAGCAAGGATAAATGTGTCTTGATCAAGGACACAAAGTAGTGACACTGGTGAGGCTCGAACCGGCGGCCCCATGGTCTTGAGTCAAGCACTCTACATTTGTGTGTTTGCAAAAATCTTCCGAAACCAATGATCAGAATTCAAAATAATTTGGTAGAAATGATCTGCTGTCTGAACCTTCGTGGCTCTCCTATGTTATAAGTACCTGAGTCTCATAAGCTGACCATTTTATAGGAGAGCAGTGGCTCAGTGGTAGAGTCCTTGACTGGAGACTGAGGGGGTTAGAGCCTCACCGGCGTCACTACGTTGTGTCCTTGAGCAAGACACATTTATCCTAGCTTAGTACTGGTTCAACCGAGGAAGACCCGTCCCTACATAACTGAAAGAATGTTGATGGGGCGTAAAGAATCAAATCAAGCAAAAAGCAAAACAGACCATTTTATGGTTATGAACTTGAATATTTTTTTAGCAAAAGTACTTTAAAGGCAAAGACAATCTAGAACCAGATAAAACTGCACATCTGAGCTGGATCTACAATGGTTTTACCATTCATGTGACCAACAGACGAGTCACATGAAATATCAAGCCTTGTTTCACTAAATATCAAGAAAGATGTCATAAAAATCTATCTTCTGTAGTTGTGATTGGCGCATCTCATGGGTTAAAGTTTTCAGGATTATTCCTGAATTCAGGATTTTGAGGCTGACTTTCCACAGAATGTCAGCCTCAAAATCCTAAATTAGGCAGATTCTTATTATGGCTTCTTTGATTTAATTTCAGTTTATCTAAAGACAGTTGACCCCTTAAACTTGAAATTGTTGATATTTATAGGCATACTGCAGGTTTTAAGATTTGATTATCAAAAGTTCAGGATTTTGGAAATTTTGAACTTTCACCCATGGCATCTCTAACTTGATATTGAAGGGTCGCTGGTTCAAGACTCACTTGTGGCCTTGAGCAAGACATTTTATCCTCTGATAATTACTGGTTCAACCCAGGAAGACAGGAAAGCTTGGCATTTGCGAATTTATTTGTAATCTTGTTTATTGTTCATTGTTGTTTTTCAACAGGTATCGGTAGAGAGAGGTATGTCCTTTACTGGAGCCTATGATATCTGGAAGAAATATACCGGTGTAGAAGACGGCTTCTATATGTCTTTAATGGTAAGTGAATTATTGCTCGGTAGAGAGAGGTATGTCCTTTACTGGAGCCTATGATATCTGGAAGAAATATACCAGTGTAGAAGACCGCTTCTATCTCTCTTTAATGGTAAGTGAATTATTGCTTGATAGAAACTCAATGTCACAACAAAAATAGCAGGTTTGGTTTAAATATATTTTATTCAAATTGATTTGTACATTGTAAATTTAGGGAGCGCAATGGCTCAGTGGCAGAGTGCTTGACTCGAGACCAAGGGGCCACAGGTTGGAGCCTTACTGGCGTCACTGTGTTGTGGTCCTTGAGCAAGACACATTTATCCTAGCTTAGTACTGGTAATCCAGGAAGACCCGTCCCTGTTTAACTGAAAGATTGTTGATGGGATGTAAAGAAGAATTCAAACAAACAAACATTGTAAATACAGCTTGAAACAGTACAATAAGGATTAGAAGAATGGAAGCATGTAGCTTATATAGTTCTTCTCCAAATAGCAGATTTGAATTCCTGCTGAGCCTATGGCATGCCCCAAAATAAATGTGCGTAATTGAAATTAATTTTCTTATTTCTCAGCCAAAACATGTGTTATGGGCACTCAAAAGAACCCTCTCAATGAGAGGGTTCTTTTGAGCATCCAAAACTTATGTTAAAACTGATGGATAAGAAAAAAATCATCATTTTAGGTGCTTGACTCGAGACCGAGGGGCCGTGGGTTCGAGCCTCACCGGAGTCACCGAGTTGTGGTCCTTGAGCAAGACACATTTATCCTAGCTTAGTACTGGTCCAACCCAAGAAGACCCGTCCCTGTTTAACTGAAAGATTGTTGATGGGACGTAAAGAATCAAATCAAACAAACAAAAAAATATTGCTAGATAGAAACTTAATGTCACAACAAAAATAGCATATTTGGTTTAAACATATTTTATTCAAATTGATTTGTACATTGTGAATACAGCTTGAAACAATACAATAAGGATTAGAAGAATGGAAGCATGTAGCTTAAATAGTTCTTCTCCAAATAGCGGATTTGAATTCCTGCTGAGCCTATTTCATGCCCAAAAATAAATGTGCATAATCAAAAACGATTTTTTTTTTATTTCTCAGCCAAAACATAATTGAGCCGCAACATGAGATTTCCAACAATGTGGCCTGTCTTCAGGGTCTTGGATCAGGTTAAACTCGCACTGTATCTCCTATTATCTCTCTGCAGGATCGTGCAATCCGTAGGTTTGCCATTGTGGCAGCCTATCAGGGAAGTCATAACAAAAAGAAAGAGAAACTGTACACAGTCTATCGACCAAACACTGGCCTTTAAACTGACACTGTATCTCCTATTTTCTCTCTGCAGGATCGTGCAATCCGTAGGTTTGCCATTGTGGCAGCCTATCAGGGAAGTCATAACAAAAAGAAAGAGAAACTGTACACAGTCTATCGACCAAACACTGGCCTTTAAACTGACACTGTATCTCCTATTTTCTCTCTGCAGGATCGTGCAATCCGTAGGTTTGCCATTGTGGCAGCCTATCAGGGAAGTCATAACAAAAAGAAAGAGAAACTGTACACAGTCTATCGACCAAACACTGGCCTTTAAACTGACACTGTATCTCCTATTTTCTCTCTGCAGGATCGTGCAATCCGTAGGTTTGCCATTGTGGCAGCCTATCAGGGAAGTCATAACAAAAAGAAAGAGAAACTGTACACAGTCTATCGACCTAACACTGGCCTTCAACCACGGCAAGAAACACTTGCGGAAATCAAGAAGAAATACAAGAAGGTAGTATTGTAGTGGTGTAGTGGATAAACTACTCACTTTGTAAACCAGGGGTTGTAGGTTCAATCCCCAGCTTCATTCTGTCAGATGAGACTTTAAGCTGTGACAAAGTCTTTATATGATCATAACTATTGGTGGGAGCGCAGTGGATCTGTGGTAGAGTGCTTGACTCGAGACCAAGGGGTTGCGGGTTTGAGTCTCACCGGCGTCACTGTGTTGTGTCCTTGCCTTGTACTGGTTCAACCCAGGAAGACCTGTCCGGACATAACCGTAAAAGTGTTGACTGGGACGTAAAGAATCAAATCAAACAAACAAAATAACTATTGGTGGGACCTTAAACACGAACATACATGTTCAAGAGTTTTCTTTCTTGATTAACTCTTAGATTGCAGCACAAGACTGGTGTGATGCCCACTCTGATCTTAGTCTTTGCTTTGTTCACATCTCACTTTGTTGCACTGACTGTTACGTAATATGGGCCATCATTAAAGATATCCAGGCCCACAGGTTATAAAACTTTTTATGCTCAACTCAACTGAGCATGACATTTTCCTGCTCATAAATGTTAATTTTAAAGCTGCATACTCTGTAACTATGAACATTTTTCGAAAAAAAAATATTTTCTTTTTAAATCATTTGTAAAAGTAGAATAAAGTTATGTTGTCACAATAAATCTAATTTCTACAGCTGAAAACTGCATGGAAAAGTGAATTATCTTATAAAAACAGGTGTATTTTCTCTTGTTTGTAATTATTTGCATCCCTCCAATAATTCTAGACAGCTAATTTTTAACATAAATGCTGTTGTTTTGGCACTAATAATTTGTTAATAATTACGAAAAAGGTAAAATGTATACCTGAATTTTAGTATTTTTACTTTGTTCTTGAAAAATAGAAACATTATTTTCAAAATGAAAATATCAAAAGTTACAGATTATGCAGCTTTAACATTTATTAGCAGAATAAATACAAAATATGAGAGTTTTAAAGCAAGAAAAATCTTTACTTTTCAGCATTTTAGTTTTAATGAGCAGTTGCAATTTCATGCTCAGTTGAGTTGAGCATGAAAAAGGTTTTATAACCTTCAGGGCCTGTCAGCGGGGTCTGAAATCAGGTAAGACTCAATCCAGCCTTTTTAGCTACAATGACTTAACTACAATGGAATGTCAATATACTGGGGTATTCCATGGTCAGCGACTAAGGGATCCGATTGATATACCGGGAAATAAGAAGACACATCACCCACAGATCTCTGATGCAGTACTGGGCTGCTCAATTTGTTCATGATAGCATTATGAAATACATTGCCATATATCTAGTTCCATGTAAAAATGACAATTCTAATGAAAACACGAGCTGATATGAGCTATTTAGTATGAAGAAAATCATTGAGATTTTCCCTTATTCCTTACTCGTTACTAAATAAAGGAAGAATGGACTGGTGCATTCTAATATGACTGCAAATTTTGATGGATGGATAGTGATGGGGAAAAAATCTAATAGACCGTGTTATAACGATGCTTCATTGTAAAATATTGAAATTTTGCACGTAGAAAGTTTAGATGTGCAGTCTGGTTTGCACCTTTGTTGTTTGCATGCAGTGAAATCAGAGTTTTCTGACATGAGGCCCATATGCAGGCCTTTAGTTAACAGTGCTTACCAGAAAAATAATTTTCTTATTTCTCAACCAAAACATATGTTGTAGGTACTCAAAAGAATCGTCTCAATGAGATGATTCTTTTGAGCACCCAAAACATATGCTAAAAATTATGGGTAAGAAAATATTTACACTTTTACGCTGAAATCTTTTGTTTATCTAAACCTATGCATATGTTTACTTCCAGGTTTTACCAGAGGAAGCTCAGCGTTATTGGGAGGAGCAATACAATGACTCTGCAACAGTATGTAGCCACGCCTACTGGCGGGGCAGCTGTAAAAAGATCTCATTAGGACTGCCCTGTGAGGTGGGGCTTAGAACAAGGACTTACTATGTTCTCAGTGGTTCTGTGCTCAGTGTGTGGAATAAGGTTGAGAGAGTTCTCGTAATGATGCCTGGCGGGAGCCAGACAAAGATGCAAGTCATAAGGCTACGCACAGATGATAATCAGAGGATTGTGGGTAAGCTGTCTTTTAGATTTGAAGAAAAGATCATCAGGCCTCCAGATTATGTACTGGGAAATTATTTTTCTTATTTTTCATCCAAGACATATGTCTCAATGAGACGGTTCTTTTGAGCACCCAAAACACATGTTTAAATTGATGGGTAAGGAAATAAATGCACTTTTAGGTGCACAAATTATCCTTATCTGGACCTATGAGGGATATGATAGAAATTTTAGTTATGAACCCAATGAACGGACTTTAACTTGTACATTGCTGATTACTGCAGGGGTATAAAATTCCACTCGCCCGCTCACATTTGCAAGTAGAATGTTATGCAGGGCGAGTAGAAGTTTTGACAATTTGTGTGGTACTTTTTCAATTTACAGCATCTGAGAAAAATTGGGACATTGAGGGCAAGTAACTTAATTGGAAATTTTACACACCCTGATTAGTGATTATCCTCAGCAATATGTTCAATATTTCATTCACTTTTTAACTGGAGCCTGAGCCAAAGGCTCAAGGTGAGCAATTGTGATAGTTCTTTGTCCATTCAGCATTGTCCGATGTGTGTAAACTTTTTTCTTTAAAGAACATCTCCTCCTTGACCACTAGTCCAAATTTAATATAATGTTAAAGAAATGTTCCCAATATTGCCCTCTATCAAAATTGCCTGAATGGTTCTGCTCTACCTAACTAAATGGCCACAGAGTTAAAAATAGAAAAAGTCTTCAAACCGCATCTACTTCTGAACTGCTGGTCCAAGCTCAAAATAATTTCTTACAAATGTCCCTTAGAGGGCCCTCCACCAAAATTGCCTGAACAATTCCGCCAACAGCGAGAGCTCAAATTAGAAAAAAACCTTTAAACCACATCTTCTTAACTGCTGTCCCAATTTCAATATAGTTTCACTCAAATGTTCTTCATAAGGCCCAATACCAAATTGCCCAAACGGTTCCACTCCGCCATACAAAATGGCCTCTAGAGCTAAAATAGAAAAAACTCTAAATAACATACACCGATTCAAAATGTTTGTGAAAAAAAAAGTTTTGAAAAAAGTCAGTAGATAACAACAAAAGCATAATTACCCAGCATGCAATGAGTTCAAGGAAACCACTTACTCCCAGTTAGAATTTTACACATACAGTATAACCTTGAAAATTTGAACTTCGATTTTTCAAAATACTTGCTAATTCAAAAATTCGAAATAAATTTGGGACACACTGGGCTCATAGAATAGGACATATTCATGATCTATTCTTATAACTGTCTATAATAACATATATTTTGGGTGCATGAAAGAAAAGTCTCAAGGAGATGTGTCTTTTACGCGCCCAAAACTTATGTTTGATGGAAAAAAAAAACAGATAAAGATCATTTTTGGGGGTTATATATTTTATGTCTACATCTCTATAATTCAAAATACTGATAATTCGATTCAAAACAAGGTAAGTAAGGGTGCAAAGATCAGGAATCGATACAATCAAGTACCACACCTGACCCAGCATACCAATGGGAAAGCAACAAACTTACAGTTAGACACCACAAACAAGAGCCAAGAGGTCAGCCCTTTCCCAGCAGGTGAAACTCTAGTCCCGAGGACTTCAAAATTACGAGATTGGACTGTAAGTTCCTAAAAGTTTTGAATATTTGATTGATTCAAACATGTGAACCCTCCCTGATCGTTAGGAAGACTCCCTGAAATGAGTCCTACAATTACTTCTGAAACATACCACTTTTTACCAAAAGCTGATCTGAATTCAGATTTATATGCATGGGTGAAAGTTTTCAGGATTAATCCTGAATTCAGGATTTTGAGACTGACTGTCCATATCCATAGAAAGTCAGTCTTAAATTTCTGAATTAGGCAGATTATAATAGCTTCTCTGATTAGTTTTCAGATTATCTAAACACAATTAATCATTTAAGCTTGAAGTTATTCATTATTGTAGGCATCCTGCAAGTTTTAAAATTTGAATTTCTGAAGTTCAGGATTTTGGAAATTTTGAACTTTCACCCATGTATACTATATGAGCCAGTGCATGAGATTTCCGACACTGTGATATGTGCGACCAGCAAAGCCTCAGATCAGCCTGCGCATATGCGCAGTCTGATCAGAGCCTTTGCTAGTAACTTGAGAATTCTATGATTGTTAAACTACTGACTGAACACCATTTGGAGTTTCTAAGCTTAAAAGGAGGCTGCAGAGGCTCGTCCGAGTCTACACTTGTCAAAATGCCAAATTGTTTGAAATCTCATGTCGCGGCTCATATGTTCTATAGAAAACCTCCCTGAAATGAGAAGAAAATCTCCCTCATGCTCATTTTCAACTTATCTCATGTATGTTGAGGGAAGGCAGTGGCTCAGTGGTAGAGTGCTTGACTCGAGACAGAGGGGCCACGGGTTCAAGCCTCACTGGCGTTACTGCCTTGTGTTCTTGAGCAAGAACATTAATCCTAGCTTAGTAATGGTTCAACCCAGGAAGACCCGTCCCTATATAGCTAAAAGATTGTTGATGGGACGTACAGAATCAAATCAAACAAACAAAATTTTATCTTTTTTCAGGGAGTTTAATCCCCAGTAACTGTGTGGAAGCGTTGAATAGTGTGTTAATGGAGGACTGTAGTAAGACGTACACGGAGAAGCATACAGAGAATGAACGGCCAGCACCTATAGAAGAGTCACAGGCCATTAGCACTCTCAGTATGCCAGTGCTAATGTGATAGTTCACTGTTTATCATGTCACACTATTGCACTCATAATGGTCAGAATTGTGGATTTTGGTCCATTATCTTAGCGGTAGCCCCTATAGAAGAGTCACGGGCCATTAGCACTCTCAGTATGCCAGTGCTAATGTGATAGTTTATTGTTAGTCATGTCACACTATTGCACTCATAATGGTCAGAATTATGGATTTTGGTCCATTATCTTAGCGGTAGCCCCTATAGAAGAGTCACAGGCCATTAGCACTCTCAGTATGCCAGTGCTAATGTGATAGTTTATTGTTAGTCATGTCACACTATTGCACTCATAATGGTCAGAATTATGGATTTTGGGCCATTATCTTAGCGGTAGCCCCTATAGAAGAGTCACAGGCCATAAGCACTCTCAGTATGCCAGTGCTAATGTGATAGTTTATTGTTAGTCATGTCACACTATTGCACTCATAATGGTCAGAATTATGGATTTTGGGCCATTATCTTAGCTGTAGTCCCTAAGGAAGAAGCATTCTCCATATGCCAATGCCAACAGTGATAGCTCACTGTTTATCTTAGCGGTAACCCCTAAGGCAGAGTCACAGGCCGTAAGCACTCTCAGTATTCCAGTGCTAATGTGATAGCTCACTATAATCATTTCACACTGTTGCACTGTCGAGAATTATGGATTTTAGGCCATTACTTCACAATAGATCAGCCCAAATGTCCAGCTTCAAGCTTTTCAGTGTAAAATAGCAATTATTTTCCTACCCATCAGTTTAAACATATGTTTTGGGTGCTCAAAATAACCTTGTCATTTTTATTAGCCACCATATAAATAATCCAGAAAAATGGAGCTTTCCGAAATAGAGAGAGCCTACAATATAAGAAAACAGCAGACTCGGTTATTGAGAAATAAGAAAATTATAAGTTGAGAAATTACAAAAAATTCAATTACACTTTATCTCGGGGCCTGGCTATGGTATGCTTGTGAGTGAAATACCAGAGCGATGACTATCATCCGCATTAGGCAGTTTTGATAAACAAAGTGTTTGATGTCCCAACTTGAAGGTTCAAACCTAGTGCATACCATATATAGTGCAGTTGCTTTATAATGTTATGCTTAAGGGTTCATAGGAATGTACAGTGTTATTAGTGAATTGTGTTATAAAGGGACAATTTTACAAAGGAAGGATACCTTTGTAAAATTCCATTGTAATAAATTTGGGTGTGAAAGTATGTGCACAAAGTTCTGGTTAACCGTGTAGTCAAGCTTGCCCAGGAAAAAAGTGTGGCTAGCTAACATGACCATAGCTGTTGACTGAGATGTAAAACCTAAAACCAAGCAAGAAAACAACACATGACTGTGTTATCTCCAAATTTTTTTTTATAACGAGATGTGTTATAAAGGGACTGCACTGTGCTGTAAAAATCACAAGTTGAAAAAAATAGTTTCACCAGCTTAGCCCATTTATGCCGAATGGAATTTCCCACGGTTATCAATTGGAACAGTCCATTTCTGTTTTAAGGGTTGTTGGGTATTAAGTTTTAATTTCATTCTTTTAAAAGTACAGATAGTGAGCAAACCGTGCAGAAGCTGATCAGACGCCGCATCTTGTGGCATCAGGTCTGGTTCTGCACTGTTTGCCTATGCACCACAAAAAGGACTCTAGGCTTATATGGGGTAACCCATTTATGTCGAAAGGAATTTCCCACTGTTATGAATTCGACAAGTCCATTTCCAATTTTAGGGATGTTGGGTGGTATTTTTCATTTTTATTTAAAATTTAAAAGGATCTTCTGTAAGCAAACAGTGGAGAACCTGATCAAACGCCACATTTTGCGACGTCTGATCAGGTCTGATCTGGTTTTGCACTGTTTGCCGATGTCCCACAAAAAGCACGCTAGGCTTATATGGGTTAAGATGAACACAACTCAAAATGGGTGAAATAATGTTCAGTTACCATACTTTTTGAAGGGAAGGGATGGGATGATTTAAAGCTGCCAGAGATTTATCTTGGCTCTTAGCAGGGAAATTCTGAACCCAATCATTTGGGGTAGAAATGGTGGACCCCTTAAAATGTAAATATTTCACCTAAGTTAGTAAAGTTCATTTAACCATAAAAGGGTGCTGAATTAAGGATTAAAGGAAACAGGAAAAGTGAAGCAAATAAGTTGTAAAAAAAAAGGCAAACAGAGATCACATGAGATAGCTTATATAAGCAGTCTGATCTGGGTCGATATTGTTTGCAATATAGGCCACCAAAGTACATCAGTAGATGAGATGTTGTGAATGGTGGAAATGGGTTTACAGTAAAACTTGTCTTAAGCCGCCACTCAAAAAGACCACCAAAATTGGTTTTCAATACCAATTATCGCTTAATGCAGGTCAAAAGTATTGCAGAATGCTCCAAGGGGAGCTTTCTGCAATACTCACGACCTTCATTAAGCTACCATTTTCCATTAAGACCTTTGTTTGTCTATTTTTAAGTGCAGCTTAAGACAGGTTTTTCTGTAGTTATATTTATGGTAATCTACAACTGCCATAGCTATTCAGCTGTAAGATGGAGCCTGCTGTCTTCCAAAAAATCTGCTTTTGTGACCTATATTGCAAACATTACCAGCAGTCTAATCACCATCCCCCATCTTAAAGCAAAATAAATACTGTTTCACCAAGTGGGGTTTATATTTGTAAAATCTTTCTGCAACCTTAAGTAGTAGGAAGATTGAACCCAACCAAAGTCTTTCATTAATGTTGTGTACGATTGAGTCATTAATGTTGTGTACTATTGAGTGACTCTTTCATTAATGTTGTGTACAATTAAGTGACTCATTAATGTTGTATACAACTGAGTGACTCTTTCATTAATGTTGTATGCAATTGAGTGACTTTCATTAATGTTAAATTCATTTGTGGTGACTTTCATTAATGTTGTGTATAATTGAGTGACTCTTTGATTAATGTTGTATAGAATTGATTCACTTTCATAAATGTTGCATTAATTTGAGTGACTTTCATTAATGTTGCATTCATTTGAGTGACTCATTAATGTTGTGTATTATTGGATTTTCAAAAGTTCCGGATTTTGGAAATTTTGAACTTTCGCTCATGGCAATGGATATTTGAGCTGATTAACATGGCTTTTCATAGGAAAAAATGGATGGCTGTTTGAACAGCAAATTAGTGGAAGCTTGAGCTGAAAAAAGTGTTTTCAGTGGGTTACTAGAATTGTTAGCTGGTTAAAAATTACTGAGAAAAGTGGCACTTCCCCATATTTTACAAATTGAGATGCATTTTAGTCCCTGAAGATTGTTTTTATCAGGTCGTGATGAAATGCTGTAGCCCCTGGCATTGCATCTGGGCTTCAAAGTACCTGTTTATAGTTTCCACTAAATAAAATGTTACTTAGCATGTGAATACAGTTTACTTGCACAATCACTTTGTATCCTCCAAAAATCTTCATGTCCCCTCGTATTCGCATGTGCCTCAGACTTAAGGCAAGTCATAATTCCAGTGTTTTACAATGTAAATTAATAAGTTGCTATAACTGCTGAGAGTTTTACGATTACAAAATTGGGCAAATGTCTAGTCTATCACATTTCAAGATTTAAAAATTGGTAAAAAATGATTTTACTTTAATAGCCTCTTATTTTTCTACTAATATGTCCAATGTGTATTTTAATATATGAGCCACGACTTGAGATTTCCAACAATGTGGTATGTGTGACCAGCAAAGGCTCAGACCAACCTGTGCATATAAGCAGTCTGATCAGAGCCTTTGCTAGTTGCTTGCATATTCTATGACTTCAGCAACTGACCAAACATCATTTGAAGTTATTAAGCTTAAAAGAAGACTGCACAGACTCGTCTGGGTCTATTCATGTCAAAAGTGCCACATTGTTGGAAATTTTATGTTGCTGCTCAAATTATTATTTTGTTCCACTTAAGTATCCATTACTTATCCCTGCAAGGTTGCTATTGTCATGGTGTTGCTCATAGAGAGTTTGTATGAAAGATGCTTACTTGTAAGTGTTGAAGTTGTGCCTCGACGTGAGAAAACCTGTCTTCGGGGTTTGTGATCAAGTAAGGCTCAACCTGGCCTGCTGAGCTTCGGAGACTAGTTAGAATAATGAAATTTTCCATGTAGCATGATAAGAATGAATACTTTCCAATAAGTTTAAAATTTCCAAAATCCTGAACTTTAGAAATTCAAATTTTAAAACTTGCAGGATGCCTACAAAAATTAATGATTTCAAATTTAAATGGATTAATTGTGTTTAGAAAATCAATTCAGCATTTTGAGGCTGACTTTCTATGGAAAGTCAGCCTCAATATCCTGAATTCAGGATTAATCCTGAAAACTTTCACCCATGAATAAGCGAATGACAATGGCGTTGACCAGACTGCACGGATGCGTAGACTGGTCAATGCCTTTTTTGTTCGCATATTACAAAGCCAGGTTTTCTCGCAACAAGGCGCGTTTGAAAGATATATTTTTTGTCTTTAAATTATTTGCAAAACAGTGCTTCATACTATAAAATAGAGAAATGAAGTGTTTCCTATTTATCTGCATAGCCTAAGATAAATTTTGTTGTTGTTTTTTTCAACCAAGAAATGCTCCTATTTTCATATTCATGAAAACATTAGGTGTGATACATATTGAAAGCATCTCCATAAGCATGTGACTATTTTTTGCACTTGCTTAAGGTGTGAATTGGGCAGCTCAATGATAGAGTGCTTAACTCGAGACCGAAGGGCCACAGGTTCGAGCCTCACATGTGTCACTGCATTGTGTCCTTAGCAAGACACATTAATCTCTGCTTAGTACTGGTTCAGCACAGGAAGACCCGTCCTGTCATAACTGAAAGATTGTTGACTGGGACGTAAAGAATCAAATCAAAAAAAAAAAAAAGGTGTGAATCAACTTGCATCTTTACTAAAAATGAATGTAGAATACTTATTTTTCCAGTTATTTCACTAATTAGAAAAAATAGCAAATTCAGTTAGCATTTCAGGTCTGTAATGCATAGATTGCAAAAACACAGCCAAAAGATTTTTCTTGTTTTTTTGTTTTGTTTTTTTCTTCAAAATTCCAAATTCGCGTTCCCTGGGGTAATGATTGAAATTTGATTGTGCAAGTATAATAAGAAAGTAAAAATAATTTGTTATTATCTGTCTGGTTTCATATTAGGTTTTCTCACAGACAGTGTGGATCCACAGTGTGGATTTTGAGGATCCTCACTGTTTACCATATATTGCATGGGTTGCTCAACCAAAACAAATAGCAATCTTTTATCTAGGGCTATGCATTAGTTGTAAGATAGTCTATATATGTATGAAAGGAAAAAATAATGGTTTGAAAGAAAGAAAAAATATTTGGAATGTTGTATTTCATTGTTGCTGTGATACTGTTTTGTGTAAACTATTTGTGAAACGATAAGCAGGGCTTCAGATTTTTTTCAAGATTGGTGGGCCGAAGTGACCCATGGAGCAAAAATTGATGGGTCATTTTTGTGAAATGATGGGCCTAAGCATATCAAACTAACCATGGTTGACATTTGGGTTGTATACTTTACCTACACTCTGACACAGACACCTGTATTCATATATGTATATTGACTGCTGATTATACAGTAAAACTTGTCTTAAGCAGCCACTCAAAAAAGAAGACCAATTATCGCTTAATGCAGGTCAAAAGTATTGCAGAATGCTCCAAAGGGAGCATTCTGCAATACTTTCGACCTTCATTAAGCTACCATTTGTTATTAAGATCTTTGTTTTGTCTTTTTTGAGTGGCTGCTTAAGACATGTTTTACTGTATTGACTACCTACATGAAATTTCTGTTTTGTGGAGTTCTTAGACTCGCTGTAAGATGAATATTTTAAAGTGAGATTTTTTCACAACTAAAAAGGATGGGTCAACTGGGCCCACTGCCTTCGAAAGTAATGGGCCAAATTTTGAAATCATGGGACAATGACCCGGGCCCACCATAAATCTGAAGGCCTGGATAAGCTAATAGAGATTGAATGGAGGCATAACATATTTGCCCTATTTACTCTTTGCCACCTGGGAAACTTTCCCCCCTTGTTGTCATCTGATGATTTTTTTCAAAATCAATTTTCGAAAAATTCTTTCAGGAATACGATCAGAGTGTAAAACAGTTTGGATCCAGATCAGGCCCGACGTTTTGTTGTGCCTGGGTCCAATCTGTTTGCAAATGTTATAAGCTGACGACACTAGGAGATAAAGAGTTCAGTGCATCATGCACATAGCCATCTCAACATTTTATACCATTTTTGAAGACAGTGAAGAGCCAGATCAGCTGGATTCTGATGAAGCCAGCTGATCTGGATCCACACTGTGTTTAACCACATGATGAATCCATATTATCACATGACCTCTCATCTTGGAGTGAAATAACACCATGCAATAAAATCAATAAACCACTAGTGGTTTACATATTAGTGCGTAACATAATGATGTCCATTATAACGTTGTGTTAAAGATGGCAAAATCTTGACGTTTTCATGCCAAAAATGTGATTTTTAAGTAATTTAAATGTCAATTTAATTCATGCTCCCGTGTTATTGAATTTCTTAAACTTGTTTCGAAAAAGAGATAAATTGCTCAGCAAGCCTTGCATTTTTACTCTTTTCCCCCAACTCGTTTAATAAATTCAATAAAGCCTGACCACGCATGTAAGATCCTCTATATCTGCAACAAGGGGAGCACTCATGTAAGATTCTCTATATCTGCAACAAGGGGAGCACTCGTGTAAGATTCTCTATTTAATCATGACATTACACCACTGGATTGACTGAAAACGTTCCAATAGGTAAACAGCCCATATAGTATTTGATGGGCCAAGTCATGGGTGGTAGGGTGGTGCGCTCTCTGCTGCAGCTCTAAGAGAGATGACCCTCTCATATTATGTGGCTTGTTGGTTTGTTTAAAGAATGACGCGTAGCGCAGTGGGTAACTAGTCTGACTGCAGATACGGGTCTGACTGCAGATCCAGGGGTCGCAAGTTCGATCCTAGCTCGGTCCCATACTTTCGTGGAGAAATAATTTCTACCATCATTCTCCTCCTTTGGCTGATTCAAGAAGTGTTGTTGTCAGTTACATGCGAAAGTATGTGCTCAAAGTACTTAGTCAAGCTTGCCCAGGAAAGAGTGTGGTTAGGTGAACCGAACGTCTCAACATGACCATAGCTGTTGACCGAGACGTAAAGAATCAAACGAAACCAAAAACCTTCCTGATAATCACAGATATATGAGCCATGACATGAGATTTCCAACAATGTGGTATGTGGGACCAGCAAAGTCTCAAGATCAGCCTGCGCCAGAGCCTTTGCTTGTCACTTGAATATTCTATGAGTGTTAAGCTACTGACTGAACATCATTTGGAGTTTCTAAGCTTGACAGGGGCTGCACTGGCTGGTCCGAGTCTACACTTGTCAAAATGCCACATTGTTGGAAATCACGTGTCGCGGCTCATATGGATAGAATTTTTGTCATTGTTTTCAAGAGAACCCCCATCCCCTTTTAGCATATTAACCACCATAGTCATTTTCCCCTTGTTTCTCAGAATGGAGGTTTTAAAATTATTTTCTTACAATTATTTTATAGAGTATGTGTTTTTTGACCGTAGCTAAAAATGTAAATGATTTATATTATGTGACCATCAGGGCCGATACACACATCTCATACATAACTGGTAAATTTGATTACACTCGTGTGGTGTCATTTCAGTGTGGGAAAACGTTTCCAGGATTATTTCTGAATTCAGGACTTCGAGGCTGACTTTCTATATAGCCTTATAATCCAGAATTAAGCAGATTAAAACATTTCAGCATGATTGAAGCCAGATCACTTGAAATTCCTGTTTTTGAAGTTAGTGACAAGATATAAAACTCAAACCAGGGTACTGTTCAGTTTTATTTATAGCAGACATTTATAGCAAGTGTGTTGGCATAAATTTAGGTGATGGTACAATAAGGAAATGGGACCTGGCAAAATTTTGAAATAGTTTTGTTGATTGTGATATAATAGCGATATAATATGCATTAATCCTTTGTATATTGACAACCTTCAACCCATTGTATACGGGAAACTCCTAAACAGGTACTTTTGCAAACACAGAATGTGGCATTTCAACAGGGTCCACACTGTTTGTAAAGTAAAATGGATCATCAGACAAAATAATACAATATTTTTTTTCAAATTATAACTGGACACCCCTAGATATGTACAATGGACTATACCAAGTTTATTGTAAGAAACCAGGAGGAAGAATCCATTAGTATACAAAGGGTTAAATGAGTTCTTTGGCCACTGGGCCAGATAAGCAAATGTTTTTAGCATAAACTTGCGATTATTTTCTTACCCATCAGTTTAACAGGTTTTAAGTGCTCAAAAGAACCATCTCTAGACAGTTCTTTTCGGTATCCACAACATATGTTTTGGTTGAGAAATAAGTAAAATATTTTTCTGATACACACTCTTATCTGGGGGCCTGTTTGGCTGGCAGTCATGTAGACTTAGATGGAATGGTGCATAATGTGGTATTTCATCTGGCTCCACACTGTTTGCGAAGATTAAAACAATCTTCAGGGACTGAAATACATTTTAAAATAGAACTTTTTACATGTTTGACACTGTAAATAGAAAATACAAAGTCAGTGTCTTTTGATATCAAGTTTACCAGGCAAGGCTTTGTGAACGCTTGTTGACATTGCGAGGCTTGATGAGCGATATAACATGCGTTCTCAAAACCGAGCCTGGTAAACTTCATATCAAAAGACGAGAACCTGGTATTCTATTTATCAGTTTACCTATTGTTTCACTCTTCAAATTAGTGATTATGACATAATTTTTTATTTTTGTGTCGATTCAGTGTCATTGACCACGTCAATTCAAAAAGTGCAACGTCATCACGACCTGATAAAGGCACATGCCGTGAGATAGGCAACGTTTATCAGGTCAACGTTCAACAATGCAGAATATGAGAGGTAACTGATAATAGGTTTTATGAACTATCCCAGGTTTATAGCAGGGTTGTGGAAATAGTAAAACTTTCAACTTGTTCTGGGACAAGTAAATGTCCATAATGTTCTTGTCCAAAGAAAATTTTACTTGTCCTAAAGAACAGATTAGTTTAAACAATTTACCCTCTTGAAATTAGTATGCAACCAGATATCAACTCTCTTATAAACAGTGTAGATCCAGATCAGCTGGCTTCTGAAGAAGCGAGCTGATCAGGATCCACACTGTTTTTAATGCAACATGTGAACTTCTAATAATTAGTCAAACTATGAAATACAGAATTGTAACTTTATACCTATTCAAGGACGAGTAAAAAGAAATTTTCAACTTGTCCTGAATGAATGGGACCAGGTCGGACAAGTTGGGCATGGTATTTCCACAGGACTGCGTATAGTATCACGAAGATGGAAGAATTCAGGCCTTAAGATAAGAGTGCGTAACAGGAAAATTTTTTTTTTTTATCTCTCAACCAAAACATATGTTGTGGGTACTCAAAAGAACCGTCTCAATGAGACAGTTCTTTCGAGCACCCAAAACATATGCTAAAAATTATGGGTAAGAAAATATTTACAATTTTACGCAGAAAATTTTTGCTTATCTAAACCTGTGAGAATTCATTATTATACAAAGGGTTAAAATTTGTATGCTACCTCTGGAGGTGTTTAAGGTCTTCCTAACGAGGTTTTGACATCTTCTCAGGTACCCCGCCAATGTTGATACATAGAAAATTTAAACTGTTTTGATTGCAAATGTAAAATCATTATCTTGATGTATTTATGATGGCTACATTAGATGTTCTAAAATTTCATACACTAGATGCCTGCAAAAAAGGGATAGACAAACAGGGCAGACTCAGATCAGACTGCTTCTTCAAAGGCAGTCTGATCTGGGTCTTCCCTCAAGCATTTTATGAATACAAGCTGTGATAATCAGCATTTTATTTGAAAAAAAGAAAGAGAAAAGTGTTCCAAATTTTAGACCATTTACCATAAAGGATATTAACACTGAAACACATGGTACATCGGAGTGGCTAGGCTTAAAATAATACGGGCCTCGACGCCAGAAAACCTATCTTCGGGGGTTGCAAAAAAAAAAGGGGCAGACCAGCATGGGCATCCACGCAGGCATTATTTGCTTATTGGAAAGTCTTATATCTAAACTTGCTATAAGTGAAATTTCATTTTTCTAGCAAGTCTCTGAAGCTGACCAGGCTGGTTTGAGTACGAGCATGACCTGGTTTTCTGGTGACGAGGTCCAAACGATACACAAGAGTTTGCTATATATAGGTGTGTTTGTAAGTTGGTTAGTGTTTGGCTGTATACAGTTTGGCTTGCTTTATTATAAAAGTGCAATTGTTTTATTGGTAGAGGTGTTCTAAGGAAAACCAGTCATACTGCATATATGGGCCTCTTGGTGACCAACCTGATTTTATTGTATGCTAAAAACAAAGCTAGGGTGCGCAGTGGTAGAGTGCTTGACTCCAGACCGAGGGGTTGCGGGTTTGGGCCTCACTAGCATCACTACGTTGATCAAGACACTTTATCCTTGCTTAGTACTGGTTCAACCAAGGAAGACCCATCCCAACATAACTGACAAATTGTTGACTGGGATATAAAGAATCAAATCAAACAAACAAAGCGCAGTCTGATCAGCACCTTTGTTATTTGTTCCATGTAAAGTGTACAAGCTTAATTTGCAATTTGAAAAAATTCAATGTTTCAGCTAAACAGACTGGTTTGTGCCTTTCAGCTGAGCACAAAATTTATCCTGCTTATAAATGTTAAAATGCCAACATTTGAGAGACATAAAGCGAGAAACTTCGTTATTTGTATTTTAGTTTTTATGAGCAGTTGAAATTTCGTGCTCAGTTGAGTTGAGCATGAAATTTTTTTTATAACCTCAGGGTCTGGTCACAAGGCTGTGACTAAATGTCTGTACTGTAATGTAATGTACCAGGTAAAATACAGTACCGTAGTACATTGGAAAGTACCGATAATTAACGGACCGATGCTAGGTTTAAACCTTGTTTAAACTATTAAAAACTTATTGCAATTAATAAATGCTAGATCGCAAAAAGATATAGCAACATTATTAAATCATTTACACTAGAGTTATTTTAATAGGAGAACAGACAAACACACTGCAATCAAAATGTTTTCTGTTATACTTTGAGAAATATATCGCTGTTTGATATTGTTGTGCTGTGAACCCAAATACTCTTCGCTTACACTTTATATTTATAAATGTTCAATATAATGTACCTTTTATATTTCAAATAGATCCATCCAAAAACGCTGCCACTACGTGTACACATTTTTCCCTTTCTGTAAGATTTTCACAGTAAGAATGATAAAGAATCAAAATAATTTTGCTTACAGATTGTGAATTATCTTTGATTAGAGCATGATCTTGGACATGTCTATAGACAAATGCGACCATGTATTCACTTCTGTTCCGTGAATTATATCGCAATCTGGCCTTTGCAATCTTACCTCCAAACTCATGAGCATGTGATTTTTGGGTTATTGGACCCAGTACTGGGTCCGAGGTTAGTCAAAGAAAAGAAAACATTTTTAATTATCTGTCCGCTATCCTACTATAATAGTTTTCCTAAATAATGTTGTAGTTTTTGTGTTGCAACTGCATTAAAACTTTAGAACAGCATTTATGCTTTTCATGCGATAAGTTATTCATGTTGGCTGTCCGTCAATTATTGGTATTTTCCCGATGTGCTTCGGCTGGTACGGTACTGTATTTTACCGGGTACAGTACAGTACAGACATTTAGTCACAGCCGGTCACAAAGCCAGAAGTTTGTTTTTTCACAATACCGGCAATATGTGGCAGGGTTCCCACAAGCTCTGGAAATCATGGAAAACCTGGAAAATCACTAAAAAAAGTTCCATGCATGGAAAAATCATGGGATTTGAAAAAACCTGAGTAATCATGGAGAAATCATGGAATTTTGTGAAATAATATGACAAAACCACCAGTAGCTAGAAAACTAGCTGTCGGAGCTAGTTTTCTGGCTACTGGTGGTTTCAAGTTTTAATAATTTCAAAATACATGCATGGTCTACAAGCATGCTGTTGTTGCTGCATTCCACATTTATGCTCAGCGTAGTGAAGCTGCTGCTTAAAGGGGAGGTTGGGGTCTGTGCATTAAATAGTCATGGAAATTACATTGTTGATCATGGAAAATTATGGAAAAATCATGGAATTGTGTTTCTGAATTTCTGTGGGAACCCTGATGTGGGCTTTTGACCAGACCTTAAAAAGTGTAGCCTTTGAATTGACCTAGTGAAGTCTTGTCAGTAACGATACATGTACTTAACATATACTGTGCAAAAGTTGAAAAGGTCCTCTGCACATTTTATTAGTACTTCAACATGGGTGAAAGTTTTCAGGATTACTCCTGAATTCAGGATTATGAGGCTGACTTTCTGTGGAAAGTCAGCCTCAAAATGCTGAATTAGACAGATTTTAATAGCTTCTCAGATTTATTTTCAGTTCATCTTAGGGCATTTGACCATTTATACTTGAAATTGTTAACACTTTGTAGGCATACATCAAGTTTTAAGATATAAGAATATCTGAGATTTTAGCCCAAGTTAGAAATTCTTATCTTACCCATCTTATTGAGGCTGTCACATGTTGCCTCTACATTGCTTGTATTGGAAGTCGCGCACATGGTAGTGATGTCATTGTTATGTCAAAGTGGCGTCATCCTGTAATATTTAATCTCAGCATATTCAGGAACTTCTGGGAGCTTATTTTAAAATAAAAATGCGAAGGCAATGGTGAGCAAGAAAAAAAGAAATCCATTATTTGTGTAAGGATAGGATAGAAAATCTGTCCGTAGGAATCATTTTTGTCATCGTATTGCCAAAAGGTGATCTTCTGGACAGATTTTTCTATCCCACCATCACAATTTTGATTGATTTTTCTATTGTGGTAATCACTGCGGGAAGGCCGGGAAGGTGACAACCGAAAATCGAGGAATAGGAAAAATTACTAGAAACAGTGTTTTCGATTGCCATTTGTCGCCCTAAAACACTGTTTCTAACTATTTTTGATCTACGTTCTTCGGTTGTATTAAGGTTTTCCATTGCCGCCTACCCGGTGTAGTAATAGTTGGTTGATATCCAGTGTGTTTCAGCAGAAGCAACAAATCATTGCGGCTTATTGCGGCCCTTGACTTATGACAGGTACATTTTTACCTTTCAGCATTTAAACCTTCCCCTTACGGATTTTGAATCTAACATATTGCTACTATGGACTATGATTTCTATTGCTACTATTGACAAATTTTGCACAGTGACAAAATTCTACACACCGACCAACCATCTCTGGACCCCTTAGTTTCTTCTTAAGACAAATTTAACTTAAAAGAAATATGTTTTATCTTTGTCGTTTTTGTATATTCCTTATTTGCAGTCTGTGTTTTCATACTTGAAAAAGGGTATAATCATTATAATTTGCAATAAGTCTGTTTCAAATATTTCAGAAATTAATTTTGCAGGCAGAGAGGAATTTAGGACTTGTATACAGCACATGGATGAAAGTTTTAAGGATTATTCCTGAATTCAGAATTTTGAGGCTGACTTTCCACAGAAAGTCAGCCTCAAAATGCTGAATTAGGTAGATCATAGTGGCTTCTCTGATTTATGTTCAGTGTGTCTAAGGATAATTGACAATTAAAACTTGAAATTGTGAATATTTAGTGGGCATACTGCAAGTTTTAAGATTGGAGTTAGAAAGTTCAGGATTCTGGAAATTCTGAACTTGCAGCCAGGTATAGCAGGATATCATTTTTGGATATCATATCTAGGTTGTGTTCCCTGATACACAAGCCATGGTCTAAGTCTAAACCTAATGTGCAGTATGAATGGTTTTCATTGCAATCCACTTCACTTGTGATCTTTAACTCTTAGCATGCTGGGTAATTTTTGCATGATTTTTGTCGTCTGCTGATTTTTGTTCAAAATCAACCTTTTCAAATCTCTCTTCAGAATTACCATCAGAGTTACAAACAGTTTGGACCCAGATTAGGCCTGACATAATTGTCGGGCCTGATCTGGGTCCAAACTGTTTGCAAAAGGTTACTAGCAGACGACAAAAGTGGATACTAGCAGGTAAAGAGTTAAATAAGAAATCTGTGCATTTCCACACTCTTGTTATGTAATCAGTTGATATTTGTTGACAGTACCATGTTGAACATTCATGCAAAATAATAAATACAAAGAAAATAGCTTGTGCTTGTCTTCGGCTGCCTTCCTTGGCCAATACTCCTCTATGCCTAATATTATTACCTAGAATCCATGCCATAAGTCATGTTTCAATCGCCACACACCCATGTATTAACAAGAAAATTCATGTGCTGTTAATGCATGGATTTGGAACCTTAAATACTATTTCCAAACCATTACATTATACAACAGGTGAACTTGAATGTCATCAACAATTGCTTCAAAGGATATCTCCTCTTAAAGACATATGCGGCTATTTCCAATGCGCACATTTCCCGCATCTGGAAACGGGTAAAGTTGTCTGGGTCCTGTCTTTCGACCATTAACGGATTCGGATCAACACAGCTTTCCGATATGCTTATGTCATATCGGTGTTCCGATATTTCTTGACAAAATAAAGTAATCAAAGTGTGTCCAAAATATCTATTGACATCTTATCAGAACTGATCGTCCCAGCACTAAAGACAGATAAATGTAGCTCAGTCGAAATCTAACAACGTACACAATTACACTGGTTACGAATACGATAGTGGCCGAGTCTCTACTATTTGTATGGTTATTTAGAGCGGCGCACGACCTGACCCCATGGCCTAGTGGTTAGCGTGTCTGGCTACAAAGCCAGAGGACCAGGATCGATTCCAGGGTGCGCACATATTTTCAGTGTGTTTTTTCTTTCTTTTTTAACATTTTATTGCTAAATTGCTTCATATACTAGTAAAATGGCATCATCAAAACGACCGAAATGGTAATTCCTGAACTTTTATTTTGAATTATGCATGAAACTATGGGGGTGGGGTTAAATTTGGCCCTCTTGAAAGAGCATTAGTTCGGTGACCCCACATTTTTTTTCTTTTTTCTGAAAGGTATTATAATAGTCCATGAATTAAAAGTAAATTTTTAAGATTTTCAATATCAGATTTTTTACTACATGATTTATTACAAAAACAAATTCCAATTTTCCACAAATTGCCAAAACATATCATGCAGTATCTTGTCACAGCATGGGATAACAAATAAACTTGCACATTTTCTAAAAGGTTTGAGGACATGGGCAATAATTTAAGTTAAAAGAAAGAAGTTGGCTGAAGATTACAACCTTTTAGCTCGATATTTAGGACTAGTACTATTATTTTATATTTTTTTAGAAAATTGGTCAAATGCTAAAAACTTCAATTTGAGATTCTGACAAAATAAGCACGGTGACATATCCTTTTTATTTCATAAATGGATAGCCCATGCATAAAACAAACTGTATGCAACGTATTGAAAATATTTCAATATGGGAAGTATTTAGTAGCATATGTCCTTAAACTACTGGCTGGATTTTTATACCCCTGTTATATGAAGTATACAGGGGGTATATAGTTTTGGCCTTTTCAGAAAGGATGTTGGTAAGTTTTTTTCTGTCCAGGATTTCTCAGGAACTACTTGAAATTTGGTACAAACATTAGGTATTAGTTACATAAGTTGTTCTGAAGCTGTTGTACTGTGTAGTAAAGAATCAGCCACATCCTGCTTATCAATCCCTTTATTTGTCCATTTTTCTGTCTCTAACAAAATTTTCTGTCAAAGATTTCTTAGGAACTACTTGATGTAGGATTTTGAAACTTGGTACAAACATGAAAGTATGTATTGTATGAGAGTTGTACTGTGTATTTAAAGATCAGCTACAAAGTGCTTATCAGTCCCTTTATTTATCCTTTTTCTATCACTCACTCCAATGTAATGCATATGGAAATTTTCTTCAAAGATTTCTCAGAAAGTATTTGACCTAGGACTTTGCAATTTAGTACAAACATCAGGTATGACTAGTCGTACTGTGTATTAAAGAATCAGCCACATATGGCAGATCAGTCCCTTTATTTGTTCATTTTTTCTTCCTTTCCAGTATTTTTTCGTATCGGCTCGGCATCTATAAGTGCTAGTCTTCAAATTTTGTATACAGGCTGAGGACAATCAAGTGTATTTCTGTAAACAAAACCAAGGTACTGTCGTGCCAACCAAGAGTGACAGTAACGTCATGATTTGTTTACAAAGTTATTAGGGACATAGAATCAATAAATCACTTGTTTATTAATCCTATCTGCAGGATAGGATTAATACACAAGCGATATTTCGATTCGTGTTAGCTCAAGTAAAGCGTACACGATAGTGTTGTACTTAGCAATTGTAAACAAAATATACGTCACTGTCACTCTTGGTTGGCACGACAGTAGTAAGGTTAATTTTTGCCTTTTTCTATTCTCTCTCGCCAATGTAATGATTATGGAAGTTTTCATCAAATATTTCTCAGTAGCTACTTGACCTTTGTGCAACTATCAGGTATGACAAAGTTGTACTGTTTATTGAAGAACCAACTATGTATTGCTTATCAGTCCCTTCATTTGTATATTTTTCTTTCTCTCCAGTGTAATGAATATGGAAATTTTCATCGAAGAGCAGTGCATCAATACAGTGTTCATTCTGTGACCACTTCATTTTCTCTGAAGATGCTACAACCGGGGGTATGTGAGCTTTGCTCACTTCTTGCTATATTTACCAAACTTGGCAGGAATGATCCTTATATTGCCCTCTTAAATAATTGTTCAAGTGGTTCTGGTCCGTTGCATATCAAAGTCACACAAGCTAAAACAGATTTTCAAGATGAAAACTTTAAAAAAATCTTGTATGAAACCATAAAGCCTAGTTGGTATGTAGCATCAGCTTGTGGATCTTTACCAAGTTTGTTCAAATTATGCCCCTGGGGTGCCCTGGGGGTCACATGTTTTACATAGGTTTATATAGGAAAACATGGAACCACAAGGCATAGAGCCTTGATATTTGGTATTGGACCTCTACCTAGTTTGTTCAAATTATGCCCCTGGGGCTTTGGTCTTGTTGCATATCAAATTACACGGAATGAAACATACAATAACGATAGCAAAATATTTGCCCTTACACACACCCTTGACCCGTGGGGTTAGGTCAAAATGGCTCCCGGTGAGCTTATAGGATGGGACTCCATGCTGGCGTCCATGCATTCGTCCGTATCCTCACTTTCAAACAGGAGCAGTCTGGTCAGAAACTCTTTCCTTGCTATCAGTGACTTGTCTGCTGACAACCTTTGCAAACAGTTTGGACCCAGATCAGGACCGACAGAATGTCAGCAGAAGACAACAAACGCATGAAAATTACCCAGCATGCAGAGTTAAGCTAAAGTGTTTCAAAATATCATCTGATGCTTTAATCCTTTTCATTCTGATGGATTATCCCTTACATATTGATAAAATAAGCATGGAATAGTCCATTTTGTATTTAAAGGGGTTTCTGGTCAAAATTTCTATAAAATGATTTATTTCTGTCCTTTAAAATTGTGCATATCTAAGTAAATAGTGTAGATACTGATGAAATCCTGCCCTAAGGGGAATTTCATTTGGGTTGTCACTGTTTGACAAAGTACCTGTTTACCTGTATTCAGAATGAAAAGGGTTGGGGTTATACAGCCTTGGAAGAAGGTGGATGAAAAAGAAAGAAAATGGTCATTGTTAATCATCATTTATTAATAGCACAATTATAACAAGATCATTTAAAATAAGAACTAATGCATCAAAAACAATATGACAGCATTCATCCTATGGAACATTTGATGGGGGAGAACAGTGACTCAGTGCTTGACTTGAGACCGGGAGTTTGAGCCTCACCAGCATCATTGTATTGTGTCCTTGAGCAAGACACATTAATCCTTACTTAGTACAGGTTCAACCCAGGTAGACCCGTCCTGACATAAATGAAAAATTGTTGAATGGGATGTGTAAAGAATCAAACCAAACAAAACAATTTTTGACATGAGACATCCATCCAGTTGTAATATGCTTGAATTTTCAATTATATATATGGAAAGCTCACGGATCACTGGTACTTTTATATCAAGGAAGACTCAAATCAGTCTGCTCAGCTACAACGCCTAGTAAGAATACTGAAATCTGATTACATAACTTTCCAGATAGGTGCTGATCAGACTGCACAAATGTTCAGGCTGGTCTGCGCCTTCATTGTTCGCATGTAACAAAGTCAGGGTTTCTCGCTGAGGCACATATGGCATTGAAGCTTTAAACTAATAACCACTGCAAACCTTGATGACATGCCACATTCTGTGACAGCTGGGCCTACACTGTCCCATTTACATGACTTAACCTTTTACCTCATAACATAATATACACTTGTGAGTTAACAGATTCCAAAATCTTAAACTGTAAAAAGAAAGTCAGTCTCAAAATCCTGAATTCAGGAATAATCCTGAAACTTTCATCATTGAACATCATGATCCAGTTTATAAAAGATTGTCATAATGATTTAACTCTTTACCTCATCATGTCATAGAGACACCTTTTAATGCTTTTGCAAAAAGAGAAGACCCATATCAGGCAGCTCTTGTAAGAGCTGCCTGATCAGGGTCTACCCTGTTTGCTATTGAACTATGATATATATGATCCTACACAAGTTTCATATCTGGACCTGACAAATAAGTACCAAATGAAAGATTATTTATATGAGAATTCATAGTGGGTGGAGCCTAGCATGTATATTCACGAAGGAAAGGGATAAGGACACTGGATAGCACTCTTGTGATCCCTCTTACACAATCAAGCTATAAAAATAGACAACTGCTAGACACTGCTTATCTGATTAAATCCTCACTCGGCCATTGGCTGTATTTGAAAGTAGCTTAAATGACATAGGGAATACTGTCTGAATAAAATTGAAGATATATCTTATGCACACATTCATTAACTCCCCATCTGCTTCTGTTGTCCAATGATAGACATTGCAAATAATCTGGACCCATATCAGACCCAAGAAAATGTCAGGTCTGATCTGGATCCAAACTGTTTCAAATAAAATTAATTTTAAAAAAAATCAGACGACAAAAAAGGATGCAAAATTACCCAGCATGCAAAGAAGAGTAGATGACAAAAACATATAGATACACAGCACAAAAAAGTACATTTCATGAAGTTCAAACCAGAACTTATGATGGATGTGTCGAAGTAGATGTTTATACTTCAACATAAAGTGATAGTGACCATTTCATGAACATGATTTAAAGATAAAGTTGTTCGAATAGCACATATTGAGCAGGATATTGAGTGTGATCATTTCATAAGGATGATGTTAGCAGCACATAAAATCACACAAGTTTTTACCTTGCCTTAGTTGTTCCACCGACACATAGTGAGGTTGACCCTATCACAAGGAAAAGTTAACAGCACATAAACTCACACGAGTCTCTCTCTTGATTTAGTTGTCTCTGTAGAATTCACAAAAAGCCAATGACCACTTGTCTGCTGCCTTGTCAACACTAGGTCTGCCCCCTGGTGGTGATGATGTCATAGGAAGTGTCTGCTCACTGTCACCTTCAAGATTCTCAATGATACTTCTAGCTGTCTCTTGGACCTGAAAATAAATGATAAAACAAGGGTAAAAGGTATTACTATTGAGCCATATGATCTTGATGTACTCTGTTTGTAAAGGGGCAGGGGGTATTCATTTTTGAAAAAAGAAAAAAAAGTGCACTTTGCAAAACAGTGTCTGCTTTTTTGTGTCTGCTGCATATATTCAAGTGCATTTAAGACTAGATTTTTCATGGAAGCAAACATGATGAACCCTGATCAAGGGAGCAGTCTGATCTGGGTCCATATTGTTTGCACTAAAGGCTACCTAAGAACATCAGCAGACAAGAGGAGTAGATGACAACAATTGTGACTGGCAGGCTAAGGGTTAAGACTTTAACAAGATTCATAATAATGTGAACTGAATCCTCGATCATTATACTTCACTACACTGTTGTCAGAAATTCAACAAGGCCTGTGCCATACAGCTGAATTCAAGGGTTATACAACAGTCTGAGTGTGAAAGGGTTAACTCTATAGAGTTTTACCAAGGGTTAGTTCAATCAAGTTTTTGGCCAGTCTGAGTGCAAAAGGGTTAACTCAATGGAGTTTTTGGCCAGTCTGAGTGCAAAAGAGTTAACTCAATTGAGTTTTGATGAAGGTTTAGTTAGATGGAGGTTTGTCATTTGCATTTCAAGCTGCTTATGTTTAAACAAGTCAGCTCATGCTTGAAAGTATTGGTAAAGCCGATCTGGGTTTCTACTGCATAAGTGCATAGAAGAGCAAGTATACCCAATAAATTTGATCACAATTAGACACATTTTAAACATTGTATTTATATTATTGGCAAGAATAATCAAAGTCTGTGGTTTGTAACGTTCATTTTTTATGAAACTAATTTTCTGAGTCGTTTGGAAAGTGTAATTTGAGAAATACAAGAACCTGAAAACTTAATTGCAAGTCAGCTTTTGACTGAAATAATGTGTTGTCTGCTGACTTTTTGCAAAATTGACTGATAATTCTCAAAAAAATTCTTCCGGTGACACTATCAGAGTGTCAAACAGTTTGGATCCAGATCAGGACCGATGTTCTGTATCCAAACTGTTTGCAAAGGTTATCAGCAGAAGTCTATGCTAGCAAGAAAAGAAATGCCGTAATTTACATACCTGTGACCATTTCTTGTTCTGGTAGTTGTTGAACATGACCTTGACCCCCTCACAGACAGACTGGCGTAGACTGAGATGTAACTCCTGGGATCTGTTGCCTTCTAGTGCTGATAGCATAGTCTGATGACTCAACTCACTCATCTGATTATCTGAAATAACAAAATAGATTGTCGACAATGATATTCCTACTATAAGGGGATCTTACATGAGTGGTCATGTTGTATTGAATTTATTAAATGAGTTGGCGGAAAGAGAAAAAATGTGAGGCTTGTCGAGCATTTTATCGCTTTTCCGCAACATGTTTAATAAATTCAATAATACAGGAGCACTAATGTTAGATTCTATGTATCCTATGATGCTCAAAGTACTTTAAAATCCCGAATTTCAGCATGAAAATGCTTATATTTTGTCATATATACTCGACGTTATTGTGGACATCATTACATAACATTACCAAAATCAGTAAATCACTATTTGGTCATCAATTGTGTCTGCTGAAGCATAGTCTACATTTATTGGAGAAGCTGCTTTAGACGTGCTAGATGTTTGTTCATTTATTTTTTTGTATATTTTTGAAGATTTTTGTTTGTTTGATTTGATTCTTTACGTCCACTCAACAATCTTTCAGTTATGCGGGACGATTCTTCCTGGGTTGAACCAGTACTAAGCTAGGATAAATGTGTCTTGCTCAAGGACCACAACGCAGTGACGCCGGTGAGGCTCGAACCTGCGGCTCTTCGGTCTCGAGTCAAGCACTCTACCACTGAGCCACTGCGCTCCCTATATGTTTGAAGATGAACTGAGAAAAAAATTAAACACACCTTACTCCCAAAAGATTAAATGATCTTTATATGCCAACATGTATTATATGTAGATTGTATCCTCACATGCTTTATAGCCTACTGGAGATTGAATAAGATTATGTTCTGTTCTATCGAAATTTTGGAAACAGCATAATATAGCTAATTGTGTTGCTAAGGCATTTATTGAAAGTGGCCAGTCTATATATTTTGTTATTTCTCAAACAAAATATATGCTGTGGGAACTCAAAAGAACCTTCTCAATGAGATAGTTCTCCTTAGCACCTAAAACACATGTTTAAACTAATAAATAAGAAAATAATAACAATTTAATGCACACTTCTTTGGACCTCTGCTAGCAGTATCAATATCTTAAATATACAGTCTGAATATGCGTTTGTTTAACTTCCAAAAATTTAACTTTTTACAGCAAATAATTTCTATGGAATGTAAACATCACCATGGTCCAGATGCTGACCCTTTGCCTGACAGTATTTGAAAACCCAGACCAGAATTAAGGAATCTATATCTGTTTCCCTGTTGCAGGATTCTACTTTTTGAATAATGTCATAGCTGAATGGAAAATGGTGTGGATCGGGATCAGATGGCAACACAAACCAGCTGACCTGGGTCCACTCATTTCTCAAAACAGTATGTATTATAAAAAAAATTCCAATACGACAACAAAATTTGATAAATCACAACTTACCTAGCAATGAAACTTGTTTCTCAGCACTACTGTGGGATACCAGGAGACTCTTGAGATCTGAAGCAGCAACAATACAATCCATAGCGAACTAAGTGGTAACAAAATCTTATCAAAATGATTCACAGAAATCAAAAACTTTTGAAAGATCTATATAAGACAATGTAAGCTCAAAAATCAAATGTGATGCAACTAAAGTTACAAACCTTTTTATTGTCAATAAAGTCTTTGAAGTAAACTAATTAGTTATTAAGAATTAATGAGGATCTTTAATTCACTTTGATCTTTTTAATTGAGCAAGACAATTAAAGATCAAAGAGTGATAATTAGTGGTGGAATTTATTAAATGAACCTTAATTGATGAGCTTGTGTTCACTTTAAACTATAAAGAGGAGGCAAGAAAAGGTCATCAGTGAGTGATCAAAGGAAATTATTATTCCAATTCATGAACTTACATTCACTTTGATCTTTAATATGGAGGTAATTAAAGGACATCAGATGATTCAATGAATAATCAAAGGATATATTTTTTTAGTTCACGAGATTGTACTCACTTTGATCTTTAATATGGAGGTAATTAAAGGACATAATATGATCTAGAGAATGATCTAAGGAAAGTACTTATTTCAATTGATGAGCTTGAATTTACTTTGATATTTGATGAAAGGACAGTTTAAAGCCATCAGATAATAGTAAATGATCAAAAGAAATTACTCAAATTTAATTGATGAGTATTTGTTCACTTTGCTATTCAGGTGATCTAGCAAAGAAATTACACATTTTTAAGAATTGATGATCAAATGAAATTACTAAATTAAATTTAGGTTTTGTTCACTTTGCTATGACTATCAAAGGAATATCTTTTTGGCCAATCTAAGTGCAAACGGGTTATAATGGAGTTTTGACCAATCTGATTGCAATAGGGTTATCTCAATAGAGTTTCAGCCAATCTGAGTGCAAACTGGAGTTTTGACCAATCTGAGAGCAAAATGGGGTTATCTAAATGGAGTTTTGTCCAATCTGAGTGCAATAGGGTTACCTCGATATAGAGTTTCAGCCAATCCGAGTGCAAACTGGAGTTTTGACCAATGTGAGAGCAAAATGGGGTTATCTAAATGGAGTTTTGACAAATCTGAGTGCAATAGGGTTATCTCGATATAGAGCTTCAGCCAATCTGAGTGCAAACTGGAGTTTTGACAAATCTGAGAGCAAAATGGGGTTATCTAAATGGAGTTTTGACCAAACTGAGTGCAAAAGGGTTTATTCAATAGGTTGGTTAGTTCAATGGAGTTTTGACCAATCTGGGGACAAAAGGGTTTATTCAATGGAGTTTTGACTAATCTAAGTGCAAAAGGCTTACCTCAGTGCATTTTTGACCAATCTGAGTGCAAACTGGAGTTTTGACCAATCTGGGGACAAAAGGGTTTATTCAATGGAGTTTTGACTAATATAAGTGCAAAAGGCTTACCTCAGTGCATTTTTGACCAATCTGAGTGCAAACTGGAGTTTTGACCAATCTGAGGACAAAAGGGTTTGTTCAATGGAGTTGACCAATCTGAGGGCAAAAGGTTTACTTCATTAGAGGTTTGACCAATCTGAGGGCAAAAGGGTTTAATGAATGGAGTTTTGAGTAATCTGAGTGCAAGCTAGAGTTTTGACCAATCTAAGTGGAAAAGGAATAGCTCAATGAGTCTTGACCAATTTGATGTTTAATTCAATGGAGTTTTGACCATTCTGAGTGCAGTAGGGTTAGTTCAATGTGTTTTGACCAATCCAAGAGCAAAAAAGAAAAGTGCAATGGAGTTTTGATCAATCTGAGTGCAAATGGTTAGTTTAGTAGTTTTGACCAATCTGGCGCAAAAGGGATATCTAAATGGAATTTTGACTAGTTTGAAAGTTAAAGAGTTCTCGATTGAGTTCTGACCAACCTGAGTGCAAAAGGGTTATCTCATTGAAGTTTTGACCAATGTGAACCCGAAAGTGTTAGTTCAATGGAACTATGACCAATCTGAGTGCAAACTGGAGTTTTGACTAATCTGACTGCAAACAGCTTATCTCAATGAAGTTTGACCAATCTGTGTGCAAACTGGAGTTTTGACCAATCTGAGTGGAAAAGGGTTAGCTCAATGAGTCTTGAAAAATCTGAGGCTTTATTCAATGGAGTTTCAGCCATTCTGAGTGCAGTAGGGTTAGTTCAATTTATCAATTATTTAAGTTTAGCAATATGAGTGCAGCAGGAATTAGTTCAATGTGTTTTTGACCAATCTGAGCCCAAAAAGAATAGTGCAATGGAGTTTTGATAAATCTGAGTGCAAATGGTTATTTCAATAGTTTAAACCAATCTGAGTACAAAAGGGATACCTAATGGAATTTTGACCAATTGGAGTGCAAAAGGCTTCACAACTGAGTTTGACCAACCTGGGTGCAAAAGGGTTATCTCAATGGAGTTTCGACCATTTCTGAGTGCAAAAAAGGTTATCTCAATGAAGCTTTGACCAATCTGAATCCAAAGGGTTAGTTAAGTGGAGTTTTGACCAATCTGAGTGCAAAAAGGGTTATCCCAATGAAGTGTTGACCAATCTGAGTGCAAAACGGCTAGTTCTATGGAGTTGAGACCTATCTGAGTGCGAAAAAGGGTTATCTCAATGAAATTTTGACCAATTTGAGTGCAAAAGGGTTTGCAACTGAGTTTTGACACACCTGGGTGCAATAGGGTTATCTCAATGGAGTTTGGGGACCGATCTGAGTGCAAAATGGTTATCCCAGTGAGGTTTTGAGCAATCTGAGTGCAAAAGGGCTAGTTCAATGGAGTTTTGACCAATCAGAGTGCAAAAGAGTTATCTCAATGACATTTTGACCAACCTGAGTGCAAACTGGAGTTTTGACCAATCTAAGGGAAAAAGGGTTTATTCAGTGGAGTTTGGGGTCCAATCTGAGAGCAGTATGGTTAACTAAATGGAGTTTTGGCACAATATAAGAGCAAAAGGAATTACTCAATGAAGGTTCTGCCTTGTCTGAAAGCTGTAGAGTTTTGAGTAATTTCTCAGGGTTAAATGTTACAGCTAAGGGAAATAATAAATGTAAAAAATATAGCAAGAAGTGAGCGAAGCTCACATACCCCCGGCAGTAGCCATCAGAGGTTGTAACACTTTCAGAGAAACAACAAAATTGTCAAAGATTTCATAATCCTAAATCAAGTAGTTTCTGAGAAAACTTTGATGAAAAATGTCCATATGTGTTATATAAGAGTGAAAGAAGGAAAAATTGAAAATTTGAAAAAAGAAGGCAAAATGAGGATTAGCACCTTAGTTTTCATTTACACAATACACTTCTCCAATTTCCATTGGAGAGAAAGAAAAATGAACAAATAAAAGGACTGATAAGCAATATGTGGCTGTTCTTTTCTTACACAATACAACTCATCACGATCAAGCTTTGTACCAAATTTCAGAGTCCTAACTTAAGTGGTTGCTGAGAAATCTTTGACAGAAAAAAGGTCCATATGTATTATATAAGAGAGAAAGAAGGAAAAAATGAAAATTTGAAAAAAGACGGCAAAATGAGGATCAGCATCTTAATTTCCATTTACACAGTACACTTTGCCACCCTGAAGATGTAAACAAAATTTGAAAACACTGGCTCCAATAGGAGCTGAGAAATCTGTGACAGAAATTTCCATTGGAGAGAAAGAAAAATGAACAAATAAAGGGACTGATAAGCAATATGTGGCTGTTCTTTTGTTACACAATACAACTCATCACTATCAAGCTTTGTACCAAATTTCAGAATCCTAACCCAAGTAGTTGCTGAGAAATCTTTGACAAAAATTTTTCCATTGGAGAGAAAGAAAAATTAACAAATAAAGGGACTGATAAGCAATATGTGGCTGTTCTTTTGTTACACAATACAACTCATCACTATCAAGCCTTGTACCAAATTTCAGAATCCTAACCCAAGTAGTTGCTGAGAAATCTTTGACGAAAAAAAAAGTTTACAGACAAACAGACAAACAAACAAACATAATTACAGAAAAGGCAAAAACTATATACCCTCTATATACTTCGTACCGGGGGTATAAAAATGAACAAATAAAGGGACTGATAAGCAATATGTGGCTGTTCTTTTGTTACACAATACAACTCATCACTATCAAGCCTTGTACCAAATTTCAGAATCCTAACCCAAGTAGTTGCTGAGAAATCTTTGATGAAAAATTTTTCCATTGGAGAGAAAGAAAAAAAAACAAATAAAGGGACTGATAAGCAATATGTGGCTGTTCTTTTGTTACACAATACAACTCATCACTATCAAGCTTTGTACCAAATTTCAGAATCCTAACCCAAGTAGTTGCTGAGAAATCTTTGACGAAAAATTTTTCCATTGGAGAGAAAGAAAAATAAACAAATAAAGGGACTGATAAGCAATATGTGGCTGTTCTTTTGTTACACAATACAACTCATCACTATCAAGCGTTGTACCAAATTTCAGAATCCTAACCCAAGTAGTTGCTGAGAAATCTTTGACGAAAATTTTTTCCATTGGAGAGAAAGAAAAATGAACAAATAAAGGGACTGATAAGCAATATGTGGCTGTTCTTTTGTTACACAATACAACTCATCACTATCAAGCCTTGTACCAAATTTCAGAATCCTAACCCAAGTAGTTGCTGAGAAATCTTTGACGAAAAAAAAAAGTTAACAGACAAACAAACAGACAAACAAACAAACATAATTACAGAAAAGGCAAAAACTATATACCCTCTATATACTTCGTACCGGGGGTATAATAAGTCCATATATAAAGGGACTGATAAGCAATATGTGGCTGTTCTTTTGTTACACAATACAACTCATCACTATCAAGCCTTGTACCAAATTTCAGAATCCTAACCCAAGTAGTTGCTGAGAAATCTTTGACGAAAAAAAAAAGTTAACAGACAAACAAACAGACAAACAAACAAACATAATTACAGAAAAGGCAAAAACTATATACCCTCTATATACTTCGTACCGGGGGTATAATAAGTCCATATATCTTCATATTTATAGCACATTTATTTAAAAAAACATCTATAGCAAGAACATACATAATCACGAACATTATAACACAGTTATCACAGCTTTGGCATCACGGGAAGCTCTTTTGAGGACTTTTCGGTCTACTTAAAAACTTCCCAACAAATATAGGCACATCAACTCACTTCCTACCATGTATAAATTAAATTACTCCCCACAGGAGTTGAAGCCTGGTCAAATGAAAATAAAGCCCCTGTGGCCCAACACTATGTGTCAGTGAAATGTTTGCTATATCCCCATCAAGACTTTCCCAGAATTGAAAATACACTTACCCCACCACAACAATTTGTATGGAAACTGAAAGTAACCTGCATGAAACCAGCCCTATCACTCACTTTCAGTCTGTAGATCAATATTAAACAATATTCCAAATCAAAAGGGACATTTTAATAACCACTCAGCTTTTTGGCAAAATGTCTTGGAAAACAGGACAATTTTGCTGTTCATTGAAAGCAGCTGACAACTGCACCCAACACAATGTCCTTCACCTCAAGTAGAGCTGTACGATATGAAGCCCTATTAGTTTCGCATTTCATTCCAACTTGTATAAACACACATCCTAAGTCTTTTTAGCTGAAATTTGCTCATATCATCTTTTTAATCTTCATTTATGATATTTTGGACCCCAATACTAGAATATCTTCAAATTCGTCCACTCCCAATTCGAAACTTCCCCGCATGGCTTTGGCTCTAACCAAGCTTTGGAGAGAAGGAATCTTCCATCCAGTTTGATACAATAATGCTATTGGTGTGTTCATTAACCCTTACCATGCTGAACCTAAAGATACCTGGTGTTGTAAATAGTGTAGATTCAGATCAGCTGGCTTCTAGGCCATCTAATCAGGATCCACACTGGTTTCCTTTCTTTTTATAAATATTATTAAGGAGCATTCAGGTTGCTTGGTGAAGCCCAAGGTTGTAGGAATTCATTTGGCATAAAGCTGAGTAAAAATAACTGAAGCTTAATAGTATGTAGAATTCTCACAAAATATATCAGGCCTCCAGATAAGAGTGTGAAATTGAAAGTTATTTTTTCCATATTTGTCAACCAAAACATATGTTGTGGGTACTCAAAAGTACCGTCTCAATGAGACGGTTCTTTTGAGCACCCAAAACACATGTTTACATTGATGGTTATACAATTTTTACTTTCCTAAAGTTTCCTTATCTGAAACTATGATATATTATGGCATAAGTGAGAATAAAATTGAAGATATATCTGATTGATATAGATGCACACATTCATTAACTCCCCATCTGCTTCTGTTGTCCAATGATTACCATTGCAAATAATCTGGACCCATATCAGACCCAAGAAAATGTCAGGTCTGATCTGAATCCAAACTGTTTCAAATAAAATTAATTTAAAAAAAAATCAGACGACAAAAAAGGATGCAAAATTACCCAGCATGCAAAGAAGAGTAGATGACAAAAACATATAGATACACAACACAAAAAAGTACATTTCATAAAGTTCAAACCAGAACTTATGATGGATGTGTCGAAGTAGATGTTTATACTTCAACATAAAGTGATAGTGACCATTTCATGAATATAATTTAAAGATATAGTTATTTGAATAGCACATATTGAGCAGGAGATTGAGAGTGATCATTTCATAAGGATGATGTTAGCAGCACATAAAATCACACAAGTCTTTACCTTGTTCCACTAACACATAGTGAGGTTGACCCTATCACAAGGAAAAGTTAACAGCACATAAACTCACACGAGTCTCTCTTGATTTAGTTGTCTCTGTAGAATTCACAAAAAGCCAATGACCACTTGTCTGCTGCCTTGTCAACACTAGGTCTGCCCCCTGCTGGTGATGATGTCATAGGAAGTGTCTGCTCACTGTCACCTTCAAGATTCTCAATGATACTTCTAGCTGTCTCTTGGACCTGAAAATAAATGATAAAAAACAAGGTTAAATGGTATAAAAACTGGGCCATATGATCTTGATGTACACTGTTTGTAAAGAAAAGTGCACTGTTGTCTGCTTTTTTGTGTCTGCTGCATATATTCAAGTGCATTTAAGACTAGATTTTTCATGGAAGCAAACAAGATGAGCCCTGATCAAAAGAGCAGTCTGATCTGGGTCCATATTGTTTGCATTATAGGCTACATAAGAACATTAACAGACAAGAAGAGTAGATGACAACAATTGTGACTGACAAGCTAAGGGCTTAGACTTTAACAAGCTTCATTAAAATGTGAACTGAATCCTCGATCATTATACTTCACTACACTGTTGTCAGAAATTCAACAAGGCCTGTGTCGTACGGCTGATTTCAAGGGTTATACAACAGTCTGAGTGTGAAAGGGTAAGTTCAACAGTTTTTGGCCAGTTTGAGTGCAAAAGGGTTACCTCTATAGAGCTTTTACCAAGGGTTAGTTCGATGGAGTTTTGGCCAGTCTGAGTGCAAAAGGGTTAACTCAATGGAGTTTTGATGAAGGTTTAGTTAAATGGAGGTTTATCATTTGCATTTGGAGCTGCTTATGTTTCAACAAGTCAGCTCATACCTGAAAGTATTGGTAAAGCACATCTGGATTTCAACTGCAAAAGTGTATAGAAGAGCAAGTATACCCTATCCATTAGATCACAATTAGACACATTTTGAACATTGTATCTATGTTGTTGGCAGTGGTTTGAAAACTTTATGAAATTAATTTTCTGAGTCGCTTGGAAAGTGTAAATACAAGAACCTTAAAACTTAATTGCAAGTCAGCTTTTGACTGAAATAATGTGTTGTCTACTGACTTTTCGCAAAATTGACTGGTAATTCTCAAAAAAATTCTTCCAGTGACACTATCAGAGTGTCAAACTGTTTGGATCCAGATCAGGACCTATGTTCTGTTAGTCCTGATCTGGGTCCAAACTGTTAGCAAAGGTTTTCAGCAAAGAAAGAAATGCCATAATTTACATACCTGTGACCATTTCTTGTTCTGGTAGTTGTTGTACATGACCTTGACCCCCTCACAGACAGACTGACGTAGACTGAGATGTAACTCCTGCGATCTGTTGCCTTCTAATGCTGATACCATAGTCTGATGACTCAATTCACTCATCTGATTATCTGAAACAACAAAATAGATTGTCGACAATGATATTCCTACTATAAATAGAGGATCTTACATGAGTGGCCATACTGTATTGAATTTATTAAATGAGTTGGAGAAAGATATACAATGTGATGCTTGCCGAGCATTTTATCGTTTTTTCGCAACAAGTTCAATAAATTCAGTAATACAGGAGCACTAATGTTAGATTCTATGTATCCTTTGATGCTCAAAGTATTTTGAAATCCCGAATTGCAGCATGAAAATGCTAAGATTTTGTCATATATACTTGACGTTATTGTGGACATCATTATGTAACGTTACCAAAATCAGTAAACCACTATTTGGTCATTAATCGTGTCTGCTGAAGCATAGTCTACATTTATTGGAGAAGCTGCTTTAGACGTGCTAGATGTTTGTTTATTTATTTATTTGTATATGTTTGAAGATGAACTGAGAAAAAAAATTAAACACACCTTCTCACGAAAGATTACACTGTCCTTATATGCCATCATGTATTATTTGTAGATTGTATCCTCAAATGCTTTATAGCCTACTGGAGTTTGCATAAGATTATGTTATGTTCTGTTCTATGGAATTTTTGGAAACAGCATGATATAGCTAAATTTGATGCTAAGGCATTTATTGAAAGTGGCCAGGTTCTACATTTTGTTATTTCTCTATCAAAATATATGTTGTGGGTACTCAAAAGAACCGTCTCAATGAGATAGTTCTCTTTAGCACCTAAAACACATGTTTAAAATAATAACAATTTAATGCGCGCTTATCTGGGCCTATGCTAGCAGTATCAATATCTTAAATATACAGTCTGAATATGTGTTTGTCAAACTTCCCAAAATTATAACTTTCTACAACAAATAGTATCTATGGAATGTAAACATCACCATGGTCCAGATGCTGACCCTTTGCCTGACAGGATTTGCAAATTCAGACCCGCATTAAGGAATCTATATCTGTTTCCCTGTTGCAGGATTCTACTTTTTGAATAATGTCATAGCTGAATGGAAAATGGTGTGGATCTGGATCAGATGGCAACAAAAACCAGCTGACCTGGATCCACTCAATTCTCAAAACAGTATGTATTATAAGAAATAAAAAATTACAGTACGACAACAAAATTTGATAAATCACAACTTACCTAGCAATGAAACTTGTTTCTCGGCACTACTGTGGGATACCAGGAGACTCTTGAGATCTGAAGCAGCAACAATACAATCCATAGCGAACTTAGTGGTAACAAAATCTTATCAAATTATTCACAGAAATCAAAAACTTTTGAAAGATCTATGTAAGACAATGTAAGCTCAAACATCAAATGTGATGCAACTTAAGTTACAACCCTTTTTATAGTCAATAAAGTCTTTGAAGTAAACTAATTAGTAATTAAGAATTAATGAGGATCTTTAATTCACTTTGATCTTTTTAATTAAGCAAGACAATTAAAGATCAAAAAGTGATAATTAGTGTTGGAATTTATCAAATGAACCTTAATTGATGAGCTTGTGTTCACTTTAAAGTATAAAGAGGAGGCAAGAAAAAGTCATCAGTGAGTGATCAAAGGAAATAATTATTTCAATTCATGAACTTAAATTCACTTTGATCTTTAATATGGAGGTAATTAAAGGACATCAGATGATTCAGTGAATGATCAAAGGATATTTATTTTTATTCACGAGTTTGTATTCACTTTGATCTTTAATGAGGAACGATTAAAGGACATCAGAAGATCTAGAGAATGATCAAAGGAATATACTTATTTCAATTGATGAGCTTGAATTTACTTTGATATTTGATGAAGAGACAGTTAAAAGCCATCAGATAATATAGTAAATGATCAAAGGAAATTACTCAATTTAATAGATGAGTATTTGTTCACTTTGCTATTCAGGTGATCTAGCAAGGATCATTTTAAAGAATTGAAGATCAAAGGAAATTACTAAATTTAATTGATGAGGTTTTGTTCACTTTGCTATGACGATCAAAAGAATTGCATTTTGGTCAATCTATATGCAAAAGGGTTCTAATGGCGTTTTGGCCAATCTGAGTGAATGGTTAAATAAATGGAAGTTTGCCTTGGGTTAGTTCATTAGATTTTGGCCAGTCTGAGTGCAAAGGGTTAACTAAATCAAATTTTGACCAATCTGAGTGCAATAGGGTTATCTCAATGAAGTATTGGCCAATCTGAGTGCAAACTGGAGTTTTGACTAATCTTAGTGCAAAATGGTGACCTCAATGAAGTTTTGACCAATCTGAGGGCATCAGGGTTATCTCAATGAAGTTTAAGACAATCTTAGTGCAACAGGGTCATCTTAATGGAGGTTTGGCCAATCTGAGTGCAATATGGTTATCTTGATGGAATTTTGGCCAATCTCAGTGCAAACCCTGGAGTGTCTGGCCAATCTGAGCTCAAAAATGGTGATTTCATAGGAATGTTTGACCAATCTGAGTGTAAACTGGAATTTTGACCACTCTTAGTGCAAAAGGGGGTTATCTTAATGTAGTTGTGGCCAACCTGAGTGCAGTAGGATTTTCTTGCTGGAGTTTTAAACAATCTTAGTGCAATATGGTCATCTTAATGCAGCCAATCTGAGTGCAATAGGGGTTAAATAAATGGATTTTTGGCCAATCTGAGTGCAATCTAGAGGGTTTGACCAATCTGAGTGCAAACTGGAGTTTTGACCAATCTGATTGCAAAAGGGGGTTATCTTAATGTAGTTTTGGCCAATCTGAGTGCAGTAGGGTTATCTAAATGGAGTTTAAGAGGACAAAAGGGTTTATTCAATGAAAGTTTGACTAATGGTAGTGCAAAAGGCTCATCTCAAATGAGTTTTGACCAATCTGAGTGCAAACTGAAGTTTTGACCAATGTGAATGGAAAAGGGTTAGCTCAATGAGTCTTGACCAATCTGAGGTTTTATTTAATGAAGTTTTGGCCATTCTGAGAGCAGTAGGGTTAATACAATTAATCAATTAATTAATTTGACCAATGTGATAACAGTAGGAGTTAGTTCAATGCATTTTTGACCACTCTGAGTGCAAAAAGAATAGTGATAATGGCTAGTTCAATCATTTTAACCAATTTGAGTGCAAAAGGGATACCTAAATGGAATTTTGACCAATTTGAGTGCAAAAGGGGTTCTCAATTGAGTTTTGATAAATCTGAGTGCAAAAAGGGCTATCTCAATGAAGTGTTGACCAATCTGAGTGCAAAAGGATTAGTGCAATGGAGTTTTGACCAATCTGAGTGCAAAAAGGGTGATCTCAGTGAAGTGTTGATCAATCTGAGTGCAAAAGGATTAGTTCAATGGGGTTTGACCAATCTGAGTGCAAAAAGGGTGATCTCAATGGAGTTTTGACCAACCTAAGGGCAAAAGGGTCTAATCAATGGAGTTTGGGGTCCAATCTGAGTGCAGTATGGTTAACTAAATGGAGTTTTTGGCACAATATGAGAGCAAGAGGGATTACTCAATGTCTGAGATTTGTAGAGTTTTGAGTTATTTCTCTGCTAAGGTTAAATGTTACAGCCAAGGGAGATGATGAATGTAAAAATAAAAAAAAATCTTCATATTTATAGCACATTTATTAAAAAAACATTTGTAGCAAGAACTTACATAATCAAGAACATTATAACATAGTTATCATAGCTTTGGCATCACAGGGCAGTTCTTTTGAGGACTTTTTGGCCCACTTAAAAAACTTCCCAACAAATAGGCAGCCCATCAACTCACTTCCTACCATGTATTAATTAAAGAACTCCCCAAAGGAGTTGAAGCCTGGCAAAATGAAAATAAAGCCCCTATGGCCCATCACTATGTGTCAGTGAAATGTTTGTTATATCCCCATCAACACTTTTTCAATAGTGAAAATACACTTACCCCACCACAACAATTTGTATGGAAACCGAAAGTAACCTGCCTGAAACCAGCCCTATCACTCACTTTCATTCTGTAGATCAATATTAAACAATATTCCAAATCAAAAGGGACATTTAATAACCACTCAGCTTTCTTGCAAAATGTCTTGGAAAACAGGACAATTTTGCTGTTCATTGAAAACGGCTGACAACTGCACCCAACACAATGTCCTTCACCTCAAGTAGAGCTGTACGATATGAAGCCTTAGTTTCGCATTTCAGTCCAACTTGTATAAACACCCATCCTAAAAGTCTTTTTAGCTGAAATTTGCTCATATCAACATTTTAATCTCCAAATATGATATTTTGGACCCCTATACTAGAATATCTTAAAATCCGTCCACTCCCAAATTCGAAACTTCCCCTGATTGCTTTGGCTCTAACCAAGTTTTGAAGAGAAGGAATCTTCAATCCAGTTTGATACAATAATGTTATTGGTGTGTTCATTAACCCTTACCATGCTGAACCCAAATATACCTGGTGTTGTAAATAGTGTAGATTCAGATCAGCTGGCTTCTCGGCCTTCTGATCAGGATCCACACAGGTTTCCTTTCTGTTCATAATACTATAAAGGAGCATTCAGGTTGGGGATACATTGCTTGATGAGGCCTAAGATAGTTGGAATTCATTAGGCATAAAGCTGAGTAAAAATAACTGAAGCTTAATAGTATGTAGAAGTCTCACAAAATATATCAGGCATCCAGATAAGAATGTGAAATTGAAAATTATTTTTTCTTATTTGTCAACCAAAACTTATGTTGTGGGTACTCAAAAGAACTGTCTCCATGAGACGGTTCTTTTAAGCACCCAAAACACATGTTTACATTGATGGTTACACAATTTTTACTCTCAAAAAGTTTCCTTATCTGAAACAATGGTTTATTATGGCATAATTGAGAATAGAATTGAAGATACATTCTGATTGATATAGATGCACACATTCATTAACTCCACATCTGCTTCTGTTATCCATTGCAAATAATCTGGACCCATATCAGCCCCAAGAAAATGTCAGGTCTGATCTGGATCCAAACTGTTTCAAATAAAATTTATTTTGAAATGAAAAAAAAAAAAAAATCAGCAGACGACAAAAAGATACTTATACTTCAACATAAAGTGATAGTGACCATTTCATGAACATAATTTAAAAATATTGAGCAGGATATTGAGAGTGATCATTCTATAAGCACATAAAATCACACAAGTCTTTACCTTGTTCCTCTAACACATAGTGAGGTTGACCCTATCACAAGGAAAAATTAACAGCACATAAACTCACATGAGTCTCTCTCTTGATTTAGTTGTCTCTGTAGAATTCACAAAAAGCCAATGACCACTTGTCTGCTGCCTTGTCAACACTAGGTCTGCCCCCTGGTGGTGATGATGTCATAGGAAGTGTCTGCTCACTGTCACCTTCAAGATTCTCAATGATACTTCTAGCTGTCTCTTGGACCTGAAAATAAATGATAAAACAAGGTTAAATGATATTACAACTGAGCCATATGATCTTGATGTACACTGTTTGTAAAGAACGTATTCATTTTTGAAAAAAGAAAAAAAAGTGCACTATTGTCTGCTTTTTGTGTCTGCTGCATATATTCAAGTGCATTTAAGGCTAGATTTTTCTATGGAAGCAAACAAGATGAACCCTGATCAAGGGAGCAGTCTGATCTGGGTCCATATTGTTTGCACTATAGGCAACATTAGCAGACAAGAGAAGTAGATGACAACAATTGTGACTGGCAGGCTAAGGGTTAAGACTTTAACAAGATTCATTATAATGTGAACTGAATCCTCGATCATTATACATCACTACACTGTTGTCAGAAATTCAACAAGGCCTGTGTCATACAGCTGAATTCAAGGGTTATACAACAGTCTGAGTGTGAAAGGGTCAGTTCAGCAGCATTTTTGGCCAGCTTGAGTGCAAAAGCTTGGCCAGTCCTAGTGCAAAAGGGTCAACTCAATTGAGTTTTGATGAAGGTTTAGTTAAATGGAGGATTTTCATTTGCATTTCAAGCTGCTTATGTTTAAACAAGTCAGCTCATACTTGAAAGTATTAGTAAAGCAGATCTGGATTTCTACTGCAAAAGTGTATAGAAGAGCAAGTACACCCAATAAATTAGGTCACAATTAGACACATTTTGAACATTGCATTTATATTGTTGGTAGGAATAATCAAAGTCTGTGATTTGAAATTTTATAACACAATTTTTATGAAATTAATTTTCTGAGTCTTTTGACAAGAAATACAAGAACCTGAAAACTTAATTGCAAGTCAGCTTTCGACTGAAATAATGTGTTGTCTGCTGACTTTATGCAAGATTGACTGGTAAATCTCAAAATTTTCTTCCAGCGACACTATCAGTGTCAAACAGTTTGGATCCAGATCAGGACCAATGTTCTATTAGTCCTGATCTGGGTCCAAACTGTTATCAGCAGTAGTCTATGCTAGCAAGAAAAGAAATGCCGTAATTTACATACCTGTGACCATTTCTTGTTCTGGTAGTTGTTGTACATGACCTTGACCCCTTCACAGACAGACTGACGTAGACTGAGATGTAACTCCTGGGATCTGTTGCCTTCTAGTGCTGATACCATAGTCTGATGACTCAACTCACTCATCTGATTATCTGAAATAACAAAATAGATTGTCGACAATGATATTTCTACTATAAATAGAGCATCTTACATGAGTGGTCATGTTGTATTGAATTTATTAAATTTTCGCAACGATTTTAATAAATTTAATAATACAGGAGCACTTATATTAGATTCTATATATCCTATGATGCTCAAAGTACTCTGAAATCCCGAATTTCAGCATGAAAATGTTAAGACTTTGTCACATATACTCGTCGTTTTATTATCATCATTATGCAACGTTACCAATATCAGTAAACCACTATTTGGTCATTAATTGTGTCTGCTGAAGCATAGTCTACATTTATTGGAGAAGCTGCTTTAGACGTGCTAATTGTTTGTTTATTTATTTATTTGTATATGTTTGAAGATGAACTGAGAAAAAAAAATTAAACACACCTTCTCACGAAAGATTACACTGTCCTTATATGCCATCATGTATTATTTGTAGATTGTATCCTCAAATGCTTTATAGCCTACTGGAGTTTGCATAAGATTATGTTATGTTCTGTTCTGTTCTATGGAATTTTTGGAAACAGCATGATATAGCTAAATTTGATGCTAAGGCATTTATTAAAAGTGGCCAGGTTCTACATTTTGTTATTTCTCTATCAAAATATATGTTGTGGGTACTCAAAAGAACCGTCTCAATGAGATAGTTCTCTTTAGCACCTAAAACACATGTTTAAAATAATAACAATTTAATGCACGCTTATCTGGGCCTATGCTAGCAGTATCAATATCTTCAATATACAGTCTGAATATGTGTTTGTCAAACTTCCCAAAATTATAACTTTCTACAACAAATAGTATCTATGGAATGTAAACATCACCATGGTCCAGATGCTGACCCTTTGCCTGACAGGATTTGCAAACTCAGACACGCATTAAGGAATCTATATCTGTTTCCCTGTTGCAGTATTCTACTTTTTGAATAATGTCATAGCTGAATGGAAAATGGTGTGGATCTGGATCAGATGGCAACAAAAACCAGTTGACCTGGATCCACTCAATTCTCAAAACAGTATGTATTATAAGAAATAAAAAATTACAGTACGACAATAAAATTTGATAAATCACAACTTACCCAGCAATGAAACTTGTTTCTCGGCACTACTGTGGGATACCAGGAGACTCTTGAGATCTGAAGCAGCAACAATACAATCCATAGCGAACTTAGTGGTAACAAAATCTTATCAAATTATTCACAGAAATCAAAAACTTTTGAAAGATCTATGTAAGACAATGTAAGCTCAAACATCAAATGTGATGCAACTTAAGTTACAACCCTTTTTATAGTCAATAAAGTCTTTGAAGTAAACTAATTAGTAATTAAGAATTAATGAGGATCTTTAATTCACTTTGATCTTTTTGATTAAGCAAGACAATTAAAGATCAAAAAGTGATAATTAGTGTTGGAATTTATCAAATGAACCTTAATTGATGAGCTTGTGTTCACTTTAAAGTATAAAGAGGAGGCAAGAAAAGGTCATGAGTGAGTGATCAAAGGAAATAATTATTTCAATTCATGAACTTAAATTCACTTTGATCTTTAATATGGAGGTAATTGAAGGACATCAGATGATTCAGTGAATGATCAAAGGATATTTATTTTTATTCACGAGTTTGTATTCACTTTGATCTTTAATGAGGAACGATTAAAGGACATCAGAAGATCTAGAGAATGATCAAAGGAATATACTTATTTCAATTGATGAGCTTGAATTTACTTTGATATTTGATGAAGGGACAGTTAAAAGCCATCAGATAATATAGTAAATGATCAAAGGAAATTACTCAATTTAATAGATGAGTATTTGTTCACTTTGCTATTCAGGTGATCTAGCAAGGATCATTTTTAAGAATTGAAGATCAAAGGAAATTACTAAATTTAATTGATGAGGTTTTGTTCACTTTGCTATGACGATCAAAAGAATTGCATTTTGGTCAATCTACGTGCAAAAGGGTTCTAATGGCGTTTTGGCCAATCTGAGTGAATGGTTAAATAAATGGAATTTTGTCTTGGGTTAGTTCAATAGATTTTGGCCAGTCTGAGTGCAAAGGGTTAACTACGGTAAATCTTGTATTAGTTCGTACAGTAAAAAATAATTATTTTTCGCTGTGTACGAACTAATAAAAATTATTTTTCTGAGAAACGGGACTGTACGAACTAATAAAATGAAATTCCGAAGATCGAAAAACGGGACCAAAAACGTGCGAAAATTGCCAAAGAAAAAGGAAGTTCTGTTTATCCTTTTAGCCTAATTACAGGCTGAATGTCTGATCAGTATTTTCAATTAAACTAACATACTTAATAGCATGGTGAAAGATTGAAAATAAACAACCAAACATAAGAGTCCGGATTGCCGTTTCAACCGACTCACATGCAATGTGCGATATACCCGGCAATGTCACCCGGTTACAGGCCAACTTTACATAGGCCTGCTTTACGGAAGAGATGTCACGTCGGACTTGTTCTATGACGATTGTCTTGATTGGAATCATACTCGGACCCACTGGGTCCGAGGAATCATAACAAAAATACAACTTCTGTTCACTACCGACGGCTAGCTCTACAACGTAACAGAGCAATGTATATCGCAGCTTTCGTTTTTGGCCATGATGTAGATTCTTATTTTCTTAGAACCCTCGAAAATGCAGCATAGAAGTAGACAAGACAATACATGTACGTACATTCAGTCCTACAGGTTAGACCTACGCGTACACTCATCGATTTGGAATGAAAACTGAAAATGAAAATGGCGACTTCTAAATATGAACAACTGGAACGCAGAGTTCTCATGAATCATAGTACATTTCTCTGCCTTCATATTGTAAAAAGACCCACAACTTACGTTTTTGCGAATGCATACTCCATTTAAAGGCTTTGTATGAACACCTATATTTCTGCATAGGTTGGTTGGTTCGAGTCTTCATCATGCGTCGTATTCCTTGTGGCGACATAACATGCTCAGCTTGTTCGCACACCCCCTTACGTGTTAGCTCGGACCCAATATAGCTCGGTGTTAGGCTGTTAGCATTCTAAGATTATGAAAATGGCAATCAATGTAGAACCAGATTCCCGTACTTTGTCATCTTCGGTCGCTTGACCATGGAAAAGCCATTACACGAGAAAATCTGTCTTTCGTGATTTGAGGCTGACTGACTCTTTTACAGCCAGAAACAGGGTTGGATGCACATGATAGTCTTTGCACTGCTATTTGAACACCATGCTATCCCGTGTACACCTTGCTTTCCATGCGCGGATCCAGGATTTTTCGTCAGGGGGGGGGGTCCGGGTCAATCTGACAAAAAAGCCCTGACAACGTTTTTTTTTCAGTCCTCAGCTTATTTTACCGAAGTCAAATGGTTAATTTCGAAGAAAACTCATTTTTCAAGGTTCCAGAGGGGGTCCAACATTTTCCAGGGATTCCAACTTTTTCCAAGGGGGTCCAATTGCTTATACCCTATAGAAACCCATATAACTTGTGATTTTCCAGGGGGGTCCGGACCCCCTGACCCCCCTCTGGATCCGCACTTGCTATCTCGATCAGCAGGAGATAGCTTTTTCCGTTTAGTCGTCGTTGGGTGGTATTTTTCAGTTTTATTTAAATTTTGATAGACCATGATTCTGTAAGCAAACAGTGGCGTCAGGCGACCCCACGTGCGGATCCAGAGGGGGGTTAGGGTGTCCGGACCCCCCTCCCTGGAAAATCACAAGTTATATGGGTTTCTTTGGACACCCCCACCCCCTGGAAGAAGTTAGACCCCCTCCTCCCCTCTGTAATAAAACCATTGGATCCACTCTGTAAATTGTAAAATAAGATGATGACTAAAAAAACATTGTCCAGACTTTTTTCTTGCCGTCGGGCCTCGACCCCCCCCCCCCCCCCCCCCCCCACCCGCCTGACAAAAATTCCTGGATCCGCGCATGAACCCTAATCGACTTGTCTGTTCATAAGGCCTGGGCCACTGTTTAATGTGTAATGTACATTTTCTAGCGTCAAGGCCATCATCACGTGCGACCCCAAACTTTAAAACAACACGTGGCCGGAATTGATGTGCGCGGTCTCTTTGATCTTAAAAAGGATCATGCTGTCTTTGCCCTTGGCGTCAGCTGATATAATTAGCAGACGTTTTGTGAATTGACCAGGCCCAGCAAAAAATAAAATAAATAAAATGTGAATTCAAACTGTTTGAAACTCTGATATGGGCGGAGACCTCGGACCCAGTATGTTTATTGGGTCCGAGGCGGAGACAGAGGGGGCAGGGGGTCCGGACCTCCCCATGAAAATCATAAGTTGCCATTTGTTTCCTAGAAGAAAAACTGGTACGAACCTCCCTCGAGAAGCAATTCGACCCCCCCCTTTGGATCCGCGCACGCATGTCTTGACAGGAATTTTATTTTTTATTTTTTGCAAGTAGCAACTTTCTAGAGATAATTGGTAGAACTGCGTAGGTGCGCTGAATGATCTGCGCCTTTGTTGTTTGCATATTAAAAAGTTTCTCGCGGAATTGGGTAAAAACGCGAAGTTGCAAATTTAAATATACACGGACGGTAAACGAGAGGCTTTTTCAACCATTTTTTTCTTATCTGAAAGCAAGCAATTGTTGCCCTGAGCCTAACTTTAGACATGCACCTTCGTCTACATTCCTTGTATGTGGGCATTATGCCCCTGGCAAGACTGTGCGGATGTGCAGGCTCGTCTGAGCCTTCGCTGGTTGCATGTCGAGAGGTACCGTAATCTCATGAACTGGCTCGTTTCATAGACAGCCCAATGTAAAGCATGATGCAGAAGCATGCATAAATCACTTTTCATCTTGGTTTGTGCGTCTGTGCGTGATGATCCACGGGAATCATTTAATGTGTAAGAGCCATAATACAATTTCATGAGGACGCCTCGCTAGGCTCATCAGTGTCGTCTTTGGTTGATAAAAAGTTCCATCGGATATACAATGTCTATAGTTATTTTATTACGCTTATTGCATGCACGTTTTGATGAAACTTAGAAATGGAATTGATGCACGTACATTTAAAGCACAGCTAATTAGTGGGAGTACGTAGGTGTCTAGATTCTTCATCCACTCCAAAACTTTGAGTTACCCGACGAGATTGCACAAAAGCACAGGCTCCCCTGAGCCTTCGCTGATAACATTTGTGATAAACACCAGCCGATATGGTTTCATCATGCTCGGATCCAGTGATTCAATAAAAAAGACGCTTAGGCATATTTATGATACAGAAACACCAGAAAGGCTCAATGATCACAGACACGTAGGACACTGTGCACGCGCGCGTGGTTGTGTACATGTATTTGATTTTTGTCATGACTGGACAAAATATCTCCGCGATTTGCATCAGTCAGACGTTCATTGAACCTAGCGTTTATCATTGAATAAAAGTGTGGCATGCATCAATGCTAGATGCACGCGCATAAGCGACACTGACGATCGCACTGACAGGCGAAACGCTCCTGTTCCGCTGATATGTTTGTTAACTGACGTGCTCGATGAAAAACGAAAGCATCGTAGACAGACACACTGATTGACCAAATGAACGGAAAAAACGCTGTGTACGAACTATTAAAAATTACAAATAGGAAAAATGACCACTGTACGAACTAATACATGATATTTTGAGCTGACCGGTCATGAATAATTTATGGTGTACGAACTATTAGAGTGTACGAACTAATACAAGATTTACCGTAAATCAGGTTTTGACCAATCTGAGTGCAATGAGGTTATCTCAATGGAATTTTTGCCAATCTGAGTGCAACAGGGTTATCTCAATGAAGTATTGGCCAATCTGAGTGCAAACTGGAGTTATCACTAACCTTAGTGCAAAATGGTGACCTCAATGAAGTTTTGACCAATCTGAGGGCATCAGGGTTATCTCGATGAAGTTTTAGACAATCTTAGTGCAACAGGGTCATCTTAATGGAGGTTTGGCCAATCTGAGTGCAATATGGTTATCTTGATGGAATTTTGGCCAATCTCAGTGCAAACCCTGGAGTGTCTGGCCAATCTGAGCTCAAAAATGGTGATTTCATAGGAATGTTTGACCAATCTGAGTGTAAACTGGAATTTTGACCACTCTTAGTGCAAAAGGGGGTTATCTTAATGTAGTTTTGGCCAACCTGAGTGCAGTAGGATTTTCTTGCTGGAGTTTTAGACAATCTTAGTGCAATAGGGTCATCTTAATGCAACCAATCTGAGTGCAATAGGGGTTAAATAAATGGATTTTTGGCCAATCTGAGTGCAATCTAGAGTGTTTGACCAATCTGAGTGCAAACTGGAGTTTTGACCAATCTGAGTGCAAAAGGGGGTTATCTTAATGTAGTTTTGGCATATCTGAGTGCAGCAGGGTTATCTAAATGGAGTTTAAGAGGACAAAAGGGTTTATTCAATGAAAGTTTGACTAATCGTAGTGCAAAAGGCTCATCTCAAATGAGTTTTGACCAATCTGAGTGCAAACTGAAGTTTTGACCAATGTGAGTGGAAAAGGGCTAGCTCAATAAGTCTTGACCAATCTGAGGTTTTATTTAATGAAGTTTTGGCCATTCTGAGAGCAGTAGGGTTAATTCAATTAATCAATTAATTAATTTGACCAATGTGATAACAGTAGGAGTTAGTTCAATGCATTTTGACCACTCAAAAAGAATAGTAATAATGGCTAGTTCAATCATTTTAACCAATTTGAGTGCAAAAGGGATACCTAAATGGAATTTTGACCAATTTCAGTGCAAAAGGGTTCTCAATTGAGTTTTGAACAACCAAGGGTGCAAAAGTGTTACCTCAATGGAGTTTTGACCAATCTGAGTGCAAAAGGGTTATCTCAGTGGAGTTTTGACCAATCTGAGTTTTGACCAACCTGAGTGCAAAAGTTTACTCAATGGAGTTTTGACCAATCTGAGTGCAAAAGGGTTAGTTCAATGGACTTTGACCAATCTGAGTGCAAAAGGATTAGTTCAAAGGAGTTATCACCAATTTGAATGCAAAAAAGTTATCTCAATGGAGTTTTGACCAATCTGGGTGCAAATGGCTAGTTCAATCATTTTAACCAATCTGAGTGCAAAAGGGACATCTAAATGGTATTTTGATCAATTTGAGTGCAAAATGGCTCTCAGAGGAATTTTGACCAATTTGAGTGCAAAAGGGTTTATCAATGGAGTTTTGATAAATCTGAGTGCAAAAAGGGCTATCTCAATGAAGTGTTGACCAATCTGAGTGCAAAAGGATTAGTTCAATGGAGTTTTGACCAATCTGAGTGCAAAAAGGGTGATCTCAGTGAAGTGTTGATCAATCTGAGTGCAAAAGGATTAGTTCAATGGGGTTTGACCAATCTGAGTGCAAAAAGGGTGATCTCAATGGAGTTTTGACCAACCTAAGGGCAAAAGGGTCTAATCAATGGAGTTTGGGGTCCAATCTGAGTGCAGTATGGTTAACTAAATGGTGTTTTTGGCACAATATGAGAGCAAGAGGGATTACTCAATGTCTGAGTGCTGTAGAGTTTTGAGTTATTTCTCTGCTAAGGTTAAATGTTACAGCCAAGGGAGATGATGAATGTAAAAATAAAAAAAAATCTTCATATTTATAGCACATTTATTAAAAAAACATTTTTAGCAAGAACTTACATAATCAAGAACATTATAACATAGTTATCACAGCTTTGGCATCACAGGGCAGTTCTTTTGAGGACTTTTCGGCCCACTTAAAAAACTTCCCAACAAATAGGCAGCCCATCAACTCATTTCCTACCATGTATTAATTAAATAACTCCCCAAAGGAGTTGAAGCCTGGCAAAATGAAAATAAAGCCCCTATGGCCCATCACTATGTGTCAGTGAAATGTTTGTTATATCCCCATCAACACTTTTTCAATAGTGAAAATACACTTACCCCACCACAAAAATTTGTATGGAAACCGAAAGTAACCTGCCTGAAACCAGCCCTATCACTCACTTTCAGTCTGTAGATCAATATTAAACAATATTCCAAATCTAAAGGGACATTTAATAACCACTCAGCTTTCTTGCAAAATGTCTTGGAAAACAGGACAATTTTGCTGTCCATTGAAAACAGCTGACAACTGCACCCAACACAATGTCCTTCACCTCAAGTAGAGCTGTACGATATGAAGCCTTAGTTTCGCATTTCAGTCAAACTTGTATAAACACCCACCCTAAAAGTCTTTTTAGCTGAAATTTGCTCATATCATCATTTTAATCTCCAAATATGATATTTTGGACCCCTATACTAGAATATCTTAAAATCCGTCCACTCCCAAATTCGAAACTTCCCCTGATGGCTTTGGCTCTAACCAAGTTCTGGAGAGAAGGAATCTTCAATCCAGTTTGATACAATAATGTTATTGGTGTGTTCATTAAGCATTACCATGCTGAACCCAAATATACCTGGTGTTGTAAATAGTGTAGATTCAGATCAGCTGGCTTCTCGGCCTTCTGATCAGGATCCACACAGGTTTCCTTTCTGTTCATAATACTATTAAGGAGCATTCAGGTCGGGGATACATTGCTTGATGAGGCCTAAGATAGTTGGAATTCATTAGGCATAAAGCTGAGTAAAAATAACTGAAGCTTAATAGTATGTAGAAGTCTCACAAAATATATCAGGCATCCAGATAAGAATGTGAAATTGAAAATTATTTTTTCTTATTTGTCAACCAAAACTTATGTTGTGGGTACTCAAAAGAACTGTCTCAATGAGACGGTTCTCTTAAGCACCCAAAACACATGTTTACATTGATGGTTACACAATTTTTACTCTCAAAAAGTTTCCTTATCTGAAACAATGGTTTATTATGGCATAAGTGAGAATAGAATTGAAGATACATTCTGATTGATATAGATGCACACATTCATTAACTCCACATCTGCTTCTGTTATCCATTGCAAATAATCTGGACCCATATCAGCCCCAAGAAAATGTCAGGTCTGATCTGGATCCAAACTGTTTCAAATAAAATTTATTTTGAAATGAAAAAAAAATCAGCAGACGACAAAAATATACTTATACTTCAACATAAAGTGATAGTGACCATTTCATGAACATAATTTAAAAATATTGAGCAGGATATTGAGAGTGATCATTCTATAAGCACATAAAATCACACAAGTCTTTACCTTGTTCCTCTAACACATAGTGAGGTTGACCCTATCACAAGGAAAAATTAACAGCACATAAACTCACACGAGTCTCTCTCTTGATTTAGTTGTCTCTGTAGAATTCACAAAAAGCCAATGACCACTTGTCTGCTGCCTTGTCAACACTAGGTCTGCCCCCTGGTGGTGATGATGTCATAGGAAGTGTCTGCTCACTGTCACCTTCAAGATTCTCAATGATACTTCTAGCTGTCTCTTGGACCTGAAAATAAATGATAAAACAAGGTTAAATGATATTACAACTGAGCCATATGATCTTGATGTACACTGTTTGTAAAGAACGTATTCATTTTTGAAAAAAGAAAAAAAAGTGCACTATTGTCTGCTTTTTGTGTCTGCTGCATATATTTAAGTGCATTTAAGGCTAGATTTTTCTATGGAAGCAAACAAGATGAACCCTGATCAAGGGAGCAGTCTGATCTGGGTCCATATTGTTTGCACTATAGGCAACATTAGCAGACAAGAGAAGTAGATGACAACAATTGTGACTGGCAGGCTAAGGGTTAAGACTTTAACAAGATTCATTATAATGTGAACTGAATCCTCGATCATTATACATTACTACACTGTTGTCAGAAATTCAACAAGGCCTGTGTCATACAGCTGAATTCAAGGGTTATACAACAGTCTGAGTGTGAAAGGGTCAGTTCAGCAGCATTTTTGGCCAGCTTGAGTGCAAAAGCTTGGCCAGTCCTAGTGCAAAAGGGTCAACTCAATTGAGTTTTGATGAAGGTTTAGTTAAATGGAGGATTATCATTTGCATTTCAAGCTGCTTATGTTTAAACAAGTCAGCTCATACTTGAAAGTATTAGTAAAGCAGATCTGGATTTCTACTGCAAAAGTGTATAGAAGAGCAAGTACACCCAATAAATTAGGTCACAATTAGACACATTTTGAACATTGCATTTATATTGTTGGTAGGAATAATCAAAGTCTGTGATTTGAAATTTTATAACACAATTTTTATGAAATTAATTTTCTGAGTCTTTTGACAAGAAATACAAGAACCTGAAAACTTAATTGCAAGTCAGCTTTCGACTGAAATAATGTGTTGTCTGCTGACTTTATGCAAGATTGACTGGTAAATCTCAAAATTTTCTTCCAGCGACACTATCAGTGTCAAACAGTTTGGATCCAGATCAGGACCAATGTTCTATTAGTCCTGATCTGGGTCCAAACTGTTATCAGCAGTAGTCTATGCTAGCAAGAAAAGAAATGCCGTAATTTACATACCTGTGACCATTTCTTGTTCTGGTAGTTGTTGTACATGACCTTGACCCCTTCACAGACAGACTGACGTAGACTGAGATGTAACTCCTGGGATCTGTTGCCTTCTAGTGCTGATACCATAGTCTGATGACTCAACTCACTCATCTGATTATCTGAAATAACAAAATAGATTGTCGACAATGATATTTCTACTATAAATAGAGCATCTTACATGAGTGGTCATGTTGTATTGAATTTGTTAAATTTTCGCAACGATTTTAATAAATTTAATAATACAGGAGCACTTATATTAGATTCTATGTATCCTATGATGCTCAAAGTACTCTGAAATCCCGAATTTCAGCATGAAAATGTTAAGACTTTGTCACATATACTCGTCGTTTTATTGTGGACATCATTACGTAATGTTACCAAAATCAGTAAACCAGTATTTGGTCATTAATTGTGTCTGCTGAAGCATAGTCTACATTTATTGGAGAAGCTGCTTTAGACGTGCTAGATGTTTGTTTATTTATTTATTTGTATATGTTTGAAGATGAACTGAGAAAAAAAATTAAACACACCTTCTCACGAAAGATTACACTGTCCTTATATGCCATCATGTATTATTTGTAGATTGTATCCTCAAATGCTTTATAGCCTACTGGAGTTTGCATAAGATTATGTTATGTTCTGTTCTGTTCTATGGAATTTTTGGAAACAGCATGATATAGCTAAATTTGATGCTAAGGCATTTATTGAAAGTGGCCAGGTTCTACATTTTGTTATTTCTCTATCAAAATATATGTTGTGGGTACTCAAAAGAACCGTCTCAATGAGATAGTTCTCTTTAGCACCTAAAACACATGTTTAAAATAATAACAATTTAATGCGGGCTTATCTGGGCCTATGCTAGCAGTATCAATATCTTAAATATACAGTCTGAATATGTGTTTGTCAAACTTCCCAAAATTATAACTTTCTACAACAAATAGTATCTATGGAATGTAAACATCACCATGGTCCAGATGCTGACCCTTTGCCTGACAGGATTTGCAAACTCAGACCCGCATTAAGGAATCTATATCTGTTTCCCTGTTGCAGGATTCTACTTTTTGAATAATGTCATAGCTGAATGGAAAATGGTGTGGATCTGGATCAGATGGCAACAAAAACCAGCTGACCTGGATCCACTCAATTCTCAAAACAGTATGTATTATAAGAAATAAAAAATTACAGTACGACAACAAAATTTGATATATCACAACTTACCTAGCAATGAAACTTGTTTCTCGGCACTACTGTGGGATACCAGGAGACTCTTGAGATCTGAAGCAGCAACAATACAATCCATAGCGAACTTAGTGGTAACAAAATCTTATCAAATTATTCACAGAAATCAAAAACTTTTGAAAGATCTATGTAAGACAATGTAAGCTCAAACATCAAATGTGATGCAACTTAAGTTACAACCCTTTTTATAGTCAATAAAGTCTTTGAAGTAAACTAATTAGTAATTAAGAATTAATGAGGATCTTTAATTCACTTTGATCTTTTTAATTAAGCAAGACAATTAAAGATCAAAAACTGATAATTAGTGTTGGAATTTATCAAATGAACCTTAATTGATGAGCTTGTGTTCACTTTAAAGTATAAAGAGGAGGCAAGAAAAGGTCATCAGTGAGTGATCAAAGGAAATTATTATTTCAATTCATGAACTTAAATTCACTTTGATCTTTAATATGGAGGTAATTAAAGGACATCAGATGATTCAGTGAATGATCAAATGATATTTATTTTTATTCACGAGTTTGTATTCACTTTGATCTTTAATGAGGAACGATTAAAGGACATCATAAGATCTAGAGAATGATCAAAGGAATATACTTATTTCAATTGATGAGCTTGAATTTACTTTGATATTTGATGAAGGGACAGTTAAAAGCCATCAGATAATATAGTAAATGATCAAAGGAAATTACTCAATTTAATAGATGAGTATTTGTTCACTTTGCTATTCAGGTGATCTAGCAAGGATCATTTTTAAGAATTGAAGATCAAAGGAAATTACTAAATTTAATTGATGAGGTTTTGTTCACTTTGCTATGACGATCAAAAGAATTGCATTTTGGTCAATCTACATGCAAAAGGGTTCTAATGGCGTTTTGGCCAATCTGAGTGAATGGTTAAATAAATGGAATTTTGCCTTGGGTTAGTTCAATGGATTTTGGCCAGTCTGAGTGCAAAGGGTTAACTAAATCGAGTTTTGACCAATCTGAGTGCAATAAGGTTATCTCAATGGATTTTTTGCCAATCTGGATGGAATAGGGTTATCTCAATGAACTATTGGCCAATCTGAGTGCAAACTGGAGTTTTGACTAATCTTAGTGCAAAATGGTGACCTCAATGAAGTTTTGACCAATCTGAGGGCATCAGGGTTATCTCGATGAAGTTTTAGACAATCTTAGTGCAACAGGGTCATCTTAATGGAGGTTTGGCCAATCTGAGTGCAATATGGTTATCTTGATGGAATTTTGGCCAATCTCAGTGCAAACCCTGGAGTGTCTGGCCAATCTGAGCTCAAAAATGGTGATTTCATAGGAATGTTTGACCAATCTGAGTGTAAACTGGAATTTTGACCACTCTTAGTGCAAAAGGGGGTTATCTTAATGTAGTTTTGGCCAACCTGAGTGCAGTAGGATTTTCTTGCTGGAGTTTTAGACAATCTTAGTGCAATAGGGTCATCTTAATGCAACCAATCTGAGTGCAATAGGGGTTAAATAAATGGATTTTTGGCCAATCTGAGTGCAATCTAGAGTGTTTGACCAATCTGAGTGCAAACTGACGTTTTGACCAATCTGAGTGCAAAAGGGGGTTATCTTAATGTAGTTTTGGCCAATCTGAGTGCAGTAGGGTTATCTAAATGGAGTTTAAGAGGACAAAAGGGTTTATTCAATGAAAGTTTGACTAATGGTAGTGCAAAAGGCTCATCTCAAATGAGTTTTGACCAATCTGAGTGCAAACTGAAGTTTTGACCAATGTGAGTGGAAAAGGGTTAGCTCAATGAGTCTTGACCAATCTGAGGTTTTATTTAATGAAGTTTTGGCCATTCTGAGAGCAGTAGGGTTATTTCAATTAATCAATTAATTAATTTGACCAATGTGATAACAGTAGGAGTTAGTTCAATGCATTTTTGACCACTCTGAGTGCAAAAAGAATAGTGATAATGGCTAGTTCAATCATTTTAACCAATTTGAGTGCAAAAGGGATACCTAAATGGAATTTGGACCAAATTGAGTGCAAAAGGGTTCTCAATTGAGTTTTGACCAACCAAGGGTGCAAGTGTTACCTCAATGGAGTTTTGACCAATCTGAGTGCAAAAGGGTTATCTCAATGGAGTTTTGACCAATCTGAGTTTTGACCAACCTGAGTGCAAAAGAGTTTACTCAATGGAGTTTTGACCAATCTGAGTGCAAAAGGGTTGGTTCAATGGACTTTGACCAATCTGAGTGCAAAAGGATTAGTTCAAAGGAGTTATCACCAATTTGAATGCAAAAAAGTTATCTCAATGGAGTTTTGACCAATCTGGGTGCAAATGGGTTATCTCAATGGAGTTTTGACCAATCTGGGTGCAAATGGCTAGTTCAATCATTTTAACCAATCTGCGTGCAAAAGGGACATCTAAATGGTATTTTGACCAATTTGAGTGCAAAATGGTTCTCAGAGGAATTTTGACCAATTTGAGTGCAAAAGGGTTTATCAATGGAGTTTGATAAATCTGAGTGCAAAAAGGGCTATCTCAATGAAGTGTTGACCAATCTGAGTGCACAAGGATTAGTTCAATGGAGTTTTGACCAATCTGAGTGCAAAAAGAGTGATCTCAGTGAAGTGTTGATCAATCTGGGTGCAAAAAGATTAGTTCAATGGGGTTTGACCAATCTGAGTGCAAAAAGGGTGATCTCAATGGAGTTTTGACCAACCTAAGGGCAAAAGGGTCTAATCAATGGAGTTTGGGGTCCAATCTGAGTGCAGTATGGTTAACTAAATGGAGTTTTTGGCACAATATGAGAGCAAGAGGGATTACTCAATGTCTGAGTGCTGTAGAGTTTTGAGTTATTTCTCTGCTAAGGTTAAATGTTACAGCCAAGGGAGATGATGAATGTAAAAATAAAAAAAAAATCTTCATATTTATAGCACATTTATTAAAAAAACATTTGTAGCAAGAACTTACATAATCAAGAACATTATAACATAGTTATCACAGCTTTGGCATCACGGGGCAGTTCTTTTGAGGACTTTTCGGCCCACTTAAAAAAACTTCCCAACAAATAGGCAGCCCATCAACTCACTTCCTACCATGTATTAATTAAATAACTCCCCAAAGGAGTTGAAGCCTGGCAAAATGAAAATAAAGCCCCTATGGCCCATCACTATGTGTCAGTGAAATGTTTGTTATATCCCCATCAACACTTTTTCAATAGTGAAAATACACTTACCCCACCACAACAATTTGTATGGAAACCGAAAGTAACCTACCTGAAACCAGCCTTATCACTCACTTTCAGTCTGTAGATCAATATTAAACAATATTCCAAATCAAAAGAGACATTTAATAACCACTCAGCTTTCTTGCAAAATGTCTTGGAAAACAGGACAATTTTGCTGTTTATTGAAAACAGCTGACAACTGCACCCAACACAATGTACTTCACCTCAAGTAGAGCTGTATGATATGAAGCCTTAGTTTCGCATTTCAGTCCAACTTGTATAAACACCCATCCTAAAAGTCTTTTTAGCTGAAATTTGCTCATATCATCATTTTAATCTCCAAATATGATATTTTGGACCCCTATACTAGAATATCTTAAAATCCGTCCACTCCCAAATTCGAAACTTCCCCTGATGGCTTTGGCTCTAACCAAGTTTTGGAGTGAAGGAATCTTCAATCCAGTTTGATACAATAATGTTATTTGGTGTGTTCATTAACCCTTACCATGCTGAACCCAAATATACCTGGTGTTGTAAATAGTGTAGATTCAGATCAGCTGGCTTCTCGGCCTTCTGATCAGGATCCACACAGGTTTCCTTTCTGTTCATAATACTATTAAGGAGCATTCAGGTCGGGGATACATTGCTTGATGAGGCCTAAGATAGTTGGAATTCATTAGGCATAAAGCTGGGTAAAAATATCTGAAGCTTAATAGTATGTAGAAGTCTCACAAAATATATCAGGCATCCAGATAAGAATGTGAAATTGAAAATTATTTTTTCTTATTTGTCAACCAAAACTTATGTTGTGGGTACTCAAAAGAACTGTCTCAATGAGACGGTTCTTTTAAGCACCCAAAACACATGTTTACACTGATGGTTACACAATTTTTACTCTCAAAAAGTTTCCTTATCTGAAACAATGGTTTATTATGGTATAAGTGAGAATAGAATTGAAGATACATTCTGATTGATATAGATGCACACATTCATTAACTCCACATCTGCTTCTGTTATCCATTGCAAATAATCTGGACCCATATCAGCCCCAAGAAAATGTCAGGTCTGATCTGAATCCAAACTGTTTTAATAAAATTAATTTGGAAAAAAATCAGCAGGCGACAAAAAAGAATTTATGATGGATGTTTCGAAGTAGATGTATATACTTCAACATAAAGTGATAGTGACCATTTCATGAACATAAATTAAAGATACAGTTGTTCGAATAGCACATATTGAGCAGGATATTGAGTGTGATCATTTCATAAGGATGATGTTAGCAGCACATAAAATCACACACGTCTTTACCTTGACTTAGTTGTTTCACTCCACATAGTGAGGTTGACCATTTCACAAGGAAAAGTTAACAGCACATAAACTCACACGAGTCTCTCTCTTGATTTAGTTGTCTCTGTAGAATTCACAAAAAGCCAATGACCACTTGTCTGCTGCCTTGTCAACACTAGGTCTGCCCCCTGCTGGTGATGATGTCATAGGAAGTGTCTGCTCACTGTCACCTTCAAGATTCTCAATGATACTTCTAGCTGTCTCTTGGACCTGAAAATAAATGATAAAACAAGGTTAAATGGTATAACAACTGGGCCATATGATCTTGATGTACACTGTTTGTAAAGAAAAGTGCACTGTTGTCTGCTTTTTTGTGTCTGCTGCATTTATTCAAGTGCATTTAAGACTAGATTTTTCATGGAAGCAAACAAGATGAACCCTGATCAAGAGAGCAGTCTGATCTGGGTCCATATTGTTTGCACTATAGGCTACACAAGAACATTAACAGACATGAGGAGTAGATGACAACAATTGTGATTGACAGACTTAGGGTTAAGACTTTAACAAGATTCATTATAATGTCAACTGGATCCTTGATCATTATACTTAACTACACTGTTGTCAGAAATTCAACAAGGCCTGTGTCGTACGGCTGAATTCAAGGGTTATACAACAGCCTGAGTGTGAAAGGGTCAGTTCAACAGAGTTTTTGGCCAATTTGAATGCAAAAGGGTTACCTCTATAGAGCTTTTACCAAGGGTTAGTTTGATGGAGTTTTGGCCAGTCTGAGTGCAAAAGGGTTAACTCAATGGAGTTTTGATGAAGGTTTAGTTAAATGGAGGTTTATCATTTGCATTTGGAGCTGCTTATGTTTCAACAAGTCAGCTCATACTTGAAAGTATTGGTAAAGCACATCTGGATTTCAACTGCAAAAGTGTATAGAAGAGCAAGTATACCCTATCTATTAGATCACAATTAGACACATTTTGAATATTGTATTTATGTTGTTGGCAGTGGGTTGAAAACTTTATGAAATTAATTTTCTGAGTCGCTTGGAAAGTGTAAATACAAGAACCTTAAAACTTAATTGCAAGTCAGCTTTTGACTGAAATAATGTGTTGTCTACAGACTTTTTGCAAAATTGACTGGTAATTCTCAAAAAATTCTTCCAGTGGACCTATCAGCGTGTCAACTGTTTGGATCCAGATCAGGACCGATGTTCTGTTAGTCCTGATCTGGGTCCAAACTGTTAGCAAAGGTTATCAGCAAGAAAAGAAATGCCATAATTTACATACCTGTGACCATTTCTTGTTCTGGTAGTTGTTGTACATGACCTTGACCCCCTCACAGACAGACTGACGTAGACTGAGATGTAACTCCTGGGATCTGTTGCCTTCTAGTGCTGATACCATAGTCTGATGACTCAACTCACTCATCTGATTATCTGAAATAACAAAATAGATTGTCGACAATGATATTCCTACTATAAATAGAGGATCTTACATGAGTGGCCATGTTGTATTGAATTTATTAAATGAGTTGGGGAAAGATATAAAATGTGACGCTTGCCGAGCATTTTGCTTGCCGAGCATTTTATCATTTTTTCGCAACAAGTTAAATAAATTCAGTAATACAGGAGCACTAGTGTTAGATTCTATGTATCCTTTGATGCTCAAAGTATTTTGAAATCACAAATTTCAGCATGAAAATGCTAAGATTTTGTCATATATACTAAAAGATATTGGACATCAGTACTTAACGATACCAAAATCAGTAAACCACTATTTGGTCATTAATTGTGTCTGCTGAAGCATAGTCTACACTCATTGGAGAAGCTGCTTTAGACGTGCTAGATGTTTGTTTATCTATTTACTTGTATATGTTTGAAGATAACGGAGAAAAAAAAAATAAACACACCTTCTCCCGAAAGATTACACTGTCCTTATATGACATCATGTATTATATGTAATTTGTATCCTCACATACTTTATAGCCTACTGTAGTTTGAATAAGATTATGTTCTGTTCTGTTCTATCGAAGTTTTGGAAACAGCATAATATAGCTAAATGTGATGCTAAGGCATTTATTGAAAGTGGCCAGTCTTTTTATTTTGTTATTTCTCAATCAAAATATATGTTGTGGGTACTCAAAAGAACCGTCTCAATGAGATAGTTCTCTTTAGCACCTAAAACACATGTTTGAACTGATAAATAAGAAAATAATAACAATTTAATGCTCGCTTATCTGGACCTATGCTAGCAGTATCAATATCTTAAATATACACTCTGAATGTGTGTTCGTCAAACTTCTAAAAATTCAACTTTTCACAACAAATAATATCTATGGAATTTAAACATCACCATGGTCCAGATGCTGACCCTTTGCCTGACAGGATTTGCAAACTTAGACCCAAATCAAGGAATCTATATCTGTATCCCTGTTGCAGGATTCTACTTTTTGAATAATGTCATAGCTGAATGGAAAATGGTGTGGATCGGGATCAGATGGCAACACAAACCAGCTGACCTGGGTCCACTCATTTCTCAAAACAGTATGTATTATAAAAAAAATTCCAATACGACAACAAAATTTGATAAATCACAACTTACCTAGCAATGAAACTTGTTTCTCAGCACTACTGTGGGATACCAGGAGACTCTTGAGATCTGAAGCAGCAACAATACAATCCATAGCGAACTTAGTGGTAACAAAATCTTATCAAAATTATTCACAGAAATCAAAAACTTTTGAAAGATCTATGTAAGATAATGTAAGCTCAAAAATCAAATGTGATGCAACTAAGGTTACAACCCTTTTTATAGTCAATAAAGTCTTTGAAGTAAACTAATTAGTAATTAAGAATTAATGAGGATCTTTAATTCACTTTGATCTCTTTAATTAAGCAAGACAATTAAAGATCAAAGAGTGATAATTAGTGGTGGAATTTATTAAATGAACCTTAATTGATGAGCTTGTGTTCACTTTAAACTATAAAGAGGAGGCAAGTAAAGGTCATCAGTGAGTGATCAAAGGAAATTAAAATTCCAATTCATGAACTTACATTCACTTTGATCTTTAATATGGAGGTAATTAAAGCACATCAGATGATTCAGTGAATGGTCAAATGATATTTTTTTTTATTCACGAGTTTGTATTCACTTTGATCTTTAATGAGGAGCAATTAAAGGACATCATATGATCTAGAGAATGATCTAAGGAAAACACTTATTTCAATTGATGAGCTTGAATTTACTTTGATATTTGATGAAAGGACAGTTTAAACCCATCAGATAATAGTAAATGATCAAAGGAAATTACTCAAATTTAATTGATGAGTATTTGTTCACTTTGCTATTCAGGTGATCTAGCAAGGAAATTACACATTTTTAAGAATTGAAGATCAAAGGAAATTACTAAATTAAATTGACGTTTTGTTCACTTTGCTATGACTATCAAATGAACAACTTTTTGGCCAATCTAAGTGCAAAAAGGGTTATAATGGAGTTTTGACCAATCTGAGTGCAATATGGTTATCTTGATAGAGTTTCAGCCAATCTGAGAGCAAACTGGAGTGTTTGGCCAATCTGAGCACAAAATGGAGTTTTGACCAATCTGAGAGCAAAATGGGGTTATCTAAATGGAGTTTTGACCAATCCGAGTGCAAAAGGGTTTATTCAATAGGTTGGTCAGTTCAATGGAGTTTTGACCAGTCTGAGGGCAAAAGGGTTTATTCAATGTAGTTTTGACTAAATTGAGTGCAAAAGGCTTACCTCAATGCACTTGACCAGTCTGAGAGCAAACTGGAGTTTTGACTAATCTGAGTGCAAAAGGCTTATTTATCTCAATGGAGCTTGACCAATCTGTGTGCAAACTGGAGTTTTGACCAATCTGAGTGGAAAAGGGTTAGCTCAATGAGTCTTGATTAATCTGAGGCTTTATTCAATGGAGTTTTGGCCATTCTGAGTGCAGTAGGGTTAGTTCAATTAATCAATTATTTAAGTTTAGTAATATGAGTGCAGTAGGATTTAGTCCAATGTGTTATTGACCAATCTGAGTGCAAATGGCTATTTCAATAGTTTAGACCAATCTGAGTACAAAAGGGACATCTAAATTGAATTTTGACCAATTTGAGTGCAAAAGGGTTCGCAACTGAGTTTGACTAACCTGGGAGCAAAAGGGTCATCTCAATGGAGTTTTGACCATTTCCGAGTGCAAAAAGGGTTATCTCAATGAAATTCTGACCAACCTGGGTGCAAAAGGGTTATCTCAATGAAATTCTGACCAACCTGGGAGCAAAAGAGTTATCTCAATGGAGTTCTGACCAATCTGAGTGCAAAATGGCTAGTTCAATGGAGTCTAGACCAAACTGAGTGCAAAAAAGGGTTATCTCAATGAAATTTTGACCAATTTGAGGGCAAAAGGGTTTGCAACTGAGTTTTGACCAACCTGAGTGCAATAGGGTTATCCCAATGGAGTTTGGGGACCAATCTGAGTGCAAAAGGGCTATTTCAATGGAGTTTTGACCAATCTGAGTGCAAAAGAGTTATCTCAATGAAATTTTGACCAATCTGAGTGCAAACTGGAGTTTTGACCAACCTAAGAGCAAAAGGGTTTATTCAATGGAGTTTGGAGTCCAATTTGAGAGCAGTATGGTTAATTAAATGGAGTTTTGGCACAATATGAGAGCAAAAGGGATTACTCAATGAAGTTTCTGCCTTGTATGAGTGCTGTAGAGTTTTGAGTAATTTCTCAGGGTTAAATGTTACAGCTAAGGGAGATAATGAATGTAAAAAAGTCCATATCTTCATATTTATAGCACATTTATTAAAAAAACATTTACAGCAGGAACATACATAATCACGAACATTATAACACAGTTATCACAGCTTTTGCATCACAGGCAGTTCTTTGGAGGATTTTTCGGTCTTCTTAAAAACTTCCAAACAAATAGGCACATCAACTCACTTCCTACCATGTATTAGTAATTTTTTTTTTATTATAGTGACATGTGTTATAAGTATACAATATAAACATCAAAAAGTGTGTCTTACAACACCCGGCTGCATTGGGCCTACAAGTCACTTTAAGCATTTTATATTTGTACAAAAAAGGAGAAAATAGAGTTTCACTATAGAATATCCGTATCATACGTGATTTTGCATGAGCATTTTACGTTCACTTTCAAATACTTTGAAAATATGCATATAAATATATAATACTGGCAGCAAATGTATGGTTTCAATTATAGAGTACGCAGACTTTCTTCGTTGCATAGCATCCACAATAAATTTTGCAACATAAATAAAGTGGTTTTCAACAACATGCCTAAGTTTTTCAACATCATTCAACAGCAAAAAAATTGATTTTGTTTCAGTAGCTTTATCAATTAGAGATTGTCTGAGATCATGGTAACATGCACATTTGAACAAAAAATGAATCTCATCTTCAGTTTCATTTGAATTACAAATGTTACATGTTCTCTCATGAACACTTAAACCTGAATATCTCCCTGTCTCTACTCTGAGGGGTAAAATACCGCACCTGAATTGGGCGAAATGCGATTTCTCCAATTTTGTCAATCAAATTACTCCCCACAGGAGTTGAAGCCTGGCAAAATGAAAATAAAGCACCTATGGCCCAACACTATGTGTCAGCGAAATGTTTGCTATATCCCCATCAACACTTTTCCAATAGTGAAAATACACTTACCCCACCACAACAATTTGTATGGAAACCGAAAGTAGCCTGCCTGAAACCAGCCCTATCACTCACTTTCAGTCTGTAGATCAATATCAAACAATATTCCAGATCAAAAGGGACATTTTAATAACCACTCGGCTTTCTTGCAAAATGTCTTGGAAAACAGGACAAATTTGCTGTGCACTGAAAACATCTGACAACTGCATGCACCCAACACAATGTCCTTCACCTCAAGCAGAGCTGTACGATATGAAGCCTTAGTTTCGCATTTCATTCCAACTTGTATAAACACCCATCCTTAAAGTCTTTTTAACTAAAATTTGCTCATATAATCATTTTAATCTCCATTTATGATATTTTGGACCCCAATACTAGAATATCTTCAAATTCGTCCACCCCCAAATTCGAAACTTCCCCGCATGGCTTTGGCTCTAACCAAGATTTGGAGAGAATGAATCTTCAATCCAGTTTGATACAATAATGCTATTGGTGTGTTCATTAACCCTTACCATGCTGAACCCAAATATACCTGATGTCATAAATAGTGTAGATTCAGATCAGCTGGCTTCTAGCCAGTCCAATCAGGATCCACACTGGTTTCCTTTCTGTTTATAAATATTATTAAGGAGCATTTAGGTTGCTTGGTGAAGCCGAAGGTAGTTGGAACTCATTAGGCATAAAGCTGAGTAAAAATAACTGAAGCTTAGTAGTATGTAGAGTTCTCACAAAATATATCAGGCCTATATGAGTATATATTTGCTTATTTGTCAACCAAAACATATGTTGTGGGTACTCAAAAGAACCGTCTCAATGAGACGGTTCTTTTGAGCACCCAAAACACATGTTTACATTGATGGTTATACAATTTTTACTTTCCTAAAGTTTCCTTATCTGAAACTATGATATATTATGGCATAAGTGAGAATAAAATTGAAGATATATCTGATTGATATAGATGCACACATTCAGTAACTCCACATCTGCTTCTGTTGCCCAATGATAACCATTGCAAATAATCTGGACCCATATCAGACCCAAGAAAATGTCAGGTCTGATCTGAATCCAAACTGTTTTAATAAAATTAATTTGGAAAAAAATCAGCAGGCGACAAAAAAGAATTTATGATGGATGTGTCGAAGTAGATGTATATACTTCAACATAAAGTGATAGTGACCATTTCATGAACATAAATTAAAGATACAGTTGTTCGAATAGCACATATTGAGCAGGATATTGAGTGTGATCATTTCATAAGGATGATGTTAGCAGCACATAAAATCACACACGTCTTTACCTTGACTTAGTTGTTTCACTCCACATAGTGAGGTTGACCATTTCACAAGGAAAAGTTAACAGCACATAAACTCACACGAGTCTCTCTCTTGATTTAGTTGTCTCTGTAGAATTCACAAAAAGCCAATGACCACTTGTCTGCTGCCTTGTCAACACTAGGTCTGCCCCCTGCTGGTGATGATGTCATAGGAAGTGTCTGCTCACTGTCACCTTCAAGATTCTCAATGATACTTCTAGCTGTCTCTTGGACCTGAAAATAAATGATAAAACAAGGTTAAATGGTATAACAACTGGGCCATATGATCTTGATGTACACTGTTTGTAAAGAAAAGTGCACTGTTGTCTGCTTTTTTGTGTCTGCTGCATTTATTCAAGTGCATTTAAGACTAGATTTTTCATGGAAGCAAACAAGATGAACCCTGATCAAGAGAGCAGTCTGATCTGGGTCCATATTGTTTGCACTATAGGCTACACAAGAACATTAACAGACAAGAGGAGTAGATGACAACAATTGTGATTGACAGACTTAGGGTTAAGACTTTAAAAAGATTCATTATAATGTCAACTGGATCCTTGATCATTATACTTAACTACACTGTTGTCAGAAATTCAACAAGGCCTGTGTCGTACGGCTGAATTCAAGGGTTATACAACAGCCTGAGTGTGAAAGGGTCAGTTCAACAGAGTTTTTGGCCAATTTGAATGCAAAAGGGTTACCTCTATAGAGCTTTTACCAAGGGTTAGTTTGATGGAGTTTTGGCCAGTCTGAGTGCAAAAGGGTTAACTCAATGGAGTTTTGATGAAGGTTTAGTTAAATGGAGGTTTATCATTTGCATTTGGAGCTGCTTATGTTTCAACAAGTCAGCTCATACTTGAAAGTATTGGTAAAGCACATCTGGATTTCAACTGCAAAAGTGTATAGAAGAGCAAGTATACCCTATCTATTAGATCACAATTAGACACATTTTGAACATTGTATTTATGTTGTTGGCAGTGGGTTGAAAACTTTATGAAATTAATTTTCTGAGTCGCTTGGAAAGTGTAAATACAAGAACCTTAAAACTTAATTGCAAGTCAGCTTTTGACTGAAATAATGTGTTGTCTACAGACTTTTTGCAAAATTGACTGGTAATTCTCAAAAAATTCTTCCAGTGGACCTATCAGCGTGTCAACTGTTTGGATCCAGATCAGGACCGATGTTCTGTTAGTCCTGATCTGGGTCCAAACTGTTAGCAAAGGTTATCAGCAAGAAAAGAAATGCCATAATTTACATACCTGTGACCATTTCTTGTTCTGGTAGTTGTTGTACATGACCTTGACCCCCTCACAGACAGACTGACGTAGACTGAGATGTAACTCCTGGGATCTGTTGCCTTCTAGTGCTGATACCATAGTCTGATGACTCAACTCACTCATCTGATTATCTGAAATAACAAAATAGATTGTCGACAATGATATTCCTACTATAAATAGAGGATCTTACATGAGTGGCCATGTTGTATTGAATTTATTAAATGAGTTGGGGAAAGATATAAAATGTGACGCTTGCCGAGCATTTTGCTTGCCGAGCATTTTATCGTTTTTTCGCAACAAGTTAAATAAATTCAGTAATACAGGAGCACTAGTGTTAGATTCTATGTATCCTTTGATGCTCAAAGTATTTTGAAATCACAAATTTCAGCATGAAAATGCTAAGATTTTGTCATATATACTAAAAGATATTGGACATCAGTACTTAACGATACCAAAATCAGTAAACCACTATTTGGTCATTAATTGTGTCTGCTGAAGCATAGTCTACACTCATTGGAGAAGCTGCTTTAGACGTGCTGGATGTTTGTTTATCTATTTACTTGTATATGTTTGAAGATAACGGAGAAAAAAAAAATAAACACACCTTCTCCCGAAAGATTACACTGTCCTTATATGACATCATGTATTATATGTAATTTGTATCCTCACATACTTTATAGCCTACTGTAGTTTGAATAAGATTATGTTCTGTTCTGTTCTATCGAAGTTTTGGAAACAGCATAATATAGCTAAATGTGATGCTAAGGCATTTATTGAAAGTGGCCAGTCTTTTTATTTTGTTATTTCTCAATCAAAATATATGTTGTGGGTACTCAAAAGAACCGTCTCAATGAGATAGTTCTCTTTAGCACCTAAAACACATGTTTGAACTGATAAATAAGAAAATAATAACAATTTAATGCTCGCTTATCTGGACCTATGCTAGCAGTATCAATATCTTAAATATACACTCTGAATGTGTGTTCGTCAAACTTCTAAAAATTCAACTTTTCACAACAAATAATATCTATGGAATTTAAACATCACCATGGTCCAGATGCTGACCCTTTGCCTGACAGGATTTGCAAACTTAGACCCAAATCAAGGAATCTATATCTGTATCCCTGTTGCAGGATTCTACTTTTTGAATAATGTCATAGCTGAATGGAAAATGGTGTGGATCGGGATCAGATGGCAACACAAACCAGCTGACCTGGGTCCACTCATTTCTCAAAACAGTATGTATTATAAAAAAAATTCCAATACGACAACAAAATTTGATAAATCACAACTTACCTAGCAATGAAACTTGTTTCTCAGCACTACTGTGGGATACCAGGAGACTCTTGAGATCTGAAGCAGCAACAATACAATCCATAGCGAACTTAGTGGTAACAAAATCTTATCAAAATTATTCACAGAAATCAAAAACTTTTGAAAGATCTATGTAAGATAATGTAAGCTCAAAAATCAAATGTGATGCAACTAAGGTTACAACCCTTTTTATAGTCAATAAAGTCTTTGAAGTAAACTAATTAGTAATTAAGAATTAATGAGGATCTTTAATTCACTTTGATCTCTTTAATTAAGCAAGACAATTAAAGATCAAAGAGTGATAATTAGTGGTGGAATTTATTAAATGAACCTTAATTGATGAGCTTGTGTTCACTTTAAACTATAAAGAGGAGGCAAGTAAAGGTCATCAGTGAGTGATCAAAGGAAATTAAAATTCCAATTCATGAACTTACATTCACTTTGATCTTTAATATGGAGGTAATTAAAGCACATCAGATGATTCAGTGAATGGTCAAATGATATTTTTTTTTATTCACGAGTTTGTATTCACTTTGATCTTTAATGAGGAGCAATTAAAGGACATCATATGATCTAGAGAATGATCTAAGGAAAACACTTATTTCAATTGATGAGCTTGAATTTACTTTGATATTTGATGAAAGGACAGTTTAAACCCATCAGATAATAGTAAATGATCAAAGGAAATTACTCAAATTTAATTGATGAGTATTTGTTCACTTTGCTATTCAGGTGATCTAGCAAGGAAATTACACATTTTTAAGAATTGAAGATCAAAGGAAATTACTAAATTAAATTGACGTTTTGTTCACTTTGCTATGACTATCAAATGAACAACTTTTTGGCCAATCTAAGTGCAAAAAGGGTTATAATGGAGTTTTGACCAATCTGAGTGCAATATGGTTATCTCGATAGAGTTTCAGCCAATCTGAGAGCAAACTGGAGTGTTTGGCCAATCTGAGCACAAAATGGAGTTTTGACCAATCTGAGAGCAAAATGGGGTTATCTAAATGGAGTTTTGACCAATCCGAGTGCAAAAGGGTTTATTCAATAGGTTGGTCAGTTCAATGGAGTTTTGACCAGTCTGAGGGCAAAAGGGTTTATTCAATGTAGTTTTGACTAAATTGAGTGCAAAAGGCTTACCTCAATGCACTTGACCAGTCTGAGAGCAAACTGGAGTTTTGACTAATCTGAGTGCAAAAGGCTTATTTATCTCAATGGAGCTTGACCAATCTGTGTGCAAACTGGAGTTTTGACCAATCTGAGTGGAAAAGGGTTAGCTCAATGAGTCTTGATTAATCTGAGGCTTTATTCAATGGAGTTTTGGCCATTCTGAGTGCAGTAGGGTTAGTTCAATTAATCAATTATTTAAGTTTAGTAATATGAGTGCAGTAGGATTTAGTCCAATGTGTTATTGACCAATCTGAGTGCAAATGGCTATTTCAATAGTTTAGACCAATCTGAGTACAAAAGGGACATCTAAATTGAATTTTGACCAATTTGAGTGCAAAAGGGTTCGCAACTGAGTTTGACTAACCTGGGAGCAAAAGGGTCATCTCAATGGAGTTTTGACCATTTCCGAGTGCAAAAAGGGTTATCTCAATGAAATTCTGACCAACCTGGGTGCAAAAGGGTTATCTCAATGAAATTCTGACCAACCTGGGAGCAAAAGAGTTATCTCAATGGAGTTCTGACCAATCTGAGTGCAAAATGGCTAGTTCAATGGAGTCTAGACCAAACTGAGTGCAAAAAAGGGTTATCTCAATGAAATTTTGACCAATTTGAGGGCAAAAGGGTTTGCAACTGAGTTTTGACCAACCTGAGTGCAATAGGGTTATCCCAATGGAGTTTGGGGACCAATCTGAGTGCAAAAGGGCTATTTCAATGGAGTTTTGACCAATCTGAGTGCAAAAGAGTTATCTCAATGAAATTTTGACCAATCTGAGTGCAAACTGGAGTTTTGACCAACCTAAGAGCAAAAGGGTTTATTCAATGGAGTTTGGAGTCCAATTTGAGAGCAGTATGGTTAATTAAATGGAGTTTTGGCACAATATGAGAGCAAAAGGGATTACTCAATGAAGTTTCTGCCTTGTATGAGTGCTGTAGAGTTTTGAGTAATTTCTCAGGGTTAAATGTTACAGCTAAGGGAGATAATGAATGTAAAAAAGTCCATATCTTCATATTTATAGCACATTTATTAAAAAAACATTTACAGCAGGAACATACATAATCACGAACATTATAACACAGTTATCACAGCTTTTGCATCACAGGCAGTTCTTTGGAGGATTTTTCGGTCTTCTTAAAAACTTCCAAACAAATAGGCACATCAACTCACTTCCTACCATGTATTAGTAATTTTTTTTTTATTATAGTGACATGTGTTATAAGTATACAATATAAACATCAAAAAGTGTGTCTTACAACACCCGGCTGCATTGGGCCTACAAGTCACTTTAAGCATTTTATATTTGTACAAAAAAGGAGAAAATAGAGTTTCACTATAGAATATCCGTATCATACGTGATTTTGCATGAGCATTTTACGTTCACTTTCAAATACTTTGAAAATATGCATATAAATATATAATACTGGCAGCAAATGTATGGTTTCAATTATAGAGTACGCAGACTTTCTTCGTTGCATAGCATCCACAATAAATTTTGCAACATAAATAAAGTGGTTTTCAACAACATGCCTAAGTTTTTCAACATCATTCAACAGCAAAAAAATTGATTTTGTTTCAGTAGCTTTATCAATTAGAGATTGTCTGAGATCATGGTAACATGCACATTTGAACAAAAAATGAATCTCATCTTCAGTTTCATTTGAATTACAAATGTTACATGTTCTCTCATGAACACTTAAACCTGAATATCTCCCTGTCTCTACTCTGAGGGGTAAAATACCGCACCTGAATTGGGCGAAATGCGATTTCTCCAATTTTGTCAATCAAATTACTCCCCACAGGAGTTGAAGCCTGGCAAAATGAAAATAAAGCACCTATGGCCCAACACTATGTGTCAGCGAAATGTTTGCTATATCCCCATCAACACTTTTCCAATAGTGAAAATACACTTACCCCACCACAACAATTTGTATGGAAACCGAAAGTAGCCTGCCTGAAACCAGCCCTATCACTCACTTTCAGTCTGTAGATCAATATCAAACAATATTCCAGATCAAAAGGGACATTTTAATAACCACTCGGCTTTCTTGCAAAATGTCTTGGAAAACAGGACAAATTTGCTGTGCACTGAAAACATCTGACAACTGCATGCACCCAACACAATGTCCTTCACCTCAAGCAGAGCTGTACGATATGAAGCCTTAGTTTCGCATTTCATTCCAACTTGTATAAACACCCATCCTTAAAGTCTTTTTAACTAAAATTTGCTCATATAATCATTTTAATCTCCATTTATGATATTTTGGACCCCAATACTAGAATATCTTCAAATTCGTCCACCCCCAAATTCGAAACTTCCCCGCATGGCTTTGGCTCTAACCAAGATTTGGAGAGAATGAATCTTCAATCCAGTTTGATACAATAATGCTATTGGTGTGTTCATTAACCCTTACCATGCTGAACCCAAATATACCTGATGTCATAAATAGTGTAGATTCAGATCAGCTGGCTTCTAGCCAGTCCAATCAGGATCCACACTGGTTTCCTTTCTGTTTATAAATATTATTAAGGAGCATTTAGGTTGCTTGGTGAAGCCGAAGGTAGTTGGAACTCATTAGGCATAAAGCTGAGTAAAAATAACTGAAGCTTAGTAGTATGTAGAGTTCTCACAAAATATATCAGGCCTATATGAGTATATATTTGCTTATTTGTCAACCAAAACATATGTTGTGGGTACTCAAAAGAACCGTCTCAATGAGACGGTTCTTTTGAGCACCCAAAACACATGTTTACATTGATGGTTATACAATTTTTACTTTCCTAAAGTTTCCTTATCTGAAACTATGATATATTATGGCATAAGTGAGAATAAAATTGAAGATATATCTGATTGATATAGATGCACACATTCAGTAACTCCACATCTGCTTCTGTTGCCCAATGATAACCATTGCAAATAATCTGGACCCATATCAGACCCAAGAAAATGTCAGGTCTGATCTGAATCCAAACTGTTTTAATAAAATTAATTTGGAAAAAAATCAGCAGGCGACAAAAAAGAATTTATGATGGATGTGTCGAAGTAGATGTATATACTTCAACATAAAGTGATAGTGACCATTTCATGAACATAAATTAAAGATACAGTTGTTCGAATAGCACATATTGAGCAGGATATTGAGTGTGATCATTTCATAAGGATGATGTTAGCAGCACATAAAATCACACACGTCTTTACCTTGACTTAGTTGTTTCACTCCACATAGTGAGGTTGACCATTTCACAAGGAAAAGTTAACAGCACATAAACTCACACGAGTCTCTCTCTTGATTTAGTTGTCTCTGTAGAATTCACAAAAAGCCAATGACCACTTGTCTGCTGCCTTGTCAACACTAGGTCTGCCCCCTGCTGGTGATGATGTCATAGGAAGTGTCTGCTCACTGTCACCTTCAAGATTCTCAATGATACTTCTAGCTGTCTCTTGGACCTGAAAATAAATGATAAAACAAGGTTAAATGGTATAACAACTGGGCCATATGATCTTGATGTACACTGTTTGTAAAGAAAAGTGCACTGTTGTCTGCTTTTTTGTGTCTGCTGCATTTATTCAAGTGCATTGAAGACTAGATTTTCCATGGAAGCAAACAAGATGAACCCTGATCAAGAGAGCAGTCTGATCTGGGTCCATATTGTTTGCACTATAGGCTACACAAGAACATTAACAGACAAGAGGAGTAGATGACAACAATTGTGATTGACAGACTTAGGGTTAAGACTTTAAAAAGATTCATTATAATGTCAACTGGATCCTTGATCATTATACTTAACTACACTGTTGTCAGAAATTCAACAAGGCCTGTGTCGTACGGCTGAATTCAAGGGTTATACAACAGCCTGAGTGTGAAAGGGTCAGTTCAACAGAGTTTTTGGCCAATTTGAATGCAAAAGGGTTACCTCTATAGAGCTTTTACCAAGGGTTAGTTTGATGGAGTTTTGGCCAGTCTGAGTGCAAAAGGGTTAACTCAATGGAGTTTTGATGAAGGTTTAGTTAAATGGAGGTTTATCATTTGCATTTGGAGCTGCTTATGTTTCAACAAGTCAGCTCATACTTGAAAGTATTGGTAAAGCACATCTGGATTTCAACTGCAAAAGTGTATAGAAGAGCAAGTATACCCTATCTATTAGATCACAATTAGACACATTTTGAACATTGTATTTATGTTGTTGGCAGTGGGTTGAAAACTTTATGAAATTAATTTTCTGAGTCGCTTGGAAAGTGTAAATACAAGAACCTTAAAACTTAATTGCAAGTCAGCTTTTGACTGAAATAATGTGTTGTCTACAGACTTTTTGCAAAATTGACTGGTAATTCTCAAAAAATTCTTCCAGTGGACCTATCAGCGTGTCAACTGTTTGGATCCAGATCAGGACCGATGTTCTGTTAGTCCTGATCTGGGTCCAAACTGTTAGCAAAGGTTATCAGCAAGAAAAGAAATGCCATAATTTACATACCTGTGACCATTTCTTGTTCTGGTAGTTGTTGTACATGACCTTGACCCCCTCACAGACAGACTGACGTAGACTGAGATGTAACTCCTGGGATCTGTTGCCTTCTAGTGCTGATACCATAGTCTGATGACTCAACTCACTCATCTGATTATCTGAAATAACAAAATAGATTGTCGACAATGATATTCCTACTATAAATAGAGGATCTTACATGAGTGGCCATGTTGTATTGAATTTATTAAATGAGTTGGGGAAAGATATAAAATGTGACGCTTGCCGAGCATTTTGCTTGCCGAGCATTTTATCGTTTTTTCGCAACAAGTTAAATAAATTCAGTAATACAGGAGCACTAGTGTTAGATTCTATGTATCCTTTGATGCTCAAAGTATTTTGAAATCACAAATTTCAGCATGAAAATGCTAAGATTTTGTCATATATACTAAAAGATATTGGACATCAGTACTTAACGATACCAAAATCAGTAAACCACTATTTGGTCATTAATTGTGTCTGCTGAAGCATAGTCTACACTCATTGGAGAAGCTGCTTTAGACGTGCTGGATGTTTGTTTATCTATTTACTTGTATATGTTTGAAGATAACGGAGAAAAAAAAAATAAACACACCTTCTCCCGAAAGATTACACTGTCCTTATATGACATCATGTATTATATGTAATTTGTATCCTCACATACTTTATAGCCTACTGTAGTTTGAATAAGATTATGTTCTGTTCTGTTCTATCGAAGTTTTGGAAACAGCATAATATAGCTAAATGTGATGCTAAGGCATTTATTGAAAGTGGCCAGTCTTTTTATTTTGTTATTTCTCAATCAAAATATATGTTGTGGGTACTCAAAAGAACCGTCTCAATGAGATAGTTCTCTTTAGCACCTAAAACACATGTTTGAACTGATAAATAAGAAAATAATAACAATTTAATGCTCGCTTATCTGGACCTATGCTAGCAGTATCAATATCTTAAATATACACTCTGAATGTGTGTTCGTCAAACTTCTAAAAATTCAACTTTTCACAACAAATAATATCTATGGAATTTAAACATCACCATGGTCCAGATGCTGACCCTTTGCCTGACAGGATTTGCAAACTTAGACCCAAATCAAGGAATCTATATCTGTATCCCTGTTGCAGGATTCTACTTTTTGAATAATGTCATAGCTGAATGGAAAATGGTGTGGATCGGGATCAGATGGCAACACAAACCAGCTGACCTGGGTCCACTCATTTCTCAAAACAGTATGTATTATAAAAAAAATTCCAATACGACAACAAAATTTGATAAATCACAACTTACCTAGCAATGAAACTTGTTTCTCAGCACTACTGTGGGATACCAGGAGACTCTTGAGATCTGAAGCAGCAACAATACAATCCATAGCGAACTTAGTGGTAACAAATTCTTATCAAAATTATTCACAGAAATCAAAAACTTTTGAAAGATCTATGTAAGATAATGTAAGCTCAAAAATCAAATGTGATGCAACTAAGGTTACAACCCTTTTTATAGTCAATAAAGTCTTTGAAGTAAACTAATTAGTAATTAAGAATTAATGAGGATCTTTAATTCACTTTGATCTCTTTAATTAAGCAAGACAATTAAAGATCAAAGAGTGATAATTAGTGGTGGAATTTATTAAATGAACCTTAATTGATGAGCTTGTGTTCACTTTAAACTATAAAGAGGAGGCAAGTAAAGGTCATCAGTGAGTGATCAAAGGAAATTAAAATTCCAATTCATGAACTTACATTCACTTTGATCTTTAATATGGAGGTAATTAAAGCACATCAGATGATTCAGTGAATGGTCAAATGATATTTTTTTTTATTCACGAGTTTGTATTCACTTTGATCTTTAATGAGGAGCAATTAAAGGACATCATATGATCTAGAGAATGATCTAAGGAAAACACTTATTTCAATTGATGAGCTTGAATTTACTTTGATATTTGATGAAAGGACAGTTTAAACCCATCAGATAATAGTAAATGATCAAAGGAAATTACTCAAATTTAATTGATGAGTATTTGTTCACTTTGCTATTCAGGTGATCTAGCAAGGAAATTACACATTTTTAAGAATTGAAGATCAAAGGAAATTACTAAATTAAATTGACGTTTTGTTCACTTTGCTATGACTATCAAATGAACAACTTTTTGGCCAATCTAAGTGCAAAAAGGGTTATAATGGAGTTTTGACCAATCTGAGTGCAATATGGTTATCTCGATAGAGTTTCAGCCAATCTGAGAGCAAACTGGAGTGTTTGGCCAATCTGAGCACAAAATGGAGTTTTGACCAATCTGAGAGCAAAATGGGGTTATCTAAATGGAGTTTTGACCAATCCGAGTGCAAAAGGGTTTATTCAATAGGTTGGTCAGTTCAATGGAGTTTTGACCAGTCTGAGGGCAAAAGGGTTTATTCAATGTAGTTTTGACTAAATTGAGTGCAAAAGGCTTACCTCAATGCACTTGACCAGTCTGAGAGCAAACTGGAGTTTTGACTAATCTGAGTGCAAAAGGCTTATTTATCTCAATGGAGCTTGACCAATCTGTGTGCAAACTGGAGTTTTGACCAATCTGAGTGGAAAAGGGTTAGCTCAATGAGTCTTGATTAATCTGAGGCTTTATTCAATGGAGTTTTGGCCATTCTGAGTGCAGTAGGGTTAGTTCAATTAATCAATTATTTAAGTTTAGTAATATGAGTGCAGTAGGATTTAGTCCAATGTGTTATTGACCAATCTGAGTGCAAATGGCTATTTCAATAGTTTAGACCAATCTGAGTACAAAAGGGACATCTAAATTGAATTTTGACCAATTTGAGTGCAAAAGGGTTCGCAACTGAGTTTGACTAACCTGGGAGCAAAAGGGTCATCTCAATGGAGTTTTGACCATTTCCGAGTGCAAAAAGGGTTATCTCAATGAAATTCTGACCAACCTGGGTGCAAAAGGGTTATCTCAATGAAATTCTGACCAACCTGGGAGCAAAAGAGTTATCTCAATGGAGTTCTGACCAATCTGAGTGCAAAATGGCTAGTTCAATGGAGTCTAGACCAAACTGAGTGCAAAAAAGGGTTATCTCAATGAAATTTTGACCAATTTGAGGGCAAAAGGGTTTGCAACTGAGTTTTGACCAACCTGAGTGCAATAGGGTTATCCCAATGGAGTTTGGGGACCAATCTGAGTGCAAAAGGGCTATTTCAATGGAGTTTTGACCAATCTGAGTGCAAAAGAGTTATCTCAATGAAATTTTGACCAATCTGAGTGCAAACTGGAGTTTTGACCAACCTAAGAGCAAAAGGGTTTATTCAATGGAGTTTGGAGTCCAATTTGAGAGCAGTATGGTTAATTAAATGGAGTTTTGGCACAATATGAGAGCAAAAGGGATTACTCAATGAAGTTTCTGCCTTGTATGAGTGCTGTAGAGTTTTGAGTAATTTCTCAGGGTTAAATGTTACAGCTAAGGGAGATAATGAATGTAAAAAAGTCCATATCTTCATATTTATAGCACATTTATTAAAAAAACATTTACAGCAGGAACATACATAATCACGAACATTATAACACAGTTATCACAGCTTTTGCATCACAGGCAGTTCTTTGGAGGATTTTTCGGTCTTCTTAAAAACTTCCAAACAAATAGGCACATCAACTCACTTCCTACCATGTATTAGTAATTTTTTTTTTATTATAGTGACATGTGTTATAAGTATACAATATAAACATCAAAAAGTGTGTCTTACAACACCCGGCTGCATTGGGCCTACAAGTCACTTTAAGCATTTTATATTTGTACAAAAAAGGAGAAAATAGAGTTTCACTATAGAATATCCGTATCATACGTGATTTTGCATGAGCATTTTACGTTCACTTTCAAATACTTTGAAAATATGCATATAAATATATAATACTGGCAGCAAATGTATGGTTTCAATTATAGAGTACGCAGACTTTCTTCGTTGCATAGCATCCACAATAAATTTTGCAACATAAATAAAGTGGTTTTCAACAACATGCCTAAGTTTTTCAACATCATTCAACAGCAAAAAAATTGATTTTGTTTCAGTAGCTTTATCAATTAGAGATTGTCTGAGATCATGGTAACATGCACATTTGAACAAAAAATGAATCTCATCTTCAGTTTCATTTGAATTACAAATGTTACATGTTCTCTCATGAACACTTAAACCTGAATATCTCCCTGTCTCTACTCTGAGGGGTAAAATACCGCACCTGAATTGGGCGAAATGCGATTTCTCCAATTTTGTCAATCAAATTACTCCCCACAGGAGTTGAAGCCTGGCAAAATGAAAATAAAGCACCTATGGCCCAACACTATGTGTCAGCGAAATGTTTGCTATATCCCCATCAACACTTTTCCAATAGTGAAAATACACTTACCCCACCACAACAATTTGTATGGAAACCGAAAGTAGCCTGCCTGAAACCAGCCCTATCACTCACTTTCAGTCTGTAGATCAATATCAAACAATATTCCAGATCAAAAGGGACATTTTAATAACCACTCGGCTTTCTTGCAAAATGTCTTGGAAAACAGGACAAATTTGCTGTGCACTGAAAACATCTGACAACTGCATGCACCCAACACAATGTCCTTCACCTCAAGCAGAGCTGTACGATATGAAGCCTTAGTTTCGCATTTCATTCCAACTTGTATAAACACCCATCCTTAAAGTCTTTTTAACTAAAATTTGCTCATATAATCATTTTAATCTCCATTTATGATATTTTGGACCCCAATACTAGAATATCTTCAAATTCGTCCACCCCCAAATTCGAAACTTCCCCGCATGGCTTTGGCTCTAACCAAGATTTGGAGAGAATGAATCTTCAATCCAGTTTGATACAATAATGCTATTGGTGTGTTCATTAACCCTTACCATGCTGAACCCAAATATACCTGATGTCATAAATAGTGTAGATTCAGATCAGCTGGCTTCTAGCCAGTCCAATCAGGATCCACACTGGTTTCCTTTCTGTTTATAAATATTATTAAGGAGCATTTAGGTTGCTTGGTGAAGCCGAAGGTAGTTGGAACTCATTAGGCATAAAGCTGAGTAAAAATAACTGAAGCTTAGTAGTATGTAGAGTTCTCACAAAATATATCAGGCCTATATGAGTATATATTTGCTTATTTGTCAACCAAAACATATGTTGTGGGTACTCAAAAGAACCGTCTCAATGAGACGGTTCTTTTGAGCACCCAAAACACATGTTTACATTGATGGTTATACAATTTTTACTTTCCTAAAGTTTCCTTATCTGAAACTATGATATATTATGGCATAAGTGAGAATAAAATTGAAGATATATCTGATTGATATAGATGCACACATTCAGTAACTCCACATCTGCTTCTGTTGCCCAATGATAACCATTGCAAATAATCTGGACCCATATCAGACCCAAGAAAATGTCAGGTCTGATCTGAATCCAAACTGTTTTAATAAAATTAATTTGGAAAAAAATCAGCAGGCGACAAAAAAGAATTTATGATGGATGTGTCGAAGTAGATGTATATACTTCAACATAAAGTGATAGTGACCATTTCATGAACATAAATTAAAGATACAGTTGTTCGAATAGCACATATTGAGCAGGATATTGAGTGTGATCATTTCATAAGGATGATGTTAGCAGCACATAAAATCACACACGTCTTTACCTTGACTTAGTTGTTTCACTCCACATAGTGAGGTTGACCATTTCACAAGGAAAAGTTAACAGCACATAAACTCACACGAGTCTCTCTCTTGATTTAGTTGTCTCTGTAGAATTCACAAAAAGCCAATGACCACTTGTCTGCTGCCTTGTCAACACTAGGTCTGCCCCCTGCTGGTGATGATGTCATAGGAAGTGTCTGCTCACTGTCACCTTCAAGATTCTCAATGATACTTCTAGCTGTCTCTTGGACCTGAAAATAAATGATAAAACAAGGTTAAATGGTATAACAACTGGGCCATATGATCTTGATGTACACTGTTTGTAAAGAAAAGTGCACTGTTGTCTGCTTTTTTGTGTCTGCTGCATTTATTCAAGTGCATTTAAGACTAGATTTTTCATGGAAGCAAACAAGATGAACCCTGATCAAGAGAGCAGTCTGATCTGGGTCCATATTGTTTGCACTATAGGCTACACAAGAACATTAACAGACAAGAGGAGTAGATGACAACAATTGTGATTGACAGACTTAGGGTTAAGACTTTAAAAAGATTCATTATAATGTCAACTGGATCCTTGATCATTATACTTAACTACACTGTTGTCAGAAATTCAACAAGGCCTGTGTCGTACGGCTGAATTCAAGGGTTATACAACAGCCTGAGTGTGAAAGGGTCAGTTCAACAGAGTTTTTGGCCAATTTGAATGCAAAAGGGTTACCTCTATAGAGCTTTTACCAAGGGTTAGTTTGATGGAGTTTTGGCCAGTCTGAGTGCAAAAGGGTTAACTCAATGGAGTTTTGATGAAGGCTTAGTTAAATGGAGGTTTATCATTTGCATTTGGAGCTGCTTATGTTTCAACAAGTCAGCTCATACTTGAAAGTATTGGTAAAGCACATCTGGATTTCAACTGCAAAAGTGTATAGAAGAGCAAGTATACCCTATCTATTAGATCACAATTAGACACATTTTGAACATTGTATTTATGTTGTTGGCAGTGGGTTGAAAACTTTATGAAATTAATTTTCTGAGTCGCTTGGAAAGTGTAAATACAAGAACCTTAAAACTTAATTGCAAGTCAGCTTTTGACTGAAATAATGTGTTGTCTACAGACTTTTTGCAAAATTGACTGGTAATTCTCAAAAAATTCTTCCAGTGGACCTATCAGCGTGTCAACTGTTTGGATCCAGATCAGGACCGATGTTCTGTTAGTCCTGATCTGGGTCCAAACTGTTAGCAAAGGTTATCAGCAAGAAAAGAAATGCCATAATTTACATACCTGTGACCATTTCTTGTTCTGGTAGTTGTTGTACATGACCTTGACCCCCTCACAGACAGACTGACGTAGACTGAGATGTAACTCCTGGGATCTGTTGCCTTCTAGTGCTGATACCATAGTCTGATGACTCAACTCACTCATCTGATTATCTGAAATAACAAAATAGATTGTCGACAATGATATTCCTACTATAAATAGAGGATCTTACATGAGTGGCCATGTTGTATTGAATTTATTAAATGAGTTGGGGAAAGATATAAAATGTGACGCTTGCCGAGCATTTTGCTTGCCGAGCATTTTATCGTTTTTTCGCAACAAGTTAAATAAATTCAGTAATACAGGAGCACTAGTGTTAGATTCTATGTATCCTTTGATGCTCAAAGTATTTTGAAATCACAAATTTCAGCATGAAAATGCTAAGATTTTGTCATATATACTAAAAGATATTGGACATCAGTACTTAACGATACCAAAATCAGTAAACCACTATTTGGTCATTAATTGTGTCTGCTGAAGCATAGTCTACACTCATTGGAGAAGCTGCTTTAGACGTGCTGGATGTTTGTTTATCTATTTACTTGTATATGTTTGAAGATAACGGAGAAAAAAAAAATAAACACACCTTCTCCCGAAAGATTACACTGTCCTTATATGACATCATGTATTATATGTAATTTGTATCCTCACATACTTTATAGCCTACTGTAGTTTGAATAAGATTATGTTCTGTTCTGTTCTATCGAAGTTTTGGAAACAGCATAATATAGCTAAATGTGATGCTAAGGCATTTATTGAAAGTGGCCAGTCTTTTTATTTTGTTATTTCTCAATCAAAATATATGTTGTGGGTACTCAAAAGAACCGTCTCAATGAGATAGTTCTCTTTAGCACCTAAAACACATGTTTGAACTGATAAATAAGAAAATAATAACAATTTAATGCTCGCTTATCTGGACCTATGCTAGCAGTATCAATATCTTAAATATACACTCTGAATGTGTGTTCGTCAAACTTCTAAAAATTCAACTTTTCACAACAAATAATATCTATGGAATTTAAACATCACCATGGTCCAGATGCTGACCCTTTGCCTGACAGGATTTGCAAACTTAGACCCAAATCAAGGAATCTATATCTGTATCCCTGTTGCAGGATTCTACTTTTTGAATAATGTCATAGCTGAATGGAAAATGGTGTGGATCGGGATCAGATGGCAACACAAACCAGCTGACCTGGGTCCACTCATTTCTCAAAACAGTATGTATTATAAAAAAATTTCCAATACGACAACAAAATTTGATAAATCACAACTTACCTAGCAATGAAACTTGTTTCTCAGCACTACTGTGGGATACCAGGAGACTCTTGAGATCTGAAGCAGCAACAATACAATCCATAGCGAACTTAGTGGTAACAAATTCTTATCAAAATTATTCACAGAAATCAAAAACTTTTGAAAGATCTATGTAAGATAATGTAAGCTCAAAAATCAAATGTGATGCAACTAAGGTTACAACCCTTTTTATAGTCAATAAAGTCTTTGAAGTAAACTAATTAGTAATTAAGAATTAATGAGGATCTTTAATTCACTTTGATCTCTTTAATTAAGCAAGACAATTAAAGAGCAAAGAGTTATAATTAGTGGTGGAATTTATTAAATGAACCTTAATTGATGAGCTTGTGTTCACTTTAAACTATAAAGAGGAGGCAAGAAAATGTCATCAGTGAGTGATCAAAGGAAATTATTATTCCAATTCATGAACTTACATTCACTTTGATCTTTAATATGGAGGTAATTAAAGCACATCAGATGATTCAGTGAATGATCAAATGATATTTTTTTTTATTCACGAGTTTGTATTCACTTTGATCTTTAATGAGGAGCAATTAAAGGACACCATATGATCTAGAGAATGATCTAAGGAAAACACTTATTTCAATTGATGAGCTTGAATTTACTTTGATATTTGATGAAAGGACAGTTTAAACCCATCAGATAATAGTAAATGATCAAAGGAAATTACTCAAATTTAATTGATGAGTATTTGTTCACTTTGCTATTCAGGTGATCTAGCAAGGAAATTACACATTTTTAAGAATTGAAGATCAAAGGAAATTACTAAATTAAATTGATGTTTTGTTCACTTTGCTATGACTATCAAATGAACAACTTTTTGGCCAATCTAAGTGCAAAAAGGGTTATAATGGAGTTTTGACCAATCTGAGTGCAATAGGGTTATCTCGATAGAGTTTCAGCCAATCTGAGAGCAAACTGGAGTGTTTGGCCAATCTGAGCACAAAATGGAGTTTTGACCAATCTGAGAGCAAAATGGGGTTATCTAAATGGAGTTTTGACCAATCCGAGTGCAAAAGGGTTTATTCAATAGGTTGGTCAGTTCAATGGAGTTTTGACCAGTCTGAGGGCAAAAGGGTTTATTCAATGTAGTTTTGACTAAATTGAGTGCAAAAGGCTTACCTCAATGCACTTGACCAGTCTGAGAGCAAACTGGAGTTTTGACTAATCTGAGTGCAAAAGGCTTATTTATCTCAATGGAGCTTGACCAATCTGTGTGCAAACTGGAGTTTTGACCAATCTGAGTGGAAAAGGGTTAGCTCAATGAGTCTTGATTAATCTGAGGCTTTATTCAATGGAGTTTTGGCCATTCCGAGCGCAGTAGGGTTAGTTCAATTAATCAATTATTTAAGTTTAGTAATATGAGTGCAGTAGGATTTAGTCCAATGTGTTATTGACCAATCTGAGTGCAAATGGCTATTTCAATAGTTTAGACCAATCTGAGTACAAAAGGGACATCTAAATTGAATTTTGACCAATTTGAGTGCAAAAGGGTTCGCAACTGAGTTTGACTAACCTGGGAGCAAAAGGGTCATCTCAATGGAGTTTTGACCATTTCCGAGTGCAAAAAGGGTTATCTCAATGAAATTCTGACCAACCTGGGTGCAAAAGGGTTATCTCAATGAAATTCTGACCAACCTGGGAGCAAAAGAGTTATCTCAATGGAGTTCTGACCAATCTGAGTGCAAAATGGCTAGTTCAATGGAGTCTAGACCAAACTGAGTGCAAAAAAGGGTTATCTCAATGAAATTTTGACCAATTTGAGGGCAAAAGGGTTTGCAACTGAGTTTTGACCAACCTGAGTGCAATAGGGTTATCTCAATGGAGTTTGGGGACCAATCTGAGTGCAAAAGGGCTATTTCAATGGAGTTTTGACCAATCTGAGTGCAAAAGAGTTATCTCAATGAAATTTTGACCAATCTGAGTGCAAACTGGAGTTTTGACCAACCTAAGAGCAAAAGGGTTTATTCAATGGAGTTTGGAGTCCAATTTGAGAGCAGTATGGTTAATTAAATGGAGTTTTGGCACAATATGAGAGCAAAAGGGATTACTCAATGAAGTTTCTGCCTTGTATGAGTGCTGTAGAGTTTTGAGTAATTTCTCAGGGTTAAATGTTACAGCTAAGGGAGATAATGAATGTAAAAAAGTCCATATCTTCATATTTATAGCACATTTATTAAAAAAACATTTACAGCAGGAACATACATAATCACGAACATTATAACACAGTTATCACAGCTTTTGCATCACAGGCAGTTCTTTGGAGGATTTTTCGGTCTTCTTAAAAACTTCCAAACAAATAGGCACATCAACTCACTTCCTACCATGTATTAGTAATTTTTTTTTTATTATAGTGACATGTGTTATAAGTATACAATATAAACATCAAAAAGTGTGTCTTACAACACCCGGCTGCATTGGGCCTACAAGTCACTTTAAGCATTTTATATTTGTACAAAAAAGGAGAAAATAGAGTTTCACTATAGAATATCCGTATCATACGTGATTTTGCATGAGCATTTTACGTTCACTTTCAAATACTTTGACAATATGCATATAAATATATAATACTGGCAGCAAATGTATGGTTTCAATTATAGAGTACGCAGACTTTCTTCGTTGCATAGCATCCACAATAAATTTTGCAACATAAATAAAGTGGTTTTCAACAACATGCCTAAGTTTTTCAACATCATTCAACAGCAAAAAAATTGATTTTGTTTCAGTAGCTTTATCAATTAGAGATTGTCTGAGATCATGGTAACATGCACATTTGAACAAAAAATGAATCTCATCTTCAGTTTCATTTGAATTACAAATGTTACATGTTCTCTCATGAACACTTAAACCTGAATATCTCCCTGTCTCTACTCTGAGGGGTAAAATACCGCACCTGAATTGGGCGAAATGCGATTTCTCCAATTTTGTCAATCAAATTACTCCCCACAGGAGTTGAAGCCTGGCAAAATGAAAATAAAGCACCTATGGCCCAACACTATGTGTCAGCGAAATGTTTGCTATATCCCCATCAACACTTTTCCAATAGTGAAAATACACTTACCCCACCACAACAATTTGTATGGAAACCGAAAGTAGTGTAACCTACATGCATGCCCCTGCATGCATGCAGGTCACAAAGCCCTTCCTCTTGAAATATCACTAACATAAGTGAATGCCATCTGTTTGTTTGACATTTCCTGTTACCAAAACTACATATACAAAGTATCAATGTGCCTAAGTTATCATAGAAGTGCTGAAATGGCTATTTGAAAAGTTTGTGTACATTCTAAGAAGAAGCCTCTTCTTGAGAACTGAGAACATTCTCGCTAGAAACACGGATTGTAAGCTAATTCTACATGGAAAGAGTCATAACATGGATTCAGTGATAAACTTACCATCCAGTGAAAGCAAAGAATCCAATCTGAAGTTTTATAAACTGTTGGTGTCACATTAATCACCGGAGAACATTCTGTGAGGTTGGTGAAAGTTTATCGGTGACGCCATCTTGGATTCAGAAAGGGAATTCCCCTATTTACAAGTATTGCTTTACAGAACAATGGGCTTATAAACTAACTTTTGCGGTTGACCCCGGAATCACTGAACATCAGGAACAACTTTTACTGAGAACTGCACATAACTAGTTACTTATTAGGTCTATTTAATAGTGAATAGGAACTATTTCACCAATCGAATGAATACGTCATAAGCATCGTCTGCAGTGTTACTTTGGGTCCGCTCGAACCAGAACTTTGAACTCATATTCACAAATATCTAACTAGCACTTCATCTTCAATTTTGCTTCAGTTTGTACATCATAAATGTCTTTGTTGACCAGGCATGGCATGACCATTTCTGTTCGTTATTTAATGAATGGTTTGTTGAGCCCGGATTTCCTGACTCTGACGTTGTGCGTGTGAATCCATTCCGTGCATGACAGGAGTTCCGTTCCGGCATCCGATTGGCAGAACGGATGTCCGGACCGGAATTCTCTGTTGGCATTGGTCAGTTGGGGTCATGTGGTGCCTGGTCCGACTCTATAAATACGAGAGATCGCCTGCGTTCCCCAGTCTTGTCTTGAAACGTCTTGTTGACAGTCACGCACCAGCAGACTCAATCAGGGGCGCGACCGTGTCCCTGTCACGACACAAATACGGTAGTGAAGCTGAAAGAGATTCATCACTTCCAATACAGCCAAGTCAATTTATACTACAGTAAAGATGTTAGTATCCCCAGATGCAAGTGTTTGACTCCTTCCTGGCCAGCTTAAGCTCCTACCCCACCCACTGACGTGTGCTTTGGTGCAAACTGCAGATCCGGTGTCTCTCGTGTTTAGGGTCTAGGTTTATTGTATATTATAAGAGATATTGAGAAATATTCGTCTCCCAGTCCGTTGTAGCGTGGGAAACATACGCTAACAGCGGGTAAATAAAATCAGTGAGGGAGAAACTATCTTGTTTATTATTTTTCCTTAAGGGTTCTGTAGTTTCCTTCGGCCATCTGAAGTCAAGTAAGCTAGGTAGCTTACATCTTGGTGTCAGAAGTGGGATGTCAATTGCCTTTTTGACATACATTCAAGAATCCATAGCTTAATAGCCTAGATTATTAGATCTAGCCACAGAAATACAGAAAATACAGAAACCTGACATTTTAGTTTTATTGTTATTCACCCAAGACGATGACAGACTCACCCCGAGATTCACCAGACCCCGAGGTCATGTTTAGAAATCAAAACCTCGAATGTGGACAAGGAGACGTCGACAGTGGGACAGAAGCCGAAGAACAGACGGACGAACCGAACTCCCCGAGGCGTTCTCGCTCAAGAAGTCCATTCAAACAGTATAGTGGTCATAGCCCCCGTGTACCACATCATAGAAATCAGAGCCCACCGTACGACAGTGTAAATCTGTACACCAGGCCCGACTTTAGTCCACCGCGTAGGTCAGTCAGTCCTGACAGAGATATCCATAATAATCGTGGCCGGCGTTTCTCTGGACCTTCTTTGAAACCAGACCCCTTTAGTGGACATGAAAACTGGGAAGAGTACATTTCTCATTTCGAGAACTGTGCCGATCTGAGTCAATGGGATCACAGACAAAAAGTACTTATGCTCGCAGCCAGTCTGCGGGGTCAAGCAAGAACGTTTTATATGAGTCTATCACAGCATGAGAAGAATAGTTATAGGTCTCTCGTAGCGAATTTAAACCAGAGATTTGGTAGCGCCAGGCACCAAAATAGATGGCTGGCAAAGCTTGAAATGCGTCGACGAGAGCCCCGAGAAAGCATTGCCGCCGTTGGTGATGACATTAGACAAATGGCACAAAAAGCTTACTGCAATCTAGATTCCGTAGCACAAGAAGCATTAGCGCTTAACCAGCTATACAAAGTCATATCATTGGAAATGAAATGTCGTTGTATAGATAAAGACTGCCGAACCGTCTCTGAGGCTGTTGACGTTATCGAACGTTATGAGGCGATAATGGGAGATTACTCTGACCGTAAAAAGCCTAATATGCGCACCATAGACTCCTCTCCCTTGGTACAGTCGAACTGCCAAGCAAAATCTACACTGGAGTCTACCTTAGAGCGAATTGAGGCTAGACTTGACAGACTTGAGAATCAGGCACAATATAAACAGAAATATGTTCCCAAGCAAAATAATAACCCACAGAGACCAGCCAAAAGACTTTGTTTCACTTGCTCCTCTCCGCATCATTTATTTAAAAACTGTCCTTACAATAACCAGAGCCATAATTACCAAGCAGATTATGCCCCACACATGACACAGCCTAGTCAGAATCAGGGAAACGGGAACCAGTCGTCTCTATAGGCCGAGAGCCGACTGACGAAACTGAAAAACGGTCTACGGAGACGCATATTCGCCATGGTCAGATGAATGAGCTTGATCGCCACTGGGATAACGGTTTTTATGCGAAGGGCGAAATAAGGGGTTCCAAGATTAATTTCCTTGTAGACAATGGGTCCACAGTCACCTTGCTTTCCAAGACAGCGTTTGACAAATTATCAAAAGACAATCAAAGCACTGTTGACCCTATTACATTAAACGTTCGAGATGCCAATGGGAATCTCATCAAAACCTATGGTAGCCTGGTTGTGCCAATAGAATTCAATGGTAAAATCTTTTCCCAAAGGTCGGTCATCTGTGATATAGGTCAGGATGGGATACTTGGTCAGGATTTCTTGCTTAGGTATGTCAGCAAGATAAATTACAAACATTATTTGCTGTACACCGACCAGGGGGATATACAATGTCAAATATATGGCAAGACTGATATGACTTGTAGAATAGAGGTTCGAAGGACCACCATTGTACCACCACATTCTGGAATATGGCTCCCTGTTGACATACCTGGGTGTGAGGGCCTGACTACGTATGGCTATGCTGAGCCTGTCCAAAACAAGCATAATTTGTCCATGATTCCTGGGGTGCTGGATTTAAGTGAAAAGCAAGTTAGTGTTGTGAACTGTACAGAGGAGCCCATTACCCTGCATGCAAAGCAGCACATAGGTGTGTGTGAGTCCTATATTGATAGCGAAATCAAGCGTGTTAGCCGAGTTAACGAAACAGCACCGTTAGATACCCAGAAGCCTGCAAGTGCTCAGCTTCCTGACCACTTGCAGGACCTCTTTAATAGAAGCTCTGTGCATCTAGATGCTAGTCAAAGAGAAGTACTTGCAAAACTTATCCTTGACTACCAGCAAGTTTTTGCCAAATCTGCAGATGATCTCGGCCACACTAACCTAGTCCAACACACCATTAACACGGGCAGTGCCATCCCTGTCAGGCAGCCAATGAGGCGACAGCCGTTAGGTAAACGCGATATTGAACGTGAAGAAATTCAAAAAATGTTGAAACGGGGAGTTATTGAGCCGTCAAGCTCCCCATGGAGCTCCAATGTTGTTCTTGTGACCAAGAAGGACGGAAGTGTTAGGTTTTGCGTTGATTATCGCGTTTTGAACAGCCTGACTAAGAAAGATGCATACCCTCTGCCTAGAGTTGACGATTGCCTGGACTCCCTGGCCGGATGCAAGTGGTACAGTACGATGGACCTGAATTCAGGATTTTGGCAAGTGGGTCTGTCTGCGGAAAGTCGTGAGCGTACAGCCTTTTCAACAAGCCTAGGATTATTTCATTTCATCTTGATGCCATTTGGTTTAGTCAACAGTCCTTCAACCTTTGAACGCCTGATGGAAACAGTTCTCCTAGGCCTGCAATGGGTGGAACTGCTAGTCTATATGGACGATATTTTATCGATGAGCAAATCCTTCGATGAAGGTATCAAACGTCTAGCAAGAATATTTGAAAGGTTAATTGCAGCTAATTTAAAGCTAAAGCCATCCAAATGTACTCTCTTTCAAAGGTCTGCTAAATTCCTTGGATTCTGTGTGTCGGAAAGTGGTATTTCAACAGATGAGGAGAAAACAGCTGTTATTCGAGACTGGCCTCCATGTACGACTGCTAAACAGTGCCGAAGTTTCCTTGGCTTAGCCTCATACTACAGAAGATATTGTCCAGGGTTTGCAGAGATTGCCAAGCCACTCCATAGGTTATGCCAGAAAGGAGCAGCATTTAAATGGACCCTGAATGCCAAGTAGCCTTCGATGGTTTGAAGAAACTCTTGACAAACTCCCCAGTACTTGGCTATCCTCTCTCTGGACAAAGATTCATTCTGGATACAGACGCAAGCCAGTACTCCGTCGGAGCTGTCCTGTCACAGGTGCAAGGTGGCAATGAGCGTGTTATTGCTTATATGAGCAAAAGCAGTAATGAACATGAGCAGAAATATTGCACCACAAGGAGAGAGCTCCTCGCTGTAATTATGGCCTTAAAGACCTTCCATCATTATGTATACGGCCAAGAAATACTGCTACGAACTGACAACATTGCCGTCAGCTGGTTAAGAAGTTTGAAAGCACCAACTGGTCAAGTAGCAAGGTGGCTACAGCAGCTAGAAACTTACAACATAACAGCAGAACATCGGCCGGGAAAAAGTCATGTCACTGCAGATGCCCTTTCCAGGAGGCCTTGTAAGGTATGTCAAAGACAAGAGACCTTGAGCAGTGAAGTCCAGGGACTGAGTCAAGAAAGTACAGCTTCTGATGAGCATGTTTGTTGCCTTACAGCTGAGCCCTCTGAGTGCTACAGCCCTCCGGAATCCATTCGAATAGTGACTCGGTCTCAACAATCTACCACTGAGGATCAACTTAAGCATAATCAAGCATTACTTGATGGCTGGCAGCCGAGTGAAATTAGAGCCGCTCAGTTGAATGACAACGACATGGCGATTTACCTTGTAGCGCGCGAGGATGACTCCGAACAGCCTGCCTGGAACAAAGTTTCATCAGGGTCATCATCGCTGAAAACCCTATGGAGACATTGGGATCGACTGGTAGTGCGTGGAGGGATGCTTTATCGAGAATTTACAGCTGACGAAAACAGTGATACCATTTTCCAGTTAATTGTCCCAGCCAATAAAAGGGGAGAACTGATAAAATACCTTCATGACATACCATCATCTGGTCATTTGGGTGCAGAGAAAACATTAGAAAGAGCCAAACATGCTTTCTACTGGCCAGCAATGAAGAAGTACATTGAGAACTATTGTATGACCTGTGACCAATGTGTGGCTAAGAAACTACCAGTTCACAAGAACAGGGCACCACTTGGACAATACCTAGTTGGAAAGCCTATGGAGCGTGTAGCCCTTGACATCACAGGTCCACTACCTCTCAGCAAGCTAGGAAATCGGTTCATCCTAGTAGCAGCAGACAGCTTTACAAAGTGGACAGAGGCATATGCCATACCAGATCAAGAGGCCAATACAATTATCAGGGTCTTTGTTAACGAGTTTGTCAGTAGATTTGGTACTCCATTACAAATACACAGTGATAGAGGTACCAACTTTACATCTCAGGCTTTCAGAGAGATGTGTGATTTTCTAAAGATTGACAAGACCCAGACTCCAGTTATGAGGCCTCAGTCCAATGGAAACATAGAGCGGTTCAATAGAACCCTACAGACCATGTTAACTGCTTATTGTGAGCAAGACCAAAGGAGATGGGATGAATACCTGCCCCAGGTCATGATGGCCTACAGGTCCTCAGTTCATGCGACTACCCAGCAGACTCCAAACAAGATGGTATTCGGCCGTGACATTGTATTGCCAATGGAAGCTGTGATTGGTCGACCCTTTTCCCCAGAACAGGCTGATGGTGCAGTCCAAGTTGAAGAGCACATATCAAAGATTCAAGACAGGCTTGAGACTGCTCATAGAATTGCTCGTCAACACCTCAAAGTGAACTCAGAATACCAAAAGAGGCACTACGACATCAAAGCAAAGAAACGGTCGTTATTTCCAGGACAAGCAGTGTGGCTAGCAGATCCAACAAGAAAAAAGGGAGTTTGTACCAAACTGTCCCCTAGATGGAAGGGCCCTTTTCTCGTAATCAAGAAACTTGACGACCTTACATATCTGGTGAAGAAATCTGAGAAACAGAGGGCTGCTGTATTCCACTTGGATAGATTAGAGCCCTACCAGGGTAGAAACATACCCACCTGGTTCAGCAAAGTTATTTCAAAGTTTTAGTGTTATTCAATTTTTGTGTGTATGTGTGTCTGCGATGGAAATGCTCAGAAATCCATTCAATACAGATGTTATTAATCTAATTATGGTGGAAAGGGATGTGTAATGACAGTTATCATGGTTCATTGTATTGTTTTTGTTGATTAAGGATGCATCTGGCACCTTACCAGTGTAACTGGGTGTGAACAGTGAAGTCTATGGAAATCTGGCCTGATCAACCAGTTGTTCAAAGGGACTTGTTATTGCGACACAGAAGCTGAACCACAGCTAGAGTGTACAGTGTCAATAGGACCGAGGTACTTGATAGGACACAGAAGCCAACCGCGGGGCTAGAGTGTTGAGAGCTCGGATACCGGACAATTTTATGCATATTTTTTTTTTTTTAGAACCATGATAAGTGTTTGTTTTTATGAGGAGCCCCCGTCATATACCTCCAAAGTCTATATTACCGCTCCCTGTCAAGTCACCAAAGCACACGTCATCAAGTTTCCATATCTTTGTCTACAGGTTATCCCTCCCATGGATGTTAATTTATTACCAGTACAGGATAGACCTTAATGTTAAATTAATTACCCGTATTCAGAATGACAGATAGGATAGACCTTGATGTTTTTGTTTAGCCACGAGTAGTTGTAGTTTCTCATCCTATGTGCTGAAATATTGTTGAAGAGGATGAAGGATGTTAGAATCTATTTTTATCTAAAATAACCCATTGTCAGTGAGCCTGTAACCATCATCGGCATTGTCTGTCAAGATCCCCAAAGGCTGATGACTAGTGAGCACCCTCTAAAGCTGCCCAATCAACTTCAATCAAAGTTACAAAAGGCTTACTGGCCCATGAGCATCAGTAAATAGTAATGTCCATCAGCATCCGTCAAAAAAAAAAAAGGTTTACTCCTTCAGAAGCACATTATAGATTAGCCTGGTTATTTATGTAGTAATGTAAACAGAATAATACTCCGGATGATGATGATAGACGTTGATTGATTGATTTTGATGATAATGATCGATGATGATTGTTTCTGATGATGATGACCCCTTCCTATAAGATACAAGATTCCGACTTTATGCTTGCTTCAATGGTTATCTACCTATGGGGTTACTTAATTTTGAACTGATGCCCTGAAACAGAAAACTTACGACATTTGGTGACAAAATGTCATGGGTTTTATGTCAAGCTCAGAAGGTTCCCAAAGTTCCAATATGTCAAAATTGTTGTTGTTGCGTAGCAGTCTGTAATATGGGACCTGGTAGTGAAGGGTAAAAGAAACAAGACAACTAAATAACAAGATTTTTATTTAAAAGCTATAGACGGTACTTACCTGGTGACTTATGAGTGCTCTTTGTACTACTTCCAGGTCAAGCAAATGTTGGATATGCCCAGAGAAGCTGGAGACAACAAAGAGTCTGAAGGCACACATCGCCATCCAGCATTACAGACTCTCTGTGACCTGCCCCGACTGCCATGGACAGGAGAGAATTTTTAAGCGAGTTTCAGACTTAAAGTGCCATTACATGAAGGCCCATCCCCATGGATCCCTTCCTGATGAGGCCTTCACAGAGAGGAATGGTTTTTGGATGGCCCTATACCCAGAAGATTATATCCGGGTTATTCAACCCACAGCACGTTCAGATGAGGTGGCCCGGAAGACAAAGGCAGCCATCATGTCAATGTTGAGCCAGAGTGCCTCCAGCTGCAGGAGGAAGAAATACCGTGAGGAGTGGTATAAGGGATGGGAACTAGAAAGGGAGTCATACCAGCCAGAGGCTCCCAGCCAGGACACTCCTAAGTATATACCAACACCGACGGAAATCCACAAGACCAGTACAGATATTGTAAGGACCAAGCGGCCAAGATCGGTTACTCCTGTGCCATCACAGTCTATGACCCCAGCAGCAGCAACCGCTTCACCTCTAGTCGCTGGAAGTCCAGCATTTGATCCGGACTATGAGGTAGAAGCGGGCTCCTCAGGTTTAGTCCCGGAGAACTCCGTCTCCATCCTGAAGATAAATCTGCTGCCAGGGGACTGTCACGCCTACCTGAAGGAGGGGGCTGTATTTTTCAAGGTGGGGCTGTCCGACGAGGTTTTCAGTTGCCCTCGGACGATGCAGGTGCTGGCCCGGAGGATGGCAACTCTGGATCTGGAGGAGAGTGGTCCCAGCTCCAGCACCATTTTTATCTCCTGCCAGGATCAAGGGAAGATTGAGGCCGTTGTGTCTGTCCTTGGATTGCCTTCCTCTATGATCCTGACCACCTTGATGTCAGAGACGCAGTTTGAACCGCCCGCCAAGAGACAGAGGACAGATCTTTCTATCCAGGAGAGAGCCTCAGAGCTTTTGAAGAAGGGATGTTTTCCCTTGTTTCAGCCAGCTCGGCGAGAGTGGTCAGAGATGGAACCAGTGACACTCAAGGCTGGACAAGTTTCCATCTCCTGGCCACCTCCTGGATGGAAAGACCTCAGCCCTGATGTAAAACTGCTACAGTGGGAAGTGGCTGCCTACAAGCTAGCAGAAGCCACAAGAGACAGCACCACAGTGATCCCCATGTCAAGGTCTGACCTGTTGGACAGGTTTAATTTCCTGGCTTTGCCTGGTACAGCAGGGCATCATATTACCAAGGCTACCAGGGATGCCGCATGTACACGGTTTTACATGTACGAGAAGCTACGCCAGGCAGCTTCTGCGGAAACTGACCAGCCGGAGTTGGATTCTTGGCTTAAGATCATTGAGTGCGGGACCCAGATGCGAGAGGTAACTGAGGACAGCATCCTCGAGCAGATAGAAGACATCCCTCTGCGTCTTCAGGAGTCATCCTGAACTTTCTAAGTGTATGGCACCAGGAGTCACTTTGAATCATCTACATCATCTTGAACTCTCTACATCATCTGGAATCATGTTGAACTCTCTGCATAATTATGAACTCTGCATGGTCTTGAACCTATAGAAAGAATTCTAGTGTTAATTTATAAATTCAAGTGAATTCAGTGAAAAAAATATCAATCAGAAAATAGGAATATATGTAATGTGAAAATAATTAAGAAATATTTTTTTTTTAAAAGTGTTAAGGGCTGTAATAGGAAATGTCAAACTCCATTGAAATATTTATCACAAGACGTTGCCACATTTCTGTGCAGTAACGTCATGTAATAAATGTTTATACGTTGAACACTTGCTTTAGACCATCTATTGGTGTTTTCATTTTGTTTTGAAAATTCGGCGAATTTCTTTTTCTTGGGTGGGGGGAATGTAACCTACATGCATGCCCCTGCATGCATGCAGGTCACAAAGCCCTTCCTCTTGAAATATCACTAACATAAGTGAATGCCATCTGTTTGTTTGACATTTCCTGTTACCAAAACTACATATACAAAGTATCAATGTGCCTAAGTTATCATAGAAGTGCTGAAATGGCTATTTGAAAAGTTTGTGTACATTCTAAGAAGAAGCCTCTTCTTGAGAACTGAGAACATTCTCGCTAGAAACACGGATTGTAAGCTAATTCTACATGGAAAGAGTCATAACATGGATTCAGTGATAAACTTACCATCCAGTGAAAGCAAAGAATCCAATCTGAAGTTTTATAAACTGTTGGTGTCACATTAATCACCGGAGAACATTCTGTGAGGTTGGTGAAAGTTTATCGGTGACGCCATCTTGGATTCAGAAAGGGAATTCCCCTATTTACAAGTATTGCTTTACAGAACAATGGGCTTATAAACTAACTTTTGCGGTTGACCCCGGAATCACTGAACATCAGGAACAACTTTTACTGAGAACTGCACATAACTAGTTACTTATTAGGTCTATTTAATAGTGAATAGGAACTATTTCACCAATCGAATGAATACGTCATAAGCATCGTCTGCAGTGTTACTTTGGGTCCGCTCGAACCAGAACTTTGAACTCATATTCACAAATATCTAACTAGCACTTCATCTTCAATTTTGCTTCAGTTTGTACATCATAAATGTCTTTGTTGACCAGGCATGGCATGACCATTTCTGTTCGTTATTTAATGAATGGTTTGTTGAGCCCGGATTTCCTGACTCTGACGTTGTGCGTGTGAATCCATTCCGTGCATGACAGGAGTTCCGTTCCGGCATCCGATTGGCAGAACGGATGTCCGGACCGGAATTCTCTGTTGGCATTGGTCAGTTGGGGTCATGTGGTGCCTGGTCCGACTCTATAAATACGAGAGATCGCCTGCGTTCCCCAGTCTTGTCTTGAAACGTCTTGTTGACAGTCACGCACCAGCAGACTCAATCAGGGGCGCGACCGTGTCCCTGTCACGACACAAATACGGTAGTGAAGCTGAAAGAGATTCATCACTTCCAATACAGCCAAGTCAATTTATACTACAGTAAAGATGTTAGTATCCCCAGATGCAAGTGTTTGACTCCTTCCTGGCCAGCTTAAGCTCCTACCCCACCCACTGACGTGTGCTTTGGTGCAAACTGCAGATCCGGTGTCTCTCGTGTTTAGGGTCTAGGTTTATTGTAGAGATATTGAGAAATATTCGTCTCCCAGTCCGTTGTAGCGTGGGAAACATACGCTAACAGCGGGTAAATAAAATCAGTGAGGGAGAAACTATCTTGTTTATTATTTTTCCTTAAGGGTTCTGTAGTTTCCTTCGGCCATCTGAAGTCAAGTAAGCTAGGTAGCTTACAGTAGCCTGCCTGAAACCAGCCCTATCACTCACTTTCAGTCTGTAGATCAATATCAAACAATATTCCAGATCAAAAGGGACATTTTAATAACCACTCGGCTTTCTTGCAAAATGTCTTGGAAAACAGGACAAATTTGCTGTGCACTGAAAACATCTGACAACTGCATGCACCCAACACAATGTCCTTCACCTCAAGCAGAGCTGTACGATATGAAGCCTTAGTTTCGCATTTCATTCCAACTTGTATAAACACCCATCCTTAAAGTCTTTTTAACTAAAATTTGCTCATATAATCATTTTAATCTCCATTTATGATATTTTGGACCCCAATACTAGAATATCTTCAAATTCGTCCACCCCCAAATTCGAAACTTCCCCGCATGGCTTTGGCTCTAACCAAGATTTGGAGAGAATGAATCTTCAATCCAGTTTGATACAATAATGCTATTGGTGTGTTCATTAACCCTTACCATGCTGAACCCAAATATACCTGATGTCATAAATAGTGTAGATTCAGATCAGCTGGCTTCTAGCCAGTCCGTTCAGGATCCACACTGGTTTCCTTTCTGTTTATAAATATTATTAAGGAGCATTTAGGTTGCTTGGTGAAGCCGAAGGTAGTTGGAACTCATTAGGCATAAAGCTGAGTAAAAATAACTGAAGCTTAGTAGTATGTAGAGTTCTAACAAAATATATCAGGCCTATATGAGTATATATTTGCTTATTTGTCAACCAAAACATATGTTGTGGGTACTCAAAAGAACCGTCTCAATGAGACGGTTCTTTTGAGCACCCAAAACACATGTTTACATTGATGGTTATACAATTTTTACTTTCCTAAAGTTTCCTTATCTGAAACTATGATATATTATGGCATAAGTGAGAATAAAATTGAAGATATATCTGATTGATATAGATGCACACATTCAGTAACTCCACATCTGCTTCTGTTGTCCAATGATAACCATTGCAAATAATCTGGACCCATATCAGACCCAAGAAAATGTCAGGTCTGATCTGAATCCAAACTGTTTTAATAAAATTAATTTGGAAAAAAATCAGCAGGCGACAAAAAAGAATTTATGATGGATGTGTCGAAGTAGATGTATATACTTCAACATAAAGTGATAGTGACCATTTCATGAACATAAATTAAAGATACAGTTGTTCGAATAGCACATATTGAGCAGGATATTGAGTGTGATCATTTCATAAGGATGATGTTAGCAGCACATAAAATCACACACGTCTTTACCTTGACTTAGTTGTTTCACTCCACATAGTGAGGTTGACCATTTCACAAGGAAAAGTTAACAGCACATAAACTCACACGAGTCTCTCTCTTGATTTAGTTGTCTCTGTAGAATTCACAAAAAGCCAATGACCACTTGTCTGCTGCCTTGTCAACACTAGGTCTGCCCCCTGCTGGTGATGATGTCATAGGAAGTGTCTGCACACTGTCACCTTCAAGATTCTCAATGATACTTCTAGCTGTCTCTTGGACCTGAAAATAAATGATAAAACAAGGTTAAATGGTATAACAACTGGGCCATATGATCTTGATGTACACTGTTTGTAAAGAAAAGTGCACTGTTGTCTGCTTTTTTGTGTCTGCTGCATTTATTCAAGTGCATTTAAGACTAGATTTTTCATGGAAGCAAACAAGATGAACCCTGATCAAGAGAGCAGTCTGATCTGGGTCCATATTGTTTGCACTATAGGCTACACAAGAACATTAACAGACAAGAGGAGTAGATGACAACAATTGTGATTGACAGACTTAGGGTTAAGACTTTAAAAAGATTCATTATAATGTCAACTGGATCCTTGATCATTATACTTAACTACACTGTTGTCAGAAATTCAACAAGGCCTGTGTCGTACGGCTGAATTCAAGGGTTATACAACAGCCTGAGTGTGAAAGGGTCAGTTCAACAGAGTTTTTGGCCAATTTGAATGCAAAAGGGTTACCTCTATAGAGCTTTTACCAAGGGTTAGTTTGATGGAGTTTTGGCCAGTCTGAGTGCAAAAGGGTTAACTCAATGGAGTTTTGATGAAGGTTTAGTTAAATGGAGGTTTATCATTTGCATTTGGAGCTGCTTATGTTTCAACAAGTCAGCTCATACTTGAAAGTATTGGTAAAGCACATCTGGATTTCAACTGCAAAAGTGTATAGAAGAGCAAGTATACCCTATCTATTAGATCACAATTAGACACATTTTGAACATTGTATTTATGTTGTTGGCAGTGGGTTGAAAACTTTATGAAATTAATTTTCTGAGTCGCTTGGAAAGTGTAAATACAAGAACCTTAAAACTTAATTGCAAGTCAGCTTTTGACTGAAATAATGTGTTGTCTACAGACTTTTTGCAAAATTGACTGGTAATTCTCAAAAAATTCTTCCAGTGGACCTATCAGCGTGTCAACTGTTTGGATCCAGATCAGGACCGATGTTCTGTTAGTCCTGATCTGGGTCCAAACTGTTAGCAAAGGTTATCAGCAAGAAAAGAAATGCCATAATTTACATACCTGTGAACATTTCTTGTTCTGGTAGTTGTTGTACATGACCTTGACCCCCTCACAGACAGACTGACGTAGACTGAGATGTAACTCCTGGGATCTGTTGCCTTCTAGTGCTGATACCATAGTCTGATGACTCAACTCACTCATCTGATTATCTGAAATAACAAAATAGATTGTCGACAATGATATTCCTACTATAAATAGAGGATCTTACATGAGTGGCCATGTTGTATTGAATTTATTAAATGAGTTGGGGAAAGATATAAAATGTGACGCTTGCCGAGCATTTTGCTTGCCGAGCATTTTATCGTTTTTTCGCAACAAGTTAAATAAATTCAGTAATACAGGAGCACTAGTGTTAGATTCTATGTATCCTTTGATGCTCAAAGTATTTTGAAATCACAAATTTCAGCATGAAAATGCTAAGATTTTGTCATATATACTAAAAGATATTGGACATCAGTACTTAACGATACCAAAATCAGTAAACCACTATTTGGTCATTAATTGTGTCTGCTGAAGCATAGTCTACACTCATTGGAGAAGCTGCTTTAGACGTGCTAGATGTTTGTTTATCTATTTACTTGTATATGTTTGAAGATAACGGAGAAAAAAAAAATAAACACACCTTCTCCCGAAAGATTACACTGTCCTTATATGACATCATGTATTATATGTAATTTGTATCCTCACATACTTTATAGCCTACTGTAGTTTGAATAAGATTATGTTCTGTTCTGTTCTATCGAAGTTTTGGAAACAGCATAATATAGCTAAATGTGATGCTAAGGCATTTATTGAAAGTGGCCAGTCTTTTTATTTTGTTATTTCTCAATCAAAATATATGTTGTGGGTACTCAAAAGAACCGTCTCAATGAGATAGTTCTCTTTAGCACCTAAAACACATGTTTGAACTGATAAATAAGAAAATAATAACAATTTAATGCTCGCTTATCTGGACCTATGCTAGCAGTATCAATATCTTAAATATACACTCATAATGTGTGTTCGTCAAACTTCTAAAAATTCAACTTTTCACAACAAATAATATCTATGGAATTTAAACATCACCATGGTCCAGATGCTGACCCTTTGCCTGACAGGATTTGCAAACTTAGGCCCAAATCAAGGAATCTATATCTGTATCCCTGTTGCAGGATTCTACTTTTTGAATAATGTCATAGCTGAATGGAAAATGGTGTGGATCGGGATCAGATGGCAACACAAACCAGCTGACCTGGGTCCACTCATTTCTCAAAACAGTATGTATTATAAAAAAAATTCCAATACGACAACAAAATTTGATAAATCACAACTTACCTAGCAATGAAACTTGTTTCTCAGCACTACTGTGGGATACCAGGAGACTCTTGAGATCTGAAGCAGCAACAATACAATCCATAGCGAACTTAGTGGTAACAAATTCTTATCAAAATTATTCACAGAAATCAAAAACTTTTGAAAGATCTATGTAAGATAATGTAAGCTCAAAAATCAAATGTGATGCAACTAAGGTTACAACCCTTTTTATAGTCAATAAAGTCTTTGAAGTAAACTAATTAGTAATTAAGAATTAATGAGGATCTTTAATTCACTTTGATCTCTTTAATTAAGCAAGACAATTAAAGATCAAAGAGTGATAATTAGTGGTGGAATTTATTAAATGAACCTTAATTGATGAGCTTGTGTTCACTTTAAACTATAAAGAGGAGGCAAGAAAAGGTCATCAGTGAGTGATCAAAGGAAATTATTATTCCAATTCATGAACTTACATTCACTTTGATCTTTAATATGGAGGTAATTAAAGCACATCAGATGATTCAGTGAATGATCAAATGATATTTTTTTTTATTCACGAGTTTGTATTCACTTTGATCTTTAATGAGGAGCAATTAAAGGACATCATATGATCTAGAGAATGATCTAAGGAAAACACTTATTTCAATTGATGAGCTTGAATTTACTTTGATATTTGATGAAAGGACAGTTTAAACCCATCAGATAATAGTAAATGATCAAAGGAAATTACTCAAATTTAATTGATGAGTATTTGTTCACTTTGCTATTCAGGTGATCTAGCAAGGAAATTACACATTTTTAAGAATTGAAGATCAAAGGAAATTACTAAATTAAATTGACGTTTTGTTCACTTTGCTATGACTATCAAATGAACAACTTTTTGGCCAATCTAAGTGCAAAAAGGGTTATAATGGAGTTTTGACCAATCTGAGTGCAATAGGGTTATCTCGATAGAGTTTCAGCCAATCTGAGAGCAAACTGGAGTGTTTGGCCAATCTGAGCACAAAATGGAGTTTTGACCAATCTGAGAGCAAAATGGGGTTATCTAAATGGAGTTTTGACCAATCCGAGTGCAAAAGGGTTTATTCAATAGGTTGGTCAGTTCAATGGAGTTTTGACCAGTCTGAGGGCAAAAGGGTTTATTCAATGTAGTTTTGACTAAATTGAGTGCAAAAGGCTTACCTCAATGCACTTGACCAGTCTGAGAGCAAACTGGAGTTTTGACTAATCTGAGTGCAAAAGGCTTATTTATCTCAATGGAGCTTGACCAATCTGCGTGCAAACTGGAGTTTTGACCAATCTGAGTGGAAAAGGGTTAGCTCAATGAGTCTTGATTAATCTGAGGCTTTATTCAATGGAGTTTTGGCCATTCCGAGCGCAGTAGGGTTAGTTCAATTAATCAATTATTTAAGTTTAGTAATATGAGTGCAGTAGGATTTAGTCCAATGTGTTATTGACCAATCTGAGTGCAAATGGCTATTTCAATAGTTTAGACCAATCTGAGTACAAAAGGGACATCTAAATTGAATTTTGACCAATTTGAGTGCAAAAGGGTTCGCAACTGAGTTTGACTAACCTGGGAGCAAAAGGGTCATCTCAATGGAGTTTTGACCATTTCCGAGTGCAAAAAGGGTTATCTCAATGAAATTCTGACCAACCTGGGTGCAAAAGGGTTATCTCAATGAAATTCTGACCAACCTGGGAGCAAAAGAGTTATCTCAATGGAGTTCTGACCAATCTGAGTGCAAAATGGCTAGTTCAATGGAGTCTAGACCAAACTGAGTGCAAAAAAGGGTTATCTCAATGAAATTTTGACCAATTTGAGGGCAAAAGGGTTTGCAACTGAGTTTTGACCAACCTGAGTGCAATAGGGTTATCTCAATGGAGTTTGGGGACCAATCTGAGTGCAAAAGGGCTATTTCAATGGAGTTTTGACCAATCTGAGTGCAAAAGAGTTATCTCAATGAAATTTTGACCAATCTGAGTGCAAACTGGAGTTTTGACCAACCTAAGAGCAAAAGGGTTTATTCAATGGAGTTTGGAGTCCAATTTGAGAGCAGTATGGTTAATTAAATGGAGTTTTGGCACAATATGAGAGCAAAAGGGATTACTCAATGAAGTTTCTGCCTTGTATGAGTGCTGTAGAGTTTTGAGTAATTTCTCAGGGTTAAATGTTACAGCTAAGGGAGATAATGAATGTAAAAAAGTCCATATCTTCATATTTATAGCACATTTATTAAAAAAACATTTACAGCAGGAACATACATAATCACGAACATTATAACACAGTTATCACAGCTTTTGCATCACAGGCAGTTCTTTGGAGGATTTCGGTCTTCTTAAAAACTTCCAAACAAATAGGCACATCAACTCACTTCCTACCATGTATTAGTAATTTTTTTTTTATTATAGTGACATGTGTTATAAGTATACAATATAAACATCAAAAAGTGTGTCTTACAACACCCGGCTGCATTGGGCCTACAAGTCACTTTAAGCATTTTATATTTGTACAAAAAAGGAGAAAATAGAGTTTCACTATAGAATATCCGTATCATACGTGATTTTGCATGAGCATTTTACGTTCACTTTCAAATACTTTGAAAATATGCATATAAATATATAATACTGGCAGCAAATGTATGGTTTCAATTATAGAGTACGCAGACTTTCTTCGTTGCATAGCATCCACAATAAATTTTGCAACATAAATAAAGTGGTTTTCAACAACATGCCTAAGTTTTTCAACATCATTCAACAGCAAAAAAATTGATTTTGTTTCAGTAGCTTTATCAATTAGAGATTGTCTGAGATCATGGTAACATGCACATTTGAACAAAAAATGAATCTCATCTTCAGTTTCATTTGAATTACAAATGTTACATGTTCTCTCATGAACACTTAAACCTGAATATCTCCCTGTCTCTACTCTGAGGGGTAAAATACCGCACCTGAATTGGGCGAAATGCGATTTCTCCAATTTTGTCAATCAAATTACTCCCCACAGGAGTTGAAGCCTGGCAAAATGAAAATAAAGCACCTATGGCCCAACACTATGTGTCAGCGAAATGTTTGCTATATCCCCATCAACACTTTTCCAATAGTGAAAATACACTTACCCCACCACAACAATTTGTATGGAAACCGAAAGTAGCCTGCCTGAAACCAGCCCTATCACTCACTTTCAGTCTGTAGATCAATATCAAACAATATTCCAGATCAAAAGGGACATTTTAATAACCACTCGGCTTTCTTGCAAAATGTCTTGGAAAACAGGACAAATTTGCTGTGCACTGAAAACATCTGACAACTGCATGCACCCAACACAATGTCCTTCACCTCAAGCAGAGCTGTACGATATGAAGCCTTAGTTTCGCATTTCATTCCAACTTGTATAAACACCCATCCTTAAAGTCTTTTTAACTAAAATTTGCTCATATAATCATTTTAATCTCCATTTATGATATTTTGGACCCCAATACTAGAATATCTTCAAATTCGTCCACCCCCAAATTCGAAACTTCCCCGCATGGCTTTGGCTCTAACCAAGATTTGGAGAGAATGAATCTTCAATCCAGTTTGATACAATAATGCTATTGGTGTGTTCATTAACCCTTACCATGCTGAACCCAAATATACCTGATGTCATAAATAGTGTAGATTCAGATCAGCTGGCTTCTAGCCAGTCCGTTCAGGATCCACACTGGTTTCCTTTCTGTTTATAAATATTATTAAGGAGCATTTAGGTTGCTTGGTGAAGCCGAAGGTAGTTGGAACTCATTAGGCATAAAGCTGAGTAAAAATAACTGAAGCTTAGTAGTATGTAGAGTTCTCACAAAATATATCAGGCCTATATGAGTATATATTTGCTTATTTGTCAACCAAAACATATGTTGTGGGTACTCAAAAGAACCGTCTCAATGAGACGGTTCTTTTGAGCACCCAAAACACATGTTTACATTGATGGTTATACAATTTTTACTTTCCTAAAGTTTCCTTATCTGAAACTATGATATATTATGGCATAAGTGAGAATAAAATTGAAGATATATCTGATTGATATAGATGCACACATTCAGTAACTCCACATCTGCTTCTGTTGTCCAATGATAACCATTGCAAATAATCTGGACCCATATCAGACCCAAGAAAATGTCAGGTCTGATCTGAATCCAAACTGTTTTAATAAAATTAATTTGGAAAAAAATCAGCAGGCGACAAAAAAGAATTTATGATGGATGTGTCGAAGTAGATGTATATACTTCAACATAAAGTGATAGTGACCATTTCATGAACATAAATTAAAGATACAGTTGTTCGAATAGCACATATTGAGCAGGATATTGAGTGTGATCATTTCATAAGGATGATGTTAGCAGCACATAAAATCACACACGTCTTTACCTTGACTTAGTTGTTTCACTCCACATAGTGAGGTTGACCATTTCACAAGGAAAAGTTAACAGCACATAAACTCACACGAGTCTCTCTCTTGATTTAGTTGTCTCTGTAGAATTCACAAAAAGCCAATGACCACTTGTCTGCTGCCTTGTCAACACTAGGTCTGCCCCCTGCTGGTGATGATGTCATAGGAAGTGTCTGCTCACTGTCACCTTCAAGATTCTCAATGATACTTCTAGCTGTCTCTTGGACCTGAAAATAAATGATAAAACAAGGTTAAATGGTATAACAACTGGGCCATATGATCTTGATGTACACTGTTTGTAAAGAAAAGTGCACTGTTGTCTGCTTTTTTGTGTCTGCTGCATTTATTCAAGTGCATTTAAGACTAGATTTTTCATGGAAGCAAACAAGATGAACCCTGATCAAGAGAGCAGTCTGATCTGGGTCCATATTGTTTGCACTATAGGCTACACAAGAACATTAACAGACAAGAGGAGTAGATGACAACAATTGTGATTGACAGACTTAGGGTTAAGACTTTAAAAAGATTCATTATAATGTCAACTGGATCCTTGATCATTATACTTAACTACACTGTTGTCAGAAATTCAACAAGGCCTGTGTCGTACGGCTGAATTCAAGGGTTATACAACAGCCTGAGTGTGAAAGGGTCAGTTCAACAGAGTTTTTGGCCAATTTGAATGCAAAAGGGTTACCTCTATAGAGCTTTTACCAAGGGTTAGTTTGATGGAGTTTTGGCCAGTCTGAGTGCAAAAGGGTTAACTCAATGGAGTTTTGATGAAGGTTTAGTTAAATGGAGGTTTATCATTTGCATTTGGAGCTGCTTATGTTTCAACAAGTCAGCTCATACTTGAAAGTATTGGTAAAGCACATCTGGATTTCAACTGCAAAAGTGTATAGAAGAGCAAGTATACCCTATCTATTAGATCACAATTAGACACATTTTGAACATTGTATTTATGTTGTTGGCAGTGGGTTGAAAACTTTATGAAATTAATTTTCTGAGTCGCTTTGAAAGTGTAAATACAAGAACCTTAAAACTTAATTGCAAGTCAGCTTTTGACTGAAATAATGTGTTGTCTATAGACTTTTTGCAAAATTGACTGGTAATTCTCAAAAAATTCTTCCAGTGGACCTATCAGCGTGTCAACTGTTTGGATCCAGATCAGGACCGATGTTCTGTTAGTCCTGATCTGGGTCCAAACTGTTAGCAAAGGTTATCAGCAAGAAAAGAAATGCCATAATTTACATACCTGTGAACATTTCTTGTTCTGGTAGTTGTTGTACATGACCTTGACCCCCTCACAGACAGACTGACGTAGACTGAGATGTAACTCCTGGGATCTGTTGCCTTCTAGTGCTGATACCATAGTCTGATGACTCAACTCACTCATCTGATTATCTGAAATAACAAAATAGATTGTCGACAATGATATTCCTACTATAAATAGAGGATCTTACATGAGTGGCCATGTTGTATTGAATTTATTAAATGAGTTGGGGAAAGATATAAAATGTGACGCTTGCCGAGCATTTTGCTTGCCGAGCATTTTATCGTTTTTTCGCAACAAGTTAAATAAATTCAGTAATACAGGAGCACTAGTGTTAGATTCTATGTATCCTTTGATGCTCAAAGTATTTTGAAATCACAAATTTCAGCATGAAAATGCTAAGATTTTATCATATATACTAAAAGATATTGGACATCAGTACTTAACGATACCAAAATCAGTAAACCACTATTTGGTCATTAATTGTGTCTGCTGAAGCATAGTCTACACTCATTGGAGAAGCTGCTTTAGACGTGCTAGATGTTTGTTTATCTATTTACTTGTATATGTTTGAAGATAACGGAGAAAAAAAAAATAAACACACCTTCTCCCGAAAGATTACACTGTCCTTATATGACATCATGTATTATATGTAATTTGTATCCTCACATACTTTATAGCCTACTGTAGTTTGAATAAGATTATGTTCTGTTCTGTTCTATCGAAGTTTTGGAAACAGCATAATATAGCTAAATGTGATGCTAAGGCATTTATTGAAAGTGGCCAGTCTTTTTATTTTGTTATTTCTCAATCAAAATATATGTTGTGGGTACTCAAAAGAACCGTCTCAATGAGATAGTTCTCTTTAGCACCTAAAACACATGTTTGAACTGATAAATAAGAAAATAATAACAATTTAATGCTCGCTTATCTGGACCTATGCTAGCAGTATCAATATCTTAAATATACACTCTGAATGTGTGTTCGTCAAACTTCTAAAAATTCAACTTTTCACAACAAATAATATCTATGGAATTTAAACATCACCATGGTCCAGATGCTGACCCTTTGCCTGACAGGATTTGCAAACTTAGGCCCAAATCAAGGAATCTATATCTGTATCCCTGTTGCAGGATTCTACTTTTTGAATAATGTCATAGCTGAATGGAAAATGGTGTGGATCGGGATCAGATGGCAACACAAACCAGCTGACCTGGGTCCACTCATTTCTCAAAACAGTATGTATTATAAAAAAAATTCCAATACGACAACAAAATTTGATAAATCACAACTTACCTAGCAATGAAACTTGTTTCTCAGCACTACTGTGGGATACCAGGAGACTCTTGAGATCTGAAGCAGCAACAATACAATCCATAGCGAACTTAGTGGTAACAAAATCTTATCAAAATTATTCACAGAAATCAAAAACTTTTGAAAGATCTATGTAAGATAATGTAAGCTCAAAAATCAAATGTGATGCAACTAAGGTTACAACCCTTTTTATAGTCAATAAAGTCTTTGAAGTAAACTAATTAGTAATTAAGAATTAATGAGGATCTTTAATTCACTTTGATCTCTTTAATTAAGCAAGACAATTAAAGATCAAAGAGTGATAATTAGTGGTGGAATTTATTAAATGAACCTTAATTGATGAGCTTGTGTTCACTTTAAACTATAAAGAGGAGGCAAGAAAAGGTCATCAGTGAGTGATCAAAGGAAATTATTATTCCAATTCATGAACTTACATTCACTTTGATCTTTAATATGGAGGTAATTAAAGCACATCAGATGATTCAGTGAATGATCAAATGATATTTTTTTTTATTCACGAGTTTGTATTCACTTTGATCTTTAATGAGGAGCAATTAAAGGACATCATATGATCTAGAGAATGATCTAAGGAAAACACTTATTTCAATTGATGAGCTTGAATTTACTTTGATATTTGATGAAAGGACAGTTTAAACCCATCAGATAATAGTAAATGATCAAAGGAAATTACTCAAATTTAATTGATGAGTATTTGTTCACTTTGCTATTCAGGTGATCTAGCAAGGAAATTACACATTTTTAAGAATTGAAGATCAAAGGAAATTACTAAATTAAATTGACGTTTTGTTCACTTTGCTATGACTATCAAATGAACAACTTTTTGGCCAATCTAAGTGCAAAAAGGGTTATAATGGAGTTTTGACCAATCTGAGTGCAATAGGGTTATCTCGATAGAGTTTCAGCCAATCTGAGAGCAAACTGGAGTGTTTGGCCAATCTGAGCACAAAATGGAGTTTTGACCAATCTGAGAGCAAAATGGGGTTATCTAAATGGAGTTTTGACCAATCCGAGTGCAAAAGGGTTTATTCAATAGGTTGGTCAGTTCAATGGAGTTTTGACCAGTCTGAGGGCAAAAGGGTTTATTCAATGTAGTTTTGACTAAATTGAGTGCAAAAGGCTTACCTCAATGCACTTGACCAGTCTGAGAGCAAACTGGAGTTTTGACTAATCTGAGTGCAAAAGGCTTATTTATCTCAATGGAGCTTGACCAATCTGTGTGCAAACTGGAGTTTTGACCAATCTGAGTGGAAAAGGGTTAGCTCAATGAGTCTTGATTAATCTGAGGCTTTATTCAATGGAGTTTTGGCCATTCCGAGCGCAGTAGGGTTAGTTCAATTAATCAATTATTTAAGTTTAGTAATATGAGTGCAGTAGGATTTAGTCCAATGTGTTATTGACCAATCTGAGTGCAAATGGCTATTTCAATAGTTTAGACCAATCTGAGTACAAAAGGGACATCTAAATTGAATTTTGACCAATTTGAGTGCAAAAGGGTTCGCAACTGAGTTTGACTAACCTGGGAGCAAAAGGGTCATCTCAATGGTGTTTTGACCATTTCCGAGTGCAAAAAGGGTTATCTCAATGAAATTCTGACCAACCTGGGTGCAAAAGGGTTATCACAATGAAATTCTGACCAACCTGGGAGCAAAAGAGTTATCTCAATGGAGTTCTGACCAATCTGAGTGCAAAATGGCTAGTTCAATGGAGTCTAGACCAAACTGAGTGCAAAAAAGGGTTATCTCAATGAAATTTTGACCAATTTGAGGGCAAAAGGGTTTGCAACTGAGTTTTGACCAACCTGAGTGCAATAGGGTTATCTCAATGGAGTTTGGGGACCAATCTGAGTGCAAAAGGGCTATTTCAATGGAGTTTTGACCTATCTGAGTGCAAAAGAGTTATCTCAATGAAATTTTGACCAATCTGAGTGCAAACTGGAGTTTTGACCAACCTAAGAGCAAAAGGGTTTATTCAATGGAGTTTGGAGTCCAATTTGAGAGCAGTATGGTTAATTAAATGGAGTTTTGGCACAATATGAGAGCAAAAGGGATTACTCAATGAAGTTTCTGCCTTGTATGAGTGCTGTAGAGTTTTGAGTAATTTCTCAGGGTTAAATGTTACAGCTAAGGGAGATAATGAATGTAAAAAAGTCCATATCTTCATATTTATAGCACATTTATTAAAAAAACATTTACAGCAGGAACATACATAATCACGAACATTATAACACAGTTATCACAGCTTTTGCATCACAGGCAGTTCTTTGGAGGATTTCGGTCTTCTTAAAAACTTCCAAACAAATAGGCACATCAACTCACTTCCTACCATGTATTAGTAATTTTTTTTTTATTATAGTGACATGTGTTATAAGTATACAATATAAACATCAAAAAGTGTGTCTTACAACACCCGGCTGCATTGGGCCTACAAGTCACTTTAAGCATTTTATATTTGTACAAAAAAGGAGAAAATAGAGTTTCACTATAGAATATCCGTATCATACGTGATTTTGCATGAGCATTTTACGTTCACTTTCAAATACTTTGAAAATATGCATATAAATATATAATACTGGCAGCAAATGTATGGTTTCAATTATAGAGTACAGACTTTCTTCGTTGCATAGCATCCACAATAAATTTTGCAACATAAATAAAGTGGTTTTCAACAACATGCCTAAGTTTTTCAACATCATTCAACAGCAAAAAAATTGATTTTGTTTCAGTAGCTTTATCAATTAGAGATTGTCTGAGATCATGGTAACATGCACATTTGAACAAAAAATGAATCTCATCTTCAGTTTCATTTGAATTACAAATGTTACATGTTCTCTCATGAACACTTAAACCTGAATATCTCCCTGTCTCTACTCTGAGGGGTAAAATACCGCACCTGAATTGGGCGAAATGCGATTTCTCCAATTTTGTCAATCAAATTACTCCCCACAGGAGTTGAAGCCTGGCAAAATGAAAATAAAGCACCTATGGCCCAACACTATGTGTCAGCGAAATGTTTGCTATATCCCCATCAACACTTTTCCAATAGTGAAAATACACTTACCCCACCACAACAATTTGTATGGAAACCGAAAGTAGCCTGCCTGAAACCAGCCCTATCACTCACTTTCAGTCTGTAGATCAATATCAAACAATATTCCAGATCAAAAGGGACATTTTAATAACCACTCGGCTTTCTTGCAAAATGTCTTGGAAAACAGGACAAATTTGCTGTGCACTGAAAACATCTGACAACTGCATGCACCCAACACAATGTCCTTCACCTCAAGCAGAGCTGTACGATATGAAGCCTTAGTTTCCCATTTCATTCCAACTTGTATAAACACCCATCCTTAAAGTCTTTTTAACTAAAATTTGCTCATATAATCATTTTAATCTCCATTTATGATATTTTGGACCCCAATACTAGAATATCTTCAAATTCGTCCACCCCCAAATTCGAAACTTCCCCGCATGGCTTTGGCTCTAACCAAGATTTGGAGAGAATGAATCTTCAATCCAGTTTGATACAATAATGCTATTGGTGTGTTCATTAACCCTTACCATGCTGAACCCAAATATACCTGATGTCATAAATAGTGTAGATTCAGATCAGCTGGCTTCTAGCCAGTCCAATCAGGATCCACACTGGTTTCCTTTCTGTTTATAAATATTATTAAGGAGCATTTAGGTTGCTTGGTGAAGCCGAAGGTAGTTGGAACTCATTAGGCATAAAGCTGAGTAAAAATAACTGAAGCTTAGTAGTATGTAGAGTTCTCACAAAATATATCAGGCCTATATGAGTATATATTTGCTTATTTGTCAACCAAAACATATGTTGTGGGTACTCAAAAGAACCGTCTCAATGAGACGGTTCTTTTGAGCACCCAAAACACATGTTTACATTGATGGTTATACAATTTTTACTTTCCTAAAGTTTCCTTATCTGAAACTATGATATATTATGGCATAAGTGAGAATAAAATTGAAGATATATTTGATTGATATAGATGCACACATTCAGTAACTCCACATCTGCTTCTGTTGTCCAATGATAACCATTGCAAATAATCTGGACCCATATCAGACCCAAGAAAATGTCAGGTCTGATCTGAATCCAAACTGTTTTAATAAAATTAATTTGGAAAAAAATCAGCAGGCGACAAAAAAGAATTTATGATGGATGTGTCGAAGTAGATGTATATACTTCAACATAAAGTGATAGTGACCATTTCATGAACATAAATCAAAGATACAGTTGTTCGAATAGCACATATTGAGCAGGATATTGAGTGTGATCATTTCATAAGGATGATGTTAGCAGCACATAAAATCACACACGTCTTTACCTTGACTTAGTTGTTTCACTCCACATAGTGAGGTTGACCATTTCACAAGGAAAAGTTAACAGCACATAAACTCACACGAGTCTCTCTCTTGATTTAGTTGTCTCTGTAGAATTCACAAAAAGCCAATGACCACTTGTCTGCTGCCTTGTCAACACTAGGTCTGCCCCCTGCTGGTGATGATGTCATAGGAAGTGTCTGCTCACTGTCACCTTCAAGATTCTCAATGATACTTCTAGCTGTCTCTTGGACCTGAAAATAAATGATAAAACAAGGTTAAATGGTATAACAACTGGGCCATATGATCTTGATGTACACTGTTTGTAAAGAAAAGTGCACTGTTGTCTGCTTTTTTGTGTCTGCTGCATTTATTCAAGTGCATTTAAGACTAGATTTTTCATGGAAGCAAACAAGATGAACCCTGATCAAGAGAGCAGTCTGATCTGGGTCCATATTGTTTGCACTATAGGCTACACAAGAACATTAACAGACAAGAGGAGTAGATGACAACAATTGTGATTGACAGACTTAGGGTTAAGACTTTAAAAAGATTCATTATAATGTCAACTGGATCCTTGATCATTATACTTAACTACACTGTTGTCAGAAATTCAACAAGGCCTGTGTCGTACGGCTGAATTCAAGGGTTATACAACAGCCTGAGTGTGAAAGGGTCAGTTCAACAGAGTTTTTGGCCAATTTGAATGCAAAAGGGTTACCTCTATAGAGCTTTTACCAAGGGTTAGTTTGATGGAGTTTTGGCCAGTCTGAGTGCAAAAGGGTTAACTCAATGGAGTTTTGATGAAGGTTTAGTTAAATGGAGGTTTATCATTTGCATTTGGAGCTGCTTATGTTTCAACAAGTCAGCTCATACTTGAAAGTATTGGTAAAGCACACCTGGATTTCAACTGCAAAAGTGTATAGAAGAGCAAGTATACCCTATCTATTAGATCACAATTAGACACATTTTGAACATTGTATTTATGTTGTTGGCAGTGGGTTGAAAACTTTATGAAATTAATTTTCTGAGTCGCTTGGAAAGTGTAAATACAAGAACCTTAAAACTTAATTGCAAGTCAGCTTTTGACTGAAATAATGTGTTGTCTACAGACTTTTTGCAAAATTGACTGGTAATTCTCAAAAAATTCTTCCAGTGGACCTATCAGCGTGTCAACTGTTTGGATCCAGATCAGGACCGATGTTCTGTTAGTCCTGATCTGGGTCCAAACTGTTAGCAAAGGTTATCAGAAAGAAAAGAAATGCCATAATTTACATACCTGTGACCATTTCTTGTTCTGGTAGTTGTTGTACATGACCTTGACCCCCTCACAGACAGACTGACGTAGACTGAGATGTAACTCCTGGGATCTGTTGCCTTCTAGTGCTGATACCATAGTCTGATGACTCAACTCACTCATCTGATTATCTGAAATAACAAAATAGATTGTCGACAATGATATTCCTACTATAAATAGAGGATCTTACATGAGTGGCCATGTTGTATTGAATTTATTAAATGAGTTGGGGAAAGATATAAAATGTGACGCTTGCCGAGCATTTTGCTTGCCGAGCATTTTATCGTTTTTTCGCAACAAGTTAAATAAATTCAGTAATACAGGAGCACTAGTGTTAGATTCTATGTATCCTTTGATGCTCAAAGTATTTTGAAATCACAAATTTCAGCATGAAAATGCTAAGATTTTGTCATATATACTAAAAGATATTGGACATCAGTACTTAACGATACCAAAATCAGTAAACCACTATTTGGTCATTAATTGTGTCTGCTGAAGCATAGTCTACACTCATTGGAGAAGCTGCTTTAGACGTGCTAGATGTTTGTTTATCTATTTACTTGTATATGTTTGAAGATAACGGAGAAAAAAAAAATAAACACACCTTCTCCCGAAAGATTACACTGTCCTTATATGACATCATGTATTATATGTAATTTGTATCCTCACATACTTTATAGCCTACTGTAGTTTGAATAAGATTATGTTCTGTTCTGTTCTATCGAAGTTTTGGAAACAGCATAATATAGCTAAATGTGATGCTAAGGCATTTATTGAAAGTGGCCAGTCTTTTTATTTTGTTATTTCTCAATCAAAATATATGTTGTGGGTACTCAAAAGAACCGTCTCAATGAGATAGTTCTCTTTAGCACCTAAAACACATGTTTGAACTGATAAATAAGAAAATAATAACAATTTAATGCTCGCTTATCTGGACCTATGCTAGCAGTATCAATATCTTAAATATACACTCTGAATGTGTGTTCGTCAAACTTCTAAAAATTCAACTTTTCACAACAAATAATATCTATGGAATTTAAACATCACCATGGTCCAGATGCTGACCCTTTGCCTGACAGGATTTGCAAACTTAGACCCAAATCAAGGAATCTATATCTGTATCCCTGTTGCAGGATTCTACTTTTTGAATAATGTCATAGCTGAATGGAAAATGGTGTGGATCGGGATCAGATGGCAACACAAACCAGCTGACCTGGGTCCACTCATTTCTCAAAACAGTATGTATTATAAAAAAAATTCCAATACGACAACAAAATTTGATAAATCACAACTTACCTAGCAATGAAACTTGTTTCTCAGCACTACTGTGGGATACCAGGAGACTCTTGAGATCTGAAGCAGCAACAATACAATCCATAGCGAACTTAGTGGTAACAAAATCTTATCAAAATTATTCACAGAAATCAAAAACTTTTGAAAGATCTATGTAAGATAATGTAAGCTCAAAAATCAAATGTGATGCAACTAAGGTTACAACCCTTTTTATAGTCAATAAAGTCTTTGAAGTAAACTAATTAGTAATTAAGAATTAATGAGGATCTTTAATTCACTTTGATCTCTTTAATTAAGCAAGACAATTAAAGATCAAAGAGTGATAATTAGTGGTGGAATTTATTAAATGAACCTTAATTGATGAGCTTGTGTTCACTTTAAACTATAAAGAGGAGGCAAGAAAAGGTCATCAGTGAGTGATCAAAGGAAATTATTATTCCAATTCATGAACTTACATTCACTTTGATCTTTAATATGGAGGTAATTAAAGCACATCAGATGATTCAGTGAATGATCAAATGATATTTTTTTTTATTCACGAGTTTGTATTCACTTTGATCTTTAATGAGGAGCAATTAAAGGACATCATATGATCTAGAGAATGATCTAAGGAAAACACTTATTTCAATTGATGAGCTTGAATTTACTTTGATATTTGATGAAAGGACAGTTTAAACCCATCAGATAATAGTAAATGATCAAAGGAAATTACTCAAATTTAATTGATGAGTATTTGTTCACTTTGCTATTCAGGTGATCTAGCAAGGAAATTACACATTTTTAAGAATTGAAGATCAAAGGAAATTACTAAATTAAATTGACGTTTTGTTCACTTTGCTATGACTATCAAATGAACAACTTTTTGGCCTATCTAAGTGCAAAAAGGGTTATAATGGAGTTTTGACCAATCTGAGTGCAATAGGGTTATCTCGATAGAGTTTCAGCCAATCTGAGAGCAAACTGGAGTGTTTGGCCAATCTGAGCACAAAATGGAGTTTTGACCAATCTGAGAGCAAAATGGGGTTATCTAAATGGAGTTTTGACCAATCCGAGTGCAAAAGGGTTTATTCAATAGGTTGGTCAGTTCAATGGAGTTTTGACCAGTCTGAGGGCAAAAGGGTTTATTCAATGTAGTTTTGACTAAATTGAGTGCAAAAGGCTTACCTCAATGCACTTGACCAGTCTGAGAGCAAACTGGAGTTTTGACTAATCTGAGTGCAAAAGGCTTATTTATCTCAATGGAGCTTGACCAATCTGTGTGCAAACTCGAGTTTTGACCAATCTGAGTGGAAAAGGGTTAGCTCAATGAGTCTTGATTAATCTGAGGCTTTATTCAATGGAGTTTTGGCCATTCCGAGCGCAGTAGGGTTAGTTCAATTAATCAATTATTTAAGTTTAGTAATATGAGTGCAGTAGGATTTAGTCCAATGTGTTATTGACCAATCTGAGTGCAAATGGCTATTTCAATAGTTTAGACCAATCTGAGTACAAAAGGGACATCTAAATTGAATTTTGACCAATTTGAGTGCAAAAGGGTTCGCAACTGAGTTTGACTAACCTGGGAGCAAAAGGGTCATCTCAATGGAGTTTTGACCATTTCCGAGTGCAAAAAGGGTTATCTCAATGAAATTCTGACCAACCTGGGTGCAAAAGGGTTATCTCAATGAAATTCTGACCAACCTGGGAGCAAAAGAGTTATCTCAATGGAGTTCTGACCAATCTGAGTGCAAAATGGCTAGTTCAATGGAGTCTAGACCAAACTGAGTGCAAAAAAGGGTTATCTCAATGAAATTTTGACCAATTTGAGGGCAAAAGGGTTTGCAACTGAGTTTTGACCAACCTGAGTGCAATAGGGTTATCTCAATGGAGTTTGGGGACCAATCTGAGTGCAAAAGGGCTATTTCAATGGAGTTTTGACCAATCTGAGTGCAAAAGAGTTATCTCAATGAAATTTTGACCAATCTGAGTGCAAACTGGAGTTTTGACCAACCTAAGAGCAAAAGGGTTTATTCAATGGAGTTTGGAGTCCAATTTGAGAGCAGTATGGTTAATTAAATGGAGTTTTGGCACAATATGAGAGCAAAAGGGATTACTCAATGAAGTTTCTGCCTTGTATGAGTGCTGTAGAGTTTTGAGTAATTTCTCAGGGTTAAATGTTACAGCTAAGGGAGATAATGAATGTAAAAAAGTCCATATCTTCATATTTATAGCACATTTATTAAAAAAACATTTACAGCAGGAACATACATAATCACGAACATTATAACACAGTTATCACAGCTTTTGCATCACAGGCAGTTCTTTGGAGGATTTTTCGGTCTTCTTAAAAACTTCCAAACAAATAGGCACATCAACTCACTTCCTACCATGTATTAGTAATTTTTTTTTTATTATAGTGACATGTGTTATAAGTATACAATATAAACATCAAAAAGTGTGTCTTACAACACCCGGCTGCATTGGGCCTACAAGTCACTTTAAGCATTTTATATTTGTACAAAAAAGGAGAAAATAGAGTTTCACTATAGAATATCCGTATCATACGTGATTTTGCATGAGCATTTTACGTTCACTTTCAAATACTTTGAAAATATGCATATAAATATATAATACTGGCAGCAAATGTATGGTTTCAATTATAGAGTACGCAGACTTTCTTCGTTGCATAGCATCCACAATAAATTTTGCAACATAAATAAAGTGGTTTTCAACAACATGCCTAAGTTTTTCAACATCATTCAACAGCAAAAAAATTGATTTTGTTTCAGTAGCTTTATCAATTAGAGATTGTCTGAGATCATGGTAACATGCACATTTGAACAAAAAATGAATCTCATCTTCAGTTTCATTTGAATTACAAATGTTACATGTTCTCTCATGAACACTTAAACCTGAATATCTCCCTGTCTCTACTCTGAGGGGTAAAATACCGCACCTGAATTGGGCGAAATGCGATTTCTCCAATTTTGTCAATCAAATTACTCCCCACAGGAGTTGAAGCCTGGCAAAATGAAAATAAAGCACCTATGGCCCAACACTATGTGTCAGCGAAATGTTTGCTATATCCCCATCAACACTTTTCCAATAGTGAAAATACACTTACCCCACCACAACAATTTGTATGGAAACCGAAAGTAGCCTGCCTGAAACCAGCCCTATCACTCACTTTCAGTCTGTAGATCAATATCAAACAATATTCCAGATCAAAAGGGACATTTTAATAACCACTCGGCTTTCTTGCAAAATGTCTTGGAAAACAGGACAAATTTGCTGTGCACTGAAAACATCTGACAACTGCATGCACCCAACACAATGTCCTTCACCTCAAGCAGAGCTGTACGATATGAAGCCTTAGTTTCGCATTTCATTCCAACTTGTATAAACACCCATCCTTAAAGTCTTTTTAACTAAAATTTGCTCATATAATCATTTTAATCTCCATTTATGATATTTTGGACCCCAATACTAGAATATCTTCAAATTCGTCCACCCCAAATTCGAAACTTCCCCGCATGGCTTTGGCTCTAACCAAGATTTGGAGAGAATGAATCTTCAATCCAGTTTGATACAATAATGCTATTGGTGTGTTCATTAACCCTTACCATGCTGAACCCAAATATACCTGATGTCATAAATAGTGTAGATTCAGATCAGCTGGCTTCTAGCCAGTCCAATCAGGATCCACACTGGTTTCCTTTCTGTTTATAAATATTATTAAGGAGCATTTAGGTTGCTTGGTGAAGCCGAAGGTAGTTGGAACTCATTAGGCATAAAGCTGAGTAAAAATAACTGAAGCTTAGTAGTATGTAGAGTTCTCACAAAATATATCAGGCCTATATGAGTATATATTTGCTTATTTGTCAACCAAAACATATGTTGTGGGTACTCAAAAGAACCGTCTCAATGAGACGGTTCTTTTGAGCACCCAAAACACATGTTTACATTGATGGTTATACAATTTTTACTTTCCTAAAGTTTCCTTATCTGAAACTATGATATATTATGGCATAAGTGAGAATAAAATTGAAGATATATCTGATTGATATAGATGCACACATTCAGTAACTCCACATCTGCTTCTGTTGTCCAATGATAACCATTGCAAATAATCTGGACCCATATCAGACCCAAGAAAATGTCAGGTCTGATCTGAATCCAAACTGTTTTAATAAAATTAATTTGGAAAAAAATCAGCAGGCGACAAAAAAGAATTTATGATGGATGTGTCGAAGTAGATGTATATACTTCAACATAAAGTGATAGTGACCATTTCATGAACATAAATTAAAGATACAGTTGTTCGAATAGCACATATTGAGCAGGATATTGAGTGTGATCATTTCATAAGGATGATGTTAGCAGCACATAAAATCACACACGTCTTTACCTTGACTTAGTTGTTTCACTCCACATAGTGAGGTTGACCATTTCACAAGGAAAAGTTAACAGCACATAAACTCACACGAGTCTCTCTCTTGATTTAGTTGTCTCTGTAGAATTCACAAAAAGCCAATGACCACTTGTCTGCTGCCTTGTCAACACTAGGTCTGCCCCCTGCTGGTGATGATGTCATAGGAAGTGTCTGCTCACTGTCACCTTCAAGATTCTCAATGATACTTCTAGCTGTCTCTTGGACCTGAAAATAAATGATAAAACAAGGTTAAATGGTATAACAACTGGGCCATATGATCTTGATGTACACTGTTTGTAAAGAAAAGTGCACTGTTGTCTGCTTTTTTGTGTCTGCTGCATTTATTCAAGTGCATTTAAGACTAGATTTTTCATGGAAGCAAACAAGATGAACCCTGATCAAGAGAGCAGTCTGATCTGGGTCCATATTGTTTGCACTATAGGCTACACAAGAACATTAACAGACAAGAGGAGTAGATGACAACAATTGTGATTGACAGACTTAGGGTTAAGACTTTAAAAAGATTCATTATAATGTCAACTGGATCCTTGATCATTATACTTAACTACACTGTTGTCAGAAATTCAACAAGGCCTGTGTCGTACGGCTGAATTCAAGGGTTATACAACAGCCTGAGTGTGAAAGGGTCAGTTCAACAGAGTTTTTGGCCAATTTGAATGCAAAAGGGTTACCTCTATAGAGCTTTTACCAAGGGTTAGTTTGATGGAGTTTTGGCCAGTCTGAGTGCAAAAGGGTTAACTCAATGGAGTTTTGATGAAGGTTTAGTTAAATGGAGGTTTATCATTTGCATTTGGAGCTGCTTATGTTTCAACAAGTCAGCTCATACTTGAAAGTATTGGTAAAGCACACCTGGATTTCAACTGCAAAAGTGTATAGAAGAGCAAGTATACCCTATCTATTAGATCACAATTAGACACATTTTGAACATTGTATTTATGTTGTTGGCAGTGGGTTGAAAACTTTATGAAATTAATTTTCTGAGTCGCTTGGAAAGTGTAAATACAAGAACCTTAAAACTTAATTGCAAGTCAGCTTTTGACTGAAATAATGTGTTGTCTACAGACTTTTTGCAAAATTGACTGGTAATTCTCAAAAAATTCTTCCAGTGGACCTATCAGCGTGTCAACTGTTTGGATCCAGATCAGGACCGATGTTCTGTTAGTCCTGATCTGGGTCCAAACTGTTAGCAAAGGTTATCAGCAAGAAAAGAAATGCCATAATTTACATACCTGTGACCATTTCTTGTTCTGGTAGTTGTTGTACATGACCTTGACCCCCTCACAGACAGACTGACGTAGACTGAGATGTAACTCCTGGGATCTGTTGCCTTCTAGTGCTGATACCATAGTCTGATGACTCAACTCACTCATCTGATTATCTGAAATAACAAAATAGATTGTCGACAATGATATTCCTACTATAAATAGAGGATCTTACATGAGTGGCCATGTTGTATTGAATTTATTAAATGAGTTGGGGAAAGATATAAAATGTGACGCTTGCCGAGCATTTTGCTTGCCGAGCATTTTATCGTTTTTTCGCAACAAGTTAAATAAATTCAGTAATACAGGAGCACTAGTGTTAGATTCTATGTATCCTTTGATGCTCAAAGTATTTTGAAATCACAAATTTCAGCATGAAAATGCTAAGATTTTGTCATATATACTAAAAGATATTGGACATCAGTACTTAACGATACCAAAATCAGTAAACCACTATTTGGTCATTAATTGTGTCTGCTGAAGCATAGTCTACACTCATTGGAGAAGCTGCTTTAGACGTGCTGGATGTTTGTTTATCTATTTACTTGTATATGTTTGAAGATAACAGAGAAAAAAAAAATAAACACACCTTCTCCCGAAAGATTACACTGTCCTTATATGACATCATGTATTATATGTAATTTGTATCCTCACATACTTTATAGCCTACTGTAGTTTGAATAAGATTATGTTCTGTTCTGTTCTATCGAAGTTTTGGAAACAGCATAATATAGCTAAATGTGATGCTAAGGCATTTATTGAAAGTGGCCAGTCTTTTTATTTTGTTATTTCTCAATCAAAATATATGTTGTGGGTACTCAAAAGAACCGTCTCAATGAGATAGTTCTCTTTAGCACCTAAAACACATGTTTGAACTGATAAATAAGAAAATAATAACAATTTAATGCTCGCTTATCTGGACCTATGCTAGCAGTATCAATATCTTAAATATACACTCTGAATGTGTGTTCGTCAAACTTCTAAAAATTCAACTTTTCACAACAAATAATATCTATGGAATTTAAACATCACCATGGTCCAGATGCTGACCCTTTGCCTGACAGGATTTGCAAACTTAGACCCAAATCAAGGAATCTATATCTGTATCCCTGTTGCAGGATTCTACTTTTTGAATAATGTCATAGCTGAATGGAAAATGGTGTGGATCGGGATCAGATGGCAACACAAACCAGCTGACCTGGGTCCACTCATTTCTCAAAACAGTATGTATTATAAAAAAAATTCCAATACGACAACAAAATTTGATAAATCACAACTTACCTAGCAATGAAACTTGTTTCTCAGCACTACTGTGGGATACCAGGAGACTCTTGAGATCTGAAGCAGCAACAATACAATCCATAGCGAACTTAGTGGTAACAAAATCTTATCAAAATTATTCACAGAAATCAAAAACTTTTGAAAGATCTATGTAAGATAATGTAAGCTCAAAAATCAAATGTGATGCAACTAAGGTTACAACCCTTTTTATAGTCAATAAAGTCTTTGAAGTAAACTAATTAGTAATTAAGAATTAATGAGGATCTTTAATTCACTTTGATCTCTTTAATTAAGCAAGACAATTAAAGATCAAAGAGTGATAATTAGTGGTGGAATTTATTAAATGAACCTTAATTGATGAGCTTGTGTTCACTTTAAACTATAAAGAGGAGGCAAGAAAAGGTCATCAGTGAGTGATCAAAGGAAATTATTATTCCAATTCATGAACTTACATTCACTTTGATCTTTAATATGGAGGTAATTAAAGCACATCAGATGATTCAGTGAATGATCAAATGATATTTTTTTTTATTCACGAGTTTGTATTCACTTTGATCTTTAATGAGGAGCAATTAAAGGACATCATATGATCTAGAGAATGATCTAAGGAAAACACTTATTTCAATTGATGAGCTTGAATTTACTTTGATATTTGATGAAAGGACAGTTTAAACCCATCAGATAATAGTAAATGATCAAAGGAAATTACTCAAATTTAATTGATGAGTATTTGTTCACTTTGCTATTCAGGTGATCTAGCAAGGAAATTACACATTTTTAAGAATTGAAGATCAAAGGAAATTACTAAATTAAATTGACGTTTTGTTCACTTTGCTATGACTATCAAATGAACAACTTTTTGGCCAATCTAAGTGCAAAAAGGGTTATAATGGAGTTTTGACCAATCTGAGTGCAATAGGGTTATCTCGATAGAGTTTCAGCCAATCTGAGAGCAAACTGGAGTGTTTGGCCAATCTGAGCACAAAATGGAGTTTTGACCAATCTGAGAGCAAAATGGGGTTATCTAAATGGAGTTTTGACCAATCCGAGTGCAAAAGGGTTTATTCAATAGGTTGGTCAGTTCAATGGAGTTTTGACCAGTCTGAGGGCAAAAGGGTTTATTCAATGTAGTTTTGACTAAATTGAGTGCAAAAGGCTTACCTCAATGCACTTGACCAGTCTGAGAGCAAACTGGAGTTTTGACTAATCTGAGTGCAAAAGGCTTATTTATCTCAATGGAGCTTGACCAATCTGTGTGCAAACTGGAGTTTTGACCAATCTGAGTGGAAAAGGGTTAGCTCAATGAGTCTTGATTAATCTGAGGCTTTATTCAATGGAGTTTTGGCCATTCCGAGCGCAGTAGGGTTAGTTCAATTAATCAATTATTTAAGTTTAGTAATATGAGTGCAGTAGGATTTAGTCCAATGTGTTATTGACCAATCTGAGTGCAAATGGCTATTTCAATAGTTTAGACCAATCTGAGTACAAAAGGGACATCTAAATTGAATTTTGACCAATTTGAGTGCAAAAGGGTTCGCAACTGAGTTTGACTAACCTGGGAGCAAAAGGGTCATCTCAATGGAGTTTTGACCATTTCCGAGTGCAAAAAGGGTTATCTCAATGAAATTCTGACCAACCTGGGTGCAAAAGGGTTATCTCAATGAAATTCTGACCAACCTGGGAGCAAAAGAGTTATCTCAATGGAGTTCTGACCAATCTGAGTGCAAAATGGCTAGTTCAATGGAGTCTAGACCAAACTGAGTGCAAAAAAGGGTTATCTCAATGAAATTTTGACCAATTTGAGGGCAAAAGGGTTTGCAACTGAGTTTTGACCAACCTGAGTGCAATAGGGTTATCTCAATGGAGTTTGGGGACCAATCTGAGTGCAAAAGGGCTATTTCAATGGAGTTTTGACCAATCTGAGTGCAAAAGAGTTATCTCAATGAAATTTTGACCAATCTGAGTGCAAACTGGAGTTTTGACCAACCTAAGAGCAAAAGGGTTTATTCAATGGAGTTTGGAGTCCAATTTGAGAGCAGTATGGTTAATTAAATGGAGTTTTGGCACAATATGAGAGCAAAAGGGATTACTCAATGAAGTTTCTGCCTTGTATGAGTGCTGTAGAGTTTTGAGTAATTTCTCAGGGTTAAATGTTACAGCTAAGGGAGATAATGAATGTAAAAAAGTCCATATCTTCATATTTATAGCACATTTATTAAAAAAACATTTACAGCAGGAACATACATAATCACGAACATTATAACACAGTTATCACAGCTTTTGCATCACAGGCAGTTCTTTGGAGGATTTCGGTCTTCTTAAAAACTTCCAAACAAATAGGCACATCAACTCACTTCCTACCATGTATTAGTAATTTTTTTTTTATTATAGTGACATGTGTTATAAGTATACAATATAAACATCAAAAAGTGTGTCTTACAACACCCGGCTGCATTGGGCCTACAAGTCACTTTAAGCATTTTATATTTGTACAAAAAAGGAGAAAATAGAGTTTCACTATAGAATATCCGTATCATACGTGATTTTGCATGAGCATTTTACATTCACTTTCAAATACTTTGAAAATATGCATATAAATATATAATACTGGCAGCAAATGTATGGTTTCAATTATAGAGTACGCAGACTTTCTTCGTTGCATAGCATCCACAATAAATTTTGCAACATAAATAAAGTGGTTTTCAACAACATGCCTAAGTTTTTCAACATCATTCAACAGCAAAAAAATTGATTTTGTTTCAGTAGCTTTATCAATTAGAGATTGTCTGAGATCATGGTAACATGCACATTTGAACAAAAAATGAATCTCATCTTCAGTTTCATTTGAATTACAAATGTTACATGTTCTCTCATGAACACTTAAACCTGAATATCTCCCTGTCTCTACTCTGAGGGGTAAAATACCGCACCTGAATTGGGCGAAATGCGATTTCTCCAATTTTGTCAATCAAATTACTCCCCACAGGAGTTGAAGCCTGGCAAAATGAAAATAAAGCACCTATGGCCCAACACTATGTGTCAGCGAAATGTTTGCTATATCCCCATCAACACTTTTCCAATAGTGAAAATACACTTACCCCACCACAACAATTTGTATGGAAACCGAAAGTAGCCTGCCTGAAACCAGCCCTATCACTCACTTTCAGTCTGTAGATCAATATCAAACAATATTCCAGATCAAAAGGGACATTTTAATAACCACTCGGCTTTCTTGCAAAATGTCTTGGAAAACAGGACAAATTTGCTGTGCACTGAAAACATCTGACAACTGCATGCACCCAACACAATGTCCTTCACCTCAAGCAGAGCTGTACGATATGAAGCCTTAGTTTCGCATTTCATTCCAACTTGTATAAACACCCATCCTTAAAGTCTTTTTAACTAAAATTTGCTCATATAATCATTTTAATCTCCATTTATGATATTTTGGACCCCAATACTAGAATATCTTCAAATTCGTCCACCCCCAAATTCGAAACTTCCCCGCATGGCTTTGGCTCTAACCAAGATTTGGAGAGAATGAATCTTCAATCCAGTTTGATACAATAATGCTATTGGTGTGTTCATTAACCCTTACCATGCTGAACCCAAATATACCTGATGTCATAAATAGTGTAGATTCAGATCAGCTGGCTTCTAGCCAGTCCAATCAGGATCCACACTGGTTTCCTTTCTGTTTATAAATATTATTAAGGAGCATTTAGGTTGCTTGGTGAAGCCGAAGGTAGTTGGAACTCATTAGGCATAAAGCTGAGTAAAAATAACTGAAGCTTAGTAGTATGTAGAGTTCTCACAAAATATATCAGGCCTATATGAGTATATATTTGCTTATTTGTCAACCAAAACATATGTTGTGGGTACTCAAAAGAACAGTCTCAATGAGACGGTTCTTTTGAGCACCCAAAACACATGTTTACATTGATGGTTATACAATTTTTACTTTCCTAAAGTTTCCTTATCTGAAACTATGATATATTATGGCATAAGTGAGAATAAAATTGAAGATATATCTGATTGATATAGATGCACACATTCAGTAACTCCACATCTGCTTCTGTTGTCCAATGATAACCATTGCAAATAATCTGGACCCATATCAGACCCAAGAAAATGTCAGGTCTGATCTGAATCCAAACTGTTTTAATAAAATTAATTTGGAAAAAAATCAGCAGGCGACAAAAAAGAATTTATGATGGATGTGTCGAAGTAGATGTATATACTTCAACATAAAGTGATAGTGACCATTTCATGAACATAAATTAAAGATACAGTTGTTCGAATAGCACATATTGAGCAGGATATTGAGTGTGATCATTTCATAAGGATGATGTTAGCAGCACATAAAATCACACACGTCTTTACCTTGACTTAGTTGTTTCACTCCACATAGTGAGGTTGACCATTTCACAAGGAAAAGTTAACAGCACATAAACTCACACGAGTCTCTCTCTTGATTTAGTTGTCTCTGTAGAATTCACAAAAAGCCAATGACCACTTGTCTGCTGCCTTGTCAACACTAGGTCTGCCCCCTGCTGGTGATGATGTCATAGGAAGTGTCTGCTCACTGTCACCTTCAAGATTCTCAATGATACTTCTAGCTGTCTCTTGGACCTGAAAATAAATGATAAAACAAGGTTAAATGGTATAACAACTGGGCCATATGATCTTGATGTACACTGTTTGTAAAGAAAAGTGCACTGTTGTCTGCTTTTTTGTGTCTGCTGCATTTATTCAAGTGCATTTAAGACTAGATTTTTCATGGAAGCAAACAAGATGAACCCTGATCAAGAGAGCAGTCTGATCTGGGTCCATATTGTTTGCACTATAGGCTACACAAGAACATTAACAGACAAGAGGAGTAGATGACAACAATTGTGATTGACAGACTTAGGGTTAAGACTTTAAAAAGATTCATTATAATGTCAACTGGATCCTTGATCATTATACTTAACTACACTGTTGTCAGAAATTCAACAAGGCCTGTGTCGTACGGCTGAATTCAAGGGTTATACAACAGCCTGAGTGTGAAAGGGTCAGTTCAACAGAGTTTTTGGCCAATTTGAATGCAAAAGGGTTACCTCTATAGAGCTTTTACCAAGGGTTAGTTTGATGGAGTTTTGGCCAGTCTGAGTGCAAAAGGGTTAACTCAATGGAGTTTTGATGAAGGTTTAGTTAAATGGAGGTTTATCATTTGCATTTGGAGCTGCTTATGTTTCAACAAGTCAGCTCATACTTGAAAGTATTGGTAAAGCACATCTGGATTTCAACTGCAAAAGTGTATAGAAGAGCAAGTATACCCTATCTATTAGATCACAATTAGACACATTTTGAACATTGTATTTATGTTGTTGGCAGTGGGTTGAAAACTTTATGAAATTAATTTTCTGAGTCGCTTGGAAAGTGTAAATACAAGAACCTTAAAACTTAATTGCAAGTCAGCTTTTGACTGAAATAATGTGTTGTCTATAGACTTTTTGCAAAATTGACTGGTAATTCTCAAAAAATTCTTCCAGTGGACCTATCAGCGTGTCAACTGTTTGGATCCAGATCAGGACCGATGTTCTGTTAGTCCTGATCTGGGTCCAAACTGTTAGCAAAGGTTATCAGCAAGAAAAGAAATGCCATAATTTACATACCTGTGAACATTTCTTGTTCTGGTAGTTGTTGTACATGACCTTGACCCCCTCACAGACAGACTGACGTAGACTGAGATGTAACTCCTGGGATCTGTTGCCTTCTAGTGCTGATACCATAGTCTGATGACTCAACTCACTCATCTGATTATCTGAAATAACAAAATAGATTGTCGACAATGATATTCCTACTATAAATAGAGGATCTTACATGAGTGGCCATGTTGTATTGAATTTATTAAATGAGTTGGGGAAAGATATAAAATGTGACGCTTGCCGAGCATTTTGCTTGCCGAGCATTTTATCGTTTTTTCGCAACAAGTTAAATAAATTCAGTAATACAGGAGCACTAGTGTTAGATTCTATGTATCCTTTGATGCTCAAAGTATTTTGAAATCACAAATTTCAGCATGAAAATGCTAAGATTTTATCATATATACTAAAAGATATTGGACATCAGTACTTAACGATACCAAAATCAGTAAACCACTATTTGGTCATTAATTGTGTCTGCTGAAGCATAGTCTACACTCATTGGAGAAGCTGCTTTAGACGTGCTAGATGTTTGTTTATCTATTTACTTGTATATGTTTGAAGATAACAGAGAAAAAAAAAATAAACACACCTTCTCCCGAAAGATTACACTGTCCTTATATGACATCATGTATTATATGTAATTTGTATCCTCACATACTTTATAGCCTACTGTAGTTTGAATAAGATTATGTTCTGTTCTGTTCTATCGAAGTTTTGGAAACAGCATAATATAGCTAAATGTGATGCTAAGGCATTTATTGAAAGTGGCCAGTCTTTTTATTTTGTTATTTCTCAATCAAAATATATGTTGTGGGTACTCAAAAGAACCGTCTCAATGAGATAGTTCTCTTTAGCACCTAAAACACATGTTTGAACTGATAAATAAGAAAATAATAACAATTTAATGCTCGCTTATCTGGACCTATGCTAGCAGTATCAATATCTTAAATATACACTCTGAATGTGTGTTCGTCAAACTTCTAAAAATTCAACTTTTCACAACAAATAATATCTATGGAATTTAAACATCACCATGGTCCAGATGCTGACCCTTTGCCTGACAGGATTTGCAAACTTAGGCCCAAATCAAGGAATCTATATCTGTATCCCTGTTGCAGGATTCTACTTTTTGAATAATGTCATAGCTGAATGGAAAATGGTGTGGATCGGGATCAGATGGCAACACAAACCAGCTGACCTGGGTCCACTCATTTCTCAAAACAGTATGTATTATAAAAAAAATTCCAATACGACAACAAAATTTGATAAATCACAACTTACCTAGCAATGAAACTTGTTTCTCAGCACTACTGTGGGATACCAGGAGACTCTTGAGATCTGAAGCAGCAACAATACAATCCATAGCGAACTTAATGGTAACAAAATCTTATCAAAATTATTCACAGAAATCGAAAACTTTTGAAAGATCTATGTAAGATAATGTAAGCTCAAAAATCAAATGTGATGCAACTAAGGTTACAACCCTTTTTATAGTCAATAAAGTCTTTGAAGTAAACTAATTAGTAATTAAGAATTAATGAGGATCTTTAATTCACTTTGATCTCTTTAATTAAGCAAGACAATTAAAGATCAAAGAGTGATAATTAGTGGTGGAATTTATTAAATGAACCTTAATTGATGAGCTTGTGTTCACTTTAAACTATAAAGAGGAGGCAAGAAAAGGTCATCAGTGAGTGATCAAAGGAAATTATTATTCCAATTCATGAACTTACATTCACTTTGATCTTTAATATGGAGGTAATTAAAGCACATCAGATGATTCAGTGAATGATCAAATGATATTTTTTTTTATTCACGAGTTTGTATTCACTTTGATCTTTAATGAGGAGCAATTAAAGGACATCATATGATCTAGAGAATGATCTAAGGAAAACACTTATTTCAATTGATGAGCTTGAATTTACTTTGATATTTGATGAAAGGACAGTTTAAACCCATCAGATAATAGTAAATGATCAAAGGAAATTACTCAAATTTAATTGATGAGTATTTGTTCACTTTGCTATTCAGGTGATCTAGCAAGGAAATTACACATTTTTAAGAATTGAAGATCAAAGGAAATTACTAAATTAAATTGACGTTTTGTTCACTTTGCTATGACTATCAAATGAACAACTTTTTGGCCAATCTAAGTGCAAAAAGGGTTATAATGGAGTTTTGACCAATCTGAGTGCAATAGGGTTATCTCGATAGAGTTTCAGCCAATCTGAGAGCAAACTGGAGTGTTTGGCAAATCTGAGCACAAAATGGAGTTTTGACCAATCTGAGAGCAAAATGGGGTTATCTAAATGGAGTTTTGACCAATCCGAGTGCAAAAGGGTTTATTCAATAGGTTGGTCAGTTCAATGGAGTTTTGACCAGTCTGAGGGCAAAAGGGTTTATTCAATGTAGTTTTGACTAAATTGAGTGCAAAAGGCTTACCTCAATGCACTTGACCAGTCTGAGAGCAAACTGGAGTTTTGACTAATCTGAGTGCAAAAGGCTTATTTATCTCAATGGAGCTTGACCAATCTGTGTGCAAACTGGAGTTTTGACCAATCTGAGTGGAAAAGGGTTAGCTCAATGAGTCTTGATTAATCTGAGGCTTTATTCAATGGAGTTTTGGCCATTCCGAGCGCAGTAGGGTTAGTTCAATTAATCAATTATTTAAGTTTAGTAATATGAGTGCAGTAGGATTTAGTCCAATGTGTTATTGACCAATCTGAGTGCAAATGGCTATTTCAATAGTTTAGACCAATCTGAGTACAAAAGGGACATCTAAATTGAATTTTGACCAATTTGAGTGCAAAAGGGTTCGCAACTGAGTTTGACTAACCTGGGAGCAAAAGGGTCATCTCAATGGTGTTTTGACCATTTCCGAGTGCAAAAAGGGTTATCTCAATGAAATTCTGACCAACCTGGGTGCAAAAGGGTTATCTCAATGAAATTCTGACCAACCTGGGAGCAAAAGAGTTATCTCAATGGAGTTCTGACCAATCTGAGTGCAAAATGGCTAGTTCAATGGAGTCTAGACCAAACTGAGTGCAAAAAAGGGCTATCTCAATGAAATTTTGACCAATTTGAGGGCAAAAGGGTTTGCAACTGAGTTTTGACCAACCTGAGTGCAATAGGGTTATCTCAATGGAGTTTGGGGACCAATCTGAGTGCAAAAGGGCTATTTCAATGGAGTTTTGACCAATCTGAGTGCAAAAGAGTTATCTCAATGAAATTTTGACCAATCTGAGTGCAAACTGGAGTTTTGACCAACCTAAGAGCAAAAGGGTTTATTCAATGGAGTTTGGAGTCCAATTTGAGAGCAGTATGGTTAATTAAATGGAGTTTTGGCACAATATGAGAGCAAAAGGGATTACTCAATGAAGTTTCTGCCTTGTATGAGTGCTGTAGAGTTTTGAGTAATTTCTCAGGGTTAAATGTTACAGCTAAGGGAGATAATGAATGTAAAAAAGTCCATATCTTCATATTTATAGCACATTTATTAAAAAAACATTTACAGCAGGAACATACATAATCACGAACATTATAACACAGTTATCACAGCTTTTGCATCACAGGCAGTTCTTTGGAGGATTTCGGTCTTCTTAAAAACTTCCAAACAAATAGGCACATCAACTCACTTCCTACCATGTATTAGTAATTTTTTTTTTATTATAGTGACATGTGTTATAAGTATACAATATAAACATCAAAAAGTGTGTCTTACAACACCCGGCTGCATTGGGCCTACAAGTCACTTTAAGCATTTTATATTTGTACAAAAAAGGAGAAAATAGAGTTTCACTATAGAATATCCGTATCATACGTGATTTTGCATGAGCATTTTACGTTCACTTTCAAATACTTTGAAAATATGCATATAAATATATAATACTGGCAGCAAATGTATGGTTTCAATTATAGAGTACAGACTTTCTTCGTTGCATAGCATCCACAATAAATTTTGCAACATAAATAAAGTGGTTTTCAACAACATGCCTAAGTTTTTCAACATCATTCAACAGCAAAAAAATTGATTTTGTTTCAGTAGCTTTATCAATTAGAGATTGTCTGAGATCATGGTAACATGCACATTTGAACAAAAAATGAATCTCATCTTCAGTTTCATTTGAATTACAAATGTTACATGTTCTCTCATGAACACTTAAACCTGAATATCTCCCTGTCTCTACTCTGAGGGGTAAAATACCGCACCTGAATTGGGCGAAATGCGATTTCTCCAATTTTGTCAATCAAATTACTCCCCACAGGAGTTGAAGCCTGGCAAAATGAAAATAAAGCACCTATGGCCCAACACTATGTGTCAGCGAAATGTTTGCTATATCCCCATCAACACTTTTCCAATAGTGAAAATACACTTACCCCACCACAACAATTTGTATGGAAACCGAAAGTAGCCTGCCTGAAACCAGCCCTATCACTCACTTTCAGTCTGTAGATCAATATCAAACAATATTCCAGATCAAAAGGGACATTTTAATAACCACTCGGCTTTCTTGCAAAATGTCTTGGAAAACAGGACAAATTTGCTGTGCACTGAAAACATCTGACAACTGCATGCACCCAACACAATGTCCTTCACCTCAAGCAGAGCTGTACGATATGAAGCCTTAGTTTCCCATTTCATTCCAACTTGTATAAACACCCATCCTTAAAGTCTTTTTAACTAAAATTTGCTCATATAATCATTTTAATCTCCATTTATGATATTTTGGACCCCAATACTAGAATATCTTCAAATTCGTCCACCCCCAAATTCGAAACTTCCCCGCATGGCTTTGGCTCTAACCAAGATTTGGAGAGAATGAATCTTCAATCCAGTTTGATACAATAATGCTATTGGTGTGTTCATTAACCCTTACCATGCTGAACCCAAATATACCTGATGTCATAAATAGTGTAGATTCAGATCAGCTGGCTTCTAGCCAGTCCAATCAGGATCCACACTGGTTTCCTTTCTGTTTATAAATATTATTAAGGAGCATTTAGGTTGCTTGGTGAAGCCGAAGGTAGTTGGAACTCATTAGGCATAAAGCTGAGTAAAAATAACTGAAGCTTAGTAGTATGTAGAGTTCTCACAAAATATATCAGGCCTATATGAGTATATATTTGCTTATTTGTCAACCAAAACATATGTTGTGGGTACTCAAAAGAACCGTCTCAATGAGACGGTTCTTTTGAGCACCCAAAACACATGTTTACATTGATGGTTATACAATTTTTACTTTCCTAAAGTTTCCTTATCTGAAACTATGATATATTATGGCATAAGTGAGAATAAAATTGAAGATATATTTGATTGATATAGATGCACACATTCAGTAACTCCACATCTGCTTCTGTTGTCCAATGATAACCATTGCAAATAATCTGGACCCATATCAGACCCAAGAAAATGTCAGGTCTGATCTGAATCCAAACTGTTTTAATAAAATTAATTTGGAAAAAAATCAGCAGGCGACAAAAAAGAATTTATGATGGATGTGTCGAAGTAGATGTATATACTTCAACATAAAGTGATAGTGACCATTTCATGAACATAAATTAAAGATACAGTTGTTCGAATAGCACATATTGAGCAGGATATTGAGTGTGATCATTTCATAAGGATGATGTTAGCAGCACATAAAATCACACACGTCTTTACCTTGACTTAGTTGTTTCACTCCACATAGTGAGGTTGACCATTTCACAAGGAAAAGTTAACAGCACATAAACTCACACGAGTCTCTCTCTTGATTTAGTTGTCTCTGTAGAATTCACAAAAAGCCAATGACCACTTGTCTGCTGCCTTGTCAACACTAGGTCTGCCCCCTGCTGGTGATGATGTCATAGGAAGTGTCTGCTCACTGTCACCTTCAAGATTCTCAATGATACTTCTAGCTGTCTCTTGGACCTGAAAATAAATGATAAAACAAGGTTAAATGGTATAACAACTGGGCCATATGATCTTGATGTACACTGTTTGTAAAGAAAAGTGCACTGTTGTCTGCTTTTTTGTGTCTGCTGCATTTATTCAAGTGCATTTAAGACTAGATTTTTCATGGAAGCAAACAAGATGAACCCTGATCAAGAGAGCAGTCTGATCTGGGTCCATATTGTTTGCACTATAGGCTACACAAGAACATTAACAGACAAGAGGAGTAGATGACAACAATTGTGATTGACAGACTTAGGGTTAAGACTTTAAAAAGATTCATTATAATGTCAACTGGATCCTTGATCATTATACTTAACTACACTGTTGTCAGAAATTCAACAAGGCCTGTGTCGTACGGCTGAATTCAAGGGTTATACAACAGCCTGAGTGTGAAAGGGTCAGTTCAACAGAGTTTTTGGCCAATTTGAATGCAAAAGGGTTACCTCTATAGAGCTTTTACCAAGGGTTAGTTTGATGGAGTTTTGGCCAGTCTGAGTGCAAAAGGGTTAACTCAATGGAGTTTTGATGAAGGTTTAGTTAAATGGAGGTTTATCATTTGCATTTGGAGCTGCTTATGTTTCAACAAGTCAGCTCATACTTGAAAGTATTGGTAAAGCACACCTGGATTTCAACTGCAAAAGTGTATAGAAGAGCAAGTATACCCTATCTATTAGATCACAATTAGACACATTTTGAACATTGTATTTATGTTGTTGGCAGTGGGTTGAAAACTTTATGAAATTAATTTTCTGAGTCGCTTGGAAAGTGTAAATACAAGAACCTTAAAACTTAATTGCAAGTCAGCTTTTGACTGAAATAATGTGTTGTCTACAGACTTTTTGCAAAATTGACTGGTAATTCTCAAAAAATTCTTCCAGTGGACCTATCAGCGTGTCAACTGTTTGGATCCAGATCAGGACCGATGTTCTGTTAGTCCTGATCTGGGTCCAAACTGTTAGCAAAGGTTATCAGCAAGAAAAGAAATGCCATAATTTACATACCTGTGACCATTTCTTGTTCTGGTAGTTGTTGTACATGACCTTGACCCCCTCACAGACAGACTGACGTAGACTGAGATGTAACTCCTGGGATCTGTTGCCTTCTAGTGCTGATACCATAGTCTGATGACTCAACTCACTCATCTGATTATCTGAAATAACAAAATAGATTGTCGACAATGATATTCCTACTATAAATAGAGGATCTTACATGAGTGGCCATGTTGTATTGAATTTATTAAATGAGTTGGGGAAAGATATAAAATGTGACGCTTGCCGAGCATTTTGCTTGCCGAGCATTTTATCGTTTTTTCGCAACAAGTTAAATAAATTCAGTAATACAGGAGCACTAGTGTTAGATTCTATGTATCCTTTGATGCTCAAAGTATTTTGAAATCACAAATTTCAGCATGAAAATGCTAAGATTTTGTCATATATACTAAAAGATATTGGACATCAGTACTTAACGATACCAAAATCAGTAAACCACTATTTGGTCATTAATTGTGTCTGCTGAAGCATAGTCTACACTCATTGGAGAAGCTGCTTTAGACGTGCTAGATGTTTGTTTATCTATTTACTTGTATATGTTTGAAGATAACGGAGGAAAAAAAAATAAACACACCTTCTCCCGAAAGATTACACTGTCCTTATATGACATCATGTATTATATGTAATTTGTATCCTCACATACTTTATAGCCTACTGTAGTTTGAATAAGATTATGTTCTGTTCTGTTCTATCGAAGTTTTGGAAACAGCATAATATAGCTAAATGTGATGCTAAGGCATTTATTGAAAGTGGCCAGTCTTTTTATTTTGTTATTTCTCAATCAAAATATATGTTGTGGGTACTCAAAAGAACCGTCTCAATGAGATAGTTCTCTTTAGCACCTAAAACACATGTTTGAACTGATAAATAAGAAAATAATAACAATTTAATGCTCGCTTATCTGGACCTATGCTAGCAGTATCAATATCTTAAATATACACTCTGAATGTGTGTTCGTCAAACTTCTAAAAATTCAACTTTTCACAACAAATAATATCTATGGAATTTAAACATCACCATGGTCCAGATGCTGACCCTTTGCCTGACAGGATTTGCAAACTTAGACCCAAATCAAGGAATCTATATCTGTATCCCTGTTGCAGGATTCTACTTTTTGAATAATGTCATAGCTGAATGGAAAATGGTGTGGATCGGGATCAGATGGCAACACAAACCAGCTGACCTGGGTCCACTCATTTCTCAAAACAGTATGTATTATAAAAAAAATTCCAATAAGACAACAAAATTTGATAAATCACAACTTACCTAGCAATGAAACTTGTTTCTCAGCACTACTGTGGGATACCAGGAGACTCTTGAGATCTGAAGCAGCAACAATACAATCCATAGCGAACTTAGTGGTAACAAAATCTTATCAAAATTATTCACAGAAATCAAAAACTTTTGAAAGATCTATGTAAGATAATGTAAGCTCAAAAATCAAATGTGATGCAACTAAGGTTACAACCCTTTTTATAGTCAATAAAGTCTTTGAAGTAAACTAATTAGTAATTAAGAATTAATGAGGATCTTTAATTCACTTTGATCTCTTTAATTAAGCAAGACAATTAAAGATCAAAGAGTGATAATTAGTGGTGGAATTTATTAAATGAACCTTAATTGATGAGCTTGTGTTCACTTTAAACTATAAAGAGGAGGCAAGAAAAGGTCATCAGTGAGTGATCAAAGGAAATTATTATTCCAATTCATGAACTTACATTCACTTTGATCTTTAATATGGAGGTAATTAAAGCACATCAGATGATTCAGTGAATGATCAAATGATATTTTTTTTTATTCACGAGTTTGTATTCACTTTGATCTTTAATGAGGAGCAATTAAAGGACATCATATGATCTAGAGAATGATCTAAGGAAAACACTTATTTCAATTGATGAGCTTGAATTTACTTTGATATTTGATGAAAGGACAGTTTAAACCCATCAGATAATAGTAAATGATCAAAGGAAATTACTCAAATTTAATTGATGAGTATTTGTTCACTTTGCTATTCAGGTGATCTAGCAAGGAAATTACACATTTTTAAGAATTGAAGATCAAAGGAAATTACTAAATTAAATTGACGTTTTGTTCACTTTGCTATGACTATCAAATGAACAACTTTTTGGCCAATCTAAGTGCAAAAAGGGTTATAATGGAGTTTTGACCAATCTGAGTGCAATAGGGTTATCTCGATAGAGTTTCAGCCAATCTGAGAGCAAACTGGAGTGTTTGGCCAATCTGAGCACAAAATGGAGTTTTGACCAATCTGAGAGCAAAATGGGGTTATCTAAATGGAGTTTTGACCAATCCGAGTGCAAAAGGGTTTATTCAATAGGTTGGTCAGTTCAATGGAGTTTTGACCAGTCTGAGGGCAAAAGGGTTTATTCAATGTAGTTTTGACTAAATTGAGTGCAAAAGGCTTACCTCAATGCACTTGACCAGTCTGAGAGCAAACTGGAGTTTTGACTAATCTGAGTGCAAAAGGCTTATTTATCTCAATGGAGCTTGACCAATCTGTGTGCAAACTGGAGTTTTGACCAATCTGAGTGGAAAAGGGTTAGCTCAATGAGTCTTGATTAATCTGAGGCTTTATTCAATGGAGTTTTGGCCATTCCGAGCGCAGTAGGGTTAGTTCAATTAATCAATTATTTAAGTTTAGTAATATGAGTGCAGTAGGATTTAGTCCAATGTGTTATTGACCAATCTGAGTGCAAATGGCTATTTCAATAGTTTAGACCAATCTGAGTACAAAAGGGACATCTAAATTGAATTTTGACCAATTTGAGTGCAAAAGGGTTCGCAACTGAGTTTGACTAACCTGGGAGCAAAAGGGTCATCTCAATGGAGTTTTGACCATTTCCGAGTGCAAAAAGGGTTATCTCAATGAAATTCTGACCAACCTGGGTGCAAAAGGGTTATCTCAATGAAATTCTGACCAACCTGGGAGCAAAAGAGTTATCTCAATGGAGTTCTGACCAATCTGAGTGCAAAATGGCTAGTTCAATGGAGTCTAGACCAAACTGAGTGCAAAAAAGGGTTATCTCAATGAAATTTTGACCAATTTGAGGGCAAAAGGGTTTGCAACTGAGTTTTGACCAACCTGAGTGCAATAGGGTTATCTCAATGGAGTTTGGGGACCAATCTGAGTGCAAAAGGGCTATTTCAATGGAGTTTTGACCAATCTGAGTGCAAAAGAGTTATCTCAATGAAATTTTGACCAATCTGAGTGCAAACTGGAGTTTTGACCAACCTAAGAGCAAAAGGGTTTATTCAATGGAGTTTGGAGTCCAATTTGAGAGCAGTATGGTTAATTAAATGGAGTTTTGGCACAATATGAGAGCAAAAGGGATTACTCAATGAAGTTTCTGCCTTGTATGAGTGCTGTAGAGTTTTGAGTAATTTCTCAGGGTTAAATGTTACAGCTAAGGGAGATAATGAATGTAAAAAAGTCCATATCTTCATATTTATAGCACATTTATTAAAAAAACATTTACAGCAGGAACATACATAATCACGAACATTATAACACAGTTATCACAGCTTTTGCATCACAGGCAGTTCTTTGGAGGATTTTTCGGTCTTCTTAAAAACTTCCAAACAAATAGGCACATCAACTCACTTCCTACCATGTATTAGTAATTTTTTTTTTATTATAGTGACATGTGTTATAAGTATACAATATAAACATCAAAAAGTGTGTCTTACAACACCCGGCTGCATTGGGCCTACAAGTCACTTTAAGCATTTTATATTTGTACAAAAAAGGAGAAAATAGAGTTTCACTATAGAATATCCGTATCATACGTGATTTTGCATGAGCATTTTACGTTCACTTTCAAATACTTTGAAAATATGCATATAAATATATAATACTGGCAGCAAATGTATGGTTTCAATTATAGAGTACGCAGACTTTCTTCGTTGCATAGCATCCACAATAAATTTTGCAACATAAATAAAGTGGTTTTCAACAACATGCCTAAGTTTTTCAACATCATTCAACAGCAAAAAAATTGATTTTGTTTCAGTAGCTTTATCAATTAGAGATTGTCTGAGATCATGGTAACATGCACATTTGAACAAAAAATGAATCTCATCTTCAGTTTCATTTGAATTACAAATGTTACATGTTCTCTCATGAACACTTAAACCTGAATATCTCCCTGTCTCTACTCTGAGGGGTAAAATACCGCACCTGAATTGGGCGAAATGCGATTTCTCCAATTTTGTCAATCAAATTACTCCCCACAGGAGTTGAAGCCTGGCAAAATGAAAATAAAGCACCTATGGCCCAACACTATGTGTCAGCGAAATGTTTGCTATATCCCCATCAACACTTTTCCAATAGTGAAAATACACTTACCCCACCACAACAATTTGTATGGAAACCGAAAGTAGCCTGCCTGAAACCAGCCCTATCACTCACTTTCAGTCTGTAGATCAATATCAAACAATATTCCAGATCAAAAGGGACATTTTAATAACCACTCGGCTTTCTTGCAAAATGTCTTGGAAAACAGGACAAATTTGCTGTGCACTGAAAACATCTGACAACTGCATGCACCCAACACAATGTCCTTCACCTCAAGCAGAGCTGTACGATATGAAGCCTTAGTTTCGCATTTCATTCCAACTTGTATAAACACCCATCCTTAAAGTCTTTTTAACTAAAATTTGCTCATATAATCATTTTAATCTCCATTTATGATATTTTGGACCCCAATACTAGAATATCTTCAAATTCGTCCACCCCAAATTCGAAACTTCCCCGCATGGCTTTGGCTCTAACCAAGATTTGGAGAGAATGAATCTTCAATCCAGTTTGATACAATAATGCTATTGGTGTGTTCATTAACCCTTACCATGCTGAACCCAAATATACCTGATGTCATAAATAGTGTAGATTCAGATCAGCTGGCTTCTAGCCAGTCCAATCAGGATCCACACTGGTTTCCTTTCTGTTTATAAATATTATTAAGGAGCATTTAGGTTGCTTGGTGAAGCCGAAGGTAGTTGGAACTCATTAGGCATAAAGCTGAGTAAAAATAACTGAAGCTTAGTAGTATGTAGAGTTCTCACAAAATATATCAGGCCTATATGAGTATATATTTGCTTATTTGTCAACCAAAACATATGTTGTGGGTACTCAAAAGAACCGTCTCAATGAGACGGTTCTTTTGAGCACCCAAAACACATGTTTACATTGATGGTTATACAATTTTTACTTTCCTAAAGTTTCCTTATCTGAAACTATGATATATTATGGCATAAGTGAGAATAAAATTGAAGATATATCTGATTGATATAGATGCACACATTCAGTAACTCCACATCTGCTTCTGTTGTCCAATGATAACCATTGCAAATAATCTGGACCCATATCAGACCCAAGAAAATGTCAGGTCTGATCTGAATCCAAACTGTTTTAATAAAATTAATTTGGAAAAAAATCAGCAGGCGACAAAAAAGAATTTATGATGGATGTGTCGAAGTAGATGTATATACTTCAACATAAAGTGATAGTGACCATTTCATGAACATAAATTAAAGATACAGTTGTTCGAATAGCACATATTGAGCAGGATATTGAGTGTGATCATTTCATAAGGATGATGTTAGCAGCACATAAAATCACACACGTCTTTACCTTGACTTAGTTGTTTCACTCCACATAGTGAGGTTGACCATTTCACAAGGAAAAGTTAACAGCACATAAACTCACACGAGTCTCTCTCTTGATTTAGTTGTCTCTGTAGAATTCACAAAAAGCCAATGACCACTTGTCTGCTGCCTTGTCAACACTAGGTCTGCCCCCTGCTGGTGATGATGTCATAGGAAGTGTCTGCTCACTGTCACCTTCAAGATTCTCAATGATACTTCTAGCTGTCTCTTGGACCTGAAAATAAATGATAAAACAAGGTTAAATGGTATAACAACTGGGCCATATGATCTTGATGTACACTGTTTGTAAAGAAAAGTGCACTGTTGTCTGCTTTTTTGTGTCTGCTGCATTTATTCAAGTGCATTTAAGACTAGATTTTTCATGGAAGCAAACAAGATGAACCCTGATCAAGAGAGCAGTCTGATCTGGGTCCATATTGTTTGCACTATAGGCTACACAAGAACATTAACAGACAAGAGGAGTAGATGACAACAATTGTGATTGACAGACTTAGGGTTAAGACTTTAAAAAGATTCATTATAATGTCAACTGGATCCTTGATCATTATACTTAACTACACTGTTGTCAGAAATTCAACAAGGCCTGTGTCGTACGGCTGAATTCAAGGGTTATACAACAGCCTGAGTGTGAAAGGGTCAGTTCAACAGAGTTTTTGGCCAATTTGAATGCAAAAGGGTTACCTCTATAGAGCTTTTACCAAGGGTTAGTTTGATGGAGTTTTGGCCAGTCTGAGTGCAAAAGGGTTAACTCAATGGAGTTTTGATGAAGGTTTAGTTAAATGGAGGTTTATCATTTGCATTTGGAGCTGCTTATGTTTCAACAAGTCAGCTCATACTTGAAAGTATTGGTAAAGCACATCTGGATTTCAACTGCAAAAGTGTATAGAAGAGCAAGTATACCCTATCTATTAGATCACAATTAGACACATTTTGAACATTGTATTTATGTTGTTGGCAGTGGGTTGAAAACTTTATGAAATTAATTTTCTGAGTCGCTTGGAAAGTGTAAATACAAGAACCTTAAAACTTAATTGCAAGTCAGCTTTTGACTGAAATAATGTGTTGTCTACAGACTTTTTGCAAAATTGACTGGTAATTCTCAAAAAATTCTTCCAGTGGACCTATCAGCGTGTCAACTGTTTGGATCCAGATCAGGACCGATGTTCTGTTAGTCCTGATCTGGGTCCAAACTGTTAGCAAAGGTTATCAGCAAGAAAAGAAATGCCATAATTTACATACCTGTGAACATTTCTTGTTCTGGTAGTTGTTGTACATGACCTTGACCCCCTCACAGACAGACTGACGTAGACTGAGATGTAACTCCTGGGATCTGTTGCCTTCTAGTGCTGATACCATAGTCTGATGACTCAACTCACTCATCTGATTATCTGAAATAACAAAATAGATTGTCGACATTGATATTCCTACTATAAATAGAGGATCTTACATGAGTGGCCATGTTGTATTGAATTTATTAAATGAGTTGGGGAAAGATATAAAATGTGACGCTTGCCGAGCATTTTGCTTGCCGAGCATTTTATCGTTTTTTCGCAACAAGTTAAATAAATTCAGTAATACAGGAGCACTAGTGTTAGATTCTATGTATCCTTTGATGCTCAAAGTATTTTGAAATCACAAATTTCAGCATGAAAATGCTAAGATTTTGTCATATATACTAAAAGATATTGGACATCAGTACTTAACGATACCAAAATCAGTAAACCACTATTTGGTCATTAATTGTGTCTGCTGAAGCATAGTCTACACTCATTGGAGAAGCTGCTTTAGACATGCTAGATGTTTGTTTATCTATTTACTTGTATATGTTTGAAGATAACGGAGAAAAAAAAAATAAACACACCTTCTCCCGAAAGATTACACTGTCCTTATATGACATCATGTATTATATGTAATTTGTATCCTCACATACTTTATAGCCTACTGTAGTTTGAATAAGATTATGTTCTGTTCTGTTCTATCGAAGTTTTGGAAACAGCATAATATAGCTAAATGTGATGCTAAGGCATTTATTGAAAGTGGCCAGTCTTTTTATTTTGTTATTTCTCAATCAAAATATATGTTGTGGGTACTCAAAAGAACCGTCTCAATGAGATAGTTCTCTTTAGCACCTAAAACACATGTTTGAACTGATAAATAAGAAAATAATAACAATTTAATGCTCGCTTATCTGGACCTATGCTAGCAGTATCAATATCTTAAATATACACTCTGAATGTGTGTTCGTCAAACTTCTAAAAATTCAACTTTTCACAACAAATAATATCTATGGAATTTAAACATCACCATGGTCCAGATGCTGACCCTTTGCCTGACAGGATTTGCAAACTTAGGCCCAAATCAAGGAATCTATATCTGTATCCCTGTTGCAGGATTCTACTTTTTGAATAATGTCATAGCTGAATGGAAAATGGTGTGGATCGGGATCAGATGGCAACACAAACCAGCTGACCTGGGTCCACTCATTTCTCAAAACAGTATGTATTATAAAAAAAATTCCAATACGACAACAAAATTTGATAAATCACAACTTACCTAGCAATGAAACTTGTTTCTCAGCACTACTGTGGGATACCAGGAGACTCTTGAGATCTGAAGCAGCAACAATACAATCCATAGCGAACTTAGTGGTAACAAAATCTTATCAAAATTATTCACAGAAATCAAAAACTTTTGAAAGATCTATGTAAGATAATGTAAGCTCAAAAATCAAATGTGATGCAACTAAGGTTACAACCCTTTTTATAGTCAATAAAGTCTTTGAAGTAAACTAATTAGTAATTAAGAATTAATGAGGATCTTTAATTCACTTTGATCTCTTTAATTAAGCAAGACAATTAAAGATCAAAGAGTGATAATTAGTGGTGGAATTTATTAAATGAACCTTAATTGATGAGCTTGTGTTCACTTTAAACTATAAAGAGGAGGCAAGAAAAGGTCATCAGTGAGTGATCAAAGGAAATTATTATTCCAATTCATGAACTTACATTCACTTTGATCTTTAATATGGAGGTAATTAAAGCACATCAGATGATTCAGTGAATGATCAAATGATATTTTTTTTTATTCACGAGTTTGTATTCACTTTGATCTTTAATGAGGAGCAATTAAAGGACATCATATGATCTAGAGAATGATCTAAGGAAAACACTTATTTCAATTGATGAGCTTGAATTTACTTTGATATTTGATGAAAGGACAGTTTAAACCCATCAGATAATAGTAAATGATCAAAGGAAATTACTCAAATTTAATTGATGAGTATTTGTTCACTTTGCTATTCAGGTGATCTAGCAAGGAAATTACACATTTTTAAGAATTGAAGATCAAAGGAAATTACTAAATTAAATTGACGTTTTGTTCACTTTGCTATGACTATCAAATGAACAACTTTTTGGCCAATCTAAGTGCAAAAAGGGTTATAATGGAGTTTTGACCAATCTGAGTGCAATAGGGTTATCTCGATAGAGTTTCAGCCAATCTGAGAGCAAACTGGAGTGTTTGGCCAATCTGAGCACAAAATGGAGTTTTGACCAATCTGAGAGCAAAATGGGGTTATCTAAATGGAGTTTTGACCAATCCGAGTGCAAAAGGGTTTATTCAATAGGTTGGTCAGTTCAATGGAGTTTTGACCAGTCTGAGGGCAAAAGGGTTTATTCAATGTAGTTTTGACTAAATTGAGTGCAAAAGGCTTACCTCAATGCACTTGACCAGTCTGAGAGCAAACTGGAGTTTTGACTAATCTGAGTGCAAAAGGCTTATTTATCTCAATGGAGCTTGACCAATCTGTGTGCAAACTGGAGTTTTGACCAATCTGAGTGGAAAAGGGTTAGCTCAATGAGTCTTGATTAATCTGAGGCTTTATTCAATGGAGTTTTGGCCATTCCGAGCGCAGTAGGGTTAGTTCAATTAATCAATTATTTAAGTTTAGTAATATGAGTGCAGTAGGATTTAGTCCAATGTGTTATTGACCAATCTGAGTGCAAATGGCTATTTCAATAGTTTAGACCAATCTGAGTACAAAAGGGACATCTAAATTGAATTTTGACCAATTTGAGTGCAAAAGGGTTCGCAACTGAGTTTGACTAACCTGGGAGCAAAAGGGTCATCTCAATGGAGTTTTGACCATTTCCGAGTGCAAAAAGGGTTATCTCAATGAAATTCTGACCAACCTGGGTGCAAAAGGGTTATCTCAATGAAATTCTGACCAACCTGGGAGCAAAAGAGTTATCTCAATGGAGTTCTGACCAATCTGAGTGCAAAATGGCTAGTTCAATGGAGTCTAGACCAAACTGAGTGCAAAAAAGGGTTATCTCAATGAAATTTTGACCAATTTGAGGGCAAAAGGGTTTGCAACTGAGTTTTGACCAACCTGAGTGCAATAGGGTTATCTCAATGGAGTTTGGGGACCAATCTGAGTGCAAAAGGGCTATTTCAATGGAGTTTTGACCAATCTGAGTGCAAAAGAGTTATCTCAATGAAATTTTGACCAATCTGAGTGCAAACTGGAGTTTTGACCAACCTAAGAGCAAAAGGGTTTATTCAATGGAGTTTGGAGTCCAATTTGAGAGCAGTATGGTTAATTAAATGGAGTTTTGGCACAATATGAGAGCAAAAGGGATTACTCAATGAAGTTTCTGCCTTGTATGAGTGCTGTAGAGTTTTGAGTAATTTCTCAGGGTTAAATGTTACAGCTAAGGGAGATAATGAATGTAAAAAAGTCCATATCTTCATATTTATAGCACATTTATTAAAAAAACATTTACAGCAGGAACATACATAATCACGAACATTATAACACAGTTATCACAGCTTTTGCATCACAGGCAGTTCTTTGGAGGATTTTTCGGTCTTCTTAAAAACTTCCAAACAAATAGGCACATCAACTCACTTCCTACCATGTATTAGTAATTTTTTTTTTATTATAGTGACATGTGTTATAAGTATACAATATAAACATCAAAAAGTGTGTCTTACAACACCCGGCTGCATTGGGCCTACAAGTCACTTTAAGCATTTTATATTTGTACAAAAAAGGAGAAAATAGAGTTTCACTATAGAATATCCGTATCATACGTGATTTTGCATGAGCATTTTACGTTCACTTTCAAATACTTTGAAAATATGCATATAAATATATAATACTGGCAGCAAATGTATGGTTTCAATTATAGAGTACGCAGACTTTCTTCGTTGCATAGCATCCACAATAAATTTTGCAACATAAATAAAGTGGTTTTCAACAACATGCCTAAGTTTTTCAACATCATTCAACAGCAAAAAAATTGATTTTGTTTCAGTAGCTTTATCAATTAGAGATTGTCTGAGATCATGGTAACATGCACATTTGAACAAAAAATGAATCTCATCTTCAGTTTCATTTGAATTACAAATGTTACATGTTCTCTCATGAACACTTAAACCTGAATATCTCCCTGTCTCTACTCTGAGGGGTAAAATACCGCACCTGAATTGGGCGAAATGCGATTTCTCCAATTTTGTCAATCAAATTACTCCCCACAGGAGTTGAAGCCTGGCAAAATGAAAATAAAGCACCTATGGCCCAACACTATGTGTCAGCGAAATGTTTGCTATATCCCCATCAACACTTTTCCAATAGTGAAAATACACTTACCCCACCACAACAATTTGTATGGAAACCGAAAGTAGCCTGCCTGAAACCAGCCCTATCACTCACTTTCAGTCTGTAGATCAATATCAAACAATATTCCAGATCAAAAGGGACATTTTAATAACCACTCGGCTTTCTTGCAAAATGTCTTGGAAAACAGGACAAATTTGCTGTGCACTGAAAACATCTGACAACTGCATGCACCCAACACAATGTCCTTCACCTCAAGCAGAGCTGTACGATATGAAGCCTTAGTTTCGCATTTCATTCCAACTTGTATAAACACCCATCCTTAAAGTCTTTTTAACTAAAATTTGCTCATATAATCATTTTAATCTCCATTTATGATATTTTGGACCCCAATACTAGAATATCTTCAAATTCGTCCACCCCCAAATTCGAAACTTCCCCGCATGGCTTTGGCTCTAACCAAGATTTGGAGAGAATGAATCTTCAATCCAGTTTGATACAATAATGCTATTGGTGTGTTCATTAACCCTTACCATGCTGAACCCAAATATACCTGATGTCATAAATAGTGTAGATTCAGATCAGCTGGCTTCTAGCCAGTCCAATCAGGATCCACACTGGTTTCCTTTCTGTTTATAAATATTATTAAGGAGCATTTAGGTTGCTTGGTGAAGCCGAAGGTAGTTGGAACTCATTAGGCATAAAGCTGAGTAAAAATAACTGAAGCTTAGTAGTATGTAGAGTTCTCACAAAATATATCAGGCCTATATGAGTATATATTTGCTTATTTGTCAACCAAAACATATGTTGTGGGTACTCAAAAGAACCGTCTCAATGAGACGGTTCTTTTGAGCACCCAAAACACATGTTTACATTGATGGTTATACAATTTTTACTTTCCTAAAGTTTCCTTATCTGAAACTATGATATATTATGGCATAAGTGAGAATAAAATTGAAGATATATCTGATTGATATAGATGCACACATTCAGTAACTCCACATCTGCTTCTGTTGTCCAATGATAACCATTGCAAATAATCTGGACCCATATCAGACCCAAGAAAATGTCAGGTCTGATCTGAATCCAAACTGTTTTAATAAAATTAATTTGGAAAAAAATCAGCAGGCGACAAAAAAGAATTTATGATGGATGTGTCGAAGTAGATGTATATACTTCAACATAAAGTGATAGTGACCATTTCATGAACATAAATTAAAGATACAGTTGTTCGAATAGCACATATTGAGCAGGATATTGAGTGTGATCATTTCATAAGGATGATGTTAGCAGCACATAAAATCACACACGTCTTTACCTTGACTTAGTTGTTTCACTCCACATAGTGAGGTTGACCATTTCACAAGGAAAAGTTAACAGCACATAAACTCACACGAGTCTCTCTCTTGATTTAGTTGTCTCTGTAGAATTCACAAAAAGCCAATGACCACTTGTCTGCTGCCTTGTCAACACTAGGTCTGCCCCCTGCTGGTGATGATGTCATAGGAAGTGTCTGCTCACTGTCACCTTCAAGATTCTCAATGATACTTCTAGCTGTCTCTTGGACCTGAAAATAAATGATAAAACAAGGTTAAATGGTATAACAACTGGGCCATATGATCTTGATGTACACTGTTTGTAAAGAAAAGTGCACTGTTGTCTGCTTTTTTGTGTCTGCTGCATTTATTCAAGTGCATTTAAGACTAGATTTTTCATGGAAGCAAACAAGATGAACCCTGATCAAGAGAGCAGTCTGATCTGGGTCCATATTGTTTGCACTATAGGCTACACAAGAACATTAACAGACAAGAGGAGTAGATGACAACAATTGTGATTGACAGACTTAGGGTTAAGACTTTAAAAAGATTCATTATAATGTCAACTGGATCCTTGATCATTATACTTAACTACACTGTTGTCAGAAATTCAACAAGGCCTGTGTCGTACGGCTGAATTCAAGGGTTATACAACAGCCTGAGTGTGAAAGGGTCAGTTCAACAGAGTTTTTGGCCAATTTGAATGCAAAAGGGTTACCTCTATAGAGCTTTTACCAAGGGTTAGTTTGATGGAGTTTTGGCCAGTCTGAGTGCAAAAGGGTTAACTCAATGGAGTTTTGATGAAGGTTTAGTTAAATGGAGGTTTATCATTTGCATTTGGAGCTGCTTATGTTTCAACAAGTCAGCTCATACTTGAAAGTATTGGTAAAGCACATCTGGATTTCAACTGCAAAAGTGTATAGAAGAGCAAGTATACCCTATCTATTAGATCACAATTAGACACATTTTGAACATTGTATTTATGTTGTTGGCAGTGGGTTGAAAACTTTATGAAATTAATTTTCTGAGTCGCTTGGAAAGTGTAAATACAAGAACCTTAAAACTTAATTGCAAGTCAGCTTTTGACTGAAATAATGTGTTGTCTACAGACTTTTTGCAAAATTGACTGGTAATTCTCAAAAAATTCTTCCAGTGGACCTATCAGCGTGTCAACTGTTTGGATCCAGATCAGGACCGATGTTCTGTTAGTCCTGATCTGGGTCCAAACTGTTAGCAAAGGTTATCAGCAAGAAAAGAAATGCCATAATTTACATACCTGTGAACATTTCTTGTTCTGGTAGTTGTTGTACATGACCTTGACCCCCTCACAGACAGACTGACGTAGACTGAGATGTAACTCCTGGGATCTGTTGCCTTCTAGTGCTGATACCATAGTCTGATGACTCAACTCACTCATCTGATTATCTGAAATAACAAAATAGATTGTCGACATTGATATTCCTACTATAAATAGAGGATCTTACATGAGTGGCCATGTTGTATTGAATTTATTAAATGAGTTGGGGAAAGATATAAAATGTGACGCTTGCCGAGCATTTTGCTTGCCGAGCATTTTATCGTTTTTTCGCAACAAGTTAAATAAATTCAGTAATACAGGAGCACTAGTGTTAGATTCTATGTATCCTTTGATGCTCAAAGTATTTTGAAATCACAAATTTCAGCATGAAAATGCTAAGATTTTGTCATATATACTAAAAGATATTGGACATCAGTACTTAACGATACCAAAATCAGTAAACCACTATTTGGTCATTAATTGTGTCTGCTGAAGCATAGTCTACACTCATTGGAGAAGCTGCTTTAGACGTGCTAGATGTTTGTTTATCTATTTACTTGTATATGTTTGAAGATAACGGAGAAAAAAAAAATAAACACACCTTCTCCCGAAAGATTACACTGTCCTTATATGACATCATGTATTATATGTAATTTGTATCCTCACATACTTTATAGCCTACTGTAGTTTGAATAAGATTATGTTCTGTTCTGTTCTATCGAAGTTTTGGAAACAGCATAATATAGCTAAATGTGATGCTAAGGCATTTATTGAAAGTGGCCAGTCTTTTTATTTTGTTATTTCTCAATCAAAATATATGTTGTGGGTACTCAAAAGAACCGTCTCAATGAGATAGTTCTCTTTAGCACCTAAAACACATGTTTGAACTGATAAATAAGAAAATAATAACAATTTAATGCTCGCTTATCTGGACCTATGCTAGCAGTATCAATATCTTAAATATACACTCTGAATGTGTGTTCGTCAAACTTCTAAAAATTCAACTTTTCACAACAAATAATATCTATGGAATTTAAACATCACCATGGTCCAGATGCTGACCCTTTGCCTGACAGGATTTGCAAACTTAGGCCCAAATCAAGGAATCTATATCTGTATCCCTGTTGCAGGATTCTACTTTTTGAATAATGTCATAGCTGAATGGAAAATGGTGTGGATCGGGATCAGATGGCAACACAAACCAGCTGACCTGGGTCCACTCATTTCTCAAAACAGTATGTATTATAAAAAAAATTCCAATACGACAACAAAATTTGATAAATCACAACTTACCTAGCAATGAAACTTGTTTCTCAGCACTACTGTGGGATACCAGGAGACTCTTGAGATCTGAAGCAGCAACAATACAATCCATAGCGAACTTAGTGGTAACAAAATCTTATCAAAATTATTCACAGAAATCAAAAACTTTTGAAAGATCTATGTAAGATAATGTAAGCTCAAAAATCAAATGTGATGCAACTAAGGTTACAACCCTTTTTATAGTCAATAAAGTCTTTGAAGTAAACTAATTAGTAATTAAGAATTAATGAGGATCTTTAATTCACTTTGATCTCTTTAATTAAGCAAGACAATTAAAGATCAAAGAGTGATAATTAGTGGTGGAATTTATTAAATGAACCTTAATTGATGAGCTTGTGTTCACTTTAAACTATAAAGAGGAGGCAAGAAAAGGTCATCAGTGAGTGATCAAAGGAAATTATTATTCCAATTCATGAACTTACATTCACTTTGATCTTTAATATGGAGGTAATTAAAGCACATCAGATGATTCAGTGAATGATCAAATGATATTTTTTTTTATTCACGAGTTTGTATTCACTTTGATCTTTAATGAGGAGCAATTAAAGGACATCATATGATCTAGAGAATGATCTAAGGAAAACACTTATTTCAATTGATGAGCTTGAATTTACTTTGATATTTGATGAAAGGACAGTTTAAACCCATCAGATAATAGTAAATGATCAAAGGAAATTACTCAAATTTAATTGATGAGTATTTGTTCACTTTGCTATTCAGGTGATCTAGCAAGGAAATTACACATTTTTAAGAATTGAAGATCAAAGGAAATTACTAAATTAAATTGACGTTTTGTTCACTTTGCTATGACTATCAAATGAACAACTTTTTGGCCAATCTAAGTGCAAAAAGGGTTATAATGGAGTTTTGACCAATCTGAGTGCAATAGGGTTATCTCGATAGAGTTTCAGCCAATCTGAGAGCAAACTGGAGTGTTTGGCCAATCTGAGCACAAAATGGAGTTTTGACCAATCTGAGAGCAAAATGGGGTTATCTAAATGGAGTTTTGACCAATCCGAGTGCAAAAGGGTTTATTCAATAGGTTGGTCAGTTCAATGGAGTTTTGACCAGTCTGAGGGCAAAAGGGTTTATTCAATGTAGTTTTGACTAAATTGAGTGCAAAAGGCTTACCTCAATGCACTTGACCAGTCTGAGAGCAAACTGAAGTTTTGACTAATCTGAGTGCAAAAGGCTTATTTATCTCAATGGAGCTTGACCAATCTGTGTGCAAACTGGAGTTTTGACCAATCTGAGTGGAAAAGGGTTAGCTCAATGAGTCTTGATTAATCTGAGGCTTTATTCAATGGAGTTTTGGCCATTCCGAGCGCAGTAGGGTTAGTTCAATTAATCAATTATTTAAGTTTAGTAATATGAGTGCAGTAGGATTTAGTCCAATGTGTTATTGACCAATCTGAGTGCAAATGGCTATTTCAATAGTTTAGACCAATCTGAGTACAAAAGGGACATCTAAATTGAATTTTGACCAATTTGAGTGCAAAAGGGTTCGCAACTGAGTTTGACTAACCTGGGAGCAAAAGGGTCATCTCAATGGAGTTTTGACCATTTCCGAGTGCAAAAAGGGTTATCTCAATGAAATTCTGACCAACCTGGGTGCAAAAGGGTTATCTCAATGAAATTCTGACCAACCTGGGAGCAAAAGAGTTATCTCAATGGAGTTCTGACCAATCTGAGTGCAAAATGGCTAGTTCAATGGAGTCTAGACCAAACTGAGTGCAAAAAAGGGTTATCTCAATGAAATTTTGACCAATTTGAGGGCAAAAGGGTTTGCAACTGAGTTTTGACCAACCTGAGTGCAATAGGGTTATCTCAATGGAGTTTGGGGACCAATCTGAGTGCAAAAGGGCTATTTCAATGGAGTTTTGACCAATCTGAGTGCAAAAGAGTTATCTCAATGAAATTTTGACCAATCTGAGTGCAAACTGGAGTTTTGACCAACCTAAGAGCAAAAGGGTTTATTCAATGGAGTTTGGAGTCCAATTTGAGAGCAGTATGGTTAATTAAATGGAGTTTTGGCACAATATGAGAGCAAAAGGGATTACTCAATGAAGTTTCTGCCTTGTATGAGTGCTGTAGAGTTTTGAGTAATTTCTCAGGGTTAAATGTTACAGCTAAGGGAGATAATGAATGTAAAAAAGTCCATATCTTCATATTTATAGCACATTTATTAAAAAAACATTTACAGCAGGAACATACATAATCACGAACATTATAACACAGTTATCACAGCTTTTGCATCACAGGCAGTTCTTTGGAGGATTTTTCGGTCTTCTTAAAAACTTCCAAACAAATAGGCACATCAACTCACTTCCTACCATGTATTAGTAATTTTTTTTTATTATAGTGACATGTGTTATAAGTATACAATATAAACATCAAAAAGTGTGTCTTACAACACCCGGCTGCATTGGGCCTACAAGTCACTTTAAGCATTTTATATTTGTACAAAAAAGGAGAAAATAGAGTTTCACTATAGAATATCCGTATCATACGTGATTTTGCATGAGCATTTTACGTTCACTTTCAAATACTTTGAAAATATGCATATAAATATATAATACTGGCAGCAAATGTATGGTTTCAATTATAGAGTATGCAGACTTTCTTCGTTGCATAGCATCCACAATAAATTTTGCAACATAAATAAAGTGGTTTTCAACAACATGCCTAAGTTTTTCAACATCATTCAACAGCAAAAAAATTGATTTTGTTTCAGTAGCTTTATCAATTAGAGATTGTCTGAGATCATGGTAACATGCACATTTGAACAAAAAATGAATCTCATCTTCAGTTTCATTTGAATTACAAATGTTACATGTTCTCTCATGAACACTTAAACCTGAATATCTCCCTGTCTCTACTCTGAGGGGTAAAATACCGCACCTGAATTGGGCGAAATGCGATTTCTCCAATTTTGTCAATCAAATTACTCCCCACAGGAGTTGAAGCCTGGCAAAATGAAAATAAAGCACCTATGGCCCAACACTATGTGTCAGCGAAATGTTTGCTATATCCCCATCAACACTTTTCCAATAGTGAAAATACACTTACCCCACCACAACAATTTGTATGGAAACCGAAAGTAGCCTGCCTGAAACCAGCCCTATCACTCACTTTCAGTCTGTAGATCAATATCAAACAATATTCCAGATCAAAAGGGACATTTTAATAACCACTCGGCTTTCTTGCAAAATGTCTTGGAAAACAGGACAAATTTGCTGTGCACTGAAAACATCTGACAACTGCATGCACCCAACACAATGTCCTTCACCTCAAGCAGAGCTGTACGATATGAAGCCTTAGTTTCGCATTTCATTCCAACTTGTATAAACACCCATCCTTAAAGTCTTTTTAACTAAAATTTGCTCATATAATCATTTTAATCTCCATTTATGATATTTTAGACCCCAATACTAGAATATCTTCAAATTCGTCCACCCCCAAATTCGAAACTTCCCCGCATGGCTTTGGCTCTAACCAAGATTTGGAGAGAATGAATCTTCAATCCAGTTTGATACAATAATGCTATTGGTGTGTTCATTAACCCTTACCATGCTGAACCCAAATATACCTGATGTCATAAATAGTGTAGATTCAGATCAGCTGGCTTCTAGCCAGTCCAATCAGGATCCACACTGGTTTCCTTTCTGTTTATAAATATTATTAAGGAGCATTTAGGTTGCTTGGTGAAGCCGAAGGTAGTTGGAACTCATTAGGCATAAAGCTGAGTAAAAATAACTGAAGCTTAGTAGTATGTAGAGTTCTCACAAAATATATCAGGCCTATATGAGTATATATTTGCTTATTTGTCAACCAAAACATATGTTGTGGGTACTCAAAAGAACCGTCTCAATGAGACGGTTCTTTTGAGCACCCAAAACACATGTTTACATTGATGGTTATACAATTTTTACTTTCCTAAAGTTTCCTTATCTGAAACTATGATATATTATGGCATAAGTGAGAATAAAATTGAAGATATATCTGATTGATATAGATGCACACATTCAGTAACTCCACATCTGCTTCTGTTGTCCAATGATAACCATTGCAAATAATCTGGACCCATATCAGACCCAAGAAAATGTCAGGTCTGATCTGAATCCAAACTGTTTTAATAAAATTAATTTGGAAAAAAATCAGCAGGCGACAAAAAAGAATTTATGATGGATGTGTCGAAGTAGATGTATATACTTCAACATAAAGTGATAGTGACCATTTCATGAACATAAATTAAAGATACAGTTGTTCGAATAGCACATATTGAGCAGGATATTGAGTGTGATCATTTCATAAGGATGATGTTAGCAGCACATAAAATCACACACGTCTTTACCTTGACTTAGTTGTTTCACTCCACATAGTGAGGTTGACCATTTCACAAGGAAAAGTTAACAGCACATAAACTCACACGAGTCTCTCTCTTGATTTAGTTGTCTCTGTAGAATTCACAAAAAGCCAATGACCACTTGTCTGCTGCCTTGTCAACACTAGGTCTGCCCCCTGCTGGTGATGATGTCATAGGAAGTGTCTGCTCACTGTCACCTTCAAGATTCTCAATGATACTTCTAGCTGTCTCTTGGACCTGAAAATAAATGATAAAACAAGGTTAAATGGTATAACAACTGGGCCATATGATCTTGATGTACACTGTTTGTAAAGAAAAGTGCACTGTTGTCTGCTTTTTTGTGTCTGCTGCATTTATTCAAGTGCATTTAAGACTAGATTTTTCATGGAAGCAAACAAGATGAACCCTGATCAAGAGAGCAGTCTGATCTGGGTCCATATTGTTTGCACTATAGGCTACACAAGAACATTAACAGACAAGAGGAGTAGATGACAACAATTGTGATTGACAGACTTAGGGTTAAGACTTTAACAAGATTCATTATAATGTCAACTGGATCCTTGATCATTATACTTAACTACACTGTTGTCAGAAATTCAACAAGGCCTGTGTCGTACGGCTGAATTCAAGGGTTATACAACAGCCTGAGTGTGAAAGGGTCAGTTCAACAGAGTTTTTGGCCAATTTGAATGCAAAAGGGTTACCTCTATAGAGCTTTTACCAAGGGTTAGTTTGATGGAGTTTTGGCCAGTCTGAGTGCAAAAGGGTTAACTCAATGGAGTTTTGATGAAGGTTTAGTTAAATGGAGGTTTATCATTTGCATTTGGAGCTGCTTATGTTTCAACAAGTCAGCTCATACTTGAAAGTATTGGTAAAGCACACCTGGATTTCAACTGCAAAAGTGTATAGAAGAGCAAGTATACCCTATCTATTAGATCACAATTAGACACATTTTGAACATTGTATTTATGTTGTTGGCAGTGGGTTGAAAACTTTATGAAATTAATTTTCTGAGTCGCTTGGAAAGTGTAAATACAAGAACCTTAAAACTTAATTGCAAGTCAGCTTTTGACTGAAATAATGTGTTGTCTACAGACTTTTTGCAAAATTGACTGGTAATTCTCAAAAAATTCTTCCAGTGGACCTATCAGCGTGTCAACTGTTTGGATCCAGATCAGGACCGATGTTCTGTTAGTCCTGATCTGGGTCCAAACTGTTAGCAAAGGTTATCAGCAAGAAAAGAAATGCCATAATTTACATACCTGTGACCATTTCTTGTTCTGGTAGTTGTTGTACATGACCTTGACCCCCTCACAGACAGACTGACGTAGACTGAGATGTAACTCCTGGGATCTGTTGCCTTCTAGTGCTGATACCATAGTCTGATGACTCAACTCACTCATCTGATTATCTGAAATAACAAAATAGATTGTCGACAATGATATTCCTACTATAAATAGAGGATCTTACATGAGTGGCCATGTTGTATTGAATTTATTAAATGAGTTGGGGAAAGATATAAAATGTGACGCTTGCCGAGCATTTTGCTTGCCGAGCATTTTATCGTTTTTTCGCAACAAGTTAAATAAATTCAGTAATACAGGAGCACTAGTGTTAGATTCTATGTATCCTTTGATGCTCAAAGTATTTTGAAATCACAAATTTCAGCATGAAAATGCTAAGATTTTGTCATATATACTAAAAGATATTGGACATCAGTACTTAACGATACCAAAATCAGTAAACCACTATTTGGTCATTAATTGTGTCTGCTGAAGCATAGTCTACACTCATTGGAGAAGCTGCTTTAGACGTGCTGGATGTTTGTTTATCTATTTACTTGTATATGTTTGAAGATAACGGAGAAAAAAAAATAAACACACCTTCTCCCGAAAGATTACACTGTCCTTATATGACATCATGTATTATATGTAATTTGTATCCTCACATACTTTATAGCCTACTGTAGTTTGAATAAGATTATGTTCTGTTCTGTTCTATCGAAGTTTTGGAAACAGCATAATATAGCTAAATGTGATGCTAAGGCATTTATTGAAAGTGGCCAGTCTTTTTATTTTGTTATTTCTCAATCAAAATATATGTTGTGGGTACTCAAAAGAACCGTCTCAATGAGATAGTTCTCTTTAGCACCTAAAACACATGTTTGAACTGATAAATAAGAAAATAATAACAATTTAATGCTCGCTTATCTGGACCTATGCTAGCAGTATCAATATCTTAAATATACACTCTGAATGTGTGTTCGTCAAACTTCTAAAAATTCAACTTTTCACAACAAATAATATCTATGGAATTTAAACATCACCATGGTCCAGATGCTGACCCTTTGCCTGACAGGATTTGCAAACTTAGACCCAAATCAAGGAATCTATATCTGTATCCCTGTTGCAGGATTCTACTTTTTGAATAATGTCATAGCTGAATGGAAAATGGTGTGGATCGGGATCAGATGGCAACACAAACCAGCTGACCTGGGTCCACTCATTTCTCAAAACAGTATGTATTATAAAAAAAATTCCAATACGACAACAAAATTTGATAAATCACAACTTACCTAGCAATGAAACTTGTTTCTCAGCACTACTGTGGGATACCAGGAGACTCTTGAGATCTGAAGCAGCAACAATACAATCCATAGCGAACTTAGTGGTAACAAAATCTTATCAAAATTATTCACAGAAATCAAAAACTTTTGAAAGATCTATGTAAGATAATGTAAGCTCAAAAATCAAATGTGATGCAACTAAGGTTACAACCCTTTTTATAGTCAATAAAGTCTTTGAAGTAAACTAATTAGTAATTAAGAATTAATGAGGATCTTTAATTCACTTTGATCTCTTTAATTAAGCAAGACAATTAAAGATCAAAGAGTGATAATTAGTGGTGGAATTTATTAAATGAACCTTAATTGATGAGCTTGTGTTCACTTTAAACTATAAAGAGGAGGCAAGAAAAGGTCATCAGTGAGTGATCAAAGGAAATTATTATTCCAATTCATGAACTTACATTCACTTCGATCTTTAATATGGAGGTAATTAAAGCACATCAGATGATTCAGTGAATGATCAAATGATATTTTTTTTTATTCACGAGTTTGTATTCACTTTGATCTTTAATGAGGAGCAATTAAAGGACATCATATGATCTAGAGAATGATCTAAGGAAAACACTTATTTCAATTGATGAGCTTGAATTTACTTTGATATTTGATGAAAGGACAGTTTAAACCCATCAGATAATAGTAAATGATCAAAGGAAATTACTCAAATTTAATTGATGAGTATTTGTTCACTTTGCTATTCAGGTGATCTAGCAAGGAAATTACACATTTTTAAGAATTGAAGATCAAAGGAAATTACTAAATTAAATTGACGTTTTGTTCACTTTGCTATGACTATCAAATGAACAACTTTTTGGCCAATCTAAGTGCAAAAAGGGTTATAATGGAGTTTTGACCAATCTGAGTGCAATAGGGTTATCTCGATAGAGTTTCAGCCAATCTGAGAGCAAACTGGAGTGTTTGGCCAATCTGAGCACAAAATGGAGTTTTGACCAATCTGAGAGCAAAATGGGGTTATCTAAATGGAGTTTTGACCAATCCGAGTGCAAAAGGGTTTATTCAATAGGTTGGTCAGTTCAATGGAGTTTTGACCAGTCTGAGGGCAAAAGGGTTTATTCAATGTAGTTTTGACTAAATTGAGTGCAAAAGGCTTACCTCAATGCACTTGACCAGTCTGAGAGCAAACTGGAGTTTTGACTAATCTGAGTGCAAAAGGCTTATTTATCTCAATGGAGCTTGACCAATCTGTGTGCAAACTGGAGTTTTGACCAATCTGAGTGGAAAAGGGTTAGCTCAATGAGTCTTGATTAATCTGAGGCTTTATTCAATGGAGTTTTGGCCATTCCGAGCGCAGTAGGGTTAGTTCAATTAATCAATTATTTAAGTTTAGTAATATGAGTGCAGTAGGATTTAGTCCAATGTGTTATTGACCAATCTGAGTGCAAATGGCTATTTCAATAGTTTAGACCAATCTGAGTACAAAAGGGACATCTAAATTGAATTTTGACCAATTTGAGTGCAAAAGGGTTCGCAACTGAGTTTGACTAACCTGGGAGCAAAAGGGTCATCTCAATGGAGTTTTGACCATTTCCGAGTGCAAAAAGGGTTATCTCAATGAAATTCTGACCAACCTGGGTGCAAAAGGGTTATCTCAATGAAATTCTGACCAACCTGGGAGCAAAAGAGTTATCTCAATGGAGTTCTGACCAATCTGAGTGCAAAATGGCTAGTTCAATGGAGTCTAGACCAAACTGAGTGCAAAAAAGGGTTATCTCAATGAAATTTTGACCAATTTGAGGGCAAAAGGGTTTGCAACTGAGTTTTGACCAACCTGAGTGCAATAGGGTTATCTCAATGGAGTTTGGGGACCAATCTGAGTGCAAAAGGGCTATTTCAATGGAGTTTTGACCAATCTGAGTGCAAAAGAGTTATCTCAATGAAATTTTGACCAATCTGAGTGCAAACTGGAGTTTTGACCAACCTAAGAGCAAAAGGGTTTATTCAATGGAGTTTGGAGTCCAATTTGAGAGCAGTATGGTTAATTAAATGGAGTTTTGGCACAATATGAGAGCAAAAGGGATTACTCAATGAAGTTTCTGCCTTGTATGAGTGCTGTAGAGTTTTGAGTAATTTCTCAGGGTTAAATGTTACAGCTAAGGGAGATAATGAATGTAAAAAAGTCCATATCTTCATATTTATAGCACATTTATTAAAAAAACATTTACAGCAGGAACATACATAATCACGAACATTATAACACAGTTATCACAGCTTTTGCATCACAGGCAGTTCTTTGGAGGATTTTTCGGTCTTCTTAAAAACTTCCAAACAAATAGGCACATCAACTCACTTCCTACCATGTATTAGTAATTTTTTTTTATTATAGTGACATGTGTTATAAGTATACAATATAAACATCAAAAAGTGTGTCTTACAACACCCGGCTGCATTGGGCCTACAAGTCACTTTAAGCATTTTATATTTGTACAAAAAAGGAGAAAATAGAGTTTCACTATAGAATATCCGTATCATACGTGATTTTGCATGAGCATTTTACGTTCACTTTCAAATACTTTGAAAATATGCATATAAATATATAATACTGGCAGCAAATGTATGGTTTCAATTATAGAGTACGCAGACTTTCTTCGTTGCATAGCATCCACAATAAATTTTGCAACATAAATAAAGTGGTTTTCAACAACATGCCTAAGTTTTTCAACATCATTCAACAGCAAAAAAATTGATTTTGTTTCAGTAGCTTTATCAATTAGAGATTGTCTGAGATCATGGTAACATGCACATTTGAACAAAAAATGAATCTCATCTTCAGTTTCATTTGAATTACAAATGTTACATGTTCTCTCATGAACACTTAAACCTGAATATCTCCCTGTCTCTACTCTGAGGGGTAAAATACCGCACCTGAATTGGGCGAAATGCGATTTCTCCAATTTTGTCAATCAAATTACTCCCCACAGGAGTTGAAGCCTGGCAAAATGAAAATAAAGCACCTATGGCCCAACACTATGTGTCAGCGAAATGTTTGCTATATCCCCATCAACACTTTTCCAATAGTGAAAATACACTTACCCCACCACAACAATTTGTATGGAAACCGAAAGTAGCCTGCCTGAAACCAGCCCTATCACTCACTTTCAGTCTGTAGATCAATATCAAACAATATTCCAGATCAAAAGGGACATTTTAATAACCACTCGGCTTTCTTGCAAAATGTCTTGGAAAACAGGACAAATTTGCTGTGCACTGAAAACATCTGACAACTGCATGCACCCAACACAATGTCCTTCACCTCAAGCAGAGCTGTACGATATGAAGCCTTAGTTTCGCATTTCATTCCAACTTGTATAAACACCCATCCTTAAAGTCTTTTTAACTAAAATTTGCTCATATAATCATTTTAATCTCCATTTATGATATTTTGGACCCCAATACTAGAATATCTTCAAATTCGTCCACCCCCAAATTCGAAACTTCCCCGCATGGCTTTGGCTCTAACCAAGATTTGGAGAGAATGAATCTTCAATCCAGTTTGATACAATAATGCTATTGGTGTGTTCATTAACCCTTACCATGCTGAACCCAAATATACCTGATGTCATAAATAGTGTAGATTCAGATCAGCTGGCTTCTAGCCAGTCCAATCAGGATCCACACTGGTTTCCTTTCTGTTTATAAATATTATTAAGGAGCATTTAGGTTGCTTGGTGAAGCCGAAGGTAGTTGGAACTCATTAGGCATAAAGCTGAGTAAAAATAACTGAAGCTTAGTAGTATGTAGAGTTCTCACAAAATATATCAGGCCTATATGAGTATATATTTGCTTATTTGTCAACCAAAACATATGTTGTGGGTACTCAAAAGAACCGTCTCAATGAGACGGTTCTTTTGAGCACCCAAAACACATGTTTACATTGATGGTTATACAATTTTTACTTTCCTAAAGTTTCCTTATCTGAAACTATGATATATTATGGCATAAGTGAGAATAAAATTGAAGATATATCTGATTGATATAGATGCACACATTCAGTAACTCCACATCTGCTTCTGTTGTCCAATGATAACCATTGCAAATAATCTGGACCCATATCAGACCCAAGAAAATGTCAGGTCTGATCTGAATCCAAACTGTTTTAATAAAATTAATTTGGAAAAAAATCAGCAGGCGACAAAAAAGAATTTATGATGGATGTGTCGAAGTAGATGTATATACTTCAACATAAAGTGATAGTGACCATTTCATGAACATAAATTAAAGATACAGTTGTTCGAATAGCACATATTGAGCAGGATATTGAGTGTGATCATTTCATAAGGATGATGTTAGCAGCACATAAAATCACACACGTCTTTACCTTGACTTAGTTGTTTCACTCCACATAGTGAGGTTGACCATTTCACAAGGAAAAGTTAACAGCACATAAACTCACACGAGTCTCTCTCTTGATTTAGTTGTCTCTGTAGAATTCACAAAAAGCCAATGACCACTTGTCTGCTGCCTTGTCAACACTAGGTCTGCCCCCTGCTGGTGATGATGTCATAGGAAGTGTCTGCTCACTGTCACCTTCAAGATTCTCAATGATACTTCTAGCTGTCTCTTGGACCTGAAAATAAATGATAAAACAAGGTTAAATGGTATAACAACTGGGCCATATGATCTTGATGTACACTGTTTGTAAAGAAAAGTGCACTGTTGTCTGCTTTTTTGTGTCTGCTGCATTTATTCAAGTGCATTTAAGACTAGATTTTTCATGGAAGCAAACAAGATGAACCCTGATCAAGAGAGCAGTCTGATCTGGGTCCATATTGTTTGCACTATAGGCTACACAAGAACATTAACAGACAAGAGGAGTAGATGACAACAATTGTGATTGACAGACTTAGGGTTAAGACTTTAACAAGATTCATTATAATGTCAACTGGATCCTTGATCATTATACTTAACTACACTGTTGTCAGAAATTCAACAAGGCCTGTGTCGTACGGCTGAATTCAAGGGTTATACAACAGCCTGAGTGTGAAAGGGTCAGTTCAACAGAGTTTTTGGCCAATTTGAATGCAAAAGGGTTACCTCTATAGAGCTTTTACCAAGGGTTAGTTTGATGGAGTTTTGGCCAGTCTGAGTGCAAAAGGGTTAACTCAATGGAGTTTTGATGAAGGTTTAGTTAAATGGAGGTTTATCATTTGCATTTGGAGCTGCTTATGTTTCAACAAGTCAGCTCATACTTGAAAGTATTGGTAAAGCACACCTGGATTTCAACTGCAAAAGTGTATAGAAGAGCAAGTATACCCTATCTATTAGATCACAATTAGACACATTTTGAACATTGTATTTATGTTGTTGGCAGTGGGTTGAAAACTTTATGAAATTAATTTTCTGAGTCGCTTGGAAAGTGTAAATACAAGAACCTTAAAACTTAATTGCAAGTCAGCTTTTGACTGAAATAATGTGTTGTCTACAGACTTTTTGCAAAATTGACTGGTAATTCTCAAAAAATTCTTCCAGTGGACCTATCAGCGTGTCAACTGTTTGGATCCAGATCAGGACCGATGTTCTGTTAGTCCTGATCTGGGTCCAAACTGTTAGCAAAGGTTATCAGCAAGAAAAGAAATGCCATAATTTACATACCTGTGACCATTTCTTGTTCTGGTAGTTGTTGTACATGACCTTGACCCCCTCACAGACAGACTGACGTAGACTGAGATGTAACTCCTGGGATCTGTTGCCTTCTAGTGCTGATACCATAGTCTGATGACTCAACTCACTCATCTGATTATCTGAAATAACAAAATAGATTGTCGACAATGATATTCCTACTATAAATAGAGGATCTTACATGAGTGGCCATGTTGTATTGAATTTATTAAATGAGTTGGGGAAAGATATAAAATGTGACGCTTGCCGAGCATTTTGCTTGCCGAGCATTTTATCGTTTTTTCGCAACAAGTTAAATAAATTCAGTAATACAGGAGCACTAGTGTTAGATTCTATGTATCCTTTGATGCTCAAAGTATTTTGAAATCACAAATTTCAGCATGAAAATGCTAAGATTTTGTCATATATACTAAAAGATATTGGACATCAGTACTTAACGATACCAAAATCAGTAAACCACTATTTGGTCATTAATTGTGTCTGCTGAAGCATAGTCTACACTCATTGGAGAAGCTGCTTTAGACGTGCTGGATGTTTGTTTATCTATTTACTTGTATATGTTTGAAGATAACGGAGAAAAAAAAATAAACACACCTTCTCCCGAAAGATTACACTGTCCTTATATGACATCATGTATTATATGTAATTTGTATCCTCACATACTTTATAGCCTACTGTAGTTTGAATAAGATTATGTTCTGTTCTGTTCTATCGAAGTTTTGGAAACAGCATAATATAGCTAAATGTGATGCTAAGGCATTTATTGAAAGTGGCCAGTCTTTTTATTTTGTTATTTCTCAATCAAAATATATGTTGTGGGTACTCAAAAGAACCGTCTCAATGAGATAGTTCTCTTTAGCACCTAAAACACATGTTTGAACTGATAAATAAGAAAATAATAACAATTTAATGCTCGCTTATCTGGACCTATGCTAGCAGTATCAATATCTTAAATATACACTCTGAATGTGTGTTCGTCAAACTTCTAAAAATTCAACTTTTCACAACAAATAATATCTATGGAATTTAAACATCACCATGGTCCAGATGCTGACCCTTTGCCTGACAGGATTTGCAAACTTAGACCCAAATCAAGGAATCTATATCTGTATCCCTGTTGCAGGATTCTACTTTTTGAATAATGTCATAGCTGAATGGAAAATGGTGTGGATCGGGATCAGATGGCAACACAAACCAGCTGACCTGGGTCCACTCATTTCTCAAAACAGTATGTATTATAAAAAAAATTCCAATACGACAACAAAATTTGATAAATCACAACTTACCTAGCAATGAAACTTGTTTCTCAGCACTACTGTGGGATACCAGGAGACTCTTGAGATCTGAAGCAGCAACAATACAATCCATAGCGAACTTAGTGGTAACAAAATCTTATCAAAATTATTCACAGAAATCAAAAACTTTTGAAAGATCTATGTAAGATAATGTAAGCTCAAAAATCAAATGTGATGCAACTAAGGTTACAACCCTTTTTATAGTCAATAAAGTCTTTGAAGTAAACTAATTAGTAATTAAGAATTAATGAGGATCTTTAATTCACTTTGATCTCTTTAATTAAGCAAGACAATTAAAGATCAAAGAGTGATAATTAGTGGTGGAATTTATTAAATGAACCTTAATTGATGAGCTTGTGTTCACTTTAAACTATAAAGAGGAGGCAAGAAAAGGTCATCAGTGAGTGATCAAAGGAAATTATTATTCCAATTCATGAACTTACATTCACTTTGATCTTTAATATGGAGGTAATTAAAGCACATCAGATGATTCAGTGAATGATCAAATGATATTTTTTTTTATTCACGAGTTTGTATTCACTTTGATCTTTAATGAGGAGCAATTAAAGGACATCATATGATCTAGAGAATGATCTAAGGAAAACACTTATTTCAATTGATGAGCTTGAATTTACTTTGATATTTGATGAAAGGACAGTTTAAACCCATCAGATAATAGTAAATGATCAAAGGAAATTACTCAAATTTAATTGATGAGTATTTGTTCACTTTGCTATTCAGGTGATCTAGCAAGGAAATTACACATTTTTAAGAATTGAAGATCAAAGGAAATTACTAAATTAAATTGACGTTTTGTTCACTTTGCTATGACTATCAAATGAACAACTTTTTGGCCAATCTAAGTGCAAAAAGGGTTATAATGGAGTTTTGACCAATCTGAGTGCAATAGGGTTATCTCGATAGAGTTTCAGCCAATCTGAGAGCAAACTGGAGTGTTTGGCCAATCTGAGCACAAAATGGAGTTTTGACCAATCTGAGAGCAAAATGGGGTTATCTAAATGGAGTTTTGACCAATCCGAGTGCAAAAGGGTTTATTCAATAGGTTGGTCAGTTCAATGGAGTTTTGACCAGTCTGAGGGCAAAAGGGTTTATTCAATGTAGTTTTGACTAAATTGAGTGCAAAAGGCTTACCTCAATGCACTTGACCAGTCTGAGAGCAAACTGGAGTTTTGACTAATCTGAGTGCAAAAGGCTTATTTATCTCAATGGAGCTTGACCAATCTGTGTGCAAACTGGAGTTTTGACCAATCTGAGTGGAAAAGGGTTAGCTCAATGAGTCTTGATTAATCTGAGGCTTTATTCAATGGAGTTTTGGCCATTCCGAGCGCAGTAGGGTTAGTTCAATTAATCAATTATTTAAGTTTAGTAATATGAGTGCAGTAGGATTTAGTCCAATGTGTTATTGACCAATCTGAGTGCAAATGGCTATTTCAATAGTTTAGACCAATCTGAGTACAAAAGGGACATCTAAATTGAATTTTGACCAATTTGAGTGCAAAAGGGTTCGCAACTGAGTTTGACTAACCTGGGAGCAAAAGGGTCATCTCAATGGAGTTTTGACCATTTCCGAGTGCAAAAAGGGTTATCTCAATGAAATTCTGACCAACCTGGGTGCAAAAGGGTTATCTCAATGAAATTCTGACCAACCTGGGAGCAAAAGAGTTATCTCAATGGAGTTCTGACCAATCTGAGTGCAAAATGGCTAGTTCAATGGAGTCTAGACCAAACTGAGTGCAAAAAAGGGTTATCTCAATGAAATTTTGACCAATTTGAGGGCAAAAGGGTTTGCAACTGAGTTTTGACCAACCTGAGTGCAATAGGGTTATCTCAATGGAGTTTGGGGACCAATCTGAGTGCAAAAGGGCTATTTCAATGGAGTTTTGACCAATCTGAGTGCAAAAGAGTTATCTCAATGAAATTTTGACCAATCTGAGTGCAAACTGGAGTTTTGACCAACCTAAGAGCAAAAGGGTTTATTCAATGGAGTTTGGAGTCCAATTTGAGAGCAGTATGGTTAATTAAATGGAGTTTTGGCACAATATGAGAGCAAAAGGGATTACTCAATGAAGTTTCTGCCTTGTATGAGTGCTGTAGAGTTTTGAGTAATTTCTCAGGGTTAAATGTTACAGCTAAGGGAGATAATGAATGTAAAAAAGTCCATATCTTCATATTTATAGCACATTTATTAAAAAAACATTTACAGCAGGAACATACATAATCACGAACATTATAACACAGTTATCACAGCTTTTGCATCACAGGCAGTTCTTTGGAGGATTTTTCGGTCTTCTTAAAAACTTCCAAACAAATAGGCACATCAACTCACTTCCTACCATGTATTAGTAATTTTTTTTTATTATAGTGACATGTGTTATAAGTATACAATATAAACATCAAAAAGTGTGTCTTACAACACCCGGCTGCATTGGGCCTACAAGTCACTTTAAGCATTTTATATTTGTACAAAAAAGGAGAAAATAGAGTTTCACTATAGAATATCCGTATCATACGTGATTTTGCATGAGCATTTTACGTTCACTTTCAAATACTTTGAAAATATGCATATAAATATATAATACTGGCAGCAAATGTATGGTTTCAATTATAGAGTACGCAGACTTTCTTCGTTGCATAGCATCCACAATAAATTTTGCAACATAAATAAAGTGGTTTTCAACAACATGCCTAAGTTTTTCAACATCATTCAACAGCAAAAAAATTGATTTTGTTTCAGTAGCTTTATCAATTAGAGATTGTCTGAGATCATGGTAACATGCACATTTGAACAAAAAATGAATCTCATCTTCAGTTTCATTTGAATTACAAATGTTACATGTTCTCTCATGAACACTTAAACCTGAATATCTCCCTGTCTCTACTCTGAGGGGTAAAATACCGCACCTGAATTGGGCGAAATGCGATTTCTCCAATTTTGTCAATCAAATTACTCCCCACAGGAGTTGAAGCCTGGCAAAATGAAAATAAAGCACCTATGGCCCAACACTATGTGTCAGCGAAATGTTTGCTATATCCCCATCAACACTTTTCCAATAGTGAAAATACACTTACCCCACCACAACAATTTGTATGGAAACCGAAAGTAGCCTGCCTGAAACCAGCCCTATCACTCACTTTCAGTCTGTAGATCAATATCAAACAATATTCCAGATCAAAAGGGACATTTTAATAACCACTCGGCTTTCTTGCAAAATGTCTTGGAAAACAGGACAAATTTGCTGTGCACTGAAAACATCTGACAACTGCATGCACCCAACACAATGTCCTTCACCTCAAGCAGAGCTGTACGATATGAAGCCTTAGTTTCGCATTTCATTCCAACTTGTATAAACACCCATCCTTAAAGTCTTTTTAACTAAAATTTGCTCATATAATCATTTTAATCTCCATTTATGATATTTTGGACCCCAATACTAGAATATCTTCAAATTCGTCCACCCCCAAATTCGAAACTTCCCCGCATGGCTTTGGCTCTAACCAAGATTTGGAGAGAATGAATCTTCAATCCAGTTTGATACAATAATGCTATTGGTGTGTTCATTAACCCTTACCATGCTGAACCCAAATATACCTGATGTCATAAATAGTGTAGATTCAGATCAGCTGGCTTCTAGCCAGTCCAATCAGGATCCACACTGGTTTCCTTTCTGTTTATAAATATTATTAAGGAGCATTTAGGTTGCTTGGTGAAGCCGAAGGTAGTTGGAACTCATTAGGCATAAAGCTGAGTAAAAATAACTGAAGCTTAGTAGTATGTAGAGTTCTCACAAAATATATCAGGCCTATATGAGTATATATTTGCTTATTTGTCAACCAAAACATATGTTGTGGGTACTCAAAAGAACCGTCTCAATGAGACGGTTCTTTTGAGCACCCAAAACACATGTTTACATTGATGGTTATACAATTTTTACTTTCCTAAAGTTTCCTTATCTGAAACTATGATATATTATGGCATAAGTGAGAATAAAATTGAAGATATATCTGATTGATATAGATGCACACATTCAGTAACTCCACATCTGCTTCTGTTGTCCAATGATAACCATTGCAAATAATCTGGACCCATATCAGACCCAAGAAAATGTCAGGTCTGATCTGAATCCAAACTGTTTTAATAAAATTAATTTGGAAAAAAATCAGCAGGCGACAAAAAAGAATTTATGATGGATGTGTCGAAGTAGATGTATATACTTCAACATAAAGTGATAGTGACCATTTCATGAACATAAATTAAAGATACAGTTGTTCGAATAGCACATATTGAGCAGGATATTGAGTGTGATCATTTCATAAGGATGATGTTAGCAGCACATAAAATCACACACGTCTTTACCTTGACTTAGTTGTTTCACTCCACATAGTGAGGTTGACCATTTCACAAGGAAAAGTTAACAGCACATAAACTCACACGAGTCTCTCTCTTGATTTAGTTGTCTCTGTAGAATTCACAAAAAGCCAATGACCACTTGTCTGCTGCCTTGTCAACACTAGGTCTGCCCCCTGCTGGTGATGATGTCATAGGAAGTGTCTGCTCACTGTCACCTTCAAGATTCTCAATGATACTTCTAGCTGTCTCTTGGACCTGAAAATAAATGATAAAACAAGGTTAAATGGTATAACAACTGGGCCATATGATCTTGATGTACACTGTTTGTAAAGAAAAGTGCACTGTTGTCTGCTTTTTTGTGTCTGCTGCATTTATTCAAGTGCATTTAAGACTAGATTTTTCATGGAAGCAAACAAGATGAACCCTGATCAAGAGAGCAGTCTGATCTGGGTCCATATTGTTTGCACTATAGGCTACACAAGAACATTAACAGACAAGAGGAGTAGATGACAACAATTGTGATTGACAGACTTAGGGTTAAGACTTTAACAAGATTCATTATAATGTCAACTGGATCCTTGATCATTATACTTAACTACACTGTTGTCAGAAATTCAACAAGGCCTGTGTCGTACGGCTGAATTCAAGGGTTATACAACAGCCTGAGTGTGAAAGGGTCAGTTCAACAGAGTTTTTGGCCAATTTGAATGCAAAAGGGTTACCTCTATAGAGCTTTTACCAAGGGTTAGTTTGATGGAGTTTTGGCCAGTCTGAGTGCAAAAGGGTTAACTCAATGGAGTTTTGATGAAGGTTTAGTTAAATGGAGGTTTATCATTTGCATTTGGAGCTGCTTATGTTTCAACAAGTCAGCTCATACTTGAAAGTATTGGTAAAGCACACCTGGATTTCAACTGCAAAAGTGTATAGAAGAGCAAGTATACCCTATCTATTAGATCACAATTAGACACATTTTGAACATTGTATTTATGTTGTTGGCAGTGGGTTGAAAACTTTATGAAATTAATTTTCTGAGTCGCTTGGAAAGTGTAAATACAAGAACCTTAAAACTTAATTGCAAGTCAGCTTTTGACTGAAATAATGTGTTGTCTACAGACTTTTTGCAAAATTGACTGGTAATTCTCAAAAAATTCTTCCAGTGGACCTATCAGCGTGTCAACTGTTTGGATCCAGATCAGGACCGATGTTCTGTTAGTCCTGATCTGGGTCCAAACTGTTAGCAAAGGTTATCAGCAAGAAAAGAAATGCCATAATTTACATACCTGTGACCATTTCTTGTTCTGGTAGTTGTTGTACATGACCTTGACCCCCTCACAGACAGACTGACGTAGACTGAGATGTAACTCCTGGGATCTGTTGCCTTCTAGTGCTGATACCATAGTCTGATGACTCAACTCACTCATCTGATTATCTGAAATAACAAAATAGATTGTCGACAATGATATTCCTACTATAAATAGAGGATCTTACATGAGTGGCCATGTTGTATTGAATTTATTAAATGAGTTGGGGAAAGATATAAAATGTGACGCTTGCCGAGCATTTTGCTTGCCGAGCATTTTATCGTTTTTTTCGCAACAAGTTAAATAAATTCAGTAATACAGGAGCACTAGTGTTAGATTCTATGTATCCTTTGATGCTCAAAGTATTTTGAAATCACAAATTTCAGCATGAAAATGCTAAGATTTTGTCATATATACTAAAAGATATTGGACATCAGTACTTAACGATACCAAAATCAGTAAACCACTATTTGGTCATTAATTGTGTCTGCTGAAGCATAGTCTACACTCATTGGAGAAGCTGCTTTAGACGTGCTGGATGTTTGTTTATCTATTTACTTGTATATGTTTGAAGATAACGGAGAAAAAAAAAATAAACACACCTTCTCCCGAAAGATTACACTGTCCTTATATGACATCATGTATTATATGTAATTTGTATCCTCACATACTTTATAGCCTACTGTAGTTTGAATAAGATTATGTTCTGTTCTGTTCTATCGAAGTTTTGGAAACAGCATAATATAGCTAAATGTGATGCTAAGGCATTTATTGAAAGTGGCCAGTCTTTTTATTTTGTTATTTCTCAATCAAAATATATGTTGTGGGTACTCAAAAGAACCGTCTCAATGAGATAGTTCTCTTTAGCACCTAAAACACATGTTTGAACTGATAAATAAGAAAATAATAACAATTTAATGCTCGCTTATCTGGACCTATGCTAGCAGTATCAATATCTTAAATATACACTCTGAATGTGTGTTCGTCAAACTTCTAAAAATTCAACTTTTCACAACAAATAATATCTATGGAATTTAAACATCACCATGGTCCAGATGCTGACCCTTTGCCTGACAGGATTTGCAAACTTAGACCCAAATCAAGGAATCTATATCTGTATCCCTGTTGCAGGATTCTACTTTTTGAATAATGTCATAGCTGAATGGAAAATGGTGTGGATCGGGATCAGATGGCAACACAAACCAGCTGACCTGGGTCCACTCATTTCTCAAAACAGTATGTATTATAAAAAAAATTCCAATACGACAACAAAATTTGATAAATCACAACTTACCTAGCAATGAAACTTGTTTCTCAGCACTACTGTGGGATACCAGGAGACTCTTGAGATCTGAAGCAGCAACAATACAATCCATAGCGAACTTAGTGGTAACAAAATCTTATCAAAATTATTCACAGAAATCAAAAACTTTTGAAAGATCTATGTAAGATAATGTAAGCTCAAAAATCAAATATGATGCAACTAAGGTTACAACCCTTTTTATAGTCAATAAAGTCTTTGAAGTACTAATTAGTAATTAAGAATTAATGAGGATCTTTAATTCACTTTGATCTCTTTAATTAAGCAAGACAATTAAAGATCAAAGAGTGATAATTAGTGGTGGAATTTATTAAATGAACCTTAATTGATGAGCTTGTGTTCACTTTAAACTATAAAGAGGAGGCAAGAAAAGGTCATCAGTGAGTGATCAAAGGAAATTATTATTCCAATTCATGAACTTACATTCACTTTGATCTTTAATATGGAGGTAATTAAAGCACATCAGATGATTCAGTGAATGATCAAATGATATTTTTTTTTATTCACGAGTTTGTATTCACTTTGATCTTTAATGAGGAGCAATTAAAGGACATCATATGATCTAGAGAATGATCTAAGGAAAACACTTATTTCAATTGATGAGCTTGAATTTACTTTGATATTTGATGAAAGGACAGTTTAAACCCATCAGATAATAGTAAATGATCAAAGGAAATTACTCAAATTTAATTGATGAGTATTTGTTCACTTTGCTATTCAGGTGATCTAGCAAGGAAATTACACATTTTTAAGAATTGAAGATTAAAGGAAATTACTAAATTAAATTGACGTTTTGTTCACTTTGCTATGACTATCAAATGAACAACTTTTTGGCCAATCTAAGTGCAAAAAGGGTTATAATGGAGTTTTGACCAATCTGAGTGCAATAGGGTTATCTCGATAGAGTTTCAGCCAATCTGAGAGCAAACTGGAGTGTTTGGCCAATCTGAGCACAAAATGGAGTTTTGACCAATCTGAGAGCAAAATGGGGTTATCTAAATGGAGTTTTGACCAATCCGAGTGCAAAAGGGTTTATTCAATAGGTTGGTCAGTTCAATGGAGTTTTGACCAGTCTGAGGGCAAAAGGGTTTATTCAATGTAGTTTTGACTAAATTGAGTGCAAAAGGCTTACCTCAATGCACTTGACCAGTCTGAGAGCAAACTGGAGTTTTGACTAATCTGAGTGCAAAAGGCTTATTTATCTCAATGGAGCTTGACCAATCTGTGTGCAAACTGGAGTTTTGACCAATCTGAGTGGAAAAGGGTTAGCTCAATGAGTCTTGATTAATCTGAGGCTTTATTCAATGGAGTTTTGGCCATTCCGAGCGCAGTAGGGTTAGTTCAATTAATCAATTATTTAAGTTTAGTAATATGAGTGCAGTAGGATTTAGTCCAATGTGTTATTGACCAATCTGAGTGCAAATGGCTATTTCAATAGTTTAGACCAATCTGAGTACAAAAGGGACATCTAAATTGAATTTTGACCAATTTGAGTGCAAAAGGCTTCGCAACTGAGTTTGACTAACCTGGGAGCAAAAGGGTCATCTCAATGGAGTTTTGACCATTTCCGAGTGCAAAAAGGGTTATCTCAATGAAATTCTGACCAACCTGGGTGCAAAAGGGTTATCTCAATGAAATTCTGACCAACCTGGGAGCAAAAGAGTTATCTCAATGGAGTTCTGACCAATCTGAGTGCAAAATGGCTAGTTCAATGGAGTCTAGACCAAACTGAGTGCAAAAAAGGGTTATCTCAATGAAATTTTGACCAATTTGAGGGCAAAAGGGTTTGCAACTGAGTTTTGACCAACCTGAGTGCAATAGGGTTATCTCAATGGAGTTTGGGGACCAATCTGAGTGCAAAAGGGCTATTTCAATGGAGTTTTGACCAATCTGAGTGCAAAAGAGTTATCTCAATGAAATTTTGACCAATCTGAGTGCAAACTGGAGTTTTGACCAACCTAAGAGCAAAAGGGTTTATTCAATGGAGTTTGGAGTCCAATTTGAGAGCAGTATGGTTAATTAAATGGAGTTTTGGCACAATATGAGAGCAAAAGGGATTACTCAATGAAGTTTCTGCCTTGTATGAGTGCTGTAGAGTTTTGAGTAATTTCTCAGGGTTAAATGTTACAGCTAAGGGAGATAATGAATGTAAAAAAGTCCATATCTTCATATTTATAGCACATTTATTAAAAAAACATTTACAGCAGGAACATACATAATCACGAACATTATAACACAGTTATCACAGCTTTTGCATCACAGGCAGTTCTTTGGAGGATTTTTCGGTCTTCTTAAAAACTTCCAAAAAAATAGGCACATCAACTCACTTCCTACCATGTATTAGTAATTTTTTTTTTATTATAGTGACATGTGTTATAAGTATACAATATAAACATCAAAAAGTGTGTCTTACAACACCCGGCTGCATTGGGCCTACAAGTCACTTTAAGCATTTTATATTTGTACAAAAAAGGAGAAAATAGAGTTTCACTATAGAATATCCGTATCATACGTGATTTTGCATGAGCATTTTACGTTCACTTTCAAATACTTTGAAAATATGCATATAAATATATAATACTGGCAGCAAATGTATGGTTTCAATTATAGAGTACAGACTTTCTTCGTTGCATAGCATCCACAATAAATTTTGCAACATAAATAAAGTGGTTTTCAACAACATGCCTAAGTTTTTCAACATCATTCAACAGCAAAAAAATTGATTTTGTTTCAGTAGCTTTATCAATTAGAGATTGTCTGAGATCATGGTAACATGCACATTTGAACAAAAAATGAATCTCATCTTCAGTTTCATTTGAATTACAAATGTTACATGTTCTCTCATGAACACTTAAACCTGAATATCTCCCTGTCTCTACTCTGAGGGGTAAAATACCGCACCTGAATTGGGCGAAATGCGATTTCTCCAATAATGTCAATCAAATTACTCCCCACAGGAGTTGAAGCCTGGCAAAATGAAAATAAAGCACCTATGGCCCAACACTATGTGTCAGCGAAATGTTTGCTATATCCCCATCAACACTTTTCCAATAGTGAAAATACACTTACCCCACCACAACAATTTGTATGGAAACCGAAAGTAGCCTGCCTGAAACCAGCCCTATCACTCACTTTCAGTCTGTAGATCAATATCAAACAATATTCCAGATCAAAAGGGACATTTTAATAACCACTCGGCTTTCTTGCAAAATGTCTTGGAAAACAGGACAAATTTGCTGTGCACTGAAAACATCTGACAACTGCATGCACCCAACACAATGTCCTTCACCTCAAGCAGAGCTGTACGATATGAAGCCTTAGTTTCGCATTTCATTCCAACTTGTATAAACACCCATCCTTAAAGTCTTTTTAACTAAAATTTGCTCATATAATCATTTTAATCTCCATTTATGATATTTTGGACCCCAATACTAGAATATCTTCAAATTCGTCCACCCCCAAATTCGAAACTTCCCCGCATGGCTTTGGCTCTAACCAAGATTTGGAGAGAATGAATCTTCAATCCAGTTTGATACAATAATGCTATTGGTGTGTTCATTAACCCTTACCATGCTGAACCCAAATATACCTGATGTCATAAATAGTGTAGATTCAGATCAGCTGGCTTCTAGCCAGTCCAATCAGGATCCACACTGGTTTCCTTTCTGTTTATAAATATTATTAAGGAGCATTTAGGTTGCTTGGTGAAGCCGAAGGTAGTTGGAACTCATTAGGCATAAAGCTGAGTAAAAATAACTGAAGCTTAGTAGTATGTAGAGTTCTCACAAAATATATCAGGCCTATATGAGTATATATTTGCTTATTTGTCAACCAAAACATATGTTGTGGGTACTCAAAAGACCCGTCTCAATGAGACGGTTCTTTTGAGCACCCAAAACACATGTTTACATTGATGGTTATACAATTTTTACTTTCCTAAAGTTTCCTTATCTGAAACTATGATATATTATGGCATAAGTGAGAATAAAATTGAAGATATATCTGATTGATATAGATGCACACATTCAGTAACTCCACATCTGCTTCTGTTGTCCAATGATAACCATTGCAAATAATCTGGACCCATATCAGACCCAAGAAAATGTCAGGTCTGATCTGAATCCAAACTGTTTTAATAAAATTAATTTGGAAAAAAATCAGCAGGCGACAAAAAAGAATTTATGATGGATGTGTCGAAGTAGATGTATATACTTCAACATAAAGTGATAGTGACCATTTCATGAACATAAATTAAAGATACAGTTGTTCGAATAGCACATATTGAGCAGGATATTGAGTGTGATCATTTCATAAGGATGATGTTAGCAGCACATAAAATCACACACGTCTTTACCTTGACTTAGTTGTTTCACTCCACATAGTGAGGTTGACCATTTCACAAGGAAAAGTTAACAGCACATAAACTCACACGAGTCTCTCTCTTGATTTAGTTGTCTCTGTAGAATTCACAAAAAGCCAATGACCACTTGTCTGCTGCCTTGTCAACACTAGGTCTGCCCCCTGCTGGTGATGATGTCATAGGAAGTGTCTGCTCACTGTCACCTTCAAGATTCTCAATGATACTTCTAGCTGTCTCTTGGACCTGAAAATAAATGATAAAACAAGGTTAAATGGTATAACAACTGGGCCATATGATCTTGATGTACACTGTTTGTAAAGAAAAGTGCACTGTTGTCTGCTTTTTTGTGTCTGCTGCATTTATTCAAGTGCATTTAAGACTAGATTTTTCATGGAAGCAAACAAGATGAACCCTGATCAAGAGAGCAGTCTGATCTGGGTCCATATTGTTTGCACTATAGGCTACACAAGAACATTAACAGACAAGAGGAGTAGATGACAACAATTGTGATTGACAGACTTAGGGTTAAGACTTTAAAAAGATTCATTATAATGTCAACTGGATCCTTGATCATTATACTTAACTACACTGTTGTCAGAAATTCAACAAGGCCTGTGTCGTACGGCTGAATTCAAGGGTTATACAACAGCCTGAGTGTGAAAGGGTCAGTTCAACAGAGTTTTTGGCCAATTTGAATGCAAAAGGGTTACCTCTATAGAGCTTTTACCAAGGGTTAGTTTGATGGAGTTTTGGCCAGTCTGAGTGCAAAAGGGTTAACTCAATGGAGTTTTGATGAAGGTTTAGTTAAATGGAGGTTTATCATTTGCATTTGGAGCTGCTTATGTTTCAACAAGTCAGCTCATACTTGAAAGTATTGGTAAAGCACATCTGGATTTCAACTGCAAAAGTGTATAGAAGAGCAAGTATACCCTATCTATTAGATCACAATTAGACACATTTTGAACATTGTATTTATGTTGTTGGCAGTGGGTTGAAAACTTTATGAAATTAATTTTCTGAGTCGCTTGGAAAGTGTAAATACAAGAACCTTAAAACTTAATTGCAAGTCAGCTTTTGACTGAAATAATGTGTTGTCTACAGACTTTTTGCAAAATTGACTGGTAATTCTCAAAAAATTCTTCCAGTGGACCTATCAGCGTGTCAACTGTTTGGATCCAGATCAGGACCGATGTTCTGTTAGTCCTGATCTGGGTCCAAACTGTTAGCAAAGGTTATCAGCAAGAAAAGAAATGCCATAATTTACATACATGTGAACATTTCTTGTTCTGGTAGTTGTTGTACATGACCTTGACCCCCTCACAGACAGACTGACGTAGACTGAGATGTAACTCCTGGGATCTGTTGCCTTCTAGTGCTGATACCATAGTCTGATGACTCAACTCACTCATCTGATTATCTGAAATAACAAAATAGATTGTTGACAATGATATTCCTACTATAAATAGAGGATCTTACATGAGTGGCCATGTTGTATTGAATTTATTAAATGAGTTGGGGAAAGATATAAAATGTGACGCTTGCCGAGCATTTTGCTTGCCGAGCATTTTATCGTTTTTTAGCAACAAGTTAAATAAATTCAGTAATACAGGAGCACTAGTGTTAGATTCTATGTATCCTTTGATGCTCAAAGTATTTTGAAATCACAAATTTCAGCATGAAAATGCTAAGATTTTGTCATATATACTAAAAGATATTGGACATCAGTACTTAACGATACCAAAATCAGTAAACCACTATTTGGTCATTAATTGTGTCTGCTGAAGCATAGTCTACACTCATTGGAGAAGCTGCTTTAGACGTGCTAGATGTTTGTTTATCTATTTACTTGTATATGTTTGAAGATAACGGAGAAAAAAAAAATAAACACACCTTCTCCCGAAAGATTACACTGTCCTTATATGACATCATGTATTATATGTAATTTGTATCCTCACATACTTTATAGCCTACTGTAGTTTGAATAAGACTATGTTCTGTTCTGTTCTATCGAAGTTTTGGAAACAGCATAATATAGCTAAATGTGATGCTAAGGCATTTATTGAAAGTGGCCAGTCTTTTTATTTTGTTATTTCTCAATCAAAATATATGTTGTGGGTACTCAAAAGAACCGTCTCAATGAGATAGTTCTCTTTAGCACCTAAAACACATGTTTGAACTGATAAATAAGAAAATAATAACAATTTAATGCTCGCTTATCTGGACCTATGCTAGCAGTATCAATATCTTAAATATACACTCTGAATGTGTGTTCGTCAAACTTCTAAAAATTCAACTTTTCACAACAAATAATATCTATGGAATTTAAACATCACCATGGTCCAGATGCTGACCCTTTGCCTGACAGGATTTGCAAACTTAGGCCCAAATCAAGGAATCTATATCTGTATCCCTGTTGCAGGATTCTACTTTTTGAATAATGTCATAGCTGAATGGAAAATGGTGTGGATCGGGATCAGATGGCAACACAAACCAGCTGACCTGGGTCCACTCATTTCTCAAAACAGTATGTATTATAAAAAAAATTCCAATACGACAACAAAATTTGATAAATCACAACTTACCTAGCAATGAAACTTGTTTCTCAGCACTACTGTGGGATACCAGGAGACTCTTGAGATCTGAAGCAGCAACAATACAATCCATAGCGAACTTAGTGGTAACAAAATCTTATCAAAATTATTCACAGAAATCAAAAACTTTTGAAAGATCTATGTAAGATAATGTAAGCTCAAAAATCAAATGTGATGCAACTAAAGTTACAAACCTTTTTATAGTCAATAAAGTCTTTGAAGTAAACTAATTAGTAATTAAGAATTAATGAGGATCTTTAATTCACTTTGATCTCTTTAATTAAGCAAGACAATTAAAGATCAAAGAGTGATAATTAGTGGTGGAATTTATTAAATGAACCTTAATTGATGAGCTTGTGTTCACTTTAAACTATAAAGAGGAGGCAAGAAAAGGTCATCAGTGAGTGATCAAAGGAAATTATTATTCCAATTCATGAACTTACATTCACTTTGATCTTTAATATGGAGGTAATTAAAGCACATCAGATGATTCAGTGAATGATCAAATGATATTTTTTTTTATTCACGAGTTTGTATTCACTTTGATCTTTAATGAGGAGCAATTAAAGGACATCATATGATCTAGAGAATGATCTAAGGAAAACACTTATTTCAATTGATGAGCTTGAATTTACTTTGATATTTGATGAAAGGACAGTTTAAACCCATCAGATAATAGTAAATGATCAAAGGAAATTACTCAAATTTAATTGATGAGTATTTGTTCACTTTGCTATTCAGGTGATCTAGCAAGGAAATTACACATTTTTAAGAATTGAAGATCAAAGGAAATTACTAAATTAAATTGACGTTTTGTTCACTTTGCTATGACTATCAAATGAACAACTTTTTGGCCAATCTAAGTGCAAAAAGGGTTATAATGGAGTTTTGACCAATCTGAGTGCAATAGGGTTATCTCGATAGAGTTTCAGCCAATCTGAGAGCAAACTGGAGTGTTTGGCCAATCTGAGCACAAAATGGAGTTTTGACCAATCTGAGAGCAAAATGGGGTTATCTAAATGGAGTTTTGACCAATCCGAGTGCAAAAGGGTTTATTCAATAGGTTGGTCAGTTCAATGGAGTTTTGACCAGTCTGAGGGCAAAAGGGTTTATTCAATGTAGTTTTGACTAAATTGAGTGCAAAAGGCTTACCTCAATGCACTTGACCAGTCTGAGAGCAAACTGGAGTTTTGACTAATCTGAGTGCAAAAGGCTTATTTATCTCAATGGAGCTTGACCAATCTGTGTGCAAACTGGAGTTTTGACCAATCTGAGTGGAAAAGGGTTAGCTCAATGAGTCTTGATTAATCTGAGGCTTTATTCAATGGAGTTTTGGCCATTCCGAGCGCAGTAGGGTTAGTTCAATTAATCAATTATTTAAGTTTAGTAATATGAGTGCAGTAGGATTTAGTCCAATGTGTTATTGACCAATCTGAGTGCAAATGGCTATTTCAATAGTTTAGACCAATCTGAGTACAAAAGGGACATCTAAATTGAATTTTGACCAATTTGAGTGCAAAAGGGTTCGCAACTGAGTTTGACTAACCTGGGAGCAAAAGGGTCATCTCAATGGAGTTTTGACCATTTCCGAGTGCAAAAAGGGTTATCTCAATGAAATTCTGACCAACCTGGGTGCAAAAGGGTTATCTCAATGAAATTCTGACCAACCTGGGAGCAAAAGAGTTATCTCAATGGAGTTCTGACCAATCTGAGTGCAAAATGGCTAGTTCAATGGAGTCTAGACCAAACTGAGTGCAAAAAAGGGTTATCTCAATGAAATTTTGACCAATTTGAGGGCAAAAGGGTTTGCAACTGAGTTTTGACCAACCTGAGTGCAATAGGGTTATCTCAATGGAGTTTGGGGACCAATCTGAGTGCAAAAGGGCTATTTCAATGGAGTTTTGACCAATCTGAGTGCAAAAGAGTTATCTCAATGAAATTTTGACCAATCTGAGTGCAAACTGGAGTTTTGACCAACCTAAGAGCAAAAGGGTTTATTCAATGGAGTTTGGAGTCCAATTTGAGAGCAGTATGGTTAATTAAATGGAGTTTTGGCACAATATGAGAGCAAAAGGGATTACTCAATGAAGTTTCTGCCTTGTATGAGTGCTGTAGAGTTTTGAGTAATTTCTCAGGGTTAAATGTTACAGCTAAGGGAGATAATGAATGTAAAAAAGTCCATATCTTCATATTTATAGCACATTTATTAAAAAAACATTTACAGCAGGAACATACATAATCACGAACATTATAACACAGTTATCACAGCTTTTGCATCACAGGCAGTTCTTTGGAGGATTTTTCGGTCTTCTTAAAAACTTCCAAACAAATAGGCACATCAACTCACTTCCTACCATGTATTAGTAATTTTTTTTTTATTATAGTGACATGTGTTATAAGTATACAATATAAACATCAAAAAGTGTGTCTTACAACACCCGGCTGCATTGGGCCTACAAGTCACTTTAAGCATTTTATATTTGTACAAAAAAGGAGAAAATAGAGTTTCACTATAGAATATCCGTATCATACGTGATTTTGCATGAGCATTTTACGTTCACTTTCAAATACTTTGAAAATATGCATATAAATATATAATACTGGCAGCAAATGTATGGTTTCAATTATAGAGTACGCAGACTTTCTTCGTTGCATAGCATCCACAATAAATTTTGCAACATAAATAAAGTGGTTTTCAACAACATGCCTAAGTTTTTCAACATCATTCAACAGCAAAAAAATTGATTTTGTTTCAGTAGCTTTATCAATTAGAGATTGTCTGAGATCATGGTAACATGCACATTTGAACAAAAAATGAATCTCATCTTCAGTTTCATTTGAATTACAAATGTTACATGTTCTCTCATGAACACTTAAACCTGAATATCTCCCTGTCTCTACTCTGAGGGGTAAAATACCGCACCTGAATTGGGCGAAATGCGATTTCTCCAATTTTGTCAATCAAATTACTCCCCACAGGAGTTGAAGCCTGGCAAAATGAAAATAAAGCACCTATGGCCCAACACTATGTGTCAGCGAAATGTTTGCTATATCCCCATCAACACTTTTCCAATAGTGAAAATACACTTACCCCACCACAACAATTTGTATGGAAACCGAAAGTAGCCTGCCTGAAACCAGCCCTATCACTCACTTTCAGTCTGTAGATCAATATCAAACAATATTCCAGATCAAAAGGGACATTTTAATAACCACTCGGCTTTCTTGCAAAATGTCTTGGAAAACAGGACAAATTTGCTGTGCACTGAAAACATCTGACAACTGCATGCACCCAACACAATGTCCTTCACCTCAAGCAGAGCTGTACGATATGAAGCCTTAGTTTCGCATTTCATTCCAACTTGTATAAACACCCATCCTTAAAGTCTTTTTAACTAAAATTTGCTCATATAATCATTTTAATCTCCATTTATGATATTTTGGACCCCAATACTAGAATATCTTCAAATTCGTCCACCCCCAAATTCGAAACTTCCCCGCATGGCTTTGGCTCTAACCAAGATTTGGAGAGAATGAATCTTCAATCCAGTTTGATACAATAATGCTATTGGTGTGTTCATTAACCCTTACCATGCTGAACCCAAATATACCTGATGTCATAAATAGTGTAGATTCAGATCAGCTGGCTTCTAGCCAGTCCAATCAGGATCCACACTGGTTTCCTTTCTGTTTATAAATATTATTAAGGAGCATTTAGGTTGCTTGGTGAAGCCGAAGGTAGTTGGAACTCATTAGGCATAAAGCTGAGTAAAAATAACTGAAGCTTAGTAGTATGTAGAGTTCTCACAAAATATATCAGGCCTATATGAGTATATATTTGCTTATTTGTCAACCAAAACATATGTTGTGGGTACTCAAAAGAACCGTCTCAATGAGACGGTTCTTTTGAGCACCCAAAACACATGTTTACATTGATGGTTATACAATTTTTACTTTCCTAAAGTTTCCTTATCTGAAACTATGATATATTATGGCATAAGTGAGAATAAAATTGAAGATATATCTGATTGATATAGATGCACACATTCAGTAACTCCACATCTGCTTCTGTTGTCCAATGATAACCATTGCAAATAATCTGGACCCATATCAGACCCAAGAAAATGTCAGGTCTGATCTGAATCCAAACTGTTTTAATAAAATTAATTTGGAAAAAAATCAGCAGGCGACAAAAAAGAATTTATGATGGATGTGTCGAAGTAGATGTATATACTTCAACATAAAGTGATAGTGACCATTTCATGAACATAAATTAAAGATACAGATGTTCGAATAGCACATATTGAGCAGGATATTGAGTGTGATCATTTCATAAGGATGATGTTAGCAGCACATAAAATCACACACGTCTTTACCTTGACTTAGTTGTTTCACTCCACATAGTGAGGTTGACCATTTCACAAGGAAAAGTTAACAGCACATAAACTCACACGAGTCTCTCTCTTGATTTAGTTGTCTCTGTAGAATTCACAAAAAGCCAATGACCACTTGTCTGCTGCCTTGTCAACACTAGGTCTGCCCCCTGCTGGTGATGATGTCATAGGAAGTGTCTGCTCACTGTCACCTTCAAGATTCTCAATGATACTTCTAGCTGTCTCTTGGACCTGAAAATAAATGATAAAACAAGGTTAAATGGTATAACAACTGGGCCATATGATCTTGATGTACACTGTTTGTAAAGAAAAGTGCACTGTTGTCTGCTTTTTTGTGTCTGCTGCATTTATTCAAGTGCATTTAAGACTAGATTTTTCATGGAAGCAAACAAGATGAACCCTGATCAAGAGAGCAGTCTGATCTGGGTCCATATTGTTTGCACTATAGGCTACACAAGAACATTAACAGACAAGAGGAGTAGATGACAACAATTGTGATTGACAGACTTAGGGTTAAGACTTTAACAAGATTCATTATAATGTCAACTGGATCCTTGATCATTATACTTAACTACACTGTTGTCAGAAATTCAACAAGGCCTGTGTCGTACGGCTGAATTCAAGGGTTATACAACAGCCTGAGTGTGAAAGGGTCAGTTCAACAGAGTTTTTGGCCAATTTGAATGCAAAAGGGTTACCTCTATAGAGCTTTTACCAAGGGTTAGTTTGATGGAGTTTTGGCCAGTCTGAGTGCAAAAGGGTTAACTCAATGGAGTTTTGATGAAGGTTTAGTTAAATGGAGGTTTATCATTTGCATTTGGAGCTGCTTATGTTTCAACAAGTCAGCTCATACTTGAAAGTATTGGTAAAGCACACCTGGATTTCAACTGCAAAAGTGTATAGAAGAGCAAGTATACCCTATCTATTAGATCACAATTAGACACATTTTGAACATTGTATTTATGTTGTTGGCAGTGGGTTGAAAACTTTATGAAATTAATTTTCTGAGTCGCTTGGAAAGTGTAAATACAAGAACCTTAAAACTTAATTGCAAGACAGCTTTTGACTGAAATAATGTGTTGTCTACAGACTTTTTGCAAAATTGACTGGTAATTCTCAAAAAATTCTTCCAGTGGACCTATCAGCGTGTCAACTGTTTGGATCCAGATCAGGACCGACGTTCTGTTAGTCCTGATCTGGGTCCAAACTGTTAGCAAAGGTTATCAGCAAGAAAAGAAATGCCATAATTTACATACCTGTGACCATTTCTTGTTCTGGTAGTTGTTGTACATGACCTTGACCCCCTCACAGACAGACTGACGTAGACTGAGATGTAACTCCTGGGATCTGTTGCCTTCTAGTGCTGATACCATAGTCTGATGACTCAACTCACTCATCTGATTATCTGAAATAACAAAATAGATTGTCGACAATGATATTCCTACTATAAATAGAGGATCTTACATGAGTGGCCATGTTGTATTGAATTTATTAAATGAGTTGGGGAAAGATATAAAATGTGACGCTTGCCGAGCATTTTGCTTGCCGAGCATTTTATCGTTTTTTCGCAACAAGTTAAATAAATTCAGTAATACAGGAGCACTAGTGTTAGATTCTATGTATCCTTTGATGCTCAAAGTATTTTGAAATCACAAATTTCAGCATGAAAATGCTAAGATTTTGTCATATATACTAAAAGATATTGGACATCAGTACTTAACGATACCAAAATCAGTAAACCACTATTTGGTCATTAATTGTGTCTGCTGAAGCATAGTCTACACTCATTGGAGAAGCTGCTTTAGACGTGCTAGATGTTTGTTTATCTATTTACTTGTATATGTTTGAAGATAACGGAGAAAAAAAAAATAAACACACCTTCTCCCGAAAGATTACACTGTCCTTATATGACATCATGTATTATATGTAATTTGTATCCTCACATACTTTATAGCCTACTGTAGTTTGAATAAGATTATGTTCTGTTCTGTTCTATCGAAGTTTTGGAAACAGCATAATATAGCTAAATGTGATGCTAAGGCATTTATTGAAAGTGGCCAGTCTTTTTATTTTGTTATTTCTCAATCAAAATATATGTTGTGGGTACTCAAAAGAACCGTCTCAATGAGATAGTTCTCTTTAGCACCTAAAACACATGTTTGAACTGATAAATAAGAAAATAATAACAATTTAATGCTCGCTTATCTGGACCTATGCTAGCAGTATCAATATCTTAAATATACACTCTGAATGTGTGTTCGTCAAACTTCTAAAAATTCAACTTTTCACAACAAATAATATCTATGGAATTTAAACATCACCATGGTCCAGATGCTGACCCTTTGCCTGACAGGATTTGCAAACTTAGACCCAAATCAAGGAATCTATATCTGTATCCCTGTTGCAGGATTCTACTTTTTGAATAATGTCATAGCTGAATGGAAAATGGTGTGGATCGGGATCAGATGGCAACACAAACCAGCTGACCTGGGTCCACTCATTTCTCAAAACAGTATGTATTATAAAAAAAATTCCAATACGACAACAAAATTTGATAAATCACAACTTACCTAGCAATGAAACTTGTTTCTCAGCACTACTGTGGGATACCAGGAGACTCTTGAGATCTGAAGCAGCAACAATACAATCCATAGCGAACTTAGTGGTAACAAAATCTTATCAAAATTATTCACAGAAATCAAAAACTTTTGAAAGATCTATGTAAGATAATGTAAGCTCAAAAATCAAATGTGATGCAACTAAGGTTACAACCCTTTTTATAGTCAATAAAGTCTTTGAAGTAAACTAATTAGTAATTAAGAATTAATGAGGATCTTTAATTCACTTTGATCTCTTTAATTAAGCAAGACAATTAAAGATCAAAGAGTGATAATTAGTGGTGGAATTTATTAAATGAACCTTAATTGATGAGCTTGTGTTCACTTTAAACTATAAAGAGGAGGCAAGAAAAGGTCATCAGTGAGTGATCAAAGGAAATTATTATTCCAATTCATGAACTTACATTCACTTTGATCTTTAATATGGAGGTAATTAAAGCACATCAGATGATTCAGTGAATGATCAAATGATATTTTTTTTTATTCACGAGTTTGTATTCACTTTGATCTTTAATGAGGAGCAATTAAAGGACATCATATGATCTAGAGAATGATCTAAGGAAAACACTTATTTCAATTGATGAGCTTGAATTTACTTTGATATTTGATGAAAGGACAGTTTAAACCCATCAGATAATAGTAAATGATCAAAGGAAATTACTCAAATTTAATTGATGAGTATTTGTTCACTTTGCTATTCAGGTGATCTAGCAAGGAAATTACACATTTTTAAGAATTGAAGATCAAAGGAAATTACTAAATTTAATTGACGTTTTGTTCACTTTGCTATGACTATCAAATGAACAACTTTTTGGCCAATCTAAGTGCAAAAAGGGTTATAATGGAGTTTTGACCAATCTGAGTGCAATAGGGTTATCTCGATAGAGTTTCAGCCAATCTGAGAGCAAACTGGAGTGTTTGGCCAATCTGAGCACAAAATGGAGTTTTGACCAATCTGAGAGCAAAATGGGGTTATCTAAATGGAGTTTTGACCAATCCGAGTGCAAAAGGGTTTATTCAATAGGTTGGTCAGTTCAATGGAGTTTTGACCAGTCTGAGGGCAAAAGGGTTTATTCAATGTAGTTTTGACTAAATTGAGTGCAAAAGGCTTACCTCAATGCACTTGACCAGTCTGAGAGCAAACTGGAGTTTTGACTAATCTGAGTGCAAAAGGCTTATTTATCTCAATGGAGCTTGACCAATCTGTGTGCAAACTGGAGTTTTGACCAATCTGAGTGGAAAAGGGTTAGCTCAATGAGTCTTGATTAATCTGAGGCTTTATTCAATGGAGTTTTGGCCATTCCGAGCGCAGTAGGGTTAGTTCAATTAATCAATTATTTAAGTTTAGTAATATGAGTGCAGTAGGATTTAGTCCAATGTGTTATTGACCAATCTGAGTGCAAATGGCTATTTCAATAGTTTAGACCAATCTGAGTACAAAAGGGACATCTAAATTGAATTTTGACCAATTTGAGTGCAAAAGGGTTCGCAACTGAGTTTGACTAACCTGGGAGCAAAAGGGTCATCTCAATGGAGTTTTGACCATTTCCGAGTGCAAAAAGGGTTATCTCAATGAAATTCTGACCAACCTGGGTGCAAAAGGGTTATCTCAATGAAATTCTGACCAACCTGGGAGCAAAAGAGTTATCTCAATGGAGTTCTGACCAATCTGAGTGCAAAATGGCTAGTTCAATGGAGTCTAGACCAAACTGAGTGCAAAAAAGGGTTATCTCAATGAAATTTTGACCAATTTGAGGGCAAAAGGGTTTGCAACTGAGTTTTGACCAACCTGAGTGCAATAGGGTTATCTCAATGGAGTTTGGGGACCAATCTGAGTGCAAAAGGGCTATTTCAATGGAGTTTTGACCAATCTGAGTGCAAAAGAGTTATCTCAATGAAATTTTGACCAATCTGAGTGCAAACTGGAGTTTTGACCAACCTAAGAGCAAAAGGGTTTATTCAATGGAGTTTGGAGTCCAATTTGAGAGCAGTATGGTTAATTAAATGGAGTTTTGGCACAATATGAGAGCAAAAGGGATTACTCAATGAAGTTTCTGCCTTGTATGAGTGCTGTAGAGTTTTGAGTAATTTCTCAGGGTTAAATGTTACAGCTAAGGGAGATAATGAATGTAAAAAAGTCCATATCTTCATATTTATAGCACATTTATTAAAAAAACATTTACAGCAGGAACATACATAATCACGAACATTATAACACAGTTATCACAGCTTTTGCATCACAGGCATTTCTTTGGAGGATTTTTCGGTCTTCTTAAAAACTTCCAAACAAATAGGCACATCAACTCACTTCCTACCATGTATTAGTAATTTTTTTTTTATTATAGTGACATGTGTTATAAGTATACAATATAAACATCAAAAAGTGTGTCTTACAACACCCGGCTGCATTGGGCCTACAAGTCACTTTAAGCATTTTATATTTGTACAAAAAAGGAGAAAATAGAGTTTCACTATAGAATATCCGTATCATACGTGATTTTGCATGAGCATTTTACGTTCACTTTCAAATACTTTGAAAATATGCATATAAATATATAATACTGGCAGCAAATGTATGGTTTCAATTATAGAGTACAGACTTTCTTCGTTGCATAGCATCCACAATAAATTTTGCAACATAAATAAAGTGGTTTTCAACAACATGCCTAAGTTTTTCAACATCATTCAACAGCAAAAAAATTGATTTTGTTTCAGTAGCTTTATCAATTAGAGATTGTCTGAGATCATGGTAACATGCACATTTGAACAAAAAATGAATCTCATCTTCAGTTTCATTTGAATTACAAATGTTACATGTTCTCTCATGAACACTTAAACCTGAATATCTCCCTGTCTCTACTCTGAGGGGTAAAATACCGCACCTGAATTGGGCGAAATGCGATTTCTCCAATAATGTCAATCAAATTACTCCCCACAGGAGTTGAAGCCTGGCAAAATGAAAATAAAGCACCTATGGCCCAACACTATGTGTCAGCGAAATGTTTGCTATATCCCCATCAACACTTTTCCAATAGTGAAAATACACTTACCCCACCACAACAATTTGTATGGAAACCGAAAGTAGCCTGCCTGAAACCAGCCCTATCACTCACTTTCAGTCTGTAGATCAATATCAAACAATATTCCAGATCAAAAGGGACATTTTAATAACCACTCGGCTTTCTTGCAAAATGTCTTGGAAAACAGGACAAATTTGCTGTGCACTGAAAACATCTGACAACTGCATGCACCCAACACAATGTCCTTCACCTCAAGCAGAGCTGTACGATATGAAGCCTTAGTTTCGCATTTCATTCCAACTTGTATAAACACCCATCCTTAAAGTCTTTTTAACTAAAATTTGCTCATATAATCATTTTAATCTCCATTTATGATATTTTGGACCCCAATACTAGAATATCTTCAAATTCGTCCACCCCCAAATTCGAAACTTCCCCGCATGGCTTTGGCTCTAACCAAGATTTGGAGAGAATGAATCTTCAATCCAGTTTGATACAATAATGCTATTGGTGTGTTCATTAACCCTTACCATGCTGAACCCAAATATACCTGATGTCATAAATAGTGTAGATTCAGATCAGCTGGCTTCTAGCCAGTCCAATCAGGATCCACACTGGTTTCCTTTCTGTTTATAAATATTATTAAGGAGCATTTAGGTTGCTTGGTGAAGCCGAAGGTAGTTGGAACTCATTAGGCATAAAGCTGAGTAAAAATAACTGAAGCTTAGTAGTATGTAGAGTTCTCACAAAATATATCAGGCCTATATGAGTATATATTTGCTTATTTGTCAACCAAAACATATGTTGTGGGTACTCAAAAGAACCGTCTCAATGAGACGGTTCTTTTGAGCACCCAAAACACATGTTTACATTGATGGTTATACAATTTTTACTTTCCTAAAGTTTCCTTATCTGAAACTATGATATATTATGGCATAAGTGAGAATAAAATTGAAGATATATCTGATTGATATAGATGCACACATTCAGTAACTCCACATCTGCTTCTGTTGTCCAATGATAACCATTGCAAATAATCTGGACCCATATCAGACCCAAGAAAATGTCAGGTCTGATCTGAATCCAAACTGTTTTAATAAAATTAATTTGGAAAAAAATCAGCAGGCGACAAAAAAGAATTTATGATGGATGTGTCGAAGTAGATGTATATACTTCAACATAAAGTGATAGTGACCATTTCATGAACATAAATTAAAGATACAGTTGTTCGAATAGCACATATTGAGCAGGATATTGAGTGTGATCATTTCATAAGGATGATGTTAGCAGCACATAAAATCACACACGTCTTTACCTTGACTTAGTTGTTTCACTCCACATAGTGAGGTTGACCATTTCACAAGGAAAAGTTAACAGCACATAAACTCACACGAGTCTCTCTCTTGATTTAGTTGTCTCTGTAGAATTCACAAAAAGCCAATGACCACTTGTCTGCTGCCTTGTCAACACTAGGTCTGCCCCCTGCTGGTGATGATGTCATAGGAAGTGTCTGCTCACTGTCACCTTCAAGATTCTCAATGATACTTCTAGCTGTCTCTTGGACCTGAAAATAAATGATAAAACAAGGTTAAATGGTATAACAACTGGGCCATATGATCTTGATGTACACTGTTTGTAAAGAAAAGTGCACTGTTGTCTGCTTTTTTGTGTCTGCTGCATTTATTCAAGTGCATTTAAGACTAGATTTTTCATGGAAGCAAACAAGATGAACCCTGATCAAGAGAGCAGTCTGATCTGGGTCCATATTGTTTGCACTATAGGCTACACAAGAACATTAACAGACAAGAGGAGTAGATGACAACAATTGTGATTGACAGACTTAGGGTTAAGACTTTAACAAGATTCATTATAATGTCAACTGGATCCTTGATCATTATACTTAACTACACTGTTGTCAGAAATTCAACAAGGCCTGTGTCGTACGGCTGAATTCAAGGGTTATACAACAGCCTGAGTGTGAAAGGGTCAGTTCAACAGAGTTTTTGGCCAATTTGAATGCAAAAGGGTTACCTCTATAGAGCTTTTACCAAGGGTTAGTTTGATGGAGTTTTGGCCAGTCTGAGTGCAAAAGGGTTAACTCAATGGAGTTTTGATGAAGGTTTAGTTAAATGGAGGTTTATCATTTGCATTTGGAGCTGCTTATGTTTCAACAAGTCAGCTCATACTTGAAAGTATTGGTAAAGCACACCTGGATTTCAACTGCAAAAGTGTATAGAAGAGCAAGTATACCCTATCTATTAGATCACAATTAGACACATTTTGAACATTGTATTTATGTTGTTGGCAGTGGGTTGAAAACTTTATGAAATTAATTTTCTGAGTCGCTTGGAAAGTGTAAATACAAGAACCTTAAAACTTAATTGCAAGACAGCTTTTGACTGAAATAATGTGTTGTCTACAGACTTTTTGCAAAATTGACTGGTAATTCTCACAAAATTCTTCCAGTGGACCTATCAGCGTGTCAACTGTTTGGATCCAGATCAGGACCGACGTTCTGTTAGTCCTGATCTGGGTCCAAACTGTTAGCAAAGGTTATCAGCAAGAAAAGAAATGCCATAATTTACATACCTGTGACCATTTCTTGTTCTGGTAGTTGTTGTACATGACCTTGACCCCCTCACAGACAGACTGACGTAGACTGAGATGTAACTCCTGGGATCTGTTGCCTTCTAGTGCTGATACCATAGTCTGATGACTCAACTCACTCATCTGATTATCTGAAATAACAAAATAGATTGTCGACAATGATATTCCTACTATAAATAGAGGATCTTACATGAGTGGCCATGTTGTATTGAATTTATTAAATGAGTTGGGGAAAGATATAAAATGTGACGCTTGCCGAGCATTTTGCTTGCCGAGCATTTTATCGTTTTTTCGCAACAAGTTAAATAAATTCAGTAATACAGGAGCACTAGTGTTAGATTCTATGTATCCTTTGATGCTCAAAGTATTTTGAAATCACAAATTTCAGCATGAAAATGCTAAGATTTTGTCATATATACTAAAAGATATTGGACATCAGTACTTAACGATACCAAAATCAGTAAACCACTATTTGGTCATTAATTGTGTCTGCTGAAGCATAGTCTACACTCATTGGAGAAGCTGCTTTAGACGTGCTAGATGTTTGTTTATCTATTTACTTGTATATGTTTGAAGATAACGGAGAAAAAAAAAATAAACACACCTTCTCCCGAAAGATTACACTGTCCTTATATGACATCATGTATTATATGTAATTTGTATCCTCACATACTTTATAGCCTACTGTAGTTTGAATAAGATTATGTTCTGTTCTGTTCTATCGAAGTTTTGGAAACAGCATAATATAGCTAAATGTGATGCTAAGGCATTTATTGAAAGTGGCCAGTCTTTTTATTTTGTTATTTCTCAATCAAAATATATGTTGTGGGTACTCAAAAGAACCGTCTCAATGAGATAGTTCTCTTTAGCACCTAAAACACATGTTTGAACTGATAAATAAGAAAATAATAACAATTTAATGCTCGCTTATCTGGACCTATGCTAGCAGTATCAATATCTTAAATATACACTCTGAATGTGTGTTCGTCAAACTTCTAAAAATTCAACTTTTCACAACAAATAATATCTATGGAATTTAAACATCACCATGGTCCAGATGCTGACCCTTTGCCTGACAGGATTTGCAAACTTAGACCCAAATCAAGGAATCTATATCTGTATCCCTGTTGCAGGATTCTACTTTTTGAATAATGTCATAGCTGAATGGAAAATGGTGTGGATCGGGATCAGATGGCAACACAAACCAGCTGACCTGGGTCCACTCATTTCTCAAAACAGTATGTATTATAAAAAAAATTCCAATACGACAACAAAATTTGATAAATCACAACTTACCTAGCAATGAAACTTGTTTCTCAGCACTACTGTGGGATACCAGGAGACTCTTGAGATCTGAAGCAGCAACAATACAATCCATAGCGAACTTAGTGGTAACAAAATCTTATCAAAATTATTCACAGAAATCAAAAACTTTTGAAAGATCTATGTAAGATAATGTAAGCTCAAAAATCAAATGTGATGCAACTAAGGTTACAACCCTTTTTATAGTCAATAAAGTCTTTGAAGTAAACTAATTAGTAATTAAGAATTAATGAGGATCTTTAATTCACTTTGATCTCTTTAATTAAGCAAGACAATTAAAGATCAAAGAGTGATAATTAGTGGTGGAATTTATTAAATGAACCTTAATTGATGAGCTTGTGTTCACTTTAAACTATAAAGAGGAGGCAAGAAAAGGTCATCAGTGAGTGATCAAAGGAAATTATTATTCCAATTCATGAACTTACATTCACTTTGATCTTTAATATGGAGGTAATTAAAGCACATCAGATGATTCAGTGAATGATCAAATGATATTTTTTTTTATTCACGAGTTTGTATTCACTTTGATCTTTAATGAGGAGCAATTAAAGGACATCATATGATCTAGAGAATGATCTAAGGAAAACACTTATTTCAATTGATGAGCTTGAATTTACTTTGATATTTGATGAAAGGACAGTTTAAACCCATCAGATAATAGTAAATGATCAAAGGAAATTACTCAAATTTAATTGATGAGTATTTGTTCACTTTGCTATTCAGGTGATCTAGCAAGGAAATTACACATTTTTAAGAATTGAAGATCAAAGGAAATTACTAAATTTAATTGACGTTTTGTTCACTTTGCTATGACTATCAAATGAACAACTTTTTGGCCAATCTAAGTGCAAAAAGGGTTATAATGGAGTTTTGACCAATCTGAGTGCAATAGGGTTATCTCGATAGAGTTTCAGCCAATCTGAGAGCAAACTGGAGTGTTTGGCCAATCTGAGCACAAAATGGAGTTTTGACCAATCTGAGAGCAAAATGGGGTTATCTAAATGGAGTTTTGACCAATCCGAGTGCAAAAGGGTTTATTCAATAGGTTGGTCAGTTCAATGGAGTTTTGACCAGTCTGAGGGCAAAAGGGTTTATTCAATGTAGTTTTGACTAAATTGAGTGCAAAAGGCTTACCTCAATGCACTTGACCAGTCTGAGAGCAAACTGGAGTTTTGACTAATCTGAGTGCAAAAGGCTTATTTATCTCAATGGAGCTTGACCAATCTGTGTGCAAACTGGAGTTTTGACCAATCTGAGTGGAAAAGGGTTAGCTCAATGAGTCTTGATTAATCTGAGGCTTTATTCAATGGAGTTTTGGCCATTCCGAGCGCAGTAGGGTTAGTTCAATTAATCAATTATTTAAGTTTAGTAATATGAGTGCAGTAGGATTTAGTCCAATGTGTTATTGACCAATCTGAGTGCAAATGGCTATTTCAATAGTTTAGACCAATCTGAGTACAAAAGGGACATCTAAATTGAATTTTGACCAATTTGAGTGCAAAAGGGTTCGCAACTGAGTTTGACTAACCTGGGAGCAAAAGGGTCATCTCAATGGAGTTTTGACCATTTCCGAGTGCAAAAAGGGTTATCTCAATGAAATTCTGACCAACCTGGGTGCAAAAGGGTTATCTCAATGAAATTCTGACCAACCTGGGAGCAAAAGAGTTATCTCAATGGAGTTCTGACCAATCTGAGTGCAAAATGGCTAGTTCAATTGAGTCTAGACCAAACTGAGTGCAAAAAAGGGTTATCTCAATGAAATTTTGACCAATTTGAGGGCAAAAGGGTTTGCAACTGAGTTTTGACCAACCTGAGTGCAATAGGGTTATCTCAATGGAGTTTGGGGACCAATCTGAGTGCAAAAGGGCTATTTCAATGGAGTTTTGACCAATCTGAGTGCAAAAGAGTTATCTCAATGAAATTTTGACCAATCTGAGTGCAAACTGGAGTTTTGACCAACCTAAGAGCAAAAGGGTTTATTCAATGGAGTTTGGAGTCCAATTTGAGAGCAGTATGGTTAATTAAATGGAGTTTTGGCACAATATGAGAGCAAAAGGGATTACTCAATGAAGTTTCTGCCTTGTATGAGTGCTGTAGAGTTTTGAGTAATTTCTCAGGGTTAAATGTTACAGCTAAGGGAGATAATGAATGTAAAAAAGTCCATATCTTCATATTTATAGCACATTTATTAAAAAAACATTTACAGCAGGAACATACATAATCACGAACATTATAACACAGTTATCACAGCTTTTGCATCACAGGCAGTTCTTTGGAGGATTTTTCGGTCTTCTTAAAAACTTCCAAACAAATAGGCACATCAACTCACTTCCTACCATGTATTAGTAATTTTTTTTTTATTATAGTGACATGTGTTATAAGTATACAATATAAACATCAAAAAGTGTGTCTTACAACACCCGGCTGCATTGGGCCTACAAGTCACTTTAAGCATTTTATATTTGTACAAAAAAGGAGAAAATAGAGTTTCACTATAGAATATCCGTATCATACGTGATTTTGCATGAGCATTTTACGTTCACTTTCAAATACTTTGAAAATATGCATATAAATATATAATACTGGCAGCAAATGTATGGTTTCAATTATAGAGTACAGACTTTCTTCGTTGCATAGAATCCACAATAAATTTTGTGGATACCCCAATACTAGAATATCTTCAAATTCGTCCACCCCCAAATTCGAAACTTCCCCGCATGGCTTTGGCTCTAACCAAGATTTGGAGAGAATGAATCTTCAATCCAGTTTGATACAATAATGCTATTGGTGTGTTCATTAACCCTTACCATGCTGAACCCAAATATACCTGATGTCATAAATAGTGTAGATTCAGATCAGCTGGCTTCTAGCCAGTCCAATCAGGATCCACACTGGTTTCCTTTCTGTTTATAAATATTATTAAGGAGCATTTAGGTTGCTTGGTGAAGCCGAAGGTAGTTGGAACTCATTAGGCATAAAGCTGAGTAAAAATAACTGAAGCTTAGTAGTATGTAGAGTTCTCACAAAATATATCAGGCCTATATGAGTATATATTTGCTTATTTGTCAACCAAAACATATGTTGTGGGTACTCAAAAGAACCGTCTCAATGAGACGGTTCTTTTGAGCACCCAAAACACATGTTTACATTGATGGTTATACAATTTTTACTTTCCTAAAGTTTCCTTATCTGAAACTATGATATATTATGGCATAAGTGAGAATAAAATTGAAGATATATCTGATTGATATAGATGCACACATTCAGTAACTCCACATCTGCTTCTGTTGTCCAATGATAACCATTGCAAATAATCTGGACCCATATCAGACCCAAGAAAATGTCAGGTCTGATCTGAATCCAAACTGTTTTAATAAAATTAATTTGGAAAAAAATCAGCAGGCGACAAAAAAGAATTTATGATGGATGTGTCGAAGTAGATGTATATACTTCAACATAAAGTGATAGTGACCATTTCATGAACATAAATTAAAGATACAGTTGTTCGAATAGCACATATTGAGCAGGATATTGAGTGTGATCATTTCATAAGGATGATGTTAGCAGCACATAAAATCACACACGTCTTTACCTTGACTTAGTTGTTTCACTCCACATAGTGAGGTTGACCATTTCACAAGGAAAAGTTAACAGCACATAAACTCACACGAGTCTCTCTCTTGATTTAGTTGTCTCTGTAGAATTCACAAAAAGCCAATGACCACTTGTCTGCTGCCTTGTCAACACTAGGTCTGCCCCCTGCTGGTGATGATGTCATAGGAAGTGTCTGCTCACTGTCACCTTCAAGATTCTCAATGATACTTCTAGCTGTCTCTTGGACCTGAAAATAAATGATAAAACAAGGTTAAATGGTATAACAACTGGGCCATATGATCTTGATGTACACTGTTTGTAAAGAAAAGTGCACTGTTGTCTGCTTTTTTGTGTCTGCTGCATTTATTCAAGTGCATTTAAGACTAGATTTTTCATGGAAGCAAACAAGATGAACCCTGATCAAGAGAGCAGTCTGATCTGGGTCCATATTGTTTGCACTATAGGCTACACAAGAACATTAACAGACAAGAGGAGTAGATGACAACAATTGTGATTGACAGACTTAGGGTTAAGACTTTAACAAGATTCATTATAATGTCAACTGGATCCTTGATCATTATACTTAACTACACTGTTGTCAGAAATTCAACAAGGCCTGTGTCGTACGGCTGAATTCAAGGGTTATACAACAGCCTGAGTGTGAAAGGGTCAGTTCAACAGAGTTTTTGGCCAATTTGAATGCAAAAGGGTTACCTCTATAGAGCTTTTACCAAGGGTTAGTTTGATGGAGTTTTGGCCAGTCTGAGTGCAAAAGGGTTAACTCAATGGAGTTTTGATGAAGGTTTAGTTAAATGGAGGTTTATCATTTGCATTTGGAGCTGCTTATGTTTCAACAAGTCAGCTCATACTTGAAAGTATTGGTAAAGCACACCTGGATTTCAACTGCAAAAGTGTATAGAAGAGCAAGTATACCCTATCTATTAGATCACAATTAGACACATTTTGAACATTGTATTTATGTTGTTGGCAGTGGGTTGAAAACTTTATGAAATTAATTTTCTGAGTCGCTTGGAAAGTGTAAATACAAGAACCTTAAAACTTAATTGCAAGACAGCTTTTGACTGAAATAATGTGTTGTCTACAGACTTTTTGCAAAATTGACTGGTAATTCTCACAAAATTCTTCCAGTGGACCTATCAGCGTGTCAACTGTTTGGATCCAGATCAGGACCGACGTTCTGTTAGTCCTGATCTGGGTCCAAACTGTTAGCAAAGGTTATCAGCAAGAAAAGAAATGCCATAATTTACATACCTGTGACCATTTCTTGTTCTGGTAGTTGTTGTACATGACCTTGACCCCCTCACAGACAGACTGACGTAGACTGAGATGTAACTCCTGGGATCTGTTGCCTTCTAGTGCTGATACCATAGTCTGATGACTCAACTCACTCATCTGATTATCTGAAATAACAAAATAGATTGTCGACAATGATATTCCTACTATAAATAGAGGATCTTACATGAGTGGCCATGTTGTATTGAATTTATTAAATGAGTTGGGGAAAGATATAAAATGTGACGCTTGCCGAGCATTTTGCTTGCCGAGCATTTTATCGTTTTTTCGCAACAAGTTAAATAAATTCAGTAATACAGGAGCACTAGTGTTAGATTCTATGTATCCTTTGATGCTCAAAGTATTTTGAAATCACAAATTTCAGCATGAAAATGCTAAGATTTTGTCATATATACTAAAAGATATTGGACATCAGTACTTAACGATACCAAAATCAGTAAACCACTATTTGGTCATTAATTGTGTCTGCTGAAGCATAGTCTACACTCATTGGAGAAGCTGCTTTAGACGTGCTAGATGTTTGTTTATCTATTTACTTGTATATGTTTGAAGATAACGGAGAAAAAAAAAATAAACACACCTTCTCCCGAAAGATTACACTGTCCTTATATGACATCATGTATTATATGTAATTTGTATCCTCACATACTTTATAGCCTACTGTAGTTTGAATAAGATTATGTTCTGTTCTGTTCTATCGAAGTTTTGGAAACAGCATAATATAGCTAAATGTGATGCTAAGGCATTTATTGAAAGTGGCCAGTCTTTTTATTTTGTTATTTCTCAATCAAAATATATGTTGTGGGTACTCAAAAGAACCGTCTCAATGAGATAGTTCTCTTTAGCACCTAAAACACATGTTTGAACTGATAAATAAGAAAATAATAACAATTTAATGCTCGCTTATCTGGACCTATGCTAGCAGTATCAATATCTTAAATATACACTCTGAATGTGTGTTCGTCAAACTTCTAAAAATTCAACTTTTCACAACAAATAATATCTATGGAATTTAAACATCACCATGGTCCAGATGCTGACCCTTTGCCTGACAGGATTTGCAAACTTAGACCCAAATCAAGGAATCTATATCTGTATCCCTGTTGCAGGATTCTACTTTTTGAATAATGTCATAGCTGAATGGAAAATGGTGTGGATCGGGATCAGATGGCAACACAAACCAGCTGACCTGGGTCCACTCATTTCTCAAAACAGTATGTATTATAAAAAAAATTCCAATACGACAACAAAATTTGATAAATCACAACTTACCTAGCAATGAAACTTGTTTCTCAGCACTACTGTGGGATACCAGGAGACTCTTGAGATCTGAAGCAGCAACAATACAATCCATAGCGAACTTAGTGGTAACAAAATCTTATCAAAATTATTCACAGAAATCAAAAACTTTTGAAAGATCTATGTAAGATAATGTAAGCTCAAAAATCAAATGTGATGCAACTAAGGTTACAACCCTTTTTATAGTCAATAAAGTCTTTGAAGTAAACTAATTAGTAATTAAGAATTAATGAGGATCTTTAATTCACTTTGATCTCTTTAATTAAGCAAGACAATTAAAGATCAAAGAGTGATAATTAGTGGTGGAATTTATTAAATGAACCTTAATTGATGAGCTTGTGTTCACTTTAAACTATAAAGAGGAGGCAAGAAAAGGTCATCAGTGAGTGATCAAAGGAAATTATTATTCCAATTCATGAACTTACATTCACTTTGATCTTTAATATGGAGGTAATTAAAGCACATCAGATGATTCAGTGAATGATCAAATGATATTTTTTTTTATTCACGAGTTTGTATTCACTTTGATCTTTAATGAGGAGCAATTAAAGGACATCATATGATCTAGAGAATGATCTAAGGAAAACACTTATTTCAATTGATGAGCTTGAATTTACTTTGATATTTGATGAAAGGACAGTTTAAACCCATCAGATAATAGTAAATGATCAAAGGAAATTACTCAAATTTAATTGATGAGTATTTGTTCACTTTGCTATTCAGGTGATCTAGCAAGGAAATTACACATTTTTAAGAATTGAAGATCAAAGGAAATTACTAAATTTAATTGACGTTTTGTTCACTTTGCTATGACTATCAAATGAACAACTTTTTGGCCAATCTAAGTGCAAAAAGGGTTATAATGGAGTTTTGACCAATCTGAGTGCAATAGGGTTATCTCGATAGAGTTTCAGCCAATCTGAGAGCAAACTGGAGTGTTTGGCCAATCTGAGCACAAAATGGAGTTTTGACCAATCTGAGAGCAAAATGGGGTTATCTAAATGGAGTTTTGACCAATCCGAGTGCAAAAGGGTTTATTCAATAGGTTGGTCAGTTCAATGGAGTTTTGACCAGTCTGAGGGCAAAAGGGTTTATTCAATGTAGTTTTGACTAAATTGAGTGCAAAAGGCTTACCTCAATGCACTTGACCAGTCTGAGAGCAAACTGGAGTTTTGACTAATCTGAGTGCAAAAGGCTTATTTATCTCAATGGAGCTTGACCAATCTGTGTGCAAACTGGAGTTTTGACCAATCTGAGTGGAAAAGGGTTAGCTCAATGAGTCTTGATTAATCTGAGGCTTTATTCAATGGAGTTTTGGCCATTCCGAGCGCAGTAGGGTTAGTTCAATTAATCAATTATTTAAGTTTAGTAATATGAGTGCAGTAGGATTTAGTCCAATGTGTTATTGACCAATCTGAGTGCAAATGGCTATTTCAATAGTTTAGACCAATCTGAGTACAAAAGGGACATCTAAATTGAATTTTGACCAATTTGAGTGCAAAAGGGTTCGCAACTGAGTTTGACTAACCTGGGAGCAAAAGGGTCATCTCAATGGAGTTTTGACCATTTCCGAGTGCAAAAAGGGTTATCTCAATGAAATTCTGACCAACCTGGGTGCAAAAGGGTTATCTCAATGAAATTCTGACCAACCTGGGAGCAAAAGAGTTATCTCAATGGAGTTCTGACCAATCTGAGTGCAAAATGGCTAGTTCAATGGAGTCTAGACCAAACTGAGTGCAAAAAAGGGTTATCTCAATGAAATTTTGACCAATTTGAGGGCAAAAGGGTTTGCAACTGAGTTTTGACCAACCTGAGTGCAATAGGGTTATCTCAATGGAGTTTGGGGACCAATCTGAGTGCAAAAGGGCTATTTCAATGGAGTTTTGACCAATCTGAGTGCAAAAGAGTTATCTCAATGAAATTTTGACCAATCTGAGTGCAAACTGGAGTTTTGACCAACCTAAGAGCAAAAGGGTTTATTCAATGGAGTTTGGAGTCCAATTTGAGAGCAGTATGGTTAATTAAATGGAGTTTTGGCACAATATGAGAGCAAAAGGGATTACTCAATGAAGTTTCTGCCTTGTATGAGTGCTGTAGAGTTTTGAGTAATTTCTCAGGGTTAAATGTTACAGCTAAGGGAGATAATGAATGTAAAAAAGTCCATATCTTCATATTTATAGCACATTTATTAAAAAAACATTTACAGCAGGAACATACATAATCACGAACATTATAACACAGTTATCACAGCTTTTGCATCACAGGCAGTTCTTTGGAGGATTTTTCGGTCTTCTTAAAAACTTCCAAACAAATAGGCACATCAACTCACTTCCTACCATGTATTAGTAATTTTTTTTTTATTATAGTGACATGTGTTATAAGTATACAATATAAACATCAAAAAGTGTGTCTTACAACACCCGGCTGCATTGGGCCTACAAGTCACTTTAAGCATTTTATATTTGTACAAAAAAGGAGAAAATAGAGTTTCACTATAGAATATCCGTATCATACGTGATTTTGCATGAGCATTTTACGTTCACTTTCAAATACTTTGAAAATATGCATATAAATATATAATACTGGCAGCAAATGTATGGTTTCAATTATAGAGTACAGACTTTCTTCGTTGCATAGCATCCACAATAAATTTTGCAACATAAATAAAGTGGTTTTCAACAACATGCCTAAGTTTTTCAACATCATTCAACAGCAAAAAAATTGATTTTGTTTCAGTAGCTTTATCAATTAGAGATTGTCTGAGATCATGGTAACATGCACATTTGAACAAAAAATGAATCTCATCTTCAGTTTCATTTGAATTACAAATGTTACATGTTCTCTCATGAACACTTAAACCTGAATATCTCCCTGTCTCTACTCTGAGGGGTAAAATACCGCACCTGAATTGGGCGAAATGCGATTTCTCCAATAATGTCAATCAAATTACTCCCCACAGGAGTTGAAGCCTGGCAAAATGAAAATAAAGCACCTATGGCCCAACACTATGTGTCAGCGAAATGTTTGCTATATCCCCATCAACACTTTTCCAATAGTGAAAATACACTTACCCCACCACAACAATTTGTATGGAAACCGAAAGTAGCCTGCCTGAAACCAGCCCTATCACTCACTTTCAGTCTGTAGATCAATATCAAACAATATTCCAGATCAAAAGGGACATTTTAATAACCACTCGGCTTTCTTGCAAAATGTCTTGGAAAACAGGACAAATTTGCTGTGCACTGAAAACATCTGACAACTGCATGCACCCAACACAATGTCCTTCACCTCAAGCAGAGCTGTACGATATGAAGCCTTAGTTTCGCATTTCATTCCAACTTGTATAAACACCCATCCTTAAAGTCTTTTTAACTGAAATTTGCTCATATAATCATTTTAATCTCCATTTATGATATTTTGGACCCCAATACTAGAATATCTTCAAATTCGTCCACCCCCAAATTCGAAACTTCCCCGCATGGCTTTGGCTCTAACCAAGATTTGGAGAGAATGAATCTTCAATCCAGTTTGATACAATAATGCTATTGGTGTGTTCATTAACCCTTACCATGCTGAACCCAAATATACCTGATGTCATAAATAGTGTAGATTCAGATCAGCTGGCTTCTAGCCAGTCCAATCAGGATCCACACTGGTTTCCTTTCTGTTTATAAATATTATTAAGGAGCATTTAGGTTGCTTGGTGAAGCCGAAGGTAGTTGGAACTCATTAGGCATAAAGCTGAGTAAAAATAACTGAAGCTTAGTAGTATGTAGAGTTCTCACAAAATATATCAGGCCTATATGAGTATATATTTGCTTATTTGTCAACCAAAACATATGTTGTGGGTACTCAAAAGAACCGTCTCAATGAGACGGTTCTTTTGAGCACCCAAAACACATGTTTACATTGATGGTTATACAATTTTTACTTTCCTAAAGTTTCCTTATCTGAAACTATGATATATTATGGCATAAGTGAGAATAAAATTGAAGATATATCTGATTGATATAGATGCACACATTCAGTAACTCCACATCTGCTTCTGTTGTCCAATGATAACCATTGCAAATAATCTGGACCCATATCAGACCCAAGAAAATGTCAGGTCTGATCTGAATCCAAACTGTTTTAATAAAATTAATTTGGAAAAAAATCAGCAGGCGACAAAAAAGAATTTATGATGGATGTGTCGAAGTAGATGTATATACTTCAACATAAAGTGATAGTGACCATTTCATGAACATAAATTAAAGATACAGTTGTTCGAATAGCACATATTGAGCAGGATATTGAGTGTGATCATTTCATAAGGATGATGTTAGCAGCACATAAAATCACACACGTCTTTACCTTGACTTAGTTGTTTCACTCCACATAGTGAGGTTGACCATTTCACAAGGAAAAGTTAACAGCACATAAACTCACACGAGTCTCTCTCTTGATTTAGTTGTCTCTGTAGAATTCACAAAAAGCCAATGACCACTTGTCTGCTGCCTTGTCAACACTAGGTCTGCCCCCTGCTGGTGATGATGTCATAGGAAGTGTCTGCTCACTGTCACCTTCAAGATTCTCAATGATACTTCTAGCTGTCTCTTGGACCTGAAAATAAATGATAAAACAAGGTTAAATGGTATAACAACTGGGCCATATGATCTTGATGTACACTGTTTGTAAAGAAAAGTGCACTGTTGTCTGCTTTTTTGTGTCTGCTGCATTTATTCAAGTGCATTTAAGACTAGATTTTTCATGGAAGCAAACAAGATGAACCCTGATCAAGAGAGCAGTCTGATCTGGGTCCATATTGTTTGCACTATAGGCTACACAAGAACATTAACAGACAAGAGGAGTAGATGACAACAATTGTGATTGACAGACTTAGGGTTAAGACTTTAACAAGATTCATTATAATGTCAACTGGATCCTTGATCATTATACTTAACTACACTGTTGTCAGAAATTCAACAAGGCCTGTGTCGTACGGCTGAATTCAAGGGTTATACAACAGCCTGAGTGTGAAAGGGTCAGTTCAACAGAGTTTTTGGCCAATTTGAATGCAAAAGGGTTACCTCTATAGAGCTTTTACCAAGGGTTAGTTTGATGGAGTTTTGGCCAGTCTGAGTGCAAAAGGGTTAACTCAATGGAGTTTTGATGAAGGTTTAGTTAAATGGAGGTTTATCATTTGCATTTGGAGCTGCTTATGTTTCAACAAGTCAGCTCATACTTGAAAGTATTGGTAAAGCACACCTGGATTTCAACTGCAAAAGTGTATAGAAGAGCAAGTATACCCTATCTATTAGATCACAATTAGACACATTTTGAACATTGTATTTATGTTGTTGGCAGTGGGTTGAAAACTTTATGAAATTAATTTTCTGAGTCGCTTGGAAAGTGTAAATACAAGAACCTTAAAACTTAATTGCAAGTCAGCTTTTGACTGAAATAATGTGTTGTCTACAGACTTTTTGCAAAATTGACTGGTAATTCTCAAAAAATTCTTCCAGTGGACCTATCAGCGTGTCAACTGTTTGGATCCAGATCAGGACCGATGTTCTGTTAGTCCTGATCTGGGTCCAAACTGTTAGCAAAGGTTATCAGCAAGAAAAGAAATGCCATAATTTACATACCTGTGACCATTTCTTGTTCTGGTAGTTGTTGTACATGACCTTGACCCCCTCACAGACAGACTGACGTAGACTGAGATGTAACTCCTGGGATCTGTTGCCTTCTAGTGCTGATACCATAGTCTGATGACTCAACTCACTCATCTGATTATCTGAAATAACAAAATAGATTGTCGACAATGATATTCCTACTATAAATAGAGGATCTTACATGAGTGGCCATGTTGTATTGAATTTATTAAATGAGTTGGGGAAAGATATAAAATGTGACGCTTGCCGAGCATTTTGCTTGCCGAGCATTTTATCGTTTTTTCGCAACAAGTTAAATAAATTCAGTAATACAGGAGCACTAGTGTTAGATTCTATGTATCCTTTGATGCTCAAAGTATTTTGAAATCACAAATTTCAGCATGAAAATGCTAAGATTTTGTCATATATACTAAAAGATATTGGACATCAGTACTTAACGATACCAAAATCAGTAAACCACTATTTGGTCATTAATTGTGTCTGCTGAAGCATAGTCTACACTCATTGGAGAAGCTGCTTTAGACGTGCTATATGTTTGTTTATCTATTTACTTGTATATGTTTGAAGATAACGGAGAAAAAAAAAATAAACACACCTTCTCCCGAAAGATTACACTGTCCTTATATGACATCATGTATTATATGTAATTTGTATCCTCACATACTTTATAGCCTACTGTAGTTTGAATAAGATTATGTTCTGTTCTGTTCTATCGAAGTTTTGGAAACAGCATAATATAGCTAAATGTGATGCTAAGGCATTTATTGAAAGTGGCCAGTCTTTTTATTTTGTTATTTCTCAATCAAAATATATGTTGTGGGTACTCAAAAGAACCGTCTCAATGAGATAGTTCTCTTTAGCACCTAAAACACATGTTTGAACTGATAAATAAGAAAATAATAACAATTTAATGCTCGCTTATCTGGACCTATGCTAGCAGTATCAATATCTTAAATATACACTCTGAATGTGTGTTCGTCAAACTTCTAAAAATTCAACTTTTCACAACAAATAATATCTATGGAATTTAAACATCACCATGGTCCAGATGCTGACCCTTTGCCTGACAGGATTTGCAAACTTAGACCCAAATCAAGGAATCTATATCTGTATCCCTGTTGCAGGATTCTACTTTTTGAATAATGTCATAGCTGAATGGAAAATGGTGTGGATCGGGATCAGATGGCAACACAAACCAGCTGACCTGGGTCCACCCATTTCTCAAAACAGTATGTATTATAAAAAAAATTCCAATACGACAACAAAATTTGATAAATCACAACTTACCTAGCAATGAAACTTGTTTCTCAGCACTACTGTGGGATACCAGGAGACTCTTGAGATCTGAAGCAGCAACAATACAATCCATAGCGAACTTAGTGGTAACAAAATCTTATCAAAATTATTCACAGAAATCAAAAACTTTTGAAAGATCTATGTAAGATAATGTAAGCTCAAAAATCAAATGTGATGCAACTAAGGTTACAACCCTTTTTATAGTCAATAAAGTCTTTGAAGTAAACTAATTAGTAATTAAGAATTAATGAGGATCTTTAATTCACTTTGATCTCTTTAATTAAGCAAGACAATTAAAGATCAAAGAGTGATAATTAGTGGTGGAATTTATTAAATGAACCTTAATTGATGAGCTTGTGTTCACTTTTAACTATAAAGAGGAGGCAAGAAAAGGTCATCAGTGAGTGATCAAAGGAAATTATTATTCCAATTCATGAACTTACATTCACTTTGATCTTTAATATGGAGGTAATTAAAGCACATCAGATGATTCAGTGAATGATCAAATGATATTTTTTTTTATTCACGAGTTTGTATTCACTTTGATCTTTAATGAGGAGCAATTAAAGGACATCATATGATCTAGAGAATGATCTAAGGAAAACACTTATTTCAATTGATGAGCTTGAATTTACTTTGATATTTGATGAAAGGACAGTTTAAACCCATCAGATAATAGTAAATGATCAAAGGAAATTACTCAAATTTAATTGATGAGTATTTGTTCACTTTGCTATTCAGGTGATCTAGCAAGGAAATTACACATTTTTAAGAATTGAAGATCAAAGGAAATTACTAAATTAAATTGACGTTTTGTTCACTTTGCTATGACTATCAAATGAACAACTTTTTGGCCAATCTAAGTGCAAAAAGGGTTATAATGGAGTTTTGACCAATCTGAGTGCAATAGGGTTATCTCGATAGAGTTTCAGCCAATCTGAGAGCAAACTGGAGTGTTTGGCCAATCTGAGCACAAAATGGAGTTTTGACCAATCTGAGAGCAAAATGGGGTTATCTAAATGGAGTTTTGACCAATCCGAGTGCAAAAGGGTTTATTCAATAGGTTGGTCAGTTCAATGGAGTTTTGACCAGTCTGAGGGCAAAAGGGTTTATTCAATGTAGTTTTGACTAAATTGAGTGCAAAAGGCTTACCTCAATGCACTTGACCAGTCTGAGAGCAAACTGGAGTTTTGACTAATCTGAGTGCAAAAGGCTTATTTATCTCAATGGAGCTTGACCAATCTGTGTGCAAACTGGAGTTTTGACCAATCTGAGTGGAAAAGGGTTAGCTCAATGAGTCTTGATTAATCTGAGGCTTTATTCAATGGAGTTTTGGCCATTCCGAGCGCAGTAGGGTTAGTTCAATTAATCAATTATTTAAGTTTAGTAATATGAGTGCAGTAGGATTTAGTCCAATGTGTTATTGACCAATCTGAGTGCAAATGGCTATTTCAATAGTTTAGACCAATCTGAGTACAAAAGGGACATCTAAATTGAATTTTGACCAATTTGAGTGCAAAAGGGTTCGCAACTGAGTTTGACTAACCTGGGAGCAAAAGGGTCATCTCAATGGAGTTTTGACCATTTCCGAGTGCAAAAAGGGTTATCTCAATGAAATTCTGACCAACCTGGGTGCAAAAGGGTTATCTCAATGAAATTCTGACCAACCTGGGAGCAAAAGAGTTATCTCAATGGAGTTCTGACCAATCTGAGTGCAAAATGGCTAGTTCAATGGAGTCTAGACCAAACTGAGTGCAAAAAAGGGTTATCTCAATGAAATTTTGACCAATTTGAGGGCAAAAGGGTTTGCAACTGAGTTTTGACCAACCTGAGTGCAATAGGGTTATCTCAATGGAGTTTGGGGACCAATCTGAGTGCAAAAGGGCTATTTCAATGGAGTTTTGACCAATCTGAGTGCAAAAGAGTTATCTCAATGAAATTTTGACCAATCTGAGTGCAAACTGGAGTTTTGACCAACCTAAGAGCAAAAGGGTTTATTCAATGGAGTTTGGAGTCCAATTTGAGAGCAGTATGGTTAATTAAATGGAGTTTTGGCACAATATGAGAGCAAAAGGGATTACTCAATGAAGTTTCTGCCTTGTATGAGTGCTGTAGAGTTTTGAGTAATTTCTCAGGGTTAAATGTTACAGCTAAGGGAGATAATGAATGTAAAAAAGTCCATATCTTCATATTTATAGCACATTTATTAAAAAAACATTTACAGCAGGAACATACATAATCACGAACATTATAACACAGTTATCACAGCTTTTGCATCACAGGCAGTTCTTTGGAGGATTTTTCGGTCTTCTTAAAAACTTCCAAACAAATAGGCACATCAACTCACTTCCTACCATGTATTAGTAATTTTTTTTTTATTATAGTGACATGTGTTATAAGTATACAATATAAACATCAAAAAGTGTGTCTTACAACACCCGGCTGCATTGGGCCTACAAGTCACTTTAAGCATTTTATATTTGTACAAAAAAGGAGAAAATAGAGTTTCACTATAGAATATCCGTATCATACGTGATTTTGCATGAGCATTTTACGTTCACTTTCAAATACTTTGAAAATATGCATATAAATATATAATACTGGCAGCAAATGTATGGTTTCAATTATAGAGTACAGACTTTCTTCGTTGCATAGCATCCACAATAAATTTTGCAACATAAATAAAGTGGTTTTCAACAACATGCCTAAGTTTTTCAACATCATTCAACAGCAAAAAAATTGATTTTGTTTCAGTAGCTTTATCAATTAGAGATTGTCTGAGATCATGGTAACATGCACATTTGAACAAAAAATGAATCTCATCTTCAGTTTCATTTGAATTACAAATGTTACATGTTCTCTCATGAACACTTAAACCTGAATATCTCCCTGTCTCTACTCTGAGGGGTAAAATACCGCACCTGAATTGGGCGAAATGCGATTTCTCCAATAATGTCAATCAAATTACTCCCCACAGGAGTTGAAGCCTGGCAAAATGAAAATAAAGCACCTATGGCCCAACACTATGTGTCAGCGAAATGTTTGCTATATCCCCATCAACACTTTTCCAATAGTGAAAATACACTTACCCCACCACAACAATTTGTATGGAAACCGAAAGTAGCCTGCCTGAAACCAGCCCTATCACTCACTTTCAGTCTGTAGATCAATATCAAACAATATTCCAGATCAAAAGGGACATTTTAATAACCACTCGGCTTTCTTGCAAAATGTCTTGGAAAACAGGACAAATTTGCTGTGCACTGAAAACATCTGACAACTGCATGCACCCAACACAATGTCCTTCACCTCAAGCAGAGCTGTACGATATGAAGCCTTAGTTTCGCATTTCATTCCAACTTGTATAAACACCCATCCTTAAAGTCTTTTTAACTAAAATTTGCTCATATAATCATTTTGATCTCCATTTATGATATTTTGGACCCCAATACTAGAATATCTTCAAATTCGTCCACCCCCAAATTCGAAACTTCCCCGCATGGCTTTGGCTCTAACCAAGATTTGGAGAGAATGAATCTTCAATCCAGTTTGATACAATAATGCTATTGGTGTGTTCATTAACCCTTACCATGCTGAACCCAAATATACCTGATGTCATAAATAGTGTAGATTCAGATCAGCTGGCTTCTAGCCAGTCCAATCAGGATCCACACTGGTTTCCTTTCTGTTTATAAATATTATTAAGGAGCATTTAGGTTGCTTGGTGAAGCCGAAGGTAGTTGGAACTCATTAGGCATAAAGCTGAGTAAAAATAACTGAAGCTTAGTAGTATGTAGAGTTCTCACAAAATATATCAGGCCTATATGAGTATATATTTGCTTATTTGTCAACCAAAACATATGTTGTGGGTACTCAAAAGAACCGTCTCAATGAGACGGTTCTTTTGAGCACCCAAAACACATGTTTACATTGATGGTTATACAATTTTTACTTTCCTAAAGTTTCCTTATCTGAAACTATGATATATTATGGCATAAGTGAGAATAAAATTGAAGATATATCTGATTGATATAGATGCACACATTCAGTAACTCCACATCTGCTTCTGTTGTCCAATGATAACCATTGCAAATAATCTGGACCCATATCAGACCCAAGAAAATGTCAGGTCTGATCTGAATCCAAACTGTTTTAATAAAATTAATTTGGAAAAAAATCAGCAGGCGACAAAAAAGAATTTATGATGGATGTGTCGAAGTAGATGTATATACTTCAACATAAAGTGATAGTGACCATTTCATGAACATAAATTAAAGATACAGTTGTTCGAATAGCACATATTGAGCAGGATATTGAGTGTGATCATTTCATAAGGATGATGTTAGCAGCACATAAAATCACACACGTCTTTACCTTGACTTAGTTGTTTCACTCCACATAGTGAGGTTGACCATTTCACAAGGAAAAGTTAACAGCACATAAACTCACACGAGTCTCTCTCTTGATTTAGTTGTCTCTGTAGAATTCACAAAAAGCCAATGACCACTTGTCTGCTGCCTTGTCAACACTAGGTCTGCCCCCTGCTGGTGATGATGTCATAGGAAGTGTCTGCTCACTGTCACCTTCAAGATTCTCAATGATACTTCTAGCTGTCTCTTGGACCTGAAAATAAATGATAAAACAAGGTTAAATGGTATAACAACTGGGCCATATGATCTTGATGTACACTGTTTGTAAAGAAAAGTGCACTGTTGTCTGCTTTTTTGTGTCTGCTGCATTTATTCAAGTGCATTTAAGACTAGATTTTTCATGGAAGCAAACAAGATGAACCCTGATCAAGAGAGCAGTCTGATCTGGGTCCATATTGTTTGCACTATAGGCTACACAAGAACATTAACAGACAAGAGGAGTAGATGACAACAATTGTGATTGACAGACTTAGGGTTAAGACTTTAACAAGATTCATTATAATGTCAACTGGATCCTTGATCATTATACTTAACTACACTGTTGTCAGAAATTCAACAAGGCCTGTGTCGTACGGCTGAATTCAAGGGTTATACAACAGCCTGAGTGTGAAAGGGTCAGTTCAACAGAGTTTTTGGCCAATTTGAATGCAAAAGGGTTACCTCTATAGAGCTTTTACCAAGGGTTAGTTTGATGGAGTTTTGGCCAGTCTGAGTGCAAAAGGGTTAACTCAATGGAGTTTTGATGAAGGTTTAGTTAAATGGAGGTTTATCATTTGCATTTGGAGCTGCTTATGTTTCAACAAGTCAGCTCATACTTGAAATTATTGGTAAAGCACACCTGGATTTCAACTGCAAAAGTGTATAGAAGAGCAAGTATACCCTATCTATTAGATCACAATTAGACACATTTTGAACATTGTATTTATGTTGTTGGCAGTGGGTTGAAAACTTTATGAAATTAATTTTCTGAGTCGCTTGGAAAGTGTAAATACAAGAACCTTAAAACTTAATTGCAAGTCAGCTTTTGACTGAAATAATGTGTTGTCTACAGACTTTTTGCAAAATTGACTGGTAATTCTCAAAAAATTCTTCCAGTGGACCTATCAGCGTGTCAACTGTTTGGATCCAGATCAGGACCGATGTTCTGTTAGTCCTGATCTGGGTCCAAACTGTTAGCAAAGGTTATCAGCAAGAAAAGAAATGCCATAATTTACATACCTGTGACCATTTCTTGTTTTGGTAGTTGTTGTACATGACCTTGACCCCCTCACAGACAGACTGACGTAGACTGAGATGTAACTCCTGGGATCTGTTGCCTTCTAGTGCTGATACCATAGTCTGATGACTCAACTCACTCATCTGATTATCTGAAATAACAAAATAGATTGTCGACAATGATATTCCTACTATAAATAGAGGATCTTACATGAGTGGCCATGTTGTATTGAATTTATTAAATGAGTTGGGGAAAGATATAAAATGTGACGCTTGCCGAGCATTTTGCTTGCCGAGCATTTTATCGTTTTTTAGCAACAAGTTAAATAAATTCAGTAATACAGGAGCACTAGTGTTAGATTCTATGTATCCTTTGATGCTCAAAGTATTTTGAAATCACAAATTTCAGCATGAAAATGCTAAGATTTTGTCATATACGGTAAATCTTGTATTAGTTCGTACACTCGAATAGTTCGTACACCATAAATTATTCATGACCGGTCAGCTCAAAATGTCATGTATTAGTTCGTACAGTGGTCATTTTTCCTATTTGTAATTTTAATAGTTCGTACACAACGTTTTTTCCGTTCATTTGGTCAATCAGTGTGTCTGTCTAAGATGCTTTCGTTTTTCGTCGAGCACGTCAGTTAACAAACATATCAGCGGAACAGGAGCGTTTCGCCTGTCAGTGCGATCGTCAGCGTCGCTTATACGCGTGCATCCAGCATTGATGCATGCCAAATTTTTATTCAATGATAAACGCTGGGTTCAATGAACGTCGGACTGATGCAAATCGCGGAGATATTTTGTCCAGTCATGACAAAAATCAAATACATGTACACAACCACGCGCGCGTGCACACAGTGTCCTACGTGTCTGTGATCATTGAGCCTTTCTGGTCTTTCTGTGTCATAAATATGCCCAAGCGTCTTTTTTTTAATCACTGGATCCGAGCATGATGAAACCATATCGGCTGGTGTTTATCACAAATGTTATCAGCGAAGGCTCAGGCAAGCCTGTGCTTTTGTGCAATCTCGTCGGGTAACTCAAAGTTTTGGAGTGGATGAAGAATCTAGACACCAATTAGCTGTGCTTTAAATGTGCGTCCATTAATTTCATTTCTAAAAATTCACCAAAACGCGCACGCGATAAGCGTAATAAAATAACTATATACATTGTATATCCGATGGAACTTTTTATCAAAGACGACACTGATGAGCCTAGCGCGGCGTCCTCATGAAATTGTATTATGGGTCTTACACATTAAATGATTCCTGTGGATCATCACACGTACGCACAGACGCACGAACCAAGATGAAAAGTGATTTATGCATGCTTCTGCATCATGCTTTACATTGGGCTGTCGATGAAACGAGCCATTTCATGAGATTATGGTACCTCTCACACATGCAACCAGCGAAGGCTCAGACGAGCCTGCACACCCGCACAGTCTTGCCAGGGGCATAAATGCTCACATACAAGGATGTAGATGTACGTGCAAGTCTAAAGCTTTTTTACCCAATTCCGCGAGAAACTTTTTTGTATGCAAACAACAAAGGCGCAGATCAGCCAGAGCACCAGCGCAGTTCTACCAATTATCTCTAGGAAGTATGATAGCTAAACCTGCTACATGCAAAAAAATAAAATTCCTGTCGGACATGCGTGTGCGGATCCAGACAATTCCAACGGGGGGGGGGGGGGGGGGGGTCGAATTGCTTCTCGAGGGAGGTTCGTACCAATTTTTCTTCTAGGAAACAAATGGCAACTTATGATTTTCATGGGGAGGCCCGGACCCCCTGCCCTCTCTGTCTCCGCCCATATCAGAGTTTCAAACAGTTTCAATTCACATTTTATTTATTTTTTTTGCTGGGCCTGATCAATTCACAAAACGTCTGCTAATTATATCAGCTGACGCCAAGGGCAAAGACAGCATGATCCTTTTTAAGATCAAAGAGACCGCGCACATCAATTCCGACCATGTGTTGTTTTAAAGTTTGGGGTCGCACGTGATGATGGCCTTGACACAAGAAAATGTACATTACACATTAAACAGTGTCCCAGGCGTTATGAACAAGTCGAACAGGATTCATGCGCGGATCCAGGAATTTTTGTCAGGCGGGGGGGGGGGGGGGGGGGGGGGGGGGGGGGGGGGGGGGGGGGGGGGATGGTCGAGGCCCGACGGCCAGAAAACGGTCTGGACAATGTTTTTTAGCCATCAACTTATTTTACAGTTTACAGAGTGGATCCAATGGTTTTATTACAGAGGGGAGGAGAAGGGGGTCCAACTTCTTCCAGGGGGTGGGGGTGTCCAAAGAAACCCATATAACTTGTGATTTTCCAGGGGGTTCGGACCCCCTAACCCCCTCTGGATCCGCACGTGGGGTCGCCTGACGCCACTGTTTACTTACAGAATCATGGTCTATCAAAATTTAAATAAAATTCGAAAAATACCACCCAACGACGGCTAAACGGAAAAAAGCTATCTTCTGCTGGTCAAGATAGCAAGTGCGGACCCAGAGGGGGTCAGGGGGTCCGGACCCACCCGGAAAATCACAAGTTATATGGGTTTCTATAGGGTACAAACAATTGGACCCCCCCCCCCCCTGGAAACTGTTGGACCCCCTCTGGAACCTAGGAAAATGACAGTTTTCTTCGAAATTAACCATTTGACTTTAGTAAAATAAGCTGAGGACTAAATAAAACGTTGTCGGGGCTTTTTTGTCAGATTGACCCGGACCCTCCCCCCCCCCCCCCTGACGAAAAATCCTGGATCCGCGCATGGAAAGCAAGGTGTACACGGGATAGCATGGTGTTCAAATAGCAGTGCAAAGACTAGCATGTGCATCCAACCCTGTTTCTAGCTGTAAAAGAGTCAGTCAGCCTCAAATCACGAAAGACAGATTTTCTCATGTAATGGCTTTTCCATGGTCAAGCGACCGAAGATGACAAAGTACGGGAATCTGGTTTCTACATAGATTGCCATCATCATAATCTTAGAATGCTAACAGCCTAACCGAGCTATATTGGGTCCGAGCTAACACGTAAGGGGGTGTGCGAACAAGCTGAGCATGTTATGTCGCCACAAGGAATACGATGTATGATGAAGACTCGAACCAACCAACCTATGCAGAAATAAAGGTGTTCATACAAAGCCTTTAAATGGAGTAAGCAATCGCAAAAACGTAAGTTGTTGGTCTTTTTACAATATGAAGGCAGAGAAATGTACTACTCTGATTCATGAGAGTTCTGCGTTCCAGTTGTTCATATTTCATATTTAGAAGTCGCCATTTTCATTCCAAATCAATGAGTGTACGCGTACGTCTAACCTGTAGGACTGAATGTACGTACATGTATTGTCTTGTCTACTTCTATGCTGCATTTTCGAGGGTTCTAAGAAAATAAGAATCTACATCATGACCAAAAACGAAAGCTGCGATATACATTGCTCTGTTACGTTATTGAGCTAGCCGTCGGTAGTGAACAGAAGTTGTATTTTTGTTATGATTCCTTGGACCCAGTGGGTCCGAGTATGATTCCAATCAAGACAATTGTCATAGAACAAGTCCGAAGTGACATCTCTTCCCTAAAGCAGGCCTATGTAAAGTTGGCCTGTAACCGGGTGATATCGCCGGGTATATCGCACATTGCATGTGAGTCGGTTGAAACGGCAATCCGGACTTTTATTTTTGGTTGTTTATTTTCAATCTTTCACCATGCTATTAAGAATGTCAGTTTAATTGAAAGTACTGATCAGACATTCAGCCTGTAATTAGGCTAAAAGGATAAACAGAAATTCCTCCCTCTTTGGAAATTTTCGCATGTTTTGGTCCCGTTTTTCGATCTTCAGAATTTCATTTTATTAGTTCGTACAGTCCCGTTTCTCAGAAAAATAATTTTTATTAATTCGTACACAGCGAAAAATAATTATTTTTTACTGTACGAACTAATACAAGATTTACCGTATACTAAAAGATATTGGACATCAGTACTTAACGATACCAAAATCAGTAAACCACTATTTGGTCATTAATTGTGTCTGCTGAAGCATAGTCTACACTCATTGGAGAAGCTGCTTTAGACGTGCTAGATGTTTGTTTATCTATTTACTTGTATATGTTTGAAGATAACGGAGAAAAAAAAAAATAAACACACCTTCTCCCGAAAGATTACACTGTCCTTATATGACATCATGTATTATATGTAATTTGTATCCTCACATACTTTATAGCCTACTGTAGTTTGAATAAGATTATGTTCTGTTCTGTTCTATCGAAGTTTTGGAAACAGCATAATATAGCTAAATGTGATGCTAAGGCATTTATTGAAAGTGGCCAGTCTTTTTATTTTGTTATTTCTCAATCAAAATATATGTTGTGGGTACTCAAAAGAACCGTCTCAATGAGATAGTTCTCTTTAGCACCTAAAACACATGTTTGAACTGATAAATAAGAAAATAATAACAATTTAATGCTCGCTTATCTGGACCTATGCTAGCAGTATCAATATCTTAAATATACACTCTGAATGTGTGTTCGTCAAACTTCTAAAAATTCAACTTTTCACAACAAATAATATCTATGGAATTTAAACATCACCATGGTCCAGATGCTGACCCTTTGCCTGACAGGATTTGCAAACTTAGACCCAAATCAAGGAATCTATATCTGTATCCCTGTTGCAGGATTCTACTTTTTGAATAATGTCATAGCTGAATGGAAAATGGTGTGGATCGGGATCAGATGGCAACACAAACCAGCTGACCTGGGTCCACTCATTTCTCAAAACAGTATGTATTATAAAAAAAATTCCAATACGACAACAAAATTTGATAAATCACAACTTACCTAGCAATGAAACTTGTTTCTCAGCACTACTGTGGGATACCAGGAGACTCTTGAGATCTGAAGCAGCAACAATACAATCCATAGCGAACTTAGTGGTAACAAAATCTTATCAAAATTATTCACAGAAATCAAAAACTTTTGAAAGATCTATGTAAGATAATGTAAGCTCAAAAATCAAATGTGATGCAACTAAGGTTACAACCCTTTTTATAGTCAATAAAGTCTTTGAAGTAAACTAATTAGTAATTAAGAATTCATGAGGATCTTTAATTCACTTTGATCTCTTTAATTAAGCAAGACAATTAAAGATCAAAGAGTGATAATTAGTGGTGGAATTTATTAAATGAACCTTAATTGATGAGCTTGTGTTCACTTTAAACTATAAAGAGGAGGCAAGAAAAGGTCATCAGTGAGTGATCAAAGGAAATTATTATTCCAATTCATGAACTTACATTCACTTTGATCTTTAATATGGAGGTAATTAAAGCACATCAGATGATTCAGTGAATGATCAAATGATATTTTTTTTTATTCACGAGTTTGTATTCACTTTGATCTTTAATGAGGAGCAATTAAAGGACATCATATGATCTAGAGAATGATCTAAGGAAAACACTTATTTCAATTGATGAGCTTGAATTTACTTTGATATTTGATGAAAGGACAGTTTAAACCCATCAGATAATAGTAAATGATCAAAGGAAATTACTCAAATTTAATTGATGAGTATTTGTTCACTTTGCTATTCAGGTGATCTAGCAAGGAAATTACACATTTTTAAGAATTGAAGATCAAAGGAAATTACTAAATTAAATTGACGTTTTGTTCACTTTGCTATGACTATCAAATGAACAACTTTTTGGCCAATCTAAGTGCAAAAAGGGTTATAATGGAGTTTTGACCAATCTGAGTGCAATAGGGTTATCTCGATAGAGTTTCAGCCAATCTGAGAGCAAACTGGAGTGTTTGGCCAATCTGAGCACAAAATGGAGTTTTGACCAATCTGAGAGCAAAATGGGGTTATCTAAATGGAGTTTTGACCAATCCGAGTGCAAAAGGGTTTATTCAATAGGTTGGTCAGTTCAATGGAGTTTTGACCAGTCTGAGGGCAAAAGGGTTTATTCAATGTAGTTTTGACTAAATTGAGTGCAAAAGGCTTACCTCAATGCACTTGACCAGTCTGAGAGCAAACTGGAGTTTTGACTAATCTGAGTGCAAAAGGCTTATTTATCTCAATGGAGCTTGACCAATCTGTGTGCAAACTGGAGTTTTGACCAATCTGAGTGGAAAAGGGTTAGCTCAATGAGTCTTGATTAATCTGAGGCTTTATTCAATGGAGTTTTGGCCATTCCGAGTGCAGTAGGGTTAGTTCAATTAATCAATTATTTAAGTTTAGTAATATGAGTGCAGTAGGATTTAGTCCAATGTGTTATTGACCAATCTGAGTGCAAATGGCTATTTCAATAGTTTAGACCAATCTGAGTACAAAAGGGACATCTAAATTGAATTTTGACCAATTTGAGTGCAAAAGGGTTCGCAACTGAGTTTGACTAACCTGGGAGCAAAAGGGTCATCTCAATGGAGTTTTGACCATTTCCGAGTGCAAAAAGGGTTATCTCAATGAAATTCTGACCAACCTGGGTGCAAAAGGGTTATCTCAATGAAATTCTGACCAACCTGGGAGCAAAAGAGTTATCTCAATGGAGTTCTGACCAATCTGAGTGCAAAATGGCTAGTTCAATGGAGTCTAGACCAAACTGAGTGCAAAAAAGGGTTATCTCAATGAAATTTTGACCAATTTGAGGGCAAAAGGGTTTGCAACTGAGTTTTGACCAACCTGAGTGCAATAGGGTTATCTCAATGGAGTTTGGGGACCAATCTGAGTGCAAAAGGGCTATTTCAATGGAGTTTTGACCAATCTGAGTGCAAAAGAGTTATCTCAATGAAATTTTGACCAATCTGAGTGCAAACTGGAGTTTTGACCAACCTAAGAGCAAAAGGGTTTATTCAATGGAGTTTGGAGTCCAATTTGAGAGCAGTATGGTTAATTAAATGGAGTTTTGGCACAATATGAGAGCAAAAGGGATTACTCAATGAAGTTTCTGCCTTGTATGAGTGCTGTAGAGTTTTGAGTAATTTCTCAGGGTTAAATGTTACAGCTAAGGGAGATAATGAATGTAAAAAAGTCCATATCTTCATATTTATAGCACATTTATTAAAAAAACATTTACAGCAGGAACATACATAATCACGAACATTATAACACAGTTATCACAGCTTTTGCATCACAGGCAGTTCTTTGGAGGATTTTTCGGTCTTCTTAAAAACTTCCAAACAAATAGGCACATCAACTCACTTCCTACCATGTATTAGTAATTTTTTTTTTATTATAGTGACATGTGTTATAAGTATACAATATAAACATCAAAAAGTGTGTCTTACAACACCCGGCTGCATTGGGCCTACAAGTCACTTTAAGCATTTTATATTTGTACAAAAAAGGAGAAAATAGAGTTTCACTATAGAATATCCGTATCATACGTGATTTTGCATGAGCATTTTACGTTCACTTTCAAATACTTTGAAAATATGCATATAAATATATAATACTGGCAGCAAATGTATGGTTTCAATTATAGAGTACAGACTTTCTTCGTTGCATAGCATCCACAATAAATTTTGCAACATAAATAAAGTGGTTTTCAACAACATGCCTAAGTTTTTCAACATCATTCAACAGCAAAAAAATTGATTTTGTTTCAGTAGCTTTATCAATTAGAGATTGTCTGAGATCATGGTAACATGCACATTTGAACAAAAAATGAATCTCATCTTCAGTTTCATTTGAATTACAAATGTTACATGTTCTCTCATGAACACTTAAACCTGAATATCTCCCTGTCTCTACTCTGAGGGGTAAAATACCGCACCTGAATTGGGCGAAATGCGATTTCTCCAATAATGTCAATCAAATTACTCCCCACAGGAGTTGAAGCCTGGCAAAATGAAAATAAAGCACCTATGGCCCAACACTATGTGTCAGCGAAATGTTTGCTATATCCCCATCAACACTTTTCCAATAGTGAAAATACACTTACCCCACCACAACAATTTGTATGGAAACCGAAAGTAGCCTGCCTGAAACCAGCCCTATCACTCACTTTCAGTCTGTAGATCAATATCAAACAATATTCCAGATCAAAAGGGACATTTTAATAACCACTCGGCTTTCTTGCAAAATGTCTTGGAAAACAGGACAAATTTGCTGTGCACTGAAAACATCTGACAACTGCATGCACCCAACACAATGTCCTTCACCTCAAGCAGAGCTGTACGATATGAAGCCTTAGTTTCGCATTTCATTCCAACTTGTATAAACACCCATCCTTAAAGTCTTTTTAACTAAAATTTGCTCATATAATCATTTTAATCTCCATTTATGATATTTTGGACCCCAATACTAGAATATCTTCAAATTCGTCCACCCCCAAATTCGAAACTTCCCCGCATGGCTTTGGCTCTAACCAAGATTTGGAGAGAATGAATCTTCAATCCAGTTTGATACAATAATGCTATTGGTGTGTTCATTAACCCTTACCATGCTGAACCCAAATATACCTGATGTCATAAATAGTGTAGATTCAGATCAGCTGGCTTCTAGCCAGTCCAATCAGGATCCACACTGGTTTCCTTTCTGTTTATAAATATTATTAAGGAGCATTTAGGTTGCTTGGTGAAGCCGAAGGTAGTTGGAACTCATTAGGCATAAAGCTGAGTAAAAATAACTGAAGCTTAGTAGTATGTAGAGTTCTCACAAAATATATCAGGCCTATATGAGTATATATTTGCTTATTTGTCAACCAAAACATATGTTGTGGGTACTCAAAAGAACCGTCTCAATGAGACGGTTCTTTTGAGCACCCAAAACACATGTTTACATTGATGGTTATACAATTTTTACTTTCCTAAAGTTTCCTTATCTGAAACTATGATATATTATGGCATAAGTGAGAATAAAATTGAAGATATATCTGATTGATATAGATGCACACATTCAGTAACTCCACATCTGCTTCTGTTGTCCAATGATAACCATTGCAAATAATCTGGACCCATATCAGACCCAAGAAAATGTCAGGTCTGATCTGAATCCAAACTGTTTTAATAAAATTAATTTGGAAAAAAATCAGCAGGCGACAAAAAAGAATTTATGATGGATGTGTCGAAGTAGATGTATATACTTCAACATAAAGTGATTGTGACCATTTCATGAACATAAATTAAAGATACAGTTGTTCGAATAGCACATATTGAGCAGGATATTGAGTGTGATCATTTCATAAGGATGATGTTAGCAGCACATAAAATCACACACGTCTTTACCTTGACTTAGTTGTTTCACTCCACATAGTGAGGTTGACCATTTCACAAGGAAAAGTTAACAGCACATAAACTCACACGAGTCTCTCTCTTGATTTAGTTGTCTCTGTAGAATTCACAAAAAGCCAATGACCACTTGTCTGCTGCCTTGTCAACACTAGGTCTGCCCCCTGCTGGTGATGATGTCATAGGAAGTGTCTGCTCACTGTCACCTTCAAGATTCTCAATGATACTTCTAGCTGTCTCTTGTACCTGAAAATAAATGATAAAACAAGGTTAAATGGTATAACAACTGGGCCATATGATCTTGATGTACACTGTTTGTAAAGAAAAGTGCACTGTTGTCTGCTTTTTTGTGTCTGCTGCATTTATTCAAGTGCATTTAAGACTAGATTTTTCATGGAAGCAAACAAGATGAACCCTGATCAAGAGAGCAGTCTGATCTGGGTCCATATTGTTTGCACTATAGGCTACACAAGAACATTAACAGACAAGAGGAGTAGATGACAACAATTGTGATTGACAGACTTAGGGTTAAGACTTTAACAAGATTCATTATAATGTCAACTGGATCCTTGATCATTATACTTAACTACACTGTTGTCAGAAATTCAACAAGGCCTGTGTCGTACGGCTGAATTCAAGGGTTATACAACAGCCTGAGTGTGAAAGGGTCAGTTCAACAGAGTTTTTGGCCAATTTGAATGCAAAAGGGTTACCTCTATAGAGCTTTTACCAAGGGTTAGTTTGATGGAGTTTTGGCCAGTCTGAGTGCAAAAGGGTTAACTCAATGGAGTTTTGATGAAGGTTTAGTTAAATGGAGGTTTATCATTTGCATTTGGAGCTGCTTATGTTTCAACAAGTCAGCTCATACTTGAAAGTATTGGTAAAGCACACCTGGATTTCAACTGCAAAAGTGTATAGAAGAGCAAGTATACCCTATCTATTAGATCACAATTAGACACATTTTGAACATTGTATTTATGTTGTTGGCAGTGGGTTGAAAACTTTATGAAATTAATTTTCTGAGTCGCTTGGAAAGTGTAAATACAAGAACCTTAAAACTTAATTGCAAGTCAGCTTTTGACTGAAATAATGTGTTGTCTACAGACTTTTTGCAAAATTGACTGGTAATTCTCAAAAAATTCTTCCAGTGGACCTATCAGCGTGTCAACTGTTTGGATCCAGATCAGGACCGATGTTCTGTTAGTCCTGATCTGGGTCCAAACTGTTAGCAAAGGTTATCAGCAAGAAAAGAAATGCCATAATTTACATACCTGTGACCATTTCTTGTTCTGGTAGTTGTTGTACATGACCTTGACCCCCTCACAGACAGACTGACGTAGACTGAGATGTAACTCCTGGGATCTGTTGCCTTCTAGTGCTGATACCATAGTCTGATGACTCAACTCACTCATCTGATTATCTGAAATAACAAAATAGATTGTCGACAATGATATTCCTACTATAAATAGAGGATCTTACATGAGTGGCCATGTTGTATTGAATTTATTAAATGAGTTGGGGAAAGATATAAAATGTGACGCTTGCCGAGCATTTTGCTTGCCGAGCATTTTATCGTTTTTTCGCAACAAGTTAAATAAATTCAGTAATACAGGAGCACTAGTGTTAGATTCTATGTATCCTTTGATGCTCAAAGTATTTTGAAATCACAAATTTCAGCATGAAAATGCTAAGATTTTGTCATATATACTAAAAGATATTGGACATCAGTACTTAACGATACCAAAATCAGTAAACCACTATTTGGTCATTAATTGTGTCTGCTGAAGCATAGTCTACACTCATTGGAGAAGCTGCTTTAGACGTGCTATATGTTTGTTTATCTATTTACTTGTATATGTTTGAAGATAACGGAGAAAAAAAAAATAAACACACCTTCTCCCGAAAGATTACACTGTCCTTATATGACATCATGTATTATATGTAATTTGTATCCTCACATACTTTATAGCCTACTGTAGTTTGAATAAGATTATGTTCTGTTCTGTTCTATCGAAGTTTTGGAAACAGCATAATATAGCTAAATGTGATGCTAAGGCATTTATTGAAAGTGGCCAGTCTTTTTATTTTGTTATTTCTCAATCAAAATATATGTTGTGGGTACTCAAAAGAACCGTCTCAATGAGATAGTTCTCTTTAGCACCTAAAACACATGTTTGAACTGATAAATAAGAAAATAATAACAATTTAATGCTCGCTTATCTGGACCTATGCTAGCAGTATCAATATCTTAAATATACACTCTGAATGTGTGTTCGTCAAACTTCTAAAAATTCAACTTTTCACAACAAATAATATCTATGGAATTTAAACATCACCATGGTCCAGATGCTGACCCTTTGCCTGACAGGATTTGCAAACTTAGACCCAAATCAAGGAATCTATATCTGTATCCCTGTTGCAGGATTCTACTTTTTGAATAATGTCATAGCTGAATGGAAAATGGTGTGGATCGGGATCAGATGGCAACACAAACCAGCTGACCTGGGTCCACTCATTTCTCAAAACAGTATGTATTATAAAAAAAATTCCAATACGACAACAAAATTTGATAAATCACAACTTACCTAGCAATGAAACTTGTTTCTCAGCACTACTGTGGGATACCAGGAGACTCTTGAGATCTGAAGCAGCAACAATACAATCCATAGCGAACTTAGTGGTAACAAAATCTTATCAAAATTATTCACAGAAATCAAAAACTTTTGAAAGATCTATGTAAGATAATGTAAGCTCAAAAATCAAATGTGATGCAACTAAGGTTACAACCCTTTTTATAGTCAATAAAGTCTTTGAAGTAAACTAATTAGTAATTAAGAATTAATGAGGATCTTTAATTCACTTTGATCTCTTTAATTAAGCAAGACAATTAAAGATCAAAGAGTGATAATTAGTGGTGGAATTTATTAAATGAACCTTAATTGATGAGCTTGTGTTCACTTTAAACTATAAAGAGGAGGCAAGAAAAGGTCATCAGTGAGTGATCAAAGGAAATTATTATTCCAATTCATGAACTTACATTCACTTTGATCTTTAATATGGAGGTAATTAAAGCACATCAGATGATTCAGTGAATGATCAAATGATATTTTTTTTTATTCACGAGTTTGTATTCACTTTGATCTTTAATGAGGAGCAATTAAAGGACATCATATGATCTAGAGAATGATCTAAGGAAAACACTTATTTCAATTGATGAGCTTGAATTTACTTTGATATTTGATGAAAGGACAGTTTAAACCCATCAGATAATAGTAAATGATCAAAGGAAATTACTCAAATTTAATTGATGAGTATTTGTTCACTTTGCTATTCAGGTGATCTAGCAAGGAAATTACACATTTTTAAGAATTGAAGATCAAAGGAAATTACTAAATTAAATTGACGTTTTGTTCACTTTGCTATGACTATCAAATGAACAACTTTTTGGCCAATCTAAGTGCAAAAAGGGTTATAATGGAGTTTTGACCAATCTGAGTGCAATAGGGTTATCTCGATAGAGTTTCAGCCAATCTGAGAGCAAACTGGAGTGTTTGGCCAATCTGAGCACAAAATGGAGTTTTGACCAATCTGAGAGCAAAATGGGGTTATCTAAATGGAGTTTTGACCAATCCGAGTGCAAAAGGGTTTATTCAATAGGTTGGTCAGTTCAATGGAGTTTTGACCAGTCTGAGGGCAAAAGGGTTTATTCAATGTAGTTTTGACTAAATTGAGTGCAAAAGGCTTACCTCAATGCACTTGACCAGTCTGAGAGCAAACTGGAGTTTTGACTAATCTGAGTGCAAAAGGCTTATTTATCTCAATGGAGCTTGACCAATCTGTGTGCAAACTGGAGTTTTGACCAATCTGAGTGGAAAAGGGTTAGCTCAATGAGTCTTGATTAATCTGAGGCTTTATTCAATGGAGTTTTGGCCATTCCGAGCGCAGTAGGGTTAGTTCAATTAATCAATTATTTAAGTTTAGTAATATGAGTGCAGTAGGATTTAGTCCAATGTGTTATTGACCAATCTGAGTGCAAATGGCTATTTCAATAGTTTAGACCAATCTGAGTACAAAAGGGACATCTAAATTGAATTTTGACCAATTTGAGTGCAAAAGGGTTCGCAACTGAGTTTGACTAACCTGGGAGCAAAAGGGTCATCTCAATGGAGTTTTGACCATTTCCGAGTGCAAAAAGGGTTATCTCAATGAAATTCTGACCAACCTGGGTGCAAAAGGGTTATCTCAATGAAATTCTGACCAACCTGGGAGCAAAAGAGTTATCTCAATGGAGTTCTGACCAATCTGAGTGCAAAATGGCTAGTTCAATGGAGTCTAGACCAAACTGAGTGCAAAAAAGGGTTATCTCAATGAAATTTTGACCAATTTGAGGGCAAAAGGGTTTGCAACTGAGTTTTGACCAACCTGAGTGCAATAGGGTTATCTCAATGGAGTTTGGGGACCAATCTGAGTGCAAAAGGGCTATTTCAATGGAGTTTTGACCAATCTGAGTGCAAAAGAGTTATCTCAATGAAATTTTGACCAATCTGAGTGCAAACTGGAGTTTTGACCAACCTAAGAGCAAAAGGGTTTATTCAATGGAGTTTGGAGTCCAATTTGAGAGCAGTATGGTTAATTAAATGGAGTTTTGGCACAATATGAGAGCAAAAGGGATTACTCAATGAAGTTTCTGCCTTGTATGAGTGCTGTAGAGTTTTGAGTAATTTCTCAGGGTTAAATGTTACAGCTAAGGGAGATAATGAATGTAAAAAAGTCCATATCTTCATATTTATAGCACATTTATTAAAAAAACATTTACAGCAGGAACATACATAATCACGAACATTATAACACAGTTATCACAGCTTTTGCATCACAGGCAGTTCTTTGGAGGATTTTTCGGTCTTCTTAAAAACTTCCAAACAAATAGGCACATCAACTCACTTCCTACCATGTATTAGTAATTTTTTTTTTATTATAGTGACATGTGTTATAAGTATACAATATAAACATCAAAAAGTGTGTCTTACAACACCCGGCTGCATTGGGCCTACAAGTCACTTTAAGCATTTTATATTTGTACAAAAAAGGAGAAAATAGAGTTTCACTATAGAATATCCGTATCATACGTGATTTTGCATGAGCATTTTACGTTCACTTTCAAATACTTTGAAAATATGCATATAAATATATAATACTGGCAGCAAATGTATGGTTTCAATTATAGAGTACAGACTTTCTTCGTTGCATAGCATCCACAATAAATTTTGCAACATAAATAAAGTGGTTTTCAACAACATGCCTAAGTTTTTCAACATCATTCAACAGCAAAAAAATTGATTTTGTTTCAGTAGCTTTATCAATTAGAGATTGTCTGAGATCATGGTAACATGCACATTTGAACAAAAAATGAATCTCATCTTCAGTTTCATTTGAATTACAAATGTTACATGTTCTCTCATGAACACTTAAACCTGAATATCTCCCTGTCTCTACTCTGAGGGGTAAAATACCGCACCTGAATTGGGCGAAATGCGATTTCTCCAATAATGTCAATCAAATTACTCCCCACAGGAGTTGAAGCCTGGCAAAATGAAAATAAAGCACCTATGGCCCAACACTATGTGTCAGCGAAATGTTTGCTATATCCCCATCAACACTTTTCCAATAGTGAAAATACACTTACCCCACCACAACAATTTGTATGGAAACCGAAAGTAGCCTGCCTGAAACCAGCCCTATCACTCACTTTCAGTCTGTAGATCAATATCAAACAATATTCCAGATCAAAAGGGACATTTTAATAACCACTCGGCTTTCTTGCAAAATGTCTTGGAAAACAGGACAAATTTGCTGTGCACTGAAAACATCTGACAACTGCATGCACCCAACACAATGTCCTTCACCTCAAGCAGAGCTGTACGATATGAAGCCTTAGTTTCGCATTTCATTCCAACTTGTATAAACACCCATCCTTAAAGTCTTTTTAACTAAAATTTGCTCATATAATCATTTTAATCTCCATTTATGATATTTTGGACCCCAATACTAGAATATCTTCAAATTCGTCCACCCCCAAATTCGAAACTTCCCCGCATGGCTTTGGCTCTAACCAAGATTTGGAGAGAATGAATCTTCAATCCAGTTTGATACAATAATGCTATTGGTGTGTTCATTAACCCTTACCATGCTGAACCCAAATATACCTGATGTCATAAATAGTGTAGATTCAGATCAGCTGGCTTCTAGCCAGTCCAATCAGGATCCACACTGGTTTCCTTTCTGTTTATAAATATTATTAAGGAGCATTTAGGTTGCTTGGTGAAGCCGAAGGTAGTTGGAACTCATTAGGCATAAAGCTGAGTAAAAATAACTGAAGCTTAGTAGTATGTAGAGTTCTCACAAAATATATCAGGCCTATATGAGTATATATTTGCTTATTTGTCAACCAAAACATATGTTGTGGGTACTCAAAAGAACTGTCTCAATGAGACGGTTCTTTTGAGCACCCAAAACACATGTTTACATTGATGGTTATACAATTTTTACTTTCCTAAAGTTTCCTTATCTGAAACTATGATATATTATGGCATAAGTGAGAATAAAATTGAAGATATATCTGATTGATATAGATGCACACATTCAGTAACTCCACATCTGCTTCTGTTGTCCAATGATAACCATTGCAAATAATCTGGACCCATATCAGACCCAAGAAAATGTCAGGTCTGATCTGAATCCAAACTGTTTTAATAAAATTAATTTGGAAAAAAATCAGCAGGCGACAAAAAAGAATTTATGATGGATGTGTCGAAGTAGATGTATATACTTCAACATAAAGTGATAGTGACCATTTCATGAACATAAATTAAAGATACAGTTGTTCGAATAGCACATATTGAGCAGGATATTGAGTGTGATCATTTCATAAGGATGATGTTAGCAGCACATAAAATCACACACGTCTTTACCTTGACTTAGTTGTTTCACTCCACATAGTGAGGTTGACCATTTCACAAGGAAAAGTTAACAGCACATAAACTCACACGAGTCTCTCTCTTGATTTAGTTGTCTCTGTAGAATTCACAAAAAGCCAATGACCACTTGTCTGCTGCCTTGTCAACACTAGGTCTGCCCCCTGCTGGTGATGATGTCATAGGAAGTGTCTGCTCACTGTCACCTTCAAGATTCTCAATGATACTTCTAGCTGTCTCTTGGACCTGAAAATAAATGATAAAACAAGGTTAAATGGTATAACAACTGGGCCATATGATCTTGATGTACACTGTTTGTAAAGAAAAGTGCACTGTTGTCTGCTTTTTTGTGTCTGCTGCATTTATTCAAGTGCATTTAAGACTAGATTTTTCATGGAAGCAAACAAGATGAACCCTGATCAAGAGAGCAGTCTGATCTGGGTCCATATTGTTTGCACTATAGGCTACACAAGAACATTAACAGACAAGAGGAGTAGATGACAACAATTGTGATTGACAGACTTAGGGTTAAGACTTTAACAAGATTCATTATAATGTCAACTGGATCCTTGATCATTATACTTAACTACACTGTTGTCAGAAATTCAACAAGGCCTGTGTCGTACGGCTGAATTCAAGGGTTATACAACAGCCTGAGTGTGAAAGGGTCAGTTCAACAGAGTTTTTGGCCAATTTGAATGCAAAAGGGTTACCTCTATAGAGCTTTTACCAAGGGTTAGTTTGATGGAGTTTTGGCCAGTCTGAGTGCAAAAGGGTTAACTCAATGGAGTTTTGATGAAGGTTTAGTTAAATGGAGGTTTATCATTTGCATTTGGAGCTGCTTATGTTTCAACAAGTCAGCTCATACTTGAAAGTATTGGTAAAGCACACCTGGATTTCAACTGCAAAAGTGTATAGAAGAGCAAGTATACCCTATCTATTAGATCACAATTAGACACATTTTGAACATTGTATTTATGTTGTTGGCAGTGGGTTGAAAACTTTATGAAATTAATTTTCTGAGTCGCTTGGAAAGTGTAAATACAAGAACCTTAAAACTTAATTGCAAGTCAGCTTTTGACTGAAATAATGTGTTGTCTACAGACTTTTTGCAAAATTGACTGGTAATTCTCAAAAAATTCTTCCAGTGGACCTATCAGCGTGTCAACTGTTTGGATCCAGATCAGGACCGATGTTCTGTTAGTCCTGATCTGGGTCCAAACTGTTAGCAAAGGTTATCAGCAAGAAAAGAAATGCCATAATTTACATACCTGTGACCATTTCTTGTTCTGGTAGTTGTTGTACATGACCTTGACCCCCTCACAGACAGACTGACGTAGACTGAGATGTAACTCCTGGGATCTGTTGCCTTCTAGTGCTGATACCATAGTCTGATGACTCAACTCACTCATCTGATTATCTGAAATAACAAAATAGATTGTCGACAATGATATTCCTACTATAAATAGAGGATCTTACATGAGTGGCCATGTTGTATTGAATTTATTAAATGAGTTGGGGAAAGATATAAAATGTGACGCTTGCCGAGCATTTTGCTTGCCGAGCATTTTATCGTTTTTTCGCAACAAGTTAAATAAATTCAGTAATACAGGAGCACTAGTGTTAGATTCTATGTATCCTTTGATGCTCAAAGTATTTTGAAATCACAAATTTCAGCATGAAAATACTAAGATTTTGTCATATATACTAAAAGATATTGGACATCAGTACTTAACGATACCAAAATCAGTAAACCACTATTTGGTCATTAATTGTGTCTGCTGAAGCATAGTCTACACTCATTGGAGAAGCTGCTTTAGACGTGCTAGATGTTTGTTTATCTATTTACTTGTATATGTTTGAAGATAACGGAGAAAAAAAAAATAAACACACCTTCTCCCGAAAGATTACACTGTCCTTATATGACATCATGTATTATATGTAATTTGTATCCTCACATACTTTATAGCCTACTGTAGTTTGAATAAGATTATGTTCTGTTCTGTTCTATCGAAGTTTTGGAAACAGCATAATATAGCTAAATGTGATGCTAAGGCATTTATTGAAAGTGGCCAGTCTTTTTATTTTGTTATTTCTCAATCAAAATATATGTTGTGGGTACTCAAAAGAACCGTCTCAATGAGATAGTTCTCTTTAGCACCTAAAACACATGTTTGAACTGATAAATAAGAAAATAATAACAATTTAATGCTCGCTTATCTGGACCTATGCTAGCAGTATCAATATCTTAAATATACACTCTGAATGTGTGTTCGTCAAACTTCTAAAAATTCAACTTTTCACAACAAATAATATCTATGGAATTTAAACATCACCATGGTCCAGATGCTGACCCTTTGCCTGACAGGATTTGCAAACTTAGACCCAAATCAAGGAATCTATATCTGTATCCCTGTTGCAGGATTCTACTTTTTGAATAATGTCATAGCTGAATGGAAAATGGTGTGGATCGGGATCAGATGGCAACACAAACCAGCTGACCTGGGTCCACTCATTTCTCAAAACAGTATGTATTATAAAAAAAATTCCAATACGACAACAAAATTTGATAAATCACAACTTACCTAGCAATGAAACTTGTTTCTCAGCACTACTGTGGGATACCAGGAGACTCTTGAGATCTGAAGCAGCAACAATACAATCCATAGCGAACTTAGTGGTAACAAAATCTTATCAAAATTATTCACAGAAATCAAAAACTTTTGAAAGATCTATGTAAGATAATGTAAGCTCAAAAATCAAATGTGATGCAACTAAGGTTACAACCCTTTTTATAGTCAATAAAGTCTTTGAAGTAAACTAATTAGTAATTAAGAATTAATGAGGATCTTTAATTCACTTTGATCTCTTTAATTAAGCAAGACAATTAAAGATCAAAGAGTGATAATTAGTGGTGGAATTTATTAAATGAACCTTAATTGATGAGCTTGTGTTCACTTTAAACTATAAAGAGGAGGCAAGAAAAGGTCATCAGTGAGTGATCAAAGGAAATTATTATTCCAATTCATGAACTTACATTCACTTTGATCTTTAATATGGAGGTAATTAAAGCACATCAGATGATTCAGTGAATGATCAAATGATATTTTTTTTTATTCACGAGTTTGTATTCACTTTGATCTTTAATGAGGAGCAATTAAAGGACATCATATGATCTAGAGAATGATCTAAGGAAAACACTTATTTCAATTGATGAGCTTGAATTTACTTTGATATTTGATGAAAGGACAGTTTAAACCCATCAGATAATAGTAAATGATCAAAGGAAATTACTCAAATTTAATTGATGAGTATTTGTTCACTTTGCTATTCAGGTGATCTAGCAAGGAAATTACACATTTTTAAGAATTGAAGATCAAAGGAAATTACTAAATTAAATTGACGTTTTGTTCACTTTGCTATGACTATCAAATGAACAACTTTTTGGCCAATCTAAGTGCAAAAAGGGTTATAATGGAGTTTTGACCAATCTGAGTGCAATAGGGTTATCTCGATAGAGTTTCAGCCAATCTGAGAGCAAACTGGAGTGTTTGGCCAATCTGAGCACAAAATGGAGTTTTGACCAATCTGAGAGCAAAATGGGGTTATCTAAATGGAGTTTTGACCAATCCGAGTGCAAAAGGGTTTATTCAATAGGTTGGTCAGTTCAATGGAGTTTTGACCAGTCTGAGGGCAAAAGGGTTTATTCAATGTAGTTTTGACTAAATTGAGTGCAAAAGGCTTACCTCAATGCACTTGACCAGTCTGAGAGCAAACTGGAGTTTTGACTAATCTGAGTGCAAAAGGCTTATTTATCTCAATGGAGCTTGACCAATCTGTGTGCAAACTGGAGTTTTGACCAATCTGAGTGGAAAAGGGTTAGCTCAATGAGTCTTGATTAATCTGAGGCTTTATTCAATGGAGTTTTGGCCATTCCGAGCGCAGTAGGGTTAGTTCAATTAATCAATTATTTAAGTTTAGTAATATGAGTGCAGTAGGATTTAGTCCAATGTGTTATTGACCAATCTGAGTGCAAATGGCTATTTCAATAGTTTAGACCAATCTGAGTACAAAAGGGACATCTAAATTGAATTTTGACCAATTTGAGTGCAAAAGGGTTCGCAACTGAGTTTGACTAACCTGGGAGCAAAAGGGTCATCTCAATGGAGTTTTGACCATTTCCGAGTGCAAAAAGGGTTATCTCAATGAAATTCTGACCAACCTGGGTGCAAAAGGGTTATCTCAATGAAATTCTGACCAACCTGGGAGCAAAAGAGTTATCTCAATGGAGTTCTGACCAATCTGAGTGCAAAATGGCTAGTTCAATGGAGTCTAGACCAAACTGAGTGCAAAAAAGGGTTATCTCAATGAAATTTTGACCAATTTGAGGGCAAAAGGGTTTGCAACTGAGTTTTGACCAACCTGAGTGCAATAGGGTTATCTCAATGGAGTTTGGGGACCAATCTGAGTGCAAAAGGGCTATTTCAATGGAGTTTTGACCAATCTGAGTGCAAAAGAGTTATCTCAATGAAATTTTGACCAATCTGAGTGCAAACTGGAGTTTTGACCAACCTAAGAGCAAAAGGGTTTATTCAATGGAGTTTGGAGTCCAATTTGAGAGCAGTATGGTTAATTAAATGGAGTTTTGGCACAATATGAGAGCAAAAGGGATTACTCAATGAAGTTTCTGCCTTGTATGAGTGCTGTAGAGTTTTGAGTAATTTCTCAGGGTTAAATGTTACAGCTAAGGGAGATAATGAATGTAAAAAAGTCCATATCTTCATATTTATAGCACATTTATTAAAAAAACATTTACAGCAGGAACATACATAATCACGAACATTATAACACAGTTATCACAGCTTTTGCATCACAGGCAGTTCTTTGGAGGATTTTTCGGTCTTCTTAAAAACTTCCAAACAAATAGGCACATCAACTCACTTCCTACCATGTATTAGTAATTTTTTTTTATTATAGTGACATGTGTTATAAGTATACAATATAAACATCAAAAAGTGTGTCTTACAACACCCGGCTGCATTGGGCCTACAAGTCACTTTAAGCATTTTATATTTGTACAAAAAAGGAGAAAATAGAGTTTCACTATAGAATATCCGTATCATACGTGATTTTGCATGAGCATTTTACGTTCACTTTCAAATACTTTGAAAATATGCATATAAATATATAATACTGGCAGCAAATGTATGGTTTCAATTATAGAGTACAGACTTTCTTCGTTGCATAGCATCCACAATAAATTTTGCAACATAAATAAAGTGGTTTTCAACAACATGCCTAAGTTTTTCAACATCATTCAACAGCAAAAAAATTGATTTTGTTTCAGTAGCTTTATCAATTAGAGATTGTCTGAGATCATGGTAACATGCACATTTGAACAAAAAATGAATCTCATCTTCAGTTTCATTTGAATTACAAATGTTACATGTTCTCTCATGAACACTTAAACCTGAATATCTCCCTGTCTCTACTCTGAGGGGTAAAATACCGCACCTGAATTGGGCGAAATGCGATTTCTCCAATAATGTCAATCAAATTACTCCCCACAGGAGTTGAAGCCTGGCAAAATGAAAATAAAGCACCTATGGCCCAACACTATGTGTCAGCGAAATGTTTGCTATATCCCCATCAACACTTTTCCAATAGTGAAAATACACTTACCCCACCACAACAATTTGTATGGAAACCGAAAGTAGCCTGCCTGAAACCAGCCCTATCACTCACTTTCAGTCTGTAGATCAATATCAAACAATATTCCAGATCAAAAGGGACATTTTAATAACCACTCGGCTTTCTTGCAAAATGTCTTGGAAAACAGGACAAATTTGCTGTGCACTGAAAACATCTGACAACTGCATGCACCCAACACAATGTCCTTCACCTCAAGCAGAGCTGTACGATATGAAGCCTTAGTTTCGCATTTCATTCCAACTTGTATAAACACCCATCCTTAAAGTCTTTTTAACTAAAATTTGCTCATATAATCATTTTAATCTCCATTTATGATATTTTGGACCCCAATACTAGACTATCTTCAAATTCGTCCACCCCCAAATTCGAAACTTCCCCGCATGGCTTTGGCTCTAACCAAGATTCGGAGAGAATGAATCTTCAATCCAGTTTGATACAATAATGCTATTGGTGTGTTCATTAACCCTTACCATGCTGAACCCAAATATACCTGATGTCATAAATAGTGTAGATTCAGATCAGCTGGCTTCTAGCCAGTCCAATCAGGATCCACACTGGTTTCCTTTCTGTTTATAAATATTATTAAGGAGCATTTAGGTTGCTTGGTGAAGCCGAAGGTAGTTGGAACTCATTAGGCATAAAGCTGAGTAAAAATAACTGAAGCTTAGTAGTATGTAGAGTTCTCACAAAATATATCAGGCCTATATGAGTATATATTTGCTTATTTGTCAACCAAAACATATGTTGTGGGTACTCAAAAGAACCGTCTCAATGAGACGGTTCTTTTGAGCACCCAAAACACATGTTTACATTGATGGTTATACAATTTTTACTTTCCTAAAGTTTCCTTATCTGAAACTATGATATATTATGGCATAAGTGAGAATAAAATTGAAGATATATCTGATTGATATAGATGCACACATTCAGTAACTCCACATCTGCTTCTGTTGTCCAATGATAACCATTGCAAATAATCTGGACCCATATCAGACCCAAGAAAATGTCAGGTCTGATCTGAATCCAAACTGTTTTAATAAAATTAATTTGGAAAAAAATCAGCAGGCGACAAAAAAGAATTTATGATGGATGTGTCGAAGTAGATGTATATACTTCAACATAAAGTGATAGTGACCATTTCATGAACATAAATTAAAGATACAGTTGTTCGAATAGCACATATTGAGCAGGATATTGAGTGTGATCATTTCATAAGGATGATGTTAGCAGCACATAAAATCACACACGTCTTTACCTTGACTTAGTTGTTTCACTCCACATAGTGAGGTTGACCATTTCACAAGGAAAAGTTAACAGCACATAAACTCACACGAGTCTCTCTCTTGATTTAGTTGTCTCTGTAGAATTCACAAAAAGCCAATGACCACTTGTCTGCTGCCTTGTCAACACTAGGTCTGCCCCCTGCTGGTGATGATGTCATAGGAAGTGTCTGCTCACTGTCACCTTCAAGATTCTCAATGATACTTCTAGCTGTCTCTTGGACCTGAAAATAAATGATAAAACAAGGTTAAATGGTATAACAACTGGGCCATATGATCTTGATGTACACTGTTTGTAAAGAAAAGTGCACTGTTGTCTGCTTTTTTGTGTCTGCTGCATTTATTCAAGTGCATTTAAGACTAGATTTTTCATGGAAGCAAACAAGATGAACCCTGATCAAGAGAGCAGTCTGATCTGGGTCCATATTGTTTGCACTATAGGCTACACAAGAACATTAACAGACAAGAGGAGTAGATGACAACAATTGTGATTGACAGACTTAGGGTTAAGACTTTAACAAGATTCATTATAATGTCAACTGGATCCTTGATCATTATACTTAACTACACTGTTGTCAGAAATTCAACAAGGCCTGTGTCGTACGGCTGAATTCAAGGGTTATACAACAGCCTGAGTGTGAAAGGGTCAGTTCAACAGAGTTTTTGGCCAATTTGAATGCAAAAGGGTTACCTCTATAGAGCTTTTACCAAGGGTTAGTTTGATGGAGTTTTGGCCAGTCTGAGTGCAAAAGGGTTAACTCAATGGAGTTTTGATGAAGGTTTAGTTAAATGGAGGTTTATCATTTGCATTTGGAGCTGCTTATGTTTCAACAAGTCAGCTCATACTTGAAAGTATTGGTAAAGCACACCTGGATTTCAACTGCAAAAGTGTATAGAAGAGCAAGTATACCCTATCTATTAGATCACAATTAGACACATTTTGAACATTGTATTTATGTTGTTGGCAGTGGGTTGAAAACTTTATGAAATTAATTTTCTGAGTCGCTTGGAAAGTGTAAATACAAGAACCTTAAAACTTAATTGCAAGTCAGCTTTTGACTGAAATAATGTGTTGTCTACAGACTTTTTGCAAAATTGACTGGTAATTCTCAAAAAATTCTTCCAGTGGACCTATCAGCGTGTCAACTGTTTGGATCCAGATCAGGACCGATGTTCTGTTAGTCCTGATCTGGGTCCAAACTGTTAGCAAAGGTTATCAGCAAGAAAAGAAATGCCATAATTTACATACCTGTGACCATTTCTTGTTCTGGTAGTTGTTGTACATGACCTTGACCCCCTCACAGACAGACTGACGTAGACTGAGATGTAACTCCTGGGATCTGTTGCCTTCTAGTGCTGATACCATAGTCTGATGACTCAACTCACTCATCTGATTATCTGAAATAACAAAATAGATTGTCGACAATGATATTCCTACTATAAATAGAGGATCTTACATGAGTGGCCATGTTGTATTGAATTTATTAAATGAGTTGGGGAAAGATATAAAATGTGACGCTTGCCGAGCATTTTGCTTGCCGAGCATTTTATCGTTTTTTCGCAACAAGTTAAATAAATTCAGTAATACAGGAGCACTAGTGTTAGATTCTATGTATCCTTTGATGCTCAAAGTATTTTGAAATCACAAATTTCAGCATGAAAATGCTAAGATTTTGTCATATATACTAAAAGATATTGGACATCAGTACTTAACGATACCAAAATCAGTAAACCACTATTTGGTCATTAATTGTGTCTGCTGAAGCATAGTCTACACTCATTGGAGAAGCTGCTTTAGACGTGCTAGATGTTTGTTTATCTATTTACTTGTATATGTTTGAAGATAACGGAGAAAAAAAAAATAAACACACCTTCTCCCGAAAGATTACACTGTCCTTATATGACATCATGTATTATATGTAATTTGTATCCTCACATACTTTATAGCCTACTGTAGTTTGAATAAGATTATGTTCTGTTCTGTTCTATCGAAGTTTTGGAAACAGCATAATATAGCTAAATGTGATGCTAAGGCATTTATTGAAAGTGGCCAGTCTTTTTATTTTGTTATTTCTCAATCAAAATATATGTTGTGGGTACTCAAAAGAACCGTCTCAATGAGATAGTTCTCTTTAGCACCTAAAACACATGTTTGAACTGATAAATAAGAAAATAATAACAATTTAATGCTCGCTTATCTGGACCTATGCTAGCAGTATCAATATCTTAAATATACACTCTGAATGTGTGTTCGTCAAACTTCTAAAAATTCAACTTTTCACAACAAATAATATCTATGGAATTTAAACATCACCATGGTCCAGATGCTGACCCTTTGCCTGACAGGATTTGCAAACTTAGACCCAAATCAAGGAATCTATATCTGTATCCCTGTTGCAGGATTCTACTTTTTGAATAATGTCATAGCTGAATGGAAAATGGTGTGGATCGGGATCAGATGGCAACACAAACCAGCTGACCTGGGTCCACTCATTTCTCAAAACAGTATGTATTATAAAAAAAATTCCAATACGACAACAAAATTTGATAAATCACAACTTACCTAGCAATGAAACTTGTTTCTCAGCACTACTGTGGGATACCAGGAGACTCTTGAGATCTGAAGCAGCAACAATACAATCCATAGCGAACTTAGTGGTAACAAAATCTTATCAAAATTATTCACAGAAATCAAAAACTTTTGAAAGATCTATGTAAGATAATGTAAGCTCAAAAATCAAATGTGATGCAACTAAGGTTACAACCCTTTTTATAGTCAATAAAGTCTTTGAAGTAAACTAATTAGTAATTAAGAATTAATGAGGATCTTTAATTCACTTTGATCTCTTTAATTAAGCAAGACAATTAAAGATCAAAGAGTGATAATTAGTGGTGGAATTTATTAAATGAACCTTAATTGATGAGCTTGTGTTCACTTTAAACTATAAAGAGGAGGCAAGAAAAGGTCATCAGTGAGTGATCAAAGGAAATTATTATTCCAATTCATGAACTTACATTCACTTTGATCTTTAATATGGAGGTAATTAAAGCACATCAGATGATTCAGTGAATGATCAAATGATATTTTTTTTTATTCACGAGTTTGTATTCACTTTGATCTTTAATGAGGAGCAATTAAAGGACATCATATGATCTAGAGAATGATCTAAGGAAAACACTTATTTCAATTGATGAGCTTGAATTTACTTTGATATTTGATGAAAGGACAGTTTAAACCCATCAGATAATAGTAAATGATCAAAGGAAATTACTCAAATTTAATTGATGAGTATTTGTTCACTTTGCTATTCAGGTGATCTAGCAAGGAAATTACACATTTTTAAGAATTGAAGATCAAAGGAAATTACTAAATTAAATTGACGTTTTGTTCACTTTGCTATGACTATCAAATGAACAACTTTTTGGCCAATCTAAGTGCAAAAAGGGTTATAATGGAGTTTTGACCAATCTGAGTGCAATAGGGTTATCTCGATAGAGTTTCAGCCAATCTGAGAGCAAACTGGAGTGTTTGGCCAATCTGAGCACAAAATGGAGTTTTGACCAATCTGAGAGCAAAATGGGGTTATCTAAATGGAGTTTTGACCAATCCGAGTGCAAAAGGGTTTATTCAATAGGTTGGTCAGTTCAATGGAGTTTTGACCAGTCTGAGGGCAAAAGGGTTTATTCAATGTAGTTTTGACTAAATTGAGTGCAAAAGGCTTACCTCAATGCACTTGACCAGTCTGAGAGCAAACTGGAGTTTTGACTAATCTGAGTGCAAAAGGCTTATTTATCTCAATGGAGCTTGACCAATCTGTGTGCAAACTGGAGTTTTGACCAATCTGAGTGGAAAAGGGTTAGCTCAATGAGTCTTGATTAATCTGAGGCTTTATTCAATGGAGTTTTGGCCATTCCGAGCGCAGTAGGGTTAGTTCAATTAATCAATTATTTAAGTTTAGTAATATGAGTGCAGTAGGATTTAGTCCAATGTGTTATTGACCAATCTGAGTGCAAATGGCTATTTCAATAGTTTAGACCAATCTGAGTACAAAAGGGACATCTAAATTGAATTTTGACCAATTTGAGTGCAAAAGGGTTCGCAACTGAGTTTGACTAACCTGGGAGCAAAAGGGTCATCTCAATGGAGTTTTGACCATTTCCGAGTGCAAAAAGGGTTATCTCAATGAAATTCTGACCAACCTGGGTGCAAAAGGGTTATCTCAATGAAATTCTGACCAACCTGGGAGCAAAAGAGTTATCTCAATGGAGTTCTGACCAATCTGAGTGCAAAATGGCTAGTTCAATGGAGTCTAGACCAAACTGAGTGCAAAAAAGGGTTATCTCAATGAAATTTTGACCAATTTGAGGGCAAAAGGGTTTGCAACTGAGTTTTGACCAACCTGAGTGCAATAGGGTTATCTCAATGGAGTTTGGGGACCAATCTGAGTGCAAAAGGGCTATTTCAATGGAGTTTTGACCAATCTGAGTGCAAAAGAGTTATCTCAATGAAATTTTGACCAATCTGAGTGCAAACTGGAGTTTTGACCAACCTAAGAGCAAAAGGGTTTATTCAATGGAGTTTGGAGTCCAATTTGAGAGCAGTATGGTTAATTAAATGGAGTTTTGGCACAATATGAGAGCAAAAGGGATTACTCAATGAAGTTTCTGCCTTGTATGAGTGCTGTAGAGTTTTGAGTAATTTCTCAGGGTTAAATGTTACAGCTAAGGGAGATAATGAATGTAAAAAAGTCCATATCTTCATATTTATAGCACATTTATTAAAAAAACATTTACAGCAGGAACATACATAATCACGAACATTATAACACAGTTATCACAGCTTTTGCATCACAGGCAGTTCTTTGGAGGATTTTTCGGTCTTCTTAAAAACTTCCAAACAAATAGGCACATCAACTCACTTCCTACCATGTATTAGTAATTTTTTTTTTATTATAGTGACATGTGTTATAAGTATACAATATAAACATCAAAAAGTGTGTCTTACAACACCCGGCTGCATTGGGCCTACAAGTCACTTTAAGCATTTTATATTTGTACAAAAAAGGAGAAAATAGAGTTTCACTATAGAATATCCGTATCATACGTGATTTTGCATGAGCATTTTACGTTCACTTTCAAATACTTTGAAAATATGCATATAAATATATAATACTGGCAGCAAATGTATGGTTTCAATTATAGAGTACAGACTTTCTTCGTTGCATAGCATCCACAATAAATTTTGCAACATAAATAAAGTGGTTTTCAACAACATGCCTAAGTTTTTCAACATCATTCAACAGCAAAAAAATTGATTTTGTTTCAGTAGCTTTATCAATTAGAGATTGTCTGAGATCATGGTAACATGCACATTTGAACAAAAAATGAATCTCATCTTCAGTTTCATTTGAATTACAAATGTTACATGTTCTCTCATGAACACTTAAACCTGAATATCTCCCTGTCTCTACTCTGAGGGGTAAAATACCGCACCTGAATTGGGCGAAATGCGATTTCTCCAATTTTGTCAATCAAATTACTCCCCACAGGAGTTGAAGCCTGGCAAAATGAAAATAAAGCACCTATGGCCCAACACTATGTGTCAGCGAAATGTTTGCTATATCCCCATCAACACTTTTCCAATAGTGAAAATACACTTACCCCACCACAACAATTTGTATGGAAACCGAAAGTAGCCTGCCTGAAACCAGCCCTATCACTCACTTTCAGTCTGTAGATCAATATCAAACAATATTCCAGATCAAAAGGGACATTTTAATAACCACTCGGCTTTCTTGCAAAATGTCTTGGAAAACAGGACAAATTTGCTGTGCACTGAAAACATCTGACAACTGCATGCACCCAACACAATGTCCTTCACCTCAAGCAGAGCTGTACGATATGAAGCCTTAGTTTCGCATTTCATTCCAACTTGTATAAACACCCATCCTTAAAGTCTTTTTAACTAAAATTTGCTCATATAATCATTTTAATCTCCATTTATGATATTTTGGACCCCAATACTAGAATATCTTCAAATTCGTCCACCCCCAAATTCGAAACTTCCCCGCATGGCTTTGGCTCTAACCAAGATTTGGAGAGAATGAATCTTCAATCCAGTTTGATACAATAATGCTATTGGTGTGTTCATTAACCCTTACCATGCTGAACCCAAATATACCTGATGTCATAAATAGTGTAGATTCAGATCAGCTGGCTTCTAGCCAGTCCAATCAGGATCCACACTGGTTTCCTTTCTGTTTATAAATATTATTAAGGAGCATTTAGGTTGCTTGGTGAAGCCGAAGGTAGTTGGAACTCATTAGGCATAAAGCTGAGTAAAAATAACTGAAGCTTAGTAGTATGTAGAGTTCTCACAAAATATATCAGGCCTATATGAGTATATATTTGCTTATTTGTCAACCAAAACATATGTTGTGGGTACTCAAAAGAACCGTCTCAATGAGACGGTTCTTTTGAGCACCCAAAACACATGTTTACATTGATGGTTATACAATTTTTACTTTCCTAAAGTTTCCTTATCTGAAACTATGATATATTATGGCATAAGTGAGAATAAAATTGAAGATATATCTGATTGATATAGATGCACACATTCAGTAACTCCACATCTGCTTCTGTTGTCCAATGATAACCATTGCAAATAATCTGGACCCATATCAGACCCAAGAAAATGTCAGGTCTGATCTGAATCCAAACTGTTTTAATAAAATTAATTTGGAAAAAAATCAGCAGGCGACAAAAAAGAATTTATGATGGATGTGTCGAAGTAGATGTATATACTTCAACATAAAGTGATAGTGACCATTTCATGAACATAAATTAAAGATACAGTTGTTCGAATAGCACATATTGAGCAGGATATTGAGTGTGATCATTTCATAAGGATGATGTTAGCAGCACATAAAATCACACACGTCTTTACCTTGACTTAGTTGTTTCACTCCACATAGTGAGGTTGACCATTTCACAAGGAAAAGTTAACAGCACATAAACTCACACGAGTCTCTCTCTTGATTTAGTTGTCTCTGTAGAATTCACAAAAAGCCAATGACCACTTGTCTGCTGCCTTGTCAACACTAGGTCTGCCCCCTGCTGGTGATGATGTCATAGGAAGTATCTGCTCACTGTCACCTTCAAGATTCTCAATGATACTTCTAGCTGTCTCTTGGACCTGAAAATAAATGATAAAACAAGGTTAAATGGTATAACAACTGGGCCATATGATCTTGATGTACACTGTTTGTAAAGAAAAGTGCACTGTTGTCTGCTTTTTTGTGTCTGCTGCATTTATTCAAGTGCATTTAAGACTAGATTTTTCATGGAAGCAAACAAGATGAACCCTGATCAAGAGAGCAGTCTGATCTGGGTCCATATTGTTTGCACTATAGGCTACACAAGAACATTAACAGACAAGAGGAGTAGATGACAACAATTGTGATTGACAGACTTAGGGTTAAGACTTTAACAAGATTCATTATAATGTCAACTGGATCCTTGATCATTATACTTAACTACACTGTTGTCAGAAATTCAACAAGGCCTGTGTCGTACGGCTGAATTCAAGGGTTATACAACAGCCTGAGTGTGAAAGGGTCAGTTCAACAGAGTTTTTGGCCAATTTGAATGCAAAAGGGTTACCTCTATAGAGCTTTTACCAAGGGTTAGTTTGATGGAGTTTTGGCCAGTCTGAGTGCAAAAGGGTTAACTCAATGGAGTTTTGATGAAGGTTTAGTTAAATGGAGGTTTATCATTTGCATTTGGAGCTGCTTATGTTTCAACAAGTCAGCTCATACTTGAAAGTATTGGTAAAGCACACCTGGATTTCAACTGCAAAAGTGTATAGAAGAGCAAGTATACCCTATCTATTAGATCACAATTAGACACATTTTGAACATTGTATTTATGTTGTTGGCAGTGGGTTGAAAACTTTATGAAATTAAATTTCTGAGTCGCTTGGAAAGTGTAAATACAAGAACCTTAAAACTTAATTGCAAGTCAGCTTTTGACTGAAATAATGTGTTGTCTACAGACTTTTTGCAAAATTGACTGGTAATTCTCAAAAAATTCTTCCAGTGGACCTATCAGCGTGTCAACTGTTTGGATCCAGATCAGGACCGATGTTCTGTTAGTCCTGATCTGGGTCCAAACTGTTAGCAAAGGTTATCAGCAAGAAAAGAAATGCCATAATTTACATACCTGTGACCATTTCTTGTTTTGGTAGTTGTTGTACATGACCTTGACCCCCTCACAGACAGACTGACGTAGACTGAGATGTAACTCCTGGGATCTGTTGCCTTCTAGTGCTGATACCATAGTCTGATGACTCAACTCACTCATCTGATTATCTGAAATAACAAAATAGATTGTCGACAATGATATTCCTACTATAAATAGAGGATCTTACATGAGTGGCCATGTTGTATTGAATTTATTAAATGAGTTGGGGAAAGATATAAAATGTGACGCTTGCCGAGCATTTTGCTTGCCGAGCATTTTATCGTTTTTTCGCAACAAGTTAAATAAATTCAGTAATACAGGAGCACTAGTGTTAGATTCTATGTATCCTTTGATGCTCAAAGTATTTTGAAATCACAAATTTCAGCATGAAAATGCTAAGATTTTGTCATATATACTAAAAGATATTGGACATCAGTACTTAACGATACCAAAATCAGTAAACCACTATTTGGTCATTAATTGTGTCTGCTGAAGCATAGTCTACACTCATTGGAGAAGCTGCTTTAGACGTGCTAGATGTTTGTTTATCTATTTACTTGTATATGTTTGAAGATAACGGAGAAAAAAAAAATAAACACACCTTCTCCCGAAAGATTACACTGTCCTTATATGACATCATGTATTATATGTAATTTGTATCCTCACATACTTTATAGCCTACTGTAGTTTGAATAAGATTATGTTCTGTTCTGTTCTATCGAAGTTTTGGAAACAGCATAATATAGCTAAATGTGATGCTAAGGCATTTATTGAAAGTGGCCAGTCTTTTTATTTTGTTATTTCTCAATCAAAATATATGTTGTGGGTACTCAAAAGAACCGTCTCAATGAGATAGTTCTCTTTAGCACCTAAAACACATGTTTGAACTGATAAATAAGAAAATAATAACAATTTAATGCTCGCTTATCTGGACCTATGCTAGCAGTATCAATATCTTAAATATACACTCTGAATGTGTGTTCGTCAAACTTCTAAAAATTCAACTTTTCACAACAAATAATATCTATGGAATTTAAACATCACCATGGTCCAGATGCTGACCCTTTGCCTGACAGGATTTGCAAACTTAGACCCAAATCAAGGAATCTATATCTGTATCCCTGTTGCAGGATTCTACTTTTTGAATAATGTCATAGCTGAATGGAAAATGGTGTGGATCGGGATCAGATGGCAACACAAACCAGCTGACCTGGGTCCACTCATTTCTCAAAACAGTATGTATTATAAAAAAAATTCCAATACGACAACAAAATTTGATAAATCACAACTTACCTAGCAATGAAACTTGTTTCTCAGCACTACTGTGGGATACCAGGAGACTCTTGAGATCTGAAGCAGCAACAATACAATCCATAGCGAACTTAGTGGTAACAAAATCTTATCAAAATTATTCACAGAAATCAAAAACTTTTGAAAGATCTATGTAAGATAATGTAAGCTCAAAAATCAAATGTGATGCAACTAAGGTTACAACCCTTTTTATAGTCAATAAAGTCTTTGAAGTAAACTAATTAGTAATTAAGAATTCATGAGGATCTTTAATTCACTTTGATCTCTTTAATTAAGCAAGACAATTAAAGATCAAAGAGTGATAATTAGTGGTGGAATTTATTAAATGAACCTTAATTGATGAGCTTGTGTTCACTTTAAACTATAAAGAGGAGGCAAGAAAAGGTCATCAGTGAGTGATCAAAGGAAATTATTATTCCAATTCATGAACTTACATTCACTTTGATCTTTAATATGGAGGTAATTAAAGCACATCAGATGATTCAGTGAATGATCAAATGATATTTTTTTTTATTCACGAGTTTGTATTCACTTTGATCTTTAATGAGGAGCAATTAAAGGACATCATATGATCTAGAGAATGATCTAAGGAAAACACTTATTTCAATTGATGAGCTTGAATTTACTTTGATATTTGATGAAAGGACAGTTTAAACCCATCAGATAATAGTAAATGATCAAAGGAAATTACTCAAATTTAATTGATGAGTATTTGTTCACTTTGCTATTCAGGTGATCTAGCAAGGAAATTACACATTTTTAAGAATTGAAGATCAAAGGAAATTACTAAATTAAATTGACGTTTTGTTCACTTTGCTATGACTATCAAATGAACAACTTTTTGGCCAATCTAAGTGCAAAAAGGGTTATAATGGAGTTTTGACCAATCTGAGTGCAATAGGGTTATCTCGATAGAGTTTCAGCCAATCTGAGAGCAAACTGGAGTGTTTGGCCAATCTGAGCACAAAATGGAGTTTTGACCAATCTGAGAGCAAAATGGGGTTATCTAAATGGAGTTTTGACCAATCCGAGTGCAAAAGGGTTTATTCAATAGGTTGGTCAGTTCAATGGAGTTTTGACCAGTCTGAGGGCAAAAGGGTTTATTCAATGTAGTTTTGACTAAATTGAGTGCAAAAGGCTTACCTCAATGCACTTGACCAGTCTGAGAGCAAACTGGAGTTTTGACTAATCTGAGTGCAAAAGGCTTATTTATCTCAATGGAGCTTGACCAATCTGTGTGCAAACTGGAGTTTTGACCAATCTGAGTGGAAAAGGGTTAGCTCAATGAGTCTTGATTAATCTGAGGCTTTATTCAATGGAGTTTTGGCCATTCCGAGTGCAGTAGGGTTAGTTCAATTAATCAATTATTTAAGTTTAGTAATATGAGTGCAGTAGGATTTAGTCCAATGTGTTATTGACCAATCTGAGTGCAAATGGCTATTTCAATAGTTTAGACCAATCTGAGTACAAAAGGGACATCTAAATTGAATTTTGACCAATTTGAGTGCAAAAGGGTTCGCAACTGAGTTTGACTAACCTGGGAGCAAAAGGGTAATCTCAATGGAGTTTTGACCATTTCCGAGTGCAAAAAGGGTTATCTCAATGAAATTCTGACCAACCTGGGTGCAAAAGGGTTATCTCAATGAAATTCTGACCAACCTGGGAGCAAAAGAGTTATCTCAATGGAGTTCTGACCAATCTGAGTGCAAAATGGCTAGTTCAATGGAGTCTAGACCAAACTGTGTGCAAAAAAGGGTTATCTCAATGAAATTTTGACCAATTTGAGGGCAAAAGGGTTTGCAACTGAGTTTTGACCAACCTGAGTGCAATAGGGTTATCTCAATGGAGTTTGGGGACCAATCTGAGTGCAAAAGGGCTATTTCAATGGAGTTTTGACCAATCTGAGTGCAAAAGAGTTATCTCAATGAAATTTTGACCAATCTGAGTGCAAACTGGAGTTTTGACCAACCTAAGAGCAAAAGGGTTTATTCAATGGAGTTTGGAGTCCAATTTGAGAGCAGTATGGTTAATTAAATGGAGTTTTGGCACAATATGAGAGCAAAAGGGATTACTCAATGAAGTTTCTGCCTTGTATGAGTGCTGTAGAGTTTTGAGTAATTTCTCAGGGTTAAATGTTACAGCTAAGGGAGATAATGAATGTAAAAAAGTCCATATCTTCATATTTATAGCACATTTATTAAAAAAACATTTACAGCAGGAACATACATAATCACGAACATTATAACACAGTTATCACAGCTTTTGCATCACAGGCAGTTCTTTGGAGGATTTTTCGGTCTTCTTAAAAACTTCCAAACAAATAGGCACATCAACTCACTTCCTACCATGTATTAGTAATTTTTTTTTTATTATAGTGACATGTGTTATAAGTATACAATATAAACATCAAAAAGTGTGTCTTACAACACCCGGCTGCATTGGGCCTACAAGTCACTTTAAGCATTTTATATTTGTACAAAAAAGGAGAAAATAGAGTTTCACTATAGAATATCCGTATCATACGTGATTTTGCATGAGCATTTTACGTTCACTTTCAAATACTTTGAAAATATGCATATAAATATATAATACTGGCAGCAAATGTATGGTTTCAATTATAGAGTACAGACTTTCTTCGTTGCATAGCATCCACAATAAATTTTGCAACATAAATAAAGTGGTTTTCAACAACATGCCTAAGTTTTTCAACATCATTCAACAGCAAAAAAATTGATTTTGTTTCAGTAGCTTTATCAATTAGAGATTGTCTGAGATCATGGTAACATGCACATTTGAACAAAAAATGAATCTCATCTTCAGTTTCATTTGAATTACAAATGTTACATGTTCTCTCATGAACACTTAAACCTGAATATCTCCCTGTCTCTACTCTGAGGGGTAAAATACCGCACCTGAATTGGGCGAAATGCGATTTCTCCAATTTTGTCAATCAAATTACTCCCCACAGGAGTTGAAGCCTGGCAAAATGAAAATAAAGCACCTATGGCCCAACACTATGTGTCAGCGAAATGTTTGCTATATCCCCATCAACACTTTTCCAATAGTGAAAATACACTTACCCCACCACAACAATTTGTATGGAAACCGAAAGTAGCCTGCCTGAAACCAGCCCTATCACTCACTTTCAGTCTGTAGATCAATATCAAACAATATTCCAGATCAAAAGGGACATTTTAATAACCACTCGGCTTTCTTGCAAAATGTCTTGGAAAACAGGACAAATTTGCTGTGCACTGAAAACATCTGACAACTGCATGCACCCAACACAATGTCCTTCACCTCAAGCAGAGCTGTACGATATGAAGCCTTAGTTTCGCATTTCATTCCAACTTGTATAAACACCCATCCTTAAAGTCTTTTTAACTAAAATTTGCTCATATAATCATTTTAATCTCCATTTATGATATTTTGGACCCCAATACTAGAATATCTTCAAATTCGTCCACCCCCAAATTCGAAACTTCCCCTGATGGCTTCGGCTCTAACCAAGTTTTGGAGAGAAGGAATCTTCAATCCAGTTTGATACAATAATGTTATTGGTGTGTTCATTAACCCTTACCATGCTGAACCCAATATACCTGGTGTTGTAAATAGTGTAGATTCAGATCAGCTGGCTTCTCGGCCTTCTGATCAGGATCCACACAGGTTTCCTTTCTGTTCATAATACTATTAAGGAGCATTCAGGTCGGGGATACATTGCTTAAGATAGTTGGAATTCATTAGGCATAAAGCTGAGTAAAAACTGAAGCTTAATAGTATGTAGAATTCTCACAAAATATACCAGGCCTCCAGATAAGAATGTGAAATTGAAAATTAATTTTTCTTATTTGTCAACCAAAACTTATCTTGTGGGACTCGAAAGAACTGTCTCAATGAGACGGTTCTTTTGAGCAACCAAAACAAATGTTTAAATTTTTACTTTCCAAAAGTTTTCTTATCTGAAACTATGATATATTATGGCATAAGTGAGAATAGAATTGAAGATTTATCTGATTGATATAGATGCACACATTCATTGACTCCACTACTGCTTCTGTTATCCATTGCAAAAAATCTGGACCCATATCAGCCCTAAGAAAATGTCAGGTCTGATCTGGATCCAAACTGTTTCAAATAAAATCTATTTTGAAATGAAAAAAAAAATCAGCACACGACAAAAAGATACTTATACTGATAGTGATAGTGACCATTTCATGAACATAATTTAAAGATATAGTTGTTCGAATAGCACATATTGAGCAGGATATTGAGAGTGATCATTTCATAAGGATGATGTTAGCAACACATAAAATCACACAAGTCTTTACCTTGTTCCTCTAACACATAGTGAGGTTGACCCTATCACAAGGAAAAGTTAACAGCACATAAACTCACATGAGTCTCTGTCTTGATTTAGCTGTCTCTGTAGAATTCACAAAAAGCCAAAGACCACTTGTCTGCTGCCTTGTCAACACTAGGTCTGCCCCCTGCTGGTGATGATGTCATAGGAAGTGTCTGCTCACTGTCACCTTCAAGATTCTCACTGATACTTCTAGCCGTCTCTTGGACCTGAAAATAAATGATAAAAAACAAGGTTAAATGGTATTACAACTGAGCCATCTGATCTTGATGTACACTGTCTGTTAAGGGGGGGTATTCATTTTTGAAAAAAAAAATGCACTGTTGTCTGCTTTTTATGTCTGCTGCATATATTCAAGTGCATTTAAGACTAGATTTTTCATGGAAGCAAACAAGATGAACCCTGATCAAGGGAACAGTCTGATCTGGGTCCATATTGTTTGCACTGTAGGCAACATTAGCAGACAAGAGGAGTAGATGACAACAATTGTGACTGGCAGGCTTAAGGGTTAAGACTTTAACAAGATTCATTATAATGTGAACTGAATCCTCGATCATTATACTTCACTACACTGTTGTCAGAAATTCAACAAGGCCTGTGTCATACAGCTGAATTCAAGGGTTATACAACAGCCTGAGTGTGAAAGAGTCAGTTCAACGGAGATTTTGGTCAATTTGAGTGCAAAATGGTTAACTCAATTTTTTGGTGAAGGTTTAGTTAAATGGAGGTTTATAATTTGCATTTCAAGCTGCTTATGTTTAAACAAGTCAGCTCATACTTGAAATTATTGGTAAAGCACATCTGGATTTCTACTGCAAAAGTGTATAGAAGAGCAAGTATACCCAATAAATTAGATCACAATTAGTCACATTTTGAACATTGTATTTGTATTGTTGGCAGGAATAGTCAAAGTCTGTGGTTTGAAACTTTATTACACCATTTTTATGACATTAACTTTCTGAGTCGTTTGGAAAGTGTAATTGGAGAAATACAAGAACCTGAAAACTTAATTGCAAGTCAGGTTTTGACTGAAACAATGTGTTGTCTGCTGACTTTTGCAAAATTGACTGGTAGTTCTCAAAAAATTCTTCCAGTGACACTATCAGAGTGTCAAACTGTTTGGATCCAGATCAGGACTGATGTTCTGTTAAGCCTGATCTGGGTCCAAACCGTTTGCAAAGGTTTTCAGCAGAAGTCTATGCTAGCAAGAAAAGAAATGCCGTAATTTACATACCTGTGACCATTTCTTGTTCTGGTAGTTGTTGTACATGACCTTGACCCCCTCACAGACAGACTGACGTAGACTGAGATGTAACTCCTGGGATCTGTTGCCTTCTAGTGCTGATACCATAGTCTGATGACTTAATTCCCTCATCTGATTATCTGAAATAACAAAATAGATTGTCGACAATGATATTCCTACTATAAATAGAGGATCTTACATGAGTGGTTATGTTGTATTGAATTTATCAAATGAGTTGGGGAAAATAGATAAAATGTGAGGCTTGCCAAGCATTTATCGCTTTTTCGCAACAAGTTTCATAAATTCAATAATACAGGAGCACAAATGTTAGTTTCTTTGTATCATCTGATGCTAAAAGTACTTTGAAATCCCGAATTTTTTGCATGAAAACACTAAGATTTTGCCATACACATATACTCTACGTTAATGTGGACGTCATTACATAATGTTACCAAATTCAGTAAACCACTATTTGGTCATTAATTGTGTCTGCTGAAGCATAGTCTACATCTATTGGAGAAGCTGCTTTAGAAGTGCCTAATGTTTATTTATTTATTTTATATGTTTGAAGATGACCTGAGAAAAATTAATCACACTTTCTCCCCAAAGATTACACTGTAATACAGTCAACCCTCTTCATAACGACACTGTTTGTTCCAAGCTATCTTTGACGTTAAAGTGAATTTGCTGTTATAAAGAAATTCTCACCATTACAAGATTTCCACATAATAATCATTTGGTAAAAGAAAATATTATACAAATAAATTAAAATGCTACTTTTCCAATTGCCCACTTATCAATTGAGACAGAAACCTGTTCATGCAAAAAGCCCTTGTTCTGATCACAAAATTGTCTGACATATGGTAACAATTCTGTTATAATGAATTTATTTTCAATAGAAATTGTATGTCTGTTCTCAGAAGTTACTGTCGGTGTTGTTAAGTGAATATTCTGTTATAAAGAGGGAATTTTAATGGAAACAGATCCGTTCCCAGCAATTTTATGTCGGATATTGAATATTCTGTTATAACGAGTGACGTTATAAAGAGTTTTGACTGTATATATATATATTATGTAGATTGTATCTTCACGTGCTTTATAGCTTCTGGAGTTTGAATAAGACCCTGTTCTGTTCTATTGAAATTTTGGAAACAGCACAATATAGCTAAATGTAATACAAAGGCATTGAATACTTTCTCGTTGAAAGTGGCCAGTCTATACATTTTGTTATCAAAATTATGTTGTGGTGCTCAAAAGAACCGTCTCATTGAGACATTTCTCTTTAGCACCTAAAACACATGTTTAAAGTGATAAATAAGAACATAATAACAATTTTATGCTGGCTTATCTAGTCCTTTGCTACCAGTATCAATATCTTAAATCTACAGTCTGAATATGTGTTTCTATGGAATGTAAACATCACCAGGGTCCAGATGCTAACCCTTTGCCTGGCAGTATTTGAAAACCCAGACCAGAACTAAGTAATCTATATCTGTTTCCATGTTGCAGGATTCTACTTTTTGAATAATGTCATAGCTGAATGGAAAATAGTGTGGACCTGGATCAGATGGCAACAAATGCCAGCTGACCTGGGTCCACTCGATTCTGAAAACAGTATGTATTATAAGAAAAAAATCCAATACAACAATTACAACTTACCTAGCAATGAAACTTGTTTCTCGGCACTACTGTGGGATACCAGAAGACTCTTGAGATCTGAAGCAGCAACAATACAATCCATAGCGAAATTAGAATATTATCAAAGTTATTCACAGAAATCAAAAAACTTTTGAAAGATCTATGTAAGACAATGTAAGCTCAAACATCAAATGTGATGCAACTAAAGTTACAACCCTTTTTATAGTCAATAAAGTCTTTGAAGTAAACTAATTAGTAATTAATATTTAATGAGGATCTTTAATTCACTTTGATCTTTTTAGTTAAGTGAGACAATTAAAGATCAAAAGGTGATAATTAGTGGTGGAATTTATCAAATGAACCTTAATTGATGAGCTTGTGTTCACTTAAACTATAAAGGAGGCAAGAAAAGGTCATCAGTGAGTGATCAAAGGAAATTATTATTTCAATTCATGAACTTAAATTCACTTTGATCTTTAATATGGAGGTAATTAAAGGACATCAGATGATTCAGTGAATGATCGAAGGATATTTATTCTTATTCACGAGTTTGTATTCACTTTGATCTTTAATGAGGAACGATTAAAGGACATCAGAAGATCTAGAGAATGATCAAAGGAATATACTTGTTTCAATTGTTGAGCTTGAATTTACTTTGATATTTGATGAAGGGACAGTTAAAAGCCATCAGATAATATAGTAAATGATCAAAGGAAATTACTCAATTTAATAGATGAGTATTTGTTCATTTTGCTATTCAGGTGATCTAGCAAGGAAATTACTCATTTATAAGAATTGAAGATCAAAGGAAATTACCAAATTTAATTGATAAGGTTTTGTTCACTTTGCTATGACCATCAAAAGGGTTCTAATGGAGTTTTGGCCAATCTGAGTGAACGGTTAAATAAATGGAGTTTTGCCATGGGTTAGTTCAATAGATTTTGGCCAGTCTGAGTGCAAAGGGTTAACTCAATCAAGCTTTGACCAATCTGAGTGCAATAAGGTTATTTCAATGGAATTTTTGCCAATCTGAGTGCAATAGGGTTGTCTTAATGAAGTATTGGCTAATCTGAGTGCAAACTGGAGTTTTGACTAACATTAGTACAAAATGGTGACCTCAATGGAGTTTTGACCAATTTGAGGGCATCAGGGTTATCTCAATAAAGTTTTAGACAATCTTAGTGCAACAGGGTCATCTCGATAGAATTTTGGCCAATCTCAGTGCAAACTGGAGTGTCTGGCCAATCTGAGCTCAAAATGGAGATCTCATAAGAATGTTTGACAAATCTGAGTGCAGTAGGATTTTCCTGCTGGAGTTTTAGACAATCTTAGTGCAATAGGGTCATCTTAATGGATGATTCAGCCAATCTGGGTGCAATAGGGGTTAAATAAATGGATTTTTGGCCAATCTGAGTGCAAACTAGAGTGTTCGACCAATCTGAGTGCAAATTGGAATTTTGACCAATCTGAGTGCAAAAGGGGGTTGTCTTAATGTAGTTTTGGCCAATCTGAGTGCAAAAGGGTTATCTAAATGGAGTTTAAAAGGACAAAAGGGTTTATTCAATGAAAGGTTGATTAATCGTAGAGCAAAAGGCTCATCTCAATTGAGTTTTGACCAATCTGAGTGCAAACTGAAGTTTTGACCAATGTGAGTGGAAAAAGGTTAGCTCAATGAGTCTTGACCAATCTGAGGTTTTATTTAATGAAGTTTTGGCCATTTCTGAGTGCAGTAGGGTTAATTCAATCAATCAAATAATTAATTTGACCAATGTGATAGCAGTAGGAGTTAGTTCAATGCAGTTTTGACCACTATGAGTGCAAAAAGAATAGTGCAAATGGCTAGTTCAATCATTTTAACCAATCTGAGTGCAAAAGGGATATCTAAATGGAATTTTGACCAATTTGAGTGCAAAAGGGTTCTCAATTGAGTTTTGACCAACCAAAGTGCTAAAGTGTTAACTCAATGGAGTTTTGACCAACCTGAGTGCAAAAGGGTTATCTCAATGGAGTTTTGACCAATCTGAGTTTTGACCAACCTAAGTGCAAAAGGGTTAACTCAATGGAGTTTTGACCAATCTGAGTGCAAAAGGGTTAGTTCATTGGACTTTGACAATTCTGAGTGCAAAAAGGGTTATCTCAATGAAGCATTGACCAATCTGTGTGCAAAAGGAGTAGTTCAAAGGAGTTATCACCAATTTGAATGCAAAGTTATCTCAATGGAGTTTTGACCAATCTGAGTGCAAATGACTAGTTCAATCATTTTAACCAATCTGAGTGCAAATGGGACATTTAAATGGTATTTTGACCAATTTGAGTGCAAAATGGTTCTCAAAGGAATTCTGACCAATCTGAGTGCAAAAGGGTTAATTCAATGGAGTTTTGACCAATCTGAGTGCAAAAAAGTGATTCCAAATCTGAGTGCAAAAGGATTAGTTCAATGGAGTTTTGACCAATCTGAGTGCAAAAAGGGTGATCTCAATGGAGTTTTGACCAACCTAAGGGCAAAAGGGTTTAATCAATGGAGTTTGGGGTCCAACCTGAGTGCAATATGGTTAACTAAATGGAGATTTTGGCACAATATGAGAGCAAAAGGGATTACTCAATGTCTGAGTGCTGTAGAGTTTTAAGTTATTTCTCTGCTAGGGTTAAATGTTACAGCCAAGGGAGATGATGAATGTAAAAATAAAAAAAAAATCTTCATATTTATAGCACATTTATTAAAAAAAACATTTATAGCAAGAACTTACATAATCAAGAACATTATAACATAGTTATCACAGCTTTGGCATCACGGGCAGTTCTTTTGAGGACTTTTCGGCCCACTTAAAAAACTTCCCAACAAATAGGCAGCACATCAACTCACTTCCTACCATGTATTAATTAAATTACCCCCAAAGGAGTTGAAGCCTGGCAAAATGAAAATAAAGCCCCTATGGCCCATCACTATGTGTCAGTGAAATGTTTGTTATATCCCCATCAACACTTTCTCAATAGTGAAAATACACTTACCCCACCACAACAATTTGTATGGAAACCGAAAGTTACATGCCTGAAACCAGCCCTATCACTCAGTTTCAGTCTGTAGATCAATATCAAACAATATTCCAAATCAAAAGGGACATTTAATAACCACTCAGCTTTCTTGCAAAATGTCTTGGAAAACAGGACAATTTTGCTGTTCATTGAAAACAGCTGACAACTGCACCCAACACAGTGTCCTTCACCTCAAGTAGAGCTGTACGATATGAAGCCTTAGTTTCGCATTTCATTCCAACTTGTATAAACACCCATCCTAAAAGTCTTTTTAGCTGAAACTTGCTCATATCATCATTTTAATCTCCAAATATGATATTTTGGACCCCTATACTAGAATATCTTAAAATCCGTCCACTCCCAAATTCGAAACTTCCCCTGATGGCTTCGGCTCTAACCAAGTTTTGGAGAGAAGGAATCTTCAATCCAGTTTGATACAATAATGTTATTGGTGTGTTCATTAACCCTTACCATGCTGAACCCAAATATACCTGGTGTTGTAAATAGTGTAGATTCAGATCAGCTGGCTTCTCGGCCTTCTGATCAGGATCCACACAGGTTTCCTTTCTGTTCATAATACTATTAAGGAGCATTCAGGTCGGGGATACATTGCTTAAGATAGTTGGAATTCATTAGGCATAAAGCTGAGTAAAAACTGAAGAAGTATGTAGAATTCTCACAAAATATACCAGGCCTCCAGATAAGAATGTGAAATTGAAAATTAATTTTTCTTATTTGTCAACCAAAACTTATCTTGTGGGTACTCGAAAGAACTGTCTCAATGAGACGGTTCTTTTGAGCAACCAAAACAAATGTTTAAATTTTTACTTTCCAAAAGTTTTCTTATCTGAAACTATGATATATTATGGCATAAGTGAGAATAGAATTGAAGATATATCTGATTGATATAGATGCACACATTCATTGACTCCACTACTGCTTCTGTTATCCATTGCAAATAATCTGGACCCATATCAGCCCTAAGAAAATGTCAGGTCTGATCTGGATCCAAACTGTTTCAAATAAAATCTATTTTGAAATGAAAAAAAAAATCAGCACACGACAAAAAGATACTTATACTGATAGTGATAGTGACCATTTCATGAACATAATTTAAAGATATAGTTGTTCGAATAGCACATATTGAGCAGGATATTGAGAGTGATCATTTCATAAGGATGATGTTAGCAACACATAAAATCACACAAGTCTTTACCTTGTTCCTCTAACACATAGTGAGGTTGACCCTATCACAAGGAAAAGTTAACAGCACATAAACTCACATGAGTCTCTGTCTTGATTTAGCTGTCTCTGTAGAATTCACAAAAAGCCAAAGACCACTTGTCTGCTGCCTTGTCAACACTAGGTCTGCCCCCTGCTGGTGATGATGTCATAGGAAGTGTCTGCTCACTGTCACCTTCAAGATTCTCAATGATACTTCTAGCCGTCTCTTGGACCTGAAAATAAATGATAAAAAACAAGGTTAAATGGCATTACAACTGAGCCATCTGATCTTGATGTACACTGTCTGTAAAGGGGAGTATTCATTTTTGAAAAAAAAATGCACTGTTGTCTGCTTTTTATGTCTGCTGCATATATTCAAGTGCATTTAAGACTAGATTTTTCATGGAAGCAAACAAGATGAACCCTGATCAAGGGAACAGTCTGATCTGGGTCCATATTGTTTGCACTATAGGCAACATTAGCAGACAAGAGGAGTAGATGACAACAATTGTGACTGGCAGGCTTAAGGGTTAAGACTTTAACAAGATTCATTATAATGTGAACTGAATCCTCGATCATTATATTTCACTACACTGTTGTCAGAAATTCAACAAGGCCTGTGTCATACAGCTGAATTCAAGGGTTATACAACAGCCTGAGTGTGAAAGAGTCAGTTCAACGGAGATTTTGGTCAATTTGAGTGCAAAATGGTTAACTCAATTTTTTGGTGAAGGTTTAGTTAAATGGAGGTTTATAATTTGCATTTCAAGCTGCTTATGTTTAAACAAGTCAGCTCATACTTGAAATTATTGGTAAAGCACATCTGGATTTCTACTGCAAAAGTGTATAGAAGAGCAAGTATACCCAATAAATTAGATCACAATTAGTCACATTTTGAACATTGTATTTGTATTGTTGGCAGGAATAGTCAAAGTCTGTGGTTTGAAACTTTATTACACCATTTTTATGACATTAACTTTCTGAGTCGTTTGGAAAGTGTAATTGGAGAAATACAAGAACCTGAAAACTTAATTGCAAGTCAGGTTTTGACTGAAACAATGTGTTGTCTGCTGACTTTTGCAAAATTGACTGGTAGTTCTCAAAAAATTCTTCCAGTGACACTATCAGAGTGTCAAACTGTTTGGATCCAGATCAGGACTGATGTTCTGTTAAGCCTGATCTGGGTCCAAACCGTTTGCAAAGGTTTTCAGCAGAAGTCTATGCTAGCAAGAAAAGAAATGCCGTAATTTACATACCTGTGACCATTTCTTGTTCTGGTAGTTGTTGTACATGACCTTGACCCCCTCACAGACAGACTGACGTAGACTGAGATGTAACTCCTGGGATCTGTTGCCTTCTAGTGCTGATACCATAGTCTGATGACTTAATTCCCTCATCTGATTATCTGAAATAACAAAATAGATTGTCGACAATGATATTCCTACTATAAATAGAGGATCTTACATGAGTGGTTATGTTGTATTGAATTTATCAAATGAGTTGGGGAAAATAGATAAAATGTGAGGCTTGCCAAGCATTTATCGCTTTTTCGCAACAAGTTTCATAAATTCAATAATACAGGAGCACAAATGTTAGTTTCTTTGTATCATCTGATGCTAAAAGTACTTTGAAATCCCGAATTTTTTGCATGAAAACACTAAGATTTTGCCATACACATATACTCTACGTTAATGTGGACGTCATTACATAATGTTACCAAATTCAGTAAACCACTATTTGGTCATTAATTGTGTCTGCTGAAGCATAGTCTACATCTATTGGAGAAGCTGCTTTAGAAGTGCCTAATGTTTATTTATTTATTTTATATGTTTGAAGATGACCTGAGAAAAATTAATCACACTTTCTCCCCAAAGATTACACTGTAATACAGTCAACCCTCTTCATAACGACACTGTTTGTTCCAAGCTATCTTTGACGTTAAAGTGAATTTGCTGTTATAAAGAAATTCTGACCATTACAAGATTTCCACATAATAATCATTTGGCAAAAGAAAATATTATACAAATAAATTAAAATGCTACTTTTCCAATTGTATACATCAGTTTAATTTCATATTGCATCAAAATGCACTAAGCTTCCCACTTATCAATTGAGACAGAAACCTGTTCATGCAAAAAGCCCTTGTTCTGATCACAAAATTGTCTGACATATGGTAACAATTCTGTTATAATGAATTTATTTTCAATAGAAATTGTATGTCTGTTCTCAGAAGTTACTGTCGGTGTTGTTAAGTGAATATTCTGTTATAAAGAGGGAATTTTTATGGAAACAGATCCGTTCCCAGCAATTTTATGTCGGATATTGAATATTCTGTTATAACGAGTGACGTTATAAAGAGTTTTGACTGTATATATATATATTATGTAGATTGTATCTTCACGTGCTTTATAGCTTCTGGAGTTTGAATAAGACCCTGTTCTGTTCTATTGAAATTTTGGAAACAGCACAATATAGCTAAATGTAATACAAAGGCATTGAATACTTTCTCGTTGAAAGTGGCCAGTCTATACATTTTGTTATCAAAATTATGTTGTGGTGCTCAAAAGAACCGTCTCATTGAGACATTCTCTTTAGCACCTAAAACACATGTTTAAAGTGATAAATAAGAACATAATAACAATTTTATGCTGGCTTATCTAGTCCTTTGCTACCAGTATCAATATCTTAAATCTACAGTCTGAATATGTGTTTCTATGGAATGTAAACATCACCAGGGTCCAGATGCTAACCCTTTGCCTGGCAGTATTTGAAAACCCAGACCAGAACTAAGTAATCTATATCTGTTTCCATGTTGCAGGATTCTACTTTTTGAATAATGTCATAGCTGAATGGAAAATAGTGTGGACCTGGATCAGATGGCAACAAATGCCAGCTGACCTGGGTCCACTCGATTCTGAAAACAGTATGTATTATAAGAAAAAAATCCAATACAACAATTACAACTTACCTAGCAATGAAACTTGTTTCTCGGCACTACTGTGGGATACCAGAAGACTCTTGAGATCTGAAGCAGCAACAATACAATCCATAGCGAAATTAGAATATTATCAAAGTTATTCACAGAAATCAAAAAACTTTTGAAAGATCTATGTAAGACAATGTAAGCTCAAACATCAAATGTGATGCAACTAAAGTTACAACCCTTTTTATAGTCAATAAAGTCTTTGAAGTAAACTAATTAGTAATTAATATTTAATGAGGATCTTTAATTCACTTTGATCTTTTTAGTTAAGTGAGACAATTAAAGATCAAAAGGTGATAATTAGTGGTGGAATTTATCAAATGAACCTTAATTGATGAGCTTGTGTTCACTTTAAACTATAAAGGAGGCAAGAAAAGGTCATCAGTGAGTGATCAAAGGAAATTATTATTTCAATTCATGAACTTAAATTCACTTTGATCTTTAATATGGAGGTAATTAAAGGACATCAGATGATTCAGTGAATGATCGAAGGATATTTATTCTTATTCACGAGTTTGTATTCATTTTGATCTTTAATGAGGAACGATTAAAGGACATCAGAAGATCTAGAGAATGATCAAAGGAATATACTTGTTTCAATTGTTGAGCTTGAATTTACTTTGATATTTGATGAAGGGACAGTTAAAAGCCATCAGATAATATAGTAAATGATCAAAGGAAATTACTCAATTTAATAGATGAGTATTTGTTCATTTTGCTATTCAGGTGATCTAGCAAGGAAATTACTCATTTATAAGAATTGAAGATCAAAGGAAATTACCAAATTTAATTGATGAGGTTTTGTTCACTTTGCTATGACCATCAAAAGGGTTCTAATGGAGTTTTGGCCAATCTGAGTGAACGGTTAAATAAATGGAGTTTTGCCATGGGTTAGTTCAATAGATTTTGGCCAGTCTGAGTGCAAAGGGTTAACTCAATCAAGCTTTGACCAATCTGAGTGCAATAAGGTTATTTCAATGGAATTTTTGCCAATCTGAGTGCAATAGGGTTGTCTTAATGAAGTATTGGCTAATCTGAGTGCAAACTGGAGTTTTGACTAACATTAGTACAAAATGGTGACCTCAATGGAGTTTTGACCAATCTGAGGGCATCAGGGTTATCTCAATAAAGTTTTAGACAATCTTAGTGCAACAGGGTCATCTTAATGGAGTTTTGGCCAATCTGAGTGCAATATGGTTATCTCGATAGAATTTTGGCCAATCTCAGTGCAAACTGGAGTGTCTGGCCAATCTGAGCTCAAAATGGAGATCTCATAAGAATGTTTGACAAATCTGAGTGCAGTAGGATTTTCCTGCTGGAGTTTTAGACAATCTTAGTGCAATAGGGTCATCTTAATGGATGATTCAGCCAATCTGGGTGCAATAGGGGTTAAATAAATGGATTTTTGGCCAATCTGAGTGCAAACTAGAGTGTTCGACCAATCTGAGTGCAAATTGGAATTTTGACCAATCTGAGTGCAAAAGGGGGTTGTCTTAATGTAGTTTTGGCCAATCTGAGTGCAAAAGGGTTATCTAAATGGAGTTTAAAAGGACAAAAGGGTTTATTCAATGAAAGGTTGATTAATCGTAGAGCAAAAGGCTCATCTCAATTGAGTTTTGACCAATCTGAGTGCAAACTGAAGTTTTGACCAATGTGAGTGGAAAAAGGTTAGCTCAATGAGTCTTGACCAATCTGAGGTTTTATTTAATGAAGTTTTGGCCATTTCTGAGTGCAGTAGGGTTAATTCAATCAATCAAATAATTAATTTGACCAATGTGATAGCAGTAGGAGTTAGTTCAATGCAGTTTTGACCACTATGAGTGCAAAAAGAATAGTGCAAATGGCTAGTTCAATCATTTTAACCAATCTGAGTGCAAAAGGGATATCTAAATGGAATTTTGACCAATTTGAGTGCAAAAGGGTTCTCAATTGAGTTTTGACCAACCAAAGTGCTAAAGTGTTAACTCAATGGAGTTTTGACCAACCTGAGTGCAAAAGGGTTATCTCAATGGAGTTTTGACCAATCTGAGTTTTGACCAACCTAAGTGCAAAAGGGTTAACTCAATGGAGTTTTGACCAATCTGAGTGCAAAAGGGTTAGTTCATTGGACTTTGACAATTCTGAGTGCAAAAAGGGTTATCTCAATGAAGCATTGACCAATCTGAGTGCAAAAGGAGTAGTTCAAAGGAGTTATCACCAATTTGAATGCAAAGTTATCTCAATGGAGTTTTGACCAATCTGAGTGCAAATGACTAGTTCAATCATTTTAACCAATCTGAGTGCTAAAGGGACATCTAAATGGTATTTTGACCAATTTGAGTGCAAAATGGTTCTCAAAGGAATTCTGACCAATCTGAGTGCAAAAGGGTTAATTCAATGGAGTTTTGACCAATCTGAGTGCAAAAATGGTGATTCCAAATCTGAGTGCAAAAGGATTAGTTCAATGGAGTTTTGACCAATCTGAGTGCTAAAAGGGTGATCTCAATGGAGTTTTGACCAACCTAAGGGCAAAAGGGTTTAATCAATGGAGTTTGGGGTCCAACCTGAGTGCAATATGGTTAACTAAATGGAGTTTTTGGCACAATATGAGAGCAAAAGGGATTACTCAATGTCTGAGTGCTGAAGAGTTTTGAGTTATTTCTCTGCTAGGGTTAAATGTTACAGCCAAGGGAGATGATGAATGTAAAAATAAAAAAAAATCTTCATATTTATAGCACATTTATTAAAAAAAAACATTTATAGCAAGAACTTACATAATCAAGAACATTATAACATAGTTATCACAGCTTTGGCATCACGGGCAGTTCTTTTGAGGACTTTTCGGCCCACTTAAAAAACTTCCCAACAAATAGGCAGCACATCAACTCACTTCCTACCATGTATTAATTAAATTACCCCCCAAAGGAGTTGAAGCCTGGCAAAATGAAAATAAAGCCCCTATGGCCCATCACTATGTGTCAGTGAAATGTTTGTTATATCCCCATCAACACTTTCTCAATAGTGAAAATACACTTACCCCACCACAACAATTTGTATGGAAACCGAAAGTTACATGCCTGAAACCAGCCCTATCACTCAGTTTCAGTCTGTAGATCAATATCAAACAATATTCCAAATCAAAAGGGACATTTAATAACCACTCAGCTTTCTTGCAAAATGTCTTGGAAAACAGGACAATTTTGCTGTTCATTGAAAACAGCTGACAACTGCACCCAACACAGTGTCCTTCACCTCAAGTAGAGCTGTACGATATGAAGCCTTAGTTTCGCATTTCATTCCAACTTGTATAAACACCCATCCTAAAAGTCTTTTTAGCTGAAACTTGCTCATATCATCATTTTAATCTCCAAATATGATATTTTGGACCCCTATACTAGAATATCTTAAAATCCGTCCACTCCCAAATTCGAAACTTCCCCTGATGGCTTCGGCTCTAACCAAGTTTTGGAGAGAAGGAATCTTATATCCAGTTTGATACAATAATGTTATTGGTGTGTTCATTAACCCTTACCATGCTGAACCCAAATATACCTGGTGTTGTAAATAGTGTAGATTCAGATCAGCTGGCATCTCGGCCTTCTGATCAGGATCCACACAGGTTTCCTTTCTGTTCATAATACTATTAAGGAGCATTCAGGTCGGGGATACATTGCTTAAGATAGTTGGAATTCATTAGGCATAAAGCTGAGTAAAAACTGAAGCTTAATAGTATGTAGAATTCTCACAAAATATACCAGGCCTCCAGATAAGAATGTGAAATTGAAAATTAATTTTTCTTATTTGTCAACCAAAACTTATCTTGTGGGTACTCGAAAGAACTGTCTCAATGAGACGGTTCTTTTGAGCAACCAAAACAAATGTTTAAATTTTTACTTTCCAAAAGTTTTCTTATCTGAAACTATGATATATTATGGCATAAGTGAGAATAGAATTGAAGATATATCTGATTGATATAGATGCACACATTCATTGACTCCACTACTGCTTCTGTTATCCATTGCAAATAATCTGGACCCATATCAGCCCTAAGAAAATGTCAGGTCTGATCTGGATCCAAACTGTTTCAAATAAAATCTATTTTGAAATGAAAAAAAAAATCAGCACACGACAAAAAGATACTTATACTGATAGTGATAGTGACCATTTCATGAACATAATTTAAAGATATAGTTGTTCGAATAGCACATATTGAGCAGGATATTGAGAGTGATCATTTCATAAGGATGATGTTAGCAACACATAAAATCACACAAGTCTTTACCTTGTTCCTCTAACACATAGTGAGGTTGACCCTATCACAAGGAAAAGTTAACAGCACATAAACTCACATGAGTCTCTGTCTTGATTTAGCTGTCTCTGTAGAATTCACAAAAAGCCAAAGACCACTTGTCTGCTGCCTTGTCAACACTAGGTCTGCCCCCTGCTGGTGATGATGTCATAGGAAGTGTCTGCTCACTGTCACCTTCAAGATTCTCAATGATACTTCTAGCCGTCTCTTGGACCTGAAAATAAATGATAAAAAACAAGGTTAAATGGTATTACAACTGAGCCATCTGATCTTGATGTACACTGTCTGTAAAGGGGAGTATTCATTTTTGAGAAAAAAAAGTGCACTGTTGTCTGCTTTTTATGTCTGCTGCATATATTCAAGTGCATTTAAGACTAGATTTTTAATGGAAGCAAACAAGATGAACCCTGATCAAGGGAACAGTCTGATCTGGGTCCATATTGCTTGCACTATAGGCTACCTAAGAACATTAGCAGACAAGAGGAGTAGATGACAACGGTTGCGACTGGCAGACTAAGGGTTAAGACTTTAACCAGATTCATTATAATGTGAACTGAATCCTCGATCATTATACTTCACTACACTGTTGTCAGAAATTCAACAAGGCCTGTGTCATACAGCTGAATTCAAGGGTTATACAACAGTCTGAATGTGAAAGGGTCAGCTCAATGGAGTTTTTGGCCAATTTGAGTGCAAAAGGGTTAACTCTATGGAGTTTTTACCAAGGATTAGTTCAATGGAGTTTTTGGCCAGTTTGAGTGCAAAAGGGTTAACTCAATTGAGTTTTGATGAAGGTTTAGTTAAATGGAGGTTTATCATTTGCATTTCATGCTGCTTAACAAGTCCGCTCATCCTTGAAAGTATTGTTAAAGCACATCTGGATTTCTACTGCAAAAGTGAACAGAACAGCAAGTATACCCAATAAATTAGATCATAATTAGACACATTTTGAACATTGTATTTATATTGTTGGCAAGATTCATAGTCAAAGTCTGTGGTTTGAAACTTTATTACACCATTTTTATGACATTAACTTTCTGAGTTGTTAGGAAAGTGTAATTTGAGAAATACGTCAACCTAAAAACTTAATTGCAAGTCAGCTTTTGACTGAAACAATGTGCTGTCTGCTGACTTTTTGCAAAATTGACTGGTAATTCTCAAAAAAATTCTTCCAGTTACACTATCAGAGTGTGCCACTGTTTGGACAGATCAGGACCGATGTTCTGTTAGTCCTGATCTGGGTCCAAACTGTTTGCAAAGGTTATCAGCAGAAGTCTATACTAGCAAGAAAAGAAATGCCATAATTTACATACCTGTGACCATTTCTTGTTCTGGTAGTTGTTGTACATGACCTTGACCCCCTCACAGACTGACGTAGACTGAGGTGTAACTCCTGGGATCTGTTGCCTTCTAGTGCTGATACCATAGTCTGATGACTCAAGTCACTCATCTGATTATCTGAAATAACAAAATAGATTGTCGACAATGATATTACTACTATAAATAGAGGATATTACAGGAGTGGTTATGTTGTATTGAAGTTATTAAATGAGTTGGGGGAAGAGATAAAATGTGAGGCTTGCCGAGCATTTTATCACTTTTCCCAACAAGTTTAATAAATTCAATAATACAGGAGCACAAGTTGTAGATTCTATGCATAGTACTTTGAAATCCCAAATTTTTGCATGAAAACGCTAGGATTTTGCAATATATACTTAACGTTATTGTGGATGTCATTACGTAATGTTACCAAAATTAGTAAACCACTATTTGGTCATTAATTGTGGAATTACTTTTTGGCCAACCTGATTGCAAAAGGGTTATTTCAATGGAGTTTGACCAATCTGAGTACAAAAGGGTTATCTCAATGAAGTTGACCAATCTGAGTATAAAAGGGTTTTATATAAATGGAGTTTCGACCTATAAGGGTTAGCTCAATAGATTTTTTGACCAGTCTGAGTGCAGAAAGGTTGCTTCCATGACTTTTGACCAAAACCTTTTCGTCAAATATGACATCTGGTCAAATACGACATAAGGTTGAATATGACCATTCATCAAAATTACGTCGAAATACATTTCGTCGAATGAACATCTGTTGAAAATTTGTCTAAATTTGGTAAAACAATGAGATAATTCGAAAATGAAAGTAACTTACCAAAATAGCGCAATGTGCAAGCGTCTGAAAAAATTCTTGCCATTATGACTTCTACACCTCAACCTGGGCAACACTTTGACCATGTACATTGTGTGGAATATCCTTGATGATGGTATCTGGTTCTCCAGAAGAAGTAACTGCATGACCTTTGCATGCTTGGTCCTGACATTTCAATTATATTTTTTTTATCAACTTGCTTATCTTTTCCATAACTTTTTTTGCAAACCTGTTACTAATGTAAAATTCTGGTCTATCAGATGTTTTCCTAATGGTGGACGGCAGGTAAAAAAAGATTTTTGTTTGAAAGGGAGTACAACACTTCATTGTATGACACTTTGTCCAACGAATCATTTTGTCAAAAAGGACTTTCGTGGAAACAACATTTTGTCGAATGTGCACAATGTCAAAAAGTAATTTTGTAACTTGAACACGTAGACATTTGGATGATTGAAACTAAAGATTTGTTAGTTTGCAGATCATCCTCTTAACCCTTAAAGCGCCAATCACAACAAAATTTGTCTGCTTTTGTTGTTTGCTGAAATGTTTTAGAAGCCTTTCCAACAAACAGTGTAGACTCAGATCAGACTGCTCCTATAGGAGCAGTCTGATCTGGGTCCACACTGTTTGTCTCTATGCTTAGCTTTGTTAAATAATGTTAGCGAAAATTTGCAGCAGACGACAAATGCAGACGGGATTTTCAGATGATTTTTGGCTGGCGTTTTAAGCATCTCTGGCGGAAATATAGCAGTCCCCTGTACTTTAGTAATTCGCTATAAATTATATCAGTATTTTGCTATTTTGGCATCTGCGCAGTCTCGCCAGATGCTTATAAATTTACGCATATGCGGTTAATACCAAAAATAATACGTATAACATAAACAGTTTCCAAGATGGTGCCCATGATTAGTTTTGGCTTCTGAAAATGGGGAAATTTCGACCAAGTGTCGTATTTGACAAAGTTATGTTAGACAAAGTGACGTTTCGACAAACTGACCATTCAATAAAAACTTTCGACAAACTGTCGTAGTAGAGGAATTGTCCTTCAACGAAGTGTCACACACTGGTTTCAAAACAGCAAAGTATGACACTTGGTTGTAAAAAAAATGATGTCAATGGAATTGCGGCCTATTTGAGTGCAAACTGGAGTATTGACCAATCTGAGTGAAAAAGGGAGATCTCAAAAGAGTTTTGACCAATCTGAGTGCAAATCTTAGATCAGGCCTGACAGACACCTTGTCTTCCAAATAAGTTTGGACTGAGACTGAGGTTGCATATTTCCCCCCATCACTGTTCCACATGGCAAACAAGGGTAAATTGATTTCCAAGTGATTTCTTATTAAATAATTGAGTCAACCCTTTCGACGAAATGTCCTAGCTGACTGTTTTTTCTCCCAATCGTCATACTCAACGGAAAGTCGCATCAACTTAGTCATATGTGACCAAAAGCATTTCTGAGGAATTGTGGTGCGCCATGCTGAATGAACATTTGGTCTAAAGGGTGTTTTTTAAATAAAATATCATTTCTAATAAGCGTCAGTTTGTCTAAAATTGTAAAAAAATTTTCCAGGTGTAACGCTTTGTTGAAAATATACATGTAAAAATGCAACAACCATTTTGTCGATGCAATGTTTGGTCGAATGCCAGGTTTAGTTTTTAGTTTAGTCAATACATTAGGACACTTTGTCTAAAATTCATCGAACTTAAGTCTAAAACACACTGTTACTGAAAATTCAGTTCTGTTTACTTTCTTTTTACCTCTAATTGATGAGCATAACAGTGCATAACTCTTAGACCTTAGATAATTTTTGAGAGTTTCTTTCGGGAGATTGGGCTGGATCTTTGTTGATCAGTCTGCTTGGAGCAGCTTGAGAACTTGCTGCTGCATCTTTCAGGTGAGTCATCTGATTTTTTACCGCAGTCTTTTGTGGACTGGGAGCTTGCATACTGTGTCCAGTCTCACACATATGAGTCACAATTTTCACATCGCCAGTACCAGCTTCAGTAGCAGGCATTTCTTTTCCTTTAAGTATACTGAAATCAATTCAATGACATTATTCTGGCATGCCTATCACATGTAAAATGTGTGTACATCTTAAATGACTATGCAACACAGAAGAAAATCAGTACAACAAAGAACAGTAAGTTTCACATAACTTGAAAACATTTCATTCAAAGATGGATGCTGAGAACTTTAGATTGCTACACAATTAGTCCTGTCATACTTTTATAACTGCACCACAACAGTTCAGGTTGATTTCCACCTGTTCATAAAAATAATCGAGCCTGCCTTAGTAAGTATGCTCTCAACAAGCTAAATGATGTTAATTAGGGTAAATTGATTTCTTAAGTGATTCTTTATCAAATAATCAAGTTGACCATTTCAACGGAATGTCATACCGGACTATTTTTTTTTTACCAAACGTCATACTCAACAGAAAGTCGCATCGACCAAAAGTCATATATGCAGCTAAAAGTTGTATCAATGAAATGTTTTTTGACAAATTGTCATGCACCCCTAAAAATACTGATCCTTGCCCTGATCACCACTATATATTTTACCAATCCACTTTTTTTTTATTGATTATACAATAAGTCAGGATCGTAGCATTAGCATCATGGAATAAATTGAGTCACATTAACTCTATCCTTGCTAGCGGCAACTTTTGTTGTTATATGACTCCTATAAAAGACCTCTTCTGATTGGCTGAAACTAGCTTGCACTGGTTGTGACATATCATGATTTCAAACAGTGATGAGCTCAGGACTTTATGTCAGTGCTGACAGACAGCTAAAACTAGATTGTCCTAAATCTAGCCCAGGTGACATGACCTTTTTTCACTGCTACCTGACAGCTAAAAATAGACATTGAAACACTGACTGTTTTCTTATGTACCGGTATATTTCACAGGTAAAATGTAAGTGCATTTTATGAGAAGAGCATTTAACCCATTTATGCGGAATGAAATTTCCCACTGTTATCAATTGGAACAGTCCATTTCTGTTTTAAGGAATGTAAGGTGGTATTTTTCATTTTTAGTCAAGTTTTAATAGAAAATTATGTAATCAAACAGTGGAGACCTTGATCAGACGCCGCATTCTGCCGCGTCTGATCTGGGTTGCACTGTTTGCCTATGTCCCACAAAAAGGGAGCTAGGCATATATGGGTTAAAAAACGCAATTATTTTGCTATCTCATATGAGTTGCAGAAATTTGGGAAGAAGATTGTTGAAATAATTTTCCTAGTGAAAGTGCACTAGGAAAATCTGATTTGAGTAAATTTATAAATATGAAAATACTTAAAATAAAACTAGGAAAAGAGAGACAGTGTCATATAACAAATAATTCGGTTAACATCAGGATTAGTCAACCCTCCAAAGTGATGTTCACCGAGGCTTCGCCTCGGTGAACATCACTGTTCTCGGGATGACTAATCCTGAAGTCAACCTCAAAAGAATGCATCAATTGTATATTGTCTGTTAACATTTGCAAACAGTTTGGTCCCAGAGCAGAACTGACAGAATGTTGGCCCTAATCTGGATCCAAACCATTTGACACACTAATAGCGTTTCTGAAAGAATTTATTTAAAAAGTTCATTTTGAAAAAAGTCAGATGACAATAAGAGCATGAACAATTACCCAGCATGCAAATGTTAATTGAAAGCAGGAACCTAAACTGGCTGGAAATCAGAAAATACCATGTAATATACCATATTAACTCTTTGCATGCTGGGTTATTTTTCCTGCATTTCTCTTGTCATCTGCCAACTTTTTTTAAAATTAACTGTTTCAAAAATGTTTTCAGTATCATTCTTAGAGTATCAAACCATTTCGGTTCAAACTGTTTGCAAAGAATGACAAGAGTTGCTGCTAGCAAGGAAAGAGTTAATTCATTCACCTGAAGAAACGACCAAAAAGATCTGTTTTAATTCTTTAATATCATATTGTTTTTTTTAGCCATCTACAGTCACAGAAATTACCATGATAATCTTATAAAAGTGCACATAGTGAATGGTTGAAGATCTCCAGAAATAATTCTACACATTATGTGACATGATGCTGACTTGGCACATTGATTTCTATATGCATAGACACAACTAAAATTTCTTTAAGAATTACAACAAAAAGCTTGAAGTACAGTCATTCTCTTTCTTTCAATATCACTAACAAATTATTATCTCAAAAATGGGTGTATGACATTTCATCCTAATTGTCAATATGTAAAGTAACAAATGGTCAAAATTTTACCACAAATATTTTCAATTTTGATCACTAATTACTGAACAAAACAACCATTTCAAACAGTGTAGACCCTGATCTGACTGCTCCAGAAGGAGCAGTCAGCTCAGGGCCTTCACTGTTCGATATTCCTGAAAGCTTTTTATCAACCTAGTAAACAGAATTTTAATTGAATTGTGTTCAATGAAATTTTAGAACATTTACAGGAATGGCATTTGTAGATTACCCTACACAGAAAATAGAGGATCTTACATGAGTGCTCATGTTTTATTGAATTTATTAAACAAGTTAAGGAAAAGAGATAAAATGCAAGGCTTGCTGAGCATTTTATCTCTTTTTCGCAACGTGTTTAATAAATTCAATAATAAAAGAGCATGTTTATCATATGACATTAAGATTACTTTTAAATCTCATTTCTGCCGTAAAACGTTATAATTTTGTCATTATGTATGCAACGTTATGGACGTCATAAAATTTCCCGAAAACCTGTAAACCACTAGTGGTTTATCGATTTTATTGCATTGCGTTATTTCACTCACAGACACGACGTCATTTGATAAACTAATAAACAGGACTGGTGAAAAATGTTAATTCCAAGCTATTTAGCATCATCCAGTCATTATAGGTATCCCTACATAGTAAATGAAAAACTTGCAATTTTTTACAAGCTCAGCCTTTTGGGAAGATTGAATTCTATGTTACTGTATTTGCACAACAACTAGACTTGAGGAAACTGTATACCCTAACCAGATCACTCCTGAAGGAATAGTCTTTGTCGGGGTTTCCACTTTTGGCTCTTCCATAGCTGCTCTTTACACATCTCAACAGCTTAATGCGCCAATCGCAGCAAAAGTCGTCTGCTTTTTTCGTCTGCTGAAATGTTTCAGAAGCCTCTATGGCAAACAGTGGGGACGCTGTTTGCTTCTTTACTTAATTAGTGAGTAATGTTAGGCAATCATTTGCAGCAGACGACTTCAGCAGACGACATTTTCAGATGCATTTTTTTCTTGGCCCTTTAAGGGTTAAAATGTACAGTGGCTAAGGTTTTTAATATTTAGGGTAAAATGATACATTTTTTTTCTAAAACTATTTTATAAAGAATTGCTAAGTGTTTAGGCAAAGTAAGAAATTAAAATTTCAATAACAACAGAGTAATTTCATCAGAAAACTGTATGTCCATAGGGTAAGTTAAGCAAAATTTGTTAGCCTAAAATTGTGATTATTTTCTTATCCATCAGTTTAAACATGTGTTTTGGGTGCTCAAAAAAACAGTCTCACGAGATAGTTCTTTTGAGTACCCACAACATATGTTTTGGTTGAGAAATAAGAAAGATAATTTTCAGTTGCGCATTCTAAACTGGAGGGGGCTTTATGTTTTCCTGCTTTGAGCTGGAATACATATAGAGCCATCACACTTTGTTGCAAGAAACTAGCCAGAAGGTTCCATAAGCCCAATAGGGGTTCAAACCATTTTCTTTAACCCTTTTCAGACCAATGGAATTTTCCATAAAGTTACATACAATAATGTCAGGATGGTTCATTGTATATAAATTGAGAGGTTGCAGCTTATAATTTTCAAAAATAAAATATTTTCTTTCTCTGAAGATCGATTTTGTCTAAGAAAAAAGTGCAGACCCTCATGAAATGCCCCATTAGGCGGCATTTCAACTGGGTCTTCACTGTTTGCCAAAGTACCCCTTTAGGGGTTTCTGGTCTTAAATGGCTTTAATACAACCTTCAAATGCTCAAGAATTCAGTCAGACTGGTTCATAAGATTTTGCAGACAAACAGCAGTTCAACCCTTTACTCCATAATAACGCCATTTAAATACAACATATTTGAAAATATTATGGAAAATGGAGCATTTGCTCAAAAGGAGCAAATGCTCCATTTTCCATAATATTTTCAATAGTATTTAAACCCTGACTTAATTTTTTTGTGATTTTCAATGTTGTCTAAAAATAGAAAATGATGTCATGATCTAAAAATAGCATAAAGGGTTAAAATAGCCGAGGGTTAGGGTAAAAGACAAAACTTTCTGATAAAATTACTCCAGAAACGGTACGGTAAATGCTCTAATCCTTTTCCTGCCATTCATAATTGTCACAAGGTTCATACAGGCAAGTTTGTTTAAATTTCAAGGACTTTTCAAGGACTTCTAAAAGACTTTTCTACTGTTTTCAAGGACTGAAAACTTATGAATAATATTGATTTACATGTTAAAATTCTACTTCGGAAATGCTGTAGTCCATTACTAAGGATATTAGTTTTAGAAAATCTATATAAAATTGTGGATTCTTTATTTGGTGCAGCATATGCTACACCAAATAAAGGCACCACAATTTTGTACAGATTTAGTTCTCCAAAAACAGTGTTGAATCATCCTGTAATTGGTAAAATTAAAGGACTTTTCAAGGCCTTTGAGTGTTTTTCCAGTACTTTTCAAAGCAAATTTAATTTTCAAAGACTTTTCAAGACAGTCCTGTATATTCAAGTTCTTTTCAAGTCTGTACAAACCCTGTGTCATCTGCTTCGTCATCTGCAAATGAGCCGTTAGATATAACCTCGGAGGACTGATAACAAATAATTGGTTGAATCCAGCAGAAAATTATTAATGTGAAATTTTAGACCATTTACCGTATAAAAAAGAACAACTCAGTATAACTCACCAATAACAACTGTAGAAACGTATTAAAATAAAAAAAAAAAGCAAAAATAAATTTTGACAAATAATATACAATGTAAAAACACAATTACACATATGTACACAATTCTTTAACATTTTAAAATGATAAAATGAGCAAGCGTATGGGAATTTTTACACTAATCGCAAAGCTATCAGTCCCTGAATGTATAAAATTTATTTCATGCTCAACTCAACTGAGCATGCCATGTATCATGCTCGTAAATGTTAAAATGCCAACAATTGTTGGCATTTTAATATTTATTAGCAAGATAAATACAACATCCGAGAGTATTAAAGCAAAATTTGAAAGATCTTTATTTTTCATCATTTTTAGTTTTTATGAACAGTTGAAGTTTCATGCTCAAGGGAGGAGTTGAGCATGAAAAAAGTTTTATAATCTTAAGGTCTGTGAAAGCTCAGAGAAGCATACACATATGAGCTGTGTCATGAGATTTCCAACAATGTGATGTGTGCGACCAGCAAAGCCTCAGATCAGCCTGCGAATATGCGCAGTCTGATCAGAGCCTTTGCTAGTCACTTGAATATTCTATGAGTGTTGAGCTACTGACAGAACATCATTTGGAGTTTCTAAGCTTAAAAGGAGGCGGCACAGGTTCGTCTTAGAATACACTTGTCAAAATGCCACATTGTTGGAAATCACATGTCGCGGCTCATATGCAGTCTCAAAAGAACCTTCCCTGTTGGCATGCCGAAAGTATAGCAACAGATGATACCACTGCTGGGGAGTTTAATTGCACCAGAATCTCCACATCAATTCCAGTTTCCAAACTCATTCTAGAAATTAGACTGATTCACCTTGCTACCAATGATTCACCTTGCTACCAACTGTGTTATGCAGACCTGCTATTAAAATATGCTGCTTTGTTAAAGCTGGTTTTTTTACATCCAAGTCAACACTTTTTCAGTCATGTTCGGACATTTCCTGGGTTACAGTGTCTTACTCCAGGACAAAACACAGTGCCTTGGGTGAGGCTCAAATATCACGCGATCTCAAGTCAAGCACTCTACCACTAAGCCACTGTGCAATATATTGCAAGTAATGCTATCACACTCTAAGTTACAGAATACATTCCCTGAGCAAGCTTAAAGAACTCAGTTAAACAATAAATTCAATCATCATTCAACAAGCAGTTATGCGTGTGCCTATAAGAGCAGATGGGCTTACTGTAAATTCAGAAATTTTCCCGAGAATTCATCGCGAATAGCATTAAAAGACGTGAAGATGCTCTATGAAGTTACATTATGGCACTGCACTACTTTTGATGAAACAGTTTTTGTTAAAACACGGATAGAGGTATGAACATTTTCCCAATCTATCAAATCACAGGAAAACCTATATGGGGAAGTGAAAATAAAATAAATTCTAAATTATATCAGATTATAAGTTTTTAATTAACCCTAAAAGCGCAAAGAAAAAAATACATCTGAAAATGTCGTTTGCTGAAGTCGTCTGCTGCAAATAATTGCCTAAACTTTACTGAAAAATTAAGTATAGAAGCAAACAGGATGGACCCAGAACAGACTGCTCCTATAGGAGCAGTCTGATCTTGGTCCACACTATTTGCCACAGAGGCTTCTTAAACCTTTCAGCAGACGAGAAAAGCAGACCACTTTTGTTGCGATTGGAGCATTAGGGGTTAACTCACAACTGGGAGAAATGGTTTTGTAATAATTTTGCAAAAAAATGTTTTATTCTTTTGCACTCGGAGTGGCATGTTTGCCACGCCAGGTGCACAAGAATAAAACTGACAGATATATACAGGCATGCATGAGGGAAGAAAGGATAGACAAGCTGACAGAGGTAAGAGGGTCTAAATGGGGTACCTCTGAAATTGCTAATCAGTAAAATTTGGGCCAAAAAAATCACTAATCTGTAAAATTTAGGCCCAAAAATGGCTAACCAGTGGAATTTAGGTCCAAAAATCAGTACTTGTAAAATTTAGGCCCAAAAAGCAGTGATCGGTAAAAATTAGCCCAAAAAATCAGTAAAAATTAAAAAACGTCTAGAAGCATTTACGAGGTGGAATAGCTTTTTTCCATCAAATTCGCTAACAGATAAAACACACCATTCCGCTATTTGGTAATTTTTTCGCTCAAAATATTTGTTGGCTGAAATTCGCTAATCATTAGCACCTCTCATTCTGTTATTCAGTAACCGTTTAATTTTAGGGCCAAAATTCGCTAATCATTAAATTTTACGGCCATAATTCGCTAATCAGTAAACCCCATTGACACCCTCAGTTATGGCCACTCAACTTTTTCTAAGTTGGGGGTATAGAAGTGTACTTTGTTGCCTCTATCAACTGCTATGATGTGTTATAATCATACATGAAAAGAAGATAGCTATGTAATATCAACAAAATGAAACAAAAAAAAAAACAAATATAATATTTGATTGGTTAACACAGACTTGATTAAATATTGCACACTAATTCTATCGTTCAACAACTACCTTAGTTCTATAAATAAGACCCAACATAACTCATTTTATATTTGTGACCTTTTACCTTGTAGACTTACTGGAATCTAGTGAAATCACAGCATAATCTATAGACAAAATACACATTCACTTTTGTAAAGTGCTGTCACAAGTCTATATGGTATTTTTATAGCAAGAAAGTGATATAAAAAATTATGAATTAGGGTATTCATAGTACTAGAGAATTAGAAATCTGTTTTTAAGGAGAGACACTTAGTGGTATTTTGTTAAGGGGATATATCTTTTAAAAGCTCTTACTTGCATGAAAATTTTCCTGTATAAACAAGAATTGCTTTTTTGTCAATAAGACGGATACCTTTGGCCACATTGTTGTATGAACACCTTTTACATCTCACATAGATTACTTTACGCCCCAACATACAGCTTTTGAGCAATCGGCAGCATGCTTATAAGTCTTTTTAGAGTTACTTCCTGGTTTGATACCGTTAACAATGCTGTGACACGCTGGATGAACTTTAGAGAAAACAATTTGCATGAACATGACCTACAATTATTCAACTACAATGTTTAGAAGTATTTTGACCCAAATATTATGTATTTCTGGCATTATTTACAATTTTTCAATTTGACCTTGAAAAATTCATAAGCAAAAATTGAAAATTTATATTTTTCTACCAGAAATTTGTACATTTTGCGCGAAAATACTTCTAAACATAATGCATTTGAAAATAAAAATAATGACCAGAATGAACATGAAAATTAAAAGTTTTATCATCTAACAACCTAAATTTAATAGTTACCCTGCCATTCAAGAGTTTTCAAACCTTAAATGTGAATATAATGAAATCTTTCATCATTTTGATCAGAGGCTTATATCTAGAAAAATCAAATAAATAACTTCTTCTTATCTAAGAGCGCCAGGTTCACCCTAGAGTGTTAATTGTACATACCAAGGACATTTGAGCCTCACCGCGACAAAACCGGTCTTCGGGATTTCCGAAAAAGTGGTATTCAAAACAGCCTGCTCGGCTACAGAGACTAGCTAGAAAATTGAAACTTCGTAGCAAGTCTAGATATGATACTTTCCAATAAGCAAATAACAAAGGCGCTGATCAGCCTGCGCGGATGCGCAGGCTGGTCTGCACCTTTGTTGTTCACAAACCCCCATAGACAGGTTTTCGCACGTCGAGGCCCATTTTACACAAACAAAATAAATATTAATTTGGCATAAATACAGCTTTATAACAATCACTCCTGTAAAAATGTGTATTTTTTTTCAAAATGCTTAACATTCACTATGGTAAAATATGTGTATTTTTTTATGTCAAAGACAGTAACATTACATATGCTTGACTGGTGCATTTTATAAATATCAAATATTTACTTAGCTTAACCTACAAATTAATGTTGGCCGCTTAACCTACAAATTAATGTTGGCCGAGGGGGCAGTCATAACAATACAATATTTATACAAATCAAACAAAGTAAAACAAGCAGGGAGTCCCTTTTACAAAATAGGGACTTCCCTTAATGGAAAGAATTTGCTCTCAGAGGCTTTAAGAGCAGCCCCTCCGAGGCTTTAAGAACAACCCCTTGTGCTATTGAAAAATCAATCCCATATAAACCCTTCTTCTGCCACTCAATTTTGGTTCCATAAATTGTGTCTGCTTTATGCATAATGACTACTTTTGATCATGGAAGCAAACACTATGAACCCTGATCAGACTGCTCCCTTACTGATCTGGGTCCATATAGTTTGCAATACAGGCTTCCAAAATGTAACAGGGTTCATACAGGCAAGTATGAGTAAAATTCAAGGACCTTTCAAGGACTTCTAAAAGCCTCTCCAACAGTTTTCAAGGAATTAAAGTTCTTGAATAAAATTGATCTAAGTGTTAAAATTTTACATCAGAAATGCTAGACTGAGATAATGGAGACATTAGTACTGGAAAATTAGTATAAAATTGTTGTGCCTATATTTGGTGCAGCAAATGCTGCACCAAATAAAGGCACAACAATTTTAATTTGATTTAGGTTTCCATCAACCGTGTTAAATCCTTTATTAAATAGTAAAATTTAAGGACTTTTCAAGGTCTTTGAGTGATTTTCCAGTACTTTTCCAGGCAGATTTAATTTTCAAGGACTTTTCAAGAAAGCCCTCTAAATTCAAGTACTTTTCAAGCCTGTGCAAACCGTGTAGTTTGAGGTAAAGGCTTCCAAAATGTAAAAGCAGATGAATGAGCCGACAACAATTGATGTGATTGGCTGGTAAAGGGTTAAACAATCTCCCCGGAAAGTGCCTCATTTTCTCCACACACATGTACTGTGTTTGATGAGCCTTACCCTTATTCTTGTTGCACATATGCCTAGGGACCAAATTCTATCTCTTATATCTTAAAACTCAAACCAAATGTTGTAGCATATCTACTCAAATAATGCTGTTCAACATATCCGTTTGAAATAGTATTCTTCCTGATTTCGAAGACAAGGGGTAGGAATAAAATTGTTCTTAAGGCAGGTACTTTCTTAATGCAGGTACATTTGTACTTTGCTTAGTATTGGTGTACTGTAAGACAGGATTGACCCTTTTTAACCCTTAATGCCCCAACAAAAGTCGTCTGCTTTACTGGTCTGCTGAAATGTTTAAGAAGCCTCTATGGAAAACAGTGTGGATCCAGATCAGGAGCAGTCTGCTCTGGGTCCACGCTGTTTGCTTCTTTACTTAATTTGTCGGTAATATAAGGCAATTATTTGCAGCAGACGACTTCAGCAGATGACATTTTTAGATACATTTAAGGGTTAAATGTAATCTAACTGTAGGAATTATACAGACTTAATCCAATTTGCACTCAGAGTGGTAGACTCCTTAAGAGTTTTGCCGCTACCAGTGCATGTATATATCTTTAATTGATCAATAGAAGAAATAGTAATTTCACGTTCACACAATTATATTATATATTCCACTTATTCATACTTTTAAGCTGGATACACCAATTAATCCTATTTCATATAAAAATATACCAGTTTTAGCAATTTAAGCTCAATAATATATGGTCCCAACACACTGCAGCAGCTTACACCTTTATGTAACACACAAGAGCTCATTGCATATCAAATTCATTGGTTAGAAACACCTTTTCATTGGTTCACTGCAATGAATTTGATCGTGAATTAATGAAAAGGTGTTTCTAACCAATGAATATGATCTACAATCGGCTCTTATCTTCAACCCTGAATTGTAATGAAATTGCAGATCAATTAATTGGTTAGGACCACTTACCAATGAATTTGATTGTGAATTAATGAAAAGGTGTTTCTAACCAATTAATTTATTCTGGGATTGGCTCTTATCGACAACCCTGAATTGTAATGTGCATGAATTAATGAAAAGGTGTTTCTAACCGATGAATTTATTCTGGGATCCCCTCTTATCGATAACTCTGATTGTAATGTGTTAAATTGCAGATCAATTCATTGATTAGGAACACTTACCAATGAATTTGATCATGAATTTATTGAAAGGGTTTTCTAACCTATGAATTAGATCTGCATCCAGCTCTTATCCGCAACCCTGAATTGTAATATGTTAAATTGCACATCAATTCATTGGTTAGGAACACTTACCACTGAATTTGATTGTGAATTTATTAAAAGGTGTTTCTAACCAACGAATTTATTCCGGGATTGGCTCTTATTGACAACCCTGAATTGTATCAAATTGCAGATCAATCAATTGGTTATGAACACTTACCAATGAATTTGATTACAAATTAATTAAAAGGTGTTACTAACCAAAGAATTTATTCTGGGATCGGTTCTTATCGACAACCCTGAATTGTAATGTGTTAAATTGCAGATCAATTCATTGGTTAGGAACACTTACCAATGAATATGATTGTGAATTTATTAAAAGGTGTTTCTAACCAATGAATTTGTTCTGGGAGTGGCTCTTATCAACAACCCTGAATTTTAATGTGTTAAAACATGTCAAGTATATAACCTCATGATGAGTTTTATCACATGAAAACCTGGCCCAGAGGTTATAAAACCTTTTCCATGCTCAACTCAGCTGAGCACGAAATTTATCCTGCTCATAAATGTTAAAATGCCAACATTTATTAGCATGATAAATACAACATCTGAGAGCCAAAAACAATTCTTGGCATTTTAACATTTATTAGCATGATAAATACAACATCTGAGAGCCTTAAAGCAAGAAATTTCTTTATTTGTCGGTATTTTAGTTTATATGAGCAGTTGAAATTTCGTGCTCAGCTGAGTTGAGCATGACAAAAGTTTTATAACCTCGGGGCCTGTCTTAATGGTATGTGATCAAACCAGCTTACCCAGCTACAGAGACTAGCTAAAGCAATGTGGACTGCTATAGGATTAAACAAGCACAGGAATAAATGTCTGCAAGTGCAAGTAATGCAGTGTGACTAGTACCTTCATGCATTATGGTCTCAAGGTTATAAAACTTTTTTCATGGTCAACTCAACTGAGCATTAAATTTGTCCTGCTAATAAATTCAGCATTTTAGTATTTATGAGCTATTGAAATTTCATGTTCAGTTGAGTTGAGCATGAAAAAGTTTTATAACCTCAAGGCCTGGTAAAAATGGACAGACAACAAAGTCCAACGCCAAGGTCAGCACTGCATTGCACACACATATGCATGAACAGTTATGGTACTTGTTTTCACATGTGCAACCGGGTTATTTTCACTAAATGGGAGGAATCGTTAACATAACAAGAATCACTTAAATAACAACATTGCACTCAAAACCGCCCTCAACTTTAGCCAGACACTTTCACCTTTTTCAACCAAAAATGAAATTATTTTTCTTAATTCTCCATAAAACCGTTTGTTCTGGTTGGTGCTCATCAAAAGTGTCTCATAGAGGCACTTCCAATGGGTACACACAAACAACAGTGTACAATTAAACCTGTCTTAAACGGCCACTCAGAAATAGTAAAAGCAAAGGTCTTAAAGACAGATGGTACCTAATACAGGTTGAAAGTATTGCAGAATGCTCCAAGAGAGCATTCTACGATACTTTTGATGTGCATTAAGCGATAATTGGTCTTGACAACCAATCTTTGGTCTTCTTTTGAGTGGCTGCTTAAGACAGGTTTTACTGTATATTTTCAATGAGAAATAAGAAAGATAAGAATATGCATACGCCTCTTGTACACCATATTCTCTCTTATAAGGTCACCAAGTTCATAATTTTGTACCATTTTTTAAACAGTGTAGACCCAGATCAGCTGGCTTCAACAGAAGCCAGCTGATCATGGTCCACACCGTTATCATCCTCACTATGAATCTATATTCATAATGAAATTGCACCGCTGATTGGACATCATAAATTGATGCAGCCCTTATCCCGCCAATAGTTCTTTGTCCTAAAAATGTTGTCTGCTTTTTACATTTGCTGCATATATTCAAAAGCACATCATGGAAGCAAACACTATGAACCCTGATCAGACTGCTCCCTTGGAAGCAGTCTGATCTTGGTCCATATTGTCTGCAATATAGGCTACCTAAGAACATATTATGTAGACAAAAGTTTGGCTTTGTTTGATTCTTTACATCCCAGTCAACAATTACCAGTCATGTCGGGACGGGTCTTCTTGGGTTGAACCAGTACTAAGCAGTGGATAAAATGTCTTGCTCAAGGACACAACACAGTGACTCTGCTGGCAGTGTAAACAGACGAAAGAGCAGACGACAAGTCGTGATTGGCAGGAAAAGTTACAACAACTGTTTTGTTTTTGTTTGATTTGATTCTTTACATCCCATCAACAGTCTTTCTGTTAAACAGGGACGGGTCGTCCTGGGTTGAACCAATACTAAGCTAGGATAAATGTGTCTTGCTACAACAACTGTGAAGAAATGTGTGCTTATTGGATTGAATACAGACTTTTTATACAGTAAGTATTTGTGGCCAAAGTGCCTGTTAAGTTTTAGCAGTTTTGAGCGCAATCAGTAACTCATAAAGAAGGAATTAAACTCTGGAAAGTCATAAGTTCTGGGGCAATGTCGATATGAAACTCATTATCACAGTTTGCCTTTTGATGAGTATCTGTAAACGGAAGTCAGTCCGGCTGTGAGGGGACCCTGCTTCTTGTTCGTCTTCTCCTCTGTGGCGGTGGGGAATCACTGCTGAATAATGAACTGAAACTAAAGAAAGGAAAATTTGTTTAAATATATCTAGCAAAATGATAGATACAGTAAAATCTGTCTTGAGCGGCCACTCCAGAAGAAGACTAAAATTGGTTTTCCAGACAGATTAATGCAGGTCAAAAGTATTGCAGAATGCTCCAAGGGGAGCATTAGGCAATACTACCATTTGTCATTAAGATATTTGTTTTGTCTATTTTTGAGTGGCCCCTTAAGACAGGATTTACTGTATAGATCTACCGTAAGATGCCTTCTTAAACTGAAAAAATGGTTATAGCTTTTGATGACATTTGTTGTGGCGCTCATTGGAAGGGTCTCAGTTCATTGGAAGTATCTATAGGCAAGTTTGAGTAAATTTTCAAGAACTTCTATAAGATTCTCCTTAAGTTTTCAAACACTTCAAGTTTATGTAAAATACTAGGGACCTTATACAGTCTTAATGAAGGATTGTCCATAAAAATGACAAGATAAAAGTTTCAACGAAAATGATATTTTTTCCATGGAAATTGGTCAAAAAATACATCCACCCCCTAAATCCTAAAGTCCTGGCATTAATATACAATATTTTCCAAATATTTTTATGTTGCTAGGTGCACTAAATGTCAGGTTTTGATTTAAGCACACAAATATAGTTGTCAACTATACATTATCCTAGCCATAGGCTCTCAAAATTTGGGCAGATTGAATAGGAGACTGTCCTAGGTCCTTTGCATGTTAAAATTCTACTTTCTAAATGCTCGACTGAGATATCAAAGAAATTAGTATTTGAAAATTAGCATAAAATTGGTATGCCTTACGCACAATTATATACTGATACTTTTCAAGGCATATCTAATTTTCAAGGACTTTTCAAGAAAACCTTCTACACTAATCGAAAGTTCCAACCGATCAGTCTTAAAAATCAGTTTTCTAGAAAACTACATATTTTTGACACACAAAATTTCTAGCGCATAGATTAAGGACAATCTTGTATCATTTTTTCATGTTTATTCCTAAAATGACTTTTTCTCTTATTGCATCTAACCGGTTTGGGCGAATTTCATTTATAAACCTTGATTATTGCCTGCTTTGAAAAATGCAAGTGATCGGTTAGAACTTTCGATTAGTGTATATTCAAGTACTTTTCATGCATGTCTTCCTGGGTTGAACCAGTACTAAGCAGTAGGACACTGTCACACCACAGTGACTCCGCTGGCGGTGAGGCGCAAACTAGCAATTTCCTTCGATCCCCAAATGAACCACTGTGCTCCACTTGTGTGTGTGTGTGGAGGGGGGGGGGGAAGGTATAAAATTTTCATATATAAAGCTGCATATATAGTTTGGCAAATGAAAACAAGAAAATAGAAAAAGCTAATTTTAACTATATTCTAATATTGAAATGGCAAACAGAGATAGTAGAAAAAAAATCACCCACTGCCATTATGAAAGGACCTTCTTTGCAAGAAAACCTGATTTTGCTGCATGCCAACAACAAAGGGCTGTCTCTGATCCCTATAAAGTAAAGTGCAGTCCCTTTATAATGCTACGTTTGGGTCCATAGGAATGGCCTGTGTTATTACTGTGTTAAGGGACAATTTTACAAAGGAATTACAGGAACCTTTAATTCCTTCGTAAAATTCCATGGTAAACTAATTTGGGAGCCACATCATGACCATGTTATATCCAAATCCATGTTATAACATGGTGTGTTATAAAGGGACTGCACTGTATAATATCTAAACTTGGGCCATGCAAAATTTTAATCAATTTAGCTAGTTTCTGAAAATGACCAGGCTGGTTTTAGCCCTGATCGAAGACAGGTTTTCCCATATCAAGGCCAAAACTAAAGAAAATAGCCATCAGTGAAACAAACCGTACGCGCATCAATATCAGCATTGAGCAGCTGATATTTATATTGTTCTGAGTTGGGTAATAAAACAACTATTTCATACCATTATGTGCAACAGTCAAAACTATTACCCCCTGCTGTCTTCCGCCGAGGGCAACTGTGTATTGTTGTGTTTTTTTGGTGTTTTTTGTTGTTGCTTTACTTCAAAAGTAAACAGCTATGGTCAAGACGGGACGGTCAGTTGAACTAACCACACTTTTTCCTGGGCAAGCTTGAACAAGCAGTTAACCAGTTCTTCGTGCACTACTTTCACTTGTAACTGACAACAACCCTTCTTGAATGATTCAGCGGAAGGGAGGAGAATGACCGTAGAAATTATTTCACGATCAATCTTCACGGAAGTATGGGACCGGACTGGGATCAAACTCCCGACCCCTGTATCTGCAGTCAAACTCGCATCTGTTGCCAGACACATTACCGACAGCGCTACCCGGCCCGGTGCAACAGTGTATTGGATCATCCACCGCACAGAGGGGGTGATAGTTTTAACTGTGGAGGTCGAGGGCAACAGTGTATCGGGTCATCCACAGCACAGATGGGGTGATAGTTTGACTGCATGTTGCACAGAACGGTATGAAATAGTTGTATGCTCAGATCAGGTCCAATCTGGGTACAAATTGTTTGACACTCTGATGGTATTCCTGAAAGATTTTTTCAAAAAAGTTAATTTTGAAAAAAAATCAGCAGGTCAAAAAAACATGCCAAGTTTCCCTGCATGCAAAAGAGTTGAATTGTGATGGTGATTTACAGAAACTAAAAAGTTAACACTTAACCCTTTACTCCATGATAACTCCTTTTGACACCTTTGAAATACTATGTATTCGAAAATATTATGGAAAATGAGCAAATGCTTGATTTTCCATAATATTTTCAAAAGTATTCAAAGCTTTATTTAAATTTTTCTTGAATTTTTTCATTGCTGTCTAAAAAAAGAAAATGACGTAATGATCTAACTAGAGGACCTGAAGGTCCTGAGGCACTCACCTGATCTCCTTAATAATGTTAAAATAGGTCAAGGTCAACTACAGCTTTTAATGTAACAAATTTTGTTTTTACCATATACATTTTGGTCAAGTGACCTAAACAATCTAATGAATAATCCATCAATTAGCCCAGTGATTTCTGAGAAAAAAATGTTTAGATAGGCATGTGGCAGTCCAAATGAGTGGCCTTGGATAAAAGGTCACAGGTAAGCTTGACATTTGGTACTTACTAGTAATAAACCATTGTCACAATAGGTTTAACTATTATGAATTTGGCTGGCTCAGTTATAGAAATGAACATTTTAAGATTTTCTCCATGTAAATGCATTAGGAATCAAATTTGACCTTGCCATAAAGTAGGTCAAGGTCAACCTAGATTCATCATTTGTGCTAACCTGGTAGGGCCCACATCCCTGATCCTACATACCAAGTCCCAAAGCCAATGGCCTTTTGGTTCCAGAGAAGAAGAGATTTAAAGAGTTTTTTACCATATATGGGCATGGTGGCCATGTTAGTCATGTGACCATAACAATTTGTATAAGTTTTGGCTAACCAGTCATAAGGAGTTGTCAAATGAAATTTGCTTTCAATTGGCCAAGAATTATTTGAGAAAACTATGTTTTAATATGTTGATGGGACTCCAATATAAGCAACCTTGGCTGAAAGGTCAAAGATCAACCTTGACCTTTAAACTTATTTAAAGACACTAGATTGAACATATCAAATGAGAATAATGACTTTGGCTTCCACAGTATTCAAAAAAAACAACTTTTAAAAAATTTCCCATTCAAATGCATTAGGAAGCAAACTTGACCTTGATGTTAAGTAGGTCAAGGTCACCCTAGGATCATCATTTGAACAAACTTGGTAGGCCCCACATCCCCAATACTACATACCAAGTCTCAAGGTCACTGGCCTTCTGGTTCTGGAGAAGAAGATTTTTAAAAGGTTTTTATCATATATGGGCGTGGCGGCCATCTTTGTCATGTGACCAAAATATTTTGTATAAATTTTGGCTGACTTATCATAAGGAGTCTTCACATAAAATTTGAGCTCAATTGGGCCAATTGTTTGTGAGAAAACAATGTTTTAATATATTGATTGGACCACAATATGAGCGACCTTGGCTGAAAGGGCAAAGGTCAACCTTGACCTTTGAAACTTATTTATAGCCATTGTCTCATTAGTTTCAACATATCAAGTGAGAATAATCACTTTGGCTTTAACAGTATTCAAAAAATCAACTTTTCAAAAAAATTCCCATTTAAATCTATTAGGAAGCAATTTGACCTTGATGTTAAGTAGGTCAAGGTCAACCTAGGATCATTATTTGAACAAACTTGGTAGGCCCCACATCCCCAATGCTACATACCAAGTCCCAAGGTCATCGGCCTTCTGGTTCTGGAGAAGAAGATTTTTAAAGGGTTTTTACCATATATGGGCATGGCGGCCATCTTGGTCACGTGACCAGGAACATTTGAACAAACTTTCCTTCCCCCATCCTAAGGAGTCTCCATATGAAATTTGAGTTCAATTGGCCCAGTGGTTTCAGAGGAGAAGATGTTTGAAAATGTTGACGAACGGATGGAGGGACGGACGGACGACGGACGCCGGAGTCACTGGTATACTAATAGCTCACCTCGGAGCCTTCGGCTCAGGTGAGCTAAAAATAGCTGATGGAGTAAACAGATGCCTAAGCCATTCCTTAGTGCTAACAGCTGTGGTAAGTGAGTGACAAAACATTTTGTAACAGAAAGTAGATAGAACTCCTAGCTAAATTACACAAGACTGATTCAATAAATGTTTTTGATAAAGCCAAACCAACCACCTCAATCCACCCCTTCCAATACATCTTGTGTTTCCAATTACATGTATAATGCATAATAGTTGGAAAATGAAAAAAATGTTTTGAGCTGGCAGGAAAAAGTCTGTTGAGTCTCCAGAAATGCAGGGCTTTTTGTTGTTGTTTATTTGTCTTATTCTAAAAGCTTAAATCTTAAAGCAAACAAAGATGAGGAATCCAGCACTTGTTAAACATGACGATAATGCAGGAAGCTGTGGCATTTATCCATAATATTCTGACATATGCCTTAGCAAAACAGTGCAGACTCAGCTCTTAATGGACCCGTCTGATCAGGGTCTACACTATTTTCCATTTCCTAGCTATGATTTTATTAAGTACTACTGGCCCATATTAGTATAATGGGCCATCCACACATTATTCTAATGCATTTGAGTGTGCAATGCGACGTCTGAATTGATAACGTCAAAATTTTGCGACAGTATGCGATATACTGTCCGAAATAATTTTACGTCAATAATTTCGTTGGATGATGTGTAGCTTTATGCAGCTTACAACGCTCCAATTTGAGATAAAATTGCAGAAGTGCATTAGAATGGGGACAACCATATTCAAAATTTTCAATTGGGGAGGTATATTGTCGGATATACATTAGGAAATCATGTTTTACAGCTCCGCTTGCATTTCGGCGTAAAACTAAATTCCTGACTGTATATCCGACGACATACCTCCCCAAATGAAAATTTGAATACAATTATCCTCTAATTTATCAAATTAGATGGACGAATTCATCAGAATGCAAAGCATGAATATCATGCTTTTTGAAATATTTGATCTCACAATTAGAATCTCAAGTCAGAATGACAAAAAATCATAATTCTGCAAACAAGTTACTATAGAGGAAGATATTATGTCTCAACCAACAATTTTTCAGTCGTCTCTGACTTTCTGGGTTGAACCAGCACTAAGCAGACTAACGTTTTACTCCTTTGTTAGAAAGCATTCAAGACCGATTCAAAAATAAGAAGAATTGATAAAGGTATACAGACAGCACGAAACAAAGCATAATACTATGACTGTGTACTGACAACAACTAACCCTTACTGTGCTTAGCATGCAATTAGCAGACAAATGTGTTATGAAAGAGCCACAGGTTTAGATAAACAAAAAATTTCAGCGCAAAATTGTAAATATTTTCTTACCCATAAATTTTAGCATATGTTTTGGGTGCTCAAAAGGACCGTCTCATTGAGACGGTTCCTTTGAGTACCCACAACATATGATTTGGTTGAGAAATAAGAAAATGATTTTCTGTTACACACTCTTAACTAAAGGCCTGAAGAGCCCTTTGAGCACATGATAATTGACAACAGATAAGAATGCACACTTCAGAAATATTTCTTATTTACCAAAACATATATTGTGGGTGTTAAAAAGAAAAGGTCTTTTTTTCAAATTGGTTTGATTTTTTTTGCCATTAAACAGGCGCCGAGGTGTTAGATTTTCAACCATAAATAAAATTTGTACTTTCTATTCTTTTTGCATTCTGTATTCTGTTATAAAACTTTTTTCATGCTCAATTCATATGAGCACGAAATTTATCCTGCTCATAAATGTTAAAATGCCAACAGTTGTTGGCATTTTAACATTTATTAGCATGATATATTCAACATCTGGGAGACTTAAAGCAAGAAACTTCTTCATTTGTCCGTATTTTAGTTTTTATGAGGAGTTGAAATTTCTTGCTCAGCTGAGTTGAGTATGAAAAAAGTTTTATAACCTCGGGGCCAGGGCTCTACGTTTACCAGAATCATCCCCCAGGAAGGTAGAGACCTTCACAAATAAAACCCTATTTTTTTCTAAAGAAATTAGATGAACGTAACTACAGTTATCTGCTAATGTCAAATGCAGCAATTAAAGGGTTCACCTGCCAAACTGGTATATTTAGCGTCAAAAGTCAAGGTCTGGAAGGTTAAATCTTTCCACGAATTCTTCGAAGCTGAAAATGTCACGAAGAATATTTGTTAAATGGCTGACGAGTGACGAGAATGGAATTCTTAGTAAAATGGCTAACGAGAATGGAAAACTTAGTAAAATGGCTGATGAGAATGGAATACTTAGTAAAATGGCTGACAAGAATGGAATACTTAGTAAAATGGCTGACAAGAATGGAATACTTAGTAAACTGGCTGACAAGAATGGAATACTTAGTAAAATGGCTGACGAGAATGGAATACTTAGTAAAATGGCTGCCGAGAATGGAATACTTAGTAAAATGGCTGATGAGAATGGAATACTTAGTAAAATGGCTGACGAGAATGGAATACTTAGTAAAATGGCTGACGAGAATGGAATACTTAGTAAAATGGCTGCCGAGAATGGAATACTTAGTAAAATGGCTGACGAGGATGGAATACTTAGGAAAATGGCTGACGAGAATGGAAAGCAAACATTAAAATGGACATGCTATTTTGTTAAAAATGTGCACATTAAAAACTGTACCAATTGTGTACCTGCAGACTGAAACCAGAGTTGTTAACATTCTAATCCCTCTTTTCCATCTTGATGGGCTAATGTCAGCCCAATAAATTTTATTTTCATGCAGTTTCGAAAATAAGGTAGAAATTTGATAAAATACTTTGAACCAACTATACCAAATTCTTGCATTCAAACCTGCACTGTTCAAGATTCTTAGCCTAAGAACCTTGAACAGTGCAGGTTAAGAACAATTGGGTATGTTACCCACTACTTTTTCATTCATTTGGGTAATATTTATTTGGGTATTTTGTTTTTTCAATTGGGTATTTTTGTAAATGTTTAAACTTTACTTCCCAATTGATACATTTTATACCATTGCTGCTATGAACATAACATGTTGCTGAAAATTGACTTTGTTCTCTCAGATCATTATTGAATAAATACTGAAAACCAGTCAGTTGGCTGTGTACATTTAGCCACTCCGAACTAAAACTGACCTGCAGACGGCAAAGTGATAAAACCCAGTACCCATGACTATTTGATTGTATTGGGTATACTGAATTTCTTTTGCTTTTTGTTACCCTACCAGATCAATTTTAATTGCTTTTTTGAAAATTTATTTGGGTAAATAGGAACATACACACGCTAATTAAGGTACTGTTAGCACACATTAAAATTGTAGTTTTCAGTATTACTTATTATTGCACCTAATCCTAATTTTGAGAATTTTTATTCTTATTTTCCCCCATTATTTGTTGTGCCAGGGTACTAAGCACATTTTTTCAGCATCATTTAATAAGAGGATAAAACAGTCTTTTCCGTGTACTAATGTTTGCCAAGCCCTCCTGTGATAATGTGTTGCAGCCCGAACAGCTTCTTATATCGTCAATGTTATATAACTTCCTTTCCAGCACAAGCATTTACAGAACACAGTTCAAATTATCCTTGACTGGGCTTAAATGGCAATGAAGCCCTCTGCTGATGTGTATTAATGGGAATGAAGCCCATGGCCAGTGATTGGTCAACGATAAGCCGCATTGGGATACATTAAATTTAGATGAAATGTACAATTGTCAGGGATTGAAACACGTAAAGCTTCTATAGTAAACACTTATTAGGTATATAACAATGTGCATTGGTTAAGATGATTAATTTTCTATCGTACTAGATATGGGTAAGGGTGATATTGCTGTTTTCAAAGAATGTTATTTTTTAATTAAAAAAAAAAGGTTATGTACAATTGTGCACTTTTTAGGTCAAATACATTAATATTTTGCCAGATTCAGTATCCACTCTGGCTAGTTAGAAATGTACTTACAATTTTCTTATCCCTGAGGGCTTTCTTTCTGGATGCAATTTGTCAAATGGTTCCCTATTGATCGGCCCTTGTACTGGTCGCTCCTCGTCCTCCCTACAGAAATAAAGAAATAGACATAACAGGATTAAATCATGTAATGTACTGCTTGAAGACAATAAAGCCATCCTAAATGACCATTTTCCACTACACATTGGGGTTAATAATATGTAGTGGAAAAATGGTACAAAAATGCATCTGAAAATGTTTACTGCTTAGGTGGTCTGTTGCATTATATATTTTCTAACATTATTGACTAATGCAAGTATAGAGGAAAACAGTGTAGAGCAAGATCAGACTGCTCCTACAGGAACAGTCTGATCTGGATCTACACTGTTCTTCAAAAAGGCTTCTAAAACATTTCAGCAGATGACAAATCAGACAACTTGTAGTGACTGGCGCTTTAAGTGTTAAATAAGCAATTGAGCCAAGTGCATAACAGAAAAATAATTTTCTTATTTTTCAACCAAAACATATGTTGTGGGTACTCAAAAATAATTTTCTTATTTCACAACCAAAACACATGTTGTGGGTACTCAAAAGAACAGTCTCAATAAAATGGTTCTTTTGAGCACCCAAATATATGCTAAAAATTATGGGTAAGAAAATATTTACAATTTTACACTGAAAATGTTTGTTTATCTGAACTAGTGATTCCAGCTTTTTTCTGTGAGAAACTAAGGCTCTGGTAAGTCTACTCAGAGGCACAGGCTGTCTGAACCTTCACTGCTAGCACATGTGGTAAGTATTGAAATCTCCTGAAAATGGCTGATTTGAAAATGTAAAGAGTATGGTATTATATAAATCACTCGTGGGTCCTGATATTCAAAATTTTTCAGCGTAAAATTGTAAATATTTTGTTGTCCATCAAATGCCAGCTGAAAAAAATCCTCTTCCAACCCAATCGGTCAGTGCAAGATGATCCCGGGACATGGGAAATTTCCTAACTGAATTCTAATAAAATTTAGCAATTTCGTTCGGTCCGAGACTTTAAAATTTGGTTAAAAACCACAAATTCTTGGTTTTCTCTAGCCCTGCCTTTCAGTGATTTTCAAGGCAAATTGAAAACCTCAAGGACTTTTCAAGAAATCTCTCATTATTCAAGTATTTATGAAGCCTGAAACTGCCTTTAACTCTTTCCTTGCTAGAGCAAACTTTTGTCATCTGCTGATTAACTTTGCAAAATGTTAGGACCTAGATCAGTATATGTCGGTCCTGATCTGGAACCAAACCATTTGAGACCCTGATAGTGTTCCCGAAAGATTTTTTTTTTTAAAGTTAATTTTTGAAAAGTCAGTAGATGACCATAAATCAAGGTGAAGTGAAAGTCCAGCCATAAAAATCAAGTTAGAATAAGGAAACAAAACTATAATCAGCATAAAACCAGTTTGCTGAATTTAAGGTCCATCTCCCTCTTCTTCATAACATGTGATGAAGGAGCTAGATTGGTGCAGTCAAAATTAACTTTTTAAAACAAAAAAATCCTTACTGAATACCAGCAGAGTGTCAGATAGTTTGGATCCAATTTGTCAGGCCTGATCTGGGTCCAAAATGTTTGCAAAGGTTTTCAGCAGACGACATAATATAGCAGGCAAGGAGTTCATTTTCCTAACTAATCAGCTGCCATATGTCCAGATAAGGATAGTTTGTGCACCTTTAATTACAGTTATTTCCTTACCCGTCAATTAAAACATGTGTTTTGGGTGCTCAAAAGAACCGTCCCATTGAGAAGGTTCTTTTGAGTACCCACCACATATGTTTTGGTTGAGAAATAAGAAATATAATTTTCCAGTATGCACTCTTATCGGGAGGCCTGTAGCTGTTGCAGTTGTTTTCTTTAATTCCACGCAAATGTTTTTAGGTTCAATGTAAATTTCCTACCAGAGGCTGGTTTTTGAATTTTGAAAAATCTTATTGATACTTAAATGCCTGGTTCCCAGAACTTTACAAAGCCTGGTTTCCAGTCTTCACTTACGATTCTTGAGCTTCTTCCACATTTTCCAACTCCTCTTCTAAACATGCATTATTTGTAGCGTCATCTCTGTGTGCAGAAAAGAAGAAAGCAGAGACTAAAGTATTTTGTTAATGGTGAGCTATAAAGCAGTGGAGACAAAAACTAAAGTGACAAAGCGTTAGATGAAAGGGAGTAAAGGGCATTCCATATTTGACATTTTTTATTACTTATTTGAGCCATGACATGAGGTTTCCAACAATGTGGTATGTGCGACAAGCAAAGCCTAAGATCAGCCTGCGCATACGCGCAGTCTGATCAGAGCCTTTGCCTGTCCCTTGCATATTCTATGAGTGTTAAGCTACTCACTGAACACCATTTGGAGTTTCTAAGCTTAAAAGGAGGCTGCACAGGCTCATCTGAGTCTACACATGTCAAAATACCACATTCAGGGTTCATACGGAAATGGGAAAACAGAATTCCAGGACTTTTCCTGGACTATTCCAGAACTTTTTGCATTTTTCAAGGACTCAATTTCTTCCAAATCTGGTAAAAAAAAACAACGCGCAAAAATGCACTTTTTTCAGCCGTAAACGTCGAAGTGGAAATAGAAAAAGGCTCACTCTTTTTCTTTGATTCTGGTGATAAAAAAACGGGACTACTGCACAAATTGAATAGAATAGAATACGAGTCGCACCTTGCTCTTGGACGTCTATCTAGCCATTTTCACTCAGTTTTTTTTGCGATTTTCAGTTTTTTTGCGCATCTCATAAATCGGAAGGACTCGTTGCATTTTATATTTTTCAAGGACTAGTTAATATTTTCAAGGATAATTTCACAAACTCCAGGACAAAAGGCACTTTGAGTTTTCCAGGACCAAGGTCAAATTCAAGGACTTTTTCAGGTCTGTGAGAACCCTGACATTGTTGGAAATCACATGTCGCAGCTCATTTGTGCTAAAATCAGGTTTTAAAATCCAGTTGAGGAGTACATGTACATATTTCATTTGAAGTCTTATATGGGCCTTGTCGCGACAAAACCTGTCTTCGGGGTATCCGACAAAGCGAGGCTCAAACCAGTTTCCTCAGCTATAGAGACTAGCTAGAATATAGAAATTTCGCTTGAAGCAAGTTTAGATATGATACTTTCCAGTAAGGGAATAATAAAGGCTTTGATCAGTCTGCGCGGATGCGCAGGCTGGTCTGCGCCTTTGTTGCTTGCAAACCCCCAAAGGCCCATATAAAAGAACTGTGCTTTTTATAATGCTTTTTATTCAAAAAAAAAAGCTTAGATCAACCTATGGATACTATTGATGTGAAGATGTGTTTTTTACACTTACTAGCAAACAGAGCTTGACATTTCATTCAAATTGTCTCCTCTTTTCAATTAATACAAAGTCATAATACACTGGAGTTAATTTTAATGAAACGTCAAACTCTTTTCAGTTTTTTTGTTTGATTTGATTCATTACGTCTCACCAACAATCTTTCAGTGGTGTTAGGATGAGTCTTCCCGGGTTGAACCAGTACTAAGCTAGGATTAATGTGTCTTGCTCAAAGACACAACGCAGTAAAACCAGGGAGGCTCGAACCTGTAGCCCCTCAGTCTTGAGTCAAGCACTCTACCACTGAGCCACTTAGCTCCCCTCTTTTAAGTAATACAAGTCATAGTAATCATGTTGAAAATGCCATCTACTGTTATCAAAAATCATAATAACAATGATACACTCAAACTTTCTTAAACTTTACTGCAAAAACAGAGCTTCATTTGAATTACCTCCATTGGAGTTTCAAGCCAATGTGCTGGTACTTTATATCTCAGTCAACACTTTTTCAGTCAGGTCATGACACTTCCCTGGGTTAATTCACTACCAAGCAAAAGCTTTATTATTATTATTTTGAATATTCCTTTGCTGGTAAACAAATATTAAGGAATTTAGTTTTTTATACTTAATAAATGCTTAAGTAGTACATCATTGTTCATTCTAGAAATTTAGAAATGGGGCCATTGGGCCCTTGTGAGAGGAAAAAGTGGGGACATAACCTAAACAAACTGAGCCTGCCCATAGAAATAACCTTAATCCTTTACTCCACAGGCTTTTTTTAGATCATGACATCATTTCCTATTTTTAGACAACATTGAAAAAAAAAATTAAGAAAAATTTAAGTAAAGCTTTGAATACTTTTAAAAATATAATGGAATTTCTAGCATTTGCTCCAAGGAGCAAATGCTCGATTTTCCATAATATTTCCAAATACATGTACATAGTATTTCAAAGGCGTCAAAAGGCGTTATCATGGAGCAAAGGGTTAATACCATATTGTGTTCCTATTAAACGCAGACTGTCCCATGTAAGATTCAGGATTCATGCACCTATATTCCCCATTAGCTGTTAAAACCAATAAATATGACCAAATGAAGGTAGAATATTGGATAAATTTTGCAGCAACTAAACAACTAAAAAAGTGTCTTGCCCAGACAATTGGTCTTTTGCTCTGCCTCAGATTGTAGGGTGCTATATAATCTTGGGAGTCTTTGGGTAATCTTTCATGAATGTCCGAATCAGCTGATCCTGTCACTTGTTCTGTTTCAGATGCACATTGACTTTCATATGTTTGGATAAACAAAATTTTTTAGCATAAAATTGTCAATATTTTCTTATCCATCAGTATTAACATATGTTTTGGGTGCTCAAAAGAACCGTCTCATTGAGACGGTTCTTTTGAGTACCCACAACATATGTTTTGGTTGAGAAATATGATTTTTTTTTTTTTACACACTCTTAACTAAAGTCTTGACTTTTATCTTCATTTTGCTTCCTCAATTTCCGGGAAAAAGCTTAGGATTGTACGAGCCTCCTGTTAATTTTTCCCTAAGACATATTTATTCATATGCACAACATTTTTATAGCAAGTTCAATTTCGATGTCTATATATTGGTTTCTTATTGTGTTTACATAAAATATAATCGGTAATAAGTAAATATGTATACTGATAGATCCTAACATGCGCTACTATTGGCTGTGTATATTAGCTTGCCCAATAGATTATCCGCTAGCAAAATAGGTGTAAAAATCTGGAAACATAATGGCTGACATTTAAACTTTCGGATCAGCCCATTGCATTTAAAGTTATTGCAACTGGACATAAATGACTTACGCCGACTGGTCCAGCGGGGTAAGTATGGGTAATATTTTTTCTGCACCCAAAATGAAATAAATGTGTCAATGGCGATAGGATGCAGGCTAGAATGAACACTGGTACATTAAAGGGAAAGTTTTCCAGGCAAACATCTAAAGGAACCAAGCATACACAGGAAATTTTACTAAGGTGAAACAGTTTCATGCAAAGTAGAGGTAGCTGAAATACACGTATGCAAATGGGAGCAGATAAAATTCAAGGTTTTCGGTTCCTGATTACAATCAAAGCAAAAACTGGCCATTCTCCTAAGATATATTCATACAAGAGGATAAAAATAAATTCTCTAAAAAATCCATTTTTTCTTGCTCTAAAGTTCAAAAAGGATTTTAGCGTTGTTTCCACTCAAGTGCCCATCACCCAAACAACACTATAAGAATCTATCATGAGTGTGAGGGTAGGATAGAAAAATCTGTCCCGAGGATCGCAGTTTGGCATCACGAGGCTTGCTGAGTGATGACAAACAGTGATCCCGAGGGACAGATTTTTCTATCCTACCCTCACACGAATAATGGATTCTTTTTCTTGCTCACCACTGTTTTTTTATTTAAAATATAAGCTTCCAGAAGTCCCTGAATACGCTAAGATACAATGTCACATGATGACGTCACATTAACATAACAATGACATCACTTGACGACAATGTGCGTGAGTTCCAATACAACCAATGTATGTAGCCCTCATGTGACAGCCTGGGTAAGATAGCATGGGTTAGATAAGATTTTCTATCCCAGGGTAATATCTCAGATATCCGTATCCGTTGTGCAAGAAATAAGAATATAGCTCTGATTATAATGGTAGCTCACAATGGTGATTAGGTGGGGAACATGCCACAACCTAGGAGCCTTCAAGAATACTTACACCCAAACAAAGTCATCCATAGAGGCTCTACAGTAAAATGGAAAAATAATCTCACTTAAAAAATCTGCAGCAATAAACATTTTTTCAATTTATTTGTTTGTCTGATTTGTTTGTTTGATTTAATTCTTTATGTCCCAGTCAACAATTTTTCAGGACATCAGGACGGGTTTTCCTGGTTTGAACAAGTACTAAGCAGGGATTAATGTCTTGCTCAAGGACACAACGTAGTGCCGCCGGTGAGGCTCGAACCCACAATCCATCAATCTAGAGTCAAGCACTCTACCACTGAGCCACTGTGCTCCCTTTCTTATGTCTACAGCACCTGGTTTTCACCAATATAAGTACTTACATGTATTTAGCAAAATATATGCACCTATTTAGTTAAAAAATTTGCATTAAAAAGTCAGAACAAATTTGTTGCACTAACAATGCTGTGAGCAGCTGGTCAGGGCTTGATAGAGGATCTTACATGAGTGCTCAATTTTTAACGAATTTATTAAACAAGTTGAGGAAAAGAAAATGCAAGACATGCTGAGCATTTTATCTCTTTTCCGCAACAAGTTTAATAAATTCAATAATACAAGAGCACAAATGTTAGATTCTATTTTTATCATATGACCCTAAAACTACTTTGGAATAGCGCTTTTTTTTAAAAGGGGCTAAGAGTTTGTCATATATATGCGATGTTATTATGGCCGTTGAAATATAATGTTACCAAAATCTGTAAACCACTAGTGGTTTATCGATTTTAACACATAGCATTATATCACTCCTGAATGAGACGTCATGTGATAAATATAATTATCTACTCATATTTACATGTGTTTCAGGCTGCAGGGCAGAATTCTTCTATAAGGAAACCTTTTTCTTCTTTAAGTGCTAATAATTTTTGTGATAAAGAAAACTGTTTATTTTAAAATATTTCAAGATCTGCTGAGCACATGTTAGCATGCTATTCAGGTCAAGCCAACTAAATTTCTACTTCGCCATGATCACTTTTACATGTCAATTCTGAGGTTTTACAAAAACATGTTTAGGCAAAGTGCAAATTCTGATGAGTTATCTCATTTGGAGCCATCTTATTTAGATCGTCACTGTTTGCGATGGTGTGCACTAATTTACCTGCAGTCTAAATGTAAGCTACATGATCCAAACTTACAGCTATAGTTAACAAAACAGCTATAGTTAACAGGCAATATCCTAAAAAACTGCATTGGTTGCAAGAGAATGTCTTGACCTCCCATCTGATGCTAACCAACTTAAGCCTTTTAACTCTTTCCTTGCTAGCAGCGACTTTTATCGTCTGCTGATAACCTTTGCAAACAGGTTGGACCCAGATCAGGACAGAGGTTTTGTCGGTCCTGATCTAGTGTTTCTGAAAGATTTTTTGAAAAAGTTAATTTTGAATAATGTCAGCAGATGACAACAAAAGCATGAACAATTATCCATCAAGCAAAGAGCTAAAATGTATATTAACCCTAAAAGCGCCTGCCAAAATTAATCTAAAAATGAAGTCTGCTTAACTTGTCTGCTGCATATTTCTGCTAACATTATTTGACTTCTGAAAGTATGGGGGCAAACAATGTGGACCCAGATCAGACTGCTCTGGGTCCACACTGTTTGTCAAAAAAGCTACTAAAACATTTCAGCAGATGACAAAAGCAGACGACATTTGTTGTGCTTATCACTTTAAGGGTTAAATGTATAATGAAGACAATATTAGTAAACCCTGTCTTAAGCGGCCACTCAAAAAGAAGACAAAAATTTGATTTTTTAAGACCAATTATCGCTTAATGCATGTCAAAAGTATTGCAGAATGGGAGCATTCTGCAATACTTTTGACCTTCATTAAGCTATCATTTGTCATTAAGATCTTTGTTTTGTCTAATTTAAAGTGGCCACTTAAGACAGGTTTATTTTACTGTACATGTACATACTTTGGTCTATAAGTATCCAGCTCTTCTTCTACCTCGAGTAACTGAGCCTTCAACTCATTTCTCTCCATCAGCACTTTCTTCAATTCATTTAGAGTAAATCTTGGTCTGTCTGGATCCTAGCAAGATAAAGAGAAATTAAGACTTAAGTCCAGTGTTGACAATACATACTTTGGTCTATAAGTATCTAGCTCTTCTTCTACCTCCAGTAACTGGGCCTTCAACTCATTTCTCTCCATCAGCACTTTCTTCAATTCATTTAGAGTAAATCTTGGTCTGTCTGGATCCTAGCAAGATAAAGAGAAATTAAGACTTAAGTCCAGTGTTGACAATACATACTTTGGTCTATAAGTATCTAGCTCTTCTTCTACCTCCAGTAACTGGGCCTTCAACTCATTTCTCTCCATCAGCACTTTCTTCAATTCATTTAGAGTAAATCTTGGTCTGTCTGGATCCTAGCAAGATAAAGAGAAATTAAGACTTAAGTCCAGTGTTGACAATACATACTTTGGTCTATAAGTATCTAGCTCTTCTTCTACCTCCAGTAACTGGGCCTTCAACTCATTTCTCTCCATCAGCACTTTCTTCAATTCATTTAGAGTAAATCTTGGTCTGTCTGGATCCTAGCAAGATAAAGAGAAATTAAGACTTAAGTCCAGTGTTGACAATACATACTTTGGTCTATAAGTATCTAGCTCTTCTTCTACCTCCAGTAACTGGGCCTTCAACTCATTTCTCTCCATCAGCACTTTCTTCAATTCATTTAGAGTAAATCTTGGTCTGTCTGGATCCTAGCAAGATAAAGAGAAATTAAGACTTAAGTCCAGTGTTGACAATACATACTTTGGTCTATAAGTATCCAGCTCTTCTTCTACCTCCAGTAACTGGGCCTTCAACTCATTTCTCTCCATCAGCACTTTCTTCAATTCATTTAGAGTAAATCTTGGTCTGTCTGGATCCTAGTTGGATAAGGAGGACTTAAAGTCAATCAGTATTATTTCAGTAGAACTTCAATGGCTCAAACAGGCTTAGGAACTCCAGACATCCAGGGTGGATTGTAAATAAAATGACCTGTAGGGACCATGATGATAGTTCTAGCCAGCCAAGGTGAATGAGCCATCAGAGTTCGAGCCATTGAAGTTCTATTGTACTAGAAAGTGTGTCTGTAAAGTCATATACCCCTGACGATATGATTTTCCATAAAGTTAGAGCTCATTCCCCGCCATTTGACAAGAGTTTCAAGCTCATAGCACAAAATTTTTTAATGTAGCTTGATAACATTTATAAAATACCCAAATTTGCAACATAAAAAGTAAGTCTAATCATGTATTAACCCTTTACCTCGTAGAGACACCTTTTAACACTTTAGCATACATAGAAGACCCAGATCAGACAGCTCTTTAAAGAGCTGCTTGATCAGGGTCTACTCTATTTGCTTATGGAAATATGATTTGATATGTTCCTACACTAGTGGACTTGGCAAGTTTTTTTTTTGTTCTATGTACACACATGAATCTTTATTTATATAATCATTCATAGTGGGTGGAGCTTAGCATGAATATTCATGAAGGAAAGGGTTAAATCTACTTGTCAATTGTCTCAATTCGAGGCTGTGAACTCAAGCAGCTTTTTAGATACAATGCTGACAAGATTGAAATGCCAAGATCTTCCAAGGGGCATAACTCAAAAATAAATACATATAAGTTTGTTGATTTAATGCTTTATGTTCCAATCAACAATTTTTCTGTCACGTCCGAATATTTCACTGGATCGAAGCAATACTATGCAGTGAGGATAAAATGTCTTGATCAAGGACACGACACAGTGTCTTTGGTGCGGCTCATACCAGGAACCTCTCTACATCAAGCACTAAACCATTAAGCCACTGCCCTCCCATACGATTTAATCAGGTAATCCACAAATGAGAGCCCAAGTTCAATCACATACTTTTATAGAGTTAATCTCCTCCTTGGTTTAAATAGACAAATATGATGAGTAAATGAATACACTATTCTCTGGTAATCTGCTTTCGGCAGCCTGCTGAAGAACACTCTGATATAGGTCTTGACCCGAGAAAACCTGTCTACAGCAAAGGTGTAGACCAGGCTGTGCAACTGCGCAGTCTGCTCAGTGCCTTTGTTATTTGTTTATTGGAAAGCATCATATCAAAACTTACTACAAGCTAAATTTTACTATACTAGCTAGTCTCTGTAGCTGAGCAGGCTGATGTTGGTATGACCTGGTCAGAGACCCCGAAGACAGGTTTTCTTGCATCACAGCCTATATGATAACTGATCATTGTGATATGTCTTAAAAATAATTGAAAGGGACAATAACTTCCAAATAAAAATCTGTAGCAAAAAATATTACTGTAAATATTCTAAAATTTCAAACACTACTGTCATGCCAACCAAGAGTGACAGTGACGTAATACTTAAACTTTGTTTACAATTGCTAAATAAAATACTAACCTGTACACTTCACTTGAGCTAGCGCAAATTGATAGATCACTTGAGTATTAATACACAAGCAGGCTTTCAAGTGCCCATCAACAGAAAAGTAGGGATAAAGTAGGGATACAAATTTGGAAAAAGTAGTGAAAAAGTAGGGATTATTGGTGTAAAAAAGTAGGGATAGTAGGGCTTTTCCAAATATAAAATTCATTACAACGAGCTGTACGAAATAAGTAATTTCAGATTAAATGAGCAGGATAATACCTGTGACAATAGTACAAGCCAAACAGAGAGAGTTTTAGGTAAAACATTAAAAATTTAGGTGTTGAGCGGCGCGCTCCCTGAATTAACATACAAGTTAATTTATAAAATATGAGCAAGCGAAGCGAGCGAGGAAAAAATTCTGGATTTTTACACGTAAATGACATTTTAGAGTGAAAAAGTAGGGATAGTAGGGCATTTTCATGAAAAAGTAGGAGCAGATCAAAAAAGTAGGGAAAAGTAGGAAAAATAGGGCCCACTTGAAAGCCTGCACAAGTGATCTAACGTTTATAAGTCCCTGATAACTTTGTAAACAAAACATAATGTCACTGTCACTCTTGGCTGGCAGGACAGTAACTGCCCAGCATGCAAAGAGTTAAGTGTTAAATTACTCACATTTTTGTCTATAATAATTTTCCCTATCAAACTCAGTTTCTGCATCATACTGTCAGCACTTTCATCCTCAGTTTGTACCCCACCCTCAGACAAAACAGATTGTGTCATGGTAACATCAGTCGTAGCACCTTCTGGTCCCGGTTTACCATCTTCTTCACTCTGAAAACGAGAAAGAATCAATTGTCACAAGTCTTACGGCATGATAGCCATAACAAAGTAAAGCATAGCTGAAAAATTTCCTGTGACTTTGGTGGGAATCGAACCCGGGTCGCCCTGGTAAAAGACCAATGCTCTAACCACTGAGCCAAAGAGTCGACCCCCTGACGCAGTTTTCAGAGATTGATTATATACTAGAAGCTATGCAAAATCTACCTTATATAGATATATAGGTGAGAGTGCCTGGCCAGTAACAAGGGTCAGAAAAATCCCAACTGCCTGAGGTAGGAATTGAACCTGGGGCGCTCAGTATCTACAGGCAAACACTCTACCATGTTGCTGTAAAAGCCAGCTTCTACCACCAGGCAGCAGAAGTGTTATATACCAATCTCTACTACATATTCATGTTTAGATTCATTGTGGAAAAGATAATTTTACCATATTGTACATATTGTTCATCTATGGGGGTAATGCCACAATTTGCTTATCTTGAACTTCTTCGGATAACTCGAAGAAGTTTCTCTACCATATTTCCTTCGACTTTGAGATACCTGTATCTTCATAAGGTTTCTACCCGTATATTTGTTTATTTCTGTATATTGTTATATGCTAACATTCCAATTTAATGCATTAACTTAACTCTTTACCACGGGGGTAATACCAATTTCGCTATATTTGCTGGAGACCGGGACGGTACTGCGTAAAGCTGCTATGGACCGAGGAGTACGGCTTTCGACCGGTCGGTACGGCTGTCGGTATAGTGGGGTCATGACTTAAACGCCTATGGAGGGGTCATAGCGTACGTTTTACCATATACACATGCTATAGAGTTTTTTCAAGAGACAATGTGCTATTTGATTGATTAATTTTTATAAGTTTGTGACGTCGAAAAAACGCTATAAATTACAGGTTCTTTCGAAAAGATCAGTTTTCATAGAAAATTAGTAATCTCACGCATTAAGAATGATGTGAAAGCAATGAAACGCCCTATTTATATTATTTGTCATTTGTGTGTCTTCAATCAAGTGCTAGTGACATATTTTTTGCGCTATGGAAGATTTTATGGACCCCAGAAAAATACCATGATATGGCTGTCAACTGCCAGTGATACAACTGTCGAGGATATCGTACTGTGAATGATAGGACTGTCGACGAAATGTGAAAATTATCTATCATGCACTGGGGTTAAAATACATGATTTATTCTATGACTATAACTGAAATCTGCTTTTTCAGACAGTTTTCTCTAGCAAAAATGAATAAAAGTGTATGTTTTATACGGATTTGTATCTAAAAGGCGCAACATTCACCAATAATAGCTCCACCCCATTCCATCTCACCCATATATTTAAACTCACACAGCAGACTACAAAGCTGGTCAATAAAGCTAACTCACTGGTTTGGATAAAATATGAGCGTAAAGTGTAAACATTTCTTATCCATCAGATTTAACATGCGTTTTGGTGCTCAAAAGAACCGTCTCAATGAAATGGTTATTTTGAGTACCCACAGCATATGTTTTGGTTGAGAAATCAGAAAAAATTGGTTACGCTTTATAAACTAAAGGCCTGATACTTAAACATCTAAAAGGCCAATACTTAAACATATAAAAGGCCAATATCAGATAAAGAAAATATACAGCACAATCGATGTTAAAGGAATATGATTGCAAATATCAATAGAAACTCTTGAAGAATGTTGTTGGATAAAAGATGGCACTCAAAGTTTAAATACTAATAAAGGACATTTTGAAAGAAAATATATTTAGGCTAGATGAGCCAATTTGAAGAATTAAAGTTGGCGTTCAGCATTTTTGAAGTGGCGGGGTGAGCACAGAAGGTCAAGCGACTGTGTAGAGAGGTCCATTTCTCAACAATTCACCTTTCTGCAAAACACGCGAGCATCCATTTACTGTTATGTTTAAAGATTGCATACGCGGATCCAGATTGTTGATTTAAGGGGATGAGACCAGGTGTTTGGCTGGCGGGCGGATGATGGCCCAGCATTGAATGCTAATCGGGCAGCTTTTGAATTTTCGTCGTTGGGGGGGGGGGGGGGGGAAGGGGTGTGTCAATACCTGTATTCAACAGACAAACGTTTCTGGATCTGCACATGCAGTCGTATAACATAACTTTATACCTACACACCTCTACAAATATCAATAAAATTGGCCTGCCAGCAAAACGCCATTTAAACGGCATTTCGCTGGAGAGCCAATAATAGCCCGCTCTCCAGACAAACGTTTCTCAATCCGCACATGACATTTCAGCAAATACTCTTTAAGAGAAATTTCAATCGCAAAGACTTTGCAGTAGTATAACGGAACTTAAGACCAACACACATCTACAAATATCAGCCAGCAAAACGCCATTTCAACGGCGTTTCGCTGGAGGGCCAATAATAGCCCGCTCTCTAGACAAACATTTCCGGAAAGGCGCATGACATTTCAGCAAATGCTCATTAAGAGAAATTTCAATTGCAATGACTGTATGCAGTCGTATAACGGAACTTTAGACCTACACACCTCTCCAAATATCAACCAAAATTAGCCCGCAAGCAAAATGGCTGGAGAGCCAATAATAGCCCGCTCTCCAGACAAACGTTTCTGGATCCTCGCATGACATTTCAACAAATGCTCATGAAGAGAAATTTCAATTGCAATGACTGTATGCAGTCGTATAACGGAACCTTAGACTTACGCATCCCTACAAGTATCAGCTTGGTCTATGCAAAACTTATAAAAAATGTCATTCTTAGCAAGTCAGGACTTGAGCAAGGGCAACGTTGGTTTGTGATAGACATACTTAAATTCAGGTTAATAATAACCTGAACTTCACTGATAGTCCAAAATCGAGCCAAAATCTCAACCACTTTCTTTTTTTTTTTAATTCTACCATCTGAACGTTTTTACAATGTAATGCCTTTCTCTGAACATGTCGGGCAAAATGGTTTATGATAGACAGTAAACACAGACGGACAGGAAGTCAATTATTGCCAATCAAACCTTGGGGGGGGGGGGGGGAACTACCTATATATGACATAGTACGGATGTGCGGCGCACAAATAGCCCCCTTTTTCAGCACTGCCAGGTATACGATAAGCCCCCTTTTTCTAAGAAAAAGTATATGACAATCCCAGCTTTCCATCATTGTTATATAAATGGTTCCATTTTCTGGCATCCCTGTTTGATAATACTCATATTTTCGCTCAGATATTCAGCTCAGATACCAAAATTGTAATATTGATTTGTAAACTTTGTTTACAGACAGCAAAGAGGGTATATAAAAATCAAAGACCAGTATATGAATATGTAAACATTTTGTTCAATCAAGTATATTATGAATAGGTCATTTTTTTCGAAGACCAGGTATATGATTGGGGTAGGTAAGAAATGATTCAATCTTGCTTCATCAAACTTGGTATGTGATTAAGTGGCAATACGCTTATTATAAACGTCAATTATTTCGCCATCGCAAAAACATTCCATTTGCTATGGTAGCAAAAAATGTGAAATTGTTAAAAAAAAAAATCTCGAGATAAAGGCTAGATTGATGAAACTTGTTATTTGAACCGGTGCTGATTATGCATGTCATTTTTGCGGTCACATCAACTTGATTGTGGGTGGTTGCTATGGTAACATGAGATAGTCCAAATGGTGTATCGGTAGGGGGCTCATGGGTTGCGGACAACATCTGCTTTATTTAGGGGTCATTTCTATGCATTTTGGGGTCTTTTCTTAATGTCAAGGTACAGAATGGGGGAGTTCTTGTGGTTTGTTAAAATTTCAAATACTTTTTTTTTGGTGCTTGAAATTCCTAACATTTTTTTTGGAGGGGGGGGGGGGGAGAACGGTAAATGATGGACCCAAGCCTACACATGAAGAAAAATAGAGAGTATCAGCCCCCTGTGGCCAAAGGCATGTGTACTGGATCAAAGGTGCAAACTTGCAATGAGAAAGAGTTAAAAAAATAAATAGAAACATATAAGATCAAATAAAACATCAATTTGAAAATAGATCTACTTTGACCTCCGTAGCTGTGAATAAACTATGTTCTGACGTCACTGTGATGAAAAATATCATAAAAATAGCGAATAAAGAAGATCTCCATGGTACACATTCGTAACAGTGACGTAACACTACCAGGGAAAATGTTAGAACCACGAAAATGCATCTCGCCAACGTAGGACAGGTTGCTCTCTATCTGCAGTTTCAAATTGTAGCAAAACCACCAAAAATATTCCCATTCAGTGTAATTACCTTAAAACAGGCTCCTATCACCCCCCCCCCTAGCGTGCGGTACCATTAGATAGATTCTTCTGATCAGAAGGGGGTTCAGGGGGTTCGCTTTGAATCAAAAGTATTTCACTTTCATGGGGGAAAAATAAGGAAAAATAAATGATCAGGTAAATTTAACAAATTGCACCCCCTATGAATTTTAGCGCCCTATCCGCCCTTGCTGATCTGGTTGTCCAGTGATCAAGACCGGAATGTTCTCCCCCTGGTTAACGGGTGGCAGGATCATCAGAAGGGGAAAAACGCAAGAATATAACTGTATGGATTGGTCTATTTATAAATACTGTTCAGACACGAACCAGGAAAAGGGTTATCCAGCGTCTCTATCGTCCCATGATCAGCCCAAACTGGAACTTAACACTCACAGATTTATAAACATTCTGACAATAAAATTGAAATGATTTTATTATCAATCTGTTTAAAAATATGTTATTGGTCCTCAAAAGATATTTGGATGCTCTACAGAGCCGTCTCATTGAGACGGTTCTTTTGAGTACCCACATAATACGTTTTGATTGAGAAATAAGAAATTTAATTGTATGCTACTCACTCTTTAGAAAATGTCTGAACACTGGTTCTTTGGCAGAAGTTTCTGTTGTTTGTTAGGTTTGATTCAACAATTTTTCAGTTATGTCGGGACGGATCTTCCATTGTTGAAACATTTTTAAGCAAAGATTAATGCGACTTACTCAAGGACACAACGCAGTGACGCAGATGAGGCTCGAACCCCGAATTGGTCAGTTAGAGATATGCACTCTACCACTGAGCCACTGCGCTCCCAGAAGTTTCTGGTGATGATGTGTAGATGCACATACAGACACGTCTAAACCTTTTGTTGTACCTTTATGCAAAAACTGTCGTTTCCCGCTTCACAATTAACATGCAAAAGTAAGAGAGCAGGGTCAGGAAATACCACAATCACACATTGCAGACTAACCCAAAGCACCATGAGGAAGAACCACAGAACACAAACAGTCACATGAAAAAGGGAAGACAATTAGAGCAAAGTAACCAGCTCTCTCTTCCTCATCAATATACTTGCAAAACTAGAAAACACATGAAGTAATAACCGATTTCGTAGATTAATAGTTTCTTACTAACTTAGCTGTAGTCCAATATGCCAATCCAAACGGCTCCGTACCAATCACAGGGGGGCTCAGATTGGTACAGCGTTAGACAGGGGATTGAATGATTTTTAGTTCGAGAATCGTCAGAGACAGTGAGCTATTTCCTTATGTCTGACACCATATCCGCTGCTCAGTGCTAATTCAACCCAGGAAGACAGGGAAATGTCCCAGTATAACTGTAAAACTGTTAATAGGGTCATAATACATGAACACTGACGAAATGACGAAGATAGTTAGATTTTTTCAATGTTAAATTGTCAAATTTACAGTAAAGAAATCTGTTACGTTCTCGTTGAATCGTCGACGTCCGTATCCAGTTAACGGCGACAACCGTACCCAGCAAATTTACAGTTCATCGACAGCAGTATCACAAAAAATATAAAAGTACCACAGAGGCATATGACTACATGTACATTCACAGATTAAAGGTAATCATGTATGTTTATGATGTATCTGCATCATATCGCCTCGATTTGCCAATTTTCTTGGTAATACTGATTTTATTTTGTTTTTGTTGAATATCCGTTGAAATCAGCTCAGCGTTAAAACAGGCTAGTAGCCAGGCCTGCAAATCATTTAAAACAATAGCAATCTATTAAAGAAACGGTTTAAGCACCCAAAATGTCGGAACATACACTAAACTAGCACACTTACCGTCGAATTTGACGTTTTTTAACTGTCGACAGCCGTACCGACCGGTCGAAAGCCGTACTCCTCGGTTGATAGCAGCTTTACGCAGTACCGTCCCGGTCGCCAGCAAATATAGCGAAATTGGTATTACCCCCGTGTTTACCTACTGGGTAATTTTTCATGCATTTTCGTCGTCTGATGATATTTTTTTTTCAAAATCACTTTTTTTCTTTCGAAAAATTCTTTCAGAAATACCATCAGAGTGTCAAACAGTTTGGATCCAGATCAGGCCCGACATTTTGTCGGGCCTGATCTGAGTCCAAACTGTTTACAAAAGTTATCACCAGATGACACTAGTAGGAAAAGAGTTAGATTTGTTTGTTTGTTTGATTTGATTCTTTACGTCCCATCAACAATCTTTCAGTTAAACAGGAACGGATCTTCCTGGATTGAAACAGAACTAAGCTAGGATAAATGTGTCTTGCTCAAGGACCACAATGCAGTGACGCCGGTGAGGCTCGAACCCACGGCCTCTTGGTCTGGAGTCAAGCACTCTACCACTGAGCCACTGTGCTCCCTATCACCAGATGACGCTAGTAGGCAAAGAGTTAAATATGTTTGCATTATCTTCTTCTATTTACAGACAATTATGTGTTTTCAAGATGATACTGTCTTATAATATAGCCAATAAATATGGTATACTCACAACACTATTTCTAAGTTTCTCATAAACAATGTGTCCATCATCTAAACTTTCTTCGTTCATCAATTCCTTCACCCTGTGTATCTGACTCTCCTTCTCCGCTAGCTGAGTCTCTAAATCCACCTTCTCCGAGATCAATGTTCGAGCATGCTTTCGGTGGGAGGAATTCTTCCTGCGTAGTTCAAGGTTGATTTTGACAAGCCGCTCGGACTGGGTTTGGAACTGTAAGGAATAACAACATGATGTAGTACAAAAGCATGAAAATTACCCAGCATGCAAAGGTGGGAGGAATTCTTCCTGCGTAGTTCAAGGTTGATTTTGACTAGCCGCTCGGACTGGGTTTAGAACTGTAAGTAATAACAACATGATGATGTATAATTTAACCCTTCGTATACTGGGTAATTTCATGCTTTTGTTGCTGTCTTCTGTTATTGTTTTTTCAAAAATATCTTTCAGAAACACTATCAGAGTGTCAAACAGTTGGGATCCAGATCAGGACCGACATTTTGTCGGTCCTGATCTGGGTCCAAACTGTTTGCAGACTGATTTTTTACATGTACATGTATCATGGAAGCTGACACTATGTACTCTGATCAGACTTCAGACTGCTCCCTTGGGAATGAGCAGACTGATCTGGGTCCATATTGTTTGGAATATAGGCTCCGGGTTTATTCTAGGCAGGAGGATTGGGGGATTCCACCAACTTTTGAATGATCCCCCCTAATTTTAAGGAGGAGGGGGGGTGGGGGGTATTTTTACAATACAAAGAAGAGAAGACATAAAAGTTTACCGGTAAGTAAAATGCTCTCTATTCTATAAAAATCCCCCCTGGTTTTCGAATCCTAGAATACTTCCTGTTAAATAAGGCTACCTACGAAAATAAGCAGATGAGAGGGCAGACAACCGAAGTTGTGACTGGCGGGCAGTGGCAGCAAAAGGGATAATCAGAGGACAAAAATTCCACTCAGCCGCTCATAATTACGAGTGAAATCTAGAAAGGACGAGTAATTATTTCCAAAGCACTCGTCCTGTAGGACGAGAGCTTTGGAAAGAATTACTCGAGAAAGTCATATTACATATTACTCCCTTATGTTCTTTATTGCATACACTTTTAAAGGACAAGTGCATGCAGGATGAGTGAAAATTGTAAGTCACTCGTCCTGCAGGACAAGTGCAATATTGAAATATTTTTGTCCCCTGATAATGTATCCTTAACTCTTTCTTTGCTAGTGGCGACTTAGTCATCTGCTGATAACATTGGCAAACTGTTTGGACCCAGATCAGGACTGACAGTATATATGTGGGTCCTAATCAGGATCCAAACTGTTTGACACTCTGATAGTGTTCCTGAAAGAATTCATCTAAAACGTAATTTTTGAGAAAAAACACAGCAAACAACAACAAAAGCACAACAAATTTCCCAGAATGCACAAAGAGTTAAGGATTCACAGTTTATTCTGTTGAAGGTGTAAACAGTGAAACAGCCAACCTCTTATCAGGCCTGAGGTTACAAAACTTTTTTCATACTCAACTCAGCTGAGCACAAAATTTATCCAGCTCATAAATGTTAAAATGCCAACAATTGTTGGCATTTTAACATTTATAAGCATGATAAATACAACATCTGAAAGATTTAAAGCAAGAAACTTCTTTATTTGTTGGTTATTTTTGTTTTTATGAGCGGTTGAAAGTTTTTGCTCAGTTGAGTTGAGCATGAAAAAAAGTTTTATAACCTCTTATCTGGAGTGAAGCAAGTGTGCATGAGCAGCATTATTATGTCAAATTTGTCTAGTCAGCTGTTCTTGGCGTTCACCAAGTGACAATTCAGTTTGATATTTCTCCTAAATCAATTTCTCAAACGCATAATCTAATCAGCCAGAACATGAGAAAAACATTGTCTTTTGTGAATATGCCAGGCCTCCAGAGAAGAGTGCGAACTGGAAAATTATTTTTCTTATTTCTCAACCAAAACATATGCTGTGGGTACTCAAAAGAACCGTCTCAATAAGATGGTTCTTTTGAGCACCCAAAACACATGTTTAAATTGATGGGTAAGGGAATAGATGCAATTTTAGGTGCACAAACTATCCTAATCTGGGCCTATGATATGCACTGTGAAATGTGCATTCTCATACATATGGGCCTCAACGTGAGAAAACCTGTCTTTAGGGTTTGCAACCATTGTAGTAAGGCTCAATTCGGCCTGCTGAGCTACCTAGATTACATGTACAAGGTTCATACAGGCAAGTTTGTGTAAAATTCAAGGACTTTTCAAAGACTTTTCAAGGACTGTTTAAAGACTTTCCTACTGTTTTCAAGGTCTGAAGTATTATATATATAAACTGATTTACACATTAAATACTACTTGGGTAATGTTTGACTGCTTTACATAAAATATTAGTTAAGAAAATATTTATAAAATTGTGGTGCCTTTATTTGGTGCAGCATATGCTTCACCAAATAAAGACACCACAATTTTATACTGATTTAGGTTTCCAAAGACAGTGTTGAATACTCCTGTAAATGGTAAAATTTAAGGACTTTTCAATGCCTTTGAGTATTTTTCCAATACTTTTCAAGGCAAATTTAATTTTCAAGGACTTTTCAAGACAGTCCTGCATATTCAAGTACTTTTCAAGCCTGTGCAAACCCTCAGATGTAGCTAGAATATTGAAATTTTCCATGTTGTAAGATAAGATACTAGATGGAGTTTTCAGAAGATATATATATATATGTCCCCCTCCCACACCCTCTTCATAGAGTTATATGACCCTTGTGACTTTGATAATGAGATCAAGGTCACAAAGATCTAATATTACTTTGCCTTGAAAATTAAATCAAGATCACCAAAATCTAATCATTTCTTAAGGTCCTACATGTACCAATGATATATCTGTGCCAGTTTGGTCACCATCTGGCTATTGGTGCAAACAAAAGTTTTTCATAGAGTTGTATGACCCTGGTGACCTTGAAAATTAGGTCAAGGTCATGAAAATCTAATCATTCCGTCTGTCACAATAAAATATCTGTGCAAGTTTGGTTAAAATCTATCGAACGGTTTATACATGTAAGTTAGAGCACAGAACACAATGGGATCCATACCAAAAACAATATGTCAGCCCACTGCTTTGGAGGGGGGGCATGTTAAAACTTTCTATTAAGTGAATAAGGAAGATGCAGATCAGAGTCCGCATCCCGAGCATCTGCTTTTATTAGCTCGAATATTGTAGTTCAATTGGACTTACTGCTTCAATGTCAACATTTTTCTGCTGAATCTCTCGTTTGATTTTCCGCAGGTCTTCACGCTGTTTATCTACAGTTTCCTTTAATTTCGTCAGCACTTCAATCTCTTTCTCTTCCGTTTCTGAAAACAAAACAAATACCATATTTATGAGATGTCACAAAAATTCATGTCTTCCAGGCCTCGAAATATCGTAAAATAGGCACTTGCCCTGCATCACAAAAAATATTGGCATATATTGCACGGGTGGTAAACCTAGGAACTACCACGAAATTGTGTTAACGTAATTTTGTTCCCAAGCCACATCCCGGACACGTTGTGGTAGTTTCCAGGCCGAAAATTGGATAAAGAAAGGCTGGTGTCACTTTTACTTTTGTTTTATATTACAACTAAGAACAAACAATGGTGAAATCCGACAATGTGGTTCCGTGTAAATATGTCTCAGCGTCCCCTCTAACCCCAAATTATGTTTGAAAAGTTATTTTCTTTCTTTAGATTCGTGTTTCCCCACTGAGCATCGGACCAACTTTCCCCAACGTTTGAAGGATTTTAGCCCATATCTGTCAAATTAAATTGAATTTGATATCATTTGACGATGGAAATGATTAAAAGACCCTGAATAAACATTCCTACACAGAAAAAAAATCTGAGCATTTACCCGTAAACGATTCATGCCCCGTTCGTCCTGTGTTGTAGTTTCCAGCTCATCGTGGTAGTTAAAATGCTATCGTGGTAGTTTCCAAGACTTTGTAGGATACGTTTCTGAAGTGTTACAAAACATTATAGTGGTTGTTTGTTTCGCATGATAACCCTTGAACTCGTTAACTTATTACCACGGTAAACAAATAAATCACATTTCAACACCATGAGGAAGCCAAGCTGAGGACTCGAGATTCAATGTGATGCTTGACAGGTGGAGACCATGCCCTGGACTGCCAAACAACACCTCTGGAAATCTAAAGCAAAAGAAGGTCATCAGTTGAGCCATGGTGGACCAAGCAACAGACAAAAAAAATGATATAAAAAATTGCGTTACTCGCTACGTTGTTCCATGTTCAGTCATCTTTAAGATAAAATGGCAGGCTAAGACTACTGGCCCAAAGTATTGTTAGTACTTGCGCTTCAGAAAAAAAGGGAAATATCCTCGGGTTGGGACACTTTTTATATACATGCGAGTGTGACGATGAACGGGCATGTTATTTGATAATTAAAAAGCATGTTTATTCAAAAACAAAACAGTGAATATCCCTTCTTTTCATTTTTCTAATCATTTCAATAGCCCACTAAAATTAAAATTCAGGCAGTTGACATTTGTTATCTGACAAAAGGTTGTTAGAAAAGGTCTTCATATGAATAAGAGGGGTATTCAAAGCTCGGCCCGCACACCCTGTCTTTATAAAAATGACGTAGCCCCTGAATAGTGAACATCTGCTGATGATAACTACTACTTAATTCCTACAAAGTCTTTGAAACTACCACGATAGCATTTTAACTACCACGATGAGCTGGAAACTACCACACAGGACGAACGGGGCATAAATCGTTTACGAGTAAATGCTCAGATTTTCTTCTTTGTAGGAATGTTTATTCAGGGTCTGTTTAACATTTCCATCGTCAAATGATATCAAATTCCATTCAATTTGACAGATATGGGCTAAAATCCTTCGAACTTTGGGGAAAGTTGGTCTGATGCTCAGTGGGGAAACACAAATCTAAAGAAAGAAAATAACTTTTCAAACAAAATTTTGGGCTAGAGGGGATGCTGAGACATATTTACACGGAACCACATTGCCCGATTTCACCATTGTTTGTTCTAAGTTGTAAAATAAAACAAAAATGAAAGTGACACCAGCCTTTCTTTATCCAATTTTCGGCCTGGAAACTACCACAACGTGTCCTGGATGTGGCTTGGGAACAAAATTACGTTAACACAATTTCGTGGTAGTTCCAAGGTTTACCAACCGTGCATTGGGGGGAAAAAAATTCACTAGAAATATCAAAATGTTCACATGTCCTGCAGTCTAAGGTACTCGTAAATACGGATGAGTGCTATTTTTGAGCTCTGTCTTCGAGGTTTGCCAACGGGTTAGACTTAAGCTTGATGGCTCAGCTACAGAGACTATCTTCACAATCTAGAAAATGTAGATAGAGTAAGGTTTTCTAGACAAGCAAACAGCATTTACACTGATCAGACTGTGCAATAATGATAATGATGTACTGTCTAAGCTTCACCTATGCTGTTTGCATATGATATAACATTCTTAGCCCTTTGTATTCGGGAAACCTTTAAACGAGTACTTTTTCAAACAGTGAAAACCCAGATGAAATGCAGCATAATGCATAATGCTGCATTTCATCAGGGTCTACACTGTTTGTTAAGGTAAAAAAGATCTTCAGACAAAAATAATACAATATTTTCTGAAAAAAAATAACCTGACACCCTTACATGTAGATATGTACAATGGACTATCCCAAGTTCATTGTATCAAACCAGAAAGTTTTTGTTTGTTTGATTTGATTCTTTACGTCCACTCAACAATCTTTCAGTTATGCGGGACGGGTCTTCCTGGGTTGAACCAGTACTAAGCTAGGATAAATGTGTCTTGCTCAAGGACCACAACGCAGTGACGCCGGTGAGGCTCAAACCCGCGGCTCTTCGGTTTCGAGTCAAGCATTCTACCACTGAGCCACTGCGCTCCCACAAACCAGAGAGAATAATCCATTAGTATACAAAGTGTTAATCTAGAGCCTTCCGTTTCTATTATTTTAATCATTTTAAAATGGTCTATCATTCATTATTAGGGGCTGCAAGTCATAATTTCTAAACCATTTTGGTTGCTGAATGTCTATTATGAGCCAGTGCATGACAGGTAAGGAAATATTCACAACAATGTGGTATGTGCGACCAGCAAAGCCTCAGATCAGTCTGCACATACGCGCAGTCTGATCAGAGCCTTTGCTAGTCACTAGAGGTTTTTTGTTTGTTAAGCTACTGACTGAACACCATTTGGAGTTTCTACCCTTAAAAGGAAGCTGCAGAGGCTTGTCAGAGTCTACACTTGTCAAAATGTCAAATTGTTGGAAATCTCATGCCGCGGCTCTTATGACAGTAAACAGATGAGCGGCATCTCACCTGAGTCTTCTCTGTCTGCTGACAATCTCCTGAACACTAATTTTGAAACGCAAAGGCATGCACACAGGGACAGGGTAAACACCAGACTTTTTGCCCTTCCATAATTTAATGGCTCGGTCGTGAAAATAGCGTAGACTCTGAAGAGATGTCATGTTCTGTGACATCTCATCTGGGTCAACACTGTTTTCTCACTGTAAGGTACTCATCCATGGGTTTCCCACAAATATGTTAATTTCAATCTGTGTCATCTGTAGATTGTAAGATTATCATACAGTGAAAATAAATATTATCTTTTATACTCCTTCAGGCAAAGTTCGAAAAATTAATGATAAATATAGTACTGTCTCTTTGCAACTGGGAAATTTTGCATGCTTTTGATCATCTGCTGAATTTGTTCAAGGTTAACTTTTTCAACAACAAAATTTCAGGAATACCATCAGAGTGACAAAAAGTTTGGAGCCCTATGAACAGGCCACCGGCGCTATGTTGGGTCTGATCTGGGTCGAAACTGTTTGAAATGGTTATCAAGCAGACAACTCCAGTAGCCACTCCAGTAGCCAATTAACAAATGAAATAGCCACATAACATAATAGTTTTTTGTAATATTAATAAGCACAGTGCATATAACTTAACTTTTCAAAATTCTATATACCCTCCTTTGAAAACAGTGTAGATCCAAATCAGCTGGCTTCATATTAACCCTTATCCCACCAATATTTTTGTCATGAAAATGCAGTCTGCTTTTTACGTCTGCTGCAAATATTTAAGTGCACTACAGACTAGATTTTATCATGGAAGCAATCACTATGAACCCTGACCAGACTGTAAAGTTAAACTGTTTGCAATATAGGCTACCTAAGAACATAAGCAGGTGATATGGTAGAATACAAAAGTCGTAGCTGAACCATTCTACTGGCAGGAAATCAGAAGTAACTCGGTGCGCACTTATTAGAGTCTGTGTGCTTATTAGATTGAATACGGTAGTTTACTGAGCAGGTCAAAGTTTAAGATAACTCTAGGAGCAGTCTGATCTAGAATCAAATCCAGCTCAAGGGTAATAGCATAAGTAATCATACAGTGAATCCCTCGAGACATGCCAACTTGTGGTATTTAATGTTTATAAATATTTAACTAAACTGCCACTGGACACATTAATTTGATCAACTTGATCCAAATTTTTGTCAACAACAAGAAAAATTGGCTGCCATCAATAAATTCTTGCCTTATGGTATTTACCATATACCATAAGTCTAGATCATCTTTGCAAGCCAAGGGTACTAAGTTCACTTCGTTCCTTACGCACGTAAGGAACGAAGTGGACTTAATACCCTTGGCTTGCAAAGATGATGTCTAGATATGTAAACATTTTGAGCATAAAATTGTAATTATTTTCTTACCTAATAAAACTGCAAAAATGATACAATGTGTGCGAATGCAATGCACTGCTCCATATTATAAAACCATGTCAGAAAGGAGCTGCTGTGGTGTAGTAATAATAATAATAATAATAATAATAGTCTTTATTTTCAGAGGGTAACACATTTAGCAAAAAAAAAGCTAATCTTCCATGAGGCCCTCTATAAACTACTGCCAAAAAAGAATACAAGTATAAAGTACAAAGATGATTTACATGGACAAAATAATACAAGCAGCATGGAGCACTTTCAAACCTACATACATACAGGCTCACTTTATATACATAAACAATTATAGATATCACACCTCTAGATAAATGTGCTTTAAATATTTATACCAAATTTCAAACACATGTTTTAGGTACTCAAAAGAAGCGTCTCAATGAGACAGTTCTTTTAAGCACCAAACTAACTGTCAAAACTGGGGAACAAAACATATTCACAATTTTACACTCAAAATTTATGTTCATACGGACATAATGCTTCAGTTTCAAAGATTGAAAGATAGACTGGATTTCATCCATTTAATACAATGTCTATGAAAAGAATCGACAGTTTCTAAATTTTTTAAACAGTCTGGTAAGTTGTTCCAAATAACTGGACCTGAATAAATTAAGCTTTGTTTGAACATTTCTTTTTGTGGTCTTGGAGTATAAAAATCCAATGCACCTGTTGATCTTAGAGACTGAAGCGTTTCATTAAAAGGTCGAAAAGAGAACATTTCATTTACATATGAGGGTAGGACAGATTTAGAAACTTTAAACATAAATTTAGCCTTCCTGAGGAAAATGCGTTCATATATGTCTAAAATTTTAAGCTCATCCATACTGTTGGCAATGTTATCATATTGGTAATTTACAATGATTTTAACAGCTCTTTTTTGTAGCCTATAAATTCTTTTAAGATTATATTGAGAGGTTCCTCGTGTAGTGGATCAACCACTCGCCTTGTAAACTAGGAGTTTGGGGATCGATTCTGGCTTTTCCAATGCTTAAGCCATGGCGCCGTCCCCACCTTAGCTGTTGGTGGGGTGTTAAACACAAACAAACTAGCCATGTCACATATTTGATTTAACAAAGACTTAAAAAGATGACTGCCTAAACAAAAGAATACATATAGAGTGCAGTCCTTTTATAACTCACCATGTTATAACACAGATTTGGATATAACACAAGCTCCCAAATTTTTTTACCATGAAATTTTACAAAGGAATTGTAGGAAAATGGCCATAACTGGTGATTTTCCAATAATTCCTTTGTAAAATTATCCCTTTATAACACACTTCACTGTAAGTCCATTCCTAAATGTTATACAGGGACTGTGGAAGGCAGTGGTTCAGTAGCAGTGTGCTTGACTCGAGAACTAGAGGTTGCAGGTTCGAGCTTCACTGGAGGCACTGTGCAAGTCCTTGAGCATGACACTATATCCTCTGCTTTGTACTGGTTCAACCCAGGAAGAACCATCCCGACATGACAGAAAAATTGTTGATTGGGGTGTAAAGAATCAAAACAAACAAACAAAATAAAGGGACTGCACTATATATTACACCCAAATGATTTTTGTCCAAATATTTCCAGAGCTGTGGAAGGTGACGTAAGGACTTATTGAAGCCAATTTGAAGGTTCCCATTTTTCTTCAGTAATCTTTTTTCATTGATGCATTAAGCAACCAACTATTTTGGACACTTGAAATTTCCTTAGGGATTTCTCAATTAGGCTACACTACCAGCAATTCCATGTCTTCATGGACTTTAGCATGACATTACTACGACCTTGTTGTGAGAAAACCTGTCTTTGGGGTTTGCCACCAAGTACAGCTCAAATCAGCCTGCTCAGCTACAGTGACTAGCTAGAATCTTGAAATATTGCATGCAGCAAGTTTAGATATAAAACTTTCATATCAAAATCACTGATCAGACTGCCCAAATGCTGGTCTGCGGCTTTGTTTCTGTGCAACAAAATCAGGTTTTAACGTGACATAGCCCATTTAATTCTTTTTATTAATTCTCTCAAATCTTGATATATCTTCACCATTTATGCTGAATGGACTTTCCCATCCTTATAAATTGGAAGAGTCCATTTCCAACTTTAGGGTTGTTGGGTGGTATTTTTCATATTTATTCAAATTTTAAAAGAAACTTCTGTTTGCAAACAGTGGAGAACCTGATCAGACGCCACATTTTGCGGTGTCTGATCTGATTTTGCACTGTTTGCTGATGTCCCACAAAAAGGACGCTAGGCTTATATAGGTTAAGAAGAGCAGCCTGATTGGGGTCCAGTGTTTGCTTCCATGGTAAAAACATTCTAAAGAGCATTTAATATATGCAGCAGACGTAATAAGCAAAAGACATTTTCAGGACAAAAAATTTGATAGGATAAGGCCAACTGTTAACAATGCAGACTCCGCAAGAACATGATAATTCCATATCTCAGCAGGGTCTGCACAGCAACAGACATGCTGTGTAAACTTGAAATTCTAATGTATAAACTGGATGGAAGGTTCCAACACACTAGAAAGGCTTTACATTGTTTCGCCTTTAAAAGACCTTATGCTAATATTTTTTGTCTTGAAATATCACTTCAGTTCTGCTGCATATATTCAAAATTAATGCTCTCTAAAATACTTTTACAATGGGTCCATATTGTTTGTAAAATTGGCTACCAAAGTACATAAGCAAATGAGAGAGCAGACGACAATGGTTGTTAAAGGCGGGAAAATGGTTAGAAATTGTTTTTATTTTCACATACTCCCCACTAATCAATAACTATCATTCAGGGTATTAATAGAATGTAGTAGGCTTATCGTGTCGTAACGTCTGAAAACGAGACAATCCTATTTCATGGAATTCTCAAAGGAAAAAAGGATTATTGGTTCTCTGGCTCAGAATGATCTTGCCAAATAGTGTTGATATGGATCAGCTGGAGTCAAATAGGTCTCTATACTGTTAGGCATAAACCCTTATCCCGCCAAGATTTTTTGTCCTGAAAATGTTGTCTGCTTTTTATGTCTGCTGCATATACAAGTTCACTTCAGACTAGATTCTATCATGGAAGCAAACACTATGAACACTGATCAGACTGCTCCTAAGGGAGCAGTCTGATCTGGGTCCATATTGCTTGCAAAATTGGCTACCTAAAGAGTCTGATCTGGGTCCATATTGCTTGCAAAATCGGCTACCTAAGGAGTCTGATCTGGGTCCATATTGCTTGAAAAATCTGCTACCTAAGAACATATGCAGACAAGAGGAGCAGATGACAAAGGTAAAGGGTAAATAACAAAAGTAATCATGAAAATAATCTGATTGGCACTTTAAGAATTTTGTGCATTTGAAATATTTATTTACTTGTCAGGAAAATGAAGCATTTATCACCAGAGGAATAGTTATCCGAATATTCTCAGAAAACTAAGACTTATTTAAGCCTTAATGCCAATTGCAACTTCAGCAAATGACAAATTTTGTGACCTCTAAAAGGCTCTTTCTTCATTTTCATGGACACTAGATTCAATTTCTAAAAGTGACACTCCCTCCCTCCCCCTAAGAACAAGAGAGTCCTCAGACCATGGAATGTTCACCTGATTCCTGATTCAGGGCAATTTGTTGTTCAAAGATTTTTCATATTTTAAGCTCTGGAGGCCAGTTTGTTCAGAGGAATGGAACAGTTTGAGCAATTTTGGTAAAGGGCGCTATGTCGAACATGTGTTCTTAGCGGTTTCAGACCAGATAGTGTTTGAACATTTTTTCTATTAAGCTCTGGCTGCCTTTTTGTTCAGCAGATTGAACTGTTGATTCCGAACGCCTCTACCCAATTCATATCAGGCCTGCGTAGTACAGGTACTATGTACGAAAAAGCTGAGTTTTGTTAGCCACAACTGGTGTAAGGATAAATAGTTCAGAAGCATTGTGTAGTAAGCCCACATGTGCGAATCCAGAGGGGGGTCGGACAGTGGTTCCCCCCCCCCTGGAAAATCACAAAAGCTTTAGGGTTCCTTAGCAATACTGGTCCGGATCGCCTGGAAAATCACAAAGCTACCAAGCCCGCATTAAATGTTGGGCCATCATCGGCCCGCCAGCGAAAGGCCATTTAAATGGCGTTTTGCTGGGGGGCTGATGATGGTCCGCTTTGAGTGGTCATTGGATAAGTTTTGGGTGCGTAATAGAAATGTCTCAGTGAGACATTTCTTTTATGCGCCCAAAACATATGTTATTATAGACAGTTACTAAAATAGATCATGAATAGGTCCTATTCGCAATTACACAGTGGGTCCCAAATTTATTTTAAATTAGTGAGTATTAATACTATTTCAAAACTTTTTGAGGTTTTACTGTATTAATATACCAGGACTATTTGAACAAACTTTCATTCTCCCTCACCATATGTAATTAAAGTTGAAATGACCCATTTTTTAGAAGATGTTTGAAAATGTTGTCGGGTAGATGGCTGACAGGCAACAAACATCGGAGCCTTTGGTATACAATGTACTAATACGTGTACCTCACCAACAAGCCTTCGGCTCAGGTGAGCTGAAAATCTAGATTAATTGATCTTGCTTTTCGTAAGGAAAACTTTCTTACAGCCAAATAAAAATAGTAGGTTAAACATTCTAAAATTTCAAACACTTCGCTTTCTGTTCTCAAATAAAATGTTGGTTATCAGCCTGGCAGGAACTCATAAATGAGCCACAACATGAGATTTCCAACAATGTGGTGTGTGCGACCAGCAAAGCCTCAGATCAGCCTGCGCATATGCACAGTCTGATCAAAGCATTTGCTAGTCGCTTGAATATTCTATGAATATTAAGCTAATGACTGAACAGCATTTGAAGTTTCTAAGCTTAAGGCTCGTCTGAGTCTACACTTGTAAAAATGCCAAATTGTTGGAAATCACATGTCGCGGCTCAAACGCTTGTCAGGATAATAACGAGGAAGATCAGAAGCAGTGTGATCTGGCTCTGCGCTGATTGTCTTAGCCTTTTTTGCAGACAACTAGTGTTTGAAATTTTAAAACATTTACCTAATGCCTTATTTCAAAGCTCTGGGATAAGTTCTGGGTTTCATTAGCAAAAGCCTAAAAGGTATTCAGGTCTTTAGTTAAGAGTCTGTACCAAAAAATTAATTTTTCTTATTTCTCAACCAAACCATACATTGTGGGTACTCAAAAGAACCGTCTCAATTAGAATTTTGATGCTCAAAAATTCTGTTTATCTACATGTAAACCTATGGATTTAGTATAACAAACACAATGGCTCCTTTATTGGGAATTTACCTTGAAATATGGAAAGTTAGAATGTAACAAGGATGATGAGTACAGTACAGTCCTTTTACAACAAACTTGGTTATAACACAGATTTGAAATAACATGGTCATGTTGTGGATCCCAAATTATTCATCATCAAATTTTCCAAAGGAATTATAGGAAAATGACCGAACGGTCATTTTCCTATAATTTCTTTGTTAAATTGTCACTCTTATGACATGGTATGTTCCAATTGACCCAAACATAGGGTTATAAAGAGACTGCACTATTATTGTCTGCATGCATGTCAAATAATTGTCTGTAAGTCCGTTTTTGGCTCCAATTTTAAATAAAAACGTCTAGTGCACCAGTCATTACTCAGACACCTGTTTTAGACATGAAAAAGTCAAGATTTTGCCATATACGAGGGTTGTCCCAGAAAATTGATGATTCGTGGATTTGTGTTATAACACAAGACTGTGTATCAGGAATTTTGTGATTTTTTTATCATGTGTTCATATACATCTCGGAAGCATTTTGTACAAATATGGACGGAATCCCAGTCTAGATTACAAATATATGTGCATTTTCATGAAGAGGGGTGGGTGACCCTGGTGCACATCAAAAGTTTTGTAATGTAATTCATCTAGCCTAAATATTACTGTACCTTAAATTGTATTTCACTTAGTATTTCATAAAATGCATTACCATTAGAATTAGTGACTACTCAAGGTATACTATTGAAAATTTGAAACATTTCCTACCATCAGCGTTAATTTTATAGAAGATTTATAATACCATCTACATTTATTTGATCAGAAAATGCTAAAGTTTTAAGAACGGTGTGGTGCAAAAATTAGGTTTTCAATATTTTTTCGATGATTAAAGAGATTCAATCAAGTTCTTTCGAGTTAGATAACTTGTAAAATAGTCACTAGTATTTTTAAACTAATATCTTGCAAAATTAGTTTAATAATACTACAGAAAAAAGTTACTTTTCGTCATTTTAACTGAGACTGCTATTTTGCTGGCAGATATGTTGTTTTGTATGAAATCTAACAGCTCACGCTTGAGTGTTTGCTAAACATACCTTAACAAAACATTTAGTCATTACATGAACCAGGAAGACTTCCTCATCAAGTGGATCACACTGTTTGATACCATTTAAGCTTATATAAAGGGAGTATAGGCAAACATTTAACCCACCCTCTCTGAAAATATAGCAAAATAATAAGGGACATGCGCCGGTCAAGCCGACACACCGTCGAGTAAATGTCCATAACTATGTTATCTAAGCTGTGATTCAACCCAAATTTGTATAAAACGTTTCCTCTATGTATATGAACTTATCACATTTTTTTATACAATTTCGTGATATAACAAAAGTCCATGATTTACTGGGACATCCCTTGTACAAGTGACATTTTTATGGACGTCATTTCATAACATTGCCAAAAAATGTAATTTACTAGTGGTTTATCAATTTTAATACATGGCTTTTTATTTCACTTCCAGATGCAACATCATATGATAAAACAAGTTTAATGTATTAAACGACATACGTATCTTCAAATGTACTTCTCAAAAACTAGAAAAAAAATGAATTATGAAAATGAGATCACCTCTTCTTTTCTTTGTATTATAGAATTTTCATTAGACTAAAAGTGTGATAAAATTCACTTTCAATACTGGGAAGCCCCTCCTTTTAAAAGGCAACTTTATTTTGTTTCATTGGTGCATTGTCATTCATTTCAATGTTATAGCTTTCAAAAAATTACTCATGACTTTATTATAATTCCCACATCCTAATTTCCATATAATTATTATCTAAAAATCTTGTGTTATAAAAGCACATTCTCTCTTCTTTGTCTCTTTCTCTTACAGTAAATGTTCTAAAGTTTTGAGCACTAGTTCCTTTCTAAAAAATTCTAGACAAACAGTGCAGACTGTGATCAGACTGCTTCTGAGGAAGCAGTCTGATCAGGGTCTTCCCTGTATGCTATTCTGACAAGATTTTTGTGAAATCCAGCCCTCAGAACCAACATATTTGAGAAAAAAGAGAAAAAAAGTTCGAAAATTTAGAACATTTACCGTACTCTCTTATTTCTCTCTCTCTCGAGATTCTGTTCTTCCTTTGCATGCAAAAGGCAGAAATACATTGTATACTGACGGGCTTTAAAAACGCTACACTACATGAAGGATAGCAGCTTTAATGTATGTCTAAAAAAAGAATGCAAAACAATCAATTTGATTGTATATTAAAGAGTGTGCATTTATGAGGAAAACACGAACAATGAGTCCACTTTAAATTAATTTAAAGCATTTAAAATGTAAATTCTTTGTGATAGGGGTCAACTCTTTCATTTGACAAAATTTTATCAGTGAAATATCCCCTATTTCTTTAAATCAAGAAACACCAGAAGCATCAAATGTGTGTCATGAACTTTGTTAGTCATTGAGGAATGGCTTTCATTTTGATTTGCAGATCTGTGATACAACAGTTCTGCTTTTTTGACGTTAATCAGTGTGTATCCATTCATTCGATGACTTAAAAACTCTGCTACTTAAGAAATGTTTCAGTGACGATAATTTTACTAAGCAATAACGTCGTCGTGTTTAGTTGTACAATTAAAACTTAAGTGTCAACTGAAGAAGCCACTTCATGATGACATCATCACAGCAAAATAAGTTTACATTCAACTGTATTTTGTAAGATATAGTAGGAAGTTAGTGTAGTGTTTTTAAAGCCCATCAGTATATTTTCTTACCAATACCAAATAAGGTGGACATCTTTTCTAAAAAAAGGCCTACATAAATATCTCAAAATAATTTTACCCTTAGTACGCCAATCGCAACAAAAGTCGTCTGCTTTTCTCGTCTGCTTAAATGTTTAAGTAGCCTCTATGGCAAACAGTGTGGACCAAGATCAGACTGCTCATATTCCTGGGTCCACGCTGTTTGCTTCTATACTTAATTCGTCAGTAATATTAGGCATTTTTTGCAGCAGACAACTTCAGCAGACAACATTTTCAAATGCTTTTTTTCTTGGTGCTGTAAGGGTTAAAGACTTAAAAAGAGCATGTACAAGAACTTTCTCAGTTAGCCGATGTGACCATACATGTACACCCCCCGTTTAAATGGTTCAAAAGGGTTCCAAACTATAAATGAGCCAGTTCATGACATTTTGGTACTAACATGTACAGCTAAGGCTCAGACAAACCTGCGCAGCTCACACCTTCAAAGAAGGGAAGTAGATGAAGACTGAGTCTAAAATTTAGACATCTAGTCCCGTTAGCTAGCTTAAAGAATTCCCTTAATGTTTAAGTATATATGTGATAAGTACTAAAGTCTCATAGACTGGCCTGTTCAGAATCCTTCTTTGAGCCACACATTATTAGGTCAGTATTATCACATACATGTAGTAGATTATAGTGAGAAGTTCATCTGAGGAATTAATTTGTTTGTTTGTGGATTAATGTTGATTTCAACTATTTTTTCTCAGATTTATCACAGGCTTCCAGATAAGAGTGCGTAATTGTAAAATATTTTTCTTATTTCTCAACCAAAATATTTGTTGTGGGTACTCAAAAGAGCCATCTCCATGAAACGGTTCTTGTGAGCACCCAAAACATATGTTATGTTTACTTTAAATTGACAGGTAAGAAACCAATGTCAATTTTACGCTAAAATTTTTGACAAAACTAGACCTTCAGTAAAACCTGTCTTAAGCGGTCACTCAATAGAAGACCCTAAAATATGTTTTCAAGACTGATAATCGGTTAAATCAGGTCAAAAGTATTACAGAATGCTCCAGTGGAGCATTTTGCAATACTTTCAATCTGCACTAAACTACCACCTGTCTTTATGACCTTTGTTTTGTGTCTATTTTGAGGAGCTGCTTAAGAAAGGTTTCACTGTACATGTATTTATTATATTCCTGCAATGAAATACACCTAATACAACCCTTTTTCCAACTTGTAAATAAGAAATATTGTATCACGCTGCTAATGTCATATTTTTCTGTATCACCATCCTACATGTTTTACCCACATCACAAGCATAAAATCCAGCACCTGACGGCGAACTCTGAATGGGAGATAGCAATATTAGTCACTCAAATCACAACCCACCCTTATTTGATGTTTTGGCGATTTACAGTTATTATTATTTTTTCCGTATTAAAGAAAAGGAAATAAACATGATAAATGTATTTTCCTCTGCCGTAACATGTTTACACAATGTGATGTCATCAAAAATTTGGCGTGATGTTATTTGCTATGGTGTTGCAACATAGCGTCACACGGTATCAATTCTATGATTTTGTTGAGTTTATCACTAATACTGAAGTGTTGTTGTTGTTTTTATGTAGGTATACAATAAAAAAATCTTACTTTAGTAACTTGATCTGATGGGTCAGATCACGTCTCGTGGCTTCGCCAGGAATGACCGCATCACACTTGACTTCATCTCGTGTGATCCTATCGTATGATCCGATCCAAGATACTAGTCATGTGTATGTATCACTATGGTCAATTATCCTATGACACTATCCCTTTGTATGCTTCTCCTAAGCAGTATACCAGTACATGTACTTAGTATGGATGGATACACTGATCAGCAACTGACAAAAGCCCTACTTAAATCAACGGTATGGATAGAATTATTTCTACCAAAGTCTGTAACCAGATGGGTTTTGAAATCATGATCTCAATATACCTGTAGTCAGACGTCAGATGATCAATCAGATTAACTATTGACTGTGCTATGTGGACCAGCATCTGCAGATATTAGTTTTTAAACTACAAAAAAACCTGTGTAAATGGCCACTCTCAAAAAGACCAAAAATTGTTTTTCAAGACTAATTATCACTTAATGTAGGTCAAAAGTATTGCAGAATGCTCCAAGGGGAGCATTCTGCAATACTTTCGACCTTCATTAAGTTACCTTTTGTTATTTAGTTCTCAGTGCTGATGCATCATCAGTCCCTTTTGAAGACTAACTCTTCTGCATCTCAGATTCGCCAGTCTTTTTACAAATGATCTCAGCAATGTCTGTTTGCGCCATGATTTCAAATCTCAGACAATAAAGACGTAACGATAACAGCCGAATATGCGGTTGCTATGGATGCATTATCTAACTCCCCAACAGTTGCGTCCGGGGCTACAAACTAAAATCTCATTGACTGGCCAATTCAGAATCCTTCTTTGAGCCACACATTATTAGGTCAGCATAATCACATACTAGTAGATTATATATAATGCCTTCAATGTTTACCTTCGTGAGTTGGCTCCCGGTGTAACAGGCCGGAATTTCCCCCCAGTCAGTTTTTTCCCCGGGGAAAAATAGGCCGGCCCATTCTTTCCCCACCCAGTCAATTTTCCCCCCCCCCTAAAAATTTCAAGAATCATAATGGAATTATTATTTCTTTGCATAAATTTAAAAAGCCGCTATTAAATTAGCGATAGGTCTCAAAAGTACTCATACTTATTGCTGTTTGGTTGTGATTTCTAGGGGTTCAGACCAATCACTTTTACTATCAGTCTTTTGGTTTATTGTACTCTTTCACTGTATCGAAATACTTTGGAATGACATGTCAAAGAGATCTTCGACTTTAAAACCCGTTTAGCTAACTGGTTCTTCTAAATAGTGGGGTGGGGAAAGACTGGGCCGGCCAATTCTTTCCCCCCCTCCATTGAGTTCTAACCTTTCAATTTATCTGTCAGTCCTTGGGTTTAAACTACTCTTACACTGAATCTGAACACTCATGATTGACATATCTCAAGGAGAAATTCAAGTTACAAGCATTCAGCCAAATGATTCTTCTAAATAGGGGGTTGGGAAAGACTGGGCCGGCCCATTCTTTCCCCCCTCTAATTTTTTCTAACCTTTCTATTTATCTCTCAGTCTTAAGGTTTAACCTACTCTTGCACTGTATCTGAACAATCATGATTGTCTTGTACTAAGGAGAAATTCAAGTTTAGAAAGCATTTAGCTAACTGCATGTTCCTTCTCAATAGTTGGGTGGGGAAAGACTGGGCCGGCCCATTCTTTCCCCCCTCCATTGAGTTCTAACCTTTCAATTTATCTGTCAGTCCTTGGTTTAAACTACTCTTACACTGAATCTGAACACTCATGATTGACATATCTCAAAGAGAAATTCAAGTTACAAGCATTCAGCCAAATGATTCTTCTAAATAGGGGGTGGGGAAAGACTGGGCTGGCCCATTCTTTCCCCCCTCTATTATTTTCTAACCTTTCTATTTATCTCTCAGTCTTAAGGTTTAACCTACTCTTGCACTGTATCTGAACACTCATGCTTGTCTTGTCCTAAGGAGAAATTCAAGTTAAGAAAGCATTTAGCTAACTGCATGTTCCTTCTCAATAGTGGGGTGGGGAAAGACTGGGCCGGCCCATTCTTCCCCCCCCCTCCATTGGGTTCTAACCTTTCAATTTATCTATCAGTCCTTGGTTTAAACTACTCTTACACTGAATCTGAACACTACTGATTGACATGTCTCAAGGAGAAATTCAAGTTACAAGCATTCAGCCAAATGATTCTTCTAAATAGGGGGTGGGAAAGACTGGGCCGGCCCATTCTTTCCCCCCTCTATTATTTTCTAACCTTTCTATTTATCTCTCAGTTTTAAGGTTTAACCTACTCTTGCACTGTATCTGAACACTCATGATTGTCTTGTCCTAAGGAGAAATTCAAGTTAAGAAAGCATTTTGCTAACTGTATGTTCCTTCTCAATAGTGGGGTGGGGAAAGACTGGACCGGCCCATTCTTTCCCCCCTCCATTGGGTTCTAACCTTTCAATTTATCTGTCAATCCTTGGTTTAGACTACTCTTACACTGAATCTGAACACTCATGATTGACATATCTCAAGAAGAAATTCAAGTTACAAGCATTCAGCCAAATGATTCTTCTCAATAGGGGGTGGGGAATGACTGGGCCGATCCATTCTTTCCCCCCTCTATTATTTTCTAACCTTTTTATTTATCTCTCAGTCTTAAGGTTTAACTTACTCTTTCACTGTATCTTAACACTTATGAATGACCGATTCCAAAGAGAGAATCAAGTTTTCAAACCAAACATTTTTTTGTACTGCTACATTGTGGGGTGGGGAAAGACTGGGCCGGCCCATTCTCCCCCCCCCACCTCCCCTCCAAAATGTTCTGATGTTTTATCTTTCAGTCTTTCAGTTTATGTTATTCTTTTACTGTATCTGAAGACTTATGAATGACTCATTCCAAAGAGATAATCAAATTTTCAAACCAAAAAGTTTATTGGTTATTTCCCTCCAACGTGTTCAAACCTTTGTATTTTATCTTAGTGAATTGATTCTTCCAAATAGTGGGTTGGGGAAAGGCTGGGCCGATTTTCCTTTAACCCATTCAAATAACCATTTTGAATTAAGAACATACTCATTTTGTTTTTTGAATAGGCTAACCATTTATAATCAAATCCTTCTACACCCTCTGCACTTTTGTGCTGTGTTGAGGGTGGTAGAGTTATAATACAGCTATTTCAGAATGATATTTAATTTGATTTAACTACACAATGACACATATATCATTTTCAAGCCTTTTCCAAAAAAATAACATGGGGGGAAAAAACTGACTGGGTGGGGAAAAAACTGACTAGTCAAATCTTTCCCCGGGGGAAAAAACTGACTGGGGAAAAAACTGACCGTTACACCGGTACTGTTAGTTTAACAGGCGACAGGGCCCAGGGCGACGACAGTAAACATTGTGCTTACAGTAGTGAGAATTTCACCTGAGGAATTGTTTGTTTGTGTATTAACGTTGACTTTTACTATTTTTCAGTCATATCACAGGCCTCCAGATAAGAGTGTGTAACTGATATTGCGAGTATATACGGTAATGCATAATTGGGTGATAAGTTACGGATTACCCACAATTCTGCTGAAAGAAAAGGTGGCCGTGGGGGCACAGACAGGGCTGTTAGTGTGACCCGGGCTTGTAAATGATGGAATTTTAGATCTCCTGTAGTCTGGTCATGGAGGATTAAACACTTTTGTGCCCCCTCCTAGTCCCAAACAAAACTCGGAAACTTGGATTGGGTGGGGGGGGGGGGGCACTTATCCCCAGTCCCAAGCCTGTGGGGCTGGAGTGTGTGCCCCCACCCCCCATTCCGTTGTTGCTTCCATTGCAAATCCCATGTAGTCTAGTAGTCGCAAAGCTAATAAGTAATAGATGTGCCCCCCTCCCCCGAATAGACTCAGAGAAATTTAAAAGAGAGCCCCGGTCCCTAGGCTGCTGCCTTGCTGGGCCTATGTTATTGGGTTGGGGGTAAATGAAAAAGTACAAAATATAGGGGAACCTATACCCATTTTTTTCTTAGGTGTGGACTTTATTGTTTTTCCAGCATTTATGTTTTCAAATTTTAAGCCCCCACCCCCCATCCTCCTCACAAGGGCTCTGCTGTTTTTCTGAACATTGGGCTGACTCAGACTTGCATTGCAATTGCTGTGCCCACCCCCACATGGGAACCTTACCAAAGCACCAAGAGGACAAGGAAATGCAAAATGATAGTTGGGAACAAGATGCTTGAGTGTCTAACCTTACTTAAAATTGAGGTTATAGAATATGGAAAAATGGGCTTCAAAATGGCTTTAAATGCATTCTCGTAGACATATATTTTAAAAAAATGTCCGGGGGAGCTCCCCTGGCGCCCCCTCAAATGAACATCGCTCGGTTCAAGCCTTTGAATTGAACTGCCCCCGTAAACAACCCCTCTGGGTCCAACCCTGTGTACAATTGTATGGTAGACACAATGTATGTACATATGTACCAAGAAACTTATATTTAACGAGATTCTATACATATGATGTTAATAAACTAGAAGATATTTGATAATTATTGTTATTCTGCCTATCTGTGACATTCTCCTTTCCTTTGAAGAAAATGTTGTCAAACTAAATGACCTCCTTTCTACTACAGTACTAGCCCCTTAAAGTTTCAAAGAAGACTATAACAGTTTCTCTAAAGTTTAATTAATTGCAAACTCACCCTTTATTACAGTGGCCTTCACCTCAACAACAGCCTGTTTATGTTCCGATAACGAGTCCTTTAATCTTCGGTTCTCCTCTTGCAACCTAGCTATACTTGTCAATTGCTCTCTTGATTCTCGCTGCCATGATTCCTCTATTTGTATCAGTTCCTATTGAAATAACATACAATAAACACAATGAAAATTGTAGACTAACATACATGTTTGGCTTAACTCTTTCAATGCTGGGTAAATTTTCAGCAGCTGACTTTTTTCAAAATTAACTTTTTCAAAAAATTATTTTTAGATTACTATCAGAGTGTCAAACGTTCTGTCGGTCCTGATCTGGATTCAAACAGTTTGCAAAGGTTATCAGTAGATGACAAAAGCCCCCTCTAGCAAGGAATGAGTTAATATAGACAAGGTTATTAGAAAAAATCAAGAAAATTTCATGGATCTTCTAACATATTTTATGAAAAACATTGTAAAACCTGCTATTTTGATAAATATTTTGTGAATTAAAAACCTGATAAATAACACCTTAACCCTTATCAATATGATGTCCTGAAAATGTCTGCTGCATACATGAATATTGGACATTTGAGACATTCAAGACTACTTTGATCATGTGATTAAACACTATGAACCCTGATCAGACTGCTCCCACAGTGTTTGAAATATAGGCTGACTATTAAAGTACATCACAGACCCCCAGATAAGAGTGTGTAACTGAAATTTAGTTTCTTATTTCTCAACTAAAACATATGTTGTGGGTACTCAAAAGAACCGTCTCAATGAGACGGTTCTTTTGAGCACCCAAAACACATGTTTAAACTGATGGATAAGAAAATGATCAAAATTTTACGCTTAAAATATTTGCTTAACTGGCCCTATGCTTCATCAGATAAAGGATCATTGACGGTTTGGGCCTTATGCGCCTATTTTTTCTGATTCCCAGAACGCTGCTTGTGAGCTTCTAGTGTGGTGCATGTAGTATCAGTGCAATAGGTGAATCTAATGCCAAGAGCCAGATAGCAAAATATTTTCAAAATTCCTACGCACTCGAGAGTTATGGCGGGTAGAAAGGGGAGGGGGTCTGAAATTTCATGAAAATAAAAAGTGCTTTTAAAAGTGATTTCTGCACGTTTTCTTGATTTATTTGGTAGGCATGGTGATATCTATTGAACATACCATATGCAGAGTATTAACGAACCATGATAATTGATGCAATTGTTTTAAAAACAAAATACGTTTTTAATAAAATGATTTTGGGGAGATAATTTAGAAGTTACCTGTACATTTTTGACTACATGTACCGTAAATAATACAAAACGGAAAGCTAACCAAAAGAAATAAATGTTTTTGAAGGAATGAAAGTGTCCCATTTAGCATTGGAAAGTAAAACTGATTCTAACTAGATCCTTTGAATATTACTTTTGCTTTGTTTAAAGGGCATAGCATGTTGAAATGCATTTAAAGTGTCCTAATATTTATGATATACATGATGCATGTATATCCCTATACGAGACAATATATTGAACACTATAGTATTTACCTGTTATAACTCTTTGCATGCCAGTGGATAATATTGTCGTCTGCCAATAGCCTTTTGCCAACAGCTTGAACCCCGATGAAGATCAATAGCATGTCAGTCTTGATCTGGATCCAAACTGTTTGACACTTTATGGGTGTCCTGGGTGGTTATTTTCAAAAACTTAATTTTGAAGAAAGTCAGCAGACGAAAATAAAAACATGAACAATTCCCTCGCATGCAAATAGATAAGTACAGGACGTTTGCAAAAAATGTGTCATTTAATAACAGTGAGATTTTTTCTTATGAAAAAATGCATAAAACCTTGCTAATTCTACTTTCAAACTTTATGTACTTTATATTAAACTAGCACAGAATACAAGGCAATTTAGGAGGTTGGTTCTAGAGGACTTCATTACTGTCATTAATTTCTTATTTGGTAGAAAAGGCATTTTATGGGCTTAGGCCCTGGGTTTTTGGGCTGCTGAACATCTTTCCCCCCCTTGTGCCAGCAAGCCACTTCCATACAATGTGTAAAATATGGTAACACATATTCATGCAAAAGCTTTTGCTGTCACACGGGGGGGGGGGGGGGGGAGGGAGGGGGGAATGATATTTTAAAAAATGTTTTCGGATTCCTATATATCTTAATGAAAAAATCATTGTTCTACCCAAAATTTTACATCTTTAAAGCATTTAATATCGAAAACGAATTTCACAGCCATAAAGTACTCAGGTCAGGGTAGCTTCAGGGTGAAGAAAGGGATAATTGACAAACTTTTATTTTTACTGAAAACCATAGGCATTTACCCATAGCAAGTGTCAATGATCCTTGTCATGAATGGTGGAGATAAACAAAACTTTTCAGCGTAAAAGTGTTAATACTCTCTTACCCATAATTTTCAGCATATGTTTTGGGTGCTCAAAAGAACCGTCTCATTGAGACGGTTCTTATGAGTACCCACAGCATATGTTTTGGTTGAGAAATAAGAAAATTATTTTTCTGGTACGCACTGTTAACTAAAGGCCTGATATTTTGTGCTTCATCTTAAAGCCTGTAAACTAAGCTGGAACAGAAAGTGAAAATGTCTACCGACCAAAGGTGTCTCCATAAGGCAATGATTTTGATAAGGGAGCAGCTCTTAATGACAAGTTGACAACACTGGGTGTTGAAGCTGACTGCACAGTTCTCTCTTTCTCTTCTCTCCAAAGAGACAAATCACACAATTTACATGAAAATCCAGTCACAGTCACAAGACCATCTTTGCAAGCCAAGAGTTACAAAGGATCATAAGTCCACCTTGTTCCTTACGCAGGTAAGAAACGAAATGGACTTACATCAGGCCTTAAGTTAAAAGTGGGTAACAGAAATATAATTTTCTCATTTCACAACCAAAACATATGTTGTGGGTACTCAAAAGATCCGTCTCAATGAGACGGATCTTTTAAGCACCCAAAACATATGCTAAAAGTTATGGGTAAGAAAATATTTACAAATTTACGCTGAACATTTCTGTTAATCTAAACCTGTGTTACATGTAGTACCATTGGATTGCGAAGATGTCACAAGACCTGTTCTGAACCAAATACTGAGGGTATCCAGAATGGTAAGCATTCTTTTCCTCATCAAAAATGCAGTGAGAGTAGTCCAGGCCTCTAGATAAGAGTGCACAATTGAAAGCTAAAGTCCTAAACAAATGTTGTGCAGGGAATAAATTAGGGGCAACTAGAGTGAAATAGTTGCCCTTGGGGCCAAAATTTCGCCTGAAATGGGACCCAGGGAGAAGTGAGAGTCTCCCAAAATATTTTTTCCCAATTGTCATTCAGTCACCACATAAAAGCAAGCTGTGGTGACAATCTACTTCATGTACCACTGCATCTTATTTCTCCTTCCATTTAATGGCAGTAGTATGTGTAATAGATAAATTTGTGGATTTTTTTTTCAAGGGTCATCAGAAACACAGGTATTTTTTTCTTGGGCTAATTGCAAGTGTCTAATACAGGCTTTATGATGAGACCAACAAAATATTTTGTATGCTTGTCTAAATAAATTTACTGAACACATGTAGTTGTAAAAAAAATTGACGGTGGAATTGACTCTTTCACTGACTCACGAAACAATCATGGTTAATCTCACAGATTTTTCATGGAATCACTGAAATCAAGGAATATTACTCTAATAAAACTGAATTTAAGATTAAAATACGCATATGTGTATTCCAAAAATAACAAAGCTCTCCGCCGATTTTATATAACAAATATGTTTTCTGTGAATCAGTGAATTTCCATGTTTTGTCATGGGCGCATTTTCCAAGTAATAACATAGCAGAGATGCTTTTGTCCCTCAAAAAATGTGGGCCAAGTTGTCTTCTTTTGAATTTTACATTGGGCCGAGTTGTCTTGGGCTGAGTTTTGGATCTTGGGCTGAGTTGACTTGGGCTGAGTTGGTTTTGGGCCAAGTTGTCCTGTACCCAGGCTGATAGAATGCGGGTCAACTCAGCCTTGGGTCAAGTCGGCCTGGTTATCTTGGCCTAACGGGTCCTATATAGCCTACTATTTCACTACCATTCAGGTTGGTGTGTGTTTTATAAAAAAAAAAGGTTCAACAAAAGTTTGAGGGAGTAGGCTAATGTTTGGTCCTATCTGTCAATCTTGTTTCACTCAACGGGCCCGACTTCACAACGGTAGCATATGGAAGATGATCAACAAAGCTGGACGTCGCATATTCTTATAAATTCATTTTAAACAAGAGAGAAAAACCAGCGGTACCTTTCATGTTAGGCCACATTGCTTTGATCAGACCTTTAATCGTAATCACAATTTTTACTCGATCATTCACTGTTCACAAAACGATTAATGCCTTGTTTGCAAGATATAGGAAGTGCTTGACAAAGTGTGAAAACTTTCATTAAGTTCAGGCAGCCATTACCTTTAATCAAGTTCACCCTCAATTCGAGCTTAATTGCAATGTTTGTCAATATTAAATTGTTTAATAATTATCTTTGATTTTGTCGGAAAGATTATGCAAAACGGGAACAAGACAGTTCACTGACAAGACAATTCACCGACACGTTTTTGAAGACAGTTCACTGACAGATTTGAAGACAGTTCACCGACAGATTTGAAGACAGTTCATCAACACTTTTTTATCACGTATAAATTGACATATGGCTCGAAAATATAATTGATTATTGTGAAGAATTATTGATGAGTTATGATTTGAGGTGATATCATGTTGATATAATTTGTTGAGAAAGTGATATTTTGTTTGTCTGATTAATGATTAATAGAACAGACATTTGATTGCTACATGAATCTATATTGATATGATCCTATAGCCAATCATACATTTTTTTTTATGAAATTCGCCAGCAATTCAAAGCATTAAACAGATTTGTTCAGGCCTAGCTTTTTATTTTTATATAGTTATTTTAGGTTAGTGGTATAGGACGTATTTTCGCACAGACAATGTAATGATCGCATTTTATGCAGTTGTATGCATGTCTAATAAAATCATATTGCAATGGCAAACGGTAATTTATTTGGCAGTGGCTAGAGGTACGGATCCGTACACCTAGCCTGGAAGGCTAGGGATACGGATCCGTACCCCTAGCCTGGGAGGCTAGAGGTACGGATCCTTACCCCTAGTATATTCTACCATGTCAGGCTACAGGTACAGACATATAACCCTGATGAGAAGTTAATCATGATTATAAGTGTTCGAAAATACCTTGTTGTTGTGTTATGAAATACAAATCATTTGCAATGCGGGATAACTCTGTATAGTAAACATAAAAACGAAACACGAATTCGGAAATGGGACAAGTGGTGCAGGATTTATGTTGTGTTATTATTATCATTATTATTATTATTATTATTATCATTATTAATATTATTATTATTATTATTATTATTGTTATTATTATTATTACTATATTATTATTATTATTATTATTATTATTATTATTATTATTATTATTATTATCCTATAAAAGGAAGATTAACCTTGAAAGGAAATATTTTTTTGTGAAATGATACGACCTGTCAGGGTCCGTGGAAACACCCCAAACCATCCCAAAAAAACCCAAACCACCTCCAAACCACTTTCTTAACACCCAGAATATGTTTTTGTGATAGTATCAATAATTGAATAAGAAATTTAAAAGCATTTTGGAATGTGCTGCAAAACGGATAGATAGATATAGATAGATAGATAGATAGATAGATGGATGGATGGATGGATGGATGGATGGATGGATGGATGGATGGATGGATGGATGGATGGATGGATGGATGGATGGATGGATGGATGGATGGATGGATGGATGGATGGATGGATGGATGGATGGATGGATGGATGGATGGATGGATGGATGGATGGATGGATGGATGGATGGATGGATGGATGGATGGATGGATGGATGGATGGATGGATGGATGGATGGATGGATGGATGGATGGATGGATGGATGGATGGATGGATGGATGGATGGATGGGTCCATGAACATAATTTTCTTGGGGTTTTATAAATGAGCAGCGAGAATTAGGCAGTTACATAGTTATTATTATAGGTATAATTATAGGTCTAGATACTGTTTGTACGGATTAGTTCCGTGATGTATTTAAGATTGGACATTAAAACATTCAGCCAATCATTGTAATTTGTTCTTTTAGGTTTAAAGATGTCTTTGTGGTGCGTTATGCCGACCAATTAATCACAGAATGTTGTTCGCACCCTCGCTAATGACACAAACCGAAAGTGAGAACAGCAAAAACAAATCATGAATAACAAGTTTTAATTTGATTTGATAATACTAATAATAATAATAATAATAATAACAACAACACAACATAAATCCCGGGCCACTTGTCCAAATTCCGAATTCGTGTTTCGTTTTTATATTTACTATACAGAGTTATCCCACATTGCAAATGGCAACATACTGGATTAGTATTTCATAACACAACAACAAGGTATTTTCTAACACGTATCATCATGATAATTTAGAATTTCTCATCAGGGTTATATGTCTGTACCTGTAGCCTCACATGGTAGAATATGCTAGGGGTACGGGTCCGTACCTCTAGCCTCCCAGGCTAGGGGTACGGATCCGTACCTATAGCCACTGCAAATTTAATTAGCTTTATATTAGGCCTTCATCATCATCATCCAGGTGAAGGGTTGGAATCCAGATTGGAATGTCAAAAACCCCGTGTAAAATCTGTGCAGCCCAATAAAAGAGTTGTGTGTGCATGATTAAAACTATATACAGGTGTCTAGTCATCTAGTGGCATGATTTGAGGGATCCCAGACTTGCCCGGAACGCCTCTATGGTGGTGCAGTCGGTGGCCTGTGTCGGTAGGCGATTCCAGTCGCTGATAGTGCGAGGAAAGAATGAGTCCCTGTAGCTGGTGGTTGCACAAGTTGACTGTTTGAAGCGGTGTGAGCCCCTGGTTTTTGTGTCATTTAGCTGTAGTAATTCAGTTGCGCCAGAGACCTCGACAATCTGGTGGTGTATCTTGAAGATCATCATTAGCCGTGAGATGTACCTTCTGCGTTCAAGTGATTCCCAGCCTAAATCCTGTACCATCTTTGTCACACAACCTGGGGTTCTGTCTGTATATGCTGAGTGGACAAATCTGGCAGCCTTCCGTTGAACTTGCTCTAATTTTTGGCGCAAGGGTAGGGGTTTTGGGTCCCATACTGGTGATGAGTACTCAAGGGTAGGCCTGACCATAGTGGTGTATGCTGTCGCTTTCACTTGTTTACTGCAGTCCCCGAGGTTGCGGCGGATAAATACTAGAGTTCTGTTGGCTTTGCTGGTCGTTGTTCCCACATGTTTTTGCCAAGTGTGGTCATCGCTCAATGAGACTCCTAGGTATTTGCTGCTGTCTGTGGTTTGCAGGACTTGGTTGTGCAGGGTGTATGTGGTGTTGATCACACTCTTCTTTAAGGCATGCATTCTCCGGATGGAAAGACATCTGCCATTCTCTTTCCCATTTCTCAAGGGCTGTTAGGTCTTTCTGTAGATAATCTGCATCTTGTTGGGAGTTGACCACACGGAAAAGTAGACTATCATCAGCAAATAGCTTGGTTTCATATGAGGCGACACAGTCTGGGAGGTCATTAATGTATGTCAGGAAGAGTAGTGGTCCCAGTACAGTTCCTTGGGGCACTCCTCATAAAACATCTTTCTCCTTCAAGCAACACCTTCTGTTTCCTGTTGCCTTCGTTCATTATAACATCAATAAATGGTGAAAAGTGTGACATACTATATTAAAACAATATAAAATTTGTCGATGAACTGTCTTCAATTCTGTCGGTGAACTGTCTTCAATTCTGTCGGTGAACTGTCTTCAAAATGCGTGTTGGTGAGGCCGCATTTAAAAAAATGTTTGTATGACCTCTTCCTACCCAGTCTAGAAACTTTGGGTAGGTAGGTAGGGTTTTTTTTTTTTTTTTTACAGAAACTTAGTGTAAAACGAAATAATTCTAAATGCTCTGTTATAGAGGTAGAACTATACATGTCTATATCTGATCATAATTGATGACAGCTAGACTATTCAAAATGGAGAAGATTGAAGCCAGTAAATAAGAATATAATATCAAAACCAATCTGATGTATCTTTAACATCATTAAAACTATTTTAGTTCAACAAAAGTAAAAGAATGAAACAAACTTTGTTTACCTTTATATTATTAAAACTTAAATAGCCACATCCAGGCCTCTAGATGAAAATACATAATTTAGAATTATCTTTAATATTTTTTTTACTAAAACAGGTTCACTGCTGTAGGTACTCAAAAGAGCTGTCTCAATGAGATGGTCCTTTTGATACCCACAGTCTTATTAAGACAATCCTTTTGATCATGCAAAACATTTGTTTAATCTGATCAAACCGACAAGGCAGCATTCTAACAGAATTTGCATTCATCTTGATGGGGAAGAGAGAGCTGGTTGCTTTACTTTATTTGTCCTCCTGATGTCTTGTTTTCTGTTATTGTTCTGTGGCTCATTTTGATGTGCATCCGGGATAAAAAAGATGTTGAAAATCTAACTCTATTGCAAAAATCTCAGCAACGCCAAAGCTGAAGGCCTACATCCCCTCACTATTGCTTTCTTCATGGGAAGGAGAGGGCTGGTTTAGTGGTGGGCAGTTTCTTGATTTTTAAAAGCAAATTGTGCATAGGCTTCCCTAGCAAAAGCACTTTCAGATTTTTGAGGGCCTGTAAAAAGTGCTGTGTACAGAAAAACTGGCAAGTTTGAATAGATTTCCCCTACTATATTAAAGAAATCTTTCTTGTACTGCAATATGGATAGATTTAATTTGAAACTTAAGAAATAAAATACCTGCATCACCACCAGGGAAATATGGCCTGAAATAGTCATCTATTTATGCCCAGAGCCTGTCCTGAGCATGGCGTCGAGTTGACATTTTTATTGGCTTTCTAATTTTTCAAACAGGCTTGCATTGTCATGCATTAAGAAATTATAAATTAAACAACAACTTTAAACTTGCAGAACCAGATAGAATGTTAATGGGACAGACTATTATGGTTATAAATAACCAAGGATTCAATAGAGTCAAACGAAGTCGTAATGATCGAATTCGATCGTGCCAGTACCACAAGAAGTTGCTTTAATCATTCCGAATTTCCGTAAGGCCAACCTTAGAAATATTTTTGTTTCCCCTTACCCGACCCTGTTTAACCGGTATGGGTCGGTCGGTCGGAAAATTATTTTATTTTACTTCCCAAACTCGATACCCATTAAACTTAATTGTAAATAGTCCTACTTAAGGCAATAACATTAAATACACAAACAATTTGCAACTAAAAGTATTTTTAAATATAACCCTGTTTACATTGGACAATTCTTTAAGTTATCAAATTGCCAATGAATTTATAAAAAAAATAATTCTAGACTGAAAACTGAAATAAATTTTTTTGGGTAGGGCCCTTTTTTCAGGGTCGGTCGGGTAAGGGGAAACAAATAAAATTTTATTTTAGGCCTAATTCTTATGCTGTTGGTTGGCTCGATCCGTCTCGATGTCAGCAAAAAAACCCCAGCAATTTGTAATTAGTCTTCTCACGCCATCGGCCAACGTCGAACTGAATTTTATTGAAATGAAAATCCATCGTGCCCTATTGCATGTAAACGTAACAAGAGAAAATCTATCGTGCCCTATTGCATGTAAACCTTACAAGAACGCTTAATTTGTCACAAATTTCTTTACTTTTGGCAATCAGTTTTCATGCATCGTACAGCACCGCCATTTTTGAAACTGCGGTTGTCGGCTTCACATTGTCATATGATTTTTTCGATGCAGTGATATTAAAAACCGGGAGCCATGCGCTATGGTTTAATTGAAATTACGGATTGTATTTTTTATTTTTCGGACGAAACGAAATAAAATTTCGAGTGCAAAAAAAAAGTACAAAAAGCGGCGCTAAATTTTCTGAGTCGGCCCGATTTTTGCCAGTCGGTTGGGCAAGATCAAACAAACATCTTTTTATTTTTGGCCTGAATTGTCTTGTCGGGGTGAACTGTCTCAATTCCATGCAAAACAAACCAGATATCATATATGTAAATGGGCACTCTGAAAATAAACCGGGCTGAGTTGACTCAGGCCAAGTTGATCCAGGGCCGACTTGACTTCAGGCCGAGTTGACCCGTTAGCTGAGGCCCTATCCGCTAATGTCAATGTTTATACCTGTTCGAATCTAGCTCTTTCTTGAACTTTGTCTGCTTTCTCCGATTCTAGTTTATCAATCGCATATCTCAAGTCTGATATTTCACAACTTTCCTTTTCATATTTGGATGCAAGTCCTTCTAACTGTTCTAATGCTCTTATGACTTTTGGCATCAAATCTGTGACAGACTCCACTCCATAGGCTTCTATGAGTTTCTCAAATTCTTTGCCAATGCCTGCAGCTTGATCGTAGACATCGGTAACAGAAACGTCAATTAAAGAATCATCTTCCATAGTTCTATGAACCGGATGGTAATCCATCTAGATGTCCTTGTACATTCTCATTAACTTCCTTGATATTTTGACAATTTTTCTGTCTGCAAGCACCTGACTGATTACAAATATTGATCCCGCAGAAAATGTTGACAGATTTAAAAAAAAAATTATTAAAATATGTAGAAACGATAAAACACACTTAAAACATTTTATATTAATTGCAATAATAAATATTTATGCTTTAAGCAATTTCCTTTAAAAATGAATGAAAAAAATAAATAAATTGGGGATGCTAATTAGCGAAAGGAACGTTACCACGAACTTATTTTTTCGACGAAATCTCTATCGGCACGGAATATCGAACTAGCCATCCACTCACCAACCCGCCACCCACCTATCTATCCAACAACCCAACAACCACCCTAAATTCATCCATCCATCTCCCTCCTTCCATCCATTCACCCACCCACCTTCCATCCCTCTTAGATATGCTTCATACTTAGATATTTAGCTGAAAGAACTTACAAAGTAAGTAAGGGTGCAAAGATCAGGAATCGATACAATCAAGTACCACACCTGACCCAGGATACCAATGGGAAAGTGACAAACTCACAGCAGACACCACAAACGAGAGCCAAGAGGTCAGCCCTTTCCCAGCAGGTGACCACAAAGCACATATAAACAGACGCGCACAAAAACATAGCAAACACAAGACAGAACAAAAACATAAAAGATCCACAAAGATTACAAGGTTTGCTTATGCAAAGAATAGTCACAACATGGATTTGTATTGATGATGATGCAGTGGACCTGATGCAGTCATTCCCATGAAGTGGCATTTTGCTACATGAAACTTCATTTGGAAATCAGATTCCCAGTGTCTTACTTTTGAGGTGGTGGTTCTGTTGCTGTTGATTCATTGTTTGTTCCACTGTTTGTGTTTGGTCTTTGTTTTAATGCAGTACTTAGTGCCTTTTCTCTTTTTGCAATCATCACGGTGAGGAAGCAAGAGCTGGTTGTTTAAATTTTACTTTTATCGCGTTCTTGCTGCCGTGTGGCTGTTAGTATTTTGTATCTCTTCCTCGTGGTGCCGTGGGTTGGCATGTGACTGCAACATTTCCTGGTCATACACATTTGCTTTTTATATCATAAATGGAAATATATGTGCGAGTTTCTCGCGAAGATAACCTGCAAGTTCAACTCCCCTGTAGTAGCCTTTCTTTGCATATCCAAAGATAATGAATGTAGAACTTATGCCCCACAACTTTTCAATGCCCTAGAATGCCTTATTAAAGAGTACCATGCGCAAAGATATGAATGGGTGTGTTGTAATATGATCTACTTTCACTTTCTACATTTACTGTACCTCTCTACTTAGTTACGCATGCTCAACTTTCACCTTCCAGCTATCTCACCCTGCTGCTGGACGGTTGATAAATAAAGCATAGAGTATCCACGCGTTTTGTGTTTATACTTGAGTAGACGGTTCCATGTAATTTGTGGATAAGAAATATTACATACAAACTAAAAACATATCAAACATGGTTTCAGAGTGGTTAGCTAACGTCGAGAACAAGAGCTTCGAATAAACACATTGGAATCAATTCAATATCTTAATATAAACTGGAAATTGTTAAAAGTCAAAATGGGTATTAAACATGACAAACCAAATATGGACTGGGACTCTAGGGACCTATACAGCGCATTCAAACGATTCATGGTTACGCTGAGTTCATGTTCAATGGACCTTCGACAAACAAAGAAGAAATACAATGTAAATATTTAATGCTCTAGATAGGGGAGACTGGTCGCCAAATATTTAGTGCATGGACGCTGACCAATGATGAAAAGAAGAAACTTTCTATCTTTACTGTACCGCTCTACTACGCATGCTCCGCTTTCACCTTCCCGCAATCTCATCCTGTTGCTGGGCAGTTGATAAATAAAGTTTAGAGTACCCACACGTTTTGTGTTTATACTTGAGTAAACGGTTCGACAATCTGTGGCTAAGAAATATCAAATACAAACTAAAAGACAAATAAAATAGGTGGTGAATTAAACCTCAATGACATTGATTTGTCAGCTAATAACATGAAGGAAATAGATAGAGGAAAGATGCTCCATGTATTTTTAAACTCAGGGCTGGAACAGTTTGTAGTTTTTCCGATAAGGGACAATATCTTCTTGATAGCTTTGCCATAAAAGGACCGCTTCACATATACAAACCTGTAAGCCAATACCTGCCTGGGTTTAGTGACCACGAAATTGTCCGTATCATCTCAGATATCATTGCCCAGTACCAGCCCCAGTCAAGATAAATACATGGATTTTGACAAAAGCAGAGTTAACTAGACTCAATAATACCTGAATAGTTTTCCAGAGTAGAAGTCCATGACAAGTGATGTCAACCACTTATGACCAAAGTCCAGAGGTATGTACTTAGAGTTGATAACGGAGCATTACCATATAAGGAGACGTCTTAAGAAGTGGTATTTATCCAACATCCTGGCATGAAAGTTATATTTGTCCAATTTATAAATCTGGCTCACGAAGCGACCCATCTAACTATAGAGGCATAGCCATAACCAATATTTTAGGTAAAGTGTTCAGTATCATTTTAAACAACAGACTCGAAAAGTTCATAACTTCTAATAACCTAATAGATGATACACAAATTGGCTTTAAAAAGAATTGTAGAACGTCTGATCACATGTTTATACTACAGATATTTATAGACAAATATGTAAAGAAGCTAAAATCACCTCTTTATGTTTGTTTTGTGGATTTTAGAAAAGCTTATGACAGTGTGTGGCGTCAGGCTTTAATGTTTAAACTTCTTTCACAAAATGTATCTGGTATGTTTTTCAGAATTGTGAAGGAAATGTATATAAACAACAATATCTGTGTTAAAATTAATAATTGCGAAAGAACGATCTTTTTTAAGAGCAATGTTGGAGTGCTCCAAGGAGATAATATTAGCCCTCAATTTTTTAACCTTTATATTTCAGACTTAAAAGCGTTTCTTGGGGTAGACGATGACACACCAAAACTAGTCAGCACTCCTATTAATTGCTTGATGTACGCAGATGACATAGTTTTAATGTCTAGGTCTGAATCGGGACTACAAATTCTTTTGAATAGGTTAGGTGAATACTGTAGAAAATGGCGAATGGAAGTAAATATCGAAAAAACCAAAGCCATGAAATTTAGTGGAAACGGACACAAATGTAAGTCAGTGTTTCTATATAATGGGAAACCTCTTGAAAATGTAGCTAAATATAAGTATTTAGGAATTGAATTTAGCTCTTCTGGGTCATGGAAGAGTGCAATTGCAAATATTTCAAATCGGGGAAAGAAGGCGCTGTTTTTAATAAAAGGCTATATATGTTCAGGAAATATAAAGCCAGGGTTAGGATTAAAACTGTTCGATCAGATGATACGGCCTATTTTATGTTATGGCTCAGAGATTTGGAGCGCTTTTGATGGAAATAAAAAGATCTTTCAAAATATTGATGGAATCCCAAAGTTCCTAGACACTCTAGATATTGAAAATGTGCAGGTTAAATTTTGTAAGTTTGTATGGGTGTTAATAAAAGGGCGGTAAATTTAGCTGTAAAAGGGGAACTTGGGCGTTTTCCAGTTGGAATTTCATGTATGCTACAGACTTTTAAATACTGGTATCACATTCAATCATCGAGTAACATTTTACTTCAAGAGGCCCTAGCGGTATCCCAAAACCTTCATGAAGAACGGATATTTACTTGGTTTTCTTTCTTTTCAAGTTTATGCAAATTGGTTAATGTAAAACCGTCTGATGTAACCTTGGAAACTTTTGTTTTACTAAAGGAGAAATTATGTGATTATTATATTAGATATTGGTCAGAACGTATAAAAACGTTCAGCAAAATGGACACTTATTGTTTGCTTAAGCAGAGATTTGGGTTAGAAAACTACATTAGTGATGTGAAGAAAAGAGCGCACGTATAATTCTTTCTAAAATAAGAATAAGCAACCATAGGTTAGCAATTGAAACGGGTAGGTTTTCAAAGACCCCACGAAATAAAAGAATTTGCTTGCATTGTAAGACTGACAACTTTTCAGAAATAGATGATGAGCAACATTTGCTATTACGATGCTCTAGATTTAGCGAAATAAGAATAGCTCTTTTTGACCACGTAAGGAAATCCTGTCCAAGGATTGACACATTAAATGATGAAAATAAGTTTATCTACCTTTTGAATTCCAGTGGTTCGACAATTAAAGAAGTAGCAAAATTTCTGCATTCAGCATATACAGCCTGTTCTGCATAGGAGAATAGATATTTTCTTTTTTCAGATACTTCTCTTGTTTAACATTATGCTAAATGATATATCATTCTTTGTATTTATGTTGAACATGTTTATGAAAGTATTTTGTGAATGTCTCATATGAAATGAGATGAAACAATAAAATAATTGTATTGTATTGTATTGTATTAACGCTACAACCAGCCTTAGATTAACAGAGACATACCCACTTACTAACGCATATTACAGGACTCAGAAGGGTGTTCAGTGAGAATGCAGATAAGCGTATTCTTCCAATGTAAATAACCTGCTATCAGATGATCTGTTTGTAAATCCGAAGAAGCTCTATTCTTTTACTAGTAAGTCCAAGAAGTGTGACACAAATGGCATTGTCTTATTAAACGGAGTGAACAACAGTCAGTGTGTAGAAGACTTACATCCTGAATGATCAATGCACATCTGTTTTCACGAAAGAAGACTGCAATACTACGCATGAGCTGAACTCTGCAGACCATCCATGCCTCCAGTCCATAGAAGTACACAGAAATGGGGACCAACCCCCACAAGGCTACAGGATCTGATGGCCATTCGGACGATTCTTAACTTTGATACTCAGAGATGAAGTACATGTAATTGTTGTTCTCTGTGTGTTTTTCAGGCATCGTTAGACCACGGATATATTTCCCAACAGCATAGAAGCAGGCCAACATTTCTCCTATCTTCAAGAAGTGAGATAGTCATAAACCAGCAAATTATAGTCCAGTGTCGCAGCAAGACCTTTTACCACATAGTTCAAAGCCATGTAATGTGCCTCTCATCTTCGAAAGCCAAGGGTACTAAGTAAAGTGTTTCTCAGTGATGTACAGCATGCATACCAGAAGAACGTTCCTGTGAATATCAACGCATCCTGACCATTCAAGACCTTGCTAGAATGCATTAAACGGCATGGAACAGATTGACACTGTCTTGCTTGACTTCAGCCAGGCCTTTGACAAAGTGACTTATCAAAGATTGCTGGAGCAGTTACAGTACCATAGCTACCTTAATAATTGGATTGCTGATTCCCTGGCGGTTATACACCAGGAAGTTGTTCTTGAAGGAGCCCATCGTCACATCTTGCGTGTCATAGGGACAGTTCTAGGAGTCTAAGGACTCATTCTCTTTCTGGTCTATATTCGTGACATGCCAGAGGGCGCGTGTTTCCTTGCTGAAGACTCCCTTGTATACACCATCATCTAGGTACAGATCAGACAATACCCCAAGGAGGAATCGTAATCAAAACAGTTGAGATGAATAATCTGAATTGCCATTTATTCAAAGTAAGGAATATCAATAATAAAAGTAAGTCATCCAGAATCCGAAGGTAAAGTTGAACGTTTCATAACACATAAACACACTGGTCAATATAAAAGCACCGGTTGTTGCTACAACGAACTGGTAGTGGCTAATTTCTGCACTGGTGCTGGCGTAAAAGGTAAAAAAATCTATACCTGTTGACTAAATTATTTATTTATAAGCTTGCATTTATTTTATTTGTGATGACAATTGGCGATCAGACCATCGCTAGCATTGCAGTTTATGGCTTGCCAAGCAATTGGTGATTTAATTCATGGTTTGGACTGCAAATCCAACAGAGTTCTGCCATGACAGGTGTTTTTTCTAGTGTAACTGCCTAAATTGAAGGGAATCTGCACGTATAAGCGCAGCTGTTGTTATATTCCCATGAATTTCTGCCTTATTGTCTAGTGAAATGCATTACTTGTCTATTGGACAGGGGTAACATTATCACCTATGGAAAATTATCAGGTGTTCCTTTACATTTTTTGAGCAGTGTATATATGAAAATCTGGAGCTATGGAAATCATTTTAAGGGACTTGAGAGCGAGTTCAAATTAACCAAGGTAAACGAGCTATTGGTGTTGGAGTCGTTGTACTTTTACTGTATTTCGTTTTGGTAGAAACAGAGGACATGAGGAAGGTAGCATTTTCCATTAAAGGCAGAATCCCTGGACTCCACCCACATCTATAAATGGCAGTAAGCGTGTGGCGTTTACCGACAGTCAGATGCAATTAGACCACTGACCTGATCTAACTGACAAGCAGCATAGTCACTGAGCTGATAAGAGCTGTCAATTATTTCCAAGGAATAACAAAAAAATGAAGAAAAAAGAAACGCAATAGTTCAACTTACCAATTTCTTAGAAATATCACAAGTGATGGAACAATTTCGTTTACATAGGTTCAAAGGCATATCAGTTACCGTTGCATCGCCTAGGGTGAATCAAACCGGTGTTAAAGAAGATTGGTCATAAACAATATGGGGGTCATATTGTAGACACCTAAAATTTGGGTCTTTTATGCTCACTCGTTGGATAAGCTCACACAATGGGAATCGTCTCAGTAGACTTCTTGCACTTTCCATTAGTTCTCATGAACACTCAATAAAACCAGCCGGCTGTTTTCTTATATTGTACTGTATGTTCCCTCTTTTTCTGGAGGATCCGTTTTTCCAGATTATGTTTCTTTGTGAATTCTATCTGTTATTAATCATATGCGGTTATGCGTCTCTTGGTAGCCCTATTGTTGGACTACCCTTTGATTAACAATTCCATACTGGAGATAAACCTTACAAACGTGATGATCAATTTTAACAGTCCGGTCTTATGAAATTGATTTTGGAAAGAAAAAAAAGCATGAATAAACATTGGAATTATCTCAAATGGTGATAAGATTCTGTTTTTGTACTTTACAAATGTAAAGCTTGCTCATTATTCCAATGCTCATTATTCCAAGCATGAATACACTTTGCAATTATCTCAAATAGTGATGAGATACTGTTTTTGTACTTTACAAATGTAAAGCATCCTGGATATTCCATGCAGATGGTACAATTGTATATACGCCTCCAAAGCATGTTTTTTGATTGCAATGATGTCTTTTGTTGATACACATGGAATGAACAGATACTAATCTATGCCATACTGAAGTTTTAGTAAGATTTATTCAGAAATTACAAGTTTTGACAATTAGCATTTAAAAAAAAATCTTACAGTTGCATTTCTATTTTTGTTTGTCATATTTTCCAGTCAATCAAATTAGAGTTCAAACCTCAGGAGTTCCTGTAGATGCCCACAGCTTGATGGCAATTGAGAAAGTGAAAATAAATAGAAGCTTATTTTGCCTATTATTGTCCCCTCCTGCCTTTAACTCTCGAGATAGTCTCAGAGTCAAGTCGTTTTTGTCATATTTCAAGATTATTCACATTTGATGACAGTTTCTTCAAAGTGTGTGCTCTAATGTAGAGAGGTATATATGTGAAGTAGAATGAGCTTCGCCCTAGATTGTCTGTCACTTCCATCCATAGAACCCTTTAGCTGAATTTTATTTAATGTTCAATCCAATTGGATCTTCTTTCTTCAACATGCGGGTAGTTGGCCTTTCTCAGGGTAAAAGGCTGTAAAATCATCCACTGAAGTATCCTTTTGCAAAGCTAACTGTCACTTTATTGTTAAATACCTGGGCCCAACTCCCAATGCGCCCTTCAAGTTAAGTATTACCTTATTGAGTATTGATATTTCAACATGCTATTTCAAATGTTTAATAAGTAGCCAGTCTTTGTGCAGTACATATGGTCAAAGATGCCATTGTGATCAACCGAATACATAAAATGATTTTGATTTTAATAAGTTTGAAACGTTATTTTTTCATATGCTAAAAACGATACTTAACTCAGGTAGTACTTAACTTTAAGGATGCATTGTAAGTTTCGGTCAAAGTTAAACAATAAAGTGAGGCGTTGTAGTTTTAGGCTCTGAAGTTTTAACAACTAATGGTCATATTGGAATTATTAGAAGCTGTATATAGAAATAAGAACTCAGTAAAATGTCTCATCATAGGGCCTGCCAAGCCTGAAGGAATATTGTACCAAGTTGTGGTCCATAATGTGTATGCACATGTGAATAATTATGGATGTTTCTTATTGTGGTGCTTTTGAAATGGCTTAATCAATTAGTCTATTTAGATTTTCTTGAACTTGAAGCTTGGCTTTTAGGGTATTGTTGCAGAGTGCTGCACATTTTAGACGAAATAGTTTCTTTTATTGCAGCATGTGGTAAAAGGTGTAGCTGGGCGTCTGTTATTCTACAGAGTTGTTGATCTTTACATGCTCGTTTGTTGATTGTATATAATTTGGATTATTTTGGAAGGGGAAATCTAATGTCGTATAATAGCACAATAAGTAGCTATAGTCTAACCATTTGTCTACAGGAAACCTCTAAACAGGTACATTTTTGCAAACAGTGAATACCCAGATGAAATGCACAAAATGTGGCATTTCATTGGGGTCTACACTGTGTGTAAAGGTAAAAAAGATCTTCAAACATAAAACAGTATTTTTTTTTTTAAATTTATAACCTGACACCCCTAGATATGTACAATGGACTATCCCAATGTTATTGTATAAAACCAGAGGAAAGAATCTATTAGTATACAAAGGGCTAATAAATATGGTAAATTGAGCCAGCTCATAATTGTTTTGTTTGATTTGATTCTTTACGTCCCATCAACAATCTTTCAGATCTAAAGGGACGGGTCTTCCTGGGTTGAACCAGTACTAAGCTAGGATTAATGTTCTTGCTCAAGGACACAATGTAGTGGCGCCGGTGAGGCTCGAACCCGCCGCCCTTCGGTCTCAAGTCAAGCACTTTACCATTGAGCCACTGCGCTCCCATGAGCCAGCTCATAAGAATTTGGTATTTATCACGTATGCGAGCAGTGAAATCTCAGAAAAGCCTGCACAAAAGTGCAGCCTAGTCAGAGCCTTTGCTGTTTGCAGGCACTAAGGAGGGACATAGATGAAGGGTTAGACCTGACGTTTTTTTCTCAGCATTTTGGGAACATGACCTGAACCCTAGAATTGGGAATTTTTTGCGTTGATTTATACAAAATTGGGAAAAATCTCACACCAAATAAAACAAGAGGGCCCTAGGGCCCTGGATTGCTCACCTGAATTCTGGCACATGAGGAGATTATGTTTTGGCCTGTGGCGTTAAAGAGATATCTTTTAAAGCTATTTTGATTTTTAGCTCTGGTCGCATTTTGTTCAGCTGAGCTAATGGTCTGAGCAATTTTGGTAATTTAAGGCATCATGAGAAACATTTCTGTGAAATTATTTTGAATTTGAACCATAGGTTCAGGAAATGTCATTTAAAAGATATATCTTATCTAGAGCTCTGCATGTCCTTTTGTTCAGTGCAGTGGAAGTATTTGTGCAATTTTGGTAGAGGGCATTATGTTGAACATTTATGTGAAATTATTTTGAATGTCGACCAGTGGTTCAGGGGGAGAAGTCATTTACAGATATTTCTTATCTAGAGCTCTGGAGCCCTTTTGTTTGGCAGAGCAGAACCAAATGTGCAATTATGCTAGAGGGCATTACGCAGAACATTTCTGTGAAATTATTTTCAATATGGACCAATGGCTCAAGAGGAAAAGTCGTTTAAAGATATTCATTTGATGGGACAAATAGCATCTCATGAGCTGGTCCAACAGTCATTTTTTAACCCTGAAAGCGCTAATCACAACTATTGCAGATGACAAATTCTGGGATATCCTTCTTATCTATAAGGCTTGAAATTTCATGTGACTCATCTGCTACTGGCAGATGATTCACATAAAATTTCAAGCCTTATTTTGTTTCTGTGAACAGCAATCATATTTCAAAATATAGTCAGCTGGCATTTTAGGGGTTAAAATTATTCCTGAATTTTGGTATATTCACAAGACCGAACACTGATTTGTATCTTTTTAACAAATTTTATTTACTTTATAAATATGTATTAAATTCACCTATCGGTGAACTATGGGCATAAACATTTGATATCTATACCTTATAAGTTAAAACCTGTTTCATGAAAATCACAATGTTAACATTGTTGAACTCAGAAAGGTACAACTTCACAGAGGTTTTGGTATTTCTATCATGTCAAAATGACAATACATGGTATACCATACCGTATTCGCCCTTTTGAGCACCCTGGGCGCTTAGAAAAAAGAGAAAATGGGGGGCGCTAATAAGGAACAGTTTTTTTGTATATAAGTCAAACCTTAACGACAGACGTTATGTCCCTAAGACAGAAGCTGGAACAGTACACAGTGTGTGTACTCCAATAATCAATAAGGGTAGATCTGCTATAGTAAATACTTAACTAGGCTATTAATAGAATGGGTAATTGCCTTATGTCACACAGACAGCGAGTGGACTGAAATCACTTGACACATTTTATCTATGCATTTTTATCTGTGTATTGAACTTGAGTTACGGCGTTGAAAGTGAGATTGTCCATCTGTGTCATTTCTGAAGGTTAATTTCTTAGTGGGAGTTTTGTGTTTATTCACAATGGCAGTGTACTGGAAAGAATTTGAGGTTCATGGTTTTCATATTTACAATTTTACTAAAGGCCAAGACAGCAAATGATTGAAAAGCTGGGATCCATACTTTAGGTGAGTGGTTGTTCCTGGTTTGTAAAGGGAGTGTTATTTTTCTCAGATATTTACTTTTTTACCGTATCAAACAAATGTCTTTGAGGACAGTCAGGTACAAATCTATTGCATTTGAATTTGATGCAATGATCAGGATTTTTTTTGCAATTTTCAGCTCATTGATTTTAATGGGCATCGAAAGGGCTATAGAGAGCCAGTAAGCACATGCGCGGATCCAGAATTCTTTTTAAGGGGGTCCAACATTTTTGAAGTTTTTTTTTATTGATTAGGGGAGAGAGGATCCAAATACCACCATAAGCGGGTCATCATCAGCCCGCCAGTGAAGCGCCATTTAAATGGCGTTTCCCTTGCTAGCCGATGATGGCCCAACAGTGAATGCTGGCTTGTAAGCTTTGTGGTTTTACAGGGGATCCGGATCAATACTGCTAAGAAACCGTATATTTTTGTGATTTTTCATGAGGGGGGGGTCTGGACCCCCTGTCCCCCCCTCTGGATCTGCACATGAAGTACTTTTTAAAGCACATGATTGCATGTGCCCTGGTTACAGTAAATAAACTTGTTACGATAACTGCACCAATTATCTCTTTATTTCTCCTAAATCTTCTATGTCGTCCTCGCTCACCTGAAATTATAAACAATAATTTAAGATTTTTATATCTAAAAATAGCTTAGTCAAGGGAGACCACTGCCAGTCTATTTTGGTTACATGAAAATCTGTATATAATGACATAGAATTTTTTAGCATAAAAATGTAATTATTTACATACCCATCAGTCTGAACATATGTTTTGAGCTCTAAAAAACCCCTCTCATTGAGACAGTTCTAAAGAGTACCCCGTTTATGTTTTTGTTGAGAAATAAGTCTTTATATAAGTCTTATCTCATTAAGAGATCATCATAGTCAGTAGGACACAGTATATTACATCATTTGCACAGAGAATGATAGAATTTGGCCATTCCAAAACAGTTTGGACCCAGATCAAGACCGACTGAATGTCGGTCCTGATTTGTATCCAAACCGTTTGACACTTTGATAGTGTTCCTGAAAGAATTTTTTGAAAAATTTAATTTTGAAAAAAGTCAGCAGAGGCAACAAAAGCATGGGAAATTACACAGCATGCAAAGAATTATTGATGTAATATTATAACAAAGACTATCAAACAAATCTGAGTGAAATTAACTCTTAAAACGCCAATCACGACTGCAGCAGACGACAAGTTTTGCGACATCTTTCCTGATTTTCGAGAAAATAAGGTTTGTTATTTCATGAAATATCATGCCTTATTGTTAATTTTGAAAAAGCAGCAAAATTTGACATTGTCATCTGCTGCAAAGTACAGGTGGCGCTTTATGGGTTAAGATCAAGAATCATTTTAACTTGACTTAAGTGAAAACATATTTCAGAGAAAAATTCTATAAGTGTTTTCCTAAGCCAAAATTAGCCATGTTCCTGGCGATCAATTTTTTTAAATGGATCAATCGGGTTTTAACTATTTCTGTAGTGACTAGTCAAGTAACACCTGGTAACCTTTTCTTTTAAACTGTTTTCTATTCTGACCACTGGTTTTCAGAACATAACATGTTTAACATTTCTTGTAGAATATATAATTTCTGTGAAAGGGAAAACAGTCATGTCCCCTGGCAGCATATTTTTTTTATCATTTTTAAGCAACTTTTGTAGAACTGTCAAATCATTTCGATCGCTAGTCAGTGGCTTCAGGAAGGGAATTTTTAAGTTTCCTTTAATAGTCGCAACAAGCCAACCCCTGACGGACATGTATTTTGCAGATCAAATTCTTTTTAGCTTAATTTGTATAGGGTCACCTCGGGAACATTCGTGTGAAGTTGGCCTTGTAGCCTTGCCATTTAAAGCAAATGTTTAAAACCCATACTGGACAAAAGAGTGATCACAAAAGCTCACTACATACAGATTAAGTCCTTCAAAAATCAACACTTCTAAAGTAAGATATTTTTCAAAGACTTCAAGAAAGCCCAATTTTTTTAACTCTTTGCCTACTATTGTCGTCTGCTAATAACCTTTGCAAACAGTTTGGACCAGATCAGGACCAACAGAACATCGGTCCTGACCTGGATCCAAACTGATTGACACTCTGATGGTATTCCTGAGATAATTTTTCAAAAAAGTTGATTTTGAAAAAAATCATAAGGCGACAAAATTGCATGTAGGCAAAGAGTTTAGGTATTTTTCTAGTCCATGCACCAGGCTTCCAGATAAGAGTGTGTATTGGAAAATTATTTTCTTTATTTCTCATCCAAAACATATGTTGTGGGTACTCAAAAGAACCGTCTCAATGAGACGGTTCTTTTGAGCACCCAAAACACATGTTTAAATTAATTGGTAAGAAAATAATCAAAATTTTACGCAAATAAAATTTCCCTATCTGGACCTATGATACACTCACCATTTTCCATTTCTCTGGTATGATATCAAACAAATCATATTTAACGTCTCCTTGTATGACTATCTCATCTTCTCCCTGTATTGATGAACCACAGGAAAACTTGTTGGCAAAGAACTTACTGGCGTCTTTCATGTCTATATCTGAAAACACACATGTGGGGATATTCAAACATTTTCCTTTCTGTTCTCAAATATACTCAACGTCAGTGAAAAGTTACCAGTAAATCACATACTCTTAACATAGGACAATATTTAGTTCATACTGAACGAAGAATGGCGGATACTTCAACACTCAATTTTATGACTTAGAGTCCCATGCATCACCACTATGGAAAACGGTATCCATCACACCTGAATGCATTATAATCATTCCTTGATGGACTCCTGTAGTTTTCATTACATTGTATAGGAAAATGCAAAGTTTTGGTGCTACCTTAAAGTTTGATCCTCACTTTTCGCGTTTAATGGGATTGCCTAAACCATTTTGGTGGCGTTTTAAATGGAAATGTCTAGGGCATGTCCTGGCATGTTGTCTTCTGAAAATGATGGTCTCAAATTCTTAAAAACTGCGAAAAACATAAAATGCACGTGCATCACGTGCACCATAATTCCAGGGCTTGTGGAACTGTTTTATCTCTCCAAACCAGCTTTTCGTTGACCAGAAATATGAACGTAACAGTAGCCAAAGAGCTGTATTACATATTTTCCAAAATGACGAAATTTCGATACTGGTAACTTTTCATTGGCGCCGAGTATAAAATGCTGGGTATCAGGGCTGGAATTCACAAAATGCATGTCAGAATAGCAAACAGGGAACTTGTATTGATGAACCACAGGAAAACTTGTTGGCAAAGAACTTACTAGCGTCTTTCATGTCTATATCTGCGAACACAAAAGTGGGGTATGGTAAACACAGGTTTAGATAAATAAAAAATTTTAGCGTAAAATTGTAAATATTTTCTTACCCATAATTTTTAGCATATGTTTTGGGTGCTCAAAAGAACCGTCTCATTGAGACGGTTCTTTTGAGTACCCACAACATATGTTTTGGTTAAGAAATAAGAAAATTATTTTTCTGTTACGCACTCTTAACTAAAGTCCTGGTAAATGTTCTAAAGTTTTGAACAATTTTCTCTATCTGTTCTCAAATAAAATGTTGGGTATCACGGCTGGAATTCACAAGATGCTTGTCAGAAAAGCAAACAGGGAAGACCCTGATCAGACTGCAGTCTGATCTGTGTCTGCACTGTTTGTCAAGGCTTTTTTGGCAGGCAACTAGTGTTCAAAGTTTTAGAACATTTACCCTATAGGAAAACCTGTGCTTTGTGATGGCTGTCAGACCACTAAATGAGAACTTACAATAAAATGAATTAAGGCTCCCTGCTTTCTCATTGATATGTGAAAAGAAATATTGACAGTATGAAAAATCATAACACGCTGGATATATGCACATCTGCTCTTGACACTAGTCCCATGGGCTTTTCAGTAAAAAAGAGATAAATTATAATGTAATACTGTAATACCTGTGTAAAACAGCCACTGAAAAATAGAAAAAAACAAAGATCTTAATGAATGAAGGTTGAAAGTATTGCAGAATGCTCCCCTTGGGATAATTGGTATTGAAAACCAGTTTTTGGCCTTTTTGAGAGTGGTCGTTTTACACAGGTTTTACTGTACTTCTTATTTACCTACCATAAGATCCTAAACCCATTACTATGGTTACTGTTTTCTTTTTTCCTCGTTTTGCTGTTGCTACGGATACACCGACAGGCTCTGCCTTCTTCTTGGCCTTGACCCCTCCTTTGCCACCCCTGGTTTGTCTTTTCTTCTTTTCACTGTCATCCCCATCCCCACCATCTCCCTCCCCTGAAAGAAAATTTGTTCAAATAACAGAATTAATAAAGAACTAATACAGAGGTCTTATTATTAATTTAACTGTCAAGTTATTGCTTTTATGTTGCATTCAACTAATTTTCAGCCATGTTAAGACACTCAGTTATCATATGAGCCAGTGCATAAGATTTCCAACAATGTGGTATGTGCGACCGGACAAGGCTCAGATCAGCCTGCGCATACGCGCAGTCTGATCAGAGCCTTTGCTTGTCGCTTGAATATTCTATGACTGTTGAGCTACTGACTGAACCTCATTTGGAGTGTCTAAACTCAACTCTCGGCTGAGTCCACACTTGTCAAAATGCCACATTGTTGGAAATCACATGTCACGGCTCATATAATACTGATCCTACGCAAGCTGCTTTTATCTGGTTAACCAATACATAGTTTATGTCTTCTTTGGTAGAAAACTGACAACTGCCCTACTTGAATCAGCAGTTTGGAGAGAACACTATACATGGGCCTCGTTGCGACAAAACCTGTCTTCAGGCTTTCTAACAAAGCAAGATTCAAATCAGTCTCCTCAGCTGCAGAGACTAGCTAGAAAACTGAAATTTCGCCTGTAGCATGTCTAAATATGATACTTTCCAAAAGGGGAATAATAAAGGCGCTGATCAGTCTGGGCGGATACACAGGTTGGTCTGCCCTTTTGTTGTTCACACTCCCTGAAGACAGGTTTTCTTGCATCGAGGCCCATATGTATTAAGGTTGTGGCTGAAGGGTGAGTACTGACCCTCTATTGCAGCCCTCAAAACAAAGATTACTAATCTGACTCTCTACTGACTGCGCTAAGTGAAGTAGCTTGTAAAAGACAAAGACGATATATGTGTGCTAAAATCATGCCTCCAGATAAGAGTGCATAAATGAAAATTATTTTTCTTATTTCTTGACCAAAATATATTATGCAGCTGCTCAGTAACACTGTTCGACTGCCTCAATCAGATGGTTCTTTGAGCACCCAAAACATATGTATTAAATGATGGGTAAGAAAATATTGACAATTTTACACTCAAAATTTTTCCTAAACTAGACCTATGTAAAATTCAACTTTTGTTAACAAGTTGTTATTCTTATTTTGTGGATTCCATCAACGCTGAATATAGGACCAGATTAGAAAACTTTTTGAGTGTAAATTAGGAGTACAGTCGACTCTCGTTAACTCAACTATGCATAACTCAATACTATCACTTATCTCGACCTGATGGCCTGGTCCCGGTTTTTACCCCTATATATTATTGCAATTCCACAACGTTTATCTCGACAACGGCTAAGTCAATAAAACTGATAACTCGTTACGAAAATCTGGTCCCGCTGATCAATTTTAGTGCATTTTACAACGGCTAAGTCGATTCCATTTCATAAGAAAACAACAGTCATGGTTGTCTTTTTTTAACTTGCCTTTTTATCTGAATGTGCCTCCTTTTAATCCACCGTTTTCAACGTTAATTATCCCCATTAAAACCACCAATTGTTTGATCAATAAATAACTGGACTTGATCCACGTGTGTGATACATGCAGTTGTAAATAAGTGTGTTGCATAATTACATAACTGACCGCGGTCCGTGAATTCTATTGATCTATTGTGTACAACTTAAAAGCGGGTACATGTAAGTAATGTGTCATATTTGAGCAATCTCTTGAGTATTAAGCTCGTCCGATGACTACTCATTTAAAATACGGCCAAAGAATAATTAAATTGTTTCTTAGGCCATTTTTTTTTATTTTTATTTTTTTATTTTGAAAAACATAGGCACTGGACAGCTATTTTCGGAAAATGGTCATGTCATGCCAAAAATAGATTGGGAAGGCATATGTACATCAAGCCGACGAAAATTAAAACGTGCATATGACGATGTACGAAAGGGTAAAATCTGTGACCGCGGGACAAGTAACCGATACTTACTTTTGGACTGAAAATGCTATGTTTATATTATTTTGTCTTAGAAAGTGGGCATAATATCGAGACTGCAGTGGTTCATGAGAAACAATTCTATTTTTCCCTTTTATATTCTTTCTTTTTTTATTTGAATTTCTAATGTCAAATGCTGGATTCTTGGGTCAATTCATCCCGCAGTTCATTAATGTAAAAGCTCCCAATAACGATCTATTAATGGACGAGTTGAACGTGATTTATTTCGCCTCAAAATGGTGGCTATATGTCATGATTTGGTTACCTCGAACTACTGATAACTCGACTAATTTTGTCCAGTCCCTTGGAATTCGAGGTAACGAGAGTAGACTGTATATATACATATTATTATAAAAGTAACTTGATCTGGCGTACTGTATCAAGTTCACGTGGCGGGTGAACAGACAGTATGACCTCATCCACAAGAGGAGATACTGTATGCCAGATTGAAAGTTCCGTACTATTATAATAATATGTTTATTATATACCTTTTTTCTGACATTATTCTGATTTTACAAATTGTTTTGGTCTTTAATCCAGAAAAAGTGCGTGAATGATTGCCTTTACCTTTCTTGACGTTACGTCATCATGTTTTCCGTCTCTGGTTCCATGCTTGAAATTAACTTTATGTAACGTCTTTGCAAAAAAAGGTTACTAACGTTAGCTTTATTTTTAAAGGATAGCCAAACGGAATCAGAAAACCTCAGTTCATTTATCATGCTTTCTGTATCAGATGGCAAGAAAACAGACGGTTCAAAAGATGTATCATTTATAGGTATAATCAATCAGTTTAAACATGTGTTTTGGGTGCACAAAATAATGGTCTAATTGTTACGACTGCCAACAAAATGTACTGCTTTAATATACAAAATAATGAGCCACAACATGAGATTTCCAACAATGTGGTATGTGTGACCAGCAAAGGCTCAGATCAGCCTGGGCATATGCGCAGTCTGATCAGAGTCTTTGCTAGTCGCTTGAATATTCTATGACTGTTACACTACTGTCCGAACATAATTTAGAGTCTCTAAGCTTTAAAGAAGGCTGCACAGGCTTGTCTGAGTCAACACTTGTCAAAATACCACATCGTTGGAAATCACATGTCACGGCTCAAATGTAATGTTACAAATCTCACCTTTTAAAGACATCAATTTCTCAAACTGATCTGGTAGATTCACCTCTAACCATTTCTTGCATTTTTCAAAGTTTGGATAATATTCACAGTACTGAAAATTCAGAAGAAGAAAAAAGACAAACATAGAGATTGAAGTACTGTAAATTCAGAATTTTCTATGAGAATTTAATTTTCGCAAATAACATTAAGGGGATATATCTTTCAAAAGCTCCTACTTGCATGAAATTTTTCCTGTATAAACAAAAATTGCTTTTTTATCAAGGAGACGCTCTAGAGATCGTATTCAAATCATCTCCAGATAATTTTTCTCACATTATTCATGTTTCTAACTTCTAGACATTTTAGGGCTCACAAACTATGAAGTGCGGACCTTGTAAAAGCAATTACCCCACAGTGTTATGTCGATTCCAACCACCTTGAGCTGCAAGAAACTGAACTGTTAACTGCAGGCCTTTGGTCAAGAGTGCCTTAATTTTCTTATATCTCAACCAAAACATATGTAGTGGGTACTCAAAAGAACTGTCTCATTAGCTTTTTATAACCAGAGGGCTACGAAGGCCCTGAATCACTCACTGAAATCATAGCCTTGTAGGCACTTTTGTTTAACAAAATGGAATCATTTGAGCATCTATAGAGAACAATGTAAGGAGTCAAGAGTATTGTTAAGAAAAAATTTGTATGTAATTATTATTAATCTGGGCCAATGGATCAAATGTTTAAAGAGTTCCTATTTTTAGCTCTGGTAGCAGAAGTGGAACTGTTTAAGCAATTTACCTCTGTTGGCATTCCACATTCTGAAATAAGAAAGAAAACAAAGTTAAACATAGGAATTTGCTGGCAATGAACAAAATATGAAACCTGTGCAATTTTGCACAGGTTTCATATTTTATACATTTCCTGCAATTTGTAACAGCAAAAAAAAACTAGAAATGATGTTTGTGAAACACTGTGACCCCAACCATATGCTTGTCCATTAACTTTTATCAGCTGACCATGTTTGGAGCTGCTAGCTATAATAGTTTTCGAGATATCTTTATTACAAGTTTTCAATGTACAAATTCTAAAAGGGTAATAACTCAAAAAATATAATAACTTTTTTTCATTTGTTCACAAGGTAATCTAATCATTATATTCTATCAGTTGACCAATTTAGAAGCTCCTAGCTGTGATAATTTTTTAAAGTATCTTTATTACAAGTTTTCAATGTCCAAACTTGCAAAGGGCAATGACTTGAAAAAAAAATGAAATAACTTTTTTTATATTTTCACCAGGTAATCTACTCATCATCTTCTATTAGCTGACCAAGTCTGAAGCCCATGGCTGTGATAGTTTTTGAGATATCTTTATTACAAGTTTTCAATGTCCAAATTTGCAAAGGGCAATAAATCGAAAAAAAAGAACAGTAAACTATATTTTTTATTTTTTCACCAGGTAATCTATTCATCATCTTCTACCAGCTGACCAAGTTTGAAGCTCATAGCTGTAATAATAGTTTTGAGACATCTTTTTTCTGACCTTATAAAAGGGGCAGAACTCCACAAAAGGAGATAATTCAAACTAAAAAAATATGGGTCAGCTATTTTTTGATGAGAAATCCATTTATGAAATTTCAAACCCCTAACTAAAAATTTTTTGAACGGACACACAAACAAAAGGATGGATGGTCAGGCCCAAAGCAATATGCCCCTCAACTTTTTCAAAGTTGGGGGCATAACTATCACATCAATTTTAAGATGATTCTAAAACATATTGTCAGCTCATTCTTGAAAGTATTGCTAATTTGCTAGTGCATCTGGATTTCACAGCACAACTCAATTTACTGTATAGAAGGGCAGATCAAGCAATATAATGGATACCAGCAATTAGGCAATTTTGAAGACTGTACTTTTGCTACAGAAAAATAGCAGTTTTGGCAGGATTCAGTCACAGTTTGAATCTTTCATCAGGCCTTTAGCAAAGAGTGCGTACCAAAAAAATAATTTTCTTATTTCCTAACCAAAACATATGTTGCGGGTACTCAAAAGAACCGCATCAATGAGACGGTTCTTTTGAGCACCCAAAACGTATGTTAAAACTGATGGAAAAGAAAAAATTTACAATTTTACGCTCAAAAATTGGGTTTATCTAATTTACCCGTGTTACATTAGAATTTTTCAGCTTTACCGAGAAGGACATGTCTTCATATTGTCACCAACTCTTAATTAGAACATTCCTTCTTATTAACAAATTTATATGCTATTCTTTAAGAAGTAAAACAAGACTCTTTGACGGACTTTTGGGAGACTTGTACTCAATAATCCTATATCAGAGAAAACTGTGCATTGGTTAACTCTTTGCCTACTGGTGTTGTGTGCTGATAACCATCAACAGTGTTCTGCCAAAGCTGCATTTTTGTGCCATCTGACACATAAAATTTCCAAATGTCTTACTTAGTTTGGGTTCATTGAGACATTGCCCCAATAAATTTGATTCTGTTTCTTAATGTTTTCATCACTTATCCTTTGTTTTATCAGCACTGTCCCACAATATTTTAGGATGTGGGATATTTGTCCCCTCCTATCAAATTTCTAGGCAGTATGTACACTTAAATCTTTGCTGACGCCTAACAGTTTGGACCAAGATCAGGCTCGACAAAATGTCGAGCCAGATCTGGATCCAAGCTGTTTGACACTCTGATGGTATTCCTGAAAGAATTTCTCAAAAAAGTTGATTCTGAAAAAAATCAGCAGACGACAAAAAAAAAACATGCAAAATTACCAGAGTAGGCAAAGAGTTAAGAAGGGGATGATAATCCTTTAAACTCACCTCCACAATAAACAACTTTCAGAGGGTATTTTACACCAGCTTTGGGTCCTTCATAAGACAGGAACTCTTTCTTCACCTCTGTTTGTGCCTCCGCCATAACTGTATGCAAAAACAGAAATTTGAATGACACAATTACACAGGGGAATTAGTAGGTATACAGTTTGCCCTAGAATTTATGATAGCTACAAGTAAAGGACACTATAATCCATTGTTTCACTGACTGTCAACCTGCCATCATCAATGGTGTAGCCAGAATGCTGAAAAAGTTACGCACATTAAAGGGAGACTACTGGATCAAGCAATGGTTCTCTTCAATTGTGTCCCTTTTCAAAATGGGAACTTCTCTTAAAGGAAAGAATTTGCTCCCAGAGGAAGTGAATTTTTCCTTTTATAGTATGGAAAATCACTTTTATCACACTAAGTGACCTCCCTTGAATGTTACTATTTTTATTACGCATGTGCGTAACCTGCGTAATGGGTGCTACGCCAATGATCATAGCAGCGTTCAATAGTGGCTACCTGTCTGGAAAGGTAGATATCGTTTTGCAAATCAAAGAGTGTTTTAATCGTTGGTCAGACAGTGGAAATGATATTATAGTGCATTGGGTGCCGGGACATAGAGACATAGACCGTAATGAGCTCGCTGATAGCCAGGCCAAAGAAGCTGCCAATGAAATGGTGGGGGCTGACATTGAAGATTTCCCCATAATGATGGATAAGAAGGAAGCTGTTGTGGAAATCAAGAGGAATCTCATGGATAAATGGAAAAAGAAGATTGAACTAACGGAGAATGCTGATCAAATTCAGGAGGTGTTTTCTGAGGTAGAAAAAAGGAATTGTTTAATATGGAGAAGAAGACAGGTCAGGCATAATTTCTCCATGCTGAATCAATTGCTTTCTGGGCACACCTTACTAAATCAACATAGTCATAGATCAAGAATAGATAACAGTGTTTCAGAGATGTGTCCAGCCTGTTTTGTTCAAGAAGATCCAGATCACTTCCTGTTTTTGTGTAAAGCATTCAATGAAGAAAGAGGAAAATGGTAGAGAAGGTGGAAGCAGTTATAAACAGAGAAAGGCTGGATTCTATAGGTGACCTATGGGATTTTCCTAAGCCTGATTTGGGGTCGAATATCTTCCCCTTCCCAATTCAAAAATGAGCAAATACTTTCAAAAATGGTGTATTTAATTCCAAATTTCTTAGTTCTACATTTTGGTGAAAATTGCATGAAAATCCAAACAAAAATAGCAAAGTTACAGATGTATGAAAATTTGCATAAAAATGTGAATGAAAACATGTTTTCATTCTCATTTTTATGCAAATTTTCATGAGTTTTATAAAGGGCAATTAAAGCAACAAATATGTTACAGCTTTATACTGCTAATTTTAATCTATTTAAAATGGCGGTCCAGTATCAATAACAATTTTTCCCAATTTTGATGGTCCGAATGTTTTTTTCCCCAAATTCAACAGGCCCCTGGTCCCGACTTCAGAACGGTAGGAAAATCCCTAGACCTCAATCTGAGGGTGCTGAATAGAAATATTGATAATCTTAGCCTTCAGGGTCAAACTGAAATATTGAGTGCACTTTTACAGTACACCAAGTGTACTAATAGGGTCAGTCATTTATAAGTAATTCAGTAGTCACTACGCATGCGCACAGTGTATCAAGAGTTAAAGTGCTTTGGGTTATTGTACCGAAGAGATCCGATTGTACCTGGCAGCCATATGTAGCGAGATAATGCAAAACAGATTAACTACAATTTTTTGAAAATGGATTTTTATCACTCTTTGTCTGCCAGCATCATCTGCTGATAAGTGATGACCTTTGCAAAACAGTTTGGACCATATCAGGCCTAAGCCCCGATGATTCCTGGTAGTATTGTAGCGATGTAGTATTTGTGTTATACTCTGTATTTCAAAAAAAAAAAAAAGGGAGTGGTGTAGTGGTAATGGGTACCACAGGTATATAAGACACACATACAGCCTCGCTGTATGAGCTAGCTTTTACAGCGACGCGTAGTGTGTCAGGCCATAGTTGCGAAGTTAAGCAACGCAGAGCTCGGTTAGTAGCTGGATGGGTGACCCAGGCATTGGAGCAGGGGCGACTGGGTAGTTGCGCTCATGCTGGGTACCATCAGTACTACAATTTGGTGTCAGAAGTGGGATCGTTTAGGATATTTGGATTGAATCAGATTGTACAGGATTTTGGATTTAATTTATCAGATCTAGTGGGTTCAGATTGATAACCACAGAATATTCTGGATTATTGTGAAGAATTTTGATTGATTTGGACTGATTCTGCTTGAAAAACAGAATAATAAAATCAAATCCTGGTGTATGGTGGTTTGTGGTGAAATACAAGAACCAAACTAATACAAATACAAATACAAGGTCATTTTCCTAGTTATTCAACATGGCTGAAAATAATGAAAATGAAACTCCTATTTTGGAACCATCAGTAGAACGAGGGGATTTTGAGGATAATGAGTCAAATAACTCTTTTGAGTTTGAAAATGCTCAAGATATGTCACACATGGAGTCTGAACTAAAACAACATATGACAGAGATTGCTACACAAGTCAAAAATAGTATTACTGATATGAGCAATCATATGCAACAGCAGTTCAGTGATGTTAGTAGCCGTATTGAGAGGCTGGAGTCACAGGTGCATGAGAATTCGAAAAACATTACTGGTGAAGGTTCCCACAGAATTACCTCCCTGGATAGCATCAATGTAAATGATAATAATAAACAGCCAATACCAACATCTGTGTTACATATTCCCGAACCTATGGCCGAAACGACCGTTCTTGAACATTCTGCTACATCTGAGACTTCAAATAATAATATTTTTCCTAGAACTGCAACTGCAGTTCCGGATCCAGTTCCCAGAAGTGTTTCAGCAACTCATTACCAGTTACCATTGTGTACAAATGATGTCCGAAATACAAATTCAGCTCCCAATTTAGCTGGTCATGGTGAAGGCCGGAAAGTTGTCTCAGACTTTAACTTGGCTAGGGGAGATAATTCTGTCAAGCTTAAGCCACAATGTTTTTCGGGCACTCCAGCTGATGATTTTGAGGATTATTTGGCCCAATTTAACATAACTACTGAAATCAATGGGTGGAATTATAAGCAAAAATCACTGTATCTGGCAAATAGTTTGACTGGTAATGCCCGTTCATTACTAAGTGAACTGACCGAAGAGCAACGTAAAGACTATGACACACTTGTTCAAAAATTAACAGTCAGGTATGGATCACAACACAGGGCAGAAGTTTATCGAGCACAGTTAAAATCCAAAGTAAAGGGTAAAACTGAAAGTATAGTTGAATTAGCTCAGTCAATCAGAAAGCTTTCTCGGCAAGCCTATCCAAATGCATCCCTTGAAATGATAGAGGTTTTAGCACTTGACCATTTTATAGACTCTCTGGTAGATACAGACATACGCTTACGTATTCGCGAAGTGGGGCCAAAGTCACTTAGTGAAGCGGAAACTATGGCCGTTCGATTGGAAGCACATCGTATTGCCGACCGACAACGTTCACGACTTGTAGGGAAAATCGAACAACAGGTTGATCATGATGATCAAGAAAATGTATCGAATATGGTTAGCTCCCTTGACAGAAATGTTGATCATTTACAAAAGCGCGTGGATGACCTGTGCAAAGATAAAAATCCGCCCTCATATAATAACTGGAATGGTAATTCTCAACATCAAAATGGTAGGCAATACAATAACCATAGAAATGATTATAGAGGCCCCTCAAATAATCAGAGAAACCAAGGGAGACAAAATAATTATCGGGGTAATCAGCAGTATAGAAATAACTACCATAACAACCATAATCAGCATAACCACCAATCCTATAATAACCGGTATCAGTCGGAAAACTGTCATCAGCCGAATCAGGGGTCCGGATCCAGGCTGAATTAGAAGGGACCCAAACAGTTGCTATGAGACATAATTGGTGTATTGAAGAGGGTTATTTTGTCTGTGCAAAAGTAGAAAATGTACCACTCACATTTCTGGTAGACACGGGGTCCAACGTCTCTATACTGAACAGAAGTGTTTATGAACAGCTTTCATACGGAAACAGTCGACCAATCAGCGACGTGTTGGGTTTTATACCAGCATGGCGACATCGAAGCGAGAGAGAAAAGTCGTACCGCTAAACGGATTAAAATCTAAATTGTGGACTTAATAATGCATGACAAAGTTTCCCGGCGATGGCAGTGTAAAGCTCTGGACATATATGATCGAAGGCTATATGAAATTCTACTCGACAGGCGTGCTAGAGAATGTAGGAGCGGTGAATCCATGCGTGAAAAGCAAAACAAACCATTTGCATGCTAATACCGGGGTAAGAAAATCAATCTCAGACAGCCGGACATTGCACTGGCTGACCCAGGTCGCTACAGTATTCCTAAAGACAACAAGAAATGTCACAGTCACGTGACGAATGCCCCCAAAGGAATTGGTCAAGCATAAGACACATTTGAGGAAAGTTAGCTGTAATATAGGAGATATGCTCCAGACACGATAAACCTAGAAATGAGGCCAGAAGTCAATGTCAAGGTCAAAGTGACCCAAAATGGTACGCACCACTCCGCCATCTCAAGAGGAATCAACACACCAAATTTGGGATTCCTACATCAAATAATATAGGAGATATGCTCCAGACACAATTATTCTAGAAACTAGGTCATAGTTCAAGATCACAGTGACCTAAAAATGGTACGCGACACATCAGCATCTAAAGATGTATCCATACAGCAAATTTGGGATTCCCATCTCAAATAATATAAGAGATATGTTCTGGACACGATTATTCTACAAACTGGGTCAGAGGTCAAGGTCAAAGTGACCCAAAAATGGTATGTGACACTCCACCATCCAAAGTTGCATCCACCCACCAAACTGGAATTCCTACCTTAAATAATATAAGAGATATGCTCTGGACATGATTTTTCTAAAAACTAGGCCAGAGATCAAGGTCACAGTGACCTGTAAATGGTACAAGACACTCCACCATCCCAAGATGCATTCACACACCAAATTTGGGATTCCTATCTCAAATAATAAAAGAGATATGCTCCTGACACAATTATTATTAAAACTAGGTCAGAGGTCAAGGTCACAGTGACCAGTAAATGGTACAAGACACTCAACCATCTCAAGATGCATTCACACACCAAATTTTGGATTATCTTCTCCAATAATATAAGAGATATGCTCCTGACACAATTATTATTAAAATTAGGTCAGAGGTCAAGGTCACAGTGGCCAGAAAGTAATATGTGAGACTCCACCATCCCAAGATGAGTATACACACCAAATTTGGAATTCCTAACTCAAAGAATATGAGAGATATGCTCCGAACACAAAAATTCTTAAAACTAGGTCAGAGGTCAAGGTCACAGTGACCCGAAACGGTATTTGTGACACTCCGTCATCTCAAGATGCATTTAGACACCAAATTTGGAATTCCTATCTAAAAGAATATAGGAGATATGCAGCAGACACGAGGCATTTTCTAGAAATTAGGTCAGAGGTCAAGTTCAAGGCCACAATGACCCAATTATGGTACACGACACTTCCCCATCCCAAGATGCATTCACACACCAAATTTGAGATTCCTACCTCAAATAATATAAGAGATATGCTCCGGACACGACAATTCTAAAAACTAGGTCATAGGTCAAGTTGAAGGTCACAGTGACCCAATTATGGTACTCAACACTTTTTCATCTAAAGATGCATCATCACACCAAATTTGAGATTCCTAGCTCAAATAATATTAGAGATACTCTCTGGACACGATTATTCTAATAACTAGGTCAGAGTTCAAGGTCAAGGTCACAGTGACTTGAAAATGGTATGTGACACTCCGCCATCCCAAGATGCATTTACACACCAAATTTGGAATTCCTATCTCATAGAATATAGGAGATATGCACCAGACTCAATGCAGTTTCTAGAAACTAGGTCAGAGGTCAAGTTCAAGGTCACAGTGATCCAATTATGGTATGCGACACTTTGTCATCCCAAGACGCATCCACACACCAAATTTGAGATTCCTACCTCAAATAATATAAGAGATATGCTCCGGACACAATTATTCTAAAAACTAGGTCAGAGGTCAAGGTCACAGTGACCCGAAAATGGTACGCGACACTCCGTCATTCCAAGATGCATCCACATACCAAATTTGGAATTCCTACCTCAAAGAATATAAAAGATATGCACCGGACACGAAGCGGGACGGACGGACTGACGGACGGACGAACTGACGGACAGTGCGATTACTATATGCCTCCCAAAGTTCCTTTGGGGGCATAACAAAAAGTATGTATCCAAAATTTCCAAGCATGCAATATGATGGGAAATTGTTTGGTTTTTTTCAGTTTTTTTTTTCAAATCCCATCTAGCTGTCTTTTTTATTGTAAATTACTTAGAACAAGCTGCTGTCACATCAACAAATGATCAATTGTTGGCTTGTTAACCATTTTTTTCTACTTAAATTTACTTTAAATGTCGCAAGTTTGATTTTTCTTGAAAGTTACGATTAGCGAGGCACCACCATCTTGAAAAATAGAGTATTGTGACTATTCGCATGATAGTGGTGATGGGCATGGCGGTCATTACTGTATTACATTGTACTACATACCCAAATGGACCAAAATGCCCGAAAAATGGAAATTTCAAGAAAATTAGGAAAAAAATTTGGGGTCGGGATTGGCCGACAGGGTCAGTCGGGTCATCAGAAACACGGGTATTTTTTTCTTGACCTAACATACTTTAAATAATAAATTGTAAAAATGCAAAAGTTCAGGGGGGATGAAGGGGTAGGGGCTTGTATTTCTATACTGTCTGTGAATTGCATATATCTTATTGTTTAGCTACCTAATAGCTGGGACGCAGTATACACAGACTAGTAACTGACATACAGGTAAATGTATATATTGGAAATACAGTGTCAACTCTGAGCTATCAAAACTGACGTATAATAAAGATTAAAAATCATATCTCCATTATTTCTCTGCATATCTTTGATTTTTCTTCAAAAATGCAAAGGTTCAATATATTATCTTTAAGACTGTGTTGTTTTACTATTGAATGTTTATCCTTCTTTAAGAACATCAACAAGAAACCAAGGTACCTTTGAAGCTATTTTCGGCACTATTAGCCGAAAATCGTCAGAAATCAACTTTAAAAGATAATAAAACTTCAATTTATTACTGTAACTTATAATATATTCTGATATTTCAACTTTGCATATCGGGCATAAACATTCATTTTACGCTAAATTGGCCAATTGTGAAATCAGAAAAGCTGAAAATCGAATACTTTAGATTTGATATACCAGGTTTGTATCTGATAAAATAACGTTTAAATATATGGAAACAAACTTCAGTGTACCCAAATAAAGCTTTTTTGAAAGAAAAATATCGACGTAAACAGGTGTGCTATCTACACAACATAAGATACGTTACAATATATATAAGGATAAAATACTCAAGGTAGTTAAATATTAGAGAATGCAAACTATGTGTTTTAAATACCCCCAGGAATAATGTATAGCTATATAATAAGTGTTAAACAATAGTGGTCTTCATTATGTGGTACTGTGCAAGAAGATTCAATGTCAAATTGAAAGAAACTGTTTTTTTATAAACATTATCTCTTTTTTAATCGATATAAGTCAAATATCCCTTTTAAAACATGACATTTTCGTATAATTTCCAAGTTGCAATGTTATATGATTATATCAAAGTGGTTTCATACACACTTTGTATTCTATATAATCACAATACGCATACTGAAAAACAGACCATTTTGTAACGTATCTTACACATACATGTATGATATCTCATCTGTTTATACAATGTACATCCATTTTATGACATTCCCTGAATCATCCTGTTTGATTAAATTGACTAGTAGTGAGTCTAGTACAATAATTAATGAGAAATGTTTATCCTACATATATTAAAATAATCAATTCAAAACCAGCAGAGCACACAATACAGATAGGGTGCCTAATTGCAGAGTAAAAGCGATATTTATAGAAAATGATGTAAAATATTATCAGTTATCCTTGTGAATCAGAACAAACACAAACTAATTCATAAACAGTTATTAAACTATCCAAAGTCAAACAATTAAACCAATCATTCCAACGTTCATTCCAGCTAGTGTCTACAAAGGGATTGTAATGTATCTTATGTTTTCAGCTCAAATGTCGCTTTGATTATTTCAATATCAGATTTTAATACCCTAAACTGACGCTTTCCAGTTGCAACATGTTTGTCAATGCTACACATAACTTCACCATAAGTAGCAAATTTAAGATATTATCTAATCAGACGTTGAGTTACATTTGCAATTACATTTGAATAGCCTATTTTACACTTTTTAAAAACTAACATGAAATACAAAAGATTCATATGAAGAAATTGGGTTGTTTTATTTTACTGACAAGGAAATATTGCGATAAAAGACAACATCACTTTTAACCAGCCATGACATCTTTTGTGTCAATATTTTCCTAAGTTGTGGCTTCAGATGACAGGAGGCGCTGATTTCTTAATATACGTTACAAAAACATACATTATGCAAAATAATCTGAACTCAAAGAACCCAGTATTCAAAATTTTTTAAATAAAATATTCACATGTGCTGTTAGTTCAGTTTTATTACAAAATAAGACTGATTAATTCTTGCTATGACAAAATATTTCATTTTTGTTTTCAATAAGATATGTGACTTTTCATAAAATACGTTGCGCTGAAAGGATCTGTTGTAGGCAATGTTTTCTTTTTTCAAATTGACCAAAAGGTCATTTGTTTGGCTATTTGTTTTTTAGAATTTCATATTTCAAATAGTTTCAAATGCTTCATATTGTACAATATAATATTCTCAATGATATTGTACCTTTGTTTCTCAAAGATCTGTGATTTTGTAAAATTCAAAAGTTCCAAATTGTCCCGCTTCATAACCTAAAACTATGAGTAAAAAATAGTGCCCAGTGCTTCCGCTGACAATATAAATAACATAGCACATGTGAATACAGGGGTACACTAGATTTATAAGCATAGAGATGCAGCCTTCTAATCCAGCGTCATGTATCTTACTTTAACGTATCTTATTCCAATAAAATGTTTAAGTCCATTTTAGCCAGGTTTAACTAGTATTCCAAGAATACTATATTACTTTCCCTTAAGTAAACATTTGTAAGTATCGTGCGGGCAAGCTTTATAAAAGACTGAAGTGCACAAGAAAAACTCTGTCACGTATCTTACCAAAAAATTTGGTGTTTTTGTATTCTGGATGAAACCTTTGTATTTTTTTTAACTAAGATAGATCACAGTACGGTTTTGTGGTTTAAATCTTTTATACTGATATATATGCATCTAAAATAATAAGTTGCATACTTAAAATAAACAGACTTTGGAAGTGCTAAGACCCAGAAATAGACTGTAACGTATCTTACTTTAAAAATCGGGACAAGTTATTAATATTTTTCATCAAAATTTCTATATCTGAAACAGGTAAAAAGTATCGTCAGTCTATCTAATTGTTTACACTAAAAACTTTTGTTTGGATAAACTACATGTAAATGGGCCTATAAAATAACTATTTTTGAAGAACCTAAGCCAGGGACACGAGAATTCGGTAGATTTAGAAGCATATTCTATTCAAAAATAACATTTTTCTATTCATAATCTAAACTTTTTTATGTAAGAAACCTCAAACAGGTATTAGATGAGTTATACAAAACCCAATGCCTTAACATATCATGCAATAAGAATATTTTACAAGCGTGGGACAGTGTATTTTCATATTTGAACCATTTAACGTAGAATGTATGTAAAATCGTATAATCTAGGGTGTGTTCAGAATCAATTTTATAGGCTGTAGTACTTTGAAATAAAGCTAAAACAAAGCCTTGACAACATAACTTTGTATTTCCATTAGTGGCCAGTCTGTTTATACTGGGTCCGAGCTGACAGAAACTCAGGGGACAAAAATATTTCAAAATCGCACTTGTCCTGCAGGACGAGTGACTTACAATTTTCACTCTTCCTGCAAACCCATGCACTTGTCCTTTAAAAGTGTATGCAATAAAGAATATATGAGAGTAATGACTTCCTCGAGTAATTCTTCCCAAAACACTCGTCCTATAGGAGGTTTTATCGTGACGTACTTCCGGTGCTATAAATAGATTTGGGATATACTGGCCGTCAACCATGTATTGTCTAGATAGGGAAAGACATAGAATTTTCAATATTTACCACCGATTTTAAGTTCCTTTGCTATATATTTTCATATAAATGCAAATTGTAATGTATCTGCAAACACTTCGTCAGATAATACTAACATTTATTGAGATAATTTGTCTGTCGTTATTGTTTGAAGTGAATAAAACGGGTGCCATTAAAACATATTTAAATTCAATTTAACCTCGGACCCAGTATTATACTAAGTCCGAGATCTAACACAACAAGAATTAAAAGGCCAGCTGATGCGCATCATACGAGACTGCACATGCACGCATTACCGCAAGAACATTTTGTCAGGTTTGAACTGTTTTCAAAGGTTATCAGCAGACGACACTAAAGATTAATGTACAGTTGATTGTGGACATAAACTGGACGCTTAAAAAATATAATGTTCACTTTATTCTCTAGTAGCGATCCAACGGCTCATGAGTGCAGTCTCGCAATGATGCCCACTGCTATACAATAACCAATAAAAGCGAACACAGATTGGACAGATCTGGGCCCTAAAAACGTAATAACATTTTATCTCGAACAGCGAAGGCTCATTCGAGACTGCACGATGTCATGTTATTTTTCTGCCTGTTGTATTGCCTCAGATGAGCCTGCGCAGATTCACGGGAGTATAAGTAAGATGAAGATGGAGATTCAGACGAAGCTATGGACCTCTAGATACGAAAAAGGGGCGTTAACTATGGCTTTTGTGCATAAATGCGCATTAACAGCATGCGCGGATCCAGGAGTTTTTGACAAGGGGGTCCAGGCCCGACAGCCTGAAAACAGCCTGGACGACGTTTTTTGTTGTTGTTTTTTTGTTTGTTTGTTTTTCGTCCTCAAATTATTTTACAGTTCAGTTTATTCAACAATTAACATTTCAAGGTTGAATCACAAGTGTTGATTTTAGCACATCGATATGGAATTACATGTTTTCAATATTTGTACCCAAAAGTACAGGAGGGGATCCAATGGTTTTATTACAGAGAAAACTATACTTTTCCAAGGATCCAGAGGGGGTCCAACATTTTCCAGGGGGGAGGGGGGTGTCCAAATACTTATTTCTATAGAACCCTATATAACCTGTGATCTTCCGGGGGGGGGGCTAAACACAGAGGCAGTAATACTGATAGTAACAGGAGTTTGAATATGCGGACAAACTGATAAAACCTACAAACACGCGCATTTACAGACAGGCAGACTGAAAGAAACATTCATGCGCATGTTCAGACAAACAGATGTTTAAAAACATAAATATACATGTCCTGACAGACCGGCGGGAGGTCGGACAGACAGAATTTCGCGTTAAGTACGATTACGAATTAAAATTTAACTGATGGAGAACGATGCAGTTTCATTGCATGGCCATTATGCCAGGCTTGTTAAAATGTGTTATGAAACCGTCGGCATCATTTTTGATCTTTGATGACCCTAGTGACACATTCTTAAGACATACTTGTGAAAACACATATGATAAGGCTTCTCCCCGCGGGGCATGTAGTCCATTTTATTCAGCAGAGAGTGGTGAAAAACGGATGTGTTAGGATAGTGTTAACATTTAACGTGTTAAACATGGAATTATAATCATTTCTTTCAGACAATTATACGTAAGTCAACTGTTTTAGCCTATTTTTAAAAAAAGCTTAAAAGCTACATTTTGGACTGTCAATAATCACCGGCTTTGAGATGATATCGCGGGTGAGAGAGAGAGAGAGAGAGAGAGAGAGAGAGAGAGAGAGAGAGAGAGCAAAAACTGGCAGACAAGCAGGTGGATTCACTTTGTTAATCCTAGTATTGCATAAACAAACCAAAATTTTAAATGTTTAAAGTTTTTATCGGTTTTATTGTAAGAAAATATCAGCGTTCTGCTTGACACTTCTGGATTCCCGCAGCCTCATATTTTCCCTTTTAAATGAATAAACGTTTGTTTTTCGGAACCATTATTTATCGGAAAGATGCATTTTGAATGAATATCAAAGAAAACAAACAAGTTTTGACATGACATTGGCTATAAAACCCCATTTTTCTCAAAAAATTAACCCACATTTTACACAGATTCAATGCGGCTGGCCTATGCATTGACGGCCACGGATATGCGCATGCGCGAAAATGACGTCACTTTGGGAATCCCTAAAACCTCCTATAGGACGAGTGCTTTGGGTAGAATCACTTGTCCTTTCTAGATTTCACTCGTAATAACAAGTGGACGAGTGGAATTTTTGTCCCCTGAAACTCTATTTTTCTTCTTTTTAAAGTTGGGTTTTGATATTTAAAATTGAGTGAATTATGCATTTCATTATGTTCCTTAGCATATTTAACCTCATATTTATCTATACTATCATTGGGTGTGAATACTAAATTGGGGGCAACAACGCTGTCCGAAAACTTGTTCTATCGGAAACTTTTCTTTCGTTCACTTTTTTTTTCTTTAGCTTGAAATTTATTTTGCTCTTATCTTTGGACAGTATAGATTTGGAACACTATACTCCTAAAACGGTAGATTAATGTTGCGATATTTAAAACATAGTTATTGCACTCCAAAAATAACAAAATAAGGAAACATATTTGACATGCCCTTTCACTTGAAAATAGTCACCAGACGCTTGCAAAGCCCTTCAAACTCCCCAGCAATTGTAACAACGAACCTAGGAGGATTCGCAATTCGAGACAGTTCAACGACAAGACAGTTATGGGTCAATATAGGTACATTCGGACACTCTCGTGTTCAACTCTTTCTGGGTACACACCATGTCGTACAATGAAACATTTCAAATGACATATAGATGCTTATATTATTCAAGATATGATTTAAAACAATTTTGTCACGAAAATATGATAAAAACCTTGATAAATCCTCGCTACTCTGCCTTTGATCAGACAGCTGGTACAATCGGACAATTGCTGGTACATTCGGACATACAGGCTGGTACAATCGGACAACAACAAAAGTGACGCATGTGGGCGTAGAATCGGTAGACGAACGTCTTTTTATCAGTTGTTATTCATTTAATCCTCAACAAAATATAATACTTTGTCCATAAAAACTGACCAAGGAATAGTTTCAGCAGCTCCTCTCTTCCTGTTACCGATTCAGAGGACGGCGGTAATTAAGCTTTTGTGAGATAGGGAGGATGGGTGCTACTGATCACCTTGCGCCACCCAACGCCACCCACTATATACTACATGTACTTTATTGTTTATATTAATTGATTAACAGTATATTAGAATCAAAATATGTTTCTAAGATAGTTTTTAAGAAGTTATTTTTATACAAGTGCATAAACTAAAAGCAGACTGATAGGCGAAGAATTGGCCAGTAAAATGCATTTATAAGTACCCACCCCTAGTGGTGTTGGCTGTTTTAATGTGGTGGTTCTGTTGTTGTTGATTCATTGTTTATAATGAATAGTGTTGCTCTAATCGTTTTGTGCGGGAGTGAGGTCGGGAGGGTGTTTGATCCGTTTTGTTGCCGTCTGTATTCTGTGCTTATTTCCATCTTTTTCTCTGTCTCTTCTGCACGTTGTCGTCGGTTGGTCTGTGACCTGTGGCATTTCCTTCTTGATCATACTCGCATACTTTTTTGTATATTAGATAAAGCACCCATCATGGTAAGTTAGACAATCGTGTCTAGCAGTAGACAGATAGATATGCGTAGAGACTAGGATTATTTTGTAAAAACAAACATACAAAAAGACCAGTAATTACCATAATCACGTATCAGCGCCAACCTACTGCCTCAAGAGAAGAATACACACGAACATGACCAACATAGAACGAACAGACACAAGCAGGCACAAAATGTACCCATATAGGCTATTTCAGAGCTATTACAATCACAATCTTCCAGTGCCAAAGAGTTCACACTGAGGTAAACCGTAGGTAAACACAATTGGTTTTGGTAAGGTTATCCAAGGACACCTGACGATCTTACAACAAGTAAGTGAATATGGTCAGGAAATACCTCAAACACACACTGCATACCAACCATTAAGTTAGACCATGTTATAGAAGAGAAATGAAGTTTGGGCTAAGTAGGCCTGTGACAAGCATTTTAATAAATGTTTAAACTTGTTTTGGTCCAAACTGGATTCGTTTAGAGCATCTAAATCATGCTGTCCGATTGTACCTACAGTTCGTTTTTATTTGGTTGGTACAGTCGGACACATTTTATTTGTCAAATTGCAACTGAATCTAAGAGATTTTACAATAAATACATTTAAAGTCACAAAATATAATGTCCGCTAAACGCAAGTGCAGAGAATGCAGTAAGGTATTACCACACTTTAGATCACACACGTGTATATTATCTGGGGCGGTGGTTACGTTTGGTCTGGTGAGATTTTTAACATTTGGAACTCTGAAAGTTTGTTATGACGTAGACATTTTTCAGCCAATGAAAATACATGTACCAAAGATAATGAACTTGCAACGCTGCGAAAATGAAATAACTGTTCTTATCGGCTTTATCTGGAATACACATAGCAATGACAACCGAAGTCGCACTGAAGTTATCTAAGAAATACGAAAGTGTCCGATTGTACCAACACTGGCCGAATGTACCTACATTGACCTACCGACAGAATTTCTTTTTTTTTCTTTCTCTATATACTTCCAGACTCTCTTTCTAGTATCATCGGCAGGTGTACTTTTGTACACTCCGGGCTGGAGGATGAAAGCATACAAGTAACCATATCTAAATTACCGTAGGGTTCTTTAACCTGCACAGGGGTGACTTTCCCTGCACAGGGGACATCCAGTTAACGTCCCGATCCGAAGGACGATGCACTTATCTAGCGTCATCCCTGCTAATGACACTAGAGAAAACGTGTTCGGACACCGAATTTATTCTCGCCGCGAGCGGGAATCGAGCCTGGGACCTCTAGCACCAGAGGCAAGTGCCTAACCACTGAGCTACCACGCTTTGAAGACAGTTCACCGACATAATTGAAGACAGTTGACCGACAAATCTTATATTGTTTTGTTTGATTTGATTCTTTACGTCCCATCAACAACATTTCAGTTATATAGGGACGGGTCTCCCTGGGTTGAACCAGTATTAAGCTAGGCATAGCAGGGACTGGAGGACCGCAAACGTCACGGCAATCTTTAAAAAAAGGGGGAGAAGAAAAAGCCTGCGAATTACCGACCAGTCTCTCTCACCAGCCTTTGTTGCAAGATCCAGGAGCATATAGTCACCAGCAATGTTCTCAATCACCTGGATGAACATCATATCCTCACCGATTGCCAGCACAGATTCGAGGCCAGACGTAGCTGCGAAACACAGCTGCTCACCTTAGAGCAGGAACTGATCGCAGGTTTGGATAAGAGACACCCGCATGTCATGATTATTCTTGACTTTTCAAAAGCCTTTGATCGCGTGCCCCATGAGCGACTGATGGTGAAACTAGGGCATTACGGCATAAGAGGAGCAACCAAAAGATGGATCCGGACTTTCCTAACAGACAGAACCCAGCGGTGCCACCTCAGATAGTATTCAAGTTGTCAGCGGAGTGCCTCAGGGAACAGTACTAGGACCGTTGCTGTTTTTACTCAACGACCTGCCTGACTGTGTCCAATCAAAAACACGATTGTTCGCTGGCAACTGTATCCTAGATTGGTTCCCCTCGTTGATAAAGCTCCACTTCCGCTACGCATATAACGACTGGTAACGCCTGTTTCAATACAAGTAGAGAATCCTACTCATCCGACTGCGCATGCTCAAAAAAAGATTTTTCAACACAAATTTCAGTATTTTTTCAGTAGCTATAATTTGATAATTAAGTAAAAGAAAAAAATATATAAACTCCCAAAACAAAATAAACTTAATAAAACGGCTTGTTTAAAAATGCACTTTATGTCAATGCTATACGTAGGCGCAATGGCGGCTAGTAGTTATCTGTCTTAATATGCTGACAAGCTATTTAAGGGAGAGAACCAGTCTAGACTGTATCCTGTATAGAAGGAATAAAAGCCAAAAAGACTGCGACCTACTACAGAATGACTTGAACCAACTAGCTGTATGGGAGAAAAAGTAGGGTATGGCCTTCCACCCGGATAAATGCAGTACCATCAGATTCTCAAGGTCTAGAAAGCCATTCACTAGGAACTACTCCTTAAAGGGACATGTCTTGACTACGGAAGATTCCACAAGATACTTGGGTGTAGAGCTTTAATCCAACATGGCCTGGAACAAGCATATAGACCAGACAATCAAAAAAGGAAACAGTATGTTAGGCTTCCTGAGGAGAAAAATTCAAGGTCAGCAACGAATCGACCAAGACAGCTGCATATTCCTCACTAATAAGGCCAATACTAGAGTACTACTGTACAGTCTGGAGCCCGCACACCCAGGAATATATCGACAAACTAGAGATGGTCCAACGAAGGACAGTAAGATATGTTACCAACCGTTACCACAACACCAGCAGTGTCACCTCAATGTTGGACCACCTTGAATGGGAATCCCTGGAAGCTAGACGTACCAAGTGCCAGCTTACCATGTTGATCAAAATTATTAATGACTTGGTGGACATCCCCCAGGAGGAGTACCTAACACCAGCCTCTAAAAGGACACGGACTCGGCACTCTCACAAATTCGGACAAATCCCAGCATCCAGTGACTACTACCTGAACAGCTTCTTTCCACAGACTGCAAGACTTTGGAACTCCCTACCAGCCACAGTGGCTGATGCTCCCAGTTTGGAACTCTTCAAACGGGAGCTTAGCACCCTATCATTCAAAAAATCTGCCCAGGGCCGGTCAATGCAGTAGGTTCTAATGATCTCCTTGTGCTATGCTAGCGGGGACCTCTTGTGCCCTGGTACCACCACGGAAGCTAGATTGGACGGGAGTGAAGAATTAAATGCATTGGTCAATCTTTCTACATTCTTCTGGCTTTCCTATCAACTCTTATTGTTTGTTTTCACTTCTATATTTCCTATCATTTCTTTTCACTCATCTAAAGACGCAACCACCCACGCTTTAATTGTCAAGTGTGACGAAAAGCGTGTACAACATAGATGTAGATGTAGACATAGAATGTTCTTGCTCAAGGACATGCAATGCAGTGACGCCCGTGAGGCATGAACCCGCGGCCCTTTGGTTTCAAGTCAAACACTCTACCACTGAGCCACTGAGCTCCCCTTTTATATTGAATGTCATATATTTTACTATCATTTGGGATACTATTAAACACATGACTAATATAAAATTATTGAAGTTGAATGATTTCGGTGGCACTTCAATTTTTGATTAGACATATATATGCCTAATGCATATAGAGGGCTCATTACACTATCTGTATATACTGGATTGGTCCGAGTCCAAAATAAAACAACAATAGATTAGCTTCGTGTAACATCAAAAGATCTGCCTATTATTTGTTAATCAAGCAAACAAAACTCGCCTTGTTAACTAACAAAAATGCAAAGTCCATGATCCCACTGATGTGGCACAGCAGTTACATACATGTACTCTCTCATTAGCGGGAAGAAATATTTCTCTCTACTTCAACTTCAATGAGGATACTTGTCCAAATCCGCTAGGCAGACATCATCAACAAGGGTTTGAAAATGTGGATGTGTGGTGTCAGACGGTCCAAATCATGTGCGGTGTCAGACGGTCCAAATCAGATGAACTCGGTGAAGATTAAAAACCTTTGAATCCAAGGTCATATCAGCAACCAAAACCTTTATTGTCTTCTACACACCATAAGCAACCATTGTGTCAAATATAAATACCCTTGGTGAAAATGAAAGTTAGAGGAAATCGCGTTACGAGCCATATGCCAGACTGTGGTATTTGGTACCAGTAAAATACATTTAAGCCCCCCCGCCCCCCAAGGCTTAGGCTGCTGTCCGTTCTAAGGCGGTGGTTCTGTCGTTGTTGACTTTTTGTTTATTGTTACTCCTATTGTGGAAGTCTGTAATTGTTCTATGCTTTGTTGTATGTTACTTTATGTCCATTTTAGTATTGCAATCATCTTGATGGGGAAGAGAGAGCTGGTTGCTTTGCTTGGTTTGTCTTCATGGTGTCTCGTGATGGTTGGGCGGCTCTTCCTCGTGGTGCCATGGGGTTGTCTGCGGTTTGTGATTGTTGTATTTCCTGATCATACTCACTTACTATTTTTTAAGCATACTTGACATTGACTTTTGACTCCAAAAAAGCAAGTGAGTATGATCAGGAAAAAACCACAATCACAAAATACAGACCAACCCACGGCACCGTAAGGAAGAGCATAAGAGTTCCCATTAAAATCCATAAAACAGAGTTTAGTTTATTTGACATTGAATTTAGACTCCATGGTCATATATATGATCCGAACTCTTTGTTGCCATCTAGACACAATAAGCAACCATTGTGCCAAATATGAACGCCCTCCATCAAAAGTATAGGAGGGTTTGCGTCACAAGCCATGGGAACGATTTAAAGTAGATATTTGAACTTTGGCTCCAAAGTCTTATAGGCAATCCAAAACTTCCTTTTTCATTTACACGCCATAAATCATCATTGTGCCAAATATAAACATTTTCCATCAAATGATGTAAGATAAGACAGCGTTACGAGTAATAAAACAGATTTTAAGTTTATTTGACACTGACCTTTGACATCAAGGTCATATTGGCAATGATACGTTCATAGCCAAATACACACCATAATTGGGCCTCGGCGCGAGAAAACCTGTCTTCGGGGGTTTGCAAACAACACAGGCCCAGACCAGCCTGCGTGTCCGCGCAGACTGATCGGCGCCTTTGTTGTTCGCTTATCGAGAAGTGTTATATCTAGACTTGCTACGAGCAAAATTTCAATTTTCTAGCTAGTCTCTGTAGCTGAAGAGACTGGTTTGAAACTCGCTTTGTCGGAAAGCCCAAAGACAGGTTTTCTGGCGACGAGACCCATATGTAATCATTGTGCCAAATATGAACACGCTCAATCAAAGTAAGACAGAGGGCAAAGATCGGAAATCGATACAATCAAGCACCACACCTGGTGCAGTATACCAATAACACTGATTGTTTATGGTTTGTAGATGACAACAAAAGTTTTGGATTGCTGGTACATGTATAACGTTGGAGACAAAGGTCAAGGTAAAAAAATGTCATACTATGCGGTACTACATCTGGTGACTGGGACTGTGTGGCGGCGGTAGACAGTCTCCCTGCCCTTCACTATAGTGTAGATTTTATTTTCTTGTCCTTTGGGATCATGGGTTTCATTGTGGACCTTTGAAACTATTGGAGGGTCACTGATGAAGCCTAAATGGCAGAAACTAGCTAGTCTGGCCCAGAAAAAATGCACACTCCGGTTTCAGTTTTTTGGTGCAGTCTTTGCTTCCAAAGGATACACTTTTAAGAACATATTTAATGTAAGTGTAGATATTTTCGATGAGTCTACCCATCATTTGATTCCCTTCTAGTTTGTTTTTACAACAGCAGAATTTAGGGAGAATAATCCGGTAAAATATTTTGATGTCAAGCCACCCACCCCCTGCTGCTGTCAGTTCTAAGGTGGTGAATATGTTGTTGTTCGTTCATTGTTTGCTGTTGTTCCCATTATTTGTGTGGGCTTTGTGTTTAGTCTTGGCAGGGTCTTTCTACATAAGGTTAGACTGTGGTATTTCCTGAGTCTACTCACTTGCTTTTTTAGTAAACACTGTATTGATATTTCTAATAACCAGAAATATCCTGTTGGCAAAGTACCATATAATGCGAACAGTGTTGAAAATAGTTACTTAACTAACTTAAAGTGATTTTTTTTCAAAATAAAAATAATGATTAATCATTTAATGAAGTTAAATAAATACCAGTACATTATGCAGCATTTCAACTTCAAAACCATATAATTTTCAACAAAAATCATTGTACAATTTTCCAAATGAATGTACCGATACAGTGTATGCGCACGAGAGGTGCTACAAGGTACACGGTGGTACATGCAATACAATAGATACACATCCCAAGCTACAATGATATTAAAGTTTAGACTGTGTGATTCTGCATGTTGTGGTAAGAAGAAATAGTAATTCAATGATGTTATTATAATGATAATTTTTGAACGTATATTTTGTGTGCGAGTAAATACGACACTGGCCTACATGAGTTTTTAACATATGGTAAAGATTCCTAACCCTGTGTAGAAAAACCCTGGTACTGGTTTCGTTATATAGTTATTTGGTCATGTTATGTTTTGCAATCGTCTCGCTTAGGAAGAGCGAGCTGGTTGCTTTACTTAAGGTCACTGCCCATAGCAATAACCGTAACTCTAAGTCATCAAGGGAGGTAATACTTAGTAGCGTTTGATTATGACAAAGTGTGATTTTACGCAACTATGATATGTTTTCTACAGACAGTAATGCCCGTTACACTGTACGTTGGTAATCTGAAAGTGATTGATATCACATTAAAAATGCAAACAAAATTTTAAGTATAATGAACAACAAAAGTTGACATTCTTTATGGATACTAAACGATGGACGCTTAGCTCTGTGAGAAGAAAAAAATCAGTCAGTGTAATGGAACACGCATTATACCAGAGAAATGTCAGTCGACTGTTCGCGGTTTTTTGACAGTCCACAACAACAATAATGATATAACTACTTGTATATAGATATATATATGATTTTCTGGTTTTATTTTACCTGCATTAAAATTTCACCAAGACAGACTATCTCGTCACGTTCTCTAGCGTCTACTTTGAACCTGACGTGCGCTAATGACGTCACTTGCTCTAATGACGTCATTATGCGTAAACGACAAGTATTGAACTTGACGTTGACGTTGAGAGGCCCTCGCTTTAGTTTGCGTCCTAAACAATTTGCTAATGTCAAATGTGTTCCAATATTTAGCTACAAGGGTTATCTTGGACTAAGGTTGACCCAAGTATAGTCGTGAGTCTAAATTATAGAAGGCCTACTCTAAATTTACTAAAGATACGCGAGGAACTCTGCCATCAGGGTCTGCAAACAACAAAGGCACAGACCAGCTTGCGCATCCGCACAGTCTGATCAGCGCCTTTGCTATTCACACATTGAATAGTATCGTATTTAAACTTGCTACAAGCGAGACTTCACTATTTCTATCTAGTCTCTGTGGCTGAGAAGGCTGGTTTTTGGTATGATCTTATTGGAATCCCTGAAGACAGGTTTTGTCGCATCGATGCTCAAATACGCATTTATATTCATGTAAATGCGGACCCAATCCACAAACCTGTTTCATGTGATATGCACATAGAAAATGTCTAGCCCCTCTAGACTATTCGTGGCCAATTCCGCCCATGACCAACGCCGACGGGATCCGTACTAAAGAAAATACCCCCTCCCCGCCACTGAATACCCCCTTCACCTTCAATAGCGGGAAGGGTGTGGGCATAAAAAGAACCTTTTTCATATAAATGCGGGCCCAACCAAAGCATTGGTAAGTTATAGGTACTCAGTGAGACGGTTCTTTTGAGCACCCAAAGCAAATATAAAAATAATGAGCAATAAAATATTAACAATTTTACGCTAAAAGTTTTGCTAATCTCCAAGTTTTCTCTACATTTGACATGTTTCAACCGAAAGATGTCCGTCAAGGGATATATAGATCTAATAGAAATAAACCTCCTCTGGTCAAGTTTTAAGGTTTGGCCTTGCTTCGCGATCGGACATTAGTATGGCGCCCGAGGCCGCAACAAAGATTTAAAAACATTTCAAAAATTTGGATGAGTACATGTAGTATATGCATCGATCAATTGAAGCGATGCATATTAAAATAGCACATTTTTCACCTAAATTAGACATGCAGAGTTACCCCGTGACCTTGAAAGACGGTAAATGTCCCCAAAGCATTACATCTCTATCCTAATGATGTATCTATGCAAATTTGGTCAAAATATATCGACTAGGTGTTCAGACAAAATGCAGATAAGTTTCTTTTTACTGTGGGTGGGGTTTTTTGGTATTGAAAAGTCTTCTCATATATGCATATAAATGTTCCAAGTATTTGGAATACGCATAGTTTCATTTGGCAGCTCACAATGAGGTATTTCAATCAATAGCGTTTGGTTCGTAAGGTTTTAACATGCTTAGAAATAAGAAAAGCCTGCTTAGTTCATTATTTTGCAGTTTAGGGGGCAGGGATAATTATTTGGTAATATCTTACTAAATAGACGGTGATTTTTTTTTAAATTCTGTCATTATGCATCTTATATAATGATCACTTTCCTAAAAAAAAATAGAAAAAAATATTTTTTTAAAGTATGTTTAAATATTGAATTATCTGTCAGCAATTGCTGAAAACGAATGCATAAATATCGGTGAATGCTGGTTTGAAAGCGTGATATGAAGAAAAATACTTGTATAGCTGCAAAAGAATGGTTTGAGAAAAAGTTCTTAATCATTAATGGCTTCGCATGATTGTTTGAAGTAAAGATTTTCAAATATTAAATTGAGATACAGAATATTTTACTTGTCTGAAAGAGTTTCCAAAAAGCTGCGTAAAAAGCCAACATATGCCATATAATGAAGAGCTGTAACTTTTGAACTGGACGGTAAATTTTCTTTAAAATGCGTTATTTTTCTTATAATATGATGTACTACAGAATATCAAAAAATGAAAAAAATCTATTTTTGGAAAAAAAAATCGCCCAGGTGTGGGCAGTGACCTTAAGTTCTTCCTATAATGTATGTGTCTTTGTCTATGTTGTAGCGTGCCTTCCTCTTGGTACCATGGGTTGGTCTGTGATATATGTGATTAACATTAAATAAATTTTCCTGATATATAGGGGCTAAATAGTTTATGTGTATGAACAACAACTGAATCTTTGGCGAAGATTTGGCAAGCAAAATAATATGCTCTTGTTTTTTGTGTCTTTGCTTGTATTTGTTCTAGTGTCCCGTCCTTTGGGTGCCATGGTATTGTGATTGTAGTATTTCCTGGACATGTTTTCTTCATTTCCTGAGCAACATATCAGATAAAGATAAAGGAGGTCCCTGATCGGCAAAGCGGATCATGATATTGTAATGAAGAATGTGATATCAAGGCAAGGTAGGTATGTAGGTAGGTAGATGTGTGTGTGTGTGTGTGTGTGTGTGTGTGTGTGTGTGTGTGTGTGTGTGTGTGAATGCATGTATGTAGTGGGTGCGTGCGTGCGTGCGTGTGTGCGTGTGTGTGTGTGAGAGAGAGAGAGAGAGAGAGAGAGAGAGAGAGAGAGAGAGAGAGAGAGGGAAGCATAGTAGCTCAGGGTTAGCGCACTTGACTCTGGTGCTAGAGGTCTCAGGTTCGAGCGAGGAAAAGTTTTGGTCTCCAAATACACTTTCCTTAGTGTCAATTGCAGGGAAATAAGTATGCCGTCCCTCGGATTGGGACGTTAACTGGATGTCCTCTGTGCAGGGAAAGTCACTCTCTCCGCAGGTTAATTACTATGGTAATTTAGGGGTGACCCTAAAATGCGTAAAGGACTCCTTTTCGCGCAAAGGGCTCCTTTTCGCGAAAAGGACTTTTATTTTTGCGAAAAGGACTTTTATTATGGCTAAAACTTTTAATTAGGGTTATGATTGATCTTTGATATTATAAACCTGAAGTTAAACGATATAAATCTATCAATATTATGCAGTAGAATCGTTTTTGAAACGATTTTTCACGGAAATGGCAGAAATAGTGACTTGCGAAAAAGAGTTTCATTATTAAGAAAAGGACATTGTATCTGATCCATTTTTTCTTATTTATTTATTCATTTATTTATCTATTTAAGCATTTATTTATTTGATTTGAATAATAATAGTATGCAAGCAGATATCTAGTGTTCAAAAAATAATATTATCCGAAAAAGCATCTGTGTACGATACATTATTTAGCTTTGCGAATATGAATGTCGATTCCGTCTGAGACTATGTTTGAATATCCATATCCGTTTGCATGCTATTATTTTTAAGAAATACAGTAGCAATTAGTATTGTCTGAATAAATAAAACCTCCAGATGTCGAAAATTGAGTATTTGAGACAATTGCACCATAAAAATTTGAATTTGAAACGGGCTCAATTCCGCGTAAAGGAGTTTTATTCTTACGAAAAGGACCTCGTTTGTTCGGTTTTGCGTAAAGGACTTTCTACGTTCAAGAAAAGAGCCTGGGCTTTGGACGAATTTTAATGCCTGATAATAAATTACTTCTTATATTTATAGATGATCTTAATAGGTTAGCTTTTTTGCGAAAATGAAGCATAACTTGAGCACATCGAGATATTGATACGTTTGGCATAGTAGAACAACAAAGACTCTGACGAACCTGCTCCAAGGCGCAGGCCCAGAAAATGGGTGCTTTTGATTTTTATACGCGCCTTTTTGAGGTAAAATACTAATTACAGAAACAAAATATATCACTATTTCGGAACCCTTTAAATTAACAAAATGCAACTGTGCGTCAAAAATGCATGATTACTGTTATGATGTAAACGAATATTTGTGGATGAGACAGTTTAAATCAACAGAGCTTACATACATGGGAGCAGCGAATGATAAGTCGATCCGTACAAATGCGCATTCTCGCAAGAGCGTTTACTGCTGGCGGCATGTACATGCATTTGAAGAAAATATTTTATGCGTCTAGCCCTACTAGCTAGCTGCGCAATCTTTTCATGGTTAATTCAATTTTATCATATCGCACGGGTGTCCCCAATTAAAGTCCATCTGTTCAAAATCAATCAAAATAAACGGATTAGAATAGTTTATCACATTCTTTGACACATTGACAATAAACATGACCAATTAACAGATAGATTTATCTGGGCTCAAACGTATTATAATGCTATCAGCAGACGACATTAGAACAAGCCTTTAGTTAAGAGTGTGTATCAATTTTGTTTTCTTATTTTTCAACCAAAATTTATATTGTGGGTACTCAAAAGAACCGTCTCAATGAGACGTTTCTTTTGAGCACCCAAAATATAACAGTTATCCTTTCGAGCAGCGAAGGCTCATTGAGTCTGTGCATGGGCACATTCTCGCTAGAACCCTCACCACTTTAAAACGGGATAGAAATGGGCTTCCTTTCAACATGTCAAAAAATACAAATCTTAATCACCATATTTGAAACATGAAGTATTTTCCTGCGTGCGTAAAAGGCGAGAAGCCATGCTAGGGGTCCGGGGCATGCCTCACTCCCCCCGGATTTTTTTTGAAAAAAAAAATGGTGCAATTTGGTGCATTCTAGGGCACATTTTAGCTTTCAAAACTTTGCTATTTTTAGGTTAAATTAAAAAATGTTGCCTTTGCAGACAAGTGTTAAAAAAAGAAAGAAAAATAACCCTAAATGTGATTTAATGGTTTTAAAAGCGGTCTTGAATTCAGCAGGGACCGTGCTTACCGTTCTTGCTTCAATAAAAAATAACTTGGCCTATTTTATTTGTCTTTTGCTATAATTACCTATATCTAATTCCTAACTTTACAAAGATATCACCAGACCGAGGGGCCGCGGGTTCGAGCCTCACCGACGTCACTTTGTTGTTTCCTTTAGCAAGAACATTAATCCTAGCTCAGTACTGGTTCAGCCCAGGAAGATATGTCCATTTATAACGGAAAGATTGTTGATGGGACGTAAAGAATCGAATTAAACAAAGACATCATAACAGTAATCCTGCATGATTATTGACGCACAGTTGCATTTTGGTAATTTAAAGCTTTCCGAAATAGTGATATATTTTTTTCTGTAATTAGTAAAGACACGTATCAAATCAAAATCAAAATCACCCATCTTCTGGGCCTGCGCCGTTGAGCAGGTTCGTCAGAGTCTTTGTTGCTATTATACCAAACGTATCAATATCTCGATGTGCTCAAGTTATGCTTCATTTTCGCAAAAAGCTAACCTATTAAGATCATCTATAAATATAAGAAGTAATTGATTAACAGGCATAATAAATCACCCAGAGTCCAGGCTCTTTTCGTGAACGTAATATATGAAGATCAAGTCCTTTTCGTAAGAATAAAACTCCTTTACGCGGAATTGAGCCCGTTTCAAATTCAATTATTTATGGTGCAATTGTCTCAAATACTCAATATTTGACATTTGGAGTTTTTATTTATTCAGACAATACTAATTTCTACTGTATTTCTTAAAAATAATAGCATGCAAACGGATATGGATATTCAAACATAGTCTCAGACGGTATCGAAAGTCCTTTTCGCAAAGCTAAATAATGTATCGTACACAGGTGCTTTTTCGGATTATATTATTTTTTGAACACTAGATATCTGCTTGCTTACTATTATTATTCAAATCAAATAAATAAATACTTAAATAAATAAATAAATAAGAAAAAAAATAGATCAGATACAATGTCATTTTCTTAATAATAAAACTCCTTTTCGCAAGTCACTATTTCTGCCATTTCCGTGAAATATCGTTTCAAAAACGATTCTACTGCATAATATTGATAGATTAATATCGTTTAACTTCAGGTTTATAATATTAAAGATCAAACATTACCCTATTACCCTAATAAATAGTTTTAATCATAATAAAAGTCCTTTTCGCAAAAATAAAAGTCCTTTTCGCGAAAAGCAGTCCTTTACGCGAAAAGGAGTCCTTTACGCATTTTAGGGTCACCGGTAATTTAGATATGGTTACTTGTAGGCTTTCATCCTGCAGCCCGGAGTGTACAAAGTACATCCTTGCCTATAGTGTCGGCCAGTCCACGAGGGCATAGATAGGTAGGTAGGTTCGTTGTTTGACGTCAATATTTTACCCAAAACTGCAATCTTCCTTATGACAGGGAACAAACATTAGACTGTGACGCAGTACACATGCATAAAATTGGAGTAAATACAGGTGAACCATTCTTCTGTTGACAACGGAAGTAAATTATTCTCAAGCATAGACATGAACTTTGACAATGGAAATTTCTATAATTCCTTAAAATACAGAATGGTAAAGACACGGGAGAGCACCATATATCACTCTCCTTCATAACGAGTCAAATAGGGTGCGTAATGATGAAATAAACGCGAGTTATATTAAAATATAAAGGCTTCTGATACCACGGCATAGGTTTTCGTGACCAGAATTGTACATCATTTTGGAAGCTTTTGTTAAAATAAAATGCAGAATAATGTCTAGCACTGAATTCAGGGCTATATGATGGATTTTGATTTTATGTTGATCATGTAGCCCTGATCATTGATTTTTCGTATTCCGTATCAGGCCTTGTGGCACAATTAAATCTTCTCGAGTGTAGATTCTCTCGCATGTAGATTAAGTGTCTCAAATGTAAAATTTCCACAAATGTTATTTAAGAGATTTAGTGTTTGATACGGTCAATGGATTATAGTGGTGCATTCCCTTCAGCAACTTTGCTAAAAAGACGACCATTATTGGCAATGTTTTGTCCCAGTTCACATATTATAGACTCTCTCCAACTAGGGCTAGATACAAGATACAAGAAACTTTATTTTCCGTCAGTTATAGTACAACAAATAACATTAGCTACAAGAGCTATTTTCCGACATAACAGATGTAAAAATTAACATGTAAAAGCAGCTGTTAAAAGAGAGGCATTGGTTATCACATATATTAGTAGATTACATACATATTAAATTATTAAAAGCTATGACAAGGATTTTGATTTTAAATTGCATGCATAAAACACATTAAAAGCTATAAGCACATATTTACAGGTTCGGTTATAAATACATCATGCATTGTATGAGTTAACCCTTGAAGCACCGACCACAACAAAAAAGTTGTCTGCTTCTCTCGTCTGCAGAGTTGTTTCGAAGCCTCATTGACAAACAGCGTAGACCCAGATCAGACTGCTACTTCTGGAGCAGCCCGATCCGGGTCCCCGACGTTTGCCATCAGCACTCAAAATACGTCATCAGCATCAGGAAATCATATGCAGACTTTAGCAGACAACACTTTCGGCTGCATTTCTGTCGGCGATTTAAGGTTTTAGATTTGAAATTTTTACGATGCACTGCTAATTAGATATAAAGGTCTCCCTTTAATGTCAAAAGGTAAGACAAAAAACACTGCATTTAAAGTAGTAAAGGGCTTCCACGTTTACACGTGTGAACGGAAGCGTTTCGTGTTTATGCAATAAACATTTACAAAAATGACCTACCGTTTAAACGAATTTTAGCACCTGACAACCTTCATGTCTTCTAATGAAAAATAGTGTTGTTTTTTTTCAGTTGTTTAAGTTTCTGACATAATTAACAAAATTAGAACTACGGTGGACATGCTCAGCGGACACAGTGACCGATGTCCGTTGTGATGAAAATGTCCTGAATCTCACTGTGCTAGGCATATTGATCAGATACATGTATGTAAATGCACACCTTTATGTCCTTAATATTATGTGGAAACGCACATGAAAGCATATGGCTTCAAACTGTGTTGTCGTTTTTCACTTCCCATCGATGTGTGTATTGATGTCAATTTCAGCTGCCTACGTGACTATTGGCAGTTACATCTCGCGCGTGTCAACCAATTACACATCTGCTATTGTTTATAAGGGAAGACACACTTAAGAAATGTCGGTTATCGATGAGCCTGCGCATGTTGCAGTCAGGTTGCAATTACTTGAAATGAGTTCTATCACAACAGCAAACCAAACAATCTCGAATGTTTGCACAAGGTACAATATTTTAAGAGCTCTTTTTTTAGGAAAAATATTGGCGATTTTTACCGATATGGGACAATAAAAAAATTCAGTACGGTAATTGCGTGTATAATGGAATCGTTTCAATTTCTAGAATTCGTGTAAACGTTTACAAAATTTCGTAAACGTGGAAGCCCTATCTCCAACCAGAAATATTTTCATTATCACTATAACCAAGGAGCAGATCCATATCCAGATAAGGAATGCCAAGTTGAAGGAAAAGGTTCTTCTGAAGTCTGACAGTTATCTTCATATAGGGGACATTCAAGAATAAAGTGCTGTACAGTCTCTATTTCACCACAAACACATTCAGAACTTTCACATTGATTTAATTTAAATCTGTATTCGTTTACTATTTATTATACCCGCTTTTTCGTAAGAAAAATAGGGTATATTAATTTCGTACCAAAGTCGGTCCGTCGTCCGTCCGTCCGTCCGTGCGTCTGTCTGTCTGTCCGTCCGTCCGTCACGTTTCTTGTAATTGAATCTTCTCCTAAACCGTTGGACGTAGCAACTTGAAACTTTGTAGGTGCATAGATCACATGATGTAGAGGGTACTGGGTGACATTTCGTGTGACCTTGACCCCAAGGTCAAGGTCAAAGGTCAAATAATGTATTTTCTTGTAAATGCATCTCCTCATAAACTTTTCAAAGTAGCAGCTTCAAATTTTGCCTGTGCATAGGTCACATGATGTCAAGGGTACTGGGCGACGTTTCGTGTGACCTTGACCCCAAGGTCAAGGTCAATGGTCGAATAATGTATTTTCTTGAAAACGCCTCTCCTCATAATGTTTTGGAAGTAGCAACTTCAAATTTTGCCTGCGCATAGGTCACATGATGTTGAGGGTACTAGGCAACACTTCATGTGACCTTGACCTTGGGGTCAAGGTCAAATATCCCAAGGTCAAATAATGTATTTTCTTGTTAATGAATCTTCTCCTGAACCATTGGACATAGCAACTTCAAAGTTTACTGGTGCATAGGTCACATGATGTGGATGGTACTTGGCAACATTTTGTGTGACCTTGACTCCAAGGTCAAGGTCATATAATTTACTTTATTGTAAATCCATCTTCTCCTAAACTGTTGGATGTAGCAACTTCAAATTTGGCAGGTGCATAGGTCATATGATTTGGACGGCACTGGACAACATTTTGTGTGACCTTAACAAATAGGTCAAGGTCATATAATGTATTTTCTTGTAAATGCATCTCCTCCTTAACCATTGGACATATCAACTTCAAACTTCACAGGTACATAGGTCACATTATGTAGAAGGTACTGAGCTACATTTTGTATGACCTTGACCCCAAGGTAAAGGTTATAGGTAAAAAAGCGGGTATTTGCGATGGTTTACCATCGACTGCTGCTCTAGTTTACTAGATATTTACTGGTTGGCTAAGACAATGGAGATGTAGTTCTCAACATTAATTCAGTTATTTGTTTCTTGATAAAGGCCAAGTGGCCGAAAATTTGAAACAGAGTAAACATAGTGTTTTAATGTGATTAAATTCCCTTTGGAATTTTTATTGAGATATTCTGTGTATTCGTTTAGACTGCAGCAGGGAAAAAGACTAACAGGGGCCTAGTAGCCCAGTGCCCCTAAATTTTGGGCTGGGCCCTGAAAACTAAATGTTTAGGGGCCCAGCTTGCCCCTGAAAAAAGGGTAGTATGTAAAGGTATGAAGTATTGTCAAATCTGACACTAGCTGTTGGAAGTTTACAAATCTTAATTCAGCTGATTCCAAATACTGTTAATATGGTTAATAATTAGAGGAATACAGATTTTGAGGGTCTCTGACTTCAATTATGAGTAAAGCAAATGCTTGGCAATGGTGTTGAAATGAGCTTAAGTTTCTGCCAAATCCTGGGCCCCTTAGTTTTGGGCTGGGCCCCTAATCATTTTGTTTTAGGGGCCCAGTTTGCTACTGGCGAAAAAAAGTTAGTCTGTATCCCTGTGCAGTATCCCGTACGTAGTTGAAGAATGGTAGGAAAGAGATCTTTAGAAGGCAAATCTAATTATGGTTTGCTATCAACAAGTGGCTTGAAGGTGTGGAGAAATCTGCCAGACTCAGAAATGTCCCAGCGCTGCTGCCATTTAGAAACAATTGACTTTTTTGATGAGTTTTTGATGTCCTGAATGGTGACAATAGATGTATCGACAGGCATCTCTAAGGCTTGATGTGCAGCATCTTTTGCTAGCCTGTCAGCGATCTCATTTCCAGCAATAGTAGCATGTCCCGGCGTCCAGTGTAATGAAACATCTAGAGCTGTTGATTGTAACTGTTGAAGGAGAGACTTGATTTGTGAGATAAGAACAGTGTAATTAGTACTAGCCCAGTTCAGTGTAAGGATTCCAACTGCTGATTGACTATCAGAGAAGATTTGTAGTGACGAGGAAAAATCAGAAGTTTTCTTATATTTATGCTTTCTAATTTGTCTTATCTAGCAATAACAGAGGATTTTCAGAAATGTAATATTTTTATTAATATTTAAAAATTACACAGTCATAAAGTACAAGTCTTCAGACAGACAGGACCACTTGAATTGTCAAAATCCATTAACAAATAAGAAAGTTATGCTGCTTTGAACATCACTCCCCTTCAGAAATCTGTATATCAAAATAGATATATAGTAGTAGTAGTAGTTTCTCAGCCCTAGGCTGTTATGTCATTCTGGTAAGGTTTATCTTCACAAGATCAACGTTGGTATGGTCACATGATCAATTTGTTTACCTGGATTGTGTATTGACGCAATACACATTGCTGCATGTCAGCCATTTTTCCAATACTGCCAGTGTTATTTACCGGTTGTAGTACCGTTAAAATTAGCACAAAATAGCTTGTTTACACTATATTTGTTGAGGAAACCCAGACGAACATCTTGCTGTAAGTTCCATGGAGTTCCGTCGGAAAATAACGGAGGTACACGGCTCAGAAGTTTACTAATCTTTAAGTGGGATTTTAAGTCACATGGTTGCGGGAGATTTCCATTTTTTAAAGTGATATCATTTCTATATTTATCAAGAGGTCACAAGTTCAATCCCAGCTCGGTACCATACTTTCCAGGAGATTGATCATGAAATCATTTCTACGACCATTCTCCTCCATTCAGCTGATTCAAGAAGGGTTGTTGTCAGTTACAAGCGATAGTATGTGCACAAAGTACTGGTTAGCTGCTAAGTCAAGCTTCATCATCATCATCATAATCGGAATTTTGATTAACGTGCAGGTGCAGGGGCATCATCCACATCAGTGGGCCCCTTTCCAGGTAACTGGCTAGCTGCACGCATAGCAGATCTCACACCTGATCTCCAGGTGCTCCTTTCTTGAGGGTCAACTGTGGTGAGCTTCCACTCACGGCAAGCTTGCCCAGGAAAAAGGGTGGTCAGGTGAGCTGACCGTCCCGACATGACCATAGCTGTTGACTGGCACGTAAATAACCAAAACCAAAAAACTATTCTTGTCTGCAATTTATAATATGTGTCACCAAAAACTATATACATGTAATGGACCATGTAAACTTCAATGTATGTAACAGGATAGAATAATGAAAGTGTTTCTGATTAACTCTTTGCCTACAAGTGTTGTCTGCTGCTAGCCTTTGCAAACAGTTTGGACCAAGATCAGGCCCCGGGGTTATAAAACTATTTTCATGCTCATCTCAGCTGAGCATGAAATTTATCCTGCTCATAAATATTAAATGCCAACAATTCTTGTTCATTTGTTATCCATTTTACCTTTTGCCTTTTTCCATGCTCAACTCAGCTGAGCACAAAGTTTATCCTGCTCAGAAATGTTAAAATGCCAACAATTGTTGGCATTTTAACATTTATTAGCATGATAAATACAACATTTCAGAGACTTTTAGCAATAAATTTCTTCATTTGTCTGTATTTTAGTTTTTATGAGCTGTTGAAATTTCGTGCTCAGTTGAGTTGAGCATGAAAAAAGTTTTATAACCTCGGGGCCAGTAGGCAAAGACTTAAATGATTGCTAATTTACTTCATTGTTTATTTCAGAGCTAAAACAGTGGATAAATTAATATGCAGAACACAATACTGCTTGCCTGGGTCACATGACTGATTATGGATGACACATTTGCAGATGAGTCAGGTAACCGTTTGTATACTAATGGATTCTTCCTTCTGATTTGATACAATAAACTTGGGATAGTGACATAAGTCCAGTGTCCTCCACAAGCCCAAGCGGCCGTCGATTTCACCTGCTACTTTCAGCTGAGGAGGCAGAATGTAGTTATTTGACTTTTCTTTCTGAATGAATAAAAGCTTAAGTGCCAGCTGTTTTGTCAGCTAAACTGTCTTCTTTAAATCTTTGGGAAAACACTGTAGTCCATTGTACATATCTAGGGATGTCAGGTTATAAGCTAGCTGGTCTGGAACTACATTGTAAGGGTTCAATATTCACACAGGTTTAGATAAACAAAAATGTTCTGATTAAAATTGTAATTATATTTTCTTAACCATAATTTGTGGCATATGTTTTGGATGCTCACTGAGACGGTTCTTTTGAGTACTCACAACATATGTTTTGGCTTAGGCATAGAGCACAAAATAATGTGCTCAAAAAGACTCAAAGGGACTAAATCATGGCCATGTGCACCTGTAACAAGTTTGTTTTATGGAAATTACTGTTTTAAGTATTTAGTGAATATAGTTTTTTATTGTATATTCCATAATCAATCAGTCAGGGTATTCGGACTTTCAGATAATCATTAAATCGATAGTGATTACCTGTTCGATACCAATCACTATCAATGATTACACACTCGTATCCAGAGGCATTTACAGTAATTGATGCAGCAGTTGGCGAAACAAAATTACTCTGTCACAATGTACATACATGGAAATATTATTATTGCATAAAAAGCTGTGTCACACGCTATTAACAGCCATGTTTTAACAGGCAAATACCCATGTATTAATCAGGCAATTCACATGCTGTTGATGCACGGCTTTTGTACTTTATATATATGCATTCTAGGTCGTAACAAAAATTGACATCATCAACAGTAGCGCATAGAAATGAACATAATTTAGTGACGTTAGAATGGCGTAAGTTGTTGCTCTGGAACAGATGTTTTCAAAACTTACAAATCTGTCATGCATTTGTGCGCATTTATAGTAATACCAAAAAAATCTTATCGAAGCGTTTTACCAAAGTTTTCAAGTGACAAAATGACTTTATGCAATAATAACTATCAAACATGATTTTCTGATGCACTAACATCTGCTAGACCCCTCGGGGGGTCGTTAAAACCCTCACCTTTCAGGCTCGGGTTTCAACACCATCCACGGGGTCCAGCAGATGTTAATGTATAGAAAAACATGTTTGATCCCTATATTGACATTCTTTGTTCTGATACCAGAATTTCTGGAGCTACAAATGTACCATGAAAATAGGTAGTCAAGTACATCCACCATACTTATTTGTTACAGGTATACCAGTGTTGGCTAACCTGGATGATATTCCTGTACACAGTACTCCCATTAAGGTAAGATTTACTCTTGGTCTTCTAGCGCAATCTGCTGAGTGATAACCTTGGCAACCAGTTAGGATCCAGATTAGGCCCGACATAATGTTGGGCCTGATCTGGATCCAATCTGTTTGACACTCTGATGATATTCCTGAAAGGTTTTTTTGAAAAAGTTGATTTTGAAAAGAATGAGCAGACAAGAAAAATCATGAAACATTACCTAGTGGGCAAAGAGTTAAAGCCACCAGTCTGTCACAATTTTTTTTTTGGGGGGGGGGGGGCGGGGAGGGGGGGTCCAGATATGCTAAAAATTATGTTTTGAGATAATTTCATAAAGCTTTACGACAATGTAAAGTAATGTGAGACAATTCTCTTGCAGTGTGCAAGAACTGTAACTATTTACTGCATATTTTTGGGGTTATGGCCCATTGAAATTGAAAACAGAAGATTTTGTAATAGGGTTGTGTCCACTGTCCACACTATTAAACTACCAGAACTGTTTCAGATATTTTCCTGTAACTTTATTCAAATGTAAAGCAAAATGAAATGAATACAAGAACCATAACTTTTAAATGCAGAGTTTTGGAGTTATGTAACTTTTGAAATTGAAAATGCAATGTAGTCTGTTTAGCAAAATGGTTGTGCTCGCTCATTAACTCAATTTTTTTTCCAGATATTTTCAATCATGAAACTTTACACAAATGTAAGGCATTGTGATATGACATGTAGATCACAAGAACCATAACTCTCGATTGCATATTTGGAGTTATGGCCCCCTTTGAAAGTAGTAGATTTGCCCTTAGAGCTTTGTCCATATACCACAAACTTATTGTAAAGTGCAGTCCCTTTATAATGCTATGTTTGGGATCAAACGGAATGATCTGTAAAATAAGTGAATCATGTTGTAAAGGGACACTTTTACTCTCTTTGCTTATGGAAATGTGATTAGCATTGATCCTACACTAGTGGACCTGACAAGTGATTTCTTTGTTCTATGTACAAATGTGAAAGTCAATTTATATAATTATGCATAGTGGGAGGAGCCAAGTATGAATATTCATGAAGGAAAGGGTTAAATTATTGAAGCTATTGATAATGCAGTCCACTAACCACTAACTTACTTTTTGTCTTTACAGGGGACCAAGGTACCTCTGCCGTCAACTGGTCCCATCATGAAGATCATGCATGATAAAGGGAAATACGCAACTTTGGCTGAACAGGAGATTTCTGAACTGCCAAATATCCCTAAAGAGAGGTCAACTTCGAATAGAATACATCCAGGTCAAGGTCACAAGCCAACACATGTTCCAACCAAGGATGACAAAAAGAAAGCTGCTGAATTTCACATTACTCAAAGACAGAATCACTACTCTGAACTATCAAAAGATAAGCGTAAACCATCTAATAATGATAGTACTCTACAAATCACTAACACTATAAATGATGATGAGAAATTGAACAAAGCCGATTCTCGTTTTGTTGGACGATCAGCGCTTGATTCGGACTCCAGATTTCAGTCATCGGAAGGTCTGTACTTAAGATATAACTGTGAAGACAATTTAAGGTCGCATGGACATTCAAAACAATCAAGATCTTGTGTGCCATATAATGATTCATCGAAGAATAATACTAGTGGGCAACAGAAGAAGGAATCAGGAGAAGCAAACACAGATAAAAGTGTCACCGAAACAAAGAGTGGACAAACCACTGACAATGTCAAAGGGAGTGAAGGAAGCAGAATATTATCAAAATATACCCATGATACAAACTCAAATGCATTTTCCAGCTATGCCTTTAGTGAGAAAGAAATGGCGCGGAGATCCCTAAGACAGACACGCAGGCAGCTTGAGATGACTCCAGAAAATAACGCAGCTGAGTTTGAGTCAGTTGACGGTAGAAGAAGTCCCAGGTTTAAGGCTTCTTCTTCAGGAAGATATAATGACAGGACAGCTGATGTTTCACCTCTAGCAAGAAGAGCTCGGACTGTACAAGATGCTAAAGGGTTTGAGTCCAGCACCGGTGCTGCTAGGTCTCTGTCTACTTCTGTTAAACAGGTACATAGGTTTAGATAAACACATTTTTTGAACTTAAAATTGTAAATATTTTCTTACCCATCAGTTTAAACATATGTTTTGGGTGCTCAAAAGAACCGCCTCATTGAGACAGTTCTTTTGAGTACCCACAACATATGTTTTGGTTGAGAAATAAAAAAATACTTTTCTGTTACGCACTCCTAACTAAAGGCTTGTATACTTTCCAGGAAGTGAATAACAAATGTGCTGATCAGACTGGGTGCTCAGGCTGGTCTGTTCCTTTGTTGTTGGCATGCAGCAAAGTCCGGTTTTCTGGTATCAAGGCCTATTTTGGAAGTTTAACATTAGAGTATTCCAAGGCAGCTTGTTTTTCTATATACCCTGTAATACCATAATGAAATTGTCATAGGGAGTCACAATCAGAGATTAGCCTAATTAATAGGCTTGATAGAATAATTGGGATCTTGATTGGTAGACAATTAGTGTTGACCAATTTTCACACCATACTTGTATTACAAAATGACCATGTTTATTAGATTTTTGAGACAGTTCATTTGAGGGCCCACAACATTTGCTTTGGTTGAGTAATAGGATTTTTATTACCCACTCTTATCTGTGGGCCTTTCAAGTACCGTGAATTTGGGACTTTTTGCGATAATTTTATTTTCGCGAATAGCGTTAAAAGACGAATGTAGGACAAAACATCCGGGGACAAAACATCCCATGCCATTTTTTAACACCCCAGACAAAACATCCCCCATCAATTCGCCACCCCGGACAAAACATCCCATACAGTTTTTATCACCCCGGACAAAACATCCCATGCCACTTTTGCCGCCCCAGACAAAACATCCCATGCCATTTCTGCCACCCCGGAAAAAACATCCCACACTCTGTTTAAAGCCTATGAAAGTGCATAAAACATCCCATCTAGTTAATTGGCACTATCGTTAATATTCTTCATGTACCATACCGATTGAAATGATTGGAGATCAAAGGTAGATAGATAATTAGAATAATTAGACATATGTTTCCCAATTATAATAGTTGGTTGACCCAAACTGTAAAATGATTTTTTTTAAGATTTAATTGGCTTCTTAACACTCAAGTTTAGTTGTTTGTCACAAGAAGATGTGATTATCTTTTATCAAATTTTATTTACACTGTGAATAAACAGCCTTTCAATCAATTTAAGATCTAGTTTATATCATTTGGACAGTCTTACTAGGACATTCACTGCAAGTAGATGTAATAGAAGATGAAGGTCCCTAATGAGACTTACCCTGAATGAGCGGTCTGAGTGTGGGGTGTTTTGTCCGGGGTGGCAAAAATGGCATGAGATGTTATGTCCAGGGTGACAAAAACAGCATGGGATGTTATGTCCGGGGTGACAAAAACAGCATGGGATGTTTTGTACGGGGTGGCAAATCTTTGTGGGATGTTTTGTCCAGGGTGTCAAAAAATGGCATGGGATGTTTTGTCCCGGGATGTTTTGTCCGGCTCCCTTAATAGACATATTTGGCATGTTAAAATTTCATGACTAGGGCATGATTTACTACATCAGTGATTTTGCCATTTCGCGAGGGTTTTATTTTCACAAAACCTAACATCTTTTAAGGTAGAAAGTATTGGATAATGCTCCCCTTGGAGCATTCTGCAATGCTTTTGACCTGCATTAAGGGATAATAGGTCTTGAAAACCAATTTTAGGTCTTTTTGAGAGTGGCTGTTTTCACAGGTTTTACGATAGAAAATTCTGACTTGTCCTGACTTTTGTTTCATTATGAAGGCAAGTTATTCCGAGGTGGAAGTGTCAACCATACAGAAGCAGAGACAAGAAATTCAGCTGCTAGTTACCGAGCTGAAAGACAGAGACCGTGAGCTGGGAGATATGATGAAGTCACATGAACAGCAGTTGATGGCCTGGGAACAGGATAGGCATCGTGTCATTAGTCTTGACCAGAAGTGTTCTCAGTATGAAGGTAAGGGTAACTGATGGCCTGGGAACAGGATAGGCATCGTCTCATTAGTCTTGACCAGAAGTGTTCTCAGTATGAAGGTAAGGGTAACTGATGGCCTAGGAACAGGATAGGCATAGTGTCATTAGTCTTGACCAGAAGTGATCTCAGTATGAAGGTAAGGGCAACTGATGGCCTGGGAACAGGATAGGCATTGTGTCATTAGTCTTGACCAGAAGTGTTCTCAGTATGAAGGTAAGGGTAACTGATGGCCTGGGAACAGGATAGGCATAGTGTCATTAGTCTTGACCAGAAGTTTGTTTGTTTGTTTGTTTTGTTGCTTAACGTCCCAAGTCAACAGCTATGGTCATTGCGGGACGGTCAGTTCACCTAACCACACTTTTTTCCTGGGCAAGCTTGAACAAGCAGTTAACCAATAATTGTGCACATACTTTCGCTTGTAACTGACAACAACCCTTCATGAATGATTCAGCGGAAGGGAGGAGAATGACCGTAGAAATTATTTCATGATCAATCTCCACGAAAGTATAGGACCGGGCCGGGATCGAACTCGCGACCCCTGGATCTGCAGTCAGCTTCGCATCTGTAACCAGACACGTTATCGACTGCGCTACGCGGCCCGGTGAACATAAGTGTTCTCAGCATGAAGGTAAGGGTAACTGATGGCCTGGGAACAGGATAGGCATAGTGTCATTAGTCTTGACCAGAAGTGTTCTCAGTATGAAGGTATGGGCAACTGATGGCCTGGGACCAGGATAGGCATCGTGTCATTAGTCTTGACCAGAACTGTTCTCAGTATGAAGGTAAGGGTAACTGATGGCCTGGGAACAGGATAGGCATAGTGTCATTAGTCTTGACCAGAAGTGTTCTCAGTATGAAGGTAAGGGTAACTGATGGCCTAGGAACAGGATAGGCATCATGTTATTAGTCTTGATCCGAAGTGTTCTCAGTTTGAAGGTAAAGGTAACTGCTGGCCTGGGAACAGGATAGGCATGGTGTCATTGGTCTTGACCAGAAGTGTTCTCAGTATGAAGGTAAGGGTAACTGATGGTCTGAGAACAGGATATGCATCGTGTCATTTGTCTTGACCAGAAGTGTTCTCAGTATGAAGGTAAGGGTAACTGATGGCCTAGGAACAGGATAAGCATTGTGTCATTAGTCTTGACCAGAAGTGTCTCAGTATGAAGATATGGGTAACTGATGGCCTGGGAACAGGATAGGCATCGTGTCATTAGTCTTGACCAGAAGTGTTCTTAGTATGAAGGTAAGGGTTACTGATGGCCTGGGAACAGGATAGGCATTGTGTCACTTGTCTTGACCAGAAGTGTTCTCTGTATGAAGGTAAGGGTAACTTATGGCCTGGGAACAGGATAGGCATTGTGTCATTAGTCTTGACCAGAAGTTTTCTCAGTATGAAGGTATGGGCAACTGATGGCCTGGGAACAGGATAGGCATTTTGTCATTTGTCTTGACCAGAAGTGTTCTCAGTATGAAGGTATGGGCAACTAATGGCCTGGGAACAGGATAGGCATTGTGTCATTAGTCTTGACCAGAAGTGTTCTCAGTATGAAGGTATGGGCAACTGATGGCCTGGGAACAGGATAGGCATCGTGTCATTAGTCTTTACCAGAAGTGTTCTCAGTATGAAGGTAAGGGTAACTGATGGCCTGGGAACAGGATAGGCATAGTGTCATAAGTCTTGACCAGAAGTGTTCTCAGTATGAAGGTAAGGGTAACTGATGGCCTGGGAACAGGATAGGCATTGTATCAATAGTCTTGACCAGAAGTGTATTCAGTATAAAGGTAGAGGTAACTGATGGCCTGGGAACAGGATAGGCATTGTGTCATTAGTCTTGACCAGAAGTGTTCTCAGTATGAAGGTAAGGGTAACTTATGGCCTAGGAACAGAATAGGCATTGTGTCATTTGTCTTGACCAGAAGTGTTCTCAGAATAAAGGTAAGAGTAACTGATGGCCTAGGAACAGGATAGGCATTGTGTCATTAGTCATGACCAGAAGTGTTCTCAGTATGAAGGTAAGGGTAACTGATGGCCTGGGAACAGGATAGGCATTGTGTCATTTGTCTTGACCAGAAGTGTTCTCAGTATGAAGGTAAGGGTAACTGATGGCCTAGGAACAGGATAAGCATTGTGTCATTAGTCTTGACCAGAAGTGTTCTCAGTATGAAGACAAGGGTAATTGATGGCCAGGGAACAGAATAGGCATTGTGTCATTAGTCTTGACCAGAAGTGTTCTCAGTGTGAAAGTAAGGGTAACTGATGGCCTGGGAATAGGATAGGCATAGTGTCATTAGTCTTGACCAGAAGTGTTCTCAGTGTGAAAGTAAGGGTAACTGATGGCCTGGGAACAGGATAGGCATTGTGTCATTAGTCATGACCAGAGGTGTTCTCAGTATGAAGGTAAGGGTAACTGATGGCCTGGGAACAGGATAGGCATTGTGTCATTTGTCTTGACCAGAAGTGTTCTCAGTATGAAGGTTAGGGTAACTGATGGCCTAGGAACAGGATAAGCATTGTGTCATTAGTCTTGACCAGAAGTGTTCTCAGTATGAAGACAAGGGTAATTGATGGCCAGGGAACAGAATAGGCATTGTGTCATTAGTCTTGACCAGAAGTGTTCTCAGTGTGAAAGTAAGGGTAACTGATGGCCTGGGAATAGGATAGGCATCGTGTCATTAGTCTTGGCCAGAAGTGTTCTCAGTATGAAGGTAAGGGTAACTGATGGCCTGGGAACAGGAAAGGCAGTGAGTCATTAGTATGGATCAGAAAAGTTCTCAGTATGAGGTGGCCTTGGGACAGGATAGGCAGTGTGTTATAAGCCTAGACCAGAAGTGTTCTCAGTATGAAATTTAGGGCAATTGATGGACTGGGAACAGGATAGGAAGTGTGTTATTAGTATGGACAAGAAAAGTTCTCCATATGAAGGTAAGGGGAATTGATGGCCTGAGAACAGTATATGCATCGTGTCATTTGTCTTGACCAGAAGTGTTCTCAGTATGAAGGTAAGGGCAACTGATTGCCTGGGAACGGGATAGGCAGCGTGTCATTTGTCTTGACCAGAAGTGTTCTCAGTATGAAGGTAAGGGCAATTGATGGCCTGGGAACAGGAAGGGCATCGTGTCATTAGTCTTGACCAGAAGTGTTCTCAGTATGAAGGTAAGGGCAACTGATGGCCTTGGGACAGGATAGGCATCATGTTATTAGTCTTGACCAGAAGTGTTCTCAGTAAGAAGGTAAGGGCAACTGATGGCCTGGGAACAGGATAGGCATCGTGTCATTAGTCTTGACCAGAAGTGTTCTCAGTATGAAGGTAAGGGCAATTGATGGCCTGGGAACAGGAAGGGCATCGTGTCATTAGTCTTGACCAGAAGTTTTTTGATTTGATTCTTAAAGTCCCATCAACAATCTTTTAGTTATATAGTGACGGGTCTTCCTGGGTTGAACCAGTACTAAGCTAGGATAAATGTGTCTTGCTCAAGGACCACAATGCAGTGACGCCGGTGAGGCTCGAACCCATGGCCCTTCGGTCTTGAGTCAAGCACTCTACCACTGAGCCACTGCGCTCCCTTTTGACCAGAAGTGTTCTCAGTATGAAGGTAAGGGTAACTGATGGCCTGGGAACAGGATAGGCATAGTGTCATTAGTCTTGACCAGAAGTGTTCTCAGTATGAAGGTAAGGGTAACTGATGGCCTGGGAACAGGATAGGCATAGTGTCATTAGTCTTGACCAGAAGTGTTCTCAGTATGAAGGTCAGGGTAACTGATGGCCTGGGAACAGGAAAGGCATCAGGTCATTAGTCTTGACCAGAAGTTTTCTCAGTATGAAGGTAAGGGTAACTGATGGCCTGGGAACAGGATAGGGATAGTGTCATTAGTCTTGACCAGAAGTGTTCTCAGTATGAAGGTAAGGGTAACTGATGGCCTGGGAACAGGATAGGCATAGTGTCATTAGTCTTGACCAGAAGTGTTCTCAGTATGAAGGTAAGGGTAACTGATGGCCTGGGAACAGGATAGGCATAGTGTCATTAGTCTTGACCAGAAGTGTTCTCAGTATGAAGGTAAGGGCAACTGATGGCCTTGGGACAGGATAGGCATTGTGTCATTAGTCTTGACCAGAAGTTTTCTCAGTATGAAGGTAAGGGTAACTGATGGCCTGGGAACAGGATAGGCATAGAGTCATTAGTCTTGACCGGAAGTGTTCTCAGTATGAAGGTAAGGGTAACTGATGGCCTGGGAACAGGAAAGGCATCAGGTCATTAGTCTTGACCAGAAGTGTTCTCTGTATGAAGGTATGGGCAACTGATGGCCTTGGGACAGGATAGGCATAGTGTCATTTGTCTTGACCAGAAATGTTCTCAGTATGAAGGTAAGGGCAACTGATGGCCTTGGGACAGGATAGGCATAGTGTCATTTGTCTTGACCAGAAGTGTTCCCAGTATGAAGGTAAGGGTAACTGATGGCCTTGGGACAGGATAGGCATCGTGTCATTAGTCTTGACCAAAAGTGTTCTCAGTATGAAGGTAAGGGCAATTGATGGCCTGGGAACAGGATAGGCAGCATGCCATTAGGTCGGACCTGAAATGTTCTGATTGTGAAAATAAGGAATGGAAATTATTAAAGTGGTTTTTACCAGCTTGCAAAGCTGGATTCACAATTGCAAGAATTGGGTCGGAGTAACATGTGTGTTGACCTTTTAAGTTTTTCCCTTCAAATATTTGGTCTTATGAATGCCCCTTAATTCTTATAAATTAGCCAGTGTATGATAGGTATATAAAATAAATCGTGTGTTTTGTTGTGATAATTCATTTAATTTCCCCTGTTTCATGAAATCTCTTGTTAGTCAATGTGTTAACCCTCACAAAACTAGTTGCTGCAATAACTAGAATAATATATAAGCTTAGTCTTCATGATACAGTAAAACCTGTGCAAAACGGCCACTCAAAAAAAAACAACAACAAAGGTCTTAAAGACAAATGGTGGCCTAATGAAGGTCAAAAGTATTGCAGAATGCTCCCCTTGGAGCATTCTGCAATACTTTTGACCTGCATTAACATGCCTACCAAATGCTCCATTGCTCAACATCTTGTTGAATATGCAAAACAACTGCTCTATGAAGAGTATCGAAAATCGGGGAATGCAATAGCCTATGGATTCTTACATTTGTGATATAAATAGGAACTCAGAAAGTATTCTCATTAGGTCATATTTACTTTTTGTGCGACAAACACGTTCCTGTACACCTATTTTAAACGAATAGTAAATCTGACAAAACGAGAGAACTTTCTGATCTCAAATTTATACCACAAACGTAGGAATGCAAAGGATATTGCATGACATTTCCAATTTTTGATTATCTTCCTGGAGCAGTCGTTTTTCAAATTCTACCAGATGTTGAGCATTGGATCCTTTGCTAGGTGTGGTTTAGCGATAATTGGTGTTGAAAACCAATTTGTGGTCTTTTTGAGAGTAACCGTTTTACACAGGTTTTACTGTAACTAGATAGGTTGGTTGGTTGTATCTAAGCCCAAATTGGCAGTAGTTATCTCTCAGTATAGGTTCTCGTTCTATCTTCTCTTAGTAGAATTAACACAGGTAATCAAGTTTAGGTGGTGCTCTTAGTCCTGAATAGAGTAACCAAACATAATTGTTTTTCTCAAAACCAGAGTAGCCTCTTGAAGTCGATTTGTTTTCCTGTAGACCAGAGTCTACAAGTGATCTGAAAGTGTCAATTTAGACCTTATAGTACACAGAGATTTCTTATCCAGCTAAAATTCACACTGTCCAAATGTCCATACATGTATTTGCAGAAATTGTTTTCAATCATTCTTTGTCAACTCATATTTACTACAATTATATTTTCTATAGTACAGTTGTATGTCAGCAAAGATATGGATCATAAGAAACTATTTTATTTCAGGTGATCTACAGAGTAAGACAGTTCAGCTACGCAGTGCCTTGATGGCTGTCAAGGACTACAAGTCAAAGTATGCCAGCCAATCAGAAGAGATGGAGGTCTCAAAATCAACAGCAGAAAGACTTATCCAAGAAAACCAGAATTTCAAACAACAGCTAACAGAATGCGAGGTATGATCATAAATTAAAATATTTACAATTGGCTAAGCAATCCTTTAATGAAGCTTTAGATTTTTGCAACCGTTCATAACCTCATGATTGACACAAATATGATTGACAGCTGCCATGCTCACTTCCCCATGCTTCGAACATCGAGTTTATTTGACAGAAGTGACACTGGTGTTGTGATTGACAGCAAGCCACACCTGAGTCATACATGCAAAACAAGCCTCTTGTTTGCTCCATTGGCTGTCTGTGTTCACGCTGGCTGTTCCGCTTTTCCGTTTTAAACTCCGACAATAGCGTTAATACAATTTCATATTAAATACTAAACTGTTTTGTTCCTAAATCATAAATAATTTTTATATTTTAGATATTTATAATAAAATGTAAATATAAGCAATAAATTCAATTTTTGGCCTGTTCATGGAATCATGAATACTTCAGGTCTCTTGCAAAGTTAATGTGTAACGTGAAGCCCTTTGGGCTTCACTTCCTTCGCAAGAAACCCGAAGTATTCATGATTCCATGAACATTCCAAAAGTTGTATTCATTTCTTAAAAAAAAATTTTTAAGTGGTACTCACAGCACTACACACAGGTATTTATAGTATGCCAGAAAATGAAATAGTTATATGAGCCCTTGTTGGAAGAAAAACTGACTTGGTTGTATGTCAGCAAAGGTGCAGACCAGCCTGCATGTCCGGGCAGCCTGATCAGTGTCTTTGTTATTCGCTCTTTAAAAATATAATATCTGCTGATAACCTTGGCAAACCATTTGACACTCTGATAGTGTTCCTGAAAGAATTTTTTTTAAAAAGTTAGCAGACAACAACAAAAGTGTGAAAAATTACCAAGCATGCAAAAAGCTAAGTAAAGTCTCGGAAATCCTTATCTGGTGTTGGAAAATATATTTACAGTAAAACCTGTGTAAAACGGCCACTCAAAAATAGACAAAACAAAGATCTTAATTACAAATGGTAGCCTAATGAAGGTCGAAAGTATTGCAGAATGCTCCAAGGGGAGCATTCTGCAATACTTTTGACCTGCGTTAAGCGATAATTGGTCTTGAAAACATTTTCAGTCTTTTTGAGAGTGGCAATTTTATACAGTTTTTACTGTACTATGTAATGGAAGTAACTGGCTATATCTCTCTTTATAGGATAAATGTGGACTGTTACAGAAGTCTGTTCAGGATTTGTCTAATACTGTTGGTAGACTCCAGGCTAGGGAAGAAGAACTCAATACCAGTCTCAAACTGAAGGTATGGTGAATCTGTGTATGCCTATTGTCTTAAGTTAATGTGAGGTTATCATGTTGGTGTTGCAGTGTTCTAAATGGTATGGTGAATCTGTGTATGCCTTTTGTCTGAAGTAAATGTGAGGTTATCATGTTGGTGTTGTAGTGTTCTTTATCAGTTACTGCTCAGATTATTGCATTGTTAGACTTTAGTCTGATAAATGTTGTCTATTACATGGCATGTGCCTTTATCAGGTCATCATGACGCTGCACTTTTTGAATGACGCCGTCAATAACATTGAATCGACACGAAAATCGATAATTGCTAGTGAATCAACTTGTAAACTGATAAATAGAATATTGTTCGATTTTATTAACCTGACACAGGTGCATAATTTCACGGTTAGTGCACAAGATATTTTTACCTTCCGTCGACTTTCGGCATTTACCGTAAGTTTTACAGGAATTTTGCAAGTACTAATGAGATAATGAAACGTTTTGCACTGTCCTACTTACTAGTCAAGTGGTCATTGTAGAGAGTTTACAACCAAAAGGTCGTGAGTTCGAGTCCATGTATGTTCTTGTTTTTTTTTGTTTTGTATTTTAACCTTTATTTGATTGGTTTAACTTCATTTATTATAGATGTACCACGACCTCTGAGTAATGTCCTTTGGATCATTATATTTAAAAGGTTGATGCGTAACGCATACACTGAGACAGTCTGTCTGGAACATCTACGTGCTTCAAAATAGAATAGTATACGTAATAAAACGCCTGAAACCCCTATTTCTAGATCCGTATTTTGAATTTTGTAAATATAGACACGCTTCAAAGTTAATTGTTTATCTATACTTGCATTTGTTATTGTTATTTTTGTAGGGTACTCACTGAGAACGTTTACCATACGCTCGATATGTGAAATTGAATCTGTGTGCTTTTGACATATTTTTTCTAAAGTAATCACAGATATTAAAAAAAAATATCTGCTTTGCCTTAGTGCCAAGACCTGCTGCATACTTTTCTTCAGACGTTTTCCCACTGAACTTAAGTTCAAACAACATGTATAGTGGATAATTTTCAACCGTATGTTTTGGCTATAATGTGGAACATTATTTTCACGTGAATCTCTGAAGATGTTTCGGACAGACTGGCTCATTCTACTCGTTAGGGATCAACCTTTTGAAATATATCGATCCAAAATTTCATTCCTCAAAGGTCGTGGTACATCTATAATAAATGAAATTTAACGAATCGAATCAAAGGCAAAAAAAAAAAGAACACATGTGGACTCGAACCCACAACCTTTTGGATGTAAACTCTGTATCATAACCACTCGACTAGTCAGTAGGACGGTGTAAAACATTTCATTATCTGCATTAGTACTTGCAAAATTCCTGTAAAACTTACGGTAAATACCGAAAGTCGACGGAAGGTAAAATAGCTTGTGCACTAACCGTGAAATTATGCACCTGTGTCAGGTTAATAAAATTGGACAATACCAGGTTCGCATCTCTTGATATCAAGTTTACCAGGCTTGGCTTTGAGAATTCATGTTAAATCACTTGGCAAGCCTCGCGATGTCAACAAGCGTTCTCAAAGCCTTGCCTGGTAAACTTGATATCAAAAGACACACACCTAGTATTCTCCATATATGGTATGGTGAATCCATACATGCCTAGAGTCTTTGATGATGAGAGTTTTTTTTACACTGGGAGTTGGTTAAAAGGAGTTAATTCTTTCCTTGCTGCAGCAACTTTTATTGTCTCAGGCCCCCAGATAAATCTGCGTACCTGAATTTTTTTTTTTTATATTTCTCAACCAAAACATATGTTGTCGGTACTCAAAAGAACCGTCTCAATGAGGCGAATCTTTTGATCACCCAAAACATATGTTTTGGTTGCTGGGTAAGAAAATAATTGCAATTTTACGCTAAAATCTTTTGCTGAAACTTTGTCTGCTGATAACCTTTGCTGAATGTTGGTCTTGATCTGGATCCGAACTGTTCCTGAAAGTACTTAAATTGTGGAAAAAGTTATTTTTGAAAAAAGTCAGCAGACTACAACAAAAGCATGAAAAATTACCCAGCATGCAAAGTAATCCATGTCTATTAGATATACCGGCATTTGGTTATTGTTAGATATAATTAATCTGTATGGTATAGTGAATCCATACATACTTAATGATTAGATAATGAGAGCTTATTATGTAGCAGTTTTGGATTTATTAGATATATTTGTAGTCAATCAAAATGGTTTAGTGAATCCATGTATGCCTAATATCTGAAATAATGTGCAGTTATTGTATGGAGACTTGGTTATTGCTAACCCTTTGTATACTGATAACTGGTAGATCTTGATAGATTGGCAAACAGTGAAGACTATGATGAAATACAGTTTTATGCAACATTTCATTAAGGGCTGCGCTGTTTGATAAGATAAAAAACAACAACAACAACAACAACAACAACAACAACAACAACAACAACAACAACAACAACAACAACAACAACAACAACAACAACAACAACAACAACAAATCTTCAAGAAAAGAAATACATCATGATATGGAAGCTCAGACATGCAACCCTAGACTTACAATTTTCACTCGTCCTGCAAACATGTGCACTTTTCCTTTAAAAGCGTATGCAATAAAGAACATAAGAGTAATATGTTATATGACTTCCTCAAGTAATTCTTTCCAAAGCACTCGTCCTGCAGGACAAGTGCTTTAGAAAGAATTACTCGTCCTTTCTAGATTTCATTTGTAATTATGAGTGGATGAGTGGAATTTTTGTCCCCTGTAAGTCAAATGATTATTTTAGTGGTTTAGTAGTTTACACATTACTACTTTTTTCTCCCCAAGATGCCATTGTCTGCACAAAAACATTAACTTTGTTGTAAATGATTTGGGATATTTTTGCAAAAAAGTGATGAGCCAGTATTAACATGGGTGAAAGTTTTCAGGTTTATTCCTGAATTTAGGATTTTTAGGTCGATTTTCCATAGAAAATCAGCCCCAAAATGGTGAATTATGCTGATAATAATAGCTTCTCTGGTTTGTTTTCATTATCTAAAGACATTTTACCTTTTGAACTTGAAATTATTAAAAGTTTATAGGCATGCTACGAGTTTTAAGAAATAAATTTTTAAACTTATTTTCTATGATGAATTATGATATTTCTCTCAGTCTGTAGTACGACACTTGTCTTTTTGACCACAGTGGAGACATAATCCATATAAATATTTTGAGGTCTGTGAGGGTTGAACCCACGAATGCGGCATGTGCGCCTAGCACTGCAACGTCTGACGCCCTTAACCATTACACCACCGAGGCATCCCCAAAAAAAGGATGCTCAAATACTGTATATAATGACGCCAGACGCTGCAGTACACTCTGTATAGGGGTTTGATGAGTTATGCTTATTTTCTGTGATGAATTATGATATTTCTCTCAGTCTGTAGTACCACACTTGTCTTTTTGACCACAGTGGAGACATAATCCATATAAATATTTTGAGGTCTGTGAGGGTTGAGCCCACGAATGCGGCATGCGCGCCTAGCACTGCAACGTCTGACGCCCTTAACCATTACACCACCGAGGCATCCCCAAAAAAGGATGCTCAAATAGTGTATATAACGACGCCAGATGCTGCAGTACACTCCGTATAGGGGTTCTATAAGTTATGCTTATTTTCTATGATGAATTATGATATTTCCACAGTCTGTAGTACGACACTTGTCTTTTTGACCACAGTGGAGACATAATCCATATAAATTCTTAAAGTTCAGAATTTTGGAAACCTTGAACTTTCACCCATATATTATTTGTTTGTTTGATTTGATTCTTTGCGTCCCAGTCAATAATCTTTCAGTTTTGTCAGGACAGGTCTTCCTGGGTTGAACCAGTACTAAGCAAGGATAAATGTGTCTTGCTTAAGGACACAACGCAGTGACGCTGATGAGGCTTGAACCCACAGCCCTTCAGCACTCTATTACTGAGCCACTGTGCTCCTCCACCCATATATTAACAATATGCCTGAATTTTGTAAGTTTATGATCATTTCTATAGTGGAAAATCAGATTTTTAAATTTAAAAAAAAAGTTTTTTGAGTGATTAAATGCTTGAAATTATTAATTGCTGATAATGGTTGTAACTGGGCCAGCATATGAGATTTTGGTACTTATCACATAGGCAAGCTACAAAGGCTCAGGTGAGCCTGTGCATATGCACAGACTCACCAGAGCCTTCACTTCTTGCATACACAAAGTACATGTACGAAAGTAGAGGAAGGCTCAGACCAAATTTTAGATCTCTAGCTCTGCTGGATATGTTAGTATTGGCATTTAAATGAGGCCTTTTGCACCTATGCGATAAGTACCAAAATCTCATGAATTGGTCCAAAAATGCTTTTTTATAGGAAATTATATATTGGTATTGTCATTGTTGGGTATACCTTGCGTTGCACGAGGTCATGGCCCCATGAGTTGCATGAGGTCATGGCCCCACGGTGCCAAGACGTCATGTGGAGAAAACAAGTTAGAGTAGAATAAACATGAGAAACGAGCAGATCCAAACTCGTCATTAACATTACTAGAGTAGCCGCATCTTGGTGCCATGACCAGGATCAAAACTACATTTAAAACTAGTAAAATTTAGTAAACACAACTCATTGTTAAATTAAATGTCATTACTTTGTACAAGAAAAAATCAGTTATACTTGTTATATCAAATATTTTCAGTTTTATCAAGTAAGTAGAAAGTACAGTGAAATATTAGTATTGCATGGCCCTGAATAAGAATTATATCTAAATTTACAGTAAAAAGTATGGACTTTCACACATGATTTTGGTACTACAGTAAAATTGACTTAAACGGCCACTCAAAAATAGATAAAACAAGGATCTTAATGAGAAATGGTAGCTTAATGAAGGTCGAAAGTATTGCAGAAGCATTCTGCAATACGTTTGACCTGCATTAAGTGATAATCGGTCTTGAAAACAAAGTTTTGGTCTTTTTGAGTGGCCCCTTTAGACAGGTTTTACTGTAATTGCATCAGCAAGCAGGCAATGCTCAGATGAGCCTATGCAATTATTATGCTTTGTGCATATGCACAGACATGCCAGAGCTTTTGCAAAATATTGCAGTAGAGGAGGGCTCAGACCAAAATTTAGACCTCTAGTCCTGCTGGATGTGCCAGCAGCGGCATTTATAAGAGGCATTTGCACAGATGCAATAATTCTGGTCCAGTAACTTACTATCATATAGACTGCTGATTCATTTATGATGTTTATCAGTTACTGAACATAGATGGAGACACACTGACATGTATTAACCCTTAGAGGACCAGAAACCTCTAAATGGGTACCTCGGCAAACAGTGAAGATCCAGATGAAATGCTGCATAATGCGGCATTTCATCTGGGTCTGCACTGTTTGCTAAGACAAAATCGATCTTTAGAGAAAGAAATACAATATTTTTTGGAAATTATAACCTGTGACCCCTTAATACATACAATGGACCTTCTTGACTTAACTGTATACAAACTTTATGGGAAATTCCATTGGTCCTAAAAGGGTTAAAATACTGGTGAACCTCTCCGGTGAAGTTTGCCCAGGAACACTGCCAATTAGGAAATTGACAGTATTTTTTATATGACTGAAATAATGTTGCAAGTGACATTTAACAGAAACAAACATACCTTGTGGACGAGAATCTAGAGCAAATGTATTTATGGCAACATAAGAGAAAGATGTAAAAATCTTATTCGGGGCTATAGCATTAGATCTGGACCCCTCCAAAATGAGAATTGTTTACTCAAGCTGGACCTAAAAATCAGATTGACTGAAGTCTTCTATGTCTACCATTCATCCAAGGTATTTCAAATGACCTGCACACTATTTATGCTAAGTATTCAGATAGAAAGGCCTTATTAAAATGTCTCCCTTCCGCTGATTTATTCAAGAAGGGTTGTTGTCAGTTACAAGCGAAAGTATGTGCACAAATTACTGGTTAACCGCTTGCTCAAGCCTGCCCAGGAAAAAGTGTGGTTAAGTGAACTGACCGTCCCGCAATGACCATAGCTGTTGACATGGGACGTAAAGCAACAAAAACAAACAAAATTATTAAACTGCTAAAATCCAGATCAGACTTCACCTAAGAGAGCAGTTTGATCTGGGTTAATGCTGTTGGCCATTCCAGCAGTATATTTTACACACCTAGTGACTCTCTTCTTTGTCTATATGAAAATAGACCTAGATCAGCTGGTATCTGCATGATGAATCCATATTCAGGGTTTGCACAGGCATGAATATAGAGAGCTTAAATTTCTTGAAAAGTCCTTGAAAACTAAAGCTGCCTTGAAAAGTACTGGAGAATAATACAAGGCTTTGAAAATCCTTGATTTTTACTGTTTTCTGTATGTCAACACTGTTAATAGAGAACTTAAATATAGAGGGCTTTCTTGAAAAGTCCTTGAAAACTAAATCTGCCTTGAAAAGTATTGGAGAATCACTGCAAGGCCTTGAAAAGTCCTTGAATTTTACCATTTTCTGTAGGACAACACTGTTGATGGAGACCTAGATCAGTATAAAATTGTTGTTCCTTTATTTGGTGCAGCATAAGCTTCACCAAATAAAAGCACAACAGTTTTATACTAATTTTCTAATGCTTAATGGTTCATTGTCTCAGTCTAGATCTTCAGAAGTAGAATTTTATAATGTAAATAAGTATTTTTCATGAAGTTGTAGTCCTTGAAAACCAAAAAATCTTTATGAAGTCCTTGAATTTGACATAATACACATATTGCTTGTATGAACCCTGATATTAATAATAAAACAGCACCGCTGGACTGGCTGGAAATCAGAAATTTATAAAGCATCTCCAACTCAAAATGAAATCGGCGTTTGCTTACTTATTGGTTTGAATATCACCGTACATTGTATATGAGGCAATCGCTGTGGACTCAGTCCTTTACTGATTTAGGTTCCAGGCAATCAAAATAATAATGAAGCTAACAAGTCAAAAAACAATTTTGATATTGTCATTTTATCTTTCCTTATTTCTTACCTTTGTTATAATTCTTTTTTCTTGATTTAAAATTAATTAAACTAATCAATTAAAAATATCAGAGCATTTTTCATCTGACAAGGCGTATAAAAAAGAATGAAGATACCATGAATACGATTATTAAATCTTTCCATGCTGGGAAATTTTTTATGATTTTATGTTGTCTGCTGATTTTGTTAAAAATAACCTATTTCCAAAAAATATCATTGTCAAACAGTTTGGACCCAGGTCATGCCAAACATTTTGTTCAGGCTGTCTGCTTAAGACTGTTAATTTCAAATGCATATTTTATACAGATAATAGAAGAGTTTTAGAATAAAGATAGTATTAGTATGGTAAATATTCTAAATTTCATACCTTTTCTCGGTGTTCTCAATAAAATGTTTGTTATCAAGACTGAAATTCACAAATGCTTGTCAGAATAGAAAACAGGGAGGACCCTAATCAGACTGCTTCTGCAGTCTGATCTGGGTCTGCACTGTTTGTCTAGGACTTTTTGCAGGCAACTTAAAGTGTTTGAAATTTTAGAACATTTACTGTATTGTCTCATTAGTTTCTCTAGGAATCTTTTTCTTACCCTTTTCTCTGAAATATGTGTTGTTTCATTCATGTTTAAGTTCAGCCAAGATCACATATCTGTTAGATGTTTTTGATCAATAAATATATACAGGATAGATTGTAAGTTCTATTTAATGCAACTGCAATTAATGACAATAACAAACCTCTTAAAACTTCAATTAACAAGAGCTTTATATGTTTTAATCTAATTCTTATCCCCACACCCCCAATCCAAAGGGGGGAGGGTAAAACTCATTCCTATTTGTGTGGATCTCATTGGGGTGGGCATCCTTGTCCTTGCACCTTGCAATCTATCTTATGAACTATTGAGTGCACTTTGACTAAACTTGCATAGAAGCATTGTTGAGAAAGGGGAAAGAGGTGATCAGATTTTGGTGACCTTGACCTAATTTTTAAGGTAACACCAGCACATTGAATATTTAACTTTTTTTACTAAGAAGCTTGTTTGCACCCTATCTCATGAACCAAATAATTATCTCTCGACAAAGTCGGAGGGATATAGTTTTTGTGTCGTCCGTGCATCCATCCACACTTTTTGTCCATCCTGAACCATATTTCAGTACCTATAAGTCAGATTTGATGCATTCTTGATATAAATGATAAGTACCATAGACTCTCGATATCCTATAAGTTTCGTCAAAATCGACCACTTCACACTTGAGTGGGTGGGGGTTGGGAAGGGGGGGGGGGGGGGGGGCATAGCTTTCCTTTCAAAACAGGATTTTTTATTTCTAACTTTTAAAATATTTGTTTTCATCAGTTATTGTGTTCCACCTATTAAGCACATAACTCCTTTCAAATGTTTATGCCCACTTTTGAAGATAATGTAGAAGTCAACTGATCAGTACTTTTCTTTTTCCGTACGGTGGATCCATATAATTTAATAAATTGCAATTTCATCACATGATTTACAGGAAATCAGGAGTTCATCAGCCCATAGAGTATTCAGTATGCATTCATAAGAGCATATGGGCTTATAAGGTGGAATAAGCTAGTCTCATGATGCTTTTTATGTCTTCTTTCATTTTCTTATTTGCTTATTTAAATCTCTACTTTAGTAATGCAACTCTTGCAATTCGCTAAAACCCATTTTTGAAATAATTAATAATATTTCTTTTAATGCAAATGATTTATGCTAAATTTCCATTTGGCATTTAATACAAAATGAACAGTAGTGTGAGATTCTGTTTCAGATATGACCAATTTAACCAGGATTTCAGACTTTAACCCTTTTGTTCATGAAAAATCATGCTAGGCTCCATCCACTATGAATAATAAAATAAGGAAACGTTCATGTTGGTACACAGAACAAAGAAATTACTTGCCAGGTCCACTTTAGAATCAGATATATCTTATTTCTAAAAAGAAGTTACTTGTCAGGTCCACTAGTGTATGATCGGAAATGTTTCCATAAGCAAACAGAGTAGACCCTGATCAGGCAGCTCTTACAAGAGCTGCCTGATCTTGATTTGCTCTGTTTGCAAAAAAAAAAAAACACACTAAAATGTGTCTGTCTGTATGAGGTAAAGGGTTTAAGAAGACAATAATTTCATTAGAAATGGACATTACTGTGCTTTTACATTTAAACATGGAAAAGTGTTATTAAGCATGTGCTCATAAAACAGTGACATCATGTGATAAGTTATATTGCATTATTACCTGAACCACACACTTATTTTATTTGGCCTAAATTCAGGAAAAAGACATGATCTCAGCAACGAGTCAGATGAAGGAATTGAGTGACAGATTGAGGCAGTTAGATGTGAGGTGTAAGGAATGTCAAGATAGAGAGAAACAAGCGGTGAAGGAGAGAAATGATTGGCAGCAGAAGTATGAGGATCGTTTAACAGAGTTACAGTCCTTAACAAGTGGGTGGATATTTTTTCTTGTTCTGTTTGTCCATGTAAGTGACTATTTAGAAATCTTGCTAATTCATACTGTGTAGCTCCCGATCCAGGACTAGAGAAATCATCGAATCCCATTCGTTCCAAATGTCAGCCAAAAAAAGACATATCCATATTTCAACCCAATATCAACCCCCTCCTCCATTCTATTCAATACATTTTGAAAATAATGTTATTTATGACCTATAGCGGGTGTTTCAAACCCGATGCAATCGCTCACTTTGAGCATTTATCTTTGCATTTGAAGTTGAAAGTGGACTCTACATTTTAAAGCGGTGTCTATGTATTATTGAACCCATGAAATATATCTGCTTAAAATATTGATAAAAACAAATGGAAAACTATTTTTTTAGTAAATGCAACTTGGATTCCGTCTCATTTAATCAGAAAATCCAAAATTACCATGTTTAAACATTTTGTTCACAATCAATGAACTGGCCCAATTATTGTTGAATAATTATGCACTCTTATCTTAAGGCCTGGGTTTTCTGCAGATGCTTTTAGCTCCAAAGTCTCATGAGCTGGCCCATATGTTTAAACAATGTACAGTACGGTAAATGTTTAAAAATTTAGAACACTTTTCACATTCTGTTCTAAAATTAAATGGTGGTTATTAAGGCTTGAATTCACAAAATGCTTGTCAGAATAGCAAACAGGGAAGACCCTTATCAGACTGTTTCTTCAGAAGCAGTCTTATTCTGGTCTGCACTGTTTTTCTACACCTTTTTAGCAGACAACTATGTTCGAAATTTTTAGAACATTTACTGTATAATGAATCTATTTTTAGATGCAGTAGATGGGAAGTCTAAGGAGGTATCTCAACTTGAAGAGGAAATATGTTCACTGAGACATCATTTATCTGTACTACAAAAGGATGCAAGTAAGAAAAAAAAAAAAAAAAGAAATACAGTGCAGTCCCTTTATAACACATCCTCATTATAACACAGATTTGGATATAACACAGTCTTGTTATGGCTCCCCAATTTTTTTTATCATTGAATTTTACAAAGAATTATAGGAAAATGGCCATGAAATAATTCAATTGTATTACATGTATTGTCCTTCATAACACGATTCGCTTACAACACTGTCCATTCTTATGGACCACAAACATAGCATTATAAAAGGACTTCATCATACATGAAAAAAAACACACATTACAATGATAAAACATAGCTGAAATAGTTCTGGCTCTATGCTTGGAATCCGGTCTGAGTTTGTACAAGTTTAATCCCACTTTTGCTTTGAATTCAACACTAAAGAGTTCTCACCCTTGCTGGGAATCCAACCCTGGATACACAGGTTTAAGACACTTAGTGTTCTGCCAACTGATCTAGTTTTCGGAGATTTTATGCACCTCAATGCAAGATCATATCTTCAGGATTAGCAACAAGGTACCACAAAGGCACAAGAGATTAGCTAAAATATTGACATTTTCCATGCAGCAAGTCTAGTTATTATACTTTCAGAAAGCTGATGAGCTAGCTGGTCTGCATTGTTTTGTTTGTATGCAACAAAACTTGGTAGAGTTAAAGCAACTTTGCATGGATATAACATTGGACCCTGATAGCAAGTTGACCAGTTTTTCAAGGTTATTGTTGGTCATAAACTGACAAATTTAAGCAAAAACTCGCTGGTGTGCAGTGTTCATCAGTCTTTTATGAATGCTTACAGAATGGCTGTAATACACAGGTTTGGATGGTTTTGATGATCTCTGAAAATATAATTTGATTTCTATTTGTGTCAGCGATGCGAGAGAAATGTCAAAATGAGGTGATAGAGTCAATGAGGGAAAAACAAGAAAGGACAGACACACAACTGAAGAGCTTTAGGGAGGTGAGTAAGTAGGGCATATTTTTGGCATTTCTCTTATCAAAGAAAATGCTTGTTTTGGATACTTAAAAGAACCATCTCAATGTGTAACAAAATACATTATAGGCATGCAGAAGCTTACCACAATTTATGTTTGACATTGGTCACATTTATCATCATTCTAAGCAAATTCATGCTATGGCAACATGGGTGAAAGTTTTCAGGATGATTTATGAATTAAGGATTTTTAGGCTAGATAGCTTATTTGCCTTGTATTCAAGTTATCTAAAGACAATTGACCGTTTAAACTTGTAATTGGTTATATCTTGTAGGCATATTGCAAGTTTTAAGATTTGAATTTCTAAAGTTCAGGATCTTAACTGCTCATGATACCTAATCTAAAACTTGAACTAGTCAATTTTACAACTTAATGAGGTGTGTAAATGGCAGATTTTACATGAGTGCTTATGTATTATTGAATTTAAAAAAAAAGTTGGGGGAAAGATAAAATGCAAGGCTTGCTGAGCATTTTGCTTTTTTCTGAAACAAGTTTAATAAATTCAATAATACAGGAACATGAATGTTAGACTCTATTCATCATATGACATTAAAATTGATTTGAAATTGCATTTTAAGCGTAAAAACCTTAAACTTTTGTTTTTGATGTCATTACATAATGTTACTTAATATGTTAACCACTAGTGATTTATCTATTTTAATACATGGCGCTATATAAGTCCCAGATGAGAGGTCATGTGATAAAAGGTTTTAATGGCATAGCAAATAGTGTAAACTCTATCAGGCATTTGATAATTGAAGCAAACACTTTGAATGCAAACACTATGAACTATGCTGAGGAGCAGTCTGATCTGGGTTCATATTGTTTGCACTATAGGCTTCCAAAATGTCTGAGTAGATAACAGACAACAGTGAGCAGATGGCATTTTTGTGAATGGCGGGAAGAGGGTTAAGAAGCCTTTTCATACGTAAATTTTCCACTTTCTCTGGGAAAGCTTAGACTAAGCGGTTAGGCAGTACTCAGTGCACATATTTTCGCTTGTAACTGACAACAGCCCTTCTTGAATCAATGGAAGGTAGAAAAATGACCGTAGAAAATATTTCATGATCAACCTCCACAAAAGTATGGGGCCAGGCTGGCCCAGGATTGAACTCACGACCTCTAATCAGTAATCAGACTCTCAACCGATTGCGCTATGGGGCACAGCTCATAATATGTTAATTATCTCGTAATTTCAGTTATACGAGAGGCAGCTTAGAGAACTCTCCAAGCTTCAGCTCCAGGTTGACACCTCCAAAGATTTTATCAGTAAACAGTGTAGCCTGGAAGAGCAACGGTAAGTTTGTTTCGTGTAACCTTAATGACATGACAGTTGATGCTCTCATTTTTGAAAGTAGGGCAGAGTTGCATGAGGTGAGCGCTTTCATTTGACACTTTGTAGCACTTTCTAAACACTTTAAATACAAATGGGGTTTTCCTTTTGATTTGATACAATAAACTTGCAATGATCCATTGTATATATCTAGGTGTGTCAGGTTATAATTTAAAAAAAAAATGTTTTTTTTTTGGTCTGAATATCTTTTATACCTTAACACAAAGTGTAGACCCTGATGAAATGCCACATACTGTACATCATTTGGGCCGTGACGCAAGAAAATCTGTCGTAGGAGTTTCCAACGAAGTGAGGTTCAAACCAGCCTGCTCAGCTACAGAGACTAGCTAGAAAATTGAAATTTCGCTTATAGCAAGTCTAGATATGATACTTTTGAATGTAAGCCAATAACAATGGTACTTATCAACAAATTAATATTGTATATCCTTTAAGCATGAATTTATGCTGACCTAAAATTTCCGACCGTATACCTGACGATATTCCTCCCCAAATGAATATTTTGAATACAGTCATCCTCTAATTTTACTTAAGAAATTTAGGTTTTAACCCATATAAGCTTAGTGTCCTTTTTGTGGGGCATAGGCAAACAGTGTAGATCTAGATCTGATGCACATCATTTGATCAGGATCTCCACTATTTGCTTAAAGATTGTTTTATTAAAACTTGAATAAAAATGAAAAAAATACCACCCAACAATCCAGGGTTTATTCTAGGCAGGGAGATTGGGGGTTCCCCCCAATTTTTTAAAATCCCCCCTGATTTTAAGAAGGAAGGGGGATATTTTTATATAGATAAAGAAGGTAAAATATTAAAATTTAAGTAAAATGTTCGCTATTCCATAAACATCCCCTAGTTGTTGAATCCTAGAATAAACCCTGCAATCCTTAAAACGGAAATGAACTGGTCCAATTGAGTGCGAGATTCCATTTGGATTAAAAGGGTTAAATATGCACTCCTATCAAGAGTCGTGGTACTGGCTCATTCATGTTTTTTATATTTTTCATTTTTTTTTCAGTTTAAGTGGGTCTTTTAGCACAAAGGGAAACAGCAGACTATCTGATAGGTCACTGGATAAACCTAGAAACACACTAGTTCAGACCAGCAGATACAGAGACGGAGACATACATATACATATAGATAGAGACATGCCTAGCTTGCAGCAAAATACCCAGAGTTCAGGTTATCAGGCACAAGTCTCAGGAAACAGTAGACTGTTAGAAAGGTCACCAGATAGACAGAGAAATACGCTAGTCCAGACGAATAGGAACAGAGACTCTGATATTGATATGCATAGTTTGCAGCAACATACGCAGAGTTCAGGTTATCAGACACAAGTATCGGGAAATAGTAGACTGTCAGAAAGGTCACCAGATAGACAGAGAAATACACTAGCCCAAACCAATAGACACAGAGACTCAGATATTGATATGCATAGTTTGCAGCAACATACCCAGAGTTCAGGTTATCAGACACAAGTATCGGGAAATAGTAGACTGTCAGAAAGGTCACCAGATAGACAGAGAAATACACTAGCCCAAACCAATAGGAACAGAGACCCTGATATTGATATGCATAGTTTGCAGCAACATACCCAGAGTTCAGGTTATCAGACACAAGTCTCAGGAAATAGTAGACTGTCAGAAAGGTCACCAGATAGACAGAGAAATACAATAGTGCAGATGAGTAGGAACAGAGACTCGGATATTGATATGCATAGTTTGCAGCAACATACCCAGAGTTCAGGTTATCAGACACAAGTCTCAGGAAATAGTAGACTGTTAGAAAGGTCACCAGATAGACAGAGAAATACACTAGTCCAGATGAGCAGGAATAGAGACTCGGATATTGATATACATAGTTTGCAGCAACATACCCAGAGTTCAGGTTATCAGACACAAGTCTCAGGAAACCAGTCAGAATTATTAGAGCCCCAGTCAACAGCTGGTACTCATCTACAATTTGTAACTGGTAGAACAGTTCAAAATCAAGAGCAGGTACAAATGGGGTACCAGACAAATGATGACTATGCAAAATTTAGTAAAATTATGACCATGCAAAGTTCAGTTAATTCCGGTGCTCAGCAGAAAAAGGAAGGTACTTCTTTAGAGGAACATGCATTCATAAAACCAGAAATTTTACCCAAAAATGTGAGATATAAAGATGATGGTAAGATTTCACCATATACAATAGGTGCTACAAAACAATTTCCTTTTTTTTCTGAAGGTGCTCAGACTAATCCAGGTATTAATAGATCTTCTGATTCTGAAAGAAGAGAGAACAACCAGTATTCCTCAAGATTTGCTCAATCAGAACTCCCCGGTGTTCATCCTACTCGGACTCAATCCTTGCCATATTCAACATGTGATTCTCCCCCTAGGGAGGATGGCTATGTAATAGAACAGCCAAGAGCAGACGATCTACAAAATAAAAACACAGACTGTGATAAAGAGAAACATGAAACTAATAACGTTGCTGCTGGTCGGCAAGCTAGTATTCAGGAAGGGGCCCGTATCCCTCCACCGTATAGTGATGCCTATATGTTTGAGAATAGGCTGTGTTCTTTCTTGGAAGATATGGATGATATAGATGATAACATCTGGGATGACAAAGGAAATGTGTCTAAAGTTATTCCTGAGGTAAGTCATCATTTACAAAAGAATTTGAACATTCAATTCACTAAGAATTCATTCTTGGCTACTGGCGAAATTATACATACACTAATTACTGGTACACCACTTTTAAAACTCTTTACCTACTAGCGTCATCTGCTGATAAACTTTGCAAACAGTCTGGATCCAAACTGTTTGACACTCTGATGGTATCTATGAAAGAATTTTTCAACAAAGTTGATTTTGAACAAATTCAGCAGATGACCAAAAGCATGAAAAATTACCTAGTAGGCAAAGAGTTAAGGGTGGTCTTCCAAATTTTGACATGTAGAATAAAAATTCAAAGGCCCTGACAGCACAAATGTCAATCAGCATTATGCATTTTACCCAAGGGTCATAAACATATGTAGGTAGACCCAGAAGTTGGAGATTGTGGTGACCTTGTGCGTCAGTGTGGGCCACAAAAGGGGGTCTAGTGAAAATATAATTTTATTTTTAAAATATAACTTTTTCAAATATGCATTATATCTATAATACTAAATAAACGAATTACCGCATAAACTGAAAAATCGAGGTCATTTTCATGCTTGATTTCTTTACTGTTACTTTAAGATATTGCTTTCATTGATAATCTCGGTTAGGATGAGTTTTCATTTAGCATAGATTTAGAGAATTTTGGAATTAAGTGTGTTTTCTAAAAGAACTGCGCCCTCTGGCGAATGTTTCTATATTTAGTGTATGTCACGTTCATGGTCACGCGTCACTATTTTTAGATCGATTGGGTTTCCAATACAAACTGAATGGAGATGACCGAAGCGTTCCGAATTTTTGTGTATATGTCATATGTATATGTGTATTATGCTGTGTCAAGTCGGCCATATTATAAACAACAATGGGGAAAACGCCGCCAAACTCGCCAAAGAAAAAAAGATATGGCTGTAATTTTAAATAATCCCTTATCAAAACTGATTATTAGTCGCGGTAATCATCACACCTTTCTTCGACACGCGCTTAATAATCCTAAGTGTCAAGGTCGCTGCGCATAATGTACTGTTTACATCGATTGGCTTGGTCGTACCACTTATATCACGGTAGGCAATGACGCTATCAAATATTATTAGTAAAAGGCGCCTCGCTGAAGTTTTTCTGTGATTTTCTTGACGAGAAGAAATAAACATAACCGCATTTACAAGTATCAGCTTTTGTAAAAAGAAAATAAAAAAAAAATCGTCGGTTCCGGGTCATTTCGGCCCATGGTCATTTCGGCCCAATAATCCCTTTTTGGTTCTTAGAAAAAAATAAATCTCACTCCTAAAAAATTTGGTAAAATTGGTCCGCGCGGTAAATGCGAGCAGAAAATAACCATTTTAAGGGCGTCGCGCGCAATCTCACTCTTTAAGATTTCAAAAAGTTGACAGGTATGCAAATAACGAAGTAAGAACTACACCAAAATCACCACCTTAGAACGGTCAGGTGCAAGCTACTGGTGAGGGCTTGAGGTTGAATTTGTTTTTAGCTCACCTTAGCAGCATATGTCAGCTTATAGGTAGGATGCCCATGGTCCGTTGTCGTCAACAATTTCAAACATCTTCTTCTCGGAAACCATTTGACCAATCAAAGACAAATTTTATGTGGAGCCTCTTTGGGTAGGGGGAACGAAAGTTTGTTTGTTGCATCTGGGTCACATGACCAAGATGGCCGCCACGCCCATATATGGTAAAAACCCTTCAAAAATCTTCTTCCCCGGAACCGGTGAACCAATTTCCACGAAACTTGGTATGTAGCAGTGGTGACTCTGCCCATCATACTTTGTTCAAATGATGACCTACGGTTGACCTTGACCAATTTTACAACAAGGTCAAATTTGTTAACTTAGGCTTTTCTACAGGAAAAAGTGAAAGCTGTTGATTTTTTCACAAATATTTCAGCCTCTGACCTGAAACCAACTGAAATAATGAAGAATTGTGAGTATTGAAGGCCGAGGTCATTTCTTGACCTTGGCTAAAGGTCATTTACGTATATGAAAATTAAAACTGGCTTTTCTCGGAAATTGATGGGCCAATCAAACCCAAATTTTATATGTTAGCTTTCAGGTACAAGCAGGGTTCCAGTTTGAGGGCAAATCGGCGAAATACTTCGCCCCAGACCGCTCCGTTTCGCCTATAATGGTCGTAAAAAGGGAAGTGTATTTCGGCATATGGAGGCGCGGTGGCTCAGTGGTAGAGCGTCGGACTCGGGACCTAGAGGCCCCGAGTTCGAACCCCACGACCGCTGTGTAGTGTCCTTGAGAAAGGCACTTTCACCTTCCCAAAGTACTAATAATACCCAGGAAGAAGTGGCTCCGTCTCAACATGACTGAAAAATTGTTTACCGGGACGTAAAACACCAATCAATCCAAACCATTTCGGCATCAGTGTTCCTTTTCAGGCCATTTTGGGGGGCGAAATTCGGCCCCACTCCCAAAGGCGAAACACCTCCTTTTTCCCAATTGGCACAGTAAAATTCCCAATCAGAAGTTGGAAGAAAAATAAGGAGAAAAAGTTTGTTTTTTAACCACGAAAAGTAACGACATTTCCAGGTTTGCCTTTGAAGAAGATAATTTGGTATACAAAAATTTCCTTAAATATTGTATTTCTTTGCATTTTGAGTGTGAAAACCACTCATTTATTGGTTTGGGCAGCTACCACTTAAAAAATTGCAGACTAATTTTTCCGACATTGTCCCTATTTTTGGACAGTACCAGTAACCAACACAACACTAAACTATAATAATCAGCAGACCTTAGTATAAACTTAAATTGACACTAGCTTTAAACAAGTACAGACTTTTGGGGGGGGGGGACTCACAAAACAGTAACAAAACAAACAGAACTTCTATAAAATAGTTAATTACTACCATTGATGGCAACTAGAGTTATGAAAGTTCAAGACACCTTTCTCTGACTCACGCTCAATAATCCTAAGTTTCAATGACGCTATCAATAAAATCTGTTTAAAAAAGTGCATTGTTCAGAAATAAGAACCTGGATTTGAGCGATTTTTGGCATTGTTTGGAGGAAAACAAATATAGTAAAAGTCACCTCGCTGAAGATTTTTAGTGATTTTCAAGATGAGAAGATATAAGCATAATCATGTTTACAAGTATCAGCTTTTGTAAAAAAAATTAAAACTCGCCGGTTTCGGGTCATTTCGGCCCATACCTATTTGGGCCCATGGTCATTTCGGCGACTAGAATCGCCAATACAAGTTTCAGATTTCATAAAGCTGTGAAAAATTAACACACATGAAAGGGGGATACAAGTTTCAGCTTTTTTAAATGCAAAATAAAGGTAAATTGACAATCATGAAATATTTCCGCGCTTGCGTGGGCTCTTTTCTAGTTTAATTAATGTTTTCCTGTATTTCATCACTTTGTATATAATAAAATGAAATAGGATGACCTCTACTTTTTCCATTGATATTCCTGAGCCCACTTCAGATTAAAAAAAAATTCTTATAAGTGGACAAATACATAAAGTGTGGGTATTCATTTTCTTAATTAGATTATAAGGAACATTTGGTAGTAAAATTGTCAGGCTTTGCTAAATGTTTTTATTTGCTTTACTCCAGCTGCTCTTGCTCCTATTGTTATGGTTTTGAAAGACAGACACATTATGCAACATCATCATAGATATGATGTCATGTGTGATCATGTATGATGTCATAAGTGACGCAAAATTGTATCAAATAAAAAAAGGAATTTCAAATTTATGTCATGACTACGACATCTATTTCATTTGGTGAAGCATTTCATTTGTGGCTCCCCTGTTCATATAATATACATTTTTCATTTTCTTGATATTCATTCCAAACTCTTTGAATTTGTCATTTTTAAGCCTTAACACCAACAGGTATGAAATTGTTGATGAAGTTGCTTGTTTTCCTTGATATAGGTTGAGGCCTCTCCTACTCATAAGTTACAGAAGTTATTGCTAGAGTCAAAAATGATGATAAACGAGCTTGTAAAAACAACCGAGTCTCCAGTATCAAAACAGGTATGTAGCCATATGGGTCAGTTTACTTGATTTCAGTCCTATACCTTTTAGGACCAATGGAATTTTCCATAAAGCTACAGATGGTCCAATGTGTATATTGAGGGGTCACAGGTTATTATTCCAAAAAATATTGTATTTCTTTCTCTGAAGATCAATTTTGTCTTATAAAAACTACAGACCTGGATGAAATGCAGCATAACGTGGCGTTTCATCTGCATCTTCACTATTTTTACCATATTACTCGCTTAGGAGTTTCCAGTCCTCAAAAGGTTATTGCATATGCATAAATTGGTCTATAATCATGTATGCACAGCCATCTAGTGGGGATAAGAGGTTTGAATTTTGTCTGCATGTTCATCAATTTCCATATTTTGGGCATGTGAGCAGCAAGGCTCCGACACGACTGTACAGATGCACAGGCTTGTCTGAGCTTTCACTGCTGTTTTATGATCTGCTAGTACCAAAATCTCATGTACATGCTCAGGGTATGGGGTTATGATTTTTTTAAATGCTCAACTCACTTGAGCTTGAAATTGGTAATCTTAGAAGATATCAAAACACAAATAAATGGAGCAATTTTAAACTTTATCATATGACGTTACTGTTATTCAGTGGATAACATCATGTCATAAATAATGTTATGACCACATGTTACATTTATATTTTTGGCGGGAATAAGTAAGTCATGATGACATCCATGGCAAGACAACAATGCAAATTTATATTGAAAAAGAAACAAACTTTGAAGGTGATAAAATCACATTCAAAAGGTCAAATGATAAACAGGATCTTACACTCATCATCATTTCATATTAAATTCATTAAACTCAATGAAGTCTGTTTTAACAAATTTCATATGAAATGATCACTTGTGTAATATCCTCTGTCTATGTAATTTGTTCTGGCCATTAATTATTGGCATTTAAAAATTTGTGACAGAATTGTTGGCATATAAAGTAAAAGCACTAAATTACTCAAACAGGAAAAGCATGTGCAAACTAAATAGTCCTTTGTTCACACTGCTCATACCTAAATGAGCAATCTAAACAGGGACTACTTGTTTAATTTCTTCAACAAACAACTTTACTGATATAAACTGGGCCTCAACACGAGAAAACTTGTCTTCAGGGTTTGCGAACAACAAAGGTGCCGACTGATCAGTGCCTTTGTTATTCGCTTTTTGGAAAGTATCATATCTAAACTTGCTACAGTTGAATTACAATTTTCTAGCTAGTCTCTGTACTTGAGGAGACTGGTTGAGCTTTGCTTTGTGGGAAACGCAGAAGACAAGTTTTGTTGTGTCGAGGCGCAACTATGATGTGTAGGTGTAGTCTAGATCATCATCTAAAAGGTTCCATTTTAGAAATTGAGCAGTTTAAGAGGTAACAACTTGATTTTAAAGACAGGGGATATGAAAAAATTATGAGGATATGTAGTCTATTTTGCCTTATGAAGTCAGATCAGATTTGTATCTGTGAACTGTGAGGTAACTACAGGTGCATGGTTTGCATCTATTGAAGTCTATAAATATCCTTTATTAAAGTCAAATGATTAAAAAATTCCCTTAATTAGTTTTTTTTTATCTAAGGAATACTTATTGTGCTCTAGATGTTTGGAGAGAGAGAGTGCTGAGAAAACATTGTATACGATGATCAGACCATTTCTCCTGATCAGAGTCAACACGGTTTCATTGCATTTTAGACTTTACATTAAATAGTCAACTATTAGTTTATATATGGTATTGAGGACATAAAGTCTCAGAAAATTATTCTTCTTCTATTTACAGGTCCAACCTGCAGATGTTGAAGAGAATAAGAAGGCATGAATGAAACAAGTTTCATCTTTTAAAATACAGAAACTGATATGGATTGTTAGTGGATACAACCATGAAATATATTTTAAACCATTATAGCCTAGCATCCTTTTTATGTGGCATCGGCAAACAGTGAAAAACCAGATCAGACGCCGCAAATCGTGGCGTCTGATCAGGTTTTGCTCTATTTGCTTACAAAATGTACTTTTAAAATTGAATGAGTTGAAATTTACCACCCAACAATCTTTAAATTCGAAATGGATTCGTCGAAATGATATGGACAGGAAATTCCATTAGGCATAAATGTTTAATGTTAGAGGATACGACTATGAAAAATATTTTTTATGTGTTTCTGTTATACATACGGGGCAGTACACTAGATTTTGGTACTTATAGCATTGGCAAGCATCCAAGGCTTCATAACAACTGAAAAATTAGCTGGCTGCTTCAAATTTGTGCGAAACATAAGGAATAGTAAGAATATCTGGGGATATTAGGAAGTACAGTAAAGCCTGTGTAAAACAGCCACTCTCAGAAAGACCACAAATTGGTTTTCAAGACCAATTATCGCTTAATGCAGGTCAAAAGTATTGCAGAATGCTCCAAGGGGAGCATTCTGCAATGCTTTTGACCTTCATTAAGCTACTATCTGTCATTAAGATCTTTGTTTTGTCTATTTTTGAGTGACCATTATACACAGGTTTTACTGTACAGTAAAATCTCTTTGCATGCTGGGTATGTTTTCATGCTTTTCTTGTCGTCTGCTGACTTTTTTCGAAATTAATGTTTTCAAAGAATTATTTGAGGAATACTATCAGAGTGTCAAATTGTTTGGATCTCGATCAGGGCTGACATTCTGTCGGTCCTGATATGGGTCCAAACTGTTTGCAGAAGTCATCAGCAGATGACAAAAGTCGCTGCTAACAAGGGAAGAGTTAAACATCCATATGTAGAGCTATTCAGTGAGACTAGACATGTAGTTTATGGTCTGAACTGTTGTTAATTTAAAGGGGACTGCAACCTTGAAAGCAAGTGCAATTCAAATCTAAGTCCTTATTAAATCATGCAATATGCCACAAATTCTGTCAAAATCGATTGAAAAAGTTATAGATGTTCATATAGTAGACAATTGAAAGCAATGGACGGCAGCCATTTTTAAGGCTGAGTGACTTCACACAGCCCTAAACAAAGTAACTAGTTTCCTTCCATTCATTTCAACTTCCATTGCTGTTTTGTTGATTCTTCTGTTGAATATAGTTGATTTTTGGAAAAAATCTGTACAATTTGCACTGAAAATGGGGATTTTATAGGCTTTTCAAAATTAACAGAAAGTTAATTAAAAATTCAAAATGGCGGCCTCTTTTGGTTTAATGGCTGTCAGAATTTTTATTTTCAAATTGCTCTAATATATCCAATTTTGATCTGGTTTGTGGCAGATTGCATGGTTTAATAAGGGCTTGGATGTCAGACTTACATGCTAATACGGTTGCTATCCCCTTTAGCTTCACCTCAACCAAAGCATATGTTGTGGGTACTCAAAAGAACCGTCTCAATGAGACGGTTCTTTTGAGCAGCCACAACAAATGTTAAAACTGATGGGTAAGAAAAGATATACAATCTTACGCTCAAATTTTTTGTCTCCATGGACCTATGTATTTAGTACCATAATCTCCTGTGTTGGCTAGAATTTTATTTTGATTGTTAGCTAAAGCAGAAAAAACTTATTGAAATTGTATCATATTGTGATTCTTTTACCACTGTATCATGAGGGGAGATTTACGTTTGAGCAGATCCGTAATACGAAAGAGCAGATTTATTTTTTACAAAAGAGCTGAGAACAATAAGGCAAAAGAGGTGATGTTGAAATCATTTAAATGAGCGATTTATCCAGGTAAACATCCAGATGCTGGGGTGGATCAATGATTCCTGGAATGGGGGTTCATAAGTATAAAGGTGTGGGAGTTCGCTTTGCTGATTTTTTTTATCTCATTTTTCTTAAATATCCCATGAAAATGAAATAATTTTGTCTCAGTGAGAACAAATTATTTCATTTTCATAGGATATTTAATAGCGGGGAAGGGGGAGCAAACCCCCTCTGGATCCGCCATTGTAATGCGCTTTGAATCACTTAATAAGCACTGAACAATATTGGCCATTACAGGTAATACAACTTAGTGAATACTTATTCAAAGGCCATTACCCTGAAAATTCGCTCATTTGAATGAATTATCCATCCGCTCTTTTGACTGTATGGTTTTTCGCTCGTTTCATACTCCGTCACGGTATGACTTCCGCTTAAACATAATTTGCCCATCATGAGGCAGATTCACAATATGAATAGGATATTGTTTTAACACTTAGCCTGCCAGTAACTTATTCTGTCACCTGCACCTTGCCTGCTTATGTTCTTAGGTAGCCGATATTGCAATTAATATAGACCCAGATCAGACTGCTATGGGTGAAAAATTTCAGGATTATTCTTTAATTCAGGATTTTAAGGCTGATTTTCTTTGGAAAGTCAGCCTCAAAATGCTGAATTAGGCAGATTATATTGGCTTCCCTGATATATTTTCAGTTAATCTAAAGACAGTTGATCATTTCAACCAGAAAATTGTTAGTATTTGTAGGCAAACTGCAAGTTTTAAGATTTGAATTACTGAAGTTCAGGGTTTTGTAAATTTTGAACTTTCACCCTGGAGCAGTCTGATCAGGGTTCATATTGTTTGCTCCCATTAAAATTTCGAGTTGGAAGTACTTTTGAATATATTCAGCAGATGTAAACAATGGCCTTTTCAGGACAAAAAATTGTGGGGAGTAGGAGGGAGGGGGATAAGGGTTAAGTGTATCATATTGTGATTCTTTTACTGATGATATCTACAATGTAGCATGGGGTAGTTTCACAATATGATGAAGATACTGTTTTTATTCTAATCTATTAGAAATAAATTGTTTAAATATATGATTTTAGCACATATGATAAAGAATTTTGTTGAATTTTCTCATTTATTACCTCATCTGAACATAAATTGCTGCAAGTAAACTTTTGTGATCACCCATCATCTGCCATCTGATATTAACAATTTGCTTTAAAATGACAACTTTTTCTATACCACTGGGTCAATTTTAATACAACCTGACAGGAATATTTCCTGGCTGTACAATAATTGTTAAGCTAAAGCTGATCTGTCAAAAATATATGGCCACCAGTGGATGTAGCATTTTCCAGCTTAAAAATGATCTCTGAAATGGAAAATAATTATGAAGAAATGATCACTGGGTGACCTTCCACAAAAATTGCTAAAACGAATTTCATCTGTCGAAAAACAGGTACCTGGCTAGTTTTACTTATGTCACTTAACAACTTGGCAGAAATGGTCACATGTGACCTCGTACATATATAGCTTAAACAAATTTGATGGGTCAAAGAGCATGGGCATCAGAGCGGAGCACAGTGGCTCAGTTGGTAGAGTGTTAGACTGGGGATCCCAACAAGACTGAAAATTGTTAGCTGGGGCATAAAGCATCAGCAATAATAAACCACAAAAATGGACCAAATAAGAAAAAAAGAGCGGAAACAAATAACATTAAACCCTACCTGAACTACTTCTGTCAAAACTGTCAATCATATTTCCTGTCTGAACTAAGCTGGGATTTGTCTGTGTATGAAGTATTTCTTGCTGAGGAAATTAGACCTGGCCTCAAGTTTTTAAAACTTTTTTCATGCTCAACTCAATTGAGCGTAAAATTTATCTTGCTCATAAATGTTAAAATGCCAACAATTGTTAGCATTTTAACATTACTAGCAGGATAAATACAACACCTTAGAGTTTTTAAGCAAGAAAAATCTCTATGTTTTAGTATTTTAGTTTTTATGAGCAGTTGAAATTTCATGCTCAGTTGAGGACGAAAAAGGTTTTATAACCTCGTGGCCCGGCCTCAAAGTTATAAAACTTTTCATGCTCAACTCAACTGAGCATAGAATTTATCAGGCTTATAAATGTTAAATTGCCAACAATTCTTGGCATTTTAACATTAACTAGCATGATAAATACAACATCTGATAGACTTTAAGCAAGAAACTTCTCCGTTTGTCGGTATTTTAGTTTTTATGAGCAGTTGAAATTTCGTGCTCAGTTGAGGATGAAAAAACTTTTATAACATTGAGGCCTGGCCTCAAGATTATAAACCTTTTCATGCTCAACACAACTGAGCACAAACTTTACCATGCTTATAAATGTTAACAATTGTTGGCATTTTAGCTTTACTAGCATGATTAATACAACATCTGAGAGTTAGAAAGCAAGAGAAGTCTATATTTTTCAGCATTTTAGTTTTTATGAGCAGTTGAAATTTAATGCTCATTTGTGTTGGGTATTAAAAAAAGTTTTATAACATTGGGGCCTGGTTCCCAGGGGGGATACTCTGATATGTCATATATACGTAGGCTCTGGACATTTTTTTGGTTCAAAATTTTGAGTTTCAATATTTATTTGGTTTTTCAGAAAAATGAATATTTTTTGGGGTATGAAGATTTTGTGGATAGTTTTTGGGGTCATCACAAAATTGGACTATATTTAGGGGTCATTTCAATGCATTTTATGGTCTTTTCTTAAGGTCAAGGTACAGAATGGGGGATATTTTTTTTGGTTGCTAAAATTATAAATATATTTTGGGGGTGCTTGAAATTCCTTATATATTTTTTTGGTGAACAGTAGATGCTGGAACCAAGCCTACGTATGAAGAAAAAATGAGAGTACCCCTCGTGGGGCCTGGTTACTTTTCTTTGCTGGTTGTGTTCTTACCTTTATCTGTGTCTTTGTCTGAGTTCTACTGTCTCTTCCTCATGGTGCCATCAGTTTGACTGTGATCTATGATTGTGGCCTTTCCTGTCCCCGAGGTTATAAATTTTTTTTCAAGCTCAACTCAGCTGAGCACAAAAAATAGTGAGTATCATAAGCTTGGATTTGTCTGTGTATGACATATTTCTTGCTGAGGAAATGAGACCGGCCCTGAATGTTTAAAACTTTCATGCTCAACTCAAATGAGCATGACGTTTATCCTGGTCATAAATGTTAAAATGCCAACAACAATTGTTTGACTGTGATCTATGATTGTGGCCTTTCCTGTCCCCGAGGTTATAAAACTTTTTTCAAGCTCAACTCAGCTGAGCACAAAAAATAGTGAGTATCATAAGCTTGGATTTGTCTGTGTATGACATATTTCTTGCTGAGGAAATGAGACCGGCCCTGAATGTTTAAAACTTTCATGCTCAACTCAAATGAGCATGACGTTTATCCTGGTCATAAATGTTAAAATGCCAACAACAATTGTTTGACTGTGATCTATGATTGTGGCCTTTCCTGTCCCCGAGGTTATAAAACTTTTTTCAAGCTCAACTCAGCTGAGCACAAAAAATAGTGAGTATCATAAGCTTGGATTTGTCTGTGTATGACATATTTCTTGCTGAGGAAATGAGACCGGCCCTGAATGTTTAAAACTTTCATGCTCAACTCAAATGAGCACGACGTTTATCCTGCTAATAAATGTTAAAATGCCAACAATTGTAGTTGGCATTTTAACATTTATTAGCAGGATACATACAACATCTGAGAGACTTTTAGCAAGAAATTTTCTTTATTTGTTGGTATTTTGGTTTTTATAAGCAGTTGAAATTTTATGCTCAGTTGAGTAGAGCATGAAAAAAGTTCTATAACCTCGGGGCCTGGTCATATTTATTTGTTTTTATTTTAGCCGCAACATCAGATTTACGATAATGTGACATTTTTGACTAGCGTAGACTCAGACGAGCCTGTGCAGTCTCCTTTTAAGCTTAGAAAATCCAAACGATGTTCAGTCGGTAGCTTGACAGTCATAGAATATTCAAGCAACTAGCAAACACTCTGATCAGACTGCACATATGTGCAGGCTGATCCGAGTCTTTGCTGGTGACACATACCACATTGTTGGAAATCTCATGTCGCTGCTCGTTTGTATGAGGACACAATATTCTTAACTAAAATATTAGGGGACCAACAAAACTGATACACAAATAAAATCCATAATTTATTTAATACTTGATAGTGGTTATTTTTTTTACAAATCTACATGTCTATATTTATACCATAGTTGGCGGATAAATTGGAAGTGACCTCAGAGCTAGCATAGTCCAATATAGAAAATGAGCTATTATATCAACTGGATATAACTGTTTAGAAATTATTTACCACTCATCATGTGTTAACCCTCAAAGCACCTCTGTCAATAAATGTCTGTTTTTTTGTCTATTAGTAAATGAAATGCTTTAATAGCATCTTCAACAAAGAATGTAGACCCAGATTCTTCTGAGTTGTCCATACTGTTTTCCCCTATACTTGCGTAGTTTAATTAATTAATCCAGCAGATGACTTTAGACAACTACATTTTCTGTTGCATTTGTTCTTGGTGCTTTAAAGGTTAAGTAGACTTTTACTGATAATAGAGCCACAACATGAGATTTCCAACAATGTGGTATGTGCGACCAGCAAAGCCTCAGATCAGCCTGCGCATACGCACAGACTGATCAGAGCCTTTGCTAGTCGCTTGAACATTCTATGACTGTAGAGCTATTGACTGAACATCATTGGGAGTTCCTAAGCTTAAAAGGAGGCTTTACGGGCTTGTCTGAGACTACACTTATCAAAATGCCACATTGTCGGAAATCACATGTCACAGCTCAATAACAGGAATAACCTGTCTTACCACTTGTTGTTTGTATGCTCTTCCACGCCACTTACAACTTATCTTCCACTGACAGTACAGTAAAACCTGTCATAAGCGACCACCCAAAAATAGACAAAACAAAGATCTTAATGACAAATGGTAGCTTAATGAAGGTCAAAAGTATTGCAGAATGCTCCCCCTGGAGCATTCTGCAATACTTTTGACCTTCATTAAGCGATAATTGGTCTTGAAAACCAATTTTTGGTCTTTTTTAGAGTGGCCGTTTTAGAGAGGTTTTACTGTACTATCAAGTTTAAGGGTTAATTGGTTAATATATACAGTCTAATCTCATTAACAAGAAGTCCTTGGGACCAGAGTCTTTGATTTGAGTTATCGGTAGTTCAACATATTTCCTATCAAAACATATGCTCTGAGTACAAAAAAACAACATCTGATAGGGATGTTACTATTTAGGACTCAACGCATATGTTTATATAAGAAATGATCAAATCAGGTCATAAATATACCAATTCTTGGATTTCAATGTATCCCAAATAATTTGAAACAGGCGTTTTTTTTAACTATTGGAGTTGGAGTAATCACACAGCGTTCAGTGCAATACTTTTACTGCTCCTCATCAATACTAGGTGTGAATGTCCCCGGATGAAAGTACAGTGAACACAAGCTCTGGAAATCATTGAAAACCTGGAAAATCACTAAAAACAGTTCCATGCATGGAAAAGTCATGGAATTTAAAAAATCCTGACTAATCATGGACGTCATTTTCAGATGTGCTTTTTTTCTTGGCTCTTTAAGGGTTAAGCACACCCCAACAGCGTACTTTTGTGCCCTATAACATTGAAACAGTTTTATGTTGAGCCCAAGAACAGCAAAAGCAGCATTTAAATCTATTTCACTGTAAGCTTCAAACAACTCTGGATTGTTCTTATCACAATGGCGAGTAGCCTAGGCTCAAACCAGCCTGTACACCATTGTAGTCTCCCCAGAGCCTTAGCTTCACATTCACAGAGTATAGAAACAGTTTAGGTTCAGTCCAAAATATGAATTTCTCACCCTGGGAGTTTCTCTTGAAGGCAAGAAATGCTCTCAAATTCAAAATAACCTAATAATAAATCAAACAATCTTCCATAATTTACATAAGTAAAGACTACTTAAGAATTATCAGCAGTCGGATAGAAAAAAATGTTGAGAGAAGGCGAACTCCCTGGGTGAACATATTGTACAAATTGATGAGGAAAAGATGCAACTGCAATTTATAATCGCCAATCAAATTGGAAATAACAAAAGACTGTCAGTGCTTTGGCACTAGGATTCTGATACAAAAACAGTTTGGGGCTGATTGCATGGACAGTATGCAAGTAAATAACATTAAAGCAGTGAAATGAAGATATTATGGAACTTTTTGGTTACTGTAAAGGCGGCACCTCATGAATGCGTAAATAGGACTGGTCTACTTTAGACATAGGTAAAAGCTGAAAATGAGGTTTGGTTTTATTCAAAATGAACTGTATCATCTTGCGCCATGACCTCAATATAGACGCAAAACATATCATTAAGTCCTTAAAATGACAGCAAAATAACTGCATCTGAAAATGTCTATTTAACATAAGCAGAGAGGCAACATTGTGGACCCAGATCAGACTGCTCCTACAGTAGCAGTCTGATCTGGGTCCACACTGTTTGTCTATGAGGCTTCAAATATTTTAGTGGACGATAAAGAAACATACTTTTTGTGATTATGCACTTTAAGGGTTAATAAATGTGAGTTCAGTGTGTATATGATTAGGATTTTCATGAAATGCCAAGCACGTTCCCTGGTTAAGCAGATGAAATAGCCGAACCACTCCCAGATATAAATATTAAAGTTACTGTCTTTACAGTAAGCAAAAAGTCTATTTATATAATGGCATCACATGATCACAATGAGTTTAGAGATAATACAACAGCAGATATGATAAAAAGAATAAAAGAGCTTTTTGGAACAGTGGAACTTCCAGTAGGACATGTAGGGTCTCCACCATATCCTGGCATACCCTGACACCATTCCCCTTTATCTAGACCACCATTGATCTTCCTGTAAGCCACGTATATATCTGTGATGGCTGTGTGCCATGAGGCTCCCACTAATGTTAAATTGTTGGCACTGACTGCTGCGTTTATGTTGTATAAACATCTGAAAAAAATGAACATAAAGGGGATGAATGTACAGTAAATCCTGCCTTTAAACGGCCACTCAAAAATAAGACCAAAAATTGGTTTTCTAGACTGATTATTGCTTAATGCAGGTAAAAACTATTGCAGAATGCTCCAAGCGGAGCATTATGAAATACTTTCGACCTTCATTAAGCCATCGTACCATTTTTGTCATTAAGATCTTTGTTTTGTTTATTTGTTCCACTCATCAAAAGAAACGTTTTTACAAAATTTTAGGCAGTGTTTGGAAAATTGATAGCTAGGAGCACGGCAAACCAATATTTTTTCAAGGTGGGCCTAATGTCTCCATTATCACTGTCGAGCATTTCTGAAGTAGAATTTTAACACTAAGATCAGTATTTTTCATTACATTTAAGTTCTTGAAACTGTTGGAGAGGCCGCTAAGACAGGTTTTACTGTATCCAAAATGTTCATTTTGGGAGGTATATCTTTGGATATATAGTCTGAAATTTAGTTTTATGGTTAGGGGTGAGCGAAGCCCAAAAGCATGTTTTCCAACCATGTATCCAACTAAGTACCCCCGCAAATAACAAGCCTCGCCATTCCACAAACAATTTTGAGACCTTGCCTGGTAAACTTGATATCAACAAGACACTCACCTTGCTAGTATTCTCTATTTATGCAGTAGATGTAACAAGCAAGAGACATTTTAAGACATAAAATGAGCTGCGACATGAGATTTCCAACACTGTGGTATGTGCAGAGCCTTTGCTAGTCGCTTGAATACTCTATGAGTGTTAAGCTACTGACTGAACATCATTTGGAGTTTCTAAACTTAAATGGAGGCTGACCATGCTCGTCTGAGTCTGCACTTGTCAAGATGCCACATTGTGGAAATCACATGTCGCGGCTCAAATAGTAAGATAAGGTTTAAGGGGGGGGGGGGGGGTGATCAGGTCTGTCAACTACCTCACTATTGTTTAGTCTGTAATTAAAAGAAGATAACTCGTAGATCCAGATAAGGACATTTTATTTGCGTAAAATTTTTATTTCTTTCTTACCCATTAATTTATTTAAACATATGCTTTAGGTACTCAAAATAACTTTCTCATTGAGAAGAGGTGGTTCTTTTGAGTACCCACAACATATGTTTTGGATGGGAAATAAAGAAAATAATTTTCCAACACACACTCTTATCAGGAGGCCTGATGACTTGCCTAATTGTGTGCACAATGAGCATGTCTTGAAGTGCAATGCAATAACTCAAACATATTCTCCAGAATAGAAATCATTTTGAAATATATTGACCAACAAGTAATATTACAAGACCTCCCCCCTCCAGAAAAAATTACATACCCCCCCCTCCGCAAAAAACAAAAACAACAGAGCAACTACAAACATACAACAACCATGAAACAGCAACTGAAAACATGACTAGAGCATGATCTTTTTTTATACAACTAGGGAAAACCCTGATAAAAACAACATATGATATCAAAAGGATGTTGTGATTTGTTTGTGTATGTATGTGGCTTAAAAGATAAAACTTCATTTATTTAGGTACATATACAAATAGCAAAAATTAAGACAATCACCATACTTTGGCTTCCTCAGCTTGATGATTGAAAAACTGTTAAAAAAATAAACAAATGCCACAATATTGAGACTAAGGAGACCCCCTAAAATAAAAACAGCATGTTGGTACTTTGCTATAAATAGAAAAGAGACATTGGAATTTCAAATGCACAATTTTTTTGTCCTTAGAATATTTTGTTCAACTCTTAATAATAATTCATTATCCATATGGCTGTGCTAATGTGTCAGCGCTTTCGAAATGCTGACATGTAAGCGTAGATACGAATAAACGGAATTGGCAAAGCTCTGCAAGAAATAACCATTTGAGACAAAATGGTTTAAAAACAACTTGCCTTTCTTCGTATCCTGGATTACACATGTTTCCACCAGCATATGCAGTTAAAGCTGTCTTTGATAGTGCTTTCTCGTGTTTATAAAGGAGGAAATAGTAATAGTGCTTCTTCCTATCTGGTGGATTGGGACCTTTGTACTCTACATATTCATTACCTAGAATATACATATTTATCATGTGAATTAGATACATATTCAATTTTTCGCATACATTAACCCTTTCTATATTGGAAAACCCTAAACGAGTGCTTTGGCAAATAGTGAAGACCCAGATGAAATGCAGCATAATGCTGCATTTCATCTGGGTCTGCACTGCTTATAATGCAATATAAAAATAATCTTCAAGGACGAAAATGCATCAAAATTTAGGAAATTCTACCTTTTACCCCTAAGTATCACAATGGGCAGTCCCATACTTATTGTATCAATATGTATTGCAAAAATCTCCAGAATACAATGGGTTACATTACGTGAACTATATCCATATTGAATACCTAGAAAATATGCAAATTCATTTCATGAAAAAAATATATTCATATTGCCTAGAATAAACATTCAGTGCCTAGAATAACACGCTCAATGCTTTGATACGATATGCATTAAACAGCCAAACATATCCATACTCAAGAGCTAGACTTACATACATGTATATGTATGCACATCAATAATACAGAATACATACATTCATAGTAGTTGTTGACTAGAATATATGCATATCAATTGTTTATGTGCGACGTTAGAAAGATGTATGGATCATAAATAGAAACTGAATGATAGAATCAAAATAAAAGTTTATCAAAGATGCACTGTCAAGGTATTCTATGCTGCCATGAAATGATAGACAAAGGAATGGGTTAACTACTTTAGATGGGCATACATAGCACATTGTTACCTAAGTCAATTGGGAGCCATCCTCACCTCTTACAAACAAAATACAATAACCTTAATTAACTTGCTTAGAATGAAAATTCTGATGCATGAATTAATGACTTTTTGTAGCTTCTCATTTAATTTTGCATATAGGAAAAATACGTGTCACGCATACACTGTTGGAGGTATCAAATTGTTTGCTGAAAGTTATCAGTTGTTGCTAAAACACACACGAGTAGACCAATCAAATTTTGATATAATAGTAACTGCATGCGTGTTTAGAACAGGGGTTCAGCTTATTCGTTTTGCTAGAGCGTGTTCTAATGTTGATGACTTCAACAACAGAAACTTATTTTTAACTGCTAAGTTATTAAAGCAAGGATATAGATATCATAGAATTCGAAAAGCTTTTTCTAAATTCTACCACAGGCACTCAGAGTTAATTGTTAAATGCAACAAGGCATATCAGAACCTATATTTTATGGTGATTTAGTTTATAAATTCAAATGAATTGTTGGAAAACCTAATTTCAGTGATCAATTCAAAAAGATAGTAAAACGTTATATAAGGGTTGGATATAACTTGGATATCATGCGACAGTCTGCATGCCTAGTTTTAAACCCAATCATGGTTTATAGCTATGGTTTCCTCTTTAATTGCACGACGGTGGGTCAGGCCTCAGACTCTATGACGGCTCTGACGTAAAGCTTTAATCGGTGGGTTGGTGCCTGATGCTTATCTGTAGCTGGACCCACCGTGGCTCAACTTGAGGTTTTCTTTAGCTCTGACTATCTGTGAGTCGTGAGCCCTTTTCTTTGTTTCATCATGGTGTGTTAATTTGATTAGAGTGTTTCTCCATGATGATACATGGCATTAGTTAGATGGCCTCCATGCGAGCTGAACATTTCATGTACTTCAACAACAGCTGAATCTAGGGCGAAGATTTGGTACCAGTAAAATGCATTTAAGCCCCCCAGTGGCTTAGGCTGCTGTCCGTTCTAAGGCGGTGGTTCTGTTGTTGTTGACTTTTTGTTTATTGTTACTCCCATTGTGGGAGTCTGTAATTGTTCTATGTTTTGTTGTACGTTACTTTATGTCCATTCTAGTATTGCAATCATCTTGATGGGGAAGAGAGAGCTGGTTGCTTTGCTTAATTTGTCTTCCTGGTGTCCCGTGATGGTTGAGCGGCTCTTCCTCGCGGTGCCACGGGGTTGTCTGCAAATTGTGATTGTGGCATTTCCTGATCATACTCACTATTTTCAATGTCCCATATCCGCACAGTATTCCAAATATCACAGTCATATAAATTTAGAAACTATCCTCAATATGATTTTTAATGTGTATCTCTGTATCCCAAAATATATTAGGCAATAAATATAATAAATATCCCTTAATAGAATCCCAAATAATCCTAGTAAATTCTCTTAAAAGGTATATGTCTCATCCATTTACCCTGAACAAGTCTCTATCTTAGCATGCTAACTCATCAGAATAATCAAATAAAAAATATGCAAATAGATGTGCTACGCAATGCAAGAAGTAGTGGCATGGTTTGCAATTTTTCATCCTTATTTGTTGACTGAATAGCAACAGAAGTTGCAATTAGTGTGGAAAAGATAAATTAACAATCTTTCAAATGTTGCGACACAAGGACATGTTTACTAATATATATATATATATATATATATATATACTTTAGGAATAAGGAAACGCAACAAACACTTCGAGTCATTGTAAGCATACAATATGATGCAAGTGCTAATGATATTCATCCATGAGAGCAGTATGTGTCCGACAAATTACAGCAGGTTCAACGTTATTATCGATTACGTAATCATTTTGGTATGCGCGTAACTAGCCTGACCCCCGTTGTAAACTGCTGAAACAGGGTCAATAAAAGCAAAGTTTGAATCAACCATCGGTTTATTGTTTTAAAAAGTCATGGCATAGATTGTGGATCAAGGAAATGATCAAATGGCGACCTTTCTATAGGATTCTGAAACGGATTAACGTCATTAACGTCAACTCTTAATACTGCGTGAAACACGTAAACTACTTTCTTTTCGCTTGAGATTTATTCATCACAATGACGTTTTGTTCAATGTTCAAGAATTATGACTTGAGATCTTCAGACATCAAAAGACCTCAATTCTGACATCAAAATTCGATATCCTACGTTTTAATGGTTCATAATGTTTATGTGTTTTTCTAATGATAAAATGGTCCAGTGACAAAGTTATGGTTACAATTAACAAGTTTGGTGTTCACTCTCGACATGTAAGCAGATGTTTTCACTTGCATTATGCCGTGCTTTGTTTGGCTTATGTCAATATAAACACTCTACCAGGGTATTTGTGTCAGGTCCTTTTTCTCCACTTCTTCCCATACATAATATCTAGAAAGAAATCAACGAGCACTATGCCTGTTATTAGGGTACAGGGTGCGCAGAAAAGCGCGCTTGCAATCACACATATCTTACCTAGCCCAATTTACAGAGGGTCCGACAACACACACACAGGGACCCAAGTTCAAGACAGATTTCAACACAAGTAACATATATATATCAAGACCGATGGGCCAAATGCCACCCATCTAAACAGATTGCCAGATACGCAGGATTGCAATAGGTCTATTTTATCAGGCCATGGCAAATTATATAAGTTGGAGCAGTACACGTGACATAACACAAGATACGTACTATATGCTTACGAAGGAACCATTCCTATAGTAAGGGTACACTTTGAAAAGGGCCCGCATTGGCCAAACACAAGATAGACCCAGAACAACAGGGACACATACGACACAGAGAGCGAGGTCGCGACAGACCACCTAGCTCAACAACCTGTAAACATATTGGGGCTCAAAATAATCAAAACCTTCAGACAAACAGAGGGGAAGACACAAGTTGAATAGTAAGGCCATCTTAATAAGCACAGACGATGAACGGTCAGTTAACATTTGTTGGCCACGTAACTGGCCAGAAGACCGGCCAAGCACCATATTTGGAAAACCAATTCCAGGAATTGTATTTCCACAGCCAATATAATCGGGATATCGCCAGCCGAGTTTTTATTACGAATAAAAGACTCGGATGGTGAAATTCTGGATTATATATATATTACAGGTAAAAAACCTTTAAAATTAATAATTAATTGCCGTTGTGGATTTTGAACGTAAGAACGCAAAATGGACAGAACCTATACGCCATAGGTGTGGGTTTTTCTATGTTTGCAAACTAATAGACTAGCGTTTTACTCTACTCGATCATTTAAACTTAAAACTACAACTAAGGTCGTAGACTACAGCGGGTGTTGTTGAGGAGCATGTTGGGGTTAGACTGCATCAAGTGGGTTTGTCCTAAACGCTACCCTATCGAGCAGAGTAATAACAAAATGGCTGCCCAACGAGACACGTTGATCTACAAGATATGACTAAGTGTAATGGTAACGAACTGACGGTTAGGTAACACAAATGCTTACACGCACGCACGCACAAACAGTAGCAAATCACTAAAAACAGAATAAGGTTTTAGATGCCAGATAATGTAGCGGCGTCGTGCTGTCAATATGGCGTCACTTCATCGCAACATCACACCAGCATTGGAGTATATTTTTATGCAGTATTAATGGATCGTTTGCCAACAATTAAATATGAATAATTTTACTAAAAAGCGTAACAAGTAAGAAAACCTTGTTAACAGATAAATTCAGCAGAGTTGTAATAAGGTTTAAAACACCCATACGAGCGGTACCTGATCAATACGACGCATTCGGGGGCACTGTTCAGTAAATACTTGTCTGTATTACGAACAGGGTCCCGATTGGTCGCCACAAAATGAGTCAATACTTTATAGAATGAGCGATCGATTATCACATAAACCAATTAATACATTATGAAATGAGCAGCACATTTTAGCTGGTTTTTCTCCTGTCACCGCTCGTATGAACTGCAGAAGTTATCAAAGATTAAACATATATGCTTGTGTAGGATAAGATGATGATGACGAATAAAAGACTCGGATGGTGAAATTCTGGATTATATATATATTACAGAGTCCATTCCCCCATAGCCTGTTACGGACGGCGAGAGATCCCCGGTATACCTCTCATCTAAACAGACGGAAGATAACTCCTTTTCGATGGTTTACTGTTGAATGGGAATATTTCCGTGCTGATATATAGTGACGAACGTCAGTCAACGTGGGATATAGGAGACACGAAATTACACCCCCACATTTCTACGGTATCTGAAAAGTCAGTTTTTCTCAAGAAAACATGGTCTTGTGTCTCTACGCGTATCTTATCCCGTATATTCACCAGCGACCCAAACCCGACGGCTCTAAGTGACGTTTATCGGTTATTCACTACCATTGTGTATCTTGAAATTCAAGTAGCGTGTTATGACGCAATATTTGACTGCATTACGATATGATTGGACGTTTGTTTTATTTGCACATTGTCAAGTCGACGCCAAATAGCCAAGCATGGAAAATACAGGGTTTCTTTATCTTTAGTCTGACGTTATCGTCACATTTTACGTTATCATATGTTTTCATCTTGTAGCGTAAAATGTAGTGTTAAAATGACGTTTTGGTATTTCATCACATGCTATAAATACGTAATCATTTTGGTATGCGCGTAACTAGCCTGACCCCCGTTGTAAACTGCTGAAACAGGGTCAATAAAAGCAAAGTTTGAATCAACCATCGGTTTATTGTTTTAAAAAGTCATGGCATAGATTGTGGATCAAGGAAATGATCAAATGGCGACCTTTCTATAGGATTCTGAAACGGATTAACGTCATTAACGTCAACTCTTAATACTGCGTGAAACACGTAAACTACTTTCTTTTCGCTTGAGATTTATTCATCACAATGACGTTTTGTTCAATGTTCAAGAATTATGACTTGAGATCTTCAGACATCAAAAGACCTCAATTCTGACATCAAAATTCGATATCCTACGTTTTAATGGTTCATAATGTTTATGTGTTTTTCTAATGATAAAATGGTCCAGTGACAAAGTTATGGTTACAATTAACAAGTTTGGTGTTCACTCTCGACATGTAAGCAGATGTTTTCACTTGCATTATGCCGTGCTTTGTTTGGCTTATGTCAATATAAACACTCTACCAGGGTATTTGTGTCAGGTCCTTTTTCTCCACTTCTTCCCATACATAATATCTAGAAAGAAATCAACGAGCACTATGCCTGTTATTAGGGTACAGGGTGCGCAGAAAAGCGCGCTTGCAATCACACATATCTTACCTAGCCCAATTTACAGAGGGTCCGACAACACACACACAGGGACCCAAGTTCAAGACAGATTTCAACACAAGTAACATATATATATCAAGACCGATGGGCCAAATGCCACCCATCTAAACAGATTGCCAGATACGCAGGATTGCAATAGGTCTATTTTATCAGGCCATGGCAAATTATATAAGTTGGAGCAGTACACGTGACATAACACAAGATACGTACTATATGCTTACGAAGGAACCATTCCTATAGTAAGGGTACACTTTGAAAAGGGCCCGCATTGGCCAAACACAAGATAGACCCAGAACAACAGGGACACATACGACACAGAGAGCGAGGTCGCGACAGACCACCTAGCTCAACAACCTGTAAACATATTGGGGCTCAAAATAATCAAAACCTTCAGACAAACAGAGGGGAAGACACAAGTTGAATAGTAAGGCCATCTTAATAAGCACAGACGATGAACGGTCAGTTAACATTTGTTGGCCACGTAACTGGCCAGAAGACCGGCCAAGCACCATATTTGGAAAACCAATTCCAGGAATTGTATTTCCACAGCCAATATAATCGGGATATCGCCAGCCGAGTTTTTATTACGAATAAAAGACTCGGATGGTGAAATTCTGGATTATATATATATTACAGGTAAAAAACCTTTAAAATTAATAATTAATTGCCGTTGTGGATTTTGAACGTAAGAACGCAAAATGGACAGAACCTATACGCCATAGGTGTGGGTTTTTCTATGTTTGCAAACTAATAGACTAGCGTTTTACTCTACTCGATCATTTAAACTTAAAACTACAACTAAGGTCGTAGACTACAGCGGGTGTTGTTGAGGAGCATGTTGGGGTTAGACTGCATCAAGTGGGTTTGTCTTAAACGCTACCCTATCGAGCAGAGTAATAACAAAATGGCTGCCCAACGAGACACGTTGATCTACAAGATATGACTAAGTGTAATGGTAACGAACTGACGGTTAGGTAACACAAATGCTTACACGCACGCACGCACAAACAGTAGCAAATCACTAAAAACAGAATAAGGTTTTAGATGCCAGATAATGTAGCGGCGTCGTGCTGTCAATATGGCGTCACTTCATCGCAACATCACACCAGCATTGGAGTATATTTTTATGCAGTATTAATGGATCGTTTGCCAACAATTAAATATGAATAATTTTACTAAAAAGCGTAACAAGTAAGAAAACCTTGTTAACAGATAAATTCAGCAGAGTTGTAATAAGGTTTAAAACACCCATACGAGCGGTACCTGATCAATACGACGCATTCGGGGGCACTGTTCAGTAAATACTTGTCTGTATTACGAACAGGGTCCCGATTGGTCGCCACAAAATGAGTCAATACTTTATAGAATGAGCGATCGATTATCACATAAACCAATTAATACATTATGAAATGAGCAGCACATTTTAGCTGGTTTTTCTCCTGTCACCGCTCGTATGAACTGCAGAAGTTATCAAAGATTAAACATATATGCTTGTGTAGGATAAGATGATGATGACGAATAAAAGACTCGGATGGTGAAATTCTGGATTATATATATATTACAGAGTCCATTCCCCCATAGCCTGTTACGGAGGGCGAGAGATCCCCGGTATACCTCTCATCTAAACAGACGGAAGATAACTCCTTTTCGATGGTTTACTGTTGAATGGGAATATTTCCGTGCTGATATATAGTGACGAACGTCAGTCAACGTGGGATATAGGAGACACGAAATTACACCCCCACATTTCTACGGTATCTGAAAAGTCAGTTTTTCTCAAGAAAACATGGTCTTGTGTCTCTACGCGTATCTTATCCCGTATATTCACCAGCGACCCAAACCCGACGGCTCTAAGTGACGTTTATCGGTTATTCACTACCATTGTGTATCTTGAAATTCAAGTAGCGTGTTATGACGCAATATTTGACTGCATTACGATATGATTGGACGTTTGTTTTATTTGCACATTGTCAAGTCGACGCCAAATAGCCAAGCATGGAAAATACAGGGTTTCTTTATCTTTAGTCTGACGTTATCGTCACATTTTACGTTATCATATGTTTTCATCTTGTAGCGTAAAATGTAGTGTTAAAATGACGTTTTGGTATTTCATCACATGCTATAAATACTCAATTAGAAATTTTCAAAAGAGATTTCACCAACCCGTCATTTAAACACACAAAATTTTTATTTCTTTCTGTTGCGTTTCTTTATTCATTAGTATATTTGCTTTAAGTAGTGGTTGTCTGTCAAAAAAAAAAGACAAAACCAAAGTGCCAATGTCTGATGACCAGGCACATACCATTCTCTAACTGGGGGAGGGGTATCTTGGCTATTGAATTGGTACATACACATATGCATGCAGTTTGGATTTTATACCAACCATATTCATGTATACCAATTTTCTAAAATGTATACATATTCATGTATAATCATAGGAATCGGCTACCTATAAATGCATATTAAGTGGCATGTGCTGAAACACCATTTAATATAATGCCAAATTTTATAATGAACATAACTTGTCAAAAACAAAGGAAAATCACCGTTTCTTTTCATATATATGTGGATTTATTCAAATGGTCCCAAGAATGAAAAGATATCTACGTTTGCATTTATTTAAATGATCATAAAATCAATGCATATTTATTGCTAATTCCAATTAGATTGTTTCTAAAGACTTTTTTACTTGTGTTTACCGACGTTTGCTCTGATCCATTCAGCAGATAAAATTATATCATGTATACAGATGACACAGAAGGCTGATACAATTGTATACCATATTGATTTACAAGCCCTCAGCCCTAAAAATGTAAAGAAATTATGAATTTCATAATCTATTCATGTATAGCTGGCCCCAAAAAGGGGGCTATTCCAGCGACACATCTGTTCTATGCTTTATATGAGGAGTCTCCCCCACGGATGTCTAACAGATGATTGGGACAATACCTGTAGCCATGTTGCCGTTGTTGATGTTTGCGACCAACCAATGAAGAAGTGGTCTTTCTTGAGTTCCTACATCGGGCTTTGGCACATCTGGATCCACGGTTATCAGAGTGTATAACTGATCTGTAAATGTAAAACACACTTATATGTTTATTTTACTATTAACTCAATATTTCAATCAGAGGCCTTGCCTCTGGCAAAATATTGAGTTAAGAGTAAGATTAACATTATGCATTTATAGATGTTCTTAAATTTTGCTAATGTCCTGATGAGTCTGAGTATGAGATGATATAACAATTCACATTAGAAGTTATGTATAGTATAGGAAATCATTCTCACGTCCATTGTATCAATTTAAACGACTAACCTGCAAAATTGTTCATCTGTGCAAAGAATCCTTTCCTGCGGAAGGTCACGGTTGGGCTCTCACTCGTCTCATACGTGTCTAAGACGTCATCACCCAGAGGATTTACATCAATAGTTCTGTGCCTGCAAAATGAACACATACAGCTGAACTAAGAAGACTGGGTGCTTCGACGAGGTTCTTTGTTCTTATTTACGAAAAGTTAACACTATTTAAATGAGGCCATCCTTCGAGTTCATGAAAATATTTCCTAGCAGGCACATGACGTCAAAACAACGTCGTATAGACGAAGATATATGACGTTGTTTTAAGGTTGCGTTCCTGCTTGAAAATATATATCCAAGTATCTAGTCTGATGGCTTCACATATGGGCGCATTGACACCACAAAAACATAAATAAGTAAATGAATAAATAAATAAATAAATAAATAAATAAATAAATAAAATAAACAACAACAACAAAAAAAAAAACCACATAAAATATAACAAATGAAAAAAGACTATGTGCTGTTGTTACTCGTCTACAGCTTACAATTATATGTTGTTTATAGTAATGAGTCTGTTACTATTATGGACGGATCTAAAAAATTCTGTTAGGGGGTAGGGGTTATGACAACGTTTTTTTCTTTCATTTGTTGTATAATTTTACATAGGGCCGTACAAACCTCCACCAAGAGACAATTGGAAACCTTGGGTCCAATTGCTTCTAAAGAAGGGGTCTGTAGCAGTGTTTCTAAGAAAACCTAATTACCATAGCCACTGTGATTTTCGGGGGGGGGGGGGGAGGTCTGGACATCCTGTCCCCTCTCTGGATTGGCCCATGACTATCTAGTTTGTGTAACATGTAGTTTTAACTAATGTGTTGCATTTGTGTACTGATTTAAAATATTTCTAATTCTTGCTAATAGTTATCACAGAGAGGTCATCATTCAATTGTCTCAATAAGCTTTAAAACATCTAGTACATCAATGTTCAAGCTTTGCAACACATTCTTATAAGAGGTTACATCTACGCTGAGATAGCATGATAGCATCAAAATCGAATTAATTTGAAAATGGCAACCACTCACGTTGATTTCAGCTTGACCTAAGGTAGAAGTCAAATGGTGTATAATGGGCATGGGGCGGCAGTTCCATGCCATATTTTCACATCCAGCCACAGTACTACCAGTGGGGCTTTGTTGATTTACATAATTGTACTGTAGTAACATAATGTCTCCATGAAGCATTCTTTGTTTTTTATGTTTTGATTGTCTTTTTATTCTGTGGGAATTTGAATGCATACTATTAGTTTTCATTTGCAGTTTGATTCCATTGTAAGAAGTAATCCCTCGTACAGCCACTGAAGTCAGAAATCATTATCTTGACAAAAGATGTAACTCACTTGATCTGTTTGGAAGGTAGAGACCCAGTATAGTTCTACATTTTGCTTAGAGACTTGTTTTCAAAATCAAAAGGGTAAAGTAATGTATTAACCTGGGTCACAAATCTTTTGAAGCATTAAGCTGTTCAATGACCCCAGTGTCAATATTCGGGAAACTCATCTTGCAGACGTTTTGCTCATTCGCATGGACAGATTAGAACCAGCGCTGATCAGAAGCTTGGACTGTTACATATTTATTATTAATCTGCATGGGGTGAATTGCCTTTATCTTATGATCTGTTGTCACAGAAATTTTGGCAACTCAATTGTGAAGTATTACTGCTGCTTATTTGAGATCACCAATCCTTGTCTTTGAAGTGGAAGAGGAAGGAAATCATTTAAGTGGTTTCAACATTTTAGGGTAGAAATTTTTGGTCTTAATCTTTTTCATTAAGGTATTTAATAACCACTCTCATGTTTTTGTCTATTTTTTAATTTGTCACACTACTCTAGAGATATTCAAAATTGCATCACGTGCCTATTTTAACGCAGCAAATGAATCGCATTTGCTAAGTAAGTTATATAGAGCACATATAAGCGCTTTTGTCTCTTTGAATTTATTAACTATGTGAAAACAAAATTAGTTTAAGCAGTAGCTGATTTGACAATTCGGAGTATATGTAGGTTAGAAAACCTAGCCATTTGCTTTTAAGTATGAACATATACTATTTACTTGATGGTTTATTCCAGTTTATCAGTTACCTCTCATATTAACTGGAGTGTTGCGTGTTGTCTGATAAACATTGTCTATCTCACAGCATGTGCCTTTATCAGGTCATCATGACGTTGCACTTTTTTAATGACGTCACCAATAACGCTGAATCAACGCAAAAATCGCCAATAAGTAATATTTGCTAGTTTGAAGAGTGAATCAACTTCGTAAACTGATAAATAGAATACCAGGTTCCCGTCTTTTGATATCAAGTTTACAAGGCTTGGCTTCAAGAACACATGTGGAGTTGCTCGACAAGCCTCGCGATGTCAACAAGCGATCTCAAAGCCTTGCCTGGTAAGCTTAATATCAAAAGACACTCGCCTTGTATTCTCTATATATGTGAAGTGTAGCAACTAGGCTGAACCAACAAGGCTTGTATAGAGAAGAGGGTACCAGTATACCATATCCCTTGAAGTCAATTGGCAAATATCCCTATAATATAAGAATCTATCATGTGTGTGAAGGTACGATAGAAAAATCCATCCCAAGGATTGCAATTTGGCATCATGAGGCTTGCCGAGTGATGACAAAGGGTGATCCTGAGGGCACAGATTTTTTTATCCTACCCTCACACAAATAATGGATTCTTGTTCACCACTAGAGTTATTTATTTAGTCATTTGAAAATGAGCTTGCAGAAGTCCCTGAATACGCTAAGATGCAGTTTACACATAATGACGTTACTTGACATCCTGGGTAATAGGCATGGGTAAGTTTAGATTTTCTATCCCAGGGTAAAATATCAGATATTCTTATCTTGTGTGCAAGAATTAATTTTCCAAACAGTTTGTATCCCTGAAAGTAAACAAAGGTTTTGGACATAGTAAACCATATCCCTGGGAATAAAATTATAATAGTGTCCCATATCTTATGACATATAATGGCAAATATACCTTATCCCTAAAACACATACACAATCCTCACTTATGAGTGGTTGCAAAACGTTGCAGCTTGCATGTTACTAATAAGTATGTGTATATTGTAGAAGGAATGCTACTGCTTACTGCTTTACTTATGAGAACTTGTAGACTTTAGTAATAAGTCAACTATCTACATACACGTGTAGACTGATGACTAATGTAACTTGTAAAAGTGTAGGTTATAGTTGCATGCCAATTACTGATGAGAACTTGTAGACTAGTAACAAGTCAACTATCTACATACACGTGTAGACTGTGATAACTAATGTAATTTGTAAATGTGTAGGTTATAGTAGCCTGTCAGTTACTGATGAGAATTTGTAGACTGTAGTAACAAGTCAACTATCTACATGCACGTGTAGACTGTGATAACTCATGATACTTGTAAATGTGTAGGTTATAGTAGCCTGTCTTTTACTTATCAGAACTTGTAGAATGTTATCTACATACACGTGTAGACTGTGATTCCCAAAGTAAATTGTAAATGTGTAGGTTATAGTAGTGCGTGTCAGTAACTTATGAGAACATGTAGACTGTTGTAACACATCTGCTACCAACATTTACGTGTAGAGTGTGATAACTAATGTAACTTGTAAATGTGTAGTTTATAGTAACCAGTCCATTACTTTACCCTCTAGTGCCCAAACAAGATACAAGATACAAGAAACTTTATTTAAAGTCGGCATTCAATTTTAACATATCAAAACATTAGCCATCAAGGCCATTTACCTACAAACAAAGTGAAAGACTGTACAAGTATAAAACATATAACAAATCACAGGAAAATTGGGTTAATATCACAGAATTTACATTGCTATAGCACAGATATTTATATATTGAGATTATATGTAAGATAAAATTTTATAAAGATAAAATTTAAAAAAAAAACTTATAATTTTCTATTTTTAAAATTACATGTTATGAGCATACAGAGGATCCTTTATTTCGATCTATTTAGGGGGACGAAATTACGAAACTCAAAAAAAGGGATAAACGGGGCTCAAAGAGACCCTGACCGCCATGATGGCTGGTTTCAAGGCTCTTAGGCGAAAGACAAAAACCTGGATAGGGCGCAAAAGATAAGACCTCCAGATAAAAGCGTGCATTGGAAAGCCATTTTCTCCATTTTAATTCTCATCCAAAAAACATTTGCTGTAGGTACTCAAAAGAACCGTCTCAATGAGATGGTCCTTTAGAGCACCCACAACACATGCTTAATATTGGTGAGAAAAACATATGTTGTGGGTACTCAAAAGAACCATCTCACTGAGACGGTCCCTCTGAGCACCCAAAAACACATGCCTAATATTGGTGAGAAAAACATTCCAATTTACGTAAAAGCAAACCACACATAGAATGCGCTATCAGAAACTATATTCCATCCAGCTACAAGCCTGGAGAAGTCAAATAGGAAAAAGGGTCTGAATTTGTGTTGAGGGCAAAGGTTGCCAAGATTGACATGTATCCTATAAACTACATTGGGCATTAAATTTTCAAAGTAAAAAATTCGGATGACTAACTCAAGCATCAATAATAATTTAGGGGTAACTCTCTGGATGGAAACTAAGTGTATGAAAAATAATCCATTGGCTTATGTTTATCAGGAATATCAAAACAGGTAAACTAAATTACTCAATTTTTATTTTTATTGCCAGATGTATCATATATGATACATTTTCGTTTTTTAAACTTTGGCGACCTTTCGTGGCTGATAAAATCCATTTCAGACAAATAATCTCAATTGGAATAATCTATTCATATTACCTAATATCTTAACAAATTTTCTAGCAGTTTAACTTAACTAATATGTCATAATCCTGGTCATGGCACCAAAATGAGACATGTAGCATATATGATACACTGGGTACTAGAGGGTTAACAGTACTTTTAGACTGTAGCAATAAGACTATTACCTATATACACATATATACTGTAAATACTAATGTTACTTATAAATGCAGGTTATAGAAGCCTGTCAGCTACTTATTAGAACTTGTAGACTGTAGTAACAAGTCTACTACCTATATACACCTATAGACTGTGATTACTAATGTAAATTGTACATGCGTAAGTTATAGTAACCTGCCATTTACTTATCATAACTTGTATGTCAACTATCTATATACACGTGTAGACTGTGATAACTAAGTTATAATGACCTATCATTTATTTATCAGAAATTGTTTTAAACCTATTTTATTTCAACTTGGTAAGATACACATACAAATATATGCAAGTTACAGAATGTAAAAGGATAAGAACGAAAGCTAGAAGCCTGTGTTATTCTTCTCCTAGAACGTGTAGACTGTAGTAATAAATCAACTATCTACATACACATGTAGACTGTGATAACTTATGTAACTGTGCAGGTTATCACACTGGTAAATGTATACGTTGATTTGGTGGAATTTCGTGTATTGCCGGTACTTCATAGACCGGAAATGGTAGATGTCGGTGTTAAAACTATATAGAAAAACATGCCATATGCCAAAGGGACTATAGACTTCTATTCAGTATGTGCATGGCGATTTATGTAAGCATTTAGGAATAGATTCTAGTACCGATCATTCAGATCGGTACTGGAATCTATTCCTAAATGCTTACATAAATCGCCATGTGCATGCCGAATACTTAAAAATGATCTAATTCTATAGTCCCTTTGACATATGGCATGTTTTTCAATATAGTATTAACACCAATATCTACCACTTCTGGTCTATGAAGTACCGACAATACGCGTTAATACCACCAAATCGACGTTTACATTTACCAGTGTGGTTATAGTAACCTGGAAGTTGTAGACTGAAGTAACTAGTCTGCTACTTACGCATACGTGTGAGTTGTACAGCATTCTTGGAATATCTTTGGCGTTGTACTGAATTTAAGATGCACACCAACATCAAAACTTGGTGATGTAGGCAGGAAAGTTCGCTGTTTTTTCTTCATTTCTGAAATGTTAATATTTTACAAATATGATAAAGTTTCAATATAAAAAATAATATTCACTGGCCAACATTTTCCTCATTATAAGTTTATGGGAAAATTTGTCTCCAGAGTTGTAAACTCGTCTTGCTGAAGAGTTATGCCTACCCTAGATACCTGCAAGCTTGAAAAAATATTTCTCAATTTGGGTAAGTCAGGTAAATTCGGACAGCGGGTAAATTCGGACACACTTTTGCGAACAGTGTAAATCAGATGAGACGGCTCCTTATGAGCCGTTACATCAGGATTTTCACTGTTTGCTTAGTTAATTTATTTTTTATTCTAATATCTGAATAATGTAACAAACAAGGTCGCTGTCCGAATTTGGCTGTCTGTCCGAATATACTAGACTCTACCCTATAAGCTTATAGAATATTTGTGTTGCCGTGGTGGCCACAGTTTATCTGATCTGTCCGAAAACATTAAACAGTGAATCCTTCAACCTGAAATTGCTACACTTTAAATATAATCAAGATTGACCTGACGGTATAATATATATTTTGTTTGATTTGTTTGAATGGATGTTGAAACGAGGGACGTGGGACCATACGTATACCTATACTGTAAGCTGTCCTTGTGAACCTTCGGCTGAGGTGAGCTCATCTAAAGTCCTTGAGGAAGACACGCCAGACACTCCTAATACTCAGGAGAGAAATAATTCAGGCAGTCTAGAGGTTACACAACTTTTTTCCCCAGGGGGGGGTACTCTGATATTTTTATACATACGTAGGCTCGGTCCATTTTTTTGGGGTCAAATTTTTGAATTTCAATATTTTTTGGGGTTTTCAGAAAAATGAATATTTTTTTTGGGAATAAAAATTTTGTGGATATTTTTAGGGTCATCACAAAATTGGACTAGTTTTAGGGGTTATTTCTTTGTATTTAAGGGTCTTTTCTTAAGGTAAATATACAGAATCGGGATATTTTTTTGGGTTGCAAAAATTTCAAATATTTTTTTGGGGTGTTTCAAATTTCTGATATTTTTTTTGGGTGAACAGTAGATGCTGGGTCCGAGCCTACGTATGCAGAAAAAATTAGAGTACCCCCCCCCTGGGCTTTTTTCTTGCTCAATTCTTCTGAGTACGAAATTTCAACTGCTCATAAAAACTAAAATGCCGAAAAGTAGAGAAGGTTCTTCCTATAAGTGTCTCAGATGTGGTATTTATTATGCTGATAAATGTTAAAATGCCAACAATTGTTGGCATTTTAACATCTATGAGCAGGATAAATTTTGTGCTTAGCTGAGTTGAGCATGAAAAAAGCTATATAACCTCGGGGCCTGCAGACCTGTATAACATACATTTGATGGTGATGATGATGATGATGATGATGATGATGATGATGATTTACCTTTTGCAACAAAGTCAGGACATGTATTGGAGATGCTGCTGTCTAGTTTCCTTTGTGCTGCATAAGGATCCCCAGTAGCCACAATCCAGTTCATACCAACAAGAGCTACAATGACAAAGTCTTTAATAACTGTTCATTAAGATAGGAATTAAAAACTTGTAAATAGGCTGAAAACCTGTCTTCGCTGTTTGTGACAGTCATACTCAAACCAACCTGCTAAGCTACAGGGACCAGCTAAAATATTGAAATTTTGCATGTGATAAGTTAAGCTATCGTACTTTCCAGAAAGCGAACAACAAAGGCTCTGATTAGACTGAGCGAATGCGCAGACTGATCTATACTTTTTATGTTCCCACACAAGGAGTCAGGTTTTCTCCCATCGAGGCCCATATGTGAGCCAATATACATAATTTGGTACTTATCATAAACGCCCATGCTGGCTAGAGGTCTAAATTTTGATTCGAACCTTCATCTACGTGCATACTTTGTGTATGCGAGCACCGACGGCTTTAATGAGTCTGCACATTTGTGAAGTTTTGAAAATCATGAACAGAAATATTGTCCAAACTCCTAATATTAGCTAAAATGGTTACAAATACCAAAGTGGGGATTATATGGAATCAAGCTTTTGTTGATTTTAAACTCTTGTCATTCAACTTAACATGTAGCTAAACGTTGAAATAACAGTTAATAGTTAATTTATGTATGTATGTAGTTAGTCAGAGTTAAAACATCGAATTGTTTGATAAGCTAGAGTTTATATATTGATATACGTTTTAGCTAGGGTTAACGCATCATTGTGTGTCATAAGTCAGAGTTTACAAATCAATGTGCGTGATTAGCTAAATTTTCGATATCAAAATACATACTTCATTAGCAAGAATTTACATATAAGCTATATATATACATAATTACCTTGAATATACATATCAGTGTACATCATTAGCCAGAGTTTCCATACAATTGTATCACAGTTTTGTGATAAGCCAGAGTTTACCCAACTATGTGCATGTTTAGCTAGTATTTACATTTACACAGCACTGCACGTGATAAGCCAGAATTGATGTATCAATGCTTTGTGATAAGCCAAAGTTTACACATCAATATACGTAATTAGCTTGAGTATACATAGCAATGTACATTACTAGCCAGAGTTTACATATCAATGTTTTGTGACAAGCCAGAGTTTACACGACAATGTACCTGATTAGCCAGAATTTCCATACAATTTTATCACTGTTTAGTGATAAGCCAGAGTTTACTCAACTATGTACATGTATAGCCAGTATTTACATTTACACATCAATGTACGTGATTAGCCGGAATTTATGTATCAATATTTTGTGATAAGCCAGAGCTACGCATCAATGTACGTAATTAGAGTTTACATATCAATGAATGCTATTAGCTAGAGTTTAGACATTAATTTACGTTATTAGCATAGATAGGGATCGTAGCTTTGATCCACAGGAGCTTGAAGTTCTGTCTGTCATTGTCAATAGCCTCAAAACCAAAAGCTCACAATGTCACTACGTAATGACATTATGCGATTTTCGGTTTTATGGTTTAGAAGTGATTTTAGGGTAGAACTTCAAGATCCTGTGGTTTGATGGCTATATCAAGTTTTGCAAGAACAAACCTGTGAGGCTCCATTCTGTCATGAGATCAGATATGGTCACATTTCCAGCTAGATTTTGTTCTATCTTCTCTCTCATGTCCTGAGTGACTGCCAGCTGACCTGACTGTTTAAACAACATGAAAGCATAGGGATTCTTCAGGGACGTCGAAATCTGAGGTCCAACATAAGGTTTGATTATCTGAAAGAATTAAGGCAGAGAGCTTTTTAAGGATATGTTACATATACGCTTGACTCTTACTTACCCGAGGTCGTTGAGATCAAATATTTACTTCGAGGTATCAGTAGTTTGACATAAACAGAGTTGAATAGAAAATAATAGTATAATTGAGCCAGTGCATGAGATTTCCAACAGTTTTGCATTTTGACATGTGTAGACTCAGACGAGCCTCTGCAGCCGCCTTTTAAGCTTAGAAACTCCAAATGGTATTCAGTAAGTAGTTTAAAAATCATAGAATACTCAAGCGACTAGCAAAGTCTCTGATCAGACAGGGCGTATGCGCAGGCTGATCTGAGGCCTTGCTGGTCGCACATACTACATTGTTGGAAATCTCATTCAATGGCTCTTATTTAACCAAAAAGTGCAGTTATTTTTCTGATTTCCTACAAAATATACGGCATTATACGCTATGGGTACATAAATGAACCGTCTTAATGGGACGCTGATCAGATTCTACACTAGTGCTGCATGCTTACAGAATGTAAGTCTTTTAAAAATTGGATGAAATTGTAAATTACTGCCCAGCAACCCTTAAATTCTAAATGGATTAGGCCATTTGAAAAGGACCCGAAATTTCATTAAGCATAAACTGGTTAAATTCAGATCGAATTTTGGTACTTGAGCTATGGGAGCTTGAGTTTTTCTGTACATTGCTTTCCCTGCCATGTGCACACACACAGACGTCCAGTTACATTATGCCTCAAAGTACAGTAAAGTTCCGAAAAATCGAACTCCTATTGTTCAAAATACTCGCTTATTTGAACTAGATTTGGGACACAATCGATTGGAGGATTTAGGGTCTTTTTATGAACTATTTTGAAAACAGTCTATAAATGCTTTTGTCAGTAAAAGGATCATTTCCCTGAGACGTTTCATTCACACACACACACGCACACATGCATGCACGCACGCACCATATGTTCTACTGAAAAATCGATATAAAAGTAAGTAATGGTGCAAAGATCAGGAATCGATACAATCAAGTACCACACCTGACCCAGGATACCAATGGGAAAGTGACAAACTCACAGAAGACACCACAAACGAGAGCCAAGAGGTCAGCCCTTTCCCAGCAGGTGACCACAAAGCACATATAAACAGACGCGCACAAAACAAAGCAAACACAAGACAGAACAAAAACATAAAAGATCCACAAAAGAAGTACCGCCTTGGAACGGTCAGTAAAATATTTTACTGGAGGGCTTAAACCGGTTTAACGGCGCCAACCTCACCCTTAATTCAGATGTGGATCAAGACACATAGATATTTGGTTTGCATGAAAGACCCCTAACTTATCAATCCATCATCTCCTAAAACATATAAATCAAGATATAACAAGGAGATAAAGCAAGGATAAGGACTCAACAGTAAATTAAACTGAATACCGGAGCAAAAGAAATCCAACAGGTAAACCCAGGTGGGCCCGACAAACAGCCAAAGCATCAGGCCCCTCTAATCCTTAGGATTTTGAATTTACGGAATTTGACTGTAATAAGTTTAACACGTTTTTCAGTAAAATTGACTGATATGGCATGTTGTTCAGGTGGACTTGTCCCTGTGGGTGCGCATATGAAGGAGCGATTGATAGAATGAACCCCGAAGGCATGCAACCTTTAGGGTACACTGCACTAAATATTCATGAAATCTGGCCCTGCCTTTTGTGGGGAGAGCATATGCTTTATATTAGAGCCAAGATGACGTCATTCTTCAATATTCGTTGATTGACAGGTGTTATGGCGTGCTTGATTAAAAGATATGAGTCATAGTCCGTTTTAATGGAGATGGCCAAGGTGAAAAATTCCAGTACCAGGTTGATGCCAGATGGGGTTTGCTTCTTGGACCCCCTTGGTGAGACATCTATATTAGGAAACATGTTGTTTCGTAGTATGTCAGTTTGAAGGGATATAGTGCGGGATTGAGCTGGGAAACATGTATTTATTATTCACCGAAAGTGACCGGCAAGGATGATATTTCAAAATGAGGCTGGCTTGGTAAATTTATATGTATAGTTTTCAAACAAGGTGTTAAAATGTTATCATTGTCGTCTATGGAAAACCTAATAGTGGAATGCAACCTTTATAAAGGCAAGCTTACAAAATTTACCTTTTCGCTTTCAATTTCGAAAATTATTGATATTGGCTGGAATTTATCCCTCTTTTTCTTTTAGTCACTCTCTGCTGAGTGGTATCAATGCACCAAGTTTCTGATAATAAGATAAATCATTGACCCTTGTGCTTGTGCCATATAGTGTCAAAGAGTTTGTACAGTCGTTTTCTCATGACTGCCATTCTTGAAGGGGTAGCGGGTGGGGTATAGAAGGAGCATGGTCACTCTTAATGGTCATTCTACGCCACAGATAAGTTCACAGGAGACAAATACAATGTGAAATGGCTGTAACAAAATGCGATTTGATGACCTCGAAACACTCCAGATATCTTACAAGGTCTTGACGAAGCATTGCCCATTTACTTACAGCAGACATTTTATGGGTCTTTTGGTACATGAAACACACGATTTCAGGTAAATTCGCTATTTTTTCTGACCTCTTCCCTCTGTTACTTGTTTTGTGCCTTTATAAAGTAAAGGGAGTTGCTGTACATTTTACAACTCATGTATGCCACGGAAAATCGATAATTTTACCAATTTCATCAATGACTTGGGAGTATACTTGGGATAATTAGGCCAACTGTATGATGAATAGGGTTTTCTGAACGTTTGTTTGGTTTCTTGTATTTTCTAAAGCATCATGTTACTTTCTGAGCGACGATAGTATACATAATAGCAATGAAGTATGAGCTAGAGTCAAAAAAACTTATCTTCAATTCTCCAAAATGCAAATGTCTGCCATGTTCGAAAACACAAGAGGGTATTCTTGCTTAAATGGCCATAAATGTATTATTTTTCAACAGACCCTTATAAATGTTTTGCGTATATGCTACAAATTTATTGGCCTTCTTTAAGAGGAATGCAGCAATTTTTGTTTTTGATTTAAAGGCAAGCTTACGGAATTTACCCTTAGCTGGCCTTTTGCTTTCAATTTCGAAAATTATTGATATTGGTTAGTATTTATCCCTCCTTTTCTTTTATTTGCTCTCTGCTGGGTGGTATCGATGCACCAAGTTTCTGATAATAAGATAAATCATTGACCCTTGTGCTATCTAGTGTCAGATAGTTCGAATATTCGTTTTATCATGACTTCCACAAGTGCGGATCCAGAGGGCGGACAGGAGGTCCGGACACCCCCCCCCCTGGAAAATCACAAGTTATATGGGTTTCTATAGGGAATTAGCAATTGGACGCCGCTGGAAAAAGTTGGACCCCCCCCCCCCCCCCCCTTTGAACCTTGAAAAATGTTAGTTTTCTTTAAAATTAACCATTTGACTTCTGTAAAATAACCTGAGGACTAAAAAACAATCCTAGATCCGCGCATGTTCTATCCTTGAATGGGTAGAGGGTGGAGTATAGAAAGAGCATGGTCACTCTTAATGGTCAATTTATGCCACAGGTCAGTTCACCAGAAAAAAATAAACTGTCAGATGGATGTAACAAAATGTGATTTGATGACCTCGAAACACTCCAGATATCGTATAAGGTCTTGACGAAGCATTGCTCATTTACTTACAGTAGACATTTTATGGGCCTTTTGGTACATGAAAGATACGATTTCATGTAAATTCGCTATTTTTCCGACCTCTTCCGTCTGTTCTGGTATGCCATATACTTGTTTTGTGCCTTTATATAGTAAAGGGAGTTGCTGTACATTTTACGTCTCATGTATGCCATGGAAAATCGATAATTTTACCATTTTCATTAATGAATTGGGGTATACTTGGGATAATTAGGCAAACAATATGATGAATAGGGTTTTCTGAACGTTTGTCTCGTTTCTTGTATTTTCTATAGCATTGTGTTACATTTTGATGACAATAGTATACAAAATAGCAATGAAGTATGAGCTAGACTACAAATGCTACAATTTTATTGGCCTTGCACTAAACGGACTCTTTAAGAGGAATGCAGCAATTTTTGTTTTGATTTAGGGTATACTGCACTAAATATTCATGAAATCTGGCCCCGTCTTTTGTGTTTTATTAAAAGATGCGAGTCATAGTCCGTTTTAATGGAGATGGCCAAGGTGAAAAATTCCGGTACCAGGTTGATACCAGATGGGGTTTGCTTCTTGGACCCTCTTGAAGAGCTATCTATATTAGGAAACATGTTGTTTCGTAGTATGTCAGTTTGAAGGAATATAGTGCGGGATTGAGCTGGGAAACACGTAATTATTATTCAACGAAACTAACCGGCAAGGATGATATTTAAAAATGAGGCGGGTTTGGTAAATTTTGAATGTATAGTTTTCGAACAAGGTGTTAAAATGTGAACATTGTCGTATATGGAAAACTTAATAGTGGAGTGCAACTTTAAAACAACGTTGTACCAACGCCGATGCGACGTCATTACGTCGCATCGGCGTTGATACGAGGTTGTTTCGACGTCATGGGGCTATTAGGAATGAGTATGCGTTAGCCTTCTTGGTTGATATTCACCTCTGCTGATGACATGTCGGCGCCATTAATGTTGATGTAAACGCCATTGAAGAAGAGATAGCCGACGTCATAGATGACCAGGGTAAACTTATCGCCAGGAGAGACGGTCCAATCTAGGAGGGGAAGCTGTTTAGTCTGCCAGGGCGTCACAACAAGGTCTTCTAGAGGATCAATACTGCTAGACCATGCCTCCATAGAGTATGTGTTCCCACAAGCTGTATACTCGCCTGTGGAATATAAGAAAATGTTAAAAGATCTTGAAAGTATTTGTAAATATATACATAACTAAAGAAGGGATTTTCAAAGGAAAATACAGTAAAACTCTGTTGTTTTCTTAACGATGACATCCTTATACATGTAATTGTTGATAAATTCAGCTTTACTTTTTGGGCTTAAAATTAAAGGGATAAAAGAAATTAAAAGAAAAGTGTTCAAATAGACAAAGCAAGAAAATCTATGTATTCATTGATTAGGAAAGCAAAAAACTCTTTTACCTATTGACATTCAGTTATATTGGTTGATAGCATGGTTGTAACCCCTATATATTGGAGCTTGGCATGGATGAATTGTATTGGACCATCCGAGTCCATTAATAGAACTGAAAACATGTCACCACATTATTACTACGTGTGTATGGTAGTGAGATCTAGGATGAGTAAATGTGGATATTCGAGGGTTGTCCCAGTAAATCGTGGACTTTTGTTTTAACACGAGACTGTGTATCAGAAATTCTGTGAATTTTTTATCATGTGTTTATATACATCTAGGTAACATTTTGTACAACTATGAATGGAATCATGGTCTAGATAACAAATTTATATGCATTTCATGAAGAGGGGTTGGTGAACCCGGCGCACCTCGAAGTTTTTGTTATGTAATTCATCTAGCTTAAATATTACTGTACATTAAATTATATTTCGCAGTTGTATTTCATAAAATGCATTACTATTGGAATTGGTGACTATTCCAGGTATACTATTGAAAAATTGAAACGTTTCCTGTCATCAGCATTGATTATATAGAAGATTTATCATACCTTCTACATTTATTTTATTAAAAATGCTAACGTTTTAAGAACATTGCGGCGCAAAAATTAGGCTTTCAATATTTTTTTGATAATTAAAGATATTCAATCACGTTCTTTCATGTTCGATAACTAGCGAAATGTTAAACGAATTTCTTGCAAAATAAGTTTAGTAAACCTACAGAAACTAATTCCTTTTCGTCATTTTAACTGAATACACGTTATTTTGCTGTCAGTTGGTTTAATGGTAAATATGTTGTATCGTATCACGCTTGTTTGTTTGCTGAATATACCTAAACACAATATTTAGTCATTACATGAACCAGGAAGACTTCCCAACCAAATGTATGTCAGTATTTGATACCATTTAAGCTTATATAATGAGAGTATAGGCAAACAATTTGACCACCCCTCTCTGAAAATATAGCAAAATAATAAGGACATGCGCCAGTCAAGCCGACATACCATCAAATAAAGCTCCATAACTTTGTTATCTAAGCTGTGATTCAACCCAAATTTGTAAAAAATGTTCCTCGATGTATATGAACGCATCATACAATTTTAATACAATTCCTATAACACAGTCTCGTGATATAACAATTTCCACGATTTACTGGGACAGCCCTCGTAAATGACCATTTCCCCATAAAATACGGTAAATCATTAAAAGCCGAACATAACGCTATGGTTTATGCAGAAACTGGCCTTATGCCAATACATTTGAAAATAAAACTCGAGTTTCGAATTTTTCTTATGAAAAAAAAAAAAAAAAAAAAAAAAAAAAAAAAAAAAAAAAAAAAAGAAAGAAAAAATGTTTTGTATTGGTGTTGAATAATTTATACAAGAATATAACAGTAGATCTTGTCCTGATGAAATCAAATGATCAGGATCCACAGTCTTTGAACCTACACGATGAATCATATTGATAATTTTGCATAAATGGATTTACTGAAACTCGGTAATACTAAGTGTGTGGGTTTATTAGGGTGAATACGGTAATATGAATACTACTGTCGTGCCAATCAAGAATGACAGTGAGGTATTATTGTGTTGACAATTGCTAAGTATGAAATTAACATGTGCACTCCACTTGATCAAATGCGAATCGATAGATCACTTTTGTATTAATCCTATCCTCAGGATAGGATTAATACACAACTGATCTATCGATTTTAAGGCCCTGGTATTGTTGTAAACAAAACATGACGTCATTGTCACTCTTGGTTGGCAGGTCAGTAGGGTTTACCTGATGATGACGAAAATTCCATCTCCAAAAACCTATCCAAGGCCGGATCACCTCCGATTATTCTAGTAAATATACTATTAGGGTTTGTATCAGCGGAAGGATTATAACATTCCAGTCTTGGATCCGCCCTACCCTGCGGACACATGGTGCCATAATCCGTTCCGAACCAATAGGCTTCGTTGTCCAGGCCAGCAGCTTTGATGTCTTGGAGACATGAGTCTAAAGAAGCGGTTTCACCGGAGAGTGTGCAAGTGGTTCCGAATGCAAGCCCTGAAAGAATGCAGTTCGGTCAACTGGCTTCACCTTCGCAAGTCATTGGTACCAAGTCCACTCCATTCCTTACGCATGCGTATGGAATGAAGTGGACTTAGTACGCATGCGTATGGAATGAAGTGGACTTAGTACGCATGCGTATGGAATGAAGTGGACTTTGTACCAATGCGTATGGAAGGAACTGGACTTTGTACCAACGACTTGCGAAGATGATGCTATGGAATGAAAGGGACTAAGTTACTTTGAATTGCGAAGATGAAGCGTATGAAATGTAGTGGATTAAGAGCCATTGAATTGCGAAGATAATGCGTATGGAATGTAGTTGATTTAGTACCATTGATTTACGAAGATGATGCTCAGGAATGACGTGGATTTGAATTGCAATGATGATGCGTATGGAATGTAGTGGATTAAGAACCCTTGAATTGCGAAGATGATGCGTATGGAATGTAGTGGATTAAGAACCCTTGAATTGCGAAGATGATGCGTATGGAATGTAGTTGATTCAGTACCCTTGATTTGTGAAGATGATGCTCTGGAATGACGTGGATTTAGTACCCATGAATTGCAAAGATAATGTGCATGGAATGTAGTGGATTAAGTACCATGGACTTTTGAAGATGATGCGTATGGAATGAAGTGGATTTAATACCAATGACTTGCGAAGATGGTGCGTATGGAATGAAATGGACTAAGTACCCTTGAATTGCGAAGATGGTGTGTATGGAATGAAATGGACTAAGTACCCTTGAATCGCGAAGATGGTGCGTATGGAATGAAATGGACTAAGTTCCCTTGACTTGCAAAGATAATGCGTATGGAATAAAAAGGACTAAGTACTCTTGACTCGCGAAGATGATGCGTATGGAATGAAGTGGGCTTTGAACTCTTGACTTGCGAAGATAATGCGTATGGATTGAAGTGGACTTATTTGTTTGTTTTGTTTTTGTTGCTTTACGTCCCACGTCAACAGCTATGGTCATTGCGGGACAGTCAGTTCACTTAATCACACATTTTCCTGGGCAGGCTTGAACAAGCGGTTAACCAGTAATTGGTACACATACTTTCGCTTGTAATTGACAACAGCCCTTCTTGAATGAATCAGCGGAAGGGAGGAGAATGACCGTAGAAATTATTTCATGATCAATCTCCACGAAAGTATGGGACCAGCCGGGATCGAACTCGCGACCCCTGGATCTGCAGTCAGACACGCATCTGTAGCCAGACACGTTACCGACTGCGCTACGCGGCCCAGTGAAGTGGACTTAGTACCCTTGATTTGCAAAGATGGTGCGTATGGAATGGAGTTGACTTAGTACCATTGACTTGCAAAGATGGTGCGTATGGAATGGAGTTGACTTAGTACCATTGACTTGCAAAGATGGTGCGTATGGAATGGAGTTGACTTAGTACCATTGACTTGCAAAGATGGTGCGTATGGAATGGAGTTGACTTAGTACCATTGACTTGCAAAGATGGTGCGTATGGAATGGAGTTGACTTAGTACCATTGACTTGCAAAGATGGTGCGTATGGAATGGAGTTGACTTAGTACCATTGACTTGCAAAGATGGTGCGTATGGAATGGAGTTGACTTAGTACCATTGACTTGCAAAGATGGTGCGTATGGAATGAAGTAAACTTATCACCCTTGACTTGCGAAGATAATGCGAACGAAATGAAGTGTATTTAGTACCATAGGCTTGGAAGATGAGTCAACTTGATTTAGTTCAAAGTAAGTGATATCTCGATAACTCGAAGTCAGACTGCTCGAAGTTCCGTATATTTAAATAAAATTTGTGACACTTTTAAACTTAGGTCAGATAGAGGATCTTACATGAGTGCTCATGTATTAATTGCTCATGTTGTTAAAAGAGTTGAGGAAAATGGATAAAATGCGAGGATTTCCTAGTATTTACCGCCGCGTATTTCGCAACTCGTACAATTAATTTAACAATATAGGAGCACGAATATTGGATGTTATTTATCAGATGAGATTAAATTACTTTAAAATCGCAGTTTGGTGTAAAACTAATAAGGTACGCAACGTTGATATGGACTTAATTAAACACTATAAAAAGTGGTTTATCGATTATAATGCATTTTATTCATCATGTCCATCCGTCTGTCAGACCGTTAGGAAAAACTTTATAACTCAGAAACTACTTAAGCCTCGTTTATATGCACAATTTGCACCCTGGTGCAAATTTACTCCCGGGTGCAAAATTGCACCCAGGAGTAAATTTGCTACCCCCTATGTAGCGTTCATATGTCAATATTGGATTTGCTCTTAAAACATATTACAAATGTTTCAGTTTTACCCCGGCATCCAATTTAGGTTACCTTGCACCCCCCAGGACAATTTTTCATGGGTGCCAAATTGTTCATTGGGACCCCCTGGATGGGAAACGAAGGTGTCCTAAAAAAAATCTGGTTTGGGCTATGTGAAATTGCATGGTTTCTATGCCAACCCATAGCGAATTTGAGAAGGGGGGGGGGGTCTGCCTATAGAATTACTCATATCTCAGCTGTAATATATCCTAGACTACTAAACTTTATACCAAATTAAAGCTTAGACATATGCCTATTATCCCCTTGTTGCATATGGAAATTATCTAATTTGCATATTCATAAATATTTATGAAAACATTTAAAATGTGTTTCACGAATGGGGGTATACGTACGAGATCAATAATATCTCAGCTTCTTTTAGTCGTAGAGTACTAAAATTTGTACTAAAATAAAGCTAAGACATAGGCCTTTCATTCCATGGTCAAATTTGCAACGTACCGTATTTGCATAATTTGCATATTCATGAATATAAATAAAAACGCTAAAAAATAAGGGAAAATCATTACAAATATTAATAGGCTAATTTCATCCCAATATTGTCATTGTTGCATGTTTTAATATAATCAATGTTACAATTTGACAGGTCCAATCATCCAGTGGTCCTATATGAATATTATCTCATTTGAATATTCATGAAAATGCATGAAAACTTAAAAACATGAGGGAAAATCACGTAAAAACTATAAGCCTAGGGGAGGGGTTAAGGTACAATCTATCCTGCACTCCTAGGGCCTTTTAAATTCATGCCAAATTGTTCAGTGGGACCCTCAGAATGTAAAATGAAGTTCTCTTCACAAGAAATTAGGTATGGGCTACGTGAAAATGCATGGTTTCCATGGCAACCGCTTATATGATTCTCGAGATTGGGGGGTAGGCCTACAAATTCAATCATATCTAGGGTTATACTTATCCTAGAGCACTAAAATTGGTGTCAAATTAAAGCTTAGACACATGTCTTTCTTCTTGTGGTCAGATTTGTAAATCATCTAATTTGCATATTTATGAATATTAATGAAAACCTACAAAAATGAAGTAAAATCATAAAAAAACAACATAAATGAACATATTTCAGCACAAAAACATAATCAAACCACCATTGTTGCCAGTTTTTATATCCTCAGTGATTCAATTTGTTAAGTTCTTTCATTAAGTGGTCCTATATGAAAATGATCTCATTTGCATATTCATGAATATTAATGAAAAGTTTTGTAATTAAAGAAAAAATCTTAGAAAAATTAAGGGCTGTACATATCAAATGACAAATATTTCACCTACCATGTGTTCCAGTGTATCAAACCTAGTGCCAATATAATGCTTAGATATTTTACTTTAACCATAAGGTATGATATGAAAAAAATTTATCATGAATATTCGTGAATTTTAATGTAAACAGAAGAAATGAAAGAAAAATTGCGGAAAAATCAATGGGGTGCACTTCCAAAATTACTCAATTCTCAGTAGTTAAGTGCCCAATAGTGCCAAACCTGATTTTAAGTCAATGCATAGACACAACATGTTTACCAAAATGATCCAAATCATAACACATAAAATTTAAATTCTCATGAATATTGATGAAAACATGAGAAATTAAGAGAAAATACAGGAAAATTAAGGGAGTATAGCTACAAAGTGATTCATATCTTGGCTTCAAATTGCCCAATAGTAACAAGCTTGGTACCATAACAAACAGCATAATCCTAAGTTAAATTGAGTAAAAGAAAAAAGTATAAAATTTATAACGGCTGAGATATGAGTAATTTGTAAGTACACTGCTATCAATTTGTATACATTTTTACTTGTATTTTTAAAGTTTTTATTAATATTGATATTAAACAAATTAGTTAATTCTTTTATCTTCCAACTAGGCAAAAATAGTAAATGAGTATGATCAGGAAATACCACAATCACAAACTGCTATGCATAGACTTAAATTAAGTATATTGTTTGCTACTCTAGGGCAATTAGCAGCTAAGATATTGGTTATTTTGTAGGTATACCCCATTCATTATCGGCGATTTTTCTCTTTATTCTACTGTTTATATTAATTTTCATGAATATGTAAATGCGACAACTGGCAAATATTACCATTGAGATAAAGGGCTGTATCATAGCAATAAGTTGGCACCTTGTTTGCTACGTAAGGGCTATAAGCTGCTGAGATATGAGTAATTTTGTAGGTATATCCCCTTCATTTTCAAATATTATTCTCAAAATGCTCATGGTTTCATCAATATTCATGAATATTATAATATGACCGTTTTAAAATTTGATAATTTGTTAAACATACTATTGTCTTAGCATTAGTTTAAAACCAACTTTGGTACTCTAGGGCACTTAGCAATTGAGATATTATTAGATTTGCAAGTACACCCCCTTGATTTTTCTGCGATTTTTCATTTGTTTCTTCTGTTTGAATTAAAATTGATAATTATTTATGTTAACTATTTTTCAAGGCTGAACTTAAGATAAAAATATTATGTCTAAGCATTGACTTGGCACCAAGTTTGATACACTCGGACACATAGCTGCTGAGATATTGGTAATTTTATACATACACCTCTTAATTTTTCTGAGATTTTATCTCTCATTTCTAAAGTTTTCATTAATATTCATGAATATGGATATTAGATAATTTGCATATCTAACTACCAAATTAAACTGCTATGTCCAGGGATTAGTTTGGTACCATGTTTAGTAATCTAGGATGAGTTGTTGTTAAGAGATGAGTATTTTTTGTACGTATATCCTCCAACCTTTACAGTCGGCATAATTGGTTGTCATGGAAACCATGAAATTTCAAAAACCCAAATAACATTTATTTTTGAGGACAATATTTTAACATTTAAGTGGTCCTATTGGACAAATTTATGCCCATAATAAAATGTCTGATGTGTTCAATTTAGGTCTGATTACCCCCGTTGCATACTATAGTTTACCCATGCTTTTTTCCATCATTTTAAGATTTCATTAATATTCATGAATATGCAAATGAGATAATTTTCATATAGGACCATGAGATAATTTTCATATAGGACCACTGGATGAAAGAACTTATCATATTGAATCACTGAGGATATAAAAACTGGCAACAATGGTGATTTGATGATGTTTTAGTGCGGAAATATGTTCATTTATGTTGTGTTTTTTTATGATTTTACTTCATTTTTGTAGGTTTTCATTAATATTCATAAATATGCAAATTAGATGATTTACAAATCTGACCACAAGAAGAAAGACATGTGTCTAAGCTTTAATTTGACACCAATTTTAGTGCTCTAGGATAAGTAGAACCCTAGATATGATTGAATTTGTAGGCCTACCTCCCAATCTCGAGAATCATATACGCGGCTGCCATGGAAACCATGCATTTTCACGTAGCCCATACCTAATTTCTAGTGAGGAGAACCTCATTTCACCTTCTGAGGGTCCCACTGAACAATTTGGCATGAATTTAAAAGGCCCTAGGAGTGCAGGAAAGATCGTACCTTAACCCCTCCCCTAGGCTTATAGTTTTTACGTGATTTCCCCTCATTTTTTTTTAAGTTTTCATGCATTTTCATGAATATTCAAATGAGATAATATTCATATAGGACCACTGGATGATTGGACCTGTCAAATTGTAACATTGATTATATCAAAAACATGCAACAATGACAATATTGGGATGAAATCAGCCTATTTATATTTGTAATGATTTTCCCTTATTTTTTAGCGTTTTTATTAATATTCATGAATATGCAAACTATGCAAATAAGGTACGTTGCAAATTTGACCATGGAATGAAAGACCTATGTCTTAGCTTTATTTTAGTGCAAATTTTAGTACTCTAGAACTAAAGGCAGCTGAGATAGTATTGATCTCGTACGTATACCCCCATTCGTGAAACACATTTTTAATGTTTTCATAAATATTTATGAATATGCAAATTAGATAATTACCAATTTCTAATTGCAACAAGGGGATAATAGGCATATGTCTAAGCTTTAATTTGGTATTAAGTTTAGTAGTCTAGGATAAGTAACAGCTGAGATATGAGTAATTTTATAGGCAGACCCCCCTTCTCAAATTCACTATGGGTTGGCATAGAAACCATGCAATTTCACATAGCCCAAACCAATTTTTTTTTGAAGACACCTTCGTTTCCCATCCAAGGGGTCCCAATGAACAATTTGGCACCCATGAAAAGTTGTCCGGGGTGGGGGGGGGGGGAATGCAAGGTAACCTAAATTGGATGCCGGGGTATTTTACTTTAAGGAGAAATTCGATGTGTTAAGAATGTTTCGATTTTTAGTCAGTTCAAAATACCGTCGTGTGAGAAAAATGCAACTCCATTTGGTTTTATTTGCTTTATTTATTTATACATTATTTAACGTAGTACGGGTTCCACGGAAACGATAACCGAGTGTTTTTAAAAAAGTAAGAGTTATCTTTATTTATTGTCTTAAAACGTACAAGTATTGGCGTTCACAAAAAATATCATTTATCAACACATCTGTATGACCAAATATATTTTGACCGTCTGGTCCAGTTTCATCCCTCAATGCGTTCCCAGTTATATTCTTTGACTTTTCGCTTACTGTAAAGGCGGCGCCTCATGAATGCGTAATTAGGACTGGTCAACCTTAGGAATAGGTAAAAGCTGAAAATGAGGAATGGTTTTATTCAAAAGTAACTGTATCGTCTTGCGCCATTATCTCAGTATAGACGCAAAACACATTATTTAGTCCTTAAAACGCCAGCAAAATAACTGCATCTGAAAATGTCTATTTAACATAAGCATATAGAGGCAAACATTGTGGACCCAGATCAGACTGCTCATACAGGAGCAGTCTGATCTGGGTCCACACTGTTTGTCTTTGAGGCTTCACATATTTTATTGGACGACAAAAATATACATTTTGTATTTATGCGCTTTAAGGGTTAATAAATGTGAGTTCAGTGTGCATACGGTTAGGATTTGCATGAAATGCACGCACGTTGCGCGGCTCAAACAACTTACTAATTCTTCACCAAATACTTGTTAAGCAGATGAATTAGCCGAACAACGCCCAGATATGAATATCAAAGTTACCCCCTTTACAGTAAGTGAAAAGTCTATTAATACCTGGCCTCGAGGTTATAAAACTTGAGTTCATTCTCAGACTCAAAATAAAGTGCACTGATTGGCTACTTGCGCACACGTGTCCGAAAGCAGCCAATCATTGCGCTTTATTTTAAGTCTGAGACTACACTCAAGTTTTATAAACTTGAGGCCTGGTCAGGCAATTCTGGTCAGAAAAAGTAATATTCATGCGTATTCAATGTATGTACTATTCGCTGATAAAGTGTCTTGCCCCATGACATAACACTATGACTCTGGTGATTCACAAATTAGTATTCCTTCGATCACTAGTTTAACACTCTACGAACTGAGCTACTGTGCTTCTTAAGTTCCTTATCTTTGTAAATATGACGTCGTAGGTGGGAGGGCTCCCTTTCTTTAGCTTGGATGAAATATATATGCGAGCTGTGAATAATCTAGTATGGCCGTTCACATATGCATGCTTGTCTTAGAATTAGCTAATTGCATTTATGAAAAGACCTAAACTCGTGTATCATCCCTTCTTTACCCATTGCCGCAGTGACAGAACGTTCAACTTGAGACCAAGTAGGCCCTGGTTTGAGCCTTATTGCTTGTTTGTTTGTTTACTTATTTGTTCGTTCGTTTGTATTTATCATGGGAGTGACATAACGACATGTACCACTAGTAGTTTACAAATTTTAGTAACGCTATGTAATGACGTCCGTAATGGTTTCTCATATAATTATATGGCAACATCAAAGCATAGTTCCACGCAATTTCTAAACGCGATTTTAAAGTAGTTTGAGGGTCATACAATAAATAGAACCTAACAGTCGTGCTCCTGTATTATTAAATTTACTAAGCTTGTCATGAATAAGTGACAAAATTCTTGGCAAGCCTCGCATTTCATCTCTTTTTACAGCTCTTTTAATAACTTCAATATTGGGATCAAACGTGATTTTCTATGCATTACCACCTGCTAGAACACCAGGGTGGTGTTGAAACCCAAACCAGAAAGGCGAGGGTTATGACTACCCCTGAGGGGTCTAGCAGATCTCAGTGTATCAAAAAACCATTATTGCAGATTAAGGTCATTCTTGCAACAACGTTTTCGAAATAGAACATATTTCCAGATCCAAGACTTGCGTCATCCTTACGACACTTCAATACGCGTTACTGCTGATGACGTCAATTTTGTAACGAATCCAGAATACGAATACTGTATGTAAAGTAAAGAAAAAAAAAGAAAATAATAAAAGCAACAACAAAAATGCTATGAATCAACAGCACGTGAATTGCCCCCTCCCTCCCTCCCTCCCTCCCTCTCTCTCTCTCTCTCTCTCTCTCTCTCTCTCTCTCTCTCTCTCATACACTCACCCTCATTTTGGCACACACACAAGCGCGCTCACGAACGCACTTATAAAGGTCCTAAGGAGTCCTAGAACGTGCCAAATGAGGAGTAGACAAATAATAGGCTTTTCGCACACGGACCTAAATTAAACAACATCAACTCAAACAGTACACTGTCTACGCACACGGATCTAAATTAAACAATGAAGCAGGTATGGCACTCCATGCCTGTTTTTAATTCAGAGGTACAGAAAGAAAATAGCACAAAAAAGAAAAAAGAGCACGGTGACATATGCTTTTTAATTAATTATAAGTTTCTATGCAAAATTTCCTTCAAAATAATAAGTTTTTTGTTTCTGTAGTTACATTGTGTGACATTTTTTATTCAAGATTTAAACGATATTTTGGCCTTAATGTTTTTTTACAAAATAGATTTTAGCTTAAAAAAATAAGCCACGTGCCTTTTTTTCGCTGTTTTTGTGTTCTTTTATTAGCCTATAGCATGTAGCGTATTCCCAGGAAAAAATATTGCATTTCTCACTTTCAATTTTTTTTAAAATATGAGAAATTGATATTTTGAAAAACTCGTATTTAACGATTTTTAAAGTTTAATAACTTTTTAAAAAGCACGGTAAGGTCCTGTTATTTTTGTCAAAATAGATGAGTTTTGAGCTATTTTTTAACATATCAAAAGATGGTAACTTTTTGGACATATGCTGGTGAGTCCGGTACTACCTTAAAGAGGATAATACACCAGTCATTTGTATCCACGGCCCCCACCTTCGGGGATAGCCGTGGAATAGCCGGGGTAAGGTGCTGGACAATTACTTTTAGTGCCGGGGAAGTGTGGGTGTTATTACATTGGGACACTTACCCTGTTGGGATTTTCTGTTGTGTAGGGTGGGGCAAAGAGCAGGGCTGTTACCATAAGCTTGTCCCCACAGGGCGGGGCTTATACCAGGGCTCTGGAAAGTGAAAATCATAATCCCTTCCCATCCCCGTAGATGGGGGAGCAGTGAATACAAATGACTGGTGCATAAATGACACCTATAGAAGCTGTTGCAACAGTACTAATAGGCCACTGGCTGGATATGGTTTACCTCCCCCCCCAGGGGGAATTTTGTAGACCATATTTTTCTTAAAGCCCAATGTCTTGCGAGGATTTTGCAACATGTTAGCCCTCTGACAATGGCAGCGTTAAGCTGTAACAGCCTGTTACATACGTTACCCTACAAAATATTTGATAATTAAAATTCATTTTAAGACTTCAGAAAAGTGCAGAAGATAAGGTAAAATTTCCAAATTGGTTATAGTTTCTAAATAAGCTATTACTGGGCCACAGATAATGACATTTGAAAACAAATATAGTCACCCTTAATGTAGTGTATGTTACATTTTTTCATTGAACCCCCTTTTAAATGATAAATGCATCTAATATAGTTTGTCTTAAATTTTATTGAAACCAGCTTATGTTCATTTATTTGGTATTACATTAAAGATTTTTTATTCACCTTTTCAAAACTGCAAGCATTACGTTTCTATCTTATATACTTTTTGAGTTATTAGATGATGAACATGGTACCCCCTATATCACAGAAAAATGTAAAATGTAATTCTCCAGGTCTTGTGCTGGCTATAGACCCCACTTCCCCCCATGCGGAATTTCGTACACTATGACTTCCAGATATGAAATTATATAAGCCACAAAATGAAATATGTTAGCCCTCCGAGAGTGGCAGCGTTAGCGGGTAACATCATGTTACATACGTTACCCGCTAAATAACATTAAATTTTCCTGATAATGTCTCCAACATGACATATTCACACTTTTTTTGAAGTCTGGCACAGGTTTAAGAACTTCTTATAGCACAGTTACATAATTTTAGCAATAATTTTATAAATGTCTTGAGTTTTTTGCCGTTGTATATGTTACTTAGTGTTTCATATGTTATTTCCAAGTATCAGTATGGCAGTAATTGACTATACATGTATTACATTCGTCAGTGAATATAGTAAATCTATAAGGCTGCTATTCAAATGAAATAAAGTTCCTTATTATGGTGTCATACACTATTTTACAGCCCAGGTTACATACGTTACTCTCTGAATACCATTAAACATTCAAGATATGGTACTTATTTGCACGTTGACACAGGTCCATGTACTTCTTTTTACTCTGGCTCATTTGCTGAGGAAGTAGCTCAAACATAAACTACCATAAACCCTCTTTTCTTTTATAAAGACATCAAATATAGTTGCCATAATACTCATGGAAAGTTTGTAACATTCAGTGCAATGTGCGAGTAACAACTTAAAAGATCAAAGAAAACCCATCAGGTAGAAGTTATAAAGCAAATCTTCATATATTATCCAAGGGTTTTAAAGAATTTTCCTATACAACTTATTACTCCTCTGTCAGATTTATCTTACAAGGATTTTGCAATATGCTAGCATTCTGGAAATGGCACCATTACCCTGTAACAGCCAATTATATATATTACCCATCAACATCTCTGATAATTTTAGTAAATGACATGATATCTGAAAAGTGCAAACCATAAGGTAAGATTTCCAAATTGGCTATATCATCCAAGTAAGCTATTTTTGCATCACAGATATGGACCTTTGAAAACAAATATGCACCCCAAAGTGTTACGTATGTTACTTTTTTTTCTTTATTCCTATATAAATGATTTATGAAACTAATATAGTTTGATACTTTTTTTTAATGTGAATGTGCTTACTAACTCATTTTGTATTAAATAATGTTTATGTACCTTTTGGAAACTGCAAATATTATGTTTCTATCTTTTATAAGGTTTGAGTTGTTGAGTTTTGAACATGGTAACCCCATATCACACAAACTGTGAAATATAATTCTCTGGCTCTTTTGTTAGAGTACAATCAAGTTTTCTTTCACCCAGAGGTACTAGATTTCCTTCCCATTTATTTTCCACACAATTTGTCCATATCTGGAAAGCCTCACTTGTTTTCATGGGAAAGACTTGATAATTCAATCTTTGTATTTACATCTTAAGGACAGAAAAGCAGGGTGGAGGTAAGCTCATGTTCATGTCATTTGAAATAGTCAGTATATGTGTATGGCTTTGGTACTTTTTTCAGGAACATGTCGTACTGCAGCTTATTCACAATTACATAAATAGCACATGTTAGGGCTTCATATCACTGATGAGTGCCTAGAGCAATTCTTTATTTGTTTCCTACCCTTCTGAGAATGTTGATGCACTAGTGGGGGAGGGGTTCTCTATCAGTTTTCCGTGGTACTAACACATCGGCACATTGGTAGTGTCACAATCTGTTAAACAGTGTATTACTGTAGATCTCTTCCCCATTATCTGGCCAATGCTGTTGACATTCAGAAGGTGCACCTTTTGTTGCATACACCATTGTTGAACAAAACACCCAGGTTATCCTCTGCGAGAATGTTTGTAAGACCTTATAGACTGCTGCTTATACATTGTATATATGTATCAGTGACAAAACCAACATGCCCTACCTTAACTGCCTGATTGAATACTGGTGCCATCAGATCCATGAAGCTGACAGGAAAAGCTATTATGCTCTGTAGTTATGGCAATAACATCAACGTTATGTGCAGCACTACATGGCCAATCTAATGTTGGTTCAATGTGTGATTGCAAGCCATGCTGAAGTTTGGACTTGTCAGTCTTGGTGGAAATTCTATCAGGAGTTGACAGTGACCATGGTACAGTCCAAGAAGGAACGGCAGTGTCAACTCAACATTATGTCCAATAGAAAGAAGGTCATGCTTACCAAAGACGCTCCTTCAAGCTCTCATTTGGCTGTTTACGTTTTGTAAATTGAGCAATTTCTTCTTGCTTGACCTCGCAAGCATCAAAACTTTATTAGCTTGTAGCATTTTATAGGGTATGTGAAAAACAGATTTTTTTACTTAAAAGTGAGTCTATGAAGTCTGCAACAGCCTTCCTGCCAATGTCATTCGCCTCAATGAGATCCTTAGCTATGCCAGGCTTAGCAGGCACACCCAAAGACAAAAAGTACAGTTCATTGTCTTCAAAACTAGAACTATAATGATTGGTGAAGCCTGAAATTGCCTCTAGTACTCATTCTACTTTGCATCTGAGCAGATTGAATATTTCATGTCAGTGCATTGAAGAGTTGTTTTAATACATATTATATTGAGCTCTGATGTGATGAGTAATACACCATATCATCTGTAGCACGAAGCGTAGTTCTAGTTGCTGAAGCCATTAATACCTCTTTATTGTTTGCCTGATAGTTATGTCAAAAGCATTTCTCAAGCAAAAGACAAATGGTTGTGTCACACTAAACCCATTTTGTTCGAGAAGTTCTTTGCATCTGCCATGTGTATCAAATTTATGAGTGTAATCAGTTACACAGGTACATATTGTGCATAGTTGTTGTGATCGTTTGCAATGAACATTGGGAACAAGGCATACAGATAGAGATGACATGCAATCAAAGTTGTTTTCCTTGTAGCCCTAATCAGTGTCAACACCATCTGAATCATATACATATACCTTGCCCAGAACTGAGCTGTTTCACAGTGACAGTCTTTCAGAACTTCCGATTTGAATGCATGGTATCTATACTGTTTATGTGAGCAAACAGCGAAGGTCGATAGATCACATTATATTATTAGTTTGAGTCACCATAAATTAATAAGGAACTTCAATTTATTTCAGCTTTATAAATTTTCTAAATTCTCTGACAGACTTTATACATGTATAGTCAACAACTTCTATACAGATACTCAGAATAACTTATGTATCATTTGGTAACACACATAGCAGTTAAAGCTTATGGCATTTATTAAATGAATACTTAAAATAGGTAAACCTTGTTAAAAGAAGTACATAAACCTGCGCAAGCATGCAAATAAGTATAAACAGGGCTTGTTAGAGACGTTAACTTAAATGTTTAATGCTATTTTGAAGGTAACATACATAACATTGACCTGAAAAATAGTGTAAGCGACATTAATAAAGAACTTTAAATCATTTAAGTAGCAGCCTTATAGATTTACTATATTCTGTGATAGATGTAATACACGTTTAGTCAGTAAATACCAGATTGACACTCGGAAATAATGCAGGAAACACAAAGTAACGTATACAACTGTAATTACTCAATACATTTATAAAATGAATACTAAAAATATGTAACTGTGTTATAAGAAGTTCATAAACCTGTGCCAGCATGCAAATATGTATGAAGATGTCATGGTTGAGACATTATCAGGGACGTTTAATGCTATTTTGGGGGTAACGTATATAACGTGCTGTTACACCTTAACGCTGCCACTCTCAGAGGGCTAACATATTTTATTCTGTGTCTTATATAATGTAGTTTCAGAAAATCATAGTGTACAAAATTCCCCCTGGGGGGGGAGGGGGGTCTATAGCCAGCTCAAGGCCTATAAAGTAAATATATGACTATCTGGCCAAGAGAGGTGTACGAACGTAGTGCTTGAGACTTATACATGTATTGATGATCCATGGCTTCCGAATGTCACGGGCTGTGCGACAAACTGCGCAAATAGCTGCAACGGAATGCGCGTGTGCGTTAAGTTGTTTCAATTGAACTGCTGGTACCAGTTTGACTTAGTACTGCGCAGAGCTGGACGATTGAGAACCTCTTCGTAATAGCAAAATAAACGTCTTGTGAATGTGTGACACAGGTGTTGACGAACCCTTCTAAATCTCTGTTAAGTTTTCGAAGGGAAATGGCTTAACCGAGGTTATCAATGGCTACAAGAGGTTTGGATTCCCAAATTGGGGGGGGGGGGGGGGGGGAGGGTAAGAGAGAGGGTAGACATATTTTAATTATTGCTCTGTCTGAACATCACGTTGATTACATGAATCGTAAAGGGTGGTCACTCCGTTATTATGCAGGGGGGGGGGGAGGGGGGAGGGGCATTTTCACCGATGTGTACATCGGATAGCATGGACTCGTGCATGGCGCCAGGGTTCTAGCAAACTCTGATTTCCATTGCTGAGGTTAGGAATAGATTTTGTTCGGCAATAGAATCGTGCAAATCGAAGCCCATAGACCAGAAATTCCAGTCGTTCTGCGTGGCAACCCGGCAGAGCCGATGAAGTTGTGACTACAGAGAGAAGCCATGACCTTAAGTTTGATAAAGGGACTATTAATATAGTTTATTTTCATACACATGTACATGTTCATATAGAAAAAATGGGTAATTTATCAAAATTTAAGATCAAATTGTACATATGTGATAACAAGTTGCGTTCATGTGCGCAATTTGCACCTAGGGGCAAATGTGCACCCGGGTGCTAATTTGCTCCACCGAATTCCTTGAGATATATACCCATTTGCGCCTCTATATTAGTTACCATAAGTATAATGCACGACTTTTAAACTACTGATCGGTAATTTATTTGTATATCAATAAGGTACACTGATTCAAAGTGCAGGAACAAAAACACACAGAAACTCCATCTTATCCCAGCCTATATAAAAGCTCATACTTAAGTGAGAAAAATATTCTTATTACGCGGTCTATATCTTAATTCATTGCTTTAATTTATTTTTCAATCAAAATAACCATCAAGGAATAAACGGCAAAAACGGGGGTCACATTAAGCCTGGAAACACAGCAATGTGAACATCCTCCACCAAAAGAGAGAGAGAGAGAGAGAGAGAGAAATTCGCCTTATATGTCCTAAAACTGATTTTAAACATGTTTGACCTTGATCTAGACTCCGAGGTCATATCAGTGTTCTGTAACATCGTTATTAGATACACGAAAACTACAGTCTCAAATATAACATCCTCCGTCAAAAAATGAAAGAGTTCACATTACGAGCAGCAGACAGGTTTAAGTATGTGTGACCTTGACCTTTGAATCCAAAATCATATCGGCGATCGCGATCTGAAACTTGTTTTTTTTTTAGATTTACATACCATAAGCAATCAGTATGCTAAATCTGAATACCCGCCATCAAAGAATTAAAGAGGAATTCGCGTTACGACCCGAAAGGCTGAGTAACATATTTGACCTTGACCATCGACACAAAGGTCATATTGAAAACTTGAACCCTTCGTTTTAATGTGCATATCATAATGGATAATTGTGCAAAATATGAACACTCTCCATAAAAAATGAAAGAGGAGTTCGTGTTACGAGTCGCAATAGAGATTTTGACAGATTTTACGTATGCTTGACCATTACCTTTGGATCCAAGGTCATGTCCTTATGTAAGTCCTTTATTGTAATCTACACACCATAGGCAATAATTTTGCAAAATATGAACTCCCTCGGTCAAAAAGAAAGAAAGAGTAGCTCGCATTACGAGCCGTAAGATAGACTTTAGTATATGTTACCTTGACCCTTTACTCAAAACTTGTGATATCGGTGATTGAACTCTACACGCCAATGGGCAATCATGACAAAAATGAGCCATGCATGACATGTGCTTTCCAACGCCTGTTCAGCGTCTTTGGAACTTAGAAACTCCATATGGTGTTCAGTCAGTATCTTAACAGTCATTGAATATTCAAGCGACTAGCAAAGGCTCTGATCAGTCTGCGCGTATGCGCAGGCTGGTCTGAGCCTTTGCTGGTTGCACATAACAAATTGTTGGAAATCTCATGTCACGGCTCAAATATGACATCCTCGGCAAAAAGACTGAAGGAGTTCGCGTTACGAGCAAAACCGACTGATCGGACCGACGGACGGACGTTCGAACGGATAAGGCCGATTACAATATACTACTTTTTTCTTCAAAAAGTGCAGATATAAAAAACAAGCAAAAACACTAAAGAAACTATGTCCCCAGCGAGTTGAGATCGTGAACCTGGTCCCGTGGTTATAAAACTGTTACGTCCTCAGCTCGACTGAGCATGACATTTCAACTGCTCATAAAAACTAATATACTGACTAAAAGACATTTCCTGCTTTCACAATTTCCGATGTTGTTGTAGGCATTTTAACATTTATGAGCATGATAAATTTTAAGTTTTGGTGCACCTTGTGCTCATGATTAATTTCATGCCCAGTTGAATTGCTGTTAACTTTTTTATAACCTCGGGGTCTGGTCCAACCGAACCGACCAGTTTAAACATATTTTATTTCAACTTGGTAAGATAGACATACAAATATATACAAGTTACAGAATGTAAAAGGATCAAACGAAAGCTGGAAGCTTATGTTATTCTTCTCCTACCGACCTTTATAAGTCTATGATAGCACACTAAAGAACCTCTGTACTCGAAAGGTGCAGTCATCGCGTGGTAGTTGCAGTCGACGATTGCACAAAATACTTTACCTGTAGCTGTTTAAAAGGGTAATATTTTGTTTAATAATTGACTTCCGAAAATATTCATCGCGAAATATTGTCACTTGTAAATCAAGCTATGTATCTGCTTAATACAAATTTTCGTGGGTTGAGTGAAAGTAAGTAAGGGTGCAAAGATCAGGAATCAATACAATCAAGTACCACACCTGACCCAGGATACCAATGGGAAAATGACAAATTCAAAGTTAGACACCACAAAGGAGACCCAAGAGGTCAGCCCTTTCCCAGTAGGTGACCACAAAGCACATATAAACAGACGCGCACAAAGACATAGCAAACACAAGACAGAACAAAAAACATAAACGATCCATAAGTAAGGGTGCAATGCATAGTTCTGTATATCGGGTGTTCTGGCCCAGTGGTCCGGTCGTTGACTGTTTCATATTGATTTTATTCAGAATCTCGACTACTGGGCCAGAACACCCGATATACAGAACTATGCGTACAGTATGAAAAGCTTGAATAACTTCCAAAATGCGCTGTCCTCAGACTTCAAGCTACGCGCACATTAAAGGATTGGTATTTTGTATTTTATCAAAAGTAAGCATAAATTCCAGAACATAAGCAAACATTTCTTTCATCCTCTTTTGAGGAAAAAAATCACATTTTTGGCAAAACTCAACCCACAAAAAATTGTTTAGCAGATACACAGCTGGATTTATAAGTGATAATAATTCGCGATGAATATTTTCTGAAGTAAAAAATGACCAAAATATTATCTTTATTAAAAGCTAGGTGCTCTATTTTGTGCATTCGTCGGCTGCATCCACCACGCGATGACTGCGCTGTTCGAGTACAGTGGTTCTCTAGCGTGGATAATGTTAGATTAAAGTCATATTTTGAAGAAAACATAGTATGGGGGTCGGACTTGTTTTTGCGCATCATACTATTTCGACCAAAAAACATGTTACAAATATTTGGTTTGAATTTGGGTTTAGGTGTAAAGATACAATTTTATCGAAATGCATTATTCACAAGCAACTGTAGTAAGTTTCCTTTGGGCTCTAGCATTCCGGGAAGCCATGGTGTGTGACCCCAACACTGTATACCCTCGTATTGTGTTTAAAATTCAGGAAAGAAATACACCATTCGTGACTTAATACCCATAAAAAGATGAATTGTGCGAACCGAATCGCACAAATATTAAACTCTACAGTATTTGTTTTGTTTGAGTTGATGCGTAACATTTCAGTCAACATGTTTTCAGCCATGGCGGGACGTTTTTCTGGGTTAAACCAGTCCTAAGTGACAACAACTCAAGGACAGAACACGATGCTTTCGGTGAGGCTAGTGCACCGTCCCCTCTGTCGTCGAGTACCCTTTTACTGAGCCACTAGGCTCCTCGCTACATTGACAGAGGGACTTTTAAATAAAATAGGATGAAATTAAACAAGTGGATCGAATAAATGGATAAATTAAAATAAAAATATAAACAAGAATATTTTTAAGTTGTCTGTTCAATAGCCAATAACCGTTAAAATGGCAGCACACTCAGTAGCGGGTCGGGTTAGTACGTATATATATATATACTAAATACTATTGAACCACTTTGTACTGAAAAAGGAACAGTCGATAAAGAGGATAACTGACCATGCTGCAACGTTGTTCAGAGCGACGTTAAGTCACACGGAAACGAACTTGACTGTGGCCTGTCACTATGACCTTTGACAAACTGATTCCAGATAATATGAAAATTGGTTGAAGGATGTCGAAGTTATGCTCCAGATGCAATGTTTTCAATTTGTCTGGCCTGTGACCCCGCCCTTGCATTTACTGATCCGGTCCATACAGTATAAGCATACATAGTCTTGTTATGGTGGACACTTTTGCCAAGTGATATGTTTCAAGTGTCCACCATAACAAGACAATATATAGCGTATTTGACACAGGTACATGTATGTCTAAGGTCAATGTCACAGGCAAACGCCAAATGGAAAATTTGTTTCCAGGGCATAACGTCCACATCATTTGCCTAATTGCCATATAACTTGACGCAGGTATCCACATTAACAAGGCAATTTTTCGCAAATATAACTTGGGTCTGGAGATGTATGCAAAAAGTCAGGGCCAGACGACAAGTAAAAAGTCGTTGGGAAAATTCGATTCGGGAAGTATAAGCCCCACATCCTTCGAATATCATAATTGGGCCTCGACAAAACCTATCTTCGGGGCTTCCGAGAAAGCGAGATCAAAATCATTCTCCTCATCTACTAAGACTAGCTAGAAAATTGAAATTTCACCTGTAGCCCAGTTCAGATATGATACTTTCCAATAAGCGAATAACAAAGGCGCTGATCAGACTACGCGGAAGCACAAACCCCCGAAGACAGGTTTTCTCGTGTCGAGGCCCATTATTATCACTTTGCACAAGGGCTCATCATGACAAAACGGTGTGTTGCATATATGACCCAGGTATGTGTGTCGAAGATCAAGAGCACCAGCTAATCATGGTCAAATTGAAAATTTATTTACTGAGATTAACTTCCATGCCATTCCCACCTTCTTGGCGCAACTACTTGGCTTGACTTACTTTGCAAGAGACCCGAAGTATTCATGATTCCATGAACAGACCAAAAGCCTAATATTACTTATATTTACATTTTATTATTATCTAAAATATAGAAACTATTTATAATTTAGGAAACAAAACAGTTTTGTATTTAATAATATTATGTAATCGTATTAATGACTTATTTCAGTCTTGTTTTGTTATGCTTTCTGCACATCTGTTTGCTGATGCCTTGTGGTCACCTGCTGGGAAAGGGCTGACCTCTTGGTTCTCGTTTGTGATATCTTATTGTGACGTTGTCACTTTCCCATTGGTATCCTGGGTCAGGCGTGGTGCTTGATTGTATCGATTCCTGATCTTTGCCCTCTTTCTTACTTTGTTAGAGTGTAAAACGGAAAAGCGGAACAGCCAGTGTTAACACGGACAGCCAATGGAGTAGACTGCTTCACCATCCACTATCAAGAATAGTAGATACTATACTATACCTGTATACGAGGTCGGTGAAGCAGTCTACCAATGGAGCAAACAAGAAGCTTGATTTGCTTGTGCGACTCCGGTGTGGCTCGCTGTCAATCACTTCTGGCGAATGAATTCGATGTACGGGCAAGTGAGCTTGGCAGCTGTCAAATTTGTGTTTTTCATGGGGCTATAAAGCTATTAGGCCACTGGCTGGATATGGTTTACCTCCCCCCCAGGGGGAATTTTGTAGACCATATTTTTCTTGTAGCCCAATGTCTTGCAAGGATTTTGCAACACGTTAGCCCTCTGACAATGGCAGCGTTAAGCTGTAACATCCTGTTACATACGTTACCCCACAAAATATTTGATAATTAAAATTCTTTTTAAGACTTCAGAAAAGCGCAAAAGATAAGGTAAGATTTCCAAATTGGTTATATTTTCTGAATGAGCTATTACTGGGCCACAGATAATGACATTTGAAAACAAATATAATCACCCCCGATGTAGTGTATGTTACATTTTTTCATTGAACCCCCTTTTAAATCATAAATGCATCTAATATAGTTTGTCTTAAATTTTATTGAAACCAGTTTATGTTCATTAATTTGTATTACATTAAAGAATTTTTATTTACCTTTTCAAAACTGCAAGCACTACGTTTCTATCTTGTATACTTTTTGAGTTATTAAGTAATGAACATGGTACCCCCATATCACAGAAAAATGTAAAATGTAATTCTCCAGGCCTCGCACTGGCTATAGACGCCACTTCCCCCCAGGGGGAATTTCGTACACTATAATTTCCAGGTACTACATTATATAAGCCACAAAATGAAATTTGTGAGCCCTCTGAGAGTGGCAGCTTTAGCGGGTAACATCATGTTACGTACGTTACCCGCAAAATAACATTAAATTTTCCTGATAATGTCTCCAACATGACATATTCACACTTTTTTGAAGTCTGGCACAGGCTTAAGAACTTCTTATAGCACAGTTACATAATTCTAGCATTTATTTTATAAATGTTTTGAGTTCTTGCCGTTGTATATGTTACTTAGTGTTTCATATGTTATTTCCAAGTATCAGTATGGCAGTTTTTGACTATACATGTATTACATCCGTCAGTGAGTAAAGTAAATCTATAAGGCTGCTATTCAAATGAATTAAAGTTCCTTATTATGGTGTCTTACACTATTTACAGCCTAGGTTACATACGTTACTCTCTGAATACCAATAAACACTCAAGATATGGTCTCCAACACGACCTGCTTGTACTTATTTGCATGCTGGCACAGGTCCATGTACTTCTTTTTACTCTGGCTCATTTGCTGAGGAAGCAACTCAAAACATAAACTACCATAAACCCTCTTTTCATTTATAGAGACATCAAATATAGTTGACATAATACTCATGGAAAGTTTGTAACATTTAGTGCAATGTGCGAGTAACAACTTAAACGATCAAAGAAAACCTATCAGGTAGAAGTTCTAGAACAAATCTTCATATATTACCCAAGGGTTTTAAAGAATTTTCATATACAACCTATTAACCCTCTATCAGATTCATCTTGCAAGGGGTTTGCAATATGCTAGCACTCTGGTAAAGGCACCATTACCCTGTAACAGCCAATTATATATATTACCCATCAACATCTTTGATAATTTTAGTAAATAACATGACTTCTGAAAAGTGCAAACCATACGGTAAGATTTCCAAAATGGCTATATCATCCAAGTAAGCTATTTTTGCATCACAGATATGGACATTTGAAAACAAATATGCTCCCCAAAGTGTTACGTATGTTACTTTTTTCATTATTCCTATATAAATGATTTATGAATCTAATATAGTTTGATATTTTTTTAATGTTAATGTGCTTACTAACTCATTTTGTATTAAAGAATGTTTATGTACCTTTTGGAAACTGCAAATATTATGTTTCTATCTTTTATAAGGTTTGAGTTGTTGAGTTTTGAACATGGTAACCCCATATCACACAAAATGTGAAATATAATTCTGTGGCTCTTTTGTAAGGGTACAATCAAGTTTTCTTTCACCCAGAGGTACTCGATTTCCTTCCCATTTATTTTCCACACATTTTGTCCATATCTGGAAAGCCTCACTTGTTTTCATGTGAAAGACTTGATAGTTCAGTCTTTGTATGAACATCTTAAGGACAGAAAAGCAGGGTGGAGGTAAGCTCATGTTCATGCCATTTGAAATAGTCAGTATTTGTGTATGGCTGTGGTATCTTTTTCAGAAACATGTCGTACTGCAGCTTATTTTTAAATTACATAAATAGCACATGTTAGGGCTTCATATCACTGATGAGTGCCTAGAGCAATTCTTTATTTGTTTTCCTACCCTTCTTAGAATGTTGATGAACTAGTGGGGGAGGGGTTCTCTATCAGTTTGATAGGATAACCTTTCCGTGGTACCAACACATCGGCACATTGGTAGTGTCACAATCTGTTAAACAGTGTAAGACTGTTGATCTCTTCCTTCATATTCTGGCCAATGATGTTGACAATCAGAAGGTGCACCTTTTTTTGCATACATCATTGTTGAACAAAACACCTAGGTTATCCTCTGCGAGAATGTTTGTAAGACTTTATAGATTGCTGCTTTTACATTGTATATATGTATCAGTGACAAAACCAACATGCCCTGCCTTTAGTGCCTGGTTGAATATTGGTGCCATCAGATCCATGAAGGTGACAGGAAAAACTATTATGCTCTGTAGTTACGGCATTAACATCAACGTTATGTGCAGCACTACATGGCTAATCTAATGTTGGTTAAATGTGTGATTGCAAGCCATGCTGAAGTTTAAACTTGTCAGTTTTGGTGGAAATTCTATCAGGAGTTGACAGTTACCATGGTACAGGCCGCAGAAGGAGCGGCAGTGTCAACTCAAGGTCAACATTATGTCCAATAGAAAGATGGCCATGCTTACCAAAGACACTCCTTTAAGCTCTCATCTGGCTGTTTACGTTTTGTAAATTGGGCAATTTCTTATAGCTTGACCTCGCAAGCATCAAAACTTTATTAGCTTGTAGCATTTTATGGGGGATGTGAAAGACAGATTTTTTTTGACTAAAAGTGAGTCAATGAAGTCATCAACAGCCTTCCTGCCAATGTAATCAGCCTCAATAAGATCCTTAGCTATGCCAGGCTTAGCAGGCACACCGAAAGACAAAAAGTACAGTTCATTGTCTTAAAAAACTAGAACTAAAAGGCTTGGTGAAGCCTGAAACTGCCTCTAGTACTCATTCTACTTTGCATCTGAGCAGATTGAATATTTTATTTCAGTGCATTGAAGAGTTGTTTCAATATATTGAGCTCTGATGTGATGAGAAATACACCATTCCATCTGTAGTACGAAGCGTAGTTCTAGTTGCTGAAGCCTATAATACATCTTTATTGTTTGCCTAATAGTTATGTCAAAAGCATTCCTCAAGCAAAGAATCAATGGTTGTGACACACTAAACCCATTTTGTTCGAGAAATTCTTTGCATCTGCGATGTGTATCAAATTTATGAGTGTAATCAGATACACAGGTTCAAATTGTTCGTAGTTGTTGTGATCGTTTGCTATGAACATTGGGAACAAGGCATACAGATAGAGATGGCATGCAATTCAAAGTTGTTTTCCTTGTAGCCCTAATCAGTGTCAACACCATCTGAATCAGATCCATATACCTTGCCCAGAACTGAGCTGTTTCACAGTGACTGTCTTTCAAAACTTCCGATTTGAATGCATGGAATCTATACTGTTTATGTAAGCAAACAGCAAAGGTTGATAGATCACATTATATTATTAGTTTAAGTCACCATAAATTAATAAGAAACTTATTTATTTCAGCGTTATAAATTTTCTAAATTCTCTGACAGACTTTATACATGTATAGTCAACAACTTCTATACAGATACTAAGAATAACTTATGTTTCATTTGGTAACACACATAACAGTTAAAGCTCAAGGCATTTATTAAATGCATACTTAAAATAGGTAAACCTTGTTAAAAGAAGTACATAAACCTGTGCAAGCATGCAAATAAGTATAAACAGGGCTTGTTAGAGACATTAACTTTTAATGTTTAATGCTATTTTGAAGGTAACATACATAACTTGGACCTAAAAACAGTGTAAACGACCATGATAAAGAAGTTTAAATCATTTAAGCAGCAGCCTTATAGATTTACTATACTGAAGGACTTTAGAAACGCACCAGTTATATATTCACTGTCTCGTCCACATGGTTGATTTGAGGATGTTTTCATTATCACTTTTAATCCGCTTACACAATGGACCATGATTTGCCATGGTTTCGATTTGGTAATGCGGTTCATTCTGACGTAACACTGACGTTAGTGTTTTTGAACAATTGTCGTCTGACAGCTGTGAGATTAGTTCAATTTAAAAGCAAACACTTTGAGCTGGTAGCCAGATGTCTTAACCAATCGAATAACAAGAACATTTTTGGAAATAATCGGAAATAATCGTTTAATCACACTCCCAGTCGCAGCGTTTCTTTGCTAACGTCAGTCTTAATTTTTCAAACAGCAATAATAGGCGGATTTTTTTTAGCGCATGTCGCGATACTTTTGTCTTCTATGCATAAGGTTGCGGAGTATCTTGTTGCACTAAAACATTTTGATTATTTCTGATCCTTAGGATATAAACTGCAAAGAACGTCAAAAACAACTATGACGTCACCTAGACGAAATGAACGTTACCAGAGGTCTAAAACTTTATGATTTGATTTTGTCTTTCCTTGTGCTTTCAAGAACAAACATCGGCTCAAAAACTTTTTTGCGCTCATAATGGAAGGTATTGGTACTCTGTGACTTTTTAAATTTGGGATGTCTCCGAATAATTGCGACGTCACGGCAACTAGTGTAGGCCGCTGTGTCGAAATTTGGGCTCCCGTGGGAATTTTTGGGTAAAAGTGATTCATGTCGATTTTCAACTAGAGAAATGTATGCAGTTTAAGAAAAACGATGTTTCCAATTTTTACTTGCAGTATTAACGTCACATTGACGTCATAAAATGACGTACCGTATTTTCACATGAATCAAACAGTATATATCTGCTAGTGCTGTATACACCTAAATAAATCGCATTGTTATATTGTTTATTGCGTTGAAGTGGTTGAAAACGTCAATACGAGGACCAAAATGAAAATTGATTCTACGTGGCCTTCAATTTTACGTCAAACTGACGTCGATTTGATGTCAGTATGCAGCAAAATAATATTGTGTACAACACTATAATTCTGGAAAGAATGTGTGTGCCTTGCGATTAAAATCAATTGTTAGCATAAATTAATGTTTCTAGCTAAGCTTTTTGAAACATGTTAGCTCTCTGACGGTTGGGACGTTTGGCTGTTACAGCATGTAAACTACGTTACCCCTCAATTGTTTAAAACACAAATAATGTAAATAAGGTTGTAAAGGTAGCGCTGGTATAATCGAATTGGCCAAACATTCTTTTTATTGTACAAAAAAACATTTCATTTCCTACAAATATTTATGTTTAAGTTATTAGGGCCCGTTGTAATGTCATTTATGTTACATTTAAACTACCAACTTAGTTATATGCTGTTTAATATGATACCACTGAAAAACACGTAAAATAAGGCAAGAATATTTTCATTCTAAAATTGTATGTAATGCAATATGAAAACCTTTAAACACCATGTGTGAGCATTATATTGAAATTTAATAGTAAAATGCTGTAACCAACATCGTTTCTGGTGTTAGTTATCTTTTTGTTATTTGTGTGGCAATATGTAACTTATATTACAGCTTACAAGACTGCATATGACTTGTTTAATTCCTTATATTATACGTTATATGGTATTTGTTATCATTTCAAAACAGCAAGTAAGTATGAATAGGAAATACCACAATCGCACCCTGCAGACCAACAAATGGTACCGTGAGGAAGAGTGACAGAACACTAACAGCAATAAGACATCAGGAACATAATTAAAGTAAAGCAACCAACTCTCTTTTCCCCATAAATGTGATTGCAAGACTAGAAAGACACAAAGTACTGAATACCAAAACAAGGACCAAACACAACCCTCCCACAAACAATGGGAGCAACAATAAGCAATGGATCAACAACAACAAAGCCACTTGCCTACAACGGACAGCAGCCTAAGCCACTGCAGCGGGAGGGGGCTTAAATGCATTTTACTGGTACCAAATCTTAGTCCTAGATTATGTTGTTGTTAAAGCACAACAATTGTTTGGTTCGCATGGAAAAATGAATTGTTTTTGTTATAGATATCCAGGTTCCTGTTTGTCTGAAAAAAGTATCAATTCCCCCATGCAACATTTGCAAAATATTATATCTTTTAACTTTTTATTTCTTCAAAAAATGATTTACCCAAAATTATAGATTCTAAAACTCATAAGCAAATCAAATGATAGCTCTCAAGACCAGTACTATAGAAAGATACATTCCCATTTTCTGTCAAATTTGTTAAAATAACATATAAAGCTGTATAAAGTATATCAAAAGGCCCAATGTTTATCAAATTTGTTGTCAAAGACGATATATAATTGAGCCTGAAAAGCTAATATATCATGAAGAGTTTAGAGATTTGTTTTGTAGTATTTATCTGAAGAAAACTAAGTTAAATTGAAATAATTAGATTCAGTAAAATTAATCATTCTATTTAACTGTTTACAGTTGTTCAAATTATTGGTACACGTATTCAGTTACATTGCATGATACAGGCTAGATTCCATGTATCCATGATTATTTGGGTTCAATTACCATACAATAGTAAACCGTCTAATTACTAAATGTTTTGAGGGAGGTATGCATTATAACTGCCTGTAATCAGTTATTGTTTAAAGAGACTGTCACCAAATCAATTTGTATCCTGGCATCTAGTTGCGTATGCAGATGGTGAGGCATTACTGAAGCTTTAAAATTAATTCAAGTTTATATTCAACATAGCTTTCGTTGTTTAATTAACGAAACTGTCAATCACATCAACTTAGTACTTCTGGTCACTTGCTCAACCAATAATGGGAAAATAGTGGTAAGTTTTACTCTAAGGCAATGATAACATTAGATATGACCATATTCAAGGAAACTAGTTAAAGGTCAATTGTTACTTCAATACCAATTAAAATACAAATTTTATCAGCCCAAATTATGTCCAGCCAAATTTGATCAGGTGACATTAAAGTTATTGTAAAATAGAATTTACAATGTTCTTTTGGAATGCTGGATAGAAAAGTGAAATATTTAATAAGAAAGTGCAAGTATAAGCTCTTACTTAGTTTTAGCAATACATGCTTACATATCTGAACTGACTGTGACTTTGACAAAATATTACAGGAACATTGTAAACATGATAAATGGAATAATAAAGAGTTATATGTGTATTAAACATTTGAATAAGTTGTAAACTCACCAGGATATAGATTCAAAAGAAGCACGCAAAAATGTTAACTGATCTAGCTAATATCAGCATTAAGAGGACACTCTACTGAGTCGCCAATGATAGACTCACTTGCAAAGTACCAAAATCAAATGGGCTAAATCCTTTTAATTATTCTTTCAATTACTACTGTTAATCTATTTTGTTTGATTTGAAATATGCAAAAAAGTAATTGGATGTATTTTTGTATTTATCGTAATGTTCACATTTGATTGGTTAAATATCAAAATGATGTTATCTGATACACTTCAACTTCAAGACTAAATCTAATTGATAGAATTATGCAAAACAAATTAACCAATACTTTATTTGGGTCCATTAATATAGCAATGGCTACAGTATATATGCTATACTTATAATGCCAGGGAGCTTTTCTAGGTGATAAACCATTTTTTTCAAATGTATGACTATCATGAACCATGAGAACAAATGCTGTCTGTTCAATGCTTCACAAAATTTTAGAACCAGACAGAATGGAAGATAAGTGTAATATGCTCCTTAAACTTCTCTTGTAATGCATTTTACCAACATAAATGGTATTCTTACTTCACCAAACTAGACATCCTTCTTCAGATATAAAAGCGATTATAACTATAGGAATAGGCTTGCTGTGTGTCATACTCGTATGTTGGGAAATAGTCGTTAAGTTCCAAAACACTTCAGTTTATTGTTTCAAAAGACAAGGATAAAGGTCGCGAATTAGACCAAAATCTGAAATAACTTACTTTTTTAACGAATTCTGAGTAAGTTGGTCTAATCAATAGTAGGGTTACAAAATGTGTGATAGATCTTACTAACTTAAAGCTACTTCATGCTTAATATTATTGTGTCATCTAAAATGAGGTGTAGTCAGTGAAGAAAAGCGTCTTTTTTATATCATTTCATGCGTAAAATGAAGCAAATACACGAGTGTCAGTGAGATAAAAGATATCATTTTTGCATTAAAGAAACATTAATTGATCATAAAATAAGCAGCATCTAAAATGCTGTTTATAAATTTGATAAAAATACACAGAATTGAAATGACGTTTTATGTGATTTAGGCTAACATGTCTTACCTTATTATCAATGCTTTGTTGATATTTCAGGTAATGGCAATTACTGGCAGTTAAATGACGGTAAATAAACCACTAGCAATGTAGACTCATAAATTGATGTTTTTGCTTTAACATAATGCATTTAAAAGAAAGTAAAGTACATAGCAGTAATAACAGGTCTTTTATTTGATAGAATCATTCTGCTCGTCATTTGAATACAATTAAGAGTCTAAGCTTATATTGTCACGTAGGAATAAGGAACAATTTGATAGGAATTTCTATTATTTCAGGGTAACGAAGTAACTCTGTAACCGCTACAGAGTTAATATACATTATTCTGTGGCTTATATATTTTGGTTTGAGAAAGATGTAGTGTACAAAACTCTCCATCAGGGGTATTTTGGCAGCCTACGGATTAGTGATAGTACTACATTAAGTAGTAATACATTTTAAGTAAGTAACATATATTACTGTCATTTCATAGAGGTGTATTGTTCAAATGCATACTTGCTGTTTGCTGACATTTGATAAATGCTTTTAAGGCAATCAGCATGTCGATAAATAAGAATTAGATATAACTTTATATTTGCACAATATGATTTGAAATTACAATAGAGTAACGTAGTTAACATGGCTGTTACAGGTCAGAGAGCTAACCTGTGTCATTTTGTAGTTACAGTAAAGCATAGTGTACAATATTCCAGCAGTGGGAGAGGAGGGTCTATTAGCATATTGTGATCTAATGTCATTTGAGCTTTAACTATAACATACTTTTTCATTTTGATACTGACGTCATTTGTTCCTCTGTTGACATCATTTTGAAGTTAAAGTAACCTCTTTAAAATCCTGAGTCAGAGTCTATACTCCAAATACAATATATCGCCAGTAATATAACTATAGCTGATCAAACAGTACATGTTTGCGCCAGCTGGAATTCATAGTGCTCAATTTTCAAGCCCTAAATAAGCCAAAAATGGGTACATCACTTTGTGACGTCACCATGACGTTAAAACGGCAAGAAAAAATTGGAAACATCTTTTTTCTTAAACAAAATACATTTTTCTACAAGAAAATGTATGTTTGACACTTTTACCCAAAAATTCCCACGGGATTACACAGCGGCCTACACTAAACCATAAGCCACGGCGTTTCGATTTTCTTATTGAATGCAAGCTAAATGAAGGGACTTGTCAATTCTATTTTTCACTTAATTAAAATATAACATTTTGACAATAAATTAACATTTTAGCAGGTGGTGCGTTTCTAAAGTCCTTCAGTATATATTCTGTGCAGATGTAATATATGTATAGTCAATAAATACCATACTGATACTCTGAAATAACGCAGTAAACACTAAGTAACGTATACAACGGTAATTACTCCAGACATTTATAAAATTAATATTAAAAATATGTAACTATGTTATAAGAAGTTCGTAAACCTGCGTCAGCATGCAAATATGTACGAACATGTCATGGTTGAGACATTATCAGGGACGTTTAATGCTATTTTGGGGGGTAACGTATATAACGTGATGTTACACGTTAACGCTGCCACTCTCAGAGGGCTCACATCTTTTATTTTGTGTCTTATATAATGTAGTTTTAGAAAATCATAGTGTACAAAATTCCCCCTGTGGGGGGGTCTATTGCCAGCTCAAGGCCTATATATACAATCTAAAGATTCATTAAAGGCTTGCTTTGAAAATGTATATATATTAGGTCACAATTGAAAGCGCATATCCAGACAAATGCTCTATAAAAATCGAAACGGTTGCACCCGCGGTGCTGCTACCTGGGCTTACCTAAGACAGAGAAAAATATTATTCCAGAAGATACAACCATCTTGTCTGGTTTGTCGTGTGTTACGCCTTCAACTCTGTCCGAAAACATCTAATGAATGTAAACTTACGGGGTCATACGCATCACTGCATAATATTTAAGCCAGCGCATGTGAAACGACACTTAGCGCGCATTTGAGTTTTCATGTAAATGTGCAGGCGCAGCTATTCAGTAAAGCTGCGTCTCTTTTCATACTTGATGTGTGCAGACAGGCTCACCGTAGCACCCGCTGGTCGAATATGCGATATGTAACATTTTTTATATGTTCAGAAAAAGAAAAAAAAGGGAAACAAGGTAAAATAGCTTTTTTGGTTATGTCAAGTTACGAAAAAATTGACTTAAAAGCTGTGTTGAAATGAGACACTGAACTGAATTATCGGGTAACGAAGATGAAAGATGATACTGGTGTCTTTCAGTTTATTTTTAGATGTTTCCCCCTCTAGACCCAAGATGCCCTTTGGACAACGACATGTCGCTATAAACATTTACAACATATGTAAAGGACAATTTGGGTCTAGGGGGGGGGGGGGGGGAGGAGCATCTTAAACAAACTGAAAGACACCGGTTTCATCTTTCCAATGACAAAATTCACACATTTAGGTGTATTTCGTACGCACGTGCAGAAGGAATACGGTAAGGTTTTGGAAATGAAGGACACCTTTTTCCTTAACACTTTAGCACTTTTATATTTTTTTAACCTCAAAGTCTGGTATAAACGGCACGCAATATAAAGACGTAAAATGGGGGAGGGGGGTAGAAAGTGCACGTTTTCACGGTATTGTAAATGGTGAATCGCTTTAAAACGTATTTTGTTGCTTAATATGCATATTTTACTGCCGAAATACACCAATCTTAAAATCATTAGGGCAATTTGAAAATTTGGTGTTTGTAATCATGTTAACTAGGGAAAATATACGCCTTATCGCTAGACCACCTAGCAAGGGCAAAATGGTGACTGGACCAAAATAAAGCCTCGCTCTTATCCTTTCTAGATTCTTTATGCATAGACAGGCTAGAGCATGCACAGTGTGGACCTAGATAATGACTGCATATAGTGATAGTGGTACCAATTTTTTTTAATGATGAGGAGAGAGAGGATCCAAATACCAAATACCACTAAGAACGGGCCCTCAACGGCCCATCAGCGAAACGCCATTTAAATGGCGTTTCGCTGATGGGCCGATGGTAGCCCAACACTGAATGATGGCTTGGTAGCTTTGTGTTTTTTCAGGGAGCCGGACCAGTATTGCAAAGCAACCATATAGCTTTGTGCTTTTTCAGGTGACGGGTGGTCCGGACCCCCTGTCCACCTCTTGATCCGCGCATGCATGCAGAGTCACTGTTTGGAACAGAGCTAACACACAGGCAGTTCAGGTAATTAGTGGCAAGCCAACAAAGTGCCGTCAGCACCATATCTCATTAAAATATGTCACAATGTCATAGTCTGATTGTGGAATCTATTATTAGCCCATTTAAGCCAAATACTATCATTTCGATCAGTCGGACAATATCTTCATTTTAATAGAAAATTTCCGTAGCACACCGTGGAGATGGTCGCAAACGCTTGGCTATAAAACTAGGCTTTGTCATAGTGCATGCACTTGAAATCCGCTAAACACCAATCATGTGCCCTCTTTCAGGTTATTTGACCATCAATCAAAACGCTTTGTTTTCAACACTGTTTTTATTAACACGTTTAACCCATTTAAGCCGAATGGAATTTCCTGCTCATATCAATCGGGCCAGCCCATTTCCGCTTATGGGTTGTTGGGAGGTATTTTTCACTTATAATCAAATTTTAATAGAACTTTCTTAAAGCAAACCGTGGAAACCCTGGTCCGACGCCGCGTTCTGCGGCGTCTGACCTGAGTTTACACAATTTGTATATGTCCCACTAAAAAGACGCTAGGCATATATGGGTTGATACATTTTTTAAATGATGGAATTGCACTACTGGCTTACCTGGCAATAAAAATGCATTTTGTGTAAACCAACACACAAACACGCAGTGCGCGTTTGTAGGATCATGTTCTTAAAGGCCACGGCCAAAAGCTTATCATTGCTTATTTTAAAGTAAAACATGAAACACACACACACACACACACACACACACACACACACACACACAAGCTCGAAAGAATACAATAAGGAAGGCTATTTCTTCGGTCAGTTATTGCATTTGTTTGTAATTACTAGGCAACTATCATGTGGATTGTCATTAAGAATTATTTTCAGATTGTGTGACGATGAATTAAATATGCTTATATATCAGCTCTTCTTCTGAATCCTATTTGTATAGTGGTTGTATTGTAATCGTATTCTGTGTTTTTGTATACTTGTCATATATTATACAAATGAAATAAGTTTTAAACCAACGAGCAACATTTCATATGAATTTCTATTTCCAACTCATATATCAAAATCTGTCCCAAACCACGTGCATTCACTTTTAGACTGTTTCTGGAGTGTTTTGTTCTGCAGTTAGACACGCAAGTTATGTAAATATACTACGGAATGCCGTTAAGATACTCGTCGTGCTATGTGCAATGAATGATGACGCTTTTTCAGTAAAACATGACAGCTCATGGGATTTTGGTATTAATTGTATATAGAGTATATAGATTTCCTAAACATATTGTCAGGTGTCCCACAAGGATCTATACTTGGTCCAACATTATTCCTTCTTTTTATAAACGATTTACCACTCTGTTTTGACCACTGCTCGTCAGATCTTTATGCTGATGATACTACAGTTCACACTTAAGATAGCAGCGTAAACAGCATCGAGCATAATATCATGTATGATCTTAAAAGTGCTATTGAATGGAGTAAACCTAATAAAATGCAACTTCTTTATGGTAAAACCACATGTATGCTAGTTGGAACTAGACAAAGACTAAACATGTCCCACAAATTAAACATTCAGGCAAATGATACTTGCATCCAAAACGTGTCAAAGCAGAAACTTCTTGGTATTTACACTGATGAAAGTTTGACATGGTCATCACATATCGACTATCTATGTTCACACATCTCCACAAAGATATCACTTCTTCGCTACCTATCAAAATACGTTCCGGTTAAAGTACTTAAAATGTTTTATCAGAGCTATATCCTTCCTTGCATCGATTATGGCTCCATAACGTGGGGGTCGGCATCTTCTTCAAATTTTGAACGCCTGAATAAATTACAAAAGCGAGCAGCTCGGATAATATTACGCACTGATTTTAATACTCCATCTCAAGAGATGTTTCAAGAACTTGGATGGTCACCAGTGCCGAATAGAATTAAATACAATAAAGCAGTACTCACTTATAGAGCGCTGAATAATCTGACACCAGCTTATATCACAAACTTATTGAAACTGATGTCACAGGTACATTCTTTAAACCTAAGATCATCTGAAAATGGTTCCTTGTATGTACCAAGATCGCGTACATCTTTATATAGTGGTTCAATCTCTTGCTCAGCTACTAGGTTATGGAATGCTATACCTCAGTGTGTTAGAGAGGCAGGCTCCCTGGACAGTTTTAAGAAAAACCTCAAGAACAACTTATAGATTTTACTTACTTTAACTAGCATACAATGCAATGTATATATGTATTTTATATGTATGCATAAGGCTTTTAAGCATTTTCCCTGACCAAAACAACCCTTTAGATACTGTGCTGGGCTAAGCCAAGTATAATACAACAGTTTTGCAGAGAGCTTGCTGTTTGGACATTGGTATCCGCCACTAGCTCCCTGTTCTACTGAGCATTAAATTCCGTTTGGCTTTTCACGGTATGGATACACGGTTGTTTGTTGTATTAGGCCAACAATTGCTGATTGTTATTATCAACGTTTATGAGTGTATGAGATGCATATTTTAATTATGTTCAGCTAACACCTAGATGTTTTATACGCTCGCACAAGACACATTGAAATGGCATTTTTAATTAGGGCAGATTGTTACTTTTATAAGCAGGTTTAAGTATTTTTGTCCCTTTTAAAATATGTACTTATAAGGTGTCTTAAGATTTTGAAATGTCTTTTATACCCAGGCATTATGCCACTGTTTTAGTTTTAAATGGACATTGTAGCAATGTCTGTTTTATTGTATTTATGTATGTAGATATTTATAAAGGGCCGCAAGGTAGAATAGCGTATGTGCTAATTGTGACACCCTCTCAAAATAATGTATAAATAAAGAGAATACTAGGTGAGTGTCTTTTGATATCAAGTTTACCAGGCAAGGTTTTTAGAAGGCTTGTTGACATCGCGAGGCTTGCCGAGCGATTCAACAGGCGTTCTCAAAGCCGAGCCTGGTAAACTTGATATCAAAAGACGCGAACCTGGTATTCTTTTCATTGCTTCAATCTTCAAAATAGCGATTATGACGTAATTTTCTATCTTTGTGTTGATTCAGCGTCATTAGCGACGTTATTCAAAAATGACCAGATAAAGGCAGATGCTGTTAATAAGGCAACCACGTGCAGCAATACAGTTAATATGAGAGGTATCTGATAAGTTCAAAAAATTAAACCGCCAAATAGCACACTGGTCAATGTAAAAGCACCGGTGGTTGCTACAACGAGCTGGTGGTTGCATTTTTCAGCACAGGTGGTGGCGTAAAAGGTAAAAAAAATCTATACCTGTTGACTTTATGATTTATTTATAAACTTGCATTTATTTTATTTGTGATAGTTTAAACATATTTTATTGCCAAAATATTTACAGCAATGGGGTTGGGTCACAAGTTCTCACAACATTAGTTTCGACCCTTCCCCTACATTCTATATATACACAATAGCTTATAAACATGGCTATATATACAAACGCATATGTTAACTTAACAAGTTGTAAACAAATCAAAACAGATAGTAACATATACAAGACTATATCAGGATAATAAATAAATAAATAAATAAATAAATAAATAAATAAATAAATAAATAAGTAAATAAATAAATAAATAAATAAATAAATAAGCAAATAAATATAAAAGAAATAATCAATAAATAATAAATAAATAAATAAATAAGTAAATAAATAAAAAAATAAATGAATAAATAAATAAATAAATAAGGAAATAAATAAATGAAGATTAATATATATGAAATAAGAAAAAATCGAACATCAGAATAGTAGATTAATAAATAAGTAAGTAATTAATATTGGATAATTGAAAGAAAAACATACAAAAAACAAAACAAAAAAACAAACAAATAATAGTACGACTGCCATGAAACCCCTTCAACTTGGGAATAGAACAAATTGGTCATAAGTATACTTATCAATATACAAAATATGTTTCAAAGAAAACTTCAAAAAAAGAGTCAACTGGTTTTAAAACGCTTAGTAGCATGTATATATCTGTGGACAGCTCTGAACAGGACTATATTGTTTTCCATATTCAAATTAAAATTACCACATAGAATCATATCAATACTTAATGGTTGGAAAACTCTAACTGTGTCATTAAAAACCTGCCGTTCCAGTGTAAACTTTCTACAATGAAAGAAGTAGTGGATGGCGTCCTCTATCATGCCACACAAATCACATAAAGGATTATCACGGAGATGATTTCTAAAAAGGTCATTATTAAGGTTACTGCAATTATTTCGAAGTCGTGCATGCAATATAGAAATATATCTATTTCCTATAGTAAAGTGAGAAGGAACACTTGAGTTATTCAAACTTGAAGTAATATGTTTTTTAAAGGTTTGTAATGTTGATAGATTTTTTAAGTCATCTTCAAGGGAGTTCCAAAGTCTAATGGAAGAAGGAATACATGATTTTTGTGAGATACTAGTTCTATTAAAGGGTACCGATATATTTCTATTATTTCTCAGAGGGTAATTTGAAATTTCACTAACTAAAGGAGGAATTAAATCTTGTATATATGAAGGTACGATGCCATTATTTACCTTATACATGAAAAATAGTTTATGTTGTTGCCTTCTTTTTGACAAAGTTGTCCATCCACATTCTTTGAACAAGTTTTCTAATGACACAGATCTAGTTAAACCTGTAACAAGGCGGGCGGCTTCATTTTGGATTTTTTGTAAAGTTTGTGAGTCCTGTTCAGAGCATCCATCCCATACAACTGAGGCATATTCTACAACTGGTAAAAGAAAGGACATATACATTTGGTTGAGAGCGTTTCTACTAATGGAGTATTTTAGCTTACGCATTATTCCCAAAATTTTAGTTGCTGATAGGACAATATTTTCTATATGAGAATGCCACTGCCCTGTACTACTGAAAGTAACACCAAGATGTGTGTGGCTATCTACGAAATTAATTGAAATATTATCAAAAACAAGTTGTGGTAAGATATTAATCTTTTTAAGAGTAAATAAAACAGCTTCAGTTTTCAGGGGATTAAATGTTACTAGCCACTGTCTAGCCCAGTTTGACAACAACTGCATATCATGGTTAATTATACCAGCTATGTCATCAATGTGTGCTGCAGAATAGAAAAGTGAGCTATCATCTGCAAACAGCCTTGTCAAACTAAGAAGATGTTCAGCTATATCATTTATGTATACCAAAAATAAAAGAGGTCCAAGAACAGACCCCTGCGGCACCCCCGCATAGATAGACTTTAAACATGAAAAGCAAGACTTTAGACCAACTTTCTGCTTTCTTTGACTTAAATAACTGTTTAACCATTCTAAAAGTTTCCCTTCAATGCCCTTTTGCCGTAGCTTAAATAAAAGACCCTTATGCCAGACTCTATCAAATGCCTTTGACACATCACAGAACACAATGCAAGAAAACATATTATTATCAAAGGCCTGGCATATATTATGAAAGATATCAATTAACTGAAAAACTGTTGAGTGGTGAGGTAAGAAGCCAGATTGATACTTGTATAGAAGATTGTTGTCAAGTAGAAAGTTATACATATTTTTAAAAACAATCCTTTCTTGCAGTTTACCAATACAGCTCAATAATGCAACTGGACGGTAGTTAGATGGCTGAGATTTATCTCCCTTTTTAAATATGGGAATAACATTGGCAATTTTCCAAATATCAGGGTATATTCCCTCTTCAAAAGATCTATTCATTAAAATACATAAGGGTTTTGAAACGGATTTGGAGACACCCCTGAGCATTTTATGGCTTATACCATCATCACCACTTGCTTTGTTAGGGTTGAGAACTTCAATTGTTTTTTCTATTTCTTGTTCAGTGCAAATTATTTGAGATAGAGAGTTATCAGTAAGTTTAGTAAAAGGAGGTAACTGGGTATTTTCGTCATTGACAGTTGAGATAGAGGCAAAATAGTCATTCAAACAATTAGCTTTGTCCTGATCATTAAAATGCCATTGGTTGTCACCAGATGGAAGTGCTGAACATAAAGGAGGAATTGAAGAAGTAGAATTATTATTTTTGACAAAGTGACGAATTACTTTCCAAAATTTGCGTTTATCATTATTCTGAAAATCTGAAACAATTATATCTAAATTATTATAAAAATATTCCTTAGCATGTTTTTTTTGATTGTTTACCTTATTTCTGTAATATTTGTATTTTTTCCAATCATTTTGATTACCAGTTTTTAATGCAGTTTTCTTTAGTCTGTCTCTTTTCCTTGAATTCCTCCTTATTTCAGAGTCATACCATGGTTTGTCGTCTTCTCGAACTACAATAGTTTTACTAGGTATGCACAATTTAGCAAATTCAATAAAAATATTTGTAAACAATGAACTTGCTTCATTGACAGTACCTTGATGAAGACATGACCAATCAAAATCAGATATTTTTTTATTGAACAATTCATAATTTGCATCTTTATATATCCATACATTTCTGGTAAAAGTATCATGTAGTGGGTATTCAAATGGTATATGTACATAAGTAGCACAGTGGTCACTTATTTCATTTGGCACTTGAATAATCCCTTGACTCAGAGTTGACATGTCTTCATGAACTATTATAGGGTCTAACAAAGCAAGTTGGCGTGTTGGTTCCGAAATAATATTGTGAAGAGAGTTTAAAAGCAAAACATCTTTCAAATTGTGCATATTGGGATTAAGTAAATCTTCATTCATATCTCCCAGAATTATTATATTATTAGTAATATCTAAAGCCTTTTCTATATTTTTGTTAAGAGAATTAAAGAAAATTGCATCTGCTGTCCGTGGACTATAAAACAAACCGATAAGATATATATCTCTATTTACCTTTATTTCTACCCATAGTGACTCATTCCAGAATGTCTCCAAACCTATAATTCGTGTATGTGCAAGCTCACAGGACAAATACATTAATAAACCGCCACCATGATTTGTTCTATCTTTTCTGTAGGGAATATCATATTTGCTAGACATAATCAGAGATTCTGTAGTTATGTTAGCATCAAGATGAGATTCACTGAAACACAAAATGTCAAAATCTAAAAAGTTTTCAGTTAAATAGTCAAATTTATTACGTATACTTCTAATGTTACTGTGTAAAATGGAAAGAGAGTTATTAATGTTATTAGGTCCTGGGTTCATCTCTATGTCTCCAGATTTCAGAAGTAGAAAAATAAGCACTATCTTAAAATATAAGTTGCACACCATTTCGTTAAAAACAAAAGATAACAATTTGAAAGTACTACTGACAACCCATTTTAGGAAAAACATCATGTAAGTAAAAATGAAAGCCATAGAAACATTTACCCTGACTCTTTGTTTGATAATACATTTACTGTTGAAAAGACCAATGCTTGCACGCCACTGCTCTAGACCATTACCCATGCTGATATAAGACAATCTCAATAGCAAACATGCATGCAAGCATCAGGCCTTTTCCACAGCAGTTTATTTCATACATTGCGCATGACCAAATTATACATAGTATAGGATTCTTATGAAGGGGTATATAGCAGTCAAATGAAAATATAAACATATAAGAATAGATAATCAAAATATAAAGCATTTCTAAGAACACAAAAACAGATTTACATAAATCTAGCATTGTCATATGGTTATGTACACATAGGGCTCAGTATCGTTGTGAACAATCTCGGTAATAGTATCCAATATATGTCATATAGTGATTATATAGCTATGATTATTTTATTCATGGAGTGATAAATATTTTTACATTATTATATATACCTGTCAGACCAGGATGAGATTCGAGAATAATAGAAAAAAGAACTGAAATAAAACAGTCTGATAATTTGACTTAGATCCAATCGCCTTTTTCGCTATTTTGTACTAATATCTGATCAAAAGCATATGATGAGGGTACCATAGGTTTAGATAAAAAAAAAAAAAAAAAATGAGCTTAAAGTTGTAAATATTTGCTAATCCATTTGTTTGAATATGTGTTTTGGGTGCTCAAAAGAACCGTCTCATTGAGATGGTTCTTTTGAGCACCCATAACATACATTGTATGCTTTGGCTGAGAAATGAGAAAATTATTTTGGGTAAATTTTTACATGTATAAAGTAAATTGACGAATGGACAGACAGACAGACAGACAGACAGACAGATAGACAGATAGATAGATAGATAGATAGATAGATAGATAGTGCGAGACACGGATAAACCGAGATGCCGCATTGGCGGTTCATAATCATATTTCATACATTCAGTCGACCCGTGTCGCGCAAAATAGTAATTTTCTCTTTATAACATCAATGAACATTTCAGTATAATTATTTTCCTTGTTTATTTCAGTATAATTATTTACCTTGTTTATAAAATTCCTTCTTTGAAGGAGGGAAGACTCAGATGAAACCTACGCATTGGCGGTGTCTCATTCGAGTCTTCACTGTTGCTATTGTCGCAGGTCTGCTGGTTTCGCAGGCTTATCTTTAATAAGCCCGCGATTCAGCAGACATGCATGGAAGTTAGGTCAGTCCCTTATCAAGAGCCTTTTCGAAACGAAACAAAAGGCCCTTTGGAAAGGGCAAATGTGAAAACATGGTCTTATCATGATTAGATCCAATTACCTTTTTTCCATTGTTTTATACTTATATCTGGTCAAAGCATATGATGAGGGCACCGTAGGTTTAGATAAACAATTTTTTTTAACATAAAGATGTAAATATTTTTAATAAATTAGTTTTAACACAAGTTTTGGGTGCTCAAAAGAACCATCTCATTGAGACGGCTCTTTTGAGTACCCACAACAGGCAATACTCACGGGCGTCTCCATATCGTACAGTATCATGGTCTATCATTATTAACGACCTTGGTCGCTAAAACGAATACACAATCTTTAAATACCACCGCACGAGAAATGTAAACCGTCATGAGACGTGTCGCGTGTGAAGGACCCTTGCCGAAATTGGATGAAAAAAGGAAAGGCGATTGACTGCTTGGCTTCATATAATAGAGTTTCCTTTTCACGCGCCACAGCTCTGAATCGGTGTTATACAAGAAGTGATTTTACAACTTGATGGTTTTGGGTGGTTAAGTCCTCAGTCACGAAAGTTTTATCGCCATGACCTTTGAGCATTGTTTTATTTGAAAACACCTTGGATTTGGTTTTGTAGCTAGAAAACTTCACAATTATTTGAGGTTTACGACCTCTCACTTTCCTACCAATTGGGTGGCACCTCTCCACATCTCTATCGGTGATTTTTTCCCCATTCTGCATCATATTATTGTTTATGAATGTTACCACAGCATGGATCATGTCGTCTTCTTTTTGACTAGTATCAACAGTTAGGTTATTGAACCGGAGCGAATTACGCCGACCGTACTGTTCCAGATTATTTACATTAATTTTCAATGAGTCAAGCTCAGAACACAGGAGCTGATTCTCGGCTTCTAACTCTGTAATAATGACCTGATTTACACTAAGTTGTCTCTTTTGGTCCTCTAGCATAGTTTGCTGGTGCTGAATTGTTATTTCTTGCTTATTGACACTTTCCTGTAGCTTTTTGTTGGTCTCTAAGATAGGCAGTAATATTGATGACTTTAAACTTTCTATTGCTGAAGCTACACAAGACTTAATGGTCTCTTGAATCAATGGAGCCATCATATCGCACAATACAGGAGTGATGCTTTGACTTAGTGTACTGTCATTGAGTGTCAGTTTTAGATTATCCGAAAAGGTTTTAGGTGGGATCTTCTTTTTTTCTTTTGGAGTTAATTTGCTGATATCTGGCATAGAATTTTGCTTCTTTAAGGGTTTGTCTGTGAGTGGTGAGCCTTTACGTTTCTTCTCTGGTATGTATTGGCCAAAACTAAGTGGTATGTCATCGGACTCACCCAAATCGCTGTCGCTTCCACCTCGCTCAAATGAAATATTTGCCATTTTCAATGTAGAGTCAAGTCAAAATTGATAAATGAAAATATGTTACTATTTTATTTGTGATGACACCTGGCGCACAGACCACCGTTAACATTGCAGTTTATGGCCTTGCCAAGCAATAGGGGATTTAATTCATGGTTTGGACTGCAAATCAACAAAGTTCTGGAGTTTTGCCGTGACAGGTGCTTTTTTTAGTGTAACTGCCTTAATTGAGGGGAATATGCATGTCTAAGCACAGCTGTTATCATATTTATATGTAATAACATCCAAAAGACGATTACCGCTTTGTATCTTTTTTCTTGGTAAACTTACTTACTTGTTGTCAGTTACAAGTGAAAGTATGTGCATGAAGTACTGGTTGACCGCTTGTTCAAGCTTGACAAGGAAATAAGTGTGGTATGGTGAACTGGCCGTCCTGCCATGACCATAGCTGTTGACTTGGGGCATAAAATTATTAACTGGGACGTTAAGAACCGAACCAAACAAACCATTTATCATAACCTTATATCGCAGTACTCCCGACTCGCACTCTATGGGCTGAAAAGCACATGTATATGGACAAGAAGTTCCTATGGATAAATCACATAAAGACAATTAAAAAGTGAAATTTTATTTACAGATTTAACAATATTGGCTAAACTGGTTGTAAAAACAAAGTCAATAATTTGACCTCCTGATTTTGTTGCACACAAACAGCAAAGTCGCAGACCACCCTACGCATCTGCACAGTCTGATCAGCGCCTTTGTTATTCACTCTTTGGTAAGTAAAATAAATACATTTGCTTCTTGCAAAGTTTCAATATCTTTGCTGGTCTATGTAGCAAACTTCGGAGATTGGGTTTCTTGAGTCGAGGCCCAAATTTGATAAAGTCGGACTAGTATTGCTTTGAGCATGCAGAATTCAATCAGTACCCAGCCAACCTGAAATCTCGGGCCACTCTAGGCTCACCAGCGAAAGCCATTTAAATGGCATTTCCCTGTCAGGTCAATGGTGGCACACTTTTAACATGATTGCTGAGTACCTATAATCTGGCTGAATCACAAATAGACAGAAAACTGTAAATTCAGAAATTTTCACGAAGGTTTTATTTTCGCAAAACTTCGCATGGAAATTAAACCCCCGGGAAATAGCAAAGTAAGTAAGGGTGCAAAGATCTGGAATCGATACAATCAAGTACCACACCTAATCCAGGATACCAATGGGAAAGTGACAAACTCACAATTAGACACCACAAACGAGAGCCAAGAGGTCAGCCTTTCCCAGCAGGTGACCGCAAAGCACATATAAACAGACGTGCATAAAAACATAACAAACACAAGACAGAACAAAAACATAAAATATCCACAAAAGAAGTACCACCTTGGAACGGTCAGTAAAATATTTTACTTGAGGGCTTAAACCGGTTTATCGGCGCCGACCTCACCCTTAATTCAGATGTGGATCAAGACACATAGATATTTGGTTTGCATGAAAGACCCCTAACTTATCAATGCATCATCTCCTAAAACATATAACTCAAGATATAACAAGGAGATAAAGCAAAGATAAGGACTCAACAGTAAATAAAACTGAATACCGGAGCAAAAGAAATCACTTTGTCGTTTACTAATATAGGTAAATCATGCCTTAGTTGCGAAATTTGAACATTGCAAATATGTCTTTTAACGCTATCCGTGAAAATAAGATCCTCACGAAAATTTCTGAATTTACAGTAATTACATTCATCACACCTACCAAAACACCTCCTTCCTCGCATATACAAATGGAGTAAAACATCCTGTTTCATGTTTTTTGAGAGCAAAACGATAAAGAAATCAGCCAAATAGCTAGTAGCTATTCGATGAGACATGCAATGAACCGGGGACCCAGTAAACTGGGTCCGATATTGAACTTTTCCACACTGAAACCATTTGGGCCTCGCCGCAACATAACCTATCTTCTAGGTCTAGATATAATACTTACAATAAGCGAATTACAAAGGTGCTGATTAGACTGCGCGGATGCGCAGGCTGGTCTGGACCTTTGTTGTTCGAAAAACCGCCAAAAGCCAGGTTTTCTAGCGTCAAGGCCCATTTTATAAAAGGATATTATGCTTGAAATTTAAAATGTTTTCGATGAAGAAATGGCATTTTTCAACTTAAACACAGATTCTAGAATTAGTCTATGTTCAAGGGCATAACATTTAAGGTATGTCAGGCTATCGAGTAGCATTTTCGAAGTCCTAAAATTTTCTATTGACGAAAAAAAACACGATTTTTATTGAATTAAAGTCTATATCATTCTAAAGAAAAACAGTTACAATTATCCAAAGGATACCAAATTGGCTAGCAAAAAGAAAAGACTTAAAATTTAACAAAAGTGATACACTAAACTAAGTATTGCGATAAGAAGAACTGAACCAGCAGTTCTTATAGAAGCACCAACAGGACAGTCAGGATCACCCCCATATCCTGGCATGCCCACACACCAGTCCGCCATGCTCTCTCCACCGACGATCTTACGATGAGCCACGTATATATCAGTGGTGGCTGTAAACCAGGAAGCGCCAACCAACGTCAGATTCTGCTCCTCCACTAGTTCAGTAACGTTGAACAAACATCTGAAGAAGAAAATTTCATTTCCCAACATATAGAGGATCTTACAGGAGTGATTATGTTTATTAAATTTATTAAAGTTGGGGAAAAGTGATAAAATGCGAGGCTTGCATCAATACAGGAGCACGAATGTAAGATTATATTTATCATAAGGCGTTAAGATTACTTTGAAGCAGCGATTTTGGTGTGGAAACGTCAGCATTTTACCAAATGTACGCAGCGTTGTTATGAGCTGCCTGATCAGGGCATTCTCTGTTTTCTTATGGAAATATGATTAGATATCATCCTACACTAGTGAACCTGACAAGTAGTTTCTTTGTTCTATATACAAATGTGAAAGTGTATTTACATAATTTTGCACAGTAGGAGCTTAGCATGAATATTCGTGAACGAAAATCATTCTCTGGAGTGGATCATTGATGAGTAGAGCCAGGTTGGAGTACTTCAGGAAAACGCACAAAGATCACGAAGATTTCAGCTGAAATTAATCATTCTAAGTCAATGTTGTCAGACATTACCAATTTAAAACGTTGTCTTACTCTTTGCCTTCTGGGTTTTGTTATCTTTGGGTTTCTTTCAAAATCATCTTCTTCAGAAATACCATCATAGTGCTTAACAGTTTGGATCCATATCAGAAAGACAGTTAGCACAGCCAGAAAATGCCACAATAACAAATTGCAGACAAACCCACGGCACCGTGAGGAAGCGACACAGAACACTAACAGTCATATACCACCAAACGGCAATTAAAGTAAAGCAACCAGCTCTGGTCCCAAGCGAGATGATTGCAAAACTAGAAACGGTGCTTAGGACGGCACATTAAAATAAAGACCAACCGTAAAACCACCATATTTTTGTCAGGCCTAAACTTAGTCCAAACTGTTTCAAAAGGTTATCAGCAGATGACACTTGTATGTAAAGAATCAAACTAACCCTTAAAGCGACAATTACGACTGCAGCAGACGACAAATTTTGCCACATCTTTCCCAATTTTCAAAACAATAAGGTATGATATTTCATGAGAATCGTCTGCTCATTAAATATCATGCCTTATTTGTTATTTTTGAAAAAGCGGCAAAATTTGAAAATTGTTGTCTGCTGCAAATCATAGGTGGCGCTTTAAGGGTTAAATATTACCTTGTGGCTAGGCGAGCTGGACAATCTCCGGTATAGGAGGAGATAACTGAAACATTAACTTCCGCCTGTTGTTTATAAAGAAGGAAATAGTAGTAGTGAGGCTGTCTGTCAGGTGGTGCTGGCCCGTTGTAACTGGCGTATTCATCACCTACATAAAAATTATTGAGCTGTGGCATGTGGTTTCCAACAATGTGGCATTTTGACAAGTGTAGACCCAGACGAGCGTACGCAGTCTCCTGTTAGGCTAAGAAACTCCAAATTGTGTTCGTTCAGTAGCTTAGCACTCAAAGTATATTCAAGCGACTAGCAAAGGCTCTGATCAGACTGCGCGTATGCACAGGCTGGTCTGAGGGTTTGCTGGTCGCACATACCACATTGTTGGAATTCCCATGCCACGGCTCAATTATGTTGTTAAACGTGAAAATAACCCAGTAAGCAGGTAAGAATGGGCCACTATTAGACCGCCAACAAAACGCCATTGAAATCAGACCGTCAACAAAACACCATTGAAACCAGACCGCCAACAAAACGCCATTGGAATGGCGTTTTTATGGCGATCTGATAGTGGCCCGAGATTGCATGATGACTCGAAAGGTCCTTTCTGTAAGTAAACCTGACTTTTTTGCATGCTTACAATACTGTAGATTTGGATTTTATTTTTCGCGAATAGCATCAAAAGACATATTAGTGATGTAAAAAATTCGCAACTTAGGCAAGGTTTACCTATATCATTAGACGACAGAGTGATTTTGTCATTTCGTGAGGGTTTTATTTTCACAAAACTTTGCATATGCGAAGTTTCGCGAAAGTAAAGTCCTCGCAAAAATTTCCGAATTTACGAATACACATCATTTTTATGCATTATCAACTGAGCCGTGCCATGTGATTTCCAACAATGTGGCATTTTGACAAGTGTAGACCCAGACGAGCATACGAAGTCTCCTGTAAGGCTTAGAAACTCCAAATTGTGTTCGTTCAGTAGCTTAGCACCCAAAGTATATTCAAGCAACTAGCAAAGACTCTGATCAGACTGCACGTATGCGCAGGCTGGTCTGAGGCTTTGCTGGTCGCACATGTGACATTGTTGGAAATTCCATGCCACGGCTCAATTATGTTGTTAAACGTGATAATAACCCAGTAAGCATGTAAATCAGGCCACTATCAGACCGCCAACAAAACGCCATTGAAATCAGACAGCCAACAAAATGCCATTGAAATCAGACCTACAACAAAACGCCATTGAAATGGTGTTTTGATGGCGATCTGATAGTGGCCTGAGATTGCATGATGACTCGAAAGGGCCTTGCTGTAAGTAAACCTAACTTTTTTGCATGCTTACAATACTGTAGATTCGGAAATTGTCGCGAGAATTTTATATTTGCAAATAGCATTAAAAGACATATTAGTGATGTAAAAAATTTGCGACTAAGGCAAGGTTTACCTATATCAATAGACGACAGAGTGATTTTGCCATTTCGCGAGTGTTTTATTTTCATGAAACTTTGCATATGGCAAGTTTAACGAAAATAAAGTCCTCGCAAAAATTCCGAATTTACAGTCCTTCTGCAGAATATCGAGCACATCATTTGTATTCGACCTCATAAATACGCTATGTGCATTTTTTTTCATGAAGTCTGTGCCCTCTTTTGAAACTAATGATAAGCAAGTGGATCAGGTAAGGATCCACACAGTTTTGCATCTACAAGGTGAACCTTCTTTTATAACAAAGTTACACCACAAAATTGGTTTATATAGACAAAGTTTTACAAATGATATGTCCAATATATCAAAATATGATATTAAAAATCTCAATAGTTTATTTTTAGTTCATGGACTATCATAAACCTTTTAGAAAAAGTACAAAAATCTGGGCCACTACACCATGATCTTTCAGGTTGACACATTTCAACCCCAACTCAACTATATAAATTTCATGCAGAATTCTATATAAAAAGTGCAGTGATTACCATTTGTTTTATTTTGATAACTATATTTACTAGTGTGGAGTAATTTGGATTTAGGGCAGGAACGTTTATTCAATCCAAAGCAACATTTTTTTTATGCCAAATGTTGATAAAATCGAATCAAAAGAACAATGGCGAGCCAAGAAACAGATGTAAATAAATGTAGACAGGGCTGGATAATTTGAGCCAGTGCATGAGATTTCCAACAATTTGGTATGTGCGTCCAGCAAAGCCTCAGATCAGCCTGAGCATACGCGCAGTCTGATCAGAGCCTTTGCTGTGACTGTTAAGCTACTGACTGAACTCCATTTTGAGTTTCTAAGCTTCAAAGGAGACTGCACAGGCTCGTCTGAGTCTACACTTGTCAAAATGCCACATTGTTGAAAATCACATGTCACGACTCATTATTCAAAACCAGCTTGGTCAGAAAACCAGTCAGAGCAGTTGCTCTGTGGTAATAGGTTCACAAAATGTGCCAGAATTTTGAATATACAGTAAAACCTGTGTAAAACGGTCACATTCAGAAACACCGAAAATTGGTTTTCAAGACCAATTATCGCTAAATGCAGGTCAAAAATATTGCAGAATGCTCCAAGGGGAGCATTCTGCAATACTTTCGACCTTCATTAAGCTACCATTTGTCATTAATATATTTGTTTTGTCTATTTTGATTGGCCGTTTTACACAGGTTTAACTGTATATGACCTCACCAGTAGTTATGTTTCCATCTTCAATGTTGGTAACAAGCCAATGAAGCAGGGGTCGCTCTTCTGTGCCAACAGTATCTACAGGAACATCTGGGTCCACCACCAGTAGGGTGTACATTTCACCTACAAAAGACGAGACTAGGCAATAAATAGAGGATCTTACATGAGTGATCATGTTTTATTGAATTTATTAAACGAGTTGGGGAAAAGGGATAAAATGCGAGGCTTGCCGAGCATTTTATCTCTTTTTCCCAACTCGTTTAATAAATTAAATAATACAAGAGCACGAATGTTAGATTCTATTTATCATATGACATTAAGATTACTTTGAAGTCTCATTTCTGACGTAAAAAACGTTATAATTTTGTCATTATGTAAGCAACTTTGTTATGGACATCATAACGTTTCCCGAAAATCTGTCAACCACCAGTGGTTTATCGATTTTATTGCATGGCGTTATTTCACTCCCAGACGAGACGTAATATGATAAACTTTATAAAATTAAAACATATGTCGTTTAAAACATAATTGAGCAGCAAAATACGATTTCAAACAATGTGGCATTTTGACAAGTGTAGACTCAGACGAGCCTTTGCAGCCACCTTTTAAGCTTAGAAATCCTAAATGGTGTTCAGTCGTTAGCTTAACATTTATATAATATTCTAGCGACTAGCAAAGGCTCTGATCAGATTGCGCATATGCGCAGGCTGGTCTGAGCCTTTGCTGGGCGCATATACCACATTGTTGGAAATCTCATATCGCGGCTCATATATAAATATTGCGAGTTCGATAAAACAATTAAAGTGCTTGGATTAGTTTATTAACAGGATTCATAAGTGTCGATGGTAATAATTCCTGTATTTTAAACACAGTGTTATTTTTTTTTAATTAATTTTCCCTTGTCATAGGCCTGCTAAAATTGATATACTATCCTTCTTTCAGAATAGTGTATCTGGCATAGTGATTTATTCAGCAGGACAAAGTGTTAAATTTTGTTGATTTATGTGGATATGTAAACCTTCGTGTCGTAACACCCTAAGTTGATATTGTCCTGTGTCGTAACGCGGTATCTTATTCAGTATTGAAACGTTATTTGTACCATTTGATTAGCCCCTAACAGTGCATTATGACGTCAAAATCATATTAATTTCCTCTTAGGAAAATTATCATCCTTATTGTCCTGAAAGGTAACAAAAATAGCACCAAAACAGTGGTAGCATAGCTTGCTATTCAGTTTTAATACATATGGTTATGTATTTCGATTTAGCTCCTAACATTGCATAAAGACATTAGAAAGTAGATATATTTCCTCTGAGGAATATTATCACCCTTATTGTCCCGAAAGGTTACTAAAATAGCACACAAAAGTGGTAGCATAGCATGCCATTCAGTTTTAATACGTATGGTTATGTATTTCAATTTAGCCCCTAACAGTGCATGATGACATTAGAAAGCATATATATTTCTTCTGAGGAAAATTATCACCCATATTGTCCGGAAAGGTTACTAAAATAGCACAATAACAATGGTACAGTTGTTGCATAAATGCTATTCAGTTTTAAAATGTATGGTTATGTATTTCGATTAAGCCTCTAACAGCGTACGATAATGTTAGAATGCATATATAGTTCCCCTAAGGAATATTATCACCCATATTGCCCTGAAACGTTACTAATTTTTAAACGAGTGATTCATAAAAACAAGCAAGTTATTATGAAAAGAAATTACATTTCTGTGCATCTAAAGATTCATCTTTATAACCCTTAAAGCGCAAATCGCAACAAAAGTCGTCTGCTTTTCTCGTCTGCTGAAATGTTTAAGAAGCCTCTATGACAAACAGTGTGGAACCAGATCAGACTGCAGTCCGATCTGGGTCCACGCTGTTTGCTTCTATACTTAATTCGTCAGTAATGCTAGGCAATTATTTGCAGCAGAAGAGTTCAGCAGACGACATTTTCAGAGGCATTTTTTTCTTGGCGCTTTAAGGGTTAAAATATAATCTGTCATTAGATAAGTCTTAATTAAATTTTCGCAGCTAATTCGTTTTGCTAGAGTATGTTCAAAAGCGATTTCAACCAAAGAAGCCAATTTCGAACTGCCAAGTTGCTGAAACATCATAAACTGCATAAAGCACTTTCTAAATTCTACAGAAGACACTCAGAGTTGATCGTTGAATACAATGTTCGCTTGAAAACTCCTCTGCAACAAGGCATTTCAGAGCCAGCAGTTTATGGAGATTTGATTGATACATTAAAAAGAATGGTTGGAAAACCTTCTTTCATGATCAGTTAAAAAAGGTCATCGAGTATTATAATAGAGTGGGAAACAGCATGGATATTATGCAGCAGTCTCCATGCCTGGTTATAAACGAGGGTCCGGATGGGGAGGGGGGGGGGGGTCTGGTATTCACTATTCATTAAAAATTTAGCCCATTATTCATCTCATTGAAATTTTGGGTTATTCATTAAAATATGACCAATTATTCATTAAAAGTAAGAAAGGTGGCAAAGAAATCTGATTATTCACTATTCATTATTTTTTTCTTCATTTCATTAAAAAATAGGATTATTCATTATTTTTTAGGCCCTCATTATTCACTATTCATTATTTTTTGGCTCATTATTCTCTATTCATTATAAAAAAGGCCATTATTCACTAATCATTATACCCCATCCAGGCCCTCATAAACTAAATCATGGTTTAATAATATGGTATCCTCTTTAATTGCATGACAGTGGGTCAGGCCTCTGATTCAATCACGACACTGAGGTTAAGCGTTTATTGGTGGGTCAGTGCCTGATGTTTGTCTGAGGCTTGGCCCAGCGTGGCTCAACTAGCGTTTTTCTTTAGCTCTGACAGTCTGTGACTTGAGAGTCATTTTCGTTTGTTAATTTATTTTGATGATGATATATTGCATAAGTAAGGAAGCCTCCATGCGAGTTAACTTTATTTTGTATTTTACAACAGCAAAATTTAGAGCGAAGATTTGGGGTTTCTTAGCAATTCTGGTCCAGATCCCCTGAAAAATCACAAAGTTACCGAGCCAGCATTAAATGTTGGGCCATCATCAGCACGCCGGCGAAACGCCATTTAAATGGCGTTGCGCTGGCGGGCTGATGATGGCCCGCTTATAGCGGTATTTCTCCCACCCCTCATTTACTAAAAAGAAGAAAAAAAACGTTGTCAAAGTTGGACCCCCTCTGACAAAATTTTCTGGATCCGCGCATGGTAAGCAAACTTTCAATCCTCAGTCTTACGCTCTACCAACTGAGCCACTACGCTCAGCAATCAAGAAAAAGGGGGCTATTGATCATTCTTCGGAATACTCAAAACATATAATAAAACTAAAGAATAAGATTACATTCACAAATATAAGACATCACTTATGTCATCTTGACCTATTTGAAAAATTGCGGTACCTGTGAAATCACTTGCTGTCATTAATAGTCCTGCTTTCAGAAATGTGACATCTGGTGTCTGACTGGTCTTGTAAGCGACATGCACAATTATGAGACATCACTTATGTCATCTTGACCTATTTGAAAAATTGCTGTACCTGTGAAATCACTAGCTGTCATAAGTAGTCCTGCTTTCAGAAATGTGACATCTGGTGTCTGACTCGTCTTGTAAGTGTCATACACTGGGTTTCCAAGAGGGTTCAGAGCAAACGTCTCCTGCCTGTAAAACAATGCTCAATCATCATATTACGTACAGTAAAACCTGTGTAAAACGGACACTCTCAAAAAGGCCGAATATTGGTTTTTGTAAGTGTCATACACTGGGTTTCCAAGAGGGTTTAGAGCAAACGCCTCCTGCCTGTAAAACAATGCTCAATCATCATATTACATACAGTAAAAATAATAAGTGAGTATGATCAGGAAATACCACAATCACAAACCGCAGACAACCCCTTGGCACCGTGAGGAAGAGCCACTCCACCATCACGAGACACCAGGAAGACAAATTAAGCAAAGCAACCAGCTCTCTTGAAGTAAAACCTGTGTAAAACGGCAACTCTCAAAAAGACCAATAATTGGTTTTCAAGATCAATTATCGCTTAATGCAGGTCTAGAGTATTGCAGAATGCTCCAAGGGGAGCATTCTGCAATACTTTCGACCTTCATTAGGCTACCATTTGTCACTGAGGCCTTTGTTTTGTCGATTTTTGAGTGGCCGTTTTACACAGGTTTTACTGTATTCACTTTCAGAGGCTTACATCCAGTTTGATATATTTTAACCCTCGTGAAATAATCAAGTGAAATTCCCCAAAAGTTTGATACGGATAAGTCAGGATGGTCCACTGTATATACTGACAGTGACCCACAGGTTATAATTTCAAACTAAATATTATATGTCTTTCTCTGAAGATCGATTTTGCCGTAGCAAGCAGTGTTAATCATGATGAAATGCTGCAGTATGCGGCCATTCATCAGGGTCTACACTGTTTATGAAAGTGCCCATTTAGGGTTTCTGGTCAGCAATGGTTTAAATAAAAACATAATTATGTAAATGATTTAGAGATTTTAACAGTATGTGTCTTGCCAATATTTTTTGTCACATTAGATATAACTTTTTTCGTTTTCCTCTTCTATCCAAATCAGATTTATACAAACACCTCTAGATGCTAATGTCGCAAACCATCCAACCACTTAAACAGTACGCACATCTCAAAATTTGAACATTGATTTCTGTTCATTTGACAATGGCTGCAAACAGCCATGCAAATGAATATTATGTAAGAATAAATATTCTTGCATAGGAATTCGTTACGCGAAGCTGTTTGAAGCTGTAAAAATCCATGTTCAAATCTTGAGATTCACGCCCTGTTTGAACATGGCTTTTAACTTGACAAAGCCTATCTGGGCCCTGATTTGTTTGCATGTTACACGGAAAAGCGTTGCGCCCTTGACTGATTATTTGGCCAATGCTTTTGTTCACGAAAACGGTGCGCGTGTTTATGATGTTGTTGCGACGTTATGAAGTTCGACGCTGACGCCATTTTGTTTAGAGAAATCCAGTGTAGGTTGCACTCCACAATAAGGTTTCCATAGACGACAGTGTAAACATATTTTAAAACACCTTGTTCAAAAACTATACTTACATTTACCAAACCGGCCTCATTTTAAAATATCATCCTTGCTAGTTAGTTTCAATGATTAATAACTACATGTTTCCCAGCTGAATCCCGCACTATATCCTTTTAAAATGACATACTACGAAACAACATGTTTCCTAATATGGATAGCTCTTCAAGGGGGTCCAAGAAGCAAACCCTATCTGGTATCAACTTGGTACCGGAATTTATCACTTTGGCCATCTCCATCAAAATGGACAATGACTCGCCCCTTTTAATCAAACATACCATAACACATGTCAATCAACAAATATTGAAGAATGACGTCATCTTAGCTATAACGTAAAGTATATGCTATCCCCACAAAAGGTGGGGCCAGATTTCATGAATATTTAGTGCAGAACCCCTGTTAGAAAATTGACATTTAATGTTTAAGCGGCATTTTCAGTGCCCTTTAGGTTTGAATCGGGTACAATATGCAAGAATAACGACCACATGTGTTAGTTTCAATGCATTAACACTTGCAGGGTCCCTCGAAAAATGTTTGAACACTGGGCCCAATGGCTTCGTGTTCAAACAGCTTCATCGCATCTAGCAAATGTTAATGCATGAAAAAACATGTGTGATCCCTTTAATAAACTCTGTTAACCACCAGCGGTAGATGTTAATACACGACTTTATATCATTCACAAATTCTGAAATAGATTCAACTGATATTTTGCGAACAGATTTAACATACACAGTTTGAAAACAGCAACTTTGATTAAATTGAATATTGTAATTGATACTGAATGGAAAACCAACAACTCCTATAGATGTCACTACGTTTCTTTCCAGAACACATTTATCCCAAACAAACCATGTCGTAGCTCCCATAACACAGTTAGGCAAGGCGTAATAAAAATAGTAACATTCCAGGTAGGTCAACTAATGTGGTAGGATTGATTTTCCATACCATAAGGTACTGCTCTTAAAGGAAAGAATTCGCTCCCTCTGGGAGCAAATTCTTTTCTTTAAGGGAAGTTCCCATTTAGAAAGGGAAGCTATTGAAGAGAATAATTACTTGAACCAGCTGTCTCCCTTTGGTGTGCGTAACTTTTTCAGCGTTCTGGCTACGCCATTATTGGTCTTCACTGTTTACAAAAATACCTACTTACCGGTATCCAGAATGATAAGGGTTATATGTCATAAACATTCAATTAATGAACGGATTCACTGAGTGGGCAAGATTTATGAACTTTATATAATGCAGGGTAAGAGCTGTATGACTCTTACTGAACATGTATACCTACTCGTATGAATGTTGTGAGCAGCAGGTAGTGAATTCTGCTGGTGTTGTAGTGAACTCTACATTGACACTCATAGACAAACTGGTTTGAGTCGGCAGAAAAGGTCGCTGTCTATGCATTAGGCCTGCAAAATAAAAGGAACAAGTTGTGAGACGTCTGTTTCAGTTGTTTTATTTGTTACAGGGTTCCCACAGAAATTCAATAACACAATTCCATGATTTTTTCCATGATTTTCCATGATCAATAATGTAATTTCCATGATTATTTATCAGTAGCAAAATAAAAAAAAATAAAAAAATAAAAAAATCAAAAAATCAATGACTATTTAATGCACTGCCTCAAACCTCCTCTTTTAGCAGTATCTTCACCACACTTAGCATAAATGTGGAATGCAGCAGCAACAGCATGCTTGTAGACAGACCATGCACACATTTTGAAATAATTAAAAGTTGAAACCACTAATAGCCAGGAAACTAGCTGTCAGACACATAAGTGTCCGGCAGCTAGTTTTCTGGCTACTGGTGGTTTCGTCAAATTATTTCGCAAAATTCCATGATTTTTCAATGATTTATCAGGTTTTTTCAAATTCCATGATTTTTCCATACATGGAACTTTTTTAGTGATTTTCCAGGTTTTCCATGATTTCCAGAGCTTGTGGGAACCCTGTATTATTCGCTATCTGGAATGGTCAATAGTTTTAACTATTTAAAATATACTTTATCAGAATTTAAGAAGATAGCTAGTCTCTGTTGCTCAGTAAGTACCCGTAAGGGTTGCATTGCTGCAAGTCACAAGTGCAGTCGATTTTCAAACAGAAACAGAGTCAAATCAAGGTAAAATCAAACAGTTGGAAATATAGTTACCTTTATACATTGCCATTTTGGCTATGAAATACAGGGGCAATGGAAAATCGACATGAATAGTTTGTTATCCAATCTGGATCTTAAGTGTTTGCAATATGCCTAACTGTACCACTAAACGATATTAACCATTTTGACCTTAGCCCTACAGTTAATCGCCCAGTTTCGAATATTTCCTAGTTCGGAATCACGTCATGGTTACGTTGCAAACTACACATCAGCGGTAATATTTGGAAAAAAAACAACAACATATTTTGGTTTTGTTGTATAACTATCCCTCTTTATGTGTGTGAAAGCAAATATTTAAATGTTGTCTGCTTGATGAAAATGATGATATATTCCCAATTAACCTTAACTCGTGAAAGCCCATTATCTTAGTACTAAATTATACATCATTTATCGGTAACCACTACCCCCTCCTATGAGAAAAAGCGGGGCTAACGTCTAGTTGATTTCACAGTGCCCTGGTATATAGCCCACTCAATCATAATTGGACATGCTTGTGTGAGATTATAGCCCTGCAGCTTTTGGTGATCTTTTTTGAATTTATATTTCATGTAAGTCTTCTAAAATATGCTGTCTTCACCCGGAGATATAAATGTAAAAAACCTGACCTTTACCCCGTACTCTGTGTGTGTATGTGTGTGTGTAATAACCATCCAAACCATGACCTCACAGTGTTGGCGTGTGGGAGCGGGGAAGTGGTTACAAATGTATTTCACTCTTACAATGCATGTTGGTACATGCATGTGCTTAATAACAATAAATGAACATAGACGTTAAATGAAATTGTAACAAAAATAAAGCAATAAAAAATAATCTAAAAAGATGATTGCCACACTTAGTGTATGTATCCACACTATGTGTCTGTAACCACACGTAGTGACTGTATCATATCCGACAATGAAAGACGATATCGATCCTGGTTAGAACGCGCCTCTAGCAGCTACCTGATCTAGTTTAACACAACACTGATTCCTGGACCAAGCTTACCTGTAAACCTTTCGACCATTAGTAAGTAAATGATTATTTTAGAATACAGGCCATCTTAAAATAGGAATGGTATATGATAAGTATTACTTGCATGTGGTTAAAATATTCATAGTCCTGGGACATTTATTCATGAGCGGATCTAGATGAGTTGGTACTTTGGGTCGGGACCACCCCCTCCCGCATGGAAAAGCATAAAGCTGTAGGTTATCTTAGGAATTCTGGCTTGGAACCTTTGGAATAGCACAAAGCAACTGATGTTGGGTCAGCATCGGACAGCTAGCGAGGCACCATTTAAATGGCATTCTGTAGTGGGTTGATAGTGGCCCGTTTTGGTAACTGGATATAGGATTTCTTAGGATGACTGGAATGGAGCTCCTTTGTAAAAAAGAAACCAAAAACAAAACTGAACATCAAAACTTTGGACCAGGATGCCCCCTGAGAAATTTTCTGTATCCACTCAATTTTATCACAATCAATATGGTAAAATAATACGTCATACATGTCATTGAATAGTGATAAAGCTAACAATGTCAAAACCTTAATGCAACTTCACTACTGAAGGTAATTTCTTAAAATTTCTAAAGTGATTTGAAACTGTAAAAATGACCCTAATCTAGGAAAATTGGCGGCCTACTTCAAAGCCATGGTATCACACATAGCAGAGACCGAATGATATAAACTGATGTTCACTATTTAGGGGAATAATAGTGCTTTGTAATTGTAAACCCAAAATCTTATTTGCTCAGAGCAACTATTTGGAATATGCCTTGAAGTAAAAGTGATTCGGAAATGGGCAACTAACTGTACCACTTGGTGTAGGCAATAAATGAAAGACAATTATCTAAACTCACAGACAGCCCCAGCAAAAGAAAAAAAAGACTCTCATTGATCTAACCTAAATTGGTACAACTATAATGATAATTTAAGAAACATCAAACTGAAATTGGCACAACTGTCAGAAAATTCTATGAGGCATCAAAGGTAAATTAGCACAACTTGCGTGAAGTTCAAGAAGGCATCAAGCATAAACTGTCACAACTCTCATGAAATCCAAAGAAACATGAATTGATACAAATATTATTAAATCCTTAGAAATATCAGTGGTAAATTGGCAAACTATCGTGAAAGCCTAATGCACACATAAAGGTAATTGTTTAACTGCCATGATCATATACTGAGCCAATGTCATAACAGCACTCGTAAAGGGCCAAATTTTACATGACCAATTGCTGAAGGACAATTTATGCTATGAGTTCAATACTTATCATGAAGAATCAATAGTTTGCAGAGAATATGTTGTATGAAGCATGATTTGGTGAGCGTCAACCTGATTGGTCAAAACGGCTTTTGGGATCTAATGGCCTTGTGAGGTATCGTAAAAAAAAATACATACTAGCCCACACCCCAACTTTATGCCAATCAGCTGAGGGGTATTACTTGAAAATTGTTCAGTTGAATATAAAAAAAACTTAGCGTTAAAGTTCAGTTATTTGAGCATAAACGGAAAACATGAAAGTCATTCAAAAAAAAAAATAGAAATGTGTTACTTTTGCTACTTAGAAATGGCAAGGAGCACAAATGGTGAACCATTGCAAAAGCCTGAAATATACCAAGTATCTTTTGACAACTTGTCCTTCTAGACTAACATGTCAACATTAAATTGGCAGGCTTTCATGATAGTCTGAGAAATATTGAACGTTAGTTGGCAAACTGTTGTGGTAGCCTAAGAAGTTTCTAACGTTAAACTGGCAGACTGTCACAATAACCTACAATATTGAAGATAAATTGACAAACTAAACATTGTGGAGCATTAGATTGATCAAACATAAATTATCAAACTGCACTGATTGCCTGCCTTATACCCCTATTCCACACAGGCCCCGAATCCCACGAATTGACACTAATTGACAAATATTTGGATTCGTGGCTGAATCATACTCAGTTCGTGAAGATCTTAACTGATTCGCAGCAGTCCGTAGTAAGTTCTTGCAATTCGTAGGTCTATCGGGAATTTGGCTCAAAAGTTTTGAACTGTTCAAAACTTTGGCCACGAATTCCCCAATTCGAAAAATCGTGCGTGATTCGTACCAAATTCCTAAGGCATTCTTAAACATCGTAACTGAATCTTAATCGATTCGGAGGCGTTTTTGGGCATTCTTAGCTACTCTTAGCTCATTCGTGGGGAATCAGGAGATTAAGGCAAGCAATAAAACCAAGGAAGAGATAGTAGAAGGATTTTCCCTAAGCTTAATTACCCCGTCACGTGCATGTGAGCAGTCCTAGGAGTTGAAACAGATTTGGCAGATTCTGGAGCACAATCAGGATCAGTCAGTAGCTCCTGGCTGGTGATTTTGCCAATGGCGATCTGCCATATTTTTCCAAGTCAAAGAGTCTGGGCCAGGGTCTCTCGACGTTAACGTAGTTGTTTTCTTCTAGCTATATAAGAAGCCGTTTTCAACACTCAAGTTGCAGGATCAATTCTACTGCTGCTTTACGAGGAAAATTCATTTTGGAACTGATGCCCCGAAGCATTTATGGGCCTTTTTATAACTATCGTGAGAGAAAATCTCGTGAATCGTGGCGAATCGTCGCGGATTTCTGTTAATTCGTGCCCAATTAGTGCTGCATTCGGCATATTCTTATCTGATTCGTAATTGATTCGCTAACTTTCGTGCAGCATGTTCTAATGTTATTTTGCTAATCGTAATGAATTCTTGCGCGGTTCCAGCGGAATTGAGCCGATTCTCCCGAATATTCGTAACGACATCGTATCTGAATGGGGACTGACTGGTAGAACATCACGATTGGAGAAAATGTTTTAATGAAACCTCACGAATCCCCCTGAATAAGAAAAAAATCAATTTGTGGCATTTCGGGCGATTCATGGCCTGTGTAGAATAGGGGTATTAGAGACATTATTCTTGCACACCAGATCTGGGTTTCTACTATTGGGCCTTATCGCGACAAAACCTGTCTTCGGGAATTCCGACAAAGCGAGACTCAAACCAGTCTCCTCAGCTAAAGAGACTAGCTAGAGAATTGAAATTTCACCTGTAGCAAGTTTACATATGGTACTTTTAAAAAAACGAATAACAAAGGCGCTGATCAGACTGAGCAGCCTGGTCTGCGCCTGTGTTAAATGCAAAACCCCGAAGACAGGTTTTCTTGCGTCAAGGCCCATTTTACCCATCGACATACACTGTACCAACCTGTAGTAAAGATAAAAATCAAGCAGTTGTCCGTCAAAAGCTAATTGACGTCATTGTTATGTTAAAGAGAGGTTTTCATGTTATGTAGCATCTCAGTGTAATCAGAAACTTCTGAAAACCCTTTGCAGTTTTTGATTGCACGCAATAAAAATAATCCTTTATTCCAGTGAGAATGAAATAGAAACTCAGTCCCTGGTGACCACCATTTTTCATCACTTCACAAGCCATGTAATGCCAAACAGTGATCCTCAGGACAGATTTTTCAACCCCGCCCTCATATTCAGATTCTTATAAATTTAAATTTGAACAACTGTCATGAAATTCTACAAGACATTAGTAAATTGGCAAACTGTCATGGAAGACAAAGGATGTCAAAAATGAAGTGACAAACCATTGTGATAGCCTACAAATCATCAAATACAGGTATATATTGGAAATATCACAATACCACACTGCACACCCATACACTGGACCTTAAGGAAGAGCTCAAAACACTTGCAGTCATAATAAGAAAGAATGCAAAGATCAGGAATCGACACAACCAAGCACAACACCTGACCCAGGACACCACATGGGAAAGTGACAAAATCACAATAAAACGTCATATACCAGAGAGCCAAGAGGTCAGCCCTTTCCCAGCAGGTGAGCACAAGGCTACAATGAACAGACAAGAAAACATGACAAAAACGAAACATAAATAACAAAAATGATCCACAAAAGAAGCACCGCCTTTTACTGGAGGGCTTAAACTAGTTTAACAGGACTAACCTCACCCTTCTTTCAGATGTGGATCAAGACACGTAGATGTTTGGTTTGCATAAAATACCTCAAACTTATCTATAAATTATCTCCCAGAACATATAAATCAAGATATAAAAAGGAGATAAAACAAATATAGGGACTCAACAGTACATAAAACTGTATACCGTAGCAAAAGAAATCCGACAGGTAAACCTCAGTGGGCCTGACTACAGCCATAGCATCAGGCCCCAACCATCTCATCTATAGATAAGTCATTTAGTCGTTACTGTCATAGAGTCTGAAGTCTAACCCAATGGACATCAATTTAAGTAAAATAACTAGCTCTTCCATCCTCGACAATATGATTGCAAACCTAGAAAGACACGGAGCAAAACAATGACCAAACAGAGCCACCATCTTAGAACGGACAGCAGCATAAACCACTGGGTGCTTAAATGCATCTTACTGGTGCCAAATGGGCTAAAGACTCACACTCAGAGCTGAAAAAAACAACCCTAGCTGAACTACCATGGGCCAAGCAAAAGTCAAGCATCAGCACCAACTAACTCCTGAAAGCTATATGCGAGAGCCGTCATTGAGCTGAGGCATGACACACACCTTCCTGCAATTATAGAGGACACCAAACTTGAATTGGCAAACGACCATAAAAGCTTACAAAACTTGGAATATAAAAAGACAAATTGAAATGGAAGTCTGAAGATGCCAAACATGAACTGACAAATGGTCGAAATTCATGTAGCTTATGAATCATCGAACGTAAATTGGCAAACTGGAAACATCACTTGGTAAAATGTCCCAATTGCCTACAAAATATCAAACATAAATTAGAATGGTTGTTCTAGCATCGGAAGTATCAAAAGTAAATGTATGTAGACAGACAATATTATCACTTGTCAAACAGTGTCATGATAGCCTAGGAAACATCAAACATTAAAGCTTGATAAATTATGATGAAATACTTCAACAGTAATTTCAAATGCAAACTGTCCATATAATGGTATCGAATCCCTGAGCATCGCTCGTTACTAATTGCTGATGCAATACAAATCATTGTCTTATGGTCTGGCTCAAGTACCATTAGTATATAAGGGGCTGGGATAAGGGGCTGTTGAATCAGAATTTATTCATTTAGTAAATATCTTTATTAGAAGCTGATTATACAGGTTTGTTTTCATTGTCAATTGCTCATGGTGCTGTAGATAGAGAATACTAGGTGAGTGTCTTTTGATATCAAGTGTACCAGGCAATGCTTTGACAACGTTTGCTGACATCGCAAGGCTTGCCAAGCAATTTACAAGCGTTCTCAAAGCTGAGCCTGGTAAACTTGATATCAAAAGACGTAAACCTGGTGTTCTATTTATCAGTTTACGAGCTGATTCACCTTTCTAACTAGCGATTGTGACGTTATTATCGATTTTCTTGTCGATTCAATGTCATTGATGACGTCATTTAAAAAGTAGAATGTCATGATGACCTGATAAAGGCACATGCAGCGAGACAGACAACGTTTATCCGACCAACGTGAGGTGTAACAATGCAATATTATGAGCGGTAACTGATAAAGTGTATGAGGAAGGTGTACAATTTGAAATGGGGTATAGTATCATATACTGGTATATTGAAAAAAATCCATTAAACATGTGGGGGAATACAAGTATTATGCATATAACTGAACCCAGAATTATCCAAGACCTATACATGTCAGGATTAAATTGAAAGTTAAGTGTTCAATTGTTTGTTAGTGAAGGGAAAATGGGAGCTGAAAGGGGTTTATGTCATAATAATCATATATAGTAGTTACCTGAGCGATAGTGTATCACGGGCCAGAGACCTTTAAAGATATTTAGTAAGCTAAGTAAAATATGAGCTAGCAAAGCTATTCAACCTTTGTCTGATTATTTAATGTCTCTGTTTTTTTTGCAGTCGAATCACGTAAATTCGAACCACTAGGGTCTAGATATTTGGCTTCGAAGTATCAAAAGTTCAAATTATTGGGAGGCAAACATATATATATATATATATATATATATATATATATATATATATATATATATATATATATATATATATATATATATATATATATATATATATATATATATATATATATATATATATATATATATATATATATATATATATATATATATATATACTATCAGTTTTTTTTCAATCCCCTTTCCCACGCACTTAAAAATCACAAAGCTGTAGCTCCCAAGAAATTCTGGTTTGAAGCCCCTCACACATTGGAAAATCACAAGTCTCCCCAGCTAACATTTTGTGTCAGACAATCAGTAGGCTGCTAGCGAAACGCATTTTGAACCTGCACATTGTTGCGTTGTACCTAAAAATGCTAAAATTTTGCAGCTTCAGTCAATTTAGATTACATTGCTTGCACCTGATTCGACGCAAAACACACCTTATTGTCTAGTTTGGCTTAGTCAACAATTAAGTTTTGCTGCAATGGAGAATTGCCTTCTCATATAGTAGCTGTACGTACAGTATGGATCTTGTAAGATAGTAGGTTGGAAGTGAGAACTGACAGTAGCTCGCTGAACATCTTCCATGCGGTTTTCAGGTAATAGTAACCACAAGTTCACAGTTTTTGGCAGCACAAAACAAGTCACTCAGGAAGCAGAAGGAATCTACCGAGTACCAGGTCTGACGTGAACTTCCCTTTGTGTTCTGTTGTTAATAGAGCAGCCTGTTCTCCTGCACTGTGCAACGCGATTAATCATAATAAGGTGTCAGTCTTTCAAGCCTGATGCGTTTGCCATGCAACTAATGTTTGCAGCCACAGTATTTGATGCGATGCTACGACAGACAACCCATGGAAACTCACCCGAACTCTATGGAAACTCACCCAAAATCTGCAGAAGATCCAGACCGGTAGCGCAGATAATGATGACCTTGGCCATTCCTGTATTAATCCCTGATATGGGGATTAATACAGGAATGGCCAAGGTCATCATTATGGGGATTAATACAGGAATGGCCAAGGTCATCATTATATTCGCTACCAGTTGTTCTTTTCCACGGGCTCATTCCCAATCAAGGGTCGCCTCACGCATTCCTCCAGGGAGTCAGCAATAATGATAGGATCATCTGCATGGAGGTCCTCCCAGTTCACTCCAGAGCAACATTCTCCATCACGATAGAGAAGAATAAGGGACTCAGTACAGAGCCCTGGTTAACACCAACATTTACATCAAGCTCTTGGTTCTATTACTAGGCAGCATAGACACGGTTCTGAGCATTGGAATACATTCCTTTGGCTAACCTCGCAATCTATTCCTCAACAAACAGTTTACTCAGTGCCAACCAGATAACCTTCCAATGTACGAGGTCAAACAAATTCTCTAGCTCTAGATTCGGGTAAGTTGGCAAACAGGAAAGACACAAATGAAATGTTACAGAACGAAAGACTTCAGAGGATTTCTTACAATACAGCTTTCCTATAGCAGTGCTATTATGAAGATTTTGAGCACCTTCATCCACCTGAGGCACTTTATAGAATACACACTCTAAAAGGTATATGTGGGTATTCCCTTTTATGGGATCAGAAAGTGAAGCTATAGTTTTCTTCAAAAAAACAAATTAAATACCTTTAGACCCTATATTTTCGCCAAGTTGCCCACACATGCATATTTGCCATACACGTAGGTACAGCGCTTATTGTGCTCAGAGGTCCAGGCACTTACAAAGTTTACGTTAAAAGGCGCATGTTATTGCTACCTTGTATTTATTTCCTGTGTTACAAAACTGCAAAAGTTTTATCGATTGTCACTTGTTCTTTACAAAGCAGTTATTATGATATTAACGTAGTATGAAGAATATTCGTTTTTTATAGAACATTTAAATGTCAGCCAGCATATTGAATATTCTGAATTCAGATGGACTAAGTGCAGATTCACTTATACAAACATGTACGACCTATCAACTAATTTAGTATTTTTTTTATCAAGCACAATATATATCTTGTTAGTACTGAATTTTTCACACCAAAAATTAAATTGGTTTGAAAGAATGAAGAGCATATTTAAAGAAGTGAAATATAAATTGTATGTACTTTTCACAACTTAATGATTCTTTATTCAACAAATCATACCCGACCATGGCCTTCGAGGTCGCTAAAAATAACAGTGACGTGGATGTCGTCAAAATTTATATATACACATATGCAAATTACTCATCCAATGAAATGGCAAGATTTTTATATTAACCAATAGAATGTTTACATAAATAAGTTATATGTTGCTATAAGTGTGGCTATTGCTGCAAAAAATGAATTGGCATACAAAAAAATAAACCTTTGTATTCTGATGGATTATCCCATTCATATTAATACAAATAGCATGGGACAGCACATTGAGTAATCTAAAGGGTCACAAGTTGAATTTTCTAAATTATGATGTATTTCTGTTGCTGAAAATTGTTTAATCAGAGCAAACAGTGCAGACCCTGATGAAATGCAGCATCATGCTGCATCTCATTATTGTCTTCACTGTTTGCCAAACCCCATTTAGGCGTTCCTAGTATACAAGGGGTTAAGCAGAATGCTGTTTTCTAGACTATTAAATTAAATTTTCTTCTATGATCCGAATAGAACAACACAAAAGTCATTGATGACTTACTTTCAGTTATAAAGTCAGGACACGCATTCAGTACTCCAAAGTTTAACATTCTCTGAGCAGCATATTCGTCTCCAGTGACAACAAACCAGTTCATAGCAACAGGCCCTGTAATAACAGAAACAAAGTAAGAAAGAGGGCAAAGATCAGGAATCGATACAATCAGACACTACACCCGGGATACCAATGGGAAAGTAGCAACTTTACGATTAGATATCACAAACGAGAGCCAAGAGGTCAGCTCTTTCTCGATAGATGACCACAAGGCATCAATAAACAGACATAACGAATGTCAAAAAGTTTGCCATGAATTCTTCCACCTCCACTTAATGACACAAATATCTTAGTATGCGAAGAATATGTGGTCACAATTTTAGCTCACTCTGAGTCTCAACAGGTGCATATTTAAAAAGCCAATTTTATTTCTAAGTAATAAGTAAGCAAAGATCAGGAATCGATACATTGAAGTACCACACCTGACCTAAAACACCACATCTATCTTAACCAAAATATCTTTTTTTGTATTCACAAGAAATGCACACATGAACTAGTTTTTGCGTACCAAAAACTTACATTCACACTAATTAGAATATATTCACAATTTTACGCCATGTTTGTTTATCTAGACAATTGCAAAAAGTGAAATGTATCACCTTTGTACTTATTAGATCAATAACTGATACATGGTTGTGCTTTAGAGCTACACTGCTACTTTACTATATGAAATGTGAAATTATACATAGGAAATATAATACGGATAATCGGTATTGTTATAAATATTGAACATTATCTGTATTTTGGGTTAGATGACAGAGACCAGAAATACTTAATAACTATTGCCATTGTCACCAAATAAATAGCACAAGCATATTACAGATTTTATTCACGCATTGTTTTGTTACACTCACAGACACGTCTTGCAATGAAAGGAACATTTTATTTATTACTTTACAAGTACACATACATATCTAGGATTTAAATGATTTATATAATTTATAAATTGTTTCACAGATTGCTACAATGGTTCTGAATCTTAACAAACATAGCGGATAAAAAATAAAAGAAAAAGTTAATAAACTGCTTTACTGGTATTGATATCATAAACTCTACAGTGTAAACAAAAAAATAACCAAAAAAGCATCAGCTGACTTTACAGAATAGCACTGGGTGCTGGATGCTACCATGTGACGTCAACAGCAACATCACGATATGATACAGTCAAATTAACGATGATTCATACCAATTTTGAATTGCACATTTAAACCTGCAAGTAGCTTTTCAATCGCCTTGATCATTTGCGAGAAAATTGCAAAATTATGGTGATGCGTTTTCAAAGTCCTCTAGTATATCTTCCAATGCCCAAGATATGGTTAGATAGGAATCTTCGTGAAATTCGAATGTTCAATGGTTTCGGAGAAAGTGATATTTTCTGGGATATTTTGGAGAATTATATCTTTCAATGGCTGAAATATGGTTAGATAGGAAACTTTGTGTTTACATGTACACTAGTTGGAATCAAATTCTTTATTTGAGAAAGTGATAAAGTGATGCCTCTATGAGCATTTTTGTGTATTTTGCCTTTCAATGCCTTTGCTACGGCTAGATAGGAAATTTGGTATTACATACCATAATGTTTCAGTGCTCTATGGGTTCCAAGAAAGTGATATTTCCTGGACAAGTTTAGTGTTTTCAGTCTTTCAATATCCGAGATATGTTAAGATAGGACACTTTGTGTAACATACCAGTAAGATATGTTTACATAGGAAACTTTTAACTTATTTTAACTTATATGCCATAAGATTCCAGTGCTCCGTGAGATCAAGAGAGTGATATTCCCTGGACTAGTTGGTGTATTCTATCTTTCAATGTCAAAGATATGGTTAGATAAGAGACATTTGAACCGCGATATGGGATTTCCAACAATGTGGTATGTGCGACCAGCAAAGCCTCAGATCAGCCTGCGCATATGCGCAATCTGATCAGAGCCTTTGCTAGTCGCTTGAATATTTTATGAGTGTTAAGCTACTGACTGAACATCATATGGAGTTTCTAAGCTTAAAAGGAGGCTGCACAGGCTCGTCTGAGTCTACACTTGTCAAAATGCCACATTGTTGGAAATCACATGTCGCGGCTCATTTGGTTCTGCATGAGTAATTAGAAAGTGATATTTCCAGGACTATTTTGGTGTATTCTATCTTGATATGATATTTCTTGGTCTTGCCTGTTCTGGTATGATTTGTTTTTAATACCCGAATGATGGTTAGATAGATAACTCTGTGTTTACATACCAGTGATATTCCAGTGCTCCATGAGTTCCAAGAAAGTGATATTTCCTGGAGAGTTTTGTTGAAATCTATCTATCAAGTCCTGAGAGACATTAAGAGTATTCTCTTGCCTAAAGAGCAGAAAAATGTAAGGGTTCGCCTTTTGAGAGCTTCTCTGGGGACCACTATACGCCTTGATGATCTGTAAAATAAACAGGCCTTGCTTTGCTCCAGATTATAAGAATCTACCATGAGTGTGAGGGTAGGATAGAAAAATCTGTCCCGATGATCTCCGTTTGGCATCACAAGGCTTGCCGCGTGATGATAAACAGTGATACCGAGGGGCGGATTTTTTTCTATCCTACCATCAAAAGAATAATGAATTCTTTTTCTTGCTTACCACTTTTTTATTTATTTATTTTAAAATAAGCTTCCTGAAGTCCCTGTACATGCTTAGATGCAATTTCACACGATGACGCTACTTTAACATAACAATGACGTCCTGAGAAAGATAGCATCGGTACGATAAGATTTTCTATCCCAGGGTGAAATCTCAGATATCCTTATCCGTTGTGCAAGAAATAGAGGATCTTACATGAGTGATCATATGAAATTATTTAAACGAGCTTTCGAAGAGTTTGAGTGATTTCATGGCCACCAATCCATCTCCTCCATCGCATATACCAGTTGGATTAAACTTTCTATTTCGTAATTTTGAGGGCAAAATTTAGAAATCGGACAAAGCTATTAGATGAGACACTCATTGAACTTTCCGACACTGATATCGGTTTAGAGGGGATATTCTGCTTGACAGTTTAAAATAGTTTGTATTGAGGAAAAATGACATTTTTTTTTTTACTTCAACACAGATTCTAGAATCAGTTTTTGTGCCAGGGCACCCTATTTAAGGGATTTCAAAGGTAGATATCAATGCCATCGAATAGCATTTTCGGATTTCTAAAACTTTGCATCGATTATAAAAAATACGGTTTTGCTGAATTTAAGGTCCATATCATTCATAGGAAACAGGCCCCTATTCTTCATAACACAGTATTGATTTTATGCGATGAAGGAAATGGATTTGTGGCCGTGGATTTCTCATGAAATATCATGCCTTATCTGTCATTTTTGAAAAAGTTTCAAAATTTGAAATTGTCGTCTGCTGCAAATTGTAAGTAGCGCTTTATGAGTTAAAATGACTAGCAGGCAATACAGCAAGTAATATTTATCCACGACTAGCACAATGAAGGATTAATTATCAACCATTATCTTTCCCGTGGACATATCATTGCAAAATATATTGGTGTACGCTCAAAGACAATACAGGTTGGGTTAAGCATTACCTCTGCCGTGGACGTATCATTGCCCATGATATTGGTGTATACTCCATGCCAGTACAGGAATAGTTTAACATTACCTCTGCCGTGGACGTATCATTGCCAATGATATTGGTGTATACTCCATGCCAGTACAGGTTGCCAATATCGATAGCAATAAGAGTAAACATTTCATCTGGTGAGGAGCTCCAAGCAAGGTCAGGGAAGTTGCGCGTATACCAGGGTTTCAACACCAAGCCAGCGAGAGGATCAATCTTCTGTGTCCAGAATTCTTTGGTGAATGTGTTACCACATCCCTCATATGTGCCTTTGAAAGATAAAACATTCATAATATTCCATCATACAAGAGATAATCAAGCTATCTTAGCGAAGAATATGATTATTTTCTTGTTCCTCAGTTTTTGCTTATGTTTTTGGTGTTCAAAAGAATCGTCTCATTGAGAAGATTCTTATGAGTACCCACACCATATGTTTGATTCAGAAATGAGAAAAATAGTTTTCACATACGCACATTTATACGGTCTCATACTAGTAATAGTTATACCTTAACACGGTTTGTCCACATGTCTACGGGGCGTATGCGAAATGGTTAAACCAATGTTTAACTGATTTCGACCACAATCATTAGTTAAGACTTTGTAAATGCGATATGATTGAGCCGCGACATGAGATTTCCAACAATGTGGCATTTAGACAAGTGAAGCCTCAGACGAGTCTGTGCAACTCCCTTTTAAGCTTAGAAACTCCAAATGATGTTCAGCCAATAGCTTAACACTTATAGCATATTCAAGCGACCAGCAAAGACCCTGATCTGAGGCTTTAGTTTAAACTTTTATTTCATTTTTGTATAACAACATGTGTACATATAATGCAATAAGTTCACATAAAGATCATTTCGAAATACAAAAAAGGGATTCAGAAGAAAGTCTATTGACTTTTGTAAATCTGTTTCCCAGCTATTCAATATAAGAAATACAATAAACAAATGACTTGAATTGACATTAGTATGTATAATCAATACAGCAAAAATTCGATAATTCGAATTGGAATTAACCAGGTTTAGCTGTATATATTATAATGTCAAAACTGCTGTTTAATACAAAGTATGAATTTTGACTTTTGAAAAGGAAAATGAGTATTTTACAAATTACAGTTATCCTTGTTGTCTCCACGGGGATTTGAGATGATCAATGCTTGTGTGTGTGTGTGTGTGTGTGGGGGGGGGGGTGGTATGGTCGTTGCCTCTATGTACCCAGCTAGCAGAATAGTCATCACACCGATCAGTTGTGAACATACAAGTATTTTGGTGGATAATATGCTATTGTAAGAACCTTGAGATATGATTTCTGCAAATGTAGTGTGATATTAGAGCATCGCTATGTGTATACAAAACATATTTTAAATAGTTGTAGTACCATTATTGCAAACATTAAGGTATGTTCCATACAAATGCAATGCGTTATTGAAGCATTAATGTGTATATTCAAAACGTTTTGACTTAATTATAAATTCTTGTACTGCTTTAAATATCTGCTTAATTTGAACAAAAGTTAGTGTTATATCACCACAGAGTAGAACGTTAAGATTAGGTTGACAGATATCTGACACTGAGTTAAGGAGATCTCGTCTAAGGTCTGTATACTGATGACATACAAATAAGAAATGATCAGTATCTTCTATATCACCACAAGTACAATAGGGATTATCAACTATATTTTTTGAATGCAGGTGTTGACGAAGAGGACTGCATGCAGTTCTTAGTCTAGCATGATATATTTGACCAAGTCTTTTACCTGTGTTATAGTATCGGGGTGGTGTGATCAAGTTGGATTTTAGACTGTTTTTGAAGATGTTAAGGCTTGGAGAATTCCGAGTTTGCTCTGGAAGTTCATTCCAATCACGGACAGCAGAAGGCAGGAAAGATGTATAGTAAAGACGAGAATTCGTAAGTAATATTTGTAGATCTGAAGAGTTACGTAGAGGGTATTGTGACGCACTACCAACAGTAGCAGGCACAAGAGAAACAAGATAATCAGGGCAAAGTCCGTTTTTCATTTTATAAAACATGGTTAGCTTATGGTTTTTCCTTCTTGATCCCAGTGTTTCCCAACCTGTTTCTGTGTGGAGAGAGTCAATGGAGGCTAACTTAGTTGCACCAGTAACTATTCTAGCAGCTTCATTTTGGATCTTATCTAATTCGTTTGATTCATATTGTGTGCAATTATTCCACACAACGTCAGCATATTCTAGCAGTGGACGTATAAATGAGAAGTAAATAGTCTGAAGGGATTTCCTATCTAGTTGAAATTTTAGTTTGCGCATTATATTGATTCGTTTGATTGATGCTTTGGATTTGACTAGTTCGAGATGTTCGTGCCCAGTGCAATCGTTTGAAAATGTGATACCAAGGTGCTTGTGACAGTTAACTTCAGCAATTTGGGTTTGGTTCAACAGGACTGGAGGATGATATGGTTTGTTATGTTTCCTAGAGAGAAGGATAGACTCTGACTTCCCAGGATTAAAAGTCACTAGCCATTTGTCTGCCCAGTGATGGATTTTAGCCAGGTCCAAGTTTAACTGTTCCGCAACCTGAATGGGGTCATCGACAATGATATACAAGCTAGTATCGTCAGCAAAAAGTCTAATAGAGGAGTTAATGTCTTCAACAATGTCATTGATATATAAAAGAATCAGTAGAGGTCCAAGAATAGAGCCTTGTGGAACTCCAGCCATTACTGAAGTCCAGGAAGAACTTGCACCAGGCAAAACAACTCTTTGTTTCCTGTCATTTAGATAATCAGAGAACCAAGTCAACAACAATCCAGATACACCTGCAGATTTAAGTTTAAAAAGAAGACCTTTATGCCTTTATACCATTTCCATCGTCAAATGATATCAAATTCCATTTAATTTGACAGATATGGGCTAAAATCCTTTGAACTTTGGGGAAAGATGGTCCGATGCTCAGTGGGGAAACACGAACCTAAAGAAAGAAAATAATTTTTCAAACAAAATTTTGGGCTAGAGGGAACGCTAAGACATATTAACATGGAACCACATTGTCGGATTTCACCATTGTTCGTTCTTAGTTGTAAAATAAAACAAAAATGAAAGTGACACCAACCTTTCTTTATCGAATTTTCGGCCTGGAAACTACCACGACGTGTCCCGGATGTGGCTTGGGAACAAAATTACTTTAACACAATTTCGTGGTAGTTCCTAGGTTTACCACCCGTGATCTAATTCTTACAAAAATCGGTCTCCAAAAGCCTTAAATTTGGTCCAAAATGGCAATTTTTCTGTGTTAAGCCTATTTTGTTGGCCATTTTTGTTACTATAGCAACGGTAAAATTTAAATAAATCCCGAAATTTTACACTTCAGCTATTCTTGTAATAAAAAAAAATCAAAAGAAATTGGTGAAAAGCAGTTTTCAGGTTTTGGCTCTAGAGGGGGGCAAAATAGCCCCTTAATGCACGTACCCCTTTGTCAATGGGACCAGTAAAATGTAAAAAAAATATTGTCCTAAAATGAGATGAAAGGACTTATCAAATTGTATCACTGATAATATAAAAACTTGCAACAATTGTGATTTGATGATGTTTTGAAGCTGAAAAAAAGTTAATTTGTGTTTTTATGATTTTACATGTACCTCATTTTTAATGTTTCAATTAATATTCATAAATATGCAAACTATATAGTTTAAACTTTTATTTCATTTTTGTATAGCAACATGTGTACATATAATGCAAAAAGTTTACATACAGATCATTTCGAAATACAAAAAAGGGATTCAGAAGAAAGTCTATTGACTTTTGTAAATCTGTTTCCCAGCTATTCAATATTAGAAATACAATAAACGTATGACTTGAATTGACATTAATATGTATAAACAATACAGCAAAAACTCGATAATTCGAATTGGAATTAACCTGGTTTAGCTGTATATATTATAATGTCAAGACTGCTGTTTAATATAAAGTATGAATTTTGACTTTTGAAAAGGAGAATGAATATTTTACAAATTACAGTTATCCTTGTTGTCTCCACGGGGTTTGGAGATGATCAATTCTTGGGGGGGGGGGGGGGGGGGGGGGGTATGGTCGTTGCCTCTATGTACCCAGCTAGCAGAATAGTTGTCAAACCAATCAGTTGTGAACATACAAGTATTTTGGTGGATAATATGCTATTGTTAGAGCCTTGAGATATGATTTCTGCACATATAGTGTGATATTAGAGCATCGCTATGTGTATACAAAACATATTTTAAAAAGTACTATTATCGCAAACATTAAGGTATGTTCCATACAAATGCAATGCGTTATTGAAGCATTAATGTGTATATTCAAAACGTTTTGACTTAATTATAAATTCCTGTACTGCTTTAAATATCTGCTTAGTTTTAACAAAAGTTAGTGTTATATCACCACAGAGTAAAACGTTAAGATTAGGTTGACAGATATATGACACTGAGTTTAATAGATCTTGTCTAAGGTCTGTATACTGATGACATACAAATAAGAAATGATGAGTATCTTCTATATCACCACAAGTACAATAGGGATTATCAACTATATTTTTTGAATGCAGGTGTTAACGAAGAGGGCTGCATGCAGTTCTTAGTCTAGCATGATATATTTGTCCAAGTCTTTTACCTGTGTTATAGTATTAGGGTGGTGTGATCAAGTTGGATTTCAGGCTGTTATTGAAGATGTTAAGGCTTGGAGAATTCCGAGTTTGCTCTGGAAGTTCTAACCAATCACAGACAGCAGAAGGCAAGAAAGATGTATAGTAAAGACGAGAATTCGTATGTAATGTTTGTAGATCTGAAGAGTTATGTAGAGGGTATTGTGACGCACTACCAACAGTAGCAGGCACAAGAGAAACAAGATAATCAGGGCAAAGTCCGTTTTTCATTTTATAAAACATGGTTAGCTTATGTGTTTTCCTTCTTGATCCCAGTGTTTCCCAACCTGTTTCTGTGTGGAGAGAGTCAATGGAGGCTAACTAAGTTGCACCAGTAACTATTCTAACAGTTTCATTTTGGATCTTATCTAGTTCGTTTGATTCATATTGTGTGCAATTATTCCACACAACATCAGCATATTCTAGCAGTGGACGTATAAATGAGAAGTAAATAGTCTGAAGGGATTTCCTATCTAGTTGAAATTTTAGTTTGCGCATTATATTGATTCGTTTCCATGCTTTGGATTTGACTAGTTCGAGATGTTCATGCCAAGTGCAATCATTTGAAAATGTGATACCAAGGTGCTTGTGAGAGTTAACTTCAGCGATTTGGGTTTGGTTCAACAGGTCTGGAGGATGATATGGTTTGTTATGTTTCCTAGAGAGAAGGATAGACTCTGACTTCCCAGGATTAAAAGTCACTAGCCATTTGTCTGCCCAGTGATGGATTTTAGCCAGGTCCAAGTTTAACTGTTCCGCAGCCTGAATGGGGTCATCGACAATGATATACAAGCTAGTATCGTCAGCAAAAAGTCTAATAGAGGAGTTAATGCAAACTATATGATTTACATATCTAAAAATAGGAAGAAAGCACTTGTCTAAACTTTGATTCGACACAAATTATAGTGCTCTAGGATATAGATTGAATTTGTAGGCCTACCACCTATTCTCGAGAATCATATATGGGGTTGCCATGTAAACCATGCATTTTCACATAAGCCATATCAATTTTATTAGGACAACTTAGTTTCGCATTCAGGGGGTTCCAATGAACAATTTGACACCCATGAAATATTGTCCTGGGGTGGGGTGGAAGGTTACCTCAATTGGATGCCAGGGTAAGTTGAAATGGTTGTAACGAAAAGTTTAAGGAGGCATTGGAAATTAGGGTCCAGGCAAGTAACTTATATATAGGTTGTATCATACTTAAATGTAAGTATTATTACAATGTTTTAGGCATACTTCAAACTAAAGCACTTTACAACAAATTTGCAAATATGGCTCAAAGAATTTTAGAATAAGAAATTAACAAACTAAATGATCAATGTTTGAATGACATGAACCAAGAAGTTTTTGATATGACCAAGGCTGAAATAAAAACAAACGTAGATGCACAACTAAAGTATTTCTCATTCAAGTTGCCCAAGATTAACACCATTGAAAATTGTTTGTTTAAACTGTTTGGAAATATACGATTATTCGTAATTGATCGAAAATAAGTGACGTATCACCCTCATTATCCCTTACCGTAAACTGTAGCATAATGATATTGATTTGGGCAATAAGCATGTACTTATATTTTTTAATTATGTATGTATTATTTCAAAACATTTTAAACTGCCTCATGTAGTATCATTTTAAAAACTTATACCTTGGCCAAGTTCAATGAGGGTATCATCGAACAGCATTGATCGATTTCTAAATTTGGCTCTCAAAAACCGGAAACAGAAAGGTCTACCCCATTTGTACGTGTACTAATTGGATTGTAAGAATCTATCCTACTCTTACACGAATTATGGATTCATTTTCTAACTCACTACTGTTTTTATTTATTTGTTATCTATTTTAAAATATGCTTCCACACTGGGTGGAAACGTACATCGGATATTGCTCCAAAATGAGCCGATGTTTACACTGAATTAGGAAAAAAACACACAACGAAGGTAAGGAAATCTGGAATTCTCCTATTTAATTCTTTTTTCTTTACTTTGCGTGTGTCGATTTAGAATTACTATATGTTTATTTAGCAAATTGTATGCATAGTTTGGCATCGGACACTGAACTTGATAGTGGAAAGCACGTAATGAACGTCGTGCTCACACCAAAATTTAGACACCTATCCCCAAAAAGGAATAATATTGAACAAAGAAAGCGAACTATTAAAATTCTGAATCCGCCATTTTTTGCAATGGCATTTAAATATCAATACTGAAAATTTCAACCTCGTAGGTTGAAACTTGACCGAGATACGGCTCAAAACTAATGGTCAGTTAGTCTCAAAAAGGGTACTGGGGATTGGGAAATCTCAGTTTTAGTGTACGGGAGTATTGTTTTGTAGTGTACTGGGTATTGAATTGAAGATTAAAGGAAAAACAGAGTTCAGTTAATAACTTGAGCTCTTCATGATATGCCAATATGGGATGTTGTTCCAATTATATCCCTTACTGAATCTGAACCCCAATCACGCACAATTTATCACTAAATCCTATGGTTCTAGTTGTTTAATGTGCATACCCAAGCAACGAAGGCTCAGTTGACTCTGTGCAAAGGCATTACTTTTTCAGATTATTTGCTGCATGCACATACAACTTACAATTTTGGATGGACACACAGGCATAAATTTAGGAGTCTGGTACTGCTGGGTGGCTACGCATGTATTTTCAGGGATGAATTTAGGAAAATATACACTAGGTCACATAAGATGAGCTATATACATGTACATATACTACAGCCAACAAAAGCCATATACTTTTACGGCTATAAGAGCGTTGAAGAACCTGTATGCAACAAAATAATCTACAGCTATGATAATACTGTTATGTACGTTACTTAATGAAATATATAACTATTTAGAACAGTGCTATCACTTGACCATTGGCTGTCAAAAGACCTCCGAAGCATTGTTGATTATGGTTCACTACAAACTCATTATATAAGCCACAAAGTAATAAAGGTCATGGGATACAAATGGTTTTGCTCCCCCCAGGGGTAATTTCGCAGACTATGTTATTCATATAGCCCAATGTCTTACAAGTTTTTTTGAAACATGTGACCCCTCAGACAAGTGTCGCGTAAGCCATGTAACACCTGTCACGTACGTTACTCCCCAAAATTCATTTTAATTACATGGACTGTTAAAAAGTCAAAAATGTTATGAGACATTCAAATGAATTAAAGCTTAACGTTTCTATATACCCCAACCATTTAACAACAAAACCTTTTTATTTTAAACAAAATTATGCTGTCCACTAAGTTACGTGACATTTTTCATTGCTACCCTATTTCTGGGAAATCATTATGCCTGTCGTTTCTTATAATTACTGACAAAAGGGTCAAGTTTTTATGTTATCAAAATGACAACTAACTGGCCTATCCAAAGTTGTAAAGACCAGCTCCCTATCTGCTATAGAATATTTTTTGTAGACATTTGACTTGATATGTTTACAATAATAACACACACATTTTTTTTTGTTAAAAAGCATGGAATAAAGTCATGCCGAGTAAAAACATATATACTCAGCTGGCATGTTATGAGATTGGATACCAGCAGTAAATTATACATAAGCGGCATGCTTATCTTGAAACCATAGAGCAAATAGTAACATCCAAAAAATAAGCCTATGGAAGCCCCCCCCCCCCCCAATTAAGTAGTTATTTAGTACAATATGATTTCCTTGAACTGCATTAAATGTATATAAGAATACAAGATGCAAAATGGCTCATCTTAACTTTTGGCAATTTGGGCTTCACTGTGTAACAGCCATGGTAACTCTGTTACCCTATAATAGTATCAAATTATATTGTACAAATACAAAGTTAAATCTAATTCTTATTTATCGACATGCTCATTGCATCGAAAGATTTAAATAAATGCAGCCAACAGCCAGAATGCAACAAAGCAATTTACATTTATGATAAAACTGTTGTATACGTTACTTAATATCAAGTATATTATACTACAGCTGTATTTAGTACAGTGTTATCACTTGACCATTGACTTTCATAATACCTCCGAAGCTTTGTTCATTATAGTTTGCTACAAACTCATTATATAAACCACAAAATTATATATGTTAGCTCATACACAGTTAGGGGATAACCCTGCAATATCGATTATTACTATGTTACCCTAATGAATAGGAGCTTCTATAGTAAAATAGGAACTTCTTTAGTGATAATATCAAAGAATTTCTTATTCTTACATGTCAATATAATTTTTTTATTGAAAGCAAAGGACTAGAAATAAGCACCTAATTTTACAGTTACAAATGTTGCTTTCTTTTATATTTATCATTTAAGTGTAATAAAAGCACTATAGTAGGTTTAACTACTAGTTGGTATAAATTGCTGCCATTTGAAGGCCCACCTATGTGAAATATGATGAATAGCGTCCTTACTAGTATAAAGCATATTACTGAAAAAAAACTGATTGAAGCATGGGTGATTTAGAGGAAGATACTTGAACTTAAAGCACATATACTACCATAGAAGTTTTTTGTATCAAATATGTAACCAAAATTAAAAGAACTGCTTATTTTAATGGTCAAATTACTTTTCATAAATGGTTTATGATATAGTTTATCTGAGTCATAAAAATTCAGTCCACATTTGACAACCTTCATGCCTACTCCTATAGTCAGCATCTATTTGTATCTAAAGCATGTCCAATTTGGCTGGATTTAATGTGAAAAATAAATCAAATAAGCCAGCATAATTGATTTTGAGAGGGCTGGTTGCTTTGCTTAGTTTGTCTTCCTGGTGTCTCATGATTGTTGTGTGGCTGTTCCTCATGGTGCCATGGGATTGTCTGCAGTTTGTGATTGTGGTATTTCCAGATCAAACTCACTTACTATTTTTCTTAATCAAAATCAATCTGAACCACAAATATTCCATATATTATTTCACCCATTGTAACATAATTTTATCAAAAATTGAAACACTTTATATTTATGAAAATGAAAGTAGAACTTTATCAATCAATTTTTTTTTCTAACAGAACAGGATTAGTTGAATGTCCGTCATAACCTCTAAATGGTATCATATGACTTTTTGGTTACTGTAAAGGCGGCACCTCATGAACGCTTAATTAGGACTGGTCAACCTTACACATAGGTAAAAGCTGAAAATTAGGCGTGGTTTTATGCAAAAGTAACTATAATATTGTGCTATTGCCTCAGTATAGACGCAAAACATGTTATTTAGTCCTTAAAACGCCAGCAAAATAACTGCATCTGAAAATGTGTATTCAACATAAGCATAGAGGCAAACATTGTGGACCCAGATCAGAGTGCTCCTACAGGAGCAGTCTGATGTGGGTCCACACTGTTTGTCTGTGAGGATTCAAATATTTTAGTGGATGGCAAAAAAACATACATTAGGTGATTATGGGCTTTAAGGGTTAATAAATGTGAGTTCAGTGTGTTTACGGTTAGGATTTTCATGAAATGTACGCTTGCTTGCATGGCCCAAAAAGCTGATTAACTCTTTACAAAATAATAAATAAAACATGATTTCCCTTCCTTAGCAGATGAAATAGCCAAACCACGCCCAGATATGAATATTAAGGTTGCCGCCTTTACAGTCAGTCAAAAGTCTATTAATACAATAATTTAGGCAAGAACAAGTTTTTAATTAAATTAAACTCCTGAAACGTTTTGTAATGGAAGTGTGGGTCAGTATATATACAAGTACTTCATACTGCTTTTATCCCAAAAGCAAACACTATGGATCCTAACCAGACTGCTCCAAAGATAAGTCTTATCTGGAAACATAATGTTTGCAAAAAAAGGCTTCCAAAGTACTCCAGCAGACTAGAGCAAACATTTAGTGCTCTGAGTCTTAGAGGAGAGTAAAGTCAATTGTTAGTTATCAATCCTCAGTACACCAAATTTAGACAATATGCATTACCCAGTACACCTTTTCCCAATCCCCAGTACCCTTTTTGAGACTAACTGACCATTAGTTTTGAGCCATATCTCGGTCAAGTTTCATTCTACGAGGCTGAAATTTTCAGCACTGATATTTAAATGCCATTGCAAAAAATTGGCCAATTCATAATTTTAATAGTTTGCTTTCTTGGTTCAATATTATTCCTTTTTGGGGAAAGGTGTCTAAATTTTGGTGTGAGCACGTCTTTCTTTTGTGATTTTCACTATCAAGTTCAGTGTTTGATGCCAAATTATGCATACAATTTGCTCAATATACATAGAGTGATTCTAAATCGACCCATGCCAAGTACCGAAAAAAGAACCTTCGTTGCGTGTTTTGGAGCAATAGCCAGTGTACGTTTCCACCCAATATTTTTTCTAACAGAACTGGATTAGTTGAATGTCTGTCATAATCTCTTAACGGTATCATATGACTTTTTGGTTACTGTAAAGGCGGCACCTCATGAATGCTTAATTAGGACTGGTCAACCTTACACATAGGTAAAAGCTGAAAATGAGGCGTGGTTTTATTCAAAAGTAACTATCATATTGTGCCATTGCCTCAGTATAGACGCAAAACACGTTATTTAGTCCTTAAAACGCCAGCATAATAACTGCATCTGAAAATGTCTATTTAACATAAGCATAGAGGCAAACATTGTGGACCCAGATCAGACTGCTCCTACAGGAGCAGTCTGATGTGGGTCCACACAGTTTGTCTGTGAGGATTCAAATATTTTAGTGGATGGCAAAAAACATTCATTAGGTGATTATGGGCTTTAAGGGTTAATAAATGTGAGTTCAGTGTGTATACAGTTAGGATTTTTATCAAATGCATGCTTGCTTGCGTGGCCCAAAAAGCTGATTAACTCTTTACCAAATTATAAATAAAACATGATTTCCCTTCCTTAGCAGATGAAATAGCCAAACCACACCCAGATATGAATTTTAAAGTTGCCGCCTAATCAGTCAAAAGTCTATTAATACAATCATTTAGGCAAGAACAAGTTTTGCAATGGGAGTGTGGGTCAGTATATATACATGTACTTCATACTGCTTTTATCCCAAAAGCAAACACTATGGATCCTTACCATACTGCTCTAAAGATAAGTCTTATCTGGAAACATAATGTTTGCAAATAAGGCTTCCAAAGTACACCAGCAGACTAGAGCAAACATGTAGTATGCTCTGAGTCTTGGAGGAGCATGAAGTCAATTGTTAGTTATAAATCCTCAGTACACCAAATTAAAACAATATGCATTACCCAGTACACCTTTTCCCAATCCGTAGTATCCTTTTCGAGACTAACTGACCATTAGTTTTGAGCCATATCTCAGTCATGTTTCAACCTACGAGGCTGAAATTTTCAGCACTGATATTTAAATGCCATTGCAAAAAATTGGCCAATTCAGAATTTTAATAGTTTGCTTTCTTGGTTCAATATTATTCCTTTTTGGGGAAAGGTGTCTAAATTTTGTGATTTTCACTATCAAGTTCAGTTTTTGATGCCAAATTATGCATATAATTTGCTAAATATACATATAGTGATTCTAAATCGACCCAGGCAAAGTACCGAAAAAATAATTAAATAGGAGAAATTCTAGATTTCCTTACCTTCGTTGTGTGTTTTTATTTTACCTAATTCAGTATAAACATCGGCTCATTTTTGAGCAATATCCGGTGTACGTTTCCACCCAGTGTTCCAGACGTCCCTGAATACTCTATGGTGCAATTTCATATGATGACTTTACTTGACGTCCTGGGTAAGAAGGTATGGGTAAGATAAAATTTTCTACCCAAGGTAAAATCTCAGATACCCTTATCCGGTGTGCAAGAAAAAACATTCTGATTTCCGTGTGGGCAAAGTTTAGAAATCGGTCAATGCTATTGCGATGATAGAGTTGGACTGGTAGGCGTGAGACCGCAACTAGTATAATACGACAAATAAATAAGATAATAGACATTTTACCTGCAGGAGAAATGAATTCCATATCCAGGAACCTATCGAGATGAGCTGGATCGTATCCATCTGGGAACAACCTGTGGAAAATACTTTCTGAGCCCGGCTGTGGTAGAGGATTGAAGCAATCTAAGGTATTTGAATATATCCCATTGGGGCAATTGGTCGCGTACTGGGTACCAAACCAGAAGGCTGTGTTGTTGAATCCGAAGCCACCGATATCTAGTAGACATTGGTCCAGGTTGGATATCCTGTTGGCCTCTGAGCAACTGGAGCCTGAAGTTAGGCCTGTGTTTGAAAACAAATTTTGAGATATTAGTTTGTAGCATGATATGTTAGGATACACATAGTTTCGAGCGTAAAATTGTAGGGTAAAGTGGGGTAATTTCGGATATCAGGTAAATTTGGACAGCGACCTTGTTTGTTTCATACTTTAATTATTGGAATAGAAAATAACAGTGAAAATCCTGATGAGACGGCTCACTTTACCCTCAATATGAGCCGCGACATATGATTTCCATCAATGTGGCATTTTGACAAGTTTAGACTCAGACGAGCCTGTGAAGCCCCATTTAAGATTAGAAACTCCAGATGGTGTTCAGTCAGTAGCTTTACAGTCAAAGAATATTCAAGCGACAAGCAAAGGCAATGATCAGACTGCGCACATACCACAGTGTTGGAAATCTCATGTCGCGGCTCAATAATTTTGTTCTTACCCATCAGTTTTAACATATATTTTGGGTGATCATGTGGGACCGTCTCATTGAGACGGTTCTGAGTACCCACAACATATAGTTTGGTTGAGAAATTTGTAAGAAAAAAGAATTTAATTACGCACGCATAGCTATGTGCATGGTCAAAAATTATACTGACAGACTTTAAGAACGCAACACTTGGATAGCAGCTTTAAGGTAGAGCATGTGTCCAAAAAGTTACCATCTTTTGATATTTTAAAATAGTTCAAAACTCATCTTAAAAAGGCGATATGCATGTTAGGTAACTATTCATGTATTTATTCGTCAAACTATACGCAAAGGTGAACCCTACCGGACCCGATTCGACAGGAAAAGAAAACAAATCGTTAAACTGCGGCGACATAGTTTATATGCGCGGATCCAGAAAGTTTTGTCAGAGGGGGTACAACTTTTTCTCTCATTTTTTCTTCTTTTATTCAGTTTATGAGGGGAAAGATGATCCAAATAACACTTAAAGCGGGCCATAATCGGCCCGCCAGCGAAACGTCATTTAAATAGTGTTACGCTGGCGGGCCGATGATGGCCCCACATTGAAAACTGGCCTTGTAGCTTTGTGACTTTTCAGGATCCGGACGAGTATTGCTTAGAAACCTTATAATTTTGTGATTTTTCAGGGGACCCCCTGTACTCCCTCTCGGTTCGCGCATGGTTTAGGAAGATTAATTAGGCAAAACTGTCGGAAATGTTACTCAGACAAGGTACCTATTGTCAAGGAGATAAAACCGCACACCACTTTACCACAAAACCCGCAAAATGACTGCTAAAATGTCTTCTTATTCGCAAATGCAGGGGCGGAAGTCACAGTGTTATACATGTCGTTCATACGGTATATAACTAAACTAGCAGGTATATGTTTAAATATATTAATGGGCCAGAGATGTTGGTACATGCTAAAATAAAAAGCCTTGCTGACTAATCCAGCTTGGCTAGAGGTCTAAATGTAGTTCTGAGTCTTCATCTATATCCATAATGTGTGCATGCGAGCAGCGAAGGCTCTGGTGAGCATGCGCGTACATGTATTTGAGCATCTGTTGCTCGCCAATCAGATCCGAAAGCTCACGTGCTGGCCCATTCAAACATGCAAAAAAAATTCCAAACTAGCGCAAAATGGTGAAAAAGGCCTTTAACCCATTTATACCAAATGGAATTTCCCGTCATTATCATTTGGGTGAATCCATTTCGAATTTAAGGGTTGTTGGGTGGTAAATTTCAATCTCATTCAATGTTTAAAAGTGCATTTTGTAAGCAAACAGTGCATATCCTGATCAGACGCCGCGTTGTGATCCGATGTCCCATAAAAAGAACGCTCTGTTATATAGGTTAATAATACTTTAGACGTAATGGAACTAATTTTTGCCCCACAGATTGGTAGCATTTGAAGTGCTTGTCACTGCTGCAGAAGGCAGTAACACCTTTGACGACTTCGACTATCATTTTTATGGATAATACGGCTTAATCTTTTATGTGAATCGTCTGCCGATTCACCATATTCGATTTCTTAATGCAACACGACTATCAGTCAATTCATGACAAATAGGAGCCAGCTCATGAAATATTTTTGAAAATGTCGTCTGCTGCATTTAAGGTGGGGTTAATATTGTTGACCGTCCACTAGAAGTTTTTGTTGACTTTGGCGTTAACCCTTTGCCTACTCTACTCTCTGCTGATAACATTTGCAAACAGTTCGGAACCAGATCAGTCCCACGTCGGGCCTGATCTGGATCCAAACTATTTGACACTCTGATGGTATTCCTGAAGGAAATTTCGAAAAAGTTGATTTTGAAAAAATCAAGAGATGACAAAAAGGCATGCCAAACTACCCAGTAGGCAAATCATTAAATATTTACCATGAGGCCGTCACACGAAAATAAGCCCACTGGTCAATGTCATTTTATATGCATTTTTGCCTTCATTTTGTTAGATATCGAGACTCTGAATTAAGCTATTGGTGAAATTTCTTTCGATGGGACGGTGTTTACTGATTCAGGGGGTAAAAGTGGCCATATTATTATTTTGTTTCAAATGGGTAAAAATAATCAGGGAAAAAGAGGGGCTAACCGATAATTAACAATTCAAAGCATAGATAATCTAAGGAAACGGAAAGTCCAATTCTTTATTAAAGGTCTAATATCACTCTATGGCCTCGTAGACCAAATATGCGAACATTACCTTTTATCATGGTAAAGCAAGGTAAAATCAACACACCAAGTTGCATTGATATTATTCTGGTCATATAAAGGTTAAAGTGTTTTATGTAAGCATTTATATCATGACTATTAATAATAATTTGAGCCAGTGCGTGAGATTTCCAACAATGTGGTATGTGCGACCAGCAAACCCTCAGATCAGCCTGCGCATACGCGCAGTCTGATCAGAGCCTTTGCTAGTCGCTTGAGTATTCTATGATTGTTAATCTACTGACTGAACACCATTTGGAGTTTCTAGGCTTAATAGGGGGCTGCAGAGGCTCGTATGAGTCTACACTTGTCAAAATGTCAAATTGTTGGAAATCTCATGCAACGGCTCAATTATTTTGAATCATTTGAGCAAGCACTTTATGTTTTGGTACATGTGTACTTATCCCACAGGCGACCAGCTAATGCACGTATGAAAGTAGATGAAGGCTCATAGCATGTATTAGGTATGTAGTCTCACTAGGTAGCTGGGTATACATGTTTAACCTTTTCCTTCGTGAATATTCGTGCTATTAAAGCTCCACCCACTATGAATAAATATATAAATAAACGTCCATGTTGGTACATTAAACAAAGAAATTACTTGTCAGGTTCACTAGTGTACGATCAGATATATCATATTTCCACAACGCAAACAACGTAGACCCAGATCAGGCACCTATGCCTGATCTGTGTCAACTCCGTTTGCAATGTGTTATAGGGCTTAGCCGTGAATATAATGACATATAATTATTTTAGTGAAATTCATGGTATGTAACTCAAAGCAAGTAAGTATATATCTGACCAGCATCTTTTCAAGTTTTGATAAAAAAAAATCAGCTGATTACCTAGATAAAGAATTATATAGCAAGTGCGTAGGTAGCCCTGTAAAGAATGTGGATTCACACTGAGCAAGGGGGGGGGGGGTGGTCCGGCGGAAAACTTTGGAAACAAAATGGTGCGATCTGATGCATTCTGAGCGCTATGGATAATAAATCAACAACAACAAATGAGCCACGACATGAGATTTCCAACAATGTGGTATGTGCGACCAGCAAACCTCAGATCAGCCTGCGCATAGACGCAGTCTGACCAGAGCCTTTGCTAGTCGCCTGAATATTCTATGACTGATAAGCTATTGACCGAACGTCATTTGAAGTTCTTAGCTTAAAAGGAGGCTGCACAGGCTCATCTGAGTCTACACTTGTCAAAATGCCACATTGTTCGAATTCACATGCGGCGGCTCATTAATATTATTTGTTAAATTTTCTCTTCAATATCAATCCTGTTGTGCATGCTAGAAAAAATACATTTACATCTTACAAGGGGGCCTGTGAGCTGACCCCCAAGCCAAAGAAATGGAGGCTTTTCAGCCGTTCTCCCCAGATCCCCAAAACCCCTTGGGGCCCAAACATGCTACCCATGTACGACCTAAGTGCGTATATGTATATCTCTTTCGTAACTACACGTGTTGCTTAATTCCATTTATCAATGATTCGTCTTCATTTTTGCACTGCTGATTTTTTATCTTCAAAATTCACTTCTTGAAAAATTATTTCAGGACTACATGGACCTACAATGTGTCATCTGAGTCCAAACTGCTTGCAAAGGTTATCAGCAGACGACAAGTTAACTTTTTCTTTCCAGACCGATTTAGATTTCACTTGCTGGTGGCGACTGGCGACTTTCGTCGCACTGCTGATAATTGGACCCCAATCATGACCCAAATCGTTTGACATTCTGATAGTGTAAGAGAACATTTGGAAAAAAGTCACTTATCAGCATGCAAAATTACCCAGCATGCAAAGGGACAAAGTGTCCTAACGCTTCTTAAAGAACAAATAAGGCGAGATATTTCATGTGAATCGTCTGCCATTAGTTGATAATGATGCAAATTACATTTCAAAATTATACATACTCTATAAATAAACTCACCTAATAAGGATAAAAAAACTAGTCCTGTGGTCACGCCCATAACTGGTCGGGATTTAAAATGATAAGCCAGGTATGTAGTTATTATATCGGTATAATATATATCCGGTTTACTAAAACTTCAATATCTAAATATAGCCTCGATTCATCGCCACTTACCTGACCACAAAAGCCGGACAAAAAATGTACAAACGACTTTTTCTTGTCATATAATAACCATCCTGTCCTCTCAATAATATTCAATCGCTCTTTTTCCTACGTGCTGGAAAATTAATATGGAAATGTAACATCACTTCATAAAAAAGACGATAAAGCAGCGCCTTCAAATTACAGACCCATTACGCTCTTAAGCTCGCTAGGCAAAACCATGGAACGATGCGCCCATAAGTATTTGTACAATTACATTATAGAAAATGCAACCCTTACTCCTTATTAGGGGTGACTCAACTACTAACCAATTACTCCAAATCTATCATACATTTTTGTAATGCTGTTGACAGAGGTAAAGAGGTTCGGGCTGTTTGTGTGACATTAGATTAGTAAGGCTTTCGACAGGGTATGGCATAGAGGACTCCTCCACAAATTATCAAGATAAAATAACTATCTGGTTTTCTAGTTACTTGACTGGGCGAAAACAGCGTGTTGTCCTTTCTGGTCATGTTTCTGAATGGGTGTCTGTTCTAGCAGGCGTCCCTCAGGGCACGATTCTAGGCACATTACTTTTCCTTATCTATATAAACGACATAGTCAAAAACCTAGGCTGCTCAATTCGCTTGTTCGCTGACGATATCAGTTTGTACATCATTGTCGAATCTCCTAACGGGGCTGCACACTCATTAAACATAGATCTAAACACTATAAGTACTTGGACAGAAGCATGGTTGGTTGCTTTTAATACTGGTAAAACATTATTGATGATCTTTTCACGGAAAGCAAAGGCTCCACAGCACCCACCATTAGTCATGAACAATATTGTAATAACAGAAACGGACACACACAAACACCTAGGTTTAACACTCAAATACATGCACCTTGTCACAATAACCACGAAGGCTTAGACAAGACTTAACTTACTGCGTGTCCTAAAATTTAGAGTTTGTCGCAAATCATTGGAACGATGTACATATCTTTTGTTCGACCACTATTAGAGTACTGTGATTCAGTACATGGCATCAGTCGATTCCAAGAAGCAGCTTGATGCTGTACACATAGAAGCCGCACGAATCATGACCGGTGCTAACAAGTTGTGTAGCATCGAAAAACTACTATCTGACTTAGGTTGGGAATCACTCCAGAACAGACGAAATAAACATAAACTCATCATCTTCTACAAGATAATCAATGATCTTGTCCCATTATTCAAGAAACAACTAACTACAACCTACTAAACGCTGATAACATACAAACTCTCCATATACTATAATTCATTCATTCTATCAACGATAAGGGCGTGGAATAGTTTGCCCGAAGATGCAAAACAATCCCCATCCATTTCTTCCTTCAAATTCCGACTTAACAGAGACACGAACAAACCACCAAAATATCACAACACAGGCACACGCATGGGTCAAATCCTCCATACTCGTATTAGACTTGAATGCAGCTCACTGAACGCCCACCTGTACAGGAAAAATATTGTACCAGAGCCTACATGCTAATGTGGAGGTTTCGAAAGTTCTTACCACTCCTTTTTTGTCTGTCCTATATTCGTAGATGCTAGGTCAAGATACTTACTAGCAAACTGAACAATTTAACGACCAGGGATCTTTTGCTTGGTATGGAAAACAAAACAAACCACTTAATCGAGGCACTATTTAGGCAGGTACAATAATTCACGGTGGAATTGGGATGGTTCGCTCGAAACTAAGTCAAAGATGATAAAACACTATCCACCATGTACAATGCACAGCATAGAAAACTTGTAGTCATTCCCTTCCCCCTCTCCCCCACATTTTTCTTCTTTTTTCTCTTTATCTGCCATGCATTGATGTTTATATTACTTGGCGTACATTGATTGCCAGTGCAATTTTCATAAAAAAGTTTTGTATGATCCACATTGTAATAGGAAATGACTTAAATATACGCTTCAGCTTACTGTCAAATCCTGTACCACTATATATATACATTAGCATATATTGTATTATGCTTGTAAATTCAAAAATTACATATTGTTTAAACCAAGGTACCCCACACAGGCGCTGGGTCCAGAAAGTTTTGCCAGAGGGGGCCCAACACTGACAATGTTCGTTTATTTGTTTTTTGTTTTTGTTTTTTTGTGAAGGGAGAGAGGATCCAAATACCTGTAACATTAAAAGCGGGCCATCATCGGCCCGCCAGCGAAGCGCCACCGATGATTGCCCAACATTGTATTCCGGCTTGGTAGCTTTGAGATTTTTCAGGGGATCCGGACCAGTATTGCTAAGAAACACTATATTTTTGTGATTTTTCTGGGGGTTCAAGACCCCCTGTTGCCCCCCTCTGGATCGACACATGGCACAAAATATAATTGAATTTTATAGAAATATTTAGAGTTGGACCGGATGTGATATACATCACAGGGTTTTAGCTCAGTCACAGTGTGGGGTGATTCTTTAGGAAAGTTGTCAATGATGTTTTATGAAAGGGTTACAGGTTCTTTAAGATTTCCTTAATCAGTATAAGGTAGGTGATGGGAAATTGTAAAACTTAAGATTTTCGAAGCCGAAAGTACTTTATATTAATTAATTCATATAATTGAAAAGCTAAATGTGCAACTCTGTCAGTCTTTGCCATGATTGTTTATGTGTCAGGGATTAATGAGCGGTTTAATTCAGATATTGATAAAACCCATAACAAAAATCAGTATGTTTATCAAAGTACATATTCTATCAAACATATTTAGCATACAACTTCAAGTTCACCCTTAATGTCTTTGAAAAAACAATTTTATCCTTATGTAAAACTATAAAGGGCTTATTTTAAACGACTAATATTGACAAGTAAAAAACCGGTGGTAAAGAATCAGTTGGTAACAGGTTCTTTACCAGTCAAAATGATGGGTAACTGGTTCTTTATGAAAGGTTTGGATTCCTTATGAAAGCATTGGCAAATTGGCATTTGGCTTTTTCTTTTTTTGAGTCAAGGCTTAAAGCCCCAGTCAACAATATCTCTGTCATGTCGTGACTCCTCTAAGAGACAGAGAGAGACTTAAAGGCCCAACCCCATCCATATTTGCACCAAGTGAAGCAAAGCAAGCTCTATCATTAAGATTAAGGTTAAGATTTAATTCAATATTATATCACTGATACTGAGACATAGCCTCTGAATTCGTTTAATTTAACTGTTGTTTGATTTGACCGAGCTACAGAGTCCAGATTGTTAGCTTAAGCATCGCACGTGCCTGTCTCAAGGGGGCGGGGGGACAGAGGGTTTGCACCCCACCTGGAAAATCACAAGTTGTTCTATCCTTAGAAATACTGTTATTGACAACCCCGAGAAGAAGTAGGATCCCTTGGGTCCATTTGTTTTGAAAGGGATGCCACCAGGTCCCAAAAACTAAAAAAAGTTTGCAAGACACCCAACCCCCCAGACAGAATTTTCTGGTTTCGTAAACATTCAAACCCTGCTATCAGTATCCAGTACTTTAGCATTGTTTCCAGGACATCAGTATGTGTTTTTCGAAACTCCCAGGAGCATGTGGGGGATTGATGGGGGTTGGGTGGCTCAGCCCATTTTGAAAGTCCCAATAAGCGGGGACAGAACATGAATTAGTGAATGTTGAGTCTGACAGGGCAGAGCAGGAGCATTTTGCTTGCTAGTTTGTTTGATATTGCTTGGCTTAGTTATTAACGACGGAGTCAACAATCTTTCAGTCATGTCGAGATGGGTCTACTTGTATGGATCCAGTACTAAGCAGCGGATAAAGTGTCTGTTTGCTTTGGTGTTTTTCGTTCCAGTCAATCATTTTGAGTCGTGTCGGGACGATTACTTGTCATACTGTTTTATACCATATATCGGTGTCTACACAGTGACTCTGCCGTCTGTGAGTCTCAAACTAGCAACCCTTCATTTGACTCATTCCAATCTAACACTGTACCATCTAAGTCACTACGCTCCACACAGGCGTGGGAGATTATGGCAAACATTATCACCATAATAACTTTTATCTTACTTGATAGTTCTTGATAAACAAAAAGGCAGACAGACAAAAACTATTGCACCAATATTTGATCAAACCTATTTATGCATATATATACGGACAGCATCCGTGCAGTCTGACCGTTCGTTAACCATAGGCCAAGATAAGCCATTATTTTTTTATGTGTAAAATCTTTCTCTCCTCCCTCTCTTTCTCTCCTTTTACAATCCTCTCTCTCTCCTCCTCACCCTCATCCACTCCACCCTCGCTCTTCTCGTCATCATCCTCTCCCTGCTCATCTCCCTCCCCATCTCACTTACTAACTAACTAACTCACTCACTCACTCACTCACTCACTCACTCACTCACTCACTCACTCTCTCTCTCTCTCTCTCTCTGTTAAAACATGTTTGGATTCTCAAAAGAAACGTCTTATTTAGACGGGTTTTGAGTACCCAAAACATGGTTTGGTTAAGAAATACAATTAATTTTTTGTTCAAAATTCGCAAACTAAAACCCCGCCTGTTAATGTATCCCATCATACAAGAATCTAACAAGCCTATAAACAGCAGTCTTGTTTGTGAACTCTGAAGCCAGATTTCCCATTAAGGATACCTGCATTTGCAATCATAGTTCTCTTCCGTGGAGTTGAATTCTCATAATTTGAAAACGAAAAAATAGGATACAAAGTGACTTCATAAAAAAGACAGACAGACAACAACTATTGCATCATTATTTGATCAAACTTGTATATACATATAAGGACAGCATCTGTGCAGTCAACCATGCCATTGGCCAACATAAGCGATTTTTAATGTTTTAAAATCTCACTCCGACCCTCACTCCATCCCTCCCCCTCTATCTCTCTCTCTCCCGGTTCCCCTCCTGTTTTCCCCTCCCTCTCTCACTATCCTTCCTCTCCCTCTCCCCTTCCTCCTTCTCCCCTCTTCCCCTCTCTCTCTCTCTCTTCGCCATCCTTTGCTGTCCCATCACCCTCTCTCTCCCTCCCCTTCCCTCTCTCTCCAACTTTCCCTCTCCCCCTCTCTATCCATATCCCCTCTCTTTCTCCCTCGTTCACTCACATTCAATCCCTCCCTCTCCGACCCTCTCTCTCCTCCATCCCTTTGTGCCTCATGCAAAAACGTGGAATTTCGTCAAACTTTACAGGAACTATCCTTCCTATCCCTCCATCTGCCTCCCTCTGCCCCCCTTCCTCTCCCTCCCTCTCTCCCCCTCCCTCTCTATCCCTCCCTCTCTCAACCCCTCCCTCTCTCTCCATCTTCCTCCCTCCCCCTCCCTCTCTCTCGTCCGTCCCTCTGTGTCTCAGTCGACAATTCGCTTGCAACGACGTGGAATTTCGCCAAACTTCACAGGAACGATCATTCCTATCCGTCCCCTCCATCTGCCTCCATCTCCCCCTCTAGCTCCCTCCCTCCCTTTCCCCTTCCCTCTCCCCCATCCCTCTTCATTTTAATCCCTTAGCAAACTCCCTCTCCCCCCTCCATTTATCCCCACCACATCTCTCTCTCTTCATCTTCCTCTCCCTCCCTCAAACTCTCCCTCTCACTCAGATGGTGTTGTTTTAAAGTTGTTCAAAAAGTTTGATTTCATGCAGAAATATGTTAGCCATTAATCTACCATAAGGTTAAGACTCTTTTCTACAATCACAATGCCTAAAGCCGTGTTGGTTGGTATAAAGCATCATCTAGAAGAGTTCTACCAAGCTTGTACAAATTAAAACGTAAGAATAAAGGATCACGCTCCAGGGGTCAAGTTTTGCATTGGCATACAAAATGAAAGCAATGCAACCGCAATGCATTGAACATTGATATTGGGTATGCTTTGTTGCATTTGCTTGATTTGATTCTTTACGTCCCATCAACAGTCTTTCAATTATAAAGGGCCGGGTCATCCTGGGTTGAACCAGTACTAAGCTAGGATTAATGTTCTTGCTCAAGGACTCAACACAGTGACGCCGGTGAGGCTCGAACCCGCGGCCCCTCGGCTCGAGTCAAGCACTCTACCACTGATCCACTGCGCTCCGTAAGTATGGTATGCAGTATCTTCCAAGTTTGTTCAAATTATGCCAACGGGTGCAAAAAGCCCAGCTGGGGGTCACATCTATTACATCGGCTTTTATAGGGGTATCATAAAAATCTTCATATCTGGAGAGCCTTAATATTTGGTACGTAGCATCATCTAATAGTCATGAAACCAAGACACAAATCTTAAACCAACCCGGCGGAACTGGTTTATACGCATGAAAGCCACAAAAAAGTCTCCTTTGAGGATCCGTAAGGAAAGTCCTTTTTTTCTTATTTTCAAAGTTTTTATTATTCTATGTCCTTTTTTCAAGATGTCCTTAACCAGCTGGACATACGTTTTTCAAGGGGGTTCCTGTACAGCTGGACGTTCAACTTATAACACATGGGAGAGGGGATGGGATGTTAGGTTATTCAAATATTAAAATGATTCAAGTAGGCATTATGACAGTTAAGCTTTTTATTAATTTTAGTGTGTTACTCTTCGCTATGCATGTACACAAAAATATAATAAAAACACTGTCTATTTCAAGCCCAAGGTTGGAACAATGCCATATCAATGTTGCATGCAATCAAGTGACTTGGACAAAGTGCCCACTTATCCAATGAGTGATGTGTACACCTTTAGGTATTGATTTCGTTTTCGTCAGAAAGCCAATCACATTGTCCAAACAATTTGGATTCAACGTTGTCGTTAACTTTATGATAAGACATATACCTTAATACAATATTTGAGCCAGCACATGCGATTTTGCAACTTATCGCATATGCGTTAAGTTGCTCTATAAATATGCATGTACAGCTATCTAGTAGAGCTAGAGGCCTTGAGGTATAAAGAACAAATATCAAACTATATATAATATTGAAACAATGTAATGCAAGGAAATTACACAGTATACCCAATATATCCTCATAAAATACAGTGTATTTCAAATAATTTACACATGTTCTCCGTGTCGAAGAAACATCAGATCCAGTGAATCCACATTGGCACCCTGAAAATGTGCATAATGATGTTACTACACAAACAACTTATTTTGGCCAACCTGGGCAACACAGGTGTGACCCATTACGCTACTTTTCATTTATTAGCGTAATGAGTCGCACATGGGTTACCGAGGCATGATGAATGAAACGGAACGTATCGAGTCAGACCTGGGTTACCATGATGAATGATGATAAACGTATTGGGTCACACCTGGGTTACTGAGGCATGGTGAATGAAGAGTAACGTTACGAGTCAGACCTGGGTTACCATAACGAATGTTGAGAAATGTAATGGGTCAGACCTGGGTTACTGAGGCATGATGAATGAAGAGTGAAGTAATGGGACACACCTGGATTACTGAGGCATGATGAATGAAGAGTGAAGTAATGGGACACACCTGGGTTACTGAGGCATGATAATGTAGAGTAACGTAATGGGTCACCACTGGGTTACCATGATGAATAAAGAGAAACGTAATGGGTAACATCTGGGTTACCATGATGACTGAAGAGTAACGTAACGGGACACACCTGGCCTCATTGTTTCAGAGACGCTTTTTTAAAGTTTATTTTGGGTATGAGTCTATGGGAGCGAATGATCCTCGTGGATTAATCGGTTAGACCCCTGAGGCATGGTTGTCAGCGTTTACGTCATGGAGCACACACTAAGCATTTCTATAGTTTTTTTCCGTGATAAGTCTATGGGATTTAAAGACAACAAGGGCATAGCCAATTTGGACCCGAGGGGCATGGTTGGCAGGATTTATGTAGAAGACCACTAAACGTTGCTAGATACTAAATATATCAGGGACTTGACTGGCAGGAATTATGTAGAGGACCACAAGACATTGCTACATACTAAAATAAGCTATGGACCTCATGGTTTCAGAAAAGAAGATTTTTTTAAAGTTTTTTCCTGATTATTTTAGTCTATGGGAGCTTAAGACCACTAGGGCGTTGTAGATTTGGACCCCTGGGGTATGGATGGCAGGATTTGTGTACAGGACTACTAGACATTGCAACATACTAAATATATAAGCTGTGGGCCTCATAGTTTCAGAGAAGAATATTTTTAATATATTTACCCATTTTACAATGTATGGATAGAGTCTATTGATCCCCAGTGTGGGGCAAGTTTAAACTCCAGGGATTTGACTGTCAGGATATATGTAGAGGACTTCTAGACATTGCTACATACTAAATCTATGGAAACTCTTAATTCCCGGGACAGGTCCGGTTTGGATCCCTGGGGCTTGAGTGGCAAGATCTATATTTAGTGCATAGATGTTGCTTTATACTAAATATATGAGCTGTGGGCCCCAGTTTGGAACCCAGGGGCCTGAGTTGCAGGATCTATGTAGGAGACCACTAGATGTTGTTACATACTGAATATATAAGTTTAAGACCTCATGGTTTTAGAGAAAAGATTTTAACGTTTTCCCTATTGCCATGGCAACGGAATTTCAATCCAATAAGCCAAAAAAAAAACTAATGCAGCCCTTCCCCCTACCTGATGATACTGAATTTGAAAGATCAAAATGGGTCAACTGTCTTTAGAGATATTCTTCTTTAAAAAGTGTGGACGGATGACAACGGTGGCGGAATTAGTTTTCGGCTCAGTTGAGCTAAAAAGGTTAGTAACAAAATTAATGAGACGTGGCATGGGATTTCCAACAATGTGGTATGTGCGACCAGCAAAGCCTCAGATCAGCCTGCGCATATGCGCAGTCTGATCAGAGCCTTTGCTAGGCGCTTAAATATTCTATGAGTTTTAAGCAACTGACTAAACATCATTTGGAGTTTCTAAGCTAGAAAGGAGGCTACATAGGCTCGTCTGCGTATACACTTGTCAAAATGCCACATTGTTGGAAATCACATGTCACGGCTCAAATATAACATGCAGCGGTTATTCCGTTTTCTTGGTGTTAAGATATAAGTAACATGCAGACAATTCACATAAAATACCAGATTAAGGCTCTTATATGGAACTTTTAAAACAATCTACATAGTTTTAAATGGAATATGTTGCAAATTTTAAACACGTGCTCTGAATATTTCAACTTGAACATAAACAAACAAAAAAGCAAACAGACAAGTTAACAAACTAAAACAACTGTAACAAATGATCAACACATATATCATTTAACTTAGTCTAATTTCCTTTGGATCAAACACAATTTAAGAGTCGATGGTGTTGAATATTTAAACAATTGTCTTTTGTAATCAGGTCCCAAGGTTATTTTTTTCCATGCTCAACTCAGCTGAGCACGAAATTTATCCTGCTATTAAATGTTAAAATGCCAACAATTGTTGGCATTTTTACATTTATTAGCATGATAAATATAAGACTTGAGGGACTTAAAGCAAGACACTTCATTATTTGTCGGTATTTGAGTTTTGATGAGACGTTGAAATTTCGTGCTCAGTTGAGCTGAGCATGAAAAAAGTTTTATAACCTCAGGGCCAGGCCATGTGTCCATTAGACCAAAAATTCGGGTATCATAGTTTAGAAGCTCTCTTGCATGTCCATTGAGGTTGTTTTTAACTTCTTAGGAAAAAAAACATGTATCACACAGTTATATATGGTTATGTTTTTACATTATTATTATTATTATTATTATTATTATTATTATTATTATTATTATTATTATTATTATTGGTATGGATGAGCTTATTAGAGACTACTATAAGTAAAATAATCACCATATATTAGAGAGACAATGAACTATAAAAAGTATGTGAATCGTTTTTTTAATACTTGGACAGATGGTCACGTGATGGCAACTGTTACCACACTTACTAATCAACAACCTCCATTGTGGGCCACCTCCAATGTCCTGTGTGTACAGCGGGATTTCTCAAATTCACAACTGAAAAGAAAGGCATAAAGACAAATCGTAATATTCATGTATTTTGTATAAGACTTATATTATAACAAAGAATAATATATCAAGAGTAGTGACCCTCCCAGCAACCAGCTTTAGACTTTAACACTAATGCGCCAATCGCAACAAAAGTCGTCTGCTTTTCTCGTCTGCTGAAATGTTTGAGAAGCCTCTATGGCAAACAGTGTGGACCCAGATCAGACTGCTCCTACAGGAGCAGTCTGTTCTGGGTCCACGCTGGTTGCTTCTATACTTAATTTGTCAGTAATGTTAGGCAATTAATTGCAGCAGACAACTTCAGCAGACGACATTTTCAGATGCATTTTTTTTCTTGGCGCTTTAAAGGTTAACTGTTATTTTGTTTTAAAGTTATTTTTCACACATTTTGTTAGTGAGCGTATATTTGATATCACCTATATAGTGTTATATGCAGCTGGGGAATGATAAATAGTTTATTGCATATTGTTTGCAATATCGGTTACCTAAGAACATAAGCAGACGAGGGGATGAGACGACACAAGTCGTGGCTGGCGGGATGGGGTTAACTCACATATTTTGGTATCCCGATCTGGGTCCATATTGTTTGCAAGAACATTTAAGCAGACGAGATGGGCAGACGACAAAAGTCTTGGTTGGTGGGAAAAGAGTTTAACTCACATGTTCTGGTATGTTCTGCCATCTGTTGCACAAACTGAAGGTGTATCGTTCTGACATGGCATTTTAAACAGCTTCAAACATCTGCTTCATAAGAACATAAGCAGACGAGGGGAGCAGACGACAAAAGTCTTGGCTGGCGCTTAAAACGTTTAACTCACATGTTTTGGTATGTTCTGCCATTGCTGTGGCAAGAAAGGTTTAGGTTAGCGAATCACTTCATGGAAGCAAACGCTATGGACCCTGATCAGACTGCTCCCATGGAGCAGTCTGATCGGGGTCCATTTTGTTTGCAATATAGGTTACTGAAGAACATAAGCAGACGAGAAGAGCAGACGACACAAGTCGTGACTGGCGGGAAGGGCAAGCTCATATCTTTTGGTATCCCGATGTTTGCAATATCGGCTACCTAAGAACATTTAAGCAGACGAGATTAGCAGACTATAAAAGTCTTGGCTGGCGGGAAAAGAGTTTAACTAACATGTTTTGTTATCTTCTGCCATTTCTGTGACAAGTTAGGTTTAGGCTAGCGAATCACTTCATGAAAGCAAACACTATTTTGTTTGCAATATAGGTTACCGAAGAACATAAGCAGACCTGGGGAGCAGACGACACAAATCGAGACTGGCGGGAAGGGTAAACTCATACCTACGGAAGCCTATATGTGACATTGTGTTTTGTGTTATTGATTTCGATGTTTTAACTTTTTACTTTTGTATTTTGTGTATAATGTTGCACATTTTGAACGGCGCAATTCACGAGGTAGAGCCAAGATGGAGAAGAGTATAAGTATTGCAATGCATCCGCCTTAATGTTAGTTTTTATATATTTGAAATCAATGCAGCTGGTAACTATCAAAGTCAAAACATCTACCGGGGGCTCTCGGTTTGATTATGCTACATACTGGGTTCTCACTGTGAAAGTAGTCACATAGACCCAGTGCAATTCGATATAATAGAGTTCGACTGATTATAATAGTTCGACCCATTTAAATCGACCCATTTAAATTGTTACAGAAATTAACTCCGAGATTTTAATCTGTAGGTCTAGATCTGATACAGTGCAATCGAAAATAAAATGGCATTAACTTTATCTATCTATCTATCTATCTATCTATCTATCTATCTATCTATCTATCTATCTATCTATCTATCTATCTATCTATCTATCTATCTATCTATCTATCTATCTATCTATCTATCTATCTATCTATCTATCTATCTATCTATCTATCTATCTATCTATCTACCTACCTACCTACCTGTCTGTCTGTCTGTCTGTCTGTCTGTCTGTCTGTATGTCTGTCTGTCTATCTTGATGTTATCGGTCTGTCAGTCAGCATCTGTCGGTCTGTTTGTCTGTCTGTCTAGCCGTCTGTCTGTCTGCGTCTGTCGGCACGTCTCAACGTATGTCTGTCCACTGGTCTGTCTGTTTCATGTTTGCATAAGAAAACAAGTAAGTATTACCTGAAATTCCATACTCACTGTTAGGACGAGACACAAAACACAGACAGCCACACGACAGCAATAAAGCATTCAAAGTTAAGCAATCAGTTTTCTGACTCTTTTCCTCAGCAAACTGACTGCAAAACTACATGTATAAAATCACTACGAACTTCATAATTATAAGCCAATACACCCCCACATACAATGGGAGCAACAAGGAATAATGAATTAACAACACCATGATCAACGCATTAGAACGGACATTGGTCGAGATCACCAGGGAGGGGGCTTAAATATATTTCACCTTCCAAATCTTCATCCTAGATTCTGCTGTTGTTCGTGAAACTGTTTTCCACTGCCTCCCTCATACCCACCCACAACCCTATAAGTTCAGGGGGGTTATCTACATGTCTGTCTGTCTGCCTGTCTGTCTTCCTACCTGTCTGTCTGCCTGTATGTATGTATGTCTGTCTGTCTAAAACATACGTACATACATGCATGCATGCATGCATACATACATACATACATACATACATACATACATACATACATACATACATACATACATACATACATACATACATACATACATACATACATACATACATACATACATACATACATACATAGGCTAAGACCATGTTTGGGGTTAAAAAAATAGAATTTCAATATTTTTGGGGGTTTTCAGAAAATTAATATTTTTCGGGTATGATGATTTTGTAGATAAATTTTGAGCGCGTCACAAAATTGGCCTACTTAAGGGGATATTTCTATGCATTTTAGATTTTTTTCTTAGGGTCAAGGTACAAAATGGGGATATTTTTGGGGGTTGCTAAAATTTCAAATATTTTTAGGGTGCTTGATATTCCTGATATTTCTTTTTTTTTTATTGGGGGGGGGGGGGGGGGGTTGAACAGTTAATGCTGTGTCCAAGCCTGTGGATGAAGAAAAAAAGAGTACCCCCCCCCCCCCCCCCCGGGGAGTTATATATGTACTTATATACTTTTTGTTGTTGCGACTTTTATCTTTGGCATTATACCTCATCTTTTGTATTTTGCCTTTAATGTTCTATATTTTGTCTTCAGAAAGGTTTCTTTCCTTTATTGTCTTTTGCCTTTTGCATTTTAACTTTTGTCTTTTTGCTTTTGTCTTTTGTGTTTAAACTTTTGTATATTGTATTTTGGTTTTGGGTTTCGTCATCCTATTTCTATGATAAAAAGGCATCTCAGTACCCCTTCAAATTTTGGCAGCAGACAGCCAAAGAGACAAACAATTGATAGCACATCGGATATGGGAAGGCGGTGAAAATAGATTGATAGATAGATACGTTTTGCAATTAATGTCATTTAATAGTCGATTGCACTGTATTCGACCTTCATAATAAATACTCAGAATAAATAAATTGTTACTATTAAAATGGGTCAAAATGTCATGTTTAAAATTGCCATAGATCTATTTGAATGCTTACACAGAGAGCATGGTTGAATGGAAAACCTTCAGTAGCCTTTTTTGGACTGCGATATTTAACAGCTGCATCGATTTCAAATGTAAAAAAACTTTACACAGGATGCATTAAAATACTTGCACCCTTGTCTTTTATCCCGCTTTTCTCTCCATCTTGGTTCTACCCCATGAATTTTGTTGTTTAAAATAAGGTACAAAATCAAGCACAAAACATACATATGTATGCAAATTCATATATGAGCCACACCATAAGAAAACCTGCATTTTGAAATGCGAGAACGAAAAGCCACTGATTAGATGTGTCCTTACATGCTGGTCAATATATTTGTTGCTCACTAGTGTTAAAGTTTAGTATCTTATTTCAAGATTATAGCGAGCTTTTGTAGCTTGGAAGGTAAATTTTAGTCCAACATAAAAAGTTGGAAAATTTGAAATTGTAACGAGTTGTTTAGCGATAAGGCTAATTGCCACTGTTTCAATGCTTTATCAGTTTCTCAGTGGATGCGCAGCTGATCTACGCCTTTGTTTTCTGTATGTGTAAAAATGCAACTCAGTTTTTTTGGGTATCGGTTTGATCAGTTTATTTTTCTTTATAAAGATTTATTTGTCTGTAGCTTGTCCCTGTAGCTACACAGCCAAGTTTCAGGATCAGGAATCAATACAGTCAAGTACCACCTGTCCCAGGATACCAAATGAGAAAGTAACAAAATCACATTAGACATCACAAACAAGAGCCAAGAGGTCAGCCCTTTCCCTCCAGGTGACCACAAGGCAGCAATGAACAGACGCAAAAGCATGACAAACACAAGGCATAAATAACACAAATGATCCACAAAGAAGTACCACCTTGGAACGGTCAGTAAAATATTTTACTGGAGGGTTTAAACCAGTTTCATGGCACGCCAACTTCACCCTTAGTTCAGATGTGGATCAAGACACATAGATGTTTGGTTTGCATCAAATACCTCTAACTTATCCATGCATCATCCTAGATAATATAAATCAAGATATGAAAAGGAGATTAAATAGAAGAGGACTCAACAGTACATAAAACTGATTACTGGAGCAAAAGAAATCCAACAGGTGAATCCCAGTGGGCCTGACAACTGCCAAAGCACCAGGCCCCTACCATCTCATCAATAGAAAAGTCTTTAAGTCGGAAACGTCATAGTCTGAAGTCTGACCAACGGGAGTGCAATTAAAGAGGAAAGCAAAGTTGCCGACCGCGATTGTGTTGACCTCCAAGCATGCAGTCTATCGCAATACAGACCTGGCACTAACGAATAACGAAACCTGGCACGTTTGTTTGTCTCTAACTTGTAAAGAACAAGTCCTAAGGCTAAAAGTAAATGTTTATTTTAATAAAAGAATATCAAATGTGATTTTTATATTAGCAATATTTACCAAATATATAAATATTTCCAATAACATTACAAATTTGTCACATTTTGCCTGAACGGCTTGTATGAAGAAAAGTTCAAATGATTTTCATATTTGTAAAATCAATACCGCTCATTACATGCAAAATTGCCACAACAACGGTATCATCTGGAAAAAGTTGCTGTTTGTCACACCTGCTGGAACTGGCATGGTCTTACATAAGAGTCCACATTTCTGTCCAGTCTTGCACAAGTTTGTCAACCAACAAGTATGTTGACATTCACGACCTGGTAAATTTTAATGCATTCCACCATCAATTTGCCGTAAAGTATCTGCTCCAAATGCTGAACTGGCTAGCACATTAAAACAGTGACCTTAGCCTATATTTTACAAGCTCCAGTGACTTGTATTTTTATATTGGTATGTTAACCCTTATTCTCTCATCAACTATAATGCCTAACACCACCAAACATTGCATAAGGCATCCCCTTAACATCTTGAATCAGCATACACCATAATTTGATGACTTCGACATTGTCATTGCCATTTTTATGTCCAACATCAGGATCTCGCAAAAAATGTTGTGTCTACAACCACCAAAGGGTTGCATAAGACATCTCCTCAAAATCATGTCTTGATCCTGAGACCTTGACCTAAACTGAAACAAAGTTCTAATTGGTTAACACCTTGACCGGTGACCTATATTTTATGCTCCATTAATAAATAAAGACCCAATGACTTTGTCTCCATTTCCCAAGCAGATGCAAAAGCAACTTATATGGAGTTCTTGTTCTTTGTTGAAACACATCCCAGTTTCATGTATGCTAGTTACTTTGTTGTGGCTGTGTTTTGCCAAAGTACATCGCGTCAAAGTCCGAATGCAAAAATAATTCTGCCCATCCATCTATTTTTTTATTTCTTAATTTAAATTTTAATTTAAATTGAAAACTCACGCTCATTAAAATTTCAAGTAAAGTAGATTGCACCTGGAATGAAACTGTATTAACTTAATTCAGATTGAAGATTTCAGACATCTAGATTAAGCAATTATTTATTTACTTGGCAATTCAGAAAAGCAATGCCAGGAACTGATACAATTAGATTCTAGACCCTGCCCACAAAACCACAATGTAAAAGAGTCACAACCAGATTGAAGTGAGTAAAGAGATGACATATGATGAACAGAGTAAGCAGCTTTTTCCAAACAGGTGGTGACTCAGAATTCGAACATAACTGACTAAAAATTACATCTTAAATAGGACAATAAAAAAAAACACAGAACAGCAAGGAGCCACAACAAAACATCAACTTAGAACTGTCAGTAATGAGCTACTAGTGGATTTATGTTAAATTAACGAGGGCTCAGTCCTAATCCTCACTTTCGATGTGGTTCTAAAACATGTATTTAATTTGCCCACGAGAAGGTTTCCAACTTATCAATAAATCAAAATCCATGGGCATCAACGGATTCCCATGTAATACCATTGTGGTTCAAGGATGAAGGGTTAAGAGATGCAACGCGTACTCTGACATTTCACATCGCCACTGGAACACTGGATGAAATGAAAGCCAAAAGTTGAATCCTGGTGAGCATACAAACAGAATATGTGTAACGGTTAATTTGTGCGACAACTATTGCCAATTTCATATGTTAAGCAAATACAATTTTTTTCAAATAAACTACATTTAATTAGGATAACATTGCGTTGATCTTCTATGGATGATGTAAAAGCTTCAATGTTTCATGTCTCTGACATGTGTTTGCAAAGTAGGAAAGGTGGCAAAAATCTGGAATCAATACAATAAAGTACCACACCTGACCCAGGATACCGTATGGGAAAGTGAAAAATACTCAAGAAAACATCAGATATATGAGAGCAAAGAAGTCAGCATTTTCGCAGCAGGTGACCACAACGCTGAATGACACAGACAAGACAATATAGCAAAGACAAACATAAAATAAAAAAGATCCACAAAAGAAGTACCGCCTTTGAATGGTTAGTGAGAAAATTCCTGGAGGGCTTTAACTAGTTTCACAGTACCAACCTCACGCTTAAAATTCTGATGTGGATCAAGACACATAGATGTTTGATTCGCATGAAAGATCCCTAATTTATCCATGAATTACCTTTAAGTACATATGCATCAAGATATAAAAAGGAGATAAAGCAAAGATAAGGACTCAACAGTACATACAACTGAATACCAGAGCATAAATCAAACAGTTAAACCCTGGTGGGCCCGACAACAGACACAACATCCGCCCAAACCCTCTCATCTATAGATAGGTCTTTAAGTTGAAACTGTCAAAGCAAATCTCTTAATTTCCTACCACCACTGTCATCACATTATAGTTGGCAATCCGAATCGAAAAAAGATCCATATTTTTGGTTTTGTTGGCATTTTTGAGTACATTTGTTACACCACTTTTAACATAATATTTAGCATGTGTACAAAGCCATAGGGGTGGATGCCAAGTCTGAATTTGCATATGAAGGCCAGAAATTAGGTCAAAGGTCATTGAGTGCAAAAATGAGAAAATATGTACTACTGTAAAACAACTTTATCTTTTTATATGTAAACATATTTCATTTCAAGCCAAATTTTGTATGCTTATAGTTATAAGTCTGAAAAACGTTGAGAAACTTTTTTTTATAACTAAATTTTCATATGTCGACATAAAAATGGGGTCAAAGGTCATCAAGTGCAATAATCGGAGCATTTTTACAAACTGTGTTTCTTTTTTTCTTTGGTCAAAAAACAAGATGCTTTTTAAACTCTAAAAAGGGTTGTAGTCTTTCAGAAGGCTTAATTAACATGTTTATCATTAAAGGAATCCCTTTTGAAGCATCTTTTTATGGGTTTTACAAAGACAAACATCGTAAGTTTTGTGCAATTCTGACGGAAATTCCCTCTCAATTGGGCTAAACTGAGATATATGGGCTACTTTGAGATTTTGCTGCACCTCTCAGAAAGTAAAACTATTTTCAGTTTGGGACATGTCTTGGGGCCTTAGAAACCATAATTTAATAACTTTTCTGTGGTCATTGTTCTATAAATCACCTGTAATCAACGTTACCCTACTGGCATTGAAAATAACAGTACACACAGTACAAGGCTAATGCTGATTTATTTTAATAGTATTAGTGAAACAGTTTAAGCATTAAATGTTTAAACTAGACATAAAAATCAATTCCATAGATCTGTGATATGTATTTCTGCTCGTCAGCGATACGTATGTTACATTTTATACTAAATTGCAGATAATGACTTGACAAATTACATGTATTAGAATAAACCATGATACCTGACCTGAAATATACATAATATTGATCTATATTCTATTTGAAAATGTTCATTTTCATATATTTGAAGTTGTTTATAACTTTTAACTTGCAATGAAGTGAAATAAAGTAAATATCTAAATATGCTAATTAGTATGTAATTTGTACTGGCTCAAGCATGTAACGCATAGCTGCTTACAGATTCATTTTTTCTATTATTTACATTGCATTGGAATTGGCAAAATATCTTTCATAATGAAATCAAATTATAACTATATTAACAATAATGGATCTTAAATTGCTGCACATATATTAATGAGGTAACGTAGGTAACAAAGGGTGCCTTACATTCATGGATAAAGGTAGTAATTGTTGTTAGGCTTATATAAAATTTGGGTCTGCTCTCCACAATTCGCTTGAATATACTACACACATTTTATTCTATATAAGACTTAATTTAAAAGAGTGCTATGGGTTGGTCTGCAATCTGTGAATGTGCCATTTCCTGGTCTTACTCAATAACTTTTTGTAATTTGCTTGGTTCTTTTACATTCATATTGCAGTTTTCAGAGTTCTACCAATGGTACATTTAGATAATCGTGCAATCTACATCATGATTTAAATATTGACTTAATATCAATAATTTACTTAAAATAGCATAGCAATATTTCATACATCTAGTGGCAAGGCAGGAATTAAGGCAGGGGTAGTGCTGAGTGTCTTCTATAGCAGGTATAGGGTTTTGAAGATTGCAAATAAAACATCATAGTACAGAACCAGCATGGTTTATGACCAAATATAGGATGTTACATAGATCTAGTATTAAAGATTTTCCTTGTATGCTGAATTCTTTTAATTTTCACTTTTCACTGTTAACAATTACATTATAAAATTAATTTATCATCTGTCCCCATTAAAATCTTGTTGAACTATATTTCATATCATATTTTAATGATGATAATCTTATTATATTCTGCAGCAATTCTGATAGAAACTATCCTGCTTGTTAATTATCTTAGACTAAGGTTGGTTTAGGTAAGGTTACCTGAAACATATAGCAGTCTTGTAAAACATCTGAACATATTTCATGGTAACATGAACAATGATTCATTCGATTATTTTAAAGATCAGTTAACTGTTTTATTCTGAAGCAGAAAACAAAAACATGACTCTCAAAATTCACTAGTATGGTTTGCATCTCTGAAACTAACAGATTAAACTGAATATTGAAAAAGTAGTGTCACACGCAGCTGATTTCTTTGCTTTTCTTATTCACAAGGTAGTTTGTTTTTAGTTTCGTATATGCACTATTTGTTTTTGTTGAGCTATTTGTAACCCAAGTACATGTTTTATATATGTCCTATGAAAAGTGAGTTATGGTCTGTTTTTCGGTTTTAAAAGGTTTACTAAATTAGGCTTATTGCAATACCACCGAAAATGTGGACAACATTGCTGACAACAGCTTGCAGAAAGCATTTTAAGCATAAACTTGCTCCCTCTTGTACCTATATCCTTGTAGATATTTGTGAAGACTAACACTGATTGAGGACTGTCTTGTATATAGTGAAATGAAAGTAGTTCAGTTTTATTTCAAGTGTAATGCCATATTAAAACTACACATTTCGAGTATGTTACCAGTTATAAGTGCTATCCAATCTGATATATTGCACTTGAATCTACAAGCAGTAGAAGTATACATTAATGTAAGTCACCTACCCTATATGCAATCAATCCCTGTCTTAGCAAATTGTCATGGTTAACGGATAGATTCTACACTAGAACAGGCGAGTTAACTACCTTAGGATCCTATATACATCAAGCAAATCAGAGATGTTAAACCAATGGATTATGCTAATTAAATTGTACATATTAGACAACCATTTCAGGACACATTTACTCTAAATACTAAGAAATGACCCAAACTGATGGAAAACTATGAACGCAATTAAATCATCAGGTGCTCCAGTATGGTGAATGCCTGTGTTCCCAAGAAGTCATCAGCCATCTGTTTTGGGGAAATTTAATTTGGAATAAAACTTGCATTGCCATTATACAGTTAAAAAGAATAACATAAAGAAACACATGCCAATAACCTCATAGCATTTGATCTCTACCATCATTGCAAAACATAATAAGCAAAATATGTTTAATAATGATACTTAGAATTGAATTTATCGACACTGAAACAATTACAATGTATAAAAATTTGCGCTGTGAAAGACATATATACATATTTTATGATATCTTAAAATTAGAGGTTACCTTTAATATCATATCTATACTGCTTCTATATGCGTGAATACGTTTGCACAAGCAGCCTAATTTAAAAAATGCTGCTTTTGAATCCACATCATTTCATTAATTTGTGCCAATGAAGAGACATCCCTACAATTAAATGTTGAAAGTTATATGGAGGATTATTCTTAATGTCAGGTGTATTTCCATGATATACCCCACGAAAAGTTAACAACGTTTTCACTGGATGGTCATTATTAGGAATGTACCTGTATATTAGCTTTATGTTATGTATGTTACCATCTGCTAACAGGCCGATGTAAAGACCAATGTGAGGATATATTCCTTCCAGTATATGGTATTTACCATATTCTATCATAGTTTCAACACGCCTGATGTTTTATGAAAGGAGGCTTTGTCTTTGTGTTTTCACGAAGCTATGCTTAGTATATGCAATTAACTGGTAGTGGCCTTGTAAAAAGTGTTTTACAATTACTCATAGATGGGAACATACACAGCAAATGTGTAAAATGAGAAAAGAATTATATATTTAAGTCCTATAAGCATGAGATCATTGCCAAGTCCTCCATGAAAGCTGTAGCTAGGCACATATACCTTTGAGAAATGACTCAATTTCAGATGGTAAAATGTAACGTAAGTAACAACTTAAACACATCTTATGTATCAAAGGATAGATAATTGCATAAAATGACGTATTCATACAAAGCATTAAACAAAAAAAAAATATTTCTTTAAAATGAAATGGTTATTCTTAGTTGTATTACATTTTAATTGCTTTTATACAGTAACGTACTTTACATGCCTATTATAAATATTTAACCGTGGAAAACTTGATAAATCATTGCTTTCCAAACATGATAGACACACACTTAGTAGGATAGCAATAAACAAGTTCTTCCATTAGGATAAAAGGGAACTTAAAATTTGAATTTTGCCCCTATATAAAAAAAATATGGCTACAATTTTCACCGATTTTGCACTTAAATGACTTTTGATCCAAACACACATCATGCCTTGATGATGCTGTTTGTTTATATAGCATGGTTGTAGTATCCAAAAGAGATTTTGCATTACTTTAAATCATAATTTTGGATAGCTAATTGTAAAAACGCTAAAATATGACGTATATACAAGAATTTGCACTCAGTTGACCTTTGACCTAATTCTGGGACTTTGGGGCATTTCCAGACTTGGCATCTACCCCTATCCTTCTTACAACACATCAAGATACACTTTGAGCATGGATGCCAAAATGTACTCAAAAATGCCAACAGAATTTTTTTTCAGGCTCTGGATGGCCAACTATTAAGCAAATCTACTGCAGATGAAAGTAGTAAATAGAACTTGTGTTCGCTGGTACATGTATATAAAGCAAAACGTAATAGTTTCAGAGTTTTGCCAGTTGGTCTTTAAGTCCAATGAACAAATTCGTTGACGTTTCAAAATCAGTTCTTTGGTTTTAGAGGCTCAGTATCACAAGAAATTCATTTAAGCACGCCTTCTTATTGGAGCTTTACATTTCTTTACATGCTGGTACATCAATTTGATCTGCCAGTGTTCCAAATTCTACATTGCCATTGAGGCTATCATTCAAATATATCAACATTTCTCTGCACTCTTATTGAATGAAGATTCCAGTTTTGCACAAGCTTAGAAGCCACCATGCGAGCTAATCAATATTTGTGTTTTAACAACAGCAGCAACTAGGGCACATATTTGGCCAGTAAAATATATCTAAGGCCCCACCCCAGTGGCCTTGGCTGCTGTCCGTTCTGAGGTGGTGATTCTGTTGTTGATGATTCTTTGTTTGTTGTTGCTCCCATTGTGTTGGGTCCTTGTTTTACTGTTTACTTCTTATTCCCTTTTCTATTTTTGTTATCATAATGCTGAGGTATAGAGAGCTGGTTGCTCAAATTTGATTATGTTGTCGTGTGGCTGTCAGTGTTCATTGTATCTTCCCCTCTGGTGTCATCGGCTGGTCTGTGGTCTTTGCTATTGGCACTTCTTGGTCATACGCATCTGTTTTGGGCGTTTCTACTTAGTTCTGCTTAATAAGATCAATAAAACAGAATCGGACACATTCAACATAAAATAAGGATAGTGTCTTGCAATTATCTTGTTTCTCTCAGCGTATCAAGCAATGAAAGCGCCTACGCCGCAGCGTTCCCCGCCATAGCTCTATTCGCTGATTGGAACATGAAGATGTAAATTCCAACATCTGGGTCTGCAGCTGTGTGTTTAAAAAGGGTTGCAGAAGCACAATTCTTTGTACCTAGGTCACAACGTAGAACATCTGGTGCCATCTAGAATCGTTCAAAACATCTAAATATGAGACGGGTTCTGAATGCTGAAATCGCTGTCTTGTTTTTTTGTTGTTTTGTGTGTTTTAGGATACATATAAATGGTCTTCTACGCAATGTAAACCAATGATACACGAACAAAATCATTTGTTAAAATATACCAGAATTAATTGAGCTCTAGATAGGTCATTCATTGGAGGGAGGTATGATGAAAAAAATTAACAACTCCACACTGTAGCAAGATAACCACATTAATCGTACAGAGACATAATTTGACCTGAAAATAAAAATAATAAATTATGAATAATTATTAATAGTAAAACATCTTCGAATGCACAAATATATTTTTTCTGTGTTGTGTTTTGCTGACTGGCTTCACATTATGTATAGGTTATTCAATGTTTTGTATTGGTTATGGAATATATATCCTGAAATGTACACATTATGTAGCTTTTTGCTGCTTTTTGTTTAGGAGTCATTTCTTTTTTAGCCATGGATGCGTTCGCATGGGACAAATGGATTTTATTAGAAGCATTTTTGTTAGATTTTTTTTTCAAAATTGTCTAGGAAGTATTTCATTGATCACACATTACAGATGTATAAGCTGATCAGTCCCCACTGTTTGTGATTTTCTACCCTGATTCTTAAACAGTGGAGACACTCAGATCAGCGTGTATATTCATGTGACGTCTTTTTCAAAAAGCATTTTGGGACAATCAGTGTTATTTCTGACCAGGCTTCAATGTACATGTGCAGCCTGGTCAGTGCTTTCTGCAGTCACCACTTTTCTGTGAAACAGCTATCATTTGAAATTTACATCAAGTTGTGTCAATATTCTTTCAGTTTTTATTTAGGGGTCTAAATATAAAACTTTTGTTGAAATTAACATTTTGGACTGAAATTTCCTCTCATCAAGTTGTGGGAATGAGTATCACAAAAGGGTGGGTTATGGAAAATATACCACGCTGAATATGGTCCTTTTCTTGCAACCGATTGGCTGAAAACAAAAGGAAGTGGGCGGGTCATGGGCTAAATACATGTATTAAAACAACTATTAAAGTTTGTTTTTTTAGAAAAGAAAAACTGATTTGATAACAGTAAAACTACCAAATTTCAAGGTTCTCATAGGTACGCTTATTGCATTTTTTATGGTAAAAAACAAAGATCTCCAGTAGAGCACACTGCGGACACAAACATAGATTGAGTACAATGCAGTTATTTCATGACCTGCAGACAGACAGAAAGACAGATATACTCATAGATAGATAGATTTATTTATGGATAGATAGATACATTCACACATACAGTTACTATACATGTACGTCGATAGATAGATAGATAGATAGATAGATAGATAGATAGATAGATAGATAGATAGATAGATAGATAGATAGATAGATAGATAGATAGATAGATAGATAGATAGATAGATAGATAGATAGATAGATAGATAGATAGATAGATAAGTTTTGCATTTCATGTCGCATCAGACTTACAAAATGTAACCTTTGAATAAAATTCCGTAACAATTTAAACTATTATAAGGGACTAAATTGTCTCGTATCTAATTGTCCTGGATCTATTTGAATGCTTTCACAGAGAGAGAACCCACTTTGTAGCATGCCCTGTACATTTTTGACTTTGTGATAGAACCAGCTGCATGGATTTCAAATGCAAAAAAACCCACTAACATTACATGTACAATGACTGCATTAAAATACTTACAACTTCGTTTTCGCCTGTCTTTTCGTCTATATCTTGTCTCTACCTCGTGAATTGTGACGTTCAAAACGACAACATCGTACACAGAACACAAAACAAGAAAGTCAAAATACGAAAGCAAAAAGTTAAAACACCGAAATCAAAACGTCGTAGCACAAAACACAATGTCACATATAGGCTTCCGTACATACCTGTTTGCAATATATCGGCTATCTAAGAACATTTAAGCAGACGACATGGCGGGAAAAGAGTTTGACTCACATGTTCTGGTATGTTCTACCGTCCGTGGCACACACTGAAGGTGTATCGTTCTGGCATGTCATTTTAAACAGCTCCAGACAAAGAAAATCCTGAACAGCGTTATGGCCGAGGAAGAGTGGAGCCAGTGTTGTTGTTGGGCCAGTAGGCTTGGTAGTTGGCGGTGGTGTTGTGGACGCGGGCTTAGGGGAGGTAAGTCCAGCATCACTACATGTACTGTCGGCGTAGATATGAAGGTCTGCTACTTTGCAGTAGTCCTTGGCAAAATAGCATCTGAAATAAAAAAAAAAGCCGGTGGCGGATCCAGCGGGGGTCCAGGGGTTCGCTCGAACCCACCCCCCTGTCCCCCGTTTTTAAATATCCTATGAAAATCAAATAATTTGGTCTCAATGAGACCAAATTATTTCATTTTCATTGGATATTTAAGAAAAATAAGATTAAATCAGCAAAGCGAACCCCTACCTCTTCAAATATATGAACCCCCTTTCAAGATATCCTGGATCCGCTCTTGAGAACTGCAAGCAAGTGCTTTATTATACCCGCTACCACATTTAAATAAAGGATAACATTTTTTTTCAGATTTATGGGCTGCTGTGTTTGAACAGTAAGATAAATCACTCTCAGACTCGACGTCATGTGATAAATAATGCAATGTTATATCTTTGATGTTAACCCATTCGTTACAAAATTTCTGAATGGAGGTATAACTCGTACGTTCAGTGACACCAAGAAGGTAATAGTTTTCTGTTTGATGACTGTTTATTTCCAACTGAAAGAAAGAACGAGGGTATCGTATATTCACTGAAAGAACGAGGGTATCTGTTTTGGTGATACTTGTTCATTTCCAACTGAAGTGAAGTGGGATATCTGGTACAGGGTATAGTGAAGGAGATATATCTAGTACGCTCACTGATAGAAAGAGGTAATCATTTTCTTTGTTGGTGATACACCGTCCATTTCAAACTTAGGAGAAAGGGGATAACTCGTATTAACTGGTAGTTTTTTTTTCTGTTTTGATGATATAATGTTCATTTTCAACTTAAGAAAGGTCGGATAACTCCTATATTTATTGATTGAAAAACTTTAAATGATACACCATTTGCTTTCTCCCTTCAAAGATGCCGCATAACTCATACATTCAATGACAGAGAGATGATCGAGACCTCAAGATAAAATCGCATAATCAAAAATTAATTTTGTTATTTCTTAACCAAAGCATATATTGTGGATACCCAAAAGAAGAAGAAAAGTTATACTACCTGTTTTGATGTCACAACATTTGTTCTACACTCTGAAGAAGTTGGATAACTGATGCATTCAAACAAAAACAGAATGTTTTACTACCTGATTTAATATGTCACAAAAGGTTGATAACTCGAACATTCAAACAAGACAGAAATATATGCTTGAAGTTTGATAACTCGTTCATACAAACAAGATAGAAAAATATGGTACCTGTTTTGATAAGTCTGACTATTTGTTCCACACTCAAGAGACGTTGGATAACTTGTGCATTCGAACTAAGAAAGAAAGTTAAGCTACATGTTTGGAAAAAACAATCCATTTGTTCCACACTCTACAGAAGTTGGATAACCCATGCATTCAAACAAGGAATGAGTGTTTTGTTGCCCGTTTTGATAAGTCACACCATTTGTTCCACACTATAGAGTAGATGAATAACTTGTACATTCAAACAAAGAAAGATTTAATGTGCTACTTGGTTTGATACGTCACATCATTTGTTCCACACTCTAGAGAAGTTGGAACACTCCTACATTCAAATAAAGATAGAAGTTTATACTACATGTTTGAATAAGTCACGTAATTAGTTGTACACTCTAGAGAAATTGGATAATTTGTGTTTTCAATCAATGAAAGAATGTTATGCAAACCGTTTTATTAAGTCAAAAGATTTGTTCTACAATATAGTGAAGTTAAGATGACTTGTGCATTCTAAGAAGATAGAAAGATATGCCTATGTTTTGATAAGTCATACCATTTGTTCCATACTCTAGAGAAGTTGGATAACACGTGCATTCAAACAATGAAAAAATGCTATGCAACCCGTTTTGATAAGTCAAACGATTTAATCCACAATCTAGTGAAGTTTAGGTATCTCGCGCATTCAAAGAAGATAGAATTCTGATAAGTCACACTATTTGTTCCAACCTCTAGAGAAGTTGGATAACTCGTGCATTCAAACAAAGAAAGAAACGAATGCTACCCTTTTGGATAAGGCATTCCATTTGTTCCACACTCTTGAGAAGATCTATAACCCATGCCTTCAAACAAAGAATGAATAAAATGCTACCTGGTTCGATAAGTCACACCATGTATTCCACACTCTAGAGAAGTTGGATAACTCGTGCATTCCAACAAAGATAGAAGGTTATACTACTTGCTTTGATAAGTCACAAAATGAGTTCCACACTCTACAGAAGTGGGATAATTCGCGCCTTCAAAAAATGAAAGAATGTTATGCAACACATTTTGTAATGTCAAACGATTTGTTCCACAACCTAGTGACGTTTAGATAACTTGTATATTCTAAGAAAATAGAAAGCTATGCATTTGTTTTGATAAGTCACACCATTTGTTCCACACTCTGGAGAAATTAGGATAACTCATGCATTCAAACAAGAAATAATAGTATGCTACCTGTTTTAATAAAACACCATTTGTTCCACACTCTAGAGAAGTTCGATTACTCATGCATTCAAACAAAGTTAGAATTTATGCTGCCTTTTTGTTTGAGTCATGTAATTAGTTTCACACTCTAGAGAAGTTAAATTACTCTTACATTCAAACAAAGAAAGAATGTTTTGCTACACGTTTTGATAAGTCAAACCATTTTATTCCACACTCAAGTGAGGTTTAGATAACTCGTGAATTCAAAGAAAAAAAGATATGCTACCTATTATGATAAGTAACAATATGTGATTCATACTCTAGAGAAGCTAGAAAACTCATGCATTCAAACAAAGAAAGAAAGTTATGCTGTCTGTTTTGATAAGTAACACCATTTGTTCCACACTCTAGAGAAGTTGGATAAGTCATTTATTCAGACAAAGAATGAAAATAATGCTATCTGTTTGGATAAGGCAATCTATTCGTTCCACAATCTGGAAAAGTTGGATAACTCGTGCATTCAAAGAAAGAAAGTAAGTAATAACACCCGTTTCGATAAGTCACGCCATCAATTCCACACTCTGGAGAGTATGAGTTACTCGTGCAGTCAAACAAGGAGAGAAGGTGATGCTACATGTTTTGATATGTCACACCATTCGTTCCGTTCCAAACTCTAGAGAAGTTGGATAACTCGTGCATTCAAACGAAGAACGAGTGTTATGCTATCTGTTTTGATAGGTCAATCCATTTGTTCCACACTCTAGTGAAAAATAGTAAGTGAGTATGATCAGGAAATACCACAATCACAAACCGCAGACAACCACATGGCACCGCGAGGAAGAGCCACTCAACCATCACGAGACACCAGGAAGACAAATTAAGCAAAGCAACCAGCTCTCTCTGATTGCAATACTAGAATGGACATAAAGTAACGTACAACAAAACATAGAACACTTACAGACTCCCACAATGGAAGTAACAATAAACAAAAAGTCAACAACTACAAAACCACCGGCTTAGAACGGACTGCAGCCTAAGCCACCGGGGGGCTTAAATGCATTTTACTGGTGCCAAATCTTCGCTCTAGATTCTGCTGGTGTTGAGGTACAAGAAATGTTGGATAATTCGTGATAGAAAGGTATGCTACCTGTTTTGATAAGTCCCTCCATTTGTTCCACACTCTAGACAAGTTGGATAACTCAAACAAGATAGAGATGAATGTTATTTGTTTGGATAAGTCAAAACATGTGTACTACCCTCTGGAGAATATAAATTACCTGTGCATTCAACAAAGAAAAACAGTTATGCTACCTGTTGTGATTAGTTAGATAACTCGTGCATTGAAACAATGATTGAAAAGTTATGCTACCTGTTTGGATAGGTCAAACCATTGGTTCCACACTCTGGAGTATATGGATAAGTCGAGCAGTCAAGATTCTTCACCCAAGTACAGTCTAGCTGCTGACCAACAGCCACTGAAAAATATATGGCTGCTAATCACGCCTAAATGTCGTCTGCTGTGTGTCGGCTGCTGGTTCTTTTAAAATGTCTGTAGCAATCAGTTGAGCCAGATCAGACTGCTCTGTTACAACACGTTTTGGAAATAATGTAAAAATTAATTTCATTTTGATTTTTTTCTTTCATTTTGCGTTGTAGACGTCGACTTAAAATGAAATAAAGATGTAATAACAGAATTAGTTCATTTTGCGTCGATACTGCGCATATCAACGAAAAATGAAATAATGTTGCAAGAAGCTAGCTTTCTTCACTCGTTCAAGTAAAATTAGAGAAAGAATCTTGAAATTTCCTAGAATAAGTTTGAAAATTGAAACAACCTATTATTTTTTTCTTGGAGTAGGAAAGTTATAGCCCTTTATTGACATTTTGTTATAATGCTCTCATTTAAGCCCGTGAACGTTTAAGGGCAAATTTCAGAGATTCATACATGGTCACCACCGCATTACCAGGTATATCAGCCTGCAAATAGTTTCGAGGGTAATTAGGGAGACGATGCGCAGACTGATCTAGGCATTAATAACGACTGCATGTACGTATATATACTATATACATGTACTCAGGCAGGGTTTCTCATAATCTGGTCCTTATCAGCTTTTTTCCATAATATCTTAATTTGTTTTCGTTGTAATCACGAAAATACTAGGGGAGCGCAGTGGCTCAGTGGTAGAGTGCTTGACTCGAGACCGAAGGGCCCTGGGTTCGAGCCTCACCGGCGTCACTGCGTTGTGTCCTTGAGCAAGAACATTAATCCTAGCTTAGTACTGGTTCAACCCAGGAAGACCCATCCCTTTTCATAACTGAAAGACTGTTGATGGGACTAAAGAATCAAATCAAACGAAAATACTAGCCTACAGAATTGATAAACAGCTAAAATTGAACGCCAGTATCGATTTTGAAAAACATATCCGAAATTTGTAAATCCGTCCATGTTCATCAAAAATCAAAACACTTGAATATAATCATATCTTAGCATTAAACAAAATATGTATCATTTAGAACAGACCTCATGCCATCTACGCAAAATGAAATAAGATAAAGTATGCCTGCTATCAGCGCAAAATGAAATAATTATTTCATTTTGAACCGATCGCTTAAAATTGACGCTAAATGAAATAAAAACTACAGATGATTTCATTTTGAGTCGACATTGACAACACAAATGAAATGAAATAATTATGACAAATAGTTCAAAACGTGTTGTAACACTGCTCCTATAGGGGTCCATACTGTTTGCCTGTATGCTGAAATTAGTCCTTGACGTTAGAATTTACATGCAACAGATTACTTCAGCAGACGACATTTTCAGATGCATTTTAAAATCGTAGGAGGCGAAGGGTTAGCTTAGCACGAGCGTTGACTCGAACAGTCTGCTTAGCTACAGAGACTTAAATTTTGGGATGAAGCGCGTAAAGAAAGATAACTTTTTCGTTGAATCTAAGTGTAATCATAAAAGTACAAAAATTCTACAATCTGTAGCAAAAGATGGTGCACTGCCCAAAGGTATAGTGCATTGTAAAAAAAAAAATAAGTGAGCCGTTTGACATTTGAAGACTCAGACGAGCCTGTGCAGCCTCCTTTTAAGCTCAGAAACTCCAAATCGTGTTCAGTCAGTAGCTTAACTCTCATAGAATATTCAAGCGACAAGCAAAGACTCTGATCAGACTGTGCATATGCGCAGGCTGGTCGGAGCATTTGCTAGTCGGACATAACACATTGTTGGAAATCTCATGTCGTGGCTCAAGTGTGTTAATACCAGAAGAGGTGAGGGCTGAGCTACCTCCCCTTTTGGTGTATATTTACACTTTCTTCCTACTATCATCAAAGTTAGGCCAACACTTCTCCAGTTGGATATTGCAATATCTCAAGATCAATATAATTGAACAGAACAGAACATAGCTTTTAAAGCAGCTGAAACAGTGGCGTAGCTAGAACGCAGAAAAAACTACGCACATCAAAGGGAGATTATTCGATCAAGCAGTGGTCCTCTTCCATTGCGTCCCTTTTCGAAATGGGAACCATTATTAAAAGAAAGAATTTGCTCCCACAAGGAGCGAATTCTTTCCTTTAAGAGCAGGTCCTAATGGCATGGAAAATCAGTTTTACCACATTAGGTGACCTCCCTTGAATGTAACCATTTTTATTACGCACGTGCGTAACTGCGTAATGGGAGCTACGTCAATGGTTGAAAGGTGATGCCAAGATCAGGGGCAGTTCAGCTGCCACCCAAATTGGCGCAAAGTTACACCATTTATTAAAGTGTGTGCTATTGTTGTTGTAGTTATTCCCAAGATAAATATAATCGAACAGAACATAGCTTTTAAAGCAGTTAAAAGGTGACACAAAGATAAATAGCAGTTCGGCTGCCACCCAAATTGGCGCAAAGTTACACCTATTTATTACAGTATGTGCTATTATTGTTATAGTTATTTTCAAGATTAATATAATCGAACAGAACATAGCTTTTAAAGCAGTTAAAGGTGACACAAAGATAAATAGCAGTTCAGCTGCAACCCTAATTGGCGTCAAGTTACACCTGTTTATTACAGTTTGTGCTATTGTTGTTGTAGTTATTCTCAAGATTAATATAATAGAACAGAACATAGCTTTTGAAGCAGTTGAAAGGTGACACAAAGATAAATAGTAGTTCAACTGCCACTCAAAGTGGCGCAAAGTTACACCTATTTATCATAGTTTGTGCTATTGTTGTTTTATATAGTTATTCTTAACAATCGGACATAACATAGCTGTTAAAGTAGTTGAAAGGTTACACCAAGATCAGGGACAGTTCAGCTGCCACCCAAATTGGCGTAAAGTTACACTTATTTAATACAGTGTGTGCTGTTTGGTGAAGTTCTGATCACTGTTAAAAACGGCAGAAGGGGAGCAGAAAAATAAAAAAAATCACCCTTAGACAGTCTTAAACCGCCAAGAAAAAGTCGGCACTGAGTGCTATAAGAATATATCATGATTGTGAGGGTTGGATAAAAATATCCTTCCCGAGGATCACCGTTTGGCACAAAAATCATGCAAAATTACACAGATTGCAAAAAGTTTTAAAAGTAGATCTATATCATGGCGTTTGGGTTGTAAGCATCTTGCTGGATAAATGTTTTGAGCAATTAGCACGTAACGAGGAGAAAAATGCTTAGTTTTAGCAATGTTTAATGGGAAGGATGGCGTTTAGCTTATTCCAAGTATTATACCGTGTCGGCACCATCGAGCCCGCTAGCGAAACGCCATTCAAATGGCGTTTCGCTAGCGGGCCGATGGTTGCCCGCTACTAGATATTTACTATGTAGGCGTCATTTTACAATGAACGATGGTGAAACAATACACACCTGATAAAATAGCGGAAAACAGGAAAATAAGCTTCATACTGTCCTGAGAGGTACTTATGTAAAACTACTGAAAATCTTCGACAAGATGAAATTTCACTGATATGACAAGAGATAAGACATGAAAACATGATTGGTTCTCACGACTTCTAAACTCGCCAGACTATTCTTTGTGTATGCGAGCAGCGAAAGCTCTCGCGAGTCTGCGCAGACCCGCATGGACCTTCGCTGCTCGTGGATGATACAGTACCGAAATCTCGAGCAATGGTCCAAATATGGTCTTTTATTGCTAAGCATTAAACCCAATCCAGGCCTCAGAGAGGTTTAAAAATAGCGATTAGCGTTTTATGGTCTGTATTGTTTAGTGCTTAGTAGTGGGGCGGATATGTAACAATTTTTAGAAGAATCGTGCATTTTATGATAAAAGCATGAAACTTGGTACATGGCTAGTTGATAACAAAACAAAAAAAATAAGGGTCAGTGCCACGCCGAAAATGCCCTCTAATGGCCGCCATCTTGTTTTTCCAAAATGGCCGCCTTTTTTCAACTTATTCATTATAATCTCATTATTTATTTGCAAACATCATGTTTTCTTCAGTTAATTTTACTTAAAAAGCCATCAGTTATATCTCAATACCTTAGAAATCATCTTTCAATTAAAAAAAAATTAGGATTGAGGCTGTATTTTTCAAGATGGCCGCCACTTTTGTAACTAAAAAGTGCAATTATATTATAGAACTTTACAAAGTTATAAATTTTGTTGCAAATTACGTCTAGCAAGTAGAAATAGTCCCATTAAACAAGTTAATAACTAATCAGCATGGCTTTATTGTTGTGTATTGTTCAAATATGGTATTAAAGATGGCTACCAATGGGCAAATCATAACATACTATCTGCTTTCATTTGGAACTGGAAGAATGTAGCTTGAATTTATGCAAACGATTTTAATGAATAACTTTATTTAATGGCTTTGAATAAAGAAGAGAGCATCCAACATACCATCCAAGACGGCTGTCAAAGTAGAAATGTTATATGGACACCATTTATAAGGTGGCCGCCATCTTGGTTTTTTCCAAAATATGCAGTCTATTTTAAATTGCATTATTTTAAGCTCATACATTTGCAAGCCAATTTGTTCTCTTCATTTATATCCACTTATTTTGCAGTCAATTATACTAATTTGCCTCAAAATTGACATTTAGGCTTAGAAAACACAAGATTTAGGACATAGTCCCAAGGTGGCTGTCACATTTTGCATCCAAAGGGAGCTCAGTGGCTCAATGGTAGAGTGCTTGACTCGAGACCGAGGGGCCACGGGTTCGAGCCTCACCGACGATGTGTGTTGTGGTCCTTGAACAAGACACATTTATCCTAGCTTAGTACTGGTTCAACCCAGGAAGACCCTTTCCTGTTTAATTGAAAGATTGTTAATGGGACGTAAAGAATCAAATCAAACAAACAAAAACACATTTTGCATTGTCAATAGTGGTGGTATACCAACTTGACAAATTATGAATTTCCATGCAAAATCATTATGCAATTAAGTAGAAATAGCTACACAAACAAGGGACGAACTTATTAGACTTTATTTTTATTTTAACTTGTTATAACATGGTATTCAAGATGGCTTTGTATTTAGTTTTAGAATAAAAAGAAACGTATTTTTACTTTCTATAGGAACATATTTTGAGGTTGTATGAAGTTATGAAAATGAGTTTCAAGAAATTATTATATTTAATGAATTAGGATAGTAAAGGGGACATCCAACCTGTCATCCATGATGGTTGCCAAATTTGGTTTTAGACACTTTTACAGATGTTGCTATTATGTGTGTTCTATATAAAATTGATATGATAAAAATGAGAAACAAAGTTTTTTGTACCTATAGCAAACTAAAATTGTCCTTTGTAGAATTGCCATTGCATAAAATATTATTTGTTTGCATCAGGTTTTAGTGAAAAATCCTATAAAATCTGTAATAGAGATATCAAAGTTTCTTTTTGACCTTTCTCCTTCTCATCAAGTTACCATAGGCTTAAAAGGCTATATGTCTCCTAAAACTGTATTCAATTTAAAAAAAATGTACTTAGACCACAACCCTCCGTTTTCACACACATCAACTTTTCAACTTGATCTTGTCAAATGACGTATTTGCTGCAGTCAGCCTTATTAGGTTGTGTTGATGATGTAGCTGGCACTATCATATCTACTTGAAAGTAATCAAAATTTATATTATTCTGAAGTCAATCCAATATATAATGTTGCAGACATCTTAGTTTATAGCCAAAGCTTCCCTCACCAAATGCTTGCTAGTGAGTCGGTATTTGATTCCATAATAGTTAAGTCCAAAAACCTCTGCAGTCTAGTTAGTTGAAACCAAAGCTTTTTGTCTATTTAGGTATGTACGGTTTTTAAATGATGATGTTATTTTGCTCTGTATTTACATTGATGGTCTTTTACAACCCAGGGATCTTCAGCTAGGTGCCCCTACCGCATATGCAGTCGAATCCCTGCCCTTGCTGTATCAATTCTTGCTCTTCGTGATTTATTGTTCACTGTGGTTATTCATTGACTAGTTAAACATTCGTCCTATAAATCGTTCTAAGGTAATAGTGCTGTTGTGGTTCTCATTTTATTATTATTGGTGTAAATGTGGTTTGTATGTACTTTAATATACATGCATGTGAATGATTCTGGTTATGTTAAGGTAGCCTAGTAACTGACTTCAAGGGGAGAGCTACATCACCACTGTATACTATCTTACTGTATATTTAATTTCCCCCATTTTGATTGGTAGGAAGAATGTTAGCTCTGATTGTACTAGTTTCTGGTCATTGCTATAATTTTACCTAGTATATAAGCAAAAATGGGAATAACATGTCCGGAATAACGCAGGCCAACAGTCGCTAGGTGAAAAAGCGTTGAAAGAAGCGTGGAAAGAGCATTATGAAGTTACTCAAATTCGAACTTTGGAATGCAGAAGGCATGCCAGAGGAAATCCCAACTGAAGCTCTAGCCAGCTGATCAGTACAGGAATTATCACAAAACCAATTAGCAGGATGCGTTCTGACAAAGCAGACATATCATCAGCAATTGTCATTCAGATACTATAGACTACATGCATTTGGGAAACTGGCACAGTCGAGGTGTTTGACCTAATCTGCAACATAATCTCGAGTGTTAGTACAGAGTGAAATTGACAGTATGAACATAGGCAAAGGGGGTGTTCTGATCAGAGGCTTGAAGATAATTAAGCAATTAATAAGGGTGTTAGAGTGCATATTGGAGAGACATGTCAGGCAGAGAGTTGAGATTGACGAGATGCAGTGCAGATTTATGTCAGGCCATGGTGGCACTACAGTTGCCGTCTTCATTTTAAACCAGCTACAGAAGCTGCTCTGGACTTCTAGCAAGCCATTCTATGTCACATTCATCAACATAGAGAAGGACAACAGGTAGCTAGTGTGCATGCTTTAAATCAACAAGTAGTTGGTGTGATTGATGAATAGCATGATCAAGGACATGAAAATCAGGACGATAGTTGGTAATTGTCGCAGTGAGAAGTTTTTTGGTGTTGATGTTCATCGTGGCTCTGTTCTGACTCCACTGCTCTTAATTGTTATGCAAGAGGCTCTAATCACAGAATTCAGAACAGACTGCACATAGTTGCTGTTGTACAAATATGATCCAGTGATCAAGGCTGAGTCCATGGAGGAATTGCTAGTGAAATTGGATGCATGGAAGTATTGGAAGGAGAAGGCTCTTCATGTGAACATAATAATATGAAGCCATATACAATTAAAGTCGTCCTTTGTGCTAAAGTGCACCAAATGCCTGTGGCACAACACTGCTTAATGATGGAAGATGGAGGTGATAGCACCTGATTAAAACTTGAGGTAGGAAATCTGTAACCATATGGACATTCTCTACGCTAGAAACATCCTCGAGCTGCCTGCAGTCATACATTGCAAATGTACATGGCAGAAACTCCGTAAACTTCTTAACCTAATGATCATCTGCTGCCCTTGACTCGAGACAGGTAGTAATAAACATGCATTCATTGTTTTATTTTTGTTGAGTGTATATTTCCAATACATCCTTGATTATGAACAGTTCACTAGCATTATACATCCTAGCTTGTGATGTTGAAAACGCCTAATAGCAAAAATGTATAGATTTATTTAGAAAGAACAGCAAAATTTACCAATAAATAGGATTTTACAATTCGGCGGCCATCTTGGATGCCATGCTTGAATTAACAGTTGACAATTTCAAAATTACATATTATATATAAGAAACGAACATTCATTGCTACTAAAGCAAATTTCACTCACACAAATCTCAATGATATATCAATGTATAAAAAAACGAAAAAAAAACATAAAATTCTTCTTCTTTGGCAGCCATCTTGGATACCATATTGTATCAAAGCTCTCTTATAAATTGTTCACAAATAACAAAGTCACATTTTGAGCCTTTCTATGCTCGGAACAACTTGAATTTGATGCAATAATCTGAATTAAGTTCATTTTATGATGTTTTCATAAAGCAAGCTTGATGTAACATATAAAAATGGCGGCCATCTTATAAAATGGCGGCCATCTTGGATAATATGCCAGTCAACATTTGATTTCAGATAATTACAAATGTTCTATTATTAAAATTCACACTTATACAAGCTTTAAATACAAGTTTATTGCAAAATGATACCCAACGTAACAGGCATTACATGAAAATAGGTCGCCATTTTGAAATTCAAGATGGCGGCCGTCAAGGTGCATTTCTGGCTTGGCACTGACCTTCAAAAATTTTGATAATTACTAATCTGGCCATGTACCAAGTTTCATGCTTTTATCATAAAGTGCACGATTTTTTCACATATCTGCCCCACTATAGTGCATACCTATTGCATTTTAATGATAAGTGACTTGAATGACTTTGTTACTTACAAATGTACCCCCACCTCCAATTCATAGCCTCCTTTCTGTGTCCTACCAGATGACTATTTCTTTGCCCATGATCGACATGGCAACGCTTTCTCCATCCACCATTTCTGATTCTACTGTGGTTTGACCATTACAAACGGACGGAAGTCTCACTGTACGTGTATGAACTACCGACGGCAGATGTCTAAGTCTTTAATCCCGACGATGGCAACGCCATACCCATCCACCAATTCGGATTCTGAATTGGTTACAAACGAACCAAAGTATTACTGGTCGTGTTCAGCCGTGTCTTAGCAAATGTCTGTGTCTCTAATCCCTGGCATGGTGACTAATCCCTGGCATGGTGACTAATCCCTGGCATGGTAACTAATCCCTGGCATGGTGACTAATCCCTGGTATGGTAACTAATCCCTGACATGGTAACTAATCCCTGGCATGGTAACTAATCCCTGGTATGGTAACTAATCCCTGGCATGGTAACTAATCCCTGGCATTGTAACGCTGACTTCACCCACCGCTTCCGATTCTGACGTGGTTTGACTATTACAAACGAACGAAAGTCCCACCGATCGTGTATGGTGACCGACGGAAACTGTCATCCGGCCGCAACAAGTCAAATGCATCTATCTCCATATCTACATATAGCAGTGTTTGTCTAGGCAGCCGCCTCCATTATTCAACAAGTCAGGGATGTAGCTGGCGTATGCGCAAAAGCACATACGTATGCAAAGATTCGTTTATCACAGTTTTTTGTTTTGACTGTTAGTGGCCTGTGTTAGTGGCTCTTCTTCACATAGCCGTGGGTTGATTGTGGGGTTTCCTGATCATACTCACTTAAATTTTGTTGGTTTCTTGGTTATAAAACTTACATAGTTAAGTAATACATGTCGTTATACCATGGTTTGTCCGCCTGTACGTGGAGATAATCCGCGAGCTTTAGCGAGTGGATTATCTCCCGTACAGGTGGACAAACCAAGGTTTAAATACATTGTACCACCTGCATTTAATTTGGTGGTAGACCATGGGTTTAGATAAACGAAAATAGCGTAAAATTATATAAATATTTTCTTACCCATCAGTTTAAACATATGTTTTGGGTAATCAAAAGAACCGTCTCATTGAGACGGTTTTTAGTACCCACAACATATGTTTTGGTTGAGGAATAAGAAATATTTTGGTACAATCTCTTAACTAAAGGCCTGGTAGACCTTGCACTTTATTTATATTTCGTGTAATAGTATGAACTCTATCAATCCAATTTTGGCTGCGGTTGTGTTGGCATCATTACATCTCCTCCTAGGCTCAAGACACACACCACATCGACCTCCCCGCAACAACAAGAATTCGGGCACATATTCAATTCTAAAATATAACTGACATTAATATGCACGCCCGGTATTGAACGGCTAGGAATGGACCAACGCGTTTTTGAACCAACGCGTTTTGGAGCAACGCGATTTTAACTCACCTGAGCTGAAGGCTCAAGGTGAGCAGTTGTGGTCGGTCTTTGACCGTCGTCCGTCCGTAAACTTTTTCTTTAAACGGCATCTCCTGAATCACTGGTCCAAATTTCATATAACCTTACATGAATGTTCCGCATGATGCCCTCTTTCAAAATTGCATAAATCGTTCTGCTCCACCAAACAGGAGGGACGCAAGAGCTTCAGATAATAAATATATTTTAAACGACGTCTCCTCATCGCTTCTTGTACTGAATCAGTTGAAGGAGGAGAATGACATTGGAAATGATTTATGATCAATCTCAACAAAAGTATTGGCCTGGTAACGAACTCATGACCCCTGGATCAGAAATCGCACTCACTACCGATTACGCTACAGGGCCAAGTCATTTTGGGGTTCCTATTTAATTTAAATGGGTCCTGAATCCAATCATGGAGCTTTTAAATGCAATTTTGCTCTATTTGATTGCTTCGGGACCATACTATATGAATTGTTGATTGCTGGGCTCATGGACCCAGTCTATCAGCCAGGTGCATATCACTGAGGGCAGATGATACCGCCAAAGTAATTGCATACAACATTACTCAAAGGTCACATTGAAACACACAGCAATATGTTCAAAGAAATGCTGGTGCAGTACAAGTTATTTGTGGTAAGAAGTGACGCAAGCAGATTTACTGCCTCTAGAGCTGGAGGCTATGTTGTCATAAAAGGAACATAAATGCCACCTTATCATCTCCACCATGATTTTCAGGCAACTGTATCTTGGGAATAGGCTTATTTGTAGATTTCCAGACTGCTCTGATACTGAGATCGTTTGACTCTCTGAAGAAGAGAAGTTTAAGTTGGAAGTTGCTTAGTGGATTCTGTAAGTTTCCTACGAGACATCCACCATCTTAACTCAGTAAGACTGTCAATGGGTGCTCCTGGCGGATAAAGCAGGCATATATATTGCTCGAGAGCAAGCTTAGTCCTGTCTCCCAGTGGGACATGACCAAGTTTGCTGAAAGCTTCATGGACAGAGGATTCTGCGTTACTGAAAGCTTTCTAACATAATACATATTTACCTTGCCAAAAATTGATCCAGCAAAATCATCAGCACCAACTGACAAAAATGAACGTAAAGATCTTTACATCGGCTGATCTAGACCTTGAACTTTAACAAACGCGTCCACATCTGTAAGCCTGCCTGTTTCGCTTGCTAAGCATATTTCATTCTGACATTTGACAATAATGATCATACGGAAGATCACATAGGCAAACCAAAACCCCTTTATCAGCTACACCCCATAAGCAATTAGTGTGCTAAATATGAACCTCTTCCATCAAAAAAAATGAAAGAGGAGTTCGTGTAACCAGTTGTAAGGCAGGTTTCAAGTATACTTGACATTCACCTTTGACTCCGAGATCATATCAGTGATATGAAAACTTTCGTGGTCATCTAAACACTTTAAGCAGTCCGTATGCTAAATACGAACACCTTCAGGCACTCATCAAGAAGGCAATCTGAAGGGCAGCTATATACCAATCCGCAGAATGGCAGAGTGGTGGGCCGTTGGTTGCAGAAGTGACCACCTGACCGAGCGATTAATGCTCCCAACAGCGTCCAGGGATTGAATACTGCTCGACCATACAGCACTTCATTGCACTCAGCCTTTTAACCATCCTTCCATTGTCGTATCATAACTGAAATACTGTTGAAAAGGACATGAAATACCAAGATATCCATTCATCGCTTTTAATGCTTGGAGGAAATGTCATGCGACCCATGACTGTACCATGAACGGCAATGGATATGTAATTTGCGCATTTTCTTTAACTTAGTTCAATATGTTACCAATCATTCAAGGTCTGGCATAAAGTTTGCATATCCACCCACTGAACCGGATATTTCATCAACATAATTGAGCCGCGACATGAGATTTCCAACAATGTGGTATGTGCAACCAGCAAAGCCTAAGATCAGCCTGCGCATACACGCAGTCTGATCAGAGCCTTTGCGAGTCGCCCAAATATTCTATGAATATTAAGCTGATGACCAAACATCATTTGGAGTATCTAATCTTAACAGGAGGCTGCATAGGCTCGTCTGAGACTACACATGTCAAAATGCCACATTGTTGGAAATCACATGTCGTGGCTCATTTTATGAATCATTCCAAGGGTATAAGCGATATGGGGTGGACACAAACTTGTGATCACCAGTTGTGACCATGACCTTGAGTAGGCATGGCTGAATTACAGGTATCGCACATCCTCTAACTGAGGCAAATATTCGACCAAAATTAAATGAAAATACTTCCAGGATAAAAGAGTTATGGGGAGGACATGACATTCAATGTTCAATCCCATTACCTTCAACGGTGACCTTGACCTTGAATCTGCATGGTTGAGTTATAGGTTTAACATACCCTAGCACTGAAGTGAACATCTTAGCAAATTGCAATGAAACTCCTTCAAGGGTTTAAGAAGATGATAGTATACGCGCAATTAAAGGCTAAATATCGCTACCTGTAAGTGTCACCTTGACCTTGAGTCTGCGTAGTTGGGTCAATGATTCTGCACATTGTCTCACTGAGGTGAACATTTGACCAAAGCTTAGAGATTTAAAGGTTTCAGGAGACACAAAAAAGTATTATGGATGGACGGATAGAGAGACAAACTTAAGGTATTCTTATATTCCCTCACCACTTCGGATTGGTGGATCAGCAAACGCGTCGGACCACTCTGGAGATCATGACCAACATCTTTAGTCACGGTTATCTGCATTGAAGATTCTCTGACATATTAGCTGGTCTACTTGGTTTGTCAATGTTCCGGATTATCGGTTTTCAGACTAGAAAGGGTTACATTAATGTAACATGTGTTTTGCAATTCTTGGTCGTGATAGACAGCATGTTGCATTAAAAAATATAAGGCGTAACATATGAAAGGTTAACAATGGATAGTGTCTGCACTGATAACTTGAAAAATGTACAATTTGCCCAACATTTTAAACTTTTCGCTGTGTTATAAATGGGCCGCGTAGCGCAGTCGGTAACGTGTCTGTCAACAGATGCGAGTTCGATCCCGGCCCAGTCCCATACTTTCGTGGAGATTGATCATGAAATAATTTCTACGGTCATTCTCCTCCCTTCCGCTGAATCATTCAAGAAGGGTTGTTGTCAGTTACAAGCGAAAGTATGTACACGAAGTACTGGTTAACTGCTTGTTCAAGCTTGTCCAGGAAAAAGTGTGGGCTTGTTCAAGCTTGCCAGGAAAAGTGTGGTTAGTTGAACTGACCGTCCCGCCATGCCCATAGCTGTTGACTTGGGACGTAAAGCAGCAAAACAAACAAACAAAACACTCAAACCAGAGATGTTAGCCATGAACTTGAACAGTCTAGGTATTTAAAACAACAAAGGCCCCAATCAGACTGCGGATTTAAGTTGTCTATACTCGACTTAGAAAGCAAACACGCTCTTAATTAATATGCCCACATTAAGATTGTCTTTTATTACGAGTCATTCTTACCAGTGTTCTAGGGTAAAGTCGGGTAAATTCGGACATCAGGTAAATTCGGACACCCATTTGCAAACAGTGGAAATCTAGATGATACGGCTCCATATGAGCCGTCTCATTGGGATTTTCACCTTTTGCTTAGTTAATTTATTTTTTATTCCAATAACTGAACTATGAAACAAGCAAGGTGACTGTCCGAATTTAGCAGTCTGTCCGATATACCCGAGTTTTACCCTATATAGTAGTGCAATTTCATACATCATAAGAATATCTCTTGTGGATCTACAGTTTTCAAACGAGAGTATAGAATGAGGAAAGCATAGTGCGATTATTAGACCGAATACGGTAAACGTAAGAGTTATCAAAGAGGGTCATTCAATATACGAGGGGCATTTGGAAAGTTCTTAGCATGGTCTTTTATCTCAGTAACCGATTTACAAAACCTATCATGTTTGGTATCATTTTAAAGAGTCATCTTTCCTCTATGTTATGGCACAAATTTCATGAGGATATTATCATGCAGACACGAACAATTTTATTGTGAATACATGTACTGTTTGTATACTGGAAAACGCAAAATTTCAGCGGAAAATATAACATTTTACCTTTTGAAAAGTGTGCAGAACATTAACAATAGTCCATGAAATTAGATAATTTTGCATCATTTGGTAGGCCACAATCTGATACAGTTATTATACAATTGATGGCCGAGTTGGATGTTTCTAATAACTAAATACCGGAACAGCAATACCAAAGCCGTCTGGAAAGCAAAGCAATGCGCTATTTTTTTCGACTAAAAATCGCATGTCACAATGCACATATTTTGAAAATATATTACCGACAGTAGTTTAAAAATGCCATGCGTTGGTATTTTTGTCAAGCACACTTTATGCTCCTTGTATTGAAACCAAAATAAATTTTGTAAACCAGAACAAAGGGAAGATAACTCTTATAATCTTCCCATGGGGTAGAGTAAGTTTAGCGATGAGTTGACGTTCTGGTTCATTTCAATTGAAAACGGTGGCAAACAAAAAATTAAAAATACCTTGAGAGTAGAAATCAATCAATTTTATGATGGTTAACGCGATACCATGAGAATTTCTTATGCCATCAACAAAATGTGAGGGGTTAAGTTACCCCACCCACTTCTTGAAAAGTATGGGTAGTGTTATTAGGAATAACTTTCTTGAATACAGAACAACACAAGCCACACTTTTTGCGCGACGAAATGATCTTTATGCATGGTTCGCTACAAATAAAGCAAAAAAACATACTCAATAGGCATCTTTCGTGCTCCTGTAGTGACATAATTTATAGTTAAAGTATAGAGAAAAATCGAAAAAAGTCCAAATTTTGAAAGTTTATCATTTCTATATTAGGCAACATTTTACGAATGTAAAGGTGGTAGTCCTGCAAGCAGTGATCGCATAATATATTTTAATAAAAAAAAAGTTGGCACCAAATCGTTAGTTTGTCAAATCATGATCGCTAATAAGGTCCGCAATTTTCCTTCGTTTTTTTCCAAGTTTTTTGCTTAAAATTTCCGCCAGTATATAAACCCCTACTCATTTTGAGCATGTGCTGCACGTGCACGCCGAGTCCTTTTTTGACAAAAATTAAACTACAAGTAGCCGTTGAATTCTAGTTTCCAAAAATGTATAACTTGATAGCATTTTATCAATGCATTGTGGAGTTATGATGCCATGCTAAGAACTTTCCAAATGACCCTCGTATAACGGCGCATTGCTCCCACCTGTTTCATCTTATTGATCACAACTAATATTATGTTAATTGTGAACACACATGTTGCAGCATTAACGTTTAACTTATGAAGGCTAAACTCCGTCTCCGCAATCATTTGAATAAAAAATTCTCGAAAATCGATCCGAGAATTTTCGATCCGCCAAAAGCGAAACTGGATTGCTTTTTAATTTTGCAGACTTGCGAATACCTTGCGTTTGGCGATTCCACCGTTTTATCTATGCAGTCAATCATTCAGTGATAGTTTTTTTCGATATGACAACCAGTAAACTATAAGCGTTTTTTCTTAACCTTTGGTATCCGTTTTGGTGATATTTTTTTAATCTTTTATGGATATTACGCGTACATGTATTTGCGCGATTTCTGCAGTTTTAGAACGGACAGCCGCAGCCATCGGGGGAGGGGGTATAGGGAGTGGGGCAGACAGAGAAGCCGTGCCATGGGCCAAACCAAAGTCGAGCACCAGACACCATTCCAACGATGAAAGTTTTAGGCCAGGGTCGTCATAAAGTCTGAAGCCTGACCCACCATCGTGCAGTTAGATATGGCACATCGTACATGTAATCTCTTTTAAAGATTGTACAATCATATTTGGAATAAGTATGCAAAATGATCCAAATATCCCATAAGTTTCAAGAGTTATGGGTATTATCACTAACTGGTAACGGACGGAAGGATTCACATAGTGATTATAGGGAGACCCAAGGGTATTGCAATTTAAAAGCAAAAAAATACAGAAAAACCTGTCTTAAGCGGCCCCTCAAAAATAGACAAAACAAAGGTCTTAAAGACAGATGGTAGCTTAATGCAGGTCGAAAGTATTGCAGAATGCTCTCTTGGAGCATTCTGCAATACATTTGATCTGCATTAAGCGATAATCGGTCTTGAAAACCAATTTTTGGTCTTATTTTGGAGTGGCCGCTTAAGACAGGTTTTAATGTACTTCAGGTAAATCAAACAAATCGGATGATTGCCAACACAGAAAGGACACAAAGCATTGCCATAACAAAACTAGGTCTAAACCCGACCCCACCATATACACGATAATACACAAATATGGGTCTCGGTCTACGGGGTTTGCGAACAACAATAGCGCAGACCAGCCTGCGCATCCGCGCAGTCTGATCAGCGCCTTTGTTATTAGAGTAATTGAAAGTAGATGAAGATTGTCGACGAAATTTCAACTGCTCATAAAAATCAAAATGCCACAAAATACAGATTTTTCTTGCCATCAAACTCTCATATGTTGTGTTTATCATGCCAATAAATGTTAAAATACCATCAATTGTTGGCATTTTAACATTTATGAGCGGGATAAATTTCGAGCTCATCTGAGTTGAGCATGAAAAAAGTTTTATAACCTCGGGACCAGCTCTAGCTCTTTTCCTCGGCGATTTAGAAATGGCACAAAGCTTTTCGACGACAAAATTAGGATTGGGTACGAACCCGCACATACAAAGGGACAATCAAGCGTTACTGAGGAATATACAAAAAGCTTTAAAAACCCAATCACGGTTGGCAACTTTGCTTTCCTCTTTAATTGCACGCCGGTGGGTCGGACTTCAGACTCTATGATGGTTCCGACTTAAAGACTTATCTATTGATGAGATGGTAGGGGCCTGATGCTTTGGCTGTTTGTCGGGCCCACCGGGGTTTACCTGTTGGATTTCTTTTGCTCCGGCATTCAGTTTAATTTACTGTTGAGTCCTTATCCTTGCTTTATCTCCTTGTTATATCTTGATTTATATGTTTTAGGAGATGATGCATTGATAAGTTAGGGGTCTTTCATGCAAACCAAATATCTATGTGTCTTGATCCACATCTGAATTAAGGGTGAGGTTGGCGCCGTTAAACCGGTTTAAGCCCTCCAGTAAAATATTTTACTGACCGTTCCAAGGCGGTACTTCTTTTGTGGATCTTTTATGTTTTTGTTCTGTCTTGTGTTTGCTATGTTTTGTGCGCGTCTGTTTATATGTGCTTTGTGGTCACCTGCTGGGAAAGGGTTGACCTCTTGGCTCTCGTTTGTGGTGTCTTCTGTGAGTTTGTCACTTTCCCATTGGTATCCTGGGTCAGGTGTGGTACTTGATTGTATCGATTCCTGATCTTTGCACCATTACTTACTTTTAATATCCACCAAAGTTATTTCTTTGTCTTGAATAAAAAATCAAACCAAATGAAACTGTCATAATGCAATATAAAAGCCGACATAAATCAATAATAAACATTCATTTTTTTGATAGTACAATATGATGAATAGATAAAAATCCATTGACAAAGGCATTAAGGCTAGGTTTTTAACAAAATAGGACAACTGTTGGTCTTTTAGATGGCTTAAAAATACGTTAATTGATTTAGCATTAATGATTCTTTAATTATTCAAGTAGGATGAAAAATGGTCAGTTTAACGGACATCAGGCCTTAAGATAAAGCGATGTCGATTTGCATGAACGCTTTTCCTACGGCCTGTCCAACAGCTGAAAGCCAGCAGGTTTGTATGACATATCTGAGAAACAATGAAAATTTGGTTTCAGGCGACTTATTATCTGACCAGCTGTTACTAACTACTTTATACATGTATATTGATTTACTGTGGAAGCTGAATGTTGTGGCGCATGTGGCTAAAGTTGCTTGATTACAGTTGGATATCGATAACTCAAGTTGAATATTTTTGAATGCGTTTGATCCAGATTCAAAGACATATTTATAAACCAGTTCCCTTATTTTTTTCTCTATAAAGACAGCGTGTCTGGTTTAAAACCAAATGCTTATTAGTCGTCCTCACTTAATGAATATAAAGCAGTCAATGTTTGATCTGAGTAAGATTATTACATTACATAGCAAAAATACGGAGGTTTTGTCTTCCAAAACAGTCCACAAAATCTAGATTGTCCGCTAAAATAATTGCTAAATTTCAGACCCAGAAGGGCTTACATTTTGCGTTTTAGAGGAGTAGTTTGGGAAAAGGATTTCTACTCACAATTTATACATCTACATTTATTTTGGTGTCATTTTGGCAGTTAGAGCCCACAGTCCTATAACAGACTTCCTTTTTTGGTGTTCTTATAAAAGTGTACATTTTTGAAGTTCTTATAAAGATGTACAACCGCGTGAAATGTACAAAATACAGGTTTCATATTGTGTACATTTCCCGCAAGTGTAACAGCTTTTAGAACTTAACTCTATGCATTTGAAGAAGTTAAGTTTATAAACAAGTTTCAGACAATTCTTGACATGGATACAATATATATATATATATATATATATATATATATATATATATATATATATATATATATATATATATATATATATATATATATATATATATATATATATATATATATATATATATATATATATATATATATATGGAAAAATGGAAAAAAGCTTGTATTTTAAGGTGCAAGGTAGAAATTTCTATAAAATAGTGCAATTTGTCCCTGAATATTGATTTATCTCAGCAAACAGTGCAGATGTCCGAATGCATTTTATCTGGTTCTTTATGGTTTATCAATTAAAGTATCCGTTAACCGGTATCCAGAAAGAAAATGGTAAGCATTCGAACACCCCCTGCTTATCCTGAGAATGACCTCACTTCATGGGTTTAGGCCTGTCTGATGGCGGTATGGCCAAACCACCCTAAGAGAGTGTAAAATGTAGTAATAGTTTAGCCTCGGACCCTGAACAAGCTTCAATGGCAATCTGACATGGGTTTGGTCAGACATATATGTACGTAGCTATCGAAATATTTATGATAAATTTTATACGCTATCATAAATATTTGTTGCTTTATTTATCTATCGACTGATCATAAACGAATTATAAATTTACAATATTTTCATTCAAACATTTAATTTACTTTTATCGACCCGTCTCGGAATGGTCAGTTCCCCACCTCCCCCCCCTCTCTCTCTCTCTCTCTCTCTCTCTCTCTCTCTCTCTCTCTCTCATTTGAACCCAAAGATTACCTCTTCCCCAAAAATTCAGTAAGAAAACTTTGGCTTACATTTAGGATTTAGACCAGCAGAGCGAGTACCTCAACAATCGAAGTAAATTTAAATGTTTAGTTAGCCACAAACTTACTGTACATTCACAAATCGTATAGCCTACCCAGTAAACATATAGAAGATGGCCACCATCGGCCCACCATTCAAATGGCGTTTCGCTGGTGGGCCGATGGCGGCCCGACACTTTATGTTGGCTGTGTAGTTTCTCCCCTTTGAGAATAGGGCACACACTGTAAAAATAAGTGTGTGAGTTAATACACAACGAGGTGGAAGTTGAGCTACCACCCACCACCCCATTAGTTAACCTACATTATACCACCCTTACCAACTTTAGCACGAAATATCTCAAGATGCGCAAGGTCTACACTGATGTAGTTGGTATAAAATAGTTATACCATGTTTGTCCATCTGTACGTGAGATAATCCACTCGCTAAAGCTCGTGGATTATCTCCACGCTCAGGCGGACAACCCATGGTAAAACTATTACATAACTTTCCTACTGTTAACAACTAGAGGCCATACAACCTTTCTTCTGTGATAAAAGTTAAACATTTATTTCTGCTATTGTTGTGGTTACTCTCCAGATCAATACAATCGAACAGAACATAGCATTTAAAACAGTTGAAATGTTACACCAAGATCAGTATCAGTGGCAGTTCAGCTGGCACCCAAATTGGTATTACATTACACTTATTTTTTACAGAGCAATGTTTAAAATTCATTTTTGTGACTTTCCAAAGATTCTGCAATTGTAAATAAAGAGCTTTTATAAGCAGATTTAGTGAAGTTAGCATTTCAGAAAAGCGACGTATGCAATGTAGTAAATTGGCATTCTTGAAGTACACCTCGGCGGTTTAACCCTGAATAGAACGGATAGTACAATAGTGTTCAGCTTTACCGCGGGGGACAGCACCCCACATAAGCATCAACCGTTGATACGTATCACTCCCTAGTAACAAACGAAAGTTAACAAATTCATTTGTTGCCAGCGTGCTGATAAGTAAAATTATCATTGGATGCTAACAAGTAATACAACATCGGTTGTAACTGGTCAACAATCTCTGTACTGCATATAGCGGCTAAAATACTACTTTATGGATCAACCGAAAATAAATACCAACTGACGGATGGACATAAGAGTTTTAGCCCATGTCACTTTCATGTCGATGAAGATGTCAAAAGGAAGGGAAATGAACTTAGCTTAACTGTATACATGTTGCCCTTCCGTCCGCATGTATGTCCATATTCCGGAATTCACACCTGTATTACACGTGCTTTACCTGTCTAACTTGTCTTCTGATATGTCCACACATGAGCAAAAAATTCAAGAATAATAAAATAACTAATGAAAAAGTGAGAAGTGGTTATAAAGCAACCAATCAGACGTGTACAGCAGTCTCAGTAGCAAAGAAACATGTTTGTCACGTGACTAATGGTGGCGACAGCTGGTGGTGCCGGGACACATTGCATTTGTGGGCCATGAGAAAAGGGGCTTTATTTCATATCATGTGGCTACAAAGGAGCACATCAGTCCGGATACATAATCATAGGTCTTCCTTTTCTATATGGACTTGGTGTCGGTGTAATAGGCCTAATGCTTTTTCATGCTCAACTCAACTGAGCATGAAATTTATCCTTCTCATGAATGTTAAAATGCCAACAAATGTTGGCATTTTAACATTTATTAGCAGGATAAAGTACAAAATTCCTGAGTTTAATAGCAAGAGAAATCTTAATTTTCAGCATTATATTTTTATGAGCTATTTGGGTTCCATGCTCAGTTGAGTTAAGCATGAAAAAAGTTTGCGAGAAGTAAGTTTGGTTTATCAGAAGTTTCATACCAGTTGTTTGGGTTCAAATAAGCTGGCCTTTAGAATATAGATGTAACAGACAGGGTTATTTTCATTCTCTGGCAAAAGTCACATTACGTGGTTCTGCGATTATGTCACATGGTATAAAGATATACCATGTGACATAATCGCAGGACATATCATGTGACAAAATCGCAGGACCATGCAACATGAAAAAACAACAGAAGGCAAATTATCATTCCGAATCTGCATCGGTGGCTCCGAAGCGGGCGGGACCGGTATTATTGTTGTTATTGCATGACTCAAACTTGAAGAGTTTCGGGTGAGCTCTTTATTCAGTATGTCCGCCGGTCTGTTATTATAGATAGCTCAATAGCTCTATAGCTCAGAAATTACTATTTTCCCCAAACAGATAGACTGGCAAGATCGAGATATTGGGTTTAAAACAAAAATAATGTTCTTTGCCTGGGGCTAAGCTGAGGCAAAATATGAAAACAGGAACGTTGGCCTTTATTTAAGCACAGCTAAATAAACCCTAATATGAGCCGCGACAATGTGGCATTTTGACATGAATAGACTCAGACGAGCCTGTGCAGCCACCATTTACGTTTAGAAACTCCAAATAATGTTCGGTCAGTAGCATAATATTCATAGAATATTCAAGCAAATAGCAAAGGCTCTGACCAGACTGCGCGTATGCGAATATTCAAGCGAATAGCAAAGGCTCTGATTAGACTGCGCGTATGCACAGGCTGGTCTGAGCCTTAGCTGGTCGCACATACCACATTGTTGGAAATCTTATATCGCGGCTCAATTATGATGTGTATGAAATTACATAGGTTGATACATTTTGTCAAACGGATGTGCGGAAAAACTATATAGCTCTTGTATTAGTCTTCGTTCTACACAGTTCCTTCTACTAAGAAAAATACATTTTTGGGAGAATTGGCTTATATTTTGCGGGATTTGGGGATAAGCTGAATTAATGTTAGGGATTTGGGGAGCAAAGGCAAAATACTTTCAGGGAGCTGAGGATTTTTGATCAGTGATTCGGGGAGATCAATACATTATTTTTAGGGAAACAGGGAGTACAGACCCCCGTGCGGGGGGGGGGGGGGGGAGGGGAGGGGAGGGGAGGGGGGGGGGGGTCATGGATGGAGTTGTTGTCTCGACCTTGAGATATGGAGTACTTGACACTTACTTGGGTTGAACTCCTTCACATTCTTGGAGGGTGTCTAGGTCTGATTGGAGACTTTTTGTATCATCTGGTGAACTAACTGTATGGTAGACCGCAGGATCGTCGGCAAACAATCTTATCCGGCTGCGACTGTATATTTTGAGGCAGGTCATTTACAAGTGACGTCCCCTAACATTGCCTGGCCCCTAACATTGCGCACTAGTCCAAGTGACTATGCCACATTTAAGCAGATCAAATATTTTGTTATCTATGGTTGCATTTGGAAAGAGAAAAAAAGCAAATATTTTTCACTTTATGCATTCGCTGCTGAACAGGAGTGGATTTTGGCAAAAATTGGAAAATGTTGTTAGAAACTTTCTGACCATAGGCTAATTTCAAATGGCACATGCTTCAAATGATTTACTATGATTCAAGTTATTGATTAAGTGAATTGGTGTAACTTTCCCAGGTATTTTCTGCAGGAGTTGAGTGCGCAATGTTATGGGACAATTTTTGTTATCCTAAAACGGGGGGGGGGGGGGGGGGGGGCGGGGGGGTGCACTTCAAATCAAAGTTGTTAGAGATCAAGAAAATATTTTTCATTTTGGACTTTACTTTATTTAGCTGGCTGTGATCAATTTTTCAAGTTTGTTTGTTTCTTATTATACAATGCTTAAGTGCACATTGTTAGGGGCCTTCGCCGTATATTATTTTGATATTCTTCTCAGAAGTTCAGAGGACAGCAGCCCGTTGGACCTGTAGGAGATGGCGTAACACAAGTAGTGTCAGCGAGATGCTTGATGAGCTTGAGTGGCCATCTCTTGAGGCCCGTAGGGATTGGTCCTCCCTGCTTCTCTTTCATAAGATACATTCTGGTGCTGTGTCTATAGGAAAAGACAAGTACCTGACCCCTGCTCACAGTTTGAAATCTACCAGGTCATCACACAGTGCCCAATATTGTAGATACCAGACATACAGTGATGCCCTGAAGAACTCTTTTCCCCCCGGACTATACCACAGTGGAATAGTCTTTCTCCTTCGGCGGTCAATTCCCAGACTGCTGAGGAGTTTAGGGCACTCCTCATTTAGTTAAAAACACAGCCGAAAGATTTTTTTGTTTTTTTGTTTTGTTTTTTTTGTTTTGTTTTTGTTTTTTCTTCAAAATTCCAAAATTGCACTCCCTGGCGTAATGATCATAATTTGATCGTGCCAGTATTAAGAGAAAGAAAGAAAGACCCAGTACACATTATACTGGGTCCGAGTACTCTTGTATATACAGTCGGAAAATAGCCATGAGACTTTGTCGGTAGATAGTGGGACCCTTTGTTAGCATTCGGTTCCATTCGGTGATTTTCTTGCGTATAAACAAATATGTCTGCGCCCATAAGGAAACCAAAGGATTGAAGCGTAAATTCATATTTTCCCAGTTTTAACGAAAAATTTCACAAATAAGTAAACTCTGTTTTTCACTGGGGTTTTACCTCGAAAGAAGGGAACTTCGGCAAACAACTCTGGCTCGAGTTTTTACCGTAAACAGTGTTTTAACTCGATTGTCCAATAACAAGTATTGGCTTTCCAAAATTACATCTGATCTATTTGATGTTATACCAGAGTTTACGAAAGTTTCCTAGACTTTACAGGACAGCCGGTCTGGTGGGCTGGAAAAATCTGCCTGACCAACCAGGATTTCACCAGACCGACACCATATGAGAACAAACAACAAAAAAGAAAAAATATAAGTTTTTGAGTTTGAATGTAATATAATGTATAAATATGACCACAACATATCCATGACAGCTCAGTAAACAAAATTTTGATTGCTGCTAAACACAGTTTTCCAATATGGCCTTTGATTGGTTGATTAAAACAAGAGTATTTTTATATATTCCGGCAAAACAGTAACTTTTGGGCTCAGGTTTCACAGGACAGTCGGTCCTGTGATTAGGTAACTCTTGTCAGACCGCAGGAAAATCTGCCAGTCATGTCAGACGGTCCTGTGATGTTTCATAATGACTGTTATACCTGTTGGTAACACCCTATAGTGCAGTCTAGAGGTGAAGCGACTGAGTCATAGAAACCCCATGTATTTCTCGAAAGTGTCTATCCAATGTTTTTTTTAAATCCATTTACAGTGGTAGATGATATAACTTGCTCTGGAAGTGGATTCCATGCATTGATCACAAGTTGATTAAAATTATTGTATCTGAAGTTCAATCTGGATCACGGTTTAATTTATTTGAGAGAATTTTCTCTAGTGACAGATGCATTAAGTTGAAATTGCTTTTCCTTCTAATCCTCAAAGTATTTTGGATGTTTCAATAAGGCCTCCTTGGTGTCTTCTAAACTCTAAAGCGATAAGATTTAAATACTTGAGTCTTTCATGATATGACAATTGAGATATTTCAGGAATCAACTTGGTTGCCTTGTGTTGAACTTATTCAAGTAGCTCTATAGACAGAGGGCTTTCCTAGATAGACTGCCTGTTGGTGACAGATGTTGGCAGACGGTTCAAGTCACTGATTGTCCGAGGATAGGAGTATTTGTATGCATCTTTCTTGGCCTCCAACTGTCATACATGCTGTAAGTGATCCTTCTGTGCGGCTGTCAACAGGCTGAAGGAATTGGGGATTGATAACGACTAGTTCATCTTGAAGAGCATTGATAGCCTGTCCATGTAGCATCACTGCTGGAGGGAGTCCCACCCGAGGCTAATCCCCACAAAAGTATTGTGGCCTAACTTGAATAATAGATGTTAGTATGGTCCTGCCAGTCAAGAGTGACAGTGAAGTCATGTTTTGTTAACAAAGTTATCAGGGACTTAGAATCGATAGATCACTTGTGTATTAATCCTATCCACAGGATAGGATTAATACACAAGTGATATATCGATTCGCCTTAGCTCAAGTGGAGTGTACAAGTTAATGTTGTACTTAACAATTGTAAACAAAGTATTACATGACTGTCACTTTTGGTTGGCACAACAGTAGATACCTGTATTAAAATGTATTTACTTGTGTTAAATTATTTCAGACTGTGCAGGGAAAAATATGAGACAATATATTGAATGGACGATACTAGCCCTGTGATTAGTCCTTTCTGTGGTTAGAAAACAAGATGTCTATAGTGACACTACAGATTGGTCAATGTGGGAATCAAGTGGGAGGAGAGTTATTCCGAGGTCTAATAGAGGATGCTAACGCCAAGCTTTCTCAGGTAACCGTATAGGCGGGTCTTTAGTTAAGAGTGTGTAACAGAAAAATAATTTTCTTATTTCTCAACCTAAACATATGTTGTTGGTACTCAAAAGAACCGTCTCAATGAGACGGTTCTTTTGAGTACCCAAAACACATGCTAAAAATTATGGGTAAGAAAATATTTACAATTAAACACTGAAAATTTTTGTTTATATAAACCTGTGCATAGATCTTGGAGTATCAGGCCTGGTAATTTGATTTGGCTTTTGTCAGGAGAAAATAGGAACTTAAAGGTCTTGTGAATCTTCAAAAACACTTTTTTAAAACTCCTATTGATTGAAAAGCCAGTAGTGAGAGAAACAGAATGTCGAAAGCCCCATCAAAAAATTCCAAATAGTAACCAAGTTATGAAGGTTTTAAAATTTAATTAGACGAAAATATGCGAGAGGCTCATATGACGTCATTTGAGCTTTTTAAAATATTAAATTTAACATTTTTCATTTATTTAAACATTATTTAATATTTTATTTGCTGAAAATGATTTAATATGATAAAATACAACATTTGCATATAAAAGCATAGTTGTGCTGTTTTTAATGGCTTAGAAATCACGCTACATAAAATATGACATTTTGAAAGAATCATCTCAAAACAGTAATGTGGGCGGGGCTTATATGCTATTTTGCATAATTTTAAAACTTACATAACTTTTGACTTGGTTGGAATTTTAAGATGGGGTTTTCAGCATTTTGGTTTTCTCATCACTGTCATTTAAATCATGAAGAGTTTCAAAAATGTTTTTAAAGGTTCACAAGACCTTTAACTATTGCAGTACAATAATAGTGATAAAATACTTGGCATAGTCACTCATACACACATGTATGCATGTATCTAATTTTTTTTTTTTTAATTTTAATGTTCACCCTTATACACACCCTGTTACCACGCCGTGTAGCGTAGTCGGTACATGTCTGACAACAGATGCAAGTCTGACTGCAGATCCAGCGGTCGCGAGTTTGATCCCGGCTTGGTCCCATACTTTGGTGGAGATTGATTTTAATAATTTCTATGGTCATGCTCCTCCCTTCGGCTGAATCATTCAAGAAGGATTGTTGTCAGTTACAAGCGAAAGTATGTGCACGAAGTACTGGTTAATTGCTTGTTCAAGCTTGCCCAGGAAAAAAAGTGTGGTTAGGTGAACTGACCATCCCGCCATGACCATAGCTGTTGCCTTGGGATGTAAACTTTAAAGCAACAAAACAAACAAAACAAAAACTAAATAAGCACACTGTGAGCTGCATAAGACATACCTTTCCGGAAATTTTGTACCATTTCTTTACAGAGTAGATCCAGATCAGCTGTTTTCATACAGGCCTTTTGTAAGAGTGGATAAGAACATATTATTTTTCTTATTTCTCAACCAAAACATATGTTGTGGGAACTCGAAAGAGCTGTTTTAATGAAACTGTTCTTTTGAGCACCCCAAAACATATGTTAAAACAGATGAGTAAGAAAATATTAACAATTTTACGCTCAAAAATTTTGTTTGTCTAAACTTGTGTTGGTTTAAACACCCTGTTCACTTGATAAAAGGCTTAATTTCTTGGAAACTGTTCAGATACTCACCTCTAAATCATATATAATGATATTCCTTATGAAAAGACACATTTAATATCACTGACCAGGAATGCCCTCCTGGGTGTGCCTGGGCATTGCGGCTGACATGCCGCAGAATCGGGGGCTGGTTCGTAAGACTTTATAATCGATAAATAGTATACGTAGATCTTTAGTTAAGAGTGTGTAACAGAAAAATAATTCTCTTATTTCTCAACCAAAACATATGTTGTGGGTACTCAAAAGAACCGTCTCCATGAGACGGTTCTTTTGATCACCTAAAACATATGCTCAAAATTATGGGTAAGGAAATATTTACAATTTTATGCTGAAATTTTTTGCTTATCTAAACCTATGCTACGTATAGTCATTTCTTGTTCCTAGGTGAATGTGTCAGCACAGAAGAATGAGGACTACAAGGAGGAAGTGATGGAGAGGTTCTTTGACCCGCCCAGTAAAGGTCTTCCAAAGGCGAGGGCAGTCATGGTGGATATGGAGCCAAAGGTATGAGGATTGAGCCCATTTATCACACGACCAGGCTTCGAGGTTATAAAACTTGAGTTCAATCTCAAACTCAAAATAAAGCGCAATGATTAGCTGCTTGGGGGCAGCCAATCATTGCGCTTTATTTTGAGTTGAGACTGTACTCAAGTATTATAACCTCGGGGCCAGGGCTTTAGTTAAGAGTGTGTAATCAAGTTCAATCAGTATGACTTGTTCGCTGAGGTGTATCATAACTACATACTGTATACATGACATTGTAAATTGATATTAAGCTACAGGTTTGTACAAAATAAGTGACTATTGAGCTTTTATAATACATTGTAAATTGTTTTTGAAGATTTTGACAGCTTCCCCCAATCTGACCAATCATGCCATCTTTATATGATGTGTGTAATGTGAAACTACAACTATGTGCAAACGGAATAGTTTGGTTACAGGTGTGGTGGGTGGGTGGGGGGGGGGGAAACACTTCAGTAAAAAATTTTCAATTTCCAGTATGTTTAATAGCAAAACAGATATTTCAACCCCTATTTTTTAATTGATACTTGTCCAATGAGCAAAGCCTTTTTGCGGATAATTCTAGGGCTGAAGGTACTATCTTTTTCATGAAAAATTATTATTTTCTTTGAAACTTTTCTCTGATCATTTTTATGGGCAGTCCTTCATTTAGACTGTCCAAGGCCCTTAAGTAAGTGTAAAAGTCTGGTATTTATTTGACTTTTACCATTGCTATGGTAACAAAAAATGAACTTCAAAATAAGCTGATTATTGGAAAGTGACCATTTTGGAACAAATTTAAAAACTTATTGGTTTATTAGAACAATAAACTAATTGTAAAAGTCTGGTATTTTTTTGTCTTTTACCATTGTTATGGTAACAAAAAATGGACTCAAATAGGCTGATAATGTGTAAGTACTTTGGAGTTTGGATCCAGATCAGGACCAATGGCCTGACATCATGTACATGTATATGGATCAAAATTGTTTTACATTCTGATTTGTTTGTGCTCCTTGCTACATGTAATTTCTCTGTCAAAAGTTTCAAATTTGTTCCAAAATGATCACTTACACATTTTCAGCCTATTTGAGTCCATTTTTTGAAATGGCGTATCGCTGGTGTGCGGTTGGTGACCGGACAATGTGCACTAGCTGGGTTAATGCACCATCTAATGAAGGCTTTCGTAACCAAATGTTGCATTTTACAATGAGTTCCTGTAATAAAGTATGCTTAATATCTTCAGAAAACCTGGCACGGAATAAATTTATGATAATAGCTTCATTAAAAGTAATTAATATCTAATTCATATTGCCAGCCCTGCCATATAATTATGAAAGTTAACTATTTGCATGCTGGGTAATTTTATATGCTTTTTTGTTGTCTGCTGATTTTTTAAAAAATCTATTTTTTTCTAAAATGTCTTTCAGAAATCAAACAGTTTGGATCCATATCAGGCCTAACAATTTGACGGACCTGATCTGGATCCAAACTGTTTGCCAAAATTATCAGCAGGCGGCAGAAAGTTTCAATACACTTGCTGGCAAAGTGTTAATCAAAATTTCAGTTAAAGTATTAGTAAAAATTGGTAAGTAAAAATTTATAGTATACTTTTTAAGGTAAAAATATTATTTTTTTGTACTCTAATAATCAGCCTTGAGCTATGGTACTTTTGATTATCCACAACGTATGTTTTGGGTAAGAAGATAGTAGTACAGTACTTATTAATTTCATAATATTCTGTTTGAAAGTTGTTTAGAGCTCTGATTATATTAACCCTATCCTTCCTAGCAGCGACTTGTTGTTTGCTGATAACCTGTTCAAACTGTTTGGGCTCAGATCAGGACAGACAGAATGTTGGTCCTGATCAGGATCCAAACTATTTGACACTAATAGTGTTCCTGAAAGAATTTTTTGAAAAAGCTAATTTTGAAAAAATCAGCAGACGACGGCAAAAGCATAGAAAACTCCCCAGCATGCAAAGAGTTAATAGAGGTAATTTATAATCACACCTGTTACACCTCTCCATTACTGGGGAGTAATATTATGGATAAATCAATAAAAAAAAACACATACCTTGTTATTAAAACAGAAAGAATTCAAGGGGTAAGTAGGATCTAGCTGTTTAAACCCAGATCAGAGTGCTCCTAACAAATGGGCCTTGTCATGAGAAAACCAGTCTTCGGGGGTATGGGAACAACAAAAGCGCAGACCAGCCTGCGTATCCGCGCAGTCTGATCAGCGCCTTTGTTATTCACTTTTTGGAAAGAACCATATCAAAGCTTGCTACAAGCAAAATTTCAATTTTCTAGCTAGTCCTTGTAGCTGAGCAGGCTGGTTTGAATCTCACTTTGTCGGAAACCCTGAAGACAGGTTTTCTCATGTCACAGCCCAAATGCTCTGATGCTCAACCGCTGGTTTAATATGAAAAACAACTGCCCTAGAAAGAGAATAAAAAAATCAGGGTATTGTCATGCAATTGCTCGTAGATTCCTACGTTTGTGGTATAAATATGAGCTCAGAAAGTATTCTCATTGTATTATATTACTTTTTTTCGTGTAACACACATGTTCCTGTTGGATTTTGGAACACCTTTATTATGCGAAAAGTAAATCTGAAAATACAGGAGACCTTTCTTAAGTGGTATTTATACCAGAAAGGTAGGACCGATGGGCTAATATTAACATTTTCAAATCAAGCCTTTAATGAATCTTTAGATTTTTTTTGCAACCATTCATAACCTCATGAATGACATAAATTTAATTGACAGTTGCCACGCTCACTTGCCGGTGCAATACATTTCAAACATCGAAATCATTCGCCAGAAGTGACACTGGTGTTGTGATAGACAGCAAGCCACACCTGAGTCGCACGTGCAAAACAAGCTTCTTGTTTGCTCCATTGGCTGTCCGTGTTCACACTGGCTGTTTGGCTTTTCCGTTTTACACTCCAATAAAACCGTTAATACAATTGCATTTAAAATACAAAACTGTTTTATTTCCTAAATTATAAAATAATTACTATATTTTAGATATCTATGATAAAGTGTATATATAAGCAATATATTTGATTTTTGGGATGTTCATGGAAGTATTCATGATTCCATGAACATTCCAAAAATCAAATTCATTTCTTAATTGCATGACATTCCCTGATTTTAGATTCACTTTCTTACTAATGGCAGTTGTTTTTCATATGCAGCCAGTGGTTGAGCATCAGAGTGTTGGGTAGGTGTGGAGGAACACAGTGATCTGGGTTTACATTGCTTGACATTTGAGCTGTGACGTGATTTCCAACAATGTTGCATTTTTGACAAGTGTAGACTCAGACGAGCCTGTGCAACCTCCTTTTAGGCTTAGAAACTCCAAATGATGTTTAGTCAGTAGCTCAACAGTCATAAAATATTCAAGCCATAAGCAATGGCTCTGATCAGACTGCACATATGCGCAGGCTGGTCTGAGGCTTTGCTGGTCGCACATACCACATTGTTGGAAATCTTATGTTGCGGCTCATTTCAATTCTACATTTTACACATATCATCATGCACAACCCAGGTAATATAAGATCTCACGCGAGTGATCATTTCATATGAAATTTATTAAACCAGCCTAGTACATGTATAGAGGCAAACAATGTAGATCAAGGTCAGACTGCTCCTTTACTGAACATTGTTTGTAAATGATGCTGCTGACACATTTCAACAGACAAGAAATAGACAAAATTTGTTGTGATTGGTGCTTTAAGACTCTTAACCCTCTAAGCTCCAATCAAGACTGCAGCAGACGACAAAATTTGCAACATCTTTCCTAATTTTCGAAAAAAAATAAGGTATGATATTTTCCAGCAGACAATTCTCATGAAATATCATGCCTTATATGTTATTTTTGAAAAAGCAGCAAAATTTGAAGTTGTCATCTGCTGCAAATTGTAGGTGGCGCTTTATGGGTTAAAGAGTTTAACAACACCTGTTACACCTGTTTAATGATTAGAGTAAAATTTCTGACAGATCAATACAGTTAATTCTCATGCAGGAAAACAGGTGTTTAGCCCTATGAGATTTTTATGGCCCTTCAAGAGTATGCCAGTAGTGCTAGTGTGTCTGCATGCAACATACCAAACTCTAGTTTTTATGTTTTTCACATTGATTTTAGGCGATTACATTTTTTATTACTAATTTTAGCAAACAGTGTTTGCGATGAAAGTTGTAGAGAAAAATTAGTGCCAATTTCTCCAAATGGTTCCATAATCTTAGAAGCTGCAGTTAACCCTGCGCATAGATGCACTCTTTGAGATTTTTAATCAAAGCTCAAATAAACTAAGATAAATATGTTGTCAAAAAACTGCATTGCGCCGCCCTAATCACTAAACAAAGTGATGGATGGCTTGTTTAAATACAATGGATATCACGCCTTGTTCGCTCGTGCGTTAAGCTACTGGGGTCATCTCGAAACCGCCCATTTGGAGCACATGCATAAGAGAAAAATAGCACATCATGCGTAATCACAGCTTCTGCTCCTACAAATGATCACGCTCAAATTAGATTCTGTACTTTATGGGTTTTCAAACAGCAGGATTATGCTATGCAAAGCCGCTGAATAACTGTATATTCACCGCTTGTGAATATCCCTTTCTGTCATGCCTCTACAAAATTTATCTGTCAATAATGAGACTTAGATATTTTGGCTGAATTCATTTATCGCAAATTCTTCATCTATGTACACAAAAATTTGTTTGCACCACAAACTTTGGACCTTTTGGAGAAATTGGCACTAATTTTCCTGTACAACTTTCATCGCGCTCACATTTTGCTAACATTGAAAATAAAAGAGTTATCGCCGAAAATCAATGTGAAAAACATAAAAAACTAGAGTTTAAATTACGTGTTTCAATGTGTTTGCTGTTTTCAATCAGTTTTTACTCATTAACTTCTAGTATCGTCTGCTGATAACCTTTGCAAATGTCGGGCCTGATCTGGATACAATATGTTTGGCACTCAATGTTATTTCTGAAAGAATTTTGTGAAAAATTTGTTTTTGAAAAAAAATCAGCAGATGACAAAAAAGCAAGAAAAATTTTCCAGGGGGCATCATGTTAAATCTTAAAATTTAGGTCCGTCTTTTAACCCTTTTCCCAACAGTCACAACTTTACTTATATAGGACAGCAACAATGATAATACCATGCAGTAATAGCGCTAATTTATTGAAAAGGAATTTTACTTTGATACCTGAGTGACCAAATACCAGCAAAACATACGCTTTTGCCGGCACTACATTGACAAATGAGGGTCCGATCTGGGTCATTATTATTTACAATATAGGCTACCAAAGAACATTACCAGAAGAGAAAAGTTGTGATCAGTGGGTAAAGGGTTAAATTTTGTATTTCAGGTTATAACTATGCAGAAGCGAAAACATGTGACTCCTTAATATATACAATCGAACATCCCAAGTTTATTGTATCCAGGCCTTAAGTTGAGAGTGACTGTACCAAAAAATAAATTTTCTTATTTCTCAACCAAAACATATGTTGTGGGCACTCAAAAGAACCGTCTCAATGAGACGGCTCTTTTGAGTACCCAAAACATATGTTAAAACTAATGGGTAGGAAAATATTTACTATTTTACGCTCAAAAATTTAGTTTATCTAAACCTAAAGGAAAAATCCATTGGTGCATTAAGGTTTAAGGCTTAATTTTTTGTATTTTAGGCTATTGCCCAGACATGTCTTGAAGCAAAGAAGTCTGGTCTGTGGATGTATCCAGAAAAACAGCAGTTCTGCCAAAAGAGAGGCTCCGGGAACAACTGGGCCCACGGCTTCAACGTCCACGGTCCCGCAGCGGAGGAGAGAATCATGGGAATGATTCAGAGTGAGGCTGAGAAATGTGACAACCTGAGTGGTTTCCTGACATTCATGAGCTTGGCGGGGGGAACCGGCTCCGGCGTGGGAGCGTACATTACTCAGTGTGTAAAGGACGAGTTTCCACATGCATTTCTCCTGAATCAAGTCGTGTGGCCCTATCATACAGGGGAGGTAATTGTTCAGAACTACAATGCAGTGATGACTCTCTCGCACCTGTACCAGAGCACTGACGCAATACTGATCATGGAGAATGACCAGTTACACAAGATCTGTACGCAGCTGTTGAACATTAAGACAGTGAGTTTTAAAGACATCAATAAAGTGATTTGTGATAAACTGATGGGAATTCTGCAGCCAGCTGTCACTGAGAAATATCCTGGCTGCCATGTGTCAAACTCGTTAGGTTAGTGTTGATTGACTGGTTAGTATCAAGAGAAAATGAGCCTCAACATGTGATTTCCAATGGTGATTCATCAATTGAGCGCAAATGCTCATCAACTCAGCACAGAAAATGCCATCAATTCAGCACAGGATTTCTATAGAGTTCAGAAACCCTGCTCATCAATTGAGCGCAAATATTTTGGCCAGTTACTTGTTCTGTTTGCATGTAAAATAACTTTCATTTTCAGTGTCATTTGCCAAGAGAAATAGTTCTCCCTTACATGTTTCTACTTTAAAGACATTCAGGCATTCATGCAACTCATGTCGGCGCTTAGGCAGTTTAAGAAACATTTTTCTCTTGCTTCTGTACACAGTCTGATGTGATGTATGTTCTTTAAGTCTGTTGGGAGCAAACTTGCCTCTGAAGTCATTTTTACCAACTCTGTCCTAATTAGTTTGGTTGGCTTCTGCGTCAAATCACCCAGTACTTTATGGGGCACACAAGCTGATATTGCCCGCCCATGCTTGTATTTACTACAGGTAAGCCAATGATAACAAAAGAATTATATAGGTGAGTGAACACTGAATCTGCGCTAAATTGATAAGTATGTTTTGCGCTCAATCAATGACATGGAAAAAAATCATTTGCGCTCAATTGATGTTAAGCCTTTCCAACAATGTGGCATTTTGACAAGTGTAGACTCAGAGGAGCCTGTGTATCCCCCCTTTAAGCTTAGAAACTCCAAATGGTGTTCAGTCAGTAGCTTAGCAGTCATAGAATATTCAAGCGACTAGCAAAGGCTCTGATCAGACTGCGCGTAACCGCAGGCTGATCTGAAGCTTTGCTTGTCGCACATACCACATTGTTGGAAATCTCATGTAATAGCTCAAATATAACATAGGGGCCTCATAGCGAGAAAACCTATTTTCGGGGTTTCAGACCTGGTAAAAAGTAAACTAGCCTGCTCAGCTACAGAGACTACATGTAGCAAGAATATTGACATTTTGCTTGCGACAACTTTAGCTATCATACTTTCTATTGAGAACAACAAAGGCACTGATTAGACTGCCCCTTTGTTGTTCACATGCAAAAAAGTCAGGTTTTTTCACATCTCGTCATTTGAGTCAGTTTTTTGTTGTTTCCTTTTGCATTGCCTTTTATGGGCTCTGTCTCCAAAAAATAATTGCGCCATAACACAATATTTTGTTACTGATCTTACAGCCTACAGCAAAGGCACAGACAAGGCTGCACATCTATACAGTCTCACAAGAGCATTTACTTCTTTCATACATAAAATATGAGAGTTGATTGAGGCACAGACAAAAAATAAGGCATCTGATCTCAACCCACTAGGTAGGTGTGCATGTATGTTTAAATAGTGATTCTAACACTAATTGCCTGTATAGCAAATGGTTAATTGCAGTGATTTATTGGTTGATAAATCACTGCACGGACTGGTGTGACATCATTCTGTTGCCAGTTTGATTTTCATGATGTCATCTATCACACACAGCCTTGTAATGTTGACAATACACGGTGTAACGTCATTTTTACAACTAATGGACGTTCGAATCAAACATAAAAATACACATTTCAGTCAAACAAGATCGAGTTACAGGAAATTCTAACACTGTTCAAGAAGGCGAAATCGTTATAGACTCTGAAGGATTCGTTCATATCTTTAATCTTTTGTGTGTTAGAATAAAAAAAATTCGCACTGGCAGTGATTTGTTGCTTACATGTAATATATCACTGTCTGTCGGACCAGTGTCAGTGAGTTGTGACTTGTGATTTGTCCACTTTAACGACTGACCTCAAACCAGTGATATATTAAGCAACAAATCACTGCAAGCATGAATCTTTTTCTTAATTATGCATCTGCAATAATTACCTTTTTTTCTCATGAAGACTCAGACCAAAATGTAGACCTATAGCCCACTGGGTATGTCAGCATCAGAGTTTAACCATTTTCATTCTGGATATAGAGGATCTTACATGAGTGCTCATGCTTTATTGTATTTATTAAACGAGTTGAGGAAAAGAGATAAAATGCAAGGCTTGCCAAGCATTTTATCTCTTTTTGCGCAACACATTTAATAAATGCAATAGAACATGAGTATGATTCTATTTATCATATGACACTAAGATTACTTTGAAATCTCATTTCTGACATAAAAAATGTCATAATTTGTCATTATGTACACAATGTTGTTATGGACATCATAACGTTTCCCCAAAATCTGTAAACCACTAGAGGTTTATCGATTTTATTGCATGGCATTATTTCACTTCCAGATGCAACATTGTATGGTAAACTAGTAAAAAGGTACTTTGGCAAATAGTGAAGACCCAGATGAAATGCCGCATAAGGCAGCCTGGGAAACTGTCTGCAGTCTAAATATCAAACCAGGGAGGATTAAGAAAGGCAGCATTTTATCAGAGTCTGCACTGTTTGCTAAAACAAGAACAAGTTTCAGGGACAGAAATACTTGATGTTATACAGTTTGACCACCAACCCCTTAAAATACAAAAGGGACAATTCCATACTTATAGTATCAATGTATATGTGATAATCCATCAGTGGCGGATCCAGAGGGGCTTCGGGGGGTTCGTTGGAACCTCCTTTCCCGCACACCGTTTTTAAATATCCTATGGAAATGAAATAATTTGGTCTCAGTGAGACCAAATTATTTCATTTTCATGGGATTCTTAAGAAAATTTAGATAAAAGCAGCAAAGCGAACCCTCACACTTTTATACATATGAACCCCCTTTCCAGAAATCCTGGATCGGCCCCTGTCCATCAAAACGAAGAGGTTTAAAGGGAGATTTAGCACATATTGAATTAGTACCAAAATACCTGATGTTCCCACATATCCTTTATTTGTTCTGATTCTTCTTGTAGGTAGTATGTTAGAACACCTAGTACCACACACAGACTACAAGCTACTGACAGTTAAATATCTCATGTTCCCGCTCATATCCTTTGTTTGTTCTGCATCTTCTTGTAGGTAGCATGTTAGAACACCTAGTACCACACACAGACTACAAGCTACTGACAGTCAAGAATATACCTCAGATGTCGGACCAGTCCAAGTCTTTCAGTACATTCCAGTGGCACGGCTTGCTGAAGCATCTCAGGCAGATGCTTATAGCTAATGCTGCCATGGAAGAAGGTGAGTTGCATGCTGGGTAAAATTTATGATTTTGTTGTTGTCGTCTGCTGACTTTTTTCAAATTAAACTTTTTCAAAAAAATATTTCAGTAACACCATCAGAGCGTTAAATGAATTGGATTCAGATCAGGTTAACCGTTCTGTTTTCATGCTTTTGCTGTCGTCTGCAGACTATTTTCAAAATTAACTTTTTAAAAAAACTATTTCAGGAACACTTTCAGAGTGTCAAATGGTTTAGATCCAGATCAGGACCAATGTTCTGTGTTTTACAGTTACAGTAATTTTTAGGTTTACCTGGGCAGAACCCAGATTTGCCTTAGTTTAAACATTTGCAGTACATGTTACTGTATGTTTCTTCCAAATATAGACCAACATGCAAGCAAAAACTTTGACATTACACACACACACCGGGTTGAAAGGTCAGATATTGAAATTGTGCATATAAGTATATGCACTAAAAGGTTGCCCTTGAGCGTCTGGAAAAATCCCCATAGGCTTATAATGGGAGAAATATTGTGACCACTCTTGTGCAGTCATTTTTGGATGGATCCTCTTCATTCTTGCAGGTAACAGGCCCTACCATAAAAGCTCGGATGAGTTTAAATTTTGGCAAGATTCCATCACTGACTTTGGAGTTAGCTGCCCTTGAGCGTCTGAAAATCAATAAATAGTGTTGTGACCACTCAAGCGCCTTCATTTTTGATTGGATCTTCTTCATTCTTGCAGGTAACAAGGACAACCATAATATCTCGGTTGGGTTCAAATTTTGACCAGATCAGACCTTGGATTGTGGAGTTAGCTGCCCTTGAGCATCTGGAAAAATCCCCAAAGACTTATAATGGGGGATCTGTTGTGACCGCTCTAGTGCTTTCAATTTTGAATCGATCTTCTTCATTCTTGCAGATAAGAAGGACAACTATAAAAGCTTGGATGAGTTTGAATTTCGTCAAGGTCCCATCACCTATTGTGGAGTTTGCTGCCCTTGAGTATCTTAAAAAATGATGGATAATGTTGTGACAACTCTAGCGCCTTCATTTTTAGCTCACCAGAGCGGAAGGCTCAGGGTGAGCTTATAGTATGGGACTCGAGCCGGCGTCCGTATGGCGTGCGTGCATCCGTGCCTCAATCCACACTTTCAAATATGAATATCTCTGAAACCAGCTGGCCAATCATAATCAAATTTCATCAGGAGCATCATTGGGGTGGGGGATTGATTGCATAAGGTTTTGGGTAAGGTCGGATCAGAACTCTGGTTTCCATGGCAACAGATAGCTCCCATAGGGTTATAATGGGGAAAATCTTGTAACCACTCTAGCTCCTTCATTTTTTAATTGTTCATCTTTATTCTTGCAGGTAACAAGGACAACCATAAAATCTCGAATGGGTTCGAAATTTGGCAGGATCCGACCAGGGACTTACGAGTTAGCTGCCCTTGAGCATCTGGAAAAATCCCCATAGACTTACAATGGGAGAAATGTTGTGACCACTCTAGTACCTTCATTTTTGGATGGATCTTCTTCATTCTTACAGATAACAAGACCAACCATAAAAGCTCGAATGAGTTTGAATTTCGGCAGGATTCCATTACTGACTTTGGAGTTAGCTGCCCTTGAGCGTCAGAATAATTAATGAATAATGTTGTGACCACTCTAGCTCCTTCATTTTTGATTGGATCCACTTCATACTTGCAGGCAACAAGTAAACCCATATTATCTAGGATGGGTTTGAAATTCAGCAGTATCCAGCGAGGGACTTATGAGTTACCTGCCCTTTGAGCGTTTGGAGAAATCCCTATAGACTTTTATGGGAGAAATATTGCAACCACTCTTGTGCTTTTAATTTTAAATGGATCTTGTTTATTCTTGCATACAATAAGGACAACTATTAAAGCTTGGATGAGTCTGAATTTTGTCAAGATCCCATCACATTTTGTTATTTTGGAGTTAGCTCCCCTTGAGCATCTTAAAAATTGATGAATAATGTTGTGACCACTCTAGCACCTTCGTTTTGGATTGGATCTTCTTCATTCTTGCAGGTAACAAGTAAACACATAATATCTCAGATGGGTTCGAAATTCAGCATGATCTTACAAGGGGCTTATGAGTTACCTGCCCTTGAGGGTTTGGAAAAATCCCTATAGACTTTAAATGGGAGAAACGTTGTGACCACTCTAGTGCTTTCAATTTTATATGGATCTTCTTCATTCTTGCAAACAATAAGGACAACTATTAAAGCGTGGATGAGTTTGAATTTCGTCAAGATCCCATCACCTATTTTGGAGTTAGCTCCCCTTGATCATCTTAAAAATTGATGGATAATTTTTTGACCGCTCTAGCGTCCACATTTTTAATTGGATCTTCTTAATTCTTTCATCTAACAAGGACACTCATTAAAGCTTGGATGAGTTTGAAATCTAAATGATCCGACCAAGGACTTATGAGTAAGCTGCCCTTAAGCATCTGGAAAAATCCCCATAGACTAATAATGGGAGAAGGGCTGTGACCACTCTAGTGCGTTCAATTTTGAATGGATCATATTCATTCTTGCAGATAAGAAGGACAACTATAAAAGCTTGGATGAGTTTGAATTCAGTCAAGATCCCATTACCTATTATGGAGTTAGTCACCCTTGAGCATCATAAAAATTGATTGATAATGCTGTGACCACTCTAGCGCCTTCATCTTTTTATTGGATCTTTTACATTCTTTCAGGTAGCAAGGACAACCATAAAAGCTTGGATGAGTTAAATTTAAAGTAGAACCAACTTTAGACTGGAGTTAACTTTCCTTGAGCATCATAAAAAATCTGCATAGACTTACAATGGGAGATTTGTTGTGACCACTCTAGCACCTTCATTTTTGAATGGATCTTTCTCATTTGTAGGTAACAAGGACTTTCATAAAAGTTTGAATGAGTTTGATTTTCCGCCACACCCATCCACCAGCTACAGAGTTAGCTGCCCTTGAGCATCTAAAATATAACTATATTATGCATAGATTTACATTGGGAGATCTATTGTGACCACTCTAGCACCTTCATTTTTGAATGGATCTTCCTCATTCTTGCAGGTAACAAAGATACTGATAAAAGTTTGAATGAGTTTGATTTTCGGCCACACCCAATCACCAGCTACAGAGTTAGCTGCCCTTGAGCATCTAAAATATAGCTGTATAATGTTGTGACCACTCTGGCGCCTTCATTTTTCATTTGATTCTCTTCATCCCTCTAGGTTACCAGGACATACATAAAAGTATGGACGAGTTTGAATTTCGGTCAGATCCCATCACTAACTATGGAGTTAGCTGCCCTTGAGCATCTGAAAACTATACATTCACCAGGTTTGCTCTGCAATTTTTATTCAGATCTTTTTAAGACTTGCAGATAACTAGAACTGGCATAATATCTTATGTTTTTGAATTAATTTCTGGTCACTGTTTCAAGTTCAGAGTTACCTGCCTTTTAGCATTGTAAATGATGGTGTCTCCAAACATTATGCTGGCTTCATGGTGAGTGATCGTTGCCCATTGGGCTACTTGTTGACTTAAGTTTTGCCAGGCAACACATCCTTTTTATAGAACTCTAGTTTATAATCTGAGCTTTGATGCAAGAAAAACTGATTTTGATGCATGCCAGCAACAAAGTCACATACCAGCCTGTGCAGTCTGATCAGTACCTTTGTTTTTGGCTTTCTGGAAAATAGACAAACTTTAAAGACAAAATTTCAGCATTCTAACTAGTCTCTGTTGCAGAGTATACTGGTTTGAAGCTTACCTGGTTGCAAACCCTGAAAAACCTTTTCTTCTGTCGAGAACAGTCTCACTGTAGTCATACCACTACGGCAATTAGAGTTTCGTCACTCCAGTGTTAAGGTAACTCTCATCATGTTCAATTTCTTCATTTAATCACAGATAAATGCCCCAAAATGCTTGGGTTCCGATTGATTTTTGTTCAAATTCATTGTATCTTTTAGCTTTGAAATTATATGAAAACTTAAACATTTGATGTCTAGGCATGTAATAACTAATTATGGTTGTCATCGTGGATAATTAATCAATGACAAAACCATATAATTATGACTCTACAGTAATTGACAATTTTTTAATATAACTGTAAAGAAACACATTATAATCTGATTTTATCTCCCTTTTGGCAAAACAACACAGCTGTTGTTAACTAGACGATGCCTTTTCGAAACAAACATATTCGAAAGTTCTCATTTTTGTCAGCCTTTATTTGAAGGTAATTTTACTATAACACCGGAGTGGGTGACGAACCCCAAATTGCCGTAGTAGTATGACTACAATGAGTCTGATAGAATCAATAATCATGGTTAACCCTGAGCTCGAAAATCCTAAATGGGTACTTTTACAAACATTGTAGACCCAGATGAAATGCCGCATAGTGCGGCTTTTCATCAAGGTCTTCACTGTTTGTTAAGGTAAAAAGAGCTTCGGATGAAAAAAAATACAATAGTATTTGAAAATTATAGCCCGACACCTCTAGATATATACAATGGACCATCCCAAGTTTACTGTATCAAACCAGAAGGAAGAATCAATTAGTATACAAAGGGTTAGTCCTTTGAGGACTGGAAACCTCTAAATGGGTATTTTTACGAACAGTGAAGACCCAAATGGAATGCCTCATAGTGCCGCATTTCATCAGGGTCTACACTGTTTGCTAAGGTAAAAAAGAGCTTCAGACAAAAAAATACAATATTATTTGAAAATTATAATCTGACACCCCTAGATATATACAATGGACCATCCCAAGTTTACCTTATCAAACCAGAAGAAAGAATCAATTAGTATACAAAGGGTTAGCCCTTAAAATTGAGGACTGGCAAACAGTGAAGACCCAAACGAAATGCCATGTAATGTGGCATTTCATCAGGGTCTACACTGTTTGTTAAGGTAAAAAGATCTTCAGAAAAAATACAATATTATTGGAAAATTACAACCTGACACCCCTAGATACATACAATGGACCATCCCAGGTTTTCTGTATCAGACCAGAAGGAAGAATCCATTAGTATACAAAGGGTTAAACATCTGTATATTTTGCAGGTATAGACTGGCAAGTGAAACTAGAGGCCAGTAGAAGAACTCTCGCAAACACGTTAATCCTCCGTGGCAAAGACTTGGCTACGACCGACAGTTCAGCATTCACAGATCCAAAAATATACCCAGGCTGGGTGCCGGACACCTGCAGATTGTCTGTGTATAAACAGCCAAGAATTCTCAATCAAATTGAGAAATCTGCTACTCTTATATCCAATAACAAAACCCCGGTTGTCTCCCTTAACAATGTGATAGACAAGGCATGGAAAATGTTCTCATCGCGTGCTTATATACACCAGTATGTTAAACATGGCCTCTCGGAGGAAGATTTTGTTGATAGTTTTGTGACTTTAGAACAAGTCATTTCAAATTATACTTCATTATAGTACACTCTTATAGGACTTTAGTTAAGAGTGCATAACGAGAATTTGATTTTCTTATTTCTCAACCAAAACATATGTTGTGGGTACTCAAAAGAGACGGTTCTTTTGAGCGCCCAAAACATATGTTAAAATCGATGGGTAAGAAAATATTTACAATTTTACACTGAAATGTATTGTTTATCTAAACCTGTGCTGTTAGTCCTTCTGAATCTATTTACTTTGTTCATTCCATAGGGGGTAAGACCAAATCAAAAAGTGTTTTGGGTGACAGGTCTGAAAATATATACATTTTTTTTCAAATTTTTTTTTCTGGAAAAAAAATGTAATTTTATGCATTTTGAAAGGCCTTTTGCCTTTCAAAATGCATAAAATTATATTTTTTCCAGAAAACCTGAACATAATTCTAGCTTTCACCAGTAAATTTAGGTAGGGCCAGGTTACCCTAAACAGGGTTTTTTTTTTTTTTTTACCTAAGTGTATTGAAAATAAATTCCTTTTATTATAGATTTACAGGCTGAAGGGCAAAAATGGGGATTTCAATTTGCCAGCTGATCTGGCTCTCCACTGTTTTAAAAGCTAACAATTACTGGGCCGAGTAGCGCAGTTAGTAACGTGTCTGGCTGCAGATACGTGTTTGACTGCAGATCCAGGGGTCGCGAGTTCAATCCCAGCCCGGTCCCATACTATCCTGGTCATGAATTAATTTCTAGGTAGTCTCCTCCCTTCCCCTGATTCAAGAAGGGTTGTTGTCAGTTACAAGCGAAAGCATGTGATCGAAGTACTGGTTAACTGCTTAGTCAAGCTTGCCCAGGAATATGTGTGGTTAGGTGAACTGACTGTCCCTACATGACCATAGCTGTTGACTGGAACACAAAGAATTAAACCAAACCAAAAAAAGCTAACCATTCGGGAGGACATGCGCTTAGTATAAGCCCTGTTGTTCTCATATTAGATAACACTCCGTAGAATTCACATTATGAAAAAAATATTTGAACCGCTCAGCCTGCACATCCATGCAGTCTGGTCAGTACATTTGTGCTTCATTCCCTATATGATATGGGCCTCAATGGGAGAAAACCTATCTTCAGGGGTTTGTGAACAATAAAGGCGTAGACCAGCCTGCGCATCCAAGGAAGCTGATCAGCGCCTCCTTATTCACTTTTTTGAAAGTATCACATCTAGACTTGCTATAAGCGAACTTTCAATTTTCTTGCTAGTCTCTGTAGCTGAGCAGGCTGGTTTGAATCTCACTTTCAAATTGTCTGAAACCCCGAAGAAAGGTTTTGTCATGTTTTAGTCTAGGCCCATATATTATAGACACATGCTACTTTCAAATGGTTACAATTCTGTCTAGTCTGTGTAGCTGTGCACACTGTTTGAACACTACCTGAATGTAACCTGATTGCACCTAAAAGACTGATGCTATTGCATAGGTTTAGATAAAAGAATTTGGGCGTAAAATTGTAAACATTTTCTTTCCCATCAGTTTTAACAGACATTTTGGGTCGACTTCTCGAAAGAACCATCTCATTGAGACGGTTCTTTTGAGAACCAGCCTGCTCAGCTACAGAGATTAGCTAAAAAATAGAAATTTCGCTCATAGCAAGTCTAGATATGATACTTTCCAATAAGTGAATAACAAGGCCCTGATCATTGAGACAGTTCTTTTGAGTACCCACAACATATGTTATGGTTTCGAAATAAGAAAATTATTTTTTTGGTATGCAGTCTTAACTGAAGACCTGCTATTGCATTTGCGTAGCTCCCATTACACAGTATACGCATGTGCGTAATAAAAATAGTCACACTCAAGGGAGCTCACCTTATGTGGAAAAAGTGATTTCCCATACCTTAAGGAACTGCTCTTAAAGGAAAGAATTTCTTTCCTTTAAGAGAAGTTTCCATTTTGAAAAGGGACATAATTGTAGAGAATCATTGCTTGATACAGTAGCTTTGATGTGCCTAACTTTTTCAGCGTTCTGGCTACGCCATTGTATTGTGATCTGCTTCATTAAATTCTGACTGTTTTGAGTACATGTATGATAAGGACTGTCATTTTTGAACTAGGGGAAAAAGCTTACACACAATAAACCTCTTAAAAGATAGTTTAATACAAAGAGCATTTAAAGTTAAGAATCAATTTAATTTAACAATAATGGTTTCAAACAGATGCATGAAATAATACTTCTCCCTTTAAGTGCTATTCTTGACTGAGGTAAAAAAATGTTACTCTTTTCTTATTTTTTATGTGTGAACATGCTCAAGACAAGAAATGACTAATATTATTGAACTTTTTGGTTTCTGTAAAGGCAGCACCTCATGAATGCATAATTAGGACTGGTGTACCTTAGACATAGGTAAAAGCTGACAATGAGGTGTGATTATATTTGGAAGTAACTGTATCATTGTATCATAACACCTTAGTAAAGACAGTAATGATTTAAGCTTTTCAAATGCCAGCAAAATATCTACTTTCAAAAGTGTCTGTTTATTGTTTAAAATAAATAAAGACGCAAACAGTGTGGACCCAGATCAGACTGCTCCTATAGCAGCAGTCTGATCTGGATCTACACTGTTTGTTAAAGAGGCTTCAAAATGTTTCTTCAGACAACAAAAAACATATGTCTTTTTGTGATATGCACTTTGAGAGTTAATACATGTGAGGTCAGTGTATATACGGTCAGGACTTTCATGAAATGCATGCACGTTTCCACGGCTCAAAAAGCTTATTGACGCTTTACCAAATTATAAATAAACCTGATTTCCCTTCCTTAGCAGATGAAATAGCCAAACCATGCCCATATATGAATACTAAAGTTGCTGCCTTTACAGTAAGCAAAAAGTCTAATAATACTCATGTGAAATACCAAGTCTTCTTTGCTTTTCTCAGAACATAAAAACATTCAAAGAAAATACAGTATGCTGCTAATATAATCATTCAAAGAAAATACAGTATGCTGCTAATATAATGAACGCTGAATAACGTTTGCTAACAGTTTGAACACAGATCAGGCCCTGCAAAATGTCGGACCTGAGCTGGATCCAAACTGTTTTACATTCTGATAATATACTCGAAAGAATCCTTTGAAAAAGTTGATTTAGAAAAAAAAATCAGCAGATGGCAAAATAGCATACAAAATAACCTAAAAGGCAAAGTTAAATATTTATGATATCAGACCTTTAAAGCCTCAATCTTAGCTGCAGCAGAATATCAGAGCATAGTGAGGCTTTAGTTATATGTCAGTAAATACTTTACATGAAATATCATGATTTAGTCAGTTTTTATAGGAAACAACAAAACTTGAAATACTGTTTTAAGGGTGAAACATCATTTTAGATTGGTAAATTGTTGAACGAAATTAATTGATGGTCAGTTTAACTTCGGGACCGGGAGATTTTGCTTTTGGTCGTTTTCCTGTCACCTTGGATGGATGGTCTGGGACAGATACGCCATGTAACATCTTCAGTACCACGGTTTTAAGTTCTGTTCTTGTCAGGGGACGTAACTCTCCCCCATCTTCAAACAAGTCATCATCACTGCAAAGAGAGAATATAAACAAGCTCATGAAGGAGCGCAGTGGCTTAGTGGTAGAGTGCTTGACTCAAGACCGAGGGGCCTCAGGTTCGAGCCTCACCGGCGTCACTGCGTTGTGTCCTTGAGTAAGGCACATTAATCCTAGTTTAGTTCTGGTTTAACCCAGGAAGACCCTTCCCTCCATAACTGAAAGATTGTTTATGGGATATAAAGAATAAAATCAATCAAAAACAAGCTCATGAAATTTGGGTATTTAGCGCATAGGTGTGGGTGAGAGTTTTCAGGGTTAATTCTGAATTCAGAATTCTGAGGCTGTCTTTCCAACAGCTCTCAAAATTCTGAATTGGATAGACAAGCAAAAAGCATTATGTCCCCTCACTTTTATGAAGTTAGGATAATAATGAGTCCAATTACTACCTGGTGATGTATGTAGAAGGCATGGGTGAAAGTCTTCAGGGTTTATCCTGAATTCAGGATTTTGAGGCTGACTTTCCATAGAAAGTCAGCCTCAAAATTCTGAATTAGAGAGATTATAGTAGCTTCTCTGACTAATTTTAAGGTTATCTAAACACAATAAACCATTTAAACATGAAATTATTCATTTTTGTAGGCATCTAGCTGGGTTAAAAATTTGAATTTCGAAAGTTCAGGTTTTGGAAATTTTGAACTTTCACCCATGAAAAAGGTAGCCATGGTTTGGCAAGATTGGACCACTCCTTGAGGAAGGGTCTGTTGTTGACCCAGGCCTACCAGTCTGAATATTTAGAGAACAATAAAATTTCAAAATTTCGAATACTCTTCTCTTTCTGTTCCAATATAAAATGGGCCGTGACGTGAGAAAACCTGTCTTCGGGGTTTCCGACAAAGTGAGATTCAAACCAGCCTGCTCAGCTACAGGGACTTGCTAGAAAATTTAAATTTCGCTTGTAGCAAGATTTGATATGGTACTTTCCAAAAAACGAATAACAAAGGTGCTGATTAGACTGCGGGGATGCGCAGGCTGGTCTGCGCCTTTGTTGTTCGCATACCCCCAAAGACAGGTTTTCTTGCGACAAGGCCCAAATGTGAGTTATCAAAGCTGAAATTCACAAAATACTTGTCAGAATAGCAAACGGAAAGGCACCAATCAGATTGCTTCTCCAGAGTCATAGTCTGACTCGGGTCTGCATTGTTTGCCTAGACATTTTTGCAGACAACTAGTGTTTGAAAGTTTTGAACATTTACTGTAAAAATGGAAATTCATATATTATATACATCAGGGAGGCGGTGGCTCAGTGGTAGAGTGCTTGACTCGAGACCAAGGGGCCGAGGGTTCGAGCCTTACCAGCGTCACTGCCTTGTGGTCCTTGAGCAAGACACATTTTATTCTAGCTTAGTACTGGTTCAACCCAGGAAGACCCATCCCAACATAACTGAAAAATTGTTGACTCGGACGTAAAGAATCAAATCAAACAAACAAACAAAATTTTGAATACTCTTCTCTTTCTGTTCCCATATAAAATGTGAGTTATCAAAGCTGGAATTCACAAAATACTTGTACTTGTCAGAATAGCAAACAGTAGAGGCACTGATCAGATTGCTTCTTCAGAGTCATAGTCTGATCTGGGTCTGCATTGTTTGCTTAGACATTTTTGCAGACAACAAGTGTTCGAAAGTTCAACATTTACTGTAAAAACGGATATTCCTATATTACATACATTAAATGTGGTGTGACAATGGCGACCTGCTGTATTCTTGGGCTTGTCCTTTGACTTTGCTGTGAGGCTGGGGGTGTGGGCTGACCTTTTCCATCCTTCTTCTCTTGTTTTGGGGGTTCCTTCTGAAAAACAGATCAACAAAATACCATCAATTTGTCAGAATAAATGAGTGGACCTAGAATGGAACTACAAAATTTGAATATTAATTCCAGTAGCAGGGGCGGATCCAGGATTTCTGGAAAGAGGGTACATATGTATAAGGGCGTTGGGGTTCGCTTTGCTGATTTTATCTCAGTTTTCTTAAATATCTTATAAAATGAAATAATTTATCTCACTGAGAAGCACTGGATGAAAATGACAAGTCAGAGCTTTCTTTTTCTTTTTTTTAATATCATCAGAACAAACAGTCAAACTAGTAAGGTAAACCAACAGTCTGTATTAAATCTTTAAATACTCAAAAATACACAGACAGAACTTCAAAAAAATGTTTTTTTTCTACTTTCAGGAAAATTACAGTAGGATGGTTTGTAAAATCAACTAATAAACAAATTCTGGCCTGAGCATACCTTCATCTGTATATATTGCTGTATCTGTAGTAGCTCCATAGTCCTCTGTTCTATGATACCCATATATTGTAGTATATTCTTGTTGGTGACGCCCTCCTCACTACCCAGCATTTCACTGATAGTAGATGCATCACAGTGTGCATCCTAGGAAAAAATTTGAAGATTTTGACATCATTGTAATTTTAGCCGCAACACGTGATTTCCAAAAATATGGCATTTTGACAAGTGTAGACTCAGACGAGCCTGTGCAGCCTCCTTTTAAGCTTAGAAATCCCAAATAATTTTAAGTCAGTAGCTTAACATTCAAATAATATTCAAGTGACTAGCAAAGACTCTGATCAGACTGCGCATATGCACAGGCTGATCTGAGCCTTTTCTGGTTGCACATACCACATTGTTTGAAATCTCATGTCATGGCTCATTTATGTTAAAATGCCGTCACCATGTCACATGTATGCATGGGTGAAAGTTGTCAGGATTAATCCTGAATTCAGGATTTTTAGGCTGACTTTCCATAGAAAGTCAGCCTCAAAATGCTGAATTAGGGAGATTATAATAACTTCTCTGATGAAGTTTCAGATTATCTAAACACAAAATAACCATTTGAACATGAAATTATTCGTTTTGTAGGTATCATGCAATTTTAAAAATTTGAATTTCAAAAGTTCATGATTTTGGAAATTTTGAACTTTCACCCATGTGTATGTCGAATCTTAGCATCTTAGCATATTTAAGATTTCTGTAAGCCTTTTTCATGTTTATCCAATATATACTGAACCACACTTCTAACGCAAAATCAAACTGAACCTTTAATATTACATATATTGTTTCATCCATTGTAACGTCATTTTATCAAAAATAAAAACACTTATTTATGAAAATAAAAGCAGAACTTCATAGAGTCAATCATTTCCTTTTAATCATAACCTGATTGGATGAATGTCTGTCATAATCCCTGAACGGTACAATGATTTCAGCAAGACCTTGTATATTAATCAAAGATGTATTCCTGAAACATTTTGAGTTGGAAGAGTGGGTCAGTATATAATGAGGTTTTCAGTGGTGAGTGAGAAAAAGAATACATAATTTGTGCAAGCCTTGTGATGCCAATCGGTGAATCTCTGTACATATTTTTCTATCCCTCCCTCACACTCATGATGGATTCTTATAATCTTCAGGGATTTTCCTAAGCCAAATCTGGGGCCAAATATCGACCCCTTCCCAATTAAAAAATGTGCAAACACTTCCCAAAATAGTGTATATCTTTCCCATTTTTCTTGCTCTGCAGTTTGGTGAAAATATCATGAAAATCTGAACAAAAGTACTAAAGCTACAGATGCATGAAAATTTGCACAAAAATGTGAATGAAAAAATGCTTCCATTCACATTTTTATGCAAATTGTCACATGTTTTCTTGACAAACAGGTTACAGCTTTATGCTGCTAATTCCTTATATGGTTTATAATCCCTTAAAAATGCAGGTCCAGTTTTTTAGACTGCATCAAATTTTCCCAATTCTGATTGGCCAAATGCTTTTCCCCCCAAATTCAACAGGTCCCTGGCCCTAACCTCAGAAAGGTTGGGAAATCCCTGATCTTATATGATAAAGCATAAAATACATCTTGCAAAATATGAATTCACACTTCAAGTATCTTATAAGGTAGTACTGTTGCAGAACAAATCAGCCAAGACAGACATAGAGGAATTACATGAGTGCTCATGTTTTGTTGAATTTATTAAACGAGTTGGGTAAAGGAGATGAAATGCGAGGCTTGCCGAGTATTTTATCTCTTTTTCACAAAGAGTTTAATAAATTCAATAATACAAGAGATCAAAATAATAAATTCTATTTATCATATGCCATTAAGATTACTTTAAAATCTCTTTTTCTGCCCTAAAACGTTATTATTTTGTCATTATGTACGCAACGTTTTATGGACGTCATAACATTTCCCTAAAATCTGTAAACCGCAAGTGGTTTATCTATTTTATTGCATGACATTATTTCACTTCTAGACATGACGTGATATCATATGATAAACTGGTATATAATTATATTAGCATTGATTTACAAATTTGTAAGTTAAATTATGTTTGTAACATGTATATTGATAGTTTGTGGTGGAAGACAGGTGATTTTTAAAGCTGCCTTAGTGTGACCTTTATTATGGGATCTAATATATAGGCCTCGTAGCAAGAAAACCTGTCTTCAGGGATTTGCGAATAACACAGGCGCAGACCAGCCTGAGCATCCGCGCAGTCTGATCAGCGCCTTTGTTATTTGCTTATTGGAAGAATCATATCTATACTTGCTACAAGCGAAATTTCAATTTTCTAGCTCGTCACTGCAACTGAGCAGGCTGGTTTGAATAAGACTTTTAGGAAACCCCGAAGACAGGTTTTCTCGTAACGAGGCCAATATTATACAGCATATGTGAGACTACATACTCATCTTTGTTTAAATTTTCAACTCATTTGCTAAGTTTGCACTTTAATAATTGCACTCATCCATGTATTTATTCAAGACATATGATTTTCTGTTAAACTACAGTGGTTGTTAAAATCACATTATTCTCTAATTGAAAGTAATTAGATATCAATCTGGAGCAAATTCAGCAACAATTTCAATTTCCCTATTTTAATTAACTGCTTGTAATTTGTGCTTTTTCATCAAAGTTAGTCATTTCTTAGGCAGGCCTCCAGATAAGAGTGTGTATTGGAAAACTATTTTCTTTATTTCTCATCCAAAACATATGTTGTGGGTACTCAAAAGAAACGAACCGTCTTGATTTTTTGAGCATCCATCCCAAAACACATGTTTAAATTGATGGTTAAGAAAATAATAATAATTGTACACTCATTAAATGTCCTTATCTGGATCTACGTCTTAGGTCAGCATTTGAACATGTTCACTGTTATAAGATCCATCGCATAGCAATTTAAATTTCGGTGCAAACTGACTGGGTGTGAAGCATAGGAAGGGGCGGAGTCAACTATAAATTCAATAGATATTAATATTACACAATATTACACTGCATTTTACAAAGTAAAAATACTCTTTTATCAAATGAATGCAAAGTGAAGTTACCTTGAAAAGCTTGCTAACACCAACCCTCAGTTCATCTAATACCTTGCAGATCTTAACATTTTCTGTGTCTGCTTTGTCGGCTTCTTCCCTAAACTTAATGCATTTCTCCTGAAAATTCAAATGAACAAATCTCATCACAGACACAACAGTAAGTGAGGCCAAATAAAAAGAATACCTGTGTTCAGGGTAACGCAACACTACCTAAATTTACTGGTGAAACCTATCATTTTTTTAGGGTTTTCTGAAAAATAATATATTTTTATGCATTTTGAAAGGCGAAATACCTTTCAAAATGCACAAAATTATATTTTTTTTTCCATAAAAAAATAATTTAAAAAATATGTGTCCCTACCCTACCTAAAATTTTCATACTCGTTACCCAAAACACCTTTAGTTTTTATTTGGCCTGATTAGAAACATAGTCCATGTGCCTATATGTCTGAATATATAGGGGATTCTACATGAATGCTTATGATTTATTGAATTTATTAAACACATTGGGGAAAGGAGATAAATGCAAAGTTTAGTCGAGCGTTCTATTGCCTTTTTTGCAATTAGTTTTAATAAAATCTTTAACACAGGAGTATGAAAAGTAGATTCTATGTACCATTTGATACAAAACCTACTTTGAAATCACATTTATTGGCGTGAAAAGGAAATGATGATTTTGCCAAATGCACTGTTATTATGGCCCTTATTAAGTTATGTTACTAAATACATAAACCACTTTTAGTACATGTCATTATATCACTACTAGAGGCTGCATCATTTGATATATCTGCAAGAGACAACCAGTTTGAATAAGACTTATGGGGCTGTATAATGCGTCTTGTAACACTCAAAATTGAGATAAAATTGCAGAAATGCATTAGTATGGGGATAGCTATATTCAGAATTTTCATTTGGGGAGGTATATCATCGAATATACAGATCAAATTCACGGTTTTACAGCTCCATTTAGGTGTCACAGTAAAACTCAATTTTACTATATATCCGACGATATACCTCCGAATTGAAAATTGAAAATACAGTTATCCCCTAAACCATGGCTGTCCACCTGTATGTGAGATAATCGACTCGCTAAAGCTTGTAGAATATCTCCACATACAGACGGACAAACCATGGTATAACTATTACTTGTAACGTACACTGACACATTTTGGTACGGATAATCTTTGGGTTAATGTTATTGTTTAAAACTGTACATGGGTGAAAGTTTTAAGGATTTTTCCTGAATTCAGGACTTTGAGGTTGATTTTCCATAGAAAGTCAACCTCAAAATGGTGAAATAGGGAGATTATGATAGGTTTTCCTATTTTTTACAGTCTGTCTAAAGACAATTGACCATCAAAATTCGAATTATGAATACTTAGTGGGCATACTGCAAGTTTTAAGATTGGAGTTTCAAAAGTTCAGGATTTTTGAAATTTTGAACTTTCACCCATAAAACATGAATTTACCTCCATTTCTTTGATCATAGCTATTCTTTGCTCTTCAAACTTAACGTCATCGTCTTGGAATCGCTGTATTTCAGTCTTCATGGCGCCAATTTCATCCTGGAGATTCTCAACTGTATCATTTAACTCATTTACCTGCAACAGGAAAAGAATTGCGCAAAGACATCTTTTAACAAAGCAATGAAGTAACAGGAAGTATTGATTATATGCTGGTCCTTGATCTTGAAGTTTGATCAACCTATTCTAAACATATATGCTTAGCTCTTATGCTGACAAAGATTGGAACATATTAAATTGAAATCCAAGTTTTACAGAATACAAAACATACAGTTGAAATATTGGGATACAGTGACATAAAAATTAACCTTATACAAACAAAGCTATTTATAGTCTCAACAAACTAATCAATGATAGCTATAATTCATAAAACATTTCAGCATTAGTTTCATGATATGCCAACTGCTGTCAACATTATAAGAGGCTACTCGCAAGCGCATGTTGGGGATTCATATCATACATGACGTCATAAAATGACAATTATATTGCATTAAAAATCAAGTGCACAATACTTATAGAAGTCATACCCAGGCAATAAATTAGCACTATATCATCAAATTCCAAGTGTGAACAGACTCCAATGTTATTTTCCCATACCTTGTAAGGCCTGTATGTACATATTTCATATTATATACATTTCAAATGGTTGTACAATTTTAACCTTTCCTTCATGAATATTCATGCTAGGCTTCACCCACTATGACTAATTATATAAATAAACTTTCATGTTGGTACATAGAATAAAGAAAGGATCATTGACACTTGCTATGGGTAAATGCCTATGGTTTTCAGTAAAAATGAAAGTTTGTCAATTGTCCCTTTAATCACCCTGAAGCTCCCTGACCTAAGTACTTTATGGCTGTGAAATCAGTTTTCGATATTGAATGCTTCAAAGATGTAAAATTTTGGGTAGAACAATCAGTTTTACATTAAGATATATAGGAATCCGAAAACATTTTTTAAAATATCATTCCCCCCCGTGTGCCAGCAAAAGCTTTTCCATGAATATGTGTTACCATATTTTACACATTGTATGGAAGTGGCTTGCTGGCACAAGGGGGGGGGGAAAGATGTTCAGCAGCCCAAAAACCCAGGGCCTAAGCCCATAAAATGCCTTTTCTACCAAATAAGAAATTAATGACAGTAATGAAGTCCTCTAGAATCAACCTCCTAAATTGCTTTGTATTCTGTGCTAGTTTAATATAAAGTACTTAAAGTTTAAAAGTAGAATTAGCAAGGTTTTATGCATTTCTCACTGTTATTAAATGACACATCTTTTGCAAACGTCCTGTACTTATCTATTTGCATGCTAGGGAATTGTTCTTATCTATTTGCATGCTAGGGAATTGTTCATGTTTTTATTTCCGTCTGCTGACTTTCTTCAAAATTAAGTTTTTAAAAATAAACCACTCAGGACACCCATCAGAGTGTCAAACAGTTTGGATCCAGATCAACACCGACATGCTATTGATCTTCATCTGGGTTCAAACTGTTTGCAAAAGGCTATTGGCAGACGACAAATTTATCCACTGGCATGTTAAGAGTTATAACAGGTAAATACTATAGTGTTCAAAATATTGTCTCGTATAGGGATATACATGCATCATGTATATCATAAATATTAGGACACTTTAAATGCATTTCAACATGCTATACCCTTTAAACAAAGCAAAAGTAATATACAAAGGATCTAGTTAGAATCAGTTTTACTTTCCAATGCTAAATGGGACACTTTCATTCCTTCAAAAATATTTATTTCTTTTGTTGAGCTTTCAGTTTTGTATTATTTACGGTACATGTAGTCAAAAATGTACAGGTAACTTCAAAATTATCTCCCCAAAATTTTTAAAACAATTTCATCAATTATCGTGATTCGTTAATACTCTGCATATGGTATGTTCAATAGATATCACCATGCCTACCAAATAAATCAAGAAAACGTGCAGAAATCACTTTTTAAAGCACTTTTTATTTTCATGAAATTTCAGACCCCCTCCCCTTTCTACCCGCCATAACTATCGAGTGCGTAGGAATTTTGAAAATATTTTGCTATCTGGCTCTTGGCATTAGATTCACCTATTGCACTGATACTACATGCACCACACTAGAAGCTCAAAAGCAGCGTTCTGGGAATCAGAAAAATAGGCGTATAAGGCCCAAACCGTCAATGATCCTTACTTGTCAGGTCATCTAGTGTAGGATCAGATATATCATTATTTCATAAGCAAACAAAGTAGACCATGATCTGGCAGCTCTTACAAGAGCTGCCTGATATGAGTCTGCTCTATTTGCAAAAGCGGTAGAAGGCGTCTCTATAAGGTAAATGATTAACTGATTGTTCAAATTATTAATAGCATTAGACACACATAATTTATTCTAGCAACTTGTCCCATACTTTCATGAAATAACTTCTACGGCCATTCTCCTCTCTTCTGGTGATTCAAGAATGGTTGTTTTCAGTTACAAGCGAAAGTATGTGTACGAAATACCGATTAACCGCTTAGTCAAGCTAGCCCAGGAAAGAAGTTTGGCTATGTGAACTGACCATCCCAAAATGACCATAGCTGTTTACTAAAAGCGTCAAACCAACCAAATTCTAGTAACTGGACATAATGTTGTTTGTGCTAGAACAAGAACTTACATAGTTGTACAGGGCAAATATAAGGTCCTCTTTTTTGATGAAGTCATGTACAATAGTGTCTATGTCCTGTTGTCCACTTGCTTCCTTGACTTTATCAAAGGCTTCCTCTAACATAGCTATGTTCTGTTTCTCTTCATCAAATTCCTTGTCACCAGAAACTTAAACAAAAGGAAATCAAAAGATGTCATAACATAAAAAAAACCGTGGGTCTCACAACATAAGACACAGACTGAACTCGGCACACAGTTGTAAACTTACATAGTTTTAAACTTACATAGTTGTACAGGGCGAATATAAGGTCCTTGTCACCAGAAACTTAAACAAATTGGAATAGAATTATCTCATAAGATGGAAGAACTACATACTGTAAATTTTGAATTTTTCTCGAGGGGTTTAGTTTCCTGAAAAAAACACCCTCTGGAAATAACAAAATCACTCTGTTGTTTACTGATATAGGTAAATTATGTCCTAATGTGTTTCCAGAATGTAAGTGACCCCCGTTATTCTTTTTTTAAACAGCTTTAAATTGAACCTAGAAGAACGGCACTTAGTATGTGGATTTAAATGCACACCGCGTAACTAAAACTTATTTTTGGGAGACGCCCTTATTTGTAAATGAAGCCCAAATCCCCTGTACAAAAGAATAACTTAGTTGTTTTTCCCTATAAATGTACCCATGTGTACCCCTATAGATACACGTGGTATATTTGCATTGCTATGATGGTATATACTAGCCTACAGGAATATCTATATCCGCTGATTCAACGAAAATCTATTCCGCAAACCTCACTCGTCATCACTTTGACACACACACGCACGCACACACGCAATTGTAAAAGTCTATATGGGTCCTAGACCGTGTCGTATTGAAAGCAGGCAAATATAAGGCTTAAGCATGAAACCTGCATGTACATGTAGCACCTTCCATTTCAATTAATCGACTCTTTTTGTCTACAAGGTAATTTGCCATGGTTTTGTCGTCTGCTGATATTTTTTTCAAAATCAATTTTTGTTGTTGTTTTTTCTAAAAAAATAATTCGGTAATATCAGTAGAGTGTCATGCAGTTTGGATCCAGATCATGACGGTCGGGTCTGATCTGGGTCTAAAATGTTTGCAAAGGTTATCAGCAGACGACACTAGTAAGTAAAGAGTTTATGACGACAATTCAAGTAAATATGAGAGTTGACGAGAAATGGCGAATCGGGGATATACATTAAACTTCAAGAGCATCAAATATTTGCCTGCTTAAGATATTTCGTGATAAACTTTGTCAACAGCCGAAGCCAAGTTCAGGCTAAAATGTTGGGCATTATCTGGATCCATACTGTTTGAAAGCCTATTTGTACTCCTGAAAGACATAATTTTAGAAAATAATTATCTCGAAAGAAAATTCAGCAGTGAACAACAACAGCCCAGCATTTAAGGTTGAGACAATATCATTACTTGAATCGCTTTTTAACACAATTGGTTTTAGATGTACAGTGAAGTTTATAAGTCAGTAAAGGCAGTGAATCATAGCCTAATGCGCGAAGGTTGGTCCAGTTAAGCAATTTTAGCGTGAAGCTGCGACTGTCTTCATCAGTTTAAACACATGTTTTGGGTGCTCAAAAGAACCGTATCATCGAGACGGTTGTTTTAAGTACACACCAAATATTTTCTGCCAATATATTTTGGTTGAGAAATAGGAAAAATAATTTTCTGTTACGCACTCTTATCTGTAGGACTGACGAATTACCTTCACTGACCCGTATAAACCATGTTTTATTTATATCGTTAGGTTCACTTGGGGACTAATTCAAAGAGGAGCGACAAAAACACACCAAAATTCCATCTAATCCCAGCCTATACAAAAACTCACATTTATGTGGAAAAAATTAATTCAATTACGCGGTCTATATCTAAATTCATTTCTCTAATTTATTTTTCAATTAAAATCACCATTAAAGAATAATTAGCAAATAACGGGGGTCACTGAAGTCCTGGAAACACTATAGTCAAGATTTCTTTTACATAGCAAATATGTCTTTTAAAGCTGTTCACGAAAATAAAACTCGCAAAAAAATCCAAATTTACAGTATGTTCAAAGGGATATACAACAATATACTGAATGAATGCTTTTATTTGTTGTTTTTTAGATTAAGATTTAATTTAAATTAAAAAAATCTTAGTAACGCTTATATCTGGTCTAAAAATGTTGAGTTCTAGCAAAAGTTAATACGGCAATACCAGATACAGCAATACCAGATACAAGATTTGAAAATCTAACATGGCTTGACCCCAGGAACTCACGCTGCATGAGGTGTGCTCAATTATAATTAGTTTAAACATTAAGATGGCATCGATAAGAAATTAACTGTTGGCACTTCAATTTGACAGATTTTGCAGGTTTCATAACTTTAACGGATTTAATTGTTGGTTTTTCTTTGTCCCTATGTGGGTAATTAATTAATTGAACTGTGCCTGTGATGCTGAGTCCCACAGGCATTCCTGGAAAGTAAAGTGATCTTATCAAACAGAATCAACTGTCAGCCAGGACTTGTGTAATTTACTATATGTTTTTGTCTCAGAGTTTCATATTCATCTGTTTCTTTGAAGGTGTTGTTTGCTCACTTTTATTTGTACAATAATTGTGATATTATCTTCCATCACCCTGAAAGTGACTGCAAGGTTAATCAGGTGTGAGTCTGGGTCATTTGTAAAGAAGTTCATACATGTATCTCATATCTGGTATTGCTGTATCTGGTACTGCTGTATTTTTGTCTTTGGTTTGAGCCCAAAAGGATTTTAACCATTTGCATTTTTCTACAATAAAGATAGACTGTTAAAATTGCCTGATTGCTGTTTTTTGACATAAGAGTTAGATTTGTCCTGATATCCAGATGCATTTTATCAACACTCCAAGATTGGGATGATATTATTTTAAATATTAATTGCTTAACATGCATGCAGAAGTTCTATATTGCAGAACTTTACAAACATGATAATTGTACATAATATGAGACCAGTGCAAATAAATTATTACAATCTATATTTTGTATATTTCATACGGTTTGCACCTTTATTTTTACGTTTCCACTGTGAATCTTTAAATAAACCTTAAGTATACATTTAAGATAGTATTCATACCTTCATGACTGGATCCATTTAAGGCACGCCCACATATGTGCCATTTGGACGGCCCAACGTCAACGTCATCCAATAATGTTTTTTTGCTGACGTGTTTTCGTATTGCCATCATGTTAAGCATGGAAATTGACATTTTGGCTATTCCGAAACCTCTGTTATGTCTGATTCAATTAAAACAAATCTGGAAAGCCAAGTTAGGAGAAAATTGAAAAAGATACTTGACTGATGATATAAATTGTAAGTAATAAATTCAATTTTTGTTCCTGAACACATCAGGTCTCTTTCAAAGTGAGTGAAGCCTAAGGGTTTCACTAATATTCGGTCTCTTGCAAAGTAAGCGAAGCCTTCGGGCTTAAAGTTCACTAACTTTGCAAGAGACCCGATTTGTTCATGATTCCATGAACAGATCAAAAATTAAATTTATTTCCTAAAGAAAATTAATAACTACCTTTTCCTTTCAGCTTCTTTGCTTGCTCTTCCTCTTTGAGATCTGCCCTATCATGGATCTTGATGCCCATGAACTCTTTGAGTTTATTGTCATGCTGGATGATTCTCTGTAACTCTTTCATTTCTATCTCTTGCTGGGCCATATCCTTGTCACTACGTTCCTTCAGAGCCAGCATCTTGTTCTGTGCCTCATCCCTACCAGATAATTGAGCCGTGACATGTGATTTCCAACAATGTGGTGTGATGCCTCCTTTTACGCTTAGAAACTCCAAATAATGTTCAGTCAGTAGCTTAACAGTCATAGAATAGTCAAGCCACTAGCAAAGGCTCTGATAAGACTGCGCGTATGCCCAGGCTGATCTGAGGCTTTGCTGGTCGCACATATCACATTGTTGGAAATCTCATGTTATGGCTCATTATTATGTACATGGCAATGGAATACCACAGGTTTAGATAAACACAATTTTTGAGCGTCAAATTGTAAATATTTTCTTACCCATCAGTTTTAACATATATTTTTGGCTCTCATATGACCATGTTGCAAGCTAAATTGAAGGGAATGAAATTATATCATGCTAGCCAATATTTTGCTCTTATACGCAACCTCCACCCATGGGCTGAGATTAAATGGTCAAACATTTTATTTCGAAATTAGGCATGTGGCATATCAGAGTTAAGGAAAGAACGTCGAGACTACCATGAATTAAATCAATCATAATTTTTTCAAACACACACCCTCAATCCCTGGGGTGGGATCAAAACAGTTTTTGTTTCTGAAAGTGGTCATGTTGTATTCAATGAGAATGCTTGACCTAACACTTACCCTGACTTCTAGGGCTCGGTTAAACGGTCAGATATTGAAATCCTGCGGATAAGTATATTTTACTGAACTGAGCATGTTGACACTAAAACCAAGGGTATATTATATAATTGACAGGCTTTAGTTATGATCTCAATGATGCCAATTGTGGATTTAGGGGATAGACAATATTTGTTCTTTTTTCTAAACTAACCCTTCGTTGTGGGTTAGAAGTTCGACGAATTTGCCTTGCTATGTCTCCCCCTGGAAGGGTCTGAGACATATTGTTTTCCCCTGCATCGGTCTGTCTGTCACAAAATTGTGTCTGCCCTATAACTTGAAAACCGTTAGAGATACTTCAACTAGACTTCATGCATTTGTAAAGCACATTCAGACGACGTGTCATGCACAGGAACCATAACCCTACTTTGGATATTTTTGGAGTTATTTACCTTTGATCATTTGCAATGCTATTTTGTGTCCGCTCTTAAACTTGATTACCGTGAGAGGTATTTTAAACAAAACTTTATAAATTTATGAAGCACATTCAGACGACGTGTCATGCACAAGAACCATAACTCTGCTTTGGATATTTTGGAGTTATGTCGTTTTGACCATTTACAATGCTATTTTGTGTCCGCTCTATAACTTGATAACCGTTAGAGTTATTTCAACGAAACTTCATACATTTGTAAAGCACATTAAGACGACGTGTCATACACAAGAACCGCAACTCTTGTTTGTTTATTTTTCAAAAAATTCCCCCCTGTAACATAGCTAAATGCAATGTTTGTCCGCTCTGTAAGTTGAACACTGTTAAAGCTATTTCGTTGAAACTTAATACACTTCTAGAGCACAATGAGACAATGTGTCATGCACAAGAACCATAACTCTGCTTTTGGATGTTTTTTTGAGCTGTTACCCTTTGATCATTTGCAATGCTATTTCGTGTCATCTCTATAACTCGATAACCGTTTGAGGTATTTCAAAGAAACTTCATAGATTTTGTAAAGCACATTCGGACGACGTGTCATGCACAATAACCATAACTCTTGCATGTTTATTTTCAAATCATTCCCATTGTAACATAACTAAATGCATTTTTGTCCGCTCTGTAAGATGAGCACTGTTAAAGCTATTGGTAAAAACTTCATACGCTTCTAGAGCACAATGTGGCATGCACAAGAACCATAACTCTGCTTTGGATATTTTTGGAGTTATTTCTCTTTGACCATTTGCAATGCTTTTTCAAGTATAACTTGATAACTGTAAGAGGTATTTCAACGAAACTTCATACATTTGTAAAGCACATTCAGACGACCTGTCATGCACAAGAACCATTGGTCTTGCTCAACATTTTACCCTTTGCGTCCGTTCTTGGGTTTGTCCGTCACAAAATCGTGTCTGCTTTATAACTTGATAACTGTCAGAGATATTTCAACGAAATTCATACATTTGTAAAGCACATTCAGACAACGTGTATTGCTTAAGAACTATAACTCTTGCATATATAGTTTTTGAAATATTCCCCTTGTAACATTACTAAATGCAATTTTGTTTTTTTATTCCTAAAAGGGGGCGACATCTGTTTTTTTTTGTAGAAAAACTATTCTAGTTTAAGTTATTTTACCCTCCACCCATACACATGTTCTGTAAAAGGCAGATATGGGTTATATTTACATGCTGAATAACAGTTATTGCGTATATATCTCCTGGATCCGAGAATGCTTTGCATATGAGATGCACAGCAGGTATAGAAAGCTAGCCACTCTCCTTCCGCCTTCCAATGGAAATCAGATAGTGTCATGAGAAGAGTAAAATGTTTAATATGCGCGAACCCAGAAATATCGCCGAGGAAGTCCAATTAAGTATGAAATTCTTACTGCCCAAAAGAACTAAAATGCTAAAAAATATAGATTTTCCTATTTTCAAACCCTCAGATATTGTATTTATCCTGCTAATAAATGTAAAAAATGCTAATAAAGTTTAAAATGCCAACAATTATTGGCATTTTAACATTTTTGTGCAGGATAAAGTTCGTGCCAATTGCTTCCGGAGGGGTTACATACCGGTATCCCTAAGGAAACCTACAGCCACTTATGCATTTCTAGGGGGTCGGGGTCCACACCCAAATCTCCACCCCTCTGGATCCGCACATGTTTAAATTATCTTACCCAAATACATAATGCTTACCGCTCTTCATAAGCCTGTGAGGCTTCATGTATCACCGAATTCACTTCAGATTTTGTTACTTGTAAGCGGCGGCTGAGTTTCTTGAAGATGGCATCAAAGACCGCCTTATCTTGTCGCAGATGATCGAGTTCCTCTCGTAGTCGTGCATTTTCTGCAAGCTGCTTGTTGAACCGAACCAAATTCTGAGAGAAAGTTGGAATAATCAAAATTTCACGTAACTACATTACTTACAAACTTTTTATGTAATAAGAGTTCTATTTGAGAATCAAATTCATTTTTTAAAATATTTTATTGTGCAATGCTAATTTTTTTGACAAGTATAATATAGAAAACGCATTGATCTATAAAATAGTCTCAACTGCAACCTTTCTTTTTTGCACTACATAATGAGTGTTCTCTCCCTGCAAAGCAAAACGCTATAATTCTCAGTATATTTTTTCTGTCTGTTTGTCTGTCTGTCTCTCTTGTATTTCGCTTTAGTTACTAAAAATGCATCTGTTCATATTCTATTATAAAATATAACAACCATTTATCAAATCACGTCATGATTGGGAGTTATATAACGCCATCAGCTTTTGGTAACGTTACATATCGACGTCTGTAATAACGTCGCGTAGTTATGGCAAAATCTTTGCATTTTTACGCAAAATGCGATTAAAAAAAAATAAAGTCATATGATAAAAAGAATCTGACATTCGTGCTCCTGTATTATTGAATTTCTTAAACTCGTTTATTAAATTCAATAAAATATGAGCACTCGTGTAAGATCCTCTTTATCTTTTGATCTGATCCTTTTCACATTAGATACATCTCTGGTACTTGTAAAATTCTGTATTTTTTTTATCAAAGTTGCTTAACCCTTTCACCCCTAAGTTTCCGAGGTGTACTCTTCCAGTTTAAATTGTAAAACAGTCCATTGGGTTAAAAGGGGTGATAGACTAAAAAAAATAAGTGAGTATGATCAGGAAATACCACAATCACAAACCGCAGACAACCCCGTGGCACCGCGAGGAAGAGCCGCTCAACCATCACGAGACACCAGGAAGACAAATTAAGCAAAGCAACCAGCTCTCTCTTCCCCACCAAGATGATTGCAATACTAAAATGGACATAAAGTAACGTACAACAAAGTAAGTAAGGGTGCAAAGATCAGGAATCGATACAATCAAGTACCACACCTGACCCAGGATACCAATGGGAAAGTGACAAACTCACAGTAGACACCACAAACGAGAGCCAAGAGGTCAGCCCTTTCCCAGCAGGTGACCACAAAGCACATATAAACAGACGCGCACAAAGACATAGCAAACACAAGACAGAACAAAAACATAAAAGATCCACAAAAGAAGTACCGCCTTGGAACGGTCAGTAAAATATTTTACTGGAGGGCTTAAAACGGTTTAACGGCGCCAACCTCACCCTTAATTCAGATGTGGATCAAGACACATAGATATTTGGTTTGCATGAAAGACCCCTAACTTATCAATGCATCATCTCCTAAAACATATAAATCAAGATATAACGAGGAGATAAAGCAAGGATAAGGACTCGACAGTAAATTAAACTGAATACCGGAACAAAAGAAATCCAACAGTTAAACCCCGGTGGGCCCGACAAACAGCCAAAGCATGAGGCCCCTACCATCTCATCAATAGATAAGTCTATAAGTCGGAACCATCATAGAGTCTGAAGTCCGACCCACCAGCGTGCAATTAAAGAGGAAAGCAAAGTTGCCAACCGTGATTGAGTTGACTACCAAGCATGCAGTCTGTTGCAATACATTAATGTTATAGCCAATCTTTTTATAATGGGAAATTATTTTTACGAACTGCGCAGAAAAATTATAAGAGCCAAAAACATAGAACAAATACAGAATCTAATCCTGAAAGGAAAACCACAAAAAATGAGATTGAGAAAAATCACAGAAGAAAAGCAAAATAAGCAAACCGTGTAGATCCAGCTGAGCCATCTCACCTGGATCTACACTCTTTGCTCAGACCTTTGTTTTAGATTTGTAGTGTTTGTTTTTTTTTAGATTTGTCGGGTTGGTGTTGAAGGGGTTAAATCAATACCTGGTCAAGGCGATTTTCAGTAACTCTGAGTCTCTTCGCTATGCTTGTTTCTATATCTGCCTCCTTCATACTTCCCATAAACTTCCGTTCATCGTTAATCAGCTGTTCCACATTCAGAATCTGAAATGATTTAGTTCATCTTATACTTAAGAAATAGATCAGCTCCAGCAGTTAATTGTTGAGTAATAATCCACTGCTTGGAGGTCAGTTGTAAAGAACATCAAACCAAGATTGCGCAGCGCGAGTGATTTATATTCATACAACTTGCCGACAAACAGTGGATTATCACTGAACAATTCACAAACTATCCAGAGCTGATCTATTTCGATTCTAACACACAATAAAAGACGAAAACACATTTGAAGTATCCAGCTTTCCGCCATTGCATTGAAGAAATTCCGCCAAAATTTGGAGTGTGTCGCATACGTTTACATGCATTTGTAACGTCTTCCAATCGTTAAAACGATGTAACACTGTCTAATGCCACGACTGACGTCATTTTGCAGTAACAATTAACGTCAGTTAGTGGCATGGGCGTGTTCCACGCGCTTTCCACGCACTTCTGATATCGTTTGATATGCTGATTTAAATGGGATAGTAGTTTACAGGAAACTAAGTTTTAAAATATCAATTTTAATTTCAAACCTAGTCCGAAGCAAATCTTTTTATTTTTTTCTATTTTATGTATTAGTACAGCTCATATCTTTAATCTGTATATATATACTTAAACGCAAAAGTTTCGCAACTCTTACTAAAACGCTATTTCCTTCTTGTTGAGACAAAAATTTTATTCCATGATATTGTGATTAACAAGTCCAATTATTCGCCGTCATAACAACATGAAAATCAGACCAGTGAGACTTACGATAGCCGATCTGCAACAAGAAATGTAAGGCAACCCAAATTTGAAAAGTCACAGAGTTACAATACCTTACATTTTATCAAGTCACAGTGTTACACCATCTTTCATTTTATTCAGAAAAGGTGTTAAACCATTATCTGTTTTTAAAAGCAGAAGGGCAGTCAAATAAAAGCAGGTTATTTTATGTATTTGCTAGCGTTCATTACGTCAACGTAAAGCCTTCAATATTTGACGTAATTGGCCGTTTAAGCACAACTGAATATCAATAATCAAATTTTTAATGTCACAAGTGAAAGCCTTCAAAACATTGCATAGAAGACAGAAGATCGCGCGACATAAGGGAATAAAATTAACAATTTTGATAAATTGGTTGACGTTAACAAAGAAACGCAGCGACTTTGAGCGTTGATAAACGTTAATTGTTAAACCTTAAAATGTTTTACGTCAGATACGACATCTGGCTATCACACCATACAGTTTGTTTTCAAATCGAGATAACTATCTTTATGCTAGACGTAAATTGTTGAAAAACACTGACGTCATTATAACTTCAGAATGAAGAGTATGATCAAAAACCGATCAATGGTAAATCATTCCATATTCAGCAGGGGCATAAAATATGATTATATGAATATCCTAACTTGAACCATACTGAAGAAAACACAGATATTAAACGGTTGCGAAACTTTTGCGTTTAAGTATATATATATATATATATATTTGGTACGTCACTCATCAGAAAGGAGAAGAATCCAGTAGAATCAAATATAAGACCATTACATTAACTTGTAGATCTTGTTGCTCATAAAGACATCTTATTTGGAAATGCCTAGATAGTTCGGGGAACATGCCTAAAATAAATTCTAGTTGGAAGAGGAGCGTATATATGGCATTGTATACACACAATTTAGGTGATAGGCAACAAGATATAGATTTGGGAAACTGTTCAATACTGGGCATTGCTTGCAATAGCACAATGTGTGGGAAGAAATGGCTCGATGGTTATCTAGATTCATTAGACCAAAGTGACAAGAGAAAAATACAACAGACTGGAAGTAGAAGCATATTCGTGTTTGGAGGAGGAAACCAATTGAGATCAGGCCTCGAGCTTACAAAACTTGAGTTAATTCTCAGACTCAAAATAAACACGTGTCCGCAAGCAGCCAATCATTGCGCTTTATTTTGGTGGTGAATTATGTCTTCCAGCAGAGATTGCTGGTAAAAAAGTAATGATCAGAACTGTTATTGTTCAAGCAGACATTTCATTGCTTCTTTCTCGAAATGCCATGAAAACAAGTGGTGTTAAGATGGACCTAGAAAAAGATACAGCCACCATATTAGGAAAAGAAGTAACTTTGAAGTTAACAACATCAGGACATTATAGTGTTCCTATCAAAAGAACAAGGAAATAATTGGTTACCAGCGTATTATATGCAGCAAAAAGGGGGACTATAAATAAATGTAATACACAACAAGAAAAAAACTGAAGACAGCCCTGAATGATAAAATATTGTGTAACATGATTCTTGAGGATAACCATGTAAATATAGATTGACCAAGTCAACTGAGAAAGGGTAGAAAATTGATTATTAGATAGATAAGCAAATTAAAAACAAAAATACGCTACAGCCGTGTGTTACTCTTTCTTTCTAGCATACTGGCTTCGCTCAAACTTGAGCAGTGAATGCTAATTTTGAAACAACTACAAAAAAAACCTACCAAAAACAACAACAATTGGCTGAATTTTTGTTTAAATAAGGAGTGCGCTTAACTCCTCTGTGGGCTGAATATTGGCCACAGAAGGAGACAGACTATTCCAATGTGGAATAGTTTGGGGGTAAAAGGAATTCTTCAGGGCATCACTGTATGTCTGGTGTCTGCGATATTGAGCACTATGTGATGACCTGGTAGTTTTCAAACTGTGAGCAGGGGTCATATACTTGTCTTTTTAATAGACACTGCTCCACAATGAATCTTGTGAAACAAGGAGTACTGGTCCCTCCGGGCCTCAAGAGATGGCCATTCAAGCTCGTCAGGCATTTCACCAACACTACTAGTGTTTATTAACTGAATGAAATCTACAATCAAAGACGCAATTCATGCAAATAAGAAATAGATTGGCAATTAAGCTTTGTTTGAAACATAAGTAAGTTTAATTACAAGCTGAAGTGAAAGATGTGTGGAGATAATATGGGCTGCGACGCAAGAAACCCTGTCTTCGGGGTTTCCGACAAAGCAAGACTCAAAACAGTCCCCTCAGCTACAGAGACTTGCTAAAAAACTGAAATTTTGCTGGTAGGAAGTTTAGATATGGTTCTTTTTAAAAAGTGAATAACAAAGGCGCTGATCAGACTGGCCGGATGCGCAGGCTGGTCTGCACCTCTGTTGTTTGCAAACCTCCGAAGACAGGTTTTCTCACGCTGAGGCCCATATGATAATGGGAAAAGACACACAATTTTGGAAAAAAACATGCTATTTTACAGACTAGCAATAGAGGAAGATTTGAGATTGAATATGTGATACAGAGTAAGTTGCAACCAAGGTTACACATACTGAGTGAGCTCTAAGATTGTTGAACTGGATTAGAATTTAAAGATTTCTATCATAAACTTAGTTATTTATGAGAAAATCTGAATTTAAAGTTATGCCTAGGTCAAGAATTTGGCGAAATGTTAGAATTAATTGTTACAGAGAAGCAAAGATGGGTCACAAGAAGACTCAAAGGTTGGTTGTGCTGTTATATCAGACAATCATAGTAATATACAACGTATACCTGACGACTCATCAATTTTCACTGCTGAAACCAAAGCAGTTGATCTAGCTTTAGATTTCATTAGCACTTGTGATGCAAACAATAAATTTATTATATTTCTGATTCGCTTTCTGTATTGAAAGCAATGAACCATACCAGTTCAAAGAATCCACAGATTCAGAAACTTTTAAAGAAATGTCAAGAGCTTTTAACTTATAAAGAAATTGTTCTCTGTTGGATTCCTAATCATATAGGTATCCAAGGGAATGAGATGGTAGATAAGCAAGCAAAAACATCGCTTTCATTAGAACCAACTTCTTTTAAGATTTCATTTTCTAATTTTAAGCCATCTATCAATAAATATATCTTGGAAGATTGGCAAACTTCATGGAATAACAGCATTGGAAATAAACTTCTTGACATCAAACCAACTATTGGTGAATATCAATCAGTTGTTCGAAACATTAGAAAAGGAGAAGTAGTTTTAGCTCGACTCCGCTTACGTCATACAAGAGTCACTCATTCATACTTACTACAAGGTGAAGAGCAGCCACAATGTGTTGGTTGCGACGCACCATGCACTGTACGTCACTTCCTTTTGTAATGCGGCGACTTTGCACAAGTAAGAAATAATTGCTTCCATGTTGATAACATGAAAGAATTATTTCAAGATATACATATTGATAGTATTATGACATTTTTAAGACAAATAAATCTTTTTAACAAAATCTAATTACTATTTTTAAAATCATGTTTTGTTTTACATTTGTATCAGACCATAATACATCTTATGTTATGTTGTATTCTGTTCAGTTAAAGAACATGTACAGTTATCTGAATAGCTCTTTGAAACTGTCAGATATTGTACGTGGTCTCTCCTGTAAACAATCGTATTGCAACTAATTATCATTATAAAAACTCATCATCATCTTTCATTTTATTTATTACAAATTTTTACTTTTTCCATATGTTTACTTAATACCGTCTGACGCTAATGACCCACAAGGGTTGATGCGTCGTTAAGCACCAAACAAACAAACAAACGAGAGAGAGAGAGAGAGAGAGAGAGAGAGAGAGAGAGAGAGAGAGAGAGAAGTTGAATAGTTTAGTCCTTGGAACGAACAAACATATACATGGAATTGGTGTGATTGATTTGCAATATAGAGACCAGTGTATTAATTACTCATATGAATTAATAAAAAATATTTGACATGAAAATTATTGGCTTAAAAAGTGTATTAGAAAGGAATGTAGATATATATGTTGACATATTTTTCTGGGATATATTTGTTAATCAGAATAAACATGCGTTTAATACAAATAATCTGGGAAACGCATCCTTCAGTATAAGAGAGAACCTACAATATTAGAAAACAGCAGACTTGGTTTGATTGAGTCCATTCATGAGAAGTTGAGAACTAATGGAAAGAGTAACAATATTCCTGAAGCACCAGACTATGAAAAAATATCAACACTAAATTCTAGTTTAAAATGTGATATCTTGTGGAATTAACAAAACATATTTTTTTTACTGATGGTAAAATATAATTGAGTTATTTAAAGTGCAAAATTAAGTGAGATTTTGGTCATTTACTTTTACGAGGGATGATCCAAAACGTCTGATTCTGGCGTGATATCTCTGTAACCAGCATGGTAACATGCCCGGAAAGTGTACCAAATAATAACATATTCTTCTTCTATACACCTCTCTGACAAGTTTTATGTAACTTGAAGGAGCGACCGGAAATCTACCCCGAAACAGCCATACCCTCAATGCACTGACCTATCAAGCAGACTGTGCAATGTATACAAGAGCAGTCTCAGCAATTTGTTTTTATTGCTGCGCAATGTTCATCCAGAATTTAGTATTTCCTGTACATATGGCGAAGTTTCTATATGATCTCGGTTTCCTATGTCCTTAAATGTATGGCTATGCAACTGTCCGCTATAATCAAATTTTGGACCACTTGAAGTTTTGACTGGACCATAATGCCCTATAAACAACTGTATTAAAGGTAAAAATGATTTTATTCAATCTTAGATGAACTGACTTTTGTCTGAAGCAATGATGAAGTGTCGGTATCGTTGGAGACTCATAGTAACCCACATAAGAAAATTAAAACGAGTCCACAAATTAGGTCAATAATCGGAGGTACACAATTTTGTAAGTGTATATCTAAAAATAAACCCAACCAATTATCCAAATGTGCACTATATCGAAAAATGAAGCACATTATATTGAGCACAAAGCATCCATCTGACACCATTAACAATTTTGAAAATTCTTATTTGAAATCAATCATTTTTAAATTAAAATTAAACTTTTTACAATATTCCAATTAAGATTAAGATATTTCGTAATCAAAATAATATTAGTCTTCAATATTTTGCTGATATTAGGTTAGGCATTTTTTTAATCCAAATCGATAGACAAAAATAGAATATTCTAAGAAGCCGCCGTGGTGTAGGGGATAAACCTATGCCTTGTAAACCAGGGGTCGCAGATTCGATTCCAGGCTTCTCCATAAAAACACTTTCGATGAGCCTTTATGTGTTCCTGACATAAAACCAACACACTAATCTTAAACCAACCAAGCGGAACTGGTTTATACCCAGGATAGCCACAGAAAAAAAAATAAAATAAAAAATAGAATATTCTTGGATGAATCAAAATTGAAAATTCTGCAATGTACACAAAATGATGTAGTTGTCATTTCAATGACGTCATAAGAATTACCCATTGTGCTTTCAATATTTAATGGACAAAACCTGTCGCCATTCTTACATTTGAATGGACATTATATGTAACACAAAGTAAGAATACAATGCAGTTTTATTTTGTGGTTAACCCGTTTTGAAAGATTCGTTTTCAAATATTATTATACTTCTATAACATGAAAACAAGCCAGTGGTACAGAGTGGGCCATATATAATGTGCTGTAATTATTAAACACAACAGTACAGCGAAAAATACTAGCATCATTATAAAGGTAAACGCTGGTTCCTTTGAATGGTGCGTAGTATGCCTCTCAAAAATGTCTCTAGACAAACCTACATGGTAAAGATCAGAACTTTTGGATCAACCCTAAAGGCTTGTAATTTCACGTGTAAATTTAATATATAGTGTTTTGTTGAGAAAATAACGCCTCTAAGACTCATTGCAGGCCTGCGTTTCCCATAATGTATTTTCCACTTAGTTTAAACATATTTTATTCAGAAAGATAATTGTACACTTATAAATCATCTGTTAAGTATAGGACTCGAACGTAAGTAAAACTACTTCTATAGTTCTTCTCCTTTTTCCACTTTCGACAGGACTTGTTATTATAGAACCTACCTTTAATTTGTTTGTGTAATATGGTGACCTACATGGGCCGGTCCAGATGGGGGAGGGCAGGTGGTCCGGTTAATCTGGCATGCGCGGATCAAGACGGGGGGGGGGCGCTGGGGGTCTGGACCCCCCACTGAAAAATCACAAAAATTTAGGCTTTCTTAGCAATACTGTTCCGGATCCCCTGAATAATCACAAAGCTATCAAGCCAGAATTCAATGTTGGGCCATCATTGGCATGCCAGCGAAACGCCATTTCAATGGCGTTTCGCTGGCGGGCCGATGATGACCCGCTTTCAGTGGTATTTGGATCCCCCTCATCAACTAAAAGACCCCCTCCCCCATAAAAAACGTTGTCAAATTTGGACCCCCTCTGAAAAAATGTTCTGGATCCGCGCATGTCTGTTGACCTACCTCCGCGTCTAGATCTGTTATCCTTCTTTTTTCCTCCTTACACTGGCTGATATAGGCGTCCAGACTGTTCGTTAGGTCAGCCAGCTGCATGGCGTCCTTGGCGTCACACATTTGGTTCTTCTCGCTCTTCGCAAGCCTGAGAATCTTACCAATCTCCTCGCTCTCCTTCCTGAGGTTGTTGATTTCAGCTCTAGGAAAATAGGAAATACAGTAAAACCTGTCTTAAACGGTCACTCAAAAAGAACAAAAAAATTGGTTTTCAATTACGATAATCACTTAATGCAGGTCAAAAGCATTGCAGAATGCTCCAAGATAAGCATTCTGCAATACTTTCGACCTTCATTAGGCCACCATTTTGCATAAAACCTTTGTTCTGTCTATTTTTATGTGGCCGCTTAAGACAGGTTTGACCGTATATGAGCATGGTTAGAAGTTTTCAGGATTATTCTAGGGCTCCGGATAAGAGTGTATAATGAAAAATTATTTTCCTATTTCTCAATCAAAACATATGTTGTGGGTACTCAAAAGAACCGTCTCAATGAGACGGTTCTTTTGGACACCCAAACATATGTTTAAATTGATGGGTAGGGAAATAATGCAATTTTAGGTGCACAAACTATCCTTATCTGGACCTATGTTATTCCTGAATTAAGGATTAAATGCTGAATAAAAGCTCCGATTTATTAGCTTACCTGAGCCTAAGTCTGCTGGGTAAGCTTATACTTATCCGATGACTCCGGCGCCCTTGGTCCATCCACCCAACATATTCAAACATCTTCTCTGAAGCTACTGGACCAACTAGACTCAAATTTCACATGGAATCTCTTTAGGATGCAGGAAAGATATTCTTGGTCACATGCCCAAGATGGCCGCTACGCGCCTATAAAGTTATAGCCCATTAAAGAGCCAGAAAGCCGATGACCTTTGTACTTAGTATGTAGCATTGAAAATCTATGTAAGGCCTAGAAAGTTTGTTCAAATGATGGCCCTACGTTGACCTTGACCTACTTAACGTCAAGGTCAAATTTGATTCCTAATGCATTTAAATGTTATAATCTATAAATGTTGATTTTTCAATTATCGTCATTATACTGATCAAGGTGGACCTTTGTTCTTTTAGCAAAGGTCGCTCATATAGGACTGCCATCAGTATATTTGGACATTGTTTTCAAAGCAGCATCAAAACAAATTTAAGGAGCATTTATTAGATGAGGCAATGTTAACTGACTATGCGTTTTGTTTCACGTAACCAAAATAGCTGCATTGCCCATATTAGGCCATAACTTTGAAAATCGTATTCTCCATCTAACCAAGCGATCAACAACCCTGGGTTTCGGTACATGTAGCATTGTGGATGTGATTCCAGGTTGATCTTGACATTGTAAATAGTAAGTGAGTATGATCAGGAAATACCACAATCACAAACCGCAGACATCCCTGTGGCACCGCGAGGAAGAGCCGCTCAACCATCACGAGACACCAGGAAGACAAATAAAGCAAAGCAACCAGCTCTCTCTTCCCCATCAAGATGATTGCAATACTAGAACGGACACAAAGCAACGTACAACAAAACATAGAACAATTACAGACTCCCACAATGGGAGTAAAAATAAACAAAAAGTCAACAACAACAGAACCACCGCCTTAGAACGGACAGCAGCCTAAGCCACCAGGGGGCTTAAATGCATTTTACTGGTACCAAATCTTCGCCCTATATATATTCTGCTGTTGTTGAAGTACAAGAAATGTTCAGCTCGCATGAAGGCCATCTAACTAATGCAATGTATCATCATGGAGAAACATTCTAATCAAATTTACACATTATGATTTTATTAAGGTCATCTACGTTCATGACTCAGTGTCAGCTGAGCGCTTCAGGAAGTAATTAATAGTTATACCATGGGTTGTTCGCCTGTACGTGGATTATCTTACGTACAGGTGGACAAACATGGTATAACTATTTTATACCACATACATCAGTGTAGATCTTGCACATCACGAGCTTTTTGTGCTTAAGTTGGTAAGGGTGGTATACGTTTCTCTAATTTTAAATTTATCTTTATACATGGACGTACAATAAACAGATTAACTTTTTAAAATTGGACAAAAAAAAAAAAGATTTAACTTTTTAATGTCAAGATTTTTGTAAAATTTGACATTGGACATTGTTTTCAAAGCAGCCTCAAAACAAGTTTAAGGAGCATCCATTAGATGAGACAATGTAAGGGTGGTATACGTTTCTCTAATTTTAAGTTTATCTTTATACATGGACGTACAATAAACAGATTAACTTTTTAAAATTGGAAAAAAGTAAAAAAAAAAGATTTAACTTTTTAATGTCAGGATTTTTGTAAAATTTGAACTTTCAGCTATGTACGGGCCAGTTCATGCAAAAATCGGTACTTATAGCTTAAGCATTAAACAATTTTAAGCATGCATGCGCAGCTATCTAGTGGAGTTAGCGCCATTACTCTAAACTATTCGTAAAGTCATACTTCGTGGGAAAATATAGTTAATGTTCTTACAATGCAAACAGACTGATAGTTTTATTGCAAGTGTAAGGCACTAAAATCGCTGCTAAGACAGCCCCTTTAAACTAAACTGAAGCCTCATACCAGCTCAATATACGAACTGCCAAAGATTTGCAGATGACATTTTAACATTGTTTGGAAATAAATATGATATGAAAAATATTGCTTAGAAGTTTTAGTGGTGAATTTTCATGACTTAATTATGTCATTGCAATGAATAGATTTGTCAAAAAATAGAAGCCTGCTATCAGTTTCGTTGACATTTTTCTGAGATGAAAAGTGCAGAAGTACTTTTGGCTGCTTCAGTCTGTATCCCTAGATTCTGCATTTATTTTCAGTGAATTTTGTCATCCAAAATGAGTTGTATGGACAGTCTGGTAATTAACCAGTGTGGGTTTTCATATTTGAGCTGGTACTCTAATATCACGGTATATAGACGCAAAGGAGCCTATCGGTTCAAAACTGCTTTTCCTGAGCCCTATCCGCTCAAGAAAAGGAGTCTATCAGGTAAAAACAAGCTTAGCGATAGACAGTGACATCAAAAGGTAAGTAAAATAATAAGTTTCATTAACTACATGAAGAAAAGGGCAATGCAGCGGAACAACAGAGAAGCTATAAGACAAAAATCAAACAGCCACAAGTTCGTTGATGATGCAGATGTTTTATAACTTGACACACTCTTCATTGCGGCGAATCCACAGACGATTACACAACAAAGAAAACAAACTTTTTCGAACAGTTTGGGCTGTTCTCGCAATTGCTTTTTGGTATTTTGTAAAGAATTTATGTGGAAAATGACTTATATGCATTACACAGACCGAATTATACGTTGTTCTCTCTATAAATGGCATGGAAAAGAAAATAATCTGGCTAGGGATCCTATTTGTCTTTGGCTAAGGAGCCTATATGGTAACTGGCTACGGATCCTATATGCTATTTCTTACTTTTATAACTTATAGGCTCCCATGGCACTTAGTTGAAAACATATAAGCTCCTGTGCCACGGGTACGGCTCATTATCCTGTGCCACGAAATGGTCATTTTTCTCTCAACGTTTAGGCTCCTTAGCCATCTTGTTTTCAAACATGACCCTTCTTTTCTATGGAAAACCAGTTTTAAAAGGAAACCAGATGCTTTAAGTAAGGGGGTGGAACATAAAACATTTTCTGCTGTGGTGTAGGCCGGCAAAATTGACTGAATTGTTAAGTTTTGCTTCATTTTCCAACGCAAATTAAATGGCCAAAAACAGAGCAGTCATTTTCTGTTTAACTTTGTAGACGTGACTTGGTATCAGTCTTATCATATGTTTCAAAATCCATCAAGTCAGAGTCTTAAAAGTCCCGTGGCGTTTGATTTTATGTTACTTACATCGTAAATAATCTAATATTGGCCCAGATCGAAAGTATCTCCTCTCCCAATGTCTTGTTTTTGGCGGATAGGCTCCTTTTCTGGAGCTGATAGGGCTCAGGAAAAGCAGTTTTTCACGGATAGGCTCCTTTGCGTCTATATACCGTGAATATGCAAATTTCTGGCCATTCTTGATTGGTTGAATGGAGAAAGTGAAAGTGATAACATACGGCTTGCAGCCGAAAAAGATGTAAACCTGTCTAGCTCAAAGAATCAACAAGATCTAGCTGGCTACCCCTATCATATATATATATATATATATATATATATATATATATATATATATATATATATATATATATATATATATATATATATATATATATATATATATATATATATATATATATATATATATATATATATATATATATATATATATATATATATATATATATATATATATATATATATATATATATATATATATATAAGTAGTCCTGGATTAATAAACGATTCAAATCTTCGTTATGGTGTCATATGCTATGCACTGAGTTGACCGCTGTGTATAAAATAATTAGCCTGCTGTTTCTAAAGGCCCACTTAACAAACCACGCACAAAATCTTAACGATGCAAGATCCTCTTTAAATGTTTCTTCTCCAGTTAAAATTGGGTTAAAATAGCATCGGAGCTTCATTAGCCGCCGTAAACTACGTTTTATGATTTCCTTTCGGTAGCTAAGCACAATATTCGTGTAATGAAGAACCAGAGCCTATATGGACTAAATACGTACTTTACGTGAAATAGTAGTTTCTGATAACTAAATTGAATTATTGTATCCCCACACACTGGTGAAAATACGACTAAATCAAAAATGAATATCACTTTAATGATATGATAAACAAAGGAGCTCAGTCACAGGCCATTAGCTTAGAAAAAGAAGGCATATATACACTGTAGAAGGTAATATAAGAATCCATGAGTGTGAGGGTGGGGTAGAGAAATCCGTTCCAGGCCTCTCGGCATCCCATCTGAGGATCCGATCCTCAGACGAATTATGGATTCTTTTTCTTGCTGACCATAAAATACCTCATTTTATATTGGAAAACATGAAAAAGACTTCAAAAAAATCCTGAATTTTGATGTCTTAGTTGTTTCCAGCTTTATTCACTGAAAATTGCAACTGTGCATGCGCAAAAAGAGGATTGTTTTGCTTATCAGAAATTGGTCATGCTCGTGTACATTAAACCACAAGACAACTGACTTATCACTTGAAACACGCTTAGAAATCAACCTCTTTATCAATTTTGTAAAATGTCTCCCTTTGACAAAACATACAGGGAAATTAATCAACGATTTATCACGATTTTCGATAAATCAGTCAGGCCTATCAGCACATTGTTCCTACCATTTATAGACTAGCAATGTCCCCAGACTAAGATGCAACAACACATTGATTTCCTATGGAGATTTCAGTGATAAAATTTTAAGCTTGGCAATTTGATGAAAAATCGAACTTTTCAAACGATCAAAACACACTTGTGATAAGTCATTGACATTTCTGGTTGTCGCGTGTCCAGACTACCATTTCATGCAGTCGGACTTGGCTGGTTTTGGATTTTTGAAGGAATATGAAGGGCTAAACTGTGTGAGATTTCTGTTAAAAAATAAATGGCTTTCATGTCTTTCCTCGTGACAACATCCGTAAAACTTTTACTGTTATGCATAACCCAGTCTTTTAACATCCACATACATTTTCATCTGCTTTACTGGTTTGCTTCATTATGTAGATAAATGGCTAACAATTCAGGTGTAGCGTTTTCACTTTTGTTCATTGTGGGGAATTCTATTTGAGTATATACAGTATATGTTGTTTCTACACTTACTGTTGTTTTCGGATCAGGTTACACGACTCCTCGCTGTAGGCTCGCCTGTCTCCCTCCATCACGTGTAACTGTCTTTGTAAACGGCACAGCTCGGCCTCCAACTGGGACACCTCGGCTGGATCATCACAGGCAGACCTCCGTCCTGTCGGGAGAGGCATAGACTGTCCGACGCCCCCGGACGCACCTGAAGTCGACAGTATTGAGCATTCGCACATGACGTTCGAGGGTCACATGTATTAAAGACCATATTCCTATTCCCCTCCCCCACTGGCAGAGAAATAGCAGGTAGTGTGAGGAAGTAAGTGGGCAGATAAGAAAGTTGCCCGGTAAACCGGTGAGCAAGCGAGACACATTGAGTCGGCTCCTTTGAGTATCCTAAGCATACGTTTTGTTTGCGGATTGGAGTGATATAGTATTAATTATGTATTCTTAACTGGAGTATACCTACATCAGGCTACATGCATTTCTGCAAAGTAATACCTACATCTATTGCTTACTCAATTTTAGGCTTACATAGTGCTACAAATTTTTGTGAAGGAATACATCCATCTTCATACATGTAACGTAGAAGAAATTGATACTCTACGGCATACGTAGATCCGGAGCGGGCGGTGGGGTCGGAGACAGTTGATACGTAATGATACCGTGCGCTTTTACAGAAAACTTGTGATGCTTTATATAAGTGATACAAGGACCGAACTTCAAGCTTTGCGGGTTGTCGAATGTTGGGGGCTGCGCTCCAACAACCTCTGTTTCTTTTTCGAGTAGGGCTATTCAACCATTTCTGATCGTGTCGGATTCCAATACGGCAGCAACCCCTATAACAACTAAAATAGAATGCATCCGGTAAACCAGAAACTACCCATTTTTATTTTAAAAGGCACCAGAAAGTTTATGCCTAGCTGTGCATCATAAAAAACAATGTATTATTTCCTAGGAATCTGGTTTGTGCGATATATGCGATATAGCATTTGCGACAATTAGGATCACTGCGTCAAACCGGATACTGGAGCCGGAATGGCTACCGTTATTTTTTCCTATTTTAAAACGCTCATTATTTTGACTCAGTGATATGTCAGAAAAAGTTATCAATGCCTCGCATGACCTGATGACATAGTGGTTATGGTTAGATGTTCAGTTTTCGCCAAAACCTCCCGGTAACGTCGATTCAAAGGTGCCTGAAATTTAGTTTCACTCCTGGTCATTACTACGTAATGACATTGTGAGCTTTTGGTTTTGAGGCTATAGGGGTGATTTAAGGATCGAACTTCAAGCTCCTGTTTTGTAAGCGGCACAGCTCGGCCTACCTTTTCTATATTATGTTGTTGTTGTATATCTAGGAAAGACACTATATATGCTGCCAATCGCCTCCATGTGTTGTCTTCTCTTCTGTGAAATACTCAAAGTGCTTATACTCTATTTGCTCTGGGTGCGCAAATATGTTAACAGATACACGCCTACTTTTTCTTTAAAAAATATTATGTTGGCCTATTCTAAGGCCTGTGGGATCAAATGTGCAATTGAAATCGTATATATTTTGCGATGATTGTTCAAATTTTGTCAAATAAGTTAAGGGGTAGTTTCCAGTTTAGCGGTCCCCTGAAGTATTCCTTTGTGTATGTCTAATGGCCAAAAAGCAAAAATAACCCCAATAAGCATTTCGACGGGGGTGTGGGGGCGGTAGCCCCCAATTTGAAAATAACTCATAACCCCGATAAATAAACTATCGATAAATCTTCGATATTTGGTTGTGTTGGAGTGTATTAAAGGGCTTCTCAGTCACTTTCTACAATTTCTGGGGACCGCTAAACTGGAAGTCTGGATACATACCTGCTTTGTTATACTTTTTCCACATTTTCCGTAATCTTGATTTTCTGTATTTTCAATTTTTCTCTGAGCTGTTAAGAATACGTCTTTCGTACGCTAAAGTGTGTAACAGCTTAGAAACAAACGTAACGTCATTTCCGTCGTCAAGAAGTGCTGACGGTGACGACGTCAACATAGAGTTAGGAAGCCATTGATGGACCAACAAACGAGCGTTAACGTTATAGAAAACGATAACGCAGATATGACTGATATGGAATTGAAAGAAAAGGAACAGTTCAAAGAATCGACGGGTAAGCCGCCGGACAAGCTGATCAATTTATGCAAATTAGCTATTCAAGAATGTCCAAGCGAGGACTCAAATGATTATAACAACAACAGCAAAGTATTTGGTAAAGAAGCAACGGCAACAAGGTCGTTAACGACAGAAGTGCCTCTTTTTCGGACGACTAGCGTTCCAATATTGGAGCGACAGACACATTTGACACCTAGTTCGCCGCGTATGAACAAAAAGAAGAAGAAAGTGGGAGAGAAAAAAGACTGTAAAAAGAAACTGATATACGCCCTAGAGCCTATACCGAGAGGTATATTCGGAGAGGTTCTTCAAAAGAAGCCAAACGGTAAACCAAAATATACTGATATTGCCACTGTAATTTATCAAGGAACTTCAGAACATAGGAATGTAGATACAACTGCTGCCAGTAGATACTCGGATCCAGCAACATTAGACGACAGTTACGCAAGCAAATTATTTTACGCTAAACAATTGATGCCAGGCGCCATTAGCCTTGAAGAGCTTATGAAACAGAAGAAAGGAAGAATATTATTCAGTGAAGCACAAGCGAAGTTTGTGTGTGCCAGTCTGTTACAGGCTCTCAAATTTCTCCACGAGAACGATATCGTACACGGAAGCATCATGCCGAAGAATATTGTGTTTAATGACAAGTGCTATCCTCTACTCTGTAACTTCAACACGGCGGAGATCCTGACAGAGCGGGTCGCTCGTTTCCGCAAGAGGCTACCACTGGAGTACACTGCTCCTGAACAATGCTTTGAGGATTTGAGCGAAGTCACGGATATTTTCCAGCTAGGCGTTGTCATCTACGAGATGATCTTTGGCAGGGTCCCCCATCAGGGCGACAGCGACTTTGAAACTCGAAGAAATTTATGTAATAGTTCTATAGTTCCAATCTTCGATGGCTCTAAGCTCAGTAGCCAGGGTCTGAAGTTCCTCAGTCTATGTCTCAAGAAGAGCGAGCGTAAGCGGTTTAACATAATGGAATTAAGGAAACGGCTATTCCCATCAATTCCGTGGTTCGATGACCTGGACGAAGACAAGATATTCGACCAGACATTCCCCTCCCCTTTGAAGGCCAAGATTACTAACTTGAGGAAGGAACACAAAAGGGAAGATACAGACAGAAAGACGGACATGAAGACTGATCAGAAATCCCCAGTTTCTAGTTTGAACAAAGCCTCCGGATAAGACTGTGTTTAATTGAAAATCGTTTTTCTTATTTTTCAACCAGGACATATGTTGTGGGTACAAAAAAGAACCGTCTCAATGAGACGGTTCTTTTGAGCACCCAAAATACATGTTTAAACTGATGGATAAGGAAAATATTCTCATTTTTATGTTCAATAAATTGCTTATCCTTTTACACGGTTTAGTTCATGATATATTTGGACTTATCGCATATCCATACACTTGTATCATGTTTAATTCAGCTAAGCACGAAATTTATCCTGCTCATGAATTTTAAAATGCCAATTATTGTAGACATTTTAACAGTTATAAGCATGATAAATACAGTATCTGAGAGACTTAAAGCAAGAAACTTCTTCATTTGTCGGTATTTTAGTTTTTATGAGCAGTTGAAATTTCGTGCTCTGTTGAGTTGAGCATGGAAAAAGTTTTATAACCTCGGGGCCTGCTCTACTGTGTTTGCTACATTTTTTTATGCGACCATCGACACGAGAACACCTGTCTTAGAGATTTCCGACCAAATAAGATTCAAACCAATCAGCTACAGACAATAGATATATTACCGAACCTTTGCACACATGTAGCTATTTAGTCATTATCATGCGCGGATCCAGAGGAGGGGGGCCAGAGGGTCCGGACCCCACCCTGAAAATCACAAAACACTATATAATATATGCTAGGGTTTCTTAGCAATACTGGTCCGGATCCTCGCTGCCAAGCCAGCATTCAATGTTGGGCCATCATCGGCTCGCCAGCGAAGCGCCATTTTATTGGCGTTTCGATTGCGGGCCGATGATGGTCCGCTTATATTGGTATTTGGATCGGTGTATTCCTGTTTCTCCCACTTTTTGGTTTTTAGGTAAATTTGGGGTGGGAAGAACAGGAATTGTGGATAAGGTGTAAAGGTGTTAGTCCATAACCTGAGGACATATAGTTTATTTCAGTAAAGGTAAACATAAAACAGGTACTATAAAAAAGCACATACAGGTGATAATAATTGAGCACATCAGATTAAATGTATATACTTAGGTTTTGCTATAATAATCAAATTCAGACAAACAGTGAAGACCAAGATAAAATGTTGCAATATGTGGCATTTTATCAGGGTCTGCACTATTTGTTGAGATAAAACATACTTATCATTGTATCAAACAGGACTTCATTTTTTTCTAATTTCATGCGGTTGCAAACTTGTAGCGCATGAGACTTTGGTATTTATCGCATATGTATGAATTTTAATATGTAGATCTATATATCTACAACCTTATTTACAAGAACTTTCTAATTTAACCGGCTGTATAATGGAAACTCTACATTTCTCCTATGTATATGCAGACAGAGACGGCTATGATAAATGTATGCGCGCAGGCTCGTTAAATACTTCCTTGCCCGCTAGATTGTACATCTACATGTATTATATACATAAAAAAAATTCTAATTTAACCCTGGAATGCATGCTGGAAACTCTAATCTTTGTGTAGGCGACCAGAGACGGCTATGACGAAACTGTGCATGAGGGCAGGTGTGTCTACGACCCCCATGCTTGATAGATTTTGCATTTGAATAAGTGATCGGCTCTTGCTACAAACTTATTCGTAATTATTTTCTAATTCAACCCTCTGCATAGTGGAAAATCTTTGTATATGCTTGCATAGACGGCTCTGGCAAGTCTGTGCATGAGTACAGGCTTGCCTAAGACTTTATTGCTCGATAATGCAATATAAATTATTCAGTTAATAATCATGCAAATATGCAGAAGATAGGATGCAGCATCGGCGTACTGTACTACGGTGATCTCTCCAGCTTGAAGTCGCAGTTTCAGTGTGTTGAGTCTGTATACTTCCTCCTCTTAACGGGGTGCGTTCCTTTAGCTGCATATTAGATTAGGGTTATACTATTCGATGCCTCAACTAGACAGCTGTGTCCCCGCATGCAATTATGAGTTGGAAACACTTGCATTGCTAAGTTACTTTTTAGGAGTCTACAGGAACCTTTTAGAACATGCAAATTTTCCTATTTTTCTCATCGATGCCAGCAGCGAAAGCACAGGCGAGTCTGTGCATTGGCAAAAACTCGACTGAGCCTTCGTTGCTTTAAAATGCGCAAATACCAATTTTCCAGATTTTTTCTCATTGATGCTAGCAGCGAAAGCTCAGGCGAGTCTGTACATTGGAGCCCTCGTTGTTTTAAAATGCGACAAATACCAAATCTCCCGATTTTTTCTCTCTCGTTTAACGCAAGCAGCGAAAACTCAGGCGGGGCTGTGCATTGGCATAAGCTCGACTGAGCCTTCTTTTCTTGAAAAGGCGATAACTGTGCATTGTGAGATATTTCAGATAAAATTTGGAATATATCAATAAAAGGTAATAAGAACTTATTTTCTGAAAAAGGTTGTTACTGGAAACACACAATCAGAACACCTATTCAGGGCCTGCACTGCTTGCCCCGATACAAAGATAAAGATTTTAAACCACAGACCCAGAAACCCATAAGCAAACGAATCCAGAAGGGGATTTCTTAAGTTTTATGTCAGTATCAAACGGTTTGGATACTGATCACGGCTGACTTTCTGTTGGACCTGATCTGGGTCCAAACTGTTTGCAAATGTTAATAGTTGACAAATAGTTTGAAAAATAAAGATTCATAAATTATGAACAGATGAAAGCTTCATTATCAATTAGTTTAAAGAGTTGAAAAGAATTGTTCAAATTAAGGATTAGTGTTTTAATTAAAAATTAGGATAAACATTAAGGTTAATTATAATAAGGTTAATAATAATCATACTTTCTTGTCCCAATTAAGCTCTTAAGCAATTAAGCTAATCCCAAGATTAATGGATTTACTGTGAAGAAGTAAAATAATTCTGAAACAGACTATACTATACAGGTAAGTTGTCCTAAATTTTACATAGTGGGAATAACAGGAATAAGAATTTCTAAAAGTGGGAGAAACAGGAATAAACTTTTGGATCCTCTATCCCCTCATCAACTTACAAAAAAAACAAAACCAAAAAAAACCCGTCAAAGTTGGACCCCCTCTTACAAAACTTTCTGTATCCGCGCTTGATTGTACTATCCGGAGAGCGAATAACTTGGCTAAGACGCTGATCAGACTGCGCGGATGCGCAGGCTTGTCTGAACCTATGTTGTTTGCATGTAACAATGTCAGGTTTTCTCGCACCGAGGCCCTATTATCACAGATCACATTACCCCACTGCGGAAAAAACAAAAACAAAAAACAATTAAAAAAAACCGACGAAAAAAGAACATCTTGGGGGTTGCGACCCAAAAAAGAATAACGTTTAGCGAACGCGAGATACATGCAGCATGATGTGGCTGTGGCTCCAGATAGCATGTTGTGGCTGTGGCTCGAAATAGAATGACGTGATAGCATGCTGGCTTGGTTGTTAAGCTGAATTCAAGTCGCCTCTTTAGACAAAAAGGTTCTTACAAATTTTCGATTAATCTTCTGGGGCACCATCCGGTTCGGATTGAAGACATGCTGGAGAGACACCTTGCGAGGCACAACTGACAAAACCAATCTGATTAAAATCCGATCTAGCCATAGCTAGATCGGGTTTTAATCAGATTGCAGACAAATAAACAAACACACACACACACACGCACACGCACACGCACACACACACACACACACACTTTCTTCACTTTTTGTGGCCATTTTCTGGTCTAAAACTAAACTAATATCGGTGAGACAAAAATGCAAGGATTGGCTTCTGAGGTGTCTCCAAAAAGGTCTTGGTTGTTCCAAAAGATTATAGACCACTATATTGACGCCAACTGGGTATTTATTCACGCTTTTGTCGTAGTCTTCTTCCCTCTTTCCAAAATTAACAGCAGTTCTATGTTAGCACCAAACATGCTATATAGGGGGTTGGACACGTATGATCTCGGATTTTGCTCAAATTTTCTGCACTATTTGCATACGTCTTACAAAAAAGGACGCTTGGCTTATATGGGCTAAGCATGGCCTTTGCAAATATTTCCATTTTGTTGGAAATAATAAAAAACAAAGGCGTCTAGCTAAAGATGGTAGAATAATATGCCTACCATTGCCAGCATGGGTTCGAATTGACCCGAAATTTTCAGTTATTTGGCTGAATTAAGAATGGAATATTTCAGAGGATGACCCAGACTAAACCCAGGGAGGGTGGGGCGGTCGGTGTTTGCAAATACTGTTCCTATCTGAGTAATCTTTTGACACAATAATGTCTTATTTCCAACTCTGTGAACTATTAATTCTCGTCTGCTTCTGATATGATCATTCAATTTTTCAAGCGTCTGCTTTGAGAATGTCGTCTGGTCAAACACGATGCGCCTAATTAGTGTCTCTGTGAATCTTGCTAATATATCAGGCGGTTATCGAGTAAGGAATTTTGAAGGACAAACTATCCATTCAACAAGTTAAAGCTGCATAGTCTGTAAATTTTGATCTTCTTATTTTAGAAATAATGTTTTTATTTTTCAAGAACACAGTAAAAATACTCAAATTCAAGTAAACATTTTACCATTTTTGTAACTCTTAACAAGTTATCACTATCAAAACAACTGCATTTGTGTTAAAAATCAACCGTCTAGAATTATTGGAGGGACGTAAAAATTACCAACAAGAGAAAAAACACCTGTTCTTATAATAATTCACTTTTCCATGCAGTTTTCAGCTGTACTCAACATTTTTATTGTGAAAACATAACTCAATTCTACTTTTACAAATGATTTAAAAAGAAAAGAAAAATTTTCGAAAAATGTTCATAGTTACAGACTTAGTCTCTTTAACTCTTGGATCTCCTAGTGTCGTCTGCTGATAACTTTTGTAAACAGCTTTGACCCAGATCAGGCCCGACAAAATGTTTCGGCCTGATCTGGGTGCAAAATATACTGAAGGACTTTAGAAACGCACCAATTATATTTTCACTATCTCTTCCACATGGTTGATTTGAGGATGTTTTCTTTTTATCACTTTTTATCCGCTTACACAATGGACCATGATTTGCTATAGTTTCGTTTTGCTCATGAGGGCTCATTCTGACATAACACTGACGTTTGTGTTTTTCAACAATGTTCGTCTGACAACTGTGAGATTAGTTGAATTTAAAAGCATACACTTTGAGCTGGTAGCCAGATGTCCTAACCAACGTAAGAAAACGAGAAAAGTTTCGGAAATAATCGTTGAATTACACTCTCAATCGCAGCGTTTCTTTGCTAACGTCAGTCTTAATTTTTCAAACAGCAATAACAAGCGGATGACGTTCGCGCATGTCGCGATAATTTTGTCTTCTACGCAACGGTTTGCGGAGAATCTTGTGGCACTGAAAATTTGATATTCCTGTTTTTAGGATATAAACAGCCAATTAAGTAAAAAAAATAAAAATAATACCTAGACGAAATGAACTTACCAGAGGCCTAAAACTTCATGATTTTATTATGTCTTTCCTTGAGCTTTCGAGAACAAGCATCAGTTCGAAAACTTTTTTGCGCTCATTATGGAAGGTATAGATACTCTGCGACTTTTTAAATTTGGGATGTCTCAGAATAATCACGACGTCACCTCAACCATAAGCCACAGCGTTTCGATTTTCTTATTGAATGCAAGCTTAATGAAGGGACTTGTCAATTTCATTTTTCACATAATTAAAATATTACATTTTGACAATAAATTAGCATTTTAGCAGGTGGTGCGTTTCTAAAGTCCTTCAGTTTATTTGACACTCTGATGGTTACTCCTGAAAGGATTTTTCGAAAAAGTTGATTTTGAAAAAAAAGCAGACGACAAAAACATGAAAAATTACACAGGGGGCAAAGAGTTATTGTTATATGACTCCTATAAAAGACCCCCTCTGGTTGGCTGAAACTAGCTTACACTGGTTGTGACAGATCTTGATGATCATGACTTTTTTCACTGCTGTCTGACAGCTTAAAATAGACATTGAAACACTGACTAATTTCTTATGTATACTGCTCAGCTAAAGTTTAGCACGGATTTTAATATGCTGCCCCACTTTGAATGAACATGAAACATGTTTTGATGTTATCAACATCTATGGGAATCTTGAAATACATTTTTACGTGTCCGCTAGACCAAAGGTAATCTGGTTGGGCGTCAGTGGATTGGCGTTAAATTTGATGTCATGGACATGTACACGTCTACATCGGAAATTGAGACTTTTGAATCTAATGTAAAGCAAAAGGTTCTTAATGATGAAAAACATTAAAACATCAAAGTTTGATACCCGTTTAAGCCACGTTTTACCGTACGATTATGACGTTAAAATGGTATTTTTCCACTTCTTGACTTTTCAGCGAACTGAATCAAGCAGTCAAGTAATCTTTTTGATGCTAGAGCGGCACAAGCACCAGGATCATTCATGTTAGTTGATCCTTTGAGAACGTCTTCTTAAGATAGCGTTACCGCCTACATTTAGCCTCAACTTCAGATTAACGTCTTTTTTTATGAGTTCAATACCCAGGGACAAAATTTTATAAACGTACCTTACCCATTATTGTCTCTCTTTTGGCATCCTCTTAAACACGAAAACCCTTTCAATTAAGCATGCCTACACAACGAAAACAGTACTGGTTTTGACTTGTAAACGTTATTATATGAACGACGTTAGTTGTTATCACGACTCAACTTTTGCTTCAAATGCTCAATGGAGATGACCTTTTATCTTTTTCAAAATGGCTCATTCGACCATGCTGGAAAACAAAGGACTTTATAAACCGATGCTGTATCAATTTTGCCAATAATGCAGTTGAAACACGTTTTTGACCCCTCTCTTGTTTAAAGTAATGAACGACGCAGTAGAAATCCAATTAAAGTACACCAATTGCTTTCCTCAACTTTATCACATATCAAACCATCATTTCAGCAGATATTTTATAACGTATCCATTTGCTCAAATAATAATCAATTTTAATTTATCCGTGCTAAACTTTTGTTGAGCAGTATATATTTCACAGGATTCAGAATTTGATCATTTTATGAGAACAGCATTTAAAATGCAATTAGTTTGCTTGTCTCATAAGAGTTTCAGAAATGAGAAGTACATGTATATATTGTTGAAATAATCTTCCTAGTGAAAGTGTTCTTGGAACATGTGACTTAGTAAATTTATAAAAAAATAAAACTAGGAAAAAGAGAAACAGTGTCATATAATAGAACAATTGGTGCATTCTTTTTCGGTTAACATCAACATTAGTCATCCCAAACTCAAAAGAATGCATCAATTGTATAATGTCATGACGGGCACCGAGATTTAGGTCGAGAATTATTTCCATCGAGACTTGCAAAACGCGTAGACATATTTGTGCATGGTATGTGATCACAGACCGCAGATCAACCCATGGCACCATGAGGACGTGATCAGCCGCAAAGCTTTCTGGATCCGCGCATGGCAGCCGCAGTCAAAATTGATTTTTATCGTTGAAGTCACCAGCATTATAGCATATATACTAGATCCCAAAACGAATAAGCTGTGATATTTGGTGACCACCTGCTTTAAAGCAGTACGAAAGAAACATACTGTACATTGGAGAAGTGACATTGTAACATTCTGGCTTGAACCAAGTGTACATGTAGTACTTAATTTGATTTTTAAGTCGGTTTCGTGCAAATCTCATGCCCATTATGACAAAATTGGGCATTGGGCATAAAATGTGTGAATTTGTAAAGTTAATTCGTCAGACGGATTCCACGCGCGCATCTCAGACAATGCCTGTATTACAACACATTTTGAAATAATATAATATTTTTTTCATTTTGATTTTTTAATTTCACTTCACGGTGTCAATGTCGACGCGAAATGAAACAATCTGGAGGTTTTATTTCATTTTGCACCATTTTCATGCGATCGGTTTAAAATGAAATAATTATTTCATTTTGCCCTGATAGTAGGCATACTTTATGTTGTTTCCTTTTGCGTAGATGGCATGAGGCCTGTTCTAAATGATACACTTTTTGTTTAATACTATGATAGATGATATAATTATTCAATGATTTTGATTTTTGATGAACATGGTTGAATTTAGAAATTTCAGAGAGCTATTTCAAAAACAAATACTGGCATGCGATTTCGTTTGTTTATCAATTCTGTATGTTAGTATTTTTGTGATTTATGGCAACAGAAACAAATTAAGAAATAAGGGTAAAAGCTAATGAGGACCAGATTATGAGAAACCTTGCCTTGGTACATGTTTTTATTATATACCTACAAATAATACCCATTGAAACTACCTATTTTCCTACACAAAAATACAAAATCCTGTATCACCCTACTAGCGTTTTCTGATTCCTTATCACCATCCTCCATAGTTTACCCACGTCGAACTACTTTTACGCTGGTACTGTATTTGGGTAAAACCCAGCAACGGGCTGGAATCTGAATCAAATATTAACGATGTCATTTTTTTTCACTGTTCTTTTTTAACTTATTCGAAAGAACACACAACGGTTGTCTGCACTTCTGACGTCACAAACGACGTCATATATAAGCGATGACGTTGTATAACGTTTCCGACTTCCACCACTGGAACAGGAGGAGCTAGAGACACAAAAATAAAAAATTATAGAGAAACACAATAAATTTGGTTCCAAATTGTTCCTTACGGTCTAATTAAGAAAACGAGTACCCACACTTTATGTTTTTGTTCATTCATAAGAAAGTTACAGACGTTTGAAATTCCGAGGTGGACTTGAGGAACATGATTTTGAAAATGGCGGTCGCCCAATTCTTTCAGCAGGGAAAAGCTGATGTATTACTACTCGGTTAAAAAAAAGACTTGTTATCATGCCACATCACATAGATCTGCCGTATTAATTTTTCTTACATTTGTGCAAATGCATGTATTTTATTGAGTCGTTCTAGCCTTGTTGTTGTTATTTTTGTAGGTATATAATAAATACATCATTACTTTAGTAACTTGATCCGAGGGATCGGATCACGTTTTGTGGGTGCACCAGGAATGACCTGATCACACTCGACTTCATCTCGTGTGATCCGATTATTCCTGGCGCACCCACTCGACGTGATCCGACCCATCGGATCAAGTTACTAAAGTAATAAATTAAATGTGTATTTATTATATACCTATAAATGACACATCTTTTGAACTGTCTGTTTTCTGGCCATCTGATACAGAAAGCGAGATCAACAAACTGAGGTTTTCTGATTCCATATCACTATCCTTTAAAACGAGGCTCACGTCGGTTACCTGTTTTTACAGCAACGTTTCGTAAAGTAAATTTTAAGCATAGAACCAGCCACAGAAAACATGATGACGTAACGTCATGAAACGTAACGTAATGGCAAAAGTTCCACATTTTTTCTGGATTAAATACCAAAACAATTTATAAAATCAGAATAATGTCGGAAATAAGGCATATGATAAACATATAATCATAATAGTTACTTGATCTGGCGTACAGTATCACGTCTCGTGGATTAGCCCATATCATCAGATAACCCTCGACGCTTTGCATCTCGTGCAATCCGATGATATGAGCTAATCCACTCGACGTGATACAGTATGCCAGATCAAGTTACTGTTATAACAATGTGTATATACATACATGTGGTCAAACCAAAGGCCCAGATCAGCCAGCGCATCTTCTCCGTAATTGCCCTCATGCCTATTTGCACTCAGGCCTTAAGGCTTTCAGGCAAATACGAAGATACCAGGCTGATATACCTGGTAATGTGGTGGTGCCCATGTATTAATCGCTAAATTTTCATAGGCTTAAATGAGAGCATTAGAACAAAAACAATCAGTATAGGGCTAAACATTTCTAACTGCAAGAAATGAAGAAGAAAAACATAGGTCATTTCAATTTTCAAACTTATTCTTTGAAATTTCAAGATTCTATCTATAATTTTTCTTGAACGAGTGAAGAAAACTAGCTTCTTGCATCATTATTTCACTTTGCGTTTACATGCACAATTTAGACACAAAATGAACTAATTTTGGTTTACATCTTTGCTTCATTTTGCGTCGACATTGACAACGCAAAATGAAACATAAAACTCAAAATGAAATAAATTATTACACTATTCAAAAACGTGTTGTAACATACCTGCCCACATAACATTTGAAATCAATTGTCGCGAAATAATTCTCATGAGCATATGTTGTTAGCAGTTTAACATTGCCAAAAAGCCTTCACAACATGTACTTAAAGATTAATGCATGGCCACCATAGCTATTTAGTATTTTCTGTATAATTTGCCTGGTAACGCGACGTTACCAGGCAAATTATACAGAAAATACTAAATGAGCTGCATCCTATGGTAAGTACGCAAGAGAAAAACACACACACATACGCACACACGCACGCACGCATTAAAAAACAAGCCGATTATTGCCTTTTAAGTTTCTGTTTAAATGGTGTTTATTTTGGAATATTTTTAAATATTATGTGTTTTAATTGTTTCAAATTGTTTTGTTGATCATGTTTTAAGGTTAAACATAGGATTTTCTGAACGTCCTAAATGTTCTATGCCTATTCAATGAATCCAATATTCACACTGAAAGACTCGGCTCAATTGGCATTCATGTGGGACTCACTTTTAATCATTCTGCTGACGCTCTGTTAGATTTTCACAAGTGCAGTCCTAATGGCTATTTACGGTGACACTGTCAGTCGATGAATTAATTCTGAAAGTCTCCAGCATTTCCTATTGATTGACCATGGTTCCCGGCGCCATGAAACATCAAGCATTTCACAGATCTTCTTTTCGAATATTGACGACAAATTATTATACGAATGATGGTGCGAAAGAACCAGAGAAATCGATTGAACTCAAAGACATATAGCTCAAATCACAGCGTTCAATAAACCATGTTTCTCCCGCGCGACATTTTGGCTCTTCAATAATGAAGTCACATAAGGTCGTATAGTGTGACCGGAAGTGATTAAATGACGTGTCCATTTGAATAGAACTGGAGAACAAATCTTAGCAAATTGTGTTATCGTGCGCATAGCTGGATTTAATGGATTTTCTTCATTAGAGAGAAAGGTAAAGATTTAATGTCGGTTTGGAATATTGCTTATTCATGGCCTGAGCCCACCAGGGATTTGACAACAGGAAATGCCTAGGTTCTCTCTAATGACGCTTTCTTCGCTAAGTCTGAGGAGTTGTCATTATTTTGAAAGCTTTACGTATTCGTTGTCAACACTGATTATTGATGGGGCCATTATACCAATTCAGCATCGCCCCATTTCAAATAGCCGGACATCTAGACTCCTTTGCCGGCCAGTGTCGTCTGCTGATAATCTTGGTAAACAGTTTAGACCCAGACCAGGCCTGACAGAACATCAGGCCTGATTTGGTTCCAAACTGTTTGAGAACTATGATGGTATTCCTGAAAGATTTTTTTTTCAAAAAAAAAATGATTTTGGACAATGATCAGCAGACGACAAAAAGCATGCAAAATTGCCCAGCTGGCAAAGAATTAAGAAAAAACCTATCTTCAGGCTTTGTAACCAGGTTAAGCTCACACTAGTCTGCTCAGCTATAGAGACTAGCTAGAAATGTTGCTTGTAACAAGCGGGGTTATACTGAAACTTTTCAGAAAGCAAATAACAAAGGCGCAGACTTGATGAGAGCTGGTTGCTTTACTTTAACTGTTTTCCGGATGTCATGTGACAGTCAGTATTCTGTGGCTCTTCTTCACGGTGAAGGGGGTTGGTCTGCAGTGTGTGATTGTGGTATTTCCTGATTATACTCACTTGCTTTTTAAAACTGTTAAATGTTCACAATTTAAGTACCTATAACACAGAAATAGTGCGTAATAAAAAAGAGGATCTTACATGAGTGCTCATGTTTTATTGAATTTATTAAACGAGTTGAGGAAAAGAGATAAATGCGAGGCCTGCCTCGCATTTTATCTTTGGTCTCTACGATTTTAATAATTTCAATGATACGGGAGCACGAATGTTAGATTCTATTTATCATATGACAATCAAACTATTTTGAAAAAAAAATCACATTTTTGGTCTGAAAACTTCAAGATTTTGCCATCTTTTAGGCAACGTTATAATGGACGTCATTACGCTACGCACTAATCTGTAAACCACTTTGTGGATAACTGTATTAAAAATTTTCATTGGGGGAGGTATATCGTCTGATATACGGTCGGAAATTTAGTTTTACGGCGACGATATACCTCCCCAACTGAAAATTTTGAATATGGTTATCCCCATGCTCATGCGCTTCTCCAAATTTGTCTCAAAACACAGAAAAGCTGGTCTCGTTTAATTTGTTGCTTATCGCAGGCCAGATTATATTTGTAACAACACAATTATTGCGCTTTCGTCCCTTGTGCTGGCATCAATGACCATTCGGAATAAAAACCAATATTACGATTGTCTCTTAAACTGTAGTCAAACAGACTATTGTAGAAGGGATGGACTAAACACAGAACCAATTAAATTACTCCTAGATCGTATTGATTCTGGAACCGTTATCTCTATAATGATGAGATTTCTGAATGACTTGTTCAAACACTCATCAAACCTTTCTTCCTCTCTGTCTGTCGCAATATATACGGTCTCGTCACAAACAAATCTCTCTTTCTATCTTTGTGTGTGTGTGTGTGTGTGTGTGTCTGTCTGTCTGTCTCTCACTCTCTCTCTCTCTCTCTCTCTCGCAAGAATCTGTCTAGTAAAAGTTCTATGAGTGACTGCCGAATTCAATACCTTCTTATACTTGACCATTTTGTTAAGTGGAGCAATCATTGTGCAAGTTTGGTTGAGGGCATTATGAAAAACATTTTTGTGAATTTATTTTAAATTTGGACTAGAGATTAAGAAGGAGATGTCGTTTAAAGATATATCTATGTTTAGCTCTGGTGGCCATTTTGTCTGGCGGAGCGAAACTATTTGTGCCATTTTAGGTGTTAGTACACAATTACAGTCTTCCGGTTTAGAAAATAGTACCTTTAGAAATTTAGCACTTGCGGTTTCTGGGCCCTTTATGGTGTAAATATGTGCATTATTCGACTTTAAATGAGCAAGTGATTAAACATTGGTCTATGCTTGTCAGGCTGATGCAGAAAAATGCATCTTTGTGTGGACTATTTTGTCACAGACTCCCCAGCACACTCCCCAGGTAACAAATGGCGCCGGTCGGATTTTAGCCTGAACTTTGTGACTGTCCTCAAAGAATGGAGAATGCTGAGAAAACCAGATTATCAAGGCCGGTTGTCTTTTCACTTTTTTGAAAGGTAAATGACAGATCTTGCCACTCACATGCAGAAAAAGGCCTAAGCAATGTCCTGAAAAAATTGCAGATACTCGAATTCTGCCTTTTTACATGGAGTTGAATGGAACTTCCCGATTAATTGTGCACCGAGCCCTTTGGTAGAACTTATAATGAGGTACATTTTCCGGGGAGGGCACTTGCAGGTCAGCTCAGTACCGATGTGTAATCAAAAGACTGCAATACTGACCCTAAACAGTGTGTTCGACATTTTGAATTAGATACCCCTTTTAACTGTCCTCTCTTTAAAATGTGACCCTCAGTTCCATAGTGTCCAGTAAAAAAATAACCCTTTTCATTGCAGTCCATTAAAACGCTTACACTTTCACTTCTGCAACCATTGTATGCATGTGCGGATCCAGAAAGTTTGTCAGAGGGGCCCAACTTTGATAACGATTTTTTAGTTTATGAGTGAAGGAGGATCCAATACGCGGGCCATCATCGGTCCGCCAGCGAAACGCCATTTAAATGGCTTATGCCATTGAAATGGCGATTTGCTTGCGTGCTGATAATGACCCAATATTGAATTCTAGCTTTGTAGCTTTGTGATTTTTCAGGCGATCTGGACCAATATTGCTAAGAAACCCTAAATTTTTGTGATTTTTCGGGGGGGGGGGGGGGGGGGGGGGCTCCGGACCCCCTTCCACCTCTGGATCCGCGTATGGTATGTTGTTTCATTAATTTAGAACATAGGATGCATACTCACTGTAATCTGCTAAATCCTAAGTTTTTGGATTGTAAGATATGTAAAAACATTGTGCAAACAAACCTGATGCCCCTTGGAGCACTGATCAGACTGTACAGGGGTTGCCATTCTGTCTGCACCTTTTGCACCATAAATTTGACTGCAATATGACACTTTAGGCTACAAGATTCGTTTCTGGCTGTTCTCCCTTGATTTTGGCAGCTTAGCGGGCAGCTCAGTTATGACCAGGCACAGAGGTTATACAACTTGAGTTCATTCTCAAACTAAAAATAAGCGCAATGATTGGCTGCTTGTGGACTAAACCGGCATAAAAATTTGGCGATTTTAAAAGATAGACATATTGGCGTAGTTTAATTTTGGTGGTTTGGTGAACAGTTTCCTTTTCAATCTGCCCAAATTTTGACAGCCTTTAGGCTAGGATAATGCATAACTGAAAACTATATTTTTGTGCTTACAGTTACATTTAGTGCACCCAGCAAACTAAAAATATTTTGAAAATATTGCATAAATATTCCAAGACTTTAGGGTTTAGGGGGTGGGGGTATATTTTGTGAGCAAATTTTATTTCACAGAAAGTCAATGTTTTGTCGAGTATTCACCTGAATACATGTAAATATTATGTTTGCGGCATAAAACTTGAAACAAAAGTGATGTGTTTGCATAAAATTCGGGTTGAGAAGATTTCATTGTTTCATATAAAGAAGAGTGCTGTCAATGACTTTTGGCTATTACCTGTAATGTTTCAAGTTTAACTTGTGCACTGAGGTGTATAATATCTGCATACTGTATAAATCATAGTCTAGATAAACACAGTTTTTGAGCGTAAAATTGTTAATATTTCTTACACATCAGATTTAGGCTTTATTTCGGTGCTTAAAAGAACCGTCTCATTATGACGGTTCTTTTGAGTACCCACACGATATGTTTTGGTTTAGAAATGAGACAATTAATTACATGGTACTCACTCATAACTAAAGCCCTGATACATGCCATTGTAAATTGATATTTACCTACAGGTTTGTACAAAATAAGTTTCTAATAAGCTTTTATCATAAAGTGTTTTTGAGCATTTTCACAGCGTTCCCCCCCCCCGCCCGTGACCAATCATGCCGTTTTTATATGATGTGTGTAATGTAAAACTACAACTGTATGCAAAAGGATTAGTTTGTTCACGGAGGGGAAAGCACTTCAGTAAAACTTTTTCTATTTTCTATATGTTGAATACCAAAAACAGAGTTTTCAACCCATATTTTTCAATTGTTACTTGTCCAATGAGAAAACGGCTTTTGTGGATAACTCGAGGGTTAAAGCTACTATCTTTTTCATAGAAAAAAATATCATTTTCTTTGAAACTTTTCTCTGGTCATTTTTATGGGCAATCCTTCATTAAAGGTGCATATTCGGCATCTCGCTGTTAATTTTTTACCACAATATTTTATTTCTCTACTCTTTAGCTTAACATGTTTTCTAACGATTACAAGAAGGAAACGAGCCAAGAGTGGGCCCAAAACCGCTTTCAGAGCGATTTCTATACTTTGTTAATTATTTGCGTCCCTCCAATAATTCTCGGGCAAGTTTTACGGTATTTTCCGACAGTAGTGGCTATTCATATGAACTCTTATGTGACCTCTTATGACCCATGCGCCCATGCGATTGAGTGAAGCGCAGCAAAAACAAAAATGGCGGAAATTGAACATGTCTAAAGGGCAAGAGTTGGAAGACCTAACCGCCTCACACCATCTGCCACAAAAAGAGAGAAATCAGAGAACGACGCTAAATGTAATAAAAGTAGAATAAATATCGGTGAAGAATTTGGTCGCTGGACTGACCTGAAAACCTGTTTCGGACTGAAAACACGCGCAGAGGTGGGAACGATTTTACTTGACAGGTATGCTTATTACAAAAAGTCATATTTAGCCCCAACATGCTTATCTACTATTCTACAGCCGGCGAGACTGTCATTATTGCGTTTTTAAACGTTGTCGTTCACCAAAAGGACTTGTCTAGTATTGAAACACTTGCAAAGAAATACTTCTAGCAAGCTGTTTATGTGCTATTGTTGGAGGGGGCTCCGAAGGGGGATTTTTACTTTTCGTTTACGAAAAAAATGCGCCAGCCTTTTTGTTGCTCCATGGCTTCTTGCTTGGTCAGAAAAACAATATAAGTCATAACATTCAAAATGTCTGGTAAAATAGGATCAAATTTAGGCCAGTTTGTTTTCATGTTATCGTTCATTAAATAAGTATTTCATTCGTAACAAGTAGTAGCTTTTGAAAATAGTGTCGCTCCAGTGTCGCTATACTATCTATCTATCTATCTATCTATCTATCTATCTATCTATCTATCTATCTATCTATCTATCTATCTATCTATCTATCTATCTATCTATCTATCTACACACCCTCCCATCAATCTGTCCATCCATTTGTCAATCCCCTAACAGAGACACTGAAGTTAGGCCAAAAAATGTGCATTTCCTTTTGCAAAGTAAAATGGAATTACTGTTTTTAACACAGGTGTCAGTTTATTACCCTCGTTTTTATAACGGCCGCCAGCATATCACACCCCGAGACAGGCGAAATATTGAGTTATGCATGTTTCAGTTATCAATTAAAAATCAAGCTTTGATCATCCAACAATGGGGCGTAATCTGAAAAGTTAACTGTCAGAATCCCTTTTTTGACATTCTTGTTACTTCCCCAGCATGGCTTTATCTTTTATGATGCCCGATCTAAGTAGGCCTGGTGCTAAATCAAAATGTAAATAATTGCAAACCTAATAATTTTTCAACATAAACAGCTACCACCACAAAAACAGTCATATAAATAGGACACAAGCCATTTGTGTGCGTGCGTTCGCGCATGTGTGTGTGTGTGTGGGGGGGTGCAGGATTTGGTTAGTCCCGGACCCTATCTAACGTACATGGCCATTTTATTTTAAATATAGAACGAAAACATTAAATTCCAGTTGAGACAACTCCGTGTGTTCGTGCCTCGTGAGCACGGTCTTTCATCTGCATTGAATAAAAAAGTGTTCGATGTTTATGAGATAAACGTACCCTTCGTAAAGGGAAGCAAATGAAAAGAAAATATAAATTAGTACGAATCATGTTCATTTACTTGGTCACATGTCAACAAATATGGCGCTTACGAATTTTAAACCACCAATGCGTCATCATAAATATAATAGTATATAGAGTAGAGTAGATATCTAGTATCAGAGACTAGGGCAATGGACACTAGTACTGGCCTATGTCAACTTGTCAAGAGGATTAATATATGCATGGACAAAAGAAAAAAAATGGGGAAACATTTGTTTATTTTTCGCAGATGAAAGATATCTGAGGCTGTCTAAAATCTGCAGTTTTGGGAATTACGTTACCCTATGTGTATTATTTGTATAAGAAGGGGTACAAATATTGCAATTGAAGCCAATGTAAGAATTTACATGAACTTAACAAGAAGTTTTTGCATAGTAAAAAACAAGTGGAAAAATAAATTTGTATATAACGTTACTGTGAATTGCGTTACTACAATTTTACTAAAATCCAAATACCTCTCTAAATGCATACACTAGCTGAAAACTGTTTGTTTTTAATCAAAGCAAATCTGTCCTAGTTAATAAAGATCGATTTAAACCATATTACAGTTGTCATTTTATTTTAACAAGGATTTACCTATATGCTCTGGGTACATCGACTCCCCTATTCGTGTAACTTACAAAGCTACTCATTGTATCAACACAACATATGCAAAGTAATCTGTTTGAAAAAACTAAATTGAATAGTTTAAATCTCTAAGAGACTGCTCGTATGTTTTTTTAAATGAGCTGGATTAAACAAAGGTAAGGTAACTCACAAGTACGTACCGTAATTCACATTCTACAAAAAACACAGATTTGTCCAATCAAAGGGCCAAATGCAACAAATCGACGGTGATTATAAGTTTCTGACTTGTTGTTTAATTGTTAGTTTCTCTTTTTCATACCATTTTTATCTCGTTGCTGCTACCACTGGAGGTTTATTGTGAATTGTAAAATTTTCTATGTGTTTGACCAGCAAAGACGCGCAGATTAGTCTGAGTCTTTGTTGCTTGCATAAACATGCGTGATAAGTCTCGCAAAATAACTCTTCCAGTGTTTTTTTGAGGAAACAGAACATTGGATTATACGTTGTCGTACCGTGATTCTTCAGCGAAAACGTTCAAAATCTAGTGGGATAGGAACCTAGACCGTATCCAGAGGGTCTTGGTTTTTCACATAATTTTTTTTCGCTGCAAAACGGCCAGAAAAATAAATATCCATCGATTTGTCATAGAATTTTGTTAATCCGTTTTAATGAAAGTTGCAGAGTATGCAGCTTTAAGACTGTCCGAGGTCCTTTAATTCCCTTTATTGCTTGCGGCGCTCTCGTCGCAAGAGAGCCCCGCAAGCATTTGTGTTGGAATATTGATACCCTCTAGCTGGTTGTCTATTTATTGTGGTCGGCCATGGCCGGCCGCTTATATAAACTTCAATCAAAACACACATCAAATTCAGGCTTTGACCAAACCATTATGCCGTGCTCAGGCTATATTTTTTTTCGCTGCCGAACAACGAGTGGGGTACCAAATATCGTGGGTTGACCTACAGCGCGAAGTAAACTGTCCGTGAAATCTGTAGGTTTACCTATAGCGCGAGGCAAGCTCGTTTACGAATTTAATTTTCGCAAAGAAGGCGTCAATTTGCCCTGCCGTTTATATAAACGCAATTACGTATTAGCTTTTCAAAAAAAGCTGGCGAAAGAAAAACGTCCCAAAGTCAAAACGTCCTTGATTGGCAAAGAGTAAGAGCTAACTTCACACCAGTAAACGTACTTATGTGATTGTCATCCACATCTGATCATATAGAATTACTATGAATTCAGGTACTGTCTTATGACGGTCATGACAAACAGGTTTAATGCCCACAGGGAGGCATTTAGTAATCAAACTGCCTGTCCTTAGTGTCCTAAGTGTTTGAGTGTTCCTATCATATCCGGAGTATATCTCCTATATTATTTTAGGTAGGAATGCCAAAATGCGTGTCTTAAATGCATTTAGGGTCACGGAGCGTCACGCACCTTTACCACTTATCAATCCCTAACAGAGACACTGAAGTTAGGCCAAAAAATGTGCATTTCCTTTTGCAAAGTAAAATGGAATTACTGTTTTTAACACAGGTGTCAGTTTATTACCCTCGTTTTTATAACGGCCGCCAGCATATCACACCCCGAGACAGGCGAAATATTGAGTTATGCATGTTTCAGTTATCAATTAAAAATCAAGCTTTGATCATCCAACAATGGGGCGTAATCTGAAAAGTTAACTGTCAGAATCCCTTTTTTGACATTCTTGTTACTTCCCCAGCATGGCTTTATCTTTTATGATGCCCGATCTAAGTAGGCCTGGTGCTAAATCAAAATGTAAATAATTGCAAACCTAATAATTTTTCAACATAAACAGCTACCACCACAAAAACAGTCATATAAATAGGACACAAGCCATTTGTGTGCGTGCGTTCGCGCATGTGTGTGTGTGTGTGGGGGGGTGCAGGATTTGGTTAGTCCCGCACCCTATCTAACGTACATGGCCATTTTATTTTAAATGTAGAACGAAAACATTAAATTCCAGTTGAGACAACTCCGTGTGTTCGTGCCTCGTGAGCACGGTCTTTCATCTGCATTGAATAAAAAAAGTGTTTGATGTTTATGAGATAAACGTACCCTTCGTAAAGGGAAGCAAATGAAAAGAAAATATAAATTAGTACGAATCATGTTCATTTACTTGGTCACATTTTTCAGGGGCCGGATGTCCTTGGGCCAATTCCTATGGAACCCTATACCACATGTGATTTTCGAGTGGGGCCCGGACTCCCTGCTCCAACGGGATCCGTCCTTGTCCCAAGTCTCAACAGTGTCTGGATGTGTTTGTTTTTTATTCTTCACGTCCCAGTCAACGATATTTCAGTTACGTCGAGACAGTTCTTCCTGTGTTGAACAAGTACTAAGCTAGGATAAATGTGTCTTGCTCAAGGACACAATACAATTACACCGATGAGGCTCGAACCCTAGGCCCTTCAGTCTCAAGTGAAGTCAAGCACTCTACCACTGAGCCACTGCGCTCTCGACCGTGTCTGGAAGGGTACGGGTCCTGGGAGCCTATAGACATATCGCTATCCATTTTGATATTTAGAGCCCTACTGGTTCAACCCATGTAGATAGGAAAATGTGACATGACTGAAAAAATGTTGACTTGTACGCTATGCATCAACACAAACAAAGGGTCGAGAATGATATTTTATCGAGGCTGTAAAATTCTCCCCGTTGAGTACCTCTTTGCCTATTGCCATGACCAGTGACGTCACTGTCGTAACTGAATGATCTTTACTGGCGAGCTTGTTTCAGCTCTGAGTCAGATAATCTGTGTAATTTGCCTTTTTCTTTAGAGAGTGACGATAAATCAGTAAGGTCATTGTGGTTTCCTCACAAACTTCTGCGTCTGTGTGCCGGACTAATGAAATTGCGAAAGTTAACAAATTTTTACGTCCTCATGTAAGCATCTTATTTTGAAATAGATTTATCAGCTGATCCCTTCTCCGGAAATATACGAAGATTGATAGGCACCGCTGAATTTTGCAATGAGCAGACTTCAGCATTTTTCCATAGCCTATACAGATGTCTTGGGTTTTCACATAATTTCATTTCGCTGCAAAACGGCCAGAAAAATAAATATCCATCGATTTGTCATAATCCGTTAATCCGTTTTAATGAAAGTTGAAGAGTATGCAGCTTTAAGACTGTCCGAGGTCCTTTAATTCCCTTTATTGCTTGCGGCGCTCTCGTCGCACATGTATTTTGTCATTCTTTTTTTCTTCTTCTTGGCAATCGGATTGTGACATTTTTCACAATTCAAACAGTATTCGCTTGATTTACGCCGGAGTACTTCAAGGTGCCCAGTTTTGCTTGTTTGAGATGGCTGTTCTGGCGTACTCCGCGTACTCTGAAATTGCTAAATCAAGTCCGCCCTTAAAGAATCAATGAGGTAGTTCGATCATTCAACTGAACTTTAGACCTGGTAAGTCTGGTTCCCGTCACGTGTTAAACATTTAATCGGCAGCCAATCACTGCCATCGAAACAAAATACTGGTTTCTTAATTTTTAAGAGTTTGGCAAATGCAGAGAACCAGTATCGACCAAAGTAAAAGGTATGGTTGACCAGCAGGAGCTGGACATGCGCAGACAAAGGCTAAACAGGAACAGGAAGATAGATAAGTGATCACGTGACAGTAAACCAGAGTGAGTTTGATCAACTTTAGTCTAACCGCAGTACCTGCAGTTGAATGATCGAACCACCTCTAAATAACTATCGAAAACGGAAGTACTGTTAGCATAACGTTGGGCGTAGACTCTTTAAAAAGAGTTAAAAAAAAACGTCCCCAAGTAAACACACCTTCAATTGAAAACAAAGCCATCCAAACGAGCCTCACATTATCTGATTATTACCTAAATCGTGTAAGAATTAACATGAATTAAGGCATTTTCTTATGACGGACATGACAGCCAGTTTTATTCGCCCAAATAGTAATCACACTGTCCATTTTAAGTGCCTTTGTCTTCACATCGTGTCTGGAGCATACCTCCTTTACCTTTAAAGGTAGGAATTCCAAAATCGAGATGTGGGTGCTTCTTAGGTGCAAATTGCTGTGTACCATTTTCGGGGTAACTTTGACTTTGACCTCTTGCCTCAGTGGTCCTAGAATAATCGTGTCCTTAGCATATCTCAGCAAATTTCTTGTTTGGGTGCATTATGGTGTTGTTTATTGTAGCGTACTATTTTGAGGTCACTGTGACCTTGACCTCTGACTTTGGTCTTTTAAAATCGTGTACGGAGCATATTTCCTATACCACACGGCATAGAAATCCCATATTGGGGATACATGTTGGGGAAGTGGAATGTAACATATATCCAACATTTTTTTGAGGCAACAATCTCAACTTTTTTGTGGATGCATCAGGCTGTTGGAGATTGTAGCGTACTACTTTGGGCAACTGTGACCTTGACCTCTGGTCTCATTTGTAGACTGAGCATATCTGCTAGATTATAGGACATAGAGCCTCAAATAATCAGTAAATAGATTAACCATTTTCAAAAAAAAACTCAATTTAGAAACAAGCGCTTGATGCAGGTCCGTAAATGTTATATAAATGTTTATTACAATCAAGTAGTGATCGCAAACAAAGGCCTCGCTTTTAAATTACTGCTTTAGCTGAATTAATGTTTCCTTTTAAATTTTTTATTTTACAATAAATGCTCATCTAATTATTGAACAAAACATATTTAATACGAAACTGCAGTTAGTTTATTTAGTGCTTAAACAATCGTGATTCCAAACAAAGAAATTTGCATAAGCACTTCGTCAGGTTTAATTTGGTATTCTCGATAGGGTTTGCTTCAAATTGCATAATATCAATAGTTAGAAGACTGTTTGATATGCATTTTAACTGCTTGCTGCCAATAAATTTACTGTAAAACCCAAACTTAAGTTTTTGCGATTGCACATTTTCTCGTGGCGTTACATAAACAGTGCGGTACCTAGATTTACTGAAAGACTCGAATAACCAGAAAAACGGCTGAAATACTGGAAAGACCAAAGAATGATAGGGAAAGATTGATTGGCGCTTTTGCGAAAACGTTTTTTTATTAAAGAATATAATAAAAAAAAGTATATGTTGTTTATAATTTGTTATATGAATATTTTTTTTAATTGTGCATTTCGATATAATGAACATTGTTATATACCTTATGAGTGTTTACTATAGAACTTTGACGTGTTTCAATCGCTGACAGTTGTTCGTTTTATCTAAATTTAACGTGTCGACAAATCACTGTGCGCGGGCTTCAATCCCATTACAACATGGCAGCAGAGGGCTGCAACGCCGTTACAGCCCGCTCAAGGACATCGTCTGCAAGTTAAGATATATCGTCGCTAATATTTTATGGAAAAATGACCAAACTATTTCAATTACCATAAAATACGCTCCTTTATCATATCGGACAGGCGGCAATCGATAACGCTTTGAACAATCGATGAACGCGGTTCACAAATCGCTAGAAACAGTGTTTTCGATAGCCATTTGTCGCCAGCCGGGCGACAAACGGCAATCAAAAACTCTTTTTTAACGATCTTAGATCTACGTTCGTCGATAGTATTAACGTTTTCGATTGCTGCCTATCTTAAGTGTTTATTGAATATAGGCCTACTGAATGCGCAGCCAAAACAATCCAAAACAATGGCTACTAGGAATAATTTACTGTCGGGCTACAAACGGCAATCAAAAACTCTGTTTCTAATGATCTTAGATCTACGTTGTCGATAGTATAAACGTTTTCGATTGCCGCACATCTGAAAGGTTTATTGAATATAGGCCTACTGAAAACGTAGCCAAACCAATCCAAAGTAACGTCTACTAGGAATAATTTACTGTCAGGCTATAAACGGCAATCAAAAACTCTGTTTCTAACGATCTTAGACCTACGTTTGTCGATAGTATAAACGTTTTCGATTGCCGCATACCTGAAGTGTTTATTGAATATATGCCTACTGAATACATAGCCAGAACAATCCGAAACAAGGGTTACTATGAATAATTTAATACATTTTTCATATTTCTGTTGAAAAAAAGAAATATACCAGATATGCGGCAATTGAAAGCTCTCTTAACAATCGACCAACGCGGATCAGAGATCGCTTCTACCAGTGTTTTCGATTGCCAATGGTCGCCAGTCAGGCGACTTATGGCAATTGGAAAGTCTGTTTCTAACTATTTTTGGTCTAGGTTCGTCGATAATATTGACGTTTTCGATTGCCACCAATCCGGTTTGAATTCGTTGTACGATTCATTATATAACGGAGGACTATTCTGCATACAATTGAAAAAAATTATTTGGAACTGCTTGTGCTTGAAAGGAAGATATATAACAATGACGATATAACATTCTTTTCAGTATATTAACGTTTGCATCTTTAGCCCTCGCGTGATAATGTGTTGCAGCCCTCACCGCTCCGCGGTTCGGGCTGCAACACATTATCACATTCGGGCTTGACAAACGTTAATATACGGAAAAGAATGTTTTATCCTATTATTGTTATGCTTACTATAGAAACTTGACGTGTTTCAATCGCGGACAGTTGTACGTTTCATCTAAATTTAACGTGTCGCAATGCGACGATTCACTCTGCGCGGGCTTCAATCCCATTACAACATGGCAGCAGAGGGCTGCAACGCCGTTACAGCCCGCTCAAGGACATCGTCTGCAAGTTAAGATATATCGTCGCTAATATTTTATGGAGAAATGACCAAACTAATTCAATTACCATAAAATACGCTCCTTTATCATATCGGACAAGGGACAATCGAAAACGCTTTGAACAATCGATGAACGCGGTTCACAAATCGCTAGAAACAGTGTTTTCGATAGCCATTTGTCGCCAGTCGGGCGACAAACGGCAATCAAAATCTCTGTTTTAACGAACTTAGATCTACGTTCGTCGATAGTATTAACGTTTTCGATTGCCGCCTATCTTAAGTGTTTATTGAATATAGGCCTACTGAATACGCAGCCAAACCAATCCAAAACAATGGCTACTAGGAATAATTTACTGTCGGGCTACAAACGGCAATCAAAACTCTGTTTCTAATGATCTTAGATCTACGTTGTCGATAGTATAAACGTTTTCGATTGCCGCATATCTGAAAGGCTTATTTGATATAAGCCTACTGCTTACGTGGCCAAACCAATCCAAAATAACGGCTACTAGGAATAATTTACTGTCGGGCTACAAACGGCAATCAAAAACTCTGTTTCTAACGATCTTAGATCTACGTTTGTCGATAGTATTAACGTTTTCGATTGCCGCATATCTGAAGTGTTTATTGAATATATGCCTACTGAATACATAGCCAGAACAGTCCAAAACAAGGGTTATTATGAATAATTTAATACATTTTTCATATTTCTGTTGAAAAAAAAAATGTTTCCATACCAGATATGCGGCAATCGAAAACTCTCTTAACAATCGACGAACGCGGATCAGAAATCGCTACTACCAGTGTTTTCGATTGCCAATGGTCGCAAGTCGGGCGACTTATGGCAATCGAAGAGTATGTTTCTAACTATTTTTGGTCTACGTTCGTCGATAATATTGACGTTTTCGATTGCCACCAATCCGGTGTGAATTCGTTGTACGCTTCATTATGTTACGGTGGACATTTCTGCATACAATTGAATAAAAATTTGGAACTGCTTGTGCTTGAATAGAAGGTATATAACAATGACGATATAACATTCTTTTCCGTATATTAACGTTTGCCAAGCCCTCGTGTGATAATGTGTTGCAGCCCGAACCGCTCATATCCTCTTATTAAAGAAACTTAGTAAACACTTGGAATGCGAGAGTCATACAATAAGTTTGATTGATAAACACTTGCAGTTACTAGCAGATCGGGTACCGTAGTTATGATTAACAGTTTGAGATAAAACAAACATCAGAATTACAATTTTAGAAAAATGAAAAACAACATGAAGGTTGAAAGTTTTTAAAAGTTTTTTTCGAAACGTTTGTCGAAAACTTTAAGGAACCCAAAGTTTGATTGCAAAAATAGGGTTCCTAAACGTTAAAATCAAACGTTCCCCTAACGTAAACAAAACGTTTCCTCAACGTTTCGACAACGTTAATTTGTAACGTTTGTCAAAAACGTTTAGGAACCCAAAATTTGATTGCAAAAATAGGGTTTCTAAACGTTGAAATCAGTGCATGATAAGTACCTGCAGTTACTAGCAGATGGGGCGCAGTAGTTATGAATTACAGTTTGAGACACAGCAAACATTAGAATCACAATTTTAGGAAAATGAAAAACTACATGAAGGTTGAAGTTTTCAGAAAGGTTCTTTTCAAAACGTTTGTCAAAAACCTTTAGGAACCCAAAATTTGATTCCAAAAATAGGGTTCCTAAACGTTAAAATCAAACGTTACCCTAATGTAAACAAAACGTTTCCTTAGGATATTTCACAGTTATGTGACCAATGCAAGACATTTGTGGAAAATTATTTGACAACTCCCCACTATAATTGATCACGCATTAGCCTGAGGTTAAGGATCCAGCAACAAAAAAGAGTAGGGTACTTGCTAGAGGCTCAAGCGGGACTTTTTCCCATCCTTTTCATCATCACTGTCCAAATGCATACACTATCAGTCTAAGATATTGTATATTCCTCAGGACTATTGCAACTTGGAATGCATTTAAAACAGAAATTACGACATAAGAACTGTACATAACAAAATCTCAAAAGCCAAATCGGCTCATTTTCCTGGACGTGAGGACACAAAAGTTTTACATAAATTGTCAAAAATACACCAATAAAATGGCCACCACAACTTTAATGATATAAACCATAAACAATACATATTTTGTTTGTACGAGAGACGCCTTCTGTAAATAAAAGAAATTATGGCCTATTTTTTTCTAATTTAAGACCAGATAGGAATTCTTTTGCTCCAGTATTCAGTTTTATGTCCTTACCTTTATATATCTCGATTTATATGTTGTAGGAGATGATGCATGGATAAGTTAGGGGTCTTTCATGCAAGCCAAACATCTATGTGTCTTAATCAACATCTGAATTAAGGATGATGTTAGCGACCTGAAGCTGGTTTAAGCCCTCTAGTGAAAAAAAGTTTTTACTGACCGTTCCAAGGGGGTGTTTCTTGTGTGGATCATTTTTGCTATTTATGTTTCATGTTTATCATGTTGTCGTGTCTGTTCATTGCTGCCTTGTGGCTTCCTGCTGGGAAAGGGCTGCTTTTGGCTCTCGTTTGCGATGTTTTATTGTGTTTTTGTCACTTTCCCATGTGGTATCCTGGGTCAGGTGTGGTACTCGATTGTATCAATTCCTGATCTTGGCCACCTTTTCGTACTTTGTGACTAGTTACTATAGTTTTGGCAGCCTGAAGCCTCCATGCGAACTTAACATTTTTGTGCTTCATCAACAGCAGAATCTAGAGCGAACATTTGGTACCAGTAAAATGAATTTAAGCCACCCCCCTTTGGCTAAGGCTGCTGTACGTTCTAAGGGCGTGGTTCTGTTGTTGATGATTAGTACTCCCATTGTGGGATCCTGCTATTGTTCTATGTTTTTGTGCGTTACTTTATTCACTTACTTACTTCACATACTTACTTACTTACTCACTCACTTACTGGAGATAGACGACATGCTTAAGCAATTCTGCTTCTAAGACGCCTACTGTCTAGTGTTGGGGAAAACCAGTGCAGTTCTCGGTGTTTGGTTGGGTGATACGATGTGAAACCATCGCAACCGGAAAGGTGACAGTCAAACCATGGAGATATATACCATTGCAGGAACAATCACAAAATGATATTTTTCTAGCAAAGCTAGCGAGATTCGAACTTGCGTTGAAGAGGTATCCAGCTAGTCAGAGCTAAACATGCTAGTGACTGAGATATCCGGGTGCCCCATGTCCATAATAGTTTTGCAATCATCTTGATGGGAAATAGAGAGCTGATTGCATTGTTCAGTTTGTCTTCCTGGTGTCTTGTGATTGTTGTGTGGCTTTTCCTTGCGTTGTCATGGGTTTGTCTGCAGTTTGTATTGTGGTATTTCCTGATCATAGTCACTATTTCTGAATACATGCATGCTAAGATAATATAAGAAGATATGATAGATAGTTTTGCACTTTTTCAACTAGGCAAGCCCTCCTTTTAAAAAGGAAAATTTATTTAATTTATTTTCTATTTTCAAAAGTGCTACTCTTACAGGAACTAATATGCTCCCTATGGGGAGCATATTCTTACCTTTTAATAGTAGCCCCATGGGGGACATATTATTTCCTTTCATAGTAGCTCCCTTTGAGACGTGATTTTCTGGACATGAAAACAGACTCTAGACTCTAGAGACTGTTCAAAAGTTGGTTTATAGATACAGACACCAACCTACTATATGTGTCCATTCATTGTTTATCGTGTAACTGAACTCGAAACTGTATTTCGCGATCTCATATTTTGGCGGTTTTTGTTTAACCGCCAATAGTACCAAATATAGATACTCGCCAAATATACTTTTTTTACAGTAATGGCATTGTGCAGGGATTCGGCGAGAGGCTTTGTGCGAGCTCAGTCATTTGATTAATTTCGAAAAGGATTTATTTCAAGGATATCAATCAGCACGTGCAGATTAACAAAAAAACACGAAACAATTTCATTACTTGAGATTAGATTAAGCTCTCCAAGAAAAGATTATTCTAACTTTTCAGGTTTGATTAATTATCCAATATTTTTAGGCATACCCTCAACGAAAATGCATTTTTGTTCACCACATTTGACCTGCAGGCAGCAACGACATCATTGCAATGAGTTTTTATCTCAATTAACTGGCTGTGAGGGGGCACTGTAGTGACTGTTGGGTCATCTATACCGCGTGTCAAACAGAGGATCTCAAGGTAAAAGGGGAACAATTAATTGACCACACAAAAAAAGCTTAAAAGGAGGCTGCAGAGGCTCGTGTCAAAATGTTACTTTGTTGGAAATCATATGTCACGGCTCAAATGATAAGTACTTATCGCATCAGCGAGCAGCAAAGGTTAAGTGGAGTGTTTGTTCCTTGTTTTGTAAGTAATGTCCTTTCTAGTTTAGCAATCATCTCGCCGAGGAAGAGAGAGCTGATTGCTTTACTATAATTGTTGTATTGCTGTCGTGTGGCTGTATGTGTTCCTAATATCTCTAAGTTCTCGTTCGGAGTTAAGTTTTAAAATGTATATGTTATGTAGAGTACAACCTGTCTAAAAGGGTCAATCAAAATAGACAAAACAAAGGTCTTAACGACAAATGGTAGCTTAATCTACGTTCAGGTTTGGTAAATGTCATGTATCTATACACACATATCATTTTAAAATTCTTACTTGCAATTATAAAAGCTTTGTTTTATTGCAAAACTAATACGTTTAGCATGTTTACTTAAGTTGTTGCACAAAAGGGGAAAAACAACAACAACATTTACTCCAAAGAACAAAGCAGTGATTGGCCGCATTAATTTGAATAAATGAGGCTATATTTCGAGGTAAACTTGGTTCTCAAAGTATCAAATCCCAAGACGACTAAACCTGGGCCCAATTTGTAATTTTGTGGTAGCCAGCTTGAGATTTACTGTTAACTTTAAAGACATATTTTTCAGAGCCACGTATACTAGACTTCGAGCTAAAAAAGGTCCTGCTCCCCCCCCCTAGGGAATTTTGCAGACATATCCTATCTTGAAGAAAATTTCAAGCCGCATCTTTTAAGAGATGTTTGCACTCTGTGCTCCGGGGCGTTAGTCTCTGACAGCCTGTTACATATGTTACTGTAACAAACTAAGGAAAAAATCAAAATGAAAGTTTGAGCTACAGATAGAAGACATTTAACCATCTAATTAATTCAAAATTCTTATGTAGTTTGCAAGCTGGATGCCTAAGCTACATAAAAGCAGCATTTTAAACAAAATTTCAGCCTTCAATGGTGTTATATGCGTTACATAGATTAAATTTCCCTTTCAAAGTTGAAATCGTGACTAACATCATTCATTTTACAGACAATTTGTGCATTTTTACAAGTGGTTTTAATCTTAGTTTACTAAAATACTCATTTGACTAATAGAAAAAACAAAGTTTGCTTTTCTATCTCAAATACATTGTTTTATATGAGCTATTAAACAACCCTACCCCCAATTTTAAGTATCCAATTTTGGTATCTATTATTGAAGAAACATATATGAAAATATTTGTCGCTCGTGGATATCTTACATTTTTGGCACTGTCTTGCTAATGCAATAAAGAATCATACATTTGCAAGTGTGCCATCAGGATCAGAGCACTTATTAAAGTATGTAACGTATGTTACATGGCATAATGAATGAGCTAGGAAATTTTCTTGGAAGTAAGAGATGATATTTCAGAAAAATACCGTTTTTCACATGTTTTCCTATTAATCTCTAGCCTCTGGTGCCTTAGTCTTAGCAATTACAGTCATTGCTGATAACAAGCCTATGGAATTGCGTTACCTATGTTATATATAACCTTTTTAATCACATATTTCCTTATGCCTATAATATTAAAATATATAGACATATAGATAGAAAATAATACTTCTCATTTAAATGACACAATTTAATAAATATACCTATTAAATAAAATTGTTCAAAAACAATCTTTATTCAAGTCACCCTCACAATGTCTATCATTGTGTCTGCTTCTATGGCAAAATAATCACCCATTTCATCACAACCAGTAGAATCATAGCATTGTATTAGGACTGCAAACTGAGTACAATCCTGTTCCTCTCCACCCCTTTGGGAATTGTGCAGACATATCCTACCTTAAAGAACAATTCAAGCTGCAACAAATAAGAGATGTTTGCACTCTATTAACTAGGGGTTTAGCCTGTAATGGTATGATACGTATGTTACCATATCAATTTAAGAATAAATTAATTGAAAGTCTGAGAAACAGAAAGAAGACATAAAACTATCTATTTATTTGAATTATTCATGTAGTTTGCATGCTGAATACCTTTGATACATAAGAAAAGATTTTTTAACAAATATACAGCTTCCTATGGTGTTATATGTGTTACATTAATTAAGATAACTTTTTAAAATTGGTAATTGTGACAAACATCACTTATAAGCATTTCGTGTGATCCTCCTCTCTTGCCATCAAAAGACTAAATTTTCTTTGTATGTGTGGCCAGTGCCAGCGCCAAACAACTTGACTCCAAAATTGAATCCTTAGCATTCTTCAAAAGCAGAAACAGCATGTCAGTGACATGGGATCAAACACCTGATTAAATATGGGTTTAATGCCATTTCATATATATGCATACAATGGAGTTTGACTCTGGTATATATCTCTATATATCTCTTCCTGTGAAGTGGCAAGAGCAATCTAACTGCAGCTGCATCTGCATCCGTGCTAGTCAAATGATAGCTTTGCTCTGATTTTGCAAAATCTATGTCTCTACCATGTACCTCTAAGAATACTTTAAGATTTCTGACGTTGGTCAAACAGAAATTTGATAGGTTGCTTTTTCTGCATCATTTGCCATGGAACCTATCCAGTCTTTTGGTGCTTAAGTCCTCAGGCCTTAGATCAATAGTATTTTGCTACGCCCAAAGAACTTTTTAAGTCTTTTTTAGTTACAATGTTGACTCTTGATGGTTTTGGCAGACCGTCTGAAACAACACCTTGAAAGTTATCTGGTATAAGAGAAAGAATATGAAGTTGGACATTGCCATCAATTATGTTTGCAGTAGGTTGTTTTTTGATGTCAGTACATTGAAGCATGTCTTAAAATAATGTAAAACCTATGATTTCACAGTTTTTACAGCCTTATCATTAGCTGTTGCATTCAAAAGAAGGAAAGTGGACTATAGGTAGAATGGGATAACCAGTAGTTCTGTATTATGCTCTATGGAAGATTTATACAGAGTAAACAAGTTGATAAGGTGCCTCATTTCATGATCCATTGAAAACACTGAAATTGAAAACACTTGCCTCTGACTGTGAAATCAAAAAGGATGTCACGACAATGCCCTTGCTCATTTATTATGACGAGTTATATATGTTACATCCTTTAATAAGCGCTCTTATCTTAGAAACTTAGTGAATCATTGAATTGAAAGGGTCTATTTGCGCTCTGTTCATCCTGCATTTCATTGCTTTACCTGCTGTGATACATCTAGTTTGTTTATCTGAAGGGAAAGAGTTACCTCGGTTTCAGCACTTCAGAAGAACTTAGACTTCAAATAAGTTTTTGAATGGTTGGGGAAAGATAATAAGTGCAGAGACATTATTAGATGAAAATATGTGGGTTGCATGTATGGAAAGGCTACATTTATAAAAGTTAGCCAGCTAAGATATGATTATTTATCACAGAAATATCAAGGTACATCAGTCCAGGTACTCATTGCTCTTAATGGCATAGTTTTTCTCCTTGTAAAGCTTAAGTCTTTCTCCTACTTGCAGAGTATCACTTGAAACACATACTCAAAGAGCCAACTATTAGGAATTCATATCAGTTTCCGAATGTTCCAAGCCATAAATGGCAAAATTGGAAAGTTGATAATGGCTCATCAATTTTGAGTGGACTGGTGGTAAAATTGAATAACAGTAAATGATTGAAATATTGTGTGATGATTTTACTAGTTGCAAGGAGGCGTGTGATAATAATGATTACCACAGAAGCAGACAACGACAAACGTTTAACATTAGTGTTAAATCGATGAGAAATAGTTTGGACCATTCATTTATTGTATTTTCTTGTAAAAATGAAAAACTATCTTTTCTATTTGGGCTCTATATTTAGCATTATATGCACGTATTAGGAAATGTGTCCAAAAGGTCATTGATAACATCTGTAAAAACATTCCATGGGCTTGATAATCAGAAATGAATATAATTTCTAGTGTTTTGGCACCTAAGACTTATAAGTACACATTAAGTGTCCTGATCTTAAACTTAATGACATCTTGCAGATATATGAGCAAGACAGACTAAGAAAATTAAAAATATCCACATGCTGTAATCGTTTTCATGTGTTTTACTTAAATGGTAATAACAAAATTCGCTTCTCTGTAAAACTGGGAGTAGGGCTGTGTATTAGCTCCTATAAGACAATATATTTAAGATAGAAAAGCAAACTTGGCTTTTCCTATTCATCAATTGAGTATATGTTTGTAAAATCTAATAAAACAGTTTGAAACCAAGTCATAGAAGTTGTTTAACTAAATGACGATAGCCACAATTATAGCTTTCAAATTATAATTAGTTTCATGTAACGCACATAACACCACAGTTAGCCGTATTATTGTTAAACAGCTTCCATATGTAGTAAAGACATCCAGTATAAAGACTATAAGAATGTCAATTTATTAGATAATTTTAATGTCTTTTTTTAGTAGCTCAAACATTCAAATTTCTTATTCTCAAATTGATATAGTAACATATGTAACAAGCTGTTACAGGCTAACGCCCCGACTTACAGAGTGCAAACATTTCTTATTAAATGCACCTTGAGTGGTTACATAAGATGTAATTTGTCTGCAGAATTCCAAAGGGGATTAGGATGGAGCAGGCCCTTACTCAGCTTGATGTCAAAATACTGTTCGATGATTTTACTTATCACGCTAACATATGTAACGCTCTCTGATCTTTAAAAGTTGATGACAACTAGCAGATATATAAGTCTTTATCAAAGGAGCCAGTTTAAAATCCCTAAACAATGAAAGATATCCAACAGCTGCAAGTTTTTTCACAATTTTAGCTAAAACTTTCAAACTACATTTCCTTTATTTGATATAGTAACGCATGTAACACGCTGTTTCAGACTAACGCCCCAACATAGAGAGTGCAAACATCCCTTATTTGATGCAGCTTGAGTTGTACTATAAGAAGGAATATGTCTGCAAAATTCCCTCGAGGAGATTAAAACATTTTTTAGGCATATCTTATGTAAAGACAATGAGCTTGCCCATTTATTACACCAGGTAACATATGTTACAGCCTCTGATATTTAAAAAATTGCAACAAACTTGCAGATTTATGAGTCTTTTCATATAAGCAAATAAATCCCAAACAATGAAACACATTCATCAACTGCAAATATTTTTTAACTATTTTTACTTTAGTTTTAATACCAAACATTTCACCTTAAAACTGGGTAGGGGTAGGGTTGTTTAATTGCTTATTACAGAAAAAATATTCAAGCTAGGGAAACAAACTTTAATTTTTCTGTTAGCCAATTGCATAAGCTAGTCAGACATGGTTAAAAACATTTTGCAAAACACACAGAGAGATTGTGAATGTAAATGATGTTAGCCTCACTTGCAAATTTTAATGGGTTATCTGATTTATGTAACACATATGACACCTTAGGAAGCGGCAATTTTGTTCAAATGGCTGTCATATGTAGTTAAGATATCCAGTATGCAGACTATATGAATGATTTTTAAAAATAAATATTTTAATGTCTTTAATTTGTAGCCCAAACTTTCAATTTACTTTTTCTTAGTTTGATTAAGTAACGTATGTTACAGGCTCTTACAGACTAACGCCCCGGAGCACAGAGTGCAAACATCTCTTAAAAGACTCGGTTTTCAATTCTCTACAAGATAGGATATGTCTGCAAAATTCCCTAGGGGGGGGAGCAAACCCATTCTCAGCCATCCGTCTATACGTACATTTATGCCGTCTCCCTTATGGGTCGTTCTCAGAATATACATGTATTCGAGCTTTGTTTATACCGCCCTATAATGCCTGTACTTTTATTCAAAGCTAACGATTTTTACAATATTTTGGCATTTATTTTCCCGGAACATGTGATTAAACAGAATGTGATATGTCATCGCCGATCTCTGTCAATCTCAAGATTTTCCCTCCTATTGATTTTGCTAATTCTTGGAAATTAGCTAAAAGCTTTTCTGTCTAGGTACTAGCATGTGAAGTAATACAAAGCCATTTGGGTGAAATTGGCATTTTGTCTGGATATTTAAGAAATGAATTACATTTTTGGAAGGTTCATGGAATCATGAACACAAAGTAAGTGAAGCCCAAATTCTTCTGGTCTCTTGCAAAGTAAGTGAAGCCCAAAGGGCTTCACGTTAACTTTGCAAGAGACCCGAAGTATTCATGATTCCATGAACCTTCCAAAAATTGAATTTAACAGTCCAGTCATAGCCTGCTTAAATTTACAGTTTATTATAAATAACTAATATATAGAAATATTTATAATTTAGGAGATAAAACAATTTTGTGTTTATTATTTCATCGTATTAACGGTTTTGTTTGAGTGTAAAACGGAAAAAGCGGAACAGCCAGTGTGAACACGCCCAGCCAATGGAGCAAACAAGAAACTTGTTTTGCACGTGCAACTCAGGTGTGGCTCGCTGTCAATCACAACACCAGTGTCACATCTGGCGAATGAATTTGATGTTTGAAGCGAATTGCACGGGCAAGTGAGCTTGGCAGCTGTCAGTCAAATTTTGCGTCGTTCATGAGGCTATGAACGGTTGAAAAAATTTAAGATTCATTTAAGGCTTGCTTTGAAAGGTATATATAAAGGCTTAAAGATGGGGCTTCCCTGTGTAAAAATACTGAAAGTGTTCGATGAAAGCAGAGAGTAAACTTCCTGAAAGATTCTAAAACAGGGAGAAGTTTGAAGGGCACAACGTATTCTGGGTTTGCATTAGTTTGCTTGTATATTTTACAAATTCTTAGGCTCGAATATTTTAATTAGTTGATTTACGGTTTTTTGAAATCAGATTATGGGTCGGGGGCGAGAAAAAAGCTCTAAAATGAACAGTTGACTGGTCGTTTTCAGAGCATTTTTTGTTTGTTTTTTTAATATCTCCAGGAAAAAAAACAGTAAAACTAGTAAAGTAAGCCAACAGTCTGTATTAAATCTTTAAATACTTCATCATTTTCCTAAAAATCTGGACAGGATAATCACTTTTAACCGTGTCACTCTCAAAAATACACAGACTCAGCCTCAATTTTTTTTTCAACGAAACAAATGCAATTTAGAGTCGGCGGATAAAATTATAATAAAAAATTAGATTATTTTTCCGGAAAATTATAGATGGAGGGTTTGTATATCAACTTATAAAAAAATTCTGGCCTTAAGATTGCAATTGTTTGATGAAAAAAGATTCCAAAGCATTTTTAGCGTCATATATGATAAGTATGGAAGCTAACTTTCGTACTCCTGACAAGCCTCGCATTGTGTCCGTCTTTTCCACACCTCGTTTGATTAATTCAATATTACATTTAATTTAGCAGTCATGTAAGATTCACTATATAGAGCCAGTTGCCCACTTTCTACTACTTCTAGCTCAATCCTTTTATCATATTTGTATCATTATTCCGATGTGCGACGTCTAAGAGCAAATGCTATGTATTTATTCTATGAGAGAAAGTTAATAGTCAAGTCATAGCCTCCTTGGTGCCAGCGTCATTAAAGTTACTTCCGGCGAGTCTAGAGTTTTTCGAACTAGAAACTTTGCTACCGCATCTATGTCACTGATCACTAGATAGTTCCAGCCCATGGCGAAACGATGTCCATTTTCATATAGTCCGAAATTTTCCTATAAAACGGGGCCAGTGCATGACACAATGAGCCGGATGAACTGTGAAATCATGTACTTAGAACAGCCTTACAGTAAAACCTGTGTAAAACGGTCACTCAAAAATAAACAAAACAAAGATCTAAATGGCAAATAGTAGCTTAATGAAGGTCGAAATTATTGCAGAACACAGCTCCCCTTTGAGCATTCTGCAATTCTTTTGCCCTGCATTAAGCGATAATTGGTCTTGAAAACCAAAATTTGCTCTTTTTGAGTGGCCGTTTTAGACAGGTTTTACTGTATATTGTTCTGCAATCATTGGGTATCCGCGGGGTCATGGTTTCTTCATGCGGACAGCTAAGATTCTGATCGGCCTATGTGGATGCCCAGGCTGATCCGAGTTTTGTACCAATTTAATTCAATTCTTTATTCTCTAAAGGATACAAACATAGTAACAGCAGGATCTGACAACAACAGAAAAAGTATGTCTTTCTGAAGAGAACAGGTGTGTCATCTAACGGGCAATCTGGGGATGGGGGCGCCAATAAACATACAACGTGGAAACAGCATAGCATCATCATTGATCCTGTGCCGTATCCTTAATGGGTACCCATAAACTACACTGCTCAAAATATTTAAAGGAACAATGCGTGTTTGCCATTGATCACAATACAAATGCACTCATAGTCCGACTCTTAGCAAGAGTTGGATTATTAAGGCAAAAACATGTTTGTCTTGTAATTAGTTTGCTAACCGGTCAAGGATGATGTTTCTTGAGGAAAATGAAGTAATCCCTTTCCAGAAATCTCCATGGAACGCTTTATGTAAAAAAGGAATTTTGTTAAAAATACCCCTTTTTCAAAACCAAATTATAAGACGATTTTTTTTTCAAGTAAACATCACAACACCATCCTTTCTGTACATTCAATAGCCTTTCAATGTTGCAGAAAACATTATATTACGCTATTTAAAAATCCAAAGATTCTACAGAGTTCCAGAAAAAAACGTTATTTTCAAGAAATAAAAAAAAATACAAATTTTTTTGATCCAACACTTTGACTCTCTTTGCAAAGATAGCAAAAGAAACTGGGTTTCTACCTTATTGTCTAATGAAATATATGGCTTGTCTATAGGACAGGGGTTAACATTTTCACCTATGGAAACTTAGCAGGTATTCCTTTAAATATTTTTGAGAAGTGTATTATGTACTTAACATTAACTTAACTACCCCAGAAAGCATTTGTCGTGATAATGGTGCTTAACGGACTGCCTGTACAGATGCACAACATGATCTGTTGCTGTTTGCATACTACAAATCAAAACCAGGTTTTTCTGATGATTTGGGTCAATAATATATTGCTGTAACCAGGCCTTTTTTGGATTTAGCTCACGCGCTGCAAAATTTGCCATAGATCAATGGAAGGGCCGCCATCTAATCCATGCTGTGCTATATTCATAATTGTCTTCAGAAACGTCTCCTGTCTTATTGGCTCACATAGGATTATTTCTGCCGGCTCACGAGGCTTTGGAACTTATCGCAAAGACGGCGACTATCGGGAAAGTCCGACACAATGCGAGAATCGAATCAATCCTTGGGTGTACGTAAGGCGCATTACGCGTAGTAGGCTACAGTGTACGAAAACGCTCCAGTTTGTTAGCCGGAACTGGCGTAAGGAAAATTAGTTCTGTAGCAAGTGGGTTCAGTCGTATTAAAATGCATTTTTCTGATTATCCGAAAAGTTTAATCAGCAGAATAAATGAAGTTTATGTATTTTTCAATAAAATATCGCTAGCGATTTTTTATTGAAAAAACACACATAAACTTCATTTTTACCGTTTGGTTTGCTGCAATCACACTTGTTATTGTGTTGGCTTCAGCGTCACGCTATCAAAGTAGATGCTCGGTGTAGATCCGAGGTCTGGTTCCATGGAATTCGACGGATAAGGCCGAGGCAGTTCCGATTGAGGCGGCGAATGCTCAGACGCGCAGTCTCGCCTGACCGTTCACAGACCAGAATTTAGACCACTATCCCCGCGGAATGCGTTGGCATGAGCGTTTAGAAGAGACTTTTGCGCATATGCGATCAGTACCAAAATCCCATATGCTGGCTCATTTGCCTGTGTAGAAACGCTACTTGACTTATCCGTTAGGAGACAATATCTAGATCTATGAGGATCTATGTTAAACCGCACCAAGGCTAGGAGAACACGGTGTTATTTAGCCAATAAATACACATTATGCCAGGGACGCAGCGTCATATTTGCAAATCCCCGTTTTATCCAGCTATAATGAGTTTCTATTGGAAGTATGCAAATAATTTGGGGGAAAAAGATCTATGGAAATACATTCATGTATATAAGACCTTACAAAATTGGAAAACGAAGTACTTAGCTTTAAAGCTGCATGGTCTGTAAATTTTGATCTTCTAATTTTTGAAATAAAGTTTCTATTTTTCAAGAATACAGTGAAAATACTTAAATTCAGATAAACATTTTTCCATTTTCATAAATCTTAACAACTTATCACTATCAAAACAACAGCATTTACGTTAAAAATCAACTGTCTAGAATTATTGGAGGGACGTAAATAATTCCTAACAAGAGAAAAATGACCTGTTTTTATAAGATAAATCATTTTTCCATGCAGTTCTCAGCTGTACTGAACATATATAGTATGAAAACGTAGACTAATTCTATTTTTACAAATGATTTAAAAAGAAAATTTTTCGAAAATGTTCATAGCTACAGATGTCTGTTCCACAAATCTTGCGCCTCCTATACTAGTTCCGGCGTAAGCGATTTTCCGTTGCCAAATTTTACGAAAGGACCCGAATATGAAAAGGACATCTGCGTGAGGAAACCGGGTATCGGGGTTTGTGACCAGGTGAGACTCAATCCAGTCTACTTGCGCGGATCAAGGGGGGGGGGTGGGTTAGGCGATCCAGACCCCCCTTTAAGATCACAAAAATATCCCCTGAAAAATCATAAAGCTACCAAGCCAGCATTCAATTTTGGGCCATCATCGGAAAGCCAGTGAAACGCCATTTGAATGGCGGTTCGCTGGCGGACCGATGATGGCCCGCTTATAGTGGCATTTGGAGAAAACAAAACAATAAAAAAAACCCGTCATAGTTGGATCCCATCTGACAAAACTTCCTGGATCCGCGCATGTACTTAGCTACTGAGACTAGCTAGAATATTGAAATCAATTATATACCAAGCGTAGCTGGTTTTCCAAAGAGCGAATAATAATAGCACTTATCAGACTGTGCGGATGCGCAGGCTGGTCTGCGTCATTGTTGTTCACATGCTACAAAGCCAGGTTTTGCCAGCCAACTTTGTATTAATGTATGGGAAATTCATTCTACTCCATGAGGCAAAAAACAGATGTTGCAATCTCTAAACTGGATATATTTTGTTTTGGTGGTGGTCTGGGGGGGGGGGGGTTCAAATACAAAACCATGTAACTTGCAAATCATCTTATAGACGGATTCTTTCGAAATGCAATTACAAATAACCTGTAAATCTATAACCTGAAAACAGGATCCTTTCCGAAAAGCAAATACAAATAACCTGCAAATTTGTAACCTGAAAAACGGATCCTTTCGAAATACAAATACAAATTACCTGCAAATAACCTGAGAAAAAAAACGGATCCTTTCGAAATACAAATGACCTGTAAATTATATGAAGAACGGGTCCTTTCGAAATAAAAATAACCTGCAAATAATATGAAAATACAAATAATATACAATGCAAATAACCTGTAAATTTATTATCTGAGAAAAAAAAAAACAAGAAAAAAAACGGATCCTTTCGAAATGCAAATACAAATAATCTGAATAACGGATCCTTTCGAAATGCAAATACAAATAACGTGTAATAATCTGAAAAAACCCGGATCCTTTCTAAATACGTGGGTCATCCAATAAATTCTGACAATGGTCTCATATCTAAGAAACTGCTATTGGAATCAGAATTCTATTACCCATTGTATGTGTCGATGAGCGTTGCCTACTCATGTTTGAAATATGGAGCTTTTTTATCACAACCTGGTCGGATGCTGTACAAATATGTAAACAACACCGTGAGAGCCTATGACCGCGAAAATCACGTTTTTAATTACTTTTTTCTGGGAGTAGAGTTATTTAAAGATGCAGTATGTTTCTTCGGAAAGTTATATTATTGGTTGGTGATGTAATCTTAATACACAATTGACCCATAAAAGCAAAGACGACAATGAAATTAACCTAGTTGCTTTGAACGTTCTTGGTTGCTAGGCAACAACATACAATTACATTTTTGCCTAACTTTAAACGTAAATGATAAAAAGTATATTTTAACACTTAAAGAAGCCATTACGATCAATTTGAATATTAATAGAAACATGTTTCGATAAATACAACTTCTATAGTCTTCTTAACCCAGAGAAAATAATAACTTTAAATAAATGCTATTTTCCAAATATAAAACACTATTAGTACAACCATTTTTTAAGGAAAGTATTTCTTACAAAATCGGTGATATGTCATAATCAAAATCCTGCTAACACCACAGACGCAAGCCAAACCATTATCTATGATGTTAAACATCAACATACATAATGTTTTAATTTATATATATAAACAGTTTTAAAGAGGAGTTTGTAATTTCTTAGAAATTCGGGCATTTTTACCGCATATGGTTGCACTCTACTATTAGGTTTTCCAAAGACGACAATTTTAACATTTAAACACCTAGTTCGATAACTATGCATACAAAATTTACAAAACAGGCTTCATTTTAAAATCTCATCCTTGCCAGTTAGTTTCAATGAATAATAACTGCATGTTTCCCAGCTCAGTCCCGCACTATATCCCTTTAAACTGACATACTACGAAACAACATGTTTCCTAATGTAGATAGCTCTTCAAGGGGGTCCAAGAAGCAAAACCCATCTGGTATCAACCTCGTACCGGAATTTATCATTTAAACAGACTATGACTCGCATCTTCAATCAAACACGCCATAACACATGTCAATTAACGAACATTGAAGAATGACGTTATCTTAGAAGTAATGTAAAGTATATGCTCTCCCCACAAAAGGCGGGGCCAGATTTCATGAGTATTTAGTGCAGTGTACCTATATAGTGTCCCGTCCATGGCCCTTTACCTTGATTGTGTTCTTTAGTTGCCTAGCAACCATTGCGATTGCAACATGGGAAATATTTGAACAGGTGATTCAATTCCCTATGTTCTAACTTGAAAGAATATGTTCTCTTCGAGGTTCTAAATAACATGTGAAGATTGTTGAAACATGCCCTAGAGAAATAGATTTTGTTTTATGGGGTCATCGTCAGGACTTACTGGATGACCCTCGTACAAATATAAATAACCTGTAAATAATCTAGAAAAAACCCGGATCCTTTCGACATACAAATATAAATAACATGCAAATAATCTTTAAAAAACCGGATCATTTCGAATTACAATATAACTAACCAACAAATAATCTGAAAAACGGATCCTTTCGAAATGGAGAACCTACAAAAACATCAACCTCAATTTTATTAAATCGGTTCATAAGAATGAATGTAAAGTGCTACAACTACCACCGGCATTTGGCTGACTGATGCCCGAATCGTTCTATAAAAAAATGCAATGTATAATTTAGGAACGTATATTTTCTCTTAATGCCATTGAGATACGACTGACATACCGACAAAAATAGAAAAAGAAAATACCAGGACTCGGACACTATATACGCGAACACCATGTACTCCAATCCTAATTAGATCTCTCTCCGCTATCTGCTGCACCAGCTATATTGCTTAATACCATATATGAGCCGTGACATGTGATTTTTGCAGCCTCCTTTTAAGCTAAGAAACTCCAAATGATGTTCGGTCAGTAGATTAACACCCATAGAGTATTCAAGCTACTACCAAAGGCTTTGACCAGACTGCGCATATGTGCAGTCTGGTCTGAGGCCTTGCTGGTCGCACATACCACATTGTTGGAAATCTTATGTCACGGCGCTTAATCTATAAAGTAATACCCCTTTTTCGTTGTATTTGGAAAATCCACCTTTGAGCCATTATATTGTGAATCAACAGTAGTGTGATCGAAATACACAATGTAGGGTTTAAAGTATTAAGACAATCATCATCAATTACCAAGCCTTTTTATCTTAAATCTTAGTAAGCAATCAACATTTTTGCCACAGATATTTTGTCAATTTTGTTTCTGCTTTGAAAAATCAAATAAGTATTGATATTCCATGTTAATCGTCTGCCAGTAGAAACATTGTTCTCCTTGTATTAGCTCATCTGAAACAAAGGCTCATGCTTTAGCTGGTGCTAGGGACGTGAGAATTGTTGCACTTTCCTTTAGTTCTCATGAACAGACTCAATAAAACCCAGTCTGTTGTTTTCTTATAGTGTCGGTTCTCTCTATTTCTGAAGGATCCGTTTTCCAGATTATTTAGAGGTCGCAACAGCTGTCGTTGTTTCTGTGTGGAGTTAGTTAAACTTCTCCCGTGCATCGATAAGCGTTGATATGTTTTCATATTCCGGTCTTTCAGGACGGAAAGCAGAATACCGACAAGCCGGTGCTAGGGGGCGTGAGAATGTTTGCACTCTCCATTAATTCTCATGAACAGAATCAATAAAACCCAGTCTGCTGTTTTCTTATATTGTAGGTTCTCTATTTCTGAAGGATCCGTTTTCCAGATTATCAAGGGAGCTTTTGTCGTGCATAAACTCTTTCTTTGAACATCAAGCATTTCACAGATCCTCTTAAACCACTGGCCCTAATGTAAAATAATTTCACATGAATGTTTCCCATAATGCCTACTACCGAAATTAGAAAAAAACGGGCGTGAGTCATTCTGTTACTCTGCACCAATGCAGAGTAACGGAATGGGTCACGTCCGGGTTACCGAATGTGAGTCAAACCGAATCGGCTGGCACTTTTATTACTCAGTAATGGATCTCTTTGTGTCCGGCTTTCGTTTCTGGCAATGATAGTGTAATACTCAGCATGGAACTGCGTATATTTCTGAAATTATTTAAGGACATGTGTCCTCAAAGAGATTTATGAGTCGACAGAGTATAAGTGTAAAAGATTAATATACGAACAATGACAAGACAAATGATAAAATCGAATTAGAAAACACTGAGAAGCAATCCCAAGGGTTTTGAGTTGATAACTACCAGAATAATAAATACACTGTATATGGACTTTCTATATATGTGCCGCGACATGAGATTTCTTACAATGTGGTTTGTGCGACCAGCAAAGGCTCAGACCAGCCTGCGCATATGCGCAGTCTGATCAGAGTCTTTGCTAGTTGTTTGAATATTCTATGATTGATAAGCTACCGACCGAACATCATTTAGGGCTTCTAAGCTTAACAGGAGGTTGCACAGGCTGGTATGAGTCTACACTTGTCAAAATAGCACATTGTTGGAAATCACATGTCGCGGCTCATATTGTGAAAGACTTCTAGGAGATGCCTTTTGCTTCTATGTCTCTGTGTATGTAATGCAAATATTCTTGGAGAGGCTTATTTGTTTCTAGACCGTCTAAGTAAATATTAAGCAAAAATTCTATGATATGTTTCCTGTTTCTAGTTCTACGTATGTATAATGAAGGAATTCTAGGAGATGCATATTTAATTCTATATCTTAGAATATATATCATGCAAAAATTCAAGGAGAGGAGGTATCATTATATATTATGCAAGAATCCTAGAAGATGTTATTTGTTTCTATGTCTCAGTATAGATTATGCAAGAATTCTAGGAGAGGTATATCTGTTTCTAGGTCTCAGTATATATTACGCTATAATTCTAGGAGAGGCTTATTTGTCTCTAGGCCTTAGTATATATTTAATGATAAGATTTCTAGGGGAGGCATATTTATTTCTAGGTCTTGGTATAATCTAAAAACGAACTCTAGGAGAGGCATATTTGATTTAAGATTTTTGTATATAATTTTTTAAGAATTCTATGAGAGGCATATTTGTTTCTAAGTCTCAGTATATATTTTGCAACAATTCTAAGAGAGGCTTATTTGTTCCTAGCTATCAGTATATACTATGCAAGCACTCTAAGAGAGGTTTATTTGCTCCTAGCCAACAGTATATATTTTGCAACAATTCTAAGAGAGGCTTATTTGTTCCTAGCTATCAGTATGTACTATGCAAGCACTCTAAGAGAGTTTTATTTGCTCCTAGCCAGCAGTATATATTTTGCAACAATGCTAAGAGAGGTTTATTTGTTCCTAGCTATCAGTATATACTATGCAAGCACTCTAAGAGTAGTTTATTTGCTCCTAGCCAGCAGTATATATTTTGCAACAATTCTAAGAGAGGCTTATTTGTTTCTAGGTCTCAATATTATATTATGCAAGCATTATAGGAGAGGCTTATCTGTTTCTATGTCTCTGTATATATTTTGCAACAATTCTACGAGAGGCTTATTTGTTCCTAGCTATCAGTATATACTATGCAAGCACTCTAAGAGAGGTTTATTTGCTCCTAGCCAGCAGTATATATTTTGCAACAATTCTACGAGAGGCTTATTTGTTCCTAGCTATCAGTATATACTATGCAAGCACTCTATGAGAGGTTTATTTGCTCCTAGCCAGCAGTATATATTTTGCAACAAATCTAAGAGAGGTTTATTTGTTACTAGCTATCAGTATATACTATGCAAGCACTCTAAGAGTGGTTTATTTGCTCCTAGCCAGCAGTATATATTTTGCAACAATTCTAAGAGAGGCTTATTTGTTTCTAGGTCTCAATATTATATTATGCAAGCATTATAGGAGAGGCTTATCTGTTTCTATGTCTCTGTATATATTTTGCAACAATTCTACGAGAGGCTTATTTGTTCCTAGCTATCAGTATGTACTATGCAAGCACTCTAAGAGAGGTTTATTTGCTCCTAGCCAGCAGAATATAGTTTGCAACAATTCTAAGAGAGGCTTATTTGTTCCTAGCTATCAGTATGTACTATGCAAGCACTCTAAGAGAGGTTTATTTGCTCCTAGCCAGCAGTATATATTTTGCAACAATGCTAAGAGAGGTTTATTTGTTCCTAGCTATCAGTATATACTATGCAAGCACTCTAAGAGTGGATTATTTGCTCCTAGCCAGCAGTATATATTTTGCAACAATTCTAAGAGAGGCTTATTTGTTTCTAGGTCTCAATATTATATTATGCAAGCATTTTAGGAGAGGCTTATCTGTTTCTATGTCTCAATATATATTTTGCAACAATTCTACGAGAGGCTTATTTGTTCCTAGCTATCAGTATATACTATGCAAGCACTCTAAGAGAGGTTTATTTGCTCCTAGCCAGCAGTATATGTTTTGCAACAATTCTACGAGAGGCTTATTTGTTCCTAGCTATCAGTATATACTATGCAAGCACTCTAAGAGAGGTTTATTTGCTCCTAGCCAGCAGTATATATTTTGCAACAAATCTAAGAGAGGTTTATTTGTTACTAGCTATCAGTATATACTATGCAAGCACTCTAAGAGAGGTTTATTTGCTCCTAGCCAGCAGTATATATTTTGCAACAATTCTAAGAGAGGCTTATTTGTTCCTAGCTATCAGTATGTACTATGCAAGCACTCTAAGAGAGGTTTATTTGCTCCTAGCCAGCAGAATATAGTTTGCAACAATTCTAAGAGAGGCTTATTTGTTCCTAGCTAGCAGTATGTACTATGCAAGCACTCTAAGAGAGGTTTATTTGCTCCTAGCCAGCAGTATATATTTTGCAACAGTGCTAAGAGAGGTTGATTTGTTCTTAGCTATCAGTATATACAATGCAAGCACTCTAAGAGTGGTTTATTTGCTCCTAGCCAGCAGTATATATTTTGCAACAATTCTAAGAGAGGCTTATTTGTTTCTAGGTCTCAATATTATATTATGCAAGCATTATAGGAGAGGCTTATCTGTTTCTATGTCTCTGTATATATTTTGCAACAATTCTACGAGAGGCTTATTTGTTCCTAGCTATCAGTATATACTATGCAAGCACTCTAAGAGAGGTTTATTTGCTCCTAGCCAGCAGTATATATTTTGCAACAATTCTACGAGAGGCTTATTTGTTCCTAGCTATCAGTATATACTATGCAAGCACTCTAAGAGAGGTTTATTTGCTCCTAGCCAGCAGTATATATTTTGCAACAATTCTAAGAGAGGCTTATTTGTTACTAGCTATCAGTATATACTATGCAAGCACTCTAAGAGAGGTTTATTTGCTCCTAGCCAGCAGTATATATTTTGCAACAATTCTAAGAGAGGCTTATTTGTTCCTAGCTATCAGTATGTACTATGCAAGCACTCTAAGAGATGTTTATTGCTCCTAGCCAGCAGTATATATTCTGCAACAATGCTAAGAGAGGTTTATTTGTTCCTAGCTATCAGTATATACTATGCAAGCACTCTTAGAGTGGTTTATTTGCTCCTAGCCAGCAGTATATATTTTGCAACAATTCTAAGAGAGGCTTATTTGTTTCTAGGTCTCAATATTATATTATGCAAGCATTATAGGAGAGGCTTATCTGCTTCTATGTCTCTGTATATATTTTGCAACAATTCTACGAGAGGCTTATTTGTTCCTAGCTATCAGTATGTACTATGCAAGCACTCTAAGAGAGGTTTATTTGCTCCTAGCCAGCAGTATATATTTTGCAACAATTCTACGAGAGGCTTATTTGTTCCTAGCTATCAGTATATACTATGCAAGCACTCTAAGAGAGGTTTATTTGCTCCTAGCCAGCAGTATATATTTTGCAACAATTCTAAGAGAGGCTTATTTGTTCCTAGCTATCAGTATATACTATGCAAGCACTCTAAGAGAGGTTTATTAGCTCCTAGCCAGCAGTATATATTTTGCAACAATTCTAAGAGAGGCTTATTTGTTACTAGCTATCAGTATATACTATGTAAGCACTCTTAGAGTGGTTTATTTGCTCCTAGCCAGCAGTATATATTTTGCAACAATTCTAAGAGAGGCTTATTTGTTTCTAGATCTCAATATTATATTATGCAAGCATTATAGGAGAGGCTTATCTGTTTCTATGTCTCTGTATATTTTTTGCAACAATTCTACGAGAGGCTTATTTGTTCCTAGCTATCAGTATATACTATGCAAGCACTCTAAGAGAGGTTTAATTGCTCCTAGCCAGCAGTATATATTTTGCAACAATTCTAAGAGAGGCTTATTTGTTTCTAGATCTCAATATTATATTATGCAAGCATTATAGGAGAGGCTTATCTGTTTCTATGTCTCTGTATATTTTTTGCAACAATTCTACGAGAGGCTTATTTGTTCCTAGCTATCAGTATATACTATGCAAGCACTCTAAGAGAGGTTTGTTTGCTCCTAGCCAGCAGTATATATTTTGCAACAATTCTACGAGATGCTTATTTGTTCCTAGCTATCAGTATATACTATGCAAGCACTCTAAGAGAGGTTTATTTGCTCCTAGCCAGCAGTATATATTTTGCAACAATTCTAAGAGAGGCTTATTTGTTCCTAGCTATCAGTATATACTATGCAAGCACTCTAAGAGAGGTTTATTTGCTCCTAGCCAGCAGTATATATTTTGCAACAATTCTAAGAGAGGCTGATTTGTTTCTAGGTCTCAATATTATATTATGCAAGCATTTTAGGAGAGGTTTATCTGTTTCTATGTCTCTGTACATATTTTGCAACAATTCTACGAGAGGCTTATTTGTTCCTAGCTATCAGTATATACTATGCAAGCACTCTAAGAGAGGTTTATTTGCTCCTAGCCAGCAGTATATATTTTGCAACAATTCTACGAGAGGCTTATTTGTTCCTAGCTATCAGTATATACTATGCAAGCACTCTAAGAGAGGTTTATTTGCTCCTAGCCAGCAGTATATATTTTGCAACAAATCTAAGAGAGGTTTATTTGTTCCTAGCTAGCAGTATATATTTTGCAACAATTCTACTAGAGGCCTATTTGTTCCTAGCTATCAGTATTTACTATGCAATCATACTACGAGAAGCTTATTTGTTTCAATGTCTCAGTTTATGTAATGCAAGCATTCTAGGAGCGGGTTATATGTTTCTAGGTCTCAATATTATATTATGCAAGCATTCTAGGAGAGGCTTATTTGTTCCTAGGTCTCAATATTATATTATGCAAGCATTATCGGAGAGGCTTATCTGTTTCTATGCCTCTGTATATATTTGGCAACAATTCTAGTAGAAGCTTATTTGTTCCTAACTCTCAGTATATATTATGCAAGTATTCTAGGAGAGGCTTAATATTTGTTTCTAGGTCTCAGTATATATTATTATGCAAGAGCTCTTCGAGAGGTATATTTGTTTCTAGATCTTAGTATATATTTTGAAATAATTTTAGGAGATATATATTTGGTTTAGGTCTCGATGCAAATTATGCATGTATTCTAGGTGAGGCATGTTTGTTTCGAATTCTTAGTATATATTTTGCAAGAATTCTAGGAGAGGCATATTAGTTTTGGTCTCAGTATATATATTACTGAAGAATTCTAGGAGATGCATATTTGTTTGAGGTCTAAATATAATCTTAGTCTATATTATGTGATAATTTTAGCAGAGGCATATTTGTATGTACGTCTCAACCATTAATATGCAAAAATTCTAGGTAAGGCACGTTTGTTATCATCTTTTTCAGGAGTTTAAGAATAGCAGTCACAATTAAATTATGAAAAATTCTAAAAAGTAACACATTTGTCACAAAGACTCAGTTTGTTCAATGCAAGAGCTCTATGAGAGACACATATGTATCAAAGTCTCAGCATAAACTCTATAATAATTATAGAACAGTCTATAAGAATCTATCATGAGTGTGAGAGTCGGATAGTGAAATCCATCCTGAGGATCACCGATTGGCATCACGAGGCTTGCCGAGTGATGACAAACGGTGATCGCGAGGGACGGATTTTTCTATCCCTTCCTCAGACGAATAATGGATTCTTTTTCTTGCTCACCACTAAATACCCAATTTTACATTGAAACAACTTAAAAAAAGATTTCCCGAAAATCCTGAATAATCTGAGATGCGACATGGTGATGTAATTTTAACATTACAATGACGTCTAGAATTCATGCACGGATTCATGCACGGGTCCACCGTTCAGTGGGAAACTTGGCAAGCCTCGTTTCCCACTGGAAGGGTGGGCCCTCGGGTTGGGATTTTTCTGTCCCCACTGGACACCAATGATGGATTCTATTACTCATATACGAGGGTCATTTTTTATGTTCGTAGAATAGGGCTGTATCTTTACAAATATAGAATTTACGGTACCATAAGTATATATATTTTGAAAGGTCTATCTTCTTTCTATCCACTGATATACATTTTACATCATAAGCGCTTAGTTCCGTCAAGTTATTTAGCTTTGAATAGGGCATGAAAATGACACTGGTCGAAATCCATGCCATTTTAACCACACAGCAAGCAGGAAAATAGACGCTGTTAGGTTCCATTCGCTATGGTGATATAAGCATTTGTCAAGCTGATTTTTCTTTTGCACCATCGAAATAAATTATTCAAACGCTAATCGTAGACAAGTGCATCAAAACTATAAGCATGTTGTTTGCTCTTCTATATCAATTTTAAACACCCACCAGTATACCAAAATAATCACAGTCAAGTGCTAGTTATTATATCTGTTAAAATTACAGTCAGAACAAATTTTAAAATTTCTTCTGGTTTTGCATAGTACGTGATATATTCAATCATCCGTCAGCAGTTATATTGATGTATCGATTTAAGCGTGTAACTGACAACTTCGGATACTGTCATACCCCCATGTTATAAAAAGTGGGTGGGGTAAATCAACCCCGCGTAGAAAACACGATAACAATCGGATCTGCATAATTTTCTTATTGCAGTGATTTAAACACCTGTTTAGAGGCACAAAAACAGTTTTTATGTATTTTCTAAATATAGTAACGCTCGATGACGTCATTTATGTACAAAATAAAGGATTTTAGCACCCCCTAGGCTATTTATTTTGCAGTTCATTCTAATAAAGCAAACGTATTAATTTTGTTTTGGAATGAAAGTTACCATAACACTTCCATCAACAAAATAAACAAGAAAAAATATAATACTACTTTACAGCTAACATATTAAGCCACATTCAAAAGCCCGTATCCAACTTTCACTTGTGTCAACTTTTTACAATAAAAGTTTATATGCCTACTGTCCAATTCGCTGGGGTTCCAAACAAATCTTCCGTAGCCAATAGTTGCTGCGTATATGCTATAATGTTTATATAATATTGTAGCACGTGGTGTCCTTGATCTGCAGCCAATTTTTCAGAAGCTTTGTATGGCTATGGACCATTTTCATGCAATTGTTACAAACGTTCTGTCAGAGACCAAGTCCATAAATGTCATATTTCTACCATATTTCCAGTGTGCGATATATAGGTATGTCTTTGCCTTTTTGAAGTCATTAAAGTAATGCATTTTGAAATAATTTTAGGTTACATGTATAGATAAAAGCTCAATCTTTCCAAATATATGCATGATGTATGCATCTACTTTCGCCGTTTTCATTAAATCTACCTTTCTACGAACATAAAAAACGTCCCTCGTACCAATTCTAAACTTAGCGACCGTACGGAACAGTGTAATATGTATTGGTTACGTCACTGAGGTCGATGTTTACAGTCAATGACGCGCGTTGTACAAATCAACTTGAAACAGCGAATAAGCAGCGCATTAAACAATAAACGAATGGTTATTTTATCAAAATGGATTTACAAGAACTAGCTAATCAGCCACAGTAACTCTAGTTAGTAATTTTGTTGAGGAAAATGTGTTTCTTTTTTTCAAGGCTCCCAATCCCGGTCCATTCAGTTACTCATTGCCCCTCAGAGCATTGCCCAACTCGTCAAATATGCCAATCCCAATGCACTCAGCATGTTCAAAGCATTGGATAAATGTTTTACGTTTTACTTGATACCACGTTGAAGGCTGATTTAAATTGCTGAAATTTCAACATTGATATTTTTCCTGACTGTCAACAATTCAACTTTCGTATTCTAAGGAATACAGTCATGTGCCAAAATGTCGCGCGTGGGTTATCTCGCATAAGTAACTGGCCGCGTGTGGCTTATCTCGTATAAGTTACGCTTACCTCACATGGGTAGCGATGTGGGACAGATTTTTACGACAGCGAGCTAACATAGGGATCACTCGATCTTGTATGCGTTGGCATGTGAGAAAGAATTATCCCACATGTGTAAAAACAACGGAAATTCCAATCTGGTGTGCGAAATTTTCCTCCCAGATACAATGCGTCGAACCACATAATAAAAATATAATCCGTTTGCCAGGTTTTGGCGATACAAAAATGTGGTATAGTTTTGATTCAATGAGACACCAACTGCCACTGCGCTGTGTCTTTCGTGGAGCGCTGGCGTTAGTGCTACAACGATAAAGTTTCGGTTTTAGGTAAATGTATTCTATAAAAAAGAAAGCCATTTCTTCATGCCTAATTTGATTCTAGCAGATTTTGATTGGTTGAGAAATGTGATTTGAGCACTGTTAGCACCAAAATTGCACTTTTAAATTAAACGAAATTAATGTTTCTTTAAAATATAGGGCAAATTGTGAACTATTAAGACTGATGAAGGACAAAAAGATTTGATTGAACGGAAAATTAATGGGAGGTATCCTTGTAGAGCTTCGCTTCCGCCGTTGTTTTTAAAGCCTGCTATCAAATAGCGAGTAGTTTTTAACAGTGCCTAGCTGTATCGTCTGCTGATAATCTTTGCACACAGTTTGGACCCAGATCAGGCCCGACAAAACATCTGACCTGATTTTGATCCAAACTGTTTGACACTCTGATGGTATTCCCTAAAGAATTTTTCGAGAAAGTTGATTTTGGGTCAGCATGGAGTCTTCCATTCTCCTTAAGGGGTGCAACTCATCCTGTATATTTCCTGATGGACTTAATGTATGACCAGAATCTCTTCTGCTTGGGCTGTTGATCTTGGTCTGGGTCTCCCACCTCTACCACAAACTGCCAGTAGGATTGCATTTTAGCCTTTTGAAGTTGCGCTTTGGTTTCCTCATAGTACCTTATGTCTCTGACTTTTTCTGTCCTTCTCTGTCTCTGAAAGAGTGTCTTGCTCGTGAAGAAGTGTCTTGACCTGTCTTGAAACCCAAGGTTTATGTTCTCTGTTTCTACGCAAGATCTTCGATGGTATATAGGAATCCATCAGGGAGTGAATTTTATCCTTTAAGGGGGACAAAGTTGTAAAACGTCTTCTGTTGTTGCCTTTTCCTCCAAATCTGCTTGGGATGATCTCAGCTCTCTTCTCATGGATAGGTAATCGACATCCTTGTTCTTGTAGATCTTCCTTGATGGGGTTTCAACTCTCATTGGTCGTAGACTCGATTCAATGAAAACCGTTTCATGATCTCCAATACCAGAGATTACCTCAACCTTGTTTATTAGCGTCGGGTTGCTGGTGAAAATAATTCCGAGATGTTTGAAGTGGTTTCAGTTACTCTGGTTGGCTCTGTAACAACTTGTTCAAGGAGCCTTTGGCAATTGTCAGCAACTGATTGGAGATTGAACTGTATGATGCATATGGGGATACACTTTCCTCCTCCCAGATGATGTCAGGTAAGTTGAAGTCGCCTCCGAGCCAGAGATGCGCTCCCTTGTCGGTTGGAATAAGGCGCGTTACGGACTGTAGTTCGTGTAGGTATTCAGGGTTAGTCTTATCTGGTGGTCTGTAGAAAGAACCTACTTCCTTGGACTTTCACTTTACCCACAGCGCTTCACAATACGGTCAGTTGGTTTATTATTCGACTCGCTAAAAAGTGGTAATCTTTTGTTTGCACTGCATGGACAGCTCTTAAATGATGGCTTATATTTGGTCTGAATTTGCAGCTGAAATTACAAACTTAAAATAACATGACGCTCAAACATCCCCCAACTTTTGGACATTATCACTCTCCCGAAATCAGATTGTGCTATCTTGTCATACATTGAAGAGATTCTCAAGATTGTCTGACATTCCCAAATCGAATTAGTAAGCAATATCAGCTTTTTATGGGAATCAAAACGAGTTAATCAATTCATGGAGGCGCGTTGGGATGACATCAATTTCAGATGTCAATCAATTTCTCTCAATCAATCGTTTTAAGATTCTTTGTCATCCCTAGAAGCAAAGGGGAAACAAAGCGTAGGAAAAGAAATCAACAGGCTGAGTGTAAAAATTACCTATACATTTAATTAATGTAATCTGCTGAGAGTTTATGTTCAGCATATTTGGCATATGCAGTTAGAAATGATCCCTTTAAACGATAATACGAATCCATTTCCATATAAGATATAGATATTTCATCAGAAAGGTTGGAATTATGGAATTAACCAGAGACGAGAAATTGTCGACGAGTCTCTGGTTAAATTACTACCCTAAGTGTGAGATTTCTGTCTAACATGGACATGCTCATGTTGGATGGATAGGATACATACTTCCCTCCACTTCTCATGGCATTTTGTTGGGGAAAATAAGAATTTACAGCGTGTTTCTTATTTGTTTTACATTTATACAGAGCTCATGGGTTTATTTATTGTTGTATAAAACGGGCTGTACGTAGTTTGCACCTTGTTAATAAGTTGACAACACTATTGGAGCATTAATTAAGATGCAAAATACAACACCCTGCTTACGCTACCTATACCGGTAGCGTTACGATGCAGATGCCGTCATACAATGCTAGTTTGGTAATCTTCTAGTGACGCGAAATACCTTGGTCCTTCGGCAACCTCTTTTTGGAGATAGAGATATTTAAATCTGTCCATGTAAGAAAGTTGTCACGTGATCATGTAAGATAATAAAATTTCTAAAATTATAAGATATCTTAAATTTGATAGATAAATACTGACTGACAAGAGAAACGCTACATTCTTCCTAATTTTGTAGCACTTATAAAAAGCTATAAACACGCTATATGTGTAAGTAAAAATTGACGAAGTCTAGAGTCCAGGTCATGTTTAGCAATGTTATTTTTGCAGTTTATCCATGGTGTTTGACGTCATGACGTCATTTGCATTAATAGGTTTTACAGCCACTACACCTTATAGGTGATACTAATGATGGTAAAAAAAACATAGCAGGCTTAGTGAGTGGCGCAAAGTTTGAGAAAAACACCGTATAATCACATGGCATTCTGCCAACTCATGTCTACGCCTAATGCAAAACTGGCGTTTTATTTTTATTTTTCATGAATACCTCAAAATAGCGAGGGATAAATGGATACAACTGCACATGCCAATTGTTGGCAACATGTGTAAACAATATATGTCTTGTAAATGGCGACATTCGTTTGATGTTACTGAAGACGTTAACGTCACCCTTCACAAACCATCTGCATGTCAGAATCAAATTGAAGGCGATGCAAATTTGTGTGAAAACGCATGTTTTATGATCTTTTTTTGCAATTATTATTGTTCTCTTCCAGAAAACCATGCCACGTGCATGTATTCTTGAATTCTTACCAAAGAATAATGAAAAACAACGTCAGTTTTCAAAATTTTGATTTCCACCATTAAATTTTCTCGGACAGAAAGTTTCGAGGTACAACATAAACATGCCATTAAAAGTAAAAATAGTTCGTATTTCCATTTAGTACCTCATGTATAAGCATTTATATAACATGGCTATGAATTTAGACGTCAGACAGTATAAAAGGCAATATATATATATATTTACTATATCTTGTAACTCATAGCTTATATCACTCATGATATATAACATAATACACTATACTTCATCAGCCGTAACTGACTCCATGTTTCAGTCATAACATACAAAATAAATCAAAGATGTATTGTTTGTCAAAATTGACCCGAGACATATGAATATTCAATGACCTTTTACTCAGTCTTCGTGAATCTTCGTAAAAAAGTGCGCTAAAGATTGTTGTACAATTACTAATCTGAATAAAATTAATCACAATTCCCCGATAGCCTAGTGGATAGTCGAGTGTTTTTAGCACTCAAAAGATGTGGGTTCGAGTTTAGTAGCATTTAAGTTGTGTGTTTTTTCTGTTGTTTTTTTCGATTTGCTAGTTGCTTTGTCTTTATTCTTGATTTTGTGCACATCTGGATAAATTTATTTGAATTTGGCATGCGTATATGTAACAAATACAGGACTGTGAAATTTCAATAAGCCTACATGTGATTAACTCTTTGCACGCTGAATATTTTTTGAGACTTTTGTTATCATCGGCTGACTTTTAATCAAAATTAGCTTTTTTCAAAAAATCTTACAGGAACACTATCAGAGTGTCAAATGGTCTGTATATCCAGGTCAGAACCGATGTTCTGATCGTACTGAACTGGGTCAAAACAATTTGCAAATGTTATCAGCTGACAAGGAAAGAGTGGGTAACTAATGGAATAACGATTACAAAAGCGGCTAAATGAAAGATGTAAAGCTCATCACAAGATGGTGTAAAATATGCGAACAATATTAACTTAAAAAAGAAAGCAATTTAACAATTATATAAAAAAAGGTTACTTCCAAGTTTCGATCCAGGTATGCTTGATTTGTAAGTAGTCAACTAACCACTAGACTATCAGACCATTTTAATTAACGAATTGACATTATCTTCATATTCTCTATAAAAGCGTGACCAAGGTCGGAGTGCTCCACGAAAACGCACGAATATCACGATTTTGGCGAAAATTAATCTGTCTAAGGTCAATTTTGGCAGACTATATTAGTTAAACAATATTTATTCCAATGTGATATAGGTAAACAAAATTAAACTGGCACTCATGCATATGCCGTATGAACTCTTATTAATCCATTATTCTAATTTTAGATTTCCGAAACATAACAAGAAGTATTGGTTTTAGAATGACACATTATCTCATATAATCCTTTTCATCACCGTCCCGATTAGCGCTGTGGACAGAGCGTACAACTGCTAAGGTTGAAATGGTGTTATCGAAGCTCACGACATGCCTTTTTATTTTTTTAAAATTTAAATGCCTTTTTTTTGTTAATATTACTTTGCTAGTAATTTGCTCTTGAAATATACGCACATGCACATGCATATCAATATATGAGTCGGTGCACGAGATTTTGATACTTATTACACATGCAGGTTAAACGTAGATGAAGGCTCAGACAAAAAACACTTTTACCTCTAGTTGCCATTATGGGCAGATCCAGGAATTTTTGTCAGGGGGCCCGACGGCCAGAAAACAGTCTAGACAACGTTTTTATTTTAGTTCTCAACTTACTTTACAGTTTACAGAGGGGGTCCAATGGTTTTATAACAGAGAAAACTTTACTTTTCCAAGGATCCAGGGGGGTTCCAACATTTTCCAGGGGGGGGGGGGGGTCCAACTTTTTCCAGGGTGAAAATGCATATAACTTGTGATCTTCCAGGGGGTACAGACCCCCTATCCCCCCTTCTGGATCCGCACATGGCCATGTTAGGCGTTATAGACATTTGCGCATATGCAATGAGTACCGACTGATTCAGACGATGGTAGCAGCACATAAACAGCTAGTATCTGCACAACTGAACTGTACTGTCAGTGAAACATAGTGAACTGCATTGTCATTTTATTGCATTGTATATTTCATAGAACAAATACATGCATATAGCAGGTTATCAAATATCAAAATATACAAGAAAGAATGCATAAAATATTACATGTATCATAGCTTAAAAATAATATAAAATTGTGCTTAAAATTTTTACTACATCCACACTGGGAATCTAACCATCGCAGTCCAGAATATGAGCTAACCACTTTACCACTACACCACTGGCTCATAAGTATAAGATTCACTTGCTGAAACATACTTGTTCCATATATTAATCAATAAAATAGCCTTGTACAACCCGAACGTAACCGAATGATGTCGAAGATTAATGAGTGCCAGTTTAATAAAGTTTACCTATAACAACATTTAAAACACAATACAACAGATCGAAAGCATTACATGCTTGTTTTGATCATCTCCTTGTTAACAATTACATTGAGTAATAGAGTGAGAAATAGAGTGTAAAACTTGGTTGGTATCAAGATGTATAAATAGAAACTAAACCAAAATTGACAAGACAGAGAGACAGACAGACAGGCAGATGTGCAGACAGACAGTCAGACACAGATTTGATGATGTTTATGGATGATTATGCATTTATATTCTATGCATTACTGAAGTACATTGTGTATATTAAATAATTAATGTGACATACCAGATATCTACTTGGAATGCTTTAAAAATGAAAAATTGCTTGCCTGTAATATTTACACATTTGAAATAAAACGAACGTAGTTGTTTTTTGTCTGGTTTGAGATGTCACTTTGAAATACACGTGGTATTGTTTATAACTCTCAGCTACATTTAGACAGGTTTTATTTCCAAAGGGGGCCCGTAAATGCTCGGGAACTAGTTTGTGATCCGTGAATGTTGAAATGTTATTGAGAAATTCAATTAGAAAGAATGAGAAACAGAGCTCCCAAGAGCTTTGCAACACCATCTTGATTGAACGCGTCCATCTTAAAAGTACTTCCATGCTGGGTTTTTCATAATTTGTGTCGTCTGCTGACTTTTTCAAAATTAACTTTTTCACAAAATTGCTTCAGGAACACTGCCAGAGTATCAAACGGTTTGGGTCCAGATCAGGACCAACGTTTTGTCGGTCCTGATCTGGGTCCAAACTGTATGCAAAGGCTATCATCAGTCCTCTGCAATCACTTTTTTTCAAAACAAAAATTAGGAATAATATTATACACGGGCTTTATGAGTGTCAAACGGTTTGCATCTAGATCAGAATCGATCGTTCTGTCGTTACTAATCTGGGTCCAAACTGTCTGCCAAGGTTATTATCAGACTACAAAAGTTGCCGCTAGCAAGGAAAGAGTTAAACCAAATAGTTATGTGTGAATACTTCGCTACGTTTTGTTTTGATTTTTAGGAAATAATTGGTGGTAAGACTATTTTTCTTGCTAACAAACTCTTTCGGTATAGAAATAACGCAAATATGGCACTTGTCACACAACATAAACCCTATTAAATGATCAGCTCAATAATATCAAAAATTTAGTTATTTTTTTGTTTGTTTGTGTTCTATGACAAAATGTTCATGGATAGTCTCATTAAGGGGCTATCAATGTCAAAAGTGGGTGGGGTATGGCGGGTATGGGAAAAATTGAAAACAAGTTTGAATTGCCATTTTATTGACAATTTGAAGGGCAGCAGGTCAAGTTGACGTCTCAATATATGTTAGCTTAGTATTATTTCGGCTGGAAACAGTGCTGGAAAACATACAAGTGGTAATGGGCTATCGCATCTGCAAACAAGCTGTACGAAAATGTATCATTAATTATGTTGATAGTGAGCATATATATATAGGAACAATGGCTGATATTTAAATAATTCAGTGCCAGTCACAACCACATCTTCTGCTATTGTGTTGTGTAAGCCTCTATAGCAAACACCATAGATACTGATCAGGGTCTAAACTTTTTGTATGGAAGTTCCAAATTAGCCTAAAAACACGACATTAGCAGACAATATCAGCAGGCAAAAATTTCATCAGCTTTTCGCAGGCAGTGTAAGGCAAAATAATTCCATGTTTGTGATTGGTAAAAGCCATCTTTAGAGTAGTTTAATGATGTCATTTTCATGTCATTTTTGCTTTTTTTTTGCCTAAATCTGCGGATGCTGTTGCCATGGCACTGGAGGTTGAACTAAATGAAGTAGAACTTGATTTCTTGTTATTACATGACCACTGACACTGTCAGCAAGTTTCATCAAAATCCGAGTCAGAGTGTGAAATGATTCTTATATAACTCGCTTAATGGTTACAGAGAATCACTCTTAACTGTAAAACAGACTGAACGCGCTTTTCTTATGTCAAACAATGCAAGCCATGCTGAATAGATGCTTTTTGTAACTTTTTTTTCAGAAATTTAACGCTAATTCTGATAAAACACATGTATAATTGATATTAAGGCTATATTTTGGGACCAGACACACGGACAGTGATTTGACGTGGAATCCTATAGTTCTTAACTGGTGAATGAGTCTCATTTTACTATAAAAACTGTGCTCTAAAAAGATACCTTTTCAGGGCGCAGTTGATGTAGTAAAGATAAGAATCCCAGGAGAGTATTATTCGAAAGAAAATGAAGTAGGTTTAAATTCAATTAACTTGAGCTTAATTAGATAACATTATTGAATGTCACTGAATTTCACCAACAATTCTACTTTTGAAAGGAGAAATAGAGGCAGGTCGGTCGAAATGTGATTATATCTGTGAACTTAAGGTCACTGCCCACACCTGGGCGATTTTTTTTTCCAAAAAATAGAATTTTTTCATTTTTTGATATTCTGTAGTACATCATATTATAAGAAAAGTAACGCATTTTAAAGAAAATTTACCGTCCAGTTCAAAAGTTACAGCTCTTCATTATATGGCCTATGTTGGCTTTTTTACGCAGCTTTTTGGAAACTCATTAAGACAAGTAAAATATTCTGTAACTCAATTTTGTATCTGAAAATCGTAATTTCAAACAAGCATGTGAAGCCATTAATAATTAAGAACTTTTTCTCAAACCATTCTTTTGCAGCTATACAAGTATTTTTCTTCATATCACGCTTTCAAACCAGCATTCACCGACATTTGTGCATTCGTTTTCAGCAATTACTGACTGATAATTCAATATTTAAACATACTTTAAAAAAATAAATTTTTCTCAATTTTTTTTAGGAAAGTGATCATTATATAAGATGCATTATGACAGAATTTAAAAAAAATTCACCGTCTAATTAATGAGATATTACAAAATAAGTATCCCTTCCCCCTAAACTACAAAATAATGAACTAAGCAGGCTTTTCTTATTTCTAAGCATGTTAATACCTTACAAACCAAACACTATTGATTGAAATACCTCACTGTGAACTGCCAAATGAAACTATATGTATTCCAAATACTTGGAACATTTATATGCATATTTGAGAAGACTTTTCAATACCAAAAACGATACCAAAATACCCCACCCACGGTAAAAAGAATCCTATCTTCATTTTGTTTGAACACCTAGTCGATATATATTTTGACCAAATTTGCATACATCATTAGGATAGAGATGTAATGTTTTGGGGACATTTACCGTTTTTCAAGGTCACAGGGTAACTCTGCATGTCTAAATGAGGTGAAAAATGTGCTGTTTTAATTTACATCGCTTCAATTGATCGATGCATATACTACATGTACTCATCCAAAAAAATTGAAATGCTTTTAAATCATTGTTGCGGTCTCGGGCGCCATACTAATGTTCGATCGCAACGCAAGGCCAGACCTTAACACTTGACCAGAGGAGGTTTATTTCTATTAGATCTATTTATCCCTTGACGGACATCTTTCGGTTGAAACATGTCAAATGTAGAGTAAACTTGGAGATTAGCAAATATTTTAGCGTAATATTGTAAATATTTTATTGCTCATTTTTTATATTTGCTGTGGGTGCTCAAAAGAACCGTCTCACTGAGTACCTATAACTTACCTATGCTTTGGTTGGACCCGCATTTTTATGAAAAAGGTTCTTTTTATGCCCACGCTATTCCCGCTACTAAAGGGGGTATTCATTGGCGCGGAGGGGGAGCGGGTATTATTTTTGGTATGGACCCCGTAGGCGTTGGTCATGGGCGGAATTGGCCACGAGAAGTCTAGAGGGGCTAGACATTTTCTATGTGCATATCACATGAAATAGGTTTGTGGATTGGGCCCGCATTTACATGAATATAAATGCATATATCAGCATCGATGCGACAAAACCTGTCTTCAGGGTTTCCGATAAGATCATACCAAAACCAGCCTTCACAGCCACAGAGACTAGATAGAATATTGAAGTCTCGCTTGGAGCAAGTTTAAATGTGATACTATTCAATTTGTAAATAGCAAAGGCGCTGATCAGACCGCGCGGATGCGCAAGCTGGTCTGTGCCTTTGTTGTTTGCAGACTGCAGACCCTGATGGCAGAATTCCTCGCGTACCTTTAGTAAATTTAGAGTAGGCCTAACTATAATTTAGACTCACGACTATACTTGAGTCAACCTTAGCCCAAGATAGCCCTTGTAGCTAAATATTGGAACGCATTAATTTGACATAAGGCAAATTGTTTAGGACGCAAACTAAAGCGAGGGACTCTCAACGTCAAGTTCAATACTTGTCGTTTACGCATAATGACGTCATAAGAGCAAGTGACGTCATTAGCGGACGTCAAAGTAGACGCTAGAGAACGTGACGGGATAGTCTGTCTTGGTGGAATTTTAATGCAGGTAAAATAAACCCAGAAACTCATATATAGATCTATATACATGTGGTTATGTCATTATTGTTGTTGTGGACTGTCAAAAAACCGCGAACAGTCGACTGACATTTCCCTGGTAAAATGCGTGTTCCATTGCACTGACTGATTTTTTTTCTTCACACAGAGCTGAGCGTCCATCGTTTAGTATCCGTAAAGAATGCCAACTTTTGTCGTTCATTGTACTTAAAATTTTGTTTGCATTTTAATGTGATATCAATCACTTTTTGATTACCAACGTGCAGTGTAACGGGCATAACTGTCTGTAGAAAACATATCATAGTTGCGTAAAATCACACTTTGTCATAATCGAACGCTACCAAGTATTACCTCCCTTGATGATTTAGAGTTACGGTTATTGCTATGGGCAGTGACCTTAAATATGAGCCATGGCATGAGATTTCCAACAATCTGACATTTTGACAAGTGTAGGCTCGGACGAGCCTCTGCAGCCTCCTGTTAAGCTAAGAAACTCCAAATGGTGTTCAGTCAGTAGCTTAACAATCATAGAATACTCAAGCGACTTGCAAAGGCTCTGATCAGACTGCGCGTATGCGCAGGCTGATCTGAGGCTTTGCTGGTTGCATATACCATATTGTTGGAAATCTCATGCACTAGCTGATATATTATTGAGCTGAAACGTCTATCTTGGGTTATGTGCTATATAATCATCGTCTAAGTCAGTTAATGAAACAACGATGCTTACCGCAAATGCTTGAAACCATTCTTTAAACGAAATTGCACAGCTACATGTATGTAGTAGGGCTAGATTTCTTGCTTTTAGCTCTGAGCTTTCGTGTGAGGATCAAGAAAGTTTCACCAGGGGGTGGGGTCCAGCACTGACAATGTTCTTTCACTTATTTTACACAGGGTTGAGGTTCATGGAGCCATATCAGTATTTCTAAGAAATCCCAATATATAACTAAAAGCAGGCCATCATCGACTGGCCAGCTAAATGCCATTCTGGCAGTCAGATGATGGCCCAACATTGAATGTTGGCTGTGTAGCTTTGTAATTTTTCAGGTGGTCTGGACCAGTATATCTAAGGAAACCTACAGCTTTGTGATTTTCCAAGGTGGGGGATCTGGACCCCTGACCCCATCTGAATCTGCGCATGACTTTTAATATATCTACATGTACATGTACTATACTACTTTGTGTATTCTAGCTGAAAATGTTCTGATAAAAAATGTGTGGATCTAAAGACTCGTCTGAGCCTTGGATGGTCGCATATGCAGTAGGTACCAAAAATATCATTTGCTTGCTCAAAATGCTCATCTCGTTCCTTCTTTAAATCATACAAGTGATCAGGTTCAGTTTTACAAATTTAAAGTAAGTTAGGGTGCAAAGATCAGGAATCGATACAATCAAGTACCACGCCCAGGATACCAATAGGAAAGTGACAAACTCACAGTTAGACACCACAAACAAGAGCCAAGATGTCAGCCCTTTCCCAGCAGGTGACCACAAAGCACATATAAACAGACGCGCACAAAGACATAGCAAACACAAGACAGAACAAAATCATAAAAGATCCACAAAAGAAGTACCGCCTTGGAACGGTCAGTAAAATGTTTGACTGGAGGGTTTAAACCGGTTTTACGGCGCCAACCTCACCCTTAATTCAGATGTTGATCAAGACACATAGATATTTGGATTGCATGAAAGACCCCTAACTTATCAATGCATTATCTCCTAAAACATATAAATCAAGATATAACAAGGAGACAAAGCAAAGATAAGGACTCAACAGTAAATAAAACTGAATACCGGAGCAAAAGAAATCCAACAGGTAATCCCCCGTGGGCCCGACAAACAGCCAAAGCATCAGGCCCCTACCATCTCATCAAAAGATAAGTCTTTAAGTCGGAACCATCACAGAGTCTGAAGTCCGACATACACTAATGACTGCAGCATTGCGGATATTCACTGCATTTTCTAGGAAAGTGCTTTCATATACAACTATACTTAAAACTAACAAGCAGCCAAATTAAAAGTTTATGGACACGACCAATGTACATTCAACTGCCCATCTGGCATTCACGTAGACAGTGAATTAAAAAAAACGACAATCAATGAATCCATTGTCGAACAACTGTGAAATGATAAAACAGCAGGCTTCTCACTGGCAAAGTGAGAACGTAAAAAGTGGATTACACTTTCAGTTTGTTTAGGCCAGAATTTTTTTAAATTGGTTGATTTACGGGATTTTTTTTCAGGTTTAGGGTCGGGAGGACGAATAAAAAACTGAAAATATCCTTTGGGTTCCTTAGCAATATTGGTACAGGTCTCCTGAAAAAGGTGCTGTGGGTTAGTCTACAGTGTGTGACAAAAATTTCCGACAAAACTTAGTTAATATGTTTACGATGTGTCACATCTGATGCCTCTGAACACATCTTCATTGAAATTATCACACTTGTAAGGACTCAATGCAGCCATATCTATTACAAATTTTGATCATTTTCCGTTCAAGCTGGTGTTTAGTTACACCAGTGTTGATGCACTTCACATATTCTTTGACTTTTCGCTTACTGTAAAGGCGGCGCCTCATGAATGCGTAATTAGGACTGGTCAACCTTAGACATAGGTAAAAGCGGAAAATGAGGCGTGGTTTTATTCAAAAGTAACTGTATCATCTTGCTCAATTACCTCAGTCATTATTTAGCCCTTAAAACGCCAGCAAAATAACTGCATCTGAAAATGTCTATTTAACATAAGCATAGAGGCAAACATTGTGAACCCAGATCAGACTGCTCCTACAGGAGCAGTCTGATCTGGGTCCACACTGTTTATCTATGAGGCTTCAAATAGTTCAGTGGACGGCAAAAACATACAGTTTGTGATTATGCGCTTTAAGCGTTAATAAATGCGAGTTCAGTGTACTATACGGTTAGGGTTTTCATCAAATGCACGCACGTTGCGCGGCTCAAAAAGCTTATGAACTATTTACCAAATTATAAATCAAACCTGATTTCCCTTCCTTAGCAGATGAAATAGCCGAGCCACGCCCAGATATGAATATTAAAGTTGCCGCCTTTACAGTAAGCGAAAAGTCTATTAATATCTTATAAACAGGCTCAGAAGATTGTTTTTATTTTTGTAGATTCTTTCTGTTTCGTCTTTAAATTTTCAGAACTTTAAGAGAGCGCAGCAACGATCGATGTTGGTAGAATTTGTCCCAGCCAGTGTACACACGCGATTTTGGTACTTATCGCATCAGCGAGCAACGAAGGCTCGTACAGCCTCGATTGTGACATATGCATATATTTCATTTTTCCATGTGCGCAAATGGAGGGGTTTTAAGAGATTCCTTGGATACCTTATGTTTTCATTTTCATATAGCATTTTATAGCAAAGCGTTGGAGCAAACGGTGCAGCCCCTGATCAAACCAGAACGCTGCGCGCAGCGTCTGATCTAGATCTTCATTATAAGCATGGGTCCCAAAATTGGATTACGGATGATAAACAATTTTCCAAGCTAGGCTGTTTATTTTCCTTCACAAAACAATTACACAAATGAGAGAATATATAGCATTCTATTTAATACCAAAGAACCTTAAACACAATGACAGATGGAGCTATTAAAACATCCACAGGGACCGGTGAAAACGCTCATGATAAAAGGAAACAGTTAGCGGCTCTCAGTAATGATATTTACAAACGCAAACAACTAATGGTGTTAGCTATTCCCCCTTAATAGTACGGTTTCTAACTAAAGATAAACAATGAGGAAAAACATGTACATGCATCGCTTCCCACAGAAAAGTAAAAATACATTTGATAAAAGAAGGAGCTAAACAAGGATCATTGACGGTTTGGGCCTTATACGCCTATTTTTCTGATTCCCGGAACGCTGCGTTTGAGCTTCTAGTGTGGTGCATGTAGTATCAGTGTAATAGGTGAATCTAATGGCAAGAGCCAGCTAGCAAAATATTTTCAAAATTCCTACGCACTCGAGAGTTATGGCGGGTAGAAAGGGGAGGGGGTCAGAAATTTCATGAAAATAAAAGGGGCTTTAAAAAGTGATGTCTGCACGTTTTCTTGATTTATTTGGTAGGCATGGTGATATCTATTGAATATATCATATGCAGAGTATTAACGAATCCCGATAATTGATGAAATCGTTTTAAAAACAAAATATGTTTTGTAATAAAATGATTTTGGGGAGATAATTTAGAAGTTACCTGTACATTTTTGACTACATGTACCGTAAATAATACAAAACTGATAGCTCAACAAAAGAAATAAATATTTTTGAAGGAATGAAAGTGTCTCATTTAACATTGGAAAGTAAAACTGATTCTAACTAGATCATTTGAATATTACTTTTGCTTTGTTTGAAGGGCATAGCATGTTGAATGTATTTAAAGTGTCCTAATATTTATGATATAAATGATGCATGTATATCCCTATATGAGACAATATATTGAACACTAAATTATTTACCTGTTATAACTCTTTGCATGCCAGTGGATAATTTTGTCGTCTGCCAATAGCCTTTTGCAAACAGTTTGAACCCAGATGAAGACCAAATAGAATGTCGGTCTTGATGTGGATCCAAACTGTTTGACACTCTGATAGGGGTCCTGGGTGGTTTATTTTTAAAAACTTAATTTTGAAGAAAGTCAGCAGACGAAAATAAAAACTTGAACAATTCCCTAGCAAGCAAATAGATAAGTACAGGACGTTTGCAAAATAATGTGTCATTTAATAACAGTGAGATTTTTTCTTATGAAAAAATGCATAAAACCTTGCTAATTCTACTTTTAATCTTTAAGTACTTTATATTAAACTAGCACAGAATACAAAGCAGTTTAGGAGGTTGGTTCTGGAGAACTTCATTACTGTCATTAATTTCTTATTTGGTAGAAAAGGCATTTTATGGGCTTAGGCCCTGAGTTTTTGGGCTGCTGGACATCTTTCCCCCCCGTGTGCCAGCAAGCCACTTCCATACAAAGTGTAAAATATGGTAACACATATGCAGGCAAAAGCTTTTGCTGGCACACGGGGGGGGGGAATGATATTTTAAAAAATGTTTTCGGATTCCTATATATCTTAATGTAAAACTGATTGTTCTACCCAAAATTTTACATCTTTGAAGCATTTAATATCGAAAACAGATTTCACAGCCATAAAGTACTCAGGTCAGGGTAGCTTCAAGGCGAAGAAAGGGACGATTGACAAACTTTTATTTTTACTGAAAACCATAGGCATTTACCCATAGCAAGTGTCAATGATCCTTTAAGAGTTAGTGCAAGTATAGAGTAAGTAAGGGTGCAAAGATCAGGAATCGATACAATCAAGTACCACACCTGACCCAGGATACCAATGGGAAAGTGACGAACTCACAGTAAGACACCACTAACGAGAGCCAAGAGGTCAGCCCTTTCCCAGCAGCTGACCACAAAGCACATATAAACAGACGCGCACAAAGACATAGCAAACACAAGACAGAACAAAAACATAAAAGATCCGCAAAAGAAGTATCGCCTTGGAACGGTCAGTAAAATATTTTACTGGAGGGCTTAAACCGGTATAACGGCACCAACCTTACCCTTAATTCAGATGTGGATCAAGACACATAGATATTTGGTTTGCATGAAAGACCCCTAACTTGTCAATGCATTATCTCCTAAAACATATAAATCAAGATAATTAGGAGATGAAGCAAAGATAAGGACTCTACAGTAAATAAAACTGAATACTGGAGCAAAGAAATCCAACAGGTAAACCCTGGTGGGCCGGACAAACAGCCAAAGCATCAGGCCCCTACCATCTTATCAATAGATAAGTCTAGAAGTTGGAACCATCATAGAGTCTGAAGTCCGACCCACCAGCGTACAATTAAAGAGGAAAGCAAAGTTGCCAACCGTGATTGGGTTGACCACCAAGCATGCAGTCTGTTGCAATACTTTAATGAGACCTTCTCGTTCATCGGATATACAGATGTACTTTACCATTACATCCAATAATGAGATGACCACACGCTTACTGAAACTATACTGCTTAAAATTCAAGTGGTAGTTTTGATGTCGCAGGAAATGTACAACTTATGAAATCTGTGCAATTTGCACAGGTTTCATATTTTGTACATTTCTCATACTCGTATACTATTAATTTCTACCTACCAGTACTGGTGACATTGGTATGTTTCAAGTTTTCGTACTTATGATATGAATTGGTGTTTCCCCCATGTAAGAGATAAGGCTCTCACTTACGAAGTGGACATTACTACAAGTAGTATTGTAATTGCTATTATATACTTCTGTCTGTCTAATAACGTTTGTCAGTCCACACAGGTGGGTGAACTTATTAGATTATTAGTCACCAATTTCTTCATAATTTCATTGTTGCACCAATTTTACCAATATCTTAAACACGTACGAACACTAGATTTAAGAGATGTACGATTACCAAGACCAGGGCTTATTTAGGCGTTCTGTGGAGGCATTCATTTGTGGTTGCAATAAGGAAGTAATGTATCAACGCATCTCTTCCAGTTTACATTTATCAATATGTCAATAAACGCGGGCTTTGTCCAAACTACCGTTACCACAATGGCGGCCAAAATCGCCATATTAATGACACAAAAAAGCTTGTCGGCGGAATTATGCATGCTTCACTTTCATCAGTATCTAAGATAGATAACTTAACCTTTTATTAGAAATAATGGATAGGCAATAACCTGAACCGTTTACATCTTATAAAAGTCCCATTGAATCTGCCCTAATTTTGTGAACCTGTAGCTAGGATTATAAACAGATCTAAGAAAATGATTTTTTTTGTATGGATAAAGGTAGTTAGTTCAGCCCTCAAATTATGAATAAAAGGGGTTTTCCCATTGGAGAAGTAGTGATTAATAATATGGGTTGAAAACACTGTTTCTGTCATTTAACTTATAGAAAACAGGAACAGGTTTTAGATGTATTCCCCCACTTGATCAAGCAAATCTTTTTTGTGGAAAATCTTTATTAAGAAAATGCAAGTTCTTTTCTGTTCTGTATTTTGTCCTATATACTGCTCCCAAGATGACCTCTAAAATGGCTGCTGCAATAAAAAATTGTTACCATGTAGGGACACTTAGTTATTTCTGAACATATTATTTTCCATGTTTTCCTTTCAATGCAAAACGAAATTTGGATAAAATGCCATTTGTTAGGCTTCGTTGTTGCTTACATACACGTAGGCTAAGAAAATAGTGGTTATCGATGCACTTTCTGGATCTGCAGCAATTGCAAGCTCTCAGCTAAATGACAAATGATATAAAATCTCTTTCATTTTGAAATCAGACCAGTGTAGGTTATTCACTTTGGAAGTATTGTCCTTGGTTCATATTGATGCAATAAAAACGTAACTGCACCAACGGCAATATCACTAACCTTGTCAAAGACAGAGATTGTTTATCATGTATCAATTGTTCACCAAATGGAGGAGCTTATCTGACATTTGAAGGGATTGTAGCGTATTGCGCTTCCTTGAGATTAACTAAACTCCTCAAAATACATTGGGTTTATTTAAGTGGGTCTATGTATCCATCTAGACTAACAAATGAGCCATGTCCTTGTGGCATGGTATGCGTTTTGGGAACGCAGTGGTCACGTGATGATAACCTAGTTTATGATAATTGAGCCGCGACATGTGATATCCAACAATGTGGCATTTTGACATGTGTAGACTCGGACGAGCCTCTGCAGCCTCCTTTTAAGCTGAGAAACTCGAAATTGTGTTCAGTCAGTAGATTAGCAAGTATAGAATACTCAAGCGACTAGCAAATGCTCTGATAAGACTGCCCATATGCGCAGGCTGATCTGAGGCTTTGCTGGTCACACATACCACATTGTAGGAAATCTCTATTGTGGCTCAATTATGTTTGTTTCGTGTAAATAAGAGCAAAATGTTAAGGCTATATTTGAGCTAAAATAAACGGTAACATTTGAAAATGACGGCTGAAATATTGAAGATGCTTGGAAAACTGCTTCTTGCAGTTTTCTGATCAGCATTCATATTTCTCTCAAATTTCAATGTGATATAAGCAAAAAAACCTAGCCAGCCATTCAGTCATAACATCTGCAATAGAACTTCATTTGAGCCACGACATGAGATTTCCAACAAAGTGGCATTTTGACAAGTGTAGACTCAGACGAGCCTATGCAGCCTCCTTTTATGCTTAGAAACTCCAAATACTGCTCAGTCAGTAACTTAACAGTCATAGAATATTCAAACGACTAGCAAAGGCTCTGATCAGACTGCGCGTATGCGCAGGCTGATCTGAGCCTTTGGTGGTCGCACATACCACATTGTTGGAAATCTCATGCACTGGCTCATTTCATTTCACAAAATTCTAAAACTTTACACAATACATGCGCGGATCCAGACGGGGGCAGGGTGTCTGGACCACCCCCCTGGAAAATTACAAAACTATAGGGTTCCATATCAATACTGGTCCGGATCCCATGGAAAATCACAGAGCTACCAATCCGGCATTCAATGTTGGGCTATCATCGGTCCACCGGAATTTCGCTGGTTGGCCTATATTGGCCCGCTTTTAGTGTTATTTTGATCCACTCTTCTCCCCTCACTAATTAAAAAAAACAAACAACATAAAACGTTCTAATAGTTGGACACCCTCTGACAAAACATCCTGCATCCACGCATGCAATATGCATGCGATATGTTACAACACTTGCATACGACTCATCACTGTAAAGCTACTACCCCGTGTTTGTATGAAAGGCGGCGATGATTGTCCTTAGAGGCCACGATTTTTCAACTCGTATCCGTTTTCAAGTGAGCCCCATGGTGCATGCGTTTCATTTTATATGCGATGGGCGTACAAACGGTACGATTTGGTTACAGATTTGCAAGATTTAATTAAGAGCAAGCTTCTCTAGATTTACATTAGATTATTGCTATGTGTGCGCTTTACATACAGATTGGAAGGTTTCTTGCAAGCTGACTGTATGAGAAAAACATTTGAGCCAGTGCATACGATTTCCAACAATAAGGCATTTTGACATGTGTAGACTCAGACGAGCCTGTGTAGCCTCCTGTTAAGCTTAGAAACTCCAAATAATGTTCAGTCAGTAGCTTAACAATCATAGAATACTCAAGCGACTAGCAAAGGCTCTGATCAGACTGCGCGTATGCGAGGCTGATCTGAGGCTTTGATGGTTGTACATACCACATTGTTGGAAATCTCATGTCACGGCTCATTTGATTATTGTCAGGGGTGCGCTTTACATACAGATTAAAAGATATTCTTGCAAGCTAACTGTATGAGAAAATGCTTAACGATTTGCCATTTGTCACTTCGACGGAACCAACGCATACTCTAAGATTTACAATGCTTTAAGTAAACAAGGATGGAAGTTATACTATCAATTTCTAACGTCATTGCTTCAGTTTTTGTCGCAGATAGAAAAAAAAAGTATAGGCTTTCACTTTAGATGTGCCTTTTTATTACCTAAGACTTTCTCGAGTTTTGATCTAAACGCATATTTAACATAAATGGTATCAGGATAAACCGAAACATACGTTTGTCTATCGATTAGCAACTTGTTGAGCATAATGTGACTACTGGAGTTAAAGAACCCCGGTGCTGTGTCAAAGATTGAAAATAGAGCCTTCAAAATACAGTTACACACTAAGCAATGAATGGACTCGGAGTGTAGAGAATCTTCAAGAAATGTATTTGATGATTGTGTGCGAAGAAGTCATTTCATCTGAAGCAATCAACACTAAAACATAAACGCAACTTTTATGGCAAATCATTTTATCTCATTTCTGATTTCACAACTACAACAAATAACACAATCGGAAAACTTCGGCTCATTTCGAGAACCAAGCCTCAGACGCATGTAAGGCGAAGAAACTCCAATTTTTAGCCGTAGCTGGCTTAAGGAAAAATAGTACTGTAGCATCTGGGTCCAGTCGTATTAAAATCCATTATTTTTATTACACAAAGCGTTTTATCAACTGAGTAAATGAAGATTATGAGGTTTCTTGTTAGTTTTCTTTAACCAAAAAAACCCGTAAACTTCATCTATAACCGTTTGTTTTGCTGCAATCACACTTGCTATAATTGTGTTATTGTATTTCGAGTAGAATTTGATATCGTTTATAACGTGCAACAGTTAATAGTTTGACGTCATTAATTACGTCACATTTCTTTCGGTGATGCGAGGCTTTACACAGCTTGTACTAAACATATATGAGACGAAACAAATATTTTAACGGCAAACAAGTTCAGAAATACATTAGAGTAGAAATAAATTATTTAAGTTTTTATGTTTTACTTGTGAATGCAATCTCTAATCTGAGTGGAACAAGAACCCCCGTCCACCTTGATTAGGATCCACACTTTTTTGCATCAAGCCCATGAAACCGTTAAACAAAAGAAAACTAACAGGAATGTTCTTGCAACCATTCAGGTATGAAATACTAAGGATGATTGACGGTTTCTTGTTTGTCTACATATGATTTCTCTGCTCTCTATGCTACATTGCCTCATAATCTAATTAAAGAAAAACTAACAGAATTAATTGAACAAAGGTTTAACAGAGAGGGCTCAATTTATTTGGCTTGTAATGATAAAAATGCCTTTTTACTTCTGAATAACCTAAACGATACAAAACGTGGTCATGTCAGAAAATGTGTGATGCTCTCCATTATCTTTTGGACAATATATTTATAAAATTTGGCTCGAAATCATATAGGCAAATTGTAGGTATTCCAATGGGTACTAATTGTGCTCCACTTGTTGCAGATTTGTTTTTGTTTTGTTATGAGAGAGACTTTATGTTGTCTCTTTCAGACAATAATCAAACTGATATTATTTAAGCTTTTAACTCCGCCTCCAGATATTTAGATGACTTACTTAATATTGATAATCCTTATTTTGAACAAATGGTAGGTAAGATATATCCTACTGAACTTCAGTTAGATAAGGCGAATTCTTCTGATACTGAAGCTACGTTTTGGACTTGAACTTGATAGCAAATGGCATAGTTTCTTCTAAAATTTATTATAAACGGGATCATTTTAATGTTGAAATAGTAAATTTCCCATTTTTTGATGGAGATGCTCTTCGCTCCCCTTCCTATGGTGTATATATTTCTCAGCTTATTCGTTTTGCTAGAGTATGTTCTAATGTTGATGACTTCAACAAAAGAAACTTATTTTTAACTGTTAAGCTATTAAAACAAGGTTATAGATATCATAAATTCGAAAAGCATTTTCTAAATTCTATCATAGACACTCCGAGTTAATTGTTAAATACAACATTGGGTTAAAAACTCTTCTGCAACAAGGCATATCAGAACCTATGTTATATGGTGATTTAGTTTATAAATTCAAACGAATTGTTGGAAAACCTAATTTGAATGATCAATTCAAATAAAATGTAAAACGTTATATAAGGGTTGGATATAACTTGGATGTCATGCGACAGTCTGCATGCCTAGTTTAAACCAAATCATGGTTTATAGCTATGGTTTCCTCTTTAATTGCACGACGGTGGGTCAGGCCTCAGACACTTTGACGGCTCTGACGTAAAGCTTTAATCGGCGGGTTGGTGCCTGATGTTTATCTGTAGCTGGACCTACCGTGGATCAACTTGAGGTTTTCTTTAGCTCTGACTCATGATGATGCATTGCATTAGTTAGAAGGCTTCCATGCAAGCTGAAGATTTCATGTACTTCAATAACAGCAGAATCTAGGGCGAAGATTTGGTACCAGTAAAATGCATTTAAGCCCCCCCCCCCCCCCGGTGGCTTGGGCTGCTGTCCGTTCTAAGGCGGTGGTTCTGTTGTTGTTGACTTTTTGTTTATTGTTACTCCCATTGCGGGAGTCTGTATACGTAATTGATCTATGTTTTGTTGTACGTACTTTATGTCCATTCTAGTATTGCATTCATCTTGATGGGGAAGAGAGAGTTGGTTGCTTTGCTTAATTTATCTCCTTGGCGTCTCGTGAAGGTTGAGTGGCTCCTCCTCGTGGTGCCTTGGGGTTGTCTGCAGTTTGTGATAGTGGTATTTCCTGATCAACTCACTTACTATTTTTCAGTAGTATATGCCTAATTTTCTAGAACAGAATACAAAGTAATTTAGGAGGTTCGTTGTAAAGAACTTCATTTCTGTCATTAATTGCGTATGCTGTAGGAAAATATTTTAGGGGCTTAGTTTTGGTGTCAGTAAACCTTTACTTTTTGGTACCAGTAAAATGCAGCTAAGCCCAGAGTGGCTTATGCTGCTGTCTGTTCTAAGGCAGTGGTTCTGCTGTTGTTGAATCATTGTTTTTTGTTGCTCTCATTGTTTCTGGAAGTTCTGTGTTTGATTCTTGTTTTGTTAATTAGTACGTTGTGTCTTTTTAGTTTTACAATGCTCTTGATGGAGAAAACAGAGCTGGTTGCTTTACTTTAATTGTCTTTCTGATGCCTTGTAACTGTTAGTGTTCTGTGTCTCTGCCACACAATGCTGTGAGTTGGTCTGCAGTGTTTGATTGTGGAATTTCCTGATCATACTCACTTACCTTTTACCCTGATTTTTGGGTTGCAGAGTATTAATCCCTCTTTGTGCCACTTTCATATAATGTATAGGTTATGGTCAAGCATATACATACAAGTCATTTGCAGGCACATGACGATGGAGGAATGGTTTTCTGATTTATATACATTTTAATGTAACACTGAAATTCATCTTGTTCTAATTTAACATCCTTTATGTAAAACTTGTTCCACTATCATAAAGTAATTAAGTAAGGAAAGCTTAACTGTGATGAAAAGGACGGTTGACAAACGTTCATCTTTATTAAAAATCATAGGGGTTTACATACGTCAGGCGTCAAATATATTTTACTTACCAACCAAAGGGTAAAGGCCACACCAAATAGATTTTTTGAATCTCATCACAATTATGAGAAAAAATGGGACAGGTGGGAGGTGTTTATTCTGACTGCTTTAAAGAACAGAACAGGACTGAGAGAAACTATTAATACCTCTAATTTAAATTGTCAAATCAGTAAATAAAAACAGTTTTTTTTGCTGAATGTTGTCAAGACAAATTGCACCAAAAATGTCAGCTTTTTCAACTTTTTTTTTCTTTTATAAGCAAAAAAAATGGGGGTGGAAGGTTTTCCCAGAAAACCTCCCATCCCAATTTTTTTATTTGCTCTTATTTTCATAGGGGCATGTGGGGATGAGAATCCAAAACAAAGATTTGGTATGGCCTAACCATTAGAGTTCAGTTTTCGTGATTTGACTATAAATGCAATTAGAGTCAGGAGTTGACTATAAAAGGCAAATTTACCCACAATATATCCCCCCCCCCCCCCGAAAAAACCCAAATTAAGCTTTTTATATTTATTTTTCAGGAACACTATACGTGTCAAACGGTATTGATCCAGATCAGGATCGACGTTCTTTCGGTCCTGATTTGGGACCAAAATATTTGTAAAGTCATGAGCTGGCGACGAAAGTCATTGGCGTAGCTCCCATAACGCAGTTACGCACGTGCTTAATACAAATAGTTACAATCAAGGGAGGTCACCTAATGTGGTTTAGTAATTTTCCATAGTATAAAAAACTACTCATAAAGGAAAGAACTCACTCCTTCTGGGAGCAAATTCTTTCCTTTAAGAGAAGTTCTTATTTTGAAAAGGGACACAATTGATAAAAAAACTGCTTGATCCAGTAGTGTCCCTTTGATGTGCGTATCTTTTTTCAGCGTTCTTGCTACGCCATTGAAAGTCGCCACTAGCAAGGAAAGAGTTAAAATGCTATGTGATCTATTGCAAAACTGAATTACAAATTGCAAGACTTTATTATTTGACAAAACTATAGCCTTTTATGCATAGACAGAGCTGTGCGAGCTCGTACAGGTTGTCTGCAGTGCAATTTCATATCTGTTTATCTATATTCCCCTAATACATTGTTGTCCTTTTTGCCTTATTCAATTTGACAGAACCTCTCTATGTCATTTTCCCGGCTGAGTAAGAAACGCAAAGATGTCACTTTCCATTTAACGACCGTCTAGAGCAACTATATAACAAAGTACTTTTTATAATACAGATAAATCTCACACAATATCATGAAAAAGAGGCTTTTCAGCACATTTTCAGTATTTCACCATTACCTAACTGCTGGCTACTGTTTTTTAGAGGGAGGCGCGTGGCATAAACCGGCTGACCCTTTCCTTCATGAATAGTCATGCTAGGCTGAACCCACTATGTAACAGTATCTATCTGGTCAATTAAATGACAAAGTCCGGTGATTGTATAATTTCTACTGTTTCATTATTACAACAGTCCAAACGATTATCCAGGTTCATAATATGTTAGATTCGTATTGCTGCTTTATTTCTGACTAAAGTTTAAAAGCCCAATCTTTAAAATCTCACCCCCACCCCCCCCCCCCCCCCCCCCCGTTGTGGGGCGCGCTTTCTGTTTTATATCAAAAGACCATGAACCTTATTATGATATAACGGAGAGAGTAATATCCATGGTAAAGTCTCTAAGTTATGTGTGTAAACTCTATGCCAATACCAAATAAGTATAAATCACATACTTGTAGCGTTATTTCTAAGAATTGTACATGACCTTACACTGATGAATCATATACGTATATATTTAACCTAGAAATCGACTTACTGGATTTCCAAAATAGACAGGTATAAAGGCGTCCCAATCCTACGAGTAATAACATTACAGAAAATCTAAATCTCAAGTGCATATTGATACATACCTTTCCCACTGTAGATTTTATGGAATTTTTGCTTACCATTTTTAAGTAATGCAGCTTAAATTCTTGCTATCATTCAGCTAAGTGATTTGTTCTAATGTTACCCACAATTCTATGATCCATATACGCACAATGAATGACACACATGTAATGATAAATAATATTCTCTAACTGAGTCTTTATAATACTTCAGCTTTTTATTCCATGATCTGTGTCCAGATTTGATTAGTCAAAGTAATTATAAGAACACATCATTATATGTTTTTCTTTTTTTTTGCATGTTTATCTTTTTCTGCTAAGATTATCAGAACTTTGATTATTTTTTATTTTGATTTATCAACTTTCAAAATAAAAACAGTTACTTCATTATGATGACGATGTTAAATGAAACCACCAGCCCCGTTCATTTAACAATTCACAGCAACAGCTTTTTGCTTTGTCTCTTTAATGCTCTTCAAGTTTACGATATCCAAACATAGCCAGCTGCAAACAGTTGTATAGAATATGTGGAGACTACAGACTATCAGACTACAGTGAATAAAGCCTTACTTTAACATTACTGTTTCCAAAGCAACGCTTGAGTTAGATGTATCACAGCGTGAACGCACCCCTTTGACAGGTCATATTCAGTTGCCTAGCAACCGTTTAAAAAAGCCTACCAACAGAAATAAATTAAGGGATTAAATAGATGACATATAACTTCAATGAAGTATCATCTAAATATATGTCCATTTTACTTGGTTCAAATGTTATGAGGTAGGGCTCAGTTGTTTTTGACTGACCATAGTATGTCATATCAAGTTTCAATCAGTTTCAATACAAATCAGTTCCACAAAAGAGAAGTCAAGCCAACACCATGAAACCCCTACTTATGTCAAGTTATGCACATGTTTGATTTCTACCATAAGGCTCTTTTATTTTGCAATCAACTATATTGCAATCCTTCTACAACAACCTTTGTTACATGATCACTTAAAATCATCCATCATATTTATACTCTTTAAATGCATACTATACCCACAGTTTGTAAGACAAAAGACAACCTTCAACCCAAAGGCCTTAAGTCTACCAAAAAGTTACCATACATAAAAGTGCTGAGATAAGATATCTCAAAAGCGCCCTGACATTAATGCCAATGATATATACAGACAAGTCGTTACGCCAATCTTCGAATCAATCACACTTGGCTATATGCCAGCCAAGAATTGATGCGGTTCATTTGACCTAACACCAAACTTACATATAGGAGTTTGTCATTCCAAAACATAAATTTCGAATGCAAACCACATACAAATTTTGCATTACATGTCACTGATGCAGGGAAAATAAACCCTAAATTCACATAATTTCTGATAATAGTTTTGTCAACGTCATTGTAACACATTAAAATCATTTAGACCATACTTGACAAAAAGTATCATATGCGTTGATATTGAAAATCTGATGCACCAGCAGCTCACGCTGACATCAAACATAAAACCTTAACGAAACAATTTCTCATTTTTTCATTCCATATTCATTCACATACTTTATATATTCACAACCTTGTTTTAACTGATACCATTGTGTTATACAAAGGGCACAAACCCAATTACAGTTTCCATGGACACATCAAAACATGACTACTTAAATATGTATCCATAAGACCAATATTACCTAGTTTCTAGACTTATCAACGTACATGGCACAAAACCAGTGATATAATACCAAACATGTACCAGTAAAATGCATTTAAGCCCCCCGGTGGCTTAGGCTGCTGTCCGTTCAAAGGCGGTGGTTCTGTTGTTGTTGACTTTTTGTTTATTGTTACTCCCATTGTGGGAGTCTGTAATTGTTCTATGTTTTGTTGTACGTTACTTTATGTCCATTCTAGTATTGCAATAATCTTGGTGGGGAAGAGAGAGCTGATTGCTTTGCTTAATTTGTCTTCCTGGTGTCTCATGATGGTTGAGCGGCTCTTCTTCGCGGTGCCACGGGGTTGTCTGCAGTTTGTGATTGTGGTATTTCCTGATCATACTCAATTACTATGCTTCAAAAATAACACCGGTTGAAAAATGTTTTCTCAGAGTCATGGCCAAAAGCCAACACACCAAATCAGAGAGACCAAACCCAAGGTAGGGGTTTCAAGAAAATGTTTGAATAGATGCCTATCACCCTGTCTGGAAAACCATTAAAGTTATACATGTAGCCATTGCAACTTCCAATGTTCATATATTCAACCATTTTGATAATGCAATAAAGTTTACTTTAGCCTTACTCAGTTAATGGAAATAACGGTCCTGAACATGCAGCGTTCTCAGATTATATAAGAAACATGTGTTCTGTTATGCAAAATATGCAATTCATAACCAGCAAGAGCCTTACCTTGAATACTCTTTGCATATTGTGCTTTATATCTCTGCAATCCATGCCCGAATAACTTTGATGTACACCTGATGTCCATTTTAAAGGTCAACAAAGTCACAAAGTGTCACAATTGTCCCTAAAATAATGACCAAGGGGTGAATATCCTGGTGACGGGCACCAAAAGAGAAATATGTAACCTTACCTATCTGATCAATTAAATGATAAAGTCAAGCGATCGTATAGTTTTAACTGTTTTATTATTATAACAATCCAAACGACTACTCAGGTTCATAATATGTTAAATTCATATTGCTGCTTAAGCTCTGAATTAACTCTCTCTAAAATTGAAAACCCAATCTAACAGAATCTCTCGATGTGCGGTATATATCAAAAGGTCATGAATCTTATTATGACATAACGGATAGAGTAATCTCCATGGTAACGTCCCTAGGTAATAATGTGTAAACTCTATGCCATTACCAAATAAGTAAACGGCATATAATTGTAGCGCTATTTCTTAGAATTGCACATGAGTTTACACTGATGAATCATAAACATATATATTTAACCTAGAAATTGTCTTACAGGATTCCCAAAATAGACAGGTATAAAGGTGTCCCAGTCTTAATAAAATTACGGAAAATCTAAATCTCAAGTGTATAGTGTTACAACTATGAGTAATTATACAAGTAAAATTTCATGTTGGTACATAGAACTAAGAATTTGTTTTTCAGGTCCACTAGTGTAGGATCAGATATATCATTTTTCCCCATAAGCAAACAGAGTAGACCAGTCTGCTCAGCTATAGATACTAGCTAGAAAATTGTAGAAAATTGAAATTTCGGTTGTAGCAAATTTAGATGTGATACATACCAAAAAACGAATAAGGCGCTGATCAGTCTGCGCGGATACACAGGCTGGTCTGTGCCTTTGTTGTCGCATTTTTCTCTCGTTGAGGCCAAAATGAAAACAGACACTTTGCCCATTTCATGCATATGGAGTATTTTGACGTAAATATGTGTCTCATATAAGTCAGAGTATTTGCTTTCCTCACAAAGAAACCTTTAGCATTTGGCTACCCACAAAGTACACGATAAAGACCTAGTTTTTTGAGTGATCGATGGGCACACATGCCCTGAGGTTAATTTTGAACTGAAGGCGCATTTTCAACTGATCATATATAAACGAGAAATGTTAAAAATACTTTCTTTTTTACAACTCTTACATCGTGGTTATACTTTGCTAATAAATGTTAAAATGCCAACAAATGAAACTGGCGATTGTGCTTTTAAAATGCCAAATGGACATTTTTCTGTGCTGTTGGCCATGAATGAATTTATGATATTGGCAGAAAAGATAGACAGCTAAATCAACTATCATATAATAATCATGTTTAGTGAGATTGAGAAATGACATTGTTCCTACCTAATCAAATTGATATGACACAAGTCATTTGTAGAGATCTCAGAAAACCGATCGATTGCAAAAATGAAAACTAGCTCTATGATGGGCCACTATACCATGCATGTGAATCAATATGTGATATTTTCAAAAGTGAACTCATATCGTTAGCTAGCTCGGACCCAATTAACATATACTGGGTCCGAGAAAGCTAGATGGAAGATTGATAATCTGGAAACCATCTAATCTGTTTTAAGAAAAAAGGCGCATCATGCGAAACTCCAGCTTTTGTACATACAAATGAGCATGCTCAAATTTCAAAGTAGATTGTGCATTTGCACATGGAAGAAAGCATTACACAACCGTGAAAATATACTGAAAAACGCTTTAAAAACGCTACACTAGGATAGCACGATATCGTATAATCGCTAAAATACTTCTATATATTGTAGTCGGATAATTGTAGTTCATGTTCATGCAACTGGTTTTCTCTAAAGTTCACCCAGCGTGTCACAATATTGCAAACGGTATCAAACCAGGAAGTTACTCTAGAAAGACTGATAAGCAAGCTGCGGATTGCTCAAAAGCTGAATGATGGGGCGTAAAGTGATCTATGTGCGATGTATAACTTGTTTATACAACAATGTGACCAAAGGTATCCGTCTCCTTGATAAAAACACATTTTTGTTTATACAGGACAATTTCATGCAAGTAGGAACTTTTGAAAGATATATCTCCTTAAACTGTCCTTCGCTGCAAATATAAAATAATGTTGCAAATAGTTTAACTGATGACTGCATTTCCCACCAAAATAGCAATTTTCGGCAATGAATATACATTTTACCAATACTTTTAAGAAGCGGCTGACATAGTGATTGATAATGAAATTGCTAACTATTGCTGTCACAATCACAGAAAATAAACACAAATTTAAGCCTTTGCATAATTGGACAGGTTTTATATTTGGTTCATTCTAGAAGTTGAATAATTTAAGTATGTATTACTTTTCAGTGCTAAGTGTGAAAATACAATAACAATGCTTCAGTATCCTTTTGATACTGTTTGATACTGTTAGTGTCTTCTCTTTTAAAATGCTGCTTACATGTTTATCCATTCGCATCCGTGTCATATACATGACTAATTGTTACGCATTTGCCATGATCTATGGCTGCAAGAAAAATAATTTTACATGGTTTGCACCGCCTATAATGTTGTTGTTTCAGGTGTTTTCTTGTCAATGATTAATACAATGATCTACGCCGAAGCGAGAAGAGATAAAATTTGGACTAGATCACACCTAGGATTAGAACTGATACTCGCAAACTAATCAGACATTTTATTTGTTCCTTTCAAGCTGCACATACGAGTACATGTATATATGAATCTCTCTCTCTCTCTCTCTTTCTCTCTCTCTCTCTGAGTAGGAGTATGCGTGTATGGCATGGGTTTACAAAGATAAATTGCAAATAAAAACGAGTTTCATGATCCAGTAATCTCTAAGAAAACATTTCATACAGAATTAGCCAAGCCAAACAAGACATCCATCAAATTATCGTCTCTGCTTCGACAAGATAGGGAGACAGACTAATTTCATCATCTTAAACATTTATCTCCGTCAAACAAAGTGGCCAATATGGACCTTGCGATTTTCATATTCAAGTGCACATTCAACTACAACACATGTATGCCATGCGGGCTCAAGTTATACGGCGACATTAGTGGGAATAAACAAAACGTCTAACAGCTGATCAGTGTTGCATGCAACAGCTCAAGTTGTGTCGCTCCGATTTGGTTAATCAATATAAGTTGAATGTTGCAATATATAGACCAGCACATAAAAGTTTTGCTCCGGCGAGACATGAAGGCTCAGGCGAGCCTGGAAAAATGCACAAACTCTTGCAGTATGGTTGTAGGTGAAGACCCAAACAATAATACAACATTAAGACCTCTAACCTCACTTATCAGATAGTAGGCTTCACCTGAGAGAATTCATCATGTTTGTGAAATCACTTGTGGGAATTTACAATTTTTGTGAATGCTTGTTTTAGTTTAGCTGCAGTTGTGTGTAACAGGTTGATGCTGACACTTGTGATTGACGTGTTGATGGTTTGTTCGCTAATTTTGACACCAGCTTATCTTTAATCCTTTATAGTCCTGCCGATACGCCCGTCTGTTCTGATTAAGTTTTTAACATCTTTGATAGTTTGTGTAAATAGGTGTTACTTATTTTAGTGATGTTGCATCAACCTAATAAATAGATCATGTCCAGTTTACAATGATTACCAGGATTTGGCAAACGTCCAATCATCTGAATTTTGGTACATTGCGCAGTTTTTATGACAGTGAGTCACTTTTGTATCTTCCTATTGGTTGGTATAAATAGAAGCTTACATCAATAGATGGTGCTGTATTATAATTTGAAATATGAATGACTAATGGTGATGCTACTAGATGGCTGGCTTCTATACGATAGCGAAACGCCATTTAAATGGCGTTTCGCTGGCGGGCCGATGATGTCCCAACAATATTGAATGCTGGTAAAAGTGGCTTTCCCAGACCAGTATTGCTATTGCATAAGGAACACTATAGCTTTGTGATTTTCCAGGGAGTCTGGACCCCCTGTCCCAACTCTGGATCCACGCATGATTTAAAACAACGACAAAATATCAGCTTTCTCATGTTGTAATTTTGCCTTCTAAGCTAAAAATTTGAGTCCAGAAAACGAAATAAGGGCATGACGTATCGTAAATTTTACCCGTCGTCTCAAACGCATTGTTCCAGAAATAAAAAAAAATCAACGATCCGAAAAGTCACTTACTTTATGTCATCTTATAATTTTGACTTCTCGACTCGACTTGTTCTCAACACATTTCGACTTGTTGTGGTTTCTTCCTGAAACTATAATGCTTCCGTACAATGGCCATCAGACACATTAATCTGAAATATTACTCGCCTAGACTATGGAAAATGGCCAATCTCACCAAACAGATTGGATAATAAATAACAAATGTGACCAAAATTTGATTTTAGAGTCATTTCATTTTGGCAATTGCTAAGCTCCCAGGACACTAGACTATTGGACCCAGACTGTAAATGTTTCTCATATACTTCCGTTATTGCTTTTAAGTAAATGGAGTTGTTACAGCTTTCCTCTGAACCCTTAAAACGCAAATCACAACAAAAGTCGCCTGCTCTTGTCGTCTGATGATATAATTTAGAAGCCTCATGGCCAAACAGTCTAGACCCAAAGCAGCCTGCTCCTGTAGGAGTGAGTTCACACTGTTTGCCTTCACATTTACATTAGTTAATTTGTTTGAATTAAGGTGATTGTTGCTCTGTTGCGAGACATTGAAAAAACTGGGATGCCTACATGCGAGCCAAACAATGTATGTGTGTTAAAACACATTGCGACAAAAATATGGTTAATTATGATTTTTATCAATTATTCGAGACTCTAGAGCATATTATGGTCTGAACGTAGTTGGATAGGAAACACATTTTAATTAGACGATAGATTGTCGGCAATTGATAAACAAAGCGAAAACTTGAACTTGTCTACCAGTGAAACTCGTAATTAATGTTTATCACCAATGGCCTTGAGACACACTTGATCTGTCTTCCCTGTAAATTGTCTTTAAAAAGACAAGACAAATTGCTCCTTTTCATATACGAACATAAAGATAATGAAATAATAGGTCTACATCTTATAGGTAGACAGTCACCTTGTCATTGTAACATTGCAGTCAAAAATGTTTCTGTTGTTGAAGTCTGTATTGTATTACTTGACTTTTCGCTCACTGTAAAGGCTGCGCCTCATGAATGCGTAATTAGGACTATTCAACCTTAGGCATAGGTAACTGCAGAAAAAGAGGCGTCGTTTTATTCAAAAGTAACTGTATCATAGTGTGCCACCACCTCAGTCACTATTTAGTCCTTAAAACGCCAGCAAAATAACTGCATCTGAAAATGTTTATTTAACATAAGCAGGGAGGCAAACATTGTGGACCCAGATCAAACTGCTCCTACAGGAGCAGTTTGATCTGAGTCCGCACTGTTTATCAATGAGGCTTCAAATAGTTTAGTGGACGACAAAAAAACATACATTTTGTGATTATGCGCTTTAAGGGTTAATAAATATGAGTTCAGTGTGTATACGGTTAGGATTTTCATGAAATGCACGCACGTTTGCGCGGCAAAAAAAAAGCTTATTAACTCTTTACCAGATTATGAATAAAACCTGATTTCCCTTCCTTAGCAGATGAAACAGCCGAAACACGCCCAGATATGAATATTAAAGTTGCCGCCTTTACAGTAGGCTAAAAGTCAAGTTATATCATTAATTTAGAACATTATCAGCTGCAAAATGTATACAATATTGGAATGGGGGCGAGGAACACCTCCATCAAGAAATGGGTAATTAACTATTTCAGAATTAGAATCATCTCATTTATCATATTTTTTAAGTTGAAACCATGTCATCAGTTATGGACAAGTCCATGTTCAAAAAAGGGAGCTCCAGTATCAAATTATCTTGCCTTTAGATTATTAAACTGCAGTTCTGATGGATACACATATATCTGGCTTACACTTTGTTAAAATAGGGATTATCAACCAAAGTTGGCAAAATGCCGGCAAATAAGCATATTTGCCATGCCAGTGGCATTTACCGGGAAATACAGGGAAATATTGGCAAATAATGGAAAATACTGGCAAATATGATTTACAACCCTCCACATTTAGATTTGTTATTTCAATAATAGAGGTTATTTGACTTAATATTTAATTTCTACTAGTTTATCAGGCTATCAGCTAAAGGATCATTGACGGTTTGGGCCTTATACGCCTATTTTTCTGATTCCCAGAACGCTGCTTTTGAGCATCTAGTGTGGTGCATGTAGTATCAGTGCAATAGGTGAATCTAATGACAAGAGCCAGCTAGCAAAATATTTTCAAAATTCCTACACATTTGAGAGTTATGGCGGGTAGAAAGGGGAGGGGGTCTGAAATTTCATGAAAATAAAAAGTGCTTTAAAAAGTGATTTCTGCACGTTTTCTTGATCTATTTGGTAGGCATGGTGATATCTATTGAACATACCATATGCAGAGTATTAACGAATCACGATAATTGATGAAATTGTTTTAAAAACAAAATATGTTTTATAATAAAATGATTTTGGGGAGATAATTTAATAGTTACCTGTACATTTTTGACTACATGTACCGTAAATAATACAAAACTGAAAGCTCAACAAAAGAAATAAATATTTTAAAAGGAATGAAAGTGTCCCATTTAGCATTGGAAAGTAAAACTGATTCAAACTAGATCCTTTGAATATTGCTTTTGCTTTGTTTAAAGGGCATAGCATGTTGAATGTATTTAAAGTGTCCGAATATTTATGGTATACATCTGCATGTATCTCCCTATATGAGACAATCTATTGAACACTAAAGTATTTACCTATTATAACTCTTTGCATGCCAGTGGATAATTTTGTCGCCTGCTAATAGCCTTTTGCAAACAGTTTGAACCCAGATGAAGACCAACAGAATGTTGGTCTTGATCTGGATCCAAACTGTTTGACACTCTGATGGTGGTCCTGGGTGGTTTGTTTTTAAAAACTTAATTTTGAAGAAAGTCAGCAGACGAAAATAAAACCATGAACAATTCCCTAACATGCAAATAGATAAGTACAGGACGTTTGCAAAATAATGTGCCAATTAATAACAGTGAGATTTTTTCTTTTGAAAATATGCATAAAACCTTGCTAATTCTACTTTTAATCTTTGAATACTTTATATTTAACTAGCACAGAATACAAAGCAATTTAGGAGGCTGGTTCTAGAAAACTTCATTACTGTCATTAATTTCTTTTTTGGTAGAAAAGGCATTTTATGGGCTTAGGCCCTGGGATTTTGGGCTGCTGAACATCTTTCCCCCCCCCCCCTTGTGCCAGCAAGCCATTTCCATGGAATGTGTAAAATATGGTAACACATATACATGCAAAAGCTTTTGCAGGCACACGGGGGGGGGGAATGATGTTTTAAAAAATGTTTTCGGATTTCTATATATCTTAATGTAAAACTGCTTGTTCTACCCAAAATTTTACATCTTTGAAGCATTTAATATCGAAAACGAATTTCAAAGCCATAAAGTACTCAGGTCAGGGTAGCTTCAAGATGAAGAAAGGGACGATTGACAAACTTTTATTTTTACTGAAAACCATAGGCATTTACCCATAGCAAGTGTCAATGATCCTTATCTTAGTTTAAGGTATAAGTCTAATTCTTTAAACATTTAAATTTAATAAAGTGAATTTTAGAAGAAAAAAACATGTTTTGTTTGGCCAAAGTACTCATCAGTTGGCTTATGCTTAGTTACAGATAAGGAAGTTGGGTTAGTGACCCTTATCTGTACTATAAATCAATTAAAGACACCCCTGTTTGTGGTCACCTGGACTTTAATTGTTTTAAGTTAAAATATCAAGTATTAAACTTGGGTATTTGGATGAGTGACCCATATCTGCACTATAACTCAATTAAAGACACCTCTGTTTGTGGTCACCTAGACTTTAATTGTCTTAAGTTAAAATATGAAGTCAATCATGACATCCTATTGTTCATCCTTGCCCCTGGCTATACAGTATCCACTTGGGGGTGTGTTGTTTTAACAGTTTATGACAGGCACAGGTGTCAAACAATTGCCAGAAACACAGGTAAATTTTCTCCCCATTTAAAGGTCAAATTAGAATTTACCCTTGTCCTGCTGAACCCAGAATTAACCCTTGTCCTGTTAAATCCATTTTTGAAAATACTAGATCCTGATCAGCTGGTTTCTTTCTGCAGTCATCTTATCAGGATCTACATTGTTTTCCAAACTAATTGAAAATCCAGATTTAAGCCGAACAGGATACAATTTTGGAGAAGTGTTACTGTGTAATACATAAAATATTCAGCATGATAAGGGCTAAAGATACTATATATTGTTAAAAATTATTTCAAAATGTCAGTCTAAGATTCATTTTTGGGTGTTTTAACATGTTTTAATGTATTCGAAGGTTTATGCTCATACTGTAGCCTCATATTCAATATTTACATTTTCACTCATCTAGTTAAATTATACTATTTTAAGTCAACTTCCTAAAGATATTTGCTGCATTTTACAGCTAAACGTCATATTTGCCAGTATTCCACAGCAAAAAAGTTATATTTGCCAGTATTTGCCACTTGAGCCTTATTTGCCATGCCGGGAAATACCGGGAAATTCCACCGGGAAATACCGGGGGTGGAATCTTCCGCCCAACCTTGTTATCAACGCTTATAGTAAATCATCAGATTTGAATGTTTAAATAACATTAGGTTGATTATTGTCAGAAAGAAACAACACTAAGTCTCTCTCATAACTAAACGGAACAAAAACAAATCTGCAACAAAATTAGCCCAATAAATAACCATTGCAAAACCTACAATTTTTATATACATTTTAGAGCCAAATCTGAGAAATCTATCGTCCAAATGATAATAAAGAGCGTCACAAGCTTTCTGACATGACAACAAATTATATCTTGTAGTTCAGAAATGAAAAAGCACGTTTCTTATTTCAATCCAAATAAAGTTACATTTCCAATTAAAAGTTTGTTCAATTAATTCAGTTAGTTTTGATTTATTATAAATACAGAGAGTAGATAATTCAAACAATATATATTAGATTTCAATTTATTAAGAATCTCACCTGAATATTATATTGATACTTTTCTTCTCAATAACTTTTTTACAATATTTTCTAATATGGTTTTAAAATGCAGTGAGGCGAGGCAAGCAGTTAAAAGTATAAACAACTTAGAAGAAGCACACGAGCTAATATAAACAGTAAAACGTGAGTTGTATGGTCATTAAAGAAGTTTATGTAAGCCATATAACGTTTGAAAGCTTGACATGTCCCCAGTCATTAACAAAAACACAAATCGTGTGTATAAAGAGACCCTGCCCAAGCAAAATTAAGCGACGTTCATGGTTTCTACGTTTTAAATATGGCTGCGAGTACGAAACTGGTCGAAAATTAAATAACTTATTTCTATAGTCATTATAGAAATAGTTCACAGGGCTCAGTGGTTAATGTTTTGGACTAATGAACGAAAGTTCACGATCGATATCCGAGTGGGCTATTATTATTATTATTATCATCATTTTGTTGTTGTTGTTGTTTGTTTTAGTTTTTTAAACATGTTTCTGTGATAAGGGACAGGAGAGGATGGGCTTGGAAAGGGTGCGTGTGCTTTTGTGGGTTTTCTGACGGAGTGAGTTTTCAAAAATTCTCTAGTCTTGGTCAACATGCAGTTACTGTTGTTACTTATCTAGCCATTGTTCTGTTGGTTGTTACTGTCGTGCCAACCAAGAGTGACAGTGACGTAATATTGTGTTAACCATTGTAAACCATTGTTTACCACTGTTACGAAAACATTACATGTACACTCCACTTGAGCTAACGCGAATCGATATATCACTTGTGTATTAATCCTATCATGTGGATAGATTAATACACATGTGATCTATCAATTCTAAGTCCCTGATAACGTTTTAAACAAAACATGACGTCACTGTCACTCTTGGCTGGCAGGACAGTAGATTGTATCAATACATGTATTTGGCATAGGAATTTTTGATTGAAATGATAATCCTTTATCTAAATAACTTCGTATTTATTAAAATGCAATTAGCTCAATAACAGAAATAGCTACTCCTGAACTTTTTATACAAAATTCGCATTAAATCTAAGGGAGGGGGTGAAGCAAATGTATTCCACCTACGAGGGTCAGTCAAAAATAACTGAGCCCTACCTCATTAAATTTTAGTTTGGTATTGTAGACAGCAAATGTGATCATTTTCTATAAGCATCATATGTCATCGATGTTTTGACCCTAAAGAATTATCCTAGTGAAGATTCTGTTATGGTTGCTAGGCAACTGAAGATCGTCAGTCAGATCGATGCGTTCACGATCTCAGCCGCAAGGAATATACATTATGACTTTAAAAAGCGTGTGTGCTTGATAGTTTTTGTGAAAGACATATTTGGCATTTATTTGAATAACATATATCATATTACTTTTTCATTACACTTAATTTGTTTATGTTTAGGTTAACAACGATTGTATGCGTTGCCTAGCAACAAAAATGCCAAAATTCCACAATTTTTTAAATACACGAGAATTGTGTTGCCATGGAAACAAAATTGTGAATTTAAATCAAGTAACTTAATATGTCTGAGGGTTGGTTTGTGTATGCAGTGCTGTTAAAGCACTATTAGGTCAATATTGTATGTTTTCTATTAAAATTGTGTAAATATGAATGTGGGTGGGGTAAATTATAGGACGTCAAGCACGTTAAAATTTGATAAATTCTGAAATAAAACTACCACAGCATCCATAATGTGGGGTCAGTTGGTTTCTGTTCTGTGACTCTGAATAGGTACATGTTAAAGATATCAGATGACAGTGAATAAAGTCTTGCTTTAACATTACTGTTTCCATAGCAACGCTTAGGATTAAATGTATCACAGCGTGAACGCACCCCTTTAACAGGTCATATTCTGTTGCCTAGCAACCGTTACAAAAAGCCTACCAACAGAAATAAATTAGGTGATTAAATAGATGGCATATAACTACAATGAAATATTAGCTAATTATATGGCCATTTTACTTGATTCAAATGTTATGAGGTAGGGCTCGGTTATTTTTGACTAACCCTCGTAAAAGATCATTAGTGTGGTGATCTCCGATTTATTTCTCCTTTCTAAAATGTATTTTATGAGTCTATGCAATGAAAAATATTGAGATTTTCTACTCCAGTCTTCTATATATTCGTTTTTTTTTAAAAAAAGACAACGACAACAAACAAAAATAAACAACTTAACAACAACACACATCTATTTTCGAGGACATACCAAAATATTGTCACGTCTTGGAAAAGGAAGTGAGTTTGCCAATTTTCTATAAGATTCGGGTCATAAGCAATAATTAAGATGTAAAGAAAGAATTCTGCTTGGTTATGAATTAAGAAAAATGTTTGTTTGCCTTTTCCAACCTACCCAGCAATTTATCCCCCTGCCCAAAACTATTTATGGCCTCAAAATTGAGATTTTTTTTATATTTTTATCTGCCCACTGAGTAAAATGCCTAGATTTTATGTTTCATCTCTAACACTTGTATAAATGATTAATTCTATATTTTTTCTGACACACTTTGGCTTTATTTAAAAAAACACACTCCACTTTTATCTGGGTATCTTTGATACCCAGATAAAAGGTTTTTAAATATGTTATTGCATATGCAAAAAAAAACACACACACGATAAAACGCTATCTACCTATCTTTGATACCCAGGTAAAAGTTTTTTTTTCTTTAAATATGTTATTGAATATGCAAAAAAAATCATACAATAAAACGCTACCTATCTACCTTAGATACCCAGATAAAAGTTTTTTCTTTAAATATGTTATTGCATATGCAAAACAAACATACAATAAAACGCCACCTATCTATCTTAGAAACCCAGATAAAAGTTTTTTTTAAAATATGTTATTGCATATGCAAAAAAACACACACAATAAAACGCTATCTACCTATCTTTGATACCCAGATAAAAGGTTTTTAAATATGTTATTGCAGATGCAAAAAACACACATACGATAAAACGCTATCTACCTATCTTTGATACCCAGGTAAAAGTTTTTTTCTTTAAATATGTTATTGCATATGCAAAAAAACATACAATAAAACGCTACCTATCTTTCTTAGATACCCAGATAAAAGTTTTTTCTTTAAATCTGTTATTGCATATGCTAAAAAACATACAATAAAACGCTACCTATCTATCTTAGATTACCAGATAAAAGGTTTTTTTTAAATATGTTATTGCATATGCAAAAAAACACACAATAAAACGCTATCTACCTATCTTTGATACCCAGATAAAAGGTGTTTTTTTTTAAAAATATGTTTTTGCATAATGCAAAAAATACAAACCAAAATTAAACGCTACCTATCTATCAAGCTCAAAAACACCCCAGTCGGAAGTGACAACCCAAATATTTTTAACCATGGCCTTGCTATGATAAGGGCATTGTCGTGACAAAACCTGCCTTCAGGGTTTCCAACAAAGCGAGACTAAATCCAGTCCTCTCAGCTACAGAGACTAGCTAGAAATTTGAAATTTTGCTTGTAGCATGTCTAGTTATGATACTTTCCAAAAAACGAATAACAAAGGCGCTGATCAGACTGCGCGGATGCGCAGGCTGGTCTGCGCCTTTGTTGTTCGCAAACCCGAAGTCAGGTTTACTCTCGTCGAGGCCCATTTATGCTTGGTATTTAAAGCTGCATAGTCTGTAACTTTTGATCTTCTAATTTTAAAAACAATGTTTTTATTTTTCAAGAACACATACACATTATCATAATAGTACCTTGATCTGGCGTACTGTATCACGTCGAGTGGATGAGGTCATACCATCGGATCACCCGAGACGCGTAGCGTCGAGGGTGATCCAATGGTATGGCCTTATCCACGAGACGTGATACAGTACGCCAGATCAAGTTACTATTATAATGATACGTTTATTATATGCCTTTTTTCTGACATTCTTTCTGATTTTAAAACCCGTTTTGGTCTTTAATCCCGAAAAATTGCGGGAACGTTTGCCATAACGTTACGTTTCTTGACGTCACGTCAACAAGTTTTCCGTCTTTGGTTCCATGCTTGCAATTTACTTAACGTAACGTCGCCGCAAAAGCAGGTAACCGACGTTAGCCTCGTTTTAAAGGATAGTGATATGGATTCAGAAAACCTCAGTTCGTTGATCTGGTTTTCTGTATCAGATGGCCAGAAAACGGACAGTACTAAAGTCGTATCAGTTATAGGTATATAATAAAGTAAAAATACTCAAATTCAGGTAAACATTTTACCATTTTCGTAAATCTTAACAAGTTATCACTATCAAAACAACTGCATTTATGTTAAAATTCAACGGTCTAGAATTATTGGAGGGACGCAAATAATTACCAACAAGAGAAAAATACACCTATTTGATAAGATAATTCACTTTTCCATGCAGTTTTCAGCTGTACTGAAGATTTTTATTATGAAAACATAACTTAATTCTACTTTTACAAATGGTGTAAAGAGAAAATAAAAATTTTCGAAAAATGTTCATAGTTACAGAGTATGCAGCTTTAATACCAGTACTAAACAGAAAATTTGTCAACTGCTCTAAAATCTCATATGAGATAATAAAAAACTGAACCAGGTAACATTATACAATTGATGCATTCTTTGAGGTTAACATCTGGATTTGTCAACCAGAGAATAGTGATGTTAACCGAAAAAGAACGAACCAATTGTTTTGTTATATGACAGTGTCTTTCTTTTCCTAGTGTTATATCAAGTCCTTTATATTTATAAATTTACTCAAGCCAGATGTTCCTAGTGCACTTAAAAAGTTAAACAATTGCTTTTTAAGTTTCTGAAACCTTTATGAGACGTACAAAAAAGTACATTTTTAAATTACTGTTATCGTTAAAGTCTTAATTCAAAACATTGACCAATATAATATAAATAAGAAATAATTCTGCTATCTCTTGGGTCAATTTTTCCAATATCTATTTTAACTGTCTGACAGCAGTGAAAAAACTTAATGTTAACCTGTCCAGGGCTAAATTTAGCTCGATCTATTTTTAGCTGTCTGTCAGCACTGACAAATCCTGATGTCTACCTGTCCTGGGCTAAATTTGGCTCATCACTTGTAAAGATCAAGATCTGTCACAACCAGTTTAAGCTAGTTTCAGCCAATCAGAGGAGGTCTTTTATAGGACTCATATAACAAATCATTTGAGATTATAAATGGATTGTCCATGCATAAAACAAACTGTATGCAAACCATTGAAAGGATTTCAACATGTGAAGTTTTAAGCAGAATATGTGTCCTGAAAGTTGCTCTTTTGTGTTAGAATGGTCATAGTAAGATAAAATATACTTCAGTTTTTCTTAGCTTGACTTCACATGGAGTATTGTATTTTACAACCGCGGAACTACCATTCTAGCAATATATTCCAATGGAATATTTCAAGATAAGCTGTCAGAGACATTAAACAGGCAGTCTATTATTGTCATCTAGGTGCATGGCAAACTACATGAAAACTAGTTCACTTGTACATGCTGATTTCATCTAATGACATGCTGATTTCATCTAATCAATTAAAGTGGCTGAGAAGTAAGTAAGAGTGCAAAGATCAGGAATCGATACAATTAAGTACCACACCTGACCAGGATACCAAAGGGAAAGTGACAAACTCACAGTAGACACCACAAACGAGAGCCAAGAGGTCAGCCCTTTCCCAGCAGGTGACCACAAAGCACACATAAACAGACGCGCACAAAACATAGCAAACACAAGACAGAACAAAAACATAAAAGATCCACAAAAGAAGTACCGCCTTGGAACGGTCAGCAAAATATTTCACTGGAGGGCTTAAACCGGTTTAACGGCGCCAACCTCACCCTTAATTCAGATGTGGATCAAGACACATAGATATTTGGTTTGCATGAAAGACCCCTAAAGAAATAAGAAAAGCTTATGGTGAAAAACTTATTTATTGAGATGACATATGTTGTAGGTACACAATGGAATTGCCTTGCCTATGGGACAATGTAAATCTACAACATATGTTACTTAAAATAAGGAAAATTAGTATTTAAGTACCTATCGCTCTAGTGCATATTGTTTATATTTGCATGGCAACTGTATCTCAAAATTCGCTAAATAAACCTAGCTTATAGTTGCGCGGTTGTATGATATTATGCATACTAATGTGTTTCCAGAGTTTAAGTGACCTCGGTTTTTCTTTTTTTAAACAGCTTTAAATTGAACCTAGAAGAACGGCACTTGCATGTGGATTTAAATGCACACCGCGTTACTAAAACTTATTTTTGGGAGACGCCCTTATTTGTAAATTAAGCTCAAATCCTCTGTACAAAAGAATAACTTAGTTGCTTTTCCCTATGAATATACCCATGTGTACCCCTATAAATACACGTGGTATATTTGCATTGCTATGATGACACATACTAGCCTACAGGTATATCTATATGCGCTGATTCAACGAAAATCTATTCCGCAAACCTCACTCGTCATCACTTTGACACACACACACACACACACACGCACACACGCAATTGTAAAAGTCTATATGGGTCCTAGACCGTGCAGTATTGAAAGCAGGCAAATATAAGGCTAAAGCATGAAACCTGCATGTACATGTAGCACCTTCCATTTCAATTCATCGACTCTTTTTGCCTACCAGGTAATTTGCCACGGTTTTGTCGTCTGCTGATTTTTTTCAAAATTAGTTTTTTGTTGTTGTTGTTTTTTCTATTTTTTTTTCGGTAATATCAGTAGAATGTCAAGCAGTTTGGATCCAGGTCATGCCCGTCGGGTCTGATCTGGGTCTAAATTGTTTGCAAAGGTTATCAGCAGACGACACTACTAAGTAAAGAGTTTATGACGACATTTCAAGCAAATTAGAGAGTTGTCGAGAAATAGCGAATCGGGGATATACATTAAACTTCAAGAGCATCAAATATTTGCCTGCTTAAGATATTTCGCTGATAAACTTTGTCAACAGCTGAAGCCAAGTTTAGGCTAAAATGTTTGGCATTATCTGGATCCATACTGTTTGAAAACCTACTTGTATTCCTGAAAGACATAGTTTTAGAAAATAATTATCCCGAAAGAAAATTCAGCAGAGGACAACAAGAACCCAGCATTTAAGGTTTAGACAATACTATTACTTGAATCGCTTTTTAACACAGGCCGTTTTAGATGTACAGTGAAGTTTGTAAGTCAGTATAAGCAGTGAATCATAGCCTAATGCGCGAGATTGGTCCAGTTAAGCAATTTAAGCCTGAAGCTGCGACTGTCTTCATCAGTTTAAACAAGTGTTTTGGATGCTCAAAAGAACTATCATCGAGACGGTTGTTTTGAGTACACACCAAATATTTTTGCAAATATTTTTTGGTTGAGAAATAGGAAAAAATAATTTTCTGGTACGCACTCTTATCTGTAGGACTGACGAATTACCTCCACTGACCCGTATAAAAGTAAGTAATGGTGCAAAGATCAGGAATCGATACAATCAAGTACCACACCTGACCCAGGATACCAAGCCATGTTTTATTTATATCGTTAGGTTCACTTGGGGACTTATTCAAAGAGGAGCGACAAAAAACACCAACATTCCATCTAATCCCAGCCTATACAAAAGCTCACATTTATGTGGAAAAATTAATTCAATTACGCGGTCTATATCTAAATTAATTTCTATAATTTATTTTTCAATTAAAATCACCATTAAAGAATAATTAGCAAAAAACGGGGGTCACTTAAGTCCTGGAAACACTATAGTAACTTATGGCGATGTATATAGGGGTTACTAGGCGATAACCTATCTATTCTACATTTTCGTAACACTGATGCATGTACGTGTAACATTTAAATATACAAGAGCATGCTATGCTAATACAAAAGAAGCGTATTGTTTTAACCCTTGTCATGCTGAATTTTTATGTGCTACACTCCTTTTCCATATTACCCATTTAACCTGCACCAATCAAATTGTAAGCTTGTATTTTCATTCAAAGCGGAATATATATCTATGGCTCCTACAATGTTGTCTAAAATGGCAATTTGGGTTCAGTAGGACAAGGGTTAATGCTATACATATAACAAGTAAGTGACTGATGATGTGATTGGGTGGTCACATTATCTGGGACATACCATTTGATTGGTATTGCTAATAATAGATTTCTGACTCATTCAGGCAAGGTATGGATTTTGGTTGGACCTTGCCATGACCAGATGCTGTGTTTGAGTTTATGTAACGACACAACATTCTAAAAGTGATTGGTAATTTCCTTTTTTACATGTTTGAAACTTGCTTAATTTGATTGTTTTATTCCTGATTGATTGTATTCTTCTTTAAAGTGCCTGATATTCGCCTTTTGATCTTCATCAACACTTAGCATGTACACATAATATATTTGTCTGTATGACATGTATGTAAACGTATATCCTTTAACCTAAACTGCAATTTTTTAAAAGTTGAAACTATGTTCCCATAGGCATTGAGAGTTAACGACATCAAATAATTTGATGTTGTTAAATCTCGGTGCCTATGGGACCATATATATTAATTACAGTAATCATTCACCAGATTGGCATGTACATAATCCAGTTAGAGCAGTTTTCTCACGTTCAGACCATTCCAATCAGCAGAAATAAACGCTTGTGTATCTGTTTGGCCTTGTCTCAGAACAATAAAACTATGATTAATGCTCTCGATTTCCTCTGCTTAAAACTGTGTGTTAGGGCTTAGATTGTGTAATTATCTGTCTCTGCCAGGTAATTGGTACGAATAAATTGACAGGAAACTAACTAAATGCAGCTAGGATGAACTACATAGTTGCGTTTTCTAAGAACAATCTTTAGTGTAATATAAAGTTCATGTCAAAATTACAAATGTATATCAATTTTGGCTGCAATGGACATACAAGCATTGCATAACAAAAACTATCAAGCAGTAAAAGCATGATGTATGACTGCTTTATGACCACGGAGATGTTTTCAAATATGTGGGCGCTTTTATTTTATAATTACAAACCTAATAGCTGGCAGGCACATTAAATAACAATGTATTGATGTTGATACACAGCTGTCTCACTTGATATTAATTAATATTGGTCATACTAATTATTTTAATATACTACATTCCTCACCATTTGTTTCTGTTTACCTGCATGGATTAACAAACAAAGTGGAAAACAGTGTGGTTCCTGATCATCTGACCGGAATCCTTAGTTTTTGAAAAAACAACATTGATCCCATCCTGGATCTCGTATAAGCAGGGCAGTGGAAAATTACCGTCAACCATCAGTGTCTCACAGTCAATAGGACCCAGAATACTTACTTTGAATTGTCAGGGGGAATTGGTTTAAACTGGTTTTGTTACATGACTCCCATAAAAGACCTCCTCTGATTGGCTGAAACTAGCTTTCACTGGTTGTGACAGATCTTGATGCCTAACAGTGATGGGCCAAATTTAGCAAAGTACATGTTAACATAATGAGTTTCAGTGCTAACAGACAGTTGAAAACAGATTGAACTAGATTGAACTAAATTTAGCCCAAGACAGGTCAACATTAATGTTTTCACTGCTGTCTGACAGCTTAAAATAGATATTGAAACACTGACTGATCTTTATGTATATTTCACAGGTAAATGTTTTGAAGCTGTAGCAGTTTGAAATGACATTGAGTGATGATTTCTTCTGCTCTGGATTAAAGTGATGAGGTCATCTGTTAATAAACTGGCTTTTAATTCTAGTCCTTTGTATAATATGATGAGTCTTTCCTTCTTTATCGAGGGATTTCAACATTAATTGTCTGTGAATGTCAGTCATACTCCTAGTTTCATAGCTGTAGTTCCATGTTACAAATCTGCCATCACGTTTTTGCACGCTTTCCAATTTCTGCTAAAGAACAACACTACCCTTCTCCAGGACTGGAGCGTTCCAGTCCTTTGTAAGCGGCATCCCTTACGTTTTGGGGACAGGGATATAAGTTTTGCCCAAGGAAATCAACGGTTTTGTTAGCCTTTGTGCAAATATTACTAACTTGTTTCTTCCATCTCAAATCCCCTGTAATTGTCACTGCTATTGGTATTTAATTTTGTTTTTAACATCCGTGAACTGACCATTAAATTCTTCTGCCTTTTCAAGATCCGACTGGGCAACACCATTTCTGCTCCTTTCTTAACCCTTAAAGCACCACCTATAATTTGCAGCAGACGACAATTTCAAATTTTGCCGCTTTTTCAAAAATAACAAATAAGGTATGATATTTCATGAGAATCGTCTGCTGGCAGACGATTCTCATGAAATATCATACCTTATTTTTTTCGAAAATTGGGAAAGATGTAGCAATATTTGTCGTCTGCTGCAGTCGTGATTGGCGCTTTAAGGGTTAAAAGTGACTACCTTGTTACCATTTATTTACAGATGGACGTCTCCAAGCTTTGCCTTTACATCACCAACCAAGCAAGTCATGGGCAAATCATGTTGTTTCTGAACACCAGCCTTAATTATTTTTTGTCAATGATTCAAATTTTAAATATCTGAACGATCGTTGATTTTTGTCTTTTGCATATCTGAATGCATCTTTTCTTACAGATTAATAATCACCTTTCTGTTATATGTATTGGTATACCTTCCTCTAAGGTTTCTTTATAGGGAGAATATAAGAATTTATCATGAGTGTGAGGATAGGATAGAAAATCGCCGTTTGGCACAACGAGGCTTGCTTAGTAATGATAAACGGTGATCTCGAGGGACGGATTTTTCTATCCTACACTCACCCGAATAATGGATTCATTTTCTTGCTCATCACTGTTTTAATTTGTTTATTTATATTTTTTTGGTTATTTATTAATGTATTTTTTAATAAGCTTCAAGAAGTCGCTGAATACGCTAAGATGCAATTTCACATTGCGTTACTTGACGTCCTGGGTAAGATAGCATGAGTAAGATAAGATTTTCTATCCCAGGGTAAAATCTCAGAAATCCCTATCTGGTGTGCAAGAATAGTAGCTTTCAAAGTTCCAACAATAACGTCATGATCACGAAGTTTCTCCGTAGAGTTGATAACTTTTTTTTAATTTAATATCTTGAAACTGACGAGGTAGAGAAGTGAGTGTGTTCATTAGGGGACAACGCTGGACCTGATTTGTTGAATCTGCTGGCCAATCAATATCTTTGAAGTTGAAATATCCTAGGACATGAATCGAGGGATGTATTTTACCTTTGTTCTTATTCCATATTTGCTCTAGCTGGTCTCTAAATAGCTGGAAGTCTTCACTAGTACCATTAGTTTGCTGATACCAGCTTGAGATGTGGTGAGAAATTTTGTTTGCAAACACTTATACCCATACTGACTCTGCGTTATTATTTAATTCTGCGAAAGGCATATGTTTAATAATCTTGTGAACAAGAAACATTACACCACTACCATAAAGATTCCAGTATTTTCTATAAACACTGTATGCAAAAGTTTCTGGGGATAATTCTGAAATTGCAATTGAGCTGTCAATTTGTGTTTCTTGGTTAGCTACATGTATCACATAAGGTTGGTGTATATCAAGGAATGCCAATAATTTAAGTTTTTATCTTCTATCTTTAGCTGTATCACTCGATGGCTGCCTAGTTTTCTTGGCTTTTGTCAGTGGTTCAAATCTATTTTCATTTTTGCAAATTTAAATTGAAGAAATCACAGGTGGGGCAAATCCAGGTACATTTTTCTCCACACATTGATATAGTTCTGGTCATTTGGAGATATTGATGATTTTAACATACCCATGGTTCAAAGTCGAATAATTAAAGAATTCGGCAACATTCATAATTCTGGATGCTCTGAAGCTTAGTACTAAATAGCATCCATTGCAATTCGAAGATTATTAGTTTTGTCACATTTGCCTGTATCCCTCTTTATTATCCGAGCTAATCCATATAAATAATGGGAACCAAAACAGCATGCCAATAGGAACAGATATAAACCAGCAAATTAATGCTTTACAGGCATTAATGTTCTATTTGTGTTTAAATAGCAGATTATTTCCCCAAATAGGCGTTCTTGGGTTTTCGTCGAAGGTAAAGAGGAAACATTTATCTTCGGTACCCAACAATCTGCGTCTGGCTGCCTCCGAATAAGCACTAAATTATCCACAATTTTGGACAACATATTGTCAGATAAATTGAGGCGAGACATAGGATTTCCAACAATGTGGTATGTGCGACCAGCAAAGGCTCAGACCAGCCTGCGCATATGCGCAGTCTGATCAGAGCCTTTACTAGTGGCTTGAATATTATATGACTGTAAAGCTACTGACTGAACAGCATTTGGAGTTTCTAAGCTTAAAAGGAGGCTGTACAGGCTCGTCTAAATCTATACTTGTCAAAATACCACATTTTTGAAAATCACATGTCGCGACTCATTTTAGAACATCAAATTATTAGTGAGTATGCGCGACAACTGGATCGTAGCGAAAAGTAGGTGGTCCATATCAAAACATGTTTGCATAATTCATGTGCACAAGAAGGGGCCATTTTCTCTCCATGTATTTCAAATGTTCAGTGTTTTCTTTTTAAGGAAGAAGAGATGAAGATTAGAGCCAAATATGATCGATTTTCCAAAAGCTGATAGATTCAAGCGAGATACACGAAACGAGATGTGATCGATGCTGAAATCTAACTTTAGATATGATGTACATTCGGCGAGAGAGATGTGGCTTGTCAAAAAAGGATATTTAAATCGGCTCAAGTACGCTCAATCGATGTTCATTGGCTGCAAATATTTCATGGAAAGACATTTTAACGATCTGCTTTGAGCCTGATCTGCAAGTGTCAGAAACACGAGTCTCATTTTCTGAGAGACGCGCTCACTGAATGGATTTTCCAATTGTTTCTTTCTGATAAATCAAAGGATGTCTCTGTCTTCCAATTTAGAACATATTCAAAGATTCTGTCTTTAATTAGCCTGCAAATGACTTGTAACTGAAGATTTGTTCATAGTCGATTTGACAGACGCCTACTGCTCAGGATCCAGTGACGGTATTTTATGCAATAAAAAATTTGGCAAAATGCTATATAAGCAGACTGTAATATACGGATAACTTTATATCAAAAGAAGTGGCAGTAGAGCTGCCACATCTTTTTTCTGTAAGGTAACACTGATCACCTCAGAAGGTCTGAAATGAAATATGTTCTTCTATGATAGCTTATAAAAGGGGTTAGACAATAGCATTATTGCTTGCAAACAAAACATATCTATATATTGCTTTGGAAAAAAAAAACACTTTATCTACACCTTTACTGCTCACAATTGTTGTTTTTGTTGTGCAATATTGGAATTAAATTTTGCAGTACAACGTGAACGGTGCAATCTTCTAACTATCAGCTGGAAATGAAAACACGAATGGACATGCAGAAACTGTAAATTTGAGTAGAATAGTCTCATGAAATCAAAGATAATCAGAGAAAAGGATACCAATTTTATAGCAAGAGCTAACTAGTAATGGATTATAATAAATGTGACTTGTACATAAATTAAGACGTTTCTAGACTTTGTACTCGAGGGGGCGCAATTCATATTAAAACAAGAATATCCTGTAGTTTGGACTGTTGTTGATGCCTTAAAGACGATTTACGACGTGTTGGTATCTACTGTTGCTGGCTAAACGTGTTATAATACAGACAATTAATGAATGCCAACTTGAAAACTCACTTACACCATTATATTACTATATTAAGTAACAGAGGATATGTACAGTGATCAGGAAAAAGCAGTTATATAAACGACTAACATGAAATTCATAATTCCTGAGTGTATCATTTTTCAAGAACTATTTATTTAATATTTCATGGGACTTGGATCTCTCTATTGAGATATTCACATGAAGCATGTTATCTAAAAATGCACAGATTAACAGTCCCCCAATCAGCTTCGATTATTGACCTTTCTTTACATGGATGGCTGCTGAAAATGTTCCAATACAGTGCGATACAAGCGTCAGACCAGTTAGTTTGAGTTCTGTTTAAGTTCTTTCACAAATATTAGCCAAGCTAATAGACTCTAGCATGCCATGATCGATGGTCTAGTGATACTCTCATGATTGTGAAGTTGATGCTAATAGGATAACTTGTTATTATTGTGACATTATGAGAACCACTATATCAAATGATATTGTGTCATCTGTCGTGGGAATTGGATAATGACTGGGAGCGATAATTATTGAAGATTGGATATCAACAGATGTTGCAGCTGATAAATATATATGCACGTTAATTATCAAACCTCATGAATTTCAAACAAGCAATATTTTTGAAAAGGTGATATCATTATTATATTACACATGGGTCGTTGAACTTTTAAGCAGTATTATAACAATTTTAAATCAAATAGTATGTTTTAAAATGTTTATGCAATTTATAAATATTTTCGAAAATGTGTTTGAAAGAATAAAAGATAGTGCAACATGCAAGCTTGAGGTATAAAAAAGCAGTTGATAGAATAATAAGGGTGTTTTAATGACGATATATTACTAATGTTGTTCACCACAAAGAAATTGTACAACTACCAGCCTAGTTGTAAATGACAAACATTATTTTATCCAAGTTTATTCATGATCAGGTAGCAATAGGTGATTTCAAAAAAATATATATGATTCTTTGGATTAATCTAGAAATTCTCGGGGCCAGTGATGAACGAATTTCACAATGTTTGACTTTTCGACTAATATGTACGTGAAGATGACGAGCAGTCACCTTACAATCGATTCCGAGCAACAGAAAATCAAGCTTGCCATTTTGGGTGCGCCAGGAGTCGGGAAGACCTCGATCATCCGGCAGTTCATATCGAATATATTCGAGGAAGGATATGAGCCGACCTCAAAGAGACAAGTATATTTTCCATCTGTGATAATTAACGACCATCTTTACGAGTTAAAGATAATCGACTGTCCGTATATTCCGTATTTTCCCGTAAATTCGTTATATGAATGGACGGACTTTCGTGGGTACGGGTTACGGAATGCCTCGGCGTATATACTAGTGTATGATATCACCGCTGAGGAGAGCTTCCAATATATCAAAAACCTTAGGGACCAAATACTTGAAAGTAGGGACATGCATGATGTCCCTTTATTCATTGTAGGCAATAAACACGATCTTTCAGAGGAGAGGGGTATATCGCGGCGGGAAGTGGCAAGTATGGTGAAAAAACAGTGGAAATGTGGTTATATAGAGTGCTCAGCCAAATTTAATTGGCACGTGATACTCTTGTTCAAGGAACTAATGAAGACTATAGACTATATTGATTACGGACATAAACCAACCTCTTTGAGAGTCCAGGATGCGCTCAGGAACAATCGGTGTGTCATTTTATGACAACGAGAGAATGGAACCTCTTTGCATTGCAAAAACTCTTTGTAACGGTTGCAAAAATTAGAATGAAAGTGAAACATGTCAAATAACAGGTTAGGGAATCAAGTTTGATACACTGTGCTGATAAAATGGAGACTAATTTTTCGTGACGGTAAAGAGTTTTTTTTTCCTCTTTGGTAGATGGCAATCGTTTCCATCAATTAATGCACCACATTACAGCCCACTTTTGTCCGCATCAAATGATTCCATAGTACTATTTTCATAAAAAAAAAATCCTAGTTTGGGCAATCACCCTGTCACAAAATTTGAATTAGGGTCTACGCTGCATGATTCCTAGCGCTGGCTATTTTGTGACAGAGTGGTTGTTCAAAATTAGTTTTCTTTTAGATCAATATGGTATCAAAAGAACTGGAAATTACAAATCAAAATAGTGCTACACACGTGTAGATCGATGAATACAATTGCCTAAAAAGAGAGAAAATGTAATTTACTTGGTTAAAACATTTTTTTTATTTCTTACATAATAAAATATTGTTTGAACGAAGTAAATTACATTTGTTAAATATTTGTATGTATACCCAACAAAAAAAGAAACGCACCGCTACGATTTTCCCATAAAGATCTCCTTTTAATACGAAAATGTTGATTGTCATGCAATATTCATTTCTGATCAAATCTTACTACAATTTGAGTGTGACGAAGATGAGTATCTGAACTTTCCCTGTGTAGGCTCAAAACACACCAAGGCGAATGGTAAACGAGTTTTTGAAGCGTTATTAAATCTTCTGTCTGCATGGAATTCCAAGTATATTTTACTTTTCAAACTATGAAAACGATATGTTGTCGTGATGTGAGATAACCAATGTGTTTATTGATGCTTTTTTGTAATTCCAAAATCCATTTTCATCAATTAGGACCGTTTAAATTGAGTAAAACAATGTTGAAATCTTTAAATGTTTTGTAAGGTTTATCTTCAGTGTGGAATCATTATCCAAAGGGTAGTCACAATACATGAGCTACCTACCGTTAAATTACCGCGTATGGTGAATTTAAAGATAGAATTTGCAAAGAATAAGTGTCTGGGTACAATTTGGTCTACTGAGATGATTTCAATTGCTTGAACTTATCCAGCAAGAGAGCACTATAAAAACGCTTATTTCCTATGACTTTACAATTTGACCCCCACTTTGTTCATGACTAATTTTCTCTAACACAATTTCGGCGCCAGATTGCAAAAGACGTGTGACGCGGCAGCACCTGACATACCTTTGAACTGATAGAAACTAAACTGGCCTATCGCTTGTGATCTTCCTGAGAGTTGAACAGTTCTAAGTGGTGCGTTTCTTTTTTTGTCAGGTATAGTATGTATACAAATATTTAACAAATGTACATGATCAATGGATCAGGATCTGACAGTAAGCTTATAGGAGTCATTTCATGTAATTTACTCGTCGGAAGAAAACAAGTGCCCGTACAGAGTATCATCACAAAAAAAAGTGATTCCCTAATCAGCGAAAGTCCAGTCGAGCCTGCGCATCAACACAGTCTCGACAGAGTAGGCACTGCGCACATACATAAAGTATGATGCAAATACCTACATGTACTCAAGTTGGTTGCTGAGGATCATAACATATGTTTGTTTGTTTGTTTGATTTGATTCTTTACGTCCCATCAACAATCTTTCAGTTAAACAGGGACGGGTCATCCTGGGTTGAACCAGTACTAAGCTAGCCTAAATGTGACTGCTCAAGGACCACAACGCAGTGACACCGGTGAGGCTCGAACCCAAGGCCTCTCGGTCTCGAGTCAAGCACTCTACCACTGAGCCACTGCGCTACCCGCATAACATATGTTGAGGGATTTGGAGACCCTACCAATTTTTCAAATATCATTTTGGCAATAACACCATAAAGAAATAGATTCCGCTTTTCAGATATTCGTGAACGTATTCTCGCTATAGGTTTAGTTCAAATTGAGTGGCGTTCAGGAGGCTGCATCTTAATTATGAACTGAACCCAATTTGGCGTTCATATTTTCATGACCCTCTGCAAAAACGAAACCCATCTCTTGATATTAACACTGTGATAAGGCATCTTAGTGTAAATATATACTGAAAACCAAAACTATCTAACAAAAATAGCTATACTCGTTTTTATTTTAATCAAATTAAATAGTGCAATGAGTTCCCAGCACTTGACCTATTACATAATTTGTGGGGGAAAAAACGACACACGAAACTGTGCTTTCATTAAAAACACAAAAGCTGCATTTTCTCACAAATTCTTAGGTAAACTGAGGATTTGAACACGTTCATTAAAGGGCCGTCGATTGCCCGTAAAATACTGCCAAACATTTTGTCTTTGACGTTTGGTTAGTCTTAAAATTACTTAACTTTGTCATTGTCTCCCTTTGAATTACTTTTGAACTTATTTATCAGTGACTAACCATTACTACACACTGTGCAGATAAACGTCCATGCGGTTGATGTAAACAAATACAGATACATACAGACTCCCATTGGATTATTGATTTTTTGAGGTTATAGGTCATGTTTACGCTGTACAATGTGAGGCACTGTAACGGGAGTATGTGACAAAATCTTGAAAAAACTCTGATCAGCTCGGAAAAACTGGTAAACAGTTTGTAATGATAAATTCCATTGAAAGCACTGGAAAGTTAGTTTTGGTTTCAAGTATACTTTTAATGTTCATGTGTATATGTATATCCTAATATTAAACTTATTTCAACACATGCAGATTCATTACTAATTGAGCAGACTTATCCCGAGAGTGGCTGCTCATTGGAAATTTGATGCATCTATGTAATAAAAAATAAGATTCACTTTAAGAAACATCCTCAAACCCATTCCGTTACACTGCATTCATCATGATAAATGCAGTGTAACCTAATGGGTTACGCCTGTGCTTACGAAATGATGAATGCAGTGCAACAGAACAGGTTACACCTGTGCTTACGAGATGTTTAATGTAACTAGGAATTGAGAGACAGTGTCTTATGTTATAACAAAACAATTGGTGCCTTTCGCTCGGTGAACATCACTGTTCTCGGTTTGACAAAACATGATGTTAACCTCAAAAGAATTCATCAATTGTATATTGTCAAAGTGATGTCCATCGAGACAAAGCTGAAATGGATATCACGTTCGAGGGTTGACAAATTCTGATGTTAACTGTAAAAAGAATGCACTAATTGTTTTGCTGTATGACTTTTAGGCTGTCTTTTATTAGAACTAAATTTAGCTGTAGACAGGTTGATATGGTTTTTGTCAAGGCTGACCCACAGCTAAAATAGTTTTGAAATTCCTGATATCAGGTCTAAAGTTAGCTGTGGACAGGTAGAGATGACTGCCTGACATCTAAATAGTTTGGGGATATCTGACATCCGATTTTACACATGTATACCATACCAGAGAGCTAAATTTAGCAAAGCACGATCAAGCATGAGCTTTTGTACAAAGCTGTTGCAGCCAGTTTTAGCCAATGAGAGAAGACCTTGCTGGCAGTCATACAACAATGGTACTTCAAATATGCGTAAAATCAGCCCTAAATCACAATTTGATATATATCTGTTGTTCTGATTCTTCATCTGTTTCTATTCTTTGTACATGCGAGCAGCGAAGGCTTTGGTGAAACTGTGTAGATGCACAATATCATCTAAGGCTTGACTGCTCGACGAATGCGAAATTACCAAAATCTCTATTAATGGCTCATATTGTTTAAAGTTGACAAATAGAGGGTCTTACATGAGTGTTCATGTTTTATTGAATTTATTTAACAAGTTCGGGAATAGAGATAAAATGCGAAGCTTGCCAAGCATTTTATCTCTTTTTCGCGACGAATTAAATAATTCAATAAAACAAGAGCACGAATGTTAGATTCTATTTATCATATGATATTAAGATTACTTTCAAATCTCAGTTCTGCCGTTAAAACATTATAATTTTGTCATTATGTTCGAAAAGTTGGTATGCACGTTATAACGTTTCCCGAAAATCTATAAACCACTTTTCTTGCATAGATGTCTATTCGTATAGCTGTTTACACTCATTGTCAAATGAACGAAAAACCATGTTTAAATCAGGGGATTCACGTGCTGTTTGAACATGGGTCTGAACTTGAAAATACTTGAAATGAGCCCTGCATTATCTGCATGACGTTATATACGGAAAGTTTTGCGGGCCAGACTGATCATTTCGCCGATGTTTTTGTTCGCGAAGACGTTGCATACGGTTATGACGTTGTGACGACGTTATGACGTTCGAAAGTACACAGCCGACGCCATTTTGTTTAGAGAAATCCAGTGTAATAAAATGGACAATTTACTGTTTTAGCAGCGTTTTCGGTGCGAATTGCGTTGGAATAAGGTAAAATATGCAAGAATAACGGGACCTAGAAAATGTTAATGCACGAAAAAACATGTGTGATCCCTATAGTGGTTTATCGATTTTATTGCATGGCGTTATATCACTACCAGACGCGACGTCATGTGATAAAGTTGATAACAGTCATATCAAAATATTTTAAAACTGACTCAGCGAACTTAATAAATCATTTCTAAGCTTTTCACAAAACATGGCAAACCATACTCAAAGTGTGAAGCGATGCCTTCTACACCAAAAATATTCCTAGCTAAGATCATACCGCCTCATTTAAATTGGAAGTCAACAATTACTTATTTCAGTTGTAGAGAGACAACTTTAAATGTCATCAATGTGATTGATAAGAATTTTGAGATCAAAGACACAATTTGCATAAATAAAATTGTATCAGCGATTTTATTGTTCAGAAATATTGTATTTTTCTACCTAAAAGTGTATTTATTTTGTCTGCATTGAGACTGTTATATATTTATCAGTTACCTCTCACATTAATTGCATTGCTGCACGTTGACTCAATAAGAGTTGTCTATCTCACTGCATTTATATTTATCAGGTCAACATGACATTGCACCTTTTCATAATTGCCATTTTGAAGAGTGAATCAATGGGCAAACTGATAAATAGAATAGCAGTTCGCGTCTTTTGATAACAAGTTTACCAGGCTCGGCTTCGAGAATGCATGTTTAATCTCTTGGCAAGCCTCGTAATTCAACAAGCTTTCTCAAAGTCTTGCCTTGTAAACTTACTATCAAAAGACACTCACCTAGCATTCTCTATAAGCTAAATACATGTGTTTCATCATTGTTAGATTATTATCCTATTTTTCCAAGAAAAATGTCTACTGTTGTGGCTTTGATTCAAGATTGCACAAGTTGTAAGATAGTAAGTTAAACAAATACAATAATACATACAATACTTATACAATTTTCAGGCAATTTGTTGATGTTGACACGATTATCACACTAGTGGGGAATATTGGAATATTAGATTAAGACATTTTTATGAATGCCATATAATCTTCATTTACAAATCAGGTTTAGAGGAAATATTTTGTACAAAACTAGACAAAATTCAAAACCAGAAAATAATTCACTAGAATACTGAACCACGATGTAAGATTACAGATTGTCTGGTGTAGAATTAGGTATTCTTGCACACCAAATCAGGGTTTCCGCTGTTTAACCCATGTGAGAGAATTATTTTTCCCATATCAATGTCTACAAGATCGAGTGATCCCTGTGGCGGCTTGCTTTTGGGCAAAATTTCCTCAATGTGAGACAAGCGTTACTAAAAATAATGATATAAGCTACACGAGGCTGTTTGCTAGTATGAGATAACCTACGCGAAACATTTTTGGCGCATGACTGTATTCTTGCTGTAAAATAAGTTGATTCTTTCATTCATAGGAACAGTTTCAATGTTTAAATTGCAACAATTAAAAAATACACATGGACTAAACTTAGCAATTATTATTTTGATACTTTATACACATGCTGGATTCGTTGTCCAGCATGTTGGACAGGGAGTCGCTCCCTGGGAGACATGTTAAAAGAAAGTTGTTTTCCTCAGCAAATTTACTTACTTTTGTTGATAAGTATACTGGCGGACTTTAAAAACGCAACACTTTCGATAACAGCTTTGATTTATGTCTCGAAAAAGAAGGCATAACAATATTTTTGATTGTATGTTAAAGAGCATTCATTCGTAAGTAAACCATGGACAACTGGTCCAACTAAGATGAACTTAACGCATTAAAATGTAAACTTTTTGAGATAGGGGTCAACTGTTTCATGTGGCCAAATGTTATGAATGAAAGATTCCCTAATTCTTTAAATCAAGAGACACTAAAAGCATCAAATTTGTATCATGGACTTTATTAGTCATCGAGGAATCACTCTCATATTTATTGGCAAGTCTGCGATACAGCTTTTTTGCGTATATGACGTATATCTGGGCGTACCCTTTCATTCAAAAGCTTAAAATCTCCTCTACTTAAGAAATGTTTAAATGGCTAAATTCATACGGAGCAAATAACGTCGTCAAGTTTAGTTGTACATTTATAACTAAAGTGTTTACTGAAGAAGCAAACTCAGTATGACATCATCGAAGCAAAGAAATTTTACATACAGCTGTTTTTGATAGATATAAAGGGAAGTTAGTGTTGCGTAATTTAAGTCCGTCAGTATAGTTCTTGCAAATCTTTTCTGATGAAATAACCACCTTTTCATTGTTTAGATTTCTGTTTTTAAAATTACTATTTTTTATTTTGGCTTCAAAACATTGAACTTTTTTACAGAGCGCACCTCAGTAAACTTCAACTCAGTGACGTCACCAACAAATACAATAAAAAACAACGCCAAATGTAAAATTGGATGGTATGTGAGAAAACAATCGATCATTGGGTTCCATAGGAACAGGGACATCTCAACCGTCTGATTACCGTCAGGTTACCGGTTATTGATATTTGTATTAGTACACGAAAAGTGACATTTGAAACTTATTAAGAAAATGTATATATTTATGTAGTCGGTTGATCGTAATACAATCTTTTTACAATATGTACCAAATATACTTAATGTGTGAAACATCATGATGATTTTTCAGAACTATCAATAATTAACATGCTAAATATATAGCTTAAAGAACGATTGTATTGCCTGACCCAGGTGTCTTTTTTCAATGCAGCTTGAAAGACAAAACTAAATTGAAATTTGTTTTGTTCTAGTTGCTGAATTTTTACCAAATTCTGTGCTATATTATTGTATTAGTACAATGGGGTTCTGTACAAAGTTATGTTCTAGTAACTAAACTATGTTTATGTTTTGTTATGGTTAATGAATTAAATTAACTTCAAAGCTCATTATGGTGTTTTCATTCTAGTTACAGTATTCATTTTGCAATTTGCTATATAATGCTTTGTTATAAATGCTGCATTAATTTAGCATAGTATTTTCCTTTAGTTATTGAATAAATTAACAAATTCAGTTGTAAAACTTTTTTTAGTTTCGGTATATATTTAACAAGGTTCAGTTGTAAGTATTCGTTCCCTTACATTATTGAGTCAACAAAGTTCGGTTGTAAGTTTTCCTCTAGTTACAGTACTGATTTACAACAATGCAGTTATGTGTTTCCTTAAGTTACAATATTAATTTAACACAATGCAAGTGTATGTTTAAGTTAAGTTTTAGTTTTGATTTAACAAAACTAAGTTGTCAGTATTCATTAAGTTACAGTATCACACTGCTGCTGTATGTTTTCTTAAGTAAAAATAGTATAAATCTAAAGCAATATGTTTGTATGCGTTTCTTTAGTTACAGTTTAAATCTAGCACAATGCGATTGTAAGTTTTCCTTTAATTACAGTATTAATTCAACAAAATTCAGTTATAAGTACGGGTGCGCAGTGGCTCTGTGGAAGAGTGCTTGACTCAAGACCAAGGGGCCGCGGGTTCGAGCCTGACTGGCACCACTACGTTGTGCCCTTGAGCAAGAACATTAATCCTAGCTTAGTACTGGTTCAACCCAGGAAGATCTGTCTCTTTATAACTAGAAGATTGTTGATGGGACATAACAAATCAAATCAAATCAAACAAACATTTATAAGTTTTCCTGAAAGTTACAGGTATTAATCTAACACTGATTTCATTTAGTAACACTACTAATTTTAGCCCAAAGCAATTGTATGTTTCGTATAGTTACAGAATTAATTTAACAAAATTGTAAGTATTCCTTTCCATACAGTATTTATTTAACACATTTCATTTTTTTATTTTTTCATTTTGTTAGTTACAATATTTATTTTAAAAAAGTTGTAAGCATTCCTCTAGCTACAATATTAATTTAACACAAAGCAGTTGTATAATTACCTTTTTTTACAGTTTTACAGATTTAATTTAACAAAATGCAGTTGCATGTATTCCTTTAGTAATATTACTAATTTAACACAATGCAGTTGTATGGCTAATTTTGTTTACATGAATATAACATAAGTCAGTTGTAGGTATTTATTTGTTGCAGTATTAATTTTTAAAAAATCATTTGTAATTTTTCTTTAGTTACAGTTTGAATTTAATGAAAAGTATTTGTAAGTATTCCTTTAGATGTAGAATTTATGTGTAAATGCAAGTTTATGCAGAGTGTGTTGTACTTAGCCAACTTCTAATCAAGTATATGCAATATTTGGAGGCTTAATAAGCAGAATTATCCAATGCTATACTTTTTGCGGTTGTGTTCGGTTAAACAGCTGAAAGGGGCCTTTGGCCTAGGGGGAGCCATATGGCCCACTCCCTGTGGCCGCTGGCTGGTGTCAGTGCCTCACATGAGAATTTAATTTCAGAGCCATGTTTTGCTGTATTGCACGGAACTAATAAGTGTGATAACATATGAAAAGATAACCCCAAGGAACATGTTCAGCAGATAAGATTATCTGCTTAGTGGAACTGTTAACCTTCAACAATGAAAAAGTTACATTTGCATTATTGAATGGTAAAGCAACTACAACTAATTTGAAAGGTAAAATATCCGAACCTTGGGGATAAAGGAAAAAGAATTGAAGCAAAGGAATATTGGAATCCAACAATGAATATTGGTAACATAATTACCAATGATAAAGAAGAAGCTGAGTTAGTCCATCTTTCCAATGTTGACATATACCTGTAATTGAATACTCCACAATGTTCCTTTCAGAGTGCGTGGTAAAATATTTCTTATTGCTCAACCAAAACATATTCAATTTAGCAGCTTACCAAGTTGATTCACTCTTCAAACTAGCGAATATGACGTAATGGTTGATTTTTTGTGCTGATTCAGCGTCATTGGCGACGTCATTCAAAAAGTGCAACGTCAGATGAAAAATTTCTGCCATTCAACCAAAATTGACACATATTTGAAAAAACCATGTCTCCACTATTTGCATTCATATTCCTGCTTATATATGCTTGCAATTTCGAAAAATCATACAATTCAACAGTCCTCAAGCATTCGTTAGTAATTTATAACAAATTTGTGTAGCATCAAAGTATTTGTTTTAAGAATATTTTTTGATCAATGTTTGCAAATAGCCAAAAATTGCAATGTCGCAAAGTTATTTTTGAAGAAGCTTGGTATATTTATTAAGTGAATTTAAAGGGCGTCTCATATTTCCAAAAAAAACTTTTTGTTCCTTTCAAAAGGATTCCAGAAACAGCCTTATAATTGGGTCATAAGGTTTACATTAGTTATTATCATCAACAATGTATGTTTCTCCAAAGATGCAGCCATAACTATTTTAAATGGGATACTGACATTTCATTTAAAGGTACGTGATGCTGCGAAATGAACTTAAAAATGATTAAAGAGAAACAATATTATAATCTGTTATAGCTTGCTATTTACTGTTGCTCGAAAACATTGCCAATAGGTCAATAACCAAAATGTCACATTTCAACATATACGCTTCCGTAACGCTTATATTTAGAAACAAACATCTCTGAATGTAGGTAACGGCCATAATTCTTTGAATGGTGGTTTCTTCAAAATAAATAAGAATGAATAACAATCAAAATCAATTGGTTATAGCTTGTGGTAAGTAAAATGTACTCATGTCCCTATGCTCGATAACGTCTATTTCCCTAACAAGGTTTCAAATGCTCATTGAAAGGACACAAACGAGTACATTTTATTATAATGATACTTTGATGCACCATGTTAATTGTGTTTTTGTAAAACAACGTCTGCTTGCAGGATAAAAAGCATGATTAATTTGGAAATTTGGTTTTGAAATATGTGATTAAATACACCTGTCTCATCAATTTTCTCTAAAAGCGACATTGACATCAGATAAAGTTCTTTTATGGATGTTACATCTCAGTATATACAAGTTATTAAAATCCAAATGTATTTGCAGTGAAAATCAGTGAAGATACATTTTAATCTGCTGACATTCAGTCCATTACGGATTATAGAGCTTTTCTAATGCCATGTAATTAGTCAATTTTATTTGATGAAGCATGAAGAAAGATTCCCTCAAACCATGTGCTAATGGTATAAATAGGATGGATTTGACGTAAGGTGCATCCTGGACACTGATTTAATCAAATATATTTAAAAATTATTGGAAAATTGTTACGGAAGCATAGATTTTGATGTTTACAGTGATCACACATTGCCATGTAATATGCATATGTTCACGTAGTACTATGAAGTTACTATCTAGACAATTATGATATATCATTATCAGAAACATTTTTACAATGACGGATCTACAAAGGATGCCCAAAGATGTTATGGAACATATATATTGTGTTAAGAAACATATATCTATGAAAATCTGTAGGTTATTTCCACTTTTTGTTAAAACATAATTTAAAAATGTTCAATCACCAATGACCAGTTTATTCAATAACATAATATCACTATGTCAATTCATTTTGCAGCGTTTTATGGCCGATGTCCATATAGTTTGGGAGAGTCCATAGCAGTAGGCTGAACAATGAGAAGTTACAGGCTTGAAGAGAAAGTTAAAATGTTGACTATCCATCCTTTTGATATCTATCTTTATAAAAGCCCAGAATATACAGTAATTTAATTTTGTTATGAAGCTTAAGTGTTTACTTTGCATGTACAGATGTTTTACTAAAATTGTCTATGTTCCTTAAGCGTAAAGCTAAAATTGGTGAAGAAACATACCTTAAGATCATTATTGATGTTGGTAAAGCAGGATTCATGTAGATTAAATAACACTGAGTCATTTCTATATACTGTTTTTTTGCAATGTTGACATTGTTCATTGTATTATCTTTATTGGGAAATGGATAAATGGATTCCGCCCTTTAAGCATGCTAATTTTTGTCTTTTATCATTATTTTTGTGTCTTAACAATTCATAGAGTCCATATACAAGTTTTTGATGATGTTTTATTACACCCATGTTTCAAAAGGGCACTTTTTAAATGATGATTTAAGACAAAAACAACCTTGCATCTATTATCCGTAACAAATGTGAAATGCAAATATCCCACAAAGGTTTCCATTTCGAAACACCAGATGCAGTGTTTTAAAGTACCATGTCTTACTACTAGCCAATATGATAATCAATTTTTTCTTTTGATAAACACTCGAGGAAAAAATAAATAAGATATGCCATTGTCTATGCAGTTTCATTTAATCACAAACTGATGATGATTTCAATGTTTAATCATTTGCAACACCGCTGATCGTAATAAAATGATATCTAGCTTGTTAGTACCTTGATTCAATGCTTTATACAATCAAAGATTAGTTTGACTGCATAGTATCAAGCTTATCATAACATTGCATATACAAATCTAACTAGCCTTGTCATATGCTCCGAACTCTCACAAACAGGTTAAATTTTTGAACTTCTGTTTCTCATCAACGATACAAAATAATGGTGTGGGTCATATTTATACATGTTATTGTAGAGGTAATAGATATTTCACTGGCATCTAAAGCATGCTTATTGAGATAAATTCATTTTCACAATTTTTCATTTTGTTAATGTATCAATTTTGGCGGAATGGCTTCATCATGACCTGATAAAGGCACATGCCGTGAGATAGACAACGTTTATCAGGCAACATGCAACGCTGCAGTTAATATGAATGGTAAAATATGAATGATAAAAAAACCACCTAAATATTGTTTTGATCTTAACAAACAGTGCATACCCTGATAAAATGCAGCATAATGCGCCATTTTGTCTGAGTCTTCGCTGTTTGCCCAATTTCCCGTTTAGGAGCTTTTTCAACCTGATGATTGCTTGTTTCGACAGGATATATAGAGGATCTTACTCGCACATATGCTCGTGTTTTATTGAATTTATTTAACGAATTTGAGGAAAAGTGATAAATGCGAGGCTTGCGCTTTTTCGCATCGAGTTAAATGAATTCAATAATACACGATCACGAATGTTAGATTCTTTTATAATATGACGTTTAAATTATTTTGTAATCGCGTTTTTTGTGTGAAAACGTCAAGATGTTATCAAATATACGTGACGTTGTTATGGACGTCATTTCATAACGTTACCAAAATCTGTAAACCATAGGCAGATAGGTGGTTTTCGATTTTAATATACTGACGGACTTTTATAACGCAACACTCGCATAGCATCTTAAATCTAAATCTAAATCAAAAAAAGAATTTGATTGTATTATGAAGAGCGTTCATTTGTTAGTAACACATGAAAACTTTGTCCATTTAAATGAAATTTAAAGCATTGAAAATGTTAACTTTTTGAGATAGGGGTCTACTGTTTCATGTGACAAAATGTTATCCGTGAAAAATTCCCTACTTCTTTAAATCACGAAACACGAGAAACATCAAATTTGTGTTTTGGACTTTGTTGGTCATCGAGGAATCGATCTCATTTTTAGTGGCAGGTCCTCGATACAGCATGTTTGCTTTTTTGACGATTATCTGCGTGTACCCTTTCATTCGATGAGTTAAAAACTCCGCCACTTAAGAAATATTTCAGTGACTAAATGTTTACGAAGCAACGTCGAGTTAAGTTTTACAATTGAGTTTACATTCAACTGTCTTTTTAAAGATATAAAAGGAAGTTAGTGTTGCGTTTTTAATGTACGTCAGTATAGCACTGCACTCAAAACCCGCAAACACAATAAGAACAGCAATGAAACAGTTTGCGACGACAAAAGGTGTCAATATGATGTTGTGAAATCTTCACTGTCATACCATGAAACATTGGAAGGGAAGCTACCTAGGCACAGAACAGCAACTTTTATAGTACTTGCTTATTGTTGGTTCATTTTCCATGTAATAACAATTTGTATACTAGAAACCAGTAAAAGAGTAAATTGGTAAATACTATAGACCCAGATGAAATGCTGCAGTCTACCCTGTTTGTAAAGGTAAACATTCTTCATAGACAGAAATTCATCCTAAATGGCTTCTTTTGCCTATTTCAAATTACCAAATGCACACATATGAGACACACAAACCTGCACATAATACGATATGCATCTGGTAGCAGAATACTTTGCGTGAACATGAACTACAACTATCTGACTATACTATATAGAAGTACTTTGGTGATATGAATGATGAAGGCTTATATGAGTCATTCTACAAAGTGAAGGAATAAGAGTTATTTTTTTTGCAAAAAAAAAAAACATAACTAATTTGGAGTTTTTTAATTTTAATTTCAACTCTGAACAGTTAACAGCAATATACCATTCATCTAGACAAGAGAATTTGCATAATAATGCATGCTTTGGCTTACTTTGTTGGCTGCCCTAGTTTAAAATGTCATCCCTGTTACCATGACAAGAAACCTTTTTTTCCTTAATAAAATTATTATCGAAGTTATTTTCTTTTGCATACTTAAATTTCCATCATAGACCTTTAAGTTTACAAGCCCATTCCGCTGAAAATGTTTTTGTAACTAATAATATAATCAATTATTAGCTATTTTACTGAAACAACGTGTTTTAAGACAAATAACATCAAATCCATTTTGAGAAATAAAAGGATGAGTATCTTCATTTTCTACAATAGGTAGCCGCAGACACCAACTTACAAATTTGTAAATTAAATATAACAGAAGATCATGTATTAGTTAATATATTTCGGCAAAGTTCACGGGTAACAGGGATGACATTCAGTAACAGGGATGACATCCCCATTTTTTCTTCAGAAACATAGAAAGCACTTGAATGACCTAGTGAATGTGCTTTGGATATAATGAGTACTTAAATGCCCATAGTGACTTTTCAGTTCTCACATAAAATCAAATGTTGATCACTCTGCGGAGTTTTCGTTTAATGTTTTAACAGGTGCCAATCATTTAATTGAAAATGCCCTAGTGACCCTGGGATGGGGATAATATGGGGTCCATGGCCATTATTTGAACAAACTTAGAAGAGGACCAATAGTTGATCCTACATACCAAATATTAAGACTCTAGATCTAGTGGTTTTGGAGAAGATTTATCAAAAGTTTACATTTCACTATATACTGTACAGCAAAACCTCGAAAATACGAAATTTGATTTTTTGAAATACTCGCTTATTCGAAATAAATTTGAGTACGCTGGAATAAGAAATAAGGCCTATATATATTAACTATTTTATTAACTGTCAATAAAACATATTTTTTGATTCGTAAAAGAAACGTCTCTCAGAGACGTTTGTTTTACACACAAAAACAAATAATTAATATTAAAAAACTGAAAATAATCATTTTAGGGGTTATATATTTTATACATTGAAGGCTTCGATGCTTCCATATTAATCTCTAGTCCCAACGACTTGATTTTACGAGATACTATATGACAATATAAAACATAAGACCATTTTGACCAAAGAACTATCAATGGAAAAGGTTGGCAAAAAAACACTAGTTGACGCTAAATACCAAATATCAAGTCTCTAGAACACAAATAAATGCTAATATCTTTCTCTGAATAAATCAATATAAAGCATGTTACTTCTAAGGTGGAACGATTTTGGCCCCAGTGCCATTAATTGTACGAACTTGAAAGACGTACATTTGATTATGCTACAGGCTCTAGGCCTTGTGGTTATTCGAAATAAATTTGATTATGCTAATGCTGATTCTTTTAATAAACCTACATAAAATAAGTGTACCCCAGGGAGGGACCTTTTTTGCCACAGGACCACAATAAAAACAAATTTGGTACAGGTCAACGATGTGATACTAATTGTGAAGGCTTTAGGTATAGTGTTTACAGACTTGAAGATATTATAAGTTATCCCTATGTAAGCATATGTAAAACATGTGACTCCCGCCTCGGGCATTTTTCCCCATGGACATAATTTGAACAAACTTTGAAAAAAAACCCCTCTAAATGATGTTGCATATCAAATATCCAGAAACAAGGCCTTGTGATTTCAGATGTTTTGATATTCCCCTATATGCGTATGTAAAACGTGTTATCCACTGGAGCGGGGCCATTTTTGACACCAGGAACATAATTTGAACAAGATAGCAGTTTCAAAGGGTTTATGAGTTATGTAGCAGACACCAACTTCAAGAGTATATCACATGACCTTGAACTGTGGCATTGACCTCGAGGCTGCATAGCTGAGTCATGTGTTCTGCACACCGTCTCACCGAAAGGAACATTTGGGTGAAGTTTAATGAAAATCCTTCAAAGGGTTTAGGAGATATGGAGCGGACAGAAAATTGAAGGGGTTTAAGTTTAAACATATTTTATTGCCAAATTTGATACAGCAATGGGGTTGGGTCACATTAAAGGGGGTACATCCCATGACCTTGAAAGTTGACCTTGACCTTGAGTCTGCAGTCCCGGTTCATGGGTTCTGCACACCGTCTCACTGAGAGGGACATTTGAGTGAAGAGAACTATAGATCGATCAAAGGGTTCATAAGATATTGAGCGGACACAAAATTGAAGGGTAAATCCCACAACATTGAAGCAAGGGTAACAACCTACGTCATAGCATTGATGTTTTAAACACGTAGTGCGGCGCCATCTTTGATTTACAAGGTCAGTTTTCCCCTTCGTAAAATTAAACAAATGAGTGTCTGTACAAACAAAGAAGTGCAGGCGGTGCCTAACATCACACTTGAACAGAATATATAACGGCCACGCCCCGATATGCCGTTGCCTTTGTTATCATTCACCCACAAAGATCGAAGCGGGAAACACGAAGATAATTTTAGCAGTCACCCACTTCGATTTTTGCGGGTGAATGTTTACAAAGGCAACGGCATTTCTGGACGTGACCATTGTATATTCTGTTCAAGTGTGATGTTAGGCACCGCCTGCACTGCTTAGTTTTGACAGACACTAATTTGTACGACATTTACGAAGGGAAAAACTAACCTTGCAAATCAAAGATGGCGTCATACTACGTGTTTACAACACCCACGCTATGACGTAGGTTGTTACCCCTGTTGAAGTGTAACCATGACCTTTAGTAAAGTTAAATGGCCCACTTAATCTGTTGTGCAGACACAGCATATTAAAATTAGCCAAGTTGAAAGAATTATAAATGGTCGAACGCAGCCACATTTTATATTTTACATATATAATCATATTTGCTATTGTTGGCGAGTAACAGGGATGACAGTAACAGGAATGACAAAACGTATGCAAACTCGCACATACTATGCTTTCTGGGAGCAAAATTTTTTAAATGTTTACCCAATAATATTGAGGCACATCATACGTATGTAGTTTTTGGATTTGTATTTATTTGCAGCATATACATTTAATAGAAATATGGGTAACCGGGATGACAGATTATCTGTCTGACTCATTACCTACTTTAGGAAATCATTTCATATTTACCTCGAAGCAAACGTTTATTAAATAATTAAATGTTTTTAGAAACTTGACACTCAGTATCTCACACATGTTCAGTGCAATGTAATGTGCATTGGTAGTAACTCTGTATAATCTACACCTGCAAATGTGGTAACAGGGATGGCACAAACTGTGGGACATACCTAAACAAACATGGCACAGCTTCAAATCAAAACGAAAGGATAATCGATGCGTCTGTCATTGGTAGATTTCTACCAAAGACTAACATCACGCCTAAGTTTGTTTTGTTTATACATGCAGTTTTTGTCAAACTGAAGTTTTACCAAGTTCACTATTTTGTGATGGGACAGCCAAATATAAGGGGGGTAACCCGTAATTCACTTCGAAAAATATATGAACACCTGTATTAAGTACCCCAGTCACTGATGTAAATGTTAGATAACCGAACACTTTAATCAAACAAACTTTCAAAAGCAAGATATTTTGACTTGAATAAAAAAATATACAAGTATTTAGGCTTGGGACAGGAATTCCTCACCTTTTGTAGAATGACTCGTATGTGCTTTCACATATTGGCAGAAGAACATCATCTGTAAACTTTCTTTCCCTTTTTTGCTTAGTATATTAAGTTAAATAACTGAAAACGGATCATTTTCCACAGACAACCAGAGCTAAAAAGAAAACCATTAGTTCAGCAATGCAGAGCCAATCCAGATACCAGCATGTTCGGAAGCGCTATGATAACGCATGACATATCTCGACGTAGCAAAAATAGTATTTGTCATTTTACTAATGGTCAATCCAATCATAACTGTATCAGGCGACAACTTTTGTATCGTGTCAAAAGAAATTTTGAAAAGTGCGTGGTGCGTTATGAGGAGGGTTAATTGCATAGCCAAATAAGGCAAATTATAAAGTAAGTTCTGTATGCGTTTGTTGTGGTGATGTGTAAACAAATGACTTAAATCTATAACCACTTCCGCATATCTAAATCATCATTTCTTGTCCCATCATCAACACTCATTTGCATGCTGTGTAATTGCGCGCGAGTTTTGTCATCTGTGGATTCATTTCAAAATAATCTTTTTTCAAAAACTGTTTTCAGCAATACTATCAGAGTGTCAAACAGTTTGGATCCAGACCAGGCCCGACGATCTGGGTCAAAACTGTTTGCAGACGTTATCATCGGACGACAAAAGTCGTCACGTGCACTGGCGTGGTAAGTGAAAGGAAACAAACTCTTGTTTTAGAAAGTACTGCAGCGAAATTATAGTATACTGCCCAAAATTATTGATAAGCGTCAAAACTGGGAAAGCTTAATACTATCACTCCCACCCTTATACATTTGACGAATCCATATCCAATATAAGGGTTGTTGTGTGTTCCTTTATTCTTTTTATAGAACATTCTATAATTAAACATGAATCAACTGACCAGCCGCTGCAAAGCTGATCTGGATCTGCACTGTATGTTCCAGAAAAAGACACAAAACCATAAGGTATATATAGGTTTAGATAAACACAATTTTCAGTGTAAAACTAAACATTTTCGTACCTATCATTTTGAACATATGTTTTAGGTGCTCAAAAGAATCGTCTCATTGAGACGATTCTTTTGAGTATCCGTAACATATGTTTTGGCTGAGAAATAAGAAAACTATTTTTATTACGCACTCTTAACCAAAGCCCTGTATCAGACTCACCATCCCGTTTGAGTAATCGGACAGGCCAATCTGACTCTCTACCATTGGACTAGGAAGTTGACTACAATGTATGTGAGCACTTCCGAGCACTTTTGTTGGTCATCAAAACAATGACACACTACATGTATGGTTTTCATGAAAAGGGCATGGTTTTCATTTGCGAACAGGAAATGCTTATATCAGCCCGTGTGAGTATTTTCTATACCAGATAAGTATAGCCTTGTTTTTTGTGTTTTGTTGTTTATGGCTTGCAAATTTTAAAAATTACAAGACTATTAAAAGGACAATTACCATCACATCGTAAGGCTTGCCAATTGGAAGCGTTGTTTTCATAAATTTGCACTCTTAACACCCTTAAAGTATCTGCCCGTCGGGCTTCAAAAGATGTTTCTCATTGTTTTGCGTCCGGGCCCCCTGGAAAATTACAAAGCTACAGGATTCTTTAGCAATACCAGCATTCAATGTTGGGCCATCATCGGCCCGTCAGCATGGCGTTTCGCTGGTGGGCCGATGATGGCCCGCTTTTAGTTGTATTTGGATCCTCTCTCCCCTCATCAACTATCCGCGCATGCCAGTTATTTAGATAAGAGTGCACAAACTACTACATGTATCTTCTTATTTCTCAACCAAAACGTATGTTGTGGGTAATCCAAAGAACCCTCTCAATTAGTCGGTTCTTTTGAGCACAAAAACAATTAATGTAATTGTTGGATAAGAAATAGTCTTAAGTTTACGCTCAAATGTTCTGTTTATCTTCACCTATGACGATGTTTCCTCAAGTGGGCCATGTTGGAAGGTCCTTTTTGAAATCTCAGGGCTCACGCATCCTCTTAAAAGTGAGCCGATTTTGGCCTTGGTATATAATGATACTATTCGACACATCATCTGTATATGGTTTTGTGTGTACAAGACTCGACGCAATAAAATGAATTTTGGCGTGAATTTGTTTGTTCTATTGTGCTGTTGTTTTTGTGTTGTTGTTGTTTATTCAGAATGCGATTTACCACCAAACTGCCCATCAAAGACACAGGTAGGTTTGTATTTGGAATACTGGAATATAGATAGATAGAGAAATAAATTTATTTCGCAAAATAGGCCTTGAGCTGGCTATAGACCCCCCTCCCCCCAGGGGGAATTTTGTACACTATGATTTTCTGAAACTACATTATATAAGACACACAATAAAGGATGTTAGCCCACTGAGAGAGGCAGCGTTAACGTGTAACAGCACGTTATATACGTTACCCCCCAAAATAGCATTAAACATCCATGATAATGTCTCAACCAGGACATGTTCGTACATATTTGCATGCTGACACAGGTTTATGAACTTCTTATAACACAGTTACATATTTTTAGTATTAAAATTAAAAATGTCTTCAGTAATTACCGTTGTATACGTTACTTAGTGTTTCCTGCGTTATTTCCGAGTATCAGTATGGTATTTATTCACTATACACGTATTACATCTGTCACAGAATATAGTAACTCTTTAAGGCTGCTACTTGAATGCTTTAAAGTTCTTTATTATGGTCACTTACACTATTTTTCAGGTCAATGTTATGTATGTTACCTTCAAAATAGCATTAACTATTTAAGTTAATGTCTCTAACAACCCTGTTTATACTTATTTGCATGCTTGCACAGGTTTATTTACTTCTTTTAACAAGGTTTACCTATTTTAAGTATTCCTTTTATAAATGCCTTGAGCTTTAACTGTTATGTGTGTTACCAAATGATACATAAGTTATTCTGAGTATCTGTATAGAAGTTATTGACGATACATGTATAAAGTCTGTCAGAGAATTTAGAAAATTTATAAGGCTGAAATAAATTGAAGTTCCTTATTAATTTATGGTGACTTAAACTAATAATATGATTTGATCTATCAACCTTAGCTGTTTGCTCACATAAACAGTATAGATACCATGCATTCAAATCAGAAGTTCTGAAAGACATTCACTGTGAAACAGCTCAGTTCTGGGCAAGGTATATGGATATGATTCACATGGTGTTGACACTGATAAGGGCTACAAGGAAAACAACTTTGAATTGCATGTCATCTCTATCTGTATGCCTTGTTACCAATGTTCATTGCAAACGATCACAACAACTACGCACAATATGTACCTGTGTAACTGATTACACTCATAAATTTGATACACATCGCAGATGCAAAGAACTTCTCGAAAAAAATGGGTTTAGTGTGTCACAACCATTGGTTCTTTGCTTGAGAAATGCTTTTGACATAACTATCAGGCAAACAATAAAGAGGTATTATAGGCTTCAGCAATTAGAACTACGCTTCGTACTACAGATTGAATGGTGTATTACTCATCACATCAGAGCTCAATATATTGAAACAACTCTTCAATGCACTGAAATGAAATATTCAGTCTGCTCAGATGCAAAGTAGAATGAGTACTAGAGGCAGTTTCAGGCTTCACCAATCCTTTAAATTCTAGTTTTGAAGACAATGAACTGTACTTTTTGTCTTTCGGTGTGCCTGCTAAGCCGGGCATAGCTTAGGATCTTATTGAGGCTGATGACATTGGCAAGGAGGCTGTTGCAGACTCCATTGACTCACCTTTAGTTAAAAAAATCTGTCTTTCACATCCCCCATAAAATGCTACAAGCTGATAAAGTTTTGATGCTAGAAGAAATTGCCCAATTTACAAAACGTAAACAGCCAGATAAGAGCTTAAAGGAGCGTCTTTGGTAAGCATGACCTACTTTCTATTGGACATAATGTTGAGCTTGAGTTGACACTGCCATTCCTTCTGGGACATGTACCATGGTCATTGTCAACTTCTGATAGAATTTCCACCAAAACTGACAAGTCCAAACTTCAGCATGGCTTGCAATCACACTTTGAAACAACATTAGATTGGCTATGTAGTGCTTCACATATCGTAGATGTTAATGCCGTAACTACAGAGCATAATAGCTTTTCCTGTAACATTCATGGATCTGATGGCACCAGTATACAACCAGGCACTAAAGGCAGGGCATGTTGGTTTTGTCACGGATACATATATACAATGTATAAGCAGCAGTCTATAAAGTCTTACAAACATTCTCGCTGAGGATAACCTGGGTGTTTTGTTCAACAATGGTGTATGCAACAAAAGGTGCACCTTCTGAATGTCAACAGCATTGGCCAGAATATGGGGGAAGAGATCTACAGTACTACACTGTTTAACAGATTGTGACACTACCAATGTGCCGATGTGTTAGTACCACTGAAAGGTTATCCCTATCAAACTGATAGAGAACCCCTCCCCCACTAGTTCATCAACATTCTAAGAAGGGTAGGAAAACAAATAAAGAATTGCTCTAGGCACTCATCAGTGATATGAAGCCCTAACATGTGCTATTTATGTAATTGTGAATAAGCTGCAGTACAACATGATTCTGAAAAAAGTACCTAAGTCATACTCTTATACAGACTATTTCAAATGGCATGAACATGAGCTTACCTCCACCCTGCTTTTCTGTCCTTAAGATGTACATACAAAGATTGAACTATCCAGTTTTTCCCATGAAAACAAGTGAGGCTTTCCAGATATGGACAAAATGTGTGGAAAATAGATGGGAAGGAAATTGAGTACCTCCGGGTGAAAGAAATTTTGATTGTACACTAACAAAAGAGCCACAGAATTATATTTCACATTTTGTGTGATATGAGGTTACCATGTTCAAAACTCAACAACGCAAACCTTATAAAAGATAGAAACATAATATTTGCAGTTTCCAAAAGGTACATAAACATGCTTTAATACAAAATGAGCTAGTAAGCACATTCACATTAAAAATATCAAACTATATTAGTTTCATAAAACATTTATGTAGGAATAATGAAAAAGTAACATATGTAACACTTTGGGTGCATATTTGTTTTCAAAGGTCCATATCTGTGATGCAAAAATAGCTTACTTGGATGATATAGCCAATTTGGAAATCTTACCTTATGGTTTGCACTTTTCAGAAGTCATATACTAAAATTATCAAAGATGTTGATGGGTAATATATGTAATTGGCTGTTACAGGGTAATGGTGCATTTGCCAGAGTGCTAGCATATTGCAAAATCCTTGCAAGATAAATCTGATAGAGGAGTAATAAGTTGTTTAGGAAAATTCTTTAAAACCCTTGGATAAAATATGAAGATTTGCTCTAGAACTTCTACCTGATGGGTTTTCTTTGATCTTTTAAGTTGTTACTCGCACATTGCACTGAATGTTACAAACTTTCCATGAGTATTATGCCAACTATATTTGATGTCTCTATAAATATGGTAGTTTATGTTTTGAGTTACTTCCTCAGCGAATGAGCCAGAGTAAAAAAAAGTACATTGACCTGTGCCAGCATGCAAATTAGTACAAGCAGGTTGTGTTGGAGACCATATCTTAAATGTTTAATGGTATTCAGAGAGTAACGTATGTAACCTGGGCTGTAAAATAGTGTACGACAACATAATAAGGAATTTTAATTAATTTGAATAGCAGCCTTATAGATTTACTATATTCACTGACGGATGTAATAATGTATAGTCAATAACTGCAATACTGATACTTGGAAATAACATAAGAAACACTAAGTAACATATACAACGGCAAAAACTCAAGACATTTATAAAATAAATACAAAAATTATGTAACTATGCTATAAGAAGTTCTTAAACCTGTGCCAGACTTAAAAAAAAGTGTGAATATGTCAGGTTGGAGACATTATCAGGAAAATTTAATGTTATTTTGCGGGTAACGTACGTACCATAATGTTACCCGCTAACGCTGCCTCTCTCAGAGGGCTAACATATTTCATTTTGTGGCTTATATAATGTAGTATTTGGAAATCATAGAGTGCGAAATTTCCCCTGGGAGAAAGTGGGGTCTATAGCCAGCGCGAGGCCTGGAGAATTACATTTTACATTTTTCTGAGATATGGGGGTACCATGTTCATCATCTTATAAATCAAAAAGTATATAAGATAGAAACGTAATGCTTGCAGTTTTGAAAAGATAAATAAAAATTCTTTAATGTAATACCAACTTAATAAACATAAACTGGTTTCAATAAAATTTAAGACAAACTATATTAGATGCATTTATCATTTAAAAGGGGGTTCAATGAAAAAATGTAACATACACGACATCAGGGGTGACTATATTTGTTTTCAAATGTCATTATCTGTGGCCCTGTAATAGCTTATTTAGAAAATATAACCAATTTGGAAATCTTACCTTATCTTTTGCTCTTTTCTGAAGTCTTAAAAAGAATTCTAATTGTCAAATATTTTGTAGGGTACGTATGTAACAGGCTGTTACAGCTTAACGCTGCCATTGTCATACATTGCCATGGGCTAACATGTTGCAAAATCCTTGCAAGACATTGGGCTTTAAGAAAAATATGGTCTACAAAATTCCCCCTGGGGGGAGGTAAACCATATCCAGCCAGTGGCCTAAAAGGCCTATCGGCTCATGAGCTACACTTACAATTATAACAAGCATAACTAAACACATACCACAAGAAATCTAGATAAGGCAATTTGAAGGAAGGATCTCTTTCAATTTGGCGTCTTGCATAACTGTAACCTCAGAGTTTATAAGAATCTATCATTAGTGTGCGGGTAGGATAGAAAAATCCGTCCCGAGGATCACCGTTTGGCATCACGAGGCTTGCCGAGTTATTACAGACGGTGATCCCGAGGGACTGATTTTCTATCCTACCCTCGCACGAATGATGGATTCTTTTTCTTGTTCACCACTGTATTTATTTATTTATCTATTAATTTATTTATTCATTCATTTTAAAATGTGCTTCCAGAAGTCCTTGAATACGCTAAGGTGCAATTTGCATGCTGACGTTTCTTGACGTCCCGGGTAAGATAAAATGGGTAATATAAGATTTTCTATCCCAGGGTAAAATCTCAGATATCCTTATCCGATGTGCAAGAATATAGTTTCTGACCCGAACATTTATATACAAATAAAACCTATTTATTTAGAAATGAAACATCCCAGCCAGCACACAATATCGGGCCACATTCGGCCCGCCAGCGGAGCGCCATTTAAATGGCGTTTTTTTTTTTCTGGGAGGTCGGTTTAAATGTTTACTGAGATGGTCCATTGCAGAATATGGGTTCAGAAAGGAGCCAGCTGGGTTGAATAATACTATCCATCATTTGCATGATTATTTTATTACATTATTCACTTAGGATTTGAATTATTTGAAAATGAACTCTTTTGCTTGCAATATGTTCTATTGGCTGTTTAGACTATACTTATACAGAAAAGAAAAAATAACATTATGTCGATGAAAGAACAGAAAATACGGAGAGAAACAACATAAATCTTTGTATTTTTGGTTTATGCTTGTCCACCCTGCAAGACTTGCCTGGTAGCGTTTGTCCACGGGATGCTTTTTCATACATTCTGAACGTACCTCTAAACTTATTCAAGAAGAAACGATAATGACGCGGCGTTCTACACTGTGTCTGATCTGGCACTATTTGCCTATGTCCCATACGAGGAAGCTATACTTAAATGGATTTATAACTACTGTCCTGCCAGCCAAGAGTGCCAGTGACGTCTTGTTCTGTTTACAAAGTTATCAGGGACTTAGAATCGATAGATCACGTGTGTATTAATCCTATCCACAGGATAGGATTAATACACAAGTTATCTGTCGATTTGCGTTAGCTCAAGTGAATTGTAAAAGTTAATGTTTTGCCTAACAATTGTTAACAAAATGTTAGGTCACTGTCACTCTTGGTTGGCACGACAATAGTGCTGTCATTTAAAACGGAATATATTGAAAGTATTATTATTCTAATGCGGAAAAGATCTTCACACCTTCTTAATGAAGCGCACCTTGTATTCTAGGCATATCTGACAGCATACGGGTACTTGGATCCAAACAAAACATGTGAGCGAGAAGATATCGAAGCTGGCTTGAGGTAAATATTGTCTCTATTAAAGGAAACGGCAACTTTAAAATATGAACCAGCAAAATCACAAAAACATAGTGTCTACAATACTGATCGTTTTCAGCATAAAACGAAGCAAAGAGACCATGATCAATAGACCAATAGCTGGTCATATACTCATGCTTTTCTTTTTGCAATATCATTTTGAATCATACACGCGTATAGGCCCTGTTGTGGACTATCCAAAAACAGTTGATTACATACTAGAGAGAAACCTTATGAAGTGTGAACAGTCTAAAACGGCTGTATTCAGTTTTAATTGTCACACCTTATAAAAATTGGTGTCCAAAATGCAATCATAATAATCTAGAGTGTCTGAAATAAGCATACGTCACTAAATTTTTGATGTTAAAAAACTGTTATCGGGCACATTACTTGCAGTAAAGCAGCACAATGAATTTGGATGGTTAAATCAGCGATCAGAATTTTAATGGCCCAAACTGTTTCAAAGGCATCTAACCGGTACATTTCACGTGTAAAACCAACAAGGAAAGGCACAAAACATAAATACAATATACTGATATATACGGAAGCCCTGGAGGGACATTTTTACTTATTACTTATCACTTATTACTTACTACTTATTACTTATCACTTATTACTTATTACTTATTACTTACTACTTATCACTTATTACTTACTACTTATTACTTATCATTTCATTTATCACCCCTATAACGGTGGGAAACTCCATCGTACATTCCCTGTAATAGGCGTAGCTTTAGTAGAAATAGAATAAGTTGTTGTAGTAGAGGTACTTGAGTAGTAAGTAGTCAGTAGTAGTATATGTGCAGTTGGTGTTGGAGGGACATTTTTACTTAATACTTATCACTTATTACTTACTACTTATTACTTATCACTTATTACTTATTACTTACTACTTATCACTTATTACTTACTACTTATTACTTATCACTTATTACTTATTACTTACTACTTATTACTTATCACTTATTACTTATTACTTACAACTTATTACTTACTACTTATTACTTATCTCTTATTACTTACTACTTATTACTTATCACCCTATAAGAGGGAGCGCAGTGACTAAGTGGTAGAGTGCTTGATTCGAGCCGCGGGTTCGAGCCTCACCGTCGTCACTGAGCAAGACAGATTTATCCTAGCTTATTACTTGTACAACCCAGGAAGACCCGTCCCTGTTTAACTGAAAGATTGTTGATTGGACGTAAAGAATCAAATCAAACAATTAAAATCACCCCTATAAGGACGGGAAACTCCATTGTATATTCCCTGTAATAGACGTAGTAGCAATAGTAGTAGTAGTAGTAGTAGTAGTAGTAGTAGTAGTAGTAGTAGTAGAAGTAGTAGTAGTTTATCGGCAGTTGGTGTAGTAGTAGTAGTAGTAGTAGTAGTAGTAGTAGTAGTAGTAGTAGTAGTAGTAGTAGTAGTAGTAGTAGTAGTAGAAGTAGTAGTAGCAGCAGCAGCAGTAGTGGTGTATAAGTAGTAAAAGCAGTAGTAGTAATAGAAGCAGTAGTATTAGTGGTGGTAGTGATTGTAGTAGTAGTAGTAGTAGTAGTAGTAGTAGTAGTAGTAGTAGTAGTAGTAGTAGTAGTAGTAGTAGTAGTAGTTATAATAATAGTAGTATTAATATTAGTGGTGTTATGATTATAGTAGTGGTAGTGTAGTAGTAGTTGCATAGTAGTAGCAGTAATAGTAGCAGGTGTAGTGGTGATACTACTGTTGCTACTACTACTTCTTCTGCTACTTCTGCTACTACTAATACTTCTACTACGACTACTACTACTACTACTTCTAAAACATTGACTATAGCTATTCAACTATCCCAAATATTATTACAATAACAGCCCTTTTCTATTACTACAACCACCACTTTTCTACTACTTCTACAGCAAAAACAGCGACACCAACAACACATATACTACTACTACTACTACTACTACTACTACCATTCTCACTACCACTACTACTACTACTACCACTGCTACTCCCACTACTTCTCCCACTACCTCTACTACTACTGCTACAACTACTTCTACAGCAAAAACAGGAACACCAATAACACATATACCACTACAACTAACACTACTACTGCTACTACTACTACAGCAAAAACAGCAACACCAACTGCACATATACTACTACTGACTACTTACTACTCAAGTACCTCTACTACAACAACTTATTCTATTTCTACTAAAGCTACGCCTATTACGGGGAATGTACGATGGAGTTTCCCACCGTTATAGGGGTGATAAATGAAATGATAAGTAATAAGTAGTAAGTAATAAGTGATAAGTAGTAAGTAATAAGTAATAAGTAATAAGTGATAAGTATTAAGTAATAAGTGATAAGTAATAAGTAAAAATGTCCCTCCAGGGCTTCCGTAGATATACGTGTATCACAAATTTCTTCAGCAAATATGACATAAGGATAGAGCTTTGAAAAGCTGAATTAAAGTTGAAAAGATCGAATTTTCATGCATTTTTAAAGCTCAAATACTCGCCTACAACTAATATAAATAACAATCAATTTATATTGATTAATTAACATTTTATTGCCAAAACGTACTTAATTAGCTAGAGTTTTGCTAAATGTACTGTATGCGTTTCTTTATTTGTCGGGTACATGTATATCGTATAACAACAAAATGTTGGTTTTCCAAATTCTCCTGTTTCGGTATTTACGATTGTTGTTCAGCAACCATTCCCATTCTTATGGAGTCCCCAAACATATTGATAGTACTGAAGTATTGAATAGTTTTCACTCCATTTTGTGTTTTAAGGGGTCGCAGCTCGAAATTTCTAAATTACAGTGGCGATCGCTAGCGAGTTGTCTTTGCACGTGCGCAGACTGCGCGTTGCCTTCGCACGCCTATCGCAGGCGTAGGCCACGCGGTTGCCTGCGAAAGCAGTGCGAAGTTTTTTAAGCCAATCAGACTTGCGAGGCCTACGCAACCTTCCCACGATATCTGCGTTGTTTTTTCAACCAATGAAACGCTAGTAAATTCATCGCGGTATCGCTCGAGTGAATATGTCACTCACGCGGGATTGAATTGACCAATCAAATATTTGTAGGAGACTGGTACCCTCTTCCAATCCCTCTTCCATTGAAAGACGGAAACCAAATTATTTTGATAAAACATTTTCGTACCCATAGCAACCCAAATAGTCCTTACACCTATATTAATCCCTTTATCTTATTAGCGAGGACAGGAAACCTGGTCAAGAGAAAATTACATACCTTTACCTTGCTGTAGAACTTGTTTTGAGCTTAGATGTCTTTACCTAAGGTTTGTGTATTTGAGCCTTACCGGAGGCACTACATCGTGTCCTTGTGCAAGACATAGGACCGATTCAACCCAGGAAATGTAGTATTAAAAGTTGTAAGATCTTTTCTTTTGATAATGCTTCCACAAAGCAATGTGCATAATGCCTCGGGCCAGTTACGTATATTAAAAGGCTGCAACATACCTCGTAAGAAAATACTTGAGGACAAACAAACACTGAAATATGTATTTAACCCTTGTCATTCAATGGATTCTCCCAACGATATTGCTACAATAAGTATGATGTAGCTGTGTTTTAAGGAATCAAAGGTAATATTTTTTAAAACTATAATATATTTATGAAAAAATGCATTTGGGGAATGCTGCTGATAATTGGACCAGGCCAACCAAAAATGTCGAGCTTGATAGGGATCCATACTGATTAACAGTATGTTCTTTTACATACAATCAAGACACAGATAAAAAAACCCACGTAATACGGCATTTTGTCGGGGTATGCAATGTTTGCTTAAACATAGGTGAGCTTCATAGAAAAAATACTTTTTATGCACCAGTCATTTGTATGCTACGACTACTTGGGGCCGGGGACATAGCAGGACGAATCCGGGACGTTTCGCCCCAAACCATTTCCTCCCCTAGTCGTTTAGCCCCCAAGACGTTTCCCCCTGGTCGTTTCGGCCTCACTAGTCGTTTCGCCCCATAAGTCGTTTCGCCCCACTAGTCGTTTCGCCCCTAGTATGTATAAAAGTTCTGTCTTATCTAATCTGGGTCTAAAAAGTTTGCATACTGCAAAAATCGCCACGTATTTTAAAGGTGTGCAAGTTCATAATGTTTAGGTTCTTGAGTACGTCTCCCTTGATACTTGCATGCACAGCAGTTGGACAACACAGGCCTATATATCGTCCTCATCTACGTCCCTACTTTAGGTATATGAGCTGCAATGGCTCTGGCGAGACTGCATAAAGGCACATTGAATGTTCCAATTTTGAGCGAGCCTGTGGAGAAAATAAAATCGATTTTGAATTTCAGTGCATGTTTCTGACTGCGCGATTTTCAATCCTCTAGAATATCTCAATAAAAATATGCAAATTAAACAGTCATGCTAAAGATAGAAAGAAAAACTTAGCATTTTCTATTTATAGACTAGGTCTTAGCTAAGCTATTAACTTAAATTAATAATATGAGTCTTTCACACAGCGCAGACTCAGTGGTGTTTTATCTGGCCAAGCTCAAAACCTGGCTCAAACCAGCATGTCCAGCTACAGGGACTATTTTAAATAGTGAAATTTCGCGTCTCACTCGTTTAGCTAGAGCAAATAACGAAGGCGCTGATCAGACTGCGCTGATGCGAGGCTGTTTTGCGCTTTGTTATTCGCATCCAACAACATCGCGTTTTCTCGCATGTAGGCTCATTTTTCTTTACATGCTACCGAGATCTAAGTCTTTGAGGCATTATGATCGCTTATACAATACATGATAGGTGCAGAGAAGGGAACTTAAGGAGAATTAAACTATAATGATATTTTTGCCTATCAATTTAAACATGTGTTTTGTGTGCTCAAAAGAACCGTCTCGATGAGACGATTCTTTTTAGTACCCACAACAATGTTTGGGTTGGACGAGACCAAAACTTTCATAATTTTTGTACTGACGTTAACGATAAATCCACTTTTTCACATTGACGTTAATAACTATCTTTTTAACGATTAATGCATGAAAATAAATAACTTTTAAATCAAAACCTAAGCATATAGCCCCACTAGATAGCTGCGCCTGCACGCTTAATAATCTTACTCCTTCTATATCTGAACTGTAAAATTATCCGCTTGTTCAAGCTTGCCCAGGAAAAAAGGTGGTTAGGTGAACTGACCTTCCCCCCCCCCATGACCATAGCTGTTGACTGGGACGTAAAGCAACAAAACAAACAAACAAACAAATGCATAATCCAGCGGCTACGGCTGTTTAGCAAACAGCAATGATTGAAGGCATCTTCTTTCAGTTGTTTTAAGACAAATACTGTATCATGTATGCGAGCAAATGCTCTGACGAGACTGCGCGGGCACGCAGGCTCGTCTGAGCGTTCACTATTCACACAATGTACTAACATTTCATTAACTGGCTCATTATATACTGATGACTCCTTAACGCGTACTTTTGTAAACAGTGAAGACCCGGATGAAATGCCGCATAATGTGACATTTCATCAGGGTCTACACTGTTTGTAAAGACAAAAATGGTCTACAGTGAAAGAAAATATTTAGTTTGTTTGTTATATACACTGTCGGACACGTTCAAGGTAGGCACGCGACATTCAATAAACACTCAGTCAATCAATAATCGATACTACCAATAATCGATAATTGATAATCGTTCACACGCTTTGATAATCCAAATATCGCTGTTCTTGATGTTTTGATGGTTACCATTTTGATAATATTGCTTTGTGGTTTGAGTCTTCATCTGCTACCATATTTTATGTATACGAACAGCGAAGGCTCTGGCCAGACTTTGCAGATGCACTGGCTCGTCTGAGCCTTCGCTGATCGCCGATGTAAAAATTAAAATCCAAAATCATGATACTGGATTTCTTACAGTCTAAATTGAAAGATATCAAACATTTTCAATGAAATGTTACCTACTATAATATACACGGCGATGTTGGACCGGGGTCCGTACTTTTTGCATTTCCCCAAATATTACATACCTTTTGCGACCTTGGTTCTCACTGTCTGCAAATATTATTTTATCAATTTTACAAAATAGGCACCTCTCTGAACATTCTAGAGTCCGACCAGACGCTGTATGACGCAACACCTGGTCTGGGTCTGTAATGTTCGCCAAGTCTGACAAACTGCAAACCTCAGGAAAGACAAAGAAAATGCCGGAACCCCGCCTTAATTCCTGTTACCGAAGCCAAATGATTTGGCATCCAGATTAGCCCCGGTTTCTCGTGTCTGACATGAGTCAAACTGTTTGCACGTGACAAGTCCCCACCAGCGAGAACGGGATAAGTCAAGGTGAATGAGCATGGATGTATATATATGTGTCAAGAAAAAAAATACATTAAAATTCTTCGTTCGATGGAAATCTGGCTGATAGGGTGAGTGAGTTTGTGTCAAACGTCCCACCAACAGCTTAGTAGGTTATATGGAACTTGGACTCAGTATTGGGTCCGAGTATGGAGACAAGGTCATGACATAGAGCCTCATACGGTAGACTGGAGGAGCCAGGGATCGAACTCAGGACCCCTGAACACAAGGCGAGTGTTTTATATATCCACTAAAACACAGCGACTATATATTATCTACATATACTAGTAGAGTATCGTTTGTCACCATTGACCGTTCTATACTGCCAAAATATATGTTGTCTCAATGAGACGGTTCTTTTGAGCACCCAAAACAAATATTAAAACGGATGGATAAGAAAATATTTACGTTCAATATTACGCTAAAAGTTATTTTGCGTATCTAAACTATTCTATACGGAGAGAAGACTCAAATCAGGCTGCGCATCTACAACACATGGCATATCAATTATTGAATTGTTACCGCGATTGTAGAATATAGCATCATATTTGTTCTGCTCTTTCTCAGGTCATAGAGGTCGGGCCTTATTGATTATAAACGATAATCCTTAATTAAACTTATAAGTGAGTTTTAAGTGCCGTTCAACTTGAGCGAACGGCAAAGGTTCTGATGAGATTGCACAGCGCAGTCTGACCTGAACCATTGCTGTTTGCGCTCCATATATCTCAGTTAAAAATTCCCAGAATGCACCGATTCTAACAAATCCCCTCACACCGAGTTGATCGGGATCAGTAAGAACTAGAACAGACCAAACACAATTTATAAAAGGTAAAAGGTATTTCAACAGCAAACAGTAATGGGGCTGAACAGACTGCGCAGATAAATTATTATGCGCATATGGTTGACTGAAAAGTCATGTTTAAGGTAGCATCTAGGCAGTGAAGACAAGAAACTGCTATGAGCAAGTAATATATGCGCAGACTAACATGCACCATTAATGTACGCTGTTCGCGTATGGTTAAAGAAGGCTGGCAGTCGTTTTATGATGTGGTCATTTTCTCATCGACACAGCGGTAACTCAGTGGGAGTTCGCTCATCTGTGCTTTTAAAGTGTGATAATAGCTGATAAGCGACCGCTCTCATGAATTTTGTCGCATTTTTCTGTCTGCAATATATTCCTGTATTATATTGTTTAACTTGAAGCGAAGACCGGCGCTGATCAGACTTTTTTGTCAAACCTCGGACCCAGTCTTTACAGATGTCAGCTGATTTTTTTTTCGAAAAAAATGTACAGTGTGGATCCAGATAAGGACCCTGAGACAGGCGGAGCATTGAGTTATGCACGCTTAAAGGCATAGAAAATTGAGCAATAATACTGGTACCACTCATTATGATTCTCTCCAGGGGTCATGCTGGACAGATCAAAGGCTAATCTTTATGAGGTGATTATGACGTCCTTACAGGGGGCAATAAAGTGGTCCCATGAAGGGATTAGGTATTTTTTTGATAAAATATTGATTTTATCTTACTGAAAGAAATTGTGTTGTATACAGGTAAGTCCCATCTTGAGGCCCCTTTAAGTTTGTGAGATACTGAAACTGTCCCTTATCAGTAAAGTCACTAATGATTCCATATATCACAAAATATATGTCTTTAAGTTATCAAACAATAAACAAACTTTGATCATCGCATAAAAAATTCTAAAGGAAACTGAAAGAATGTCCCTACCAAAAAGCATATTCGGCAAAAAAGTGGTCCGGCAAAAATCATTTTTGGCCAAAAGAATGGTCTGGCCATAGCAGAACCGGACGTACCGCCGATGGTGGCCTTGTATGCTGGGTCCTGATTGGGAACCAAACCGTTAACTTTTTGTAAAAATAAAATCTGACGACTGTAAAGAAAAATTGCGTTTGACAAAAATAAGTCTGATCAGCGTCTTTGCTATTCGCTCGGTTGGGTACGTTGGGTACTCTTTTCGCAGTTCTAGCGAGTAGAAACACTCTATGTTTCAACTCTTTGCATGCTTGGTACTTTTTCATGCTTTTTAGGAGCTGCTATGCTAAGAAGCTATTGGTAAGCGCACGCACTATCGGGTCGATTTGTTATCAGTTTAATTCACTTACCCACTCCAAAATACTGGATATATGGTGTATTCCTGTTTCTCCCACTTTTAGATTTTAGGAAAATTTGGGGTGGGAAGATATATATGTGCAATAAGTGAAGACCAAGATGACATGATAAGTGCCTCCTGTGACGTTTTATTAAAGGTCTGCAATGTATACCGAATGTTCAACACGGGTAGCAACCTACAACTTGCGGCAGTGTAGGTCTGAATACGTTTTCGCATGACAAGAATCATTAAAGAAACCAGTTGATCTGGATCTACACTGCTTTAAATAGAGTTTTAATCTGGAACTTATAATGTTTTCAAAAGGAGATATGGCCAGTACCGCCCCTATATATCCACTTTGGATACGTCAGCATTTGCGGTTATCAGAGACATGTACAATAAGTACCGAGATCTCGTGTGCTTTGCCTATATAACAGTTATTAGAAGTTGCAAACAACATGCTTTTATGGAGGCATATGGCATGCGAATGCGAGTATGCACTGCGCACTCTCGCCAAAACCTTTACTGTTCACTCTAATGAACATTGGGTCAAGTCGAAAAATAAGCTATGACCTCACTGCGCACTGTCCGAGTGGTCCTTTTCCTGCGTCGCGGTGCATTTCTACTTGCATTTTATTTTGTTTCTCTATAACGATACATAAACATACAACGATAAACATGTATTGTGGTACTCAAAAGAACCGTCTCATTGAGCAACGAAGACACCTTTAAAATGACACACTGTTGCTTGACGCTTCAGCAACATCGTATTTATTCTCAATTACCATGAACGCGGACCCAGTATACTGGGTCCGAGTCATGAATAATTATTTGTGCTGTCTGATCATCTGATCATCTGTTTATGAAGCGACATTTTTGATAACCTTGTCATGACTGAAAATAAGTTATTGTACTGAACAATATAGATCATGATACTAGTCTTATTCTGTTCAGCAAAGACCCTGACGAGACGCCGCATGTCAAAACTGGTAATTTAAAAGGTAGTGTGCGGTGGCGCATAACCATTTTGTTAGGTTTTGTCACATTTATTTCACATGAGCAGTTTTTGTAGTAAAACACTTCTGAATCTGAACGTCATAAAACCATAAAATCTGTCTTTTATTATGACCAAAATTAGAACTATAGCCCCAGGGATTATCCGTCACCTAAGAGTATAACTTCCGGAGAACAACCGATTAGTTTTTCGGAAAGTTACCCATGTGCGTCTAATAATCAATAGTCACCAGCTTAAAATAGTGAAGTACGAGTATTCTGCCAGATGATGGGCCGACTTGTCCAGTGATCCTATCAACAAACGAAAACAGTTGAGGATTTGTGTTTTTATTATTTCAAAATTAATTTACCATGTAACTTCATGTTAAATTTCTGTCTATAAAGGTATCCTGCAGCATCCGGGGGTAGCATGCGGTATCCTGTGGTATCCTGCTGACTATAAGACTGACACCCCACCAGGGAGCGCAGTGGCTTAGTGGTAGAGTGCTTGACTCGAGACCGAAGGGCCGCGGGTTCGAGCCTCACCGGCGTCACTGCGTTGTGGTCCTTGAGCAAGACACATTTATCCTAGCTTAGTACTGGTTCAACCCAGGAAGACCGTCCCGCATAACTGAAAGATTGTTGAGTGGACGTAAAGAATCAAATTTAACAAAACAAAAACTGACACCCCACCCATTCATCCAGTCTGTCTATCCCTCCATCCGTCCGTCCATCCATCCACACAGCTTTCCATCCACCCACCTAGCTATTTGTCATATCAACCCACCTAGCTACATATGACAATTAAATATTTTTTTTAAAAAAAAGGGGGCGAAACGACTAGGTAGGAAATGGTATTTGGGGCGAAACGACAAGGGTATGAGGCGAAACGACTAGGGTATGGGGGCGAACGACTAGGATTGAAAATAGAGACAAAACGACTAGGGGGGAAACGACTAGGGGAAATGACTAGAGGGAAACGTCTTGGGGCGAAACGTCTTGTTACCAGCAGGACTTAGGTGAATTGTGCGTGATTTCTTTGTTCTTGCGAAAATTGATTTTAGGGGTTACGTGACGTTTTGATAGCTGACGTCTGAAAGGATCATTGACACTTGCTATGGGTAAATGCCTATGGTTTTCAGTAAAAATGAAAGTTTGTCAATTGTCCCTTTCTTCACCTTGAAGCTACCCTGACCTGAGTACTTTATGGCAGTGAAATCCATTTTCGATATTAAATGCTTCAAAGATGTAAAATTTGGGGTAGAACAATCAGTTTTACATTAAAATATATAGAAATCAGAAAACATTTTTTAAAATACCATTCCCCCCGTGTGCCAGCTAAAGCTTTTGCCTGTATATGTGTTACCGTATTTTACACAGTGTCTGGAAGTGGCTTGCTGGCACAAGGGGGGGAAAGATGTTCAGCAGCCCAAAAACCCAGGGCCTAAGCCCATAAAATGCCTTTTCTACCGAATAATAAAATTAATGACAGTAATGAAGCTCTCTAGAACCAAACTCCTAAATTGCTTTTTATTCTGCGCTAGTTTAATATAAGTACATAAAGATTAAAAGTAGAATTAGCAAAGTTTATGCATTTTTTCATAAGAAAAAATCTCACTGTTCTGTAATGACACATTCTTTTGCAAATGTCCTGTACTTATCTATTTGCATGCTAGGGAATGTTCGTGTTTTTAATTTCGTCTGCTGACTTCCTTCAAAATTAAGTTTTTACAAATAAACCACCCAGGTCCACCATCGGAATGTCTAACAGTTTGGATCCAGATCAAGACCGACATTCCGTTGGTCTTCATCTGGGTTCAAACTGTTTGCAAAAGGCTATTGGCAGACGACGAAATTATCCACTGGCATGCAAAGAGTTATAGCATGTCAATACTTTAGTGTTTAATATATTGTCTCATATAGGTAGCTTTCAACATGTATATGTATACCATAAATATTAGGGCACTTTAAATACATTTGACATGCTATGCTCTTTAAACGAAGCACAAGTAATTTTCAAGGGATCTAGTTAGAATCAGTTTTACTTTCCAATTCTAAATGGGACACTTTGATCCCTTTAAAAGTATTTATTTCTTTTGTTGAGCTTTCAGTTTTGTAGTATTTACGGTACATATAGTCAAAAATGTACAGGTAACTTCAAAATTATCTCCCCAAAATCACTTTATTACAAAACACATTTTGTTTTTAAAACAATTTCATCAATAATCGTGATTCATTAATACTCTGCGTATGATATGTTCAATAGATATCACCATGCCTACCAAATAAATCTAGAAAACGTGCAGAAATCACATTTCAAAGCACTTTTTATTGTCATGAAATTTCAGACCCCCTCCCCTTTCTACCCGCCATAACTCTCGCGCGCTTAGGAATTTTAAAAAAATATTTTGCTAGCTGGCTCTTGCCATAAGATTCACCTATTGCACTGATACTACATGCACCACACCAGAAGCTCAAAAGCAGCGTTCTGCCAATCAGAAAAATAGGCGTATAAGGCCCAAACCGTCAATGATCCTTAGTTCATCTTTACAAATATTCTCAGTGCATCTTAGTCTGCCTTTGTTCGGCTTTATGCAATGGAAAGCTAGACAAGCGCGTATTCATTTACTACCAAAAATTTGACACACAGTATGTGTCAGGTTTCTTTAGTAGTTAAGTATAAATATATTGACCGGAAGCCATCAAAATTCCGAAATGAACCTGTCCTATCAATAGGAGTGAGAATATTCAAACTTTCCAAATATAATCAATGACCCCTCAATATATGCAATGGGCCATCCTGACTTTCATGCATTTTGTGGGGAATTCAATCGGTCTGAAAGGGTTAAAAAGCATATCGGATTATGTTTAAGGGATGTGTTTAACCTAAACAAACTTGGCGTCCTTTAATTGGACATAGGCAACGGCAAACAGTGGATACCAGATCAAACGCTGTAAAATTGATGTATTGGTTAAGATTCTCACTTGCTAGTGGCGATAATTTTGGTACAAATAATGTGGATCCAGATCAGGCCCGACAAAGCGTCAAACTGATCTGGGTTCCATCTGTTCGAGTGAGAAATTCTGACACTGTGTAGGTGTTTCTGAAATAAAGTGGAAAAAAGATTTTGAAATATTGTTTCAAAGGCTCATTTGATAACAATCAAAATGATAAAAATACAGTAAAAACCAAAATACGTATTTTCTTTTCGTTGCTAGGGTCATACTTATTTTCGTACTTTCAAAATGCTAACTAAAGATCATATATAAGCATAGAAAAGATGTGTTCTGCATGAGTTTGGCTGTCTGTTGATTTTCTGCAAAATAAATGGTTATAACAGTAACATCAAACCCAGGGATCGACGCTTCCATTGCCAATTTTTAATATTTTATTTATAAGTTGCCTACGTCACAAGAAATCTATCTTTTGAATAATTTGAACAGGTTCAGTTCATGTAAACCCTGTGTCCCTTTTGTGGGACATAGGTGAACAGCACATACCAATATCAGAGTCACAGAACGTGGCGTTTACTTAGGGTCTTCACTGTTCGCGCACTCAAGAGTCGTCTAAAACGTGAATACATTGAATATCCTGAGCGATCATCAGACTGCACGCGGTGTGTAGAGGTAATCAACGCGTTTGTAACTAGCATGCAAGAAAACTATTTTTTTATTTACGACGTTAACCCATATAAGCCTAGCGTCCTTTTTGTGGGACATAGGAAAACAGTGCAGGCCCAGATCTGACGCACAGAACGCGGCATCTGATCAGGGTCCCCACTGTCTGCACACAGAATGTTCTATTAAAATTTGAAAACAAATGAAAATTACCATCCATCAACCCTTAAAATGGAAATGGACTGGTTCAATGGACAAGAGTGGGAAATTCCATTCGGCTTAAAGGGGTTAATAAAATTTACAGTATACTAATAATTTTAATAATCTGCGAAATACAGTCAAGTGGATAAAACGCCTTTAGCCATTTCTATGGTGACTTGGTGTATAAGTTGAAGAAGATTGTTGGCTCTAATAATTTTTCAGCGCAGTTCATTAAAATAATTTCCCATTATAAAAAGATTGGCTATAACATTAATGTATTGCAACAGACTGCATGCTTGGTGGTCAACCCAATCACGGTTGGCAACTTTGCTTTCCTCTTTAATTGCACGCCGGTGGGTCGGACTTCAGACTCTATGATGGTTCCGACTTGAAGACTTATCTATTGATGAGATGGTAGGGGCCTGATGCTTTGGCTGTTTGTCGGGCCCACCGGAGTTTACCTGTTGGATTTCTTTTGCTCCGGTATTCAGTTTAATTTACTGTTGAGTCCTTATCCTTGCTTTATCTCCTTGTTATATCTTGATTTATATGTTTTAGGAGATGATGCATTGATAAGTTAGGGGTCTTTCATGCAAACCAAATATCTATGTGTCTTGATCCACATCTGAATTAAGGGTGAGGTTGGCGCCGTTAAACCGGTTTAAGCCCTCCAGTAAAATATTTTACTGACCGTTGCAAGGCGGTACTTCTTTTGTGGATCTTTTATGTTTTTGTTCTGTCTTGTGTTTGCTATGTTTTGTGCGCGTCTGTTTATATGTGCTTTGTGGTCACCTGCTGGGAAAGGGCTGACCTCTTGGCTCTCGTTTGTGGTTTCTTCTGTGAGTTTGTCACTTTCCCATCGGTATCTTGGGTCAGGTGTGGTACTTGATTGTATCGATTCCTGATCTTTGCACCATTACTTACTTTTACTGTCCGCTTCTACTTTAAAGTTAAATCCCATTTATTTGGAGAAGAAATGACAAGGGCGCAGAACAGCCTAAAAGTATGCATCCGCGCAGTCTGATAATCGCATTTATTATTCGTTATCTTGAGGGCTTTAAACTTGCCATACGCAAAATTCTGGATTCTAGCTAGTCGCTGTAGCTAACCAGGCTGGTTGAACCTTACCTGGTCGAAAATCCTGAACACAGATTTTCGCCGTCGAAGCCTACTGGCCTATCTGTTGATGTTTTTAAACGATGGGTTCTACATGAGTTTAGTTTTCTGCTGAAAACTTCTTTAAAATAAATGTCTCCCAAAAAACTTCCAGTAATACCACCAGATTTTCAAAATATTTAGATCAGGATGAACAGTTTGTCGGGACTGATCTGGGACCAGGCTGTTTGCAATACCTCCCAGAGCCACATCATGGTTGGTTCGCATTTTATCTAGTACGCGTTGTTTAATCAGGGTATTCACTATTCACTCACAGACGGTTCCTCTCAAAGTTCAATAAATTAAAAAAATACCTGCATAAAACATGTAAAATAAACCCATCCGATTGATACATGAGGAAAGTTCATTCTGATAGGTAGGACAGATATATCATACTTATCAGCACCATACAAGCAATGGTCAGACTGCGTCTGTGTACGTCTTGTGTTACACTCGGAATGGTGAACCCTCAATAGATGATTGGCCATCCCGAGTGTTATATGGTAAAACAGACGCTGTAAGCAGGTTTCAACATTACTGTTTAGAACAACAACAACAACAACAACAACAACAACAACAACAACAACAACAGCAGCAGCAGCAGCAGCAGTTGTACCAACATGGCAATATTACTAGCACCTTTTTGCACAAAAGCATTCGGAATGGCGAGGCCTCTTTCAAGAGGTTTGGTTATTTTGGTTGTTGTAGGGCTTTAAGGCGCGATGGTCCTGTGTGTAAAGATGCCTTTTTGGCTGCCAACATTTGTTACTAGTTAGCTAAATGCTACTATATTTTGTCCTTCTACTTGAAAATGTTTTTCACTCTCAGTACATTCCATATGTATCCTACTTTCACATATATGTATTTTTGTTTTGTGACGATAAGCTGTATATGCTTAAGTCTAATAAAACTTCTGTTCTGTTCTGTTCTGTTCTGTTACTAATCTACGCGTGCAAGACATTTTTTTCTTTCATCGTTGATCCAATTTGTTATGGAAATGTATCAAACTAATTAAAAATGATACTTATTTTACGTTTATTTTGTTTTTTGATGCAAATCTGATGTACTCTCTGATCAGTGTTCGATGCACACGCGCAGAATTGTTTGGCATACTATTCTGATCAGTAATGCAACTATTTTTTCGAAAATCTATTTCACTATAAAATATTGTAACAGTCCAGTGAATTAAACGCTGTTACTATGGTTACTCTGCCACCTGCTAAGAGATTAAAAAGACAGGTACTGTCCTGAATACCAGATGTCCTCAATACCCACGCACGACGTTAGTAGTAAATTTATTGGCTAAAATGTCCCTGCGTTGGCATGCGTAGATTATCGCAGGTCATATCAGTAATATGATTGGACGGCTATCCTATGCGGGGACCACGCGTTTCTGATTGGTTCATATGAAGAACTTCGCGAAAAGTGCGTGTATTCGCGAAGGAATATGCGTTAATTTCACACGCGTTGGACTCGCAGGAGTCTCGCACGAGACCCGCAAAAATGGGAAACTCGTTAGCAATCTGCACTGTATGATGCATTTCTGTCCCAGAAGAGTGTTTTATATAATTAGATCTGGATAAAACGGCGGCTAAAAATTGACAAAATAAAGATCTAATGACAAACAGTAGCTCAATGAAGGTCGAAAGTATTGCAGAATACTTTTGATCTGCATTAAGCGATAATTGGTCTTGAAAACAAATTTGTGTTCTTTTTGAGAGTGACCGTTTTACACAGGTTTTACTGTATTAACAAATAGTCTAGACGTATCTAGAAGTATTATTTATGAAAGGGGTTAAATAACTATGAACCTTTATTATATATTTTGGTTTTGTCGAAAGGTTATGAAACTACTAATATAACATAAGTTTCCTTATTCTTTCTCAGAATTATGGGATATGTTACAGTCAATATTATCAACAAATTTAAAAAAATGTATAAAGCGGGTCAGCTCTTGTCATTTTGGAGTCTGTCGCATTTGCGACGAACGACGCATATGCGATAGGTACCATCTTTACTTGAGCTGAGCATCCCACCCTAACCCTCCCCCATCTATCTTACGAAATTAAAAAAACCAGAGAAATATGTATATAGATATAACTCCAATTAGTAGATACTATTTAAGAAAATGTTTGAATATGTAAATATATGTTCTGTCTGTTACATGTTTCTTGAAATATGAAAATAAAAAAAAATAACCATGAACCTTTTCACAAAGCCGGTTGTTTTATTTCCAATAATAACGTTATAAAAAAATATAATCATACACTGAACACAATTTGTTATTGGTCATCTCTGTTTATTCAATTATTCAATAGTAAAAGTAAGGAAGAAGGCAAAGATCAGGAATCAATACAATCAAGTACCACACCTAACGAAGGACACCATACAAGTAACAAAACACAAGAAAACATCCCATACAAGAGAGCCAAGAGGTCAGCCCTTTCCCATCAGGTGACCATAAAGGCTGCAATGAACAAATAAGACATTATGACAGACAGACATAACTAAAAGGATCCACAAATGAATTCAAACAGTTTTAAAAGCATTACACCATTCATTAGTACAATAGACGAATTATTGGGACCTAAGAATTATATATACAAAATGTTAATGTTTTATATTTCGTATGTTTTGCAAAAATCAAATATCTACAAACCAACTCCGTTCAGTTCAAACTACTGTTAACTTGAAGTGAAAATGTCGGGTCCTTTGACTTCGAATAAATGGGAGTCATTAGTATCAGGATTTGAGCTACAAGTATTTAGTGTCACTAAATTATTCAGGAAATTCCAAGAGATAAATATCGGACTCAAAAACATCACAGTGACAGGGGAGTGTGATGATAGCACTGTGATGGTAATGAATATGCCGAGATGTGGTTGTGAAGATATTGTTAAAATGGAGAAAAAGATGATGCCACAGAATTTGTACGGACCCCTAGAATACATAGTTGGTAAGTACAGTAAAACTTGTCATAAGCAGCCACTCAAGAAGAACACCAAAATTTGATTTCAATACCAGGTCAAAAGTATTGCAGAATGCTCCAAGGGGTAGGATTCTGCAATACTTTCGACCTTCATTAAGCTACTTTTTTCCATTAAGAGCTTTGTTTTGTCTACTTTAAGTGGTCGTTTAAGACAGGTTTAACTGTATAATAAATTGAGCCGCGACATGATATGTCCAACAATGTGGCATTTTGACATGTGTAGACTCAAACGAGCCTGTGAAGCGTTCTTTTAAGTTTAGAAACTCCAAATGATATTAACTCAGTAGCTAAACACTCATAGAATATTTAAGCGCCCAGCAAAGGCTCTCATTAGACTGCGCATATGCGCAGACTGATCTGAGCCATTGCTGGTCGCACATACAGCATTGTTGGAAATCTCACGTCGTGGCTCAATTATACGCTTTAACTGTCTATATTTGGATTGAACATATTTTAAAGCAAGACTAAGCATATACTGTTTGGGGCTTTTACAGACCTACTAATTATGAGTCTACAGTCAAGGATCAAAAGTTAAAACAAAATATAATTTCCCATAGACTCAAATGCATTTTCATGTTTACTATGGAAGGTAAAAACCGCCATTATACAATTGATGCATTCTTTGGAGGTTGACATCAGGATTTGTCAACCCGAGAACAGTGATGTTCACCGAGGCGAAGCCGAGGTGAACATCCCTTCGAGGGTTGACTAATCCTGATGTTAACCTCAAAAGAATGCACCAATTGTTATGTTATATGACACTGTCTCTATTTTCCTAGTTTGATTTTAAGTATTTTCATATTTATAAATTTACTCAAGTCAGGTGTTCCTGGAGCACTTTCACTAGGAAGATTATTTCAACAATATACTTCCCAAATTTCTGCAACTCTTATGAGATAAGCAAAATAATTGCATTTTAACCCATATATGCCTAGCATTCTTTTTGTGGGACATAGGCAAATAGTGCAGACCCAGATCAGACGCCACAAAATGCGACATCTGATCAGGGTCTCCACTGTTTGCTTGCATAATTTTCTCTTCAACCTAACATCCCTTAAAACAGAAATGGACTGTTCCAATTGATAACGGTGGAAAATTCCATTCAGCATAAATGGGTTGAATGCTGTTCTCATAAAATGAACAAATTCTGAATTCAACACATTTTACCTGTGAAATATACATAAGAAATCAATCAGTGTTGCAATATCTATTTTTAGCTCTCTATCAACAGTGACAAAAGTAATGTTATATGGGCTAGATTTAGTTCAATCTATTTTTAGCTCTCTGTCAGCACTGACATTAACAATGTTACCTGTCCTTAGCTCAACACAGTTTGACATCAAGATCTGTCACAACCAGTGCAAGCTAGTTTCAGCCAATCAGAGGTGGTCTTTTATAGGAGTCATATAACAAAAGTCTATGTGTCTAAGTTAGTTTTTGTATGCCGGCAATTTCATTTTATTTTCTAAATTGTGCCATTATATTATGTAAATTGTATTATGATAACAGCTTCGGGTGTATGCTGACTAATTATAAATACAAGGGGTGATCCAGAAATACGCGGAAAAGTGCTATATATTTTTTTGTTAATTTAGCAATCCCTTTGATACTTACAAGATCTGATCTTTGATTTATTATGAATATTGGAAGCTAATTTCAAAACACGTGGAACACATTGTTTTAATGGATCGTTACCTTAGCGACGCAAGGGTAACACTACCTGGCGCACATGACGTCATTTAACGTTTTCAATAGTTTTAACCAGAAATTCAGTGTTCAAACCGATGCTCTGTGACAGTCGCTTTCTGTATTGAGTAATATCTAAACAATGGCCATGATTGTGACGTCACAATGCCAATTCTTACGTCATTCGATGTCGAACAAAAGCGTGTGACACAGATAATCCGAATAAACAAAATGGCTGCCCTTGAACAGTGGCCTGCGATTGAATTTTGTGTAGCAAACAAAAAATCAAGACTGGAAACGTTTGAAATGATAAAAACGGCTTTTGGGAACAATGCTATGAAGAAAATTGCTTTGTATAAATGGTAACGGTCTTTAGAATTATTCATAATGAAAAAGGTATGAGGAGAATCTGTGTTAGATGGATACCGTGATTTGATACATGTTATGCGGAAAAAGGCCCGGTATGTTTCAAATGGCTATTCTTCACCATGACAACGCACCATCTCATAGAGCAGCACAGACTACAGAGACAATAAAAAGACTCGGCTTTGAACTTTTATACCACCCCCTTACTCATCAGACTTGGCCCCTTGTGATTGTTTTCTATTTCAATTGATCAAGAGTGTTTTGAGAGGTACGCGATTTGAGGACGTTGCTGATCTTCAAAGTGTAGGTCAGAAGGCTATCGATGAAATACCAGTTAACTCGTAAAGATAGTGTTTTCTTTCTTAGGTAAAACGCTGGAGAAAGTATGTGGATAACAAGGAATGACTTTTTGAGAGGGAATGACATTGTATTGTGCGCCAATGTGCTTGCTAAGAATGATGGAATGTACTTTTGATAGTGGTGCGCCAGGTCGCGCGATATGACGTTGCCATCACGTCGTTTAAAATGACGTCATTAAACTTAAATACATTTAAAGACCATGTTTCAAATCGGCATAAATTTTGCTTGATTGTGTACAAATAAAATGAAATTCGTATTTAAATTGTGGAAATAGTGGCACTTTTCCGCCTATTTCTGGATCACCCCTCGTAATATAAAGTAAACAAGAAATAGAGAATATCACCAACAGCATTATAAAGTGACAGTCCATTCATTCAAAACAGAAAATTGACGCATTGAATATTGGCGGTAATTCCCCGCTTCTTTTAATGCTAGATATTTTTACGCCATAGGGAGCGCTTTCATTTATAATTTACAGAGTATCCCTTACTCCGAGCTCGTCGATTAATTATGGAAAACAGTGTAGAGAGATATTTTGTCTTCAATGGTTTATCCAAATGTAGAAAAGATTAATAAACCAACAGAAATTCAAGATCTATTGGTTTGTTTGTTTGTTTGTTTGTTTAATTGATTTTTTGTAAACCGTTTTTAAAGGGTACAACATGCAATCTCTACTAGAAAATCCATGTCGAATCTCATAAATATAAGCGCATTAAAATTTAAACGAAAGAAACAGAATGAATATTAAAAAAATCATTTCAAAGGTGAAAATGTATGCATGTCTTACGTTGTAAGGGAAACAATTCAGGGGAGTACATGTACAGGCTTGGCAATTTGACGACAGTTTTGTTTAATTTTGCATTTTCTAAAGCTTGAGATATAAAACCTCTCTTTTTTCCATTTTATCATGCATTTCAAGCTTTAAGTAGTATGGTAGTTGTATACTAAGCTCTGAATAGGTTATCTTTTGGAAGCAAAAAGCCTCTGGAAGGGGTAACTTTGAAGTCAAATTGGTGCAGATGAGAGGCCCTGAATTTTTCAAAACCGACCCCATGGGCGGATCCAGAGGGGGAACAGGGAGTCCAGACTCCCTGGAAAATTACAAAAATATAGGGTTCCTTAGCAATACTGGTCCGGATCCCCTTAAAATCACAAAGCTACAAATTCAGCATTCAATGTTGGGCCATCATCGGCCCGCCAGCGAAACGCCATTTTGCTGACAGTGGTATTTGTTTAGATCCTCTCCTCCATCTACAAAAAAAAAAAAAAAAAAAAAAAAAAAAAAAAAAACGTTTTCAAAGTCGGTACCCCCCCCCCCTGACAAAACTTTCTGGATCCGCGCATGTGTGACAGGACTTTAGTTAAGAGTGCGTACCAAAAAAATAATTTTCTTATTTCTCAACCAAAACATATGTTGTGGGTACTCAAAAGAACCGTCTCAATGAAATGGTTCTTTTGAACACCCAAAACATATGTTAAAAAGGATGGGTAAGAAAATATTTACAATTTTACGCTCAAAAAGTGTGTTTATCTATACCTATATGTATGGAGTCACATCCTGTACGAAATTTACCGCCCGTCAATCTACTGTCAATTTGGCGTCAAACAAAAATCCAGGCGTCATTTAAATAGTAGTGACCAAACACATAAACGCCTGTCAAACTGGCGCTAACCAGGCGGATGTTTAGGCGTAATACCCTAATTAGCTGGCTTCCAGGCATCGCTTTAAGAACGGTTTCAGTATGATGGCCATCAAATCCTAAAAATGACGGGCGTCGTTTGGTAAAATGACACTCGTCGTTTCATATAAGAGGGTCTGGATGGGGGGGGGGGGGTTGGTCTGGTATTCACTATTCATTAAAAATTTAGCCCATTATTCATCTCATTAAAATTTTTGGTTATTCATTAAGATAAGACCAATTATTCATTAACAGTAAGAAAGGTGGCAAAGAAATCTGAATATTCACTTTTCATTAATTTTGTCTTCAATTCATTAAAAAATAGGATTATTCATTAATTTTTAGGCCCTCATTATTCATTATTAATTATGTTTTGGCTCATTATTCACTATTCATTATAAAAAAGGGCCATTATTCACTACTCATTATACCCCATCCAGACCCTCATATAACGACGGGCGTCAAGTCACAAAATAATAACACCATTCCTGACAATGCTGGAGCAGCTCTGGGTACCCAGTGGCCAATAGTGGTTAACAAAACTGATCTTTAACTCAATGATGCTTGTGGGTTGAAGGGGGTCAAAGTTTAAGAAGAATGCCAGGAATCAAGCCAAATTCAGCTTTCTGGTGCTGAGATGTGTATTCTTGGATTACTCACAGTTTTGTGCCAGCTATTTATATATACGGACTGACCTTACAAAACAAGAGTGCCCTGGGCCCAGGATCACTAACACCAGTCCGCTATAATATTTCTAGGTTTACAAAATGTAGCTCTGCTGGGGGTGGGGGGAGGGGGTCTGATCACCAACTCATTTTACTTTGATTTGTTTTTATTATTGGAGAACCCCGTAGGCTTAACAAAAAAAACTTTTTGTGGCTTTTCCATGGGTAATAACCAGTACTGAGAGGGTTTATAGTTTGGAGAGGCCGGAAATCGAACCTGCGACCCAAAATAAACATCTTTTTGTGGCTTTCCTGGGCATAAACCAGTTTCGCCGGGTTGGTTTAAGATTTGTGTTGGTTTTATAAAGGGAACACCCAAAGGCTCGCCGATTTTTTTTTTCAGAATCTAACCTGCGAACAGATTTCTTTTTTGTGGCTTTCCTGGGTATAAACCAGTTCCACCGGGTTGGTTTAAGATAGTGTGTTGGTTTTATGTCGGGAACACCCAAAGGCTCACCGAAAGTGGTTTTATGGAGAAGCCGGGAATCGAACCTGCGACCCCTGGTTTACAAGGCATAGCACTTATCCACTACAGATTTCTATTTTCATTGCATATTTAAAACAATAAATACATAATGAATTTGCAAATATATGAGTTAAATATTATGATGTTCCTTTTTCTGAAAAAGAAAAAAAAACAGCTCCATTTCGCTGGAATTTCTTATATTGATCTTTATTATCATCCGCAAATACAATCTTATACTTTATAATTACATCAGCTTTCATGACAACATGATAAAATAAATAAAATACAGAACTTTGTACTATTAAAGGGAGGCGATTTGAGGACAACTGACTGTTCCAAGTAAGAAAGAGGGCGAAGACATGACCAAATTTAATGTGGTATTATGTGTCTTCTGCATGCGCGGATCCAGGAATTTTTGCCAAGGGTGTGGGGGGGGGGGGGGGGGGTGAGGGGGTCCAGGCCCACCTGACAGAAAAAGCTCCATTGTCTGTTAAAACACAACTCTGGCAAGGTTTTTTGTTGTTGTTTTATAGTCCTTATCTTCACACTTTTAAACAGTTTTACAGAACAGAACAGAACAGAAATTTTATTTTAGACTTAAGCATACAAGCTCATCGTTACAGAGGGGGTCCTTTTTTTTTGTTTTCCTTTGTTGTTGTTTGATTTGATTCTTTACGTCCCATCTACAATCTTTCAGTTATATAGGGACGGGTCTTCCTGCGCTGGGTTGAACCAGTATTAAGCTAGGATAAATGTGTCACCGCGTTTTGTCCTTGAGCAAGACACATTTATCCTTCAACCCAGAACGACCAGTCCCGACGTAACTGAAAGATTGTTGACTGGTACGTAAAGAATCAAAACAAACAAACAAAATACATAGGAGTAATTTCTAGGTAAAAGAAATCATCTGTAACACCGTTTGCAACGAGTGCTACTTGTTTGGGAGAAATTATTAATTTCCGATAATTCGGTGCGCCCTGTGGCGTCAAAAAACTTAGCATTTTGACTTTAGTATTATGACAATTCAGTTCTGCCTCATGACAACCTAGTTCTGCCTATTTACAACATAGTCCTGCCTTTTGAAAACCGAGAAATGACATGATCTGAATCTAAATACGAGTGAAACGACTACTAAATGACAATTTGCAAGATATAATGACACGATTTACAAAGTAAAATGAGATTACCAAACATACAAAAACTAACTTGTATGCATAGAGTATCGGCGGAAATTTCATTCCATAGTTTACAAGCATCTCTTTTATTGTGTGATATCAAGATTGAATAGCAATAACTTTATTATTGTCGAAAACTATGTTATGACCTGAGTGGAAAATAAAGCGATTTGCATTGTATTGTATAATTGTTGCTAAATATCAGATGTATTTACCGTACAATCTAGATGAAGTTTCAAATATTTGCACTTTGCTATAACAAAACTTAAAAATGTCACTTTTCAATTGAGGTCAATGGTAGCGTTGTCCAAAATTATCAAAACATATCTTGCAAATTGTTTAAATACCTGCAGCTTTAAAATTCATGGATAAAATTCGATGGAAATAAAAATAATATTACCTTATTCATTTAACTTTTAAATGGCATAATAATATGTTGGCTAGTTGAAGCGTAGTAACTTTTACAGCAAACGGGAAGATACATTAAAGTCTATGGGATTTCTAACCTTGGTCCCTGACTCTACAAATTGTATTTTCCTCAATTGAATATCCCCTTTATTTTGCCCTCAGATACATGTATAGATGGTATCATAACTGATGATTTTAAATATAACTATAACGTTCTGAGGAGCACAGTGGCTCAGTAGTAGCCTGAGTGCTTGACTCGAGATCGAGGAGTAATCATTGTCCTGTTTGTTGGAATCTTTTATGTTTATGAAACCAAGTTCAATGTAACAAACGACACCTTTTAATCGGGTGGCAGTCGTTGAGTTGGCCGCGATGCGGGAAACCCTGTCTTCTGGGTTTCTAAAATGTGAGATTCAAACCAGCTTGCTCAGATACAGAGACCAGCTAGAAAATTGAAATTTCGTTTGTAGTAAGTCTAGATATGATACTTTCCAAACGGGATTTTTTACGACTAGACCTTCTGATCCTCCATGGATCACTACAGCCATTAACCCTTAAAGCGCCAAGAATAAAATGCATATGAAAATGTCGTCTGCTGAAGTCGCCTGCTGCAAATAATTGCCTAACATTACTGTAGAATTAAGTATAGAAGCAAACAGCGTGGACCCAGAACAGACTGCTCCTATAGGAGCAGTCTGATCTGGGTCCATACTGTTTGCCATAGAGGCTTCTCAAACATTCCAGCAGACGACTTTTGATGCGATTGACGCATTAAGGGTTAAACGATACTGATCATGTGCCTTTACATTTTACTTTCAGGGAATACAAAATGGACGGAACAGACATTAACATGGAAAGTTACAAAATACCCCCGAAAAAATCGTATATCCAACGCCGACGTTGAGTAAGTTTTTGTATTTCAAATGCTACCTGAGTGTCTAGATAGGGATGGAGTCTGATATTCTCATTAACAATATAGACCTTTATTCACTGTCATTAACTTTTTTGCTTATTCATTAAACGAATTATTCTTTAAAAGTTTTGATATCTTATTCAATTACGTCTTTAATATTTGTCTATCTGTCGGTATGCCTGTCTCTCTGTCTTCGCCTGTCTGACAGTCTGTCTGTGTGTCTGTGTGTCTCTCTGTCTCCCCCCATTCTTTCTCCAAGCATTTTGTTAAGTTATTGGTTTGTAAAACACTCCTCCAGAAAGCCAAATGGCTTGAAATATATTTTAGAGATTCTTTCGCTTGGATTCTATTGTAGTGAAATATAATTCCAAGATTGCTTTTCGTGGAAGATATTGAAAGTGTAAAACTCTTCTCTAGTTAGTCATATGGCTTAAAATTTAATAGTATAATAATTTGGCCGCGTCGCGACAAAACCTGTCTTTGGGATTTCCGACAAAGCGAGACGCATATTAGACTCCTCAGCTACAGAGACTAGCCTGAAAATTGAAATTTCGCGAATAACGCGGACGCGCAGGCTGGTCTGCGCCTTTGTTATTCGCAGATAACGAAGACAGGTTTTCTCGCGTGGAGGCCCATTAATATATTACAGTTCAAAGAAGGATTCTTCTAATATCCATTGAAGCATAAAACTCTTTACCAGCCAGTCAAATGGCTAGAAATATAGTTCAAATAAAAAAATCTCCTGAATCTTGGTTAAATGGCTTGAAATACAGGTCTATTCTTAATAGCTTCTAACAAAGAAAACAAACACAGTTTGCATGTTGGCGCGCTTTAATGTGAGCAAATGAGCAGCGTGACATGGAAGGACGTTGTAGACCTTGATGAGATCTATTTAAGAAATGCTTGTAAAAGCCCAGTGCCAGTAACACAGTTTACTTAACCCTTAGATCTTCTCATTGCCGAAGTATCTGCCGTCCAGCCCACATGACACCAAACTTTTCTTTTTTGTTTGGCGAAAACTTGGTGTGATTTTATACAGTGCAGTATACCCCATAGCAATGACGACGTGCAAATCAACATTTCAAGATCTCTTGCTCGAACCTATACAAAATTTTGTGTGTTGCTCATGTCTGTGAAGCCGCCTTAGAACTGATTTTACAAGACACTTCGTTTGCTATTTCATTACCTGTTTATTCTCAGTCCGTACGTGACTGAGTAATAATATACTGCACAACCTTTGTCAATGCTAGTGCCGACTAGACAAATATTCTGCTCTATTTGATGAAACGAGCAGAATGTTAAGTCTATTCTTAACTTCTAACAAAGAAAACAAACACAGTTTGCATGTTGGCGCGCTTAGAAAATACAAATGTTAGAAAGAGAGCGACAAAATTTTGTATAGAATCTAATAAGTCACATCACAATGCCTCACATAGACATCACCTCTGTAATTTTTAACATTTTGACTCCAAAATATTTAACGTCAGGTGACTTCCAGCGGATAGTGCTTAAAACACGTGGTATACGTGTACTCTTGCTTTGGGACACAATGTGTTGAGGTTTGCTGAGAAAGTCCCTTCTAAATCGCTTTGTCAAAAAAGATGATGTTGTATGTTTCTGATTGAGCAAATACCTGCAAGAAATGAAAACAAATAGCCATATACAAATAGCCTTATTGTCAATACATATTATTCTTATTCTCATTGCAACCATGCTGAAATCTAAAATTTATTTTCCAAAAATATCATTGTTTTCATGCCCATTTGCATATAATACTTTGTCTGATTAAAATGACTGTATCTGGTACTCATTTTATTTACTTATTTATTTACTTTTGTTTTGTTAAATGTATCACCTATTAAAATTAGATAATCAGGTGCAAACGGCTGGTCTGAAACCCTTAACGTACAACAAACTGCCATATCTATTATACTTAACAGTTCCCCTCTGCTAACTCTGATACTGAGCTAATAATCGGGCAACTTCTATACTGGGAGCCCATCTGGAATTAACTTATTTGTATCTACGTTATAATATACACTGAACTTGTCATTTGTTTGTGATCCCATATATCAGTCAATTTAATTTTCCTCTTTCTCTGACTTAAATAAACGCATAGCTCATTAGAAGTATACCATATCCATTTTACTGACATTTTAATTTTGATATTTCACGTAACTTACCACCATGGCGACATTTTGAAAATCACCTTTTCTACTCCTGATTTTTTATGAGTGAATTCATTTTCTTGTTATTGTAATAAACATTGACCTCATTTTTATCTTCTAAATACTGCTCTAAACATCATATTTACTCCTCCATCTTTGTTCATATGGAAGACATTTTCTCTTCCAAAACCATACTAAAACCAAATACTTCGTTGTTTGAAAGTCTACCCTTATTTTCATCTGAGATTTTTTTTCATTGATTTTGCTCTCAGGGACTTTTGCTCCTTTAGAAAATTAAAACCTTCAGTCTGCATTTTTAACCTGACTTCCGCTTCCGGGGAAATCTCAGTTATTATCTGTTAACAGGTAAATAACTTTTTCCACTTCCTGGGAAATCTCAACTATTACCATCTACCATGTAAATACCCCTTCCCCCTTCCGAGATATTTGTTTCTACTCCTGGGAAATCTCAATTGTTACCAGGTAAATACCATTTTCCACTTCCGGGGAACTCGTTTCCACTTCCTGGGAAATCTCAATTATTACCTTCTACCAGGTAAATACCACGTTCCACTTCCGGGGAACTCGTTTCCATTTCCTGGGAAATCTCAATTGTTACCTTATACCAGGTAAATACCATTTTCCACTTCCAGGGAACTCGTTTCCACTTCCTATGAAATCTCAATTATTACCTTCTACCAGGTAAATACCACGTTCCACTTTCAGGGAACTCATTTTTACTTCCTGGGAAATCTCAATTGTTACCTTCTACCAGGTAAATACCCTTTTCCCGCTTCTGGAGAAATCGCTTCCACTTCCTGGGAAATCTCAATTAGTACCTTATACCAGATAAATACCTTTTTCTACTTCTGGGGAACTTCATATCTCCACTTCTGGGGAATGGACATGTGACCTAGTCACCAACCGATTTAAAAGCTCTGTTATGAGGAAAGTTTGCTTTTCCCACATAAATCTACTGCTCCTATGTTATGATTTCTTACCTTTGGAATTAACCTTCTACCAGGTAAATACCTTTTTCCCACTTCTGGGAGAACTTTTTTCTACTTCCTGGGCAATCTCAATTATTACCTTAAAACCAGATGAATACCTTTTTCCTCTTCAAGGGAACTTCATGTTTCCTCTTCTTGGGAAATGACATGTGACCTAGTCACCAATCAATTTTTGAGCTCTCTTACGAGGAAAGTTTGCTTTTCCAACATAAATCTACAGCTCCTATGATATATATTCTTACCTTTGAAAATAACCTTCTGCCAGGTAAATACTTTTCCCACTTCTGGGAAAATCGTTTCCACCTCCTGGGCAATCTCAAAATTACCTCATACCAGATAAATACCTTAGTCTACTTCTGGGGAACTTCTTGTTTCCTCTTCTGGGGAAATGACATGTGGCCTAGTCACCAACCGATTTTAGAGCTCTCTTATGAGGAAAGTTTGCTCTTCCCACATAAATCTACTGCTCCTATGATATATATTCTTGCCTTGGGAAATAACCTTTGAAATTCCACTTCTTGGAAAATCAATTACACTGCAAGTGTATTTGGATTTTTTAATTTTGTCTCACTACTTATAACATTGTCCATATATGCATTGCCAACATAAGCATCACCGTTTTTCGTTTGCAAATAATTCAGAATCGAATGCAGAATTCTCTTTCAATACTCCGACGTTAGCTTTTAACGACTACGCCTTTAAAACAACTGACCCCTTTTCAAAGGTGAATGACTCATCTTTATTCTAACAACATACCTTTAACTGACATGGCTCTAACATCTATTCTACTGTGGATGCAGCGATTTCTGCTCGTACACTCTGATAACTTTATGTTTCTAATTGAAATCTCCTTTCTTTGATTATCTTTTATATTTTCTCCATCTTTCAGCATACATAAACCTACCCATTTTCAAGCAGAAGAAATGTATGAATCATTTAACATGCACAAACGATTCAATTGATAATTTTCTTCAAACAGAAGAAATCCAAATTTCATTAAATAAAGAAAAAAAATCAATATCAGGAATAAGGGCTGCCTATGAGCAAAATTTAAATACATACTGCGTTATAGCTTTGATTCCACATAAACAGTCATTTACAAATGCAGCTATTCTTTGACCGTTTACCACCATAATAACATCACTGTTAAAACTTTCCACAACATTTGACCAATGCTCGCCAATTCCAATAAAGAATTCTGTATGCAAAATGCTTCCTTACCTGCGTCTGACCAAGAGAAGCTGAAACCGTTCCATTTGACTGAGCTTTATCCATGTTATTAATATAAGCCTCACCATTTTCAAATTAGCTAATGAAATATCATTTTGAAGTTGTTGTCATGTTATCTTGCAACTTTTTTGTATTTTAAACTTAGATTTATGCAAATTATTGCTTATGCTATTACAATCTAGTTCTAATCTATGCTTTGTGTCTTGTTATTTTTACAGTAGAGTATTAATAGCATGAGGCTACTTTTCAATTTTAAGAATACATTCTAAGATAGTAATGAGTGGATCCCTTGGTTGTCTTATTACTGTAAGACCTCTTTACATGGCAGAAATTTCCATCCGTTTTAAGATAAACACTCTCTGGCAAAAAAAAAACAACAACAGTATTTGTCGTGATCAGTACAGCAAATAGATAGATAAAGTGTAATCCTCTTCTATAACCAACGTAAAGTACTAATATGACCATGCGTCTATTTATATTTAATATTTAGCCTATTTCATGGGGATTCATCTGTTCTTACTCTCTGCAAATCCACCCACCTTAGTTATTGTCTCTTATGATCTAACTGATCTGTACTACCAACCTTTGTATAGCGCCAAGATTCACATCTTAAAAAAAAAATCTTTATATCTGAAATGTCAATCTGATGAAAACAAGCAAACTGCTTCCTGTTCTTATCTTTACATTGTGCTTTAAATATGGACTTTCAAATTTCCAATGCCGACATGGATTGAGCTCTTCAAATGTGTTTCTGATCCTCCTCATCACTGGCGACCTCCAGATGTAAATAATCGTCAACTACTTTCTAGCCAATGTGGGTTCTAATAACCTGTCGTTGTTCCAAATATTGGAAACTGAAATGTAAGAACGTTAGATGTAAAACTGTGATTGATTCCATCGTTGACTTAACAATTTTATTTTATTATTATTATAACTATTATTATTATTATTATTAATTTATCTTCTTTGCAAAACCAGGAAATGCCGCCCAATTCATGAGGATGTATAGCCTGCTCTTGCCGCCTATATTCGTAAGTGTGTTTGAAACTATGATCGTGATATCCCTGGTATATTCTTTCATAATGTGTATGTAGTGTGTTGCGTTATTTTTTATTTGCTCTATATTTTACAACATTCTCCGCATTTGAGCGTTTCAGATAAACATGTATAGCCTGCTCTTGACGTCTATATACGTGAACATATATGAAACTATGACCGTGATATCCTTGGTATATTCTTTAATAATGCGTATGTAGTGTGTTGCGTTATTTTTATTTGCTCTATATTATACACCATACTCCGCTTTTGAGCGTTTCAGATAAACTTTTATAGCCTGCTCTTGACGCTATATACATGAACGTGTTTGAAAATATGATCGTGTTATCCCTGGTATATTCTTTTATAGATAAACAAAGTTAAACTGGCACTCATTAATCTTTGGCATCATTCGGTCACGTTCGGTGTGTTTTAGAAATTTTAATTGATTGATGTATGGAACAAGTATCTTTCAGCAACGTGATCTAACAATGCCGAGGCAGTGGCGTAGTGGTAAGACGATTAACTCACATTCCGGATAGTGAGGGTTCGATTCCCACTGGATATAGTTATTTTAGGCATCATTTTTCAATTTATATATATTTATTAGTTATATGTAGTGTTTCTTGTTTATTTTAATTTTGATGGATAGTTGACATGGTGTCAGTTTTCAAGACTGACAAGAGATTATTTATGGTCAGAAGCTGATGGCGGTGGGTGTAAAACTCCTGAACATTGTTTCTGATAACAACCTTATCTAAGTAAGTAAGGGTGCAAAGATCAGGAATCGATACAATCAAGTACCACACCTGACCCAGGATACCAAGGGTTAATCCGTCGTCCACAGGTTTGTATTGTCCCCGTTTCAAACGTTGCGGCGACGAAAGTCTACCGGTTTCTCGTAGTTCTTTTCGCAATCAGAAAACGGTTCTTCTGCTGACCCCAGTTGCCTGAACAGTCTGTTGAATATATGATGCGCTGTCCAGCCCTGAGTGTTTCTAGAAATAGTTTGAAACGTAAGCTTTGAGAAATGTGTCTTTAGATTTAAAATGTTTAAAGCTGCATAGTCTGTAACTTTTGATCTTTTAATTTTTGAACTAATGTTTCTATTTTTCAAGAACACAGTAAAAAAACTAAAATTCAGGTTTACATTTTACCAATTTCGTAAATCTTAACAAATTATCAGTATCGAAACAACAGCGTTTATGTTAAATTTAACTGTCAATAATTATTGGAGGGACGCAAATAATTATCGACACGAGTAAAACACACCTGTTTTATAAGATAATTCACTTTTCCGTGCAGTTTTCCGCTCTAGTGAACAGATTTATTGTGAAAACATAACTTAATTCAACTTTTACAAATGATTTAAAAAGAAAATAAAATTTTTCAAAAAATGTTCATAGTTACAGAGTATGCAGCTTTAAATGATTTATCAGCAGACATCGCATTTCCTTACTAATATATTTTTTTTAAAAAGTGAATTCTATTACATTTCCTTTTATACGTTAGATTTTAAAAATCGTGCAAGTCATGATTTATGATAATAAATGTTTAAAAAAATATATTGTATGTCGTGAGACTCGAACCCACGATCTCAATCTTGACAGCTGTACGCTCTATCCAAAGGGCTAAGCGGGACAGTGCTGGATACAGGATTAGAAAATACACCAATCTGAAATCAATACTTTTCATAATGTTTACAAATCTAAAATAAGTTTTACGGAGTTATACGAGTTTAGACGGCATATTCATGAGTGCCAGTTTAACTTTGTAAAGCTATATAATATATATGTAGTGTGTTGCGTTATTTTTATTTGCTCTATAGTATACAACATTCTCCGCTTAAAGGCGTTTCAGATAAAAATGTACCTTTCGCTAAATTCTTCATCTTCATATACCGTTTAATAATGGTTTAGATTTCTGTCACTATCATCTATTTTTTGAACATGCCACCTTCTACACATTGAAAGCATTACCTTTTGAGTTATAATCTGCAGACGCGACAGACGCACTTTTGCTACCTAAAATTCACAAAATAAGTTTTTTAATGGCACTTATCTTTTTAATTCTGTAGAAAACAAATTGATCATCTCGTTCTGTCTGCTGTTAATACCCTAGGTCGATGCCATGTTATCTTCTTACTCCAGAAATATAGACCAACGTCCTTCGCTTTTTGTGTGTTGCTCACGTCTGTGAAGCCGCCTTAGAACTGATTTTACAAGACACTTCGTTTGCTATTTCATTACCTGTTTATTCTCAGTCCGTACGTGACTGAGTTATAATATACTGCACAACCTTTGTTAATGCTAGTGCCGACTAGACAAATATTCTGCTCTATTCGATGAAACGAGCAGAATGTTAATTCCAAGATTGACTTACAGAACCTATTCAAGTGTCAAATGTTTTAGAAAGTCAGTCCTATGGCCTGACATATAGTTCCAAGATTGCTTTTACTGGAATATATGGTTCAATACAAAACTTTTTCCCAGCCAGTCAAATGGCTTGAAATATAGTTCATAGGTTCTTTAACTTCGAATCCATCGACTAGAGTCAGTCAAATGGCTTGAAATATATTTCCTTTAAGAGTTATTCTTTCTCTAGCCAGTCAGATGGCTTGAAATATAGTTTCAGCATTGCTTCCTGGTGATTCAGAAGTGTAAACGGTTCCTCCAATTATCCCAATTGCTTGAAACATTATTTGAGTATGTTCTTAGAATGAGATGATGCTTCGCAAGTAAAAAATACAAATAACTGAAAGTGTAGAGTGTGCAAATTTTCTGAGCCAGACTAGCTAGTTTGGCAACTTATGTCTCATGAGTGACACTCTAATGGTTGTTTAAGCTCCATAGTGGAATTCATGATTCCAAAGGACAAGAATATATAATCTACACTATAGTGAAGGGCAGGAATTAAACCAAAACATTTTTCAGTCAGTCAATCAAATGGCTTGAAATATAATTTCAAAAGAAATTTTATGCTTAATTCAAGCCAATCAATGCATTGAAATATGTTTTCATGGTTGCTTCTCGTGGGATTGCTTACCTCTAGCTAGTCAAATGGCTTGAATTGAGGTTCCAAGGTTGCTTTTCGTGGAATCTTTTGAAGTACATGTATAAACTAATCTCCAGCCAATCGGAACTGCCTGGGCCAATTCAGTGGAATTCCGTGGAATCAGACCTCGGATTTACATTGAGGATCTACTTTGATAACGTGGCGCTGACTTTTCATAACGTGACGCTGATGTCACAGAAACCATGCCATCACCATAACAAGTAGGATTGCAGCAAAACAAACGGTTTTAAAATAAATGAAGTTTATGTTTTTTCAATAAAATAACGATATTTTAGCGAAAAATACATAAACTTAATTTATTCTGCTGATTAAACTTTGAGGTAATCAGAAAAATGGATTTTCATAGTGGTGAACCAACATGCTACAAAACTTATTTTCCTAACGCCAGTTCTGGCTAACAAAATGAAACGTTTTCGTACATAGTACTACGCGTAATGCGCCTTACATACACCTGAGGCTTGATTCTATTCTCGAACTGTGCTGGGCTTCTCAGATTGATCTCCAGCTAGATTGTTTTTATGGATTCAAAACAAGTGTAAAACTTTCACCGGTCAATCAAATGTTTTAAATAAAGTTAAATTGAGGGGAGTTTTGAAAATTCAATATTTATTTAAACAAGATTTTTATTTACTTATATACATGCATATATTTAAGCAGTTACAGGGCCAGGATCTGGCAGTTAGCTAAAATTTGTCACTTCTTAATAGACAGTCAGTGAATTTGAATGTCGAAAATAAGATGACCATAAACGCTTAATTCCAGTGACGCAATGAGACGAGCCTTCCAAATCTGGGCTGATGAGACGAAACTTACTTTTCAACAAAGAAATCCAAGCGAACGAACGGACATTGACATCAGGTTTGAAACTAGAAGACATACAACTCAACCACCATACTTTGATTTTGATGGTCCTGGTGAGTAGTCGAAGAAATACACCCTAAGAAAGTGTAGTACTGACAAAAATAACCTTCCAGTTTGCTAATTTGACCAAACACTAAATTAGAGAAGAAAACATGAAAAATACTGGCAGAAAATCTTATTGACAACTTGAAATTTAGCCTTTAAATTGCGTATTTTATTTAATAGCTGATTTATGAAGATGTTTGAAAAAGTTAATTTTGATAAAATAATAACCGTAGAAGACAAAAAGATTAAATTCTCTTCTTTTGGATAAGTTAGGTTTGATTAATGCTACCCGCGATATAGCTCAGTTGGTAGGACGGTACATACCTGTAAGTGTAAAAATGTCAACCCTAGGTCACTGTTTCGAATCCGGCTCGCGTGATTTCTTTTTCTTAATTTGAATCCATCTTTTGTTACAGGAAATGTTTTGGCTCATGCATTCTTTCCAAAAAGTGGACTTGTTCATTTTGATGATGACGAAACGTTCGTCCTAGGTCATGACAGAGGCACCGAACTGTACATAGTTGCTGCCCATGAGTTCGGACATACATTAGGAATTTCCCATACTAACATAAAAGACGCCCTGATGGCTCCTTACTATCGCTATGAGAGTCCTCTGAAACTGCACAGCGATGATATTGCGGCTGTTCAATCTATTTATGGTAAGTGGCGTTTTTTATAAGTTATAAAAAGTGACATTTTATCAAGGTCTACACTCTTTGTTAAGGTAAAAACAACCTTCAGGAACTTAAGAACATATGAGCCACGACAAGAGATGTCCAACAATCTGGTATATGCGACCAGCAAAGGCTCAGAACAGCCTGCGCATACGCGCAGTCTGATCAGAGCCTTTGCTTGTCGCTTGAATATTCTATCAGTGCTAAGCTACTGACTGCACATAGTTTAGAGTTTCTAGGCTAAAAGGGATGCTACATAGGCTCGTCTGTGTCTACACTTGTCAAAATACCACATTGTTGGAAATCACATGGCATGGCTCATATCTATTTGGAAATTCTAACAAGTGACCAATTATGAGCCACGACATGTGATTTCCTGCAATGTGGCATTTTAACAAGTGTAGACTCAGGCGAGCCTGTACAGCCCCTTTTAAGCTTAGAAATTCCGTCTGTAACTCAACAGACATAGAATATTCAAGCGACTAGCATTGGCTCTGATCAGGCTGCGCGTATGCACAGGCTGGTCTGAGGCTTTGCTGGTTGCACATATCACATTGTTGGAAATCTCATGTCGCGGCTCATATTTATACCATTAACCATCCCAGCTTTTTTTAGGTTTAGACAAGTAGCAAACCATGCAAATATATCAAGGTACATATTCTGGTGGCAGGTAGCTTAGTCCGCCAATCACAATTTTGTCATCTGCGCTCTCTCATGAATCTGCTTATGTTCTACTAAAACCTGTCTTAAGCGGTCACTCAAAAATAGAAGAAACAAGGATCTCAAAGACAAATGGTAGCTTAATGAAGGTCGAAAGTATTGCAGAATGCTCTCTAGGAGCATTCTGCAATACTTTTGACCTGCATTAAGTAATAATTGGTCTTGAAAACCAATTTTTGGTCTTTTTTTTGAGTGGCCGCTTGAGACAGGCTTTACTGTATTGCAAACAATATGGACCAAGATCAGATTAGGGTTCACATTGTTTGCTTCCATGATAAAATCTAGTCTTAAGTTCACTTGAATATATGCGGCAAACTTTAAAATCAAACAACATTTCAGGACAAGAATAGTGGTGGGGTAAGATTTAAGTAATTACCCCTTGTCACTTTTCAATTTTTTTCATGAAACATATGTTTATCCTATTGATATTTCCCCAGGGAAAAAAGAAAAACCAGAGCCAACAGTCAGACCTAGACCAACAGCTGCTCCAACGACAAGACCGCCCATCCGCCCCACTACTACACCCAGAGACAGGTCACCAGCTTGTGATCTCAACATCAAGGCAACGTTTAAAAGTAAGAATTATCATTACTTGACTTTTCGCTTACTGTAAAGGTGGCAACTTTAATATTCATATCTGGGCGTGGTTCGTCTATTTTATTTGCTAAGTAAGGAAAATCAGGTTTTATTTATAATTTGTAAAGAGTCAATAAGCTTTTTGTGCCGAGCAAACGTGCGTGCATTTCATGAAACTCCTAACCGTATACACACTGAACTCACAATTATTTACCCTTAAACAGGTAGGGATCACACGGAATTCCGCGGCTAGCCTTTGTCACGGAAGTCCGCGACTTTGCAACGAATACCTACTTTTCCAATTTCCCAACTTATCGTAAGTGTTATGAAACCGAAAGTTTCCTGGAATGCGTGCCAATAACCAATCTTTTGATAACGTAAGATAAAGTTTTCAGCCGGGTGATTTCAAAACACTGGGAAGGAAAATATGTGGTCGAAAGGAGCTGGAGACGCTGGTAAAGATGACAGTATATTGCTGTTAAAATTCAATTTTTTCTAACAGGACAATAACGACTGCATAAAATACTGCCTTAAGTTTCAACTTAACTTCGAGTTGTTCAGGTTACTCGGCATTTATATAGAGTTACTCGCTATCAAAAACTTGCGATTTTCTAAGTTTTGAAACGCGAGTCACGGATTTCCGTGACCTTGAAGTTTTCGATTGTAACGGCTTTCCGTCACCTTTAACATTTTTGTAGAGGCTATGGATATCCGTGACTTTGATTTTTGACAGGGAGCGGTTGTTGAGTTCAGGCTGTGTACAGGTACATTGATTGTAACGGCTTCCCGTCACCTTAAACATTTTTGTAGAGGCTATGGATATCCGTGACTTTGATTTTTGACAGAGGTTCAGGCTGTGTACAGGTATATTACAATACTCGAATACTCGAGCATAGGTTACATAGACAACTCGGATTTCTTATTCGGGTCTGCGTTTCAAATTATGAACACGCATAGAGACTTATCAACTTACAAGGTGATCAGACCCATAATTAAATAATCGTACCAATTGCATATGCGAGCAACGAAGGAGCATACAGGTATTATTAAAAAGCATTTCGTCTGAACCTTCGCTTCTCGCATTTACATACACACAGCAAAAGCAAAGCCTGGTGCTGCAGGTTCAGACCGATATCTAGGCGTCTTGCTCCCCACCCTGAACCCGTAGATATAAGAATATAAATACTTTTCTCGAATATGTTCTAAATACAGTGTGAATGTGTGTTACAAGTAATGCTTTCGCAATCCTTCGGATGCTCCTGGATGGACATAAAACCTCAAAAAACATAAACCCACTCGACCAATACTGGTTATAGCTAAAGGACACGACCTCACAAGGCCGTCGTCGCCGGTCCGGCAGGACGGCGAGCGCCGGACCACTTTTTGGACGAATTTGCTTTCCGTCGTGTCCCTTTTTCCTCGTTTTGGCTCATATTTCTTTGTGCTTACCTCTGATTTTCAATTTATTGATGCAATCATCAATAACGCTCGTTGCGCGTGTCATCCATAGACCGACCTAGCCAAGGTGTGAAAACATTGAAAAACAATGCAATTACATTGTATTATAATGGCATACTTATGGGCCGTGTCGAGAGAAAACCTGACGTAGTTGCATTCGAAGATTAAAGGCGCAGACCAGCCTACACATCCGCGCAGTCTGATCAGTGCCTTTGTTGTTCGCCCTCTTGAAAGTATAATTGATAAACTTGCTACACTCAAAATTTCAGCTTCCTAGCTACTTGTACTCTCTGTAACTGAGCAGGTTGGTTTGAGTCTTGCAAGCCTTCATAAACCCCGAAGACAGGTCTTCTCGCATTGAGGCCCAGATAATTTCTATGCGCCAGTTTCATTTCCCTTTAAATTGACATTTCTTCTTCTAAATAACATGTCGAGCGACTAAGTATGTTTAAACGTTACGAGCATCGTGGGCATGTGTTGTTACAATTCATTCTGTTACGGATATACAATTTGTGCCTGTTCCAATTCAGCCCAAGACTTTTCGGTTCCCCCAACGTTCATTCGACTTTAAGAAGCATGAACAGAGAAGGGTTTAGCCGTCGTAGTTCGATAGTAGGCCCTGGCTTCATTACGATGAAGCCAAAGATCTCACGTTATGCCTATCAAGGAAAGTTGTGCAGCAAAAATCTAGATGAAGCATTCTGCATCCTTAAAGTAACGGGTGTACTAATTGAAAAGACGCTTTTTGTATATCTTTTCGAAAATCCAACTCTTTGAAGTACAACCATGCTCGGATCCAGTAAGTTATGTCAGAGACTGGCGGGCCGATAATGGCCCAAAATTGAATGCTGGCTTGGTAGCTTTGTGATTTTTCAGGGGATCTGGCCCAGTATTGCTCAGAAACCCTAATTTTTTTGTGATTTTTCAGGGGGGTCCGGACCCCCTGTCCCCCCCCTCTGGATCCGCCCATGACAACCAAGGATCGGTGCTAAAAGTACTTTGCCAAAACCTGCGGGAACATAGGTGACATAATGTCTAAGAAATATGCTGAAGAAAAAAGTAAAAAATAATCGTGACTATCTGAAAACGATTTTGTTTAGCATTCGGTTTTATCACGCGCCAAGAAATATCTTTTCTTTCAAAAAATCGTGTCTGAAGTCTGGTCCCAAACGCATAAAAGCCCATTAAAAACGCACACAGAAGCGCTAAAAATTCAAAATTTTCTTGGGGGAGACCCCCTAACGAGAGGGAGAGTCACCCTCTCGTGCTCTCCCCCTCTCGTGCCGTCGGCACTCGATGATTTCCTCCGCCGACCACTTTTGAATACGCGGCGACGGCCCTGCCACAAACATTAAACAACAACAATAAAAAAACAGTCGGCGTGGTGTATTCGACTTGTACCCAGGGGTCCCGAGTTCGATCCTCTTCTCCACGTGAGTGTTACAGTATCGGATGAGACTTTTAGTTGGCCATCCAGAGCCTGAAAAAAAAATTCTGTTGGCATTTTTGAGTACATTTTGGCATCCATGCTCAAAGTGTATCTTGATGTGTTTTAAGAAGGATAGGGGTGGATGCCAAGTCTGGAAATGCCCCAAAGTCCCAGAATTAGGTCAAAGGTCAACTGAGTGCAAATTCTTGTATATACGTCAGCTTTTAGCGTTTTTATCAATTAGATACCCAAAATTATGATTCAAAGTAATGCAAAATCTCTTTTGAATACTACAGCCATGCTATATAATCAAACAGCATCATCAAGGCATGATGTGTGTTTGGATCAAAGGTCATTTAAGTGCAAAATCGGTGAAAATTGTAGCAATATTTTTTTTAAATAGGGGCAAAAGTTCAAATTTTAAGTTCCCTTCTATCCTAATGGAAGATTTTTTTTATTGCTATTGTGCTAGGTGTGTGTCTATCATGTTTGAAGCAATAATTTACCAAGTTTCCTGCGGTCAAATATTCATAATAGGCATGTAAAGTACGTTACTGTATAAATTCAATTAAAATGTAATACAACTAAGAACAACCATTTCATTTTAAAGAAGTATTTTTTTGCTTGATGCTTTGTAACAATATGTCCTTTTATGCAATTATTTATCCTTTTATACATAAGATGTGTTTAAGTTGTTACTTACGTTACATTTTACCATCTTAAATTGAGTCATTTCTCAAAGGTATATGTTCCTAGCTACAGCTTTCATGAAGGACTTGGCCATGATCTCATGCTTATAGGACTAAAATATATGTCTTTTCTCATTTCACATATTTGTCAGGTTTGTTCCCATCTATGAGTTATTGTAAAACTCTTTTTACAAGGCCACTACCTGCTAATTGCATATACTAAGCATAGCGTCATGAAAACACAAATACCAAGCCTCCTTTCATAAAACATCAGGCGTGTTGAAACTATGATAGAATATGGTTAATACCATATACTGGAAGGAATATATCCTCACATTTGTCTTCACATCGGTCTGTTAGCAGATGGTAACATATATAACTTAAAGCTAATATACAGGTACATTTCTAATAATGACCATCCAGTGAAAACATTGTTAATTTTTGTGGGGTACATCAAGGAAATAGGGCCTGACATTAAGGGTAATCCTCCATATAACTTTAAACATTTAATTGTAGGGGTTTCCTTTCATTTGCACATATTAATGAAATGATGTGGATTCAAAAGCAGCATTTCTTTGAAATTAGGCTGCTTGTGCAAACATATTCATCCATACATAGAAGCAGTATAGATATGGTATTAAAGGTAACCTCTAATTTTAAGATACCATAAAATATGTATATATATCTTTCACAGCGCAACTTTTTATACGTTTTAATTGTTTCAGTGTCGATACATTCAATTCTAAGGATCATTATTAAACATATTTTGCTTATTATTTTTTGCAATGATGATAGAGATCAAATGCTATGATGGTATTGGCATGTGTTTCTTTATGTTTTTAACTGTAAAATGCCAACGCAAGTTTTATTCTAAATTAAATTTCCCCAAAACAGATACCTGGTGACTTCTTGGGAACACAGGCATTCACCATATTGGAGCACCTGATGATTTGATTGTGTTCATAGTTTTCCATCAGTTTAGGGTCAATTCTTAGTATTTAGAGTTAATGTGTCCTGAAATGGTTATCTAATATGTACAATTACTAGCATAATCCATTGGTTTAAAATCTCCGAATCGCTTGATGTATAGAAGATCCTAAGGTAGTTAACTTGTCTGTTCTAGTGTAGAATCTATCTGTTAACCATGACAATTTGCTAAGACAGGGATTGATTGCATATAGGGTAGGTGACTTACATTAATGTATACATCTACTGCTCGTAGATACAAGTGCAATATATCAGATCGAATAGCACTGCCTGAACTGTACAGTGTAAAAACATGTTTGGTGTTATGCCATTTCATCAACCATGCTTGTTCCACTACACACTCTATGTTGGTTGCACGGTTTTCATCCTCATCCGTAAATGCCTAACTTTGGGCAAGGAAGAGTAAATCATTGAAGTTGAAGTTGAACTGGTAACATACTTGAAATGTGTAGTTTTAATATGGCATTACTCTTGAAATAAAACTGAACTACTTTCCTTTCACTATATACAAGACAGTTCTCAATCAGTGTCAGTCTTCACAAATATCTACAAGGATATAGGTACAAGAATGAGCAAGTTGATGCTTAAAATGCTTTCTGCAAGCTGTTGTCAGCAATGTTGTTCACATTTTCGATGGTTTTGCATATATTTAAGACTATCACAATAAGCCTAATTTAGTAAACCTTTTAAAACCAACAAACAGACCATAACTCACTTTTCATAGGACATATATAAACATGTACTAGGATAACAAAAAGCTCAACAAAATCAAATAGTGCATAAACAAAATAAAAACAAACTACCTTGTGAATAAGAAAAGTAAAGAAATCAGCTGCGTGTGACACTACTTTTTCAACTTTCAACATTCAGTTTAATCTGTGAGTTTCAGAGATGCAAACCATACTAGTGAATTTTGGGAGTCATGCTTTTGTTTTATGCTTAAGAATAAAACAGTTAACTGATCTTTAAAATAAAGTATTACTAACGTTCGAATGATTTATTGTTTATGTTATCATGAAATATGTTCAGATGTTTTACAAGACTGCTACATGGCTCAGGTAACCTTACCTGAACCAACCTTAGTCTAAGATAATTAACAAGCAGAATAGCTTCTATCAGAATTGCTGCAGAATATAATAAGATAATCATCATTACAATATGATATGAAATCTAGTTCACTAAAACATAGAAGATTTTAATGGGGACAGATGATAAATTAATTTGATAATGTTATTGTCAACAATGAAAAGTGAAAATTAAAAGAATTCAGCATACAAGGAAAATCTTTAATACTAGATCTATGTAACATCCTATATTTGGACATAAACCATGCTGGTTCTATACTACGATGTTTTATTTGCAATCTTAAAAAAACTTATACCTGCTATAGAAGACACTCAGCACTACCCCTGCCTTAATTCCTGCCTTGTCACTAGATGTATGAAATATTGCTATGCTATTTTAAGTTAATTATTGATATTAAGTCAATACTTAAATCATGATGTAGATTGCATGTTTATTGTTATGTACCATTGGTAGATATCGGAAAACTGCAATATGAATATACAAGAACCAAGCAAATTACAGAAGGTAAATGAGTAAGACCAGGAAATGCCACATTCACATATTGCAGACCAACCCATAGCACTCTTTTTAATTAAGTCTTATATAGAATAAAATGTGTGTACTATATGTAAGCGAATTGTGGAGAGCAGACCCAAATTTTATATAAGAAAAACAACAATTTACTACCTTTATCCATTTATGTAAGGCACGCTTTGTTACCTACGTTACCTCATTAATATATGTGCAGCAATTTAAGATCCATTATTGTTAATGTGGTTATAATTTGATTTTATTATGAAAGATATTTTGCCAATTCCGATGCAAAGTAAATAATAGAAAAAATGAATCTGTAAGCAGCTATGCGTTATATGCTGGAGCCAGTACAAATTACATACTAATTAGCATATTTAAATATTTACTTGATTTCACTTCATTGCAAGTTAAAAGTTATAAACAACTTTAAATATATGAAAATTAACATTTTCAAATTGAATATAGATCAATAGCATGTATATTTCAGGTCAGGTATCATGTTTTATTCTAATACATTATCTGCAATTTAGTATAAAATGTAACATACGTATCGCTGATGAGCAGAAATACATATCACAGATATATGCAATTGAATTTTATGTCTAGTTTAAATATTTAATGCTTAAACTGTTGCACTCATACTATTAAAATAAATCAATATTAGCCTTGCACTGTCTGTACTGTTATTTTCAATGCCAGTAGGGTAACGTTGATTACAGGTGATTTATAGAAAAATAACCACAGAGAAGTTATTAAATTATGGGTTTCTCAGGCCCCATGACATGTGCCAAACTGAAAATAGTTTTACTTTCTGAGAGGTGCAGCAAACTCTCAAAGTAGCCCATATATCTCAGTTTAGCCCAATTGAGGGAGAATTTCCGTCGAAATTGCACAAAACTTACGATGTTTGTCTTTGTAAATTCCATAAAAGGATGCTTCAAAAGGGGGTTCCTTTAATGATAAACATGTTAATTTAAGCCTTCTAAAAGACTTCTACCCTTTTAAGAGTTTTAAAAGCATCTTGTTGTTGGACCAGAGAAAAAAAAAGAAACACAGTTTGTAAAAATGCTCTGATTATTGCACTTGATGACCTTTGACCCAATTTTAAAGTCGACATATGAACATTTAGTTATAAAAAACATTTTCTCAATGTTTGTCAGACTTATAACTATACGCATATGAAATTTGGCTTGAAATGAAATATGTTTACATATAAAAAGATAAAGTTGTTTTACAGTAGTACATATTTTCTCATTTTTGCACTCAATGACCTTTGACCTAATTTCTGGCCTTCATAAGCCAATTCAGACTTGGCATCCACCCCTATGACTTTGTACACATGCTAAATATTATGTTAAAAGTGGTCTAACAAATGTACTCAAAAATGCCAACAAAACCAAAAATATGCATCTTTTTTCGATTTGGATTGCCAACTATTTAAGCTGTGGCCCTGCGCTCCTGGTCATACTAAAGTTACACATGTAATAATAAACACTCTCAGCTAAATTATACTGGTACAGCTACGGAGCAGCCATAAGAAAAACTTAAGTGGTGTGGTGATTAAGTCGCTCGCCTTGTACAAAACGGCTATGTACTGGCACAGACACGGAACAATCACAACAAAAGCTTGGTCTCCGAGGGGGGGGGGGGGGGGGGGGTACTCTCATGTTTTCTTCATACTTAGGCCCGGTCCCAGCATCTACCGTTCACCCCAAAAGTATCACGAATTTCAAGCACCCAAAATAGTATTTGAAGTTTTACCAACTCAAATAAATATCCCCCATGCTGTACATTGACCTTAAGAAAAGACCCTAATTAATATGCATAGAAATGACCCCTAAATATAGTCCAATTTTGTGATGACCCCTCAAAATATCAAAAAAATCTTCATACCCAAAAAATCATTTTTCTGAAAACCACAAAAATAATGAAATTCAAAATTTCGGACGCAAAAAAATGACCCGAGCCTACGTGTATATGAAAATATCAAAGAACCCCCTGGGGACGGCTCTGTTTTTGAAGTTTCCTACCCGTGGTTGATGGAATCTTGAACTGGAAATGTATTTTAGAGTATGGGTTTAAAGGGAGCGCAGTGGCCCAGTGGTAGAGTGCTTGACTTTAGACCTGGGGTTCGAGCCTCACCGGAGTCACTGCGTTGTGTCCTTAAGCAAGAACATTAATCCTAGCTTAGTACTGGTTCAATTCAGGAAGACCCGTCCCTTTGTAACTGAAAGATTGTTGATGGGATGTAAAAATCAAATAAAAAACAAACAAACAAAAGTATGGGTTTAAAAGCTGTACATATGTGTCTTTATTTTCTATATGATTGTCTGCACAATGAAGACAATTTCCACTGCGTTGTCCACACTGATTACATAAGATGGCATAGCTGAAGTTAAACAACCCAGTATATTAAGCAGTCTAAGGGAAAATTGGCATAGTCAAGCATGGAAACTGTTACTGCGAATATCAGAATAAGCTTAAGCGCAATGTAAGATGTCTGTTAAACAGACATGCATGATCGAATGCCTTTTATATACTTGACAAATTAAACCATGTTTAACCGACTTCCAAATCACTGCACTGCTGTGTACCCTGGATTTTGGCTATAAAAAGTTAAAGGCCTATGATATCAGAGATCAACATTTTATTGATAACCTTAAAATCACATGACCTAGTTGGCCGTCGTGCTAACATAGCGTAAAACCCTATAAAGATATTCTTCAGAACCGGATGGGACTTTGTTTATTGTATTTGGGATATGGGTCCAAAAAATTGTTCAAAATAATGATGATTCTAGCTAGGTTGAATTCGGCCTTCTTTGTGGCAATGTCAAATTTCTTTCCTAATACACTATATGAAATTTATCTTGATGTGTAAGTTATTGGTGAAGTCTAAAAGTAAACGAGTATGATCAGAAAATACCACTATCACACACTGCAGACCAACCCATGGCACCATGAGGAAGAGCCAAAGAACATATAAAATGGCAAGACATGGGTGAGACAATAAATCGAAATCTTCCTCTTCAAGATGATCGGAACACGAGAAAGGACACAAAGTAATGCATACCAAAACAAAGACACACACACACACACACACACGCACGCACGCACGCACGCACGCACGCACGCACGCAGTGGGGATAACATAAACAATTGATCAACAACAACAGAACCATCTTGGACTTATCCATAACGATGGCATAGTAGACGGATGGCTGAGAATGGGTTTGCTTCCCCCTCTAGGGAGTTTTGCAGACATATCCTGTCTTGTAGAAAATTAAAAGTCGAGTCTTTTAAGAAATGTTTGCACTCTATGCATTGGGGCGTTAGTCTGTAAGAGCCTGTAACATACGTTACTTTATCAAATTAAGAAAACGTAAATTGAAAGTTTGGGCTACATATTAAAGACATTAAATATTTATTTTTAAAAGTCATTCATATAGTCTGCATACTGAATATCTTAACTACGTATGACAGCCATTTGAACAAAATTGTAGCTTCCTAAGGTGTCATATGCGTTACATAAATCGGATAACCAATTAAAATTAGCAAGTGTGGCTAACATCATTTACATTCACAATCTCTCTGTGTGTTTTGCAAAATGTTTTTAACCATGTCAGACTAGCTTATGCAATTAGCTAACAGAAAAATTAAAGTTTGTTTCCTTATCTTAAATATTTTTTTTCTGGAATTAGCAAATAAACAACCCTACCCCTACCCAGTTTTTAGGTGAACATTTAGTATTAAAACTAGAGTAAAACTAGTTAAAATACTTGCAGTTGATGATTATCTTTCATTGTTTGGGATTTATTTGCTTATATGAAAAGACTCATAAATCTGCAAGTTTTATGCAAAATATCTAAAATCAGAGGCTGTAACATATGTAACCTGATGTAATAAATGGACAAGCTTATTGTCTTTACGTAAGATATGCCTAAAATGTTTTAATCTCCTTGAGGGGAATTTTGCAGACACATTCTATCTAGAAGTACAACTCAAGTTGCATTAAATAAGGGATGTTTGTACTCTATAAGTTGGGGCGTTAGTCTGAAACAGCCTGTTACATGCGTTACTATATCAAATAAAGAAAATGTAATTTGAAAGTTAGAGTCTACTTCATACACAGCATCCATCATTGTGTCTGCTTCAGTGTCATCATCATCATCATCGTAATAACTAAAATCATCAAACAGTATTTTGTCTTAAAGCTAAGTAAGGGCCTGCTCCGTCCCAATCCCCTTTGGAATTCTGCAGACATATTACATCTTATACGGGGAACACTATTCAATGTGCATTGGATAAAAAATGTTTGGCTCTTTAAGTTGGGCCGTTATACTACAACAGCTTATTACATAGGTTACTATATCAATTTGAGAATAATAAAGAGCTACGTGCAAATAGGCTAAAAATAGAGAAATTGCCATTTTGTGCCGAATTTAAGGCCTTTGGAGACCGTTTTTTTGGAAGGATTATGTATCAGCACAAGCGAATACCAAACAAACCTTTTAATATATTGTGTGCTGTGATAATTCTCATCATCTGTTAAAATATCTATTTGGTATTTGCTTGTGCTCTATATTAATTCCTCTGTTACATGTCTCATATTTGCTCCAAAATGGTCATTTTCCTATTTTCTTTCTATTTTGGCGGACCATTTTTGTTACCATAGCAACCGTACGTGTCGAATCAATACCAGACTTTTACACTTTGGCTATTGTTCTAATAAACTAATTAGAAGAAACTTGTGAAAAGCAACTTCTAGTGTTTGACTTCATAGGGGGGGGGGGGGGGGGGGCAAATAAGCCTCTTAATGCACGTACCCATTTGAATGTTTGAGCTACAGAAAGAAGACATTCAAATTATCTAATAAATTGACATTCTTATAGTCTGCATACTGGATGTCTTTACTACACATGGAAGCTGTTTAACATTAGTACAGCTAACTGTGGTGTTATGTGCGTTACATGAACCTAATTATAATTTAAAAGACACAATTGTGGCTATAGTCATTTAGTTAAACAACTACTTTACCTTGGTTTCAAACTGTTTTATTGGATTTTACAAACATATTACTCAATTGATGAATAGGAAAAAAATAAGTTTGCTTTTCAAACTTAAATATATTGTCTTATAGGAGCTAATACACAGCCCTACTCCCCGTTTTACTGAGAAGCAAAGTGTGTTAATTCCGTTTAAGTAAAACATATGAAAGATGGGAAAGATCAGGAATCGATACAATCAAGTACCACACCTGGCCCAGGATACCAATAAGAAAGTAACAAGCTCACAATAAGACATTACAAACGAGAGCCAAGAGGTCAGCCCTTTCCCTGCAGGTGACCACAAGGCATCAATAAACAGACGCGCACGAAAGTATAACAAACACAAAACAGAAATAACATGAATGATCCACAAATGTAGTACCGCATTGGAAGGGTCTGTAAAAATATTTTACTGGAGGGCTTAAACCAGCGTGTGGATATTTTACATTTTCTTAGTCTGTCTTGCTCATATATCTGCAAGGTGCCATCAAGTTTCTAAGATCAGGACACTTAATGTGTACTTATAAGTCTTTGGTGCCAAAACAATAGAAAATATACTCCTTTCTGATTATCAAGCCCATGAACTATTGTTACAGATGCTATCAATTACCTTTTGGACATATTTCCTAATATTGTGCATATAATGCTAAATATAGAGCCACAAATATAAAAGATATAGACGGATGGCTGAGAATGGGTTTGCTCCCCCCCCCTAGGGAATTTTGCAGACATATCCTATCTTGTAGAGAATTGAAAGCCGGGTCTTTTAAGAGATGTTTGCACTCTGTGCTCCGGGGCGTTAGTCTGTGAGAGCCTGTAACATACGTTACTTAATCAAACTAAGAAAAAGTAAATTGAAAGTTTGGGCTACAAATTAAAGACATTAAAATATTTATTTTTAAAAATCATTCATATAGTCTGCATACTGGATATCTTAACTACGTATGACAGCCATTTGAACAAAATTGTGGCTTCCTAAGGTGTCATATGCGTTACATAAATCAGATAACCCATTAAAATTTGCAAGTGTGGCTAACATCATTTACATTCACAATCTCTCTGTGTGTTTTGCAAAATGTTTTTAACCATGTCTGACTAGCTTATGCAATTGGCTAACAGAAAAATTAAAGTTTGTTTCCCTTGCTTAAATATTTTTTCTGAAATAAGCAATTAAACAACCCTACCCCTACCCAGTTTTAAGGTGAAATGTTTGGTATTAAAACTAAAGTAAAAATAGTTAAAAAATATTTGCAGTTGATGAATGTGTTTCATTGTTTGGGATTTATTTGCTTATATGAAAAGACTCATAAATCTGCAAGTTTGTTGCAAAATTTTTAATATCAGAGGCTGTAACATATGTTACCTGATGTAATAAATGGGCAAGCTCATTGTCTTTACGTACGATATGCCTAAAAATGTTTTAATCTCCTCGAGGGAATTTTGCAGACATATTCCACCTTATAGTACAACTCAAGCTGCATCGAATGAGGGATGTTTGCACTCTCTATGTTGGGGCGTTAGTCTGAAACAGCTTGTTACATGCGTTACTATATCAAATAAAGGAAATGTAGTTTAAAAGTTTGAGCTAAAATTGTGAAAAAACTGGCAGCTGTTGGATATCTTACATTGTTTAGGGATTTTAAACTGGCTGGTATGATAAAGACTTACAGATCTGCTAGTTGTCATCAAGTTTTAAAGATCAGAGAGTGTTACATATGTTAGTGTGATAAGTAAAATCATCAAACAGTATTTTGACATCAAGCTGAGTAAGGGCCTGCTCCATCCTAATCCCCTTTGGAATTCTGCAGACAAATTACATCTTATGTAACTATTCAAGGTGCATTTAATAAGAAATGTTTGCACTCTGTAAGTTGGGGCGTTAGCCTGTAACAGCTTGTTACATATGTTACTATATCAATTTGAGAATAAGAAATTTGAATGTTTGAGCCACCAAAAGAAGACATTAAAATTATTTAATAAATTGACATTCTTATAGACTTTATACTGGATGTCTTTACTACATATGGAAGCTGTTTAACATTAATACGGCTAACTGTGGTTTTATGTGCGTTACATGAACCTAATTATAATTTAAAAGCTATAATTGTGGCTATCGTCATGTAGTTAAACAACTACTATGACTTGGTTTCAAACTGATTAATTAGATTTTACAAACATATACTCAATCGATGAATAGGAAAAACCAAATTTGCTTTTCTATCTTAAATATATTGTCTTATAGGAGCTAATACACAGCCCTACTCCCAGTTTTACAGAGAAGCGAATTTTGTTATTACCGTTTAAGTAAAACACATGAAAGCGATTACAGCGTGTGGATATTTTTCATTTTCTTAGTCTGTCTTGCTCATATATCTACAAGATGTTATTAAATAAAGATCAGGACACTTAATGTGTACTTATAAGTCTTTGGTGCCAAAACGCTAGAAATTATATTCATTTCTGATTATCAAGCCAATGGACTGGTGTTACAGATGTTATCAATTACCTTTTGGACACATTTCCTAATACTGTGCATATAATGCTAAATATAGAGCCACAAATAGAAAAATTAGTTTTACATTTTTACAAGAAAATACAATAAATGAAATGGTCCAAACTATTTCTCATCGATTTAACACTCATGTTAAACGTTTGTCGGTGTCTGCTTCTGTGGTAATCATTATTATCACACGCCTCCTTGCAACTAGTAGAATCATCACACAATATTTCAATCATTTACTGTTATTCAATTTTACCATCAGTCCACTCAAAATTGATGAGCCATTATCAACTTTCCAATTTTGCCATTTATGGCTTGGAACATTGGGAAACTGATATGAATTCCTAATAGTTGGCTCTTTGAGTATGCGTTTCAAGTAATACTCTGCAAGTAGGAGAAAGACTAAAGCTTTACAAGGAGGAAAACTATGCCATTAAGAGCAATGAGTACCTGGACTGATGTGCCTTAATTTTTCTGTGATAAAGAATCATATCTTAGCTGGTTAACTTTTATAAATGTAGCGTTTCCATACATGCAACCCACATATTTTCATCTAATAATGTCTCTGCACTTCTTATCTTTCCCCAAGCATTCAAAAACTTATTTGAAGTCTTAGTACTTCTGAAGTGCTGAAACCGAGGTAACTCTTTCCCTTCAGATAAACGAACTAGATGTATCACAGCTGAGTGAGGTAAAGCAATGAAATGCAGGATGAACAGAGCGCAAATTAGACCCTTTCAATTCAATGATTCACTAAGTTTCTAAGATAAGAGTGCTTATTAAAGGATGTAACATATATAACTCGTCATAATAAATGAGCAAGGGCATTGTCGTGACATCCTTTTTGATAACACAGTCAGAGGCAAGTGTTTTCAATTTCAGTGTTTTCAATGGATCATGAAATGAGGCACCTTATCAACTTGTTTTCTCTGTATAAATCTTCCATAGAGCATAATATAGAACTACCAGTTATCCCATTCTACCTATAGTATAGTCCACTTTCCTTCTCTTGAATGCAACAGCTAATGATATGGCTGCAAAAACTGAGAAATCATAGGTTTTACATTATTTTAAGACATGCTTCAATGTACTGTCATCAAAAATACAACCAACTGCAAACATAATTGTTGGCAATTTCCAACTTCATATTCTTTCTCTTATACCAGATAACTTTCAAGGTGTAACAGAAATTGTTTCAGACAGTCTTCCAAAACCATCAAGAGTCAACATTGTAACTAAAGAAAACTTTGTTTGTGGTGTCTGCTGTTAGTTTGTCACTTTCCCATTGGTATCCTGGGTCAGGTGTGGTACTTGATTGTATTGATTCCTGATCTTTGCACCCTTACTTAGTTCTTTGGGCGCAGCAAAATACTATTGATCTAAGACCTGAGGACTTAAGCACCAAAATACTGGATAGGTTCCATGGCAATTGATGCAAAAAATTAGCCTATCAAATTTCTGTTTGACCAATGTCAGAAATCTTAAAGTATTCTTAGAGGTACACCGTAGAGACATAGATTTTGCAAATCAGAGCAAAGTTATCATTTGACTAGCACAGATGCAGAGGCAGCTGCAGCTAGATTGCTCTTGCCACTTCACAGGAAGAGATATATACCAGAGTCATACTCCATTGTATGCATATATGTGAAATGGCATTAAACCCATATTTAATTAGGTGTTTGATCCCATGACACTGACATGCTGTTTCTGCTTTTGAAGAATGCTAAGGATTCAAGTTTGGCTGAGTCAAGTTGTTTGACGCTGGCACTAGCCACACATACAAAGAAAATTAAGTCTTTTGATGGCTAAAGAGGAGGATCACACGAAATGCTTATAAGTGATGTTTGTCACAATTACCAATTTTAAAAAGTAATCTTAATTAATGTAACACATATAACACCATAGGAACCTGTATTTTTGTTAAAAAATCTTTTCTTATGTATCAAATGTATTCAGCATGCAAACTACATGAATAATTCAAATAAATAGATAGTTTTATGTCTTCTTTCTGTTTCTCAGACTTTCAATTCATTTATTCTTAAATTGATATGGTAACATAGGTATCATACCATTACAGGCTAACCCCCTAGTTAATAGAGTGCAAACATCTCTTATTTGATGCAGCTTGAATTGTTCTTTAAGGTAGGATATGTATGCACAATTCCCAAAGGGGTGGAGAGGAACAGGATTGTACTCAGTTTGCAGTCCAAATACAATGCCATGATTCTACTGGTTGTGATGAAATAGGTGATTATCTTGCAATAGAAGCATACACAATGATAGACATTGTGAGGGTGACTTGAATAAAGATTGTTTTTGAATAATTTTATTTAATAGGAATATTTATTAAATTGTGTCATTTAAATGAGAACTATTATTTTCTATCTATATGTCTATATATTTTAATATTATAGGCATTAGGATATATGTGATTTAAAAGGTAATATATAACATAGGTAACACAATTCCATGGGCTTGTTATCAGCAATGACTGTAATTACTAAGACTTAGGCACCAGAGGCTAGAGATTAATGGGAAAACATGTGAAAAACGGTATTTTTCTGAAATATCATCTCTTACTTCCAAGAAAATTTCCTAGCTCATTCATTATGCCATGTAACATATGTTACATACTTTAATAAGTGCTCTGATCCTGATGTCAAACTTGCAAATGTATGATTCTTTATTGCATTAGCAAGACAGTACCAAAAATGTAAGATATCTACGAGCATCAAATATTTTCATATATTTTTCTTCAATAATAGATAACAAAATTGGATATTTAAAATTGGGGGTAGGGTTGTTTAATAGCTCATATAAAACAATGTATTTGAGATAGAAAAGCAAACTTTGTTTTTTCTTTTAGTCAAATGAGTATTTTAGTAAACTAAGATTAAAAATACTTGTAAAAATGCACAAATCGTCTGTAAAATGAATGATGTTAGTCACGATTTCAACTTTCAAAGGGAAATTTAATCTATGTAACGCATATAACACCATTGAAGGCTGCAATTTTGTTGTAAATGCTGCTTTTATGTAGCTTAGGCATCCAGATTGCAAACTACATAAGAAATTTGAATAATTAGATGGTTTAATGTCTTCTTTCTGTAGCTCAAACTTTCATTTTGATTTTTTCCTTAGTTTGTTACAGTAACATATGTAACAGGCTGTCAGAGACTAACGCCCCGGAGCACAGAGTGCAAACATCTCTTAAAAGATGCGGCTTGAAATTTTCTTCAAGATAGGATATGTCTGCAAAATTCCCTAGGGGGGGGAGCAGGACCTTTTTTAGCTCGAAGTCTAATAGTTTTACATTTATACAAGACAATACAATAAATGAAATGGTCATAACTTATTCTCATCGATTTAACACTCACGTTAAACGTTTGTCGTTGTCCGCTTCTGTGGTGATCATTATTATCACCCGCCTCTTTGCAACTAGTAGAATCATCACACAATATTTCAACCATTTAATGTTATACAATTTTACCACCAGTCCACTCAAAATTGATGAGCCATTATCAACTTTCCAATGTTGCCATTCATGGCTTGGAACATTCGGAAACTGATATGAATTCCTAATAGTTGGCTCTTTTTGAATATGTGTTTCAAGTGACACACTGCAAGTAGGAGAAGGACGAAAGCTTTACAAGGAGGAAAACTATGCCATTAAAAGCAAGGAGTACCTGGGCTGATGTACCTTGATATTTCTGTGAAAAAGAATCATATCTAAGCTGGTTAACTTTTATAAATGTAGCCTTTCCATACATGCAACAAACATAGTTTCAACTTATAATGTCTCTGCACTTATTATCTTTCCCCAAGCATTCAAAAACTTTTTTGAAGTCTTAGTACTTCTGAAGTGCTGAAACGGAGGTAACTATTTCCCTTCAGATAAACGAGCTAGATGTATCACAGCAGGTAAAGCAATGAAATGCAGGATGAACAGAGCGCAAATTAGACCCTTTCACTTCAATGATTCACTTAGTTTCTAAGATAAGAGCGCTTATTAAAGGATGTAACATATATAACTCGTCATAATAAATGAGCAAGGGCATTGTCGTGACATCCTTTTTGATAACACAGTCAGAGGCAAGTGTTTTCAATTTCAGTATTTTCAATGGATCATGAAATGGGGCAACCTTATCAACTTGTTTTCTCTGTATAAGTCTTTCATAGAGCATAATATAGAACTACTGGTTATCCTATTCTTCACATAGTCCACTTTCCTTCTTTTGAATACAACAGCTAATGGTATGGCTGCAAAAACTGAGAAATCTAAGGTTTCACATTCTTTTAAGGCTTGCTTCAATGTATTGACAGCCAACAACAACCAGTAGCAAACATAATTGATAGCAATGTCCAACTTCATGTTCTTTCAAGGTGTAACAGAAATTGTTTCTGACTGTCTGCCAAAACCATCAAGAGTTAACATTGTAACTAAAGAAAACTTATAAAGATATTTGGGCGCAGCAAAATACTTTTGATCTAAGACATGATGACTTAAGCACCAAAGGACTGGGAAGGTTCCATGACAAATGATACAAAGAAAAAGCAGCCTATCAAATTGCTGTTTGACCAATGTCAGAAATCTTAAAGTATTCTTAGAGGTACACGGTAGAGACATAGCTTCTGCAAAATAAGAGCAAAGTTATCATTGGACTAGCATAGATGCAGAGGCAGTTGCAGTAAGATTGCTCTTGCCACTTCACAGGAAGAGGCATATACCAGAGTCATACTCCATTGTATGCATATCTGAGAAATGGAATTAAACCCATATTTAATCAAGTGTTTGATCCAATGACACTAACATGCTGTTTCTGCTTTTGAAGAATGCTAAGGATTCAAGTTATAGCTGAGTCAATTTGTTAAACAGGCCGCACATACAAAGAAAATTAAGTCCTTTGATGGCAAAAAATGTGGATTACACGAAATGCTTATAAGTTATGTTTGTCACAATTACCAATTTTAAAAGATAATCTTAATTAATGTAACACATATAACACCATAGGAAGCTGTATATTTGTTAAAAAAACTTTCATGTGTATCAAAGGTATTCAGCATGCAAACTACATGAATAATTCAAATATCTAGATAGTTTTATGTCTTCTTTCTGTTTCTCAGATTTTCAATTCTAATATTCTTAAATTGATATGGTAACATACGTTACATACTGTTACAGGCTAAACTCCTAGTTAATAGAGTGCAAACATCTCTTATTTGATGCAGCTTGAATTGTTCTTTAAGGTAAAATATATCTGCACAATTCCCAAAGGGGTGGAGTGGAACAGGATTGTACTCAGTTTGAAGTCCTAATTCTATGCCATGATTCTACTGGTTGTGACGAAATGGGTGATTATTTTGCCATAGAAGCAGACACAATGATAGACATTGTGAGGTTGACTTGAATAAAGATTGTTTTTGAATATTTATATTCAAAAGGAATATTTATTAAATGGTGTCATTAAAATGTGAACTTTTATTTTCTATTTGTATGTTTATATATTTTAGTATTATAGACATTAGGAAATATGTGATAAAAAAGATTATATATAACATCTGTAACGCAAGTCCATGGACTTGCTATCAGCAATGACTATAATTACTAAGGCTAAGGCACGAGAGGCTAGAGATTAATAGGAAAACACGTGAAAATAGTATTTTTTATGAAATATCATATCTTACTTTCAAGACAATTTCCTTGCCCATTCATTATACCATGTAACATACGTTACATACTTTAATAAGTACTCTGATCCTGATGTCAAACTTGCAAATCTATTATTCTTTATTGCATTAGCATGACAGACCCAAAAATGTAAGATATCCACCAGTGTCAAATATTTTCATACATTTTTCTTCAATAATAGATATCAAAATTGGATACTTAAAATTAGGGGTAGAGTTGTTTAATAGCTCATATAAAACAATTTATTTGAGATAGAAAAGCAAAACTTTGTTTTTTTCTATTATTCAAATGAGTATTGTAGCAAACTAAGATTACAAACACTTGAAAAAATGCACAAATCCGCTGTAAAATTAGATGATGTTAGTCACGATTTCAATTTTCAAAGGAAAATTTAATCTATGTAACGCATATAACACAATTTGAAGCTGTAATTTTGTTAAAAATGTTGCTTTTATGTAGCTTAGGCACCCAGGTTGCAAACTACATAAGAAATTTGAATAATTAGATAGTTTAAAGTCTTCTTTCTGTAGCTCAAACTTTCATTTTGCTTTTTTCCTTAGTTTTTTACAGTAACATATGTAACAGGCTGTCTGAGACTAACGCCCCGGCGCACAGAGTGCAAACATCTCTTAAAAGATGCTGTTTGAAATTTTCTTCAAGATAGGATTTAGCTTGAAGTCTAATGATTTTGATTTTGAAATAGTAAATTTCCCATTTCTTGATGGAGATGTTCCTCGCTCCCCTTCCTATGGTGTACATATTTCGCAACTTTCCTATTGTGTATATATTTCGCAACTTATTCGTTTTGCGAGAGTGCGTTCTAATATTGATGATTTCAACAACAGAACCCTATTTGTGATTACTTAGTTATTTAAACAAGGTTATAGATATCATAAATTCGAAAAGCATTTTCTAAACTCTACCACAGACACTCAGAGTTAGTTGTTAAATACAATATTGGTTTAAAAACTCTTCTGCAACAGGGCATATCAGAGCTTATATTTTATGGCGATTTAGTTTATAAATTCAAAATAATTGTTGGAAACCCTAATTTTAGTGATCAATTCAAAAAAGATTATTAAACGCTATTAAAAAAAGTTGGATATAACTTGGATATCATGCGACAGTCTGCATGCCTGGATGTAAACCAAATCACAGTTTTTAGCCGTGGTTTCCTCTTTAATTGCACGGTGGTGGGTCAGGCCTCAGATTCAATGACGACTCTGACGTTAAGCTTTTATCGGTGGGTTGGTGCCTGATGCTTGGCTGTAGCTTGGCCCACCGTGGCCCAACTTGAGTGTTTCTTTAGCTCTGGCTATCTTAAAGTCGTGAGCCATTTTCTCTGTTTTATCATAGTGCGTTAAGTTGATTATTTTGTTTCTCTAAGATGATGCACTGCAATAGTTAGGAATCCTCCATGCGAGCTTAACGTTTTTGTGCTTCAACAACAGCAGAATCTAGGGAGAAGATTTGGTACCAGTAAAAATGCATTTAAGCCCCCTCCCCCCCCCCCCCCTAGTGGCTTTGACTGCTGTCCGTTCTAAGGTGGTGGTTCTGTTGTTGTTGATTCGTTGTTGATTGTTATTCCCATTCTGGGATTCTGTAGTTGTTCTATGTTTTGTTGTGCGTAACTTTGTGTCCATTCTAGTTTTGCAATCATCTCGATAGGGAAGAGAGAGAGCTGGTTGCTTTGCTTTGTTTGTCTTCCTTGTGTCTTGTGTTTGTTGTGTGGCTCTTCCTCACGATGCCTCGGGTTTGTCTGCAGTTTGTGATTGTGGTATTTCCTGATTATACTCACTTACTCTTTTTGTTTTAGAACGGACACCGGCCCAAGCTATGGGGGACTTAAATGCATTTTATAGCCGCCAAATCTTCACCACTAGATTTTTCGTGGTTTAAACGCAAAACTGTTTAGCTCGCATTTAGGCTTCTATATCACCTTAGAGAAACTAGAATTGTTTTATAAGAAAAAAATGTCTCCCCATTTAAGGACTCAAAAAATCACAAAAATGCATTTAGTTACGTTACAAGAGGAATGATTTGAAAATATACATATAAGAGTTATGGTTCTTCTGAATGACACGTAATCTGTCTCATTGTACTCTAAAAACGTATGACGTTTTAATCAAATAGCTTTAACAGTGTTCAACTTAAAGAGCCGACCAAAAATTGCAACTAGTTATGTTACAAGGGGAATAATCTAAACAAACATGCGAGAATTATTGTTCTTGTGCAACACGTCGTCTGAATGTGCTTTACAAATATATGAAGCTTCGTTGAAATATCTCTAACGAATACCAAGTTATAGAGGGGACACGAAATAGCATTACAAATGATCAAAGTGAAATAACTCCAAATCATCCTAAGCAGAGTTATCGTTTTTTGTGCATGGCGCATTATCTCATTGTATTCTAGAAGTATATGAAGTTTTAACCAAATAACTTCCACAGTGTTCAACTTACAGAGTGGACAAAAATGCACTTAGTTATGTTTCAAGGGGAATAATTTGATAAATTAAAGTGCAAGAGTTATGTTTCTTGTGCATGACTCGTCGTCCGAATGTGCTTAACAAATGTATGGAGTTTCGTTGTAATATCTCTAACGGTTATCAAGTTATAGAGCGGACACGATTTTGTGACGAACAGAAAGGCAGGCAGACATATAGACAGACAGACAAACAAACAGACGGACGGACAGACAGACGGACACAAGGGGAAAAGCAATTTATCTCCCGACCCTTTCAGGGGGAGGCATAATAATACATCAAAATGAAACAAAGAAAAGTGCTCATGTCTCGCAGTTGTCAGAACTAAAGCACACCTCAAGTTGAGCTACAGTTGACGACGATACGACAGTACCATGCGTGTGGTGGCTATTTATAAAAGATGTCACGGATATCCGTGACGGTTATAAAACTTACAAAAAATAACTGCTCCCCAATGAGATATATTTAGCGTTTTTTAAGGTCACGGAAAACCGCTACCTTCCAAAAAATTCAATGTCGTGGAAATCCGCGACAAAGGCTAGCCGCGGAATTCCGTGTAATCCCTACCTGTTAAAGCGCAATATCACAAAATGTATGTTTTTGTCGTCCACTAAAATATTTGAAGCTTCATAGACAAACAGTGTGGACCCAGGTCAGACTGCTCCTATAGGAGCAGTCTGTTCTGGGTCCACGTTGTTTGCTTCTGTGCTTAATTCGTCAGTATTGTTAGGCAATTATTTGCAGCAGACGACTTCAGCAGACGACATTTTCAGATGCATTTTTTTCTTGGCGCTTTAAGCGTTAAATTGGGCAACTATCAGCCACTCAGCAAACGCCATGGTATTTCGTTGGTGGGCGGATACTGGTCTGAGATCATATGTTGGCTGTGTACTAAGTTATATTTAGAGAATGCTTTGTAAAAGTATTTTTTATAAAACTGATGAGGGGCGGACCCCGAGTCAGTTTATAAAAATTACGAGTAAAAACATTTTCTAAATGTTTTGTATCATTGTCAAACCAGAATTAGGTATTTAAATTTCCTCTCATCTCATGGACCCACCTTATTCATTGATATTAATCAAACCTGGCAGGCCAACCTCTTGTCCTGCTGATAAGTTAACCCTTACAATGCATTTGAATATGTCGTCTGCTGCATTTACTTGCTAACACTACAGACTACACTGTCTAATGTGGGTATATAAGCAAACAGTACAGCCCCAGGTCAGACTTCTATCAGTCTTATCTGCATCTACACTGTTTGACAAGTTGGACTTTTGGCATTTAAAACATTCCAGTAAACAACAATAGCAGACTAGATTGGCTGCTAAAGGTTTTATTGTCTGACCTAGAAACATGGAAACTTTTCCCCAGTTTATTGAATCCTTAAAACGATTATTATTTTATCGTCTGCTGAAATGTTTTTAAAGCTTCTGGGTTAAACAGTGAAGACACAGAATAAACTGCTGCTGGTTTGGGTCAACACTGTTTTCCTCTAAATTGCATTAGTCGATGTAAGCAAATATAAAGCATCAGAAAACTTGAGCTCATGGCATTTACGATGCATTTTGATAGCGTTTAAAAGGTAGTCCAGGCGCTGATTTCAGTACAGACCTTAGTTTTTGACTTGGCACAACTTACCTGCCAGAAAAGGTTTGACTGCATAAATGCAATCCTGATGTCATCTGCAATACTCCTAGGTACGTCGTACAGTCAAATTGTGGTAGCAGTTTTGCTGTAGGACGTCATCTTTGAACGTACCCAAAGCTAAACGAGGCTTAGGTATATTGAGAGGAAAACACGCCTCACGTTCACCCATTGCTTGCTATTCAGCGTATTCCCCTTTAAATTTATACATTACATGCATGTAATGGCATACGACAGTAAAGCAATATAAAAAATGTAAATATGGTATATTAGACGCGAAAATGTCCAACGGCAGGGGTGATTTACCCCCCCCCCCCCCTGAATATGATGTACCCAAATTCAAATAGAAATGAAATCTTCCCCATTTCTTAGTTTATCAAGTAGAATAGCATATCTTTAATTATATTTAAACATTATTCTTATAATATGTTTGTCATGTTTTACATTTGTTACAAATCAAAGAAAGAACATACCACCTGAAATGACAATTCAGAAATGCGTGTTATACACAAATTTCAGTGTACATTCTCTGCTGCAATATATTGTATCTGTGACCTATACTAAATTCTTATTTATGGACATGACACTAGCCTTAAAATCATTAAAGGCATAGAAAATTTAGCAAAATTACTGGTACCACTCAATATGATTCTCTCCAGGGGTCATACTGGACAGATCAAAAGCTAATCTTTATTAGGTGATTATGACTTCCTTATAGGGGGGCAATAAAGTGGTCTCATGAAGGGATTAGGTATTTTCTGATAAAATATTGATCTTTATCTTAATGAAAGAAATTGTGTTGTATACAAGTAAGTCCCCTCTTGAGCCCCCCTTAAGTTTGTGAGATATTGAAACTGTCCCTTATCAGTAAATTCACTAATGATTCCATATATCACAAAATATATGCCTTTAAATGAAATGCAGCAAACAACCAGTATGCGTTTAGCCACTATACCACATGATATTACAGTTATATCTGTTACTTACTTTCAAATGTATTACTATTTAATGCAGTAAAATCATTAGAATACGGCCTACCAAACGATCTCCACGAAATGAGGTTTGTATACTGTAATTTTCTAAAACCAAATTATATTAGCCACATTATGAAGTGCGTTAGCTTTTCAGCGGATAAGGCGTTACCCTGCAATAGCTAAATTCACTATGTTACCCTAAAATAATAGGAATTCCTATAGTGTAAATATCCAGTTATTTCTCATTCTTACGTATCAACATTATTTTCAATTGAAAGAAAATGACTAGCAATATGATTTTAAACTAATTTTGGCACCCGTTATTACAGTTATATAAGTTACTTTCTGTTAAATACAATATTAAATGCAATGCCAGCACTATATCACCCATTATGTAAGCCACCAAAATTCATGCAATTATAGCGTACCAGCTATTGGCTACAATAACTATATTGATAACTATGATCCAGGGAGAAAACTTTCACTTAATTCCTAAAATTAACTTTTTTATTTACAATATTGGTTGTAATTGAGAAATGAAACATTAAAGAAAACGTTATTCCTTGCCATAGCAAAAACTGTTTTAATCGTAACGGTTTCTGTCCCATATATGGCAAACGCCAATCCTATTCATATGGTTAAAACCTCTCTATATCCAATCAATATCCAGTTCGATGAAAAACAGTACAATTGATGTGAGTAACATATACAACAAAAGTATTTAACCCATATTAGCCTAGCGTTCTTTTTGTGGGACATAGACAAATAGTACAGACCAAGATCAGACGCCACAGACTGCAATGTCTGACCAGGCTCTCTACTGTTTGCTTACAGGATGTTCTATTAAAATTTAAATGAGAATGAAAACAATACCCAACAACCCTGAAGACGAAAATTGGTATGGTTCAATCGATGAAAGTGGGAAATTTCATTCGACGTAAAAGGGTTAAGGAGATTATGGCATTTATCATACGCTTTGTCTGGTTCTGCAATGTTATAGAGCATTGAAACAGGACAGTTTTTTCCAAGGTTCTTTTAAGTCAGGCATTTTAGAGGCCAAGGCTTATCAATTAGAAAACTCTCTTGCGTTGTTAAGTAGCTGTTGCAAAATGAATGGACTCAAATAAAGTATTGGAAATTTTGTTTTGCATTATTTCTATCAATTAGACTTAGTCTAAACGTGAAATTTGTTTATACAAAATCATTACGATATTCAGCATGTCAAATGAGGACATAATCACTGATGCCAGAATGGCATCTCATTAATTCTTTGTATATTCCAAATCAAACTTAATTGATGATAAACAGTACTGTAAATAAAATATCAAATTAGTAAGCACATTTGATTTTGGTTCAGCAATGAAGGCTCATGCGAGCCTATAAAATATGTCATGAGACACATCAGAGCATTTGCTGCTTGTATATGTAGATGAAGACAAAAGCTAGCACCACTGCATCAGCATGTGGGATAAAACAGTGACTTTGCCCATGTGAGGTAAGTACCAAACTCGCTTAATGGGGGTTTAATCTTCAATTGAGCATGTATAAATTAAAGAAAAGAGTTCAGCGATTGTTTTTATCTTAAGGCAACAAAATTCATACTTGTGCTACTGTCAAAGAACATATCGAAGATAAGATATTCAAAATCTTGTATATTATATCACATAACATATACAACAATAGAGGCACAGCTCTATCAACCGCTAAGAAGTATACTTACCTTTAAAAGTAATAGAAGTATGCTTTCTTTTGGTAGGAAGCATTGCAAATATGACATGCATATATACTTTCATGGATCCTTTCTAGGCATTGCATATAAAGTAAGAAAGATGGCAAAGATCAGGAAACGATACAATCAAGTACCACACCTGACCCAGGAGGTATTTTATTGATGACAAAGACTATACTGCACAAAGTATTTGTAAGAACAATTGACTCTTTGTATGTCTCCATAAATTACTACCATCAACATGTTTTGTGCTTTTATACAAATTCCTACTTATGTGTAATGCATTTGTTTTCTGTCTGAAGAAGCAAGATATTTTTTTTTAAAAAAAGCTGTGTTGAATTTTATTTTATATCACTCATTCATTCTTATGTTCATATACATATAGCGCTTTGTTATCAATAATTCTATTTACAAGTCTCATGTAATAATTTGGCCATGCCACATTCTGTATAGTGAAAATTAACATAATTTGTATAAGCATTGGTTGCTAAAAGTGAGTAAGATCTCGTGACTGCATGTTTTAAACGTTTTATTTTTCCATCAAATATCTTAAAGAATATTTTAAATATATTTTACATCACCTACTTGAGTGTCACAATGTCTTTTTCAGTCTGACATAACTCTTGACTGATAACGCCGTATGTGTTTAAAATAGTTTCTTAAGCAGCAATTAACCTGTGTTTCTTGGATATGATCATATCACATGAGATCGTTGTCATCCATTATAACTGATTTTACCCATTTCCAAGGAAATGGTTCTTCTATATAAGACCTCTCCTTAAAAAGTGATATTAGTTTAGCAAATGATCAAAGGTACTAACAGTTTCATTAATAAACTATAAAAGGTATGCTGAAAATAAACTAAAATCAATTTAAAAGCTAAAACAAGTAATGTGTCATCGTCTGCATATGCATATAACTGTCAGTATACAAGTTGTTTTTTAGACGTTCTCTTTAAAAAAATAACTGATTACAGACTCGTAAAATGCATAACATATATTGTAATATATATAATTTTATCCTATCATCTCTTAGGTAATTGATTCTGTCTGGAATGTAAGCAAAGACATATAGTATTGTACCATCTCTCTAAATATTTAGTATTTTTTTTTCTATGGGAAATTAACCTAGGTATTATACAATGAGCTAATCTATATTATGTTACTGACTTTGTTTGTATAATGTTACAATAGTAAACTGGGTACATAAAATATCTTCAAATGACTGATTAGACTTTATTTCAATAAAACTTAGTTGTGTTTTTCCTCTGTGCTAAATATTACAAAATTCTACCTCCTTAATATTTTAGTGCCCAATCGTAAACTGTCTTGGATAAACATTTTGAACAAACATAGGACCCTATGATATTTGATATGGTTATATATGTTACTATGGCAAATTTGGCAGAAATGGAATGTATTCTTCTATTGTTACTAAAGAGCTATCTATATATTTCTTTGTTTATGTGTTTTAAAATCTTTGACTTTGAACAAATTAAAAGGATATTTGTGGAGATGAAAACTTCAAATATTTGCTTTATCGTAAATGTAAAGGTCTATAGATAAAGTATCTTAATAAAAACTGATAATTATTTTAGAACAAACTGCTGTCTTGTTATAACTTTAAAAAAACAGGTTTGAAATTAAATAAAATACCATATGACATATGATATAAGGTAATCAGCAATATATATAGGAAGTCTTAAAGTTTGTAATGTACGTTACATATTGTCATACAAGCATCAAAATATGGAACTTTACACCAGAAACGCAGTTAAGTATAATATTTTTTACTATCGTGTATCGAAAGAATGCTCAATTATGGTTTCAAAAGTCAGCAGATGGTATTACATGCTAACTTGCAAAGTGAAATGGTTCTAACAATATTCACTATTTTATTTTGGGTAACCGTATTCAACAGCTTATAATTCTTAAAGTAATTATGAGAGAAACACGATGTTTACAGTTTTAAAACAATCAGGTAATTATCTTTTCCAAACATGGTGTGTTCAACGTATATACGCATTATAGAGCTTATCAAATTAAACTTTAGCCAAAATTAATTGATTTTATAAGGTGTAATTAAAGATATAACGTAGATGACATTTTAAACATAAAAGCTGTGCTTCTGGATACAAACAATTTATTTTCATACTTGTTTAGGCCCTTATCGAGGTCTTGGCAGTAAAGAACAACTGTATGCCCCATCTGGATACCACCTGGATACCATTTCTTATTCAAATGTCGCGATTTTGTGTTTTATAGTAAAAATGGGGTAGGTGTACAAAACGGCTCCTCCTTAAGAACTGCTACCTCAATTTGACTGTACGACGTGCCTAGAAATGTTTTTGGAACGGTAGTTCTAACTATTTCTGAAGTCAAACCTTTTCTTGCTGGACAATTGTGCCAAATCAATTTTCAAAATTTTAGCTCCTTGACTAAGGGTTGTTCACTTGAAAACTCTGATAACAGGAAGAATCACAGATGAAATCTGACACCGTGCGCTAACTAAAATCATATCCAGTTAGCGCACGATCTAGAATTAGACTCAATGCAACTGAATGGGAATTTAAGCTCCGCCTATTTCACTAAGAGAACTGGGTTAATCAAAGCTGTTTTCTATTTAGATAATGCCTCAAAAATTCAAAGACAAAAAACTAGACCATGATACTACGTCAGGTTAGTTTTCAAACAACAGGTTTGTCGGAACACATTGATTCCAGATTGAATATGAGACTAAAAGAAGAAGATGGATAAAACGTTCTTGCATCTGTATGGTGGCATACACACGCCAACCTGCTTAAATGCTTTAAATAAATGTTTTTTTTTCTTTAAAAGATCACAAAAATGTGCGAAAATATTCCGCATCCAAAGACTAACTTTGTTTAGTTTGTGTGATTGTCCAGAAATCTGGATAGTCCAATGTTCCTAATACGTGAATGAGTACATCTAAATGTATCATCAAATTATTGTGATGCTATTTAAGGTTCGTATTCAAATATTGCACCCATATCTCTCTTTCAGTGAAAGGAGTCACATACGTGTTCACCCAGAAAGAATGGTATAGTACCACTTACGTATATAAAGTTGGGTACAGTGGTATAGATTTGAATTCAAAAGCACCAATCAGAGACCTGTTTAAAAAAAGAAGTTCTGGAAGATATCCACGCGCGTATCCTAGCGGGGTTGATGCCGCCGCTTATATACCACACAAAGAATATGTCTTTCTATTTAGAGGTATGAACAAAATGACAAATGATATATTTTTCTCTTTAGATGACTGAACAAAATGATTCGAGGATAGCATAAATAGTTATACAGATAGTCAAGACTGAACCATGTGAACCTGGACCAGGTTGCTTAAGTTTTTATTGCTTTTGGAAAAAATATAAGATGCTCTTGAAAACCGTGCAAATTTTAATTTTGTTTCAACTTGTTTTCGTTTTATTAATATAAGAATAAAGAAAATCATATTAAATCCTCTTTGTTGCTAACCCAGGTCCCAAGGTCACGGTAAAAAAAACCTTTTTTCATGCTCAAGACAGCATAAATTTCAACTGCTCATAAAAACCAGAAGGTTGAAACTTTACTTGCTTTCAAACTCTCAGATGCTGTATTTTTCATGTTAATAAATGTTAACCTTAAAATGCCAACAAAATTCAATTTAGTTGAGCACGAAAACAGTTTTATAACCTTGCGTCCAGAAAATATGTCTTCCAATGGAGTGTCTATCTTTCAGGTACAAGAGCTTACCGATATAAACAAGGTCGAGACAATTTATTCTACCTGGAAGAGAATGAGGGATTCCCAAGGTGGATGAATGTTAAAGAGTTCCCAGAACGACCACGAGCTGCCGTCGCCTTTCCATACTCTAATCATAACTCATATTATATGCTCATTTTTGGAGTAGGTACAATCACTAGCATTTCTTTACAGGTTAATTGGTTGGCGATTAAATAATAATATTTAAGAGCAATTATATAGAATATTAAATAGGCTTTAATCAAGCTTCAACTATAATTTATGAATTTAATGAAAAAATGATTCATTGATATCTACTCTTTATAAAGGTAAAACATATTTGTTAATGTGCTGATTGAGCCAGTGCATGAGATTTCCAACGATGTGGTATGTGCGACCAGCAAAGCCTCAGATCAGCCTGCGCATACGCGCAGTCTGATTAGAGCCTTTGCTAGTCGCTTGAGTATTCTATGATTGTTAAGCCTCTTGTTGAGTATCGTTGATTACAATCTGAATGTATGTTTTTGGTTTTCTGTTATTCAAGAATCACTTTACCTGTCGTACCTTTTTTGGGGTGTTGGCATAGAAGATTTTTAGACATAGAAGATTTATTTTACGTCGAATATACATATAACAAGTAACATAAGCCCATGTAGGGCTTTTACTATGACAAACAAATTTAAAGAGAACAAACATATAATATATCACAGAGCATGCAAAGTAATATTATAAACATATATATACATTGTAAGACTGAAAATAAACTTGGGTTAAAAAAAAAAAAAAAAAATATTTAAAAAGTTATATCTCTATTAAAAGGTTAAATAGGGGATTAAGAGACTAGTATACTAGAGTAAAAGCAAGTAGCTCTCAAAGCAAGTAGCACTCAAAGGGTAAAATAAATTCTTCCCTTAAAGAATCAAGGGAAGAAAGACAGTGCCACAGAGTTTAAGTAGCAAAGTAAGCACATCCTGTTGACATTTAGGGGCCCTAAAAACGAAAAAAGGCGAAAAATAAAAGCAAGACTTTACTCAATGAGGTAGTCTTGACAGCGAAAATTTCTAGGGCACAAATGTACAAAAGGATGGGATAATGGAATCTAGAGCCATGGCATGTGACTTCCAACAAATGTGGCATCCCGACACGCGCAGACCCAGACGAGCCCGCACAGCCCCCCCCCCCCCCCCCCCCGGGCTCAGAACACAAAAGACACCCAGTAGTCACATAACACTCAAGCGACAAGCAAAGGCCCCGATCAGACTGCGCGCATGCGCAGGCTGGTCTAAGGCTTTGCTGGTCGCACATACCCCACCGTCAGAAATCCCATGCACTGGCTCAGATAACATTTATCGTAAACAGCAAAAAGCAAATAACAGCAAAGCAAAGCAAAGCAAATCTAAAGCAGAAAGCAAAAAATAAAACTAGGCACAACACAGAGGGCATCCACATCCAAGACCATCCCATCTCCGGAGCAGCCCTCGGAACTGCGGGTATGACTCTGCCACCCGCAAGTTGTTCGGAAGACTGTTCCAGATCCGGGGAGCCTCGGACCTGAATGACCACAGACCATACCTTGTGGTGCTTACTCTTGGAATGTCAGCCTTTCTCTCACCTCTGAAATTATAAGTGGAGGTCTTAATACTAATCATGTCTTGGATATATTCAGGTGAGAGTTTATTTACTATTTTGAACACCTCACATGCCATCAGCTTAAGCCTTTTGACATGTAGGGGCTCAGTCTTAGTTTGGCTGAGTAATTTCTTGAGAGATGAGGAGTAGTCGTTATTTATAAATCTCAATGCTCTCTCTTGAACCTTCTCGAGTTTGTTTGTACTGGCAATACTACAAAAGTGCCAAGCTAAGGGGCAATAACTAAAATTTGATGATATAAAAGAATTATATATGACCAATTTCCCCTGTTTAGTTAAAAATCTACCAAGTCTTTTTAAAACAGCTAATTGTTTTGAAGCCTTTTTACAAATTTCAGTTACATGGTCATCAAATTTCAACATAAAGTCAATGTTTATACCCAACAAACTAACATTATTCTCACATTTAATGTCAGTTTCGCCAATCCTGAATGTTTCAATACTGTCGTAAGTTTTCTTTCCAATACATATAGCTTGAAACTTATCAGGATTGGCCTTCATGGAATTTTCGTCATACAATGACGAGTATTGGCCAATTGGTATCTTTTTTACTAATTTATTATAAACTAGAAATTTTAATTATCTATATTCCTACAATTGTCTCTACTACATTTAGGGGTTTTCATCAAATTAAATGCATTATTGTTTGTGGGGTTCATTATATATCATTATTGCACCTTTCGTTGATATTGCAATGTTTAACGTCAAATGGGTATCATCGCGAGAAAACCTGTCTTCTGGGTTTCCGACAAAGCGAGACTCAATCCAATATTCTCAGCTACAGAGACTAGCTAGAATATTGAAATTTCGCTTGTTGCAAGCATGGATATGGTACTTTTCAAAAAGCGAATAACAAAGGAGTTGACCAGACTGCACAGATGCGCACGCTGATCTGCACCTTTGTTGTTCGCAAATCTCCGAAGACAGGTTTTTCGCGTCGAGGCCCAAATATCTCGCAATGCACAAAATATATATGCACGCTGGTGAAAAAAGCAAGTTATTGTACGCTTGCGTGTGTACGGGCGATAATCCACTCGCTAAAACTCGTGGATTTTTTCCCATGCATACGCACAAATCATACAATAACTTAAACTTAGGGGCCGCAGTTTAGAATTAACAAATGACAATATATTTCTGTCCCTAAAGAGTGTTTTTAATTCAGTACAATAGGACAGATCATCATATAATGTTGTGTTGTGTAACTTGTGTTGCATTTCAATAAGTCCTAGACTGGTCTCCCTTTAATAGCTTGTCAGCATATCATATGCGTAACGGAAGTAGAGCTTTATGAACAAGGGGAACCAATCTAAATAAGGCCTTCACTGCCTACCAAAGTACTTGTTCATTGGGTTCAAATGGAGCTAGTTGACTTGTGTTTCGTATATTGCATCAGTTCAAACATTCATCTACTCTGTTCACGAGACTATCGAAAGACCAGGATAGGCTTAGTAGATGTGCCAAATTATTTCAGCTTCCACTGTTTGTATATTTGTTAAATACAAAAAGTCAATGTCTTGGCTGATTTCCAAAGTAATTCAAAGCAAGAACAGTATCAAAATATGTCTATGGGCAGCAACGCGAGAAAACCTGTCTTCGGGGTTTCTGACAAAGCGAGATTCAAACAAGTCTCCTCAGCTACAGAGACTAGCTAGAAAATTGAAATTTCACCTGTAGTGAGTTTACATTTGACACTTTCCAAAAAGCGAAGAACAAAGGCGTTGATCAGACTGCGCGATTCGCAGGCTGGTCTGCGCCTGTGTTGTTCGCAAACCCCTGAAGACAGATTTTCTCGCGTCGAGGCCCAATTATTATAACATCTTATCATATGACGTCGCGTCTGGGAGTGAAATAACGCCATGCAATAAAATCGATAAACCACTAGTGGTTTATAGATTTATGGGAAATGTTATGACGTCCATAACAACGTTGCGTACATAATGACAAAATTATAACGTTTTTTTACGCGAGAAATGAGATTTCAAAGTAATCATAATGTCACATATGATAAATAGAATCTAACATTCATGCTCTTGTATTATTGAATTTATTAAACTCGTTGCGAAAAAGAGATAAAATGCTCGGCAAGCCTCGCATTTTATCTCTTTTCCCCAACTCGTTTAATATATTCAATAAAACATGAGCACTCATGTAAGATCCTCTATTTCTACAGGCGACAATGGTATGGGACTGGAACTTCTACAGTGAAAGAGTTGGTGCCTGGGCCTATCCCATTGAGGTATTTGGAAGAAATATGCCGCAAAATGTCAATGGAGCTTTCTTAGAAAGCAAAAACTTCGCTGTCTTCTTGCAGAAAGACAGGTAGGTATTTTGCGTTCTTTCTTTTATGCTCCCCTGAGCCATAATACAATATACCAATGACTCCGGTGTCCAGCGTCCATCCATCCATCCATTGCATGTCCATCATTATTTTCAAACATCTTCTACTCTGAAACCACTTGGCCAATTAATTGAACTCCATTTTCATATGGAAACTCTTTATAATGGTGGAACAGAAGTTTGATCAAATGGTCCTGTTCACATGACCAAGATGGTCGTCACACCATATATGGTAAAATCAGAACCAGAGGATCTTTACTTTGGGTTTGGTATGTATTATTAGAGATTTTGGACCTATCAAGTTTGTTCAAATGCTGATTCTTGATTGACCTTTACCAACTTAGCATCATGGTCAGGTTTGCTGCTTAATGCATTCAATTTAAATGGAAAAAAACTTTGAAAGTTGATATTTTTAAAAGAAAAGTCATTAGACTCCTATATGTTCAACCTAATGAGACAATGACTATACATAAGTCCTTAAGTCAAGGTTGGTCTTTGAGCTTTCAACTGAGGTTGCAAATATTGGATTCCAATTAATATTTCAATTTTTCTCAGAAATTTTTTGTCCAATTGAACTAGAGTTTCATAGGAAGGCACCTCAGGGTGACGAAATTAAAATTTATAAAAAAAGGTTTTTATATGGTGAAATGGCCAAGATGGCTGTCATGTCCATTAATTGTTAAAATCCTTTAAATAAGACCAGAAGGCAGTTATATAAGCATTGGGGATGTGGGCCTAGAAATATTGAGCAAATGATGATTAAAGGTTGACCTTGAGCTACTTAACGTGAAGGTCAAATTTGCTTCCTAATGCATTTAAATGGGAAAATTTTTAAATCTGTTGAAGCCAAAGTCATTATGCTCCCTTTGTATGTTTAACATAAGGATACAATGACTATAAATTAGTCCAGAAGGTCAAGATTGACCTTTGAGCTTAAGTTGCTTATATTCGGATTCTCATCAACATATCAAAACATATTTGTCTCATAAACTATTTCTCCATCAAACTCAAATTTCATATGAAGACCCTTACAGTGGGGGGAAGAAAGACATTCTAATGGTTTTGATTTTATGACCATGAGGGCAGCAATGTCAATATATAGTTAAAATCTTTAAAAATATTATTCTCTTGATCTAAAATGTCAATTACCTTGTGCCTTGTGATGTATGTGATATTAGTCAATCACAAAGTGTCATTAAGGTTTACTCTTGATAGTAATGTCTTCATTTATCTTCATTGACGTTCACGTTATATGGTATGATAATCTTGTAGCATTTCTTTTTAAATTGCTTCAATTCGTTTCATATTAATGCAGCTAAACATAATATAAAGCATTCAGCTTACATGCATTTGAGATCTTATTGCGTCTGAGTAATTTTGGCAAACCATTAAAAAGCTATAATTCACATTACGTTTTGATACCAGAATGTTTTGATAGCTAATCAAGTACTTTTTGTATTAAAACTATATTAGTATATTTGTAGCAAACCATTGTAATAAATCCTATCGGCTTTTTGTAGATAGATACTCATCTCTCTATAAAAAATGATAATTTTTCTATCCAGTGTGATAACCTTCCTGCCTTTATAGATCAGTAAATTTGAATTATAGACAAGGAGCTAGGTTTTTGAAAATTGACTTGGCACAATTGTCCATCCAGAAAAGGTTTGACTTCAGAAAAAGTTAGAACTACCCTTCCACAACATTTCTAGGCACGTCGTACAGTCGAATTGTGGTAGCAGTTTTCCAGGAGGAGTCGTTTTGTACACCTACCCCATTTTACTATAAAAAACAAAATGGCGACATTGGATTTAGAAATGGTATCCAAGTTGTATACAGATAGTGCATACAGTCGTTATTTACTGTCAAAACCTCGATAAGGACCTAAACAATTATGAAAATAAATTGTTTGCATACAAAAGCACAACTTTTATTTTATAACTGTCATTTACGTTTTATCTTCAATTACGCCTTATAAAATCAATTATTTTTGTCAAAATGTAATTATATAAGTTCTATAAGGGGTAAGTACGTTTCACATACCATGTTTCGAAAAGATAATTACCTGACTGTTTCAAAACTGCAAACATCTTGTTTCTGTAATAATTACTTTAAGAATTATAAGCTGTTGAATATGATTACCCCACAAAAATGGTGAATATGGTTAGAACCATTTCACTTTGCAAGTTAGCATGCAATACTATCTGTTGACTTCTTAAACCATAATTGAGCATTCTGTCGATACACAAAAGTAAAAAGCTATACTTATGTGCGTTTCTGGTGTAAAGCCATATTTTAATGCTTGTATGACAATATGTAACGTAAATTACAGACTTTAATACTTTCTATATATATATTGATAAATACATTATATGTCATAGGGTATCTTACTTAATTTCAAACAGGTTTTGTTTTAAATTTGTAACAAGACAGCAGTTTGTTCTAAAATATTTATCAGTTTTTATTAAGTTACTATATCTATAAACATTTGCATTTGCAACAAAGAGCTTTGTTTAGGTTTTCATCTCCACAAAATATCATTTGGATTAGTCCAAAGTTAAAGATTCTAAAAAACATAAACAAAGAAGTAGACAGCTCTTTAGGAGGAGTAGAATACATTCCATTTCTGTCAAATTTATCAAAGTAACATATATAACCATATCAAATATCATAAGGTCCTATGTTTGTCCTAAATGTTATCAAAGACAGTATACGATTGAGCCCTGAAAAGCTAAAATATTAAGCATGTAGAATTTTGTAATATTTATCGCAGGAGAAAAACAACACAACTAAGTTTTATTGAATGAAGTCTCATCAGTCATTTGAAAATATTGTATGTACCAAGTTTACTATTGTACACATTATGCAAACAAAGTCAGTAACATAATATGGGTTAGCTCCTTGTATGATACCTAGGTTAATTTCCCATAGAAAAAAAAACAAATTACTAAATATTTAGAGAGATGGTAATAAAATTATACTATTTTCCTTTGCTTACATTTCAGACAAAATCAATTAACCTAAGAGTTGGTAGGATAAAATTTATATATATTACAATAGAGGTTATGCATTAAACCTGTTTTTTATCAGTTATTTTTAAAGATAATCTCTAAAATCAAATTGTATACTGACATTACTATGCATATGCAAATGATGACACATAACTTGTTTCAGCTATTAAATAGATTTTAGTTTATTTTCAACATATCTTTTATAATTTATTTAATGAAACTGTTAGTACCTTTGATCATTTGCTAAACTAGTATAACTTTATAAGGAGAGGTTTATATTGAAGAAACATTTCCCTGAAAATGGGTAAAATCAGTTATAATGGATGACAACAATCTCATGTGATATGATCATATGCAAGGAATACATGTTAATTGCTGCTTAAGAAACTATTTTTAACACATGTGACATTATCCGTCAATAATTATGTCAGGCTGAATAAGGCATTGTGACACTCAGGTAATGTAAAATATACTTTAAAATGTTATTTAAGATAGTAGATGGAAAAATAAAACGTTTAAAACATGCAGTCATGGGATCTTACTCATTTTTAGCAATCAATGCTTAAATAACTGATGATAATTTTCGCTATACAGAATGTGGCATGGCCAAATTTTTCTAGGAGTCTTGTAAATATAATTCTCGATAACAAAGCGCTATATGTATATAAACATTAGAATGAATAAATGATATAAAATTAAAATCAACAAAGCTTTTTCTAAAAAAAATATCTTACTTCTTCAGACAGAAAACAAATGCATTACACATAGGAAATTATATAAAAGCACAAAACATGTTGAGGGTATTGCTTTATAGAGACATACAAAGAGTCAATTGTTCTTACAAACACTTTGCACAGTAGTCTTTGCCATCAATGAAAGACTTAAATGCAATGCCTAGAAAGGATGCATGAAAATATATACATGTAATTATGCATGTCATATTTGCAATGCTTCCTTCCAAAAGAAATCATACTTCTATTACTTTTAAAGGTAAGTATAAATCTAAGGGGTTGATAAAGCAGTGCTTCTATTTTTGTATATGTTATGTGATATAATCTACAAGATTTTGAATACATTATCTGCAATCTGATCTTTGACAGTAGCACAAGTGTGAATTTTGTTGACATAAAATCAAAAAACAATTGCTGACCTCTCTTATGTAATTTATATATGCTCAATTGAAGATTTGAACCACCATATGTGATTTTGGTACCTACCTCACATGGGCGAATGAACCGTTTAATCCCCTATGCTGATGCAGTGGAGCTAGCGTTTGTCTTCATCTACATATCCAAGCTGCAAATGCTCTGATGTGTCTAATGACATATTTTTACAGGCTTGCATGAGCCTTCATTGCTGAACTAAAATCAAATGTGCTTACTAATTTGATATTTTATTTACGCTACTATTTATCATCAATTTAGTTTGATTTGGAACATACAAAAGGATTAACGGGATGCCATTCTTGCATCAATGATTATGTCCTCATTTGACATGCTGAATATCGTAATTATTTTATATGAACAAATTCCACGTTTAGACTAAGCCTAATTGATAGAAATAATGCAAAATAAAATTCCAATAATTCATTTGAGTCCATTCATTTTGCAACAGCTACAATATAATCTTTACAATGCAAGTGAGTTGTTCTAAGTGATAGTCTTGACCTCTAAAATGTATAACCAAAAAGAACCTTAGAAAAATATCCTGTTTCAATGCTCTATAACATTGCAGAACCAGACAAAGCGTATGATAAATGTTACCATCTCCTTAACCCTTTTAATTCGAATGAAACTTCCCACTTTTATCAAATTGACCAGTCCTTTCTCGTCTTCATGGTTGTTGGGTGTGTTTTTTTTTCATTCTTATTCAAATTTTAATAGAACATCCTGTAAGCAAACAGTAGAGAACCTGATCAGACATTGCAGTCTGTGGCGTCTGATTTTGGCCTGTACTATTTGTCTACATCCCACAAAAACGCTAGTCTAATATGGGTTAAATGCTTTTGTTGTATATGTTACTCACATCAGTTGTATTGTTTCTTCATCGAACTGGATAATGATTGCATATAGATCAGTCTTAACTATATGAATATGCATGGCGTTTGCAATATGTGGGACAGAAACCGTTACGATTAAAACAGTTTTTGCTATGGCAAGTATTAACATTTGCTTTAATGTTTCATTTCTCGATTTTGACCAATATTGTTAATAAAAAAGGTAATTTTAGGAATTAAGTGTAAGTTTTCCCCAAATTATAGCTACCATTATAGTTATTGTAGTCAATAGTTGACAAGCTATAATTGTATGTATTTTGGTGGCTTACACAATTGGTGATATAGTGCTGTCATTTCAATAAATGTTGTATTTAGCAGAAATTAACATATATATAACTGTAATAACAGGTACCAAAATTAGTTTAAAATCATATTGATAGTAATTTTCTTTCAAATAAAAGTTAATATTGATACGTCAGAATAAGAAATAACTGGATATTAACACTATAGGATTACCTATTATCTTAGGGTAACGTAGTGAATTTGGCTATTGCAGAGTAACGCCTTATCTGCTGAAAAGCTAACGCACTTCATTATGTGGCTAACATAATTTGGTTTTAGAAATTTACAGTCTCCAAACCTCATTTTTTGGAGGTCGTTTGGTAGGCCATAATCTAATGATATTACTACATTAAATAGTAATACATTTGAAAGTAAGTAACGTATATAACTGTAATATCATTTTGTATAAAGGTTAAACGCATACTGGCTGTTTGGTGCATTTCATTAAATGATTTTAAGGCTATCATCATGTCCATATATAAGAATTTAGTATAAGTATTGCAGCGGAGAATGAACACTGAAAATTGTGTAATACACGCATTCCTGAATTGTCATTTCAGGTGGTATGTTCTTTCTTTAATTTATAACAAATGTAAAACATGCTACCATACTACATTTGTATAAGAATAATGTTTAAATATGATTATAGATATGCTAGTATACTTGATAAATTAAGAAATGAGTAAGATTTCATTTCTTTTGAATTTGGATACATTATAGTCTGGGGGTGGGGTAATTCACCAATTCCGTTGGACATTTTCACGTTTAATATACCATATATACCAAAATTTTTAATTGCCATACTGTCGTATGCTATTGTATACATGTAATGTATAAATTATAAGGGAAATATGCTGAATAGGAAGTGATGGTTGAACGTGAGGCCTGTTTTCCTCTAAATTTATAAAAATACCTAAGCCTCATTTAGCGTAGGGTACGTTAAAAAATGACGTCCTACACCAAAACTGCTACCACAATTTAACTGTACGACGTACCTAGGAGTATTGCAGAAGACCTCAGGATTGCATTTCTGCAGTCAAACCTTTTCTGGCAGGTAAGTTGTGCCAAGTCAAAAACTAAGGCCTGTACAGAAATCAGCGCCTGGACTATTATTACATGCAAAATTGATATTATCACTAATATTGTTCTTAATAGCATGGGGTGAGATGACAATGTTATACACTTTATAATATCCTCGATGCGACGGTTCTGTGAAGTATGGTTAAAAAAGAGCTACATTCTTATAGACAAGCAGATAGATGGGGCATAGTGTAGTATAAACTCAAATTTTAGTTCACATTGGAGTTTATGAAGATGGTTTTTCGTCAAAGGGGTCTCTTGAGTCCTTATGCTCATATGGGCATCCTTTAGGTCTGGTAAAAAACTAATAACTGACTCGGCACACACTAGCGTTTTTAGGATAAATGCTCAATCACAGAAATAATGTTTCCAAGTGACTATGTTTCATGAGTAGCAATAATGTCTTAAAGAATGCTTACAGTATTGACATGTATGTTGTAGAAAGTTGGACATCGTGACCCTCTCTAGGAAAGAAATGACTTTTCGAGCAAAATACAGAAGTTCTACTCCAGTTTATCAATCTGAATAATGACAAAATGACCCAAAAATGGGCGAAAAAATTTAGGTCTTAGGAGGGTAACGTACATATCATGATGCTGATGGCAAACAAAAAAATAATAAGAGCCGCGACATGAGATTTCCAACAATGCAGTATGTGCGATCAGCAAAGACTCAGACAAGCCTGCGCATACGCGCAGTCTGATCAGAACCTTTGCTAGTCGCTTGAATATTCTATGACTGTTGAGCTACTGACTGAACACCATTTGGAGTTTCTAAGCTTAGAAGGAGGCTGCACAAGCTTGTCTGGGTCTGCACATGTCAAAATACCGCATTGTTGGAAATCACCTGTCATGGCTCATTATTAATAAATTGACGCAACTTTATGTCTATTTTCAGGTTTTATAGATTTTACCTTCCATACAGAAGAGTGATAGATTCGAATTACGTCAAAGATGTTGATAAAGAATTCTTCAAAATAACTTGTTGATTTCATATCTATGCATATTATTAACCCATTTAAGCACAGTAGCTTGATCCTTATATGAGGGTCTGGAAGGGGGGGGTCTGGTATCCACTATTTATTAAAAATTTAGCCCATTATTCATCTCATTAAAATTTTGGGTTATTCATTAAAATAAGACCAATTATTCATTAAAAGTAAGAACGGTGGCAAAGAAATCTGATTGTTCACTATTCATTAATTTTTCTTTCAATTCATTAAAAAAATATGATTATTCATTATTTTAGGCCCTCATTATTCACTTTTCATTATTATTTTGGCTCATTATTCACTGTTCATTACAAAAAATGCCATTATTCACTAATCATTATACCCCATCCAGACTCTCTATTAACCCATTTATGTCTAGCGTCCTTTTTATGGGACATTGGCAAACAGTGAAAAACCAGATCAGACGCCGCAGAACGCGGCGTCTGATCAGGTTTTGCACTGTTTGCTTACGAAATGTACTTTTAAAATTTGAATGAAATTGAAATTTACCACCCAACATCACTTAAATTCGAAATGGTTTCGATCAAATGATAAGTACAGGAAATACCATTTCAGCATAAATGGGTTTATGATCCGGTCTCCAGAATAAGGTACAAGTTGGCATGTGAGTATGTGCGGGGATTCAAATCAGTCTGCGTATCCTCAAAGTCTGATCAGAGTCTTAGTTTTGCCCCTGAAAAAAATGTTGGACCCTTGGCTACCCATAGAAAACTCTGGACAGACAGCATGGATGCCTCCGATGGACGCACATATAAACGTGGATCTTTTGCTGTGCTCCAGTTCATTTTAAATACAAACAGGGCTCAAATTAAAAATTGAAGAAAAATGTCACTCACTGTTTCAATTATTTTAGCTAAGTCTGAGTACATCTGAGTATACATGTATAATATGCAAACATTAAAGGTACAAACCAGCCTACGCATCTATATATTCTAGTCAACGCCTATGTAATTCGCTTTGGAAATCATTATAGCTACATTCAAATGCAATACACTCCAGAGATACAGTTTCATGAAATGTACAAAATATGTAACCAGTTAGTGAAATGTACACGTTTCCTACTTTGTACATTTCTTGAGTGTCTAACAGCAAATTGGAACAATCACATTCATTTAAAACTTTATTACTTTAAACAGCCTGTCTGCACTTTTGCACATTTGGTGTTCAAAACAACAAAGTGAGGGTTTCGGTTTCTTGCACCCGGGCCCAAATAATTTTGACTGTTCTTACATGTAATATATACCAATAGCATCAAGTATTTTGTATTACTGCCATCTGCTAACAGAATTACCTGCAATATATTTTAAGAACAAATCATAAGAATAATAAAATACCTTCTGATATAAAACTATTATTACCTAAATACATTTTCACTAATGCTAATGCATTGTGCTATTAAAATTCTAGTTAGTTAGAGTTATATTTTTGTTCCCCTTTTAAATATTACGCTAGGACTATTGATAAGGTGTCAACCCTACTAGTTCCTATTGTACTTATACAGTTATGTACCACACTAAATCAATTTTGTCAGGTCAAACAAACAAAAATGTTACATCCATGTTTGAATATAAATATAGCACATTTATATGGTGACAGCCTGACTCTGTACTGGTGTTTCTGTTGTTAGATAGTCTTTAAAAATAATAAAATCTAGGTTCATATGTATTTGTTCATTCTTGTCAGTCGATACATTTGTTCAATTCACTGTCAAGTGGCAAGAAGTTATACACAACTTTTGTAAAAAAAATCGGAATAAAAATACATTTGTCAAAATAAATATAAAAGGCTGCATGCATGATTCAATCATGCATGCATCTTATGTTATATTTATTTTGACAAATGTTCTTTATTCCCAAGAATTTCTTGTATAGGCCCTTTCCTGCTTAACACATAAATGATTATGAACAGAAAATGCCACATCACAGACACAGCTCCCTAAGGAATGGAGACCAGCGCACAGACAAACAGAGAAACACACACTAAAGCAAATAAAATAATTGTAAGCAAAGCCACCAGTGCGCTCTTCCTCAATCCAGATGAGGCACAAATAAAGACATTCTGAAACCAGAGCGAAAGACGAAACCCACATACACAACTGGAATAACAACGAAAAAGAACAGTCAAACAAATGGAATCACCAGCTTGTTACCGAAAGGCAATAAAACAATTAACTTAACTTATTTGTCACAAATAGTAAGTGAATATGACCAGGAAATGCCACAATCACACACTCCATACCAACCCATGGCACCACGAGGAAGAGGCACAAAAAACCAACAGCCATATGACAATAAGAAGATAATTTAAGTAAAGTAATCAGCTCTCTCTCCCCCCCAACGAGATGATAGCGAAACTAGAAAGGACACAAAGTACTGCATAACAAAAAAAAAAACAAGCAAAGAATCTGCTGTAACTGTGGCATGTCAAACTAGCTTACTTTAAATACATTCATTAAGTAGACAATAACGTGGATGTAACTTAACCACGTATTTCAGAATCTTTCTGTCATGATAAATAAGAAATGTCCCAAAGTCAAAACGTCCCGAAATTGGTCAAAACGTGCTGTCTGTTCATAATATACCCACCATAAAGTTCCCAATGTGAGAATTGGTAGAAAGCACTAAAAGGGATCTATCAAGTATGTAGATTGTGATGTCCTGTGAGCACTTGATTTGCCGTCTACTGTATCATTATTTGAGTGCTGAAAAAAGTAGCATCAGCTTCACTCGCTGCTTCACAGCCTAACCATGTGTCCTCACTAAACATTGCATACACTCCCAACATTGTAAGCTATGGATGATTTAAAGAACCCGCTCCTCACCAGTACTCTCAGTGTTTGATTGATATATATCTTAAGTGAAGGCTCCATCGAGAATGCGTGGGTGTGTAGTCTCTGTATCTCATGAAAAAAGAGTAATTTAGTATGACCAAGTCATACTACCTTTTACGTTTGCGTCAAACTAGGGGGTGGTATCTTGACTATGGAATTGGTACATACGTGCGGCTGTGATTTTTCATACCCACCCTATTCATATATACCAATTTTCTGAAATGTAACCTATTCATGTATAATCATATGAAATTGCTACCTATAAATGTGGAATGTGTGGGAAATCCTTTAGGATAATGCGCCATTTTATAATACACATAACTTGTCAAATACGTTTTTTTCTAATTCATGATCTACATCTACATCATATACGCTGCCGTCACACTTGACTACTATAACGTGGGTGTTTGCTACATAAGAAAGACAGAGTAATAAACTATGATAGGAAAGTTAGACAGTTGATAGACAGCCAGAAAAAGAGTAGTTTTGGCCAATGCATTTCAACTCTTCAATCCTCAACCAAACTGCCTTCCATGGGGGTACCAGGGCACATGAAGTCCCCGGTAGCATAGCTTGAGGGTATCACAAACCAGCACTTACATGCCTGGATCAGACAGTTTAAAATGACAGATTTAAGAGCTCTTTTTGAAGGATACCAAACTAGGAGTCTCAGCCACATTGGCTGGTAGGGAGTTCCAATGACAGACGGTTCAAGCAAAATTGTTGAACTAGTAAAAGTCGCTGGAGACAGGGATCTTGAGAAATATCAATGAGTGATGAGAACGTGTTCTGGTTGAAGCTGGTTTAGGTCAAAGACCTGTAATTGTAAAAAAGGCACTGATCGACTCTAAAGGTGGGTGGAAGCTCAGCCCAATATTGAAGTTGTAATGTGTTTCGTGATTGGTCAATAATAAAATTCTTGGAAATAAATCATATTTATTAGACAGGTATATCTTTGCTGCACTTCTTTAAACAACATCTCCCTGCTTTTGTTGATTAAGTTTACTGGTGTGGATACGAAAAAAGGACCTTGCATTCTTGTATTTTTCTCAATGGAATTTTCCTCTCATGTAGTGTGCCTGCTTTCAGGGGCCAAAAAAGTGATAAAACATGCTGGTCAGCCGGGTATCTCATTCTTGTTTATTGATTGAACTAGGCCCAAAACTGCCATTCTATGGCAGCCTCATGATGATTGAAGAGTTGTGAGGACCACAGTCTAGCTAAAAGCTATAATGGAGGTCTATGTGAATCAATTACAAGTCTGGGTCCTACAGGGTAGTCGTCCACTGATCCGTGTATGATTTTGAAAAGCATGGTGAGCTTGTTTTTGGCACGTAGTGCTTCTAAGGACTTCCATTCTAGGTGGGCTAGCATTGAGGTCACACTGTTGGTGTTGCGGTACTGGTTGCTGACTGCACCAGTATGTGGATTCATCCAAAATGGTCCCAAGAATGAAAAGAAACTTAGAACTTGGCATTAAATGATAATAAATTCAAAGCATATTTGTTAGATTGTTTCTGAGGACATAACAGTTAAACGTGAAGCTCATTTCCTCTGATACATTCAGCAGATAAAATTATATTGTGTATACAGATGACACAGAATGGGGATACTATTGTATACCATATTGATTTACCAGTCCTATAAATGTAAAGAATTTGTAAATTTCATAACCTATTCATGTATAGCCAGCCTGAAAAGGGGGTCTATCAAGCAGCATGCCTGCAATATGCTTTATGTAGGAAGTTACCCTCTCCCCGCCTCGGGTTCAAACAGTCTGTTTATTTGCACAGACTCACCAGAGCCCTTCGTTGCTCGTGCAACACGTAATTATAGCATAGTTGCATAACGTCTACATAGATCTACATCTACATGATAATGCTGACGTAAAACTTGACTACTATAGCGCGGGGGTGCTGCATAAGAGAGAGTATGATAGCAAAGTCAGAAGTAAAATTGATAGAAAACCAGAAAAAGAGTATTTTGGCTAATGCATTTTCCACTCAACCAAACTACCTTCCCTGAGGTAATAATGGGCGCACAAAGTCCCCGACGGCATAGATTGAGGGCATCACAATCTTGTACTTACATGGCCATTCTGACAGACTTAAGAACTCCCGTTTGAAGGATACCAAACGGGGAGCCTCAGCCACATTGGCTGGTAGAGAGTTTCAACGGTGAATGGTTCGACAAAAAATTTCAACTAGTTATAATCGCTGGAGACAGGGATCTACAGAAATATCAATGAGTGTTGAGAACGTGTTCTGATCGAAGCTGGTACAAGGTAGTCATTTGTTGGTAGGTCCACCAATCCGTGTATGATTTTTAAAAGCATGGTGAGCTGGTTCTTGGCGCGTAGTGCTTCTAAGGACTCCCATAGGTGGTCTAGCATTGTGGTGACACTACTGGTTTTGTGGTACCGGTTGGTGACATTTCTGGCTGCACGTCGCTGCACCATTTCCACTTTGTTGACATATTCCTTAGTATGGGGATTCCAGACTGTTGAGCAGTACTCTATGATAGGCCTTACCATGGAGAAATCCGTAGGAGAAATAGGCAGCTGGCTTTGTCTGTTCATTTTAAATTCTCAGGTGGTTGCAAAGAAATCCAAGAGTGCTGTCAGCTTTCTTGATAGGTGCTTTTTAGACATGTTGGATTGGAGTTCCACTCCAAGGTACCACGTGAAGTCCTCTATATGGAGAGTGTGTCATTTTAGGGTATATGATGATAGAATTGGTTTCCTTGCTTTGGTGACTCTGATGGCTCTACACTTCTCAGGATAAAATGACACTCCCCATTTATTTTCCCAAGCTGATATGTCTTTTTGAAGGCTTTCACAATCTTTAATGTCTTTGATGCATCTCTACGTATGGGGGTTCCGGACTATTGAGCAGTACTCTATGATAAGCCTTACCATGGAGAATACCATGAAGAGTCGGATTTTGGATTTTATGCAGTGTAGGAGGTCGTTAATGAAAACGAGAAAAAGTAGAGGTCGCAAGATTGTGCCCTGGGGCTCTCCGCTGAGAACTTGGATGCTATCTGATGTGGCCCCTTCTACTGTGACTTGCTGAACTCTAACGGTGAAAAATGCCCTGATCCATTCTAGAGTACTCCCTCTTACACCATAGTGATCCATCTTTCGTAGAAGGTGTTCATGTGGTACATGGTCAAACGCGAAGTCAAGCACAATTAGGTTGTGTTGCTGTCTTTTATCTAGGCCTGATACCAGTTTGTCGGCTAATGTAAGGAGTTGTGTTTCACAGCTTCTTCTTGCCCTGAGCCCGTATTGGCAATCTGTCAAGATGTTGTGCTCATCAAGACGTATCAGGATATTGCTGGTAAGAATGTGTTTTTGGATCTTGCAGCATATACAAGTCAGGGAAACTGGTCGATAATTGCTCAGTTGGTACTTGTTGCCTTTCTTGAATATAGCTGTGACATTGGTACTCCTCCAGCCTTTTGGTACTCTTCCTGTATCAAGACTCTTCTGGAAAATAATGGTGAGGTATGATGCTGTATATATCATATCATCATGTATATCATGGGCCAGTTCCTTGAGGATCATAGTTGGAAGCAGGTCGGGGCCACAGGCTTTGGTGGGGTTAAGCTTCAGCAGCAGTATGACAACTCCCTGATCTTCGACCATAATATCACCCATGGACAGAAAATATGTGCCATCAGGAATTGGGATGTCATCTTTGTCTTCTTTTGTCCAGGTAGATTCATGCAGTTAGCCACTTTAGTTACGCACCACTTTTTAAGGGCCCACATTTTTTCACAAAAATGCTGGAATCGAACATTCTCTATGATAATTTTTTATTGACATTTTATCTGTTTGATGACATCGAAAACAAATATCGGAATCACTCATGTGAATCATTCTGCTACGCCAAAGGCAATTTTGACTAAAGTGCACGACTGCACGTGCAATCTGAACGTCTATATTTTCTATTTGCGTTTTGCGCTAGGCATTATCCATGGTGATCGTTGTGACAGAAAAACACAAAAAACAATTATTTTATTCAAGTAACCCCCCTTTTTCGGTCGTTGAAATCAATAACACTGTTTCTGTTTGCTCGTTCTGACGTCATATTAACGTCAGTTACAATAATCAAACAGATTTTCCTTCGTAAATTGTCTTGTTATGGGTCATTTGTTGACATAGAAGTATCAAAACACTAAAACATCTTATCATTGTCACGTCTTATAGCCTTGATAGTAGTGACGTCATCACTAACGTCAACACCGTCACGACAATAAATCCATTATTTTTTTACGAAAATAAATGGCGGATACATTATTGTTTTAAAAGAAATTATAAAAGAAGTGTTTCGATAACTGGTTTACTAAGAATCATACGAAATTTTATCTATCTTAAAAAAAAGTACCAAAATCAACTTTTTTCAAACCATGGCCCGCTGAAAACCAAACTAGTAAAACGTTATTTTTTTTTTATAAAGTTAACAAACACATTCCAGTCTTGGATATTGCCAAGAATAAATCGGTTCTTATCTCTGGCATAGCAGAAATTCGACCCTGAAAAAAGTGCAATTTGATCTGAGTTTCATTCGAAATAATGCAATGTGAAATGGTGTTTTGAGGGCAGTGCCCTTCAAGATCCATTTTCTCATTTGTTTCCGACGATCTGATCACAATAAAACAGTCAATGGCTAATGCAACTATAGATGCGCTTTACGCTGGTAGTCTCAGATTAAAAATATCCTATTTCTTCTTTGATTAATTTTACATTTGATAAGTGGTGCGTAACTAAAGTGGCTCACTGTACAGGCGATTTGGAATGTGAGCCTTGTCTTTTGGATCGTCGTGTAGTCGTCCCTTTTCTTTGAGGGGGGACGATGTCGCTGTTCATCTCTCCAAAGTGACTTAATGAAGTTAAAGAGTCGCTTTTGTTTTGGTTGATGGTCCTGATCTGGGTTTACGACTTCTATGATGTCTTTGATGTACTCCAGTAGGATTGCCTCTCTGTCTTTTGAAGTCTGACCTTTGTCTCTTTATAATGGCGAATGTCTTTAGTTGCCCAAGTCTTATGCTGTCTCGTAAAAAAGTGCTTTCTGCTTTATTCTGAGACCTTTGACCTTCTTGGTTAGCCAGGGCTTCTGTGGTATATTTCCTCGGAGCATTTGGAAGGGATTAACTTTTCTATCAGTGATAGTGTTTTTTCCTGAAGGTGGTCCAGAGATAGCCAGTGTCTTCTGATTCTGCCTTTTGTTGAAGGGACACTCTGAGTTCTTTCTTCGTTCCTTTGTTGTCTGCCTTCTTATACTGGAAAACCATTCTTGGTGGTATCTTCACTTTCAAGGGACGAAGGCTGGACTCAATAAAGACTGCTTCGTGGTCTGAGATACCTGGAATAGTCTCAACCATGTTGATGAGAGTGGGGTTACTTGTGAAGAAGAGTTCCAGATTATTTACTGTAGTTTCAGTGATCCTAGCAGGTTGCGTTATCATCTGGTCCAAGTAGAAGTCTTTAGCCAAGGATAACAGCTGGTTTGATACTGAGGCACTGGTAGCATATGGCAAAACAGTTTCTTTGTTCCAGTTGATGTCTGGAAGGTTGAGATCTACAAATGAGCACCCTTGTCCGTCGGAATGTGCGTTAGCCTTGACTGTAAATGCCGCAGGTAGTCTGGAGAGGTTTTGAGGATCCAATATAAAGCTCATTGTTTCTTTTGACCTTAACCTTGGTCCAAACCACTTCACAGTCTGTACTGCTATCTACCGTTAACTCTTCCGGTAAGAAGGCACCTCCACCAGCACAATTTTGTCTGTCTCTCCGATAACATTTAAAATTATCAGGGAAGATTTCAGATGAGTCGATGCCTGGGCTAAGCCAATATTCACTCCTATGATTACATCAGCTTGCAGAGACGATATAAGGTTCAGAAGCTGGGCTGGTTTGCCACTAGTCTTTATGGACTGGCAGTTCAGAACGTTTTTATGTAATGGGAGGTCCTTTCTTGTCCGCATGTCTTTATCAGGTGGTTGTCTTGTGGGTGAAGAGGTTGCAACTGGATAGCTGAAACTGATTTCTGACTCAGTTGTTGTAGCATGATCAACAGCGAGAATGGGTTTGACGTTTGAACTTTCGAATATCGTTGAAATATACTGGTAGATTTATTTGGAACGCCACACTGGAAACACTCCCAACTTACAATCTTAGGGCCGTAATAAACACAATAAGGCATCACCATGCACCACAGGAGCTTGAAGTTCGATCCTTAAATCACCCCTATAGCCTCAAAACCAAAAGCTCACACTGTCATTACGTAGTAATGACCAGGAGTGAAACTAAATTTCAGGAACCTTTGAATCGCCGTTACCAGGAGGATTCGGCGAAAACTGAACATCTAAACATAAAAACTATGTCAACAGGTCATGCGAGGCATGGATAACTTTTTCTGACATATCACTGAGTCAAAATAATGAGCGTTTGAAAAACAAGGAAAAAATAACGGTAGCCATTCCGGCTCCAGTATCCGGTTTGACGCAGTGAATCCGAGCCTTCGTCAAACTTGGAGAAAATACTTTTCAAAAATTACAAACTCCTCAACCAAAAAATGAAACGATCAGTAAAATGTGTTCAGAATAATAAATAAATCAAACCCTAAAATTTACTTATCACGAAACGTTCTATTTTTCATCAACTTTGTGGAAATTCAAAACTGAAACCGTTGTTTTTCAAAGATCGTGTGACGTTGACGTCGCGCACGATTTGGCGTACAATGCCTAACGTCAAGTTATAGCGTCTTGGGGCTTATTCCGTAGATGAAAACGTCATTGTCTCATTGTTTATGCCCTAACAAATAGGTTTCCCGGTACTCTATCGCTTAAAAGTATATTTGAGACATTGTCCTGTTTTGTCTTAACGTCGCCATCTTGATCATAAGGTAGAATAAATGTTATCGAACACTTGACGTTGCCGTCGCAACATTCACTGCCGATTGACCGGAAACTGGAGCCGGAATGGCTACCGAGAGCTTAGTTTCACTCCTGGTCATTACTACGTAATGACACCGTGAGCTTTTGGTTTTGAGGCTATATAGGTGATATAAGGACCGAACTTCAAGCTCCTGTGCCAAGCACTCCTGGTGATACCAGACGTCACACGAATCGCAGCAAACTCCTGGAGTAGTCCATTTGGCTGCTTTGTGACAGATAGCACATGGAAATTTTAATCGGTCTAGGCCCACGATTTGGTTCTAGGGCATATGACTTGGTTAGCAGGATGCTACAGAGGTACAATGGGACAAGCTTGTCTCGCTAGACTGCAGGCCCATCAAGTTGGAACCGAAAACAGAGCCTATAAGTTGTGTGCAGATGGACAGGTCCCGCAACATACTAAACTGTGCATTTGCAAGATAAACATAACCACTGTTCAAAAGTGCATGCACAACAACTCTAATTTTTGTGTATAAATTCATAAACAACCATAATTTTTCTGTGTTTCTCTGTCAGTTCAGAGAATTACCGAGGCATGTATGGGGGGTACCAGTATCCTATATCCCTGGAAGAAAACATGAAAGTGTCCCTTATCCCTTTAAGTAATTTGGAAAATATCCCCTTGATTAATTTTCCTAAAGATCCTATATCCCTGGAAGTAAACAAAAATATCCCTGAAATTACCAACACAAAATATACCTACGAGGAACATTTTGTCAAGTACATACCTCATGTAATGGTTTGTGTTTATATAACTTCGCGCAAACTAATTGCTATTGGGTGTTCTATACACGACGTCATAAGTTAAGCACCGCCTAAACATTTCCGAGAAAAATGGTGACACTGTCTAAATATGAATTTATACTTATTATATTTATGAAATATAATTAAGTGGTGACAATTTGCAGAAAATTTTGACTTGATAAGTATTAATGTGAACGAGTAGGAATGGCAAATGCATATTTACTCCTAAAATGCCCCTATTCGCTGTCCCATAGTGGTATTTTCATACCGCTACAAGATGAAAATTGTTAGTGTCATAATGTTACAAAACCAAATACATTATCTGTCCGTAAATTTCAGATGTACGAGACCTGTTTCATGTTTATTTGAACAAATGTGAATTTCATTTTTCGAGGTTACATGTAAATAAAATAAATAGCTTTTGCTTTCTCGTAAACAACGGACGTGTCCCTTGTATGACCAAATAGACAAATAGGCAATTTAAAGCATGACCATAACACGGCATCCAAAAATACACGCCCACCCCCCTTTTACTGATTTTAAGAGCTAAAACAGGTGTATTTCTAGTGAAAATGCGTATAAAAGTGTTCCAATGTTTTTATAAGTTTAGAGGAGCATTCAGCCTACTATTCAAATGAAAAACAGCTTCTGTGCGCATGCTTTTGCTTGACAACTGGGCTTTATAAGTTCTTCAATACGAATGCCAAAGTGCCCCTTCCATGTATAAAATGTGTCCTGGAAGAATTTTGAAAAATAAATTCTCAAAACTCACAACCGACACAAGTTCTTAAATAGTTCAAGAATATATCGCCGATAAAATTGATCGCCAAATATTGCATTCATGTACTTGGCTTACAATTTAGTGTTGCTTTGGAAACTGTAAACCCCAAAATTTGACGTGTAGGTGGCTTCAAAAGAGTAAATATCCAACGGAAATGCTTTATTTCTTAGCAGAACACACTTTTATCATTTATGTTCAATTCATAATAGGTTCCAAGAGAAAAACTACACCCCTTTCAGAGAAATCGTTCGAGAACAATTTTGAACATTTCGTTTCAGACAGCAACTTTAAATGCTTCAATTTTGACTACTCATCTTCAGAGACTGTTTAAATCCAGCAAATAAAGTTAAGAGATATTTTCTTGGTGACTGTGTATTCCTGGAGATCTGACTAACCACTGTAAATTTATTATTGATAAATATAATAAGAAATAAATGAGATACTGCAATTTCAAATTTGTTCAAATAAACATGAAACACCTCTTGTATATCTTTGATAGAATAAGATATATGAATGTGTAAAGAATGGCAGGTTATATTGTGAAAATGCAAAAAATATAAACATGTGATTAACTATCTCTATAACTGGCAATATACCTGGAGTTTGCCAGATTTCTTTTGGCAATTTTCTGGAGAAAAAGGTCAAGTTCATTTACCTGTTAATAGGAATTCAAAGAAAGCACTTTGGGGTCCCCTATGAGGATTTAAAGGGTATACCCCCAAAATGGGGGTTAGTGCATATAGGACATCGTAGAATTTTATCAAAAGTATCAAATGACATTCTGACAGGTTTTTCAGACGAAGGAAACACTTGAGTAACATTATTTTACAAAATCATTGTTCTTTTGAAGACAATATTACGTGGAAACCGTCATTAAAAAGATGTTTGGGTGGTGCTTAACTTTTGACGCTGTATATATATCATCGACTTGGCTTTTCCATATACATCTTCAAGTTAGCAAAACAGACACTAAACATTGATCCTTTTAGGCCATCATTTTTGCCTCAAAATGTCTTCCTCCATTTGCAGTATATCACACTTACAGTTATAATATTATATGACCCGAAGGCTCAAGCGAGGCTTTAGAATGGTAATGATCTGGCCTATTTCGTATGTATTGTCATCGTCGTCGTCATCCATTTAAATTTTGAAGAAGTATATTTCTAATGTCAGTCAGCCAATTGTGATCAAACTCCATGAGTATAATCATGTTTAGTGGTCTCCTACATAAATCCTGCCAATCGTGCCCCTGGAGTCCAAATTGGTCACGTCTATTCAATAAATTTAGAATGGAAATAACTTACAACTTAGAGAGGAAAAGAGTTTAGATAATTAATGTTTAACAATATCTAGAGGTGCCCTTCATAAATCCTGCCAACCATGCCCCTGGGGACTAAATTGGTCATGCCCCAAGGATCGTTTAGCTTCCATTCGCTTAAAATCTGAAAATACCTTTAAAATGCTTCTCTGAAACCTTGTGGGTCACAGCTGATAAGATATTCAGTTAATTGCTAGGTTTAGTAGTCCCCTACATAAGCCTGCCAACTATTTCTCTTGGCTTCATACTGGCCACATATCAGAGGTCTTTGGCTTCCACAGGTGTGTGATAGTATAAAATTGAAAACAATTCATGAAACCTAAAGCTTCTAATCGGTTGTATTGCTTACACGTTAACACTGCCACTCTCAGAGGGCTAACATATTTCAGTTTGTGGTTATATAATGCAGTACCAGGAAATTATAGTCTACCAAATTCCCCCAGTGGGGAAAGGTCTATAGCCAGCTCAAGGCCTATTAGTGGCACCCTTATACAATTTCTATCAACGATATCCTGACTGCGTATTAGTTATGTATGGCACATACATTCTCAGTTTTAAAAATGGCTGAGGCCTCGACTTTAAACATATTACCTTAGAGCTCTTATATAGCACATTGTCTTGTTATGGTGGACATTTGTGCTAAGTGCTAAGATTTAATAATTGGTAGAAGGCTTTGCAAATTATGCTCTGGCAACAAGTTTTCAACAGCAAAGTGGCCTGTGACCTCAGTCTTGGAAATATGCGACTTATCGTTTCATCATGGTGGACACTTTTTTGGAGTGATATGATAATATGTAGATGTTTATGGATGTTTAAAGAATTGTTATCGTGGCCTATGACCTTAACCATACAGACTAGCGTTTGTATATGACAAATCATCTTGTTATGTTGGACACGTGTGCCCTTAAAACGAAATTTCCCAATAAATTTTCCTTTGGATATTAGCCTGTGACCTTGCCCTTGGACTTATACATATCATCCACTGGTTATGTTGCACACCTGCACAGTGATATGGAAATCGAAAGGAGTGTGTGACTATGACCTTGCCAGAATCAGAGACCGTTCATCATCCTCGGAAACGTGAGGAAAAGAAGCAAAACGCAGACAGCCATAACAAAATTAAACTAGAGCAACCAAATCAAATAGAAAGTACAATAACCACACCACAAAACAATTATGGACTCTACATAAAACACCACACAAGTCTGAGGAAAATCAAGCAATTGATAAGGAAGTTTGATCCGAATTAAGTCCACTATATACAGTTTGCGGTCACCTCCACCTCGTTCAACATCTTTTGCCAGGGTATATAAGTGCATTCGCGCTACAAAGTATACTATGTCGAGATAAACTTGCCATGTCTTGTACATGCAGCTGTTCCTCTTTGCTGGAAATCTTGAAATGATTTGAATTAGTGTTATTGGTTGTATATTATGGAAGAAAAATAGGAGTATCCCTGAAATTGAACACAGTATCCCATATCACTGGAAGTAAAATGGAAAGTATCCTATATCCCTGGAAATAAAATGGCAAATATCATGTATCCTTAGAACCCCGATACAAGCCTCATTATTACAGATTAGAACAGGTCAATAAACTACGTTACTGGTTTTGGTATCATACAGGACACAATGTACATTCCGTGATATGTGCTCACAAAGAGCTTATCAGAATGACACTGTATTCTCTCATGTGACGTCACTAGCAACATCGCGCGTTATAATGCAATTTAATTAACAATTTGGAGTTGCACATTGAAACCTATAAGTAACATTTCAATCCCATGTGATTTACCGTTTGCGAGAAATATGCAAAACTATGCTGATGCGTTTTCAGTCATGGTTGATTTAATAGTAGTCACATGATCAATGACTGCTTATCATGATAGCGTGACGTCATATCTTTGTTCTTGACTCGTTCACTTTTATTATGGTGAAGTAGGTCAATTGTATATATATATGGATACTGGAGTGACGATGAGAGAATATGGCATATTGTAATTTTGTTTAACTTGTATTCAACAATTAACCTTTCCTTTGTAGTCATTGATCTCAGTGACGTAGATTTGACAAAACAGTACTGTAAGTTCCTGTTCACGCTCTGAACATGCGTAAAGTCTAGGGATACTATTCCTGTCAATTTCGATATTAAGTGCCCCCAGGTCCCTATCCCTTTCCTGGCGCAATTGAAACCCCTTTCCAGACAAAAGTTACATGAAAATATATGAGGGACTCCCATCGTAGAAAAACAATATATGTTCATTTTTTGGCCCATAAGAGTCCTAATTAGTCTCACACCGTACAACCAGCTGCTTTGATGACAGGTTACTAACAATGATGACAGATACGGGATTTTATGTCCCATGAAGGGTAGGTTATAATTTTCGGTTGGCAAAATTGTAAGAGAAGTCCTCTGGTACTCTGTGGTGGATGAGTACACTTGTTAGTGTTGCGAGATCCTACAAAAGCAAGCTGAAATTATAGCTCTCACAAATAAAGCCACACTTGATCCTCATTTCAGAAGCTTTCCGAGAAAAGTCACAAAAAACGGTTATCTGTTCAAGTTGTGCGTCTCTCCGTCAAAGTCTGCTGTCTGCACTTATATACAATAAAATTACTATCATTCAGCTACATTTCTGCCAAATTTGAAGCCGGAGTTGGATTTTATAAATTTACTGGAGCCCATCAAAGATGACAGGTAGATGAAAAATGGCTGCCTTTGTCAACAGGTCAATTTTGAAGTGGCTGTCTTTGATGACAGGTCATGAATTTTAGTGGCTAACATGGATGACAGGTCATAATTCTAGAAAGTTAGTTTAAATCAGCATATTTCTTCAGCCTGTGGTCTCAACTGAGAGCATATCCCATCTTCCATATTGTATTCAGGTCAAAATAATCTTATCTGTCATTTGGCTAGCTGATATTGAGCATAGGTAAACAGTCCCAAATCCAGACCAGACACTTTAGAAACAGTTTCCATACTGTTTCTTGGAGGATATAGATACAAAAAATAAGCTCAAAATGTACATCTAGATCAGATATCAGTTAGATGACATATGGGCATATCCACTTTTCAGTGAAATCTTGAGTTTTGTTATATCAGTTATTGCACGTTAAGGTTTTAAGGACAGGGTTTGGTTTGAGTTTTGCCACTTCCTGGTCACAGCTCATGTGATTTTTGTTCAAAGCAGTACCAGTACCTGGGGCAATATTTTACTTCCCCTATATGAATCACCAGAAAGTTGTGAATCACTGTTACAGGTTGAATGGCAACCCGATCTTTCCTCACAGCAAAATATTTTCAGCCTTGATTATGGTATATGCAAGTTGACATCATATGATGTTGAAAACTAAACAAGCACGGTGTCTTATTGCGTCTTGGCTGGTATCTTTTGTGTTGTGCCTTGGTGACCAAAGTATTTGTTTTGCAGATTTTTATGATAGACATCCATCAATGGGGTAAATCTAAGGGGTCCTTAAACTCTAAATACAAGGGTGTTTCAATAAGTTACCATCCTGACCTATTTCTAACAGACCGATACAGTCAATATATTCTATGTGTTGGTTAGTTGAAAATTTATCGTGACTTCAAGCATGGTCAGTGAGCCAAATAATTTTCTTTCGTGGATTTAGGTTGTAAGGTAAATTTTACTACGAGGGTCAATCAAAAATAACTGAGAGTTGGTTAATATCTTTTTACTGGGTCGGCAGTTTTGGCTGAAACTGGATACACATATAGAATGAACCTTCGGGCTTCATTACATATAGAAGTTGACGTCTTATCATCTTCAATGCACTGTTGCTAAGCAACCGAAGACCGTCTCTCAGCGATGTGCGTTCGCGCTGACGAACTTCTGACTAAGCAGCCATGAATTTAAAATAATTTCAAATCTAAAACAGTATAATAATGGACCTTTTATCTCTCCAATTGTATCAAACAATGTGTTAGCAACATTTTTAAGAAGTGTAATAGATAGTAAATACAACACATGCAATGTTCGTTGCCTAGCAACCAAAATCGATGGAAATTCCAATTTTAACTAAAAGACCAAATTTTGTTGCTATGGCAACCGTTTATATCTGGGAATATTCAAGATATGCATTCAGATGTCAAAACCAACTACTAAATACAATGAAATGGTCATATGATATGGTACTTAGTTGATAATATTGCTCTAAAATGAACCGTAACTGGTGGGTGGGGTAAATTTTGGGGTGAAATTTTCAGAAAATTTAGTTAATTTTCCTCTTATTTATGTAATAAAATTCCAACGCCTCAATCTCAGTTGTTGCATTTCACAAAATACATTAACATACTGTATTTGCAAAAATTGCACAAGTTGATGTAACTTAAATTTTGTATAGTGTTTCCATGGCAAGGCTATATTCCAACGTGAACGCATGACATTATTTCACATTCTTCGGTTGCTAAGCAACAACAATCTATACTTTGCATCGTCTAGTATATTGCATATTCTGACGCAGGACTGTTAATTGCATGCATGTGCCAAATTTCACTAGTGTACATTAGCCTACGTAAGAGATATGAATCAACTCTCAGTTATTTTTGACTGACCCCTGTATTTTATAAATATCTTTAGTTTGAAAAATGAAGTATGAGTATATAATATATCGACAGAATGGAAAATTTGTCGCGTACATGATGTATAGAAATGAGAAGATTGCGTAATTTGATACTTAAGTGACCCTTGGTTAAGGACGGTGGAGCATAACTATTTTCAGACATGTTGGAAGCTCTCAGTGTTAAAACTTTTTAACAACTGTTTATCTAATATATCAATTAATATGCGAATATAATTATAAATACATTTTTGTCAAAATAGCAAGGAAAACACTGTCTGAATTATCAAATTTTCCAAAATTTAAGTTCTATTTTTACTAAGGAATAAAATCACTATTAATTTTGAACACTGAGATTTTATTCAAGAGCAACAAATTTATTCTAATTTTTAAAGAGAAAATTAATTCTATTGGCCTCAATTATAGCTTTGTTTCAAGTAAGTAAAGTAATTTGTCTTTTGAAATGGCTCTTGAAAAAAGTAGTGCTGCATATTTCTAAGTTATTTTAGCACATTTTCAAATGCAGTTATATTTTTGTTAAATCATTAGAAAATACATATTTCAAACATAGGATTGAAAAGTATCTTGATATAGATTGTTTTTTTGAAAAGAAAAAGCGGTCTATCTTGATGGGAAACAAGGTATGCTGGTTACTTATTGAATGACCCTGGTATTACAAAATGTGATCCACCATCAAAATCTGTTAAACAAATACTTTGGTTACCAAAGCACAACACGATAGATAACAGTCAAGACGCCAGTTGACACCATGCCTGTTTTTAGCTTTCAACATCACATGGTGTCAACTTATACCATATAAAGGCTGAAAATATTTTGTTGTGTGGAAAGATCAGGATATTATCTGTTGCCATTCAGTCTGTAACATTGATTCACAACTTTTCGTTGATTTGTATAGGGGAGGTGTAATATTGTCCCAGGTACTGGTACTGCATAATAAAATTACATGAGCAATGACCAGGAAGTGGCACAACCCAAACCAAACCCTGTCCTTAAAGCACATATTATGAAACAGCTTTATATATTACAAAGATTTCACTGAAAGGTGGATACGCCCTATTGTCATCTAAATGATAGCTGATCTAGATATACATTTTAGCTTATGTTTTAAATCTATATCCTCTAAGAAACAGTATGGATCCTGTTTCTAAAGTGTCTGGATCTAGACTGTTTACCTATGCTCAATATCAGCTAGCCAAATGACAGATTATGTTGACCTGAATGCAATATGGAAGGTGTTTATGCTCTCAGTTGAGACCACAGGCTGAAGAAATATGTTGAATTAGATTAACTTTCTAGAATTATGACCTGTCATCCATGTTAGCCACTAAAATTCATGACCTGTCATCAAAGACAGCCACTTCAAAATTGACCTGTTGACAAAGGCAGCCATTTTTCATCTACCTGTCATCTTTGATGGGCTCCAGTAACTTTATAAAATCAAACTGCGGCTTCAAATTTGGCAGAAATGTAGCTGAATGATAGTAGTTTTATTGTATATAAGTGCAGACAGCAGACTTTGACGGAGAGACGCACAAACTGAACAGATAACCGTTTTTTGTGACTTTTCTCGGGAAACCTATCTATCTATCTATCTCATATACTCAGGCGATCATATATGATCATTTTCTGAGGTGAGTGATTTTTAGAAATTTTGAGAGAAAAAAAAAGAAAAAAAAAAGCTTCTGGCTGAGTCATCTAAATGAGTGCCCTGAACTCCTCTGTGGTCTCAGCTGCGACCACAGATGGAGCCAGACTATTCCAATGAGGAATAGTCCTTGGGAAAAAAGAATACTTCAGGGCATCACTATAAGTCTGGGGCCTGCAATACTGTGAATTGTGTGATGACCTGGTAGATCTTGTGCTCTGAGACGGGGTCAAGTACTTATCTTTATCAATAGACATAGTCCCACAATGAATCTTGTGGAAGAAAAGCAGAAAGGACAGATCCCTCCAGGCCTCCAGAGTTGGCCATTGCAGCTCATCGAGCATTTCTCCAACACTACTAGTGTTGCGCCACCTCCTGCAGGTCCAGCGGGCTGCCGTCCTCTGTACCTTCTCCACTTGTTGAATCTGAGTTTTACAGTAAGGGCTCCAAATGGGGGCTGCATACTCCAATTTAGGGCGTACTAAAGTTTTGTATGCAACCTCCTTAGTACTCCTAGGTGCGAAAGCCAAGTTCCTTCTAAGGAAACCTAAAGTCTTAGTTGCTTTAGACGAGATATCAGAGATATGTTGACCCCAATCCATGTTCACTGTGATTGTTATACCAAGATATTTCGCGGACTGAACGTTTTCCAAGGTTTGCTGATGCAGAGTGTAGTCATGAATGATTTGTTTGTGTGAGTAATGCCGAGTCACTCTCATAGAGTGACATTTGGCAACATTGAACTTCATTTGCCAATCGGCCTCCCAGAGCCCAAGACTGTCAAGATCTTTCTGCAAAATGAGACAGTCTTGCAATGAATGAATGTTCTTATACAGGACACAATCGTCCGCGAACAGGCGAACTGAAGACTTGATATTATCCGGTAAATCATTAAAGGATCGGTCCTAAGACCGACCCCTGGGGTACACCGGATAAAACAGGGACTGGATCTGAGGCTTGACCGTCTAAGACTACTTGTTGACTGCGCCCAGAGAGCCATGAGCTGATCCACTTGTGGGTGGACCCTCGTATCCCATAGTAATCGAGTTTGTGTAATAGCTTCCTGTGTGGGACCTTGTCGAAGGCCTTTGCGAAATCCATGATGATCAAGTCTGTCTGCTTGTGCCCCAGATTCATCGCACCATCCAGGTTGCTGATGATATCGTGCACAAACTGAACCAACTGGGTTTCACAAGACCTCCAACTTCGGAACCCATGCTGACAGTCAGCAAGTATGCTATCTAAGGCTAAGTGCTTGTTGATGTTGCTCACCAATATATGCTCTAGGGTTTTGCAACAGATGCAGGTTAGCGACACCGGTCTGTAGTTCGCAGCATCGTATTTTTCTCCTTTCTTAAAGACCGGGGATACATTTGCGTGTCGCCAATCATCTGGAACACTGCCCTGAGCTAAAGATTCATTATAGATAAGTGCTAGGATAGGCGAAATCTGTGTACTACACTCTTTGAGCACTCTGGCATTGAGTCCATCCGGGCCAGGCGCTTTATGCACATTGAGTCCATCCAACAGTTTGGCGACCCCTTTCGGGTCAACTGTTATTTCCCCCCATGGAGGAGAATGGACTAGCCCCTTTTGAAGGCGGGTCAGAGTCTTCTTCACGTGTGAAGGCAGATTGGAATTGCCGGTTGCAAATATCGGCTTTATCTTTAGTGTCTGTTTTTAGAATTCCATTTTCCCTAAGTGATGTGATCCCAAACGCGTCTTTCTTTAATGATTTGACAAATGACCAAAACTTCTTAATTTTTCCACTTTTATTTGAATCGGGATCTGAGGGGTCGTTCTCAAACGTGAAAATATTGAAAACGTGTCTCCAATAGGCATCTCTCTCTACCTTCTGAATGTGTGCCCTGAACCGCTTATAATGGTTCTTTACGTCAGGATCATTTGACTTTCGAGCACGAAGGTAGAGTTTCTGGCGTCTTTTCATAAGCCGTTTGATCGTAGCATCGATCCATGGCAGAGTGTACTTTGTTTTGGTCATTTTTGATGGAATAAACCTTTCTACAGCCTCTAAAAAGCCTGTTTTGAACTTGACCCACATTTCATTTACTGACATGTGACTTAGGTCTTCAGAAAGGTAGGACTCCTTAAACTGGGACATGTGGTCGCATAGACCAGACATATCTGCTCGATTATAAAGATAGATTTTGCGTGATGCCTGTTTTATCCTTTAGGCTTTTATATCATACTCAATGTAGACGAGGTCATGATCCGCTTTGCCGATCTCAGGCATCCCCTTGACTCTATTTACAGGGGATGGAACATTTGTGAAAAGAAGGTCCAGGGTTTTATCGAGCCGTGTGGGGATATTTACTACTTGTGTTAGGCAGTGCTCACCTATGATATCCAAAAGTTGTTGTTGAGTCTGCCGTTTTTGTACCCCGTGGGGTACTTGCATAGTGCTCCACTCTATATCGCCACAGTTAAAGTCCCCTCCTATCAAGACATGAGCATTTCTGTTTGACATGATCCTACCCAGTGAGATATTGAATTCCTCAAGATAATCATTATCAATCTTGTCAGGGGGTCAATAGAATGAGCCAAAATACAATGTCCTACTGCCAATTATATTCAACTTACACCAAACAATTTCACAATTGGTGTCCAGTTCTGGGGTATCAGTGCAGAGTAAGTCCCGCTTAAAAGCTACAAAGACACCTCCATGGGCATCACTTACTCTGTCTTTCCGAACTGCATCAAACGAATCTGGGAAGATTTCCGAGTTTTTAATGTCAGGGGTTAACCAAGATTCATTCCCCAAAATGATATCTGGTTTTGCCGAGTCGATAATAGTATGAAGTTCAGCCTTCTTATTCTTTATAGACTGACAATTCATAATCAAAATTCGTAAGGGGTGGTTCAAGACAGCCTTGGCAGTCTTTGTCCTAGCTTCATTTGAACCTCTGAAATGATGATAAAGTTTGGCTTTATTTGTGAGTGATATAACGTCAGCTTGTTTCTGTATGATCTCTCAACACTATCAAGTGTACTCATCTACCACAGAGTATCAGAGGACTTCTCTTACAAATTTGCCAACCAGAAATTATAACCTACCCTTCATGGGACATAAAATCTAGTATCTGTCACCATGTTAGTAACCTGTCATAAAAGCAGCCGGTTGTACGGTGTGAGTCTGCTTTTCTAAATAAATTCCCATGACTATTTTATCTTTCACGGTGTCAGATCCTTTAGAATATATATTTTTTTTAATTTTTCATTTTGAAAGTTTACCAATCCCGTTTCTGACAGGCATGGATGGGTCACCCAGGGGCGGGGGGGGGGGGGGGGGGGGGCGGGTACTCTGATATTTTCATATACTAGTACGTAGTAGGCTCGAACGATTTTTGGGGGATTCAAAATTTTGAATTTCAATATTTTAGGGGTTTTCAGCAAAACGAATATTTTTGAGGTATGAACGTAGATTTTGTTGGTATTTATTTTGGGTCGTCACAAAACTGGACTAGGGGTCATTTCTGTGCTTTTTATGGTCTTTTCTTAAGGTCAATGTGCAGAATAGGGTGCTAAAATTTCAAATATTTTTAGGGTATGCCTGCTATTCCTGATATTTTTTTTTTTTGGGGGGGGGGGGGGGAAAGGGGGGAGGTACCCCGTTCTTCAGACACACGCACTTTCTTTCATATTTTCAAAAAGCCGCTGCTTGAGAAATGTTTTTTTTACAATCGAACGAATTTCACGTCAATTAAAGTACACTTGAACTGAAACTGTTAAAAAGTCAGGTGATATTTTTTTCGCTCAGGTGAGCTATTTCTCTTTTTAATATAGCAATGGACAGCAACACATTATTTTCTTGATATTTCCTTTAGCTGTCAGTATTATGCGTTGGACTGTCATTTTTGTTACTTTCGGTTTCACTGAAAAATAATGCTGTAATGTGTCAAGGGACCATTATTCGGACGCTCCCTTTATCGTGAGTTTAACTAATTGTCATACTTGCTGCCATTCTTGCTTCTTTCTATCATTTGTTTAGTTTTCATACTTCTGTCATGAACAAAGAATGATGACATACATTCCATATGATATTGTGCTTTAATGAGCTAGAAGCGTTCTGTGCTCAACCTGGGACCCAATATTGATATTAGCAGGTAGAGAAAATATTTTTATTAATAGATATACTATAAATTTATAGAACATCTATAAATGCATAGAAAAATCGTTCTATATATTTATAGAATCACCAGGTAAAATTGCATGAAAATTGTGCATGTCGAAAACCGCAACGCGATATTTGGAAGGATGAACATCGATAAGGTTTTTGTTTGTTTGTTTTGTTGCTTTACGTCCCAAGTCAACAGCTATGGTCATTGCGGGACAGTCAGTTCACCTAACCACATTTTTTCCTGGGCAGGCTTGAACAAGGGGTTAACCAGTAATTCGTGCGCATACTTTCACTTGTAACTGACAACAACCCTTCTTGAATGAATCAGCGGAAGGGAGGAGAATGACCGTAGAAATCATTTCATGATCAATCTCCACGAAAGTATGGGACCGGACCGGGATCAAACTCGCGACCCCTGGATCTGCAGTCAGACACGCATCTGTAGCCAGACACGTTACCGACTGCGCTACGCGGCCCGGCATCATCGATAAGGTAAGAATTCATAATGTACATACTAATTTTATTTGAAATGCCTATTTTTTGAGAAAACACAATCTACATTAATTGTCACCATCAATGCTGGCTACAAGCCCTTATTTTGCACAAATGTGTGGACATTTTATTACTTTTTAAGTTTTTATCAGATTCCACACTCAGGTCCTCCATTTTGAATTTGCATGATCACGTGATGAGGCTGGATCTAGACTGGTCCAGCGGTTAACATGATTCATCGTCGCAAAAATGAAAATACTGACCGTAGTAAAACTACAAGGTCAAAAATATAATCCTTTTAAAGCATCCAGATCTGGTGCAATTATTAACCCTCTGTGGCTCAAACTACCCTATCTTGAACATATTTCATTATCCCCACGCTTTTTTAAAAAAGCGTCGGGGATATTGCAATCGCCTCCGTCCGTCCGTCCGTCCGTCCGTCACGCTATCTCCTCCTAAACCATTGGACGAAATCCAACCAAATTTGGTGTGTGTGTTGCTCACATGAATGGGGTGTGCAACGGCACATTTTTTTTTGGCCCCGCCCCCTGGGGCCCTGGGGAGGGGCCAAAAGGTCAAATATCATTAAATATCATTAAATTTCAATTACTAAGTCAATTTCAAAGATTTTTAAACCAAACTTTGTGTGTCTTCTCACAAATGAAAGATATAAAACATATCAGACGGGATTTTCATTTGGCCGCCTGGGTCATGCCCCAGGGGTGGGACTTGGGGGTACCGTGGGGGGTTGTGGGGTCCAAAAATTTTTTTTCCGAAAATCAACCAGATTTGGTGTGTGAGTTACTTACATGAATGGCATATTCAACGGCACCATTTTTTGGGGTCCCCGCCCCCTGGGGCCCTGGGGAGGGGCCAAAAGATCAAATATCATTAAATCTGAATTACAAAGTCAATTTCAAAGATTTTCAAACCAAACTTTTCGTATCTTCTCACATATGAAAGATATATAACATATCAGACGGGATTTTCATTCGGGCACCTGGGTCATGCCCAGGGGTGGGACTTGGGGGTACCGTGGGGGTTGGGGGGCCAAAAAATTTTTTTTTTCCGAAATTCAACCAGATTTGGTGTGTTAGTTACTTACATGAATTGCACATGCAGCGGCACAATTTTTTGGGTCCCCAGCCCCTGGGGCCTTGAGGAGGGGTCAAAAATTTAATTTTCTGAACATGGTCATGTGGCATATCAAATTAAAGGGAATTTGCAGTAGACCAGGATACACTGAAAAAGTTAACCTAAGATCAAACTGGTGACCTTGGGATGAGGTCAAAGGGTCAATTACCATTAGATTTCTTCGAGAGCGTGGGGATTTGCGATGGCGCGCCATCGAATGTGTTCTAGTGTTAAAAATGTTTTTGAGCTGAAGAGGTTCTAATGTAAAATGTAAGTGGTCGGCACAATCATTTTGTCAAAAGCCCTTTCCGAATGCTAAAGGATAAGATCAAGTACAGTCTGAGGTTGCACATGCGAGCATGGACAATACTGTGACTTAACTGTCTAGCTTGCTGTTAAATAATCAATAAGCTCTGAAATAGTGTTACTTAGCCCGTGCAACTATCGCATTGAACAGGTATAATTAATATATGGCCAGGTGCAACACGATCCCAAATAATCTTGAAGTAGGCTCCAGATAAATTGGCTGGCATAATTCCGGATCTGTTTTAAGTTTTAATAGTTCTCATTTAAAAGCAGTTAGATGTTCATATTTAATTGGACCACTCATGTCCAAAAGGGACATATGTCATTTTACATAACCATATTACATTGGCAGTTAGTTGGCAGGAGAAAACTCTTTTCTTGAAGACCGTACTTATTTGAGGTCAGCCGCAGTATCTAAATACTATTGTAAACCAGTCTACGAATTTAAAGATGGCGCACAAACGAGTTTGAGAGAATATCAACAGTTTTCGGCTTTTTATTAGCTGTTTAAGTAAAAAAGACACAGTAAACAGGAAAACTAGCGATGACATGCTTTTAGGCATGCAGCCTCTTTCGCATTTTACACATCCTGTGCCAGAATAAACAGCGCAACAGTGTATCTTTAACCCTAAACGCATTCGTGAACGCACAATCGGAATGCGGTTTTCATTTAAAACCAATTTAGGGACAGTCTTTCTGTGATATCTATAAATTTATAGAACGATTTTTATATGCATTAATAGATGTACTATAAATTTATAGTATATCTATAAATAAAAATCTTTCCTCTACCTGATTAGGTCCGAGGCACAACTATGCAAAAATGTGGTCAATCAAAAGACACAATGTTCTCCAAAATCAACTAAGTCTTACTGATTGTAATAATTCAGTCTCAATAATCTGGAGGAAATAAGAGGGTCTATATTTTTTAATCATGATGGTTTTACTGTACATACAGAAGAAACATGAGCATCAAGCTGGTAAACTCATTAAATTTGTGGGGAGGAGGAGATGCTTTTCTTAAGTTCTATCAATTATTTACAAAATTTCAACTGTTTTTAGGAATTATAGTCTCAAATTTATTTGCAAATCACATAACATTTGACAATGGATACATGAAATGCGCCCATAAAAAGAATTATAACTCATAAGTCCCCTATTTTGATAATTGTTTGTTTGATGTGATTCTTTACGTCCCAGTCAACAATCTTTTGGTTATGTCAGGACAGGTCTTCCTGGGTTTAACCAGTACTAAGCTAGGATTAATGTGTCTTGCTCTAGGACACAACACAGTGATGCCAGTGAGGCTTGAGTCCTCGGCTTCTCATTCTCGAGTCCTATTATGATAAAAGCAAGTTTTCTAGATTATATAAAACTTAATGTAACTCCCTCCCATCCCCAGATATACACACTGGTTTAGATTTATAAGCACATTTTTGAGCGTAAAATTATAAATATTTTCTTACCTAACAGTTTCAATGTATTTTGGGTGCTCAAAAGAACTGTCTCATTGAGTACCCACAACATATGTTTTGGTTGAGAAATAAGAAGATTATATTTTTGTTACACAATCTTAACTAAAGGCCGGTATACAAAGTTACAAACAGTATTTTTAATTACATATGCATGCTTATTGGGTATATTAAATCAGGATGTCAACAGGGGCAGTCTGGTAGTGTTCATTAATAAAATAGGTCTGGAGTCCATATATATGACCATTCATTGTGGATATGTAAGTGCAATAAATTAAGTGTCATTATTAATATATGCAGCAGATGTAATAAGTAGACAACATATTCAGGACAAATAAAACTATTAACAGGATGAGCTATCAAGCTATCACAAAAACATTCATTTTTAGCGAGGAGCTTTTGCTATTAATGGAAAGTAGGCTTGCTGAACTCTTTGCCTTGCTACATGTAGCTGTGACTTTTTGTCTTTGCAAACAGTTCAGACCCCAAGCAGGCCAGACAGAACATCTGTGTCCTGATCTGGAAAAAAAACTTTTGACGCTCTGACAGTATTCCTTTTTGAAAACTTTAAGTTAAATTTGAAAAAAGTCAGCATACCAAACAAAAGCACAAAAAAATACCCAACTTGCAAAGAGTTAAGACAGATGCTTGGTAGGATAATGAACCCAATCGGTAAATAGGAAAATACATATTTGTAATTCATATGGGCCTTGACGCAAGAAAATCTGGCTTCAGGGTTTGCAAACAACAAAGACACAGACCAGCATACGCATCCACGAAGACTGTTAAGTTTCTTTGTTATTCGCTTTTAGGAAAGTTGTATATATTATCTAAACTTGCTACAACCGGAATTTCAGTTTTCTAGCTAGTCTCTGTAACTGAGGAGACTGGTTCCAGTCTCCCTTTATTGAAAACCCGGAAGACAGGGTTTGTCATGTCAAGCCCAATATAGTATTACATTCCAAAAAGTATATGGGTTTGTAGGGCAGAATTTTTTCTTTTTTTATTAACCCTTACCATGATGGCATATTTATTTTTTGTTTTGTCCACAGCGCCCTAGATAAGCTTTTGGGTCAATTGGGTATTTACGCAACCTGGTTATCCTGAATTGCGTACTTGCAAAAACAATTGCGTATTTTCATATTTTTTTACGCCACGTTTTTTTCTGTGATTACAAGTTTTCTTATTGCATGAAGCCATCGGGAATCATGTGATTGCATATTTATTCACTTACATGGTCTGCCTTTCGAAAGTATCAAACTAGCGGATTTTATTGTACCTGAAGCAAATCTCATCCCCTTGTTGACATCCGACCATGTACACTTTGCAAAGTTTCACTTTCATCTAAGTGTTTTTCTGCGAAATACTGGACTGGGCACCAATATTTTATATATACACTGGAGTTATATTGCACGCTCGCTAGTAAAAAAAATCAATTCCCGACTGTCATTTGTTTATTACTGAAATGGAAATGAAATGGACCAAATGGTACGCAATGACATCGCATGTAATTGCATACCAATCGTTAGAATTGCTTTTTGGTACGCATGCATTTCATTTTAATTGCTTTTTTGAGGATTTTAATTGCGAATTTACGCAAATATGCTGCTAATCTAGGGTGCTGAGTCCATTTATGGAAAAACATGTATGAGGCTGTATATTGCGCCAGAAAGAATTTTTCTACAAAAGTCATCTGATGCAAATTGTTAATGACTGGAATTCTAATATAGCTTAATATACAGACATTCTTATGATATGGGCTGTGATTATGCAAGAAATCCTGTCTTCAGTGTTTATGACCAAGATTCAACCCAGTCTGCTCAGCTATAGAGATTAGCATTTTATATGTAACAATCTTAGATAGTATACATTGCAGTGAGCAAAAAACAAAGTTGCTGACAGTGCATGGATGTGCATCTTGTTCTGCACCTTTGTTGTTCTCATGTATGCAACAATGTCAGGTTTTCTCGCAATGTGACCCATATTGTACTATACAATATAAATATATTCATGCACATGTCAATATGACTTTTGTCATCTGCGTGATTAACATAAATTGCAAACAATTTTGACCCATATCAGACCCAACAAAACATTGGCGCGTTCCTGATCTGGATTTAAACTGTTTGTCACTCTGATGGTTTCTTTTCAATAGAATTCATTGAAGAATTTAATTTTTAAGAAAAAAATTTGCATGCAAAAAAAGCATGCCAAACTACCCAGCATGCAAAGTGTTAGTTTTTTTTGCCCTCTGAAAGGAGGACACTACTTGTAAAAGCATCCAGACAAGCACATAGGTCCAGATAAGCAAACATTTTCAGCATAAAATTGTAAATATTTTCTTATCAGTTTTAACGTTTGTTTTGGGTGCTCAAAAGAACTGTCTCAGTGAGAGGGATCTTTTGGGTACCCACAACATATGTTTGGGTTGAGAAATAAGAAAATTAATTTTTGATTACGCACTCTTACCTGGGGGCCTGAAGCAGGCATATATCTGAGGTATCTTTCTCAATTATCAACTAAACAAAACATCTAGTCTGATCTAGGTCCAAACTGGTTGCATAGGTTATCAGCAGATGACAAAACCCTGATAAGACTACTCTTTTAGGAGCAAGCTGGATCACGGTTTAAGCTGTAACAAATTTGATCACACCAATATCTGTCCAAATATTTGGGATAAATTTGGTAATGCAGAAAAGGCATTCAAGAAAGGAATTGTATTTCTTCCAACACTATTTCCCAACTTTAACCAATTATTTATTAGGGGAATTTTTAACCTTTTGTCTGCTAGCGGGGACTTTTGTTGTCTGCTGATAACCTTTGCAAACAGATTGGACCCAGATCAGGACCGACAAAATGTCGGTTCTGATCTGGATCCAAACCGTTTTACACTCTGATAGTGTTCCTGATAGAATTTTTTGAAAATGTTAATTTTGAAAAAAGTCAGCAGACGGGAAACAAAGTATGAAAAATTACCCAGCATGCAATGATTTGTTTACTTATTATATGGAGATACAAATCTTAATAACCACCACAACAAGTTATTATTTCAAAGAGTTCAGAAATATATTTGTGACACCAAACGTTTCGTATTAGATTTGGAGCGCCTCCCTCCCTCCCTCCCTCCCTCCCTAAGTATGCCTATATGTTAAGACAGTATCTTCTCATCGATATTGTTTTCACCAGAATTAATATATATATTTAGCAATTTATATTTGTTAGGAAACGGATTTAGTAAGTCGTCAAGACCTCTTTCTGAATCCCAGTTTATAAACTCTGTAATGGATTAGTATGTATGCTCTTGTTTGTACACATGTAATGAGTTTACCAAATAAAAAATGTTTAAACTAACTAAGAGTTGTTTCTTCTTCTTCAGATACACTCAAACAAGACAGTTGACAGGAGAACGAGGAAGGGGTGGCCTAAGATATAGATATGTCAGCTAAATCTGAAAACCTAACTGTCTCTGTGACAGACAAGATCTTGGTAAATAATACTAAATGAGTCGTGACATGTGATTTCCAACAATGTGGCGTTTTGATGGGTGTGGACTAAGACGAGTCTGTGCAGTCTCCTTTTAAGCTTAGAAACTCCATATGGTGTTCAGTCAGTAGTTTAACAGTCATAGAATTTTCAAGTGACTAGCAAATGCTCTGATCAGACTGCGCATATGCACAGGCTGGTCTGAGCCTTAGCTGGTCGCACATACCTCTTTGTTGGAAATCCTGTGTCGCGGCTCATATAGAATATTTCTCAGAGGTCAAGATAAAAAATTTAGCCTAAAATTGTGAACATTTTTTTACCCATCAGTTTTCATATGTTTTGGGTGCTCAGAAGAGCATAGGTCCACATAAGCAATTTTTTCCGAATCAATTTTTCTTGCTCATCAGTTAAAACATGTGTTTTGGGTGCTCAAAAGAACCGTCTCAATGAGATGGTTCATTTGAGTGCCCACAACATATGTTTTGGCTGAGAAACACTTATACTTTTCGGCCTTCAACTTTGAACTTAATTTGATCATTTTGCTTAATTACCATGGGCAGATCCAGAGAATTGGGAAGGGGGGGGGAGGGGGGAGAGGGTGGGTCCAGATCCCTCTGGAAAATCGCAAGTTGCTGATATTTATTACTTTAGAAATACTGGTACAGATCCCCCTCAAGAATCAATTGGACCCGTTAGATCCAATTAATTCTGGAGGGAGGTCCATACCGCCCTCTGTGAAATATGTATAATGACTAAAAAAAATTTCAGGACTCCCTGACAGAATTTTCTTGATCCGAACATTCTTTCAGTTCAATAAATTCCAATAACAGGCAAAAAGGGGTTCAACTAGGCAAACTGCAGATTTTGGTACTCAAAGAAAAAACTAAGGCTGGTCACGGCCACAGGTCATTCACCTAATTTTTGTTAGAAGTTTCGTTTAATACCCTGTTTAGAATACCGAACCTTATCAAATTGAAAAGGGTAGGTTGGTCTGTTGGCCATGTAAAGAGGTAAATGATGTTTTGGTAACATTTCAGTATTTCGGCCCAGAAACATGAACCGGTGGCTTTTTAACTTAACTCATTACCTACTAGTGTTGTCTGCTGATAACTTTTGCAAACTATTTGGACTCAGATCAGGATCCAAACTGTATATTCCTGAAAGAATTTTTTGAAAAAGTTGATTTTGAAAAAAAATCAGCAGAAAACAAAAAAGCATGCAAAATTGCCTAGTACCTGGTACCACTATCAAGTTGTACTTCTAAAAAAACCAAAAACAACCAGCTTTAAGGAGGCGTTTGTAATCAGTATAGGTTTGACCTGTTTAAGGTGAAGCAGGACTGGTACAGTAATATGTTTATATTTGATAACGTTAGATACCATTACTATAAACTGGGCCTAATCGTGAGAAAACCTGTCCTCAGGGTCTGCAAACATCTGATCAGCACCTTCATTATTCGCTTATTGGAAAGTATCATATCTAAACTTGCTACATGCAAAAATTCAATTTTCTAGCTAGTCTCTGTAGCTGTACACTCTGGTTGGGTATATGACCCCGAAGACAGGTTTTCCCGCGACGAGGCCCATCTGATAAAAAATTAATAAGCTCTCTTGTCATGATGGCTATCTGGTAAGTAACCTGTTGTTGGACATGTGTACAATGATTCATAATTGATAGAAGGTGCAGCTTCAATTTTAACCCATTTAACTCAAATAGAATTTCCCACTCTTATCAATTGGACCAGTCCATTTCCATTTCAAGGGTTGTTGGGTGGTATTTTCATTTTTATTCAAATTTTAACAGAACATTCTGTAAGCAAACATTATGGAGACTCTGATCAGATGCTGCATTCTGCTGTTTCTGATCTGGGTATGCACTGTTCCCCTTATAAAGCCCCACAAAAAGGATGCTAGGCTTATGTGGGTTCAAATATTGTGGATATCCCTAATTCAGCATTAGAAGCATCCACAAACTAAAAGAGAAAATAAGCAAGAAAATTAGAATTTGGTATGGAAATTTTTTTTAAACTTGCGAACAGGAGTTTCCTGCAACAAAAGCCGGCAGTCTGATCAGGGTCGATCTTCAAGCATTTTGTGAGTTCCAGCTCTGATAACCAATATATTTTTGAGAACCAAAAGAGAAATTGATTAGAAATTTTAGAACGCATGTATGTAGTCATGCCAGAGCCAGGATCCAAACCGTTTGGCACTCTGATAGTAGTTCCTGAAATAATTTTTTGAAAAAGGTAATTTTGAGAAAAAGTCAGCAGTGGACAACAAATACATGAAAAATTACCCAGCATGCAAGGAATTAACCCTTAAAGCGCCAATCACGACTGCAGCAGACGACAAATTTTGCGACATTTTTACCAATTTTCGACAAAAATAAGGTATGATATTACATGAGAATCGTCTGCCAGCAGACGATTCTGATGAAATATCATGCCTTATTGGTTATTTTTGAAAAAGAGGCAAAATTTGAAATTGTCGTCTGCTGCAAATTATAGGTGGCGCTTTAAGGGTTAAATTAGCAAATAATGCAGAGATGCTGCATTCATCTGCATCTAACCTGGGTCTTCATTGTTTGCTGATGTCCCATTTTAGCAAAGAGTTAATGGGGTAAATAGACAGATGATGTCAGATTATATGCTTATTTTCCCAGAATTTGGGTTTAGTTATTTGTATTGTTTATAAACTAGGAAGTGATATAATATATCATAAACATGTGTTTTCTTCTTGTTTAATGCATGTGATTAGATATTTCTATATTTGAGGCCGTCATCATAGAGCAATGTCGCCACTGAGCTAAAATATAGCGAAGTAACTATTCCTGCTATTGTTGCAGTAGATCTAGATCAACTAAGGCTTCTTCAAAAGACGCAGCTTACAAGGATCAACACAGTTTCTTGTTTATTTGAAGAGGGTTTCTGTTAGTTTTTGTCATTGGCCGAAATTATGAGCTGAGTTTAATCCATTTTTGTTTGTTTAACATGACAGTGGACAGTTTGCTTTCATATTCTTTACCTTCTGGTGTCGTCTGCTGAAAGCATTTGCAAACAGTTTGGGCCCAGATCAAGCCTGATAAAATGTAATGCCTGATCTGGATCCAAACTGTTTGACACTTTGATGGTATTCCATAAATATTTTTTCAAAAATTTTGATTTTGAAAAAACTCAGCAGACAACAAAAAAGCATGAAAAATTACCCTGGAGGCAAAGAGTTAAAGCTTAGGCGTTGTGGAATTGTGAGCAGTAAGACTAGCATATTTGCAGTCTTGTCTGAGCCTTCGCTGGTCAACTATACGCTAATAATACCCTAATCTCTTGAACTGGTTCAATTGTTGTTTTGTTCAAGGAAGTTGGGTATAAATTGTCTAAAATTGATATCATGTGTAACCCAAGAAAAAGACCCATCACTATTGTCTCAGCTTGTGAATGCTTGTGCAGTATGCTTGACTTGATCAAGGTGGATAGGGTTTAAATTGTGGTCTTTTTCATTGACACACTGCCTTGTGTCTTTGAGCAAGGCACTTAATCCACTGCATATAGTACTGGTTCAAACCAGGAAAAGTCCTGACATGACTGAAAAATTGTTGACTGGGCTGTAAAGTATCCATAACGCCTTTCAGGAATTCTATCAGAGTGTCAAAGGGTTCGGATCTAGATCCGGACTTCCATTCTGTCAGTACTGATCTGGGTCCAAACTGGTTGCAATGGTTATCAGCAGATGACAAAAGTTGCAGAGTATAGCATTTTAAAATTGATATATATATATATATATAATGTAAATAGGTTTTCTCATGATATGGCATATGTTTAAAGGAAGCCTCACTGGTACAACTTTATAATACTGCAATTAAAATTATTTGACGATAGAAATCAGGGTAAATATGATTATCATCGATAGAATTTTCACTTTATTGGGAGTATAAAAATCTGCATTTAATACATTTACATTTGAGCCGCAACATGAGATTTCCAACAATGTGATATGTGCCACCAGCAAAGCCTCAGATCAGCCTGCGCATATGCGCAGTCTGATCAGAACCTTTGCTAGTAGCTTGAATATTCTATTAATATTAAGCTCCTGGCTGAACATCATTTGGAGTTTCTAAGCTTAAAAGGAGGCTGCACAGACTTTTCCCAGTCTAAACTTGTCAAAATGCCACATTGGTGGAAATCACATGACGCGGCTCATTTTACGATTGTAATATACTGTTGCGGTAGAAATTTGAAAAGTAAGCATCAGTGGAGATTTAGTGATTGACAAAATTGTTGTTGGAATTTAAATTCTTTAAAGTAAGACTTCTTGATTTTATCTGTAAATAAAATAAAAATATGGATTTCAAAGTGAATTTTTATTAGTTAACTTATTAGTCTTTGACAGTTTTAGGTTTGATAATTGAATAAAAGAAAAAAAAATACTGAAAAAAAAATACTGTACATGTACATGTGTGTTTATTGAGTGCACATGAGAATAAGGTATTTTTGATGATAATGATTATGATGAGGTGATGATGATGATGATGATGATGATGATGATGATGATGATGATGATGATGATGATGATGATGATGATGATGATGATGATGATGATGATGATGATGATGATGATGATGATGACCATGACCATGACGATGATGTTGATGATGATGACATAGGTCCAGATAAGGAAATTTTTTAGCGTAAAATTGTAATTCAATTTCAACATGTGTTTTTGTTGCTGAAAAGAAACCTCTCATTGAGATGGTTCTTTTGAGTGCCCAAAGCATATGTTTTGGTTGAGAAATAAAAAAAAAATTTTAGTTGACACACTCTTATCAAATAAAATATAACATTGATAATTTGTTCGAGGCATTAGCATCTAAAAAAGTTAAATCGATAATCTCAACTCTTTATTTATCCAACTGGCTGGACCATCACTTAAGAAATGGTTAAACATGAATAGATTAAAGGTTCTTGTTACTATCATGTGAAAAAAATTTGGAATTTTACAATATGTCACATGATTTTGTTTTTCAATGCATGCAATCTTAATTATTTTATAAAAGCCACTTAAAAGAGCGTGTGGTAATTGTGCAGTCAAGTGCTCTCTTGGAATTTAAGTGCACCCCGTGATCTAAGAGTGGGGAATTCAGAGTAGTCCAAGACTCAGTGAAGGTGTTATGATTAAATTTAGTCTTTTGTCTCATTCTTAGGTAAGCAGTCTAGTATAAAATTGGCAGGGGATGAAATTAGCCCATAAAGCGCTACCTATAATTTGCAGCAGACGACAAATTCCGATTTTGCGGCTTTTTCAAAAACAACAAATAAGGCATGATATTTCATGAGAATCGTCTGCTGGCAGACGATTCTCATGAAATATCATTCCTTATTTCTTTTAAAAATTAGGGAAGATGTTGCAAAATTTGTCATCTGCTGCAGTCGTGATTGGCGCTTGAAGGGTTGACTCTTCATGTCTGTGCAGTAACTCAATCTGGGTAATTTTTCATAATTTTTTTTGTGATCTGCAGATATTTTTTCAAAATTAACTTTTTCAAAAAACTCTTTCAAGAGCACTATCAGAGTGTCAAATGGTTTGATTTGATTCTTTATACTTACCAGTCTACAATTTTTCAGTTATGTCAGGATGAGTATTCCTGGGTTGAACCAGGCCTGAGGTTATAAAACTGTTTTTATGCTCAACTCAACTGAGCATAAAATTTATCATGCTGATTAATGTTAAAATGGCAACAATTGTTGGGATTTTAACATTTATTAGCATGATAAATACAACATCTGAGAGACTTAAAGCTAGCAAACTTTTTATTTTTCATCATTTTTGTTCTAATGAGTTGAAAGTCCATGCTCAGTTGATTTGAGCATGAAAATGGTTTTATAACCTCGGGCCAGTACTAAACAAGGATTAATGTGTCTTGCCCAAGGACACATTTAGGCAGTAATGACGATGAGGCTCTCAAATGGTTTGATCCAGATCAGGACCGACATTCTTATCTGGGTCCAAACAGTCGTAAAAGGTTATCAGCAGATGACAATTGTCGCCGCTACCAAAGAAAGATATAAAGGTACTTTAAAGATCATATCTTAAACATCACTAAGGTTTAGATAATAAATATTTTCAGATTTAAATTGTAAATAATTTCTTACCCATAATTAATAGCATATGTTTTGTGTGCTCAAAAGAACCGTTTCATTTAGACGGTTCTTTTGAGTACCCACAACATACGTTTTGGTTGAGAAATAAGAAAATTGTTTTTCTGGTACACACTCTGAACTAAAGTCCTGTTAAACATTTTCAAATTTTCTGTTCATTATATACTCTTAACTCTTAAGGGACATCCTGATCTGGGTTTACTCTGTTTGATCAAGTCTATCTAAGGAAATTGTAGTTGTAAAGATCGAAGTCTATCTCAGTCAGCCAAGTTTGTTTGTTTGATTTGATGCTTTGCATCCCAGTTAACAATTTTTCAGTCATGATGTTGGGACGAGTTTTCCTGGGTTGAACCAGGCACTATAAGCACTAAATGCTACTGATAATTGTTTGAAACTATATTGTATATTGTATATATATCAATATTCATCATATTGATGAATACAGCCTTTAACTCTTTTGTTATTAACATGGGTGAAAGTTTTCAGGATTATTCCTGAATTCAGGATTTTGAGGCTGACTTTCCATAGAAAGTCAGCCTCTAAATCCTGAATTAGGGAGATCATAACAGCTTCTCTGATTTATTTTCAGTCTGTCTGAGGACATTTGCCCATTTAAACTTGAAATTGTGAATATTTAGTGGGTATACTGCAAGTTTTAAGATTGCATGGAGTTTCAAAAGTTCAGGATTTTGGAAATTTTGAACTTTCACCCATGTAATAGCACTTTTTGTCCTCAGGACGAACAGAATTTTGGTCCTGATCTGGATCCAAACCCTTTGACACTCTTGATAGTGTTTTAAAAGAAACTTTTGAAAAAGTCAGGTGATGACAACAAAAACATTTAAAATTACCCAGCATACAAAGAGTTTATAGCAAATATATATAGTTCAGAACCTGATGATAATTTTGCTGCATTCAGCTGCATCTGATCAAAGTTTTCACTGTTTGCTGATGTCCCATTTAACCCTTTGTATACTAATGGATTCTTCCTTCTGGATTGATGTGATAAACTTGGGATAGCCCATTGTACATATCTATGGGTGTCAGATTATAATTATAAAATAAAATGATTTTTTTTGTCTGAAGATCTTTTTTAACTTTACAAACAGTGTAGACCCTAATGAAATGCCATATGATGTGGCATTTCATCTGGGTCTTCATTGTTTGTAAAAGTACCCATTTAGGGGTTTCCCGTATACAAAGGGTTTAGGGATTAACCCTTATCCTGCTATTTTTTTGTCCAGTAAATGTCTGCCTATTTCGCCTGCTACATACTATTCAAATGCACTCCATCTTGGAAGCAACTACTATCAGACTGATCCTGGTCCATAATGTTTGCAACATAGGCCACCAAAGTTCATAAGCAGAAGAGAGAGCAGACAGCATTTGAAGTGAATAGCAGGAGTTGGGGAATCATTGGCATACATGTAGCTCCCATTACGCAGTTACCCACGTGTGTAATAAAAATAGTAACATTCAAGGAAGGTCACCTAATGTGGTAAAAGTGATTTTCCATACCATAAGCAACTGCGCTTAAAGGAAAGAATTTGCTTGATCCCTCTGGGAGCAAATTCTTTCCTTTAAGAGAAGGTCTTAAAGGAAAGAATTCGCTCGCTCCCTCTGGGAGCAAACTCTTTCCTTTAAGAGAAGTTCCCATTTTGAAAAGGGACACAATTGAAGACAATCACTTTTTGATCAGGTAGTCTCCCTTTGATGTACGTAACTTTTTCAGCGTTCTGACAATGCTCGTGGGAGATGGGGATTATCAGTAAAAGGAATAGAAAAAAACAACCCTTATACTTTGACAGGGTCAGAGTGTGGTTATATGTGGGTGAAACAAACAATTAATCGATTATCTAATTTTAGTGCATATTATATCATCAAACTTTTTATAGAGTGTCCCATCCTCACAATTATAATGTATAAATGAATAGACATATACCTTATTATTTTATCTGTCAAGTAAAATCTTCTTGGTAAAATAAAGAAGATTCAAGAAATATGTTTACATTTTATGTGTTACCTTTTGTTTCTGTATGAATCATAAAATAATGTACTCCCTCCCTCTGTCATTCTGTTTGTATTCACACAACCACCCACTCAACAGCCCCTATGTCTTTGTAGGAACTTTAATATTAATTTAAATTTATTTTATCACATCTGGGAGTGATATAATTCCATTTATCACACGATGTTGCGTCTGGGAGTGATATATTGCCATGCATTAAAATTGATAAACCACTAGTTACGTAATAACGTCCATTATAGCATTGCGTAAAAGATGGCAAAATATTGACGTTTTCACGCCAAAAATACGATTTTTAATTAATTTTAATGTCATGTGATAATTTAAAAGAATCTAACAGTCATGCTTCTATATTATTGAATTCATTAAACTTGTTGTGAAAAAGCTATAAAATGCTTGGCAAGTCTCGCATTTTTTCTATTTTCCTCAACTCATTTAATAAATTCAATAAAACATGAGCACTCATGTAAGATCCTCTTTGTATTAATAAAAATGTCATTTATTATATCCAGTGTTATGTTCAGTAACATTATGTGATGGTACCTTATAGAGCGTCAAACGAGTTGGAACTAGATCAGGATCGACATAATGTGTCAATTCTGATCTATTTCCAATTAACTGTTTGCAAAAATTATCAGCTGACGACAAAAGTCGCCACTAGCATGGAAAGAGATAGAGATGTTTTCCATATATGAGCCGCGACATGAGATTTCCAACAATGCGGTATGTGCGACCAGCAAAGGCTCACACCAGCCTGCGCATATGGGCAGTCTGATTAGAGCCTTTGCTGGTCGCTTAAATATTCTATGACTGTTAAGCTTAGTAACTGACTGCACAGCATTTGGAGTTTCTATTCTTAACGGAAGCAGCACAGGCTTGTCTGAGTCTGCACTTGTCAAAATGTCACATTTTTGGAAATCACATGTCGCGGCTCAATTATGGTAATAAAAAGCATGTGTGTAATTCCTATAAATACACAATCATCGTCTGTTTCAGATCCCAATCATACAGCTGCTGCAGAAGCTTTGAGATCAAGACCATATATATGCTTTCAAGCTTTTGGATAACACAGATGCTTCAGTAAACCTAACACAGTCTACCTAAGCAGATCCATTGTGCTTACCTCACTTCCTGTTTCCTGATCCTTCCTGAATCCTTACCTTAGTGCACATTATGTGATTCTTACCCAGAAAAATATGTTCTGACAGCAGACAGTGAAAGTTGGTCTTTGAATCACCGCAGTTTTCTGCGCAAAATTTGGACTTCAAAGCACTATATAGATTGAGTTTGTATTATTGATGGACTCCATGTAGTATGAGTTCCCCAGGCACTATGATAAATTGCTGGTGACACTGGAACATCATGACTGTCAAAACTATATATAGGATTCAAATGTTTGCAAGACTTAGTTGTATTAAAATTTTGATATCGGCAATGTAACAATCTCACCAAATGTTTTTTTTTATATTCAAAAGACTTGTCTCTATGAGACAATTCATTTTAGCATGAAAATGTTTCTACAGATTACTAAATAATTATTGAAACCAAATGACTTTCATTTGGAATCTTAATTTGGTGTAGAAACTAAAGAAATGATTCAGGGTCTACCTCGATACTAAAATAAATTGTATGACAACAATAGATACAAGGACAATATGAAGTCTGTCTCTTTATACTGCACCACCCAGTGTTTATATGTGGGATACCAGTATATTAGTATCATATCCTTGTACATCCATTTTAGAATAGTTTCAAGTTAAATGTGACTTAAAGACAGCCTCCAGTTGGACTTAGTAGAGAACCATTCTCCTAAAATATTTCCTATCAACCTTGATGCTGCATATGGAAGCAGTTAGAAACCCAATATAACCACCATAGCATGCTTCCCCAGAATACCAGCCCATTATGGATAGAAATATACCAATAATTGTATTGATAATCAGACATATTGATAATTGCCTATTTTTATGCAAGCAATGTGAGGTGAAAGTTTCTAAGGAAGCATTTTAGGAGATAAGCTATCTTAAAAGGGTATGGATACTTAAACTTTTATCAGGATGAAGGGTTTGATTAGCAAAGAGAGTTTTATATGAGGATCATTGAAATTCAGAAGTCTGTCTCCTGTAAATATGATTATCATTAATATAAAACAATCAAATATCAAACGCAGACCAAAAACGTTGTGTTGAAAATATTAAAGAGGTAAAGTTTGGTCATTTTTATTTGTGAGATAATAAAGAACTAAACATGATCGGATATTCTCCAAATGTTATCAAGCATAATTTGTTTTATACTCAGGACAAGGTCGGGATTAGGCGCAATAATGGTACAGCTGATGGGCGGGAGGACAGCGAGAGGAGGGAGGCTGATTTCTCACAGTCAATAGAAATCGCAGCACGTCCTAGACTTAACAGTCTTGAATCAACCACAAGTTCGTTCCACCAGTCTGTGCAAGTGGTTCCTGGCTCTGGTGGCAAGTACGAGATATATCCAGGTGCCCATGATGCTTCTCAGTCAATTACCTCAACTTTTGCTAGCAAGCCACAAGGTATTTCTAGAGAGTATCAGCATAATATCAGTAACCCTGACCTCTGGCGAAACAGGCTCAACTCTGATACAGACTGGCGAATCAGGAAAGAGACCCTATATAAGTCAGGCCAATACAAGCCGGTAACCAAAGGTGATCATATCAGAAAGACAAGGCCAGATGGAAACTGTAATTGTTCTCAATATCATTGCCATACATTTGATCCACCAAAACTTCCTAAACTCACAATGAAGAGTGGGTCATTTACAGAATCGGTGCCAAAGAAAAGTCCTGAGATTCGGGCAGGAAATGCTAATCAGCTGACAATATATAACATATTTTGGTGCGCAAAGCTTGCCTTCAGTGATTATAAACATCAGAGAGGTATGAAGCCAGTTTGTTTTCAGTCCCTCTGGCCAAAGGACTCAGTGATTAAGGATTTGATTAGCTGTGGTGTGGAAGATACTGGACTTCGAAGTGCCTTCTGGGAGTTGTGTGTTCTATCCATTCTGAGTGGTCCTCTCTCTGTGTTGAAGGCCTTGGTAGACTTGTCTTATATACGTAAGTAGTTTACATAGAGAACCCTAGATATAAAGGGGTAAAAGGTAGGTACTTCAGCATTGATTTGTTTGAAAATCAAGATTTTAATTTTTTGGAAGTGGCCTTTTGTTACAATGCTTTCTGAGTAATTCTGCATGCTTTTTTGTCATCTGATCTTTTTTTCAAAATTAAATTTTTCAAAGGAATCTTTCAGGAATTCTATAAGATTGTCAAACAGTTTGGGTATAGATGAGGTCTGATGTTCTGTTGAGCCTTGTCTGGGTCCAAACTGTTTGCAAAGATTATCAACAGATCGCAAAAGAAAAGAGTTAAATCAATGGAATCTTCCATAAAACTTTTTTTTTACAGTAAATTCCGTATTTTGAGGGAGTCACATGTTATATTCATTTCCAAATTATATATTTCTATCCCTGTAGATTGTTTTAGTCTTAGCAAACAGTGTAGACCTTGATAAAATACTGCATTATGCACAATTTCTAGTGGACAGCAGTTAACAATATTTCCTTTAGATAATTATCAGGTGTATGATGTTCCCTTAAAAATTTCAAGCAGTGAATTATTCAGCATGACACAGGTTAGTTCTAATTTTTTTCAAAATCTAACTGACCACTTTAATGTAAGTTGAACAAGCCAATTATTATGTAAAAATGGTCAAAACAGCTTGGTTTCGTTGACATCCTTGTAATTTGACAAGGGAAGTCACATTGTCGAACATGTGCTGGTGCCTTAATTCATCTAGATTTAACCTTTAACTCGTTCCTTGCTAGCGGTGACTTTTGTCCTCCGCTGATAAATTATGCAAACAGTTTGGACCCAGATCAAGACCAACAAAATGTTGGTTCTGATCTGAATTCAAACCGTTTGACACTCTGATAGTGTTCCTGAAAGAATTTATTGAAAAAGTTTATTTTGAAAACAAATCAAAAACATGAAAAAATTACCCTGCATGAACAGAGGTAATTTAGATCCCCACCTTAAATTTGCAACATATGATATCTAAATTTCATAGCTTTCTTAAGAAACCAAGTACATGGCTTGATATTTCATGTGAATCTGCAGATGATTCACATGAAATATTGAATCTTTTTTCCTTGAAAATGAACTAATTACATAAAATTTGGCTTCTGCTGATTTTGTGATTGGTGCTTTATTTGTTAAAATGAATAGTTTTTAGATCCTTACTTTTTCACATTAAATAATTAGTCTGAAATTAATTATTATAAAGAATGGATTAATTCCATCAGTTTTTACAAAGTTTTCAAAACTATACCTACATACTCGAAACAAGTTTTACATCATTTGTAAACATGTATGTTTTTTTTATTGGTGGAAAAATTGAAACTTATATACATTTAGAGCAATCTTTTTATTTGCTCCCAAAGACCTGGAAGTATTGTGGTAGTGTGTTTGGTACAAAGGTTGCTGGAGGAGCTCAAACAGTGTAAACACCTAAAATGTAATTGGAATATTTTCAGATTTGACAACAGTTGTTGCCTTTAGTTCATCATTATTGATGAATACATGCAAATGTTGGTGCAAAAATGACCCATTATGTTTGAAATATCGGTATTTAAGCTTGAATTTAGAAGATTGACAAATTCCCCCAAAAAATATTTTTAGTTAAAAATTTCATTTTCACCCAAAATATTTTGGCTAATATAATTCCTGAAAATTAATTGACCTTGGAGTTAAGTTTTGGAAACAAATTAATTCTGAAGCCTATGAAACTACCACCTAACTTACAGGTCTTTCTGAGAAAATTAAAAGGTTGTTCTTAAGGTGTATTAGTCAATAAAAAAAATACATACATGTAACTGCATGATGCAAACTTATTTTGAGTAGTATACTTGTAATTTTATGTAATTGGTGGTAATTTAACTTGTGCATAAATTCCTGTGGCATTAGGATTTGTATATGTTTACGTTGTTTAACCTGAGAATTTTAGAGGTCTGTCAATAAATGTTACATCTTAGGTGATAATAGAGTCAAAGCAAGAGAAAACCTGTTTTCAAGGTCTTTGGCAAGGTGAGATTGAAACCATTCTACTCAGATTCAGAGACTAGTCAGAAATTTGAATATTTTGAATAATATATAGCTTTCCGGACAGCGAATAACAAAACTGCAGATCAGCCTGTGCATATGCGCAGGCTGAACTGCAATTTTATTGTTCGCATACAGTAAAAGCATATTTTCTCATGGTGCAGCATTTAAAGGGTAGAGTGTCCTGACAGACAAACAAACTGACACTCAGTTGAAAATCTTGGCATAAGTAGTGAGCTCATATAATAGCTATCTCTTAAAATTATATTTTGTTCAAAGGAATACTACTTTAAATTTGAATTATCTTCATCTGAGGATTTGCAGGTGATCGTTCATTTTGCAAATTTGGAATTTAGTTTATTTACCCCTAAAACAGTGTAGATTCTAATTCTCTGATCATCGTCCAACCTCTTCGAAAATTGGATTAACATTTACAGGTTTAGACAAACGAAAAGTTCCAGCGTCAAATTGAAAATATTTTCTTACCAATAACTTTTAGCATACATGTATTTTTTGGGTGCTCAAAAAAACGTCTCATTGAGACAGTTCTGTTGAGTACCCACAACATATGTTTTGGTTGAAAAATATTTTCTGTAACACACTCTTAATTAAAGGCCTGAACATTGTTTTCAACACACATTTTGTACACATATCATCAAGAAACCATTAAAACTGAGAAATCATCAAAGTAAGTAAGGGTGCAACCATCAGGAATCCATACAATCAAGTACCACACCTGACCCAAGATACCAATGGGAAAGTGACAAACTCATAGTTTTACACCACAAACCAGAGCCAAAAGGTCAGCCCTTTCCCAGCAGGTGACCAAAAGGCACAAATAAACAGATGCTCTCAAAGACATAACAAACACAAGACAGAAAAAACATAAAAGATCCACAAAAGAAGTACCGCCTTGGATCAGTCAGTAAAATATTTTACTGGAGGGCTTAAACCGGTTTCACGGTGCCAACCTCACCCTTAATTCAGATGTGGATCAAGACACAAAGATATTTGGTTTGCATGAAAGACCCCTAACTTATCAATGCATCATCTCCCAGAGCATTTAAATCAAGATATAAAAAGGAGATAAAGCAAAGATAAAGACTCAACAGTAAATAAAACTGAATACCGGAGCAAAAGAAATCCAACATGTAAACCTTAGTGGGCCTGACTAATAGCCAAAGCATCAGGCCCCTACCATCTCATCAATAGACGTTTTAAAGTTGGAACCATCATAGAGTCTGAAGCCCCACCCACCGGCGTGCAATTAAAGAGGAAAGCAAAGTTGCCAACCGTGATTGGGTTGACCACCAAGCATGCAGTCTGTTGCAATAGTGAATATTACATTAATGTTATAGATAATCTTTTTATAATGGGATAACCCATATTTTGATTTAAATGTGTATGCACATGTATTTTTGCATAAATGGTAGCTAAGTAACATCTTTGTAAGCCTACTTATATATTTCATTACTTTGTTTCCATTTGTGGCTTACCCTCAAAATGTCAAGTAATCCATTATATTTGATAAATTTACTTTTTTACTTACCACTTTGTTACAGGTGTGGACTACCAGTTTGAGAATGACCCAGGTCTGTTACACTTGGCTTGTTTGTTACAAAATATAGAGGCCGTTCAGTATTTGATACAAAAGGGAGTCTCAGTGAAGATGAAAGATAAAAGTGGTAATACTGTTTTTGAAATTTTCATATAACAAACATGGATGTCTATGAACATGTATTACACGGGTTTTCCTACCCTTCTGAAGTTGGGGCCAGGGGCCTGTTGGATTTGGGAAAATAGCATTTGGACCATCAAAGTTAGGAAATTGAATCAGAAATTAGTAGTGTAAAGCTGTAACATATTTGTTCCTTTACTTAAAAAATTGTCTTTCATAAAAACTAAAATTTGCATAAAAATGTGAATGAAATGTTTTCATTGCATTTTTTATGCAATTTTTCATGCTTCTGTAACTTTGCTATTGTTGTTCGCATTTTCATGAAATTTTCACCAAAATGTAGATTACTAAGAAATTGGATATGATAAACACCATTTTGGGAAGGTTTTGCTCATTTTTTAATTGGCTAGGGGCCGATATTGGCCCGAAATCAGGCCTAGGAAAATCCCTGTAACATCTGCTCAGCACTGAGGGTGTTGTTTAAACCCGAGCCTGAAAGGAGAGGGTTTCCACAACTCCAGAGGGGCCTTGCATTATTGAAAAAAGAATATTTGATTGATTCAATTGCTCAAAGTCATTTTGTTGCTTGAAACTTAAGAGAAAATGCTTAGAAAAGTTTAATTTTTGTAGAAACATAGGTCATCCTGGCATCACTCAATTATGTTCACTTCTATGCCCTTTATTGTTAATGGTGTCAATTTTGGTATCATCCCTAGAATGACTCTATGTAAAGTCAAAAAGTTGTGCATTAACAGCTCGCAAATTGCCTTGTTAATACATGGGTTTGTGCTGCTTAAAACATGAATTAATAGCATGGGACAAGGCTTTAAAGCATAATATATGGTGATATTTTATAATCATGTCATTATTGCAATTAGTGCTGCAACGATGTAGTTACCTAACAATACGAAATGTATCATGATATAATGCCTCACGATATGACATCTATCACAATACATATACAAGAACCTTAGATATAAAATCTAATAAAGTTAGGAGCAAACAATACACAAATATTATCCCTTTAAATCATGCTGTATGCTTTTATGTATGTACTCATCCCCAATTTTTATAACTCTAATCACACATGTATGTTGCATACTGGGTAATTTTTCATGCTTTTGTTGTCATCTAAACAGTTTGGACGCAGATCAGGACCAACAGATGATGTCCGTCCTGATCTGGATCCAATCCATTTGACACTTTGATAGTGTTCCTGAAAGAATTTTTTGAAAAAGTTAATTTTGATAAAAGTCAGCAGACGATGACTACCTAGAATGCAAAGAGATACAGTAAAACCTCGAAAATTCAAACTCCAATTTTTTTAAAATACTCGCTAATTCGAAATAAATTTTGGACACAATGGATTCAGAGACTAGAGCCTATTTATGAACTATATTAAATTTTATCTATAAAAACAAATGTTTTGTGTGCGTAAAAGAAACATCTCCCTGAGACGTTTCTTTTATTTACGCACACAAAACATATGTTTGATAGAATAAAAAAACTGATAATAATCATTTTTGAGGGCTTATATATTAATTTGTCTACCTCCCGATCATTGGAACTTTCAATACTTCGAAATAAAATCTCTAGTCCCTCAAAGGACTTGAAATTAATGAGATTCGACTGTTACATATTTTTACAGGTTTAACAGCAGGACAAGTGTGTTTCTGTTCCAAGGTGAAGAAGCAGCTTCCTACGAAATTACAGTCAGCCCTAGAGAGAAACAAAAGTTACTCTATTCTCAAACCAGGTCTTCAGGATAAAGATTCTATTTTTAAACTAGCCTCAAACCCAAAGTCATTTTATGAACTTCAGAAGAAGCTTCAGGTGGGTCAAAAGTTACCAGTCTTGATGAACTTAACTATTAATACGTCAATTGCAACAAAGGTCGTCTGCTTTTCTCGTCTGCCGAAATGTTTAAAGGGGACAGCAACCCTAATGATAAGTATGTTTTATCAGAAAGAGCTCTATGAACCATAAAGGGGACAGCAACCCTAATGATAAGTATATTTATCAGAAAGAGCTCTATGAACCATAAATTTTGATACAAGTATCATCAAAATCGGTTGCAAAATGGGCAAGTTATGGGCGCTTAAAAAATTCAATATGGCTGACATTTAGCCGCTATTATGAATATTTAATTAGTTTTCTGAATTTTTTCAACTGCTTATTTTTTAGTTATCACTACTATCACATCATCTGTGTTTCAGCAGATATGAAGCTTTATACATAAGGGAAATGTTTCATAAAGGATTAATGCAAATAATCCATTGGTTTGTCTTTTATTTTGATTACACATATTTAATTAGGCTGAGTGACGTCACTAAGCCTACAATATGGCCGCTTCCATTACAGTCCATTTGCAAATATTCAAACGGCCAAAACTTCCATATTTTTCAATCGATTTAGATGATACTGGTATCAAAATTCATAGTTTATTAAGATCTTTCATATAAAACATAGTAATCATCAGGGTTGCAGTCCCCTTTAAGAAGCCTCTATGGCAAAGAGTGTGGACCCAGATCAGACTGCTCCTATAGGAGCACTCTGTTGTGGGTCCACTCTGTTTGCTTTAATACTTAATTCGTCAGTAATGTTAGACAATAATTTGCAGCAGATGACTTCAGCAGACGACATTTTCAGATGCATTTTTCCTTGGCGCTTTAAGGGTTAACTATGTCCTTGCAAGCGGAGAGATTTGTCGTCTGCTGATAACCTTTGCAAACAGTTTGGACTGAGCATGAAATCTTAATTTCAGTCTAATTAATTTAACTAAAGTGCTGAAAAATATAGATTTTACTTGCTATAAAACTCTCAGATGTTGTATTTATCCTGCAATAAATCTTTAAATGCCAACATTTATGAGCAGGATAAAATTCATGCTCAAGTGAGTTGAGCATGAAAAAAGTTTTATAACCTCGAGGCCAGGTCACAAACCCTGGAGACAGTTTTTTCCCGCTTCAAGGCCCATCTTAAAGACCTATATTTCTGTTTATGAGGAGTTTTTAGCAGATTAATTGATAAGGAAAAGATTACATCTTGTCTTCACTATCTCACCAGAGGCGTGTACAACAATGCGAGCGCCTGGAGTGCTATCGAGTGCTTTCTCTCTGAACGCAAGCGCTCGACAAGGTGCTTGCAAGCGCTTGCTTTTCAAGTCGATAGGTGTATCGACCCAAAATCAAAGATGGTTACCAAAACAATAACGGGTTTTCGTGAGGGACTATGCACGCAATATTTTCAGATTCGACTTTCGGAATGACGATTTATGTTTCTTTGTGTGGATATATGAAATGGAACAATTTAAACTGAAGGTATGAAGGTGTTTCGCTTTGATTTCCAACCAATTGGGGAACTTGATTTGTTTGTTACTGGGCGCAGCCATTTTTTATTTAGCGAGCGCTCGCTTTCGTTCAACAATGCAATGATCACACTGATAAGCACTTGTTGGGGCGCTTGCATTATTGAACTCGCCTCAGACTAAGGGGGCTCCAAGAGATGACTTACCTGTATTCAACGACTGTTTTCCTGCACCAAGAAATAGCAATATTTTATCACAAAATCATAAATCCTTCATGGCACTTCTTTATTACCCCATACAAAGAGATTGTAATCACATATGTGAAAGTTTTCAGGATTATTCCTGAATTCAGGATTTTGAGGCTGACTTTCCATAGAAAGTCAGCCTCAAAATGCTGAATTCAGGAGATTTTGATAGGTTTTATAATTTATCTACAGTCTGTCTAAAGACACTTGACCATTTAAACTTGAAATTGCGAATATTAAGTGAGCATACTGCAAGTTTTAAGATTGGAGTTTCGAAAGTTCAGGATTTTGGACATTTCGAGCTTTCATTCATGTAATTAGCTCATTTGATCTTCCTGGCATAGCATCTAGTGAGTGTCATAAAACATTAGTGGCGGAAACACGGACATGCCTCCTCAACCTCTCACCATCAGGGATTTTCCTAGGCCTGATTTTGGGCCGAATAACGGCCCCTTCCCAGTTTAAAAATGAGCCAAAACTTCCCAAAATGATGTATATCATTCCCAATTTCTTAGTTCTACATTTTGGTGAACATTTCATGAAAATCTGATAAAAAATACCTAAGTTACAGATGCATGAAAATTTTTATGCAATTTTTCATGAGTTTTATAATGGGCAATTAAAGCAACAAAGTTCCAGCCTTACACTGCTAATTTCTTACATGGTTTTTAATCCATTTAAAATGGTGGTCCAGTTCTAGGTTTTTCCAACTTGATGGTCCAAATACTTTGTGTCCCCAAATTTAACAGGCCCATGTCTCCGACTTCAGAAAGTTAGGAAAATTCCTGACTGTCTGTGTTTTCTTTCCAGATGTTTGAGTTCAGTGTAAACACCGAGAGCAACGAGAAAGGAGACTTCCTGATCCACACAGCCTGCCGGTCAGGCTTGTGTCAGCTGCCACTCATATTCTCACTAGTCCGGCTACAGAACGCTGATGTTAATATGTGCAATACTGAAGGGTTGACCCCACTCATGATAGTCGCTGGAGATGGCGACAGTGTACTCTGTGATGTGAGTAAAACTTTACACCTTTAACTCTCCCTTTTCATTCTGATGGATGTCTTATGTATGGGATGGTCCATCATAGAGCCAGTTAAGCAAAAAAAAAAATTGAGTACCCAATATGCATGTTATAATTGATCGATAAGAAAGTTATTCATAGTTTTACGCTCAAAAATTTTGTTTATTTTGACCTATGACATGTGGTGGTTCTGTTATACAAAAGGTTCACACAGGCTTGACTGGGAAAAGAGGGCAGTCTTGAAAATTACATTCAATGGAATGTAATTTTCAAGCTAGCTCGTATATTTAAAATGGGTTTTCCTAAATGCATGTAATATATCTTCATTGTTTTGAATGAGAATTTTTTTTTTGATCATCAACTGTACTCGCTATTCAGTAACATGTGTGGGAAATAGACTGTTAAACTAAGGTAAACAATCGTCCTACATTTATCACGATAGAGTATATATTATATGGTTATTTATACAGTTGATGTACAATAAAAACAACCATCTTGCAAAGTGGTCTATTTTTCTCAGATGATTGATGTCTTCTTTCGCTTATACAACCCCTTTCCCCCCCTAGACCCAAGACGCCCTTTACATATGTTGTATATTTATAAAATGACGTTCATTTGTCTAAAGGACATCTTGGGTCTAGGTGGGGGAAGCATCTTGAAGCAAACTGAAAGACACCAGTTTCATCTTTTCAATGACAAATGTCACAATTTTGAGTATATTTTGTACGCATGCGCAGAAGGAATACTGAAAAGTTTTGGAAATGAAGGGCATTTATATCCTTAATAATTTAGTACTTTTACTTTTTGAAAACCTATAATGGATTTACTCAAATTCTGGTCTAAACGACACCCAGTATAAAGACATAAAATAAGGGGTGGGAGTAGAAAGCAAAGTTTTCAAGGCTTTGTAAATGATGAATCGCTTTGAAGCGTATTTTGATGCTAACTATACATACTATACCACCAAAACAGACGAATTTTAAAATCATTAGGGCCATTTGAAAATTTAGCTTTTGTAATCATGTCAACTAGGGAAAATATACGCCTTATCGCTAGAGCTTCTTAATTTTACTGGCCAAATCTTCACCCTAGATTTTGCTGTTGTAAAAACACAAAATTAGTTCAGCTTGCATGGAGGTTTCCTTACTTATGGAATGTATCATTACATGGAAACAAATAAATCAATTAACATACTGTGATGAAACAAAGAAAAGGGCTTCCACCTCACAGACTGTCAGATCTAGAGCTAAAGAAAATCCCCTGTAGAGCCACATCGCAGTTGGCCCAGTCTCAGACAAACACCAGGCACCGACCCACCAATTGAAGAATTAAGTCAGTGTCATCATTGAGTCTGAGACCTGTCTGCCACCCGTCGTACAATTAAAAAAGAAACCATAGCTATAAACTGTGATTGGGTTTACTACCTGGCATGCAGACTGCCGTGTAACCTCCATGCTATATCCCACTTTTTTATAATGCTTGATGATCTTTTAAAACATATCATGAAAAGAGGCTGTTGAACAAATGGACTCTGATAAATAGAGGATCTTACATGAGTGCTCTGTTTAGTGAATTATTAAAAGAGTTTGGGAAATGAGATAAAATGCGAGGCTTGCCGAACATTTTATCTCTTTTTCGCAACAAGTTTAATAAATTCAATAATACTAGAGCACGAATGTTAGATTATATTTATCATATGACATCAAGATTACTTTGAAATCCCATTTCTTGAGTGAAAATGTTATAATTTTGTCTTTATGTAGGCAAAATTGTTATGGACCTCATAACGTTTCCCGAAAATCTGTAAACCACTAGTGGTTTATCGATTTAATTGCATGGCGTTATTTCACTCCCAGATGCGACGTCATAATTGTTCATTTTCTTTCTTGTAGACTTTGATGTGTTTCTTCGGTGCCGACCCGAATAAACAGAATGAGCGAACTGGGCAAACAGCCCTCCATTACGCTGCAATAAAGAATCAGGTTAATGTAGTCAAGTAAGTACTAAAACATAGCCTTAACTACCCTTTCTAGACCAATGGTTTTTTCTATAACGTTTGATACTGTAAAGTCAGGATGGTCCATTATATATATTGAGGGTTCAGAGATTATAATTTCCAAAAAATATTGTATTTCTTTCTCTGAAGATCAATATTGCCAGAGTAAATGGAGCAGACACCTATGAAATGCCAAACTTATAATGCAGCATTTCATCAGGCTGTTTGCTGTTTGCCAAAGTATTTGTTTAGGGGTTTCTGGTCTACAAACAGGCATTTAGTTAAGAGTGCGTACCAAATAAATGATTTTCGTATTTCTCAACCAAAATATATGTTATGGGTACTCAAAAGAACCGTCTCAATGAGACGGTTCTTTTGAGCACCCAAAACATATGTTAAAACTGATGGGTAAGAATATATTTACAGTTTTACACTCAATTGTTTAATTATAGTAAGTAAGGGTGCAAAGATCAGGAATCCATACAATCAAGTACCACACCTGACTCAGGATACCAATGGGAAAGTGACAAACTCACAGTTAGACACCACAAACGAGAGCCAAGAGGTCAGCCCTTTCCCAGCAGGTGACCACAAAGCACATATAAACAGACGGGCACAAAGACATAGCAAACACAAGACAGAACAAAAACATAAAAGATCCACAAAAGAAGTACCGCCTTGGAATGGTCAGTAAAATATTTTACTGGAGGGCTTAAACCGGTTTAATGGCGCCAACTTCACCCTTAATTCAGATGTGGATCAAGACACATAGATATTTGGTTTGCATGAAAGACCCCTAACTTATCAATGCATCATCTCCTAAAACATATAAATCAAGATATAACAAGGAGATAAAGCAAAGATAAGGACTGAACAGTAAATAAAACTGAATACCGGAGCAAAAGAAATCCAACATGTAAACCCTGGTGGGCCCCTGACAAGCAGCCAAAGCATCAGGCCCCTACCATCTCAACAATAGATAAGTCTTTAAGTCGGAACCATCATAGAGTCTGAAGTCCGACCCACCGGCGTGCAATTAAACCCTTTTTCCACTGTTCAGGACTTTTGTCTTCTGCTCTCTAATCTTCTTCTGTTTGTAGGTAGCCTATATTGCAAATAATATTGACCCAGATCAGACTGAATGGAGCAGTCTGATCATTTGGCCAGTTAAGCAAAATTATTTAGAGTAAAATTGCGATTATTTTCTTACCCATCGGTTTAAACATGTGTTTTGGGTGCTCAGAAGAACCGTCTCATCAAGACATTTCCTTGAGTACCCACAACATATGTTTTGGTTGAGAAATAAGAAAAATAATTTTCAGTTACGCACACTTATCTGGGGAGCCTGTCTGATCAGAGTTCATAATTTGCTTCCATGATAAAATCTAGTCTAAAGTGCACTTGAATATATGTAGCAGATGTAAAAAGCAGACAACATTTCCGGGACAAAAAATATTCACAGGGCATTTGTCCTCTGCTTTCTCATCAGCTTATGTTCTAAGGTAGCCTGTATTGCAAGCAATATAGACCCAGATCTGACTGCTCCCAAACAGTGACAACATTTTAGAACAAAATACCAGAGGAGTGCTGTGGCTTAGTGGAGATTGAGGGGTCTTCTGTTTGAGACTCACTAGGTCTTTGAGTAAGACACTTTATTCTCAGCTTTATAGTACTGGTTCAACCTAGGAAGACAGGAAATCGTGCTGACTGTAGACTGGGGCATAAATCCTTATCACAAACAAAACTAATCTTATTTTTATTAATTTTTAATTATTTTTCATTTTTCTGGATGAAAAATAGTGTGTTATTTTGTGTCCACTCTTGTAATGACCAGTCATGTAGAAACTACACTCAGCCTTCTCATACTCAGAGCATACCTTTCATTGGCGTAGCTCCCATTACGCAGTTACGCACTTGCGTAATGAAAATTGTACACATTCAAGGGAGGTCACCTTATCTGGTAAAAGTGATTTTCCATACCATAAGGAACTGCTCTTAAAGGAAAGAATTTGCTCCCTCTGGGAGCAAAATCTTTCCTAAAAGAGAAGTTCCAATTTTGAAAAGGGACATAATTGAAGAGAATCTTTGCTTGTTCAAGTAGTCTCCCTTTGATGTGCGTATTATTTTCAGCATTCTGGCTACGCCGTTGCCTTTCACTGTGTGTAGTCCTGAAAACACTAATAATCCCCTCAAATGTGTTTCCTGTTGCTAGAATAATGACTGTCTTTCAGCTGTCTCATGAAGCGTGGAGCAGATGTAAATATAGAAGATAAGAATGGCTGCCTTCCCGATGATATCCCAGCATCCAACAGAGAAATGGACGACTGTCAGGAGGTGATAGCTGTGCACAGGAAACAGAGAAATCAGCAATTATCTCAGATGGTTAGAGAGGTAAAAAATACCTGAGTTTAGTACCAAAATTTACTGGCGAAACCTAGATTTTATCCAGGTTTTCTTGAAAAAATATACAATTTTATGCCTTTTGAAAGGTGCAATGCCTTTCAAAATGCATAAATTTTTTTTTTTCCAGAAAAAAATAAAAATATTGATGCCTACCCTACCTAAAAATACCTGTGTTTAGAGTAACCCGACCCTACAAAAATTTACTGGTGAAAACTAGAAATTTTTTCAGGTTTTCTTGAAAAAAATAATTTTTTATGCATTTTGAAAGGCTTTTCAAAATGCATAAAAAAAATATTAAAAAAATATGTGTGCCTACCCTACCTAAAATCTTCAGACCTGTTACACGAAAAACACTTGTTTTATTATTTAGCCTAACACAGAAAAAATCTTCAAATAATTTTTAACTCTTTCCTTGCTAGCAAGCAATTACATTTGTAGTCTGCTGATAACCTTTGAAAACAGTTTGGACCAGATCCTTGATTTGGATTCAAACTGTTTTACATTCTGATAGTGTTTATGAAAGAATTTTTTGAAAAAAGTTGAATAATGGGTCCACAAAGTATGCAACTTAGATGAAGTATTGACTTTGCAGTTTCCATATACAATAGTTTGAACTTTTACTAATCTTTAAAACACCACTTTTTCATTTACGTCACTGGCAATATTGCACAAAAATTGTCCAAAAAATTTAGCAAAATGTTAAAAGCTCTTTAGCTATAAAATGCATGGATCCAGTTGAAGGAAAAATTAAAGAATATCCCATTATTTGTGTTAATTTGAAATGGTACAAAAAGGACAGAAATATGTTAGCCAGAAAAAGCAAAGTAAAGGGGTATGTGCATCAAGGGGCTATTTTGGCCCCCTCTAGAGCCAAAAACTGAAAATTGCTTTTCACCAATTTCTTTTGATTGGTTTATTAGAAGAATAACTGAAGTTTAAAGTTTCGACATTTATTTAATTTTTACCATTGCTATGATAACAAAAATGGCCGGCAAAATAGGCTTAAAACAGAGAAATTGCCATTTTCTACAAAATTTAAGGCTTTTGGAGACCGATTTTTTAAGAATTAGATATCAGCACAGCTAAATACCAAAATATCCTTTTAATATGTTGTGTGCCATAGTAATTCTCATCTTCTGTTAAAATATCTTTTTGGTATTTGCTTGTGCTCTATGTTAATTTTTTGACAAACCTCTCAATTTTAGTCCAAAATGGTCAATTTCCTATTTTCAGCCTATTTTGGCGGCCATTTTTTGTTACCATAGCAATGGTAAAAGTCAAATTAATTTGAGGCTTTTACAGTTTGGTTATTGTTCTAATAAACTTATAAGAACAAATTGGTGAAAAACAATTTTTATATTTTAGCCTCATAGGGGGGGCCAAAAAAGCCCCTTAATGCACGTAGCTCTTTTCTTACAAAATTGAAAATGCATTGAAGACTATGAAATTCCAGAAGTTTAGGATTACTTTTGTTCCCTGACTATATATTTCAGAACACAGTGTATCCAATAGATCTCAGGGAAACAGACTTACCTATTGTGGATGAGGATGGATATACTCTCATCATGCTAGCTGCTGTACATGATAAGTAAGTTACTATCTCCCACTTTCTAAGTCCCTGACTATATATTTCAGAACACAGTGTATCCAATTGATCTCAGGGAAACAGACTTACCTATTGTGGATGAGGATGGATATACTCTCATCATGTTGGCTGCTGTACATGATAAGTAAGTTACTATAAAGCAAAAATTTTGAGCGTAAAATTGCAATTATTTTCTTACTCAGCAATCTAAACATGTTTGGGGTGTAGGGAGGGTAGTGGCTCAGTGTTAGAGTGCTTGACTCGAGACCGAGGGGCCGCTGGTTCGAGCCTCACCGGCATCACTGAGTTGTGTCCTTGAGCAAGACACATTTATCCTAGCTTAGTACTGGTTCAACCCAGGAAGACCCGTCCCTTTATAACTGAAAGATTGTTGATGGGATGTAAAGAATGAAATCAAACAAAACAAACAAAATGTTTGGGTGCTCAAAAGAACCGTCTCATTGAGACGGCTCTTTTGAGCTCCCTCAACATATGTTTTGGTTGAGAAATAAGAAAATAATATTAAGTTACGCACATTTATCTGGAGGCATGCTATCTCTAACCTCCTGTCCGGAGGATCATCATTTGGCATCACAAACGGCGATTCTGAGAGACAGATTTTTCTTTCCAATCCTCACACAAATAATGGATTCTTTTTCTTACTCACCATTGAAATTTGCCTTTTTATTTTAAAATAAGCTGCCAGAAATTCCTGAATATGCTGAGATGCAATATTACATAATGACATCACTTTGACATAATAATGACATCACTTGACGACCATGTGTGTGAGTTCCAACACCCTAGCTTAGACATGATTGCATCTTTAGTCTTATATCTTATGATCTTACAAAAGACATTGGTAATGTGTTTTATCGCATCCTTTACCCTTTTAAATTCACTTATGCCCATGTACATATTGTATATTGTATTTATATGTAGTATTGTTTTGTATGTTTTATGATTTGTAGAGGGCCACTTGGTAGACTGGCTAATTTAGCTAAAAGTGCAACCCTGTATAAATAAAATAAATAAAATAAATAGCTGCTAAGCATGACAGCCTCTGTAAGATAACATTGGTAAGGCCAAGTAAAAAAATACCCGTGTTTCTGATGACCCTTGAAAAAACACACAGCAACTGTTGGTCGGTCAAATGAAGTTTTTTAAAAAAAAAAAAATTGTTTTGAAACCTACAGAGCGGTCGTTTTTATTGGAAATTTCTAAGGGCACACATAAACAAATGATCATTTTTCCGCTTGCTAATCATTTTTTACTTAAATTTACTTTAAATCTTGCAAAAAATTGATTATTCTTGAAAGTTATGATTAGCCAGGCGTGCCATCTTGGAAAAATAGAGTAGTGTGACTGTTTGCATGACAGTTGTGATAGCCACAGCGGTTGTGTCGGTATTTCTACATACTGAAATGGACCAAAATGTGTGAAAAACGGCAATTTCAAGAAGATTGGGAAAAAAGTTTTTGGGTCTGGGTTGGTGGACAGGATTGGTAGGTCATCAGATAAGAATTTTTATCCCAGGCTAAACCTCAGATATTCTTATCCTTTGTGCAAGAAAATACTTATCAACTTGCAAATATGGGGATCACACTTGAACAAGGCACACATCTGCGGCTTAGTACTGGTTCAACCCAGGAAGACAGGAAATTGTCCCGACATGACTGAAAAGCTGTTGACTGGAACATAAAGCATCAAAATAAACAAAACAAATATGGAGACATTGAACTTGCCTATGTGTCATGTTGGAAAGATTTCTATCAAATTTGGTTTATATAGCTACCTGCTACCCTAAGGATGTACAAAAGCATACTCATTTGAGCCCTACAAGCTGGGGCATTGGAGAGGGATCAGAATTATTTTGCTATCAACCGATGATCACAGCATTGCATTATTCTGGATGGATTTCATCCAAATTTGGTTCAAAATTTAAATGACCTACCTATATACACAAGAATGGTTATCTAGAGAATATATTTTGTGGACACCACAACATGAGGCCCTTAACTTTTTATTAATGGTCAAGTTATGAAAAAGAGTTTATATATCTTAAGTCTTAATTTCTAGTCTTGTGTTCTTACACACACATATAAACTAATCATAACAGACCATATTTCCATACAAATCTGGGTCATGCCCTTTGGGGGTGGGGTAGTGGGTGAAAGTTAAACTCAATACATATGTGTATTATCAGAGGCCTCAATATGTATTTTAGTAGATTGGCCTATGCTTTACATATACTGGTCCACACCCCTCATCCAGGTTTATTAACCCTTTGTATTCGGGAAACCCATAGACGAGTACTTTTGCAAATAGTGAAGACCCAGATGAAATGCAGCATAATGCTGCATTTCATCAGGGTCTACGAGGGTTAGTCAAAAATAACTGAGCCCTACCTCATTATATCTTAGCCTCACACTGTAGACAAGAAATGTGACTATCTTTTATAAGTACAACATGTCATAGACGTTTTAACCCAAACTAATTACCCCGGTGAATCTTCTGTTTTGGTTGCTAGGCAACTAAAGATAGTCAGTCAGAGCGATGCGTTCACGATCTCCGCCACCAGTAATATACAGCGTGTCTTAAAAAAAGCTTGTGGGCATGATAGTTTTTTGAGAAAGACATATTTGACATTTATTTGAATAACATTTGTCATATTGTCTTTTCATTTGACTTGGTTCGTAAATGTTTAGGTGAACACTGATTGCATGCGTTGCCTAGCAACAAAATAAGTCAAAATTTCACTTATTTTCAAATACATGATTATTGTGTTGCCATGGAAACAGAATCGCTTATTCCAAACAAGGAATTTAATATTTCTGAGGGTCTGCTTGCGTATGCAGTACTGCAAAAGCATTATTAGGCTATTATTTTATGTTTTCTATTAAAATTGTGTTAATATGAATGTGGGTGGGGTAAATTATAGGACTTGAGGCACGTAAAAATTTGCGAAATTCTGAAATCAAACTACCACAGCATCGAAATTTTGGGGTCAACTGTTTTCTTTTCTGTGGCACTGAGTAGTTACATGTTATAGGTATCATACGACATTGAATGCAGCATTACATTGGCATGATCGTTTCTATGGCAACGCTTAGATATCGATGTATTACAGCGTGAACGCACCTGTTCGACAGGTCATGTACGGTTGCCTAGCAACCAGTATATAAAGCCAACCAACAGATATAAATTAGGTTATTGAATAGATGACATATAACTGCGATGAAATATCATTTAAATATGTGTCCATTTTACTTGAATTAAATATTATAAGGTAGGGCTCAGTTATTTTTGACTAACCCTCGTAGACTGTTTGAAAAGGTAAAAAAGATATTTTTTGAAAATTATAACCTGACACCCCTAGATATGTACAATGGACTATCCCAAGTTTATTGTATCAAACCAGAAGGAAGAATCAATTAGTATACAAAGGGTTAAATATGAAGGTAGACAATGACATGGTCAAATTTATCTCTTTGCCTTAGTATACTAGTATCATCTGATGATAGCTTTTTGCAAACAATTTGGACCCAGATCAGGCCGACAAAATGTTGGGCCTGATATGGATCCAAACTGTTTGACACTCTGATTGTATTCATGAACTAATTTTAACATATAGTTTATTTTGAAAAAAGAATAGCAGACAACAAATAAGCAAAAAAAAAAATACCCAGCTTGCAAAGATTGAACTTCATATGCCTGTGTATTACAGAGTGCATAATCTAGAGACGTTGCTAGGTCGCAGTACATCAACAATCAATGCTCAACATGGGAAGGTTAGTATTTTTTTTTTCTACAAAAACAATTATATTACAAAAAATGAGAAGAACCATGTTCTTAGAACATAAAATATACTAATGCCATAAAGTTAAGCATATTTTGATTGTGTTGCTAACTTTACCAGAATGTCAATTTTTACAAAATTATCTATTTCCCATTAAAAAGTACTGTCATTCTACTATCTAAAAGTCAGTAATATAGAACTCCACAAATCCTGATGGCGTCATAGGAACGTGAGAACTGTACTACTTCCGAAAAGCAAAATGTTGGGTTTTCTCCAAAATTTGGGAACGGCTTTGCTGACTGTCTGTCAAAATTGGGAGATAATTATCCCTGCTAAATCACACAAGCATAGCTGTATGGCTCTGGCAATTTTGGATGGGATTAAATAATGACAATTTTGTGCCCTTTGAGACTAGACTGCATTTAGGATAATGGCTAGGAATCCTGTTTCATGGATCTTATCCTCTGTAAATGCCACAACGATTCTTCTCACATCACCAAGCAATATTTTGCAGCAAATTGGGACAGATTAAACAGTCAAATAACAAAATTAATGCATTTCACTAACACATTTCATGACAAAAATTTGTACATTTTTGCTTTCAAAATGCTCCTTACCAGAATATCTGACATGTCAAACTTCAAGTTTGCTGTCACAACTTTGAGGGAACATTGGTCTAAAAAGTCTGTAAAACTTAGCCCTTGAAATTCTCTGTTCGTTGTTTGTACACAGCATCGAAGTTTGGCATTTTGCATACTGAGAGTTGACCCAGAAAACCTGTTCATTTGAGTCAATGAATGTGTTTCGAAATTCCAAAATTTCAGTTTTCAACCCAAAATAAGTATGGTATACTAATTTAAAAAGCATTTTGTGTTAGACCATCAACTCTTAATACTTTTGGTCATTGGAAGAACAATATGCTTAACTTTATGTCAATGGTATATGATTGAGCCTGGAATTGTTTGCAACACAGGCTACCCAAGAACATAATAAGCAGAAGAGAAGGAGACAACAAAATGGTGAATTTGTTGAATGTACTGTCCAATATAGTCAACATATCCAGCCATTTCTTTTTAATTTTTTGAGCACGTTTGGAGCATTCTGCAATACTATTGACCTGCATTAAGTGATATTCGGTCTTGAAAACCAATTTTTGGTCTTCTTTTGAGTGGCCACTTAAGACAGGTTTTACTGTACTTAGCCTTCTTTCATGCAAGCCAAACATCTATGTGTCTTGATCCACATCTGAACTAAGGGTGAGGTTGGTGCGCCGTGAAACCAGTTTAAGCCCTCCAGTAAAATGTTTTTACTGACCCTTCAAAGGCGGTACTTTTGTGGATCACTTGTGTTATTATGTCTTGTGTTTGTCATGCTTTCGCGTCTGTTCATTGCTGCTGTGGTCACTTGAAGGAAAAGGGCTGACCTTGGCTCTTGTTTGTGATGTTATTACTTTCCCATTTGGTATTCTGGGACAGGTGTGGTACTTGATTGTATTGATTCCTGATCCTTGCTGTCTTTCTGACTTTCTTCTACTTCATGTGTGTGAGCAGCATAGGCTCTGGTGGGACAGCTGGTATATGCGATAAGTTCCAAAATCTCATGTTGTCTCATTTGTTGAATATACTGTCCAAAATAAATGTAGTCAACATGTCTAACAGGGAACAAAAATATTTCAATATTGCACTCGTCCTGCAGGACGAGTGATTTACAATTTTCACTCGTCCTGCAAACACATGCACTTGTCCTTTAAATGTGTATGCAATAAAGAACATAAGGGAGTAATATGTAATATGACTTATAAAGTTCCTTATATCACTGCTAAAATGATATTTACCCAGTCAGTCCCATAACTGCATCCCATATACTGACAACAGGATTTCACAGTCAATACTCAGAAAATGGTAGTTTCACCCTCAGATTTTACACCCTGTGTTGGACACCCTCGAGGAATTCTTCCCAAAGCACTCGTCCTACAGGACAAGTGCTTTGGGAAGAATTACTCGTCCTTTCTAGATTTCACTCATAATTACGAGTAGACGAGTGGAATTTTTGTCCCCTGTCCAACTTAGTTTTGTATTTTAGAGTAGTGTTTTGTTTTTTATTGTCACCTTAACCCTTAGCCCGCCACTATTTTTTTGTCCTGAAAATGTTGTCTGCTTTTTATGGTGCTACATATAGTCAAGTGCACTTCAAACTAGATTTTATTATGGAAGTAAGCACTATGACCTTGAATTAGACTGCTTCATTGGGAGCAGTCTGATATGGGTCCTTATTGTTCGCAATATACGCTACCTAAGAAAATAAAATAGACAAAAGAGCAAATGACAATGGCGTTGTCAGAATGCTGAAAAAGTTATGCACATCAAAAGGAGACTACTGGATTAAGCAATGATTCTCTTCAGTTGCATCCCTTTTCAAACGGGAACTTCTCTTAAAAGAAAGAATTTGCTCCCCCTGGGAGCAAATTCTTCCTTTATGAGCAGTTCCTTATAGTATGGAAAGTCACTTATAAATTACATTAAGTGACCCCCCTTGAATGTTACCATTTTTATTACGCACATGCGTAACCTTAGTACTGGGCGCTATGCCAATGGATGACAAAAATTGTTACTGGGGGGCAAAGGTTAATTTGTTTGATCTCATTTCATTGACAGACTGGTCTCACAGCCTTGGGTATGGCAGCAGCTGCTGGACATCATAACTCTTGCAGAGTCTTGCTCAGGTAAATACACAGTTTACTTCTTCGGTTTTCATGCAAATTAGATGTAATTTTCCCGACACTTCATACCTCAGTGAAATGCAGAGAAATAACTTTCAATTCTTATAATTACAACTTCTTTCGTTCCTTCTCCAAAGTATTTTTAATTATGTTTTCCTTAAAATAACGTTTCCAGTTAATAATGCTTCGCACATTTAGACTTTGAATAGTGTACGTAGACCTCACGACGTTAAAAAAAAAACAAGATGGCGGCGAGATAGCATTAGACAGCTGATCAGCATGAATACTTAATTCAAGCATTGTATGTAAGTTAATCTTTGCTTTTCCACCTGCAAATATCTGTGTGAGTGTAAAGTAAAGTGTAAGTAAGTGCTGACTGTCCATTTCTCTTCATAGAAGCATTGCACAGTATCACAAAAGAAGTTCAGCCGTGAATGTTCCCGCCCCTCATGAATAAGAACCGAAGTTCATTGAAAAATGAAATGCTGGTCAATACGATCAGATGACCATTCTTGACCAATCAGATTAACCGATCTCAATAAATGTTATGACAGTTGTTATACCCGCTTTTTTCTTTAGAAAAAAAGGGTATATTAATTTTGTGTCAAAGTCGGTCCGTCGTCCGTCTGTCTGTCCGTCCGTCTGTGCGTCCGTCCGTCACGTTTCTTGTAAATGTATCTCCTCCAAATTCGTTAGAGGTAGCAACTTCAAACTTAGTTGTTGAATAGGTCACATGATGTAGAGGGTACTGGGCAACATTTTGTGTGACCTTGACCCCAAGTTCAAGGTCAAAGGTCAAATATTGTATTTTCTTGTAAATGTATCTCCTCCTAAACGGTTAGACGTAGCAACTTCAAACTTTGTAGCTGAATAGGTCACATGATGTAGAGGGTACTGGGCAACATTTTGTGTGACCTTGACCCCAAAGGTCAAGGTCAAAGGTCAAATATTGAATTTTCTAGTAAATGCATCTTTTCCTAAACCTTTTGACCTAGCAACTTCAAACTTTGTAGCTGAATAGGTCACATGATGTAGAGGGTACTGGGCAACATTTTGTGTGACCTTGACCCCACCCCAAGGTCAAGGTCAAAGGTCAAATATTGAATTTTCTTGTAAATGCATCTCCTCCTAAACCTTTTGACCTAGCAAATTCAAACTTTGTAGCTGGATAGGTCACATGATGTAGAGGGTACTGGGCTACATTTTCTGTGACCTTGACCCCAAGGTCAAGGTCAAAGGTCAAATATTGAATTTTCTTGTAAATGCTTCTCCTCCTAAAGCTTTCGACGTAGTAACTTCAAACTCTGTAGGTGCATAGGTCACATGATGTAGAGGGCACTGGGCAACATTTAGTGTGACCTTGACCTGGGTCAAGGTCAAATAATGTACTTTCTTGTAAATGCATCTCCTCCTAAACTGTTGGACGTAGCAATTTCAAATTTTGCAGGTGCAAAGGTCATATGATTTGGAGGGTACTGGACAACATTTGGTGTGATATAGTGTATTTTTTGTAAATGCTTCTTCTCCTTAACCATTGGACATAGCAACTTCAAACTTTACAGGTGCATAGGTCATATTATGTTGAAGGTACTGAACTTCATTTTGTGTTACCTTGACCCCAAGGTAAAGGTTATAGGTCAAAAAGCGGGTATTTGCGATGGTGTACCATGGACTTCTGCTCTAGTAATTATAATATTATATGGGCCTCATTTTGAGAAAACCTGATTTTGTTGCATGTGAACAACAAAGATGAAGACTGATATGCAGACAGATCAGTACCTTTTTATTCGCTCTCTGGAAAGTATAATAACTAAGCCTGCTACTTGCAAAATTCAAAATTCTAGCTAGTCTCTGTAGCTGAGATGGCTTGTTTGAGCCTTACCTGGTCTTAAGGTTATAAAACTTTTTCATGCTCAACTCAGCTGAACATGAAATTTATCATACTAATATGTTAAAATGGCAACAATAATGTTGTCATTTTAACATTTACATGTATTAGCATGATAAGTATAAACTCTGAGAGTTTGAAAGCGAGAAAAGACTTCGTTTTTCAGCATTTTAGTTTTTATGACTAATTAAAATTTCATGTTCAGTTGAGCATGAAAAAAGTTTCTAATCTCAGGGCTAGATTTTCTCCTGATGAGGCCCAAGGAACAAAATACAGTCAACCCTCTTTATAACAATACTGTTTGTTCCAAGCTATCATTGATGTTAAAGTGAATTTGCTATGAATAAAGAAATTCTGGCCATTACCAGATTTCCACATAATAAGAAAATATTATACAAACGAATTAAAATGCTATTATTCCGAATGTATTCATCAGTTCAATTTCATATTGCATCAAAATGCACAAAGCTTCCCCGTTATCAAGTAAGACAGTAACCTGTTCATGCAAAAAGACCTTGTTTTGATCACAAAATTGTCTGACACACTGTAAAAATTCTGTAATAACGAATTTATTTTCAATAATAATTGTATATCTGTTCCCAGAAGTTACTGTCGGTGTCGTTAAGTGAATTTTCTGATATGAAGAGGGAATTTTAATGGAAACAGATCTGTTCCCAGCAATTTTATGCTGGATATTGTAAATTCTGTTATAACGAGTGACGTTGTAAAGAGTCTTGACTGTATCAACATTGATATTTATCTCTTTTTCTAGTTGTGATTTAAGACATTTATCACACTTAAAATTGGCAGAGTATATCTGTGATTATGCTACTTTAGGCCAGAATTTTTTTATTTGTGGATTTACGAAACCCTCCTACTGTAATTTTCCGGATAGAAAAACAAAATAATAATTTCTATTTTTTTTGAGGTTCTGTTTGTGTATTTTTGAGAGTGACACTATTAAAAGTGATTGTCCTATGCAGGAAAATTATGAAATATTTAAAGATTTTATACAGACTGTTGGTTTACTTTACTAGTTTTACTGTTTGTTCTGGATATTAAAAAAAAAAGCTCTGTAAATGACCAGTCAACTTGTCATTTTCAGAGCTTTTTTTTCCGTCCCCCCGACACTAAATCTGAAAGAAAATTCCCTTAAATCAACAAATAAAAAAATTCTGGCCTTATGCGTGCACAACTCCTCCTCTCATACATTTTTATGGTAATATTTTTGCAATATTGCATGTGTTTTTGTTTTTGTCTGAAGATATGCATGGTATTTGGGATTATTATCCTTGATTAACCCTTAAAGTGCCACCTATAATTTGCAGCTGACAACAATTTCAAATTTTGCCGCCTTTTCTCAAATAACAAATAAGGCATGACATGTCATGAGAATCCTCTGCTGACGGTTCTCATGAAATATCATGCCTTATTTATGTCAAAAACTAGGACAGATGTCACAAAATTTGTCTTCTGCTGCAGTCGTGATTGGCGATTTAAGGATTAAATTTCATATCTTTTCGTGATTTCAACATGCTTATTTTTAAACTCATTTCATATTATTTAGTTCATGACCGACAAAAGTTTAGAGGTGGGGACATAAATTTTCTGACTTTGCTTTTTTATTTCAGACTCAACGCCAACCCGGCCATAGCTGATATGAAGGGTTATCTGCCCCTCCATCGTGCTGTTCTAGGAAACCATGAAGAAGTCCTCGATGTGTTCAAGGAAAACTTCCCCACAGCATATGTGGTAATCTTTTGCTTCACGACTGCAGCAGATGACAAATTTTGTGACATTTTTCCCAATTGGAATGATATTACATGAGAATCCTCTGCCAGCAGACAATTCTCATGAAATATCATGCCTTATTGGTTATTTTTGAAAAAGCAGCAAAATTTGAAATTGTTGTCTGCTGCAAATTATAGGTGGTGCTTTAAGGGTTAACTCTTTCCCTGCTAATGGGGACTTTTGTTGACTGCTGTTAATCTTTACAAGCAGTTTGGGCCCAGATCAGAACTGACAGCATGCAAAGTGTTAAAGATATATGAGCCTTGTTGGGCTATCGAGAAAGTCCAGCACAATTTGAGAATCGAATCAAGCTCTGGTGTACGTAAGGTGCATTACGCGTAGTACTATGTACGAAAAAGCTCCATTTTATTAGCTGGAACTTGGGTAAGGAAAATAAGTTCTGTTTTGTTTTTTTGTTTGATTTGATTCTTTACGTCCCATCAACAATTTTTTAGCTAAACAGGGATGGGTCTTCCTGGGTTGAACCAGTACTAAGCTAGGATAAATGTGTCTTGCTCAAGGACCACAATGCAGCGACGCCGGTGAGGCTACACCGCCACTCCTTGGTCTTGAGTCAAGCACTCTACCACTGAGCCACTGTGCTCCCAAAATCAGTTCTGTAGTATGTGGGTTCAGCCCTATTAAAATCCATTTTTCAGATTACCCGAAAAGTTTAATCAGCAGAATAAATGTAGCTTATGTATTTTTCAATAAAATATTGCTATAGCAATATTTTATTGAAAAAACATAAACTGATTTATAAGCATTTGGTTTGCTGCAATCACTTTTGTTATTGTGTTGGAATGGTTTCTGTGACGTCAGCTACATGTTATGTAACATCAATCTTCGATGTACATCTGAGGTATGATTCCACAGAATTCCACTGAATTGGCGGAGGTAGTTCCGATTGCCTTGTTGGGGTTTTCAATGAGATGGTTCTTTTAAGCACCCAAAATTCCTGTTTGAAAGTATAGGTAATTTTACAGTCAAAAAGTTTCCTTGTCTTGATCTATGCAACTGGGGATCATTGGGACAGATATTTCTATTGCCCCTCACACCCATGATAGATTCTTTTATCATATTGCCCCTCACACCAATGATAGTATACAGTTATTTCATGCCTTTGTGTAGTATAGTCAAAACTACATGTATTTACCAGAGGTGCTGTGGACGACCTGGTGCAGTAGTGCATCAGGTTGTCCACAGTGTTGAGGGGTAATAATAGTTAGACTGTACTACAAACAGTCATGAAAAAACTGTTTTATTACCCAACACTCTTGAATGAGGAATGTGTTGATGATTTGTTTGTTTGATTTGATTCTTTATGTCCCATCAAAAAAGAATCAAATCAAACAAACAAATCATCAACACATTTATGGTCATTCAAAAATTGTGTGTCTTCAATTATGCATAAATACGCTATGGCAGTGGAAAGCATACAGTAAAATCTGTCTTAAGTGGCCCCTCATAGAATGTGTTGATGCTGCCGTTTTGTTTCGAAACAGAAAATTCCGCCTAATCTGCACAATTTTGTTTTCAAAGTGTTCCGCTCCTTCTAACTAAGAAAACAAGTACCCACACTTTATGTTTCTGACCATAAACAACAAAATTATGGGTTTTTCAAGGTGCCAAACCATGTCTCCTATCCACAATTGTTAAATAACATATTTTGCATTAACGAACCATACGTGCATCTTTGTGGATGAGTGCCTTCTTGTTATTAGCAGCGAAGCGTGAAACCAGTCCATGGTATAGTCCCCCAGTCAATATTCCAAATTATTGCCCAGGCAATCTTCGCAATAGTTCAGTGACTCCTGATATAGCAAAAAATAGACAATTACTCCATAGATAATAGACGGTTGGGTAATAAATTTGTTTATCATATGATGTCATGTCTGAGAGTGATATAACACCAAAATATAAAATTGATAAGCCACTAGTGTTTAGATCTACATATATTTAGTAACCCTATAGATATAATGCCCATAAAAATGTAGCTTTTAATATGGAAAATCTTTGACTTCTTTTTTACGCTAAAACAAGATTTTAAAGTACAGTAAAACCTGTGTAAAACAGTCACTCAAAAATAGACAAAACAAAGATATTAATGACAAATGGTAGCTTAAAGAAGCTTGAAGTTATCTGCAATACTTTTGACCTGCATTAAGTGATAATTGGTCTTGAAAACCAATTTTTGGTCTTTTTGAGAGTATCCGTTTTACAATGTTTTACTGTTACAGTTTTGTTTACTTATTATTTATGCTCCTGTATTAGATTTATAAAACTTGTTGCAAAAAAGACATAAAATGCTTGGCAAGCATTGCATTTCATCACTTCCTCAGCTCGTTGAATAAATTTAATATCATACTCCTGTAAGAAAATCTATACAACATTGAGATGACATACTGGTGTGTTATAGTTAATGTTAAGCATAAATGTTTGTGTGAATATGTTTCAGGGTCTGTATGAAGCACTGAAGCTGTGCAGGAAGTCATCCATTCATGATAAATTGACAGCTGCATGGGAAAGGTAAGATGGCTTGGACAGGGGTTGGGGTGTGTTTTGTTTTTGTCATCATCTCTGGTAAATGTTGGAGTGTTTCAAACACTTTTCTCTTTCAATTCTCAAATAAAATGTTGGTCATCAGGGTTGGACTTGTCAGAAAAGCAAACAGGGAAGTCCCTGATCAGACTGCTTCTTCAGAAGCAGTCTGTTCTGGGTCTGCTCAGTTTGTCTAGGCTTTAGTGGCAGGCCACTAAGTTGTTTGAAATTTAAGAACATTTGCAGTATATTATGAATAATGATTTTTCTTGATATACACAAAAGTTCTAACCGATCAGTCTTAAAAATCAGTTTTCTAGAAAACTACATATTTTTGACAAACAAAATTTTTAGCACAAAATACACGGGCAATCTTATATCAGTTGTTCATGTTTATTCCTGAAATAACATGTTCTCTTACCGTATCTCACCGGTTAGGAGGAATTTCATTTATAAACCTCGATTATCGCCTGCTTTGAAAAAATGCAAGTGATCGGTTAGAACTTTTGATTAGTGTAGATGTTAATAGCCAAATTTCTATGTTATGAAATTGTCAAATATTGAAATCCCCTGCTGTTCTTGCTTAAACATGCAATTCTGTAGGTAAGCGTACACCAAATACCCATCATACACTGGTTTGGATGTTAGGGGTTTTAATTCAAAATGCAGTTTTTCTTATTCTTGATAACCTTAGGATGTCTTGAAAATTATGAAAAATGTGTGAAAATTGGATTGGATGTGATGTGATGTAGAGTGAGGGTCATTCAAAAAGTGTTTGTCTTCAATTATGTATAGATACGCTAGTCTTCAATTTTGCATAAATACGCTATGGCAGTGGAAAGCATATGTCCTGAAATTATTTTACAGATTCAGAGGTAGAGAGAGAGAGAGAGTGAGAGAGTGAGAGTGAAGGCCTTCATCTGCTATCTTTACTCTTACAGGATGATCTTGACTTGCATTAATCTGGTATATGGACCTTTTTCTGCATCAGAGCTGAACTGGGCCATCCATTCACTCATTATCTTTAATATTTGATGACATGGAGAGGAAATTGTTCACGTGAATGTGTGATGGCTTTTCATTCTATAAGAGTGTTCAGTATAAGACTGTTAACCACTTAATATTCGTGGCATCAAAATTTGGGGATTTTAAGAGATTAATTATGGTGTTTCTCAATTTAAAGTTTGAAATTATTTTCTATTCTCTTAGGGTTTACTGTTCAAAAGTTGGTTTTGGTGATGATACAAATACCAGCACACTAAGGAATCCGATGTGTTTTCAATTATTGATACCTGCGTCGCTTTAGCGAAAGCAGGTCTATTACTGGGTCCACTCCGTCCGTCTGCAGCACTTTTTGGGTGCATAGTTTGTGTAATCTGTAACTCCAAAAGTTTTCATTCCTCAATATTCAAACTTTGCATAATGATTGTTCACACATTGAAGATGTGCACCTTCCATTGTGTGCACATTTGATAAATATTTTCTCATCTTGATGAGTGTTTAACTTAGACATTTTTCCATCCGAAATGCTTAGGGGGTGCCTAGTTTGTGTAATCTGTAGCTTAGTTATTGTGACGGTGTGCCGCGGTCCCTGCGCACAAGGCATATATAAATCTGTAACTTTAATAGTATTCATTCCTTTATATTCAAGCTTTGCATAATGATTGTTCACACATTGAAGATGTGCTTCTCCTATGCACATGTCATTAATATTTTTTTTATTTTTTTCAGAGTCTTGAACTTAGACATTTTTTCTGTTTAAAATGCTTAGATGGTGTCTGGCTTGTGTAATCTGTAACTTCAACAGTTTCATCCCTTGATATTCATACTTTGAATAATGATTGTTCATACATTGAACATTTGCACCTTCTATTTTGTGCACATTTGATAAATATTTTCTTATTTTAAGGCTGTTGAACTTAGATATTTTTTCATCTGAAATGCTAAGGGGGTATCTGGTTTGTGTAATCCGTAACTCAAGCAGTTTTCATTCCTTTATGTTCAAACTTTCCATTATGGTTGTTCACACATTGAACATGGGCACCCTATATTTTGTGCACATTTGATAATATATTTTGGAGTGTTGAACTTAGATATTATTACATCTACACCACCTTTGGAGTTCTTATATTGTGTAGTCTGTGTTTAATCTGTATCTCAAACAGATTTCATTCCTTTATATTCGAACTTTGCATAATAATTGTTCACACATTGAAGATGTGCACCAAAGGCGCAGTATCAGAGCAGAGTTTGGTCCTGTTTATAGTGTAACTCAATTCGAAAGTGTATTTTGCGGTCTTATATTTTGACAATTTTGATTTTAACACCAGTATCGCCAAATAAAAATACCCGCCAAATAAAAGTGTTTCATAGTAGTTTCAAACATGTTCTCCTTATATTTTTAGGCGTCAAGAAGAAATTGTTAACCCAGAGTTACGGGTCTGTGCAATGGCTGGGGATGCTGAAAGATTGTTCAATAAACTTGAGACAGGCGATAATGTGAACTGCAAGGTATGATCATTATTGTAAAAGTAAGAAAGAGGGTAAAGATCAGGAATCAATACAATCAAGTACCACACCTGACCCAGGATACCAATGGGAAGGGACAAACTCACAGTTAGACACCACAAACAATAGGCAAGAGGTTAGCCCTTTTCCAGCAGGTGACCACAAGGCACATATAAATAGATGCACACATAGGCAGAGCAAACACAAGACAGAAAAAACATAAAAGATCCACAAAAGAAATACCGCCTTGGAACAGTCAGTAAAATATTTTACTGGAGGGCTTAAACCGGTTTAACGGTGCACCAACCTCACCCTTAGTTCAGATGTGGATCAAGACACATAGATAAAGTCTACAAGTTTCAACCATGCTGATCTGTGATAACAGAAATCTGGTCAAACATTGCAGATATGAGCTCTGAGTTACAGTGTGATGAAATGTTGCCTGAAAGACTATAGCCTTTTCTCATCAGAGCCTTCACAGCTCATTTACATAAAGTATGGAAGTAGATGGAAGCTCATACCAAAGATTAGGCTTTTATCCCCACTCGGTAGCTGTACATACATGTTTAAATAAAGGGGAGTGCAGTGGCTCAGTGGTAGAGTGCTTGACTGGAGAATGAAGGGCTGCGGGTTCAAGCCTCACGGGCGTCACTGCGTTGTGGTCCTTGAGCAAGACACATTTATCCTAGCTTAGTACTGGTTCAACTCCAATATAACTGAAAGATTGTTGATGAGATGTAAAGAATCAAATCAAACAAACAAATGTTTAAATAGTGATTTAACCCTGTACACCATAGGCTATTTTTAGGTCATTACATCATTTTCTATTTTTAGATAACATTGAAAAAAAATCAAGAAAAATTTAAGTAAAGTCTTGAATACTTTTGAAAATATTATGAAAAATGGAGCATTTGCTCCAAAGGAGAAAATGCTTCATTTGCCATAATATTTTCAAATACGTTAAATTTCAAAGATGTCAAAAGGTGTTATTATGGATTATCATACGACGTCGCGTCTGGGAGTGAAATAAGCCTTGCAATAAAATAGATAAACCACTAGTGGTTTACAGATTTTCGGGAAACGCTATGACGTACATAAGGACGTTGCGTACACGATGACAAAATATAATGTTTTACGCCAGAAATGGGATTTCAAAGTAATCTTAATGTCATATGATAAATAGAATCTAACATTCGTGCTCTTGTATTATTGAATTTATTAAACTTGTTGCGAAAAAAAGATAAAATGCTCGGCAAGTTTCGCATTTCATCTCTTTTTCCCAACTCGTTTAATAAATTTAATAAAACATGAGCACTCATAAAAGATCCTCTCTGTAAACCTTTAAGTACCCAAATCTTGTTTCAATTTCAGAGTGATCTGAACAGTCAGCCAGCTTTATTCACAGCAGTTCAGAACAGTCATCTTGAAGTGGTTCAACTTCTAAAGGAGGTAAAATAAAAACTAATGTACTTCAGAAATTACATAAAATAAATGTTAATCAATTGTCGGGAACTGATATAATCAGATTGCACATCCTGACCAAGGCAACAAATAGAATGGTCTTTCTTTCTTTAGATACTGGCTCGATCGGTACTGATCATTATGCCAGGGAGTGCAAATTTTAGAATTTTGATAAAAAAACAACAACAAAAAACGGCTGTGCTTTTCACTAATTTAGGAGTGCCCTAATCTCCTCAGTGGTCTGTGAATTAACCACCATTTAAGGAGAAAGACTATTCCACTATGGAATAGTCTGGGGAAAAAGAGTTATTCAGGGCATCACTGCAAATATAGCATCTGAAAATATTTGATTCTTTGTGTTTTTAAAAACACCTGGGGGTGGGGGGGGGGGGTGGTGAAAGATGGCACTTTTGTTTTTACTCAACCACCCATGGAATTCACTTTCCTCAGACACCAACCACCCATGTAATTAGAAAGTTTCAAATACCAACTACCCATAGAATTCAATTTTTCTAAGGCCCAGTGGTGTAAAATTCCCCACTGGCCTGCTGGCATTGGCAAAACTTCCACCCACAGAATTAGAAATTGACCCGTACCAACCGCCCATGTAATAAGATTTTATCAAACACCAATGACCCATATAATTTAAAGAAAATTCGCACAAACCACCCATAGAAAAGTAAATCGCCTGCCTCTTCCCCCATGTATTTTTTTCTGGAATAGCCGTAAATGTATGCAATGAGAATGCATTGCTTCTCACAAAATAGGGAATAAATTTGTTAATAAGAGGAAGGGGATGAACAAAATTACAAGTTGGAGTGAATATGGAGATCTGGCCCCGAGGTTATAAAACCTTTTTCATGCTCAACTCAGCTGAGCATAAAATTAATCATGCTCATAAATTTTAAAAAGCCTTTTAACATTTATAAGCATGATAAATACAATATCAGAGAAACTTTAAGGCAAGAAACTTCTTTATTTGTCGGTATTTTACTTTTTATGAGCAGTTAAAATCTTGTGCTCAGTTGAGTTGAGCATGAAAAAAGTTTTATAGCCACGGGGCCTGTCCTCAGTGAATCTGGAAAATAAAAGTTAAATAGAGGATATCACGTGAATGCTCATGTTTTATTGAATTTATCAAACAAGTTGGAGAATTGAGATAAAATGGGAGGCTTGCCAGGCATTTTATTTCTTTTACGCAACAAAGTTAATAAATTTTAGCATATATGGTATGAAATAACTCTATGCATTAAAATCAATAAACCACAAGTGGTTTACAGATTTTCGGGAAGTGTTATAAAATGATGCTTTTAACGACTCACATATGGCAAAACCCTAATGTTTTCATGCCAAAATATGATTTAAAAATAATTTTAAATGTCATATGATAAATGGAATCTAAAATTCAAGCTCCGGTATTATTGAATTTATTAAACTTGGTGCTTGGCAAGCCTCACATTTTATCACTTTTCCCCAACTTGTTTAATAAATGCAATAAAAGCACTCATGTAAGATCCTCTATTTATGCAACAAGTTTAATAAATTCAAGAATATCGGACCAGGAAGGTTAGATTCTATATTTCAAGACACTACTAAAATTATTTAAAAATTGCATTTTTGGTGTGAAAACCTCAATATTTTACCATGTTTTATTAAGAAATAGATCAGCTCTAGCAGTGAATTGTTGCGTAATAATTCACTGCTTGGAGATCAGTTGTCAAGACAATCAAATCACGAGTGTGTTGCAAGAATGACAAGAATCAAAAAGCGAATCACAAACAGGATGTGAGAAGTGCAATGGCTCAGTGGTAGAGTGTGAGAGTGGGACAGAAGGGTTGCTAGTTCTAGACTCACCAGATACACTGTGGTGTGTCTTTGTGTTTATAGTGAATATTATGTAAATTTATGTAATGTAAATATTTCAGCGAGGTGCCGATCTGAAAAAAAGAGATCCCAACACAGGCTCAACAATCCTTCATGTAGTAGCTCAGACTGGTCATGTGGAAATGGCCAAGTATTTACTACAGTTCTGTAAGACCAGTCTATCCGTTGGCACCAATCACAAACTAGATGTGAATGCGATGAATAATGAGAAGAGGACAGCACTACAGATAGCTGCTGACAGAGGTAGGATATTTTGTGCTTCTTCTTCCTGAATCAGAATAGTTTCTTTTTGCTTCTTCCTTGATCAGGAATGTCTCTTATCAGTTACCTCGCATATTAACTGCATTGTTACACCTTGCCTGATAAACATTGTCTATCATCACTGCATGTACCTTTATCAGGTCATGATGACGTTGCACTTTTTGAATGACGTCGCTAATGAAAGTAAGTAAGGGTGCAAAGATCAGGAATCGATACAATCAAGTACCACACCTGACCCAGGATACCAATGGGAAAGTGACAAACTCACAGTAGACACCACAAACGAGAGCCAAGAGGTCAGCCCTTTCCCAGCAGGTGACCACAAAGCACATATAAACAGACGCACACAAAGACATAGCAAACACAAGACAGAACAAAAACATTAAAGATCCACAAAAGAAGTACCGCCTTGGAACGGTCAGTAAAATATTTTACTGGAGGGCTTAAACCGGTTTAACGGCACCAACCTCACCCTTAATTCAGATGTGGATCAAGACACATAGATATTTGGTTTGCATGAAAGACCCCTAACTTATCAATGCATCATCTCCTAAAACATATAAATCAAGATATAACAAGGAGATAAAGCAAGGATAAGGACTCAACAGTAAATCAAACTGAATACCGGAGCAAAAGAAATCCAACATTTAAACCCCGGTGTGCCCGACAAACAGCCAAAGCATCAGGCCCCTACCATCTCATCAATAGATAAGTCTTTAAGTCGGAACCATCACAGAGTCTGAAGTCCGGCCCACCGGCGTGCAATTAAAGAGGAAAGCAAAGTTGCCAACCGTGATTGGGTTGACTACCAAGCATGAAGTCTGTTGCAATACATTAATGTTATAGCCAATCTTTTTATAATGGGAAATTATTTTAATGAACTGCGCTGAAAAATTATTAGAGCCAACAATCTTCTTCAATTTATACACCTAGTCACCATAGAAATCAGGTTCCGAAAGTCCTTGGCGCAAGAGAGATTTAAGTCCAACTTGGAATTTAGAAATCAAATCAAATGAGGCTGAATCAACTTATATATCGAAAATTATGTCATAATCGCTTGTTTGAAGAGTGAAACAATGGGTAAACATATAAATAATATACCAGGTTCCTGTCTTTTGATATCAAGTTTACCAGGCTCGGCTTTGAGAACGCATGTTGAATTGCTAGGCAAGCCTCGCGATGTCAACAAGCGTTCTCAAAGCCTTGCTGTTAAACTTGATATTAAAAGGCACTCACCTAGTATTCTCTATTTCTACACATATCCTGAATCAATCCCCTTTTCCCACTATTCATGATAGTTGCCATCTGCTCACTTAACTGCTAATACACTATGAAAGCCTATGGAGCTGTCTGATCAGAGTTCATAGTGTTTGTATCTATGATCAAGGGAAGCTAGAAGTGCATTTGGATATATCAAGCCTCTAGATAAGAGTGCGTATTGGAAAACTATTTTCTTTATCTCTCATCCAAAACATATGTTGTGGGTAATCAGAAGAACCGTCTCTATGAGATGGTTCTTTTGAGCACCCAAAACACATGTTTAAATTGATGGATAAGAAAATGTTTACAATTTTATGCTAATAAAATTTCCTTATCTGAATCTATGGATATATGCAGCAGATGTAAAAAGCAGACATTTTTTTACCAGAGTGGAGTGGCTCAGCTGGTAGAGCATTAGGCTTGGGAACAAAGAGTTGCTAGTTTGATACTGATCAGAGCCATGATGTTGTGTCCTTGAGTAAGACACTTAATCTGCTTCTTAGTACTGGTTCAACCCAGGAAGACAGGAAATCGTCCCACCACGACTGAAAAATTGTTGACTGGGATGTAAAGCATCAAAACAAACAAACAAAACTGCTCACATATCTGCTAATACACGTTGGAAGTCTAAATTGCAAACAAAATGGACCCAGATCAGACTGCTCCCTTAGGAGCAGTCTGAGCAGGGTACATAGTGTTTGCTTCTATGATCAAAAGTAGTCGGACATGCATTTGGATATATGCAGCAGATGTAAAAAGCAGTTAACATTCTCCAGACAAAAATTAATTGGCAGGATAAGGGTTAAAGTCAGTTTTCTCGTAAGCATGATAAAATTCTTTTTTTTTTAAATTTTTAATTCCATTGTTGTAAGATGGGTCTTTATCATATGACGTTGCGTCTGGGAGTAAAATAACGCCATGCAATTAAATCGATAAACCACTAGTGGTTTATAGATTTTTGGGAAACGTTATGACGTCCATGACAACATTGCATACATAATGACAAAATTATAACGTTTTTATGGCAGAGATGAGATTTCAACGTAATCTTTATATCATATGATAAATAGAATCTAACATTCATGCTCTTGTATAATTGAATTTATTAAACTTGTTGCGAAAAAGAGATAAAATAATCAGCAAGCCTCGCATTTTATCTCTTTTCCCGAAATTGGTTTAATAAATTCAATAAAACATGAGCACTCATGTAAGATCCTCTTTGTATTGTGAAGAGTGCAATGGCATAGTTGTAGAGTGGTAGACTTGGGATCGAAGGGTAGCTAGTTCAAGACTCACTGGAGGCACTGTGGTGTGTCCTTGAGAAAGACACTTACCTCTGCTTAGTGCTGGTTCAACCAAGGAAAGCAGGAAAATGTCTTGACATGACTGAAAAATTGTTGAATAAGAAGTAAAGCATCAACACAAACAAACAGGGTGTTTTAGAATCTTATAAGACTTGGTTTGTCGCTTTGTGTCTGCAATTTTTCACACCTTACTGCCGTAGCAATGTTTATTAGCTGCACGTTCAACAATTAGATAGGACAGCTCAAGGCACTGTCTGACAAGTTTCAAAACTGTCATTATAAAATTCAGGGGGGAAAGGGAAAAGATTGTGGAAAATACCGACATCATGGGATTCAAACAGATAAATGGGAGCCACCTTGCAATGGAGTTATAATGATCAGCCTTCCAGTGTATTATTAGCCATAACTGCTGCATCCAATTTTTTTTTAACTCACCCTTTTTTTAGCTCAGCTTTTTTGGCCTTATGGATCTTCGAACTTGGTCATCTGACAGAGGATGAGGAGAAGTATAGCTAGGAACTTCAAACTTAAGATGACTTGTCTTAATAAAAAAAAATAATGGAAAAGCAAATGGTTTGGAGCACAGTGTTTCATAAACACAAGTTCTAGTCTAAGTGGACTTTGAGGCTGTATGAAGAACAGTGCAGATCCTGATCAGCTGGCTTCATCTGGATCTACACTCTTAACTAAAGAGGAAATATCTGGGTTCAGCAGAACAAGGGTTAAGTTAAACAGACTGGTTTGCACCAAACTCTGTGCCAGAAGCCAGCTGATCTGGATCTACAATGTTTTCGGGTTCAGCAGGACAGGGATTATATTCTGTGGCCAAAACAGGTTTTATTGTGACTTGACTTACCCCATCTTGCATTGTACTATTTCTGTCCTAGGTTTTATAAAGATGACTAGTCTACTGATTGAAAATGGAGCCACGACAGCCATATTGAATACGAAAGGAAACTTGTTTACCTCCCCTGAGTATGAAGGCGTGAGACTACAGATAGAAACACACAGATCAGCTCACAGTAAACAAGTCATGAAGCTGGTATCGGAGCGATCGAAGAAGGCTTTATCGATGCTCGCAAAAGTTTGGTTGGTAGGTATATTTGTGAATAATCGTTCCTCATCATTTCTCAACCAAAACATCAATGAGACGGTTCTTTTGAGCACCCAAAACACATGTTTAAATTGATGGATAAGGAAATAATTACAGTTTTACCATCATAAAATTTCCTTATCTGGCCCTATGGGAATCCCCATTTTTTTTACAATCACATTGTTATCCCCCTGAACTTGGTCCTCAAACAGAGTTATTAGGATCTGTAAATGTTTGGTATCGGCCTTGGTTGGTGGTCAAATATTTGCTCTAAATGACAACTCCTCCTATACCACTGGGCCGATTTTCACCCAAACTGCACAGAAAAGTTTCCTCAATGATGGATCTGGCAAAAAACTTTGCCAATTGTAACAGAACATGGCCCATATTATATACTGACTGACTTTAATTACGCAGCGCTAACTTCACTTTATATCTGCCAAGAGACAGTTGAATGTAAACTTCTTTTGCTTCAATTATGTAGTCATGAGTTGACTTCATCAGCAAATACTTAAGTTTTAACTGTACAACCAAATCTGATGACGTTACTGCTTGGTATGAATTTAAGTCACTGAAAAATTTCTTAAGTAGAGGAGATTTTAAGCCATCGAATAACAGGGTACAAACAGATGAATGTCAAATAAGCAAACAGACTGTATCGCAGATTTGCCAAACAATATGAGAGTAATTCCTCGATGACTAAAGAGGTCCATGACAAAAATTTGATGCTTATAGCATTTCTTGATTTAAAGAAGTAGGGGATATTTCATCGATAACATTTTGTCACATGAAAGAGTTGACCCCTATCTCAAAAGTTAACATTTTCAATGCTTTTAATTAATTTTAAGTGGTTAAGTTTTTGACTTTTTACTTACATATGAGCACTCTTTAATATGCATTTAAATTGATTGTTTTGCATTCTTTTTTGAGACATAGATTAAAGCTGCTATCCAAGTGTTGTGTTTTTAAAGTCCGTCAGTATAATATGTTTAAATACTGCAAAGCTATACTAGTTTTTTCATTTTTTTTCAGCCTCGTTTTGATCACAACCTGAGAGATAAGAACGGTGACACCCCATTGATGGTTGCTTGTAGACATGCCCGTATGGAGATGATAAAGTTTCTGCTCCAGTCCGCTGTGTATGCAAACCATGCTCCTGGGGATGATGAGTAAGTTACCACTATTTACCCATTTAAGCCTAATGGAATTTCCCACTCTTATCAATTAGACTAGTCAGGGATTTTCCTACCTTGCTTAAGTTGGGTCCAGGTGCCTGTTGAATTTGGGGGAAAAGGCATTTGGACCATCAAAATTGGAAAAATTTGATTCGGTCTAAAAGAACTGGACTGCCATTTGAAATGGATTAAAAACCATATACATATCAGAAATTAGCAGTGTAAAGCTGTAACATGTTTGTTGCTTTAATTGCTCTTCATATAAAATCGTGAAAATTTGCATAAAAATGTGAATGAAAACATGTTTTCATTCACATTTTTATGCAAATTTTCATGCATCTTAACTTTGCTATTTTTGTTCAGATTTTCATGAAATTTTCACCAAAATGTAGAGCTAAACAATTGGGAATGATATACACCAATTGGGAAGTTTTTGCTCGTATTTGAATTGGGAAGGGGCTGATATTCGGCCCCAGTTCAGGCCTAGGAAAATACCTGCTTGTCCATTTGGGTTTTCACCAGGGTCTGCGCTTTTTGCCAAGATAAAAACAATCATAGTCTTAGACTATGACCCCATGATATGTACAATGACACATTCCATGTGGAATAATTCAACACTATACAAAGGGTTAAAGATATCTGTTCATTCTTGATAGTATTGGTAAGTTGCATCTAGATGACCAATGCTAAAGGCAAAACAACCCATATAACAGATACAGTAATTTGGCAATTTTGAACATTGTATTTTGTATTGTAGAAAAATCACAGTTTTGGCTGGAAATGCATTCCAGTTCTATTGTTAAAAAATTATTTTTCAGCGTTATCAAGGAGGACAGACCTTGAGGTTATAAAACTTTTTTCATGCTCAGCTCAACTGAGCATGAAATTTCAACTGCTCATAAAAACTAAAATACCGACAAGTAAAGAAGTTTTTTGCTTTAAGTCTCTGAGATGTTGTATTTATCATGCTAATAAATGTTAAAATGCCAACAGTTGTTGGCATTTTAACATTTATGAGCTGGACAAGTTTTGTACTCAGCTGAGTTCAGTATGAAAAAAGTTTTATAACCTTTGGGCCAGGTCTCCATATCGACACCAACACTTAATTTGTGTACCTCCTAGAAATGTATTTGCAATTGTGTGAAAGTGAATATTCCTTTGAAAATTAGCCCAGTGTTGACGACACACTAGATGAACTACAGACATTGACTGATCCCAGTAGTTCACTTTTAGCACTATGCTCAGTTGAGCTATAACAGATTTAAAATTCAACTTGCAGAACTTTTGTTCTATTTGTGCACATAGAATAATAACCCTTATTCACAGATTATTATTTCGAGCTCATAGATTATTAAATCGAGCTCTTAGATTTCTATTTTGTTTTAATGATTTATTAATTCGTGCGCACGAATTATTATTCTGTGATCTCGGAATCTTATTTTGAGTGCACAGAATAATATTCTGTTTGCACGAATTATTATTCTGTTATCATGGATTATTATTCCATTTGCACGAATTATTATTCCGTTTGCACAAATTATTATTCCGTTATCATGGATTATCATTCCGTTTGAACGAATTATTATTCCGTTTGCATGGATTATTATTCCGTTTGCAGGAATTATTATTTCGTTTGCACGGATTATTATTCTGTTTGCATGGAATATTATTCCGTTTGCACGAATTATTATTCCGTTTGCATGGATAATTATTCCGTTTGCATGGATTATTATTTCGTCTGCACAGGTTATTAAATTGTGCACACGGAATATCTATTTCTATATGAATGTCCTAAACATACCACCGTAGGAATGATAATGTGTTTTTCAGCTACTTAAAATCTTAAATAAAATATTGTTTTATTTTGCTCAAGTAATTTTTTATTGTGATATAGGAAAACAAATTACCAATATGGAACCCTTAAAAGGCCTTAAAATAAGATTTGGGCAAAATATTAGGCACAGTTGAGTAACTTGAAACACACATTTTGTTTTATCTTTGGCCTATTAAATGAGTGTGCTCTATTGCAGGGAGGAGAACTCTGATGCTGACTCTGGCGTGCCAGATTTACCTCCCTGGAGGTCAAGAAAAGAATCTTTGAACCTTAGTGGTATGATCAGTTTTATACTTTTTAAACCTTGATAAACTCCTGATAACAACTCAGTTACAGTAAATTCTGTATTAAGCGGCCACTCAAAATGGACAAAACAAAGTTCTTAAAGACAAAAGGTAGCTTAATGAAGGTCAAAAGTATTGCAGAATGCTCTCTTGGGGCATTCTGCAATACTTTTGACCTGCATTAAGCGATAATCCGTCTTGAAAACCAATTTTTTAACTTCTTTAAGGGTGGCCACTTAAGACAGGTTTTACTGTACTTATTATATCATTTTGTGTTGAAAATCATATGTCTAGATTAACAAAAAAACTTGAGTGTAAAGTTGTGAATATTTTCTTTTCTATGATTTTTTACATTCTGTTTTTGGTGCTCACAAGAACCTTCTCAATGAGACGGTTCTTTTTAACACCTACAACATGTTTTGGTTAAGAAATGAGCCACAACATGAGATTTCCAGCTACTAGCAAAGGCTCAGACCAGCCTGCGCATATGCGCAGTCTGATTAGAGTCTTTGCTAGTCGCTTGAATATTCTATGACTTATAAGCTACTGACTGAACATCATTTGGAGTTTCTCAGCTTAAATATAGGTTGCGTAGGCTTGTATGAGTATACACTTGTCAAAATGCCACATTGTTGGAAATCACATGTGACGGCTCATTAATAAGAAAATTGATTTTTTAATTACATTTTCTTATCTTAAGGAATGGAACAATGAACATTGGATTAAATAATCAATTTGACAACATGACGAGGTATGTTACATGTAATTATAGAATATAGATGACCACTGCAAAAGGCAAAACAACCCAGTGTAAACAGTGTAGAACACAGGTACAGATAAGGAAAATTTTAGAGCGAAAAATCATAATTATTTTCTTATCCATCAATTAAAACATTTGTTTTGGGTGCTCACAAATACATCTCATTGAGATGGTTCCTCTGAGTAACCACAACATATGTTTTGGTTGAAAAATAAGAAAATAGTATTTGTCCATTACAAGGTCTTATCTTGAGGCCTGATTATTCTGAATACAAACTTTTTGTCACTCTCATAGGTTTAGATAAACAAAAATTTTTAGCAAAAAATTGTAAATATTTTCTTATCCATTTCTTTTAGCATATGTTATGGGTGCTCAAAAGAACAGTCTCATTGAGACAGTTCTTTTGAGTACCCACAACATATGTTTTGGTTGAGAAAAAAAGAAAAATATTATTCTGTTACGCACTGTTAACTAAAGGCCTGCACTCTGATTGTATTCCGTTCAAAATAAAAAAAATATATTTTGAAAATGTCAACATACAACAACAGCATGCATAGTTAGAAATATATACAGGGTTTGCACAGGCTTGAAAAGTACCTGAATTTAGAGGGCTTTCTTGAAAAGTCCTTGAAAATTAAAATCTGCCTTGAAAAGTACTGGAAAATTACTCAAAAGCCTTGAAAAGTCCTTGAATTCTACTATTTTCTTTAGGACTGTAGCACTGTAGATAGAGAACTTAATCATTATAAAATTGGTGTGCCTATATTTGGTGCAGCATATGCTGCACTAAATAAAGGCACAACAATTTTATACTAATTTTCTAGTACTAATGTCTGCATTATCTCAGTCTAGCTTTTCTGAAGAAGAATTTTAACACTTCGATCATGAAAACTGTTGGAGAGGCATTTAGAAGTCCTTGAAAAGCCCTTGAATTTTACTCATACTTGCCTGTATGAACCCTGATATCGCTCTGTTTAATTTTTCTCTGATTCAAAGTTATTTGTGTTCATGTATTTTTGTTAAAAGAAGATATGCAAGCATCCATGGAACAGTCCTATGAGCTTGGAGAAACTCTGCTGCTGGGAGTAAGTTATGATGTTGCAAGACCTCTTAATCCTAGGTAATCTTTGTTTAGTTTGAGGTCTTACGTCCCTGTCAACAGCTATGGTCCCCTATGCCCGTTATGGTCATGGCGAAACTTTCAGTTCACCTAACCACACTTTTTCCTGAGCAAGCTTGACTAAGCGGTTAGCCAGTACTTTGTGCACATACTTTCCCATGTAACTGACAGCGACCCTTCTTGAATCAGCTGAAGGAGGAGAATGACCATAGAAATTATTTCATGATCAATCTCCACGAAAGTATGGGACTGGGCCGGGATTGAACTTGCAGCCCCTGGATCTGCAGTCCGACTCGCTACCAACTGCGCTACAGGGCTAGGTTATACACCAAGCAGAATCAGTGGACATGGGTTTTGATTGTTTATTCTTAACCCTTTGTATACTTAATGGATTCTTCCTTCTGGTTTTATACAATAAGCTTGGGAAAGTCTATTGTACATATCTAGGGATGTCAGGTTATATTTAAAAAAAAAATTGTGTATTCTTTTTTCTGAAGATCTTTTAACCTTTAGAAACAGTGTAGACCGTGATGAAATGCCGCATTATGCGGCATTTCATCTCAGCCTTCACTGTTTGCAAAAGTACCCATTTACGTGTTTTTGGAGGCTTACAAGGGTTAAATTACTGGATATGATTGCAAAAAGTGGCCAAATTAGAAACCTGTGCAATATGCACAATTGCATGCAGAAACACAAAGTAGCTAGGATAAAAGATACCAGCCATAAGCCCACATACGTAGAGTATCTTACATGAAGTGCTCATGTGGTTTTGAATTTTAATATGAAATGAGTTGAGGAAAAGAGATCAAATGCAGGCATGAAATATTTTATTGCATTTTAGCAATGAGTTGAATTAATTCAATAATACAGGAGCACAAATGTTAGATTCTATTTTAAAATATCATATGACACCAAACATAATTGAAAATCCCTTTTTCGGAGGACAAAGCTCCAGATTTTGACATACATCATTTCATCATGTTACTAGATATATAAACCACTAGTGGTTTATCAATTTAATACATGGCGTTATTACATCACTCTTCTCATGTTACAAGAATGAACTTCTCATAATTAAGCTGGCTCATTTTCTTATATCCAATGCCATAATTATGTCGCTCCCTTGCTGAGCCTACAAGGGATACAGACACAAGATGCCAACAGCTGAGGCCAAATAAGAATTACCTGTGTTTAGGGTATCCTGACCCTTCCTAAATTTACTGGTGAAACCTTGATTTTTTCAGGTTTTCTGTAAAAAATATAGTTTTATGCATTTTGAAAGGCATTTTTTTCCAGACTTTTTTTCTTAAATGTATGCGTACCCTACCTAAAATTTTCAGACCTGTTACCCGAAACACACATTTTTTATTTGGCCTGAACACATTTCTACAGCCAACAATGTGTCCCAGTAATATTTGATTATTTCCAGTGACAGAGTCAACGCCCTTGCTGCCCCTACTAGGGATACAGATGCAAGAAATCAACAGCTGAACGCATTGTTACAAGATGTTGAGAGACCAAAGGGCTTGTATATCTATCATGGTATGTATTTCAAGGATTGAAGTAGATAAGATATAGAACTTATCATTATAAGACATAGACCTATCATTATAAGACATAAGACCTATCATTATAAGACATAGTATAGTCCGTCCAGATAAGAGACGTTGGGCGGTTCTTAGCTAAGTTCAACCCCTGGACAAACACATTTGGAAATCGGCTAGTCAGGTTGCATTGTTCGCGTATTCACCCACCTGTGAAACTCTCCACACCAAAAGTATATACCTGTAGTCTTATAGTTGCCGTATCGTGGAAAATAAGCGTTTCGAATTATTGAAGATGAATCTTATCAGCCCAGATACAATGTTTGAAAATATGTACATACATGCATCTTAAACATGTTCGTGTATCTTAGACTATACAACCAAAACATCGATCTTCGACAATGAAATATACAATCACACAAGTTGTATTGTTTTATAAAAGATATGTGTACCCTTTCCACGTGATCCATTTAATGAACCCTAAGCATGCATAATTTTAATGTGTGCAAGCGTGCGTGCGTGTGTAGGGCAGGGGGCTATTTTTATGTTGTTGTTTTAATGCTATTTTTTTCAAATTCAAAGCTAAACACCAAATCAGTTTCTTGCCAAACAAACACAATTTGGAAGAATATTTTCATGACACCATTTTTAACATGAATATTTTCAGATAGCATACTAAAGGTAAATCTGTGTACCAGTAGACGCACACAACTGCAGCAAAAATTAGAGATGAATGTCTCTTTTGTTCTTTTGAGTTGGTTTTGTTTGTTTGTATTGATGTTTTGCGTCGCTGCCAACATTTTTGCAGCCATGACGCGACGTTTCCTGTCCACCTAGGTTGAACCAGTACTTAGCAGAGAATAAAGTGTCTTGCTTAGGACATTTCGATGTGCTTTCATTGAACCTTCTCAAAATAGCGATTCTTTAATCACAGGTCTAACACACTAGCACTTAGCAACTGTCCACCTCGATTATTTGAGTTGATACTTTACATCCCAGTCATGCGCAGATCCAGAAACTTTTGTCATTAAAGTGGCGTTTCACTGGCGTCCCGATGATGGCCTAACATTGAATTCTGGCCAAGTAGCTTTGCAATTTTTCAGGGGATCTGGACCAGTATTGCTAAGAAAACCTATTTTTGTGATCATTCAGTGGTGGGGATCGAGTCCCCTGCCCCCCTCTCTGGATCCGCCCATGCCAGTCAAGAAATTTTCAGTCATACCGGGACGTTTCCTGGGATGAACCAGTACTAAATAGAGTATAACGTGTCTTGCACAAGGAAACAATATGGTGCCTCTAGAGAGACTCAAACCAACGGCCCCTTTATCTCAAGTCAATCACTCTACCACTGGTTGACTCTACAGGTATTATACAGCTATTTGGTCACTGTATCGCCACGTGGTATGCGATGTCCTAGTCTCATTTAAAGCTAACAGAGATAGGAACCAGTTGTGGGCGTGGCTAGACAGTGACCAAAAGCTGATTAATAAATACAATTTTTGAAGACGTCATTCATGCCAGCCTGTTTTTTGGGTTAGTTCAATTATATGTTATCACTAAACCTACATGTATGCCGTTTTTATCCGTATATCATGTGTAAAACATTTCGACCTCCGTACCAGTGTTTGCAGCTTTGCGTTTTAGATGGTAACTTGAGACATGGCTGATAGTAAATACAATAGCAAAGGAAATTGCAGATAAAAGCACGCTACATGCAATCAGATCTTCATTACGCTGTGCAACCTGGCTCTATAGCAGCAACAGCCGTTCTAACATAGACCATTCTGCCTTGCTGATCTTGACTAAAATTCACATAGGTTCTAGGAGGCCCTTACCAGTGAGCAATAGTATATACCAATGTGTCTCTAAACAAGTCAGACTTATGTTTTCTGAGAGCGTTTACCGGGCATACTAACCGTATATGTCGTCTGCGGTTCAGTTGTTTTGCACGAATTACCTTTAAAGTGCCAATCTTAACAAAATTCGACTGCTTTTGTCGTCTGCTGAAATATTTTAGAAGCCTTTCCAATAAACAGTGTAGACGCAGATACTTAGCCTTGTTAAATAATGTTAGCAAAAATTTGCAGCAGACAACAAAAGCAGGCGGAATTTCGGATATTTTTTGCTGTCGTTTTAAGGGTTAAAGCATACCTATGCTGTTTTACCCAATTTACTGTAGACCAGCCTAAATTGACAGTGAATGGCAGTGTTCTGTCTGACACGCCCAACGTCCGTTACCTGGTCGCACTATACCTATCAGTAAACTTTATATTGTCATAGCGAATAATTAAAAGGCTATATGGGCCTTGCTGTGAGAAAACCTGTCTTCGGGATTTCCGACAAAGCAAGACTCAAACCAGTCTCCTCAGCTACAGCCAATAGCTAGAAAATTGAAATTTTACCTGTAGCAAGTTTAGATCTACTTAAAAAAACGAATGATAAAGGGGCTGATCAGATTGCGCAGATCTGATGGCTGATCTGTGCCTTTGTTGTTTGCAAACCCTTGAAGACAGGTTTTCTTGCATTGTGAGAAAACCTGATTTTGTTACATTTAAACAATAAAGGCACTGATAAGATGTATCTTATCATTGCCTTTGTTGTTCATTCCCTGGAAAGTATAATAGCTACATGTTATACATGCAAAATTTCAAGATTCTAGCTAGCCTCTGTTGCTGAGCATCATCTGGTCACAAACCCCATATACAGGTTTTCTAGCATTAAAGCCAATATATATAGAGGATCTTGCACAAGTGCTCATGTATTATAAATTTATAAGGAGCTGAGAAAAAATGAGATTAAATTCACAGTGTAGATAAAAATGAAACAACATTTGTCAGGTCCTGTTTGGTACGAGTAAAATTAGAACTCTGCCTAGTGAGATAATTTCTGTAAACTGTAACAATGGATAATTTGGTTCGTGGTTTTGAGTCCCAGTCAACAGCCATGGTCATGTTGAGACAGTCATTAACCAACCCACACTTTTTCCTGGGCAAGCTTGACTAGGCAGTTAACCATTACTTTGTGCACATACTTTCGCTTGTAGCTTACACCAACCCTTCTTGAATCAGCGGAAGGAGGAAAATGACCATTATATGTCCATAGAAAATATTTCCTGATAAATCTCCACAAAGTATGGGGGCCGAGCTGGGATCCAACTCACACCCCTGGATCTGCAGTTTGTCTCACAGGGCCCTGAAACAATGGGTAATGAACTATTCAAGTATAAACAATCACCATCATCATGATATCTGGTTTTGATTAATGCATCTTTCACATCAGTGGGCCCCTCTCCAGGTAACTGGCTAGCTTCAAACAGAGCAGATTTTACTTTGGGTAAGACTGCCATTTGTATATTTGTAGCAAATTTTATGGCAGGATGCCCTTCCTTTTACCAACTCAGACACTTAAGGCAGTGTTGTGAATAAACCTGTCTGCGGGATTTATGACCCAGTAACACTCGAGCTAACCTACTCCCCTACAGTGACTAGCTAAAATATTTTATGTACAAGTCAAGGGTTTGCCAATTTATGTCCATCAGCTGTTTATTATAGAGGTATTTTTATGACTACAAGTTCTGTTGTTGTTGACTTTTTGTTTATTGTTACTCCCATTGTGGGAGTATGTAATTGTTCTATGTTTTGTTGTACGTTACTTTATGTCCATTCTAGTATTGCAATCATCTTGATGGGTAAGAGAGAGCTGATTGCTTTGCTTAATTTGTCTTCCTGGTGTCTCGTGATGGTTGAGCGGCTCTTCCTCGCGGTGCCATGGGGTAGTCTGCAGTTTGTGATGGTGGTATTTCCTGATCATACTCACTTACTATTTTTTAGTGTAATAGTTTGTTTATCTGTTGACGGTTTTAAGCTTAATGTAACCGAATCCAAAGTTAATATTATTTCAGTTGAAAATGCTTTATGACATCATATATGTGTGTGCAAAGATGTTTATAAGTCATGCTCATAACTTATTTATGGTGTGATGTTATTATGAAATTAACAGCAATGTCATATTTCAGTTGTTTTTGTTATGATCCAGTCAACAATTTTTTCAGTCATGTCAGGACATTTCCTGTTTTCTTGAGTTGTACCAGCACTAAGCAGAGGATAAACTTTAAGTGTCTTGCTCAAGGACATAACACAGTGCCCCCAGCAAGTCTCAAACCAGCCACCGTTAATTCTTAAGTCTTACACTGTGCTCTTCTATTTCAGATGGAATTGTCAGTCATGTCTGTGCAGTTAACTTATTTGATGGTAACACACCTCTACATCGGACCATTGAAGGGGGAGATAACCCTGCCATTGTCTCCGCTCTCCTAGAGGCAGATCCTGCTGTTATCAACATGCAGAACGATGCTGGGATGACAGCCGTTCATTTAGCTTGTAAACTCGGCAGGAAGAAAGTCTTGGAAAAACTGTTGGTGGGTAGCATAGTTGTCTACCCTTGTCATGCTGAATACATGGGTGAAAGTTCAAAACTTCTAAAATCCTGAACTTTCGAAACTGCAATATCTAACCTTGCAGTATGCACACTAAATATTCACAATTAGAAGTTTAAGGGCAATTGCGGGAAATACTTCCTGCATTTAGATCTTTTTAAATCTTTGCATACAGTTTGTTTTATGTATGGACTGTCGGTTTATGAAATTAAAAGGATATGTCACCCCGCTCGATTTTTCACAATCTGACATGGAATTTTTGAGCATTTGATCAATTTTCTGAAAAAAACCAAGACCTTTATATTAAGTTAAAATAGTTGTAATCGCCGTCAAGCTTCTTTATTTTAATTTTAATTTATACTCACAACATCAAGCTTTATAGGAAAAGTGAAAATTTATTTGTTTTCTCAAGCCGTGACAAGATACTGAATGATACATTGAGGTTATTCCCCTAAAAATAGGAATACGATTTTTAGATCCAATTGTATATAAAAAAATCTGGCCTTAACAATCTCAAAGTTTTGTTTTTATTTCAGAGACTTTTATATACCCTTTTAGAAAAATGAATAAAAATTGGGGGTCACCGGACTAATTTTCTTTCAGAAGAGCAAAATTTACCCCTAACCCCACATATTTTGAGGATAATTCAATATAAAATGTTATGGAGTGTACTTTTAAAAAAATCTGGCATTTACAATCTCAAAGTTTTGTTTTTATTCCATAGACTTTTATATTACCTTTTAGAAAAATCAATAAAAAAAAAAGGGGGTCACCCGACTAATTTTCGTTCAGGAGAGCAAAATTTACCCCTACCCCCACATATTTTGAGGATTATTCAATATAAAATGTTATGGGGTGTACTTTTTGTCATTTATATCAATTTATATTACTGGTAGGAAGTTATTCATTATTATAAAGCTGAAAAAGAAGAAAAAACAAACTAATGTTTAATAGGTGCCCACCCATTGATTCTGGTCCGCTGGTTTGAGAGTCTGACATGCTAACCACTAGGCTACAAGGTCAGATCGTGCGCCGAGTAAATTAACCGTATATATTGGACACACAATCCGAGTACCGGCCATATTGGTATTCGCATACACGCTATAAACTTGATAATATTGTATATTGTTTAAATTGGTAGACCTTTGTTGTGTCCAAGAGACCAGATACCGGGGTGGTCATTGCCGTATAATAACAGGCAAAGACTCAAGGTACAAACTGTTCTGGTCTGGAAACAACAAGGGTAATGCTGGTGTTGGAGTGTTTGTGGCGGAGAAGTGGATAGAGAAGGTATTTGAGGTCAAACGAGTCTCCGATCGGATCATCCTGGTGAAGATCATAGTCGGTCAGCTGGTGCTTTGTCTTCTGTCTGTCTATGCCCCACAGTGTGGTCTCAGTGATTCTGTAAAGGATCTATTCTAGGACCAACTTAGGGCCGTGACTGCAATGATCCCAGCATCGGAATTCCTCATCCCATGTGGTGATTGGAATGGCCATGTAGGCAGTACAGGCTCCGGTTACAAAGAAGTTCATGGAGGCTATGGGTATGGCAAGCCAGACCCTGATAGTGAGGGTGAGAGGATCCTGGAATATGCACTAGCATATGACCTGCTCCTCGGTAACACGTTTCAAGAAACGTGACAGTCACCTCATCACATACAGGTCCGGTAATACAGCAACCCAGATAGACTTCATGTTATTTCGAAAGAGCCTGCGCAAACTTGTTATGGATGTGAAGGTGATTCCTGGAGAGGAGGTTGCTCTGCAGCATCAGCTCCTTGTGTGCGACATGATGATTGATATGCCGCCCCAAATCAAGCACAAATTCACCCCACGTCCAAAAGTGTGGAAGCTCAGAGATCCTCAAACATGTAGCCGATTCCAGGAAGTCTTCAAGGCACATGTGCCCGCTGTGAAAACTGAAGCAGCTACTACTACTGAGGAAAACTGGGCGAAACTCAAGACAGGTTTGCTGAAGACAACAGAGGAGGTGTGCGGCACAACAAAGCCCCACCGATGGTGACGTGGAACTTGGTGGTGGAATAAGGAAGTAGATGATGCCATCACAGCCAAGCGTCAAGCTTTCGAAGCATGGAAGGCTGGCAAATGCAAACGAGCATCATATAACACTGCCAAGCGCATCTCCAGACGTGTGGTGCACCATGCACGCCACGAAGCAGACAAGGTGGTCTATGAGGGCATTGACCACAAGTCATCTGATATCTTCCGCCTCGCCAACCAGATGAGGAAAGAGAATGTTGATGTTGTAGGTGACAAGCCAGTGAAGAATGACACTGGGGAAATGTCAATGAGCGAGGAGGCAAAGCAGAATGCATGGGCTGAACATTATGAAAGGCTTCTCAACGTTGAATTTGACCGGGACCCTGATCACCTGTCCAATGAACCTCCGTTAGAAGGCCCGCCTATCCCAATCACTATTGGCATGGTGAAGAAGGCCATCTCAAAGATGAAGTCAGGCAAAGCTGCAGGTCCATCAGGCATAGTGGTGGAGATGATCAAGGCAGCAGGTGATACAGGTGCCACCATGATCCGAGATCTTGCTACTGCGATTATCCGTGATGGCAAGGTCCCAACTGACTGGGAGGAAAGTTTCATTGTCTGCCTTTACAAGGGCAAGGGTGATGCTTTGGATAGAGGCAACTATCGAGGCCTCAAGCTGACTGAGCAGGCCATGAAGATCCTAGAGAGGATTGTCGATGGTCTCATAAGACAGGTGGTGTCTATTGACGACTCCCAGTTTGGCTTTGTCCCAGGAAGAGACACTACAGATGCAATCTTTGTGGTCCGGCAGCTGCAGGAGAAATACCTAGCAGTGAACAAGAAGCTTTATATGGCCTTCGTGGACCTAGAGAAAGCATTTGACCGTGTCCCTTGGAAGGTTATCTGGTGGGCCCTGAGAAAGCTAGGCGTTGAGGAATGGATTGTGCGGTTAGTCCAGGGAATGTACGCGAATGCACGAAGCCGGGTTCGTGTTGGCGAGGGCTTCAGCAAAGAGTTTGAGGTGAAGGTTGGGGTCCATCAGGGATCCGTACTCAGTCCCTTGCTCTTCATCATTGTGCTGGAGGCCTTGTCACGTGAGTTTCGGGCTGGTGTTCCCTGGGAGGACCTATATGCAGATGATCTTGTCATCATTGCTGACTCCCTAGAGGAATGTGTCAGGAGGCTCTTGATATGGAAAGAAGCCATGGAGAAGAAGGGATTGAGGGTAAATGCAGGAAAAACAAAGGTCATGATCTGTGGTACAGGCCTGGACCTCTTGCAGAGTTCAGGCGAATACCCATGCGCTGTCTGTCGTACAGGAGTAGGCAACAACAGCATCCACTGCAATGGCTGCAAACTTTGGGTGCATAAAAAATGCAGTGGGCTACAATGACTGACACCAAATCCTGATTATAGGTGTGCACGGTGCATGGGAAATGCTCACCCTATTGAAGGCAGACCACAGAGTGAAGTCCAGGTCAGACCTGATAAGCTGGAGGTGGTAGCTTCCTTCTGCTACCTAGGTGACATGCTTTCTGCTGGTAGAGGCTGTGAAATGGCGGTCACTACTCGTGTGAAAACCGCCTGGAAGAAGTTCAGGGAGCTACTACCAGTTCTCACATCCCGCCACCTCTCTTACAAGACCCGTGGCCATGTGTACAGCTCTTGCGTGCGGAGCGCCATGCTCCATGCCAGTGAAACTTGGCCACTTACCAAGACGAACCTGCAGCGCTTGCAACGCAATGATAGGGCCATGATCAGACAGATCTGCAGTAACAAGCCAGAGGATGTGGCCAGGGTAAGGTCAAGCGAGCTACTGGCAAAGCTTCAGCTTGAGGACCTCAACCTCATTTTGAGAGAGAGAAGGCTTCGCTGGTTTGGGCATGTGGCGCGTTCGAGTGGTGCAACCAGAACAGCATATGATATGCAGATTGACGGCAACCGGGGCAGGGAGGCCCAAGCAAACATGGAAGAAACTGACAGAGAAAGATTGCCGTGAGTGGAAGCTCACCACAGTTGACCCTCAAGAAAGGAGCACCTGGAGATCAGGTGTGAGATCTGCTATGCGTGCAGCTAGCCAGTTACCTGGAAAGGGGCCCACTGATGTGGATGATGCCCCTGCACCTGCAGGTTAATCAAAAATCCGATTATGATATGATGATATGAGACGAGCATATATAATAACGGGTCAATAGATATTTTGGACACATTTTAGTAACTTTATTTTGTCCAGAAAATGCGCAAATATCCACCAAACGTAAACATATCTGAAACCTGTATTGGTGCGAATTTGAAAATGGTGGAAAGACGGGAGCAGACAACTTTCCCAGTTTCCTGCCGCAGGAATGATGCGCATGGACAATACCCAAAATTGCCCTTAAATGGTCAATAGACTTCTTTCACATTGTTAGTGCGCATGCGCCAAACTGTCTCGTTCAGCGTTATCTCCGCGAGATTACATGTGAAGGGACAACATTTACATGGCTGCCTTACATTACACTATGGAATATGGAAAACTATTTAAAGAAAAATAAATTCGCAAGTAAAGATTAGACAAATAGTAAAATTAAATGATATAAATGTTACAAAAATAAGTGATTAATTCCAATATTCTGAATATTTGAGATCAGAATACTTGATTTCTAAGCATCCCATACTGACTTTTTCCAAATAAGCGGGTACATTAATATGTTGGTCAAACATTAAACATACACTGTATCAATAATTTCTTTCAATACTATGCATATGCGAGTAGTGACTAGTCTGGTAAACTTCTTATTTAATCAAGGTCTACATGGTCTATGATTACATTTCATACACTAGACGTCTAAACACCGTCTTTCTGATTTAAATAAGGGATAAGATACATTAAGGCCATCGCGCGAGATAACCAGTCTTCCGGGTTTCTTACCAAGTAAGACTCAAACCAGTCTTTTCGGCTACATAGACTCGCTAAAATGAACTTTTGCATGAAGCAAGTTTAGATATACTTTCCAGTAAGTGAACAATAAAGGCGCTGATCAGACTGCGTGGATACGATGACGGGCCTGCGCATTTGTTGTTTGCATGCACCAATGTCAGGTTTTCTCGCGTTGAGGCACATTTTAATATGTACTACTGTGCATCCGGTCCTTTAATCCTATGCCCGGGGCCCTAGTGAAAGTAAAAAAAGCACACGTGCCTGACACACGTTTGTAATTCGACGGTATGATTGATGTCGCTCTTAATTATCATCACAAATACGTAAAAGGCGTCAATATGTACGGCCCAGACAGACTGGTGTTTTAAAAAAATAATCTGAGTCTTCTTCTACATCCATAATATGTGTGTGCGAGCAGCTATGATTCTTGCGAGCCTGTGCATAAGCGGACGCTGTGTAGAAATTATGTAATTTAATGGGTCTTTATTTACAGTGTATAGTTCGATTTCGAAATTTATCGCATATGCTTAGTCATTATGTGCAAATATCTAGCAGCATACATGCACGTCTATTTGGTAGCGTGCGCTCTGCATGCTTATATGGTGGGGCTGGAAGCCTAAGATCTATTTATTGTCTGAGCCTCCGTCTACCGGCATCGCCTTTCTTTACGTGTGCTCGGACACAACAATGGATCCAATAATAGATCCGAGGTGTGTGCGAGCAGCGAATGCCCTGATGAGACTGTGCATTTGCACAGGCTTGTCTGAGTTGTCGATGTTCGCGTAACATATTAGTTTGTCTTATTAGTTGGCATGTAGTTGGCATGTGTTTCAGATAGCTTTGGTGATTTTGTGCCTGATCAAAGGATATTTTACACGAATTAAAGCGTAAAAAAATCTGAAGACTTATAAAATGCATAAGAAAACGTTAATTTATCTTATTTATAGAATAAGATATCTCATTCTAGCGATGAAAAGCCAAAACATTGACTTATAAACCATCATTATGTGTTTTGCCAATGCAACTAATAAGCAATCTGCCCCTTCATTTTCAAAAATGGCTTTATCGATTTTTCAATTGAAGAGCAATTGCTAAGGGAGATAACAATGTGAAAGGAGTCTATTGTCTTTAGACAGACTGAATATAAAACCGAGAACTAATTATAATCTCCTTAATTCAGCATTTTGAGGCTGACTTTCTATGGAAAGTCAGCCTCAAAATCCTGAGATCAGGATGAATCCTGAAAACTTTCACCCATGTGAATAGATTTATGCACTACACTCCTCCACAACTTTGATCGTGGAATCATTTAGCATTCCAGTTGTAAGCATGCATATTAATTTCAATCAAAGTGGAAAACAGTGGATCCGGATAAGATGGCTTATGAATCAAAGATAAATTTGGGCTCAGCACAACAAGGCCTTACCAATATCACTCAGAATAACCAAAACTCCATTATAGATCCAAATATTAGGCTATGACAAGCAATTTATTGCCTAAATTCAACTCTTAGCCCATAAAGTGCCAAGAAAAAATGCATCTGAAAAATGACATCTGCTGCAAATAATTGCCTAACATTACTGACAAATTTAAGTATAGAAGCAAACAGGGTGGACCCAGATCAGACTCCTCATGGGAGCAGTCTTATCTGGGTCCACATTGTTTGTCATAGAGGCTTCTTAAACATTTCAGCAGACACGAAAAGCAGACGACTTATGTTGCGAATGACGCTTTAAGGGTTAGACTACCTGATAAAAAGCAAACCCATGAGCTGCAGAAACAAAACAAACATCATTAAAGTTGTATATTTTGAGCACCCTTTTGACAGATGCCGCCATCTTGCCATGTTTGTTTACCTGTCATTAAGATTGAATGGAAAAAGACTGAAGGACAACTAAATGTCAGGCGTGATCTGGATCCAAACTGTTAAACACTCTGATGGTATTTTTCCAAAAAGTTTTGAAAAAAATCAGCAGATGACAAAAAACTTGCAAAATTTTCCGGTAAGCAAAGCTGGAGCATCCAAACCTTATTGTATAAATATGAAAGGAAGAAGATGAAGCAAAGAACCTATTCAACCCTTACAGGGTTCATACAGTTAAGTTCTTGTTAAATTCAAGGACTTTTCAAGGACATCTAAAGTACTTTCCTACTGTTTTCAATGTACTGTTTTCAAGGACTGAAAACATATGAAAAAATACTGATTTACAGGTTAAAATTCTACTTCTGAAATGCTAACGTCCATTACTTATGATATCAGTTTTAGTAAATCATTATAAAATTAAAATAAACTGCACCAGATAAAGGCACCACAATTTTATACTGACACAATTTTATACTGATTTAGGCCTCCAAAAACAGTGTTGAATTCTCTTGCAAATGGTAAAGTTCAAGGACTTTTCAAGGCCCTTGAGTGTTTTTCAAGTACTTTCAAGACAGTCATATATATTCAAGTACTTTTCAAGCCTGTGCGAACCCTGCCTTATTCCGCCAATATTTTTTGACCTGGAATGAGTCTGCTTTTTACATCTGCTGCATATACATATTCTAGTTCACTTCAGCTATCATGGAAGGAAACATTATGAACCCTGATCAGACTGCTCCTTTAGTCATATTGTTTGGAATATTAGCTTCCTAAGAGAGCAGATGACAGTTCGGAAAAGGGTTAATCAAATATCAAAAAGAGCATGTAATAATCTTTTGTTTCCTATTAGGAAACAAAAAGTTATCTCATGTTGGAAACAAAAGGTTAACTCATGCTCTAAATGGGACCTTACAAAAGATTCAACTACAATGATAGGGGATGCTTCAACTGTACAGGGGAAGTAGTAAAGGAAAAACACGTACTTTTATATTGTCCAGTCTATCATTACCTCAGGGAATCTATGTTCACTAATTTCGAATATAATTACTTCTACTGATGATGAGAAACTGTCTGCAATCTTTAGCTGCCAAAGCACCAATAATTGTGCCAAAATCTGCCGTGAAATTTTAAAGCTGCATAGTCTGTAACTTTTGATCCTCTAATTTTAAAAATAATGTTTTTATTTTTCAAGAACACAGTAAAAAATACTCAAATTCAGGTAATCATTTTACCATTTTCGTAAATATTAACAAGTTATCACCATCAAAACATCTGCATTTATGTTAAAATTCAACGGTCTAGAATTATTGGAGGGACGCAAATAATTACCAACAAGAGAAAAAAAACACCTATTTGATAAGATAATTCACTTTTTCACGCACCGGGCCGCGTAGCGCAGTCGGTAACGTGTCTGACTACAGATGCGTGTCTGACTGCAGATCCAGGGGTCGCAAGTTCGATCCCGGCCCGGTACCATACTTTCGTGGAGATTGATCATGAAATAATTTCTACGGTCATTCTCCTCCCTTCCGCTGATTTATTCAAGAAGGGTTGTTGTCAGTTACAAGCGAAAGTATGTGCACAAATTACTGGTTAACCGCTTGCTCAAGCCTGCCCAGGAAAAGGTGTGGTTAAGTGAACTGACCGTCCCGCAATGACCATAGCTGTTGACATGGGACGTAAAGCAACAAAAACAAAAACAAAACTTTTTCATGCAGTTTTCAGCTGTACTGAACATTTTTATTGTGAAAACAGCTTAATTCTACTTTTACAAATGATTTAAAAAGAAAATAAAAAAAAATCGAAAAATGTTCACAGTTACAGAGTATGCAGCTTTAAATGTGCTGTATAACATATGGGCCTCGACGCGAGAAACCTGTCGTCGGGAGTTTGCGAACAACAAAGGGGCAGACCAGCCTGCACGTTCATGCAGACTGATCAGTGCCTTTGTTATTCGCATTTGTAAATTATCACATTTAAACTTGCTACAAGCGAAATTTCAATTTTCTAGCTAGTCTCTGTAGCTGAGGAGACTGGTTTGAATCTCGCCTTGTTGGAAACCTCGAAGACAGGTTTTGTCACATCAAGGCCCAGATAAATTTTAACAATCCTTTTTTATTACCTGTATATAGAGCTATAATGTATCATAGTGTACATACCTCCTTAAGACTCAATGTTTTGAATATCAAGTTTTGACCTTTCAATAGTCTCTCATAGCTCTCCAGTAGAGCGGCTCTTTTATAGAAAGCTTAATCATGTTTTATGTATGTTACATTTATATGTTTTACTTTCTTTAGAGTTGAGACTCAAATAAATACAGGGTTCCCACAGAAATTCAAAAATGCAATTCCATGATATTCCATGATCAACTATGTAATTACTATTGGCCTACAACCTCCCCTTTTAACTGCATCTTCACCACGCTGAGATAAATGCGGAATGCAGCGACAGTAATGTATTTAAATAAGCATGCTTGTAGACAATGCATGCATTTTGAAGTAATTAAAGCTTGAAACCATCAGTAGCCAGAAAACTAGCTGTCAGACACACAAGTTTTGTGTGTCTGACAGCTAGTTTTCTGGCTACTGGGGTTTCATCAAATTATTTAAAAAAATTCCATGATTTCTCCATGATTTTCAGGGTTTTTCAAATTTCGTGATTTTTCCATGCATGGAACTTTTTAAAGTGATTTTCCAGGTTTTCCATGATTTCCAGAGCTTGTGGGAACCCTGTAAATAAATCTATTTGATATTCAATCAATCTATTCAGGAATGTTTCATTTTGTCTTCCAGTCTGTGGAAGGTGTAGATATTGGGCTGTTTACGTTGAACGGTTATCTGCCGGAGGAAATGACGAACAATAAAACCTTGATAAAAATGGTCAAGAAAGCCAGGAAAACTCAGCCTGTCAGGTAATGTCATTTTAACCTTGTATCAATAAGTATGTCTTAGAGTAAACCATGATTATATGGGCTTCGTCGCGAGAAAGCCTGACTGTGAGCCAATTTTAACCTTGTATTCATTAAGTATGTCTTAGAGTTAGGCCATGATTATATGGGCTTCGTAGCGAGAAACCCTGACTACAGATTTTCCAGATTATTTTGTTGTATGTGAACAACAAAGGTGCAGATTAGCCTGTGCATCCGCAGCCTGATCAGTGCCTTTTTTTATTTACTCTCTGATAGGCAAAAAATTGCAGCGTAAAATGGTAAATATTTTCTTATGCATCAGTTGAAACATTTGTTTTGGGTACTCACAGTCTGATCAGCGCCTTTGTTACAGTAAAACCTGTGTAAAATGGTCACTCTCAAAAAGGTTTTCAAAACCAATTATTGATTAAGGCAGGTCAAAAGTATTGCAGAATGCTCCACTTGGACCTTCATTAAGCGACCATTTGTCATTAAGATCTTTGTTTTGTCTATTTTTGAGTGTTTGTTTTACACAGTTTTTACTTTATTTGCTCTCTGGAAGATATAATAGCTAAGCTTGCTACTTGCAATGTTTCAATATTCTAGCTAGTCTTTGTGGCGAAGCACTCATAGGTCCAGATAGGCAAAAAATTGCAGCATAAAATCGTAAATATTTTCTTATGGGTCAGTTGAAACATTTGTTTTGGGTGCTCAAAAGAACCATCTCATTGAGACGGTTCTTTTGAGTACCCACAACATATGTTTTGGTTGAGAAGTAAAAAAATTAATTTTTGATTACATACTCTTATCTAGAGGCCTGAGACTGATTTGAATCTTTCTTTGTTAGAAACCCTGAAGACAGGGGTTTTTTTTGCGAAAAGGCTTAGGCTATATATGCCAGTTTGAATTATTTATTTTATCACATGACATAGCAACTGGGCATGATATAAAGCCATGCAATAAAATCGATAAACCACTAGTGGTTTACAGATTTTCGGGAAACTTAATGACGTCCATTATAACGTTGCGTAAAATAGGGGAAATCTTCACATTTTCACATCAAAAATGCAATTTCTAAGTATTTTTAATGTCATGTGATAAATAGAATCTAACATTCGTGCTCCAGTATTATTGAATTTATTAAACTCGTTGCGAAAAAGAGATAAAATGCTCGGCAAGCCTCGCATTTTATCTCTGTTCCTCAACTTGTTAAATAAATTCAATAAAACCTGAGCACTCGTAAGATCCTCTATATAATCACCCTGAGATGTATATTCAACAGATAGTCTAGAGCTAAGCTACTGAGTCTGTGCAGCTAATGACAAGAACTTCTAAATGAGCCAGTGCATGAGATTTCCAACAATGTCGTATGTGCGACCAGCAAAGCCTCAGATCAACCTGCGCATACGTGCAGTCTGATCAGATCCTTTGCTCGTCGCTTGAATATTCTATGAGTGTTAAGCTACCGACCGAACATCTTTTGGAGGTTCTAGCTTAAAAGGAGGCTGCACAGGCTCGTCTGAGTCTACACTTGTCAAAATGCCACATTGTTGGAAATCACATGCCACGGCTCAAATGAATTTTTCATGCTTTTGTTGTAGTCTAATGACTTCTTAAAAAATTAACTTTTTCACCTAGATACAGAGATTTACCAGTGGTGGAAGCTCCAGTAATACTGCAGATGCTCAGACTGTGGATGGGCAGGCCTTTATGAGCTTTTGTTGTTGCATATGACTGATAAGTTCCAAAATATCAAGATTCACACATTCTAGTAAAACATTCAAAACGATTTCTTTTGCAAGTTAATAATGATTTTTAATATTATTAAAAATCTGTGGCGTAGCTACATATACGCAAAAACGCAACTGGGTATACGTTTGGAAAAAAAATATGGAGAAATTATATCACAGTTCTGATGGATTCTTGATTTTACGTGTACGAAACCTGTGCCTAGAAGCAATATTAATTTCTCTAAATCCAATTTGGACAGAATTTGTGATGATATTGTCATAATCTATCACCAATTAGCGCAAAGTGAATGAGGGCCTGATCATATACGATTTTTATAATCTACCATTCCCAAGAGACTCAGTGTGTTTATCTTGGCAAACAGCGTAGACCCTGATGAGACGCCGCGTTTTGCGGCATCTCATCTGGGTCTGCGCTGTTTGTATATATTCCCTTTTTGAATGCATTCAGCCTGTTCCACATGTGCGTACTTTGAATTTTAGGCTAGCTACGCCCTTGAAAATTATATTATTTCTTTCCAGGCCGCGTCAACTTCCAGACACAGTTCAAGAAGATCAATGTTCATCTTTCACACATTCCATCTCCTCCCAGCCAAGCACTATAGGGTCCACAATAGACTATAGCAGAATTGTTGCCCTTTATAACAGAAGACAACACATGGCCAGTCAGAGAGTAGAAAAACCAGATCATGTTGGACTGGCTGCAGATGCCAGGGACGGCTACCAAACCTCTTAGCAGTGTACCTCTGAGGGATATCAACTCCCCAGCAGAGTACCTTTGAGGGATATCAACTCCCCAGCAGAGTAACTTGGAGGATATCAAACTACCTAACAGTATTCCCTGTGACAGATAATCATATCATATGGGCCTCGACGCTTAAAAAAAACTTGTCTTCAGGGTTTCTGACTGTGTAAGACACAAGCCAACCTGCTCAGCTACAGAGACTAGCTAGACTATTGTAATTTTGCATTGAGCAAGTTTGACTACTATACACTTTTTTAAAGAAAAACAAAGGGCCTGATCAGACTGCAAGGATGCGCAGGCTGGTCTGTGTCTTTGTTGTTCAAATACAACAAAGTCCAGTTTTCTCACTTCAAGGTCCATATCATTTGGGACTTTTCCCGAGAAAACCTGATTATGTTGCATGCAAACAAAAAAGGAGTGGACCAGCCAGTGCATCCGTACATCCTGATCAGAGTTCTCATTATTCCCTTTATAGAACGTTTTATAGTAGCAAAACTTTCATAATTTCAATCTTTTAACTAGTCTCTGCAGCTGAGCAGGCTGGTGTCGGAAACCCCAAAAATAGGTTTTCTTGCAACGAAGCCCATGTCAAATGTACCAAACTTCGTATCAGTGTACCTTGGATGGATATCAATCTACCTAGCAGTATTTCTTGGGAAGCAGTATTCCCTGGGACAGGAAATCATATGTACATATGCATAAAATTAAAATATTCATGGCAAATTTTGTAATTTCTATGCATAGAAATTATGAAATTTGCACTGAATATTTGTCATATTTTCCCAAACATTTGATCAAGAGTCCATGTTAACCCTTAAAGCGCCAAGAAAAAAATGCATCAGAAAATGTTGTCTGCTGAAGTTGTCTGCTGCAAATAATTGCCTAGCATTACTGACGAATCAAGTATAGAAGCAAACAGCGCGTACCCAGAACAGACTGCTCCTATAGGAGCAGTCTGATCTGGGTCCACACTGTTTGCCATAGAGGCTTCTTAAAACATTTCAGCAGACGAGAAAAGCAGACAACTTTGTTGCCATTGGGGCATTAAGGGTTAAAAATTGAAATCTGAAACCTGACAAGGTGTTCAAAAAGTAATGGAATGTCAAATAGTGTACACCTTGAACAGACTGCTCCTTCAGGAGTGATCTGAGCTGGGTTTTATACTAGTATCTCGTAAATTCGAAGTCATAAGGACTAGAGGTTATATTTTGAATTATCTGCAGTTTGAATTATAGAGAGGTAGACATAAAAGTACATAACCTCACAAAAATGACTATTATCAAAAATATGTTTTGGGTGTGTAAACAAAACATGTTTTTATGGACAATCATTAAAATAGTTCATAAATAGGCCCTATTCTCTGAACCCATTTTGTCCGAAATTTAATTCAAATTTAATAAAGATTATTTCGAATTATTGGAGTTCAAATTTTCAAGGTTTTACTGTGTTCATAGTAAATACAATATGATATAGAATAAATGCTGCTCTCATGTAGACATTCAGACTCCAGAGAGGAATATTTTGACCAGTCATAAGATTTTGGTATTTATGCCTCAGTTACATTTGCCTTCCGATGTCCAAATCACCCTTTCTGTGCAGCCAGCGCAGGTTGACCCTGCGATCATCGTACAGATTCATGTCATCGAAGCCTCTATGATTTTGCTTAACTTCCCACTATGCCAAGTTTTGAAAATTGCAAGCCCCTAGCCCGTAGACACATTGCAATTAGATTGCACGATCCCGGTATGGGCACCGCACCCTGATCGTGAGGACACCGCAAGAATTTAGATAGTCATTTGGGCCCAAACAATGATTGTATGCTCTGGAGATAATCGTATCGGAACCTGCAAGGACATCATACAATTTTTGTGCGGAGGTCATGAAGATTACACAATGACTGCGGTTACCGTACAATCTCCGCAAGGTCTCTGTAAGGACTGTCCCATCTCTCCCCTTTTTGACGTTCTGCAGATTTTTTTGTCAAAATCAACTTTTTCGAAAAATTCTTTCAGGAATATCATCAGAGTGTCAAACAGTTTGGACCCAGATCAGGCCGATGTTTTTGTCTGGCCTGATCTTGGTCCAAACTATTTGCAAAAAGTTAGCAGCAGTAGCCACTAGGAGGCAAAGAGTTAACAACCATATTTAAAGACATGTAATGTTTCCTTACTAAACAATCACAAATAGACAATCATCTTTTAAGTTACTGGAAATCTCAGGAGTTAAAAGTTCAACAATTTTTTTTAAATTCTGCATTTTAGAAATTCAAATATTAGAATTTGCAGTATGCCTACAAATTATTTTAACAACTTCCAAGTTTAAATGTTCAATTGTCTTTAGATTAACTGAAACTAAATCAGAGATGTCAGTAGACTGCTAATTCAGTATTTTGAGACCGATTTTCTATTGAAAGTCATATGGGCCTAAAAATACAATGTACTGAGTTCAGGAATAATTTTAAATACTTTCACCCATGGGCTCTTGCCTTTTGGAATTTTTCAACAGAGAAACATCCAGCGTATAGCTGATCTACGCAAGACTGATTTGTATGTTTGGGGTATTCAGCTCGTGTGGAGCTTTGCTGGAGTAGAGCCATAGGGGTCCTCATGTGTTGGTTTGTCTGTCAGTCTATCTTTGTTTAACATTTTGATGTTGACCTTGAGTGCGCTGAGCAGTTTAGGAGTAGTGAAGGCTTGTCCGAGACTCAGGGGGGGGGGGGGAGGAACTGGTTCATATATGAAAAACTTCTCTACCTTGTGCTATCATTGTTAACTAGCTCGATAGGCTGGTACAGGATTCTTACAGGCATGTCTGTGTAAAATTCAAGGACTTTTGAAAGACTACCCTACAATTTTCAAGGAATACAAGTTTATGATTTGCACTTTTTTAAAAACTCAATTTTGCAAGTACTGAGTTTATTAATATTGGAGAAATGAGTATAAGAAAAATAGCATAAAATTGTTGCGTCTTTATTTGGTGCGGCACCTGCTGCACCAAATAAAGACCAGGGTTCACATATACTAGGTCAAAAAAGAAACGCCGCATATAAAGATGGAAAATATTATGCTTTAAATGAGAGTTACAAAATTTCATCTACTATCAATGTTTCGCTACTATTCCAGCCACACATTATTCCCATTGTTTCATTGAGCTCAGTCAACCCAAACCAGTGTACTGGCTGTCCTTTTATTATCAAGTTTTTCACGTGCACATTTATTGAATTTAGATTTACGCATGTAATAAATACTGAAATCACAAGTCTAATATCCAATTTGCTTGAAAACATTCTAAAACTTTAAAATTAAAAGTTACACATTTCTAATTTACGATGCCAAAACGGACACATGTTGAACGCGAAAAGGCGACAAGAATGTTACAAGCTAACGTGACGCCATCGGTGATAGCCCAACAGTTTCAATGCCATGCAAGGATGATTGAACGTCTTAGGAAACGTTTCTGACAAATTAGAACAATGTCAGACCCTGCCGTTTATGACGTCATCGCCTAATGACGCAACGTCAAGATCGATAAAAACGTAGGTTTTAACTGCTGAATCAATTTCATCCAGTGAAAATGATAGCTAGCACAACCCCAGGAACTCATAGTCCAAGAATCATCGCTCAAACCGTGACAAATCGTTTGCCAGAGATTGGTGAAAGACCCCCATATACAATGTATGCTTAATATGCGGCGTTTCTTTTTTGGCCTAGTATATGCTTGAAAAGTACTTGACTTTCTTGAAAAGTCTTTGAAATTTAAATATGCCTTAAAAGGTACTGGAAAATCACTCAAAGGCCTTGAAAAGTCCTTGAATTCTTCTATTTTCTGTAGGACAGCACTGTTGATAGAGATCTAAACCAGTATAAAATTGCTGTGTTTTTATTTGGTGCAGCAAATGCTGCACAAAAGAAATAAGGCACAACAATTTTATACTAGTTTTCTCGTTCTAATTTCTCCATTATCTCAGTCTAGCCTTTCTGATGTAGATTTTTAACACTTAAATTAGGATTTTTTTTATAAACTTTTAGTTCTTGAAAACTGTTGGAGAAGCATTTAGAAGTCCTTGAATAGTCCTTGAATTTTATTCATACTTGCCTGTATGAACCCTGAAGACACAATAATTCTATGCTCATTTTGATCTCCATAAGCGTGTCTCTTTTAGAAAACAGTAAAATTCAAGCACTGTTCATGGTCTTAGAAGGATACTCAAGCAATGATCAAAGGCATATTTAATTTTTAAGGACTTTTCAAATCCCTTCATATCCAAGTATTTTTCAGACCCATGCAAACCCTGCTGGTAGTAGTTTTATTTTAGTCTGGTAGGGAGTCTTACCTTGCTGTAAACCCAAATTTTGAAAATACCAGTTTTCTGTTGATCTGACTTGTTTTGAGAGATCGCTTGTATGTTGTTTTGTAAATAATTGTTACATTTCTTTATGAATTTTATGCTAATTGATGTTTCAAAGATAGATGATAATCCTTGCAAACAAACACTGGCGAGTTTACATTGCTTTTGGACATACAGGTAGTCTCAGTTTACAGTCATAATGAACCTACCACAGAATACTGCATATGCACATGGTAGTGAATACGTCAGCATATGCACGTGGTAGTGAAAATGTCATCTTTACCTGTTTATAAGAAATATAGAATCGTCTCAATACTATGCATCTTTGAAACATCAGTAATTGTTTGACTGCTTGATTGTTATGTTTTAGGAAAGAATAAACTTATTCTCCTGTTTTCTCCAGCTTCCTCTTGAAATTCTAAAAAACATATACTATTGTCCTGCCAGTCAAGAGTGACAGTGACGGCATATTTTGTTCACAAAGTTATCAGGGTAATAGAATCAATAGATCACTTGTGTATTAATCCTATCCGCAGGATAGGATTAATACTCAAGTGATCTATCGATTCGCATTAGTTCAAATGATGTGTACAAGTTAATGATTTACTTAACAATTGTAAACAAAACATGATGTCACTGTCACATTTGGCTGGCAGGACAGTAGCATCATGCACAATCAATGAAAAGTTACCGGTGACACGCGTACACTTAACTAAGGACTATATTATTTACTTCATTTTGGACAGAAAATAAGCATTACCTCAAGCAAAGAGTCTGAAGCATCGTTTAAATGGAAAATAAGAATCTATCACGAGTGTGAGGGTGGGATAGAAAAATCTGTCACGATCACCATTTGGCATCACAAGGCTTGCCGAGTGATGATAAATGATGATCCCTAGGGACAGATTTTTCTATCCCACCCTCACACAAATAACATTCTTTTTCTCACTCACATATTGACTTTTTTATCTTAAAATAAGCTTCCAGAAGTCCCTGAATGCGCTAAGATGCAAGATCACATGATGACGGTACCAGGGTTCATACAGACTGGACAAAACAAAATTCCCTGACATTTCCCTGACTTTTTCCCTGACGCTCATCCAAATTTCCCTGACATTACCGTACTTGCCGGAGACACTTGTTTTTATTCAAATTATTGTGTATAGCTACAGAGAACAGCTTTGTTTTCAATTTAAAATGATTATTCTGAAGTTTTATGCAAGCATTTCGTCTTCTTTTTCTGATCCATTCAAAATATATTAATCAAACATTATGAACATGAGCGATATAACATGGATATTATGAGACAGTCTGCATGCCAATCACAGCTTTTGTTTCCACTTTAATTGCACGACAGTTGGGTTGTTGGTGAGTTGGCACTGTGCCTGATGCTTATCTTTAGCTGGGGCTACCCTGGGGCAATTTTAGGTTTTCTTTAGCTCTGACTGTCTGTGTTTCATCATAGTTTTATTGTTTCTATGTGATGATGGCCTATGATGCATAAGATAAGTAACATGTAGGAAGTCTCCATTCAAGCTTTACAATTTTTGTGTTATATCAACACCAGAAAAAAGGTCGAAGATTTGGCCATTGAAATATATTCACCCCGAGGTGGCCTAGGCTGTTGTCTGATTCTGTTGTAGTATGCACATGTTTATTCATTATTTGTTGTTTCTTCTATTAAAAAGTTTATTTGATGTTGGCCACTTCAAACCTCCCCTACAGCCAACAAAAGCCATGCACCCAGAATGCAAGCAGTATTAGGAAGAAAGCAGAGCACTTCACAGCTGAATGTTGAATATTTCATTGTAAAAGCTACAAATAAAAAGTTTGTGATAAAATTCCACTTAAATCATGAAACAGGTATTTTTAGAATATAACTTTGGGTGCATAAGAAATGCAGTGGGCTACAAAGACTGACACCAAATCCTGATTATAGGTGTGCACGGTGCATGGGAAATGCTCGCCCTATTGACGGCAGACCACAGAGTGAAGTCCAGGTTGGACCTGATAAGCTTGAGGTGGTAGCTTCCTTCTGCTACCTAGGTGACATGCTTTCTGCTGGTGGAGGCTGTGAAATGGCGGTCACTACTCGTGTGAAAACTGCCTGGAAGAAGTTCAGGGAGCTACTACCAGTTCTCACATCCCGCCACCTCTCTTACAAGACCCGTGGCCATGTGTACAGCTCTTGCGTGCGGAGCGCCATGCTCCATGCCAGTGAAACTTGGCCACTTACCAAGACAAACCTGCAGCGCTTGCAACGCAATGATAGGGCCATGATCAGACAGATCTGCAGTATCAAGCCAGAGGATGTGGCCAGAGTAAGGTCAAGCGAGCTACTGGCAAAGCTTCAGCTTGAGGACCTCGACCTCATTTTGAGAGAGAGAAGGCTTCGCTGGTTTGGGCATGTGGCGCGTTCCAGTGGTGCAATCAGAACAGCATATGATATGCAGATTGACGGCAAGCGGGGGGCAGGGAGGCCCAAGCAAACATGGAAGAAACTGACAGAGAAAGACTGCCGTGAGTGGAAGCTCACCACAGTTGACCCTCAAGAAAGGAGCACCTGGAGATCAGGTGTGAGATCTGCTATGCGTGCAGCTAGCCAGTTACCTGGAAAGGGGCCCACTGATGTGGATGATGCCCCTGCACCTGCACGTTAATCAAAAATCCGATTATGTATGTATGTAACTTACGATGACTAAACACTGCTGTACAAAACAGGGTTCTCATTTCCAGAATTTAGGCAAAGCTATATTGTAGATGTTACAATAAAAAGCAATAAATGTACAACATGGAGGTGTAAGAAAATCAATTTTAACTGGACAAAGTGCCTGGAAGGGCATGTATACCCCAGACAGTGCTGCAATCTTTTCCAAAAAGCGCTACGTATGTATCTTAGGCTCGTGAGATCACACTGTTATATTATGGTATGTCAATACAACACAGAAACTATTCAGTTAAATTTTTCAGAAACCCTAAAAGAGTGATCACCTGAGCAGGGGATGGTGCTAAACCAGACCTTAGGCCTACAATTTTTGTCATTATTATTGCCAGTGAAACCAATTAGTCTTTATCATAAAATAAACATGTATCAAAAGTATTGACCTTACCCTCAATCACACCATTGAGCTTGTACTAAGATATATTCCATCAAGTCAACTTAAAATGAAATCCATCAAAGGGTGTTGATAATACATGTAATGTCTCTTTTTTACTCTTAAAGATGAAACTTCTAAGTGTATGAGGCTGACTGCCAGGGCATGCTCAGTGGTCGGGATGAACCTGACTAAAATGTTAGATCTACATTTACCATCATTTCTAACACAAATGAAATTCATGAAGGGACTCGATAATATATAGCCATGTATACTTAACTGCAAAAAATGACTTTTATATGAAATTTCTCAGATCTATGACCTTGATCTTAAGGTCACAGTTCAGAGTAGTTCGAGTTAACAATATTTCAGTCATGTGGGGATGCCTCACGGAGAGGGAAAGATAAAAGAATGGAATAGACTAAAAGGCCAAGACTCCCACCCAAAATATGACTTGGCCAACTCTCTGAAAGCTGCAGCAGAGAGTGCATCATACTACCACCCACACTTGGCGGAATGGCCAGAAAGTAACACTGAACCTATATCTGCCATCATGCAAAACATAAATGAAAAATCAAAGTATTTTGACAATATAGCTATATAACCTTAAATTTAGCAAACAATTTTATTCAGTCTTCTTATGCCAAAAGCAATTTAGAAGCTTTCAAAATGATTTTAGAAGCTTGTATCCAAAATACTAAGCCATAGCCATTTTCTGTTTCTTATCATTTGATACAAACTGGAAATTGTAAAATTCCCTGACATTTCCCTGACATTTGATCAAAGTTCATTTTTCCCTGACACAACAAAATTCCCTGACAATTCCCTGACCTTGAAAAAATTTAAATTTCCCTGACATTTCCCTGACGCGTATGAACCCTGGGTACATTGACTAAACATTGACGTCACTTTACGACAACAAATTATGTGTGAGTTCCAATACAACCAATGAACAGTCCTCTCAAAACAGTCTGGGTAAGATAACATGGGTAAGATAAGAATTTCTAGCCCAGACTAAAATCTCAGATATTCTTATCTGCTGTGCAAGAATATAAGAAACTATCATGAGTGTGAGGGTAGGATAGAAAAAACCACACCCAAGGATCGCCTTTTGGCATCACGAGGCTTGCCGAGTGATGACAAACGGTGATCCCAAGGGACGGATTCTTCCCTCACACGAATACTGGATTCTTTTTCTTGCTCACCGCTGTTTTTTTTAATTTATTTATTTTAAAATAAGCTTCCAGAAGTCTCTGAATATGCCAAGATGCAATTTCATATGATGACGTTACTTGACGTCCTGGGTAAGATAACATGGGTAAGATAAGAATTTCTGACCCAGGCTAAAATCTCAGATATTCTTACCTGCTGTGCAAGAAAATGGTGTCTTTCACACTCAAAGCATGATATCTATTCCATGGCAATTGCAAATAGTTCCCATTGTAATGTACAGCAAAAAGGGTTTTAGTGCTTCCATACATATTGATCCCCATGTTCACTTCTTGGTGGAATAATATGAAATATTGTGGTGGGTTTTCATGGAAAATCCTACAGGCATGTCAGTGAGATGGTTCTTTTCAGCACCCAGGGTTCATACAGGGAAGTTTGAGTAAAATTCAAGGACTTTTCAAGAATATTCTACATTTTTCAAGGACAAAAAGTTTTGGAAAAATACTGATCGAAGTGTTAAAATTCTTCTTCAAAAATACTAGACTCAGATAATGGAGAAATTAGTACTAGAAAATGAGTATTAAATTGTTGAGCCTTTATTTGGTGCATTTGCTGCACCAAATAAAGGCACAACAATTTTATACTGATTTAGATCTCTATCAACAGTGTTACGTTCTACAGAAAATAGAAGAATTCAAGGACTTTTCAAGCCCTTTGAGTGATTTTCCAGTACTTTTCAAGGCATATTTAATTTTCAAGGACTTTTCAAGAAAGCCCTCTAAATTCTAGTACTTTTCAAGCCTGTGCGAACCCTGAAACTTATTTTAAATCTGATGGATAAGAAAATGTTCACAATTTTACACTCCAAACTTTTGTTTATCTTGACCTATTGCGTAAACCCTGTCCTTCATGAATATTCATACTAAGCTCTACATACTATGAATAATTATATAAATAACAAGTGCGGATTCAGAGGGGGGGGACAGGGGGTCTGGACCCCCCCTGGAAAATCACAAGTTATATGGGTTTCTATATGGAATAAGCAATTGGACCCCCCCCCCCCCCCTGGAAAAAGTTGGACCCCCCTGGAAAATGTTGGACCCCCCTGGAACCCTGGAACCTTGAACGATTCGTCGAAACTCCACCAATTTGTCTCGTTTGATGTATGAGTTATGCTCCTTTAAGTGTTTAAAGCTTTATTCACTGAAATTTGCTCTTGTGCATGCGCAAATTAAAATTGTTATGCTTATCAAAATTGGTCTTAATTGTGTTGCATAAAGACACAAGAAAACTGCTTAATCACTTGAAACAAGCTCAGAAATCAATTTCAAATTTAGCAAATTTGTAAAATATTGAAAATTATCTCCCTTTGACAAAAACAAATAGGGAATATTAAATGTTTGGTAATCTTCGATTTATCATGATTTTTGATAATTTTCTTTTGCCAAATCAGGTAGACCTCTCAGCACATTGTTTCTACCATTTCTCGACTAGTAATGTCCTCATACTAAGATGCAACAATACATTGATTTTCCTATGGAGATTTCAGTGTTAAATTTTTAAACTTGGCAATTTGAGTGAAAACCCCCTTTTTAAGATTGCTTTTCTAAACGATCAAAACACACTTGAGATAAGTCCTTCACATTTCTGGTTGTCCCATGTCTAGACTACCATTTTGTGCAGTCAGATCTTGTAGGTAGTGGATTTCTGAAGGCCTAAATTATGTTAGATTTCTGTTCAAATTGGCAACCTGAAAAAATGGATCCCTGTCACATTTAAAAGGCTTTCATGTGTTATCTAATCATATTTCCATATACAAATAGAGTAGACCTTGATCAGGCAGCTCTTACAAGAGTTGCCTGATCTGGGTCTGCTCTGTTTGCAAAAGTGTTAAAAGATGTCTCTATGAGGTAAAGGGTTAAAATAGCTTTCATTGCTTTATGCAAAATTTCAATATTCTAGCTAGTCTCTGCAGCTGAGCAGCCTGCTTTGAGACTTGCTTTGTTTGATTTGATTCTTTATGTCCCATCAACAATCTTTCAGTTAAACAGGAACGGGTCTTCCTGAGTTGAACCAGTACTAAGCTAGGATAAATGTGTCTTGCTCAAGGACCACAACGCAGTGACGCCGGTGAGGCTCGAACCCACAGCCCCTCGTTCTCGAGTCAAGCACTCTACCACTGAGCTCCAATCTTTGAACCTTGCCTCACCTTAAACACTTCTATGATAGTTATACTTCCTACATTCAAATTTTCATTACAATAGTCTTTGTAGCTGAGCAGGATGGTTTGAGTAGTACCTCATAGGCGAGAAGTACCTCATAGGTCCAGATAAGAAAAAAAATTTAGCTTAAATTTTTTTAATCATTTTCTTACCCACAAATTTAAACATGTGTTTTGGATGCTCAATAGAACCGTCTCATTGAGACGGTTCTTTTGAGTACCCACAACATATGTTTTCGCTGAGAAATCAGAAAAATAATTTTCTGTTACACACTCTTATCTGATGGCCTGTTATCTCAACGCAAAACCCAGATAACCGGTTCACTGATGACAAAACTTGACTCGTGAAATACTTTAATTATTGTATAAAACCTTTATCTCGGTTATACAGCTACTTCATTCACACTGCTGTTTTTCTTATCATAGTCCAGCTCTAAATTATAAGCTTTTTCTCCCATTTTTAATGGTGGTCGACTGTCATTTGTTCGCATTAAATTTTTCAGGGCATCTCGTGCGGCCATTTCTTCTGCAATATTCACAGTCTCTCCAGGTGCTGAAATATGAAAGGCAAAATTCATAAACTTCTTCTTAACCCTTATTACGAGAAAACCTGTCTTCGGGGGTTTGCGAACAACGAAGGCGCAGACCAGCCTGGGCATCCGCACAGTCTGATCAGCACCTTTGTTACTCGCTTTTTGAAAAGTAACATATCCAAACTTGCTACAAGCAAATTTTCAATTTTCTATCTCGTCTCTGTAGCTGAGCAGGTTGGGTTGAATCTCGCTTTGTGGGACACCCCGAAGACAGGTTTTCTAGCAGCGAGGCTCATATGTTATTAAAGGTCTTGTGAATCTTCAAAAACATTTTTGAAACTCTTCATAATTTAAAATGCCAGTGATGAGAAAACCAAAATGCTGAAAACCCCATCTTAAAATTCCAACTGAGTCAAAAGTTATGCAAGTTTTAATATTATGCAAATTAGCATACAAGCCCCGCACACATTATTGTTTCGCGATGATTTTTTCAAAATGTCATACTTTATGTAGTGTGATTTCTAAGCAATTAAAAACTGCAAAATTCAGCCTTTATATGCAAATGTTGTATTTCATCATATTGAATCATTTTCAGCAAATAAATAATTAAATAATGTTAAATAAATGAAATATATCAAATTTAATATTTCAAAAAGCTCAAATGACGTCATATGAGCCTCTCGCATATTTACATCTAATCAAATTTTGAAACCTTCATAAGTTGGTAACTGTTTTGAATTTTTTGATGGGGCTTTCGACATTCTGTTTCTCTCATTACTGGCTTTTCAATCAATAGTTTTAAAGAAGTTTTTTGAAGGTTCACAAGACCTTTAACACTTGCACTCAAAGTGGCCAACTCCATGTAGAATTTTGGCTACTCTGAGTTCAAAATATAGCACTTTTATATTGGATTTAACTTCAGCTTACTTCAACCGACCTGAGACCAATACAGTACTATTGACCTCAAGTCAATACTGATTAATCAAGTGATTCTGTATAGGTACAGTTACAGCTGAGGGCCAATATGGAAAGTCCAGAATTCAGGAATAATATAGAAAACTTTCACCCGTAGTAATGACTGTCCTCGTTATAAATATATTCAATCGAAGACGCTTAATTAAAATGTATTAAATTAGAAGGCGTCTGTTTAATTGATGCCTTGTGGTCACCTGCTGGGAAAGGGCTAACCTCTTGGCTCTTGTTTGTGATTTGTCACTTTTCCCATTTGTATCCTGGGTCAGGTGTGGTACTTGATTGCATCGATTCCTGATCTTTGCACCCTTCCTGACTTTCACATGGCTTTGGCTTACTCAAAAGAACAATCTCAATGAAAAGAAAACTGATGGATTTGAGAGTAATCATAATTTTACGCTAAAAAAAATAGCTTATCTAGACCAAAATGAGTCCATATCAATCAAGACCATTAATTAAATAGCATGACTCAAAAAGACTGGAAATGAGAACAGGCCCTGAGGTTTAAAACTTCTTTCATGCTCAACTCAACTGAGCACGAAATTTTAACTGCTCATAAAAACTAAAATGCTGGAAAATAAAGATTTTTCTTGCTTTCAAACTCTCAGATGGGTTATTTATCATGCTAATAAATGTTAAAATGCCAACAATTGTTGGCATTTTAATATTTATGAGCATGATAAATTTTATGCTCAGTTGAGTTGAGCGCAAAAAAGGTTTTATAACCTCGGGGCCAGGCCTTAAGTTAAGAGTGTGTACCAAAAAATTAATCTTCTTATTTCTCAACCAAAACATATGTTGTGGGTACTAAAAAGAACCGCCTCAATGAGACTGTTCTTTTGAGCACCTAAAACATATGCTAAAACTGATGGGAAAGAAAGTATTTACACTTTTGTGCTCAAAAATTTTGCGTATCTAAACCTATGTGAGAAATTCATGTACTGTAAACAACCTTTAAGGTACCCAATGTACACTTATTGTGCACTTACCGGAGCTTGTGCATTTATTATTTATTGCAAAAAGAAGACATGGTCCGAGTGTGTCAGGACTGAGATGAGGCCATGCAGCCTTGGTGGCATTCATCCACAGAACAGAGGAGCCTGAAGGTTTGAAATGAAAACTCTAGCCACCTGCTGCCTACCCTGATGACGGGGCCACCCGCAGCTGTTATATATACTCAAGATCAAATCTAGGCAAATTTGGTATACAGTAAAACCTGTCTTAAGGGGCCACTCAAAAATGGACAAAACAAAGCTCTTAATGACAAATGGTAGCTTACTTAAGGTCTAAAGTATTGCAGAATGCTCCCCAAGGAGCATTCTGCAATTCTTTTGACCTGCATTAAGCGATAATCCGTCTTGAAACCCAATTTTGGTCTTCTTTTTGAGTGACCGCTTAAGACAGGTTTTGGTGTATGTGAAATTACTTACATTTTCCAACGAGTTGCTGATCACTATAGATACCAACATGGTAGAGTGACATAATTGTCTCGGCCCCAGAACGCCATAATAACCTGAAAATTAGAAAAATCAGTTCAGTGAGTCCCTTTATAACATACCTGGTTATTACATGGATTTGGATATAACAGGGTGATGATGCAGCTCTCAAATGTTTTTACCATAGTTTTTTACAAAAGAATTATGGAAAATGACCATGAAATGATAATTGTTGAACAATGTTTAGCCTGGACATGATGATATATGCAACCACTGTCCTTGAGCAAACCCTTTACCGCTGCTTAGTGCTTGTTCAAACCACCAGGAAGTAGGGGAAAAGTCTGACATGACAGGAAAATTATTGACTGGAACACAAAGCATCAAGGAAAACAAAAAACATTCCAAATTGTACTGATTGTATATTTATTTATAAAAAATCTGTTTACCTTGATTCTGGTTCACCTCTACCCTGGGATGTCAACATGGCTGTCAGAAGTCCCATTGGATTAACCAAATGCCACATTTCATTGATATCTTTACCAACTAACTGTGGTAGGATTATATCTTGTACAAATTTCTCAGCTCTTTTAGCATCCTGGAACATGGAAGGGTTCATTAGAAACATGGAAGTGTTCATTAGAAACAACGAAGTGTTCATTAGAAACATGAAAGTGTTCAATAGAAAAATGAAAGTGTTCTTTAGAAACATGAAAGTGTTCATTAGAAACATGGAAGTGTTCATAAGAAACATGAAAGTGTTCATTAGAAACATGAAAGTGTTCATTAGAAACATTTAAGTGTTCATTAGAAACATGAAAGTGTTCATTAGAAAAATGAAAGTGTTTTTAGAAACATGAAAGTGTTCATTAGAACTGTGAAGGCTCAGTTTTTATAAAAGCAAAAAGTTTGTGAGTAATATTACTATTGTTTTCTTACCAATCTGTCAGTTAAAACATGTTTTGGGTGCTCAAAATAACTGTCTCATAGAGAGGGTTCTTTTGAGTACCCACAACATATGTTTTGGTTGAGAAATAAAAATATTTTCAAGTAGGCCCTCATATCTGGAGGCCTATAGTTACATCGAGGCTCATCAAGACATGACCCAAGTTAACCAAAGACAACCATTCAACATTTGAATAAAAAAATACCTGTGTTTAGGGTAACCCAACCCTACCTAAATTTACTGGGGAAACATATAATTTTTTCAGGTTTTCTGGAAAAAAAATATAATTTTATGCCTTTCAAATTGTACACAATGATATTTTTGTCCAGAAAAAAAATGTGTGCCTACCCTACCTAAAATGGTCAGATCCCTTAGGGCTATTCCAGAAAAAAATACCTGGGTGGGGGGAAGAGGGCAGGTGATATATTTTTCTATGGGTGGTTGGTGCGCAAAGTTTTCAAATTATATGGGTCATTGGTGTTCGACCAAATCTAATTACATGGGTGGTTGGTATTCCCTGCGTGGAAGTGGAAGAAAGGATATTATCTGCCAAAATAAGAGAGAAGTTTTAACTAATCTAGCCCAAAAACGTGTAGAGCATAGCAAACTGCAGCTGAAACGGCCATTTTTGTTTATGCCAAATCGTCAAAACTCGGATGTTTCTGTCGAATATTGGTAAAAAACAGTGCCCAAACAAACTCCCCAATAGTGGCTTCTGTGGCCGTCATTACTTCACTTGAGAAATATGTTTTTTCAGAAGAATTTATTCAAGGAAACAACTCTCTAGGGTAATTAGGCTACTAGTAAAAGCCAATACCTGTTAAAACCTGTACCGTTAAAGACTGAAACTGGAGATTGGAATAATGCGTTTTACCTGCAAGTTTATTTTGTCAATACTGAGAAAGATGCACAGTTGATTACACTCATTTGCTTTATGGCACACTCAGTCTCTTATGACCCCCCCCCCCCCTACCACCACCCCTATTTTCTTTCCTTAAAACGATCCAATGTCTTGCTGTGATATTTAATTTTGGCAGCAAATGTGGTACTAAACCGGCATTGATGTGAGCGAACTGTGGTGTTCAATGTCTGAATTCGCCCGCCGATTTTGGACGATCTCCGTCGTCTACACTCCCTGAGTCCAGAGGAGGCTCCGCGAACAAGCCGCTGGGAGTTGGGGAGTTAATCACAGAAATGCGCATGCATACTTCGACTGTCTGGTATAAACATCCGGTTTGCGATGAAAAAGATCGACCAGCTGTATTTTTACCTTTGTTTTGTCTTCTCTAAAGGATAAAATGCATTTTACGTGTCAAACCGACGTTTAGCCAATGCGAGTGGGCAAATGGGGAATTTTACACCACTAGGCCTTAGGAAAATTGAATTCTATGGGTAGTTGGTGTGCGAAAGTTTCTGATTACATGGATGGTTGGTGTCGGAGGAAATAGAATTCCATGGGTGGATGGGTAAAAAAAAAGGTGCTGTCCCCCCCCCCCCCCCCCCCCCCCCCCAGGTGTTTTTTTCTGGAATAGCCCTTACCCGAAACACTTATTTTTTATTTGGTCTAAGTTTCAAGTTCATCAAATCAAGGTTTTCATTTCAAGTTAACTCAGTTGTTTGACAACTTCTACCCTGCCAGTATTTTTTGTCCTGATATTGTCATCTGCTTTTCCATACTGTTGCAGTAATGAGTGAGTTTTGTGTTTAACATCCCACCAACAGCTAAGGTCATATGAAGATGGGGCCATGGCTTCGAATCTCATCAGACAGACAGGAGGAGCCGGAGATCAAACTCGGGACCCCTGGGTACAAGGCGTGTGGTTTATCCACTACACCATGGCTTCTCTTACTATTTGCAGTACAGGCTTCCTAAAATAATTGGTAGAAAACAAAGGAAAAGGTTAATTAGGTATTGTTAAGTTTTACCAAAGTATGACCTGGGCTAACCAAAGTCAACCAAATACTGAACTAATTAGTTCACTCATTATCTTCAAATAGGTGGCATGCATATCACATACTGACCTATCTGATTTTAGCATTGTGGGTACATGTGACATACTTGTTTACCAAATGTGTCACTTAGTCATGTGATTCGCCCGATTGGTTGATTCGTTCTTGTTATCAATTGGGTCATCATGTGTTACTGAAATGCTTACTATGACCTGGCCATGTGAAAAATGTTTTAGCGTAGAAAATATTATCATTCTATCGCTAAAAATTGTAATACCAATCATTGTTATGGTTGGGCTAAACAAGGTGACTTGATGTTTCCACAGACAGATTATCTATAGCCATTTGTCGCTTGCTATTTTTTAAATAATATTTTGAGTAATGCATCCAGTCCATTTTAGGACAGTGATGAGCCATAGGAGACAGGTGGACGATCTTTTAATATCGGGCATGCACAGGCAATAAAGTTCCCCAAATAAAAGTTTTCAATTCAAGCTATCATTTGTTTAACTTAACCCTTATCCTCTCAGCGCTCTTACCTGTGACTCTAGGAGAGCACCAATCACAGCTAGGAGTGTTTTAGTGTAGTGTTTCTCTTCTGGGGGGTATTCCTGAAGGAAGAAATAAGGCATCCCATGTTAAAAAAACATCACCCTTATTGCAAACTCATAAAAACACTTATGGTAAATATTCTAAAATTTAGAACACTATCTACCTGCCTAAAGGCCTAGACAAACAGCACAGACCCAGATCAGACATTAATCTGGGTCTTCCCTGTTTGCTATTCTGACAAGCATTTTGTGACCAGCACTGAAATCTGTCATTTTATTTGAGAATATAAAGAAATGCTAGAAAATTACTGTATATCAATCTAGCATGGAACCTAAGCGACATAGTGGAACCAGTGTTGTGCCTAGAGTGCGGCATTGCGGAATTCCCGCTATTTTACCACCTATGTCCCTTAAAAATGCACCCAGCACGGGCCTAAGGGCGCATCTCGAAAATCTGCATTTTTTTTTCGCTGTTTACTACAATTTCAGTATTAAGTGTAACCTAATAAAGGGAAGTAAATAGCACAATTTAGACTGGCGCATGGTATTTACCTATGATACATGTGGCATTGGATATTGATTTCACAACCATTCCAAAACACAACAACGAATTTCATAACAGAAGACCAGAAAAGCTATTTTAATATAGAAATAGTAAATCTACTGGTGAATTAAAAACTAGGGCAATTGCAGAAACTACTTCACTGTCATCTACACCCCTTCTTGAGCCAAACTATAGACATCGAGCTCAAATTTAAATAAAAAAAATTAACAGAAATTTCCAGGTATATATTCAATTTTCCAGGTAAAAATTTGGTGTGTCCCCCAGAATTTGTAAATGTCACCCTGAAATTCAGGTAGAGGGACACCTGTGTCCCCCAGGAATCTTGACCTAGGCACAACGCTGGTGGAACAACAGTTCTAATAGTTGATTTGAGCCTTCACCTACAGGCCCTCTTTGTGTGAGAGGGCTGTAAAGGCTCTGACCAGACTGCACAGGCTTGTCTGAGTCTTTGCTCATCACACATACTACAGCTACCAAGTTGGACAAGAGGTATAAATTATGTTTTGTTTTGGCTAAGAGATAAGAAAAAAACTTTAAAACACAACACAATTATTATGGGTCTCAATATGAGAAAACCTGTTATTTTGGGATTTCCCGCAAGGTAACACAAAAACTTAACTGCTAAGCTACAGTCTGTGGGTAGTAGGGTGGCATACTCTCTGCTGCAGCTTTCAGAGATGGCCCTGTCATATTTTGCCTGTTGGCAGGATGAAAATTGCTTCACTTGAGTCAAAATTGGGTGGAGGTCGGGGCATTTTAGTCTATGGCCTCTGCCATTCTTTTCTCTCTCCCTCTCACTTAGAGGAGTCCTGACATGACTGAAATATTGTTGATTGAGACTTTAAGCCTTAATTAACTCAATCAAATAAAAAAAAAAAAGACTAACTAAAAATCATCAAATTTTGGATGTAGCATGTTCTAACTTAGCCCTTAAAGCGCCAAGAAAAATGCACCTGAAAAATGACGTCTGCTGAAGTCGTCTGCTGCAAATAATTGCCTAACATTACTGACAAATCTAAGTATAGAAGCAAACAAGGTAGACCCAGATCAGAGTGCTCCTATAGGAGCAGTATGATCTGAGTCCACACGTTTGTCATAGAGGATCCTTTAACATTTCAGCAGAAGAGAAAGGCAGACGACTTTTGTTGCGATTGGCGCTTTAAGGGTTAACACTTTCAAGAAAGTGAATAACAAAAGCACTGATCAGACTATGGGGCTGCACATGCTGGTATGCCATTTTGTTGTTTGCTTACAACAAGAAACAATGTGGCTGACCAGTCTCTCATAGCATGTGTACACCCTGCATTTGCATCTATTAACCCTTTACTCCATGATAATGCCTTTTGACACCTTTAAATATCATGTACTTGAAAATATTATGGAAAATGGAGCATTTGCTCTTTTGGAGCAAATGCTCCATTTTCCATAATATTTTCAAAAGCATTCAAAACTTCACTTAATTTTTTCTTGAATTTTTCAATGTTGTAAAATGATGTCATATTCTAAAAATAGCCTATGGTCAGTATTGAGTAAAGGGTTAAATCAGTGAGCAGGGTTCATACAGGCAAGTATGAGTAAAATTCAAGGCCTTTTCAAGGACTTCTAAAAGCATCTCCAACAGTTTTCAAGGACTTAAAGTTAATGAAAATACTGATCTAAGTGTTAAAATTCTACTTCAGAAATGCTAGACTGAGATAACGGATACATTAATACTGGAAAATTAGTATAAAATTGTTGTGCCTATATTTGGTGCAGCATATGCTGCACCAAATAAAGGCACAACAATTTTATACTGATTTAGGTCTCTGTCAACAGTGCTAAGTCCTACAGAAAATAGTAGAATTCAATGACTTTTCAAGGCGTTTGAGTAATGTGTTTAGTACTTTTCAAGGCAGATTTAATTTTCAAGGACTTTTCAAGAAAGCCCTCTAAATTCAAGTACTTTTCAAGCCTGTGCAAACCCTGGTGAGGTAACTGTTTGCCTTGAAATCTGGTCTGTGGTATTATCTTTTGATTTGATTCTTTTTACATCCCATCAACAATCTTTCAATTAAACAGGGACGGGTCTTACTGGGATGAACCAGTACTAAGCTAGGATAAATGTGTCTTGCTCAATGACCACAACGCAGTGACGTCAGTGAAGGCTCGAACCAGCGGCCCCTCTGTCTCGAGTCAAGCACTCTACCACTGAGCCACCTCGCTCCCATGTGCAGGGGTGTAAAATTATTTTTTTACTCACTCACCCTGCAGGACTAGTGAGTGGAAAAAGCTACTCGCCGTCATGCCATTATCACTCGCCCTTAATAACTGATAATACTTGATACTTGAATCATATTGATAAACATTTACTCTTTTTCAGTTTAAATAGTGTTTTTTATTATAGTCTTTCTGCTGAGGCTTCATTTTTTCTGTCTCTCATTATCTCCCCCCCCCTATTTTCTTCCCTTAAAACTATCTAATGTCTCGCTGTGACATTTGATTTTGGCAGCAAATGTGGTACTATACGACCGGTGTTGATGTAAACAAGCATGCGATGTTCAATGTCTGAATTCGCCTGCCGTTTTTGAGGACCTCTGTGGTCAAACTCCCCATATAATGGAGGCTCTGCGAATAAATTCTACTGAAAGGCAGCCACTGGGGAGTTAGCTGCAACCAGTCTGAAAATGCGCATGCGTAGTTGTAACAGCCAGATATAAAAATCCGGTTTACAATGAAAAAATTTGGCGATCTGTAGTATTAATTTCGTTTAGTCTTCGCTAAAGGATAAAATGCATTTTACATGTCAGAAAATGCACTCGACCGTAAGGGCTAGCTTGGCAGGTATTCTAGTCGCCCAAACCAGAAGTTAACTCGCCAATGCGAGGAAGTGAGTGGAATTTTACACCCCTGATGTGTGGTATTATCTCTGTGCCTGCTTGGTAATTTTTCATGCTTTGTTGTAGTCTGCTGACTTTTTTCAAAATGAACATAATTTTCTTGATATTCAAAATTATTCTCTCCGGAATTCTCAGAGTGTCAAACAGTTTGGATCCAGATCAGGACCAACATTCTGTTGGTCCTGATCTGTGTCCAAACTGTTTGCGAAGGTTAACACAATGGGGCAGAACATGTGATTTGTGACGTCGTCATCACATCAACTTTGTGGCTTGGTTATTGACAGCTACAATACTCACAGCTGACTTGATTAGTTCTCTTAAACCCAGGATGGAGCAAAATCATTCTCTCTGGAATTTTCAGAGTGTCAAACAGTTTGGATCCAGATCAGGCCCGACATTTTGTCGGTCCTGATCTGTGTCCAAACTGTTTGCAACGGTTATCACAATGCGGCAGAACATGTGATTTGTGACGTCATCGCATCCACTTTCTGGCCTCGGTTATCAACAGCTACACTACTCACATACTGACTGGATTAGTTCTGTTAAGCCCAGGTTGGAGCCAAAATTATTCTCTCGGGAATTCTAATAGTGTCAAACAGTTTGGATCCAGATCAGGACCCACATTCTGTCGGTCTTGATCTGAGTTCAAACTGTTTGCAAAGGTAAACACAATGGGGGCAGAACATGTGATTTGTGATGTCATCACATCAACTTTGTGGCCATGGTTTCTACATTGACTGTTCACCAAACTGATAGCAAACTCCCCGAGAGTGGTCCCTGCGCACATATTATTCTAATTTGACAGCTACAATACTCACAGCTGATTGGATTAGCTCTCTTAAGCCCAGGTTGGAGCCAATGTGAAATAGCGTTTTATCTGATAACAGGTAATCATGTATGGCACTGAAATACAGGTAAGCATAGGTAAAGATAAACAAAATTTTTGAGCGTAAAATTGTGATCATTTTCTAACCCATCAATTTAAAGATGTGTTTTGGGTGCTAAACAGAACCATCTCATTGAGATGGTTCTTTTGAGTACCCACAACATATGTTTTGGTACCCACAACATATGTTTTGGATGAGAAATAAAGAAAATAGTTTTCCAATACGCACTCTTATCTGGAGATCTGCATACTTGTGTCTTGGTCAAATAAGAAATTTGTTTTTGATTATGCATTCTTAACTAGAGGACTGGTAAAATTCATTATCATTATTATTATTTAAGCCGAATGGATTTTCCCACTCTTACCAATTGGACCAGTCCATACCTGTTTAAGGGTTGTCGGGTGGTATTTTCCATTTTAATCAAATTTTAATAGAACATTCTGTAAGCAAACAGTGGAGATCCTGATCAGATGCCACATTCTGTGGTGTCTGATCTGGGTCTGCACTGTTTGTCTATTTCCCACAAAAAGGATGCTAGGCTTATATGGGTTATTGAAATGAATTTCATTTTTCAAACTTTCATAAAGTAATGAACACCATATGTCAAGTTGATGTGACGCCCTTGGACGTAACATTGAACTGATCAAATGGCAGTCATTACTTTATATTTACATTTCGAAGTTGCAAGTCTTTAAATGAACCTTTACATTTGAGATGTCGTTTATACCTTCATGAACAAATCAATTTAAGCCAAACCCACATACTCGCCACTTGAGCAGGCTAACATCAAGTCCATCCAATAACATTGCTTGTTTACTGACGTTTGCGTGACAATGAGCATGTTTCGCCATGACTTTAAGCGCGGAATTTTGGCGGTTTGGCTATTCCAGACCCTACGTTATGTCTGATTTAATTCAAAATATCTGGAAAACCAACCAAGTTAGGTGAAAATTGAAAATTGATACTTGACTGATTATATAAAATGTAAATATAAGTAATATATTCCATTTTTGGTCAATTCATGGAATCATGAATACTTAGTGTCTCTTGCAAAGTTAACGTGAAGCGCTTCACTTACTTTGCAAGAGACACGAAGTGTTCATGATTCCATGAACAAACAAAAAATCAATTTATTTTTAAATGAATCTCTGAATAATGAAATTCATCTTTCATATTTCCATTTTTACCTTAAATATATAATATAGAAATTGTTTATACTTTAGGATACATGACACTTCTGTGTTTCATGTTTATTCATATGAACATTTTAATTGGTGTGTAAAACAGATCAGCAGAATAGCCACTGTGAACGCATACAGCCAATGAAGCAAACAAAATGCTTGTTTTGCAAGTGCAAACCAGGTGTGGCTCACTGTCAATCTTAAAAATATTATCATTTCTGGCAAACAAATTCACTGTTTGAAGTGTATTGCATGTGCAAGTGAGCTTGGCAGCTGTCAGTCATATTTCTGCTGTTCATGAGATTTTAAAAGTTTCTGTCTTGTGTTTGTTATGCCTTTGTGCGCCTCTGTTTATTTATGCCTTATGGTCACCTGCTGGGAAAGGACTGACCTCTTGGCTCTGGTTTTTGGTGTATAACTGTGTGTTTGTAACTTTCCCATTGGTATCATGGGTCCGGTGTGGTACTTGATTGTATCGATTCCTGATCTTTGCACCCTTACTTACTTTAAAAGTTGCAAAATATAAAAAATTCCTTTTAAAAAAGCTTTGAAAATGTAAAATTTTATATTAGAGATTGGAGCCAATGCGAAACAGTGTGAGGCTGGAACCAGCAACCCCTTGATCTCAAGTTGAATACTCTACCACTGATTCACTGCACCCTTAGAAACTGATCTTGTGGTTGCAGATGACTATAATGCCGTTTCAGTATACAGTCTGGAGACTTATGATTATCCATAACATATTTTGTTATGGTCTACTATAATGCTTACAAATCACACAATTTACACTGATAAAATGATGATTTAATCTTTCTAACTACCATTTCTATGTGTTATGCATGAAAAAAGTTAGTACTGGATTTTTTTGACATTTTTATGGCCTGCCATCAAATAAGAAGAAAAAAAAGTGTTATGGTTTTTCATCACACTTCCTGTGGTGCCATCTTGTGGTAAAAATTTAAGATAGTCTGTTATAGGTAACCAATGCTATGTTTAAACTGAAGTACATCAGCTGAAATGGGTTACTATCACGAAAGTAAGCTATGGATCATGACAATAAGCCCCCAGACAGGTATACATAGATGAAAGTTAAAAATTTCCAAAATCCTGAACTTTAGAAATTAAAATTTTTAAACTTGCAGGATGCTTTCAAAAATTAATCATTTCATGTTTAATGGTTAAATATGTTTAGATAATCTGTAAATTGATCAGAGAAGCTATTATAATCTCCCTAATTCAGCATTTTGAGGCTGACTTTCCATGGAAAGTCAGCCTCAAAATCCTGAATTCAGGATTAATCCTGAAAAGTTTCACCCATGTGGTATATTGCTTACCTTATTCCTTCTTCAAACATCTGTGGATACGAGTATCTCAGATAGGCCTTGATGTATCGACTAGCCAAAGAATAACCTGAAAATATATCAGAATTCAGGCCTTCAGTTAAATATGCTTATAATAATAAAAAATAGTTTTCTTATTTCTCAACCAAAACTTATGTTGTGGGTACTCAAAATAACCCTCTCAATGAGACAGCTTTTTTGAGCACCCAAAACATATGAGCCGCGGCATGAAGTTTCCAACAATATGGTATGTGCGACCAGCAAAGGCTCAGACCAGCCTGCGCATATGCGCAGTCTGATCAGAGCCTTTGCTGGTCGCTTGAATATTCTATGACTGTTAAGCTACTGACTCAACAGCATTTGTTGTTTCTAACCTTAGAAGGAGGCTACACAGGCTCGTCTGAATCTACACTTGTCAAAATGCCACATTGTTGGAAATCACGTGTCGTGGCTCATATGTTAAATCTTGTGGGTAAGAAAATATTTACAAGTTTTTGCTCTAAGCATATGGAACTAATCAAGACCCATTTAGGTCATGCTTTGATAGGATAATGTTATATGTTTTACTTAGGCCATGCGTAATGCTTAAAAATATTTGGTTTGCCGCTTTCTACTAGGAGGATATAATGAATAGGCCAGGCACCCAGATAAGAGTGTGTAACTGAAAATTAGTTTTCTTATTTCTAAACCAAAACATATGTTGAAGGTACTCAAAAGAACCCTCTCAATCAGACTGTTCTTTTGAGCATCCAAAACACATGTTAAAACTGATGGATAAGGAAATAATCACAATTTTACGCTAAAAAAAAATAAATTTGCTTAACTGGCTCTATGATAGGCATAGAAGGACATCTTTAAGGAATTAAAAAAATTGAACAATAGGAGTGCAACCAGAAGACAAACTAGAACACTTACACAGGCAGAAGTCGAATAGCTTTTAAAGAGAAGTTTGGTTTGAATTTTGGGATATCCCAAAATTCAAAGCAAATTTTTCTCTAAAAGCCATTCGATTTCTGAGTATTCTAGTATAGGGAATACTAGAACGGACCGTTCCAAGGCGGTGCTTCTTTTGTGGATCATTTATGTTTTTGTTATGCTTTGGTGCGCATCTGTTTATTGATGCCTTAAAGTCACCTGCTGGGAAATGGCTGACCTCTTAGAACTCGTTTGTGATGTCTAATTGTGAAGTTGTCACTTTCCTATTGGTATCCTGGGTCAGGTGTGGTGCTTGAATGTGTTGATTCCTTATCTTTGCCCTCTTTCTTACTTTTTATAGGAGTTGGACTTATAAGAGTAATCTCACCAACCTTTATCAGCCAGCTCCTGATTGTCATGTAAATCAAGCGGAACCTCAGCTAGATCAATCCCTAAGTCTGTTCTTTTGGTCTCTTCCTTCTCCACAAAACATCTGGAAACAGAATAATTTTAACCCATAAAGCGCCACCTACAATTTGCAGACGAGTTTCAAATTTCGTCACTTCAGTGCTATAGTGTTCTAAGTGATATTTTGGTCAAAAATGAGTTATGCATACCGTTGGAAAGGGGATCAAATGTTCTATCTACTGGTGAAGGTTTCATTTGCCTATCTCCTCCAACTAAGCTTAAAATTGCCGAGCTTATTTTTTTCTCGAAAATTAGGTAAGATGTCGCAAAATTTGTCGTCTGCTGCAGTTGTGATTGGCGTTTTAAGGGTTAATGTACAAATGTACCATATTTATTTATCTTATTAGACTGGAGATTTTCACAGCCAAAACATATTATTTGTTTGTTTGTTTGAGTTTAACGTCCCACCAATAGCTAAGGTAATGTTATAGAGACAGGGCCACAGCTCAAAGTCTCAACAGACAGACTGGAGAAGCCTGGAATCAAACCTAGCTATGAATGATTAAGCGATTTATCTACTACACCACAGCTGCTTCTGCCAAAACATATTAACCCTGGACTGGAACCCCCTAACTTTGGCAAACATTGAAGACCTAGATAAAATGCCACAATAATTGTGCATTTTGCTGCATTTCAACATGGTCTTCAATGTTAGCCAAAATACCTAATATCACCTTTCCAGTACAAAAAAATAATAATAGGTTAAAGAACATTCTGACTTTATAAAGAACAAGTATTGTTTTCAGAGGTACATGTAACATGTCCCCTGTCATAAATGCTCCACTGTGACCTTGAAATTAGGGTAAGGCCACTAAAACCAAACAAACACTCTTAGGGCTAACTCTGGCTTAGAATTTGTTGTAGCTAACACTTTAGCCAAATGAAAAAAGTTGTAGTCTAATGAAGATAACTATAGCCAAGGTTTTAGCCAAAAAGTAGCATCAACAAGTTTTTTTTTGTATTTAAATCTTTGCCCACTTTTGTTGTCTGCTGATAACCTTTGCAAACAGTTTGAACCCAGATCCAGCCAGACATTTTGTTGTCTGCTGATAACCTTTGCAAACAGTTTGGACTCAGATCAGGCCCGACGAAACGTCGGGCCTGATCTGGATCCAAACTGTTTGACACCCAGATGATATTGAAAAAATCCAGCCTCCAAAGAATAAAATATGGCACAATAATAATGTGTGAAGGAATTATAAAAGCAATATTTGAAGTCCAAAAGCTGATCAAAATACACTTTTTTGCAAATATGTAATTTTTTAACCACCTAGACTGTACTTTTAGCCAATGAAATATATTTGTAGCCACTCCACATTTTTAGTAGCAAATGGCTACTATGGCTAATTGCAGGGTGAGCCCTGTCTCTTATCATGTCCCAACGTTGTATCCATTCAAATTTAGTTGCAATCGGCCCACTAGTTCATGAGATATCTTGCACACAAGAAAACATCACACCAAAACTAATAACAATGCAGAGGGGGTCTTGGATCGCCCTTGAAAAATCACAAAAATATAGGGTTTCTTAGTAATACTAGTCCAGATCCCCTGAAAAATCACAAAGCTACCAAGCCAGCATTTAATGTTTGGCCATCATCGGCCCGCCAGCGAAACGCCATGTGATGTTTTGCTGGCAAGCTGATGATGACCCGCTTTTAGTGATATTTAGATCCTCTCTCTGCTGAGAGCCCTCATCAACTAGAAAAAAACGTCAGAGTTGCAGAGTTACGACCCCTTTTGACAAACCTTACTGGATCCACGCATGTGATCCACACCAATAACAATATGCCCCCTTCATCTACAGTGTGGTGGATATAATTTTGGGATCACTCTTTTCCTTGCTGTGACCTATGAGTACATGTAATAGGCCTCCAGATTGGAAAACTATTATCTTTATTTCTTATCCAAAACATATGTTGTGGGTACTCAAAAGAACCGTCTCAATGAGACGGTTCTTTTGAGAACCCAAAACACATGTTTAAATTGACGGGTAAGAAAATAATTACACTTTTACGCTAATAAAATTTCCTTATCTGGATCTATGATGTAAGTTTAGTAAGTTAACTATATACCTTTGAACAAATGCTCTCTTCAAAATATTTTCATCGAATTCTTCCCCAAATCTCATGCCAAATGCATAGATTTCTGTGTCATGATTCCTGGTAAAAGAAAACACAATATTGTAACACACCTGCTTCAAAACAAGTTTTGTCTTTAAAAAATACCCCCCAAAACTAGATTTAGTTTTCCTTTTGAAAGATATCCTAAATGTTTTTGATTATTTCGGAAAGAAAACCCCCAAATTTTATTCTGCTGTACTGGGTTTGCTTTAAAAATCCTTAAAATGTAACTTTCTAAGTTAGGGTTTCCCTACCAAAAAATATCAATTCCTACATGTATATTAGGTTTTCCCTTCAAAAAAATCACAAAATCTAGAATAAATTGTGATCAAGTTATACTGCGTTTGGCCTACAGTGTTCAGATAAAGTAAAGTGCATTTAACAATTTTAGCATGAGCTACTGATGAATTTCAAAAATCTCGAAATATTTCGAGAAATGCAGTATTTCTTAAAAATGCGTAAAAAATCTACCCTAAGCAGAATTTCAATTGTTTGGTGTTTTTCATGTCCGGTAGGCCAGTTTGTAACCACCTAAACTTCAATTTTCATAAAATTGCACTCAAAACCCTCGAAGTTGATTTTTGCATTTTTAACTGAAAAACTTTTGAGTAAAAGACAACTGTTCCATTAAAATGCACATATTTAGGCAAAAAATTCATTTCAATTTTCTTAGGGTTTGGTAAAAAATAATGAGTTTGAAAAGTGACCAATTAGAACTAGGTATCAGTTAAAGTATAGGAACAAACAGCGTGGACCCAGATCAGACTGCTCCTACACTGTTTGACCAGAAGGTTTCTTAAACATTCCAGCAGATGAGAAAAGCAGAAGACATTTGAGCCTTGACATGTGATTTCCAGCAATGTGGCATTTTGACAAGTGTAGACTAAGAAAAGCCTGTGCAGCCTGTGAATTTAGAAAATCCAAAATGATATTCGGTCAGTAGCCTAAAAGTCATAAAATATTCAAGCGACCAGCAAGGGCACTGATCAGACGGCACATATGAGACTGTTCTTTTGAGCACCCAAAACATTTTAAAACTGATGGGTAAGAAAATATTTACACAGTCTCTCAAAATTTTGTTTATCTAAACCTGTGACTTATCATGTTAAAGAACTGAATTCTAATTTTGGGACTGCTCCTGGGATAAATATCAAATATGAACTAAGGAAAAACCAACCAACATCCTCCTGTCGAGGGATGTCTCTCCGGTTCAGGCCCCGCCTTAAGACGTCTGTGATACAGCTCTTGGAGATATTCAATTTTCTTTCTGGAGTTGATTCCCTTGTTGAAACCAGTTCTTGTCTGAGCTAGAAAAACAGAATGGTAAACCCTTTGTATAAATCTTTGTTTGTTTGATTTGATTCTCGACGTCCAGTCAGGCCCTAGTTAAGAGAGCGTAAGAGAAAAATAACTTTCTTATTTCCAAACCAAAACATATGTTGTGGGTACTCAAAAGAACCGTCTCAATGAGATGGTTCTTTGGAGCACCCAAAACATTTGCCAAAAAATATGGGTAAGAATATATTAACAATTTTACGCTGAAAATTTTGGTCTATCTAAACCTATGGTCCAGTCAACAATTTTTCAGTCATGACGGGACGGGTCTTCCTGTGCCATTAAACCAGTACTAAGCAGCCGATAAAGTGTCTTGTTCAAGGACACAACACAGTGACTCAACCAGCAGTGAGGCTTGAACTGGCAACCCTTCGATCCCTAGTCTAACGCTCTATCAACTGAGCCACTGTCCTCTGCAACCTCTTTGTATTCTGATGGATTTTCACATTCAAGCAAAAAGGATGTGATTGTCCATTACCAGTACAGTAAAACCTGTCTTAAGCGGCCACTCAAAAATAGACAAAACAAAGTTCTTTACGGAAAAAGGTAGCTTAATGAAGGTCGAAAGTATTGCAGAATGCTCCCTTTGGAGCATTCTGCAATACTTTTGACCTGAATGAAGCGATAATCGGTATTGAAAACCAATTTGGGTGTTCTTTTTGAGTGGCCCAATTAGGGGTTTCCAGTATACAAAGGATTAAAGCTATACAATAACATTAGACTTACTAAATATGAAACATGGGTTTCAAAATATTGTACATTTTATGTGTGTATAAATAAACTAATTGATGATTAATATTCGCATCCTACATTTTGATAAAAAAAATCATGAAAATCGGACCAAAAATAGGAAAGTTATAGATGTTTTACATTTAAATTTTGATACAAATACTTATGGGTAATTATACAAATACTCATGGGTAATTATACAAATACTCATTGGTAATTATAAAGGCCAATACACATGCTAAGCTGTACACTGATTTGTTATGGTTTTAAATCAATTTTATTTGTTTTTGTTCATTTAAATAGCATGTGTTGAAAAGTCATTCATATAGTACATGTATAATGCTCCATTTTATTATAATACACATAACATTTAGGGGAATTTAAGGGCCGTAACTAATGTTGGAAAAACTTGTGGCCCTACCCCTTGCTTTATTGGCAATGAATAGGTTTAAAACTGTGTCCTGGGTCAGGTGTGTTACTTGATTGTATCTACTCCTGATCTTTGCCTCCTTACTTACTTTCAGAAAATATTGTTTTCTTTAGCAGAATTCTGTTGTTTGTGATTTTCTCTGCTGGATTTTGATCTTTTGTCAATCAATTCTTTCTAAAAATGGTTGATTCATGACGAGAAAAAGCAAGGAGATCTGAGTTTATCACCTGGCAGTAGATACAATATGGCAGTTGTTATGTCAGCCCCTTGGAATGCATATCATCAGGCCTTAATTTAGTTAAGGGTCAGTACCCAAAAAATTATTGTCTTATTTCTCAACCAAAACATAAGTTGTGGGTACTCAAAATAACCGTCTCAATGAGACGGTTCTTTTCAGCACCCAAAGCATATGTTAAAACTGACAGGTAAGAAAATATATACAATTTCACCCCAAAATTTTTGCTTATCTAACCTATGATATTATGTATACAGATAAGGATAAAGAAGCTTTATTTAACGTCACTTATTTGAAACAAATAACATAAGCTCAGTAGAGCTTTTATTGCGACATAACAATATCTTTTAACAGATACTTACCTGCCTTACTTTATCTTCCTAGCACAACCCTTTTCATTCGATTCGAACCTACGACCTCCCGCTCCGAAAGCGGACGCTCTACCGACTGAGCTATCGGGGTGGTCAGATGACACAGAAGGGAGCTTTTGTATACCTTGCTGATTTGCCAGCACTATAACAGTGATTCATTTACAATTTGAGCTTATGGGTCCTGGGACTCGCTGTTTCCAATATCATTGAGTCCTAACTGCAAACTTATGAGTCCAAAACCCTATTTTTAATGACAAGTCTGCAATACTATTGCATCCCGGGACTCGTCGGGACTCGCTGAAATAAAAACTTATGCGCAAAAGATCCAGGATGTGCAGGTAACAAAATCACTGCTATAAATGTGAAGCAGTTATGGATTTCATAACCTATTAATGTAAAGCCGACCTGAAAAAGGGGGTATTCCACCCACTTTATATATAGGGTGATATCTCTCCCCCCTCCAGCTAGATTATCCGAGTATAGTAGAAGGATAATACAACAGGGGCAGGTAAAAACCGCAGCAATGGTCATAGACCTAGCCAGAGCTTATGACTGTATGGAGAGGTCCCGGGTTTTCCCGGGTTCCCGACTTTTCCAACATGGCGGACAATTGTTATTCTGATCATGTGCTCACGTGACAAGTTTCCCGCCAAAAGTAGCAATCTAACGCAAGAGTACATTGACCTCTGAACCGAGAGAGGGTCAGCTTGTTTACGATAAGAAGCGATGGATTGGAAAGATCAGAATCAAATTACTTTTGCACAGTGATCAGTAAGATATTAGTGAAAGAAAATATTTTTTTTATCATGGCTAACCTTGCTGCAGGCTGAATAGCTTTACTATCACACGCTTATGTTCAAATAGGCTATCAGTCAATACACACAGTTGGTACCCATCGTTTTTAAGGCGCCACGTGAATCTTATATAGAGACATCGGGTGTTTTGACCTTCTTTTTGAACATGTGCGCAATGGTTTAAGATTAGAATTGTAGAATGATGTCATTGTTTGAATATGCAAAACCATTTGGATTTTTTTCTATGTATTTCCTGTTAGCGGAAGTGGGGGAGTTCCTTATCTGAAAATAGTCAATTTTCAATCCAGTGACATCCGTTGGAATACAGAACCAGGGTGAAAAATTTGCATATTAGGTTGAAGATTGACCTTTATTCGTTGCCATTCATCAAGATATTAAAAGAAAACCATAAAAATCAACCTGTATGCACAAAAAAGGATCCCATCCATTGCCATTAAGAACTCCTCGGACACAGTTTGTACATATCCAACTGGGTAGTTCTCGATGGCAACAAATTGGTAAAAGGCTGCCCCAGTTAGATCGTTAATTGGTCATCTTTTTTGCAAATATCTACATGTAACAAATGTATGGTGAGATGGTATTGGATTCTTTTAATCTCAACAGACCAGGTATGATCATTTTTAGGCCAATTATGATAATAAGGAAGGCAAAAGAAAACATTATATCAGTCTGATTTTGGTATTTAATGTTGTTAAAACATCTGTGTATTCAGAAAACGGAAAGAAAACGGGTCATTGTCGGTACATAAAATACCAAAACAAATTTGTGTGTGACTTTAGTTTCCCACAGAAAAAGCATGCTCTTCAGCTCAGAAGACAAAAATGACGCCATGTTTTGAAAACAAAATATAGTGTAAACATTCTGTGTGGACAGGAGTATTTTATCTTTTTAGAACTAATCAGGTATGAATGAGCGGCAAACTAAATAGCAAAATATAGATAAACCTATAAACATACAAAATGGAGTAGTGTTAGAGGAAGACACTGTTTGGAAATGTGTTTTCAACTTGGTTTACGTCCACGATAACAGTAAGGGAAAAGATAGAGGCTTAAAAAATCAGGGCTATATATGATAACATAACATAAAAATCCATCATATCGCCCTGAATTCAGTGCTAGGAGCGAAAATATTACCGCGAAAACTAATGACATTGCATACTATCGAATTTAATTACTATTTAGCAGCTGTCAGGCTATAGAAAAATCTCACAAAGTCTTACTAAAAGAATATTGTGTTTGGCCTAGTTCTTTCTCTTTTGACAGGCAAGCAGGGAGCTTTCTTCCAGCTACAATCTGTCTGACATTTCTCACACATCTTAGAGCCGCCATACTTGTTGCGGTATAGCTAAAGAGCGAAAGATGAAAAATGTTGAAAATCCGCGAAAGGAAGATTCTCTGCGGAGGTCCACTATTCACAACAAGTGAGTCTGTATGGGTCTCTACTGAAAATTCTGTCACAGACGTTAGGAAGGCGATAGTAAAAGCTAGAATTCTGACTGGAACTTGCCTGTTGCAGACAAACATACACAGATTTAGTCAGTATAGTGAAGATCCAACCTGCAAATTATGTAAACAACAAGAAGAGGATATATTCCATATGTTGCTGTACTGTCCGCTTTTGACCGACACCAGATTGAGTTCATTCAAAGTTTTAAGAGACTTCGTTAAATACCATATTGGTGATGAGAAATGGAAAAATTTGTTCTCTACAAAAGAAGATCTTGTCCAGTTGATAATAGACAGTAGAAAGTTTTCCAACCTGTTTGACAACAGTGACATTTTACTTCAAACTGAGAAGCATTCCAGAAACCTGTGTTTTAAACTATATAATAAAAGATTATCTATCCTTCGTAATCTTGAAGATGGCTTCCCGGGAGGTGCCGCTTAATCTGGGGGAACATATTTCTACTTAAAAAGTTACAGCCCAAAACAACAGACAATCTTACCCTGTTACCAAGAGTGCTCCTAGTTAAGAGGAGGCTTATACAGATCAGAAGAAGAAGTGACCTATAAATTTTTAGACTGTCACAACAGAGTTCACCAATATAAATTAAACATAAATGCAAACAAATTCCGTACCCAGAATACAAAAGAGAAAGAATTGCTAATTTAGTAATAAAACATGGCGGTCATTAAATAAAAAGATTGAAAACGAAAATTATAGATTAATATTTGCGTCATATTATTTGACCCGTTTCATCTTATTTCTTAACAATAGACAGTGACCTATATTATCATATCTATTATACGTCGCTGCAATAGGTAGTCAAAATTCAAAAACAAATCTGAAATAACATTTCTCTGAATTAACCCTTGTCTTGCTGACCCGGATTTCTTCTTTAAAAAAACCAAACCAAAACAAACCCTGACAGTCTGTATATCCAAATCACCTGGCTTCTGACGCAGTCATCTGATCAGGATCAACACTGTTCTCCACTCTATCTATCTGTATCTACTGGCTCGCTCCAATCCGAACATTTATGCAAGAGAGTGCGAATTTTGAAATTTTGAGAAAAAACAAAAAAAAAAACAAAAAAAAAACAACACTTTAGCTGTGTCTCTGATTACTCGGATCTAGTATGCTGAATCCGAGCTGATTACAATACATGCTTACAACTGGAAAACTGCAGATTAACAGGGTAAAACTCAACAATTTGAAAAAAAGTTTGCACAAGTAGACAATGGAGTATTTGCAGAAAAAGACCAGGAATTGATGTATTTTATTGATGGTGTGACTGATTGTATCAATGTTATTATGGGGTTCACATGTGTAGTCTACTCGTACAACTCAGATGGGAAAGAAGAGTGCAATCAATATAGGACCTTAAAGTGAGGAGATGCCTGTCTGGTACTTTTGATAAAGAGAAAAGCGTTTCTTTGAAAGGAACCCAGTATTGTCATCCGCCGATCCCGAATGTGTCTGCAAAATATATATCATGGTAGTGTAACCAGCTTTAATTTTATTTTATACTAGATGTTTGACAAATTGTTGGATTCCTGTATTCAAGCGGCATTTTTGAAAACCGTGATTCCCGATTTCCTCAACAGTACTTCTTGGAAGCTTTCGATTCTTCGAATTTTTCCAAAACAATCCTACATAAAGGACATAAAACTGAGTTCAGTCAGTTTTCTTGGTTTTTGACGCTTCATATTTAGACTATCACTGACACTTGATATAGCAATACCTTGCAAAGGGTGGGTAAAGCTGCTACGGAATTTACTAAGGCAGAATTTGATGTCAAGAGTAAAACAAGAGCATCATCAACTCAGTTGAACTATTTGAACTAAGTCAAAATCACCGAGACATGAATGGGAATCCTTGAATATAGAGGTAAAGCTGTATCCTGGTAGTATATGGTCGTATTTTGAGAGTGTTCAACAATTGAAAAGAAATAACTTTCTGTAAAGTGTAATGGTTTCTCGCGATGAGGATGCTACCAGAACATTTGTGACAGACACAAGCAAGCGATGCTGGGTCACAGTGTATTATACTTTTCATAAAACCGGAGGAAAATGTGATTGCCATGTGCTCATGACTCAATGAATCGAAAATAAAGGCTACTATAGGTGAAATCACAGAACTACAAGATAATTGAGCCGTGACATGTGATTTCCAACAATGTGGCATTTTGACAAGTGTAGACTCAGACCAGCCTGTGCAGCCTCCTTTTAAGCTTAGAAACTCCAAATGATGTTCGGTCAGTAGCTTAACAATCATAGAATAGTCAAGCGACAAGCAAAGGCTCTGATCAGACTGCGCGTATGCCCAGGCTGATCTGAAACTTTGCTGGTCGCACATACCACATTGTTGGAAATCTCATGTCGCGGCTCAATTATTTAGTCCACCCAGGAAAGATGCCAAGTGTAAGTGTGTAAAGGGGTTTAGATACCATATTTTAGGACTATTTTAGCCGATAGTAAGGCGCAGCAGGAAGCACTAATTAAGTTCTTCTAATTCCATCAATACTGTTTTTCATTCCAGGGTTGGCTGAAAAGTATGCATGCAGTGCCAGTTCTATTTTGGTTGAATGCAGCTCCTCGTTGAATAATAGCACCATGCGCGGATCCAGGAATGTTCGCCATGGGGTGGGGGTCTAGCAAGCCCAATTGATAGAAAAAAATCTGACAATGTTTTTTAGTCGTGAACTTATTTTACAGAGGGGTCCAATGATCGGTTATTTCAAGGAAAACTTTAATTTTCCAAGGTTCCAGGGGTGGGAATCCGACAAGCTAAACAGTGTGCATGCTTTAACAACAGTAGAATCTAGCGCGATTATCTGGCGAGTAAAATATAAGCCCATCATCACCCCTGGTAGATTTCTAAATCGTTGGTTCGTTTGTCGTTAGTAATTGCTTCTATTGTGTGTGGAAGGTTTGCGTTTGATCTTGTTTTGTGGTATGTTTTTGTATCTTTTTAACTAGTAAGTCTGCGGTCGCCTCGCTGTGGTATGTGTGTGGGTGATTTGCTTCGACTAGTATATGTGAGTCTTTGTTTTTTCTGTATTCTGGTGTCGTGCCTAAACAACAACAACATCCAAGGCAAAGATTTGGTCCGGGGTCTGGGGAAGATTTGTCTCTCCCCTCCCAATACCTATGGCTGCTGTCCGTTCTAAGTAGGTAAGAACTTATAGAGATAAGGCGTATATTGTCCCTAGTTGACATGATTACAAACACCAAATTTTCAAATTGCCCCAATGCTTTAAAAATTGGTGTAGTTCAGCAGTAAAATATGCATAGCAAGCAACGAAATACGTTTCAAAGCGATTCATCATTTACAATACCATGAAAACGTGCACTTTCTACTCCCACCCCTCATTTTACGTCTTTATACTGGGTGCCGTTTAGATCAGACTTTGAGTAAATGCATTGCTAGTTTTAAAAAAGTAAAGATGCTAAAATGTTAATGATAGGAGTGCTCTTCATTTCCAAAACCTTACCGTATTCCTTCTGCGCATGCGTAAGATATACACATAAAATCGTGACATTTGTCATTGGAAAGATGAAAGATGATTAATTTTAGATGCTTTCCCCCCTAGACCCAAAATGCCCTTTACATATGTTGTAAATGTTTATAGCGACATGTCGTTGTCCAAAGGGCATCTTGGGTCTAGGGGGGAAAGCATCTAAAAATAAACTGAAAGACACCAGTTTCATCTTTCCAATAACAAACGTCACAATTTTAGGTGTATTTCGTACGCATAACATAGTTATCATAGCAACACAAAGTAGTGTGTTTATAAAACAAATCGAGTAAATTGGTTGCTAGGCAACCAAAATAAAGGATATGCATGTTTGGTTCTTCTTTTATAGCATTTTATGTAACACTAAGATTGTCCAGTTGACGAAACGATATCAAGATGTTTTAAAATTCTATCTGTGATGGAAAATAAAAGACTTGCTGGGAAAGTGCTGACCTCTTGGCACTCGTTTGTGATGTCTAATTGTGACGTTGTCACTTTCCCATTGGATTCCTGGGTCAGGTTTGGTGCTTGATTGTATCGATTCCTGATCTTTGCCCTCTTTCTGACTTTGAAGGACCATGGGTATGCAAAACAAATATAATCGAGGAAATGCGTCTCCAAGTCCTTCCACAAAACACCCTGTAACTATGGCAACTGATCAAACACAAACAAATTGTTTCTATAATAAATAATAGTAAGTGAATTGCTAAGATGTCATACTATTATTATTATTATGCACATACAGATCTAAGATGTCATACTATTATTATTATGCACACACAGACTTTCAGACTATGAAGAAAGTCTTATTCTTTATTGGATGACCCTCGTATTGTCAGTACTGCTCTAAATAATGATGACTTATTAAAGTGTATTGTCAAATGTATAATTTCTATATAACAGTACATTTATGGTAAGTGGTTTAAAGTCTCTTGCTATTTTGAAAAAAAATACACGACGCTCGTTTCTGTAATTGTTGCAATAAAAGAAGTAATTGTTTTTGTTTGGTTTCGTTTTCTGGATTAGTTCTTACTTGGCAATTACTTTGCTTAAAAAGATAAATCTGATTGTTTTACGCAAATCGTATTTTTTGCTGTTGTGTGAGTCTCTGCATTTGTCTGTGTTCTGTGACTCTTTGACGCGGTGCCGTAGGTTGGCATATGATCCGTGATTGTGGCATTTCCTGGTCACACAAACTTGCTTTTTATTTGCATTTGTCTTGATTAGGCGATTGCTTCGGATTGATTATGTTGTGTGGGCCTTTCTTTGTATGTGTACTTGTGAAATATTTACCCTTTGTGTACAAATAGAATTTCCCATAAAGTTTGATACAATTAAGTCAGGATAGTCTATTGTATATATTGTGGGGTTACATGTTATTATCTCCCCACGCCTAAAATGTATTTAATCTCTGAAGATCGATTTTGCCAAAGTACCCACTGTGGAGAGGAGAGAGGGGTGGGTGTCTTGTCCACAAAGGGTTGACTATTTGCCTTTTGTATGCATTTTTGTTTTCTGCTGATTTTTTTTCCAAATCATCGTTTTACAAAAAAGTCTTTCAGGATTACCATCATAGTGTCAACAGATTGGATTCAGATCACTCCCGACGTTTTGTAGGGCGTGATCTGGGTCCAAACGGTTTGAAAAGGTTATCAGCAGACGGCCCTAGTAGGCCAAGAGTTTTTTTTTTAAAAGCAGCAAAATCTTATATAAATATCACTGGTGCCCAACTCCGTCACAACGATTTTCAGATTTTCGCTGATAGGTCATCGCGGAACAATTCGGAAAACGGAAAGACGTTAGTAATTTATTTAACCGTTTTATGATTTATAAAGGTCAAACATGTGCTTTTATTATTTGAAAACTGCCAGATGTATTTGCCACTTCGAATTTCTAAGTTGTTTATCGTTTCTAACTGAAAATAGCAACACAATCATAATCACTTCATTTGCATAGAATTGTGACGGTTTGGACAGCGATCAGAGTTTTGGTGTCACGGTCTGTTTAAGACAATGTCACAGCTTGGTTGAGACGGGTACAATGCCAAGTAAATGCATTTTTTCACTACATAAGCTTTATATTGCTCGTTAACTCATAGTTTTGGGTTCAATAACTCAATATTATGAGTAAATAAATAGTATTGCATAAAAAGCTGTTTCACATGAAATTACAAAAGTAACGTCCTAATTAGCATAAACTAATGCATCAAACAAAGCAGGTCACATGCGGTTGATGATCTTTTTTGTTATTTTTGGAATTTTAATTATCATGTGGTTTATGGGCCATCACAAAAATGACGTCATCAAAAGAAACGTGCATAGAGGTGAACATAATTAAGCTTTAGTCTGAAACTTCATCTACTCCAATGCAACACGTTCGCTACACCTATAGCAGTGGCTGTTCAGCATGTGAATCTCATGATTTGAAAATTTGAAAACACTTTTCTAGGAATATGTTTGTCATTTATTCATATAATTCATCTTGAATTGTATGATTGGTCAGTATTCAAACACAATAACAACTTCAACTCAAACCTTTCATGGGTGGGTTGGTACCTGAAGATGTCTTTAGCTGGGACCATTCTGGCTTAGCTATTGGTTTTCCTTATCTCAAATTGTTAGCGAATTGTGTGTCCTTTTATTTTATTTTTCATATCAGTATGATAAAGTGTTTTTTTTAAATGATGCATTGCAAAGTTAGGAAGCCTCCATACCAGATGAACGATTTGCTTGTGAAGATTTGAATAGTACAATAGCCGCCCTCTCCCAATGGCCTTAGCTGCTGTTAGTTTTGAGGTGGTTATTCTGTTATTGTTTACCCATTGTATGATGTTGCTCCCATTTGATGGGCTTGTGTTTGTAACTTGTTTTGTAGTGTAGTTCTTGGTGTGGGTTTATTTGAGCAAGTATATAGCAAGTGATAGCTGGTTGCTTAGTTTAATTGTATTGTGGCTGTCTGTGTTCTACGTCTCTTTCTCACGATCCACTTAGTTGGTCTGCCTTCAGTGATTGTGACGTTTCCTAGATATACTCAGTTGTTTCTGTTTTCCTTCTACAAAGTACAAGTCAAGCTGTCCGTTTAAAGGTGGACCAAACAGTGTTCATTTTAATGTTGTTTTCATAAGATTACAAGGAAAACCAATATCAGGCATTTTTGTAAAATGTCTTAAATAAACCGTGTCAGTTCCATTTGAATCGCTTTCAAAACCGTGACATTGTATCAACCAAACTGTGACATTACATTATTTTTGTTTTGTTGTTTTATGCGATTATACAGCAGATATGCACAAGATATTAAATATAACTATTTTATGAATCTATAGAATCATGCTTTCAGGTTAAATTATTCTTATTTTACTAATCCTACTTATGAAAACGCCTAGGAAACCTTATTGCCAATAAACACAATGATATTGTTATTGCTGAGTAAATAGCTATGAATATTATTGATGTGCTGTCCGTTATCACTTTAAAAACGATATCGACGATAAGGGATAAAAAGAAATGACTTACCATAATTATTTCGACCTTATGCGTGTCCTGGCATTTTTTCGCTTAAATTCCGTGACGTTGTCTTAAAAGTTTCGTAACAGTTGTAAGTGAAAATTCGTGACGGATCAATGAAAATCCGAAAATCGTTGTGACGGAGTTGGGCACCAGTGAATATATGGCCAGTGAAAGGGGTACGTGTATTAAGGGGCTAATTGCCCCCTCTGGAGCCAAAATCTGAAAGCTGCTTTTCACCAATTTCTTCTTTTTGGTCTAGTAGAAGAATAACTTAAGTGGAAAATTCTGGCATTTATTTAAGTTTGAATGGTTGCTATGGTAACAAAAATGGCGTTAAAATAGAGAAATCGCCGTTTTGGATCAAATTAAGCCTTTTGGAGACAGAATTTTTAAGAATTGGATATCAGCACAGCTAAATACCCCCCCCCCCCCCCCTACAAAAAAAAAAGAAAAACACACACACAAAAAAAACTTTAAATATATTGTGTGCAGTGATAATCCTCATCATCTGTTTAAATATATGTTTGGTATTTGCTTGTGCTCGTAAACGGTCTGTCAAATGTCTCAAATTTGCTCCAAAATAGCCAATTTCCTGTTTTCACAACGGTAAAAGTCAAATTAATACCAGATATTTACACGTGGGTTATTGTTCTAATAAACTAATGAGAAGATTATGCTAAAAACAATTTTTATTTTTAACCTCCTAGGGGGGCCAAAATAGCCTCTTAACGCACGTACCTCTTTGTTTCTCTCCAACCCTAACGAGCTGAAAAATGTCTTATTTGGGAGTGAAATAAATGATCACCAAATCGGTTTGCTGCCGCAGTATCTTAACCATCTTCTCCATCATAAACAGGAGCCCATAGATGAGCCCATATGTTTGTTTTTTTTATATTTTCTCTATAATAAACAGGAGCCCATAGATGTGCTCATTGATTTTTATATGTTCTCCATCATAAACAGGAGCTCATAGATGTGCTCATTGATTTATTTTAGATCTTCTCCATCATAAACAGGTACCCATAATTGTGCTCATTGATTTTTAGATCGTCTCCACCATAAACAGGAGTCCATAGATGTGCTCATTGATATTTGTAGATCTTCTCCATCATCAACAGGAGTCCCTATATGTGCTCATTGATTTTTTAGATCTTCTCCATCATAAACAGGAGCCCATAGATGTGCTCATGGATTTTTTAGATCTTCTCCATCATAAACAGGAGTCCCTATATGTGCTCATTGATTTTTTAGATCTTCTCCATCATAAACAGGAGCCCATAGATGTGCTCATGGATTTTTTAGATCTTCTCCATCATCAACAGGAGTCCCTATATGTGCTCATTGATTTTTTAGATCTTCTCCATCATAAACAGGAGCCCATAGATGTGCTCATTGATTTTTTTTAGATCTTCTCCATCATAAACAGGAGTCCATAGATGTGCTCATTGATTTTTTTATATCTTCTCCAACATAAACAGGAGTCCCTATATGTGCTCATTGATTCTAAAGATCGCCTCCATCATAAACAATAGCCCATAGATGTGCTCATTGATTTTTTAGATCATCTCCAACATAAACAGGAGTCCATAGATGTGTTCATTTATATTTGTAGATCTTCTCCATCATAAACAGGAGTCCCTATATGTGCTCTTTGATTTTTTTAGATCTTCTCCATCATAAACAGGAGCCTATAGATGTGCTCATTGATTTTTTTGGATCTTCTCCATCATAAACAGGAGCCCATAGATGTGCTCATTGATTCTGTAGATCGCCTCTATCATAAACTGGAGCCCATAGATGTGCTCATTGATTTTTTATATCTTCTCCAACAGAAACAGGAGTCCCTATATGTGCTCATTGATTCTGTAGATCGCCTCCAACATAAACAGGAGTCCATAGATGTGATCATTGATAATTTAGATCTTTTCTATCATAAACAGGAGTCCATAGATGTGCCCATTGATAATTTAGATCTTTTCTATCATAAACAGGAGTCCATAGATGTGCTCATTGATAATTTAGATCTTTTCTATCATACTATCATAAACAGGAGTCCATAAATGTGCGTATTGATTTTTTTGAATTTCTCCATCATAAACAGGAGTAAATAGATGTGCTAATTGATATTTTAGATCTTCTCTATCATAAACAGAAGTCCATAGACGTGCTCATTGATAATTTAGATATTTTCTATCATAAACAGGACCCATAGATAAGCTCATTGATATTTGTAGATCCTCTCTATCATAAACGGGAGTCCATAGATGTGTTCATTGATTTTTAGATCTTCTCCAACATAAACAGGAGCCCATAGATGTGATCATTGATTTTTTAGATCTTCTCCATCATAAACAGGAGTCCATAGATGTGTTCATTGATTTTTAGATCTTCTCCAACATAAACAGGAGCCCATAGATGTGTTCATTGATTTTTTAGATCTTCTCCAACATAAACAGGAGCCCATAGATGTGATCATTGATTTTTAGATCTTCTCCATCATAAACAGGAGTCCATAGATGTGTTCATTGATTTTTAGATCTTCTCCATCATAAACAGGAGCCCATAGATGTGCTCATTGATTTTTTAGATCTTCTCCATCATAAACAGGAGTCCATAGATGTGTTCATTGATTTTTAGATCTTCTCCATCATAAACAGGAGTCCATAGATGTGTTCATTGATTTTTAGATCTTCTCCATCATAAACAGGAGTCCATAGATGTGTTCATTGATTTTTTAGATCGTCTCCATCATAAACAGAAGCCCATAGATGTGTTCATTGATGTTTTAGACCTTCTACATCATAAACAGGAGCCCATAGACTTGCTCATTGATTTTATGACCTTCTACATCATAAACAGGAGTCCGTAGATGTGTTCATTGATTTTTTAGATCTTCTCCATCATAAACAGGAGCCCATAGATGTGTTCATTGATTTTTTGAGATCTTCTCCATCATAAACAGGAGCCCATAGATGTGTTCATTGATTTTTTAGATCTTCTCCATCATAAACAGGAGCCCATAGATGTGCTCATTGATTTTAAGACCTTCTACATCATAAACAGGAGTCCATTGATGAGTTCATGGATTTTTTTTTATATCTTCTCCATCTTAAACAGGAGTCCATAGATGTGCTCATTGATTTTAGCAAACAAAAAAAGTCACCTATTATACGAGTGGTGTTCAAATATGAAAGCAATCAGGCCCGAGATTATAAAGCCTTTCTCATGCTCAACTCAGCTGAGCATGAATTTTCAACGGCTCATTAAAACTAAAATACAAATGAAGAAGTTTCTTGCTTTAAGTCTCTCAAATGTTGTTGTTGGCATTTTAACATTAATGAGCAGGATAAATTTCGTGTTCAGCTGAGTTGAGCATGAGGGTTTTATAACCTGGGGGCCTGCGTCATAACTTTTTTCACACATATGCTAAGACAAAATGTTATACGTTTCTAGTAATAGATGTTTTAGGTCGCCTTTAAACTGGCACCAGACATAAAGAAACATACAATACATTTTTTCGAGTTACAGACACTTACGAGTATGAAGGCCGCCCCTATATACTAAGGGGTTTCGTAAGCTAATTGCAACACACTTTATGGTACATGTGAGGATAAAGTGTCATAAGTTTAAGACAAATTGGCACCAAATTTTATGTGCAACTTTTAGTAACATTCTGAAAATTGCTTAACAGGATTTTTTTTTATATAATCCTGTTTCAGTCTGGAGTAAGCAGGCATGTTTGTGACGTCATTATTTTTAGAATAAACGTCATTTTGAGTTATCTGCTCATGACATGATAATGAATGTCGTTGTATTTTATCCTTTGCGGTTTGCTTATTTCGAAACGTGCTGTCCTATATTCACAGAGTTATCATTATATATCATTTTTTAAGCATTTTTCTGTTTCGCAGTGGCAAGTTTACATAAATTAAAATGTGCTCATTCTGTCTAGTCCTCAAGACCAGGTGAGTAATTTTATTCTAAATAATACCTAGAGTGGTCAATTTTAAAGTTTACGTTCAAATTTAGAATAAACCCGCAATGTTATGAAAACAAAATTAAGCATAAATTCAGTAACTCCTTCAAATGAGGCATTTCTGACTAAATTAAAAGGGTTTTCAGCGTTTAAAAATATCCACTATCAATTAATAACTTATAGCAACAACTCAGTACGAGCGATCAACATATTGTCTTTGAGTTAAATAAGCAGTTTAAATGTTGTTACATGCATTTTATTAGAAATAAGTTTAGCCGAAAACTGAAAGGTGGTGTTTTGCGTTCAATTTATTTGTTAACATCAGAATTTAGTGAAAACGATTCGACGTAATTTAATAAAAACGTGTCGGCTTTGCGTAACTTTCACCGAATCTTTTTATAGGAACATGGGGATTAAATATTACGAAAATCAAGAAAATTTCACTTGTTTATCGAAGAATTATATGCTCGTCAATATGTTCGATGTGTGGAAATTGTTAGTATACTAGAGTGACCCTCATTTAAAGGGCTATAACTCGCTAAGTATATTGTATTTTATTTTCTGTCTGGTGCCAGTTTAAAGGCGGCATATAGTTCATTCAAAAAACATTTTGTAGTAGCATATATAGTGAAGAAAGTTATGAAGCTGGTTGCATTCATATTTGAACACCCCTCGAACATCCTTGTCGCAATCTGCCTTGAAAACAGTCGAATGTACGGTATGCAGTATTTGCTAATTATTATCCAATCAAGGAAATGCATTTTACTCTAAAATATGACCCTTAGCCTCCACACACCTTTTTGAGCTTCATTACATTTCTACCGGTAAACAGGTACTTTGGCAAACAGTGAAGACCAAGATGAAATGCCACATAAGGCAGCATTTCATCAGGATCTGTACTGTTTGCTAAGATAAAACAATCTTTAAGTATATAAATACATCATAATTAAGAAAGTTCGACCAGACCTGGGGCAATTGAAATTGCAATGTAATTGTAATGAATTACATTTTTTAAGTAATGGAAAGTAATTCGTAATGTGGCTTTTTTTCTCCTTATATAATTATTGTAATGTAATGCATTACATTTGAAAAATACCCTGTAATGGCCACTACAGATGAATTACATTTGAATTACATCTGGTCATTAGCATATATGACATACATTTGAAAGTAGCCTGAGGTAGATTTAGCTATCAAGTGGAGGATTTTTTTTGCAAAATGTATTGAAGATAGGTGTTGGCAAAACGCTGAAGTCAAATTAGGTACATTTCCAAATTTTGCAGTCACAATCATTATTGGTGTTCACATGCATGCAATTGTCAGTCTTTAATACTTCTTTTTTATATATAAAATATTTTCTGCAGAAAAAAGTACAGCTTCATTGTAGAAACAAATGTTTTCACCTTTCTATTCTGTTTAATTCAAATATTTCAATATGATCATTTGGTCACTATTTAATCTTTTTCATAAAATTGCATTCACTTCTTTGCCAAAAAATCGTGGAACAGTGATTTGTCACATTCAAAATCCTAGCTAATGAGCGTGCTACGACTAAACATATCTTTCATTAAGTTGGATAGAAACATATCAAGGAAAGAGAATGAAAGTACAATGTTTTAGTTTTGTATGGTACTGACATATATTTCCATAGGGCCAGTTAAGCCCCCCCCCCCAAAAAAAGAGTAAAATTGCGATTATTTTCTTATCCATCAATGTAAACATGTGTTTTTGGTGTTCAAAATAACCGTCTCATCGGTTCTTTTGTGTACCCACAACATATGTTTCGGTTAAGAAATAAGAAAATAATTTTCAATTACGCACTTTTATCTGGGGGCCTGATTTCTATGACTCAGACTACTCTTTGATTGATAGTCTAAATATTTACTGGAAATCAGTTCTTTATGCAGTCAAATTTTAAATATCAGAGTCTGAAACCATATGAAAAAAATGAAATATTGTTTAATGTATCAATTCATGTTAATTTTGACACAACTGCAGGTATTCATTATTCAATAGAACAGGTAAAAATGATCAAAGCATATCCTAGGGGTGAGTGATTACAATAGTTTTAATATGAGCCGTGACATGTGATTTCCAACAATGTGGCATTTTGACAAGTGTAGACTCTGACGAGCCTGTGCAGCCTCCTTTTATTGTTAGAAACTCAAAATGATGTCCAGTCAGTAGCTTAACACTCATAGAATATTCAAGCGACTAGCAAAGGCTCTGGTCAGACTGCGCGTATGCGCAGGCTGATCTGAGGCTTTGCTGGTCGCACATACCACATTGTTGGAAATCCCATGCCACGGCTCATATGGCAATGTGGCTCAAGTGAGATTATCTTTAATTGATTGGCAATAAATGTTGAGTGTTTGAGATAAAACAGTAAATAATTACCAGACTAGTTGTGCATTTCATCAAAGATATAGCTATCATCATGGCTAGAACTATGCTGACTGAATATGACATTTTAACAGGTTGTATACAATAACTTCTTACATTTTTTTTATCAATTTAAGTGTTTTAGATTGTATTGTTTGAATGTCATTGTAATTCAATATATTTCATATGAATTAATTTCTGAATCCTTTAAAGTAATTGTTATGTAATGCATTACTTTGGGAAGTAATTGTTATGTAATCAATTACATTGTCACACCACCTGTTATTGCAATGCAATGATTTTGATAGTAATTATAATGTAATGAATTACATTTCAATGTAATTGACCCCAGGTCTGAGTTCGAACTGTGACCCCTTAATACACATAATTGACTATCCCATAATTGTTGCATGTATGTTTGGGAAAATTTATCAGAATGAAAAGGGTTAATCATTGTTTTTTTTTTAAATTCACAGACCTGTGACGATGACCATAAGGCAAATCATACGATTTGTATACATAAGAGAAGCGAAGCTTTCTGAGCTGTTTCAAAAAAAGAGATAATATACAATACGTTTTTCAACCTGTTATAGCAGTATTTTACACATACACTGAACGTCAAAAGAAACACTCACAAGGTATTCTCTGAAATTATTCGGCGGTATAGGTATACATTTTATACTTTTATTTAGGCGCTTCAATTTTCCTTGCCTGTGCTTTTCCGATAGACATAAGGATACTGCTAGACACGGAACGCTTTGTGTTGTGGTAACGCTTAAGTTTACCATAATTTAATAATCTGAAGTCTAAACTCCATAAATTGTATATTTTTGAAAAGAAAAGAAATGGTATGCGAAAATTAAAAATGAAGCAACAATTGGTAATTGAAAAGATCTGCAAAGAAAATTTTCGTTGCAATACAAATGTTAAACTTCTGGATTTGCTCTTTGCTTGACTGCAAGGGAGATTAGACAGTTTGATGAATGTTTAACTTCAATGACAATCATAATGGTAAAAATCGATGGTTTTTATAACCATACACTTGAACCACGCTTAGGAAATAATTAATGAGCCAGTGCATGTGATTTCCAACAATGTGGTATGTGCGACCAGCAAAGCCTCAGATCAGCCTGCGCATACGCGCAGTCTGATCAGAGCCTTTGCTAGTCGCTTGAATATTCTAAGATTGTTAAGCTACTGACTGAACATCATTTGGAGTTTCTAAGCTTAAAGGGAGGCTGCAGAGGCTCGTCCGAGTCTACACTTGTCAAAATGCCATGTTGTTGGAAATCTCATGCCGCGGCTCATTTGTTATACTGCGACAGGAAAGTCGACTCTTGCGACAACAATGCAAACTCCCCAACAGTGGCGTCCCCTAGCGATCATCCTTCCCTTAAATGTTTAACTTCAAAATGCCAAGGGAAGATTGACTGACTGCTAGGGGGCGCCACTGTTGGGGAGTTGCAACAATGGGCGTTTTACAATAAACTGGGATAACTCTTTAATCAAGGTTTCATTTTGCAAGAAGCTAAGCGCGTTATGTGGTCAGATGTCAGTTATTTTTTTGTCTGCTATAAATGGATTAAATTTGTAAATAAGGTGAAAGAAAAAGTCGAACTCAAACTTGTGATCGATTCTTTTGACGTTCATTATTTTTGTACTATTAGTATTTGCTAAGCGTTTATGGCTGTCTTGCTGCACTTTCAGAGGCTACAGGAGCGCTTGTTCCTACCATTTTATCTATCAAACAAAATAACAAAACAAGACAGAATGTTGATTTGTTTATTCAAGAAACTATTGTTGTATAGTTCTTTTTGAACTTTTATATACTTAATAGCTCCTGGTAACATTGATAAATGCACTTGATTTCATTTGAACATTGTAGGCCAAACACAGTAGAACTTGATTAGTCCATTTTTTGCACTTAAAGTTTTACGACTACTGTACACTTCTGGTTTCAATGTGAGAGTTTAAGAAATCGATTTGGTAGCATTATTTTATTTTTTTTCAATTCTCAAAGAAGAACGGTGACGTCTGGTGCTAATGAATAATCGCTGAAAATTTCTATGCCATGTCGCTGACAATAAAGCGTACAGAGCAGTGCAATTCTCTATGTAAATTGCAAGCTTAAAGCTGAATTTTAATGGTTAACCTGCTAAAAGTGGTCGTCTTATGTTGTTGAGTAGCAAAAACGACGAGTCTGATGGCAACACAACTTTTGAGGTTTATTCTTCTTATATCACGAGGATACCTTTTCTCTAACTTCGTCAGTGCAAAAAAACACGTCATTTTTAAAAGAAATATCTGCAGAGTCTCGGCAAAGTATTGCTTGATTAAAAAAAGCATGAATTTTGTATGAGGGTCTGGATGGGGGGGGGGGGGGTGGGGGTCTGGTATTCACTATTCATTAAGAATTTTGCCCATTATTCATCTCATTAAAATTTGGGTTATTCATTAAAATAAGAGCAATTATTCATTAAAAGTAAGAAAGGTGGCAAAGAAATCTGATTATTCACTATTCATTATTTTTTCTTCAATTCATTAAAAAATAGGATTATTCATTAGTATTTAGGCCCTCATTATTCACTTTACATTATTTTTGGCTCATTATTCACTATTCATTATAAAAAAGGGCCATTATTCGTTAATCATACCCCATCCAGACCCTCTTGTATACCCTATGTTTCTCTTTCTGAACTAGCGTAAAAATGTAACGTGACCGATTAGAACTTGGTTTTAGTATAGTTAGTATTTAGGCAATTCTTTATATTCCAAGATCCAAATCAGCAAATGCCTTTAAGCCAGCGATCGTCTCCATGGCAACAGGGTATATTTCTGAAGTTGGCGCCATGAAATGCCCTTGACTGAAAAATTCTGGCGGCAGCTCGAACAAATATGAGTACTTAATGCCTTTATCGTACCAATAGTCCACTGCTGTCCCGGAATAATCTGAAATGGAATAAAATGGTTAAAATAACTTAATTATAAGATGTTTTGAAATAAGTCAGGTAGAAGCAAATGTTGTGGCACCCCCAATTCTCATGTTGATATTGAGTCCCTCGAGGATAGGGTATTGCTCAATAGGACAACTTTGAATAGGTTATCATATTGTAGGGTGGAAGAAAGGAAAAACAAGGCTTGGCAACAGCTTAGGTTTTATAGGGTATAGCACATGTACAACATTGCCGGAAAGGGTAGCGTAGGAAGCGATATGCATATGGGTACACTGTAAAAATTAAACGTGTTTAGTACACATTGAGGTCTAAAGGGGTATAGAAAAGTGTCATATTATCTTTAAACGCGTCTCAAAATCTCTATTCATTTTCGCGGTGAAACGCTTCAACCTGACAATTTTTGACAACACCGAAAAGATAAAGGTAGATATGTTAATATTTTACTGGACATTGCTAATAAAAATGTTGTAATACATATTTGGATAACGGAAATCAAAATAAATTGTTTGTTGACAATTTTTCGGACTGTAAGCCGATAAATGGATATTAATATTTTATGTAATCAGCTTTTTGTGAGTTGTATTGTTTTCTCCAATTTCGTGCTATGCAGACGTTTTATAGTCATTTTTTAATGATTGCTGCTGATTAATATGCTTTTCACTTTTGCACTGAATAGGTTTATGAAGAGGTTTATGAAAATGACTTAAAGCAGATTTACAAAGAAAGAAGGGGAACACTCTACTAGAGAAAGCAACATGGTCTAAACACGTTTAGCTCAAACATGTTTCATAGATGGTGGCTCCAAAGGTGTGGTACTTGCTTGTATCGATTCTTGATCTTCTCCTCTTACTTACCTCCATAGAACTATTGTGACGAAGATATAAGAATGTGTGAAATATCTTGGTAAACAGCGTAAACCCTGATGATGCGCCAAATTTTAGGACACCTCATCTGGGTCTTCGCTGTTTATAATTGTTCTGTTTTGGGGATCATATGTTCCACAAGCGTGTACTTAATTTTATTCTAGCTATGTCCCTATTAATCCACATGCCTATTTGTTGCGACGAGGTGATTTTGGTTTTGCATTCACTGACCATTAGAACAACCCCTTCACCCAGCATGTACAGAGAAGTGAGGCGTTTTAGAACAGAAACACAAATGATGCAATTATCACATTTTTTACAGAATACAATTGTAAAAATCACATGCCAATCCTCATGCTTATTTGTTGCCGAGATGTGAGTACTGTTTGCATTCACTGACCATTAAAACAATCCTCTGACCCAGCACGTACAGAGAAGCGAGATTTTAAACAGAAAATTAAATTGATGAAAAATAAAAAAACACCTTTTACAGTATACAATTATTGTAAATCACATGTCATTCCTCATGTCCATTTGTTGCGGAGAGTTGACTTATCTTTGCATTCACTGACTGTAAGAACAATCCTCTAACCCAGTACTTATGGAATGGCGAGGCTTTAACAGTTCTAACACAAATTGGGCAGCGATGTGACAAAACCTGTCTTCGGGGGGTTGCGACCAACACTGGCGCAGACCAGCCTGCGCACCCGGGCAGTCTGATCAGCACCTTTGTTTTTCCCTTTTTGGAATGTGTCATTACAAACTTGCTACAAGCAAAATTTCAACTTTCTGACTAGTCTCTGTAGCTGAGCAGGCTGGTTTGAATCTCACTTTGTCGGTAACCCGGAAGACAGGGTTTCTCACGGCGAGGCACAATTAATGCAAAAACAACATTAAATTAAAGTGTCAATCCTCATGCCTATTTGTTGTGGAGAAGTGAGTTCTTCTTGCATTCACTGACAGAGCAATCCTCTTACCCAACACTAGTGGAGAGGTGAGGCTTTAACACAAATGAATGTAAACAAATATGAAAAATGTACATGTACCATTGTTGTGTATCTGATAGATTTATATGCTCTTTACAAATTATATGTAATGAATGTCTTAGACTGTCTACCGAGGGGACAAGGTATGTTTTCTTTGCATTTCTCAGACTTTCAACTCTAATGGATCACTTTTTGTGTGGGAACCTGGCATGGCATTACTTGACTTTTTGCTTACTGTAAAGGTGGCAACTTTAATATTTCATATCTGGGCATGGTTCGGCTATTTCATCTGCTAAGCAAGGGAACTCAGGTTTTATTTATAATTTTGTAAGGAGTTAATCAGCTCTTTGGGCCACGCAAACGTGCCTGCATTTCATGAAAATCCTAACCGTATACCCACTGAACTCACATTAATTAACCCTTAAAGCGCATAATCACAAAATGTATGTTTTGTCATCCACTAAAATATTTGAAGCATCACAGACAAACAGAGTGGACCCAGATCAGACTGTAGGATGAGTCCAATCGGCGTCCACAATGTCTGCCTCTATGCTTATGTTAGATATACATTTTCAGATGAAGTTGTTTTGCTGGCGTTTAAGGATTTGCGTCTATACTGAGGTAATGGCGTAAGATGATACAGTTACTTTTGAATAATTCAGCTTTTACCTATGTCTAAGGTTGACCAGTCCTAATTACGCATTCATGAGGTGCCGCCTTTACAGTAACCAAAAAGTCAAGTAATAGTTGGTACATATAACTGGGTCAGTAGCAGGTTAAGCGTCTGGCCGCATGGACTCATTTTTTCTCAAATACTGACCAATGTTCGTAGATTAGATAGTCTTGAAAAATAAATGGGGCAAAATAAATGAAGCATGACTTATAAGTCACAGAGACCACATAATCCCAAAGCATAATGTTCATATACCCTGTGGAATTTACGAAATGCCAAAACCACTTAACTTTGAAATAAGGATCAACTTTAATTTAATTTAGGGTCAAACAGTTTGTCATATTGACTCATAGTCCACTAAAGTTTTATGTTCAAACATCATTTTATCTTGAAGATAATATTATTACCAGGCAAAAACTCTGAATTGTGAAAAAGATCATAGTATTTTGGTGTCAAATCACATACCATAATAACTCATTATCAGGAAGAATCACGTTAACAAATCAAATAATTATAAAGATATAGCCCATGAAAAGTAGGTAAACCTGATCTTCACTTCATGATCCACAAGTCAAAATTAAAACAACTGTGTGATGCCTGACCAACAAGCTGCCCAAGCTGTTTTAATGAAAGAACACAAAATTCAATTTCTGAAGCAGCACTAGATTTTGACCTTTTGTCCCACCCTGGCGCATGGAGTGTGTAACCAAACATTTCTTTCTTCTCAACCATAATATAGCAAGAAATGAGCAAAGCTCACATACCCCCAACGGTAGCCATCAAATGTTGTAACTCTTTCAGAGAAGACAAAATTGTTAAAGATAGCATAATCCTAAATCAAGTAGTTGTTGAGAAAACTTTGATAAAGAATGCCCATCTGTGTTATATGGGAGTGACGGAAAGAAAAATTGAAAATTTGAAAAAGGCAAAATGAGGAATAGCATCTTAATTTTCGTTTACAAAATACACTTTGCCTACCTGAAGGTAGAGAATCCCACAATGGGAGTAACAATAAACAACAAGTCAACAACAACAGAACCACCGCCTAAGAATGGAAGATGCCTATGCCACTGGTGTGGGGAGGGGGTTCAATGCAATTTTTTGTAGCTAATCTTAGCCCTAGATTTGCTGTTGTTGAAGTACAAAAATTGTTCAGCTCGCATGGAAGCCTTCTAACTATTGCAATGTATCCTCATGGAGAAACACTCTAATCAAATTAACACACCATGATGAAGCAAAGAAAAGGGCTCACGACGCACAGCTAGTCAGAGCTAAAGTAAACCTCAAGTTGAGCCACGGTGGGCCCAGCTACAGATAAGCATCAGGCACCAACGCACTGATTAAAGCTTAAGGTCAGAGCCGTCATAGAGTCTGAGGCCTGACCCACCATCTTGAAATTAAAGAGAAACCATAGCTATAAACCGTGATTGGGTTTAAAACCAGGCATGCAGACTGTGGCATGACATTCAAGTTATATCCAACCTTTATATAACGTTTGATAATCTTTTTAAATTGATCACTAAATTTAGGTTTTCCAAATTTCAGATTCCTAAGTCAAGTAGTTGCTGAGAAATCTTTGACAGAAAAACAGTTCATTGGAGAGAAAAAATATGAACTAATAAAAAAACTGATAAGCAATATGTGGTCTGCACTGATCGCTTAGTTAAAAGTAAAGAAGGCAAAGTCCAATAAATGATACAATCAAGTATCACACCTGAGCCAAGACACCATATGGGAAAGTGACAAAACACAAGGAAACATCACACACAAGAGAGCCAAGCGGTCAGACTTTTCCCTGCAGGTAATCAGAAAGCTGCAACGAACAGACAAGACAGTATAATAAGGACAAACGTCAAAATAAATAGCATAAAGGATCCACAAAAGAAGCACTGCATAGGAACGGTTAGTAAAATTAACTGGAGGGCTTAACATGTGTAAAGGCGCCAACCTCACCCTTAATTCTGATGTGGATCATGTCACATAGATGTTTGGTTTGCATGAACGATCCCTAACTTATCGATGCATCATCTCCTAGTACATACACATCAAGATAAAAAAGGAGATAAAACAGAGTTAAGCAACTGAATACCTTAGCAAAAGAAACCAAACAGTTAAAGCCTGGTGGGCCTGACCAAAGACATTACATCAGGCCCCAACACTCTCTTCTATAGATAAGTCTTTAAGTTGGAGGACTGACCTGTGGGCGTGTAATTACAGAGGAAAGCAAAATTGTCAACCGTGATTGGGTTGACAACAAGCATTTCAGTCTATCGCAATACATTAATGTTGTAAATATAATGTTATAACTAAAATTTCTTTTTATAATGAAAAATTATTTTAATAAACTCCGTTGAAAATTATTTGTGACTAAAATTTTCTTAAATTTATAGGCTAAGTCGCCATACAACTCTGGCTCTGAAAATCCCTGGCGCAAGAGAGATTTATGTCTGACGTGGAATTTAGATATCAAATCATAGTACTGGTAATACAATTTAGAAATGTTTCACGAAGGTTATGATACTGATAGTCTTGTATAAGAAGTTTCTGAGTTAAAAGTTTATTGCAAGTCTGCAACTTGGCTGGATGCTCATGCAAATCAGATGAGTTGAGAAATGTCAACCAAGGAAGGTTCAGATGAACATGTGCATAAGCGAAATTTTGACAGAGTCTTTGCTATTCACACACGTAAAGTAATTATGGACCTCGATTAAAGCTCTGACTGTAGGCATCTAGACCCAACATGTATACAAAATATCTTTTAGAAATGCGAGGATAAGTACCAACATTTAATGCCAAGTACGAACTTGCGAATGACTATGGTTTATCGATCATTACTTATCCCAGTCATATCCTTTTTATACCCGCCACACAATAGTGGTGTGGTATTATATTATACGTTTCGGTGTCTGTCCACCCATCCGTGCTCACCATTTCCGATCAATAACAATGAGGATATTCCTATCTGAATGTATGGTATGGGATTGTTAATGGGTAAAGCTGTATTTTTTAACAGAGTTATTGCCCTTGTTCATATTTGAAAAGTGGTTTCTGGCCTGTTGTTCCTTTACTGTTTATGATATCTGAATACAATTTTACAGATATGTTGGATAAGGTTACATATTGGTGACTAAGAACTGTCACTCTGACCATTCCAGTTCATTACTTATCTGCCATTGGTGTATCTGAAAAATAGTTTATGACCTGTAGTTCCTTTTCTATATGGCGTGTCTGCATGAAACTTCACAGATTTGTTTAATTAACATCAAACATTGCATATTGTGACTATGGACTGTCACTCTGCCAAATGTTTTGGAGCAAGGATTGTCTTTATTTCTGCATTAAAGTTTCATTGAGTTTCCAACCTGAGTATTGATTTTATGCGCGTTGTATTCTTTGACTTTTCGCTTACTGTAAAGGTGGCACCTCATGAATGCTTAATTAGGACTGGTCAACCTTAGACCTAGGTAAAAGCTAAAAATGAGGCGTGGTTTTATTCAGAAGTAACTGTACCATCTTGCGCCATTATCTCAGTTTAGACGCAAAACACATTATTTAGTCTTTAAAACGCCAGCAAAAAAAACTGCGTCTGAAAATGTCTATTTAACGTAAGCATAGAGGCAAACATTGTGGACCCAGACCAGACTGCTCCCACAGGAGCAGTCTGATCCGGGTCTACACTGTTTGTCTATGAGGGTTCAACTATATCGTTACTTTTGTATGCAAAAATATATATTCAATTTGTATAGTCTCCCCTAATAGATATGTCAATATACAATCAGTATTTTGGCGACGAATGTACACCCAAATGAGGAGTGGTGAGCATCGCCGTCGGGTCTTGTGCCCAGGTACCCCAGGGAAGGCGGATTGGTCTCACTCTGATGGGCGAAAAAATGGCTTGGAACAACTTTTCTTTTTACTTCTCTTTTTTTCCTTAAGTTTGCTTTCTTACGTCGTCTTATCTAATGCTTCTGTCTTTAACTATTTTCTCTCTTTTATTTTCTCTCTTGCGCACCACTAAAGAAATGTCAAGTGTGACAGCTTAGTGTAATGATGTAGAGGTAGAGGATCATTCCCCTTTGCATTTCTTCCATAAGATATATTGTGGTGCTGTTTCTATTGAAAAAAGACAAGAACTTGGCCCTGCTCATAGTGTTAATTATTACAGCTCACTGTCATCTTCACACAGGGATTAACAATTCTAATAAACTGATCATTTGGTTGCTTTTTAAAAGCAGAAAACATGTTTTTATCATATGACGTCGCGTCTGGGAGTGAAATAACGCTATGCAATAAAATCGATAAACCACTAAAGGTTTATAGATTTACGGGAAACGTTATGACGTCCATAACAATGTGCGTACATAATGACAAAATTATAACGTTTTTACGCCAGAAATTACATTTCAGAGTATTTGTCATATGATAAATAGATTCTAACATTCGTGCTTTTGCATTATTGAATTTATTGAACTCGTTGCGAAAAAGAGATAAAATGCTCAGCAAGCCTCGCATTTTATCGCTTTTCCCCAACTCGTTTAATAAATTCAATAAAACATGAGCACTCATGTAAGATCCTCTATTTAGACTATGAGTACATACCGTATTCATAATCTCTACCAACTGTAAAGTTTGTTCCTCTTATGGCCTCTATGGCATCTCTAATGCTTACACCAATGGCAGTCTACAAGTAAAGTAGAATAATTTGATGAACTTTTTTGGTTTATGTTTACACAATTTCAATATGCCTTCCCCATAGTCACGTATATGTACTGTCCTGCAAGCAAATAGTGACAGTGATGGCATATTTTGTTTACATGCCTTGTTATCAGGAATTTATAATTGCTTTAAGAGAACGTGACATACCTGGTATGAATCTTGGAGAAATATTATTTAGTATGTTTATGAAATTTGTTTCTTAGAAATCATATCTTTTTAATGCTCTAAACTCAGCTTTTCACCACTGTGCCACCAATGAATTGAATTCTATTTGCATTCAGACAAGTATGTATTCTACAGTCTGAAGTGTACTTTTGTACGAACATTCCCAGGGATCATTGGAAAAGTCATTTAATATTTGAATATCCGAGATATACATGCAATACATGTATATACTACTCAAAATTTGATAAGTTCCTGAATCACTGAATTGAGTGTGGTATGTAGTTTTACATGGGCGGATCCAGAGGGGGTACAGGGGGTCCAGACCCCCCGCCCTGAAAAATTACAAAAAATATACGGTTTCTTAGCCAGTCATTTAAATGGCGTTTCACTGGCGGGCCGATGATGGCCTGCTTATAGTGGTATTTGGATCGTCCTTCCCCACAACTAAAAGGGAAAAAAAACGTTGTCAAAGTCGGACCCCTCTGACAAAACTTTCTGGATCCGCGCATGTAATTAATAAATAAACTTGACACATACAAAATTCCAATATTCTAGATTGTCTTTGTAACTGAGCAGATTGATTTGAGTATCATCTACCGGAGCCATGCAGCTTCACCAAACCACACGTAAAATATCTAAACAAAACCAGGGATTTGTTTTTGCAATTTTGGGAAGGGGCCCTAGGGCCTTTCAAATTGGCAAAAGTAGCACGGTAAACCCCTAAATTGGGAAATTTGCTAGTGCACGATTATGTCATTTTTGGTCAATAAAAACAAATAAGCTATTACACATACTAGTGCCATTAAATCGTCACCATGTTGCTTGTGTGTGTGTGTGTGTGTGTGTGTGTGTGTGTGTGTGTGTGTGTGTGTGTGTGTGTGTGTGTGTGTGTGTGTGTTGACTGAATGAAAATACCAATCTTCAAAAAACAAATTAAGATTGGGATTTTGTTTCAAAATTGGGAAAAAAGTCACCTAAATTCCATTGGCAATGACCCCCGAGAACACCAAAAAAATCCTGAAAACTAACCAGTTCCTCGTGATCTAGTGGAAGTGTATCTGTGTAGAGATAAGGTGAAATAATCTCTTGTCCATAGCTGTGAATACTAATGAATGCGGTGACATTCGGTGTTCGTTCTATAGCCCTCTTGAGAGCTCTAGTTTCAGGGGCAGAAAATGTTTTGTTCCCATGGAATATGCTTGCTTGACAATCGTCTGACGACCCTTCTCCTGAAAAAGTTAAAACGACGCAATCATTCTTTTTTGACAAAGTTTTTCATTTTTTTCGATTCTTTCCCATCGTGCTGTATTTCTCCATACTACAATCAAATCTCATTAATTTGAAGTCCTCGAGATTAGATATTTACTTTAGATTATCAGTAGTTCGAATTATAGAGAGATATAACCACAAATATATAACCCCCCAAAAATGATTATTATCAGTGTTTGTTCTATTAAACATATATTGTGGGTGCATCAAAGAAACATCTGAGAGAGAGAGAGAGAGAGAGAGAGAGAGAGAGAGAGAGAGAGAGAGAGACGTTTCTTTGACGCATTCAAAACCTATATTTTAACTCTCCCGGCCCAGTACTGGTTACTACCCATGGAAAGGCCACAAAAAGTTTTTGTTTATTAAAATAAGAGTTCATGCCATACACATTGTAATGTTAAACGTACAGTGATTGGCGTAAAAATATGAATAAGGGCTATAAACATTTTTCTATATAATAGTTCTACTTACATTAAGATATGCTTACATTAAAATATTACTTCAGTATAATGTATTAAAGCAATACACACCCCGGCAGCCTTGGCTAGTTTCAATTCTAAGGCAGTAGTTCTGTTGTTCTTTATTTGAGCTATGACATAATTTTTCCAACAATGTGGTATAGTTGAGTTTTAGCGATCATTAATTTAATTTGTTTCTTACATATCGTAAAATAGGAACTGATGTCCGAGATTTCAGGTTTATTGATTTGGTAGAAGTATCAGGTACAATTACTGCCAACTTTGCAAGGATGCAGTCTGTTTGGTTAGGCTGACAACGCATGTGTTTAGCATCTAAACAAGCTACAAAGGCTGGGGTTGGTGGTTGGGTGTGGTAGGACTTTATATTACATTTTGACCCTAATAAAACTAGAAAATCCTTCAGCCATGCTTATCTTTGGTTTCGTGTCGTAAGAAGATGGAAATATAATTTCATGTACATTTTAATGTCGCTTATATACAATCAACTGACCCTAATGTACATGGCCTGTGGTGGGCGTAGATTAATCAGTGTCCGGTGCCAGAAGGAATGTGTGGAAAAGAAATTGTTCATTTCCTGCAGAATATTGCATAATTGCATCAAGATATACCATGCTGTTCAAAGGCATACTGTGGTACAGGTGGGTCGTGCAATATTGTTTAGACTTTAAACACATGCTATTCAGATATGTTTGAGAGGTTTGGTGAGTATACTTGAACAATCTATATAGGCTAGAACTGTTCCAGAATTAATTGGGGGAGGGGTGGTGTGGCAAACCAGTTGCCCAAACTGTTAAGATGTATTAGTAACCACGACCAGCCGGACTGATGCTCGGTGAAGCCTCGTCACCGTTTTGCATACTCGTGTCTAGACAATGTTAAAATGTATAAGTAAGCATAATTTGATAAAAATATACCATGTGGTTCAAGAGTTGAGGATTTTTTACTAAAATACCTCTACCAGCCGAAATGATGCTTGGCAAAGCCACGTCACCGTCTTGCATATCAGTGGCTAGACGATGTTAAAATGTATAAGTATGCAAAATGTAATCCAGATATACCATGTGGTTCAAGAGTTATGATCAGTTTTACTTTACTAAAATACCTCTACCAGCTGAAATGATTCTTGGCAAAGCCTTGTAACCGTCTTGCATATCAGTGGCTGGACGATTAAAAATGTATAAGTATGCAAAATGTGACCATGTGATTCAAGAATTATGAGCATTTACACTAACTGGCCACAACCATGCAAACTGATGCTCAGCAAAGCCTTATCCATCAAAAATGCTATTTTGCTTAAGGCAATGTGAAAGGTATAAGTGTGCAAAATTCGATCAAAATATACAACGCAGTTCAAGAGTTATGAGCACTTACTAAAAAACTGGCAAAAATTATGCGCGACAAGGCATTGTCACCGATTAGCATAACAGTTTCTAAGCAATGTTAAATATATAAGTATGCAAAACGATTAAAATATATCATACAGTTCACGAGTTATGAGCATTTTTACAAGAATACCTCGACTAAGCCACGTAACCATTTTCCATACCAGCGGCTGGACAATGCTAAAAAATAAGTATGCAATATTTGATCCACATATACCATGTGGATCAAGATTTATGAGCATTTTCACTAAGTTACCACAACCAGCTGGACTGGTGCTCAGCAAAGCCATGTCCATAGAAAAGGCTGTTACGTATGCCAATGGTTAGACAAAGTTGACATGCTTACGTATGCAAAATTTGATTAAAATATACCATGTGGTTCAAGAGTTATGATTATTTTTACTAGCTGTTAACGGACGGACAAATGGACTTACACAGTGCTTATAGTGCATACCCGCGGGTTGTACAATTGTGAAGATCATGACCCCCCCCCTTATCGCAAGACACTTTAAATAACACATTACATTAGGATGCCTTTGGTTTACCTCCAAAGTTTATATCCCAATTTCTGTTCAGATCTATTCCTACACAGCAGCGTCCATATCTCTGTCGGTTCTTTCTCCACATTCTATCATCCGTGTGCTGTAATGTAGAAAATGAGCCACCTTAACCTACAGGTGCGGATCCAGAGTGGGGATAGGGGTCTGGACCCCCCCCCCCCTGGAAAATCACATGTTATATGTGGTTCTATAGAAATAAGCATTTGGACCCCCCCCCCTGGAAAATAGTTGGACCCTTCTGAAAATGTTGGACCCCCCTCTGGATCCTTGGAAAACTATAGTTTTCTCTGTAATAAAACCATTGGACCCCCTCTGTAAACTGTAAAATAAGTTAATAAGTTGTGGACTAAAAAAACAAACAAAAAAACAACGTTGTTCAGACTGTTTTCTGACGGTTGGGCGTGGACCTCCCTGAAAAAAGTCATGGATCCACGCTTGACCTATATAAGCCTAGCGTCCTTTTTGCGGGGCATCGGTAAATAGTGCAGAACCAGATCAGACGCCACAGAGAGCGGCGTCTGATCAGGTTCTCCACTGTTTGCAAACAGAAGTTTATTTTTCAATTTAAATAAAAATAAAAATAACATCCAACAACCCTAATATTGGAAATGAACTCATCCAATTATTGATAGAGATGGGAAAATCATTTGGCATAAATGGGTTAATAGTTAATTCAGCATGACCTAACTTAAACATAATAAACTTAAACACCTTTTGCTACCTTTATAGTTAATTCAGCAAATGCTCGAACAAACAACCAGTATGATTATAAATTAACTAATAATCCGCTGCTACCTTATACCCCTATTCCACACAGGCCACGAATCGCCCAAATCGTCGCGAATTGATTTTTTCTTATTCTGTGGGATTCGTGAGGTTTCATTTAATATTTTCTCCAATCGTGATGTTCTACGAGTCAGTGCCGATTCAGATACGATGTCGTTACGAATATTCGGGGGAATCGGCTCAATTGGGTTGGAATCGCGCAAGAATTCATTACGATTAGCAAAATAACATTAGAAAATGCTGCACGAAATATAGGAATCAATTACGAATCAGTTAAGAATATGCCGAATGCAGCACGAATTGGGCACGAATTTACAGAAATCCGCGACAATTAGCCACGATTCGCAAGATTTTCTCTGACAATAGTTATAAAAAAGGCCCATACATGCTTCGGGGCATCTGTCCAAAAATGAATGTTCCTCGTAAAGCAGCAGTAGAATTGATCCTGCAACTTGAGTGTTGAAAACGGATTCTTATATAGCTAGAAGAAAACAACTACGTTAAAGTCGAGAGGCCCTGACCCAGACTCTTTGACTTGGAAAAATATGGCAGTTCGTTATTGGCAAAATCACCTGCCAGAAGCTACTGACTGATCCTGATTGTGCTCCAGAATCTGCCAAATCTGTTTCAACTTCCAGGACTGCTTACATGCGCGTGACAGGGTAATTAATCTAAAGGAAAAATCCTTCTACTATCTCTTTCTTGGTTTTATTGCTTGGCTTAATCTCCCGATTCCGCACGAATAGGCTAAGAGTAGCTACGAATGCCCCAAGACGCCTTCGAATCGGTTACGATTCAGTTACGATGTCCAAGAATGCCTTAGGAATTTGGTACGAATCACGCACGATTTTTCGAATCGGGGAATTCGTGGCCAAAGTTTTGAACAGTTCAAAACTTTTGAGCCGAATTCCTGATAGACCTACGAATTGCAGGAACTCACTATGGACTGTGCGAATCAGTTAAGATCGTCACGAACTGAGTAAAATTCAGCCACGAATCCAAATATTTGTCAATTAGTGTCAATTCGTGGGATTCGGGGCCTTTGTGGAATAGGGGTATTAAAGGTTAGTAGTTAATTCAGTATGTGCATGACCAAACAACTATAATAAACTAAGACGCCCTATATTGCTATTTCAGCGAGTGCATAACCAAACAACCGTTATAAACCACGTGGCGATAATGGTAATGCGACGCTAATGGCACAGGGAGCCAAGCAGTATTTCATTTTGCATTTCCCAACTTAACTAATGTTTGCACCCATTTTAATACCCGATAAAAACACTCGTTAGCTCAGAAAAATGTAAATCCCAAGAGTAAAAGTTCAATTTTTCGCGTTTTTTGGACTATTTATGGACCAACAAAAATCTTGGAAAGGTGGGAGAAAAGCAATCCATCATGAGCCTGTCCATGTAGGATAGAGAAATCACACCCACATGGTCAGAATTTAACCAGGCACTCGGCAACCCTCGCCTCTGGTTAAATTCGGACCCTTTGGGTGAGATCTCTCTATTCTACATGACCACTCATGGTTGATTGTTATATTCTTACATGAGCTGACAGCATATCTTACAAGGGCAAAGGTGGGAGAATAATTAGACTGGGGAGATGAGATGGCCAGAGTGATCTTAATGTTTGCTGGACATCTGGATCATTTTTTTTTTAGTTTTTCATCCACTACCTTATTTATAAAAAAAGTTCACAGAAGAGCTACGTCATTAAACACATTTCAGTATATTTGCATGGAAACAACAAAGGCGATGACCAGCTGACACAGGTGTATTCGCCATTGGTGAATCTTTTCTAGATCAGCATTTAAGAATCGTGTTGCTTTGATCGGTTTTTCTAAAAAATGTAAACAATTGAGTGGTCAGAATACAGGTGTATTCTACAGTAGTACCACGACCTCTAATCTAAGTAATGACCATCGATTCACTCAATGCATTTACCGTTACAGTCGCGCTTCAAAGCGTTTGTGGAAGTATACAGTGGATACCATCAGCGATGTCTTTTATGTTTACAAAAACAAAACAAAATGGAAACAAGTACAGTCTTGTTAAATATCCGCTTTTACTGGTTTCTAGCTTGAGCAGCCTCCAGAAAGATAAACTTTTTTGAAGTGATTTCCTAAGTATTTTGTAAACCATGAAGAATAAAGAGTTGCTATCAATATAAAGGCATATTCTTCTCTCTCGGTAAGTACGTCAAAACATGAATGTTATCTTTTTTAAATCATAACCACGAACCCCGTTTCCCACCAAAATTGCGCTGTTTTTTTTTTCAAAAATAAAAATAGAATTTTCAAGAACCGCTGGCTAAGTAAAGTAAACCCGTAGCTCTGTACAACAGAGCGGTTGAAATCCAGATTTAATCCTTTCCTTCACGAATATTCATGCAAGGCTCCACCTACTATGAATAATTATATAAATAAACTTTCATGTTGGTACACAGAACAAAGAAATTACTTGTCATGTCCACTAGTAAAGGATCATATCTAATCATATTTCCATAAGCAAGCAGAGTTTACCCTGATCAGGCAGTTTTTACAAGAGACGAATGATTTGAGTCTGCTCTGTTTGCAACAGAATTAAAAGGCGTCTATATGAGGTAAAGGGTTAAAAAGAATACTGTGCCTAAACTGTATGTGGCAGTTGTATTGTCGTTGCTACAATCACTTGAAATATATCAATTAGAAGCCTGAATTTGTGACATTCAATAAGTTTGGTATTATGCAGATAGACACAGTTGTACATAGTTAAAACTTACAGTATATTCGTAGCCATCTGGATTAAGTACTGGGACAATGTACCAATCATACTTCACTAACATGGACTCTCCATCTGGGGTATGCGATGCAAGCTTAAACAAACAAATGAGACATGACATGGCAATGTAGACATAGTACTGTAATCTGCAACAAGGGACCTAACTTCATTTTTTGTAAAATTTAAAATTGCATATAGAAAGATTAAGACAGTACATCAATGGTAGAAAAGTGATGATACTTTATCTCATACGAGTACAACAGTGAAAACCTAAGTACAGCATATGGTATGCGTAAAATTTGACCGATTCGCATAGATTTCAATGACACAAAGGTCGTAACTTCATCGTCTAAATTAATAAGCTACTCCATTTGACTAGAAATTATGTCTTTCAAACGAAATGTTGCTATTTGAAGCTTACCTGTTGGATTTCTTTTGCTCTTGTATTCAGTTTATGTACTGTTGAGTCCTTGTCCTTGCTTTATCTCCTTTTCATATCATGATTTATATGTTCTAGGAGGTGAAGCATGGATAAGTAAGGGGTCTTTCATGCAAACCAAACATCTATGTGTCTTGATCCTCATCTGAACTAATTGTAAGGTTGGCGCGCCGTGAAACAAGTTTAAGCCCTCCAGTAAAATATTTTTACTGATTGTTATTTATCATTTATCAATTATCAATCATTTGTGTTATTCATTTCTTGTGTTTGTCATGGTTTCGTTTCTGTTCATTGCTGCCTTGTGGTAGCCTGAATGGAAAGGACTGACCTCTTGGCTCTTGTTTGTGATATTTATTGGGATTTTCTTACTTTCCCATTCGGTATCATTGGACAGGTGTGGTACTTGATTGTATCTATTCCTGATTCTTGCTGTCTTCTTACTTTTGCAGGGTGAATTTTGATTGAAAGGCAATGAGGTCCTAAAATAACACCAACCCCCACCCCCACAAAAAGGCAAGCTTATTAGAAAAGCTTAAACTTGTATTGCTAACCGTTTGTATCAGGTTCAGCCCAGTGGACTGTGATAACCATTCTCGGGCATGCGCGCTGAACTCCAACCATATTGCTGGCTTACGGTTACACAGATCAGATGAAATCTGAAACAAGCATAAACCAATTTACATTTAAGTATATTTGAAATGTGTAAAATATTGAAATGCGATTCTCAAGTAATTAATCACAGTGCTGTATAATTGAATTTTATTGAATCGCTCTGACAAAGTAAAATACAAGGATGAAGCATGCATTGATATCTCTTTTCCACAACTCAATTTCACATAAGCACTCATGCAAGATCATCTACATACATGTATGTGTACATGTTCAAAATAATACCCATATTCTTATGTACCAGCAATATTTTAAGATAAGTATTTGACGGAAAAACGATCCATATAAGCTTATTGCACCTTTGAGTGATATTCCAAAGTTCTACATCAAATATCTCACAATGCAGAAAGTGCACATACATGCTGGTGCAATAAGGCAGTTATGGTATGGTTGTGCGTATGTACTGGAGATAATCCTCCCGTACATACGCACACACCATTCAGTAACTTACACATATATTACTTTTATATTATAACAACATTTATACACTAAACACAGTAAAACGTGTACAGGTAATTGCAAAGTACAAAAAGGGATTCAGAAGAAAGTAGTTTGATTTTTATAATCTGTCTCCTAGTTGCATAATATCAACAGGATAATCAACGTATATAAATACTAGGCCTTGAGCTGGCCATAGACCCCCTCCCCCCCAGAGGGAATTTTGTACACTATGATTTTCTAAAACTACATTATATATGACACAAAATAAAAGATGTAAGCCTTCTGAGAGTGGCAGCGTTAACGTCTATCATCACGTTATATAAGTTACCGCCCCCCCCCCCCCCCGAAATAGCATTAAACACCCCTGATTATGTCTCAACCATGACATGTTCGTACAAATTTTCATGCTGGCACAGGTTTATGAGCTTCTTATAACACAGTTGCATATTTTTAGTATTGATTTTATAAATATCTTGAGTTATTTACGTTGTATGCGTTACTTAGTGTTTCCTGCGTTATTTCCGAGTATCAGTATGATATTTAATGACTATACGTGTATTACATCTGTCACAGAATATAGTAAATCAATAAGGCTGCTACTTAAATTATTTAAAGTTCTTTACCATGGTCGCTTACAATATTTTTCGGGCCCATGCTACGTATATTACCCTCAAAACAGCATTAAACATTCAAGTTAATGTCTCTAACAAGCCCTGTTTATACTTATTTGCATGCTGGGACAGGTTTATAAACTTCTTTTAACAAGGTATACCTATTTTAAGTATTCATTTAATAAATGCCTTGAGCTGTAACTGTTATGTGAGTTACCAAATGATACATAAGTTATTCTGAGTATCTGTATAGCAGTTGTTGACTATACATGTATAAAGTCTGTCAGAGAATTTAGAAAATTTATAAGGCTGAAATAAGTTGAAGTTCTTTATTAATTTATGGTGATTTAAACTATTTTTAAAATGTAATCTATCAACCTTTGCTTTTTTCTCACATAAACAGTAGATACCAAGCATTCAAAGCGGACGTTCGGAAAGACAGTCACTGTAAAACAGCTCAGTTCTGGGCAAGGTATATGTATATAATTCCGATAGTGTTGACACTGATTAGGTTTACAAGGAAAACAACTTTGAATTGCATGTCAGCTCTATCTGTATGCCTTGTTACCAATATTCATTGCACACAATCACAACAACTACGCACAATATGTACCTGTATAACTGATTACGCTCATAAATTTGTCTGATACACATCGCAGTTGCAAAGAACTTCTCGAACAAGATGGGTTTAGTGTGTCACAATCATTGATTCTTTGCTTGAGAAATGCTTTTGATATAACTTTCAGGCAAACAATAAACCCCGTGCCCAGTCAAAGGAGGTATTATAGGCTTCAGCAGCTAGAACTACGCTGCGTACTACAGATGGAATTGTGTATTACTCATCACATCAGAGCTCAATATATTGAAACAACTCTAAAATACACTGCAATTAAACATTAAATCTGCTAAAATGCAAAGTAGAACGAGTACTAGAGGCAGTTTCTGGCTTCACCAATCCTTTTAGTTGTAGTTTTGAAGACAATGAACTGTTCTTTTTGTTTTTCGGTGTTCATGCTAAGCCTGGCATAGCTAAGGGTCTAATTGAGGCTGATGACATTGGCAGGAAAGCTGTTGCTCCCTGTTGGGAGGGGGTACTATAGCCAGCGCAATGCCTAGAGAATTACATTTTTGTGTGATATTGGGCTACTATGTTCAACATCTAATAACTCAAAAAGTATATTAGTTACAAAACGTAATGCTTGAAGTTTTGAAAAGGAAAATAAAAATTCTTTAATAAAATACCAAATTAATGATCATAAACTCGTTTCAATAAAATTTAAGACAAACTCTATTAGATTCATTTATCATTTAAAAGGGGGTTCAATGAAAAATGTAACATACGCTACATCGGGGATGACTATATTGTTTTCAAATGTCAATATCTGTGGCCTAGTAATAACTTAGTTAGAAAATATAACCCATTTGGAAAGCTTACCTTATCTTTTGCACTTTTCTGAAGTCTTAAAAAAGAAAGTTAATTATCAAAACTTTTGTAGGGTAACGTATATAACATATACATTTTAACGCTGCCATTGTCAGAGGGCTAACAAATTGCAAAATCCTTGCAAGACATTGGGCTTTAAGAAAAATATGTTCTACAAAATTCCACCTGGGAGGGAGGTGAACCATATCCAGCCAGTGGCCTATACGCTGTAATATTTTGGTGCCAATACATTGTTTAATGCAAAAGCTTAGATTTTAATATTTGGAAATGAGCACGAGTTTGCAAATCCTTTTTAGTTACAGTCAATCGCGAGACTAAAATTATTTACTCCTGTCTTGCTCAGTCCAGATTTATTATCTTTTGAAAACTGCATAGATCCAGATCATCTGGCCATTAGTTATCCATGCTGGTTTTACATTCAGTAAGTTCAGTAAATGTATGCATTAGGCTTGGCAACAACACATCAAACTATCAAACAGGACAAGGGTTAGAATAAACGTGTTCAATTTACCCTGACTTCCAATAAGTCTCGACCCTCGTAGCTCTTGCCAAACCTCCGCACGCGGACTCTGTCTGGATAATCAGCTTTGATTCCATAAACAAATGCCACAATCTTATGAAAGGAATATAAACATAATAGACATACATATAGATTTTACTTTTTATGTAATGCTTTCCATGGATTCCATTGCGGAATTTTTAAAACATTAGAGGGTCAATGATGAAACCTAATAGGCCGGAGCTAGCTAGTCTGGCACAGAAACTTGCAGCTCTTTGGTGTATTCTTTGCTTTCAAATGGTATTCCTTTTCTCGGAAAATATTTCTCTATTTCATTTGTAAATGTCTTGTATAAAGCTACCATCAAACAATGCAATATCTGTTATTTATAATTGTATACTTTATTTTCTTTATGTAATGACGCTACAAACGCGCATAATGTTGACGGTTTTACGCCAAAAAATGCAATAAAAATAATTTAACGTCATATGATAAATGGAATCTAACATCCGTGCTCCTGTATTATTTAATTTATCAAACTCGGTCGGCAAGCCTCACATTTTTATCACTTTTCCCCCAACTCGTTTAATAATAAAACATGAGCACTAATTTAAGAAGTACACTGGATTAAGACATGCAAAACCCTGTCAGCTGATTGTGGTATTTCCTCGTCGTGCACACTTATTTCTTTTGATGAGTAACATATTACGTTCAATATGTATATCGCTCTAAAATCACTTAAAAAGTCAGTGGGTATGATCAGGAAATACCACACTCAAAAACTGCAGATCAACCCATGGCACCATGACGAAGAGCCACATGACATTTACAGCAAAGAAACCAGCTCTGTTCCGTGTCAAGATGATTGCAAAACTAGAAAGGACATAAAGTAATACATTCACAAATAAAGAACAACACAGAGCAATGGGAGGTACATAAAACAATAAATCATCACCTTAGAATGGACAGCAGTCTTAGCTACCAAGAGGCTAAAGTGCATTTACTGGCGCCAAAACATCGGCCTACATTCAGTTGTTGTTAAATACAAAAATTGGTCAGGTCCCATGGAGGATTCCTAACTAATGCAATGCATCATCACAGAGAAACAATCTAATCAAATTAACACACTATAGTGAAACAGAAAAGGGTTCATGGCTCCAAGATAGTCAGAGCTAAATAAAAGTTGAGCTACGGTAGGCCCTGTCAATGAAAAACATCAAGCACCAACCAACGGATTAAAGCGAAAGGCCAGGGCCGTCATTGAGTCTAAGGCCAGACCCATTGTCATGCAATTAAAGAGGAAACCATTGTTATAAACCGTGATTGGGTTCACAACCACGCATGCAGACTGTTGAATGATATCCATGTTATATCCCACGTTTTATAACGTTAAATTACCTTTTATAATTGATTACTATAACTAGGCTTTCCCACAAATATTTCGAATTTATAAAACTAAATCATCATAAAATAAGGGTTCTGATATGACTTGTTGCAGAAGAATTTTTTTTATCAGATACTGTATTTAACAATCAACTCTGTGTGTATGTAATGAAATTTAGAAAAAGCTTTACGAAGTTTATGGTATAGAGAACCTTGTTTTTATAGTTTAGAAGTAAAAAAGATGGCAAAGATCAGAAAACGATACAATCAAGTACCACACCTGACCCAAGATACCACATGAGAAAGTAACAAAAATACAGCTAACATCACCAACTTGAGCAAAGAGTTCAGCCCTTTCCAAGCAGGTGACCACAAGGCAGCAATGAACAGACGCGAAAGCATGAGAAGCACAAGACACAAAAACACTTTGATCCATTTTACAAGCCAAAAATTTGTTTCTGTTGTTGAATTCATCAACATTAGAACATACTCTCGCAAAACGAATACGTTGTGAAATGTATACACCATATGATGGGGAGCGAGGAATATCTCCATCAAGAAATAGAAAATTAATTATTTCAAAATAAAGATCGTCCTGTTTATCATTAATTCTATATGAAACTATGTCATAAGTAATAGACAAGTGCAAGTCCAAAAAGGGGGCTTCAGAATCTAAGGAATTAGCCTCGTTTAACTGGAGTTCAGTAGGATATATCTGACGTACCATTTGTTCACAAAAAGGATTATCAACATTAAGCAAGTCATCTACTAGATATCTTGAGGTAGAGTAGAATACTTCAACAACATCTGCTTGATAATTGTTAGAATGAGACAACATGAAGTCTCTCTTATAACAAAACAAAAACAAATCTGCAACATGAGGAGTACAATTTGTACCCTTAGGCATACCTACGATTTGTATATACAATTTTGAGCCAAATCTTATAAAAGAAAATGTCCAAAAGATATTGGAGAGTGTCACAAGCTTTCTGACATGACCATTTTTTTTTTAAATATTTTAGGTTTTTAGGTTGTCCAGAAGTAAAAAAAAAATGCGCGTTTCTCATTTCAAGCCAAATGAAGTTATCCCTCTCTGTTAAAAGTTTGTCCAATAAATTCAGTTTATTTCTTTGATTAGATTATGAGGCAATATAGTATAGAGAGTAAGTCAGAAAAAAGACATATGCGGCTTAGTGGCATATTAAACTAAGGATACAACAAACATTACAAATGTTCCACTGAAGAAAATAAGAATCTATCACAAGTGTGGGATAGAAAAATCCGTCCAGAGGGTCCCCGATTGGCATCACGAGGCTTGTCAAAGAAGACACGTAATAATATTACCTCATCATAACGAAGGTAGTTGTTTGTAATATTCCTCGGAATCGAAGTCTCTTCATCACACATGCTTCTCTTCTCAATATCGATATGTCTGCAAAAGCAAACGTTGTAAAAGACAAATAGAGTAATTGAAACATATCATCAAATAGAGCTCGTTGAGCGCAAGTTTGGATCCAGATAATTACGTCAGGGATGGGGTTTCCTGACAGCTATATTTTACTCCTCAATATATTTCACAGAGGGCTGTATGGAACTCCGTCGAGAAACAATTGGAGCTCGAGGGCATCTGTACCAGTATTTCTAAGGAAACCTTTATAAGAAGCTTGTGATTTTTAAGGAGGTGGGAGCCCAGCCAACCTGTCCCTTTCCCTGGATCACAACATGGTTAGGATCAATTACCTGCTCTGTGACAGAAGACTTTTTCAAGTAATAAAACTTTTTTCAATTATAAGATTCCCTTAGTTAATGACCTTCGAATGGTTATTTCAATTTTGACGCTTTGGGGTTTAGAACTGTATGCATATAAGCAACGAAAACAACTTTTTGTAAACATACAAGCTTCTTAAAACTTGTTGCCGTCTATTTATTATTGGAAAATCGATTCTCTTTGAATCATTTCGCTGCCACCGAACTCATTGAAAATGACATTGTATTGTATTTGCTCCTCATTTTGTTTGTTTGTTTGATTTGATTCTTTACGTCCAATCTTTCAGTTATGCGGGACGGGTCTTCCTGGGTTGAACCAGTACTAAGCTAGGATAAATGTGTCTTGCTCAAGGACCACAACGCAGTGACGCCGGTGTGGCTCGAACCCGCGGCCCTTCGGTCTCGAGTCAAGCACTCTACCACTGAGCCACTGCGCTCCCTATTTGCTCCTCATGTTGTTATATGTATATGTAACCTGAGAGTAATAAAGTGAAAGAATGAACGAATGAATTCATGTGTCGCTTAAGAGCCGTAACGTCAACAATATATTCTGCTGGGGTAAGCAACTTAGCTTGTTAACACATAGACATAGGCAGACATTGCAAACCATATCTGACCTAACAACAAGCCTTAGTTTGGAAATAGACTCGCGCCTAATTGATAATGAAGGGAAAGTCAATTAAGCTTAAATGAGTTACACGATGTTTATACATCTCTTCCATCGGGTAGAATCAGTAGGTAACATGTATAATAAATCTGCATTACAGCTTTTCTTCATCATATTCACTTATACTTCAAAGTAGACTGGCTCCAGTCCTTAAAACAATTTTTCTCCAATGTGTCACATCATATACTTGTAGCAAGTCTAACTCTGATGGCTCTTTTTAGAGCCATCAGAGTTAGACTAGCTACAAGTATATGATGTGACACATTGATGAAAACTTGTTTAAGACTGGAAACAGTCTAACTTCAAAGGTATTATCGTAAATTTACGTACCTTTGCATGTCTAAAGTAGAGACTTGGTACTCAATGCCAGCATCGTCTAGAACCTGTTCAGCCTTAGCAGCAGAATCAGGTCCTACAATAATATCAGCTGTTCGTCCTTGAGCTGGAGATCTCAAGAAATCTAACTGAAAACAAAGAGGCACATCAAAATTTGATCAAATAGTAAAAAAGGGGCAACGTCATGTAAAAACATGCATTCCATTAAGCAAATTATAATAGTTTATGGACATATATGGCTAATTCCCATGTGTACTATTCCTGCATTGGATAACATAGAAATCAATTGAGAATGTTTACTCCCCTTTCTCTCGGCCTTATGAGTTGTTCAAATACTCATATGTCAGAGTAAATAAAGCATGTCAAAAACATATGTTTCAGTACCAAGACAGATAAACTGAAACCAAGTTCTAATCGGTCATTTTTCAAACTCATTATTTCTGACCATACGCTATTAAAATTGATATGATTTTTTGCCAAAATATGTGTATTTTAATGGGCAAACATTTAGCGGTGTTTTGGAACAGTTTTCTTTTACTCCAAAAATATTTTAGGTTAAAAAACTAAAATCTACTTTTTTATGAAAATTTAGTTTTTAGCGTAGTTTTTAAAAACTTGAAGTATTAGTGGTTACAAACTCATCTAGTACCCAACTTTAAAACACAAAGCAATTGGAATTTTGCTTAAGATATTTGAAATTCATCAGTAGCTTATGCTAAAATTGTTAAATGCACTTGATTTTATATGAATTCTGTAGGCTAAATACAGTAAAACTTGATTAGTCCGTTTTTGAAGATTAAATTCTTATGACTACTGCACCCTTCCGGTTTCAATGTGAAATTTTAAAAATCAGTTTGATTGCATTATGCTGTGTTTTTTTCTCATTTTTTTCAAGAAAAATGTTACGTCTGGTGATAATAAATAATCACTGAAAATTTTAATGCGGCATCGCTGATAATAAAGTGTACAGGGCAGATCAATTTGTGTAAGTAAATTGCAAGCTTAAAGCTGAATTGCTATGCTTCAGCTGCTTAAACTATATTGTCTTATGTTATTGTGTAGCAATCACGAAGAGTCCTATCAAAACAAAACTTTTGAGGTTTATTTTTCTTAAATCATAGTCGTCAGTAACATCTTCAAACAAACCTAAACACAAATTAATAACGTCTCTAATTAATATTTTATATCGTAGAAAAGTGTGACTTTTAGAAAGGAGGGTACCTTTAATCAAACTTTGTCCGTTTAAGAAATACACGTCATTTTTAAATGAAATAATTTGCAGAGTCGCCGCAAAGAATAGCTACATTTATAAAAGCATGAATCGTTTTGTATACCCTATGATTTTTTCTGAACTAGAGTAAATATGTAAGGTGACCGATTAGAACTTTGTCTCAGTATAGATAGAAAAAGTAAATGATGTACATAATTTCCAAGTTTCATGTCTGGTCACAAATATTAAGCGACCAAATCTCGGATCATTCATTCTGCTTGTGTGATTATTGTGGGCCGCGAGCGACCTGGCGTAGTGGTAAGCCAGTCGGACTATAGAAGCAGAGGACCAGGGTCGATACCCAGGTGGGCACCTGTTTTTAAGTGTGTTTGTTTCTATTTAGCGTTCAAATGCTAAATTACTTTATACTAGTGAATTATAGAGAATTGCACTTATCATATGACGTCGCGTCTGGTAGTGAAATAACGTCATGCAATAAAATCTGTAAAACACTAGTGGTTTATCGATTTTCGGGAAACGTAATGACGTCTATAACAACGTTGCGTACATATTGATAACATTTTAACGTTTTTACGCCAGAAATGAGATTTCACATTATTCTCGTCATATGATAAATAGAATCTAATATTCGTGCTCTTGTATTATTGAATTTATTAAACTCGTTGCGAAAAAGATATAAAATGCTCGGCAAGCCTCGCATTTTATCTCTTTTCCCCAACTCGTTTAATAAATTCAATAAAACATGAGCACTCATGTAAGATCCTCTATTTATTACCTCGTCATCCATATAGTCTTCGAGATTCATGAGAAATTTTACTTCCTCTGTAGTCTTAGCTAGGGCGGATATCACTGCATAGCTGCAATGAAACATGTTATAAAATGGAAATGCATGATACCAAATGATTGAAATAAACAATCATAGAAATACCACAACATCGGTTGATATGCCGATATCCTGGCTGATCATGTTGATATTGGCATAAGGCCAGAATTTCTTCATAAGTTGATTTACGAACCCTCTTACTGTAATTATCTGTAAAGTAGATTTTTTTAAAATTTTATCCGCCCACTCTAAATATTATTTGTTCGTTGAAGAAAATATTTTTTGAGGTTCTGTGTGTGTATTTTTGAGAGTGACACTGTTAAAAGTGATTGTCCTGTCCAGAATTTTAAGAAAATGATAAAATATTTAAAGATTTGATATAAACTGTTGGTTTACCTTACTAGTTTTACTGTGTTTTTTTTCTAGAGATACATGTATTAAAAAAAGCTCTGAAAATGACAGTTAACTGGTCATTTTCAGAGCTTTTTTATTTTTTTCGCCCCCGACCCTAAATATGTAAAAATTTCCCGTAAATCAACAAATAAAAAACTTCTGGCCTAATTATTTTAATGGCGTCATGCATACTCAAATGTACTTGTATACTTGTGCTAATAATTGAATAAAAATAGTTCAAATACCTTGTTTTATCATATTAACATAAAACGAGCAGGTCTAAAACATATGGATAAAATATCATCAACAGAAAATATTAAAAGGTTATGGATTTACTAATGAAGGCATTTACTGAGTTCTCTTCCTCCAGGAATATTCCTGGCACAAAATGATGATGCGCCCTTTAAAGTGGGCAATTATCCATATCCCGTTCAAATACATGCAAGTTTCTAATTTTGAACAGACGTTTTGAAACTTTTATGGGCCCTTTGGAAACTTTGATGGACCCAAGAACTCTTGGTATTCACTTTGGAGCTTAACTATCCCGATTTGAATAAATAGCATAAATGTGGGACCCTACCACAGATACAATCTATTTTAGCCAAACACTAATAGTTTTCTCACAAAATGGATCAAGCCAATCCCAGGATTAGCCCTGTATGTCAATATATTGGCTAGCTTAATGAGTTTTCAGTAATTATAATGTGTACGCAGTTAATCTGTTAATACTCACGTGCAACTCTGGTCATAAGCTCCGCTAGATAAATGCAGATAAATCCACAAATATCCAGCGAGGCTATGAGCCATAGTTTTGACTTGAGCATTTACGTATCTAAAGCTCTTCGTGATGATTGCTAGTAGCGAATGTGCTTATGAGACTATGCATTTATATAGGTTTGTCTGCATTTTCGCTGTTACCTTCTACAAAAGTTAACTTAAACAAATTGTAAGATATGGCCGCCAAATACCTTCTCATTGGAAACCATGGTAATCAAATCAAATAACCTCGCAGATATGGTCACAAGGAGATTATCTACACAAATAGTAAAAATAATGAACTATCCATCAAAATATGACCGCCAGAGGACCCCGTTTTTCTTCTTTTTTGTGGGGTCTTGAGGAAAATGGTTTGGCGGTAATGGTTCCGAAGTAACCTACAAATTAGTAAAAACAAATGATCTGTTGAAAATTATGGCCACTAGTTAAACAGTAAAAAATCATCTATTCGTTGATCAATTTGTTTGATTGTGTATTTTTTTAAATTGTAGCCTATATCTTTTTTTTAAAAAAATAGAGAAAAAAATGTTCTAGTTTTTCGTTTTATTACAGTGCCAAGTTTTCAGCTGAAAACAGAAAGCTGAGAGAATCTACTAACGTCAGATATGACGGAAAGCTGTTTTTACCCGGAATAATCAACGAGGGCATGTGAAGAGCTCATCGTAAGTAGCAGCAGTATCCAACAATAAATCATTCTGTATTTTTTTCTGCTCAGATGTAGTAGTTGAAATTCTATTCTTCGCCAATCTCTTCGTCGTTGTGATCGGTTCCACAGTAGACTGCCCTATATATTTGGGAAAAACATGAATAATTATACCCTGACCAGACTGCTCCTACACAGTAAAGAATTATGTCACACAATTTAATACAAACCATCAGCTACATGCATATAATTGCTCATTTTTAAGGAAAAATATGATAGGGTGGTATGTAATAGTTATACCATGGGTTGTCCGCCTGTACGTGGAGATTATCCACGAGCTTTAGCGAGTGGATTATCTTACGTACTGGTGGACAAACATGGTATAACTATTTTATACCACCTACATCAGTGTAGACCTTGCACATCACGAGATATTTCATGTTAAAGTTGGTAAAGGTGGTATAAAGTGTCTGATTCTAAAACGTGTGTAAAATAACATGGACTATATTTTTGTGCATTAAAGCGTTTTTTTTTCAAACTAAAATTGTCAATCTTCTTGATTACATTAACTGTAAAGACTATTTTCAGACACCAACCATTTATATAATAATAATGCTTATTATTATTTTTAATCAAAATAACTAAGAATAAGGGACAAATATTGTTACAGCAATTATTCTTCTATCCGAAAAAATATCTACATAATATGCATTTCATTTAGTTAAGACCCATAATATGAAAATGTACACTGCTTTAAAAATTAAAAGGCAACACTACAAGTTTTGCGATTTATCGCAATGCAAATTCGCTCAAAGTCCGATTCGTAGCGAGAGTCGGTTAGTTACATAAGACAAACACGTTCTTGTAATGCAATGAGTTTGGGGACCCAACAAGAGTGATGCTTGTTGATAAAAAACGTAGTAATCCCTTCCCAGAAATCTCCATTGAACGCTTTTTGTATTTTTCAAAACCAAATTCTAAGACAAATATTCTAATCAAATACGACAATAGCATCATTTCTTTAATAGCATTTTAATGTAACAGAAAACATTAGGAATACGTTATTATCAATTTCTATGATTCAACAGGTTTCCAGCAAGAAAAAAATCTTACCATTTAATAGAGAAGCGATTAATTGTTTTATCAAAAGCTATTTTTTGATCCCATACTTTAGCAATCTTGTCAACGGTTACAAACGTTATGGGGGTTCTGCATTATCAATGCATAATTTGTCAATTGGACAAATTTAAGCATTATCACAATGTAAAATTATCAGGTGTTCCTTTAAATATTTTAGCATTGTATATTTTTGACTCCAGGAATAAAACGAATGAGTCTTGATGATACATTTGTGGGTGACTATAGTTTCATTTGGGGAGGTATACTGTCAGATATTTGGTTGGAAATGTAGTTTTACGGAGACGCGGCACAATTGAAGGCGTAAAATGTGATTTCAGACCGCTTACCAGACGAGGTTCTTCCCCAATTGAAAATTTTGAATGTGGTTTTCCCCATTTTAATTCGTTTCTGTAGTACCCACCAAATTGTGATACTTTAATTGTCGTAAATTCGAAGTCCTAGGGACTGGAGATATTGTTTGTATGTGTTTCCTTGGCTGTAACCAGTACTAGGCCGGGTGGGTTTATGGTTTTGTGGTTTTATTTGATGGCATTGTTTTTGGTTTTAAACATCTAAGAAGACGGACCACGGCTTAAAATCAGATCTGGAAGAGCTGGGAAGTGAACTTGCCCTCCAGTAATTTTCTTACTGACCGTTTCAAGTTGGTGCTTCTTTTGTGGATCTTATTGAGTTTGTTATTTGTATTTGTCTTTATCATATTACTGTCTGTTTCTTGCAGCATTGAGGTCGCCTGTTGGGAAAGGGCTGACCTCTTAGCTTTCTTGTATGCGATGTTTTTCTGTCTTTTTGTCATTTTCCAATACGGTGTCCTGGGTCAGGTGTGGTACTTGATTGTATCTATTCCTGATCTTTGTCTACTTTCTTACTTTGGAAACCTGGGCACAAAGCGAGTGACTTAATTACTATTCCACGGTTGCTCACAGGATACTTTTTTTTAAATATCGAAAGTTTGAATTATAGGTAGTAGATATTAAAGGGAAGCGCTCATCATATAATTAATGAGCTCTAAAAGAAGGGATTTGTCTATCCAATCAGTTTGCTGCAAATTTTATCAACATCTATCAAGAAATAAAGAAGTTATATGCATTTGAAGTTTCCATTATTTCTTTTATAGAAGCCGCTATATTTGTCTGCTTATGACGTCATAGCCTCCTTATAATATATGCAGAAATGAAACAAATAAGATTTAAAAAATAATTTTCCCTCTATTTTATGTTCATGTCTAATAGAACAATAAAAGATCATTTATACAAGAAATTCTGTGATTATATGCTAAAATAAAGATTTTATGCATCTTAATAACTTTCATGCAATTCATAAGCATCTCATTATATATTCAAAATGGCGGTTGTGACAGGATGTTATAAAAACTTCATTTATTAATATCATTTTTAGTTCTCAACCGATTTTGATTAAGTTTGTACTAAAATTGTTTGTGTGCAAATGCCTGTCTTTTCAGACACATTTATTTCTTGATCAGCGGTTTCCTATATACACCCCTAGAAAAATAACTATCAGCTTTTTCATATCAAACAAATGTTTTGCATGCATTAAAGAGACGTCTTAGAGACGTTTCTTTTGCGCACATAAAACGTGTGTTTTTATAGAAACTACTTAAAATAGTTCTCTGAACCTGTTGCGTCCAAATTTATTTCGAATTAGTGAGCATTTCGAGTAATCCAAGTTAGAATATTTCAGATTTTACTGTAATATTATATGAGAATATCATGAGCATGGTAAGTGTGAGGATAGGATAGATTAAATCCGTCCCAAGGATCGCCGTTTGGCATCACGTGGATTGTCTAGTAATGACAAATAGTGAAATCAAGGGACGGATTTTTCTATCCTACCCTCACACGAGTAATGAATTATTTTGCTTGCTCACCACTGTTTTTATTTATTTATTTTTTTTATTTTGAAATAAGCTTCCAGGAGTCCTTGAATACACTAAGATGCAATTTCGCATAATGACGTTACTTCATGTCCGGTAAGATAGTATGAGTAAGATAAGATTTTCTATACCAGGGTAAAATCTCAGATATCCTTATCCGGTGTGCAAGAATAAACTATTCAACGCATACCGCTGGCATCTGTTATATTGGTAAAAGAGGATGTGAAAATGCATTATGCTATTAATACATGTATTATTTGCTATATGCTGATAACACTAGCTGTGATAGTTTGTTTTGCTGTCAGAATCACAGAAAATGAACAGAATGTGAAACTTGCAAATTGAACACTTTGCGCGGCCATAGACCTTTAAAAATAATCAAGATCATAAAGGGACCACAGTTACACTCTATGCAAGGCTATAAAAATCCAACGGTCATTATGTGACAATGCACGAGACGTAAACAAGTTAAAAGTAAGTTAATTTTATGTGAACACGTTTCAATGCAGTTTGACTATTTTCATATGGTCAAGCTGTAAACTTTGATTCAAGTTAAACAGAAATAAGAAACTATGGTACTTTTTTCCTGTTTTTAATATTCCCGTCTTAACAAACACTTGTTGAGCAGACATTTAGAATCAAATCAAAAGTTTGTTCAATTTAACAATTACTTGTTAAAATTCTATAATACAACACTTTTGTTCAAAGTAAGTAAGGTTGCAAAGATCAGGAATCGATACAATCAAGTACCACACCTGACCCAGGATACCAATGGGAAAGTGACAAACTCACAGAAGACACCACAAACGAGAGCCAAGAGGTCAGCCCTTTCCCAGCAGGTGACCACGAAGCACATATAAACAGACGCGCACAAAACATAGCAAACACAAGACAGAACAAAAACATAAAAGATCCACAAAAGAAGTACCGCCTTGGAACGGTCAGTAAAATATATTTAACTGGAGGGCTTAAACAACTCATCCGCTAACAAATACTTGTTAGACACTTTAAACTTATTTCAAAGCTGCTTCATTATTGTCTTAACAAACACTTGTTAAGCAGATTTAGAATCAAACCAAAAGTTTGGTTAATTTAACAATTACTTGTTAAAATTCTATCATACAACACTTTTGCCTAACTCATCCGCTAACAAATACTTGTTAGACACTTTAAACTTATTTCAAAACTACTTCATTATTGTCTTAACAAACACTTGTTAAGCAGATATTTAGAATCAAATCAAAAGTTTGGTCAATTTAACAATTTCTTGTTAAAATTCTATAATGCAACACTTTTGCCCAACTCATCGGCTAACCAATAGTTGTTAGACACTTTAAAAATATTTCAAAGCTGCTTCATTATTGTCTTAACAAACATTTGTTAAGCAGACATTTAGAATCAAATCAAAAGTTTGGTCAGTTTAACAATTACTTGATAATACTCTATAATACAACACTTTTGCCCAACTAATCCGCAAACAAATACTTGTTAGACACTTTAAACGTATTTCAAAGCTGCTTTATTATTGTCTTAACAAACATTTATTTAGCAGATATTTAGATTCAAATCGGTTTCAGATGAAGATGACCTTGTGGTGTGTTTCTTTACTGGTATCTAATATAAGGTATTTCTATAGACATTCTTTTAGAGCAATTTGCGGTATTGTCCACCATTCTTGCGGCGTGAAATGGGGAAAGTTGTCTGGGTCCCATCTTTTGACCATTTCTAAATTCGCATCAACACAGTATTCAGATACACTTACGTCAGATGGATATTTCCGCATTTTCTAGACAAAATAAAGTTACTTAAAGACATATGTGGCTACTTCTTATGCGCATCATTCCTATGTCAGGAAACAGGTAAAATTGTCTGGATCCTGTCTTTCGACCATTTACGGATTTGGATCAACACAAGTTTCAGAAACTCTTATGTCATATCGATGTTCAGACATTTTCTTGACAAAATAAAGTAATTATAGTGTGTCAGAAATATCTATGATGAAAGTGGCCGAGTCTCTACTATTTGTACGGTTATTTAAAGCAGCGCCTGACCTCGTGGCCTAGTGGTTAGAGTGTTTGACTATGAAACCAGAAAACCTGGATCAATTCCCGGGTGCCCACCTATTTTCAGTGTGTTTTATCTTCTTCTTTTTTTAGCATTGTAATGTTAAATTGCTTCATACTAGAAAAACGGCATCATCAAAACAACCAAAATGGTCATTCCTTAACTTTTTAAAATGAATTATGCATGAAACCTATGGGGGTTGGGTTAGATTTGGCGCTCCTCAAAGAGAACTATTTCGGTGACCCCAGATTTTCTTCTTTTTTTCTGAAAGTTATTATAATAGTGCATGAAATAAAAATAAATTGTTAAGATTTTCAACCTCAGATTTTTTAATATACGATTTATTCTAAAAACTATTTCCAATTTTAGACAAATTGCAAAAAATATCATGCAGTATCTTGTCAAAGCTTGGGATAACAAATAAACTTGCATATTCTCTAAAAGTTTTGAGGTCATGGGCAATAATTTAAGTTAATAGAAATAAGCTGGCTGTAGATTACAATAATTTTAGCTCGATATGTAGAACTAGTGTTATTCTTTCATCTGTTAAGAAAATTGGTCAAATGCTGAAAACTTTGAGATGAGATTATAAACAATTAAGCACGGTGATATACATGTATCCTTTTTATTTCATAAATGGATAGCCCATGTGTAAAACAAACTGTACACAAAGTATTGAACAAATTTCAACATGGGAAGTATTTATCATGGACAGATGGTTGTAGCTGATGGTTTTATTTTCAAAGCCCTACCCCAGTGTCATACCCGCGTTTGTTGCATATCTAATTAAACAGTAGGCGCATTGAACGATTTATGTGGTAAGACACAAGATATACCACAGGAGCTTTTTGACATTATGAGCGTTCGTGTTTGAGGCTATAGGAGTGAAATAAGGATTGAACTTCAAGCTCCTGTGGGTATACTTATTTTTTACTCTGCGACGATCAAAGTATTCAATTTTAGAGCCATGATCCAGGGGGACCAAATATACACGGTGGCTCTTTTGATAATGCTAAACAGTTTTCCACCAATGTCTCTTTCAATATGTTCTACATAGAGGATCTTACATAAGTGCTCGTGTTTTATTGAATTTATTAAACAAGTTGGGAAAAAGAAATAAAATGCTCGGCTGAGGCTTGCCGAGCATTTTATCTCTTTTTCGCAACGAGTTTAATGATGTCAATAATACAAGAGCACAAATGTAAGATTCTATTTATCATATGACATAAAGTCATTTCTGCCGTAAAAACGTTATAATTTTGTCATTATGTACGCAACGTTGTTATGGACGCCTTAACGTTTCCCCTTAATCCATAAACCACTATATGATAAAGTATAGCAAAAAGTTGATAGCATTAACTCACTTTTGACTTTTTTATGCCACATGCATTTCGCAGAATGACCGTTTGGTTTTTATTTGCCTTAGGATTTTATTGCCTTGCAAAGTGTGAGTAATAGAGACGATAAAAGTTCAGGTTTCAGTCATTGGTTGGTTTAAAAGTTTATATATTTGATCGTCACTCTTTGAAGAGACCGTAGATGACGAAACAAGCAAAACAACAATGAAGTTACCACAATAGTTTAACGTAGATTGACGATTATTGTTCAAAACAAAGCAAATTTCAAAAACCAAAGATTTTAACTTACGAAACTGTACCCACCTATGCTCGTGCCTCTGACAGCCGTCTATTTAGAAATGTTATTCAGACACCTGTTACAGACCGCTTAATAGCCACTCCAAAACGAAAAGCAAATAAAAAATCGATTATTTATACGTACTTAGAATTTGCCCATCTGTGCTTGTGTCTCTGAAAACCGTCCATGCGCGGATCTAGAAAATTTTGTCAGATGGGGTCCAACTCTGACAAAGTTTTTTTTTAAGTTGATGAGGGGAGAAAGGATCCAACTACTACTTAAAGCGGGCCATCATTGGCTCACCAGCGAAACGCCAGTGATGGCCCAACATTGAATGCTGGCTTGGTAGCTTTGTGGTTTTTCAGGGGATCTGGACCAGTATTGCTAAGAAAACCTATATTTTTATGATTTTCAGGGGGGGGGGGTCTAGACCCCCTGTCCCCCCTCTGGCTCTGTGCACGCAATCTATATGGCAATGTATTTCAGACACCTGTTACAGACCGTTATAGTTGCGAAAGGAAAACTTAAGCCATGACATAAAAATAAAAAAAATGAGTGCGCACCCAGCGAAGACTCAGGTAAGTAAGGGTGCAAAGATCAGGAATCGTTACAATCAAGTACCACACCTGACCAAGGATACCATTGGGAAAGTGACAAACTCACAAGAGCCAAGAGTTCAGCCCTTCACAGCAGGTGACCACAAGGCACAGATAAATAGATTTTCTTGAGGGCTTAAACCAGTTTCACGGCGCCAACCTCACCCTTAATTCAGATGTGATTCAAGACACATGGATACATGTATTTTGTTTGCATGAAAGACCCCTTACTGATTAATACACCATCTCCCAGAACATATATATATATCAAGATATAAAAAGGAAATAAAGCAAAGATAAGGACTCAACAGTTAATAAAACTAAATACAGGAGCAAAAGAAATCTAACAGGTAAACCCCGGTGGGCCTGACAAACAGCCAAAGCATCAGGCCTCTACCATCTCATCAATAGATAAGTCTTTAAGTCGGAACCGTCAAAGAGTCTGAAGTGCAACCCACCAGCATGCAATTAAAGAGGAAAGCAAAGTTGCCAACCGTGATTTGGGTTAACCACAAATCATGCAGTCTGTTGCAATACATTGATGTTATACCCATTCTTTTTATAAAAGGAAACTATTTTAATGAACTGCGCTGAAAAAATTATCAGAGCCAATAATCTTCTTCAGTTTATACTGTAACACCAAGTCACCATAGAATTCAGGTTCCAAAAGTCCTTGGCCCAAGAGAGATTTAGTCCAGCTGGGAATTTAGATGTAGTCATAGTATCGTCTATAAAATTAAGAAAAGGTTTTGTGAAGTTTATGATACCGATTGCCTTGTTTAAGGAGTTTCTGAGCTAACAATTCATTTCGAGTGTTGAAGTCAATAACAAAGCTAGATGCTCTAGAAACACGAATTAGTTGTAGAGCGAGGAACATCACCATCTAAAATGGGAAATTGACAATTTCAAAATCAAACATAAATTTTGTTAGAAACAATATCATTTGTTTGTTTGTTTGGTGCTTAACGACGCATCAACCCTTGTGGAAAAACAGTATCATTAGAAATTGACAAAAGCAAGTCTAAAAATGCGGCTTCTTTATCAGAGGTATTGGCTTTATCAAGTTGGAGTTCTGAAGGGTATATTTGACTTACCATATTGTCAAATTAAACTTTATTAATGTTTAAAATATCGTCCAAAGTCTTAGCTGTGTGCTCAGTGGCTAACTAAAGACCAAGCTTTCTTCATTCTTCAATGAAGACTCTGATCAGTCTCAGCTGATGCCTAGATTGATTGGAGTCTTCTTGTGACGCACAGCTACATTGCTGTTTTTTTTCATATTGTGACCAATTAATGTGAAAGTTAGAATGTAGCACAAATGTCCCTTGAAGTAGGCGGCAATAGACGTTTCCGAATCACGCCCAGAATGCCACTATGAAGTCACCTGATAGTGTTTAACTGACCAATGCAACGACAGCTTAGCACATGACATAGTCCCACGAACAAAATTGCACGTGTCCAATCTCCCACAAATAATTCCAGGTTTATGTTCTTTATCGCCTGCTCATTTTTTCTAAATCATCTTTTTCGAAAATTCTTTCAGGAATACCATCAAAATGTCAAACAGCTTTATTCCAGATTGTGTCGGGTCTTATCTGGGTCCAAACCGTTTGCAAAAAAAATAAGAGCAGACGACACTAGCAGGCAAAAGGTTCAAGATTTTTTTTATTTTTCACCATTTGTAAATACATGTATAAGAGCATGATACAGTGTTCTAACAGTTCCGTGAGTGCCACATGCGACAGGTAAAGAATTGGGGATAATAAACATATATGACACAAGTCATGATGCTGTAAACGTCTGGTGTTTTTAGTTCACCTTAGCAAACGGTTCCAATCCAACAAACAAAGTGGTCGGAAGAGCTCTAGATGAGAAATGTCTTAAACAACTTCTCCGAAACATCTGGTTCAAATTCAAAATAATTTCACAGAAATGTTCCTCATGATGCTCACTCCCAAAATTGCACAAATGGTTTTGCTCCGCCCAAATAGGGGCTGCCAGACCTCTAGGTAAGAAATATATTTAAACCACATCTCCTACTGAACCACTGGTACAAATTTAAAATAACTTTACAAAAATCCTTTTCAGGATGACCCTGTAAGACATACCATCAATAGATTATTTCATTAACCTCTAATGGTAACCATACTAACTCACACTTTCTAGTCAATAAGTCCACTATATAAATGAATTATGAGCTGTACTTCGGTCAGATCTGTACTTCGATTTCATACCACTTTCAATTACCTTATCTCAAAGAAATAAAATGTTACAAATTATACATTTTTTTTCAAAAGCACGTTTCTAAAATAAGCCGAATAAACATGGCCTGCATTTCTATTATCTGACAATATTTACCTGAGACTGATTAATTTCCGTGATGTTCGTGCGTTTTCGTGAAATACTCCAACTTGGACCATGCTTTTACCAATAATATGAAGACAATGATCATGCATTTATGCAAATGGTCTAATAGCCTAGTGTTTAGTTAACTCAATACAGAGCTAACATACCAGGATCAAATCTTGGAAAAAATACTTTTTATATGATCGTCGAATGTATGCATTTTTTAAATATAAGATTGTTCTTATAGTTTAGGTAATCTCGTGCACAACTTTACATATATTTCTGCACGGATCCATAAATTTTCATCAGAGAGGGTCAAGGTCTAATCGATAAAGTTCTGACAACGTTCTTACGTTCAATTCATCAAGGAGTCCAATTGCTTCACAGGGTTGGGGTGGGGTGGGGGTGGGGTCGTACAAGCATTCTTAAGGAAACCTATAGCCACTTCTATTTTTCAAAGGGGGGGGGTCCGGTTTGACATGTCTTTTCATTTGTCGCTTTTACATTCATTATTCCCTAGGTTCCTCCACTGATGTTTATTAAGTAGGCTTATTGAAAGCATTGTTCTACGCGTGCATGTGATGTATAAACGTATGTCAGAGTCATATTAAATGATCAAATAATGCACAAAATCATGAAAAGACACACAAAATAACCCAACAAACAACAACAACAACAATACGAAAATACGAACAAATATATGACAAAAATATACTGAATAAAAGTGAAAACACTTCATGTGCATTGTCATTTATCTATAAAACAAAACAAGCCAGTAAAGCAAATGAAAGTGTATCTGAAAGTTCAGATACTGAGTTGTGCATAACAGTGAACGTTTAACGACTGTTGTCACGAGGAAAGACATGAAAGCCATTTAAATGTGACAGGGGTCCAATTTTTCAGGTTACAAATTTGAACAGGAATTTCACACAGTTTAGGCCTCAGAAATCCAATACCAACCAAGTCCGACTGCACGAAATGGTGGTCTGGACATGCGACAACTATATATGCCAAGGACTTATTAGAAGTGCGTTTTGATGGTTCAGAGAATCAATTTTAAAAAGCGAGGTTTTCGTCAGATGGCCAAACTTGAAATTTTATCACTAAAAGCTCCATAGGAAAGTCAATGTGTTGGTGCATCTTAGTCTGGGGACATTAATAGTCGAGAAATGGTAGGAACAATGTGCTGAAAGACCTTACTGATTTGGCAAAAGAAAATTATCGAAATCTTTATAAATCGAAGATTACCAAACGTTTAATATTCCTTATTTGTTTTTGTCAAAGGGAGACAATTTAAAATTTGATAAATTCGAAATTGATTTCTGAGGTTGTTTCAAGTGATGTCTCGGGTTTCTTGTGTTTTACTACAACATGAGTATGACCAATTTCTAATTAGCAAAACAATATTTTTTCTGCGCATGCGCAATTGCAAAATTTAGTGAATAAAGCTTAAAACACAAACAGGAACTAAACTCAGACATCAAAAGAGACAAATTGATGAAGTTTCGACGAAACGTTCGGTGGATGTCTGGGAAACATTATCAAGATTTAGTAAATACTTTTTTGTCAATTAGTTTGTCTTCAAAATAAAATATTGTAGTGTAGCGTTTTCACTTTTGCTCAGTATATATAAAAATGATAAAAAAGATCATAGAGATTAAAACCCACATCTTTTGATTTCTAACAACAGACAGTTATAGCCACTAGGCTACTGAGGAATCTGATGTTCTTGCACTCAGATAAGAAAATGTAAAACAATCTAAAGCGTTTTTTACACGATGAAAGCCGAAGTTTTTGTGAAAGATCATTAAATATTCGTATGGCTTAAGGTCAATGTTGCCAGTCTATATCAGATCAAAAGTTGTAAACTAAATATTTGTGCTGAATCTGAAGTCATAGGTAGTGATAACTGTACAATAAAAAAATATTTTGAACCTGTCCAGGTCTTAGAAAATGTATCAAATATGTATTACTTCTCTAAAAATTTCTCTACAATGGAAACCACACTGTAGCACGCCAGCGGGTAGGTGACGATTTATATCATTAAACACTTTCATTTGCTGAAAACAACGTTGTTAAACTAGGGACTAACTGTATTCAAAATTTTCATTTGGGAGGTATATCGTTGGATATAAGGTCAGAAATTTAGTTTTACGGCTACGCGCAAGGGGAGCCATAAAACGTGATTTCCGAACGTATATCCGATGATATACCTCCCCAAATGGGATTTCTGGATATGGTTATTCCCATTCTAATGCACTTCTGCAGTTTGATCTCGTCATCCAACGAAATGTGACATAATTAATGACGTCAAGCTATTTCCAATAGTATATCGCATGATATAATGTCGTAAAGTATGACGTTTTCCAATCAGACGTCGCGTTACAAACTCAAGTGCATTAGAATGCCAAAATGACTATCGTCTAATGTTGTCGATGCCAAAATCAACACAGTATATTTTGGCTATCGAAACATTGTTGATAACAGGCGGACACATTTGTTTTTGGCAATAAAAACACATTTTTGTGTAAAGTGTTGTTCTTAGGATTCTCGACTTACCAGCGTCTCCAAGAAAACATCTCTCCATTAAATCTATTGACCAGGCAAAACGTTTACTTAATGCTACGATATAAATTACAGTCATAAATAAATGTTAATTTAGCCAAGGACCTTGTCATGAGAAAACCTTATTTTGCTGCAAGGGAAAAACCAAACCCGCACAGTTTGGTCAGTGCATTTGTTACATACACAGGTCCAGAGGGGGTGGGGGACAGGGGGTCCAGACACACCCTTGAAAAATCACAAAAATATTGTTTTTTTAGCAATACTGGTCCAGATCCCCTGAAAATTACAAAGCCACCAAGCCAGCTTTCCATGTTGGGCCATCACCGCCACGCCAGCGAAATTAAATGGCGTTTCACTGGCGTACAAATGATGGCCTGCTTATAGTGGTATTTAGATCTGCAGGCCCCCATCAACAAAAAAAGTTTAAAAAAAGTTATAAAAAGCAAAAAAAAAAAACACACACACATCAAAATTGCATCCCCTCTAACAAAACTTTTTGGATCCAGGCATGTGTTGTTCGCACTCAGAAAAATAAAACGGACAACTTGCAGCATGTGTCAATATTCTAGCTATTGAGGGAAACTAATGATATAATAAATGAGCTTTTTTACTTTTAATTTTAGGATTTACATGTATAGCAGCCAATAATTTTCACAAGATACGAAATAAAATAATTTAAGATGAGCAAGCTCTTGTCATTTTGGAGCCTGTCACATTTCTGATGGCCGGGACATTGGATGAGTATGACAAAATGACTTTAGAGAAATCAGTTCTTGTGACTCGTCAAATATTTGATATGCATTTTGTTACTAAAACTAGGCTATTGAAATTGTAAACTTTGTGCTTAATTTTCTCAATTCTATCGCATTAACTAAGAATTGATTGTTAGTTGTTTGTTTGAAAGTTTCTGTAAGAAGGCATATCATAACCATTTTTTCTGTGCTTTAGACTATATCGTCAAAAGGAAAACCTTCATTTCTTTATAAAAAAAGATAAACACTTTAAAGGGAGGACTATAATATGCATAATATGTTGGAAGCTGCATGCCTGGTTATAAACCAGTCACTGCTTATGGCTATAGTTTTCTCTTTACTTGCACACCTATGGTCTGAGACTCAGACCACTGGGCGAGGTTGGCGCCCTCCAGTAAAATATTTTACTGACCGTTCCAAGGCGATACTTCTTTTGCGGATCTTTTATGGTTTTATGTCTTGTGTTTGCTATGCCTTTGTGCACGTCTGTTTATATGTGCTTTGTGGTCACCTGCTGGGAAAGGGCTGACCTCTTGGCTCTCGTTTGTGGTTTCTAACTGCGAGTTTGTCACTTTCCCGTTGGTATCCTGGGTCAGGTGTGGTACTTGATTGTATCGATACCTAATTTTTACACCCTTTCTTACTTTCAATGATGACCTTCACCTAAAACTTTCATCGATGGGTTGGTGCCTGGTGATTGTCTGGCTAGGATTTCTTTAGCTTTGACTGACTGCAAGTTAATGATCCTTTCCATTGATTCATCATAGTAAGTGAAAATATGATTTGATTGTTTCCATGTAAATATACAATGAAGACTCCATGCGTGTTAAACAGTTTCCTCATGGCTGCAACTGCTGTCCGTTCTTAAGCGGTAATTCTGTTGTTGTTGTTGTTGTTGTTGTTGTTATTGCATTGTTTGTTACTACTCCCATTGTATGTGGGGTTTAGTGTTTGTTACTGGTTTACATGCGCGGATCCAGAAAGTTTTGTCAGAGGGGGTCCAAATTTGACGTTTTTTTTTGTGTGTTTTTTGGTGGCGCGCTTAGAATACGGATATGGACATCCTTAACCCTCTGTAATAATATGATGACTAAAGCACCCCCCCCCCAAAAAAAAAAAAAAAACACGATAAAAACATCGTTAATAGAATACGAATACGTACCCCCTCTAATAAAAAATGTCCTTACTTTGGACCCCAAACCCCTGACAAGACTTTCTGGAGCCATGCGTGCACTGTCATTGATATTAATTGTGCGTTTACATTGATATGCCGTCACAGATCGCACATGTATATTAAATTATTAATGTATTGAGTAGGCGTTTATATGGTGCATATTTATTACACAATTAGGTCCAGCATCTTGTAACTGCTGTTATAAAATATATTTAAACGCAAAAGAAACACAATCCCCTTAAAGTAAGAAAGAGGGCAAAGATCAGGAATTGATACCATCAAGCACCACACCCGAACCAAGATACCATTGGGAAAGTGACAACTTCACAATCCACTTTTCTTCCACATGAGTATAATTTCTTAACTATACCCTGTCCTCCAGCAAAATGAGTAATGATTTGCCATAATATGGTTTTGATTACAATTTTCATTCTAACTTTATAATTACGTCAGTGACGTTTACAACCGCGCAAGTAGCAAGTAAGCAAAGGCACAGCTGGAGTTGTGTCATCGCAAGACCACTGGGTCAGATTTTATAGACTCGCCGAACAAGATACGGCGTAATAAGTGACAAGCTCGTCAAAGTAAAAGAAGCCGCAATCCGTATTTAGCAACACCAATTTATTTGAATATTCCTGCTTGTAGCGAGTAGGCGGGGCTAAACGGTTGTCAAAAACCATGATCATTTAGTCAGGATGCGGAGCGAATAGGTTGTCAACTTTAATGTGTCGCACCCTGACAAAATAAACTGTCCGTTTGAGAGGTACAAGCTGATTCGGATCATTATATGGGCACTTGATAGCTATTTAAAGGACCTTAAGCTTTCCCCCTGCAGACAGCGTAGTGTAACTGGACCCTTGGGCACCAGGCTGACCAGAGTTTTCCGTTAGCGCACATATCATAGTGTTCGTTTGGTGCGGACTCCCAATCCCCCTCTGGATCTGCACATGGCTAGCTACGAAATTTCCACAAACGGCAGCCAATCCAGTGCTGACATTGTACCTCTCGTAAACCAAACTGGTGAGGATATCACGACCAGAGCAGGCGCCACTGTCAATTTACACCAGAGATAATGGATTTGGAGGTTATTTCCTCGTACATTCATACGCTCCAGGACCTCCTCTGTAAGCTGTAAACTAAGTTGAGGACACAAACAGAAACGTTGTCCAGGCTGTTTTCTGGACCCCCTTGACAAAAACTCCTGGATCCGCACATGGAACCAATGCTATCATAAAATTTCTGTAGTGATGCTTCTAGTGTACAGGATTGCTTGAATCTCACGAAAACTCTACTCAGAACGAATATAAATATGTCCTGCGCCCAAATGCTATATATACTAGGCCAAAAAAGATACGCCGCTGTATATGATGTTTATAAACTGTACCAGTAATGTAATTCATTCAAAAAGCATGCAGTGATTAGAAAAGTTATAGCAAAATGGTGCTAGAGAATGCTCTTTGCCAGTTTCTCAATTTATTAAAAAGTCAGTATTGCAGCGGGTTACTTAATTGGACGTAAATACTGTACCAAAATTAGGTTCGATCAAACGTTGGGAGGTCGGGAACTTAAATAAATCTCTTGAAAACGATATCTTACAGCTTTAGCGCTGATTCATGGATTATGAGTTCCTGGGTATGTCCTAGCTGTGACTGTCTCCAGATAAAATCGATTGCATAAATGAGACGTCCGGATGTCTCGATCTAAACGTCGCGTCAACACATGGGGACGTCCTGGACGAGGACGGTCTGACGTTGTCCAGATTTGTTGGAAACGATTCTCAAGACGTCCAATCATCCTATCCTGGCACCGAAATTGTTAGGCTGCTACCGATGGTGGCACGCTAGCTTGTAAATTCCTAGTGCACGTTCACGTTCCACATGTGTCGTTAGTGCACATGTATATCTTAATGGACTGTTGCTGCACGTGAAAAACAGGAAAATTGAAACTCGGTCAGCACACTGGTTTGGATTGACTGACCTCAATAAAACATGGGGAAAATGTGCGGCAGGAAAAATAGCAAAAGATAGATAGCAGATGAAATATTGCTACTCTCACTTAACGTGCAATATTTTTAATTATTGTTAGCGGCGTTTCTTTTTTGGCCTAGTATATTTGAATAGCTAGTTTCATACATGCCTGTTTAGTTGAACGTAGCCTACAAAACATGCGCGGATCCAGAGAGGGGGACAGGGGTCCAGACCCCCCTAAAAATCACAAAAAGGGTTTCTTAGCAATACTAGTCTCGATCCCCTGAAAAATCACAAAGCTGCAAAGCCAGCATTTAATGTTGGGCAATCATCCGCCCGCCAGAGAAACGCATTTAATGGCGTTTCGCTGGTGGGCCTATGATGGTCCGCATATAGTGGCATTGGATTCTTTCTCCTCTTCTCCCATCATGAACAAAAAATAGTTTGGTTGACAGTAACTACAAATATCGGCAATTATTGTTTTGTTCCATACATTAGTTTTTAACCATCGACGCAGATATTTCTGTACACTTTTCACGTTTTAAGCTCAATGTGAAAATCATATTTAGGACCAGATACGGAAATTTTATTATCGTAAAATGGTAAGTATTTTCTTACCCATCAATTTAAACTTGTTTTAGGTTCTCAAAACAACCGTCTCATTGAGACGATTCTTTTAAGTAACCACAACATATGTTTTGGATGAGAAATAAAAAAAAATAGTTTTACAATACGCACATTATCTGGAGGCCTGTCTAAGAACTAATGGAAAAGTGAGAAAAAACAAAAACAAAAAACATATTTTTTTTTCTATACAGAGATCAAGTCAGCTAATAGTAAGTGAGTATGATCAGGAAATACCACAATCACAAACCGCAGACAACCCTGTGGCAGCGAGAGGAAGAGCCGCTCAACCATCATGGGACACCAGGAAGACAAATTAAGCAAAGCAACCAGCTCTCTCTTCCCCATCAAGATGATTGCAATACTAGAATGGACACAAAGTAACGTACAACAAAACATAGAACAACCACAGACTCCCACAATGGGAGTAACAATAAGCAAAAAGTTAACAACAACAACAACAGAACCACCGCCTTAGAACGGACAGCAGCCTTAGCCATCGGGGGGCTTAAATGCATTTAACTGGTAACAAATTTTCGCCCTAGATTCTGCTGTTGTTGAAGTACAAGAAATGTTCAGCTCGCATGGAGGCCATCTAACTAATGCAATGTATCATCATGGAGAAATATTATAATCAAATTTACACATCATGATGAAACAAAGAAAAGGGGTCATGACTCACAGATAGTCAGAGCTAAAGAAAAGCTCAAGTTGAGCCATGGAGTGTCCAGCTACAGATAAGCATCAGGCACCAACCCACCGATTAAAGCTTTACGTTAGAGCCGTCATAGAGTCTGAGGCCTGACCCACCATCGTGCAATAAAAGAGGAAACCATAGCTATAAACCGTGATTGGGTTTAAAACTAGGCATGCAGACTGGCGCATGATATCCAAGTTATATCCAACCCTTATATAACGTTTTACCATCTTTTTGAATTGATCACAAAAATTAGGTTTTCCAACAATTCGTTTGAATTTATAAACTAAATCACCATAAAATATAGGTTCTGATATGCCTTGTTACAGAAGAGTTTTTAACCCAATGTTATATTTAACAATTAACTCTGAGTGTCTATGGTAGAATTTAGAAAACGCTTTTCGAATTTTATGATATCTATAACCTTGTTTTAATAATTTAGCAGTAAAAAACAAGTTTCTGTTGTTGAAGTCATCAACATTAGAACACACTCTAGAAAAACTGATAAGCTGAGAAATATATGCACCATAGGAAGGAAAGCGAGGAACATCTCCATCAAAAAATGGGAAATTTACTATTTCAAAATTAAAATCATCTCGTTTATCATAAATTTTAGAAGAAACTATGTCGTTTGTTATTGACAAGTTCAAGTCCAAAAACGGAGCTTCAGTATCAGAAGAATTTGCCTTATTTAGCTGAAGTTCAGAGGGATATATCTGACCTACCATTTGTTCAAAATTAGGATTATCAATATTAAGTAAGTCATCTAAATATCTGGAGGTTGAGTTAAAAGATTCAATAATATCATTTTGGTTATTGTCTGACAGGGACAACATAAAGTCTCTCGCATAAAAAATAAAAACAAATCTGCAACAAGAGGAGCACAATTAGTACCCATTGTTACGAGCGCGTGCCAAATATGGGAATCGTCACATAGCAAGTTTTGTTTTATCACATGAGAGAAAAAGGGGCATTGACCCGCCTACGTGTAAGACACAACTGCCAATCATCTCTGAGACCCGCACATGAGCACCTGATAGGCAGTTCGACAAGAAATCGAACTGTCTTTGATATCTGACCGCACACTTAGAAACTTACCGTTTGTGACGAAAATAGTTGGTCGGCACGTCTTTGTTTTTTGACAGTGACACTGTTTTATGAATCGATCACAGAAGTCGTTTTGCTAACTTGCCACTTGCGTGGTTGTCATTCGATTTGAAAACAAACAATTTCCTCTGATAGCCAGATGTAAAGGAAAACACTAACAGTTTCTGAATTTATCGTTTATCAACTTTCTCAGTTGCTGCGTTGCTGCGTCGCTGCGTTTCTTTGTTGGCGTCTGCCTACTTTTTTTCAAACAGTCATTGCAAGTATATTGTGTTCGGTCATGTTGCGACACTTATGTATTCTATGCAATGTGTAAATGGCTATTGGGTAACATGAAAAAATTGCGATTATTGATATTCGTTTAGATAAAAACGGTAAATTGCGTCAAAAAATAAGACGTCACGTAGACGAAATGAACATTGAATGGTGTCTACCCTTTTGCTTTCAAAACAGATATTAGTTTAAAACTTTGTTTTCACATAATTAAGTCAATCTTTTAACTCTGTGACTTTAACACTGGGGTTTGCATTAGAATTCTTTTTGCAGCTCAGCAATCATAAGCGACAGGGTTCTCATTTTGATATAGTATGCAAGGCAAATAATGGGTCTTAGCGATAAGATTATCTCTGAGTGAAATGTTTGGTCGAAAAGAAGAAACTAGCATTTTAGTAATTATTGCGTTTTTTTTGCGTTTAAGTATATATACTGCATACTGTTCTATAGGTGTCTTGCACATGTAAAGTGATGTATAGTGTTCCATTTCATTAAGGTTACCACACTCGAAGTTTTCTTAAGTACCTGCAAACTTTATTTTCATTTGTAGCTCTTCTGAGCCGAAGGCTCAAGGTGAGGTATTGTGATCGGTCTTTGTCTATCATCCATCTTTCCGCCTGTTCGCCTGTCCGTCGTTCGTCCGTCTGTAAAGTTTTTCTTTAAACAGCATCTCCTCCTGAACCACTGGTCCTAATTGCATATAAGATCTCATGAATGTTTCCTATGATGCCCTTATTTAAAAATGCATAAATGGTTCCGCTCCACTGAACAGGAGGGTCGCCAGAGCTCCAGATAAGAAAGAGACATCTCCTGAACGACTAACCCAAATTCAAAATAATTTCAAAGAATTGTTCCTTTTGATACCCTCTAATAAATAACACAAATTGTTACGCTCGGCTGAACAAAATGATTGCCAGAGCTCCAGATAAGAAATATCTTTAAACGGCATTTCCTCCTGAACCACTGGTCCAAATTCAAAATAATTTCACGGAGTTGTTCTTCATGATGCCTTCTTCCTATATTGTACAAATGGAACAAAGGGCTGTCAGAGCTCTAGATAAGTAATATCTTTAAACAACATCTCCTCCTAAATCATTGGTCCAAAATTCATATAACTGTTTTCCATGATGCCCTCTTTCAAACTTGCATAAATGGTTCCACTCCATTTAACAGGCCAACCATTAGAGCTCCAGATAAGAAATCGTTTAAAAGACATCTTCTCCTGAGCCACTCACCCAAAGTCAAAATAATTTCACAGAATTGTTCCCTTGAATTCCCTCTACAATAATTGCACAAATGGTAACGCTCCGCTGACCAAAAGGGTTGTCAGAGCTCCAGATAAGAAATACCTTTAAACCAAATTTTCCACCTGAACCACTGGTCAAAATTTAAAAAAAAATCACAGGATTGTTCCTCATGATACCTTCTTCTACTATTGCACAAATGGCTCCAGTCCACTGAACATAAGGACTGCCAGAGCTCTAGATACGAAATATCTTTAAGTGACATTTCCTGAACCACTGCTCCAAATTTCATATACCTTCACATAAATGTTTCCAATGATGCCCTCTTTCAAAATTGCATAAATAGTTCCACTCCACCGAACAGGAGGGTCGCCAGAGCTCCAGAGAAGAAATCTTTTAAACGACATCCGCTCCTGAATCACTGACCCAAATCAAAATAATTTCACAGAATTGCTCCTCATAATACACTCTATCAAAAATTCACAAATGGTTACACTCCGCTGAACAAATGGGCTGCCAGATATCCAGATAAGAAATACCTTTAAATGGCATTTTCTACTGAACCACTAGTTCAAATACAAAATAATTTCACAGAATTGTTCCCCATAATACCTTCTACCAAAACTGCACAAATGGTTTGGGTCTGCTGAATAAAGGGCTGTCAGAGCTCTAGATAAAATGTCTTTAAACGACATCTCCCTTTGAACCACTGGTCCTTATACCATATAATTTCACATGAATATTGCCCATGATGCCCTCTTTCAAAATTGCATACATGGTTCTGCTGCACCAAACAGGCGAACTGCCTGAACTCCAGATAAGAAATCTTTTAAAAGACATCTTTCCTGAACCACTGACCCAAGTTCAAAATATTTTCACAGAATTGTTCCTCATGATGCTCTCTACCAAAATTTTATAAATGGTGCCACTCCACTGAACAGTCATTCTCAGGTGAGCGACCCAGGGTCCAAGGACCCTCTTGTTGTAATATTACATCAGCATAGCAGATCATAATGCATTGCAACATTATCATATCACTAAGTTACTACAGCTACGTAAGCGTGTCGTTCATATACATGTATATACATTACAGTAGTGTCAATCTTTCAAATATATGCAAGTCTGTTTTCTTGATTGTCATCCTTAAATGGCTCAAGCAGAAAGAGCCATGCTTGAAATATTTAACGATGGTATATTGCTGTACCTGATGGTAACTTGGGATTCGTGGCGATATGCCTTGTAATCTGAGGGGTATTGTGGCAGTTAATTTTTCGGATAGCATTTAGTGCTAAGGGTTTCTCATACAATTTATGGACATGGGTTCTTTTTAGAATAGGCCATCATTAAGTTGATAGGTTTCTTCCGATGAGGTACATCATATTTAATTTGAATATTTAGTTAGTCAAAAACTGACTGTGTGTCTCTTTGTGTATTACTGTTGTGTACTAAAAAAAACACAATTATGCCATTATTGTGTCCTTGTTTTTGTCAGATCAGATTTTGCTGTAATATGCATATATTTTACTTCTAAATAAAAAAGCAAGCGAGTGTAGTAGCCATTTCAGAGTAAACAATCATAAATTACAGAATCCCTATATTTGGAGTGTACAGCTGCTTTTCAAAATTTTTATAGATAGCGATTTTTGTCATAATTATTTACATACCCTATACTTGTTTGCGTGTTTGTTATAAACATATGCTTTGCTTGATGTATGATTTTTTTCTGTCACTACACGAACGCTATATCTAGTTATAGTGAGTAACAATATTGATGGTTCTTGGAGATTTTTTTGTATCAAGTTTTAACTTCTGAAAAAGTTGTATATATTTTTAGTCAATCAAAGTTGCTTATCAAAACTCTTTTTCAAATTAAGGACTAATAAGGAGAGCAGCGAAGAACATAGTGGTGGTCATTTATAATGTCATGTGTACCAAGCATTGTGAGTATACTTTGAGAATTGAAGCTATTGAGTGTATCAAGAATTAATCACTTGATTGACTTGGGTGTATGTGCACTAGCGGGTTGTACAAATTTTATAACTTAACAAAATTACTTTTAAAAGATGTTTTAAGCACATTTTTGGATGTTCAAAATTGATGCTACATAGGTAGTGCCTTTTATTAGGAGAAAGACCAAAAGGAAAGTACTGCCAAACAGTTAAAATGGACAAAGTGGGTTTGAAATTGTATTAAGATTGGGATATGTCATCTTTTAAGATGAATCCACACTCCAAACCTATTCTCATCGAAAACCCAGAATGTCTGGTATCTGAAACACGAAAATGTATATCCACATTACATTGATTGGTATGTAAAAATCCATTGAAATTCGTAGATAGGGGGCTATCTAATGACTTTTAAAGGTGTCCCTCAACTTAAGCTTGTAAATGAAACAATCACCAGTATGTCATGAGATAGCCCCCTATCTACGACTCGCAGTGGATTATTACACACCAATCAATGTAATGTGGATATAAAATTTCGTGTTTCAGATGCCAGACGTTCTGGGTTTTCGATGAGAATAGGTTTGGAGTGTGGATTCATCTTAAAAGATGACATTTCCCAATCTTAATACAATTTCAAACCCACGAGGTCCATTCTAACTGTTTGGCAGAACTTTCCTTTTGGTCTTTTTCCTAAAAAAGGGCACTTAATATGTAGCATCAATTTTAAACATCCATAAATGCGCTTAAAATATCTTTTAAAAGTAATTTTGCTAAGTTATAAAATTTGTACAATCCGCTAGTGCACATACACCCAAGTCAAACAAGTGATTCATTGTTGATACACTCAATAGCTTCAATTCTCAAAGTATATTCACAATGCTCAGTACACATGACATTATAGATGACAAGCACAGTGTTCTTTGCTGCTCTCCTTATTAGCCCTTAATTTGAAATAGAGTTTTGATAAGCAACTTTGATTTAGTAAAAATATATACAACTTTTTCAGAAGTTAAAACTTGATACAAAAAATCTCCAAGAACAATCAATATTGTTACTCACTTTAACTAAATATATCGTTCGTGTAGTGACAGGAAAAAAATCATACTTCAAGCAAAGCATATGTTTACAACAAACACACAAACAAGTATAGGGTATGTAAATAATTATGACAAAAATCGCTATCTATAAAAAATTTGGAAAGTAGCTGTAGTACAGTGTCTGTTGATGTTATACGCTATAATATTGGTACATGTACTTGGGGGATGTCTGGATAGCACAATTGCTAAAGGGTGACATATGTTGTATTGTTATCCGTTGGAATATTTAATTTGGATTAGGCCTGCTGTGGTCAGAAAGACAAGTGTTGCTGCTACAGACTGAGAGAAATACCACAATTCTGTGGAAACGAGCTTTTCTGTTTATTTTTAAACAGTAAGTTGAAACAATTAAACCTTTTATAAACTGAACTTTGTGGAATTCATGGACGGCAAGTATGTTCATGAAAGAAAGTGTGCCCATCAGTGCTTTAGTTAAGAGTGCGTAACAGAAAAAAATATTTTTCTTATTTCTCAACCAAAACATATGTTGTGAGTACTCAAAAGAACCGTCTCAATGAGAGGGTTCTGTTGAACAACCTAAACATATGCTAAAATATAGATAAGAAAATAATAATTATAATTTTTTGTTTGTTTATTTAAACCTATGGCTTTGATTAGTATTTGCTAAGCGTTTTGCTGGTCTTGTTAAACTTTCAGAGACCACAAGAGCGCTTTTATGTCGTTCTTATTGACTGAAGTTGAGCATAAAGTGCTGAAATGTAAGCTTTATCTGGTGTCATCGTGCATAATCGTTTCTGTAAGCAAAATCTCCTGAACCACTTGTCCAAAATTCAAAATAATTTCACAAAAATGTTCCCAATAAAACCCTTTACCCATCTGGCGCAAAATGTTTAGCTGAAACACATTGCTGCAAGATCTAAAAATTTGCTTTTTAAACATCATCTCATGAAAAAGGACTCAGGAGAACAGGACCTTATTACCTAGTGTCTATTAAATAAAATAATATAAACAAGACAGTAAGTTGTTTTTTTTATCTTGTATTATTCAAGCCCTTATTTGACTTGCATATTTAGGAATCTTGGCTGTATTTCAGATGTCAAGCTCCAATTCAGAAAAAGCTTTTAAACCAGCGATGATCTCCATGGCAACAGGGTATATTTCTGAAGTTGGCAATATGAAATGGCCTTGCTGGATAGTCATTGGCAGCAATTCGAACGTATATGAGTACTTAATACCTTCGCTGTACCAGTAGTCGTCTGCTGCACCAGATACAGGATCTGAAATAGTAGAAGAAAATTGATCTAAAAATAGCTCAATTACGACACAATGTTCTAAAGTAAGGCCATTTAAACCATAAAGCGCCACCTATAATTTGCAGCAGACAACATTTTCAAATTTTGCCGCTTTTTCAAAAATAACAAAAAGGGCATGATATTTCATAAGAATCGTCTGCTGGCAGACTATTCTCATGAAATATCAGACCTTATTTTTGTAGAAAACTAAAAAAGATGTCGCAAAATTTAGCGTCTGCTGCAGTCGTGATTGCCGGTTTAAGGGTCAAACCTTTCAGTTCGAACTCAGTTATGCTTGCTATATTTTTGATTTCTGAATTCTCCAATTAAGAAAGACAGCAAGGATCAGGAATCGATACAATCAAGTACCACACCTGTCGTAAATAGCTGAATAACGACACAATGTTCTAAAATTAGGCCACTTAAACCTAAAAGCGCCAATCACAACAAAAGTAGTCTGCTAGTCTTGTCGGATGATATGTCTAAGAAGCCTCTATGGCAAACAGTGTGGACCCAGATCAGACTGCTTCTATATAGGAGCAGTCTGTCCTGGGTCCACACTATTTGCTTCTATACTTAATTCGTCAGTAATGTTAGGCAATATTTTGCAGCAGACGACTTCACCAGACGACATTTACAGATGCATTTTTTTTTGGGCGCATTAAGGGTTAAAATAGCTGAATTACGACACAATGTCCTAAAATAAAGTCACTTAAATCTTGTGGTTCGAACTCAGTAATGTTTGCTATAATTTTCATTTCTGAATTCTCCAAGTAAGAAAGACAGCAAGGATCAGGAATGGATACAATCAAGTACCACACCTGTCCGAGGATACCATAATGGGGAAATAATAAAATCACAATAAACATCACAAACAAAAGCCAAGAGGTCAGCTTTTTCCCTTCAGGTGACCACAATACAGCAATGAACAGATGCAAAAGCATGACAAACACTATACATAAATAACCCAATTGATCCACAAAATGTACGCCTTGGAACAGTCAGTAAAAATATTTTGCTGGAGGGCTTAAACCGGTTTCATGGTGCGCCAACCTCACCCTTAGTTCTGATGTGGATCAAATTACATAGATGTTTGGTTTGCATGAAAGACCCCTAACTTATCCATGCATCATCAAGCATACATATTCGGAGACCAGAAAGAAACAAATGAGAAACAGAAAGTAAACCTTTAAAGCCCCAGAAAACAATTGCATCCGAAATGTTGTCTGGTTGCACATATTTCAATAGATAATTAGTTTATGTAAGTACAGAAGAAACAGTGTGGACCAGATCAGACTGCTCAAACAGGAGCTGTCTGATGTGGATCTACAGTGTTTGTCGAAAATGCTACTAAATAATTTCATCAGACGACAAAAGAAGATGATTCATGCGCGGATCCAGAAAGTTTTGTCAGAGGGGGTCCAATTTTGACGCTTTTTTTAGTTTGATAAGGGAAGGAAGGATCAAAATACCACTATTAGCGGGCCATCATCGGCCCGCCAACAAAACGCCATTTTAATGGCGTAAATTATTTTACTTTATTAATTGATCTTTTCTGCTCAAATGGGTTAAATTCAGCAAACTCCTTTTTTCTAAGCAATAAAGGGGTACTTTCATCTGTGCCCACGAATGGATATTCTTCAAACTTTGCATATTAATAACTCATTATATACGAACTACAAAAATGTATTTATCGAATTAGATAGTTAAGAATAAGGCTTAGGAAGCAACCCTGAAGTACTCCACCTTTGAGGTGGTACCTGTCTCTAAATTTCCATGTCCTAAATCTATAGTTTTGTTTATTTCTATGATTTGTCATCTAGATTGAATCCAAAATACCATAGACATTATTTAAATACCACGAAACCATTTGAATAAATTATGGCTTACTTTTTCTGAAGAAAATTTCAATATTTTTTTCAAAAATTTACAAAACATTCAACATTCAATTCAAAAGATGGATATGTTCTAGTCTTTGTCAAGATATCATATTATCACAAAAAATGCCATATATAAACTGCTGATCTGAGCCAAATATCATGAAAATTCAAAACCGGTACTTTTGCCATTTCCTACTTCTTATGGGTAAAGGTCAGTTTTAGCAAAATTAATTATTTAGTTCAAATGAATCAATAACTCGACATAAGGAGGTTGTTTTTTTTTAATCTACTTCCACTTTTCTTAACGAAAGACATGTTTAGACAATTTTAAATGATTCAATGGTCAGAAATGCCGAAGGTCACGGCCCTGTGTCATGGCACTATGGGGCCAAGACAATGGGTATCACTTCCTCAAGTCCTGCATGATATTGTTTAAGAAACATAATATCCTAACAATTAGGATATAATTACAACTGTCATAACATTTATTGAGATTCGCTAATTTGATTGGTCAAGAACGGTCATCTGATCGCATTGACCTGCATTTCATTTTTCAATGAACCCGGTCCGTATTCATGAGGGGCGGGGCCATTCACGACAGAACTACTTTTGTGATACTGTGAAGAGAAACGGACAGCCTGCAACTACTGACACTTTACCTTACACTTACATGTACACCTATATTTTCAGGTAGAGGAGCAAAGATTAACTTACATACGACGCCTAAATTAACAGTAGTCATGCCTATCAGCTGTCTGCTACCATGCGCGGATCCAGGAATTTTCGTCAGGGGGGGGGTCTACGTCAAAAATGCTCTGACAACGTTGTTTTTTGGGGTGTTTTTTTGGCTTTTTTCTTAGTCCTCGGCTTATTTTACAGAAGTCAAATGGTTAGTTTCATAGAAAAATATCATTTTTCAAGGTTCCGGTGTGTGTGTGTGTGGGGGGGGGGACTTTTTCGAGGGGGGGGGGGGTCCAATTGCTTATTCCCTATAGAAACCCATATAACTTGTGATTTTCCAGGGGGTCCGGACCCCCTGTCCCCCCCCCCTCTGGATCCGTGTTGTTTTCCTGCAACTTTGTTCTATGTTTTCAGTCGAGCTCCACAATAAAATCGTTTCTTGAACTTACTGCATTACTGTTGCCTGGTTTATCCAACATCTTTTGCAATTTGGGAATCAGCATCAGTTTCAAAAACAGAATGAACAGAGAAGATTTAAGCATTAAATCAGCAATACATTTGAAGCCAAGAGTTAATTGTGAACAAAATGGTTAATTTTAACCAATAGGTTTGACAGGGGGTTATTTTTGTGAAGCAGGTTTATTAATGAGTCTTGCAATTATCTAATCATAGATATAAGGTTCTTCTCTTGTATGAACTGACTTGTCATAAGGTTTCTCTTCTGTATGAATTAAAATTCTTAATTATGTTACATATTAAGTGTAACATTGACTAGACGTAGTTTTAATATTAGAAACTAGATGTGTTAAGTACAGGTGTCAACATATTTTATCATTTTGGCTAATATTATTTCGTAAGCACTTCATTAAATAAGAAACGTGGCACTTAATATCAAAGAATATTGTTTTTTTTTCTTTTTCCAATTCATAATAGGGGAAAACACTGAACATAGCAACTTCTACCAATAAACGTACTAGCATGATGATACAAACTAAGCAAATATTCAAGTATATTTTACACTGAAACATAATTATTGAATTGTTTACATTTCGATGAATAAGGGTCATGTGTTTACATCAAGTTAAAAAAAAGTATGTTACCGGCCCTTGAATTTCATGAAATTTGGTCTACATATTCTTAACATATATGGATAGTTTATATGTGGAAATAGTATCTTGACAAAGACTGCAATCTGTAAAAATATTAATTCCAAATTTGACTGAATACAAAATATACAGTCGAAAATTGGGGTACCTTGCTAAAAAAATGAATGTCCACCCAATATCCTAATACATACAAAGCCATTTTAAGTAACAGCGAACTTATCAATAATATAGCTATTTAATAAAACATTTCTCTGTCTGTTACATGATATGTCAATTACTTTAGAAATGATTATAACTGGTTACTCTAAGGTATTATAGTGATATCATTCATGACGTCATAAATTAGCAATGGAATTACATAAAAACTCAAACGCACCATAAATATTAAAGTAATACCCCAGACAATTAAATAACATAATATTTTTAAAATCCAAGCGTGGGCAGACTCCGATGTTAATTTCCCATACCATACAAGAGCCCCTTTTCGAAATCCAAAACTGCTATATGATTGCCTTAATGTTTACCTTCAACATATCTAAATTATTGCTCCCTGGCACATCAACTGATATTTTAATCTGTGTTGAAGTTGTTGAAAAAATGACTTTTTTTTCATTTTATACAAAACATTTAAACTGTTAAGAACAATATCCTTTTAAAACCGATATCAGTGTCAAAAACTTCAATGAGTATCTAATTGAATAGCATTGCCCGATTTCTAAATTTACTCTCAAAATCTTTTAACAGAAAGTTTAACCAACTGGTATATATGGGATGAAAGAGCTGGATTTGGTGGCTGTCAGAGGGTCCCACCATAGGTCATCCAGAAGTTTGTTCAAGCCCATATGAGCAGTGACATGTGATTTCTAACAATGTGGCATTTTGACAAGTGTAGACTCGGACGAGCCACTGCAGCCTCCTTTTATGCTTAAAAACTCCAAATGGTGTTAAGTCAGTTGCTTAACACTCATTAAATATTCAAGCGACTAGCAAAGGCTCTGATCAGACTGCGCGTATTCGCAGGCCAATCTGAGGCTTTGGTGTACGCACATACGACATTATTGGAAAATCCCATGCCACGGTTCATATCTCTCTCCATACAGAGTAATTCTTCATGCTTTTGTTTATGTCTGCTGTTTTTTTTTAATCACATTTTTCAATCAAAAAAAAAAAAACAAAAAAAACGGGAACACTATCAGAGTTTCAAGCGGTTTAAGCCCAGACCCCCCATATATGGGTCCAAACTGTTTGCATAGTTTCTTTTAGGGCGACAAAAGTCGTCGCGAACAACGTAAGTTCCATGCAGTGATCATTTAGGCTAACTAATATCGAAGAGCACCAAGCTGTCTTTTAGTTTTATTTGAATAGTTTCCCAGTGTATACGCGTTAACAACCACGTAACTTCTGGAAAATGAGTACTTACAAAAATCTGAACCCTGCGCAGCCACGTATTCTGTACCTCTAAAAGCATGCAGGGCATCTGCGATGCTGAAACCAACAGCCATCTACATTGAAATAATTAGATAAAATTAGTTTGTTTATATTTGCATACATTCAATATTGCTTTGTCTGTGCCCTTACTCCTTCCCAGGCTTGTAATTGTTCTATGTTTTGCTGTATGTTACTTTATGCCCATTCTAGTATTGCAATAATCTTGTTGGGGAAGAGATGGCTGGTTGCTCTGCTTAATTTATCTTCCTGGTGTCTACTGATGGTTGAGTGGCTCTTCCCCGCGGTGCCACGGGTTGTCTGCGGTTTTTGATTGTGGTATTTCCTGATCATACTTACTTACTATTTTCGTTACAGGTAAATCAGCTATATAGTGTCCTGCCAGCCAAGAGTGACAGTGACGTAGTATTTTGTTTGCAATAGTTAAGTAAAACATTAACTTGTACACTCCACTTGAGCTAACGTGAGTCGATAGATCACTTGTGTATTAATCCTATCCTGTGGATAGGATTAATACACAATTCATCTATCGATTATACGTCTTTGATAACTTTGTAAAGAAAGCATGACGTCACTGTCACTCTTGGCTAGCAGGACAGAATATACATGTTGATACACATGCAAAATTAAGTGTTAACCCATAATTATGGTTCGTTGTGAAATCAAACTTATATTCCGTACATTCATGCGCGGATCCAGGAATTTACGTCAGGGGGGGGGGGGTACAGGTCTGAAAACATTTTTTTTTCTTTAGTCCTCAGCTTATTTTACTGAAGGTTGGGCGACTGATACAAAGAGTAAATTACTTCTCTCAGATTATATCAGTGACAGATGAATATACATACAAACTTGATCCAAATATGTGCAAGAAGACCTCTGACGGTGGTAACAGGAATCACAGTGTAATGCTGCCTATGATTTTGAATTTTTTTTTTCAGAAACTTCAATCTACATATATAAACTCGCTGTTAGTCTCTATTTTAAGATATTGTATTTCAGTTCTCATTTCACTGAAAGAACGGCTTAATTTTTTGGCTAAAATTGTCATTTTTTATATTGAACATATAGAAAAATAGCAAAATATTTTTAAACATTATCTCCCCGTGAGTCCCAAATAAATCGTCCTCATGCTTGGTGGTCAACCCAATCACGGTTGGCAACTTTGCTTTCCTCTTTAATTGCACGCCGGTGGGTCGGACTTCAGACTCTATGATGGTTCCGCCTAAAAGACTTATCTATTGATGAGATGGTAGGGGCCTGATGCTTTGGCTGTTTTTCGGGCCCACCGGGGTTTACCTGTTGGATTTCTTTTGCTCCGGTATTCAGTTTTATTACTGTTGAGCCCTTCTCTTGCTTTATCTCCTTGTTATATCTTGATTTATATGTTTTAGGTGATGATGCATTGATAAGTTAGGGGTCTTCCATTCAAACCAAATATCTATGTGTCTTGATCCACATCTGAATTAAGGGTGAGGTTGGCGCCGTTAAACCGGTTTAAGCCCTCCAGTAAAATATTTTACTGACCGTTCCAATGTGGTACTTCTTTTGTGGATCTTTTATGTTTTTTTTTTTCTGTCTTGTGTTTGCTATGTCTTTGTGCGCGTCTGTTTATATGTGCTTTGTGGTTACCTTCTGGGAAAGGACTGACCTCTTGGCTCTCGTTTGGGGTGTCTAACTATGAGTTTATCACTTTCCCATTGGTATCCTGGGCCAGGTGTGGTACTTGATTGTATCGATTCCTGATCTTTGCACCCTTACTTACTTTGATTATCAGAGTTGTTTTGTCCATGCTGCGTGGCGGCCCTAAAAAGTCTCCCCGCAATTTCATTTAATGCTCTCATTAAGTCAATCCTCAGGATCGTGTGTACAATCTCCTTCCATTATTCCTGTCCCTGGATATTCTCTATGTCTTGTTACGCATTTAAGGTACTGCGGGACCCATGTCAAAAGATAACCTTACTTTTACTTAAAAGTAAGAGTGTAAGAGTTATCGTTCCTGAATCTTGTTTTTAAAAGAGAATACTTATTTTCTAAGACGGTAGATATTATTCTCCCCTGACAACTCTTTGATGCTTGAAACCTAATTATGTAAGTATTTTGCTTTCACAAAAAGAAGGAATGCAAGTATTAGCTTTTAAAAACATCACACAGAGTATGAAGTCATTCAGTATTTTGATGGTTAAAAGTTGTGGACCGTATAAATATACATACTATATACATGTCTCGGTTGCTATTTCTGCATGCTGCCACTAACCTAAGACCCACCCCACCCCAAAAAGGGGGGGGGGGGTTGTAGACGTGCACATGCCTTGTATGTGACATTCTCATGTTTAAGGTCCCATGGAGGTACATGGTCACTAATGTTTTATGGAGAAATGACGTAACTATTTCAACAACCTTATCACACCGGATAGGCAGCAATAAAAACAGTCTAAACAATCGATGAATGCTGATAACAAATTGCTAGAAACAGTGTTTGTGATTGCCATTTGTTGCCTATCGGACTACAAACAACAATCCAAACTTCTGTTACTTACAATATTTAACTACGTTCGTCGATAGCATTAACGTTTTCGATTGCCGCCTATCTAGTGTGTTTTTGATATACTGAGGACGTAGCCAAAACAATCTGATATAAGGGCTAGGAGTTATTTAATGTTTCTGTTGAAAAAATTATTTTGTTTCGTTGCATGTTTCATGATGATAAAATGGACATTTCTGCATACATTTTAATAAAATCAATTGGAACTGCATGTGCCTGAAAGGAAGATATATGACAATATAACATTCTTTTCTGTATATTAACGGTTGGCAAGCATGGTACAGATGCGCGGATCCAGGAACTTTCATCAGGGGGGGGGGGAGGGTCCAGGTCAGTCTGACAAAAAAGCTCTGACAATGACTCGTTTAGTCCTCAGCTTATTTTACAGAAGTCAAATGGTCAATTTCAAAGAAATCTATCGTTTTTCAAGGCTCCAGATGGGGTCCAATTTTTTCCAGGGGGTCCAACTTTTTCCAGGAGGTGTCCAATTGCTTATTCCCTATAGAAACCCATTTTATTTGTGATTTTCCAGAGGGGGTTTGGACCCCCTGCCCCCCCCCCCCTCTGGATCCGCACTTGGTGCAGCCATCACAGCTTCATGGTTAAGGCTACTATACATTATCTCATTTGGGCTTGGCAAACGTTAATAGACAGAAGAATGTATCATCCTTTTATTGTTATATACCTTATAATAAGTGTTTACTATAGAAACTTGAGGATTTTCAATCGCTGACAATTGTACATTTTATTTAATAATGTGTCATATTTTGGTTGATCGTTGACCAATCACTGACCGCGGGCTTTATTTCCGATAAAACATGACTGCAGAGGGCTTAATTGCCATTTCAACCTGCTCACGGATATCCTCTACGAGTTAAGATACCGTCGCTTATGCTTTATTGAGAAATGACCAAAATATTCAATTATCATAAGATACGCTACTTTATTACATCGGATAGGCGACAATCGAGAAGGCTCTGAACAATCGATGAACGTGGATCGCAAATCGCTAGAATTTTCCATTTGTCGCCAGTCAGGCAAACAAACTGCAATCCAAAAAGTCTGTTTCTGACGGTATTTGATCTACGTTCGTCGATAGCATCAACGTTTTCGATTGCCACCTATCCGGTATGTGTATTGATACAATGAATACGTAACCAAAACAATCTGAAACAAGAGCTAGGAGTTATCTACATTTTTCAGTCATGTTTCTGTTGAAAAAAAGTTTGTTTCCACACCGGATAGTGAGCAATCGAAAACACTGTTAACCATTGACGAACGCTGATCAAAACTCGCTAGAAACAGTATATTGATTGCAATGTGTCGCCTGTTCGATGAGTGATGGTAATAAAAAAAAACTATGATTCTAACTATTTTTGGTCTATAATCGTCGATAGTATTGATGTTTTCGATTGCGCCTATAAGGTGTGGTTTTGTTGTATGCTTCACGATGTTACAGTGGACATTTTTTTTTTGGAAATGCTTTTGCTTGAAAGGAAAGTATTCTAGAACTTTTTGGATACTGTAAAGGCGGCACCTCATGACTGCTTTATTAGTCTACTTTAGACATAGGTAAAATCTGAAAAAGAGGCGTTATAACTACATTCGAAATTGTTTGTTTATTGTTTAACATTAGTATAGAGGCAAACAGAGTGGACCCAGATCAGACTGCTCTAGGTTTTGTTTGTTTGTTTGTTTTGTTGCTTTACGTCCCAAGTCAACAGCTATGGTAATTGCGGGACGGTCAGTTCACCTAACCACACTTTTTCCTGGGCAGGCTTGAACAAGCGGTTAACCAGTAATTCGTGCACATACTTTCGCTTGTAACTGACAACAACCCTTCTTGAATGAATCAGCGGAAGAGAGGAGAATGATCGTAGAAATCATTTCATGATCAATCTCCACGAAAGAATGGGACCGGACGAGCAGTCTGCTCTAGATCTACACTGTTTGTTTCAGAGGCTTCATAATATTTCAATAGACGATAAAAAACATACGATTATGTTAAGGGTAAATAAATGTGGGTTCAGTGCATTAACGGACAGGACTTTCATGAAATGCACGCAGACCTGCGCGGCTCAAGCAACGTTTAAAACGCTTAACCAATGGATAGAACCTGATTTCCATTCTTGAGCAGTTGAAATAACCGAACCACGCCCAGATATGAAAATTAAAGTTGCCACCTTTACAGTATCCAAAAAGTCCTATAATATATTACAATGACAATATAACATTCCTTTCTGTATATTAACGTTTGTCAAGCCCTTGTGCGATAATGTGTTGCAGGCCTCACCGCTGTGTGGCTCTGGTTGGAACACATCACTTTCAGGCTTGCCAAACATTAATACAATGAAAAGAATGTTTTATCCTCTTATTGCATATTTGTAAGTTTATTCTTTAAATGACATTTAGATCTATGCATCAGGAATAAAGCTATAATTTTTAGCTTTTATCTACATAAATCCTACGTGTAAGAAAGCATCAAAGTCTCAAGACATGCTATAGCCATGCTTTAATGAGAATCATAATGTAATGTGCTGGGTAACATATGCCAGGTCAAAATCTTTTTTGTCATTTTCTACGCCCATTTGTCAGTGCTTAATCAATAATAGCTATGTCTCCGCCCAGTGATATACAATAGGGCGTAGACAAACAAAAAAATTGGTTGAAAGGGGAGACAACACTTACTATAGTCTTTATTTTTATCAGGATTTTTCAGAAAAGTCACCAAAACAAAAAAACGAGCACGGTGACACATATTTTTTATTCAATCATTAGATTCTTCATGAAAATATCTTTGTAAAAATATGTTTTTTGTTGTTCCAGTTACATTCTCTGATATGTTTATTTTGAATATCAATGTTTTTTTGGCATTTATTCGTTTGACTTAATTAGGATTTTGCTTAATAAAGTTATTTCACTATTTTTTGTTTTTATTTATATCTCTGGTGTGAGTAGTATTTGTTCTGAAAAAAACTGTATTGCGTTTCTTGTTAATTTGTTAACAAAATCTGTGTTTGTTTATTTCAAAAACCTGCGATTTTGCAGTTTTTGACATCAAATAACTTTTTAAAAAGAACGGTGAGGTATTGTTTTTTTTGTCTTAGATTATAAGTATAAGTCTATATTATAATATATTAAAAGATAAAACACTTTTGGACATATGCCGGTGAGTCCGGTACTACCTTAAGATCACTAGATGACCGATTTTTATACCCCGTTGTATATCTTTTGCTTTATATATACCTGTGGACTTGTATTAGCCATTTGGATTATCCCTTGCATTTGTTATGCCTTCCTTTGCTTTTAAGGACTTATATTTATACTGGCTTGTCATTTTAATATTCGGTGTGTTGATTGCTTGTCTTGTGATGGTACTTACCCACACAACTTTAATGATAAGAATGAAATTAACAAAATTACATTTATCTCCTATTAGTTTATATTCGGCGTCCTCTGTTTGTATTCCTAGTTCAGTTAACAATTTTAGGGATATGCTTCCTACCATTAGGTTATCTCCTCTTGGGTCACCTATTATCAAGAATTATACTAAACCATTTAAAGGCAGGGATTCTGTACCCCCCGGCAGAGAGATTATTACCTGTATGAGGTGGTCATTGGGCGTAGTGGGCGGAGCTTAGCTATTGACCAGGTCACTGTCCTGATCTGGTCTAGCAGATTACAGATAAGTCTCAGGCTACTACTGTTCTGTTTTCTTGTCTCAAAAATGACAATATTTTTGAAATAATAATTGTTATTTTTACTTTTTTTAAAAATAAGAAAAAATAATACCAAACAAGCTGATAAAAATTTAATGAAGACATGAATAATAATGCAGCTTTTTTTTAAATGAATTTGATTGTCATCAATAAAATATTTGATTATTTTTTCATTTTTATATTCATACAATATTTTTTTTCAATTATTATCATGCTGAATATTTATGCACTTGATCCCTCCCAAATTTGATCAAAATTATTTTACCTAAGATGCAGTTTGAGTTCTGATCAGCACAGCTGATCTGAATCTTCGCCGTTTTCGAAATAAAACTTTGTAAGATTTACCCTGAACAAATATTAATCTAAAAATAAGATAACAAAAGGTGACTGTGCAACCATGCGATTGATGCTAATTGCTGTATAAACAAACATTCACAACCAACTGTTTTGTACTCCTTTGACTGTGTAGGACCACAGTAAGCTAAATGCCAATTAGTCGGGGAACCAAGGTAGAAAAAATGCTAACCCTTGCACCCAAAGGGTATACAGCTGGATTTTGTATGATTGCAAAGGTAATTCCATGGTGTATCTGAAACCACTGTATAGCAAACTCGATCGACTTGCATAACGCTATAAATTGTTAAATTTCTTAAACAAGGCTATCGGTATCATAAACTTCGCAAAACCTTTTTCTAAATATTACAAACAATACTATGTTTCGATTTCTGAATTCAAAGTTGGACTTAAATCTCTCTTGCTCCAAGGTTCGGAACTTGATTTCTATGGTGACTTGGTGTATAAATTGAAGAAGATTGTTGGCTCTAATAATTTTTCAGCGCAGTTCATTAAAATAATTCCCATTATAAAAAGATTGGCTATAACATTAATGCATTGCAACAGACTGCATGCTTGGTAGTCAACCCAATCACGGTTGGCAACTTTGCTTTCCTCTTTAATTGCATGCCGGTGGGTCGGACTTAAGACTCTATGATGGTTCTAACTTAAAGACTTATCTATTGATGAGATGGTAGGGATCTGATGCTTTGGCTGTTTGTTGAGCCCACCGGGGTTTACCTGTTGGATTTCTTTTGCTCTGGTTTTCAGTTTTATTACTGTTGAGTCCTTATCTTTGCTTTATCTCCTTGTTATATCTTGATTTCTATGTTTTAGGAGATGATGCATTGATAAGTTAGGGGTCTTTCATGCAAACCAAATATATATGTGTCTTGATCCACATCTGAATTAAGGGTGAGGTTGGCGCCGTTAAACCAGTTTAAGCCCTCCAGTAACATATTTTACTGACCGTTCCAGGGCGGTACTTCTTTTGTGGATCTTTTATGTTATTTTCTGTCTTGTGTTTGCTATGTCTTGGCGCGCGTCTGTTTATATGTGCTTTGTGGTCACATGCTGGGAAAGGACGACAAAAGGCATTAAAAAATAACGCAGTATGCAAAGAAATAAGGTATGGTAAATGAGCCATGACATGTGATTTCCAACAATGTGGCATTTCCACTAGTGTAGACTTAGACGAGCTTTTAAGCTTAGAAACTCCAAATGATGTTCAGTCAGTAGCTTAACAGTCATAGAAAATTCAAACGACTAGCAAAGGCTCTGATCAGACTGTGCGTATGCGCAGGCTGATCTGAGGCTTTGCTGCTCGCACAGACCACATTGTAGGAAATCGCATGTCGCGGCTCATGTAATGATTCCAGTTAGTGTATGTCATGTGCATTATAAAATGGCAATCGCGAACAAGAGGGTTTGCATGAAAAATGTTTTCTTTTGCCAAAACAACGTTTTTATTGCCTGAAAGATGATCATTGAACGCAAAATTAACGTTATTGATCGATGATGTTTAGGCAACCGGAAATGCATTTGCATCAACCCAGCCCGCCAGGCACATGACATTAAAAACATCGTATCAACGTTGAGGTGACGTCATGACGTCGTATTAATGTTGATACATAGATCTACATATTATCTTAATAGTAACTTGATCTTGCGTACTGTATCACATCGAGTGGATTAGCTCATATCAAGCGTCGAGGGTGATCTGATGATTTGGGCTAATCTACGAGACGTGATATTATACGTCAGATCAAGTTACTATAATATGTTTATTATATACCTTTTTCCGACATTATTCTGATTTTATAAATTGTTTTGGTCTTTAACTCAGAAAAAATTGCTGGAACGTTTGCCATTACGTTACGTTTCATGACGTCACATGATCATGTTTTTCGTCGCTGGTTCCATGCTTAAAATTTACTTTACGTAACGGTGCCGCAAAAACAGGTAATCAACGTTAGCCTCGTTTTAAAGTATAGTGATATGGAATTAGAAAACCTCAGTTCGTTGATCCGGCTTTCTGTATCAGATGGTCAGAAAACAGACAGTTCAAAAGATGTATCATGTATACACACTGGTAAATGTAAACGTCGATTTGGTGGTGTTTACGCGTATTGCCGGTACTTCATAGACCGGAAGTGGTAGATATCGGTGTATATACCGTATAGAAAAACATGCCATATGCCTAAAGGACTATAGACTTCAATCATTTTTAAGTATTCAGTATGTGAATGGGGATTTATGTAAGCATGTAGGAATAGATTCGAGTACCGACCATCCAGATCGGTACTCGAATCTGTTCCTAAATGCTTACATAAATCGCCATGTACTTACTGAATACTAAAAAATGATCTAATTCTGTAGTCCTTTAGGCATATGGCATGTTTTTCTATACAGTATTAACGCCAATATCTACCACTTCCGGTCTATAGATGAAGTACCGGCAATACGCGTAAATACCAGCACATCGACGTATACATTTACCAGTGTGGTATAGGTATATAATAAAAAGTTGTTTCGACGTCATGTGCCTACTGGGAAGGATTTTCTATGAACGAATCAGCCAGTCTCGGGTGGATTATATTTTAAAAAACTATCGATCATAGGCTATTGATCAGGCAACACGTTCTCCTAATGCTTCTACACCTAAGAAATCTTCTAACGCATACACCTTTGTTTTGGCATTTTCTTAAAAACTAGAATTTTGAATTTAAAAATATTTTGGGATAAATAAGAACAATGTTTTCCGGTAATGCACGGCTATTTTCAGAGAAAGCTGACAAAGAGTATAAAAAATATTGAGATTTGAGTTGAAAACTTCAAAAAACGAAAGTCGCAAATTTACCATTTTTCAAACAAATCAATATGGAAAACAGAATAGCAATTTATCAAATGTATTCCATTTAGTAACATGGATTAATGAGATATGAACCATTTTCAAAGGCAGGTCAGTCTGTATTCTATTATTCATAAAATAAGAAAAAAATCCAACTTCTATCTTCTACATCTTTAAAAGTGAACGGACAATGCGCACACACAAGCAATTAAATTATTCCTGACAATCGCATCGCATTTGTGCTTGATTGACTTTAGATCTTGGGAGCAGGATAGCCATGGTTATACATTTATTCTGCTAGCTAGCAGCAGAGTCCTGCTGGTGTTACTCACAGTGTGGCCTTTTTTTATACTTCAACTGTTCAAAATCGCATGAAAACAGTCGGTAGAACATGGCCAGGAAATTCCACAATCACACACTGCAGACCGATCCATTGCACCGCGGGGAAGAGACACATAGCACTAGCAGTCCCATGACGTAAAAAAACAATTTTTAAGCAACCATCTCTCTCTCTTCCCCAGCGAGATGATTGCAAAACTAGAAATGACACTAAGTACTGCACAACAAACTAAGAACCAAATACAAAAATAAAACGAACAATAGGAGCAACAATAATAATTAACCAACAACAACATACACATCGCCTTAGAGCGCTCAGTCGAAGTTACTGGGGGCTTTAATTAATTTTACTGGCCAAATCTTCGCCCTGGATTATGCTGTTGTCAAAACAAAAAAAAAACGTTATGCTCGCGTGGAGGCTTCCTTACTTATCCAATGTATCATCATGGGAAAACAATCAAATTATTACTGTGATGAAACAAAGAAAATGGCTCTGAACTCACACACTGTCAGCGCTAAAATAAACCCTCCCCCAGTTGAACCACAGTGGGCCCGTCCAAAGACAAACACCAGGCAGTGGCCCTTCAATGAAAATTTTCTGCCAAGGTCGTCATTGTGTCTGACGCCTTATCCACCGTGAATTTCGTGCATTTCTTATTACAAAATGACGTTTTCCATTGTTCAGCATGACAAATGAAATTAAAATTGCCTCACTGAAATGCAGACTTGAGCCTAAATTCCAAAATTTTGACCCTTTCAAATTAAATAAGCTGTAGTTTGCATAATACCCAAGGTATTGCTTTGAAATTTTCACACATGATGTGGATAATATTGATTTTTTGTTAAACAACAAAAACTTGAATGCTTTTAACATTTTTAAGCGTTTGTAGTAAATTGTTTACTGTATGCGTTAGAAGATTCCTTAAGTATATACTAATTATGAAGTCAAAAGTAAATGCTAATGTACAGTAAAACCTGTCTTAAGCGGCCACTCAAAAAAAAAAGAGAAAAAACAAAGGTCTTAAAGACAAATTGTAGCTTAATGAAGGTCGAAAGTACTGCGGAATGCTCTCTTTGAGCATTCTGCAATACTTTTGACCTGCATTAAGCGATACTCGGTCTTGAAAACCAATTTTTGTCTTCTATTTGAGTGACCGCTTAAGACAGGTTTCACTGTAGTTGATTTGAGTCACATCGCGAGAAAATCAGAGTTTGCCCCATGCAGACAGCAAGGACACAGAGCAACAGTTGTGTAGTACTCCCTTTGTAAACCAGAGGTGGTCTCACCAGTCTGTCCGATGTGGCCCCGTTTCCATAAGACCTTAGCTATTAGTGGGACGTTAAACACAAATAGTTAAGGACATATGCTACTAAATACTTTCTACATTGAAATCTACTTTGCATACAGTTTGTGTTATTCATGGACTGTCAATTCATGAAATGAAAGAATAATGTCACCAAAATGTTAAGCTAAAAAAGTTGTAATATTCACCCAACTTCTTTATTTTGATTTAAGTTATTGCTCATGGCCTCTAACTTTTTAGAAAATGGGAAACTTCATTTAATATCCCAAGCTGTGACAAGATAATGCATAAAATTTCGAGCGAGTTTGCACAGCCGTTAGCATAAATTACAGAACCCTTATATACGGGGTGTACTACGCCGTCTGGCGACGTAATATACGGTACTTGAGCATACCTATTTAAAGATTTGCCTTGTCAGCGTAATAGTGAAAGACGCCAGTCATAACTAGTCGTTAATAAATATTAATTGATAGAAACAATATTAAACAGAATGTACTGCAGCGTCTGACGACGTGATATATTATGGTGCTTGAACATCTTTTTAATGCCTCGGTAGTGGAATGGTTAAGGGCACTTAACGTTGCAGTGCCAGGCGCCCACGCCACTTTCGTTAGGGTTCGACCACTACAAAAGCCAGAATATGTCTCGACTGTTGTCAAAACAAGTGTCGCTGCTACAGATTGGAGGAATATAATTATTCTGCCTTAACAAGCATGAGGTCACTGAAACACGTAAACTCAGAGTGTACTGCCGCGTCTGACGACGTTATATAACATGTTTGAGCATCATATTTGGAGAATACCTCAGTAGTACAATGGTTAAGGGCACTAGGCATTGCAGCGCTGGGCATGCAAACTGCATTCAAGAGGGTGATGCCCTTAAAAGCAAATTATTTTAAATGGATTATGCCTCGACTGCGGTCGGAAAGACAAGTGTCACTGCTGCATATTGATGGACTTTTCGCTTACTGTAAAGGTGACAACTTTAATAACCATATCTGGGCGTGGTTCGGCTATTTTATCTGCTAAGGAAGGGAAATCAGATTCGATTTATAATTTGGGAAAGAGTTTATAAGCTTATTGGGCCTCGCAAAACGTGCGTGCATTTCATGAAAATCCTAATCGTATACACACTGAACTCACATTTATTAACCTTTAAAGCGTATAATCACAAAATGTATGTTTTTTGTCGTCCACTAAAATATTGAAGTCTCATAGACAAACAGTTAGGACTCAGATCAGACTGCTCCTGTAAGAGCAGTCTGATCTGAGTCCACAATGTTTGCTTCTATGCTTACGAGGGGGGTTCAATATTTACTGAAAACCCTTTTATAACTCCATTCACAAACGCGTTAGGATTTAATGCCATATGCCAAACAAAAGATCAAAGCGTCGCCGTTATAATGGTGCATGAAACATTATTTTATCTTTCCAAATTTAATAAGTTACAGACTTTTTAAAAATCACACTAATATACATTGCATATATTTTCCTCCGAATTGTAAAGACTCATTTTAACAAAGGTAGAAAGGCATGCTTATTTTCTAAAACAAACATTTAACATGCATGCCTCACATATCCATAACTTTCTCACTCATTTCCCCTTTATCTGCTATAACGATACAAACTTTTGACTGGTACCGAATTCTCGTGCAAACGGGTTTATTACGTTACCCTCTCTTACGTTGACGTCGGTTAAAGCAATGGACGTAACACCAAAACACGCACGGTTCTTGAAAATTGGAAATTTGGCTTTGTACCAGGAAAGGAAACTTTTGATGGTATCGAAGTTACAATACCCTCAGTGCATAGGCAGCAGACCAGCTAAACTGAAACCAATAGCTAGGGGTATCTCATCTGAGTGGTATACCATTTTCGTTTCCCATAATTGTATTGTCTGAAATTAGCCAGCCAGATTATATACATGTAAATACGTGTAACAATGTCCAAATAATGCATCCGAATGCAAACATCGATGGAACGCGGTATTTTGTCTGATACATTTGAGTGTAAGACAATGATGGCATTCTTTTAAGTGATATTCTTATTTCAAATGACGTACTTGGGGGTACTACATGAGTGAGATTAAATATGGAAATTTCAAAATCAGCTGTATTACTTGCAAATGAACATCGAAGCGACCAGAAAAATGTTACAAATGATTTTCGTATGAATTTTCGCTATGTATTCGTTCACGCAAAAACAACTCTGTCAATGGAATACAAGAAAATGTAGCATCAAGGAGGATTTTAACCAAAACGACAGCCTCAGTACTTCATAGAATATAAAGCAAATATCAAAACTTTTAGCAGGTATAAATCTCCAATATATGGATATTTACCACACGAAGAAGCAGACTGAAAACATCCCTTGTTCATGTAGTTATCTGCTTTTGAAAACATTGTTTAAATTCATATCTCAGTGTACTTTAGTACCCTATCTTGAAAGCGGCTTGTGTAAATTTGACAATGAGCTGGATAACTGCAATTTTGCATTTCTTTTGCCAAGAAATAGACCTTTTAATGAAAGTAATTATGAGGTGTGTAAATATAAAACTGTGGGATATACTGGGCCGGTTTCATTACATATTGAACGCCCCTCGTATGTTAAATTGACATTTTCAGATGCAGTGATTTTGTTGGCGTTTTAAGGACTAAATAATATGTTTTGCGTCAATACTGAGGTAATGGCGCAGGATGATACAGTTACTTTTGAATAAAACCAAGACTCATTTTCAGCTTTTACCTATGTCTAAGGTTGATCAGTCCTAATTACGCATTCATGAGGTGCCGCCTTTACAGTATTAAAAAGTCATATAATACTGGAAGCACACTTTTCAGAGTTTTTTTCAACAATGAGTTTGAGCACAAAAATTAAGGCCTGCAAGAAATCTCAATCATAATTGTATAAACTCGTAACATCTACCATATACTGAACTTGATGCAACCATGATGTTTGCTCTTAACATCTTGAAACACACCATGCTCATCAATACTTTCTGTGCTTTGATAAGTATTTGCAAATATTTTTTGTGGTATTTTTGCACTTTTAGAGACCACAGGTCCGTTTGTTCCTGTCGTTCTTATTAACTTACTTGAGAAGGAAGAACTTAAAGGTTGGATTGTATGATCAACGAAAAACATTGCAGCCAGAGGTATAATAGTTTGGTTTTAAACAGCATCTCATGAATTAGGACTTAGGTGAACAGCATGCCCCTCGTGTCTACCAAACAAAATAATAAAAACAAGACAGTAAGTTTAAGTTGGTTTATTCAAGAATGGTTTATTCAATATATTTTATCTTGTATTTTTCTTGTTGATATTTTTGTTTGACAATCTAACTTTTTAATTAGGTCCCTTGGCGATGGTTCAGATGTCAAGCTCCAACTCAGAAAACGCCTTTAAACCAGCGATCGTCTCCATGGCTACAGGGTATATTTCTGAAGATGGCAACATGAAATGTCCTTCCTGGGCTGTTTTTGGCGGCAGTTCGAAAGTAAATGAGTACTTAACACCTTCATTGTACCAGTAGTCGTCGGAGCCACCAGATGAAGGATCTAAAATGGTAGAAGAATATTGATTAAAAATGACTGAATGACTCAATCTTTGCCACCTTACTTACTTTGTAATGTGAAAGCGATCTTAACTTCGATAATGTTTAACCAAATTTCTTCAAAAGTTAATCTCACTGGTAATTGTGAGCTTACACATGTTCAAGATTGTAGCTCTTTAAGTTTATGAGATATTCTGCTTACAAAATACCTATGTAGGTGAGTGTTTTTCCACATCATGTTTACCAGGCAAGGCTTTGAGAATGTGTGTTGAATCGCGAGGCTTGCCAAGCGATTCAACGTGCATTCTTAAAGCTGAGCCTGGTAAATTTGATATCAAAAGACGCAAACCTGGTATGCTATTTATCAGTTTACAAGTTGGTTTACTCGTCAACCTAGCGATTATGACGTAATTATCGATAGTCGTGTCGAGTCAACGTCATCAACAACGTCATACAAAAAGTGCAATGTCATGTTGACCTGATAAAGAAACATGCAGTGAGATAGACAACGTTTATCATGTCTACTTGCAGCAATGCAGTTAATACGAGAGGTAACTGATAAAGTTAATCATGGGCTACCACTCATCACTCTGTAAAAAGGATGTGAAGTTACATATACGCCAAATAACTATTCTACACATCATATACTCAGGATACACCAAAATCAGTATTTTAGGTCAAGTTGACCCGAGGTTTGTTCAAATACTTTTCCAGATATCATCCTCATAAGATTGATATCTTATTTTAATCAAATGAGCACAACTAAATTATGGGAGATGACTCAGGTGTGAAAAAATGTGTGTTAGCTAATGAGGTTTGAAATCTGAAGACCCTATACCATGCAGTGGTTCTAAATGTTGATGTACAGAAGAAAGGTCCGTTGGACAGTGATATATTTCTTTAATAAATCAAATTGTTAGTGTCCTTAATTTAGGAAGATTTGTCCTTTTATTAGCTACCTCTAATATTAACTGCATTGTTGCATGATGACCTGATAAACGTTGCCTCATATTAATTTCATTGTTACATGTTAACGTCATACACGTTGCTTATCTCACAGCATGTGCCTTTATCAGGTCATGATGACGTTGCACTTTTTGAATGACGTCGCCAATGACGCTGAATCGATACATATCATATGTATCGATAATAACGTCATAATCGCTAGTTTAAGGTAAACTGATAAATATAATACAAGGTCTGTTTTGTTTTATATCAAGTCAACCAGGCTCTGCTTCAAGAATGCATGTTGAATCGCTCAGCAAGCCTCCCGGTGTCAACAAGCATTCTTGAGCCGAGCCTATTAAACTTGATATCAGAAGACACTGACCAAGTATTCTCCATGTATACAGCTGCACAGTGGAATCCACTTGCAGTTTAATACTTTCCTAGAGGCACTGGCAGCATGTTAAATAATCTTGAAAAACGGATCCTAAAGAAATAGAGAGAACCTACAATATTAGAAAACAGCAGACTCTGTTTTATTGAGTCTGTTCATGAGAACCTTCTTTTATGCATGTGATACTTGTAGCCTACTGTTTAAATCCCAGGTATTGTACGCAATCTAAATTCTTTGTAACATTGTAAAGGTTCCGTAGTTTGTTGATTCACGCTGCTGTCAACCTTTAACCCTTTATTACCTTCATGAATATTCATGCTAGGCTCCACCCACCATAAATAATTATATAAATAAACTTTCATGTTGGAACACAGAACAAGAATAAATGTGTTAGGACCACTAGTGTAGGATCAAATTTCTCATTTTTCCACTAGTAAACAGAGTAGACCCTGCTCTGGGTCTGCTCTGTTTGCAAAAGCGTTAAAGGCGTCTCTATGAGGTAAAAGCTTAGGCACAGAGTTGGTAATTGGAATACTTCTTGAACAAGATGAGGTAGAAGTTCATGCAAATTATTCAGATAAAGAGTATTTAAGAAATGAGTTCAATTTTTGGAGTGTTCATGGAATCATGAATACTTCGGGTCTCTTGCAAAGTTAACATGCAGCCCTTCACGTTAACTTGGCAAGAGACCTGAAGCATTCATGATTCCATGAACAGACCAAAATTTAATTTATTGCTTCTATTTACATTTTATTATAAATATTTAAATTATAAAAAGTATTTATAATTTGGGAACAAACCCGTTTTGTATTTAATATGTAATCGTATAAACGGTTTTGTCAGAAAACAAATGGGGAAAAAGGAACAGCAATCGATGATGCAGAAAAGAGAGAACGACAGAAACAGTCACTGTGGTGGTTGGGTAACGCATAGATATGCAAAGTTTTGGCTTTGTACCTTCTCTTAATATAAGGGCGGTTTGTCTGAGATTGAACTCTCAACACCTATATTTGGAAATTCGATTATTCTTGAAAGTTGAAGGTTCTGGAGTATATCGCATTTCATGTGGGCATTTGCCTATATACAGCTAAGATTTTAATATCCATGAGGTGACATTAGTCCATACCCATAGAGAGGTACGTTAGTAAAGAAATTGTTGTTTACAGGAACAGGTACGTGAATTTTATTTATGATTAACAAGGTTATTGTATACATGTTCGAGCTTTAGAGGTTGAATGCACCCGCATTAGATTATTATAACTCTAGCCAGAAAGCTGATGGAGCAAACAATAGGCATGTTTTGCACGTGCGACCTGGTAGTGGCTCGTTGTCGATCACAGCACCAGTGTCACTTCCGGCGATAAGTTCGATGTTTGAAGCGTATTGCACGGGCAAGTGAGCTTGGCAGCTGTCAATCAAAATTGTGTCATTCGTGAGGCTATGAACGGTTCCAAAAATCTAAAGATTCATTTAAGGTTTGCTTCGAAAATGTAAATATTACCTGTTAAATAGAACACATGAGTTAGTGTTTTGTGAAACACACTTGCAAAAAGTCTGAACAAAGATAATCTAGAAGTTTTTTTCTTCAAGATATTAAGTCTTTCCATCCTGGGGTTTTCATGCTTTTGTTGTTTTCAAAGTAAGTTTTTTTTCCAAAAATGTTCTTTATGGCCACTATATTATTGTCAAACAGTTTGAATCTGCGGCCCTGATCAATGCCTAAACTGATTGCAAAGGTCGACGGCTTAAGTTGCCATGAGCGAGGAAAACTTAGAGGTTTGTGCCACAGCTATCATTCAACCTGACTCATGCTGAAACGCACTAAGCCTTATTTGTGTTTCATTTGAAAAATTGCCACGGTTATATGTGTTAACAAGAATATAAATTCTTGAATGTGAGTACTTACAGAGATACCAACTTTGCTGAACCACATATTCTGTACCTCTTAAAATCTTCAGGGCATCTGCTATGCTCACACCAACGGCCATCTACATAAGAATAAATAGATAAAATTATTTTGTTTACGTTTTTTACATATTCACTTTTGCTTGAAATAGGTGACAGCCCACTTCTTATATTGGCCTGGTTTAAGAATATCAGCTGTGGATATACTCATGCAAAATTCAGTGTCGAACCACAAGCATTGTACATTGTGGAATAAATCATATTTTTTCTATCATTTCTTTAGGCAAGTGAATAAATATAAAGTGAAAAATAAAAAAAAAATAATTGAACTCCAAGGTAGCTGACATAAAAAAGATGATTAATATTCCCTAATGACTTTCACTGTCTACTCTCTCGCCTGCTTATGTTCTTGGGTAGTCTATATTGCAAACAATAAAAACCCAGATCACACTGCTCCCAAGGCAACAGTCTGATTAAGCTTCATAGTGTTTGCACCCATGACCAAAAGTAGTCTGAAGTGCATTTGAATAAAAGTGCAGTAGATATAAAAAGGCCATTTTCAGAACAAAAACATATTGGCAGGATAGGAGTTAGTTAATGTAGCTTAGATGCATTTCTGCAGAGAAATTCCACTTAAATGCTGAAGACTACGGGCCTCAAGGTTATAAAAACTTTTTTTACTTAACTCAACTGAGCACGAAATTTATCCTGCTCATAAATACTAAAATGCCAACAAGTGTTGGCATTTTAACATTTATAAGCAGGATAAATACATCATAATTATGACCGCTTAAAAGCAAGAAATACCTATATCTTAACACTTACCAGTTCTTCATGGTCTGGTACTGGTATATCTGTGTGCCCATATGGAACTAGTATCAGTTGACTGTAGCTGTGAAAACTAAGAAAAGCGACGACATTAGGTGTTCTATTTATGGCTTTCTTGAGGGCTTTAGTTTCGGGGGCAGAAAATGCTTTGTCTCCATGGAACGTACCTGATGTACATTCGTCTGATGAACCAATGCCTAATACAAATGAAAAAAGAGTCAATAAACTATGCTTACTAGATACCTATGCACAGTTAAGAATAATAATACTGTATTCAACCTCCGCTCTTGAAACTAGATATCTTAAAAGCGACCAAGTCTGCAACTATTAACATTTTCAGAAAAAAAAAACATTTTCTTTTTAAATCATTAGTAAAAATAGAATTAAGTTATGCTTTCACAATAAACCTGTGCACTTCAGCTGAAAACTGAATGGAAAAGTGAATAATTTTTTAAAAACAGATGTTATTTGTGTTGCTATTTATTTACGTCCCTCTAGAAATTATAGACATTTAATTTTTAACATAAGACAGTTGTTTTGATAGTGATAATTTGTTAAGGTTAACGAAGCTGGTAAAATGTATACCCCAATGTTAGCTATATTACTGTTTTCTTGAAATTTAAATAAGAATTGGGTTTTTTTTTTCAGAAAAAAAATACCAAAAGTGACAGACTTAGCAGCTTTAAGCTAGCAGTCTGCAACATTTGGTAAGATAACGTGCACAGAAAATATCACACCTGAAAGTTCTTTGAATCTATATATATTTCACGCCGGTGGGTCGGAATTCAGACTCTATGACTGTTCCGACTTTAAGACTTATCTATTGATGAGATGGTAGGGGTTTGATGGTTTGGCTGTTGTCAGGCCCACCAGGGTTTACCTGTGTTGGATTTCTCTTGCTCCAGTATTCAATTTTATGTACTGTTGAGTCCTTATCTTTGCTTTATCTTCTTTTTATATCTTGATTTATATGTTCTAGGAGATGATGCATGAATAAGTTAGGGGTCTTCCATACAAACCAAATATCTATTCAACTTTATCCACATCTAAACTAAGGGTGAGGTTAGCGCGCCATGAAACCGGTTAAAGCCTCCAGTAAAATATTTTACTGTCAGTGACCCTCCATGGCGATACTTCTTTTGTGGATCATTTGTGTGATTTACATCTTGTGTTTGTCATGCTTTCGCGTTTGCTCATTGCTGCCTTGTGATCACCTAAAGACAAAGGGCTGACTCAAATTGTAAGATAGGAAATATAATTCATTGCAGATTTTAAGTAAGGAAATGGATTTGCACTGGCAGTGATGTTTTGCTTAACATATCACAGGTTGGAAGTCAGTTGTTAAAAGAGGACAAATAACAAGCGCAAAGTCGTTTCGATTTTGTCAGTGTGCATGCAACGTCATTGAGGGTGTCATTTTACTGCGTCACTGAATATATAAATCACTAGTGAAGTATCAATTGTAATGCCTGGAGTTTTATCACTGCCAACCGTGATGTCATATGATGAATTCGCTTAAATAGAATTGTGAAGATTTTAACCACTGCCTTCCACAAAGGAACGTTTAATAGCACACTACTGTAGAAGTCTTTTCAGGCCAGAATTTTTTTATTAGTTGATTTACGGGAATTTTTTTTTTCAGATTTAGGGTCGGGGGGGAGGGGGGGACAGTAAAACTAGTAAGGTAAACCAACAGTCTGTATTAAATCTTTAAATATTTTCCTAAAAATTTGGACCTGACAATCAGTTTTAACGGTGTCACTCTCAAAAATACATGTACACAGACAGAACCTCAAAAATATATTGTTTTTTCAACGTAACAAATAAGGCAGATAAAATTTAGAAATTATTATTTTTTCTACTTTACGCAAAATAACAGTAGGAGGGTTCGTAAATCAACTAATAAAAAGATTCTGGCCTCAATTACCCTCAAAGTTTACATCCCAATTTCTGTTCAGATCTATTCCTACACAGCAGTGCCCATATCTCTGTCGGTTCTTTCTCCACATTCTGTCATCAGTGTGCTGTAATGTAGGAAATTACCACAACATCTGCTGCCTTAATAGGTAATTTAGCGAGTACACGCGGAACTTACCTATTAAATTGAAACACCCTCTAATACCTCAGTAGTTATCTCAGCGAGCGCATGGCAAAACTAACATAATAAACTGAAACATACTTAATTTTCTACAGCCTTTTTTCATCAGAACATCAAATATGAATGGAATACATTGGGCAATATCATGTTTGAAAGATAAACATATTTAATGGTTCTAATTAATCTTTGTTTTCCAAACAGCTAGTATTCGTCTTAAAACTGATAAATAGTCTAAAAAGGTACCTTGTATATTATATTTAAGTTTCTGGCCCCCAAAATGATAAAATTGCCCATTTAAATGAATTTCAACTTGAGGTTTTCTTTAGCTCTGATTATCTGTGAGTCATGAGCCCTTTTCTTCGTATCATCATAATGTGTTAATTTGGTTCGATTGCTTCTCTATGATGATACATTGCATTAGTTAGGAAGCCTCCATGCGAGCTAAACAATTTTGTGTTTTAAATACAACAAAATCTAGGGCGAAGACTCAGCGCAAGAAAAATGCATTTAAGCCCCCCCCCCCACCCCCGTTGGCTTAGGCTGTTAGGCTGCTGTTCTTTCTAAGGCAGTGGTTCTTTTGTCGTTAATCTATTCTTTAAAATAATTCTCAATGTTTTCCGGAGTTCTGTGTTTGCCTTCGTTTTGTTAAGCATTACTCTGTGTCCATACTATTTTTGCAATCGTCTTGAAGAGGAAGAGAAAGCTGATTCTTTGCTATTATTGTCTTACGGGTGTATTGTTACTATAAATATTCTGTGGCTCTTCCTCACGGTACTGTGGGTTGGTCTGCAGTATGTGATTGTGGTATTCCTTGATCAAACTCACCTACTTTTTATACATTTTACTATGCCTTTTCTGTGTCTTTCCTTTATTAATAGACTTTTTCTTTTGTTAGTATGGAAATTGAACCATAATAACAGACCAGGATATGTTCTACTTTTTCAATAGAAACTCAATCACAAAAAAGCTCCAACTTACAAGTATATATTTCGAAAAAGGGTTTCTTAGTTCCTTGGCTTAAGTTTCTACATATGGAATATTCTATTTATATTTAAGTTTGAAAGGAATCTCAATGAACAGTCTGGCTGTATAATAGACCCCTTTCACATTGTAAGTTAGCATGCGCCAAACTGTCTCGTTTTGCGATATCTCCGAGAGATTACACTCAAAGGGGCAACCTTTATACGGTGACCTATACACTACACAATGGAATATGCAAAAAAAGATGAAAGGAAAAAAATTGCAAACAAAGATTAGACTAATACTAAAAAATAAAATGATAAATATAACAAATAGCTGATTAGTTCCAATATACTTAAAATAAAACGGAAATATTTGAGATTTCTAAGCATCCAAGACTAACTTTTTTTTCGAATGGGCGAGTGTATTTATTTTGTTACATAATCATTATATTTTTATTGCTTAAAAGTATAACAATCTGTCCAAGTTGGGCCCGTGTGTTTAGAAAATTACTTTGCGCATTATGGAATTAGTACACAAATTTAATGAACTAGTTCAAATATTTTAGAATGCGCCTACAAGTCAAAGCCCATGGGTGCATTTTCACTATTTCTGCACATTCTTAAGCAAAAATCTGCATGCGTTAAAATTACTTACATTTTATCATATCAATCCATACTATGCGTATGTGAGCAGTAAAGTTCATGTTTATCATAGGTTTATGGTTGCATTTGTACACTTGACCTTTAAACATGGTCTTTCTGGGGCTAAACTCGGACCCAGTAAAATGTCCTTGGCTAAAATAAGTGATAAGATACATTTTCTCAGCCAAGTGACTTTTAAAGTTGTTATTAAACTATCAATGTGTACCATTCTCAACCCCCTTTTTCTAAGACTTTTATAAGATATTTTCTTTTTATTCTGTCTGGACCAGTTGTAGAATAATTTATTTAATCTTTTTACCAAAATGCCTGTTGGATTTGATAGTCCCATGAACAGATGCACAAACTTTAATAGAGCCAATGGTTTTATTAAAGTTATCTTTTCTGGTTATTATAATTGTCCTTAAGATTGTGTCTTGATGATAGTTTACACTTAAAGCTTTATATCAGTAGCAATTTGCACGGTATGTAAAAGACATCAGCAGTGAAAATTAGATCTAATATCTTAATAGGTACCTGATTCTGATCTACTTTTAAATCATTGCACAAAGTACAGTCAGAATTATTCATGGATCCAATCCGTATTACTATAGTGTTTTTTTCAATATTCAATTTTAGACCAGATATTTTGTATAATTAGTTTAATTTTTCTAATGTTTTATAAAGTTCTCTACTGTCTAGAAATGTTTATGTGTCATCAGCATATTTACTGAATGTGAATTGTTAATTATTTATAAATATGCCTTTTTTATTATATATTTTCAATCATACCGCTTAATACTTCAGTACATAGAATGAAAATATATGGTATGATAGCTTCACCTTTATGACAGCTTCTTAATAAACTCAAATATTCTGTCATATTATCATTTTGCAATATAGATACTCTGGCCAGTTTGAAATAATTTAATCCAGCGCTTATAAGAAGGTCCAAAATCAAAATAATCTAAGCGGCTAGTGTTTTATGGATAATTTACACAAAAACAAATTTCTCATGATATTGATTCAAAAGCTTGTCAGAAGTATATGGAGAGGAGTAGCCCTGGAATTTCTTGTTGTTTTATCTAAAAATGATATCATATATTAACCTTACATTTTCACTCATACATCTGCCTGAAATAAAGCCTTTCTAGTTTTCATGGATTTATTTAGGTAGGAAAGACTTAAGACAATAGGCAATTACAGAAGATGTCTTTTTATATAACATTGAGAAGAGAAATTGGGCGCCATTTTCAGAAGAAGGGGTGATTTATCTGGTATCAGAAGACAGGTGGTTATACCTTGCCTCCGTGTTACTGATAAGGAACCTAATTTAAGGACTTTAAATTAATAATAAACATTTTAAGATCAATAAAAAAAATCATCTGGGAAAATAATCATTTTCTGTTGTTTTTGATCTTTTCATAATATTTAAAGCTTTGGCAGGTTCTGAATATTTGATATCGCCTTCCAAAGACCCAGATTCATTCTCAGACAATTTTATGTGGTTTTCACCTTTTGGAGATTCGAATTGATTATCATTTGTTATATTTTTAACTATATAATGTTTTATAATATGTTTTCTAACTGTTTAGGATTTCATTGATAGTTGTACACCTATGTCTACCATTCTCTTTTATTTTTGTAATTACTTTACTTGTCTAATTTCTCTTTTCAAGACCAAGGAAATGCCTTGATGTTTTTCCTAGATCTTTCCATCTGTAGCGTGATCTTAGTATGACTCCATCCATAGTATTTGTCTTATTTCATGTAATCGTATTATCTTTTCATTTAATAAAATACTTCTTCAATGTTTGCATTTTACTATTATTATTATTATTCTTTTATTATTATTATTTTCAAAATTTTAACAAAGTTTACCGTATATTCGTAGCCATCTGGATTAAGTACTGGGACAATGTACCAATCATACTTCACTAACATGGACTCTCCATCTGGGGTATGCGACGCAAGCTTAAAGAAACAAACAAATATGCAATTTTTTTGTAAATGTGTGTTTTATATTTAATAATTCCGGAAGTGACGTTACCAACCAAATGACATAAAGTAATATCATTGGCGTAGCTCCCATTTTGCACTTACGCACGTGCGTAATAAAAATACCAATATTCAAGGGAGTTCACCCAATGTGGTAAAAATGATTTTCCATAAGATAAGAAACTAATCACAAAGGAAAGAATTCGCTTCCTCTGGGAGCAAATATTCTTTTCTTTAAGAGAAGTTCCCATTTTGAAAAGGGACGCAACTGAAGAGAAGTTCTGCTTAATCCAGTAGCTTCCCTTTGCTGTGCGTATTTTTTTCAGCGCCTGGCTACGCCATAGAATATAGCATGGGTTTCAGGAAGTGACGTCAGAACTTCAAGTAATTTAGCATGATCTAGCTGTATCGTCAGTGGTTCTATTGGTCTAAAATGCCAGGAAATACATAACGCATTTAATCATTTATATAGAGAATCTTACACGAGTGCTCATGATTTATTGAATTTATTAAACTAGTTGGGGAAAAGAGATAAAATGCGAGGCTTGCCAAGCATTTTATCTCTTTTTTGGAACGAGTTTAATAATTTTTATAATAGAAGTGCACGAATGTTAGATCCTATTTATCATATGACATTAAGATTACTTTGAAATCTCATTTTTGCATAAAAAATGTTATAATTTTGTCATTGCACGCAACGTAATTATGGACGTCATAACGTTTCCTAAAATCTGTAAACCACAAGAGGTTTATAGATTTTATTGCATTGTATTAATGCACTCCCAGACGCGACGTCATATGATAAATAATAAAACAATTGGTGACTTATGTTTTGGTAGACATGGCGTGCTGTTGAACTGTAAACTTTATCATATTGATCTCAAATTTCTAATTGGTTACTTTTTAAACTCATTTTTTTCTGATCAAGCGCTAATAAAATTGAAATTAGTTTTTGCCGATACATGTGCAGTTTAATGGGCAAAAGATTAGCAGTCTTTTAGAAAATGTATCTTCCAATCCACATTTTTTTTTGGTTAAAAATGCAAAAATATGCACTTTTAAAGAAAATGGTTTTTATTGAAGTTTATATCAAATTTAAGTGCAGTTGGTAATAAACTGGTCTAGTCGACTTCAAAAAACACCAAACACTTAAAAATTTGACTAAAATAGATTTTTACGCATTTTTTAAAATATCACATTTTCAAGATTTTTGAAATTCATAATAAAATAATATGTAGCTTGTGCAAAAATTATCGTATGCATTTTATTTTATCTGAACAAGATAGACCGAACAGAATAGAACTCGATTCGTCCATTTTGTGATGACAAACATTTCACTGCTGCTGTGCACTTCTGGTTTGAATGCTATACTTTAAAAGTCAATTTGCTGGTACTTTGCATTATTTTTTTCAATTTCTAAACTAGAACAGTGACGTCTAGTAGTAATAAATAATCGCTGAAAATTTCAATACTGTATCACAGATAATAAGGTGTACAGAACAGTGCGAACTTCCTATGTAAATTACATGCAAAAAGCTGAATTTCTATGATTTAGCTGCTGGTAGTGTTTGTCATCATCCTATTACGGAACAGAAAAGAGGAGTCTGATTGAAGCGAATCATTTGAAGCGTGTTCGTCTTTAATCACGGCAGTCAGAAACATCTTCACACAAACAAAAATACAAATGGATGGCGTCTCTGTGCAATATCTCATATTGTAGAAAAAAAACTGTGACTTTTTGAAATGAGGGTACCTTTACTCTAGCATCGTCTGTGCAAGACGTACCAGTCATTTTAAAAGAAAGGCATGCAGATTTTGTTTTTGTTTGTTTGATTTGATTCTTTACGTCCAATCAACAATCTTTCAGTTAAACAGGGACGGGTCTTCCTGGGTTGAACCAGTACTAAGCTAGGATAAATGTGTCTTGCTCAAGGACCACAACGCAGTGACGACGGTGAGGCTCGAACCCGCGGACCCTCGGTCTCGAGTCAAGCACTCTACCAATGAGCCACTGCACTCCCTACATGCAGAGTTTCGGAAAGGCTTTGGTTGATTTATAGAAGCATGGATTTTGTATAACCGAATCTTGCTTTCAAATATAACGCAAAAAATGTAAGGTGACCAATTAGAAATTTTGCTCAGTGTATTGATCAAACTATTTATAATTCACATAACCTGTTGCAATGTTGCAATTTTTACCACTTTGATACATTATGTCACTGCTATGGTACCATAATCTTGACGATTATAAAAGACGAATATGTATCCTTGATTTTCATGCCTCACCTACCATGGTCAATGTTAATATCCCTTTCATGTGTTTCTTACCGTTTGGATCAGGTTCAATCCAGTAGACTGTGATATCCATTCTCGCGCATGCGCGGAGAAGTCCAGCCATATTGCTTGTTTGCTGCTGTGCAAATCCGATGAAATCTGGAAACGAAAGATACATTACATTAGCAAATAAGTAAATTGAAAATGCGTAAATTATAAAGGTATAACTGTGGTTTCAAGATTGGACACTATTGTTCTTTGATAATTCTTTGTACACTGGTACGATGGCGTTCATTTAATAGTGGCACTGAGGTTCTGCAAGGCTCATTATGAGACCTATCTATACTTCATTCATTTACACTGGTTGATGTGTTCTCCCTTGACATAAATTCAGTTTCTAGTCATAAAATCCATGCTCTAAATGAGGATAAGTAGACTTATTTGGACACACCCTTTAGACACTGAACAATGACACTCCAAAGAGCACTTTGAGGCTCATATAGACATCTGGAGAGATTGTTTTTCAGTAAAGTAAACAGGATAAAAATCGCAGGGACTGTATTCTGGTAAAAAAAAAAGGCGGGTTGGGGAGCTGTATCTCAGTTTCCATTTCTAGGCACTAATACTTTAACAATTGGCCAATAAGAATTAAAAAATAAGGTAGATGAAACTTTCCCCCATGTTCTTTGTTTTGTTAAGATGACAGGCCTAGCTTGGTATTTACACAGCCACTGCCTATTATTGACGCGTCTCTGTGGATCAATTGTGTATACCCAGGTTCCATCAACTGTGAATTCTTATATGTTAGATTTGTCACAATTTTGGACCTTTTAAAAAAATAAATGGACATTTTCATACAGGTGGCCATTTTGTCCTTTAGTCAAGAGATGGGTCACATCGAGCACAAACCTTTCTAAGCCTTAACTGCTGAGTCAAAATCTAATGAGCCGACCCCAATGATATGTTATTACTATGAGAATATTTTCACTGTAAGTTTAGCATCTAGTGCAGCAGCAATATTAGCATTGGTAACAACAATTTTGGACTAACCAGTACGAGAACCATCTTTGATGTTAGGGAAACCATTTTTAATTATTTTAAATTCTGTTGTTTTTTTTGCTATTTTCCTCCTTTCATATATCACATATATCATAATCAATACATATCTTATGAAAACATGTTACATTTATGTATATTAGTTTCTACTATATAGAGGATCTTACATGAGCGCTCATGTTTTATTGAATTTATGAAACGAGTTGGGGAAAAGAGATAAAATGCAAGGCTTGCCAAGCATTTTATCACTTTTTCGCAACGAGTTTAGTAAATTCAATGATACAAGAGCACGAATGTTAGATTCTATTTATCATATGACAAAAATATTACTTCTCAATCTCATTTCTGCCGTTAAAAACGTCATAATTTGTCATATTGTACACAACCTTGTTATCAACGTCATAACGTTTCCCGAAAATCAATAAACCACTAGTGGTTTACAGATTTTATTGCATGGCGTTATTTTACTCCGAGACGCGACGTCATATGATAAATAGAGGATATTTCCTTTTTTGAGGCAAATACCAAATATATTTCATCGAGTGCGGTGAAAAAAAATCAGTATTTTTCACGAGTGCGTAGCACGAGTGAAAATGCTGATATTTTCACCGCACGAGATGAAATATATTTGGTATTTGCCGAAAAAAAGTAAATTTTCTTTTTATTTTATACTCAACGGAAATACAGAAATCACAACTTTACTTTTTACTTGGTCGTTTCTCGTTCGATTTGACTTTTGCAGTGTGTTTATTGGGTATAACATTGAATATGGCTTAAATATCTCTTGCGCCAAGGACTTTCAGAACCTGATTTCTATGGTGACTTGATGTATAAGTTGAAGAAAATTGTTGGCTCTAATAATTTTTCAGCACAGTTCATTAAAATAATTTCCCATTATAAAAAGATTGGCTATAACATTAATGTATTGCAACAGACTGCATGCTTGGTAGTCAACCCAATCACGGTTGGCAACTTTGCTTTCCTCTTTAATTGCACGCCGGTGGGTCGGACTTCAGACTCTATGATGGTTCCGACTTAAAGACTTATCTGTTGATGAGATGGTAGGGGCCTGATGCTTTGGCTGTTTGTCGGGCCCTCCGGGGTTTACCTGTTGGATTTCCTTTGCTCAGGTATTCAGTTTAATTTACTGTTGAGTCCTTATCCTTGCTTTATCTCCTTGTTATATCTTGATTTATATGTTTTAGGAGATGATGCATTGATAAGTAAGGGGTCTTTCATGCAAACCAAATATCTATGTGTCTTGATCCACATCTGAATTAAGGGTGAGGTTGGCGCCGTTAAACCGGTTTAAGCCCTCCAGTAAAATATTTTACTGACCGTTCCAAGGCGGTACTTCTTTTGTGGATCTTTAATGTTTTTGTTCTGTCTTGTGTTTGCTATGTTTTGTGCGCGTCTGTTTATATATGCTTTGTGGTCACCTGCTGGGAAAGGGCTGACCTCTTGGCTCTCGTTTGTGGTGTCTACTGTGAGTTTGTCACTTTCCCATTGGTATCCTGGGTCAGGTGTGGTACTTGATTGTATCGATTCCTGATCTTTGCACACTTACTTACTTAGAATCATATTTTAACGAATGAAACGCAAGAAATCAGCATTTAAAGAAAATCTATTGAGTGTGCCTTCGGGTAGGTGTCACGTGCAAACTGGCGCTACGCCAGGTCAAACAGTGACGTCATTATGTTTGACGTTGACGTCACAACATGCGTAGCGTTATTTTTGACAAATATACTTCACTTAAAACCTTATGTTAAAAAATCCCGGTCACAAAATTGCCAAGAAAGCCTTGTTTTGCTACTGTAGCAGTTCTATTCTATTCTACAGTGAAAATATAAATCGTATCAGTCACTAGTGAAAAAATACGATATTTTTTCACTGTAGAAAAATACCAATTTTACTCACATTTGATATGCATTGAATTCACTGCTTGTGATAAAATAAAAACTATTTAAATGTGTTCATTCCCATTGACAGGAGTTAACCTTTCACCTTGGGCACCATCATCCCGTGATAATAGCGCCACCCACACTTGCCGCATGTAGTAGAGATATAAGACTATGCGATCGATAATAATGCAATGGCACTGATCAGTTTGCGCGCTAACACATTTGATCTGCACCTTTGCTTTACCTATTTCAAACAACAATCATGAATAAATAGGGCAGGTATAAAAGCATAAAAAAACGCTCTCAACTTATTTGCCCCACCATAAACTATCACTCTTATTCAGAGGAGTCTGGCGATGATTATGAAGACGACTTCGCAATTAATCAAAATTAAACATTGCATTTTGTAAAAGCTAAATCGATTTTCTATTAGGTTAATACAAAGTATAGACCCAATTGAAAATAATACAGATTCTGAAGTGACGACTATTTTGGACTCTGGTGCCCATTTTGTTGGTTTTATGTAAACATGTAACGTATATTACACCCTCTAAGGTGCCAATAAATTTCAAAAACGTCTGCTGCAATAAATAATGATTCTGAAGAGGAACAAGAAATATCAATGGGATAGATGTATGCAGAAGTGTATTGATGTCTATTTAATGGTAACTGTGTCTACTAATTAAGATGGGTGGGGTAATCTTGTATGCAGCCTATCCATTAATTTGAAGATGATGACTATGTAATAAATAAAATTGACGATTCTGATGATGACGACTGAAAATATATCTCCAAAATTAATAATGACTAAATTATGTTACTATGAATTGTACTTTTAAAAATCATTGAAACTTTTTAAGATTAACAAAAATATGCGAAAATCGTAGTTCAAATTGACGGCCATCTTCAATATAGTATGTTTAGGCCTTATGTTTGGCTTTTTATATCAGAAATGGAGTTAAGGATCTTAAATATAGATGGCCTGTTCACAAAAATAAGCATAACTGATGGTAGGAGGCTGATATTACACTATATAGGCATTTTGTTGGCGGCCATCTTGAAAGCCATCCAAAATGGTGGGTGGTACACAAGATATCGAGTGTTAACATCTTGATTCTTAATCATGTTAGTCCAATGAACAATATTGTACCACTCCCAGAGAGCCCTTAGGGGTGCATGGTGACCCCTCCGGGCCAATGGACTATAATCAATAAAACATGAGCACTCATGTAAGGTGTTCTTTTTCAACAGGGCGTGAGTACATGTAACGTTAATGCGATCATTTTACCTTAACTTCTAATAAGTCTCGACCCTCGTAGCTCTTGCCAAACCTTCGCACACGGACTCTGTCTGGATAATCAGCTTCCATTCCATACACAAACGCCACAATCTAATAAAAGCTTTCAACATTATAGACGTATACGTACACTGTAGCAAATGTACATTTTTCCGCCTTTTACGAAATGAGCCCCTTTCAGAGTAAATACATTTATCAGTCGCCCCTAATATAAACTGAATTGTTTCAACATAACCTAATAAACGTTTCCTATCTCACGGCATGTTACCTTTATCAGGTCATGATGACGTTGCCCTTTTTGAATGACGTCGCTAATGACGCTGAATCAACACAAAGATAAAAAGTTACGTCATAATCGCTAGTTTATGTTATGAGTGTTCAACAATGGGTAAACTGATAAATAGAATACCAGGTTCGCGTCTTTTAATATCAAGTTTACCAGGCTCAGCTTTGAGAACGCATGTTGAATCGCTCGGCAAGCCTCACGATGTCAACAAGCGTTCTCAAAGCCTTGCCTGGTAAACTTGATATCAAAAGACACTAACCTAGTATTCTCTATGTATGCTGTTTCACTAAAACCTAACCCTGTATCTCACATGTGGCAAATGCGCGTAAAGTAGTTATTATTAGAAGCCAGCATCGATCACAAAACAAGTTACATTAAGTGTTGAATTTCGAGTGTAGTTTAAAAGTGAAGGTGATTCTACAGTTGGCGCAAACCGCTCCATCAGCACATGATCGCAACATTGAATCAGCGTCGATCGGTGCAGCCACAATGTTTCAAGTCCGTTGGGGAATCACTCCACATTTGCAACATTGCTAGTGGTATAATTTCATATACAAATTTCCATAATGTTTTACAAAAAAAAGAATGACATGGAAATAGGGAACAAAAAGGAACAAGTTTTGGAGCGGACACAGAGAATGGATTGTGTCCAGATCATGTATCAAACAATCGGAGTAGTTCACTGAAAGCACACAATGATTTTCTACAAAGTTACGTGACAATGTCGACAGTAAAACAACATAGATGGGAAGTCAGAAGGACATTCATTTTCAGTAGTCAGGAACCAAACGTTTTCCCACAACGTCAGAAATCACATACTACAGTCAGTGGCCATAAGTAAGTAGCCACAATGGCAATTGTTGTTTCGTTTGCAAAAATTTAAGTACATTTAAAATTTGTATAATTTGAAAACGAGGAATTCAAATTATCTGAAATTTTGAAAATATCACTATTTGCTATTTTTCAACTTAAGAATGCTTGATTATTATAGAAATAATATCACCTAGAGTCTGTGGGTGTTATTCATTTCAACCATCCCTGATTTCTGAAACAGTTTGAAAATTCGATGTGGATTCTAAACTTCTTCCGTTTTTACATGGCTATAGATATTGCTTATTTTCTATATATTTTTGGTGATAATGGTGCTTATATGTTATGATCGTGAGCTGTGAACAAGATGTGTTTACATCTTCCTAATTTATTCACCGTCATATTAGGGGTGGGTGGGGTATTTTCACCCCTGACCCAAAACTCTAAATTATTGAATGAACCCACATGGTAACTTAGCAACAAGTATCAGTCTTCCTATGGTCTATAAACGAGTGTTTGTAGCAATTAGTCTTTAAATGTTTCGTTCTTTCAAATCGAAAAGACAGCACCTAGCGATACCTAATCCCTTGGTCAAATTTTGCTTTACGAGGGGGTACCCAAACTTTCATGTGAAATCATAGGATAGTTCTTCTTGAAAAAATAAATGTTCTGTAAAAATGTAACCCCAAACGGTACTTTCAACTGAAAATAATTATTACACAAATATTATATCACCGGTTATGCTGCTTGTGGCACCAATATCAGGACTGACAGTGAAAATTAGCAGATTTTCTTTGGATACAACCATAGCTTATATCCATCAACATTTATTCAAAATATATTATTTTCAATTTGAACACTGTTATGATACCTCACAAAACATACATACCTCATATTCCTGCATTTGTTTATCTAGTTTGTTTTTACAGCCAAAGTATACTGCAGTCGGATCATTTTCATGGCATTATTTTCCGCCCTGTTCTCTGCGCTGCGTTATATTAGTTTCAGTGTCTATACTAATTTGAACTTTAACAGATTGTCTTTCAGTACATTTCAAATATTTCTGCAAATTTTCAATAAAGAATATTACAATCTGGCATTTTTACAGCATTTTTTCAACACCTGCTATCTTTTTTGAAGAAATGGAGCCAATGTTTGTGATATACAATATCTCCATAGCAACAGATGATGACATCATACAATTTGGTAACGACGTAAACATATACACAGTATATTTATCCAGGGCAATTATCATTTGGGGAAATTATCTTAATTGGCTAGAAAAGACCATTGTTTCAGACCATATTTTTTGTCAAATTCTTGTAAGCTGATTTGGCTACTTACTTATGGCCACTGAGTGTATACATTTGTTAGAATATTAACTACGCTACTGCTAGCCTGCATTATTATTATGCATTTGGTGGCATTTGAATGTCAATTGAAAAAGGTAACATTCTATTTTATGTTCATTACATCTCATTTTTGCATTTTAAATCTGCATAGTTTAAACAATTTGCAAGGTTTTTTGACAATTTTTGACAACATTAACACTAACGTCAATTGAAAAATGGCATTTTCAAAAATTAGTAAAACCGTTGTATATGAAAAGTGCAAGGTCAAAACTTCATATAGATAGTACAGTACATGCATCTATTATCTAGTTTTACAACAATTACAAAGAAATTGCTATATTATCTTAATCACGCAATAAAGAAATTATTGCAAACATGAAAATGCATTACGGGGATAATTTTCAAATGCTCTTACTTCCATGAAATTATTCCTGTATAAACAAAAATGCTTTTTTATCAAGAAGACTGATGCCTTTGGCCACATTGTTGTATGAATAATTTATACATCTCACATAGATCACTTTACGCCCCAACATACAGCTTTTGAGCAATCGGCAGCATGCTTATCAGTCTTTTTATCGTAACTTCCTGGTTTGCAATATTGTGGCACACTGTGTGAACTTTAGAGAAATTCATTTGCATAAACATGAACAACAATTATCTGACTACATTTTTAGAAGTATTTTGACCCAAATATATGTATTTCCGGTATTATTTACAAATTTTCAATTTGACCTTGAAAAGTTCATAAGCAAAAAAAGTAGGCGAAAATACTTCTAAATATTGTAGTCGTATAATTGTTGTTCATGTTCATGCAGCTGTTTTTTTCTAAAGTTCACTCGGCGTGTCCGCAAACAGCCAACCATAGCGCTTTATTTTGAGTTTGAGAGTGTACTCTAGTTTTATAACCTCGAGGCGAGTACCTCATCATATCGAAGGTAAGTGTTGGTAATATTCCTCGTCTGTTCGTTATCCATGCTTCTCTTCTCAATGTCGATATGTCTGCAAATAACAACAACAACAACAAATAATAGTAATGATACGAGTAATAAAACAACAACAGAATAACGGGTTGTTAAAGGCAATGAAGTGTTTAAAACAGAATTAGACCAGTACACGAGATTTCGATACTTATCACATCAGTGAGCAGTGAAGACGCATGCAAGTGTGCAGACTCGTCAGAGCCTTCGCAGTTCACATACACGAAATATGGATATATAGAGGATCTTACATAAGTGTTCATGTTTTATTCAGTTTAGTAAACGAGTTGGTGAAAAGCGATAAAATGCGAGGCTTGACGATAATTTTATCGCTTTTTCGCAACGATAATACTAAAGTTTAATAATACATGAGCATGCATGTTAGATTCTATTTATCACATGTCATCTAAATTACTTAAAAAGCGCATTTTCGGCGTGAAATCGTCAAGATTTTGCCATCTTTTACGCAATGTTATAAAGACGTCATTACGTCACGCTATTAAATATGTAAACCACTAGTGGTTTATCTATTTTAATACACTGCTCCACATCATAGTTACACTATCCACCCATATATCCGAAAACGAAAGTTTAAGGACAGATGGAGCAGAACCGATACCATAACACAAGCATTTTTTTTTCAAAATGGGCGTATAAGGGAATTAACCACTCATTGATATATCCTATCTGACCAGACATGGGGGATTACTTTGAAAAGCAATGCATTGTTTTAGCATTGCTTGCCAAAAATGTGCATTAAATTCGCATTAGTATTACTTGATTTTGAAAAAAAATGCATTTAATTAGCATCATTTAAGAAAGTAATGCATTGAATTAAGCATTAGTTACATTCATGTGACACAGAATCACACAAGACTGTAAACTCTGAACATTTTAATACAGTGAACTAAATGCATGCACACTGTAAATATGTAATTACCACATATAAATAGTTCATATATATAAATATTTAACATGGACCATGGGTTACAATGTACGCATTTTGTAATGAATGTCGAAAATTTTGTTGAAATTTTATCATTTTTGAAAATTGGAAAAACTTACACTCAAAAAATGATTTGAAACTGTAGCAACCCCAGCTCTTTTTCCCACTGGAAAGATCTCGATGAAAGCTTTCCAAAACAGTTTCTTATTTGAAAGTATATTTTTATAAATATTATAAACATTTGGAGTTTCCTGCCCTATATCATTTGACTGATATAACCAATCTCTTACATTTTTGCCCCTAAAGTGTGTTTTTCGAAGTGTGTAAATAGTTTATTTTAAAGAATTGACATGCCAAAAACAGGCAATGGGTTCACAGAAGTTGAATGCTTTGCCATTTTTGACAGTAACGTTATTCGTTTCGATTTAGAATACCATCCGTTAGATATAAATCTTTGAAAGTTTGCATAGAAGAGGAGTAAATATGTCGTTAAATATGATGGAACGCAATATGTTCTATTACAGCATGACGACATTTTACAAAACGTTGAAGTTTAATTGCTTGTGTAGTAAAACGTCAAAATGCAACGTTAAATGGGCCGGTTTGCGCTATATAGCGTTGCCTTGGCGACAGCTGTAACGCGCGTAGACGACTTACATCAAGCATGTTGTAACCAATCAACTGCACATGTGTTGCAGTATCCTGCTCTATTGATCAAACGATGTAGAAATTGCAACTATTTTCCGCGAACTTTCTGATCTCCCCTCGTATTTACCCTAAAGCAAAACTGGTCAAAGAGACACACTGTCAGTGGTCATATGTCAAAATGTATGAACAGGACAATTGAGTGATAATAAACCCTCCTTTCAATAATTATATTGTCATCAAAACATTGTTTCTCTTACAAAATGTTCAACACTTCCCAGGTACATTTTCACTATTCCAGTACTTATAATGATTCTCCTGGAGTTGCGGAGTAACTGCAAGCCATTTCACTTTATTGATATAGAATTAAAATCTTTACTTACAAATTTGACAGTTCATTTTGCATGTTCATAACATAGTCAAAGAGCTGTCTTTACAAGCAAACTGAACAAAAGAAAATTGTGAATGGAAATGACTGTAAAGTGTAAATACATATCTGCATAAAGGATTATCCTTTGTTGTGGATGTAGCTCTCCAATGTACAGCCCGTATCCTGATGGTAACGTTTCTGTTAGCCAGTAATTCAAAGTAATGCAAGTAATGAAAGTCACGTTAACTTTGAACTGATCCCTGGCGTTTATCCTTTCATGAACATCCAAAAAAGGAAACTCATTTCTTGTATTTACATTTTATACTATTATTATCTAAATTATAGAATTTATTCATGCTGAGGGATAATCAATTGTGAAATGTTTAAATGTATTAACGATTTGTTGGTATATAAACCGAAACAACCAACGTGAACTCGAACAGCACACAAGGTCTGTTGTGCAAGTGAGAACGAGGCGTGGCCTCGCCTGAAACACAGCTACAGTATCGCTACTGGCGAATGAAATACAAGTAATTGTTTGAAGCGTATCGCTAAAGCTAAATAGGCTATAAACTATATTTCATTTGTCATAGGGTATTCAACGGTTATTGATAAAAGCCTTGATTTGAAAATGTGATAAAACCTTGCTTCGTAGACACCCATACAGCGTTCGATATATGGGACTTATGCAAACAATATGTACCCAGATCAAACGCGGTGATCAGTGCGTTTACTGTTTGCTTACAGAATGTCCTATCGAAATTCGAAAGAAATTAGAAGAGCCACCGACAACCATTTACATGTAATTGGAAATACACTCGTCGAAAATCCATTTCAGCTTGAATGTGTTAGACTTTGTTTTTGCATCTTGGAGGTCCTTTAGGTTATACATTAAAATCTGTCTGAATCGGCCACTCCAAAATAGACAAAACAAAGATCTTGATGGCAATGGTAGCTTAATGAAGGTCGAAAGTATTGCAGAATGCTCCCTTTGGAGCATTATGCAATACTTTTGACCTGCATTAAGCGAAAATCGGTCTTAAATACAAATTTTGGTCTTCTTTTGCGTGACAGTAAAAGACAGATTTCATTGTTACAGTACTAGATATGCGATTGTGGCACTTCCTGGTCATACATGTAATGCACCATTTTAAATTTACCTTTGCACATCTAAGGTAGAGACTTGGTACTCAATGCCAGCATCGTCTAGAACCTTTTGAGCCTTAGCAGCAGAATCAGGTGCCACCATAACATCAGCTGTTCGCCCCAGAACTGGCCATCTCCAGAAATCTAGCTGAAAGCAAAGATACACATTTGCTTCAAAGACAAAGGTGAAATGGCCTTTGTCGTGAGAAACCCTGTCTTCGAGGTTTACCAACATAATACATGTTAGGCTCCATCGAGCCTGCTTAGAAGGCGTAGCCAGAACGCTGAAACGGTTACGCACACCAAATGGAGACTACTGGATCAATAAGTGATTATCTTCAATTGCGTTCCTTTTCAAAATGGGAACTTCCCTTAAAGGAAAGAATTTGCTCCCAGAGGGAGCGAATTCTTTCCTTTATGAATAGTTCCTTATAGTATGGAAAATCATTTTTATTACATTAAGTGACCTCCCTTGAATGTTACTATTTTTATTACGCACGTGCGTAATCTGCGTAATGGGCGCTCGCCAATACACTAGCTAGAGTATACTAGACAGTTAGTATGTACATTTGCATGAACTCAAGCTAAAATGCTTTTCAGTGAACACATTCAATAGAAGTTCACCAGACTGCATTTGTCTCAGTGTGTACTAAAATTGTGCATTATTATTTCGTTAATTACTTTATTCACTGTGTTTCCAAATGTATGCAAGCTAAATGATTCCATTGCGCCTATTAGCAAATCTCAAGCCATATAGGCCCCGATTAGGCTTTTTTAGCATAAAATTGATATCATCTTTTGGCCTATCAATTTAAACATGTATTTTGCATGATCAAATTGAGCCATTGGTGCTCACAGATGCCATATGTACCAAAATCTGCTGGTCCATTTAATTATGAAGGGTTGATTGTGTATACATTGGAGCGTCTCTATGACGTACAAATGACGTTTATCGTGGAGAAATTTGGGTAATAATAATAATAATTTAACCCTTTGCATGCTGTATGAAAATATACCATATGCGGCTCAAGAGTTATGAGCATTTTCACTAACTGGTCATGACCGGCCAGACTGATGCTGAGCAAAGCCTCGTCATCGTTTTGCAAAACCAGTGTCTAAACAATGTTAAAATGTATAGGTGTATACCATGTGATTCAAGAGTTATGAACATATGATCTAGACCTGTCAGACTTATCCTCAGCAAACCCTTGTCACCGTTTGGAATGACAGTGTCTCAAGACCTCAACTGGCCAAAATGATTTTGTTTGTTTGATTTGATTCTCTACGTCCCAGTCAACACTTTTTAGTTATGTCGGGACGGGTCTTCCTGGATTGAAGTCTGGCCAAAACGATGCTCCGCTAAGCCTCGTCTCCATTTTGCATACCACTGACTGGAAATTGTAAAAATAAATAAATACGCAAAATTTGATCCAAATACACCATGCTGTTCAAGAGTTATGAGCATTTTCACTAAATGACCACTACCAGCTGAAATGATGTTCAGCAAACCCTCGTCCATCAAACAAGGCTGTTACACATGCCAGGCCAGTGGTTAGATATTGTTGTTGATGTGCATTTTTATACACAATGTAATCTAAATATTCCATGTTGTTCAAGAATTATGATTATTTTCACTAACTGCTAACGGACGGACGGACGGATGGACAGACCCACATAATGATCATAGTGCAGACCCAAGGGTCGTGCAATTTCCCCAACTTTGACGTCTATGTCTTACTTTTATGTTATAGCCTTAAAACGGCGTTACATATACTGAGCGGTGTTTAAAAATGTGCTCGATATTGCACTTAGGTGAGTAAAATAAAATGTGAAATGTAACAAAAATGCTAAATATATACTCAGAACACAATTGACGGATATTGAAATTGTTTCAATTTCATTTCAATGGCGTAAATATTTTTTTTACAAAAGTATATTTGCATCTGAAAGAATTATCAGCATACAATGAAAAAATGATATTAAATTTAAGTGCCATTGGTTACGATACAGTACCACGCTAACTGCAACAACCCTCTGTACATAAAGTTAACAAACAACAAAATTTGATTTTATACTGATTGGTGTAAACTTGATTTGGTCATTGCGTAACTTTTTACTTTTTCCACATGTTGTTTTATTTAAGAATTGAATTCAATTTTTGGAATGTTCATGGAATCATGAATACGAGGGCTGTTCAAATATGAATGCAAGTAGCTTCATAACTTTCCTCACATATATGCTAGGACAAATTATTATACCTCACTTGAATTCCCCATACAAAACTTCCATAGACGAACGACTGATATTTTATAATATCACCCGCTGCTATAGTGACTGCGAACACTGTCACTCGTTTGCCATAGCAGCGGGTGATATTGTAAACTATCAGTCGTTCGTCTGATGCGCAACGGCAATGCGCGTACGGTTCGTTCACGTCAGGATACGTTCTACAGCAATAGCGGACATGAGGCATGATTTTGGCCACTTTCAACTCCCAATAACTTCGTTGTTCATGGTCAGAAACATAAAGTGTGGGCACTCGTTTTCTTAGTTAGGACGAGCTGAACATGTTGAGACCAAATTTGGGCGGATTAGGCGAAATTTTCTAGTTTGCATCAAAATCGCATACGGTAAAGTATCTCCATTTAAATGACGATGCTTGATATGAAGTTTGACGTCATCAGTTTTTATGACGTAATTTATTTAACAGTGATCAGTTCGAGCATTCAAACTGTTAAAAACAGAACCATTTTTGTGAAAAATATATCTTTCATTCATGAATTCCCTTTGGAACTCCCCTCTCCATGGTAAGTCTAAGAGAAAACAAACGGTAGAAAATAAAGGATCTAGAATGTTCTGTTCGGTATAATAAAATAAATATTACATTCCCTGAGAGGGTGATAGTCGAAAATATCATCCCTCGAAATATGATTATCAACCTCGGCTGCGCCTCGGTTGATAATCCCATTCCTTGGGATGATATTTTCGACTATCACCCTCTCAGGGAATGTAATATTTATATAATATCTTTGTAAGTTTTAGACAAAATGGCACCAAACTTTAGATGTAGGTTTAAGTAACAATCCAAAAGTTGCTTGCATGAAAAAGTTTATATAATCCTGTTTCAATTTCGAATAAACAGGCACATTTGTGACGTCATTAATTTCATGATAAACGTCATTTTGAGTTATCTACCGGTGATGCAATAATGAACATCGCTGTGTCGTTTTCCTTGTGTTTTGTTGAAACATGCTAAATATGTCATAAGGGAGTTTTCAAAACGTGCCGTCCTCTATTTACAGAGTTATAATACATTTTATATCATTTTTCAAGCATTTTTCTGCTTCTTAATGAAACTTACATTATTTAAAATATGTTCAATTTGTCTAGTCATTAAGACCATGTGAGCAATTTTATTGTAAATAATGCCTATAGTGGTCAAACTTAAAGTCTCCGTTCAAATTTAGAATAAAGCGGCAATGTTATGACAAAAAAATTAAGCATAAATTTATAACCCCTTAACTGAAGGTATTTTTGACTTGATAAAAATGCTTTTCAGCGTTTAAAAAAGACCCACTATCCATCAATAATGTGTCGCAACAACTCAGTATGAGCGATCGACATATTGTTTTTGAGTTAAAACTAGTTTAAATGTTTCTTAGTGCATTTTGTTAGAGATAAGTTTAACTGAAAACTGAAAGGTGGTGTTATGGTTACCATTTTTTTGCAAACATAAGGAAACTTTAGTGAAAACGATTCGTTGAAATTGAACAAAAGCATGTCGGATTTTCGCAACTTTCACAGAATCATTATATAAGAATATGGGGAACCGTCCTTAAAATTTCAAGAAAGTTCACGTGTTTATCGAAGAATTATGCGCTCGTTTTTATATCACTGGCATATGTTCGAAGCATTGAGTTTGTTAGTATACTAACGTGACCCTCATTCAAAGGGATATTACTCGATAAGTATACAGTATTTTTCTTTAGGTCTGGGGCCAGTTTAAAGGAGACATATAGTCCTTTATAGAAACGTTTACCATTTTGTCGTAGCATATATGTGAAGAAAGTTATGAATCTACTTGTATTCATATATGAACAGCCCTCGTACTTCGGGTCTCTTGCAAAGTAAGTGAAGCCGAAGGGCTTCACGTTAACTTTGCAAGAGACCCGAGATATTCATGATTCCACGAACAGACCAAATAATTGAATTTATTGCTTATATTTACATTTTAATATGAAATAGGCACACCTAATGGGCAACCAACCACTATTTGATCTGAGAGGATAGCACAGAATACGGTATTTCTTGTGAGTCGGTACTCGTGTTAGTATATATAGTAAGGAAATAGGCAAATGTCAGGAATCAATACAATTAGTACCACACCTGACCCAGAACACCTTATGGGAAAGTGACAAAAGAACAAGAAAACGTCACATACAGTTCTAAGCGCCTTGAGGTCAGCTCAGACTCAGGGCCGTCACTGTGTATTTCAAAGTGGTCCGACGGAGGAAACCGTCGAGTGCCGAAGGCACGAAATGTGGAGAGCACGAATGGGTAATCATTCCACCCTATCGTTAGGGGTCCCCCCCGATATGTTTTTTTTTTTAATTTATAGTGTTTCTATGGTCGTTTAAATGGGTTTTAATGCGTTTGGGACTAGATTGCAGTCGCTTTGGATCATGTTTTTTGGCCAGAAAAGATTTTTCTTGGAGAGTGAGAAACCGAATGCAGGACAAAATCCTTTTTAGACAGTTACGATTTCCACTTTTTTCGTCAGCACGTTACTTTGACATATGTCTCCGCAGGTTTTTGTCAGAGGACTTTTAGCACTGATCCTTGGGTCGTGGTTTCGAAAAGATATACACTATAGCCACACCGGGTAGGCGGCAATCGAAAATGCTGTCAACAATCGACGAACGCGGATCAAAAATCGATAGAAACAGTGTTTTCGATTGCCATTTGTTGCCAGTGTGGCGACAAATGGCAATCGAAAACAAACTCTGTTTCTAACGATTTTTGATCTACGTTCCTCTATAGTATTGGCGTTTTCGATTGCCGCCTCCCTGGTGTGATAGCGTCTTTTCAACTTCATCTAGATTTTGGCTGCGCACCTTTCCTTGACGACTTCCCTTGTCGGTGACAAAACGTGAGATCTTTGGCTTCATCGTAATGAAGCCAGACCCTAATGTCGAACCAAGACGGCAAAACATTTCTCTGTACACATGGTCGAGGCCCGGGGTCCAGGCTTCTTTACGGCAAAAGACCGTTGAGGCAACCGAAAACTCTTGGGCTAAATTGGAACAGGCAGTGCTCGTATATCCTTAACAGAATAATGTTCATATTATATACTGAAACAATAAAGTTATGTCCGCTTGACGTTTATGTCTGCCAGTTCCAAATGCATGACCGCATTTCATTCAAATTTTCACATTACCAACTGTGATCATTTAGAAACGTTTTGCAACTACGATAAATTAATTCGATAGTCAGTAGAGCCGCTGACAAAGCAGCGAACACGAGTACCCTTAAAATCAAAAGTCACAACATCAATAGCTTGTGTGTCCGTCATAATCCCAAATTTTTAATCACATTTAAACATCACAAAGCAAACTTCTATAGATGTTATGCTTGCTAGCTGTATGCATTGCTTTTACGACCACAGCTATTAATCTGTAACATACTCCGACGTGACAAAATATCGCTACCGAGCGTGCGTGAAAACACTCAGAAAAACCATTTTTGGTCCAGTATTTTGATAATCAACAGAATCGGACAAATTTGATTTTTTTCGTCATCACAAGCATTTCAACATTAATTAAGACTAATCAGCATCAAAACAATTGATAATGGAAATTTTCTGATGATTTTGCAATAAGGGGTGGGGTGTAAAACACAGATTTAGTAAACCTTTGATGCCCAACATCAGCCGTAGAGTTTGTTGTTCTCTTTTGTGTACTTGTTGTCATAAACAAACACAACACATTAAAACAAAAACGGTCTCAAAATAATGTTAGGTTCAGGAAATTCGGAAGTTCTTAAATTGTTATTTGTTTAATTCAAAGGGAGGTAATTTCAGTCAAATTCGTAAATTAAAGGTTTTGAACTGCAATGTCGCTCGTTCAATAAGCAGACTTGGAATTTTTAGATGTTTTTTCATTGTTGGACGTTTCTGGCTGCCATTTAACGTAAAATGTGTCACGTTTTAATGATTAACTTCCTGATGTTAATGGAAAAAGCTGTGTGCACATAAGGTCCAACAACCCTTCATGATAAGAAGATAAAATCAAATAATAACCAATTTTTGTGTGTCCTGCGTTTGTTAAATATTTTGGTTTTATTTTTGTTGCGAGATCTTAACTGGATTGATAGATACCATGAAAATCGGACGTTACTTTTTTGTTTGAGTATATGAATTCACAACGTTTTAAACTTTAGAATAATAAGAAGAAAAAAGCAAAACAAAACTGGATCACAGAAATTACCATGGCTTTGATAAATGAGTCTCAACATGAGAAAACCTGTCTTCGGGGTTTTCGATCATGCAAGCCTCAAACCAACCTACTCAGTTACAGAGATCAGCTAGAATGCTCAAATTTTGGATGTATAGCAAGTTTATCAATTATACTTTCCAGAGATTGAACAACAAAGTCGCTTATCAGACTGCGCGTCCGCTAAGGCTGGTCTGCGCCTTTATGTTGAAATGCAACTACCTTAGGTTTTCTCGCGACGCGACCCGTAACCCATATTTCTGTCATTGCTTGTTTTAACACCTTGGCAAGGTCTATTTGTTTGGTATTGTCGCATCAGAGATCATCAGAAAAATAAGTCAAAAGGAGAAAAAGGGACACGGCTTGACAAGTGTAGACTCAGACGAGCCTGTGCAGCCTCCTAAATGATGTTCAGTCAATAGCATAATACGCATAGAGAATTCAAGCGACTAGCAAAAGCTCTGATCAGACTGCGTGTATGCGCAGGCTGATCTGAGTCTTTGCTGGTCGCACATATCACATTGTTGAAAATCTCATGTCGCTGCCTCTTTCAAAGGCGCGACGATGCACGTGTCAGTTGGCGTTACGTCGTGACGTAATGTTAGAAGTATTGTGACGTCACGTCATGGGGATCACACAGCCGCTTGCTGAAAAGAGCTATCGTTAACGTTAAAGCTCCTGGTGATCGAAAAAATCCCTAAGTCTCTGGGCTCAAATTATAACTTAAATATCAACAAAACTAGCATCTTCGGGAATCACTTTTACTTTTTGTATTTTTTCAATGTTCATGATGATTACGTCACATTTTTCAACGGTAGAATAAGGTTTTTAGTTCGATCGAATCGACTCCGTATAGATACCGGAACTCTCGGTTGACAGAACGGAAATCAGGCCTTCATATAGCAGATGAATAGAACAGAACAGAGCCTCTAATCGTAACAGCAACCAACCCTCGTTGTTGCCGCTTCGCGGCAACAACTCGTTGGTTGGTTGCTATTATTAATATTTAAAATATAAAAATTATGTATAATTTAAGAAACAAAACAGTTTTGTATTTAATATGAAATCGTATTAACGGTTTTGTCGAATGTAAAACGGAAAAGCGGAACAGCAGAACAGCCAGCGTTAACACGGACAGCCAATGGAGCAAACAAGAGGCTTGTTTTGCACGCGCGACTCGGTGTGGCTCGCTGTCAATCACAACAACAGTGGCACTTCTGGCGAATGAGTTCGATTTTAGAAGCGTATTGCACGGGCAAGTGAACTTGGCAGCTGTCAGTCATTTTTGTGTCATTCATGAGACTATGAACGGTTGCAAAAATCTAGAGGTTCATTAAAGGATTGCTTCGAAAATGTAAATATACCACTTTAACAGCCATCATGGTCATAACACCATGATAAAAAAGGATAGACTAGATACTAATTGTATAGTTTATGTATAATAAAATTCTGCTCTGTTCTTATAACGCAAAAACTTCTTAAAGTTTGCGTATATAAGGCATACCCCAGTCAAAATGACACCAGATTGGTAGTAAAACATTGACAACGACTGGGGCGTACTTCGAATCGAACTATAGTCCCTACTATAGTAACTAAAGTTTGATTCGCTTCTATAGTCCTCATACACCGTTATTCTAGTAGATTGTCTGGCTCCCTCCTCTAACCCTATCTAACAATGTTGGTTCAAGAGTAGCCTCAAAATAATTTGTTTTAGAAAATAAATACTCGCTGTGCTCTATTCGCGGTCCTACTTATGGGTAATGGTTGTAGTGCTTCCAAGATCTAATGATCATGTTTACATTTGCTTGTTTGTAAACGTTGAAATCAAAACATCAGGCTGGCATATTCAGCAGGCAGGTGTAGTTTTGAAAACTTTTTATGCGCAGGTTCGAATCCGACCAATGCCTACATTTATTTTTCTTCATTTTTATTGTATCATATTTTCAAATGTATCCTCTAAGTATGATTGGTAAACAGTTTTAACATTTATACAAAGTGCCCATCAAATGGGACATTATCAAACACGGAACGTATATGCGAGATACCACTGAATGCATCAACTCAATAGGGTATTCATTGTTTGCAGTCATTAAAGCGATATTTATCAACCGAAATGGTTTGGAAATGATAATGAATTATATCTATAAATAAATCAATTTTCAAAAATATAAAATCGAAAAAAAAGAAAAAAAAACAAGGTACGGTGACGGGATTCAAACTCGCTCCTTCCATGACAGTGGACAAGCGATCCATCCACTATGCTAAGAATTTTACTTGTGATTGGTTTGTGCATATAATATTTTAGATGAAATAAAATGCATGTATAATTCTAAAAATAGTGAGCTATACAAATAACTTATTGTAAACACAGAATGTCAACATAGTCAAAATAGCGCTGAAGGACTATAATCAGAATTGGCTGTGCAGTATATGAACATCATTTTTGTCTGCAATGAAGAATTGAAAGGGAGCATGCAAGGCTATTCACTTTGTTTACTTGGCAACCAACTAAAGCTCCAACTGCAGCCGTTCGGATGTAAACGTGCGCGCGCACCTATAACGTAATAATTATAGTAGGAATTTTAGTTCGATTCGAAGTGGGCCTGGGAAATCAGTTGTAAAACTTGTGAACAAGAGTTAACCATTGAAGCGTGGCTTGCATTTTTAAAGGCCATGCACCTTGATACCAGAGGCAAGTTCAATAATGCGAGCGCTCTCGGGCGCTCGTTGTACTGATGTCAGGCTTTACACATTATGAATAAAGATAGGGTATACCAATCAACGAGCGCTCGGCGAGCACTCGCATTATTGAACTCGCCTCAGATATCTGAAACTTTTAAATACATGCATATTGATATTAGTTTACATGTTATTGAATGTTAGAAATGAAATACAATTTTGATATTCTCGAATTGTTAAATTATATATTTGTACAAGGTACACCCCAACAAAATGACTCTGCTTTGTTTTTTGTAGTTATTGTTGTTGCTGTTGTTGTTGTTGTGGTTGTGCTTGTTGTTGTTGTTGTTGCTGTTGTTGTTGTTGTTGTTGCTGTTGTTATTGTAGCTTTGGCGCGTGTTATGTTTTGACGCTATACTTACCTCGTCATCCATAACGTCCTCCAACTTCATAAGAAAGTCTAGTTCCTCTGGGGTTTTAGCTTTGGCGGATATCACTACATAGCTGCAATGAAACATATAGGCCAGCACACGAGATAGTCAAACACACTACTGTCGTGCTAACCAAGAGTGACAGTGATGTAATATTTTGTTTACAATCCTTAAGTAAAACATTAACTTGTACACACCACTTGAGGGAGCGCATTGGCTCAGTGGTAGAGTACTTGACTCGAGACCGAAGGGCCGCGGGTTCGAACCTCACCGGCGTAACTGCATTGTGTCCTTGAGCAAGAACATTAATCCTAGCTTAGCACTGGTTCAACCCAGGAGGATCCGTCCCTTTATAACTGAAAGATTGTTGATGGGACGTAAAGAATCAAATCAAGCATTACAAACAAAACACTCCACTTCAGCTAACGCTAATCGGATTAATACACAAGTGATCTATCGAATCTAATAAGTCCCTACTAATTTTGTAAACAAAACATGACGTCACTGTCACTCTTGGCTCGCAAGACAATATATTTTGATATGTATCCATGTGCGCAAATGCCTCTAACAAACGTCATGCTGGATTCCATGCTGGTGAATCCAGCAAAGCTAGAGGTCTAAATCGCCGTCCGGGCCTTCATCTACATCCATGCTTTGAGTATGCTAGCAGTAAAGGCTCTGGTGAGCCTACGCATATTAGGGTTGGGACAAGTATTATCCAGCTGGTAAATTCCAGTGGAAAGTGCCGGAAAGTATCGGCATGAAAATCACTAAAGTGGCAATAAAATTGTGTTAAAAACATGCGAAATAAAAACTTACTACTTTATTTTGCACACTGATATTGGAATCAATCACTAAGTAAAATAAATATTTACACTCGCATATACATGTATACAGCATCTATAGATAAACAAAAAGCTTTTATGAGGCGTGACTGTATTTACAATATTGAAATTACGAAATTGTAGAAATATGTGAATTTGTTACTTTCCCTTTGGTATCCTGGGACAGGTGTGATACTTGATTTAATCGATTCCTGATCTTTAAAGGAAATGAGAAAACTCCACTAAAGAAAGATATATAAACCTTTTTCCCACCATTGTCGACAATTGTCATCTGCTCTCATATCTGCTTATGTAATGTGGTAGTCTATATTGCAGACAATATGGACCCATATCAGCCTGCTCCCTTAACTATCCCATAGGGGGGGGGGGGGGGCAGTTAGATCAGGCCCTGAGGTTATAAAACGTTTTTCATACTCAACTCAGCTGTGCACTAAATTTATCCTGCTCATAATTGTTAAAATGCCAACAATTATTGGCATTTTAATGTACTGAAATAAAGTGAAAACGCTACACCTGAATTATTTGACATTTATATACAAAATGATGCAAGCCAGCAAAGCAAATTAAAGTGTATCTGAATATTCAAAGACTGGGCTATGCATTACGGTAAAAGTTTTGTGAATGTTGGCACGGAGAATCACATGTAGGTCATTTAAATGTGACAGGGGTCCAACTTTTCAGGTTGCCAATCTGAACAGAAATCTCACACTGTTTAAACCTTCAGAAATCCACCACCAACCAGATCCGAATGCACGGAATTTTGTCTTGACATGTGAGAACCAGAAATATGAAGAACTCATCACAAGTGTGTTTTGATCGTTTAGAAAAGCAATCTTAAAACGTGAGTTTCTCATCAAATTGACAAGCTTGACATTTTAACACTGAAATCTCCATAGGAAAATCAATGTGTCTGAGGACACTACTAGTCGAGAAATGGCAGAAATAGTGTGCCGATAGGTCTCTCTGATATCGCAAAAAAGTATCAAAAATTATGATAAATCGAAGTTTACCAAACATTTAATATTCCATATTTGTTAATGTCAAAGGGAAATAATATTCAATTTTTTTTACAAAGGGGTACTTTCACCTGTGCCCACGCATGGATTTTCTTCAAACTTTGCATCTTAATAACTTATTATATACGAACTATGAAAATGTATCTATCGAATTAGATAGTTAAAAATAAGGCTTAGGAAGCAACCCTGGCGTACTCCACCTTTGAGGTGGTACCTGTCTCTAAAGTTCCATGTCCTAAATCTATAGTTTTGTTTATTTCTATTATTTGTCATCTAGATTGAATCCAAAATACCATTGACATTATTTTAATACCACGAAACCATTTGGATAAATTATGGTTTACGTTTTCAGAAGAAGTGATCGTAAAATTTCAATATTTTTTTCAAAAATTTACAAAACATTCAACATTCAATTCAATTCATAAGATGGATATGTTCTAGCATTTGTCAAGATATCATATTATCACAAAAACATGCCAATTATATACTGCTGATCTGAGCCAAATATCATGAAAATACACAAACGGTAACTTTGTCATTTCCTACCTCTTATGGGTATAGGTCAGTTTTAGCAAAATTAATTACTTAGTTCAAATGAATCAATAACTCGACATAAGGAGGTTGTTTTTTAATCTACTTCCACTTTTCTTAAAGAAAGACATGTTTAGACAATTTTAAATGATTCAATGGTCAGAAATGCCGAAGGTCATGGCCCTGTGTCATGGCACTATGAGGCCAAGACAATGTGTATCACTTACTCAAGTCCTGCATGATATTGTTTAAGAAACATAATATCCTAACAATAAACATGAGAAAACAAGAAGACTAAATATTTCCTTTACATCCCAACTAAACTAGAGGAACCACATTTTGGTGCCATGACCAGGATAACATGTAACAGAGCCTTATCAAAGGTATCATACGACAGTGTTCTACATGAATAAGTGAGGTCCAGAAACAAAACTTTATGCCTAGAATATAAAGCCAGCTTAAGTATAAATATTGCTATTTGATGGAAATCAGCATCAATTTCACAAAACAGAATGAACAGAGAAGATTTAAGCATTAAATTAGCAATACCTTTGAAGCCAACAGTTATCTGTGACCAAAATGGTTAATTTTAACTAATAGGTTTGACAGTGGGTTATTTTTGTGAAGCAGGTTTATTAATGATTTATCAATAATTATTGTTATTGAATTTGTGTTTATTGTTACTCCCATTGTGGGAGTCTGTAATTGTTCTATGTTTTGTTGTACGTTACTTTATGTCCATTCTAGTATTGCAATCATCTTGATGGGGAAGAGAGAGCTGATTGCTTTGCTTAATTTATCTTCCTAGTGTCTCGTGATGGTTGAGTGGCTCTTCCTCGCGGTGCCATGAATTTCATGAAATTTGGTCTACATATTCTTCACATATATGGATAGTTTATATACTGAAATGGTATCTTGACAAAGACCGCAACCTGTAAAAATGTTAATTCCAAATTTGACTGAATACAAAATATACAGTCGAAAATTGGGGTACCATGCTATAAAAATGAATTCCCACCCAATATCCTAATACATACAAAGCCATTTTAAGTAACAGCGAACTTACCAATGATATAGCTATTTTATAAAACATTTCTCCGCCCGTTTCATCATATGTCTATTACTTTAGAAATGGTTATAACTGGGTACCCTAAAGTATTATAGTGATATCATTCATGACGTCATAAATTAGCAATGGAATTGCATAAAAACTCAAACGCACCATAAATATTAAAGTTATACCCCAGACAATTTGATAAAATGATATTTTCAAAATCCAAGCGTGGGCAGACTCCCATGTTAATTTCCCATACCATGCAAGAGCCCCTTTGATAAATTTGAAATTGATTTCTGAGCTTGTTTCAAGTGACTAGACAGTGGTCTTGTGTTTTTATGCAACACAGTAATGACCAATTCTGATAAGCAGAAGAATCTTTTTTGCACATGCGCAATTGCAAAATTCAGTGAATAAAGCTTAAAACACGAAAAGGAATATAACTCAGACATCAAAAGAGACAAATTGGTCGACTTTCAATGAATCGTTTGCTGGATGTCTGGGAAACATTATTAAGCTTTAGAAAATACGTTTTGTCCAATACTTTCTCACAAAACATAAACTATTGCAATGTAGCGTTTTCACTTTTGTTCAGTATATTTATTAGCATGATAACTATAACATCTGAGAGCTTTTAAGCAAGAAACTTCTTTATTTGTCGGTATTTTAGTTTTTATAAGCTGTTGAAATTTCGTGCTCAATTGAGTTGACTCAGGCGCAATATACAGGCGATATTTTCATGACACATTTTCAGCAGGATATCCTTACCCGGTATAATCTTCAGCAGCATAAACAAAGCTCATCGCAAGTAGCAGTAGACCAGTAGAAAGCATCTTTATCAATTTCCAGTTCAGATCAAGTTGAAAATGTAACTCTCCTCTGTGTTAAGATAGATAGACTGTTTTACAGACGAGACATAAGCAAACAGTAAATTTAACAAGAAATATGAATTTATTGTATTTCAGCTAATTTACTGTATTTCAGCTATACAACCGCATTGCTAACATTAGATGTGTTTGTGAAATTAATGGCGAAACTAATAAACTAAAGATGTCCTGGTAATAAAATCAGGAATAACAAAGAACATTGAATGCATCGAGTCCTTCAAGCGACATGTGCAAAAACTTAGAGGACCGCATGGAGGCTAAATGTGGTTACCCTCTGAAAATAGTAATAAATAAATATAAAACTTACTTAGAATATCACCAACTAACGTGTATGCATTGCGCCTCTGAAAGTCGTCTATATGGAAATGTTATTCAGACACCTGTTACAGCCCGATATATATGCAGATCATACAAAGTAAGAAAGACGGCAAAGATCAGGAATCAATACAATCAAGTACCACACCTGACCCAGGATGCCACATGGGAGAGTGACAAAATCACAATAAGACATCACAAACAAAAGCCAAGAGGTCAGCCCTTTCCCAGCAGGTGACCACAAGGCAGCAACGAACAGGCGCGAAAGCATGGCAAACACAAGACATAAATAACACAAATGATCCACAAAAGAAGTACTAGTGTCGCCTTGGAACGGTCAGTAAAAAAATTTACTGGAGGGCTTAAACCCGTTTCACGGCGCCAACCTCGCCCTTAATGTGGACCAGAACACATTTGGGAAAGTGACAAAACACATGAAAACACAACAAACACGACAGCCAAGAGGTCAGTTCTTTCCCAGCAAGTGACCACAAGGCTACAAGGAACAGACACGACAGCATAACACACACCAACATGAAGCATAACTATAACAAGAACGATTCACAAAAGAAGCACCACCTTGGAACGGTCAGAGAAATATTCACTGGAGGGCTTAAACCGGTTTCACGACACTCTGATGCGTAACCATAAAAATCTGTAAGAGTGGTATTTCTTGACGAAAACAAAACTCAAAACTGTTTATAACTGTATTTTAGTGCATTTCGGTCGCATATGATCATTCATATGATTTTATGTTTGTGCAAAAATATTTAATTACATATGGTTTGCTATTCGGCATTTTGTCAAGAATTTAAGCATTTGCACTTCAAAATATTTCTTAACAAATCAGATAGAAAAAACAACAACAAAAATAAAAATTTAAATGCTCATGATTACGTTCACTGCGATTTGTAATCGATTATTGATGATAAAGTACCCTTACACGTGAAAACAATTGATTTCTAAATGTTTTGGTAAAGTCAAATTTTGCAACCCATACCCCCTTTGGTAGCGTCTCCTGTTTTGTCGTAGGGATCTGTCTGTCTTATAATAACCTTAATTCATTCCTGATACACCAAGCGTCCTATTCAAAATGATGCCAAGGATATCTTATGCATAGGGAAATTTTGGGAAGCATTTGAAAAATAGACAGATACCCTATCAAAGTGTCAGAGGTCCTTGCTTTAGAGCAGTATATAATACGTGGTGGGCGATTGGTCTAAGAGACTTTCTTTTAATCTAACAGCCTGACGCAAGGTGCAACCAATATTTTGTCTTTATATTTTTCTTTTCTTTCTGATTTCAAAAAAAATGTAAGTATGCAAATTTTGGACAAAATATATGTTGCGGTTCAAGAGTTATGAGCATGATTTTCACTAAAAGATCTCGACTGTCCAAAATGATGCTCGGCAAAGCCTCGTCACCATTTCATACTTGTGGCTGGACAATGTTTAAATAAATAAATATGCAAAATTTGATACAAATATACCATTTGGTTCAAGAGTTATGAGCATTTTCACTAACTGACCACAACCGGCTAAAATGATGCTGAGCAAACCCTCCTCCATCCAAAAAGGCTGTTAACCATACCAGTGGTTAGAAAATGTTGACATGCATTTGTATACAAAATTTGATCAAAACATACCGTTTGGTTCAAGATTTGTGAGCATTTACCCTAACTGACCACGGACGGACGGACTCAGTGGTTATAGTGCAGACCCAAGGGTCGTGCGATGCCACAATCTACTCATACTGCTGATCAGGCAACAGGTGCTCTTAATGCTTCCATACTAATTATGAAGTCAAAATATAAATGCTAATGTAACCAATTCGGTCACGCCGCGAGAAAATGAGGCTTGGTTTGGTTTGACACTTTACGTCCCAGTCAACTATCTATCAGTCGTGTCGGGAAGCTGTACTAAGCAGAGGATAAAGTATCTTGCTCAAGGACGCACTGTACACAGTGCCTCTAGTAAGTTTCGAACTTGTGACCATTCGTTCGATCCAAAGTCTAAAAGTCTACCACTGTACGTGCCACTACGCTCCTGGGTTTTATCTGATTTGGTGCGTGCGGACAACAAAGGCACAGACCAGCATGTGCATAATTCACGCAGTATGATCAGTGCTTTTGTTATTTGCTCTTTTGAAAGTTTGATTACACTACAGAGTTGCCACTCTACTGTCGTGCCAACCAAAAGTGACAGTGGCGTAATATGTTTGTTAAGTAAAACATTAACTTGTACACTCCACTTGAGCTAGCACGAATCGATAGATCACTTGTGTATTAATCCTATCCTGTGGATAGGATTAATACACAAGTGATCTATCGATTTTAAGTCCATGATAACCTTGTATACAAAACATGAAGTCACTGCCACTCTTGACTGGCAGGACAGTAGCTATGTTTTGTGGCTGAGCAGGCTGGACCACAGGAGCTTGAAGCTCTGTCCTTAAATTACCCCTATAGCCTCAAAACCAAAAGCTCACAATGTCATTACGTAATGACATTATGAGATTTTCGGTTTTAGGGTTTAGAAGCGATATAAGGATAGAACTTCAAGCTTCTGTGGCTGGACTGAACCTTACCTGGTCGGAACCCATGAAGACATGTTGCTTGCGACGTGGCTTATTTGTGCCAAGCGTTTTATGGGTACTCCAAACATTGCACAGATAGTGAGGAACCCGACTATGACCAACAGAACGTCGGTCCTGATCTAGGTAGGTAGGTTTTAAATTTGTCTCGGATCAAACGGAGGTTTGCAACATTTTTAACAACTATTAAAAAGATATAGGCAATAATTCACCCAAATACAACCAGAATTTGTCAAACCATCCTAGCATTGAAAAAAAACAATGGAAAATAGCCCACCAAAAGATCCAGAAGATCAGTTTTCATTCAAGTCAACCATCGAAACATATGTACGCAAAGTGATTTCAAATTTAAACATTAACTAGAAAAAGTGTCTATGGGACACGGATGCCCCCGCCTATTGTTTTTACACTGTAAAGTTTAAAAACGATTTAGTAAAATTGTAGGAGGATTTGTGCTCACAAGGTATCTAATGTCCATAAGCTTCTGTAGTAATTAAACCCAAAAATGACTAAGTTCAAACTGTGAAAAAAGTGACAAAAATTGATCTGAGGGTTATATCCAAATGTCATGCACATCTTCAGTCCTTGACAAAAACAACAGTAAAGTTTCAAAAGGATTGGGATAAAATTGTAGGAGGAGTTGCGCTCACAAGGTACCTAATGGCCATAATCTTCAGTAGTAGTTGAGCCCAAAATTGACTAAATTCAAACTGTGAAAAAAGTGACAAAAATTAATCTGAGGGTTATATCCAAATGTCATGCACATCTTCAGTACTTGACAAAAACACCTGTAAAGTTTCAAAAGGATTGGGAAAAAATTGTAGGAGGAGTTGCGCTCACAAAGTACCTACCTAAATGATGGACGAACGGAAGGACGCACGGACGGACGGACATGGGCAACGCTTAATGCCCTTCCGCATTCTACGAATAGCGGGGGCATAAAAAGTCAACAGGGGTTGACAAAATCTGTGCAATGATTCGTAAGGCATGTGTTTCAACAGTTAGAGGTACAATCTCAAACCTTATAAACACCACAAACAATTTTGGAAAATTCCCTTTAAGGCTGAAACAGGCGCAAGTATTACCTCTGTTTAAGAAAAAAGACCATATTACCCATCATTTCAAAAATCTTTGAGAGAAATATGCAAGATCAGTTGTCCGAGCATCTTGACTCAAGTTTTAACCATTTCTTAGCAGCATTCAAAAAATTCTTGGTAACCGTTGTCAGTTCACTCTGCCGAGACTGCTGGGAGACTGGCCATGGCTTTGGACAACCATATGAATATATTGCAGCAATTTTGATGGAATCTGTCAAAGGCGTTTGACAGTCTCCCCCATGGGTTTTTGATTGCAAAGTTAAAGGTTTATGGGCTTTCGGAGGAGGCGTCAAACTCTTGGACCGTTACCTCAGTGGCAGGTATCAGCAAATTAGACTGGAACTACACTCGTAAAAGCTCATGGGAAAAGCTTTTTAAAGGGGCCCCCCAAAGTTCCATCTTGGGATCTCTTGTATTCAATGTTTTATAAATGACATATTGTATTTTATTGTTCAAAGTATTTTATACAATTGTGCAGATGATAATACTCTATATTTTATACATAAAGACCTTTTTCATCTTAAATCAGTTTTAGAACAAGAGAGTCAAACTCGCATATCATGGTTTGATCACAATTTATTGAAAGCAAACCCTGACAAATTCCAGGCCATTTGTATCATTAAGAAGGCTCATGACAACATCGAGTCTTTTCAAATTGGCCATGCATATATCAAAGTAATGACAATGTTACCTTGTTAGATTATGCTTAAAATTGATGCCCATGTTTTTGAAATTTGCAAAAAAGCTTCTAAACGATTAACAGGTTTAAAACGTATGGGTGGATTTTAACAAAGCAAGTTCAACTTGTAATTTTATAACTGATATCTACTGTCCCCTTGCATGGCATTTTTGTAGTGCATCAAGTACAAACAAACTCGAAAAAGTTTAAGAGAGGGCGTTGAGATTCTTTAATAATAACTATACATCAAGTCTCAGTGATCTGTCCAAATCAGCAAAACACACAGCCTCTTCATGTACGTTGGATAAAGCAAATCAAATAGCATGTGAGGTTTTCAAAATTATAAACAAGATGCCACCTGGATATATTAATGACCTTGTAGAAATTAAAACATCAACTTATGATTTCAGGGCCGAGAGACAGGCAGAAGTATGTATAAGTAATTTACATGCCTATAGTCTTAATCAAGCATCTATGCGTTTTCCATGTATTTAAGATCATTTAACTCTTTAACTTAACAATGTGTATATATACAGTAATCTGTTTTATGTTGCATTCACTGTGATATTTGTTAAAGAGATCTATACTTTTTTAATATGTTTGTCGAAGTAAAAGCCCTACAGAGCTTATGTTTGATGTTATCATCTTCGACATTAAATAGTTCTTCTATGTCTATGTCCATGTTTAGGTACGTAGGAAAGGTAATGGATGGATGGATGGATGGATAGATGGAGGCGGGTGGGAAAGCGGGCGAACGGGCGGGAAGGCAGGCGGGCGGGCATGCAGGCAGGCAGGTAGGTAGGTAGGTCACGGATGGATTGATGGATGGGCGGACGGACGGACGGACGGGCGGGCGGGCGGGCGGGTGGGCGGGCCAACGGACGGATAGATAGAAATATAGTTGTTTTTAAGAAAGTCAATTCTTGTAAAAATAGTTTTAGACTGTTTCTGAAAAAGTCGAATTTTTTTAAGGCAATTACTTCGAGACACAGTCTACTAATTAACGCGTGAAGGGAGGAAACTCTAGGTTACCAATAAAATATTGTTGATGAGACTGAAAATCTGATTAAAAGAGGAATCATTGAATATTTATGGGTTCCCATTTGTCCAATTCAGCAAGGTATGTACTATTGCTAATCTAGGAACTGCGGTAATGACGCCTAACAAAGATATTAAAACAGACAAAAGGCATAAGGCCGCAGCTGCACAGTGACTGAAGTAGGGAGGTCAGCCAATTTTCAAAAACTAAGTAAAATATTAAAATAAGATCATCAATGTATTCTGGACATTATTAGAAACAAGTAGCAGTTTGAATTTTGAAAATCGGTGCAAAATTGTTAAAGTTATTGAGTTTTAAAGATTTGTTGTCAAATACTTTTTCTGTCAGCTTTATGATAGTTTATCCGTCAATACACACAGCTGGTACCCAGCATTTTTAAGGCGGCGTGTGTATCTTATATGGAGACAGTAGGCGTCTTTGACCTTCATGCGGGACATGTGCGCTATGGTTTAAAATTAGAATTTTAGCATGACATCATTGTTTACATATTCATTAATCATTTGGCTTTTTTCCGTGCTTTTCTTTTAAGCGGAAGTGGGGGATTTCCTTGTGTGAAAATAGGCAATTTTCTATCCAATGGCATCCGTCAAAATACAGAGCCAGGATGAAAAATTTGCATATCAGGTTAAAGATTGACCTTTAATCTTTGAATATTCATCAAGATATTAAAAGAAAACCAATCGGTTGTTAAATTACAAATGATGAAAAAGGTCACCTAAACGAGGTATAAAATGAATTTAAATGGCGGCCGTCCTCACTTTTAGAAAGTCGGTCATGTTCAACTAATCATTAAGAACATAAAATCGATAATATGAAATTATCTGCATAGCTAAACTGTAAGTTTAAACATTTTTCTTTAATTTGGTGTCAGTAGATTTTAATTTTATTGACATTTTAATAAAAAATTATTGGATTGAAAATTGATCATTTTACATTATGTCAGAAGGTATTATCGGAAAATGTCAAATGGCTGACCTCCCTAACTGAAGACTAAAAGTGAGATAAGCAGATAAGCGCGTACTGCCGCACTACTGCGTAATTCAGAATTTACTTATTTCTCAACCTATGCAAACATGTGACAGCACTTTACTAGTATCTACTTACTAAGTTTATAGGTGAGCTTGCATGAAGCCTAAATATGTTTATACAGTGCGCCAGATATAGTTCTGGGACCATAACCTAGTTTGTAAGTTTCATCATGGTCAAACTAGGTTATGGTATTTGTGTACAATAGAAGCAAAATTAGTAATTGTTTACACTACAGTTTGTTTACAAATAAAGTTGTAAGTATTTATTCATAGTTCCTTCATTTCTACATATTCTGTTAGCTTAGGGCAAATACTGCACATATAAGTGAAATAAAATGCATGAGAATAATTAAACATAAAAGTGTACAAACCAGAAAGATCAACAAAGTTTCAGAACACATGTTTCTCCTGACCTTTAGCTTCCATGTTAGGTCAGTCTGGTTCCCTTTCTCTTAGTGCTAACAAATTGGGGACAGGAATCAGTGAGCCACATCATCAGATATGTCATGTGACCCACAGTTATGGTCAATTGACCATCAGCCAATGGGCTTACAAGTTTCTCTTTATGCAAATTAACCCACAATGCTGCAGTCATTCATAAAACTGTGATGTCACTGTGTCAGCATATGTGTTTTTGAACTATTTTTGTAAACAAATCATTATTTGCTGCTACAAAAGTGGATTTTCAATATTTTGGACATATTTTTGTGTGAGCACCAACTAGAGGTAAGGGACTTACTATTACAATAATTTTTTCACTAGACTTTTATTCCATATATAAACTTTGGAGTCAAATGTTAGAGTGTTGCTATTTGAACAAAATGTGACCCAAAATATTAGGCCTAAGAATGGGACATAACAGAAAATCCATTCTTAGGCCTAATCTTAGGTCTACGCCAGATACAGATCCGTACAGGCGTAAAATCATGGGTCCATTTTCCCTGAATTCAAGTAGATCTACTGAAGTAGATTTGGAAAATAGCACTACCGAATACGGGTGCATTTTTAAAGGCAAAGTAGCGCTTATAGTAGCGGAGAATTGCATCTGCTTCAAATCAGAAGATGCTTGATATTTAATGATTTGTGAAGGCGGCCAAAATTTAAGCATTTCAGTAATCTAGAATCAACCTGCTAGACTGCTTATTGATGTTGTTTTTAAGTCTTGTTTAAAATAAAAAAAATCAAGCCTTTAAGGGTTGAAAACTTATTATGCATCAGGCAGGCTAAGCTTTCTCTGTCTCTCTTTTTTTATTTTCTGTCCTATCTTTTCAACTTTCCGTTTTTTAAGCCCCACCACTCCTTGCTATTATAAATAGTTAGGATCGAGGGACAGCGCATACACCCTAGATGTAGATGTGGCGTCCCCTATCAGTCATTCCTTAGAACACCTGTTTTCAGGAGTTTGCTATCATTATGGACAGTGTAATTTTGTGTGTTGAAGTAGTTGAAACTGAAAGTAAGAAATTCTTGGCTTCAGAAATGCAGCAGTTAAAATGATCGATGTCAGATGTCATTGAAACAGGCATCCCCGTTCAAATATTCTGGCAGAGCACAGTGGATCAACAGTTTGTATGAGCATTAGACTGGGGATCAAAGGGTAAAACTCACCGCCGGCGGAGTCACTGTGTTGTGTCCTTGAGCCGGACACTTTATCCACTGCTTTAATAGTACTGGCCTTGAGGTTATAAAACTTGAGTTCATTCTCAGACTCAAAATAAAGCGCAATGATTGGCTGATTGCGTACACTTGTCCTCAAGCAGCCAATCATTATGCATTATTTTGAGTCTGAGAATGAACTCAAGTTTTATAACCTCGAGGCCTGGTTTAACACAGGAAGACAGGAAATCATCCCAACATGACTGAAAAAGTGTTAACGCGAACAACGAATCTTCCATGAGGCTCTCAAACATGTACAAAAAGAACCACGAAATATATTTACATTTCAAATTCAGGCCTCTAGCTATTGGTGCATAATAAAAAAGTTATCTTTATATTTATCAACCAAAACATGTTCAGGGACCAAGCTGGCCCAGAATTTTAGGGAGAAGTGACTTCTCCCTGCAGGTCAATTAGAGAGAAGTGACAGTCAGATAGGGAGAAGTTATAGCACAAAATTACGGCACTTTCTGTCAATTTAGAAGCAAATTAGCCATTACACATACTATTGCCATTTAATGGAAGGAGAAACACGATGCAGTGGTAGTAGATTGTCCGATAATGTCACCACAGCTTGCATTTGTGTGGTGACAGAATGAAAATGAGTCTCCCTAAAAAAAAAAAAAAATTTTTTTTTTTTTTTTTAGGGAGACTCCCACTTCTCCCTGGGTCCCATTTAGGGCGAAATTTCGGCCCCTAGGGCGACTATTTCGCCCTAGTCGCCCCCTAGCTTGGTCCCTGATGTTTTTTTTTAATGAATGACAGTTCTTGGGAGCAGACAAAGCAAATATTTAAACTAATGGATAAGCAAATATTAATAATCAAAATTTTAGGCGAAAAATTGTTAATCTTAACCCCTGCAAAATTATTCATAGAGTCCTTAAAAGTGTGAATGCAATTATCCTTATGAGCAAAAAAATGTTTTTATTCTACATAAAGTGCTATTAAAAACACCACCAGTCATAGTACTAGTCAACAGCCGATAAGAATACTGTCCTTATCGGCTACTTGAATATACCGGATACATTCAAAAAGTCATGGGTACCGGCTTTTAACACTTTGCCGTCCGCAGTTTAGTTTCAGCTCGTAGTAGCTAAATGTACACAGCCAACTTATTGGTTTTCAGCATTTATTCAATATGATCTGAGAGAACTAAGTTAATTTGATCAACATGTTATGTCAATAGCCAATCAGATACTTCTACTAGTCAATTACAATTCAGAACTCACCTTTGATATGAGCTGGTCTTTGTGAGAAAAGCTGGGGTACTGTACTTATATGCCAGAGCTCTAGTCTATGACAGAGCACAGGGTGGGTAGTCACGTGGTTTTTGCTTGGATACACTGTACGGATGTTCGAATACACTGTACGGACATTCTGATCGAATGAAGGTAGATTTCTCTATGTTTTCTCATCTATACCCAGAAAGTTATACACCATTTTCCAGCCCACATTTTCCCCTATCAAACGCAACCAGGATAGCATCTTTAAGCTTATTACTTTGAGTACTAACTCTGTCACAAATGTTGTCCGTACAGCTTATTTCCAAATTCAGGCCCGATCTTCGCCGCTAAAAATTTTGTGACAGAGTCTGTACTCAAAGTAAGAAGCTTTATTAGGATATCCTGGCATCGTTAAATCGGGAAAAATTGGGGCTGGAAAATGGTGCATAACTTTCTGTGTAACGATGAAAAAACACGCAGAAATATCTACTTACTTTTGCTTAAAACATCGGTGTGGAAAGAAGTCCGCCATTTTTCCGTACAGTGTATCCAAGCAAAAACCACGTGACTACCCACCCTGAGAGCAGGAACAGTTTAAGTCAAATCCAATCCCTGTTAAAAGCTCTGGACACTCAAATCCCACCAGCTTGGTGCCAGGTAAGTGTGAAATTACCCTTTCCAGTTTTGGCATGATATTTTAAGCCCCTCCATTCCATGACACTGAGTGTGACGGCAGTGCATGGGATAAGGAAGATGCTGTGGTCAAGAAATGACATTTTAGTGAGCTTGGAGCCATAGTTCAAAGGACTGCAAGTAACTGCATGGTACATTGCCGTAAAATTAGCATGGCAAACTGAAACAGTGTAGACCGTGATCGGACTGCTCCTCAGATTTTGCTCTTTTGCACATGTCTCTCAGTCCAATTTTAATTCTTAATTATCTTAACTCTTAAGTTGTTCACACTATGGATACCGATTGATACCAGAGGACCAATTTTGGCTGAACTGACTAGTTTCAAATTTGACCAGTATGGTACTGAAAAAGGAAAAGATTATCTGGAGCACTGATTTCTGCTAGGTAACTTACCTTGCAGACATAAGTGCTCCAGACACCCTGACAAAAGTCAGGAAAAGTAATTTGTGAAACCTTTTTTGCACCTGGCAATCCATTGGGCTGCTTTTTTAATCAAATTGCTATAAGAAACAAAAAATACAATTGTGCACATTGTTATTGCAGTTCTGTTTTGCTGCATGACTATTCAAGGTATTTGTCATTTATTTGTAAGCTAGAGAGATGCATTGCTGGATTATTAAAAAAAATCTTCTTGATTTTGGTGCATGAACACTTCAACACTCAAGGGTTTACAGGTTTGATCCTCAGCTTGTCCAGTCTGTCAGATGAAACAGCAAGCCGTGGCCCCATTTCCATGGGTGAAAGTTTTCAGGATTATTCCTGAATTTCGTAGGATGTTTATATACAGGGGGCGGGGAGGGGGTTGGAGCCTCAACCCCCTGAACCCCCTCTGGATTGGCCTATGAAGATTCTCTAATTGTTAGGTTGAATATGGTATACCAGGCGTCCAGATAAACACATTTTTGGGAGGTAAAATTCTGAATATTTTCTTCTCCGTCAGTTTAAACATTCATTTTGGGTGCTCATAAGAACCGTCTCATCGAGACGGTTCTTTTGAGTACCCACAACATATGTTTTGGTTGGGAAATAAGAAAGTTGTGTATTGATTACACACTCTTATCTGGAGGCCTGGTACACCTTATACATGTACATTGTGGGGTGATGATGCACCAATCAAAGTTGTCTCAATCATTCAACCAGGCTACCAAAACTTTTTTCTTTCAAAAAAATGAAAAAAATAATATCAAGCGAGGATACAAAAAAACATGAGTCATTCCTCCAGATAAGAGCGAGTAATTCAAAAAATAATTTTCTTATTTCTCAACTAAAACATATGTTGTGGGTACTCAAAAAACCCATCTCACTGAGACAGTTCTTTTTAGCACACAATACCATTTAAACTGATGTGTGAGTAATTATTTACAAATAAATGCAATGAAAAAATTGTTTATTTGGACCAATGTGAGTAAAAGAATTCATGAAATGCAGTCTGACATAAGCATGACAAATTGGCACTATATGCAGGTGTGTGTAACTGAGCATCTGCTATTTTGAAAAGAACTATGTGAAAAAAATATTCTTGGAAGAATGCCTGTGTGTGTTTGGCAATGGCAAAGGTTTCAAATGGAGGTACTTTGTTAGTTGAAAGAATAATCTGATAGTCTGTTAGTGTCTTTCAAGCAGTATGCTTTAGCAGGAGGAATGCAGATATATTGGATAATAATATTTCATGTGAGCAGGACTTTAGTTAAGAGTTTCTAACGAAAAACTTACTTTTTTATTTCTCAACCAAACATATGTTATGGATACGCAATGAGACGGTTCTTTTAAGCTACGGAAACATGTGTTAAAACAGATCGGTAAGAAAATATATGCAATTTTACTCTCAAAAATTTTGTTTATTTAAACCTGTGCATGTGAGTCATGAAACATTCTCCTATATGTATAATAACAACAGTGTTTACTGTCGTGTCAAAAGGTTGCGCATTCCATCACAAACATCGAATTAGGTAAACATGCTATAAATAGCAATCGGGAGGGTTGTCCACTATTTCCACGCTTTCAGTAAGTTTCTGATACAATTAATGTATATAAGTTCACACAATTATTCACCATCAGGAATGCAGCCGTGACAGTACGACAGTTGGCACAATAGTTAATGCAGCCAGTGTGAATTAAGAGGGTTCTAATCCCACTATTTTTTTTTTCTTTTTTTTCTTTTTTTTTCTTGTTTTTGTTTCTCACTATTTCTTTGGACGTTTATTCAAATGTTGTATCTTTCTTGATTCCATTTCAAACGAGGAATGAAGGACTAAACTTGCAAAATTCATGTTGCATATCTTTGAAGACAAAATATGCTTCATGCTTTGATTATGTTTTATTTTATGCAATTCTTACAATGTCATGTACTTGTATAACATGGACAGAATCCAGAAGGGGGATGCAAGGGATCGAATCCCCCCCCACCCCTCCAACGATTTATTGATTTTCCTAAAAATCGTTTTTTGCAATGGTAAAATTCATGGGACCGCCTCTGGTCAGAAGCGCATCACCCCCCTATTATAGATTAAACTATTCAATCTATTAATTTCTCATTCATGTTACAAGTATCAGCGGTTCTTGAAATACGCCCCACCCCCTTGCACATAGTTATATATAGATGCTAAAAATAACAATGGTCTTTTTATCTGGAGTCTTATTCTGCCATAATTATTTTACATTCAGTCGTTTGATGAGTGCTGTCACAGATTTAATTTGATCTTCTTTTCAAAACTGTAGATCTAGATCAGCTTGATTGTTACACATGTTGCATGGAAAATAATGGTTGTCAACTGATAAAGAAGCTGTTTGGGAATGTCGACCCTGATCTGGATCCAAACCGTATGACAATCTGATAGTGTTCCTGAAAGAATTGGTTGAGAAAGTTAATTTTGAAAATAGTCAGCATGTACGTGAGAAGGCAACAAAAGCATGAAAAATTACCCAGAATGCAAAAAGACACAAGCTGCTGGGATTGAACATTGCATGTCTGTTTTGATTTCTCCTGTCAATACTGTCTTCAGGCCCCCAGATAAGAGTGCCTAACTGAAAATTATGTTTCTTATTTCTCAATCAAAACATATGTTGTGGGTACTTAAAAGAACCGTCTCGATGAGACGGTTCTTTTGAGCACCCAAAACACACATGTTTAAACTGATAGATAAGAAAATATTCGCAATTTTATGCTAATTTTATTTGCTCAACTGCATGGCCCTATGTGTTTTTGATGTTATAGGGATATTTACGCATGTTAAGTCTTTCCTTGCTACATGTAGTGGCGCTGATAACCTTTGCAAACAGTTTGGATGCAGATCCGGACCAACAGAATCCAGATCCAAATAGTTTTCACACTCTGATACTGTTCCTGAAAGAACTTTTTGGAAATTCATTTTGAAAAATGTCAGCCGACAACAACAGAAGCATGAAGGCCCCATTTTTGAAAAGGGACGCAATTGATGAGAATAATTGCACTTGTCAGTAGTCTCCCTTTGTTGTGCATACATGTAGCTATTTCAGCGCTCTGGCTATATATGCCTTATAATCAGGACTTTAGTTAAGAGTGCATACCAGAAAATTATTTTTCTTATTTCTCAACCAGAACATGTATATGTTAAAACTGATGGGTAAGGGAATATTTAGAATTTTACGCTCAATTTTTTTTTATATAATGTCTTATTTATGCACTCTAAAATTTCTTAAGACCTGGCCTCGAGGCTATAAAACTTTTTTATGCTCAACTCGACTGAGCATGAAATTTATCCTGCTCATAAATGTTAAAATGCCAACAATTGTTGGCATTTCAACATTTATTAGCAGGATTATAACATCATATGAGTCTGAGAGCTTAAAAGAAAGAAATACCTATCTTTTTCAGCGTTTTAGTTTTTATGAGCAGTTGAAATTTTATGCTCAGTGGAGTTGAGCATGAAAAGAGATTTATAACTTCGGGGCCTGAATTCAGCAGGAGAATAACATTAGGGCAAACCCTTTGACAGCTAGGAGAATAACTTTAGGGCAAGCCCTTTGATAGCTGTTTGTCAGTTATTGCCTTAGAATTGATTTCTGCTATACTATAGACTTCCATTGATTCTGTTAAGTTAGCTGTACTTAGTTACATGAAAATCTCTTGTGGCATACCATGATATGAAAAGGTACATTAAATGAGCCGTTGTGTGTAATATATGTCATCGGGCTAAAGTAATTGTTACCATATTTACCCTGAGGCCTAACTAGTATGCAGGGCAAACCAAGATTGGACTGGACCGTCTGACCATGCAGTGTTTAAACTTTTTATATTCCCATTTTGTATACATGTATATACAAATCTTGTGCATGCCATCATAACTTGAAAACCCAATTGGAAAATGTTGATGAAACCTTGTGTATATATGCCCATCTTAAAAAAAATGAGACATCTTATAGCATGACACTGTCGGCCTGTCTGTCTGTCTGTAATTGACATTCTTGTAATGTAGGTATCATTACTCAGTAACAGTTCTGTGAGTTCAGGATATCTTCATACAACTCTAGAGGAACATTATAAAGTGTTGCGTGTACACAAAAATGATAATACCCCGTTTTAGTTTCCAAGTTATGCCCCTTTGATTATGTTTCCCACCGCCATTACTCACTAATACTGTAACTTCATACAATTTCCCTGAATATGAATAAAAGTTTTTTTTCTTCAAAATTTCTAAATAACATCATGCGAAAAAACACAAAAATATAGGGTTTCTTAGCAAAACTTGGCCGGATCACATAACAAATCACAATGCTACCAAGCCAGCATTTAATGTTGGGCCATCATCGGGCCCGTCAGGGAAATGGCATTTAAATGGTAGTGGTATTTAACTTTAGTGGTATTTTGGATCTTCTCATCAAATAATATACAAAAACATCAAAGTTGGACCCCTTCTGACAAAAAACTTTCTGAATCTGCACGTGTTGTCAGAAAAGTTACTGTCTGCTTCAGTCCGGAATGGTGCTAAAGTTAACAGTTAAATAAAGACCTGTCTCAACCTTGGCATCTACATTTATATGTATCTTTGCATCCTGGGAAATTATGCATGCTAAATGTTGTCTGCTGACTTTTTTTCAAAATAAACTTTATCAGACAACTCTTTCAGGAATACCATAAGGGTGTCAAATGTTTTATCAGGCCTAATCTGGGTCTACACTTAATTGCAGAGGCTATCGCCAGATGACACTTGCAGCCAAAGAATTTATGGAGGACAGAAAGCACTATTATCTTTTGACATGGTTCATTAAATGTACATTTTTAGATCACAGGCGACCTGCTGACACACTAATAACTTCCTGCTAATAAAAAATTAGTATGTAAGGAAGTTAAGCTATGAATGCTTCTTTATAACCCTTTCCATTTCTATTGAATTTCTAAGTTAGCTCAGTGTCCAATATTGTTTGGATATAGTGTATTGAAGATCACAGCTCACCAGTCTAGAATTTCTAAATTGTAGGCGCTTATTATTTCTGTTTCTGAAGATTGTTATTTTATATTAGTTTGCAAACAATGCGTAGCCTGATGATCGTATCGGATCTAGATCTACTGTATTGACTTAAAAGGTTTAGTGATCAATGGAAAGGCTAATAGTGACGTATTGTGTAGAAGCTGTCTATAAATAAAAAGGAACTTTTGGCATCTATAGGTACCCACTAGAACTTTACAATCCACTCAGTCTTCAGGCCTCTAGATAAGAGTGTGTAACTAAAAATCAGTTTTCTAATTTCTCAAACAATATGTATGTTGTGGGCACTCAAAAGAATAGTCTTGATTTTGAGTACCCAAAACAATATTATTCTAAAACTTAAGAATGAGAAAGTATCAACAATTTGCTCTCAATTTTTTTCTTTATCTATATACAGACCTAATTATGTAAAAGTCCTGCTAAAATTGCTGGTTTGGAAATTAGGTATCTAACAATTTACGGGTATAAGCTGAAAAAGTACTTATTAAATGAGGGCCTGAATGGGGAATTGGGATGGGGGGTCTGAAATCTGCTAATTGATCATTAAAAATTTGGCAAAATATTGTCATATGCAACATCCAGGCTCTCTTAAATTGCATATGTGTTATAATTTTTCCCACTACCGGGCTGCTACAGTGATAACAAAGTGGTAGGTGCTAACTTTTGCAAACAGTTTGGATCGAGATCAAAATGTTGGTCCTGATTTGGTTTCAATCTATTTGACACTCTGCTCATATTCCCGAGAGACATTTTTGAGAACAGTTTGGTTAGACAAAAATTAGCAGAGAACAAAAGAGAAGAGAAATGTATGCAAAAATTATACCCAGCAAGCAAAGAGTTAATTTCAGCTGTCACCCAAATTAAAGCCCAAATGAGTATACATTTTGGGATCCATAGGAATGGACTGTGTTATAAGTGAATTGGGTTATAGAGGGACAATTTTACAAAAGAATGATAGGAAAATGACCATTTCATGGTCATTTTCCTATAATTACTTTGTAAAATTCCATGGTTTGAAAATTTGGTGGCGACAGCATGATTGTGTTATATCCAAATTCATGTTATAATGAGGTGTGTTAAAGGGACTGTACTGTATCATTTTCATATGTGCTGTAAGCTAATTTGAGCCTCTTGTTATATATTTCCAGAAATTTAACAAGGGTTTTGATAGTGAAATGAGTTCTATGACAGATTAGAAAGTGTTTGATAAAAGTACCTACATTATGGCGGAAGCCTCGTCAACAGCGAAGCACTCCAATCTACCGGATCTTCTCATTGAAGAGGGAATTGACCGAAATGACAATAAATCTGATTCTTCTGGCACAGCACAGGATGGTTCTGACATGTATAAATTATTAGAACGCTCCCAGTCAGAGGCTACACTCTTACAAAAGAAACAATCAAAAGAAAAGGAAGAAAGTTCTAGTAATGGCGAGAAATCTGCCCATAATATATCGGAGTGTTCAAAAGTTTACTTTGATCTTTCTAAAGGTGAGACATTTGAAGAACATACAGGTTCAAATACAATTTTCGCATATTCCAAGTCATCCTCTGGAAGATTTCTAGAAACGATTCGTCAGAATGAGGAGTTAAGAGTGAATGATTTGACATTGAATTATAAAGGACAGAGATCTATATCGGTTGGGAGCACATCAAGTTTAGACAGTGCCAATGGGAAGATTATAACTGGTAAAGGTGATTCTGATCAGTCTGATAGTCAATCGGTAGAAGGACCAAGTCTACAAGCCAGTCTTGAACAGTATTCTAAGAATTTGAAGAAGAAAATAAAGTGTCTGGTATCTGTGGAAGGTGAAGGCGAGCAGGTTGAAGCCTTAAATGAAATCAATGTGCTTATTGAGCAGGCTTGGGCAATGCCAGCCATTGGTAGAGACCTTGCATATGGGTTAAGTGCAATTGTTCATGAGGATAAAGCTCTTGATACTGTTTTACATAACTGTGAGTCCAAGTCTAGAAAGCTTGTATTAGCTTCAGCAAGAGTTTTGGAGCAAGTTTTGACGACGCAAAATCGGGAATATGTTGCAGATAAAGGACTTGATCCTATATTCTTTATGTGTCAGAACTATAAAGGTGATCGTGAACTAGCGGAGATGATCACGGGGATTTTAGAAAGTTTGTTCAAAACCTCGGAAGAGGCCTGTATGAAGTTGATCAAATTAGGAGGACTTGAAGTGATTTTACACTGGTGCAGGAGTCAGGAGCGACTCACTCTACGCCATTGTGCAATATCGCTAGCAAATTTAGCCTTGTATGGAGGTCCTGAATGTCATGCTCTGATGATTCAACATAAAGTGCCAGAGTGGTTGTTTCCCCTCGCGTTCAACAAAGATGATATCGTTCGGTACTATGCTTGTCTTGCAATATCCGTCCTTGTCGCTGATAAACATGACAAATGTGTTGAGTCAGCGGTGGTCGATTCGGGTACTCTGGAGCTTGTATTGCCCTTTGTATCAAGTCACAGTCCAATGGAGTTTGCTAGGATGGATCTATGGCACAGGCATGGGAGGTCACGTGATTGGTTAAAGAGACTGGTTCCTGTATTGTTGAGTAAGAGAGAAGAGCCACAAGCATTGGCTGCATTCCACTTTGCTATGGAAGCTGGGATCAAGTCAGAACAGGGAAGAAAAGAGGTATTTGTTACCTTTAATAACAAATATATATGAGCTGTGACATTAGATTTCCAACAATGTGGTATTTTGATGTGTAGACTCAGACGAGCCTGTACAGCCTCCTTTTAAGCTAAGAAACTCCAAATGATGTTCAGTCAGTAGCGTAATACTCATAGAATATTCAAGCAAATAGCAAAGCCTCTGATCAGACTGCGGGTATGCGCAGGCTGATCTGAGGCTTTGCTGGTGGCACATATCACATCGTGACATGTTTGGATATCCCATGCCATGCTCAAATATATATATGTATGAGGTCACCAAATGTCCGAAGGGACATGAACTATTCATGTTAACTTGCAAAATGCATACATGTATTTACAATTTTACAGCATACAAAAAACATACTCAACTATTCTAAATTACAACGGAATTTGATGACCTTGGCCTAATTTTCAAGCTCACATGAGAACTTAACTTGTTTACAACAATAGCTCACATAACTATTTGAGACCTACACATAAGTCTAGATAAATAAAATGTTTGAGCTTATACTTACTTTCTCATCAGTCAAAACATATGTTTTGGGTGCTCAAAAGAACCGTCTCAGTGAGATGGTTCTTTTGAATACCCACAACATATGTTTTGGTTGAGAAATAAGAAAAACATTTTCAATTACGCTCTCATCTTATGGAGGCCTGTTACAGGTATTTAGTCAACAGGACACCCATTTTTCAACCCAGATGTTTTTGTAATCAACCAGGTGTTTGCTTTTTCACCTCAAGCATAACATACATTTTCTCACTTTTATATCAGATCATTTAAAAAGGTTGCAATCAGTTGTACAAGCCTACAAAAACATTCTCTCCACTGCTTACAACTTTAGCAATTATACAACCATAAGTTTTGCATAATTGTCCTTTTGGTATAGCTTCAGAATGATTTTGAATCCAAAATGAGCATTGAAAAGGGTGAAATTTAATTCTAAAATTTTGAGATTTAAGCCTTTGTATTATGGAAACTCCCAAACAGGTAGTTTGGCAAACAGTGAAGACCCAGATGAAATGCAGCATAATGCTGCATTGCATCAGGGTCTGCACTGTTTGCTAAGATTAAAATAACATTAAGACACAGAATACTACCTGTGACCCCTTAAAGTACACAATGGACTGTTCTATACTTATTGCATCAATATGTATGGGAAAGCCCATCAGAATACAAGGGTTAACTTATGCTTTCAATTTTACTCTAGACTTTATAACGAAAACCTGGATGGACTTTTGTTGTTGGCAGTATGTTGTATTTTTGTTGTTGTTTGACATGTATGTTTTAACTTTTTTTTGGAAAGTAGAATTTGAGAGTTTATTCAGATTTAGTTCTTACAAAGAAGCATACATGTACATGTACATGTATTATGATAAGAACAAACATGGACTCCAAATTAGGCAGCACATGAGATTTTGATACATATCACAAATGCACAAAAACCTCGCTGACATATCTAGCAGGGCTAGAGGTCTAAATTTTGGTCTGAATTTTCATCTACATCCATGCTTTGTGCATGCAAGCAGGGAAGGCTCCGGTGAGCATATCGGGTTTAGATAAACAAATTTTTTTAGCGTAAAATTGTGAATATTTTCTTATCCACCAGTTTCAACATTACTTTGGGTGCTCAAAAGAATCGTCTCATTGCGACGGCTCTTTTGAGTATACCCATAACTTATGTTTTGGTTGAGGAATAAGAAAAACGACTTTTTGGTACGCACTCTTACGGTAGCTACATTGTAAAGGCCTGGGTGAGACTGTGCAGATGCATTATATAAGGCTCACCAGAGCCTTCGCTGTTAGCCGATGGTATAAGAACCAAAATCTCATGTATTGGCCAAATTCTGTCATGCTTGGTATTTAGGTACTTTATAATTTCTGCTGGCCAATATATGCTCTTCATCATCATAAAGTATAATTTACTTACAGTACCTAAAAACTCATTACTGTTTTACACAAAAGTAAACAGTAGAAATATTTTCCTTAGGCTTAGAAAAATTGGCAACTGTCATGGTCAACTGAACCTATGAGCCTTAAATCAGGACTCAACACATTTGTCATGTTTATCACACATCTTGCATGATCCGATGATATGTGCTAATCCACTCGATGTGATACAGTACACCACATCAAGTTCCTATAATGATAATATATATTTACAATAATTATGGCATATTACAGATTTTTGAAGAGATAGGAGCAGTAGAACCACTGAAGGCTGTGGCCAGTCAGAGTGCCAGCACGACAGCGTCAAAACTAGCGGCTAAAGCCCTGAACATCATCGGAGAAGAGGTGCCACATAAACTATCTCAGAGAGTACCATTGTGGTCGGTGGAAGACGTTGTCTTTTGGGTCTCATCGGTAAGAAGTAACAATGAAATGTACCCACAGGTTTAGATAAACAAAATTTTTCAGCATACAATTGTCATTATTGTCTTACCCATAAATATTAACATATGTTTTGGGTGCTCAAAGGAATCGTCTCATAGAGACGGTTCTTTTGAGAACCTGCAACATATGTTTTGGTTGAGAAATAAGGAAATTAATTTTTCGTTACACACTCTTAACTAAAGTCCTGGAACCAAATATTTCAAAATTAGAATGTTTTAAATTAAGTCTTACAGTCTGCCATGTAGTGCCACTTGTCAAAAAGTTTTTAAACACCTTTTTGCATGCTGGGTATTTTTTCATCTTTTTTTTTGTCCTCTGCAGATACTATTGAACATCACTTTTTTCAAATTAATCTTTTGGGAATAACATTAGAGTGTCAAAGAGCTTGGATCCATATCAGGCCCTATCTGGGTTCAAACTGTTTGCAATAGTCAAAAACAGATGACAAATTTTGCAGCTGGCAGGCAAAAAGTTAGAATGAGAGCAGACATCTTTTCAGGATCTGAATTATTTACTGTCGTGCGCGGATCCAGAGGGGGGGGGGGGGATAGGGGGTCCAGACACCCCCTGAAAAATCACAAAAATATGGGGTTTCTTAGCAATACTTGTCTGGATCCCCTGAAAAAATCACAAAGCTTCCAAGCCAGCATTCAATGTTGGGCCATCTTAGGCTTGCTGGCAGATGATGGCCTGCTTATACTGTGGTGTTTGGATCCTCCCCTTATCAACTAAAAAAGCAACGTCAAAGTTGGACCCCCTCTGACAAAACTTTCTGGATCCCCGCATGAGGATATGAAACATTTACTGTAACAGACTGTTTCGGAGGTAAGTAGCTGTCAGTGGTAGAGTGTTAGACTTGGGAACAAAGGGTAGCTAGTTCGAGACTCACCAGAGGCACTGCATTGTGTCCTTGAGCAAGATACTTTATCCTCTGCTTAATACTGGTTCAACCCAGGAAGACAGGAGATCATTCCGACATGAATTGTTGACTTGGATGTAAAGCATCAACACAAAAAAACAACAACAAAAACACACGCAGTCAGTGAGCCTGTTTCCAGTCAGACTCAGGCCCCAAGTTATAAAACTTCTCATAATTGACTCAAATGCGCACAAAATTTATCCTGCTCATAAATTTTAAATGTCAACATGTACAGTGGTTGGTATTCAAAATTAATACAAGATCTGAGAGTTTAAATGCAAGAAAAACCTTTATAATTTTTAGTTATTTTGAGCAGTTAAAATTGTATGCTCAGTAAGTTGCACCATAAGTTAGCTTTATTGTACAATTTTAGGAGTGTATATACAAATATTCTCTCTTGTAGGTGGGATGAGTCGAAGACGAGTTTCCCCGTACAAGAGCGAATATACATTCGCGAGTATTTGTACAATAAAACAACCACATTTTAATTTATTCATCAGATATTCAAGTCAATAATAAGCTCCACCCTTGACAGGGTCTTGTGGAAATTATTGTACAGCATAGATCAAAGGAAAGGTGGCAAAATCATGATACAATTTTGTATAAACTTTTTCGTTTACTAGTATTTTTTACACCTGTTTTGTCCATTACAATGTAAATGATTATCTTTTCATATTTTTGATGTAAAGATATGTACATTAGATAAAAAGGATAATTTGATAGTGTGTTATTGTAGCTACTTTGAGGCTATGCCAGGTGATATCATCAAGTGATATCAGGGAACAAAAATATTTCAATGTTGCACTTGTCCTGCAGGACAAGTGACTTACAATTTTCATTCATCCTGCAAACACATGCACTTGTCCTTAAAAAGTGTATGCAATAAAGAACATAAGGGAGTAATATGCAATATGACTTCCTTAGGTAATTCTTCCCAAAGCACTCGTCCTGTAGGACGAGAACTTTGGGAAAAATTACTCGTCCTTTTCTAGATTTCACTCGTAATTACGAGCGGAAATTACGAGCGGACGTGTGAAATTTTTGTCCCCTGGATATTAAACTTGTTCTGTTGTGACTACTTTGGTCACATGACTGAAAAAATTGTGAATTTCCGTTAAACATTAACTCAGACAACCAAAATCATCAATGTCCTTGGCACAAATTTATTGAAAAAAAAAAATGCAATGTAATCTTTAACTCATTGCTCCCTTGGAAATTTTTCATGCTTTTTTGTCGTTTGCTGTTTTTTTTTCAAAATCAATTTTTTTCAAAATCAATTTTTTCCAAAAATTATTTCAGGATTACCATCTGAGTCTCAAACAGATTGGATCAAGATCAGGCCCGACATTTTGTCAGACCTGATCTGGGTTCAGACTGCTGCAAAAATTTTCAGCAGACAACAAAAGTTGCCACTAGCATGAGAGTAAGTCTTGAAGCAGGTATTTAACAACCTTTTATTATATACCTATAACTGATACAACTTTAGAGCTGTCTGTTTTCTGTCCATCTGATACAGAAAGCCGGATCAACGAAATGAGGTTTTCTGAATCCATATCACCATCCTTTGAAATGAGGCTAACGTCGGTTACCTGCTTTTGCGGCGATGTTACGTAAAGTTAATTGCAAGCATGGAACCAGAGACGGAAAAAAATCGACGTGACGTCAAGAAACGTAACGTTATGGCAAATGTTCCTGCATTTTTTTTCGGGATTAAAGACCAAAACGGGTTTCAAAATCAGAAAGATTGTCAGGAAAACTGCATATAATAAACATATTATCATAATAGTAACTTGATCTGGCGTACAGTGTCATGTCTCGTGGATGAGGCCATACCATTGGATCACCCTCGACGCTACGCGTCTCGGGTGATCCGATGGTATGACCTCATCCACTCGACGTGACACAGTGCGCCAGATCAGGTTACTATTATGATAATGTGTATTTATCTTCCTTTTATCGGAGAACAGAAAGAGAAAAGTGTCCAAAATTTCAGAACATTTACCGAACGACAATGTTTGTTCAAATCTATATTTGACGTTAAAGTCAATTTGCTGTGTTAAGGAAATTCTGACCCGAAACCAGATTTCAACATCATAATCATTTGGTAAAAGAAAATATTATACAAATAAATTAAAATGCTATTTTATTTGAAATGTATACATCCTTACTTCAATTTCATATTGCATTAAAATGCACAATACTTTCCTCTTTCAAATGAGACAGAAACCTGTTCTTGCAAAAGACCTTGTCCTGATCACAAATTGTCTGACACATGGTAAAAATGCTGTTATAATGAATTTATTTTAAATAGAAAATGTATATCTGTTCCCAGAAGTTTTGTCAGTGTCGTTAAGTGAATATTCTGTTATAAAGAGGGAATTTAAATGGAAACAGATCCGTTCCCAGCAAATTTATGCCGGATATTGAATATTCTGTTATAACGAGTGACGTTATAAAGAGTTTTGACTGTTTGACTGTACATTTCAGATTGGTTTTGGTAGCTATGTTGAGAAGTTTCGGCACTGCCAGGTGGATGGCGATCTGCTTCTCAGAATCACAAATGATGATCTCATAGACAGTATTAAGGTGGAACCCACTCTCTGGAGGAAAAGGTAACTACATCAGGGTTTTCCCTGACGCACAAACTCCTGCATTTTGGCGCATTTTCAATCAAAATGACCCCAAAAAAATTAATCAGTGCGTCCCCAATGACGCAATTCCAAAAAAACAAAACAAGAAATCTCTTGTAAGTTTCCTCAACAGTGAAGTTTACTTTCGAAAACATATCATGGGTTTTTCCATGGCTAATTATAGCCAGTTTTATCAATAAAGTCCCAATCGCAACATGTGTATTGCATCAAACTCCCCAACATCAGTGTCTCCTGGAATATCTTTTAGGAAGAAAGAATGCTCTAAGACAACTGGGGGACGCAACTGTTTAAGATACTGCATGTGTATTGCATCAAACTCCCTGACATCAGTGTCTCCTGGAATATCTTTGAGGAAGAAAGAATGCTCTAAGACAACTGGGGGACGCAACTGTTTAAGATACTGCATGTGTATTGCATCAAACTCCCCGACATCAGTGTCTCCTGGAATATCTTTTAGGAAGAAAGAATGCTCTAAGACAACTGGGGGACGCAACTGTTTAAGATACTGCATGTGTATTGCATCAAACTCCCCGACATCAGTGTCTCCTGGAATATCTTTTAGGAAGAAAGAATGCTCTAAGACAACTGGGGGACGCAACTGTTTAAGATACTGCATCCATAGCAACCGCATATCTCATTTGGCATACTCAGTTGTTACTGTCCCCAGATTTGAAATCATGGTGCAAGGATTGTTTTTAAAAAAGTGGTCAATCTGACTCGTTGAAGAGTAAGTCATCAAGTGGGACTGATTGGGCAGGCCCCGAAGCATCAGGCAGTTTCCTGCAAAAAATTTAAGGTCCATGCGGTTTCTGCAATGATTAGTTGGTTGGTTGACTGAAAAGTTTAAGCGGCATTTTTTTTACTGTTTAATACATTCCAAATAGCAATTTACGGGGGGCATGAATTATGTTCAATGACCATAATGGAATGTCCCCCTAAAATTTTAAATGATCCTTAAATTCTAACCTGGGGGGAATGATTTCCCGCAAATGAAAATGTCAAGGGAAAACCCTGACTACAGTCTACTCCTGTTGTGCCAAAATTACTGTAAAACACTTATATTTAGTGGTTACTAAATAAATGTTAATTTAGCACTACAGTCGCCTATCGTTAACTCGACAATACGTAACTTGATACTACCACATACCTCAAACTGACGGTACAGTCCAGTCAATTTTGCCATAAAACGAATATCACCAAAGTATAATACTGTGAAACCTTTAGACAATATGTAATAAATGGACACTTCATTACTGTCTGTACCAATGAAACAAATTTTCACATGACCTCGTGTCTAGGAGTGATATTAAGCCATGCAATAAAATTGATAAACCACAAGTGGTTTACAGATTTTCGGGAAACATTATGTAATGACGTCCATTAGGGTTAAGGGTTAACTTGATTCTACAATTTTCTTTTCAGATTTATGAGGGAGCTGAAGGAGCTAAAAGCCAGGTCAGACTATTCATCCTGCGATCCCACAAAGGTAGACCATTGGTTGAAAGAGATGTCACATGACATGGGCCAATATACCTATCAGCTGTTGTTGAGTGGGGTAGACGCTCATTTTCTGCCTCAGATATCAGAGAATAATCTCAAGGATGATTGCGGAATTTCAAATGGTGTCCATCGATCAAAAATCTTACAGAAGATAAGAGGTACTTTAAATTTTGTTGTCCATAGGCCAAAAATATTGCAGAAGATAAGATATTTTATTTTGGTGTCAGTAGATCAAAATACAAAGAAGATAAGTATTTCATTTTGGTGTCCATGGATCAAAATATTACGGAAGATATATATTTTATTTTGGTGTCCATAGATCAAAAATTTTATTTTGTGCTCGTAAATCAAAATATTAAGGAAGATAAATAATTTATTCTGGTGTCCATATATAATAGATCAAGAATTTCACAGATGATAAGAGGTACTTAATTTGAGGTCCATAGATCAAGAATTTCACAGATGATAAGAGATACTTAATTTGGTGTCCATAGATCAAGAATTTCACAGATGATAAGAGGTACTTAATTTGGTGTCCATAGATCAAGAATTTCACAGATGATAAGAGGTACTTTTTTTTGGTGCCCATAGATCTAAAATCTTTCAGATGATATGAGGTACTTTATTTTGGTGTCCATAGATCTAAAATATTACAGACAATAAGAGTAACTCTTTTTTGGTGTCCGTAGACCAAAAATATAACAGAAGATAGGAGGTACTTTATTTTGGTTTATCATATGACGTTGTGTCTGGGAGTGAAATAATGCCATGCAATAAAATCAATGAACCACTAGTTTACAGATTTTCTGGAATTGTTATAACGTCCATAACAACATTGCGTACATAATGACAAAATTATAATATATATAAGGTATTCATGCTCTTATGTTATTGAATTTATCAAACTCGTTGCAAAACAGAGATAAAATGCTCAACAACCCTGGCATTTTATCTCTTTTCCCCAACTCGTTTAATAAATTCAATAAAACATGAGCACTCATGTAAGAATCTTGATGTCCATGGATCGAAAAATTTACAGAAGATAAAAGGTACTTTATTTTGGTGTCCACTAAGATCTAAAATGTTACAAAAGATTAGAGGTACTTTATTTGGTGTACATAGATCTAAGATCTTACAGATGGTAAGAAGTACTTTATTTTGGTGTCCATAGATCTAAACTCTTATAGAAGATTAGAGGTACTTTATTTTGATGTCCATAGCTCAAAAATATTACAGACAATAAGAGGTACTCTTTTTTTGAGTTGAGCATGAAAAAAGTTTTATAGCCTCAGGACATCATGTCTATATCGGTGTTTATGTATTTTTAGAACAAACAATCCAGAGAACGAAATCTCTAGTAACAAGTCAAGATTTAACGGATGCACCAGATACCTACACGGATGAGAAGAGAATTGATGCCTTTATTAGTTACAGAAGAATCAACGGAGCACAGTTAGCCAGGTGAGTGTTTCTACGAATTGACAAGTTATAAGGTACAGGGACAAAAGTTCCACTCGTCCGCTCGTAATTACGAGTGAAATCTAGAAAGGATGAGTAATTCTTTCCAAAGGACACGTACTACAGGATGAGTGCTTTGGAAAGAATTACTCGTCCTTTGAAGCTAGCATTTTCTGAGTATTTACTGTGAAATCTTTTTGTCAGTATATAGCATGCAGTTCTGAATTTGACAGTGTAAATATCATTTTAAGAGTGATATAACATAAAGGAACTTTATACATCATATTACATATTACTTCCTTATGTTCTTTATTGTATAAGCTTTTAAAGGAAAAGTACATGCGTTTGCAGGACAAGTGAAAATTGTAAAGGGTATTTCAGCATTTTTTCTTTTTGGAAATCAGCATTGAAAATAAAATTGAAGAGTAAAAGTACCCTTTGCAGTTTGAGGTTTCAGCACTGATATTCAATTTATGTGTTGAAATCTTTTATCCTTAGTAAGAAAAACACCTAGTAATATACACCAATTGTATAAATCTTGGAAGTTTTCCTAAAAATGCAACATGTATTACAATCAACGTTTTAAGAAAATAAAATGGGTCTTTTCACAAGGCTTTGCAACAGAACTGATGCTTCTAGGACTAAGTTTCTGCAATTTGATATTTTAAGTAGGGGGTAAAATACTCATTAAATTAAAAAGTAGGGGGTAAAATACCCATTGGTCCAAATTCTTATCTAGACCACTGTTTCTGAGCTCGTAATTATACCACAAACGCATGACATTCCCAGATTTTTTTTTTCATAGAGCAGTTGTTTTTCAGATCAGGATTTTAGTTATCGTGAGTCAATTATTACTCTTTCCTTGCTAGCGGCTACTATTGTCGTCTGCTGATAACCTTTGCAAACAGACTGGACCCAGAACATCGGTTCTGATCTGGGTCCAAACTGTTTGACATGCTGATAGTATTCCTGAAACATTTTTTTCGAAAAAGATAATTTTGAAAAAGGTCAGCAGACGACAACAAAAGCATGAAAAATTACCCAGCTTGCAAAGATTATAAGTTTGTTTTCTTTTCAGCCTTCTGAAAGTCCACCTTCAACTGAGAGGTTTCTCCGTCTTTCTGGACATAGAGAGATTAAATGCTGGCAAGTTTGATGAAGGTCTGTTGACAAGTATAGCACAGTCCAAGAACTTTATCTTAGTTCTCACGCCTGATGCTCTAGAGAGATGTAAGAAAGATACACAGAAGAAGGACTGGGTTCACAGGGTAAGAGGTCACCGAAAGTTCATTTGGCTCATGATATTCTGGGTGACCATTAACTCTTTGCATTTTTGTCGTCTGCTGTTTTTTTTTTCAAAATTAACCTATTTAAGCCAAATGGATTTTCCCATTCCTATCAATAGGGCCAGTCCATTTCCGCTTAAAGGGTTGTTGTGTGGTATTTTTCATTTTTATTCAAAATTAAAAGAGAAAATTCTGTAAGCAAACAGTGGAGACCCTGATCAGACGCCACATTCTGCGGCATCTGATCTGGGTTCTCGCTTTTTTTCATATGTACCACAAAAAGGACGCTAGGCTCATATGGGTTAACTTTTCAAAAAATTTGCTTCAGGGACACTTTCTGAGTGTTAAACAGTTTGAATCCAGATCAGGACCGACGTTCTGTTGGTCTTGACCTTGGTCTCAACTGTTTGCATAAAGGTTATCAGCAGACGACAAAAATTGCTGCCAGCAGGCAATTGAAAAAAGTTAAAATAAGAATTTGAGTGAGTATGACCATTAAATGCCACGATCACAGACCGACCCATCATGCCACCATGAGGAATAGACACAATAAAACCGACAAAAAACACTTAACTCTTTTACCCACCAGTGTCGTCTGCTGATAACTTGCAAACAGTTTGGACCCTGATCTTGATCTGGAACCAAACTATTTGACACATCGTTGGCATACTGAAATAATTTTTCAAAAAATGTTTATTTTGAAAATAATCAGCAGACGACAAAAAGCTTGCAAAATTTCCCAGAAGGCAAAGAGTTAAGAGGAAGAATTCAGTTAACCCATATGCTATATTTAGAACATTGCATCATTTTCTATAAATAATTCAAACTTTCAAATATTTTCCAAAAAGTAATTTTTACATTTCAATAGTTTTGAAAATATTATGGAAAATGGAACATTTGCTCCTCAGGAGCAAATGCTCCATTTTTCACAATATTTTCCAAAATCTTACATTTCAAAGCTTGTGTGAATTAAAGGGTTAAGAAACCAGCTCTGAAGCCAATGGAATTTTCCATAAAGCTACATGCAATAAATAATCTGGAAAAACGGATCCTTCAGAAATAGAGAGAACCTACAATATTAGAAAACAGCAGACTCTGTTTTATTGAGTCTGTTCATGAGAACTAATGGAAAGTGCAACTATCTCATGCCCCCTAGCATGGGCTTAAGTGGTATTCTGCTTTCTGCCAGAACTCAGTATTCCTGAAGGACCAGAATATGAACAAAATGTCATCACTATATTGATGCACGGGGAGAAGTTTTACCAACTCCATACAGAAACTAAGACAGCTGTTCAGTATTTAAACATTTCCAGTCTCCAAAGGGTTAATGTTAATTCCGTGTGTCAAGCGCAGTGGCTCAGTTGGTAGAGCATTAGACTGGGGAATGAAGGGTCGTTAGTTTGATACCCACTGCTAGCAGTCACTGTGTTTTGTTCTTGAGCAAGACACTTTATACCACTTTTACCAACTTTTGCATGAAATATCTTGTGATGTGTAGGGTCTACGTTGATGGATGTTGTATAAAATAGTTATACCATGTTTGTCCACCTGTACACAAGATAATCCACTTGCTAAAGCTCGTGGATTATCTCCAGGTACAGGCAGACAAGCCATGGTATAACTATTACTTACCCACTGCTTAGTACTGATTCAACACAGGAAGACAGGAAATCATCCAGACATGACTGAAAAAGTGTTGACTTGGTCTTAAAGCATCAAAACAAACAAACAAATCCATTTAATGGATAAAAACAGCATAGATTCTTATCGACTGGAAGAAGCCAGCCGATCTAGATCTGCACAGTTTCAAAAAGAGGAAATAGAATTTTGAATTTCAAAAAGCTATGCACACAGAACACTTGCAACATAAAAGATGGTAGCTGATTGAGAGTGTTACCTGTCTATGAACCTCAAAGACAGGATTTATCATGATTATAATGATATTGAGCTTTAAACAGTTGTCAGTGAAAGAACAATATTTGTAATGCTCTTGAAAAAAATGACAGAAGCATTCATTTAGCTCTTAAAGCGCCAAAGAAAAAAATGCATCTGAAAATGTCGTCTGCTGAAGTCATCTGCTGCAAATAATTGCCTAACATTACTGACGAATTAAGTATAGAAGCAAACAGCGTGGGCCCAGAACCTATGGGAGCAGTCTGTTCTGGGTCCACACTGTTTGCCATAGAGGCTTTTTAAACATTTCAGCAGAGGAGTAAAGCAGACGACTATTGTTGCGATTGGCGCTTTAAGGATGAGCTCAGATTTCAAGATAAAGATGTTGTTTTTAATCGAAAAATAACAATATTTTTCACTGAGATGTTTCCAATGAGTATCCACAGTTTATGTTTTCTTGAAGTGTTAAGGTATTTATCAACAGAAATTCCTCTTATCAACGGCTCTTAGCAAATACCATAAGTCTACACCATAAGTCAAAGGAACCTTTTGTCTGACATGGTTTCTTTTAATAGCTATTTCCATAGATCCAGATAAGGAAATTTATTAGCGTAAAATTGTTAATATTTTCCTACCCGTCAATTTAAACATGTGTTATAGGTGCTCAAAAGAACTGTCTCATTGAGACGGTTCTTTTGAGTACCCACAACATATGTTTTGAATGAGAAATAAAGAAAATAGTTTTCCAATACACACACTATTTATAAGCTAAAATTGTAAATATTTTCCTATCCATCATTTTAAACATGTGTTTTAGGTACTCAAAAAACCGTCTCATTGAGACGGTTATTTTTAGTACCCACAACATATGTTTTGGAAGAGAATTAAAGAAAATAGTTTTACAATACACACTCTTATCTGGAGGTCTGTATAATTTCCTGAAATCTGTGGCTTTTGCATCATTGCTTTATTGTTGAAAGTGTTTATTTTATGACTGTTTCTACTGACAGTTGCCAGTAAATGTGTCTTTCTAATGAAGACAAAAGCTTTTCTCTCACTGTACGTAATTTAACGTGAGAAAAAGGACCTATACATAGGGCCAGGTAGCAAATACTTTTACTGTAAAAATGTGTTATTTTCTTAGAATTAGTTTAAACATGTGTTTTATCTGAACTAAGGGTGAGGTTGGCACTATGAAACCGGTGTAAGCCGTCCAGTAAAATATTTTTACTGACCTTTCCAAGGTGGTACTTCTTTTGTGGATCATTTATGTTATTTCTGTCTTGTGTTTGTTATGCTTTCGTGCTCGTCTGCTTATTGATGCCTTGTGGTCACCTGCTTGGAAAGGGCTGACCTCTTGGCTCTCGTTTTTAATGTCTTAGTGTGAGTTTGTTACTTTTTCATTGGTATCCTGGGTCAGGTGTGGTACTTGATTGTGTCGAATCCTGATCTTTGCCCTCTTTCTTTCTTTGGGTGCTCAAAAGAACCGTCTCACCGAGTACCCACAACAGATGTTTTTGTTCAGAAATAGGAAAATTATTTTTCAATTTCACACTCTTATATGGAGGACTGTTCACATATATATGGGCCATGTCGCAAAAAATACCTGTCTTTAGGATGTAACCAGGTAAGACTCAAACTAGCCTGCTCATCAACAGTAACTATTTTCAATTTTTGAAAAAATTTTCATGTTGCAATTTTTGCTATAATATTTTCCAGAGAGAGAAAATAAATGGTGCTGATCAGACTGCGCACATGCACGGGGCTGGTCTGCACCCTTGTCTTTGCATGCAACAAAATCAGGGTTTTCTTGTGATGAGGCCCATATGACTTCAGATAAGCATGTCATTTTCTAAAAGACCCCCCCCCCCCCCCCCCTCAATAAAAACACACTAAATAAACAGAAGATAAATAAAAACACTATTATTTCACAAACAAAATGCATCATGTTGTTTTAAACAGAACTGTCTCGGTGTTGCAAAATAAGATAAAAGGATTGTTTTTAGGTTAAGATAAGCACAAGTTTTCAGTGTAAAATTGTGAATATTTTCCTGGCCATCATTTTAGAATATGTTTTAGGTGCTCAAAAGAACTGTATCATTGAGAGGGATCTTTTGAATACCCACAACATATGTTTTGGTTGAAAGATAAGAATTTTTTTTTAATTATGCACTCTTATTTAGAGGCCTAAATGTCATTATATTGTTAAATTCCCTTTGTGTTTGGGAAACCCCTAATCAAGTACTTTTGCAAACATTGAAAACCCAGAAAATGCTGCATTTCATCAGTGTCTACACTGTTTGGAATGGTGAAAAAGATCTTCGGACAAAAGTATACATTTTTTTTTAAAAATTATAGCCTGACACCCCTAGATATGTACAATGGACCATCCCAAGTTTATTGAATAAAACCAGAAGGATAGATCCATTAGTATACAAAGGAGAAATATTATACCCTTTTTCCAAAAATGAACCATCTGCATTAGGGCATACTTCACCTTCTTCCAGTTCACCTATTCCCTTTTTCATTGTTGTTGTTGTCTTGAAAAAATGACAGAAGCATTCATTTAAGATGAGGTCAGATTCCAAGATAATGATATTGTTTTTAATCTTTGGCGCCAAGTTTTTCATCCATGATTTCTGATTTACTTCTTGTTTCAGGCATCATCAAAGAATGCATTCAGATAGAAGAATATAAGAAAAACATTTTTAATTATAATTATTATGAATTTTTAATTCCCAAATACAAAGGGTTAAAACAATACAAATGACATTAAGGCCTCTAGATAATGATGGAAAATTCTTAAAATAAGTATAGGTAACACTGCATTCTGGTAATATATAGAGGATCTTGCATGAGTGCTCATGTTTTACTGAATTTATTAAATGAGTTGGGGAAAAGAGATAAATGCGAGGCTTGCCGAGCATTTTATCTCTTTTTCGCAACGAGTTTAATAAATTCAATAATACAAGAGCACGAATGTTAGATTCTATATATCATATGACAAATACTTTGAAATCTCATTTCTGGCGTAAAAACATAATGATTTTGTCATCATGTACGCAACATTGTTATGGGCGTCATAACGTTTCCCGTAAATCGATAAACCACTAGTGGTTTACAGATTTTATTGCATGGCGTTATTTCACTCCCAGGCGCGACGTCATATGATATTTAAAATATTATTTCTCTTATTTACAGGAGATTGTAGCAGCTTTAGAGAGTAAATGTAACATAATTCCATTGACTGACAACTTTGATTGGCCGTCAGCAGAAAGTCTACCTGATGATATCAGACAGATATGTGTCTTTAATGGTATCAAGTAAGTATATATAACAGAAGAATGTAGCAGCTTTAGAGAGTAAATACATGTTGAAAGTTTTCAGGATTATTCCTGAATTCAGGATTTTTAGAAAGTCAGCCTCAAAATCCTGAATTCAGCAGATTATTAAAGGTTCTCTGATTTATATTCAGTCTGTCTTAAGACAATTGACCATTTAAGCTTCAAATTGTGAATATTTAGTGGGCATATTGCATGTTTTCAGATCAGAGTTTTGAAAGTTCAGGATTTTTGAAATTTTGAACTTTCACCCATGTAAATGTAACATAATTCCATTGACTGACAACTTTGATTGGCCGTCAGCAGAAAGTCTACCTGATGATATCAGACAGATATGTGTCTTTAATGGTATTAAGTAAGTATATAACAGGAGATTGTAGCAGCTTTAGAGAGTAAATGTAACATAATTCTATTGACTGACAACTTTGGCTGTCAGCAGAAAGTCTACCTGATGATATCAGACAGATATGTGTCTTTAATGGTATCAAGTGAGTAAATAACAGGAGATTGTAGCAGCTTTAGAGAGTAAATGTAACATAATTCCATTGACTGACAACTTTGATTGGCCGCCAGCAGAAAGTCTACCTGATGATATCAGACAGATATGTGTCTTTAATGGTATCAAGTGAGTAAATAACAGGAGATTGTAGCAGCTTTAGAGAGTAAATGTAACATAATTCCATTGACTGACAACTTTGATTGGCCGTCAGCAGAAAGTCTACCTGATGATATCAGGCAGATATGTGTTTAATGGTATCAAGTAAGTATATTACAGGAGATTGTAGCAGCTTTAGAGAGTAAATGTAAGTCTATAACAGGAGATTGTACAGTGTGTACAAAAAGAAACGTAAACTGTACCTATTGTTTGATAACTAGAGCATTGTCAAAGTTAAGCCTTTCAAACTTGCAGGATACATAGATGAAACTGTCACCTGTTAGTAGCTTGAATTCTGTATCTTTTCAGGCACTTTAACATTATATTTTCTGACGACTTGAAAGGGTACCCATGAAAGAAAAAGTTGCAATCACAATATGTAATTAAAACTTCTCGTTCCTTTGATTTACAGACTTCCTATGTCTTAACTCATTTGCGATGATATTTTATCATTTTCCCATTGTTCCTCTGATATCGAAATACATTTTGCGAGTCGCACTGTCTGATTCTTGAAGTTTGCCAAATGCATTGAAAAGAAGATAGCCAAAGAATGGCCAACCTGGCATGCTGACAAAATCTTTGTGTTTTAAGGCAACACTTTTGTCAGTTAGCCAGATTGGCCATCCATTGGCTATCTTCTCTGCAATGCTTTTGGTGTAATGTGACTTGCAAAATATATTATGATATCAGAGGAACAATTTAGAAATGATAAAATGACGTTTCAAATGTGTGAGGGCATAGGGAGTCTGAATCAAGCACTCCCTTGGTAGTTTTCAAGATTATGTCAATTGAAAGTCAATCACAACAGGATTATAACTATACAGTAAAACCTCTAAAATGGAAACTTTGATTTTTTGAAATACTCGCTTATTCAAAAATAAATTTGGAACACACTGAATTCAGAGAATTGGACCTATCCGTGATCTATTTTAATAAATGTCTAATAACATAAGTTTTGGGTGTGTAAAAGAAACGTCTCTTTGAGACGTTTCTTTTACTTGCCCAAAACTTATGTTTGATAAAAAATAACACCTGATAAAATCATTTTTGCGGGTTATATACTTTTATACATACCTTCCTTCAATTAAAATTAGTGATAACTCCAAATGAAATACAGGGTTCGCACAGGCCTGAAAAGGACTTGAATTTAGAGGGCTTCCTTGAAAAGTTCTTGAAAATTAAATATGCCTTGAAAAGTCCTTGAATTCTTCTATTTTCTGTAGGATTTTATACTGTTGATAGAGATCTAAATCGGAATAAAACTGTTGTGCCTTTATTTGGTGCAGCATTTGCTGCACCAAATCTAGGCACCACAATTTTATACTCGTTTTCTAAATTTTATATCTTTAGTAATGCAGTCTAGCATTTCAAAAATAGAATTTTAATGTGTTAATCAGTATTTTTCACACATTTTCAGGCCTTGAAATCAGTATTTTTCACACATTTTCAGTCCTTGAAAACAGTATGAAAGTCTTAGAAATCCTTGAAAAGTCCTTGAATTTTACACAAACTTGCCTGTATGAACCATGAAATAAAACTTCTTCAAATACCAGATTCAACTGTACTTTCAGATGGATCCATGATTATCAAGATGCGTGTGTGGACAAGCTAGAGAGGTTCCTTAGGGGAGAAAAGAAAGGTAGCATTGCTAATATGGGCTCATCCTTAGAGGATACATCCCCTCATGGACAGCCACATGGAGCGGACCCAGTCTGCAAACAAAAAAAGGGCCACATGTTCGGCATGGGGTCCTCCTTTGATGAATGTCTTTGACAAATAAGTACAGCATTTAAATGCTGTTTTAGACAGTTCCTTTTTGTAAGGAAATTCAACAAATGAATTTTGAACTAAAGGGGCCGGCTACATTGAAAGCCAAGTGCATCTTAAATCAAGTTCTTATTAAACCATGCAATCTGTCACAAACTCCATCAATATTGGGTTTAAAATAAGAAAAACACTTCAAAGACATAGCAATTCGAAAACCAAAATTCTGTCTTCTTTTAAGCCAATGGATCCGGCTGTCATTTTTAATATTTAATTAATTTGCTGTAAATTTTGAAAAGCCAATAAAATTCCCAATTTCACTGCAAACTGTTGGGATTTTTTTCAACAGAAAGATCAATAAAATTGCAAACAAAGTTTGGGAGCACAGTGGCTCAGTGGTAGAGTGCTTGACTCGAGAGCGAGGGGTTGCAGATTTGAGCCTCACTGCGTCGTCTCCTTGAACAAGACACATTTATCTCTTAATTCGATTTTGATCAGGTTTGAGGCAGATTTTATGATTTAATAAGGGCTTGCATTGCAGATTCAATTGCTTTCATTTCAATGTTGCCGTCCCCTTTAATGTCCCTGTACCTGTAATCTGGACCTATGGTTAATTCTTTGCCTACTAGTGCTGTCTGCTGATAATCTTTGCAAACAGTTTTAATCCAGGTCAGGCCCGACATAATGTCGGGCCTGAACTGGATCCAAACTGTTTGACACTCTGATGGTATTCCTGAAAGAATTTTTCAAAAAAGTTGATTTTGAAAAAATCAGCAGATGACAAAAAAGCATGAAAAATTACCCAGTAGGCAAAGAGTTAATAGTATCTTATTGAGTAAAGTAAAACCTGTCTTAATAGGCCACTCAAAAATAGACAAAGCAAAGGTCTTTAAGACAAATGGTAGCTAAATGAAGGTCGAAAGTATTGCAGAATGCTCTCTTACTTTTGACCTGCATTAGGCGATAATCGGTCTTGAAAACAATTTCTTCTTTTTGAGTGGCCCCTTAAGACAGGTTTTATTGAACAGTCTTGAGTTAAGCCTGTTGTGTTGTACAGTTTCCAGGTCTTGCAGTCCACTTTTATACTTTGTGCAATATTTTCCTACTGGACCCTTCAACCATATATTTTGGACAGGTCCATTTTTATCTGTCAAGGTCCAGATAAACAAAAAATTTGAGCACAAAATTGTGAATATTTTCTTGACTGTCAATTCAAAGATTTGTTTTGGGTGCTCAAAAGAACCGTCTCATTGAGACGGTTCTTTTGAGTACCCACAACATATGTTTTAGTTCAGAGATAAGAATATTAATGTTTAATTACATACTCTTATCAATAGATTATTAAAGATTGTTACATAATCTATAAATAGATGGTCTTTAATGGGCTTTGAGTGTTATCATAGGATCATGGGGCATTAGTTGCTAAAAGCAGATTTTCCATATACTATCTGTTTCAAAAGTTAGATTTTACATGCAACATCGCTTTTTTAAATTAGAACAGTACACTGGGTTTCATTCTGCAGTTTAACCTACGCATAATTTTAATGCAGACAGTGTAGCTTATGTCAGTCATTGCATTATTCTGATCAGTGTCTTCACGTTGTGTCAACGTATCATTTTTGTGCTATTCATTTGTTTAGATCTGTTTAATTATATGCATAATAATATAGTGCTGAATCCAGTAATGAATTCCAAGAAATATTCTATTGTTTAATTTACCAGGTGGTCGCATATTCGAGTTCCGGCTTCTCCATAAATCCACTTTCGGTGAGCCTTCGGGTTCTCTCGTCATAAAATAAACACACAAATCTTAAACAAATCCGGCGATACTGGTTACTACCGAGGGAAGCCACAACAAGTTTTAGTATCAAAGATCACAAATCCATGTATATTTATTGTCTTGTTATGAAAAAAGTTCTTAGCTGAGTGTTTGAAGGGAGCTAGTTATCAATAAATGTCAAAAATTATTCTCTATTTTTTCAGTACTCAATAGTATTTTTTCACAAAAATCAATTGTTTTGGACTTAAAATATGCCATATCCGACCTAATTGGTGCACTGTGCATTATGCATATAACTTTCTTTTTTCAAAAATCTTGTACCCTCTTTTGAAAACAGTAAAGATCCAGATCAGCTGGCTTCTTCAGAAGCCAGCTGATCAGGACCCTCACTGTCAGAATCTATATTTAGATTGGAATCAAACCACTTGACTGACTGAAAGTCAGAGGTTGATATAAATAGAATACTAGTTGAGTGTTTTTAATATCAAGTTTACCAGGCAAAGCTTCCAGAACACTTGTTGAATCACGAGGCCTGCCCAGCAATTCAACATGTGTTCTCTTGGTAAACTTAATTTGATATCAAAAGTCACGAACCTGGTATTCTATCGATCAGTTTACAAGTTGTTTCACTCGTCAAACTAGCGAGTATGTCGTAATTTTCGAGTCGATTTAATTTTGAAAAAGTATACACACTATGTAGTCAGTGACGCAATTTGCAGTAATACATTGGGTGGAGGAAAATCAGTATGGATCCTGATAGAAGTCAGCTGATCTAGATCTGTGCCGTTTTCTAAAGGGGGCTAAATAATTTTGAAAAAGTTATGCACACAGTGTGATTATTAGGTCAGATACAGAATAATAATGTTCATATGGGTGAAATTTTTCAGCATTATTCCAGAATTCAGGATCTTGAGGTTGGTTTTCCATTGAAAGTCAGCCTTAAAATACAGACTTAAGCAAATGATAATAGCTTTACTGATTCGATTACAGTTTATCTAAATTTAATCTTGAAATTGTTAATATTTTGTAGGCATAATGCGTGTTTTAAGATATGAATCTCTTATGTTCAGGATTTTAAAACTTTTGAACTTTCACCCATGTACAGTACAATGATAATGATGTTTTTTGGCTTATTTCAGAAATTGCTCTTATACACGTTGATGATTGTCATCACCAATCCCATGGAATAAATCACTAGTTGTAAACATTGCAGTCCTACTGAGTAAGTGAGGGTAATATAATCAGATATACCTTGCTTTTATATAGGAAAACAAGTATTGCTTTCTATAAAAAGGTTACAGTACTCACCATAGTGAGGGTCATATAATCTGATATACCTTGCTTTTATACTAAAACAAGTATTGCTTTCTATGAAAAGGTTACAGTACTCACCATATTTGAAACACTAATAAGGGCACACCTGTATAACCTGTATAACACTTTCAGTTCTAGCCATTCTAAATGTAATAACATCAAGATAAACTAACATTTTGATCGTAAAATTGTGAATTTTTTCTTACCCATCAGATTTAGCATTTGTTTTGGGTGCTCAAACGACCATCTCATTGAGACATTTCTTTTGAGTACCCACAACATATGTTTTGATTGAGAAATAAGAAAAATAATTTTTAATGACACACTCTTACCTGTAATAGGGGGACAGGGTTTATGGCCAGGAGGTAGTCTGTACTAACAAATTGATTAATCCTTTTGTATGCTGGGAACCTGTAAATTTGTACTTTGGCAATCAGTGAAGACCAAGATGAAATGCTACAGAATGTAGCATTTCATCAGGATCTGCACGGTTTCTTATATAAAAAAACAATTTTCAGAGAATGAAAAAAAGCCTTTTTGTAAATGTTAATATGTGACTCCTTGCTATGTACAATGATCCACCCCAAGTTGATGGAATATTTATTGGTATACAAAGCAGGGGTGTGGAAATAGTAAAAATTTTCTGCTTGTCCAGGGACAAGTAATATACTTGTCAGAAAGAACAATATTTAGTATACCTAGGTTAATTTGGGTGGTACCTAGTCGATGCTTTGCCTTAATATAATATTCCATGCTTTGCTTTATATACACATTTGATGGAAGGCATAAACTCTTTGCTAGCTAGCCACAATTTTAGCCATCTGCTGATAACCTTTGCAAACAGTTTGTACCCAGATCAGGTCCAATTGAATATAGGGCCTGATCCCTTTATCCAAGCAGATTGACACTCTGGACAATATTCACTGATATTACCGATAAGCGCGATAACCCTATAATATAAGTGCAAAAATCCTTTAATCATATAGCTATATTGCTCGCCATTTTTGCTTCTCATTCTATCATTTGATCCGCGGCATGTGATTTACAACAATGTGGCATTTTGACAAGTGTAGACTCAGAAGAGCATGTGCAGCCTCTATTTAAGCTTAGAAACTCCAAATGATGTTCAGTCAGTAGCTTAACACTTGTATAATATTCAAGCGACTAGCAAAGGCTCTGATCAGACTGCGTGTATGCGCAGACTAATCTGAGTCTGTGCTGGTCGCACATACCACATTGTTGGAAATATCATGTCACGGCTCATTTTGGTTACTTGGAGGCTGCAAATTAGTGCTTTCTCTATCTGCGCAAAAAGTGATATAATTTTTCACTTAGCAATATCAACATGATATCATTTTTGCACTGTTGCTGTTTAGCAGTAAATCTAGCCGTGAATGCAATTTGATTCAGGAATTATCAGTTAGGATGGTAAAATCAAAATGCTCATTTTTTGAAAAAAAATATTTTGTGTGTCATTTTGATTCAATGAGATGTCGTATTTCACGTGACATCAAGTGAAAATTGTGCCATCCATTCTGACTTCTTATAATGTCAACATTTCACAATGGTAAAAAAAAACAAGTTTAAGATTTGTTAATGATTTACAACCAAGGATTCCTGATTGGAAGAAAGTGTGCAATTCTGATATTGCTTGCTGATACATATATCAGGGAATATTGAAATCATTTTTCCTCAGTTTTTTAGGTCATTTATAATCATTTGATATTTATAGCTTAAGCCTTTTATAATAAATAATAGTTATAGCTGTGTAATAATATTGATTGTATTTTACAAACTAATTGTAGCAAAATAATGCAAATTTAGCCATATGATATTTTGTAGTCATTTTCATAATGTACATTTCTTCAAGATCTAATGGATTCTTCCTTCCAGATTGCTACAATAAATTTTGCATGGTCCATTATACATTTTGAGGGGTCAGAGACTGGGTGTTCAAAAAATATAGTGTTTTTTACAATACCAGAGTGAAAATTGTTTTATCTCGGCAAACAGTGCAGACCCTGATGAGATGCCACAAAACACATCTCATCTGGGTCTACAGCATTTGTCACAGGTTTTCAGTATTGAAGGATCAATCCATTTTTGCTTAGCTGCACATAGGTCCAGATAAAAAAAAATATTTTGGCGTAAAATTGTAATAATTTTCTCACCCCTAAGTCTAAATATATGTTCTGGGTGCTCAAAAGAACCATCTCATTGAGATGGTTCTGTAGAGTACTTACAACATAAGTTTTGGTTGAGAAATAAGAAAAATAATTTCAATAACACACTGTTATCTGGAGGCCTGCTAGCATGCCCAATAATGAAATGCAGGCAACAGTGCTAATGTAGATAAGATTGTATAAAAATCCATTTTCAGCCGGGAGGTGGTTCAGTAATTGTCATCTGATGCCCCTGATAATACATAATGGACTAGCCACTAGATTTTCTTAGCATCAATGAATTTGTGTGAAATTGTTAGTACAGTAAAACCTGTCTAAAACGGCCACTCTCAAAAACACCAAAAAATTGGTTTTCAAGACCACAGATCAAAAGTATTGCAGAATGCTGCAATACTTTTGACCTTTATTAAGCTACCATTTGTCATTAAGATCTTTGTTTTGTCTATTTTGAGTGGCTGCTTAAGACAGGTTTTACTGCATATAGCTAGCTTTTAAATGTGAAAAGTTCAAGATGTAAAATGTTCAAAATGTAAAAAGTTCAAATTGTTCAAAGGTTTGCATGGGGAATGTGATAGAAAATGGCAGGGATTTTGCACTAAAGTGCGCCAATGAATATTAGAGAAATGATCATGTGACAATCTTAGGAAATATAGGTCAGCGCATGCTAGTAACGAAGGCTCTGAGTGGCCTGCGCAAATTTGCAGACTCATCTGAGCCTTTTCTAATTGTTTACACTAAGCATGGATGTAGATGAAGGCTCAGACAAAAAGTTGGACCTTTAATCCCTCTGTAAATGTCAGCATATGCATTTATTAGAGGAGCCCAGTGGCTCATTGGTAGAGTGCTTGACCCAAGATCGAGGGGTTGCAGGTTCAAGTCTCACTGGAGGCACTGCATTGTGTCCTTGAGCATGACACTTTATCCTCTGCTTAGTACTGGTTCAACCCAGGAAGACCAGTCCCGACATAACTGAAAAATTGTTGACTGGGATGTAAAGAATCGAACCAAACAAAAGTATTAGAGCTTTCGTGCATAATATAAAGTAACCATCATATGTTTCCAGTACACAAAAGACTTAACCATTAACCTCATAGAGACACATTTTAATGCTTTTGCAAACAGAGCAGACCGAGATCAGGCAGCTCTTGTAAGAGCTGCCTGATCAGGGTCTACTCTGTTTGCTAATTGACATATGATATATCTTATCCTACACTAGTGGACCTGACAAGTATTTTCTGTGCTCTATGTACCAACATGAAAGTTTATTTATATAATTATTCATAGTGGGTGGAGCCTAGCATGAATAATCATGAAGCAAATAGTAAGAGACAAAAACAAATGTTGAAGCCAGGCCTTCAAGGTTTATGTCTGGGTGTGTGTCAAGATGAAGTTAAGCTTATTTTACTGGTTCTCCCAAATGTCAAAATAAATTTTAAAATGTTGTAAACATCAATGTTAAAATGTTGTTATTTGTTGTCTTACCAAGAAGAATTTGAAGCTGCCACTTTATCGTAATGTGTGAACATGATTGTTTTTCTAGCTTGATCATTGTTTAAAATGGAATAAAAGCGTATTGTGGTTTCAAACTTCCATTATAATCCAAGAAAACACTCGTTCCTTTTCTTGTGTACTTGTTATAAGCAGAATTTCTATATTACTGCATTTACCATATATGCAGACTCACCAGAGCCTTTGCTGCTTGAATATATAAAGTGTGGATGTAGATGAAGGTCCTGGAAATCACACAATGCTTGTCAGAACAGCAAAGAGGGAAGACCCTGATCAGACTGCTTCTTCAGAAGCAGTCTAATCTGGGTCTGCACTGTTTGGCTGTCTAGACCTTTATAGGCTAGCAACTTTGTAAGTTTTGGAAATTTTAGAACATCTACGGTAAATTAACATAGCTACCATAACGCAGTTACCAACGTGCGTAATAAAATTAGTTACATTCAAGGGAGGTCACCTTATGTGTAAAAGTAATTTTCCATGCCATAGGGAACTGCTCTTAAAGGAGCAAATAATTTCTTTCAATAGAAGTTCCCATTTTGAAAAGGGATGCAATTGAAGAGAACCACTGCTTGATCCAGTAGTCTCCCTTTGATGTACATAATGCCATATATTTTAAACAACTTGTCAGCAGTGTACATTTGTATTTAAATGGATTTAATCACGTTTTAGATTATACATTGTGTATGGTAAAAAGTTAAGGTGTCTGAATATGTATATGGCCCTCCAGGAAGCAATGTTATTTGTATGACCTGTGTACCCACTCATCAGCCCTATAATCAAACACATTTTCTAAGAACCACCATCTCAACATATTATATTTGATGTTGAAAGCACACACATTGTAAATATGAGCCATGGCATGAGATTTCCAACAATGTGGTATGTGCGAACATACACGCAGTCTGATCAGAGCCTTTGCTTGTCGCTAGAATATTTTATGACTGTTATGCTGCTGACTGAACAACATTTGTAGTTTCTAAGCTAAAAATGAAGCCGTACAGGCTCGTCTGAGTCTAAACTTGTCAAAATGCCACATTGTTGGAAATCCCATGCTGCGGCTCAAATTGTTATTGTGTACCCATGTTTTTACAGCTGGGCTAATACTCTGGCCTATTGTGTCCTTGACCTTGACCTTCATCCTCTTCATAGTACTGGTTTAACCCATGAAGACAGGAAGTCGTCCTAACATGACTGAAAAATTATAGACTGGCATGTAAAGAATCAACACAAAAAAACAACGAAGAAAAAATACCCCGCTTGTAATCAAATGCTCGAAAATGTGTCTTTGGAATTTGTCTCCTAGACACATCCTGGAACTCAAAAGCTAGTACTCTCAACACAAAAATGGTAAACAAATGTATGTTTAGAAAAAATTTATCTTATTTCTTTACTTAGCTCTATTAAGACATCCAGCAATGATTTTGTGTATCTCAGGCCTTTAGTTAAGAATACATAACAAAAAAACAGTTTTCTTATTTCTCAACCAAAACATGTTGTGGGTACTTAAGAGAACCGTCTCGATGACACGGTTCTTTTGAGCACCCAAAACATATGATTAAATTGAGGAGTAAGAACTTATTAACAATTTTTATGATATCCATTTAAATTTTTCATAGAAATATACAGGCCTTGCATATAATTTTGTCACAACTTTTGACTATGGAACTGAAAATTCAGTCAGTTTCTGAAAAGCTACTAACATGTGCCAGCCAACACTCTAACCGTTTTATTCTGATGGTCTGGATTATCCCATGCATATTGATAAGATAAGTATGGAACAGTCCATTATGTATTTTAAGGGGTTGCCAGCCAAAATTTCGATAAAATGATGTAATTCTGTCCCTGAAGATTGTTTGATTGTTTTTAGCCTTAATAGCAAACAGTGCAGACCCAGATGAAATGCAGCCTTAAGTACTCTATTTATCGGTATCCAGAATGAAAGGGTTAATAGATAAATGACAAATTATATTTTACCAGATTTCCATTGTTTTTCAAGTTGTGTAATATAATTAATATACTTCCACAAACAGTTTATGCCAGTGACGTTAGGTAAATCCCAAACCCGTTATAACTTTCAATAACTGTATACGATCTGCTGATAGCTTAAATTTAGCACAAAACATGTAATAACCTCACTGTTGGAATCTCCTTGTTTATAAGTAGCTTCAGAACATGTCAAAAGTCTTGAAGACAAACAATGATCATGTGATTTTGTATAATAGTATATTAAACCTCAATTACATTGTATGATCGCCATTTGTGCAAACTGTATATGTAAGACTTTCATTCTTTACACTCTCATGTTGATACAGTAAAACCTGTCGTAAGCGGCCACTCAAAAATAGACAAAACAAAGGTCTTAAAGACAAATGGTAGCTTAATGGAGATCAAAAGTATCCCAGAATGCTCTCTTGGAGCATTCTGCAATACTTTTGACCTGCATTAAGTAGGGCTGTGACGATATATCGACACATCGATACTTATCGATACAGACTTGGCCGATACCGTATCGATACACTTGGGTGCTGTATTGCGATACTTTCAGATATCTTACTAGCAGCAAATTTGGTTATTTCTAACCTCAAAATATATATTCTGAATAATTCAAGTACATTCTATTCTTACAGTGTAAATGTTCGCTACTTAAAACAAGATCAAATGGACAAATAGGCAAAAGTAATGATAGATTTAAAAAATCTAATGTGCCCTCATAGGGCAACCACATGCCAATAATTTGGTGATATTCAAATGCCTGTATAGAATTTTTTTAATTTAGGTTTTGTGCTTTAATTCACAAAATAGGGATAACTTTTATGGTACACAGGATCTGCTGAGATCTATCAATTTAGACGGTGCTCTCTTCATGTTTGCTGGTCTTAATAGTGTGTATTACATGTTTCAATAGACAAAGACATATAAGTTCAGTATACAACATAAATGTCAAATTAATGGTAAATTTTCCAAAAAGAGTGACAAAAATATTTGTCTTATTGAATGATTTGCAAATGGAATAGAAAAAAGTGCATTTTTTTTTTATCAATATACTACAGGAATAGTGCTTCTAAGTGTAGCTGTGTTTGTGTCGATATATCGTGATACGTATCGGATCGCATTGCATGTATCGCGATACGTATCGTATGGGATGACAGCCGTATCGTCCCAGCCCTAGCATTAAGCGATAATCGGTATTGTAAACCAATTTAAATCTTCTTTTTGAGTGGCCGCTTATGACAGGTTTTACTGTAATTGCAAGTTTGACTTTATAAATTTGAGCCAGTTAATGAGATTTAGGTATTTATTACATATGCTTAAAGTTATTCATTATACATATATACACAGTTTAAATATCCAGTAGGGCTTGAGGTCTATCTTTTGGCCTGAGCCTTCATTGAAGCTACCTCTTTGTGTGAGCAAGTAAATAAGCTAGGCTCTGGCCAGACTGCACATTTGTGCAGGGCTGACTGAGACTTTGCTACCTTTGCAAAGTCTCATAAATTGGTTTATATATATATATAGGGCCCTCTTAAGTCTTATTTCAACCAATAAAACCAGTGTTTTTCGAACAAAAATTTAATTCCCAAAATTAAGTAATAGACTATTTTTTCTGCTGCAATTTTTCGACAGCATATTATAAGGGATAAGATGTACTCAAAATATCACAATCATCATATAGCTTTATTTAGATTCCTGTGCAATATCATTTATGAGATTTCTCTATGAGTTTCAGTGTTTATTTATATACCGGTAGATATATATTTTTCCCACCGATTTGACTTATACAAAATTAGTAGGGAAAATCAGTGTTTATTCCTATGTTTGAAAATGTTTAACATTACATGTGATCATAAAGTGCTTTTAAAACACTTCTTCTGCCATTTGTGACCAAAGTCATCTGCTTCATTGACTGCTGTTACAATTTTGGAAGTTTCTATAATAGCAAGCAGTATGAACCCAGATCTCTCTCCTCTGTATGATCTTGCTCCAAACTGTTTGCATTCAACAAGTTAAAATTCTATGCTTAAGTGAAAAGATTTACAGCTGACGAGGTCAAGTGACATATTTAAAGCACTATTTCCTGCTTGCAGTATAAGTGGTAAAGACCTGGGCTTAGGGTATACACTTTTTTCATGGTCAACTCATCTGTGTATGAAACTTCAACAGCTCATAAAATCTAAATGCCGAAAAATAAAGATTGTTTTTGCTTTAAAACTCTCATATAATGTGTTTATCCTGCTATTAAATTTTAAGTATTATTTTGACATTTTAACTATTATTAGCAGGATAAATATCATGCTCAGTTGAGTTGAGCATGAAACATTTTAACAGCTCATAAAAACTAAAATGCTGAAAAATTATAAAAAAATATCTTGCTTTAAAACTCTCAGATGTTGTATTTTAACCTGCTAATAAATGTTAAAATGCCGACAATAATAATTATTGTTGGCATTTTAACATTTATGAGCAGGTTTAAGCAAGCTTTTTAAAGGTATGAAGTAAAATAACCGTATTTTAGAAGTCTGAAGCATCATGGTAATGTTCACATTAATGTTCAAATTACAGTAAGGCTTTCCTCTGAAACATTTTTCTAGAACATTTCTGCGATTTTGTTTATGAAAGTTCATTTTGCACATGAAAATTTATGGTAAATGTCCTAAAAATTCGGATATTTTCTCTTTCTATTGTTAAATAAAATGTTTGTTTTTGAGGCTGGAATTCACAAAACCGTAAATAACAGTGAAAACCCTGATCAGACTGCTTCTTTGGAAGCAGTCTGATCAGGGTCTGCACTGTTTGTCTAGGCCTTATTAGCAGGCAACTAGTGTTCGAAATTATAGATTCTGAACATTTACCGAAAGTCTTATTAGATATTATTTTCCCAGTGGTTTTGTTTTAGCTTCAAAGAATTATTTTTAGTTGTGTCAGTGCGCAAGATTTTGGTATTATCACTGGTGCAAGCAGCAAAGGCTTCTGAAAAACCATTCACTGCTTACTGAAAAAGCCTTCACTGCTCGCATACACAAAGTATGGGTATAGAGGAAGACTCAAGTTACAATTTAGACCTCAAGACCCGCTGGATACATCAGCATGTTTGCCATTTAAAGAAAGCTTTTGCGTACAGTAAAACCTGTCTTAAGCGACCACTCAAAAATAGACAAAATAAAGGTCTTATAGACAAATGGTAGCTTAATGAAGGTCAAAAATATTGCAGAATGCTCTCTTGGAGCATTCTGCAAATACTTTTGACCTGCATTAAGCGATAATCTGTCTTGAAAACTAATTTTGGTCTTCATTTTAAGTGGCCGCTTAAGACAGGCTTTACTGTATATCCAATAATTACCAGTCATATGTGCAGGCTAGCAAATATTATTTGGACCTTGACCCGAGAAAACATCTCTTCAGGGTTGGCGAACAACAAAGGCACAGACCAACATGCCCATCCACGCAGACTGATCAGCACCTTCGTTATTTGCTTTTTGGAAAGTATCCTATCTAAACTTGCTTCAGTTGAAATTTCAATTTTCTAGCTTGTCTCTGTAGCTGAGGAGACCTGTTTGAGTCTCGCTTTGTCAGAAACCCTGAAGACAGGTCTTGTCGTGTCAAGGCCTATTAGAAAACTTTGGAGGTGTACCCAAATATCGGAATAAAGCTTCAACAAGCTTTATAAAGGTATGAGGTGAAATATTGGTATTTTAGGAACAGTAACATTACCATGATAAGGTTTTCTTCTGTAACATTTCTGCAATTTTGTTGATGAAAGATTATTTTTCATTTTTCGTTTTGATTAACTTATTACTTTAAATGAGTATTTTTAGTTGTGCCATAAATATGTATCTTATTAAGTATTTGTTTTTGTTTTGCAAGCTGCAGATCAGAGGGTGTATTTTTATCATTTTTTGTCAATTTTCAATTAAAGTATTTGTTTTTGATGCTCAAATTTTATTTTTATTTCATTCCACCAATGCTGGAAAAAATAATGCCAAAATATGAACTTAATTGTTATGCCTATGTATTGATTAGTATAATTTATAAAATACATGTATGACTATTGGATAATTTTGCATTGCAAACTTGTAGTTTCTTCTGTTAGGACTTTATTTTACATAAATGGACTCAAATTAACCCTTTACTCTATAGGCTATTTTTAGATCATGGCATCATTTTCTATATTTAGACAACATTGACAAAATTCAAGAAAAGTTTAAGTAAAGTTTTGAATACTTTTGAAAATATAATGGAAAATGGAGCATTTGCTCCAAATGGAGCAAATGCTCCTTTTCCCATAACATTTTCAAATATATGATATATTGAAGGTATCAAAAGGCGTTATTATGGGGTAAAGGGTAAAGCAATTATCTGCATTAGGCAAGCACGAATTGCATACTGGCAAAACCTGCTTGCATAAAATAATTTTGTTAAATGTCTCACAGTAGATATGAAGATAAACTCCTCATAGTTTTGTGAATTGTTCTCTCAAAAATGTAGGTAGCGCAGTGGCTCAGTGGTAGAGTGCTTGACTCAAGACCGAGGGCCGGTGGGTTCGAGCCTCACTGGCATCACTGCGTTGTGGTCTTTGAGCAAGACACATTAATCCTAGCTTAGTACTGGTTCAACCCAGAAAGACCCGTTCTGACGTAACTGAAAGATTGTTGACTGGGACGTAAAGAATCAAATCAAACACACAAAAAAAAACTCTCAAAAATGTAAAAATATACCTTTTATGTTTAGTTTGGGTGAGGAGAACAGTGGCTCACTGGTAGAGTGCTTAACTCAGAATGGCTATGTGGCTTGTTCGAACCTCACTGGAGATGCCGTGCTGTGTCCTTGAGCGAGACATTTTATTCTCTTAGTACTGGTTCAACCCAGGGACAGGATGATAATGTTGTCATAACTTGTCTCGGAAGAGCAGTGGCTCAGTCGTAGAGAGCTTGACTCGAGACCGAGGGGCCGCTGGGTAGAGCCTCACCGGCATCACTGCATTGTGTCCTTGAGCAAGACACATTGATCCTAGCTTAGTACTGGTTCAACCCAGGAAGACCCGTCCTGACGTAACTGAAAGATTGTTGATGGGACACAAAAAATCAAATCAAACAAAATAACTTGTGTCCAATCCCATTGCTGTTTTGTGCAATGAAATATGTATAATCTAACCCAGGAAACATCCAGACATGACTGAAAAATTGTTGACTGGATGTAAAGCATCAACTCAAACAAACAAAATGTTAAGTTGAGAATGGTGCCCCTATTTGGGCATATTTTGTAGTAAGAATAAACCTAGCTCGAGAACTACTTTATAATAACTGTGGGTTGTAATGGGCACTCGCCCATGGTGACGCCCATTATTACTACTGTGGCTACAAGCCTGTATGGTTGCAGTGACATAATATTGACTAAAATATCTCCTATTTACCCTAGAGTTTGAGAAAAGTCGGACGGATCCAGGCTTTCTGGAAAGGGGGTTCATATGCATAAAGGTGTGGGGCGTTGGCTTTGCTGATTTTATCTCATTTTTCTTAAATATCTCATGAAAGTGAAATAATTTGGTCCCACTGAGACCAAATTATATCATTTTATAGGATATTTAAGAACAGGGGGGGGGGAGGGGGGGAGAGGGGCAGAGAGGAGGGGGGTCAAGTGAACCTCCTGAACCCCCTCTGGATCTGCCACTGAAAGTCATGTGACTACCTAATGAGGTATGTAAACATGTAATGTTGAATTGGCAAACCATATTAACTCAGACATCTCCTAAAGGAGCAGTCTGATCTGGGTTAGACTGGCTCCAGTCCTTAAAACAATTTTTCATCAATTTGTCATATCATATACATTTAGCAAGTCTAACTCTGGTGGCTCTGTTTTACAGAGCCATCAAAGTTAGACTGGCTACAAGAATATGATATGACACGTTGATGAAAATTTGTTTTAAGGACTAGAGCCAGTCTAGATCTGGGTTTATCTGTCCAAAATTTAGGGTAGATAAAGTAAGAATTTTGTTCAAATTTTTGTCTCAAAATGTTCATCATTGGGATAATTCATTGAATGTATATTGTTACTATTGTAATGGTTAAAGCCAGTGTCCGGTCATAATTGTTGTTACAATCATGAGCTTAAATAATAATACAACTAACACTCTCACAGCTGACAAAATAAATATAGAAATACAAGTAATCTTTCTTTTATTTAACCCGCTCTTATCTACGAAAATCTGAAGCAACCCTACCAGCTTTTGAATTGTTGTGCCCTCTTCTCTACATTCATAACACATTGTTGTCTGCTCCTCATCTGCTTTAGATTAATCCCAGCTTAGTACTGGTTCAACCCAGGAAGACACGTCCCTATAACTGAAAGATTGTTGATGGGACATAAAGAATGAAACCAAACAAAAATCATCTGCTTTAACACTTCGTTAGCATTTACAGTAAAACCTCGAAAATTGAACTTCTGTTTTTTGAAATGCTGGCTAAATCAAAATAAATTTCGGACACAATGGATTCAGAGAATATGGCCTATTTAGGAATCATTTTAAAATACTAGTTATACTGACGGGCAAAAGAAATCTACATCTAAAATTTGTGATAAACTACTAAGAAGAAAAAAAATGGTGACAGCATTTAAAATATATATATGTATATTAGCCAACATACCTGGGCCCGGAACTACAATGCCTCCTTAGAGTTAAGGAAGACTTTAGTTAAGTTTTAATTTTTCAGGATGCGAAAATTCACGTTTAAAACTGATTAAAATCAAAATAGTTTTAATTTTTCTTAAGATCACAATGATATCTTAGACCACAAATACAACATCGATCCAGGCAATTTATTTAGCATTTAATATAGCATGTTGAAATATCAATACTTAACTTAAGTCTTGCTTAACTTTAAGGAGGCATTGTAATTCCGGTCCATGGTAAACAAAATCGACAAATTAAAATAACCCTGAGGCTTGAATAAAATTCTCGTTATGGTAAGCTTGTGCAGCTCGTGTTTGTGTGAGCCACATGCAATACATGACAAAGTTCTACTGTAGCGTTTCTTTTCCCCGCCAGTATACAAAAATGCGTTAAAGAAAAGAAACTGCAGATCCTGGTGTAACGCTGCGCTGGGTAGCCACTGTTTGCCAAAGTATCCGTTTAGGAGTTTCTGATCCTAAAAGGGTTAAAATGACAAAGTAAAAAGTGTGGCATGGGATTGTCAACCCAGAAACTTATTACATTACCCTTCAGACCAGGATGTATTGGGCATTGCAAATGTATTAAACTGACAAAGAATAAAATAAACACGGGACTGATTTGAATAAATCAATAAAGAAAATAATTGCTTATGGACAATAAAATCATTTATTGTAATATACATGTTTATCGAAATGCAATGAATCAAATTGACATAAAACATAATGTGAAAATGGTCCCACAAATTGAGTCATTACTCTAGGAAACATTTCATTATGCTATATTGAGTCAATTGAGATTTAGTGAGAAACTTCTTGATAATTCAAAATGAGTGCTTGGAATTTGAGCATCGAATGGTGAAAGGTTTGTAGAATCGTGTGTGTTGGGTGTTTGTTTTTTTAGGGGAAGGGGGGGGCAAACTAAGAAGTCCATGGATGAAAGTTTTCAGGATTATTCCTGAATTCAGGATTTTGAGGCCGGCTTTCCAAAGAAAAACACTCTCAAAATGCTTAATTAGGGAGATCATAATAGCTTTTCTGATTTATTTTCAGCCGGTGTAAGGACAATTTACCATTTAAACTTGAAATTGCGAATACATGTATTAACAGGGCATACTGCAAGTTTTAAGATTGGAGTTTCGAAAGTTCAGGATTTTGATGAGAAGCCCCCGTGGTGTAGTGGATAAGCACTATGCCTTGTAAACCAGGGGTCGCAGGTTCGATTCCCGGCTTCTCCATAAAACCACATAAAACCACTTTCGGTGAGCCTTCGGGTGCTCCCGTCATATAATAAACACACAAATCATAAACCCTCCCGGCGGTACTGGTTTCTACCCAGGGAAAGCCACAAAAAGGATTTTGAAAATTTTAAACGTTCACCCATGGAGGGCGCTTTACGTTATTGTACCTCTACCGACTGTGGGGTTACCACACGTCCATTCATCCTCCTGTAGGCTTTGTTTTTGCTATCGTATCTCCTCCGAGCGCCGAGATATAGGTTGGATTTTATGTTCCCAACTTTGAAACAGTCGAGGAGCATATTTCTTTCGGCTTGTCTGTCCGTTCATCCGTCCGTCCGTCCGTCACATTTCATCTGAACGGAAACCAATATCATAATTCAACAACATAGTTTATGATGACAAAGCGTCTTGCTCAAGAACACAGCATAACGATGGGATTCGAATTTGTAGCCCCTTGGTCACGATTCCGGCACTCTACCAACTGAGCTACGGTGCTTCATGGCCGGGCGTTTGTAAAGAAAGAAATATTATGGTCATTCTTTTTTAAGCCGAATGAACTTTCCTATCTCTATCGGTAGGACGAGTTCATTTCAAATTTTAGTGGTGTTGGTGGGATTTTTTTTAGTTTTAATTATTCAAATTCTAATAGAACATTCTGTTAGCAAACAGAGGAGATCCTGATCAGACGCCGCGTTCTGCGGCGTCTGATCTGGGTCTGCGATGTTTGCCTATCATTCCACCAACAGGAAGCTAGGCTTATATGGGTTAAAAAGCAGTAAAGCTGTGTGTGTTGTTTGGTTGGGTACATTGTAAAAATAAGTGTAACTGCACCAAATTTGGTGGCAGCTGAACTGCCACTAGTCTTGGCTTAATCTTTCAACTGCTCTAACAACAATCATGTTTTATTCTATTGTACTATAAATTCGGAAATTTTCGCGAGGGTTTTACTTTCGCGAAACTTCGCATATGCGAAGTTTCGTGAAAATCAAACCCTTGCGAAATGGCGAGATCTATCTGTCGTTTATTGATATAGTAAAATCTTGCCCCAGTCGCGAATTTTAGCGTCGCAAATATGTCTTTTAACGCAATTCGCGAAAATAAAATTCTCGCGAAAGTTTCCGAATTTACAGTATTGCTTAGGAGAATAACTTCAACAATAACAGGTAGAAATGATTAAGATTCACCACTGAAGAAATGTTGGCCTCAAATGTTTTAGGAAGCTTACACTAAAAGGGGTGGCAGCTCAGCTCTCACCGCTTTTGGGAATAATTTACATTTTTACACGGTAGGAGCGGGGCGTTAACTGGAAGAACTACGGTAACCCCTGTTTTAACATGCTCATTTACATGCAGTAAGTGTGTCTTTAGCAAATTATTTATTTTACACTTTGTTTTATATACTTTACAAGTATTGTTTCAATGAATTTCGCCATAAAACAGTTTACAACTTTCAGGTTAAATGCATGAAAACAAACTTCGATACACATTAAAGCCTTAAACTTCTCTTTAAACCTGCCACAAGTACATAAGATGATATGATAATAAATTCTATTTTATTTAAGCCGAGTCCTGTAAAATAATAAGTGTTGTAGGTTTCACATAAGAATACTGGTATTGACCCCCTCGACAAGGATTAGAACCCCCCCCCCCCCACACACACACACACCACCGCCGTAAAGTAAGTTGCTGGCCATACACCCTCCAGGAAAATCTCGAGTGCTTTAGGTTTCCATAGGAATACTGGTATGGACACTCCTAGAGAAAGCAATAGGACACACTCTGTTAAAAATGTTGATGACTAAAATAACCTGGATCCCCGCCCACCCACGACAATTTCTGGACCCGCGCATGGATCAGGGGGCTTGTTGCTATCAAAATGCACACGAGACGTTGATAAGTATCGCATCGGCTATGATGAGCCTGCGCACCTGCGCAGGCTCATCATAGTCTTTGCTGCTCGTATACACACAATGTTGAAATAGACCAACAAATGGGCCGCTTGCCCCTCTAAGTAACTACTAAATATTCATGCATAATGTTTAAAAAACGACTAAGGGGGAGGTTGGCGCCGTGAAACTGGTTTAAGCCCTCCAGTAAAATATTTTTACTGACCGTTTCAAGGCGGTACTTCTTTTGTGGATCATTTGTGTTATTTATGTCTTGTGTTTGTCATGATTTCGCGTCTGTTCATTGCTGCCTTGTGGTCACCTGAAGGGAAAGGGCTGACCTCTTGGCTCTTGTTTGTGATGTTTATTGTGATTTTGTTACTTTCCCATTTGGAATCCTGGGACAGGTGTGGTACTTGATTTTATCGATTCCTGATCCTTGCTGTCTTTCTTACTTTTACACATAGCAGTTTCTTATATGCTGGCCCATATGTTGTGAGTGGTTCTCTCAGTTACATGAATTATTTTTCTTTTTTTATATATTTTATTTCTTTTACGGTCTAACGTCATTTAACTTGCACATTAACCCATTTAAGCCGAATGGAAATTTCCATTCTTATAAAATGAACCAGTCATTTCCGTTTTAAGGGTTGTTGGATGGTATTTTTCATTTTTATTCAAATTTGAGTGTAATACTCTGTAAGTATCAGTGGAGACCCTGACCAGACGCCGCAGTATATGCGGCGTCTGATCCTGGTCTGCACTGTTTGCCTATGCCCCACAAAAATGGCTTATTTGGGCTAACGTTAATAGAGTGAAAATGTTGATCAGAGGCGTTGCTACCCATACTGAACGTTTAAGCCACCTTTTCGCCCGGGGTAGCTGGCTAGTGTTTCTCAACTATCTCTATTATAATAAAAATTGCATTAAGATTTCCTTTTATCATTGAGATATAGACCATAGTAATATACATAATAACAAAATGAAACAAGGAATTAATAATGCTCATCTGTTTAAACCCCTTTTACTAAAGTGAACTCACTATGACCACAAGAGGGCTGGTCAAAAAGTAAGTGAGGAAATCATGCGGCCACAATCACAGAACACAGACGAATCCACAGCACCGCGAGGAAGAGACAAAGGGTAATAGCGCCCTCACGAAATGACGAAATGAAAAAGACAAGATAAGTTTTTTTTCTGCATATTTTACAATAAAATCGTTGGGTTTTCTCTGTTATGTTCTGTTGAATAATCTAGATTTATTTTAAATATGGTGGACCAAAATTGGGAAAGCAGCAGCCTTTGTTTAATTGAGGTGTTCATGATGAGAGAAAAATGGAAAATGCAACAACCCTCACCACCCCTCGTGAATATTCATGCTAGGCGCCACCCATTATGAATAATTATATAAAAACACGTTCATGTTGTTACATATAGCAAAGCAATTATTTGTCAGGTCCACTATAGTAGGATCAGATATATCATATTTCCATAAGCAAACAAAGTAGACCCTGATCAGGCAGCTCTGTTTGCAAACGCTTTGAAGGGCGTCTCTATTGGGTAAAGGATTAATTCACTTAGAAGCTTTTCGGCTTTTTGCGCTTTTCGTTTCCAGTTCAGTAAAACAGTAAATTAAACGTTGGATTTTCAGTTTTGAAAAGAATCATTTGTTTGAGGTCTGGTTACCATGGTTACTGCGTTGATAAATAATACCACAGCCATATCTGATTGGCTTTGCATTTCCAGTTCAGTAAAACAGTAAATTGAAAGTTGGATTTTCACTTTTGAAAATAATCATTTGTTTGAGGTCTTGTTACCATGGTTACTGCGTTGATAAATAATACCACAGCCATATCTGATTGGCTTTGCACTGAATTTCCCTCCGGCTATAATTGGAACAAACTTAACACTGTAAAATTGTGTGTATATCTACACCAAAAGAGGTGGCAGCACTGCTGACACCCTTTTGGTGGTTACTTACACTTACCATAAACAACCTGAGACCTACATTTCTACAGTGATAAATGTTAAAACGTACACCAATGCAATCGAACAAAATATGGTTTTTAAGGCAGTTGATGGTTATACCAAAATTAGTGTAAGTTCAGCTGCCACCAATTTTAAATTTACACCTATTTTACAGTGCACTTCCGGTATAGCTTTAGTGAACAGAAATATTACACAAATTTTGAAAGACCGGCACCACACAGAGTAATTCAACGCGACATCAAAATCGCCAAACTAACAACATGATTTCTGAACAACCCTCAAATGACAGTGAAATTCCGAAAGCTTATCCATGCCCTGTAGTTTATTAGATAGTACGATCCTTAATAACAACACGCACACCTCAATTGTAGCATAGGCTCTACTATCAATATTAATTGTATATCCCAAAGTTTGACGTTCAATCAATAATTTGATTGATAATAATACATGTATACAAATTCTGTCGTTAAAATGATATTGTTATAAAAATGAACGGAGGTAATATTTGGACACAGAATATTTTAGCAAACAGTACCTTTAAGGTGAGACAATTATCTATAGTTATTATTTTCATCATCATGACAACGTTGGTCCGTTTTTCGCGGTCAACATTTTTTTTTATTTGTCAAGATATATAGAAATGTGACCTAATGCAACAACTTCACTTTAGTTGATCTTTGGTTGCCGCTATGGCCAAATAAAAATACCGATGTTTAGGGTAACCCGACCCTACCTAAATTTACTGGTTAAACCTATACTTTTTTCAGGTTTTCTGGAAAATAATATAAACACCTTCTCCACAAAACTGAGAATATTAGTTCAAAGCAACAAATATTATATCTATCCATAGTGTTGCCTAAGGCTAATTACGATTATTACCGTTTTCACTGTCTTTGTTAGGATGTCATCTTATTATAAAATGTTTGTATCCTCATGGGCTTCATAGCCTTTTGGACTTGGAAATGAAGATATCTATCTATCTATGATCTATTACCCTTTCGTAGGAGTGTTTTCACTCACAAGGTACTACCTATACGTAGACATTGATGACTGAAGGCCAAAATATAAAGACATTGGTAATACTGAAGTCCAAAAATGTTTAAGTTCACATTCTGGAAAAAGTGACAAAAATAATCTGATGATTATATCCAAACCACAATGCACATCTTCAGACTATGGCCAAAACATCACTTAAGTTTCAAAAGAATCGGCCTAAAACTGTAGAAGTTGCGCACAAAATGTACCCACTATCTATTTCTTTTGAATGTAATAACGCCTGAAATATGACTAAGTTCAACTTGTGAAAAAGTGACAAAAATAATCTGAGGATTATATCCAAACCACATGCATATCTTCATGACCAAAACATAATTGAGCCATGACATGAGATTTCCAACAATGTGGTATGTGCAACCAGCAAAGGCTCAGACCAGCCTGCGCATACGCGCAGTCTGATCAGAGCCTTTGCTTGTCGCTTGAATATTCTATGAGTGTTAAGCTACTGACTGAACACCATTTGGAGTTTCTAAGCTTTAAAGGAGACTGTACAGGCTCGTCTGAGTCTACACTTGTCAAAATGCCACATTGTTGGAAATCACATGTCGCGGCTCAATTATGTAAAGTTTTAAAAGAATTGGCACAAAACTGTAGGAGCAGATCCCATCATCAATTCACTTTGAAAAGTGACAAAAAAAATCTGTATTGCACATATTTAGACCATGACTGAAACACCTGTAAGTTTTCAAAAGAATCGGCATAACACACACAAGGTTCCTACATGTACTTTAGTGGGGGGGGGGGGGGGGCGGAATCACGGAATGCCGCATAACTATATTCCGTCACTTTCTTCGAAAAGGCGGGGGAAATATACAGTCTTCACATCGTGCACACCAGTGGGGGTACTCTCAATTTGTCTTTCTACCTTTTTGACCTTTAGAAAAAACTAAAATGCACAGAAATGACCCTCAAAACTTGTCCAGTTTCGTGATGACCACCTACCCCAAAATATCCACAATTTTTTCGTACCCCCAAAACTATTCATTTTTTTCTGAACCCTCAAACATATTGAAATTCAAAATGTTGAACACCCCAAAATGGGCCAAGTCTACGTTTATATAAAACTACCAGAGTACTCAACCCCTCTCTCTGTCCTCCTCCTCCTCCTCCTCCTCCTGAGTTGGTCATAAGTTATGGCAACATTTGAATTGTCAGTCGAGAAAATAAATACGTTGCTACGAATCAAGTTCGCTGTCTGTTCTCTCGTCTACTTATTTTCTTAGGTGGGCACTTTGCAATCAATATGGATCCAGATGCATGCGCGGATCCAGAAAGTTTTGTCAGAGGGGATCCAACTCTGATTTTTTAGTTGATGAGGGGAGAGAGGATCCAAATAGCGCTAAAGCTGACCATCATCGAACCGATGATCGGTCAAGTTTTAACGCTGGCTTGGTAACTTTGTATTTTTCAAGGGATCCGCACAAGTATTGCTTAGAAACCCTATATTTTTGTGATTTTTCAAGGGTGGCGGGGGGGGGGGGGGTCCTGACCCCTGTCCCCCTATGGATCCGCGCATGAGATCAGACTGCTCCTGATTAAGGTTCATAATATAAAAGCTGAGGAGCACTATATAATATGCGGTAGACGTTTAAGGCAGATACGATTTTCAGCGGGATAAGGGTTAAACGGCCTTATTATCAAGTTAAAATTGTTATTTTATCCATATCTATTGTATTCATATTTATTTGTATTTTAATTTTGTTGTCAATACCGATAGAAAGGTCAGTAGTTGAAAGTTTAAACAGCAATTAGAGACCTTTAGAGTGCTTATATTGTGTAGTTTGTGTGTAATCTGTATCTCAAACAGATTTCATTCCTCTACGTTCGACTTTTGCATAATGATTGTTCAGACAATGCAGATGTGCACCGACGACGCAGGTCCAGCGCAGAGTTTGATCTTGTTTCCGGTTTTCGTAATAACTAACTAATAAATAAACGCCACATTAGAGAGTGGAGCTCCGTAGTATTCGCTTACAATTCCCCTTGGGTTAGCGGCTGTGATCTAGTCCTATAGTGTGACAGTATAATCTATGGAATCATTATATTTCATCATTATCTTCATTGTTTGACCGTTCATTAGAGAACTGTAACATAATATTATATGTGAAAAGTATTTAAAATTTATCTAATTTATACGAACAATAGTGGAATCAAATCACTGAAAGACCTGCGAACTATCCTTTACACTACCGACCGTCTATTTGTCCTTGTCGAATTTGCGTTGAAAACGCAGTGAAAATGCACGTAATACGCATAAGTTTTCCAACGCGAATTTCGAAAATCCAATCAAAGCCCACTATCGACACGCGTTGAACTGCAGTGCAACGCAGTTACCTGTTAACCAATCAATAACTCAAGTATAGCAACGCAGTTCAACGTACAATTCACGTTGAAACGCATTGTTGAACCAAAAAGGTTCAAGTGCGTTGCCAGACCTGTTACGTGTAAATCAATGATTATTATATTATTGAAACCAAGAAAACAGCGAAAATATTATCCCACAAAACGCTTTGTTTATCGTTTCTTTTTCTTTTTTGTGTCAATGGCACTCCCTCAATTTTGGCCATCGTTGCGAGATGCTTCATGTCAGCTGACTTCACATCCCATGACATTTGTTTATCATCGGTTACAATTCCAATATGTGGACCAGTTCATCGCCACTGTTTAGTCCAACCATATCAAACAGGTCCGTGGATCTTTGTTTTCTGGCCTAGGGATCAAGTTTCAGAACCTGAACCTGCTGCATTTTGAAGTCTTGATTGATCTATCTCTTCTTACTGGCTCGATTAAATTTGGATCTTCAGATAGATAGGCTCCCAGTCCAAGCCTCACAGGAGACACAATGTTCAGAGAGAGAGAGAGAGAGAGAGAGAGAGAGAGAGAGAGAGAGAGAGAGATAGAGAGAGTAAGAAGGCTGTTTAAACAGTGTCAGAACCTACCTGTCAGGCACTGTTATGCAGGGTGCATGCTGTTAAAGTGTTGTCAGAATCAACCTGCCGGCACTGTGTTGCAGTATTGCAGGCTCTTCAAGCGGTGTCAGAATCTACCTGACGGGCATTGTGTTGCAGGGGTGCTGGCTTTAAGCCGTGTCGGAACCTACCTGCCATGTACTGTGTTGCAGGGATGCAGGCTGTTTGAGTGGTGTTGGAACCTACCTGCCGGCACTGTGTTTCAGGGGTGCAGGCCTTTTAAGCAGTGTTAGAACCTACCTGCTGGGCACTGTGTTGCAGTGGTGCAGGCTGTTTAAGCGATGTCAGAACCTACCTGCCGGGCACTGTGTTGCAGGGCTGCAGGCTTTTTCAGCAGTGTTGGAACCTTACTGCAGGCACTGTGGTGCAGGGGTGCAGGCTGTTTAAGCGGTGTCAAACCCTACCTGTCGAGCACTGTGTTGCATGGGTGCAGGCTGTTAAAGTAGTGTCAGAACCTACCTGCCGGGCACTGTGTTGCAGGGGTGCAGGCTGTTTAAGCGGTGTCAGAACCTACCTGCAGGGCACTATGTTGCAGGGGTGCAGGCTGTTAAAGCGGTGTCAGAACCTACCTGCCTGGCACTGTATTGCAGGGGTGCAGGCTATTTAAGCTGTGTTTGAACCTACCTGCCAGCACTGTGTTGCAGGGGTGCAGGCTGTTTAAGCGGTGAAGGAACTTACCTGCCGGGCACTGTGTTGCAGGGGTGCAGGCTGTTTAAGAGGTAAAGGAACTTACCTGCCAGCACAGTGTTGCAGGGGTGCAGGCTGTTTAAGCGGTAAATTGGTTGGTTTTGTTGCTTTACGTCCCAAGTCAACAGCTATGGTCATTGCGGGACGGTCAGTGAACCTAACCACTCTTTTTCCTGGGCAGGCTTGAACAAGCGGTTAACCAGTAATTTGTGAACATACTTTCGCTTGTAACTGACAACAACCCTTCTTGAATGAATCAGCGGAAGGGAGGAGAATGACCGTAGAAATTATTTCATGATCAAGCTGTGTTTGAACCTACCTGCCCGACACTGTGTTGCAAGGGTGCAGGCTGTTTAAGTGGTGTCCGAACCTACCTGCTGGGCACTGTGTTGCAGGGGTGCAGGCTGTTTAAGAGGTGTCAGAACCTACCTGACAGACACTGTGTGTACAGGGGTGCAGGCTGTTTCAGCGGTGTCAGTACCTACCTGCTGGGCACTGTGTTGCAGGGATGCAGTTTAGCGGTGTCAGAACCTACCTGCAGGGCACTGTGTTGCTGGGGTGCAGGCTGTTTAAGCAATGTCCAAACCTACCTGCCGGGCACTGTGTTGCAGGGTGCAGGCTGTTTAAGCGGTGTCAGAACCTACCTGCAGGGCTCTGTGTTGCAGGGGTGCATGTTGTTTAAGCGAAGTCAGAACCTACCTGCCGAGAACTGTGTTGCTGGGGTGCAGGCTGTTTAAGCGGTGTCGGAACCTACCTGCCGGCACTGTGTTGTGGGGTGCAGACTGTTTAAGCGGTGAAGGAACCAACCTGCTGGGCACTGTGTGTACAGGGGTGCAGGCTGTTTAAGCGGTGTCTCAACCAATATGCCAGGCACTGTGTTGCAGGTGTGCAGGCCAGGCACATTGCTGCAGGGATAAAGGCTGCTTAAGCGGTGTTTAAACCGTCCTGACAAGCACTGTGTTGCAGGGTTGCAGGCTGTTTAAGGGATATCTGAACGTACCTGCCAGGCACTGTGTTGCAGGGGTGTAGTCTGTTGAAGCAGTGTTGGAACCTACCTGCCGAGCACTGTGTTGTAGGGGTGCGGACTGTTTAAGTAGAGTCTGAACCTACCTGCCGGGCTCTGTGTTGCAGGGGTGCATGCTGTTTAAGCGGTGTCAGAACCTACCTGCAGGGTACTGTGTGAAGTTGTGCATTCTGTTTAAGTGGTGTCGGAACCTTTTGCCGGGCACTGTGTTGTAGGAGAGCAGGCTGTTTAAGTGGTGTTGAAACCTACCTGTCGGTCACTGTGTTGCAGGGGTGCAGGCTGTTTTAGCGGTGTCCCAACCTATCTGCTGAGCCCTGTATTGCAGAAGTGCAGGCTGTTTAAGCGGTGTCTGAACCTACCTGCAGGGTACTGTATGCAGGGGTGCATGATGTTTAAGCGGTGTCGAAGCCTACCTGCCCGGCACTGTGTGCAGGGTGCAGGCTGATTAAGGAGTGTCAGAACCTACCTGCCGGGTGCTGTGTTACAGGGTTGTAGGCTGTTTAAGGGGTGTCAGAACTTACCTACCAGGAACTGTGTTACAAGGGTGCAGGCTGTTTAAGCGGTGTCAGAACCTACTTGCCAGGCACTCTGTTGCAGGGGTGCAGACTGATTAGCGATGTTGGAACTTACCTGCGGGGCACTGTATTGCAGGGGTGCAGGCTGTTTAATTGGTGTGGGAACCTACCTGCCGGGCACTGTGTTGCAGGGGTGCAGTCTGTTTAAGCAGTGTCGGAACCTACCTGCCAAGCACTGTTTTGTTGGGGTGCAGGCTGTTTAGGCAGTGCAGGTGGTTTGTGATTGTGGTATTTCCTGATCATACTCACTATTTTTGAAGGCTGTTTAAGCGGTGTCGGAATATACCTGCCAGGCATTGTGTTGCAGGGGTTCAGGCTGTTTAAACAGTGTTGGCACCTACCTGCTGTGCCCTGTGTTGCAGGGGTGCAGGCTGTTAAAGGGGTGTCGGAACCTACCTGCCCGGCACTGTGTTGCAAGGGTGCAGGCTGTTTAAGTGGTGTCCGAACCTACCTGCTGGGCACTGTGTTGCAGGGGTGCAGGCTGTTTAAGAGGTGTCAGAATCTACCTGACAGACACTGTGTGTACAGGGGTGCAGGCTGTTTCAGCGGTGTCAGTACCTACCTGCTAGGCACTGTGTTGCAGGGATGCAGGCTGTTTTAGCAGTGTGAGAGAACTTACCTGCAGGGCACTGTGTTGCTGGGGTGCAGGCTGTTTAAGCAATGTCCAAACCTACCTGCAGGGCACTGTGTTGCAGGGGTGCAGGCTGTTTTAGCGGTGTCAGAACCTACCTGCAGGGCTCTGTGTTGCAGGGGTGCATGTTGTTTAAGCTAAGTCAGAACCTACCTGCCGGCACTGTGTTGCGGGGGTGCAGACTGTTTAAGCGGTGAAGGAACCAACCTGCTGGGCACTGTGTGTACAGGGGTGCCGGCTGTTCAAGCGGTGTCTCAACCAATATGCCAGGCACTGTGTTGCAGGTGTGCAGGCCAGGCACATTGCTGCAGGGATAAAGGCTGTTTAAGCGGTGTTTAAACCGTCCTGCCAAGCACTGTGTTGCAGGGTTGCAGGCTGTTAAAGGGATATCTGAACGTACCTGCCAGGCACTGTGTTGCAGGGGTGTAGTCTGTTGAAGCAGTGTTGGAACCTACCTGCCGAGCACTGTGTTGTAGGGGTGCGGACTGTTTAAGTAGAGTCTGAACCTACCTGCCGGGCTCTGTGTTGCAGGGGTGCATGCTGTTTAAGCGGTGTCAGAACCTACCTGCAGGGTACTGTGTGAAGTTGTGCATTCTGTTTAAGCGGTGTCGGAACCTTTTGCCGGGCACTGTGTTGTAGGAGAGCTGGCTGTTTAAGTGGTGTTGAAACCTGTGTTGCAGGGGTGCAGGCTGTTTTAGCGGTGTCCCAACCTATCTGCTGAGCCCTGTATTGCAGAAGTGCAGGCTGTTTAAGCGGTGTCTGAACCTACCTGCAGGGTACTGTATGCAGGGGTGCATGATGTTTAAGCGGTGTCGAAGCCTACCTGCCCGGCACTGTGTGCAGGGTGCAGGCTGATTAAGGAGTGTCAGAACCTACCTGCCGGGCGCTGTGTTACAGGGTTGTAGGCTGTTTAAGGGGTGTCAGAACCTACCTACCAGGAACTGTGTTGCAAGGGTGCAAGCTGTTTAAGCGGTGTCAGAACCTACTTGCCAGGCACTCTGTTGCAGGGGTGCAGACTGATTAGCGGTGTTGGAACTTACCTGCGGGGCACTGTATTGCAGGGGTGCAGGCTGTTTAATTGGTGTGGGAACCTACCTGCCGGGCACTGTGTTGCAGGGGTGCAGTCTGTTTAAGCAGTGTCGGAACCTACCTGCCAAGCACTGTTTTGTTGGGGTGCAGGCTGTTTAAGCAATGCCAGAACCTACCTGCCAGACACTCTTTTGCAGGGGTGCAGGCTATTTAAGCTGTGGCCGAACCTACCTGCCGGGCCCTGTGTTGCAGGGGTGCAGGCTGTTTAAGAGGTGTCAGAACCTACCTGCTGGGCACTGTGTTGCAGGGTTGCAGTCTGTTTAAGCAGTGTCGGAACCTACCTGCTTAGCACTGTGTTGAAGGGCATTCATTCTATGCTAAATGGACAAAATATGAAAATACGCTGTCCCACGCTTATAAAATATTCTTATTGCATGATATGTTAAGGCCATTGGGTTTTGCATACCTCATCTAATACCTGTTTGAGGTTTCTTACATAAAAAAAGTTGAGATTACGTATAGAAAAATGTAATTTTTGAATATACTATGCTTCTAAATCTACCAAAGTCTCGTGTCCCTGGTTTATGTTCTTCAAAAGTAGTTATTTTATAGGCCCATTTACATGTATTTTATCCCAAAAAAGTTTTTTGGTGTAAACCTAAGATACGATTAAATAGACTGCCGATACTCTTTACCTGTTTCAGTTGTAGAAATTCTGATGAAAACTAATAATCACTTGTCCCGATTTTTAAAGTAAGATACGTTAAGTCTATTTCTGGGTCATAGCATTTCCAAATTATGTTTATGTTTAGTATGCAACTGATTATTTTAGATGCAATTATATCAGTATAAAAGATTTCAACCACAAAACTGTACTGTGATCTATCTTCATTAAAATATAAACAAAGATTTCATCCAGAATACAAAAACACCAAAATATTTGGTAAGATACGTTACAGTGTTTTTTGAGTGCACTTCAGTCTTTTATAAAGCTTTACCCTAACCCTTGCCCGCACAATACTGCCGAATGTTTACTTAAGGGAAAATAATATAGCATTCATGGAAAACTAGTTAAACCTGGCTAAAATGGACTATAGCATTTTAGATACGTGACGCTCGATTAGAAAGCTGCATCTCTCTGCTGATAAATCAAGTGCACCCCTGTATGCACATGTGCTATGTTATTTATATTGTCAGCGGTAGCACTGGGCACTATTTTTTATTCATAGCTTAAGGTTATGAAGCGGAACAATTTGGAGCTTTTGAATTTTACAAAATCACAGATCTTTGAGAAGCAAAGGTACGTTATCGTTGAAAATATTATATTGTACAATATGAAGCATTTGAAACTATTTGAAATATGAAATGCCAAAAACCAATTAGCCAAACAAATGACATTTTGATCAATTTGAAAACAGAAAACATTGCCTACAACAGATCCTTTCGGCGTAACGTATTTTATGAAAAGTCACGTATCTTATTGAAAACAAAAAGGAAATACTTTGTGATAGCAAGAATTAATCAGTCATTTTTTGTTATAAAATTGAATAAACAGCACATGCGAATATTTTATTTCAAGAAATAGTATACTGGGCTCTTTGAGTTCAGATTACATTGCATAACGTATCTTATGTTTTTGTAACGTATATTATGAAATCAGTGTTTCCTGTCATCTGAAGTCACAACTTAGGAAAATACTGTCGCAAAAGATTTCACAGCTGGTGAAAGGTGATGTTGTCTTTTGTCACAATATTTTATTGTCAGTGAAATGGAAATTACATAGATTTTTCATATGAATCTTTTGTATTTCATGTTAGTTTTTAAGGAGTGTTAAATATGCTATTCAAATGTAATTGCAAATGTAACTCAACGTCTGATTAGATAATGTCGTTAATTTGCGACTCATGGTAAAGTTCTGTGTAGCATTGTCAAACATGTTGCATCTGGAAAGCGTCAGCGTCAGTTTAGGGTATTAAAATCTGATATTGAAATGATCAAAGCGACATTTGAGCTGAAAGCATAAGATACGTTACAATCCCTTTGTAGACACTAGACAGGAATGACAGTTGGAATGATTGGTTTAATTGTTTGAATTTGGATAGTTGAATAACTGATTATGAATTAGTTTGTGTTTGTTCTGATTCACAAGCATAACTGATCATATTTTACATCATTTTCTATAAATACCACTTTCAATCTGCAATTATGCATCCTATCCGTAGTGTGTGCTCTGCTGGTTTTGAACTGATTATTTTTAATATATATAGGATAAACATTTCTCATTAGTTATTGTACTAGACTCACTACTAGTCAATTTAATCAAACAGGATGATTCAGGGTATGTCATAAAGTGGATGAACATTGTATAAACAGATGAGACTCCATATGTGTAAGATACGTTACAAAATAGTCTGTTTTTCAAAATGCTTATTGTGGTTATATAGAATACATAGTGTGTGTGAAACCAAATTGATATAATCACATAACATTGCAACTTAGAAATTATACGAAAATGTCATGAGTAAAAGGGATATTTGATTTTTATCGATTAAAATAGAGATAATGTTAATAAAAAATAATTTCTTTCAATTTGACCTTGAATCTTCTTGCGCATTACCACATGATGAAAACCACTATTGCTAAACACTTATTGTATAGCTATACATTATTTCTTAGGGTATTTAAAACACATAGTTAGCATTCTCTAATATTTAACTACATTGAGTATTTTATCCTTATATATATTGTAACGTATCTTACGTTGTGTAAATAGCACACCTGTTTACGTCAATATTTTTCTTTTAAGAAAGCTTTATTTGGGTACACTGAAGTTTGTTTCAGTATATTAAAACGTTATTCTATCAGATACAAAGTTCATATATTAAATCTAAAGTATTCGATTTTCAACTTTTCTGATTTCACAATTGGCCAATTTAACGTAGAATGAATGAGGGGTACATGCTGTTTAAGCGATGTCAGAACCTACCTGCCCGGCACTGTGTTGCAGGGTTGCAGGCTGTTTAAGCGGTGTCAGAACCTACCTGCCGCCACTGTGTTGCAGGGGTGCAGGCTGTTTAAGCATGAAGGAACCTACCTGCCGAGCACGGTGTTGAAGGGGTGAAGACTGCTGCAGCTGTGTTGGAACCTACCTGCCGGACATTGTGTTGCAGGGCTGTAGGCTGTTTAAGGGGTGTCGGAACCTACCTGCCGTGCACTGTTTTGCGGTGATGCAGGCTGTTAAAGCAGTGTTAGAACCTACCTGCCTGGCACTGTGTTGCAGGGGTGCAGGTTGTTCAAGCGGTGTCGGAACCTTTCTGCCAGGCACTGTATTGCAGGGGTGCAGGCTGTTTAAGTGGTGTTGGAACCTTCCTGCCCTGCACTGTATGCAGGGGTGCAAGCTGTTTAAGCGTTGTCTGAACTAACCTGCCGACTGCGGGGCACTGTGTTGCTGGGTTGCAGGCTGTTTGAGCAGTGTCAGAACCTACCTGCCGGGCACTGTGTTGCAGGGGTGCAGGCTGTTTAAGCGGTGTCAAAACCTTCCTACAATGCCCTGCATTGCAGGGGTGCAGACTGTGTAAGCAGTGTCGAAACCTACCTGCCAGGCAATGTGTTGAAGTGGTGCTGGCTGTTTAAGCGGTGTCGGAACCTACCTGTCAAGCATGGTGTGGAAGGGGTCGAAGGCCGCTGATGCTGTGTTGGAACCTACCTGCCGGGTACTGTGTTGCAGGAATGCAGGCTGTTTAAGTGTTGTCGGAAGCTACCTGCTGTGCACTGTGTTGCGATGGTGCAGGCTGTTAAAGCAGTGTTAGAACCTACCTGCCGGGCACTGTGTTGCAGGGGTGCAGGCTGTTCAAGTGGTGTCAGAACTTACCTCCCATGCACTGTGGGGCAGGGATGCAGGCTGTTTAAGGGGTGTGGGAACTTACCTGCAGGGCACTGTTGGGCATGGGTGCAGACTGTTTAAGCGGTGTTAGAACCTACCTGCTGGGCACTGTGTTGCAGGGGTGCAGGCTGTTTAAGCTCTGTCAAAGCCTACCTGCTGGGCCCTGTGTTGCAGGGGTGCAGGCTGTTTAAGTGGTGTTGGAACCTACCTGCAGGGCACTGTTGGGCAGGGGTGCAGACTGTTTAAGCTGTATTGGAACCTACCTGCAGGAGTACAGGCTGTTTAAGAGGTGTCAGAACCTACCTGCTTGGCACGGTGTTGCAGGGTTGCAGGCTGCTTAAGCATTGTTGGACCCTACCTACCGGGCACTGTGTTGCAGGCGTGCAGAGTGTTTAAGCGGTGTTGGAACCTACCTGCCTGGCACTATGCTGCAGGGGTGCAGGCTGCTTAAGTGGTCTTTGATCCTGCCTGCTTGATACTGTGTTGCCGGGGTGCAGTCTGTTTAAGCAGTGTGCGAAGTTACCTGCCAAGCACTGTGTTGCAGGGATGCAGGCTGTTCAAGCGGTGTCGAAACCTACCTGCCAGGCACTGTGTTGCTTGGGGGCAGACTGTTAAAGGGGTGTTTGAACCTACCTGTCGGGCACTGTGTTGCAGTGGTGCAGGCTGTTTAAGCGGTGGCCAACCCTATCTGCTGGGCCCTGTGTTGCAGGGATGCAGGTTGTTTAAGCGGTGTCAGAACCTACCTGCAGAGTACTGTGTGCAGGGGTGCAGTCTGTTTAAGTGGTGTCGGAACCTACCTGCTTAGCACTGTGTTGCAGGAGTGCAGGCTGTTTAAGCAGTGTCCGAATATACCTACTGGGCACTGTAGTACAGGGGTTCAGGCTGTTTAAGCAGTGTCAGAACTTACCTGCGGGGCACAGTGTTGCAGGGGTGCAGGCTGCTAAAGCTGTGTTGGAACCTACCTTCCAGGCACTGTGTTGCAGGCTGTTTAAGTGGTGTCTGAACCAACCTGCCAGGCACTGTGTTGCAGGGGTGCAGGGCAGCTTAAGCAGTGTGGGAACCTACCAGCCGGGCACTGTGCTCCAGGGGTGCAGGCTGGTTAAGAGTTGTCAGAACCTTCCTGCCAGGCACTGTGTTGCAGGCTTTTTAAGCGGTGTCGGAACCTACATGCTGGGTACTGTGTTGTAGGGGTGCAGGCTGTTTAGGTGGTGTCAGAACCTTCCTCTTGAGCATTGTGGGACAGGGGTGCAGGCTGTTGAAGCAGTGTCAGAACCTACCTCCAATGCACTGTACGGCAGGGGTGCAGGCTGTTTAAGCGATGTCCGAACCTACGTGCGGGGCATTGTGTTGCAGGGTTGCAGGCTTTTTAAGCTGTGTCAGAACCTTCCTTCCAGGCACTGTGTTGCAGGTTGCAGGCTGTTTAAACCGTGTCCGAAATTACCTGCCAGGCAATGTGTTGCAGGGGTGCAGGCTGTTAAAGCAGTGTTGGAACCTTCCTCCCGGGTACTTTGGGGCAGGGGTACAGGCTGTTTAAGGGGTGTGGGAACATACCTGCAGGGCACTGTTGGGCATGGGTGCAGACTGTTTAAGCGGTGTTAGAACCTACCTGCTGGGCACTGTGTGGCAGGGGTGCAGGCTGTTTAAGCTCTGTCAAAACCTACCTGCTGGGCCCTGTGTTGCAGGGGTGCAGGCTGTTTAAGTGGTGTTGGAACCTACCTGCAGGGCACTGTTTGGCAGGGGTGCAGACTGTTTAAGCTGTGTTGGAACCTACCTGCAGGGGTACAGGCTGTTTAAGAGGTTTCAGAACCTACCTGCTTGGCACGGTGTTGCAGGGTTGCAGGCTGCTTAAGCATTGTTGGTAACTACCTACCGGGCACTGTGTTGCAGGCGTGCAGAGTGTTTAAGCGGTGTTAGAACCTAACTGCCTGGCACTATGCTGCAGGGGTGCAGGCTGCTTAAGTGGTCTTTGAACCTGCCTGCTTGATACTGTGTTGCCGGGGTGCAGTCTGTTTAAACAGTGTGCGAAGTTACCTGCCAAGCACTGTGTTGCAGGGATGCAGGCTGTTCAAGCGGTGTCGAAACCTACCTGCCAGGCACTGTGTTGCTTGGGGGCAGACTGTTAAAGGGGTGTTTGAACCTACCTGTCGGGTACTGTGTTGCAGTGGTGCAGGCTGTTTAAGCGGTGGCCAACCCTACCTGCTGGGCCCTGTGTTGCAGGGATGCAGGTTGTTTAAGCGGTGTCAGAACCTACCTGCAGAGTACTGTGTGCAGGGGTGCAGTCTGTTTAAGTGGTGTCGGAACCTACCTGCTAAGCACTGTGTTGCAGGAGTGCAGGCTGTTTAAGCAGTGTCCGAATATACCTACTGGGCACTGTAGTACAGGGGTTCAGGCTGTTTAAGCAGTGTCAGAACTTACCTGCGGGGCACAGTGTTGCAGGGGTGCAGGCTGCTAAAGCTGTGTTGGAACCTACCTTCCAGGCACTGTGTTGCAGGCTGTTTAAGTGGTGTCTGAACCTACCTGCCAGGCACTGAGTTGCAGGGGTGCAGGGCAGCTTAAGCAGTGTGGGAACCTACCAGCTGGGCACTGTGCTCCAGGGGTGCAGGCTGGTTAAGAGTTGTCGGAACCTTCCTGCCAGGCACTGTGTTGCAGGCTTTTTAAGCGGTGTCAGAACCTACATGCTTGGTACTGTGTTGTAGGGGTGCAGGCTGTTTAGGCGGTGTCAGAACCTTCCTCTTGAGCATTGTGGGGCAGGGGTGCAGGCTGTTGAAGCAGTGTCAGAACCTACCTCCAATGCACTGTGTGGCAGGGGTGCAGGCTGTTTAAGCGATGTCCGAACCTACCTGCGGGGCACTGTGTTGCAGGGGTGCAGGCTTTTTAAGCTGTGTCAGAACCTTCCTTCCGGGTACTGTGTTGCAGGTCGCAGGCTGTTTAAACCGTGTCCGAAATAACCTGCCGGGCACTGTGTTGCAGGGGTGCAGGCTGTTAAAGCAGTGTTGGAACCTTCCTCCCGGGCACTGTGGGGCAGGGGTGCAGGCTGTTTAAGCGGTGTCTGAACCTAACTCCCATGCACTTCGGGGCAGGGGTGCAGGCTGTTTAATCGGGGTGGGAACCTACCTCCTGGGCACCGTTGGGTAGGGGTTCAGGCTGTTTAAGCTGTTTCAGTATGAACTGGATAACGTTCTATTTTTATTTAAGGAGTGATAAGGTGAAGCCTGGGCTCATGCATTTTTTTGCTTAGGAGTTCCTTCTTTTTTTTGAGAGAGATATGTTTAGTTAGAATGTCAACAAGTGAGTTCGATTATTTTAAACAAGAAGATTTTGCATCTAATCTCAGTTGACCCAATCTTAAAGTTCGAAACTGTTTGATGCGAATCCACAGGAACAAAATTGAATGCAGTGCGACATGTTTTCAATTCATTTGCTTCATGTCGTTGTTTTTAAGAAAAATATTTTACATTTGGGCACTAAAAGAGATAATTTTAGATCTATATCTCATGATGATCGACGTGATTTTACTGTTATATATTCATTTTTCGGGCTTGTGTAACTCCATTCATTTCTTCGCTGAAAAGTCGTGATAGTCGGCTCAAAATATTCATCAATGAATGGAGTGAGATATTTAATTCAAACTGGGCTTTAAAAGCTCAAAGGAAACGGGAATTGAGGCTTGCAAGACAAGTCTTATCAGAAATATTCAAAGCGAAGTAAAACAACAACAATTAATGTAAACATTGAGCATGGTCAAGTCAATTTTGATTGGTTTATGCATCACTGCGTTGTAACATAACGATTTGATTGGCTGAAGACAGAAACGCATATTTTATCGTTGAAACGCGTTAGAGGGCTGCTAATGAATATTCATGAGTTTCGAAATATGTTGATTCGCGTTTCATTCACCATATCTACATTAATTGCTGGTTCCCAGTCTACAAGTGGTCAGTAATGTAAATACAGGTTACCAGAACCCCCCCCCCCCCCCCCCCCCATTTCCAGGTATTGGGGGGTACTGGTTACCTGTTTATCCATTACTGACCACCTGTTAACCGGTAACCAGCAATTAATGTAGATATGGTGAATACGCAATTTAAACTCAACGCATGTACAACGTGTTGGAAACGCACATGAAACGCAGGACAAATACGCGGGCGGTAGTTTTTGTTTGTTTGATTTGATTCTTTACGTCCCATCAACAATCTTTCAGTTATACAGGGACGGGTCTTCCTGGGTTGAACCAGTACTAAGCTAGGATAAATGTGTCTTGCTCAAGGACCACAATGCAGTGACGCCGGTGAGGCTCGAACCCGCGGCCCTTCGGTCTCGAGTCAAGCACTCTACCACTGAGCCACTGCGCTCCCTGCGGGCGGTAGTGTACTTCAGGTTCACATTACATGGAGCAACCAAAAGATCCAGGGTAAAAGCTACGTGCATTAAGGGGCTAATTTGGGCCCCTCTAAAGCCCAAAACTGAGAGTTACTTTTCACCAATTTCTGCTGATCGCTTTATAAGAAGAATATCCCAATTATTTTATAATTATTTAACTTTTACCGTTGCTATAGTAACAAAACATGGCCCCGAAAATAAGTTTAAATTAGAGAAAATGCCCTTTTGGACCAAATTTGATACTTTTGGGGACCGTTTTAAGAATTAGCCACCAGCACAGCTAAATACCTAAAACTCTTAAAATTACATATTTACAATGTAATATGATGTGTGCCCTGATAATTTTTATCATCTGTTAAAATATCTTTTTGGTATTTGCTAGTGCGCTACGTTAATTTCTCTGATCTTCTCTGTCAAAAGTCTCAGATTTGTTCAAAAATGGTTACTTTTCTATTTGCAAGCTATTTTGGTGTCAAATTTTGTTACTATAGCAACGATAAAGTCAAATTTATACCAGACTTTTACACTTTGGCTATTGTTCTAATAAAGCAATAATAATAAATTGGCGATAAATAACTCTTATTTTTTTGGGCTCATAGGAGTGGGGAACAAAATACCCCTTAATACACGTACTTTATACCTCTTGTCGAGACTGAAAGTGTTGCTCTCAGCTGAGCTGCCACCCCTTTTGGTGTAAACTTACACTTATTTTCCATCTGACAACTTTTATTTAAAAAATTGTGCTCATTATTTGTCCCCTCGATACTTATCGCTGTAGTAAAGCGTTTGTAAATAAAATGCAGTAACGTTACATATACGCGGAAACCTAACACAAAACACACGAACATTGAATGCTTCAGTGATCGAGCACTCTATTTATCTTAAGTTTATCAAAACAAAATGGCGTCTGATCATATGGTGCCTATGTCCCTGCTATGGCATGGGTTGTCACCAACGTTGAACATTGCGTTTGGAGTCACGCACGCAGTTGTTATGTGACGTCATTGCCATGCCAAAATGACGTCAACTTGTCACCATGAACCTTTGAGCGTTTCAACATAAAAAACTTAGCATGCTTAGGAGGAATTGGAAACCGAATGTATTTTGAAAGGTAAAAACTTTTCAGTGCTGGTAGGGAAATTACCTTATTTGCAGTAACCCGGCCTGGGCCCGAGGTTATTAAACATAACGTTATTATCCCCGCGATGGGGATATTGCAATCGCCTCCGTCCGCCCGCCTGTTCGTCACGCTATCTCCTAAACTATTGGACGAAATCCAACCAAATTTGGTGTGTGAGTTGCTCACATGAATGGGGCGCGCAACGGCACAATTTTTTTTGGCACCGCCCCCCGCCTTCCGAAATTCAACCAAATTTGGTGTGTGAGTGACTCACATGAATGGCACATGCAACGACACAATTTTTTGGGTCCCCACCCCCTGGGGCCCTGGGAAGGGGCCAAAAGGTCAAATCTCATTCAATTTCAATTACTAAGTCAATTTCAAATATTTTTAAAACAAACTTTGTGTGTCTTCTCACAAATGAAAGATATAAAGCATTTTAGACAGGATTTTCATTCGTTACCTGGGTCATGCCCCAGGGGTGATGCTTGGGGGGGGGGGGGGGGGTCAAAACTTCAATTTTCTGAACATGGTCATGTAGCATATCAAATTAAAGGGGATGATCAGCAGACCAGGATACAATGAAAAAAATACCTTAGGATCAAATTGGTGACCTTGAGTCGGGGCCAAATGGTCTATTACCATTAGATTTCTTCGAGAGCGTGGGGATTTGCGATGGCGCGCCATCGAATGAGTTCTGGTTTCAAATGTGGCAAACTTGATTTTTGTAATCTTCATATTTAAAACTATGCCTAAGTAGACATGTGATAATAATTGAGGCATTATTCTTGATCTGGGCCCAAAGTTACAATGCTTCATTTAAAGTTAAGGTGGTACGCATCTACTAAAACTCATGGCATTCATAATGTCCGTGGCGGCATAATCACGCATTGGTACGGGATTACGTGTCACTGATTATCACGACAGCCGCCACGGGTTGACACGGGTCGTCTCGGACGGTCAAATAGAACGTTACGGCCAGAGCACGTATAACGAAACATGTCACGGGAGATACCATCACGGGCCTAGCCATAAGCCCGTGACAAAAGAAGACCCGCCTGAGCAGTTATTTAAGACCTTAGTTGGTTAAAGTCGAAAACGTGACTTTTTAGGGGATAACTGTATTCAAAATTTTCATTTGGGGAGGTATATCGTCGGATATACGGTCGGAAATTTAGTTTTACGGTGACGCGCGAGCGGAGCCGTAAAACGTGATTTCCGAACGTATATTCGACAATATACCTCCCCAAATGAGAATTTTAAATATGGTTATCCCCATGCATCCTAATGCACTTCAGCAGTTCCGTTTCAAATTGGAGCGTTGGAAACCGTATAAAGCCGCACGTCTTCCAACAATTCATGACGTAATTATTGACGTCAAACAATTTCCGACGGTCGCAAATTTTTGACGTTATCCAATCGGACGTCGCGTTACAAAATCAAGTGCATTACCCGATTCTGATTTGGTTTGCGACAGATTGCATGATTTACTTAGTGCTTGCATTTCAGGTTCACTTGCTTTCAACGTTGCCGTCCTTATGGACGTAATTACCAAGCGCGGCGTCATGTTAGACTGGTCTCCCTTTAATGGTTTGTCAGCATATTAAGACAGGTATTGAGTAGTATCTATAGAATACACACTGACGTCATGAGTGACGTGGTTTTGGAAGATACCTGTGACATAAAGTGCATTTTTATTCTTGACGTTTTTGTATTTTTTTTCTTTTACTTAATTATCTAAATATGGCAACTGAAAAAAAATACTGCAGTTTGTGTTGAAAAAGATTTCTTGACCATGCGCAGTCGCATTAGTAGGACTCTCTACTTGAAATTAAATACAGTGTACATGATACCTATCGTTGTATGCGTAACGGAAGTAGAATTTTATAATCGAGGGGGAACCAAACTAACGTCATGTGATAAATGGCACAGAAACTGGACGATTGGTCATTGAATTTTTTTACAAGAAATATAGAGGTCCAGTCCCAACTCTTTATCACCAGGATAAACTTCCTATGCTCTATTTTATGCATTAATCTTAACCCTTGAAGTGCCAATCACAACTGCAGCGCGCGACATATTGTGCAACATCTTTCCCAATTTTCGACAAAATGCCTTATTTGCTATTTTGAAAAGCGGCAATTTGCTATTGTCGTCTGCTGCAATTGGGTGGCGCTTTAAATCATTTTTTTTTCTTATCTTTTTCAGAAATATTGAGTAGCTCCCACTGGTGAGAGTTACACTTTTAATCTGATATGTATAACCGATATAAGCGAGCCAGTATAACTCCTGGGTAAGTAAATCCCTTAATCCAAACGTTGATCTTGCGCTCCCCTGTTTACAAGAAAATAAACGCAAAAGAGCAGCAAATGCACAGACCAGACTGCGCAAATGTGCAGTCTGATCTCTACCTTTGCTGTTGACAAAGATCTGATTATCATTTCTATTACTGAGGTTATTAACACATGTATGTGCATGCATATACTTGAAGCTACTGTGTCCATTAGTCCATTTTCTCAAAAAGTGGAACATTAAAGAGCATGTTAATCCAATAATCCTGATCGTTATTACACCGTCTGACTTTATATTTGCTTTTTCTAGCTTTAAAATAGCAGAAATATTCTAAACAAATTTTGGAATAATTATAACCTGCTAAATCAAGCGAGAATGCAAATCTAGCTGAATAGTTGGGCAGTTTTGAAATATTTCTGGATTTGAAATGGTGTAGGCCTATACTGGATACTATTATTTTATTTGTCTGTGCTGCTGCAGAATAGACACGATGAGGTAGAAAGTCTTGTCTTAGCTGTATACATTTAGGGCTGTGCATGAGATTACGGTACCTATCGCATCTGCGAGCAGCGAATGCCCAGGCGAGTCTGCGCATATGCACAGACTCGCCAGAGCCTTCGCTGCTACCATATACAGGGGAGGATCCAGGAGTTCTGGTGGAAAGGGGGTTCATATGTATAAAGGTGTGGGTTCACTTTGCTGATTTTATCTCATTCTTTTAAATATCCCATGAAAATGAATTAATTAGGTCTCACTGAACCAAATTATTTCTTTTTCATAGGATATTTAAAAACGGTGGGGGGGGGGGGAGGGGGTTCGAGCGTCTGGATCCGCTACAGCTGTCGCATCCGTGCGAGCAGCGAATGCCCAGGTGAGTCTGCGAATGCGAAAAGTACCAAAGTCTTATGTGCTGGTCCAAATCATGTGATTATAATGAAATGAATACTGCACGTTGCTTTACAGTTTTCCCCCGATTATTAAAAATACAACGTCATAGCGACGTCCGTCGCAACTAAACGTCGAGCCAGTTCATGAGATGATTTTTTTGCGCATATGTAATTAGTACCAAAAAAGTATTTGCTGTCATATTTGTCAAATGACGTCGATTTTAACAGTGGTGTATGTATTACAGTTTTTCGCCTAAAGCTACGTCATGATATCGATGTCCGTGTCAGCAGCATTTGAGCCAGCTCATGAGATTTTGATACTTATCCTTTACTCCATGATATCGCCTTTTGACGCCTTTGAAATACTATGTATTTGAAAATATTATGGACCCCTTCTGACAAATCTTTCTGGATCCGCGCATGTCCTTGTTGAAGCTTAAAGGTCTTTGGCAAATATAGTTTAGTCTTTACAAAATGTATTGTTTATTTGTACAACGAAAGAAAACCAATGTTCTGCTTTTTTGTTTTTAAATTGTCTCGTTGATAGTGACGAAGCTATTTATTGACATATGCATTGATTTTGGCACCAACACTGCAGTTTTAACAGTTGTTTGAAGAAGAATGTTCAAACAAACCAAACACGTAGGATAATGCCTAGATACCTCGGTTATCGTTTGTTATCATAAAAATCATGCCACATTAAATTAAACTGAAAATTCTTGACCATGACCACTAACTTTGCAAACGAGCACTAGCAGCTGATTAAACGTTCGTTTGAATCTCACATTAATTTAGATTATTAGCTTTCTGTTTTACACTTGTTTAAATGTCACATTTTTTTCTTAGATTTTTGGTAACCGTTTGCAGTTTGAAAAAATATTCGCTGTTTGTTAGATTACCGACAAACATATGTTTGAAAAATCTCGATCAACTGTTTATTAGATTTCTAGTAAACAATTGTTTGAATGCCTTGGCTGTTTGTTAGATTCCTGGTAACCAGTTTTCTGAATGCCTCAGCTGTTTATTAGATTTTTGGTAACCGTTTCTTTGAAAGCCTCAGCTATTTGTTAGATGTTTGGCAACCGTTTGTTTGAAAGCCTCAGCTGTTTGTTAGATATTTGGTAAACGTTTCTTTGGATGCCATAGGTTTTTGTTAGATTTCTGGTAACCGTTTCTCTGAATGTCACAGCCGTTTGTTAGATTTCTTGTAACCGTTTCTTTGAATGTCACTGCTGCTTGTTAATTTTCTGGTACTAACCGGTTCTCTGAATGCCACATGTGTTTGTTAGATATCTGGTAACCGTTTCTCTGAATGTCACAGCTGTTTGTAAGATTTCTTGTAACCGTTTCATTGAATGTCACAGCTGCTTGTTAATTTTCTGGTACTAACCGGTTCTCTGAATGCCACATGTGTTTGTTAGATATCTGGTAACCGTTTCTCTGAATGTCACTGCTGTTTGTTAGTTTTCTTGTAACCGTTTCTCCGAATGTCACAAGTGTTTGTTAGATATCTGGTAAGCGTTTCTCTGAATGTCACAGCTGTTTGTTAGATTTCTTGTAACCGTTTCTCCGAATGTCACAAGTGTTTATTAGATTTCTGGTACTAACCGGTTCTCTGAATGTCACATGTGTTTGTTAGATTTCTGGTAACCGTTTCTTTGAATGTCGCAGCTGCTTGTTAGATTTCTTGTAACCGTTTCTCTGAATGTCACAGCTGCTTGTTAGATTTCTGGTAACCGTTTCTTTGAATGTCACAGCTGTTTGTAAGATTTCTGGTAACCGTTTCTTTGAATGTCACAGCTGCTTGTTAGATTTCTTGTATCCGTTTCTCTGAATGTCACAGCTGCTTGTTAGATATCTGGTAACCGTTTCTCCGAATGTCACCGCTGTTTGTTAGATTTCTGGTAACCGTTTCTTGGAAAGCCTCAGCTATTTGTTAGATGTTTGGCAACCGTTTGTTTGAAAGCCTCAGCTGTTTGTTAGATATTTGGTAACCGTTTCTTTGGATGCCACAGGTTTTTGTTAGATTTCTGGTAACCGTTTCTCTGAATGTCACAGCCGTTTGTTAGATTTCTTGTAACCGTTTCTTTGAATGTCACAGCTGCTTGTTAATTTTCTGGTACTAACCGGTTCTCTGAATGCCACATGTGTTTGTTAGATATCTGGTTACCGTTTCTTTGAATGCCACAGCTGCTTGTTAGATTTCTTGTTACCGTTTCTCTGAATGTCACAGCTGCTTGTTAGATTTCTGGTTACAGTTTATTTGAATGTCACAGCTGTTTGTTACATTTCTGGTAACCGTTTCTGTGAATGTAACAGCTGCTTGTTAGATTTCTTGTAACCGTTTCTCTGAATGTCACAGCTGCTTGTTAGATTTCTGGTAACCGTTCCTCTGAATGTCACAGCTGTTTGTTAGATATCTGGTAACCGTTTCTCTGAATGTCACCGCTGTTTGTTAGATTTCTGATAACCGTTTCTCTGAATGTCACAGCTGTTTGTTAGATTTCTGGTAACCGTTTCTTTGAAAGCCTCAGCTATTTGTTAGATGTTTGGCAACCGTTTGTTTGAAAGCCTCAGTTGTTTGTTAGATATTTGGTAACCGTTTCTTTGGATACCACAGGTTTTTGTTAGATTTCTGGTAACGTTTCTCTGAATGTCACAGCCGTTTGTTAGATTTCTTGTAACCGTTTCTTTGAATGTCACTGCTGCTTGTTAATTTTCTGGTACTAACCGGTTCTCTGAATGCCACATGTGTTTGTTAGATATCTGGTAACCGTTTCTCTGAATGTCACAGCTGTTTGTAAGATTTCGTGTAACCGTTTCATTGAATGTCACAGCTGCTTGTTAGATTTCTGGTACTAACCGGTTCTCTGAATGTCACATGTGTTTGTTAGATATCTGGTAACCGTTTCTTTGAATGTCACAGCTGCTTGTTAGATTTCTTGTATCCGTTTCTCTGAATGTCACAGCTGCTTGTTAGATTTCTGGTAGCCGTTTCTTTGAATGTCACAGCTGTTTGTTAGATTTCTGGTAACCGTTTCTTTGAATGTCACAGCTGCTTGTTAGATTTCTTGTATCCGTTTCTCTGAATGTCACAGCTGCTTGTTAGATATCTGGTAACTGTTTCTTTGAAAGCCTCAGCTATTTGTTAGATTTTTGGCAACCGTTTGTTTGAAAGCCTCAGCTGTTTGTTAGATATTTGGTAACCGTTTCTTTGGATGCCACAGGTTTTTGTTAGATTTCTGGTAACCGTTTCTCTGAATGTCACAGCCGTTTGTTAGATTTCTTGTAACCGTTTCTTTGAATGTCACAGCTGCTTGTTAATTTTCTGGTACTAACCGGTTCTCTGAATGCCACATGTGTTTGTTAGATATCTGGTAACCGTTTCTTTGAATGTCACAGCTGTTTGTTAGATTTCTTGTAACCGTTTCTTTGAATGTCACAGCTGCTTGTTAGATTTCTGGTAGTAACCGGTTCTCTGAATGTCACATGTGTTTGTTAGATATCTTGTAACCGTTTCTTTGAATGTCACAGCTGCTTGTTAGATTTCTTGTAACCGTTTCTCTGAATGTCACAGCTGCTTGTTAGATTTCTGGTAACCGTTTATTTGAATGTCACAGCTGTTTGTTACATTTCTGGTAACCGTTTCTTTGAATGTCACAGCTGCTTGTTAGATTTCTTGTAACCGTTTCTCTGAATGTCACAGCTGCTTGTTAGATTTCTGGTAACCGTTTCTCTGAATGTCACAGCTGTTTGTTAGATATCTGGTAACCGTTTCTCTGAATGTCACCGCTGTTTGTTAGATTTCTGATAACCGTTTCTCTGAATGTCACAGCTGTTTGTTAGATTTCTGGTAACCGTTTCTTTGAAAGCCTCAGCTATTTGTTAGATTTTTGGCAACCGTTTGTTTGAAAGCCTCAGCTGTTTGTTAGATATTTGGTAACCGTTTCTTTGGATACCACAGGTTTTTGTTAGATTTCTGGTAACCGTTTCTCTGAATGTCACAGCCGTTTGTAAGATTTCTTGTAACCGTTTCTTTGAATGTCACTGCTGCTTGTTAATTTTCTGGTACTAACCGGTTCTCTGAATGCCACATGTGTTTGTTAGATATCTGGTAACCGTTTCTTTGAATGTCATAGCTGTTTGTTAGATTTCTTGTAACCGTTTCTTTGAAAGTCACAGCTGCTTGTTAGATTTCTGGTACTAACCGGTTCTCTGAATGCCACATGTGTTTGTTAGATATCTGGTAACCGTTTCTTTGAATGTCACAGCTGCTTGTTAGATTTCTTGTAACCGTTTCTCTGAATGTCACAGCTGCTTGTTAGATTTCTGGTAACCGTTTCTTTGAATGTCACAGCTGTTTGTTAGACCGTTTCTCTGAATGTCACAGCTGCTTGTTATATTTCTGGTAACCGTTTCTCCGAATGTCACAGCTGTTTGTTAGATTTCTGGTAACCGTTTTTCTGAATGTCACCGCTGTTTGTTAGATTTCTGGTAACCGTTTCTCTGAATGTCACAGCTGTTTGTTAGATATCTGGTAACCGTTTCTTTGAATGTCACAACTGCTTGTTATATTTCTGGTAACCGTTTCTCTGAATGTCACAGCTGTTTGTTAGATATTTGGTAATCGTTTCTTTGGATGCCACAGGTTTTTGTTAGATTTCTGGTAACCGTTTCTCTGAATGTCACAGCTGTTTGTTAGTTTTCTTGTAACCGTTTCTCCGAATGTCACAAGTGTTTGTTAGATTTCTGGTAAGCGTTTCTCTGAATGTCACAGCTGTTTGTTAGATTTCTTGTAACCGTTTCTCCGAATGTCACAAGTGTTTATTAGATTTCTGGTACTTACCGGTTCTCTGAATGTCACATGTGTTTGTAAGGTTTTTTCTGGTATTCGTTTGTTTGAAAAGTCTCACGTACTGGTTTGATTTCAAATTATTGTTTGTGTTAAAAAAGTCTCAGTGTTTGTGTTGGAAATCACAAGTATTGACTTTTTTAGTAACATTTCTTTGAATGTTTCATTTATTGAATAGCATGAACATTTATTAGAATTCCTTGCTTTCTATTAACCAATGTCACTTTACATGTGTGTATAACTTTTAAAAGATTAAAACCTTTATAAAACAATCTATATTCAGATGAACTAATCAGTATCAACACTCTTTTCATCGCGACGGTAGATCTATACCCTAGAATCATTGAATTGTTGACTTTTCTATGAAAAAGCTATATCACTATGTTTACCTTTTAATGCATGAAACTCGTTGCAAAAAGCGGTAAAATGCTGGTCATTCTCTCATTTTTCTCTTTTCCTCAACTCATTAAAGCTGCATAGTCTGTAACTTTTGATATTTTTCGAAATTTTTTATTTTCATTTTAAATCATTTGTAAAAGTAGAATTAAGTTATGTTTTCACAATAAATCTGTTCACTATAGCTGAAAACTGCACGGAAAAGTGAATTATCTTATAGAACAGGTGTGTTTTTCTCTTGTTGGTAATTATTTGCGTCCCTCCAATAATTATAGGCAGTTAAATTTAACATAAATGCTGTTGTTTTGAAACTCATAATTTGTTAAGATTTAAGAAATTGGTAAAATGTTTACCTGAATTTTAGTTATTTTACTGTGTTCTTGAAAAATAGAAACATTAGTTCTAAAATTAAAAGATCAAAAGTTACAGACTATGCAGCTTTAAATAAAATCAAAGGAGCTTTATATCTTGTCTATAGCCACAAAACCGAAAGGTCACAATGTCATTACGTAATGACATTAGGAATGGCTTAGAAGTGATATAAGGACCGAAATCCAAGCTCCTGTGATAAAATTAATTATTTACATTTTCGAAGCAAGCCTTTAATGAACCTTAAGATTTTTGTAACCGTTCATAGCCTCATGAATGACACACATTTGATTGACAGCTGCCAAGCGCACTTGGCCGTGCAATAAGCTTCGAACATCGAATTCATTCGCCAGAAGTGACACTGGCGTTGTTATTGACAGCGAGGCACACAAGAGTCGCACGTGCAAACCAAGCTTCTTGTTTGCTCCATTGGCTGTCCTTGTTCACATTGGCTGTTCCGCTATTCCGTTTTACACTCCAAACCGTTAATACGATTACGTATTTTATACAAAACTGTTTTTCCTAAATTATAAACAATTTCTTTACTTTAGATATTTATAATAAATGTGAATATAAGCAATAAATTCAATTTTGGTCTGCTCATGGAATCATGAATACTGCGGGTCTCTTGCAAAGTTTACAGGAAGCCCGAAGGGCTTCACTTACTTTGCAAGAGACCCAAAGTATTCATGATTCCATGAACACTCCAAAAATTGAATTCATTTCTTAAAATAATACAAGAGCACTGATCAGCACTGATGTTAGATCCACCATGTATTTGACTATGTTTTACAGCAGCGAGGCCAGTACAGTAAAGCCGGCCACGGATGTTGCCAAGAAATCAGCCAAGTTATTTATAGAAAGTCTGAAAAAGAAGGAGACACCAGAGAAGGCGGCTCGTCACCTTGGTAACACGACCAAGGAAGATGTTATGAGATGGGTGGATGACAAGGAACTCGACCTCCTACACCATGCAATAATACTCAATAACCCAGAGGCAGTTCAGTACCTCTTTACGCATGGATATTTTCAGGTACAAGAAACGGGTGCAAGACAGTTCACCGACAAGACAATTCGCCGACACCTATTTTGAAGACAGTTCGTCGACACATTTGAAGACAGTTCGTCGACACATTTGAAGACAGTTCGTCGACAAATTTATTCGTATTCAAGGATTTGAAAAACGATTTATTTTTATATATCAATCGGTATAAACAATGCTTATGACACTTTTCTTCGTAAGTAAATAATTTAGGGAACTATACATGTGATTGATTTTTAGGAGAAACGGACACAAAGCTTCTGATGCCGTACAACCGCGGATAGACTTTATTTCTACAACATTTACAAGATATGAAAGATTTGAGTATCTTTGAACAGTCACGAGGAAATGAAAGATACAAATTTATATGAACATACATGAGGAAAGAAGCATGAAGAGGAAAATGCTTACAAGTTAAATACTTACCGATGCATATATATTCCCTATAATACAACAAAATTTCCAGCAAACATTATCCGTCCGACTTTCAGATAACAGTGTAATATTCGTGTTTAACTGTACTTAGAAGACAAACATGACAACAAAAAAGAGAAAGAAAAAAAGAAACAATTTTATTTCTGATTAAGTCTAACTCCATTATCATCAAATTTAGAATATCAGAGTGAGTAATAGCAATTAGGTCTAATGATTGAGTGGTCACTAATTAATAAACGTTACTTTGTATAAACCCCGATGACAGGTTTTCTCGCGTCGCAGTCCTATTATGTTATGGTTTACCAAAGACGATATACATCTGAGACATTTGGTCATGCTTACATCAATTGAACATGAAATTCATCAGGCTCATAAATTCTGTAATGCTAAACAATACTTGGCATTTCAACTAATTTATACGCAGGATGAAAACATGAGTTTTATGGCAGTTGAAATTTCATGCTCAGGTGAGTCACATTTGAGCATGAACTAAGTTTTAAATCCCCTGTAGTTCAAAATACTGAAAAATCAAAGTAGAGTTCATTCATTTGCAGATACTGTCTGTCAATAGTTCCAACTATGTGTCATAAAAGGTCCAAAGATAGTGTGTATATATATATATATTTTTTTTCGAGTTTTACTTATATTTGGATCCAGATCAAAGCCGACGTCTATCTGTTTGCAAAGGTTATCAGCACACGACATACAAGTCGCCGCTATTTACAGTTAAGAAGCTCACATAATAGTAATTCTGAGGCGTAGCTACAATATACAAAAAACGCATTTGCGTACAAATTTGACTAGAAAAGCAGTATTCCAGTTCTGAAGTTAGTTTGAAGATACGCATACAACATGAGCGGATCCAGAGGGGGGACAGGGGGTCCGGAAAATATAGAGTTTCTGAGCAGTACTAAGCTACCAAGCCAGTATTCAATGTTGATGCACCATCGGCTCGCCAGCGAAACACCATTTATATGGCGTTTCGCTGGCGGGCCGATGATGGCCCGCTTATAGTGACAAAAACGTTGTCAAAGTTCGACCACCTCTGCCTCTGGATCCGCTGAAGTACAAAATCGTGTGCGGAAAGGAAATCCGTATCTGATCTTATTTTGTGATGGTATTATCTGCTCAAGACCCTGGTTCATGTATTATTTTATGTGGTCCACCCTTACCAAGAATGTGTTTAACGTGGCAAATAGCGCAGAACCTGATGCCACGCCTCGTTTTTCGGGCAAGCCATCCCTAGATATGCTAAGAATTTAATCTGTATATATTAATTAGGGGAAAACTATATTCAAACATTTCATTTCCGACATTATATCCAACCGTATGCCAAGTTTGAATATGGTTATCCCCATTCTAATGCATTTATGCAGTTTCGTCTCACCATGCAACGAAATGTGAGGTATAAAATCAAACTGTTTCCGACAGTACATAGGCTATATCGCATGATACACTGTCGTAATCTTTTTGAGATTATCTTAACATACGTTGCGTTACAATATCAAGTGCTTTATAATAATTGAGCCACAAGATGAGATTCCCAACAGTGTGGTATGTGCGACCAGCAAAGCATCAGATAAGATTGCGCACATGTCCAGTCTGATCAGGACCTTTGCTTGTCGCTAGAACGAGTGATAAGCTACTGATTCAACATCATTCAGTGTTACTAAGCTTAAAGGGGAGGCTGCGCGGGCTCGTCTGTGTCTGCGCTTGTCAAAATGCCACATTGTTGGAAATCACATGTCATTGATCATTGTTTTTTGTTTTATGTGCTATTTTTGTGTCTCGTCCAATATGAAAAAATCACATTGAAGAAATAATATAATTAAATATGTAAATATTCTAACTGACTTCATTGTTTTATGTCTCCTGTCCAACGGTGAAAATTCCTGAAACTGCTGTATTCAATTATACAAAGTCATGCATGACACACAGTATCCACTAATTTTTTTTTGAATATTAAAATGCGGCTTCGGCTCTATATTGATGGCTCCATATCATTGAAATTTAAACAAGCATATATATGCCATGTCCTATATGGTACATACAGTTGTTCCACTTGTCAGGTCAAACTAAGTTGCAAAATTATTCAGAAATTCTCTGCCTATTACAGACATCTACAGATTAAATAAACATACAACGTACACAAGTATTTGCTAATTTACAATAACCAGCTATGATTAACAGTCACAAGCCATCGTTCATGTAATAACAACGTGCATGGCCAGTTCAGATAAAATCCAATTAGTGCCGAACAATCCCGCAATTACAGTAAATTACTTTGTTTTTGACATTTTAACGGCATCATATCATTTTTTGTACAAAATAAATTCGTTCTCAAACATAAGAATCTCATTTTAATTTGTCGACGAACTGTCTTCAAATGTGTCGACGAACTGTCTTCAATTCTGTCGGTGAACTGTCTTCAAAATAGGTGTCGGCGAATTGTCTTGTCGGTGAACTGTCTCGATTCCCAAGAAACAATGTTTCTATTGCTATTTTCGATATACCATTTATCGAACAACCCCTATGTAGTTCCTATATATACTCAACAAAAAAGTTAATGAAATTGTGTTTGAGTGGCTATAACAAAATACCTAAAACATTTGAATACCTTTGAATTTCACACTAGTATAATGTGACCATTTTTTATAATGACGCTTTATCTGAGTCTGTAGCGCTCACAGCAATTAAGAAAATCAATGTCAAACTTGACTGGTCTTTACGAAAGCCTAGAAGGTCCACTTTTAAAAAAAAGAAAATATTTTTATCTCGTTATTATGAGAAAACTAACTCGTAATAACGAGATAACTAACTCGTTATAACGAGAAAGTTATGTCGTAATAACGAGAAAAAATATACATCTCGTAATAACGAGATAAATAACTCGTTATAACGAGATAACTAACTCGTTATAACGAGATAACTAACTCGTTATGACGAGATAACTAACTCGTAATTACGAGATAACTAACTCGTAATAACGAGATAACTAACTCGTAATAACGAGATAACTAACTCGTTATTACGAGATAACTAGCTCGTAATTATGAGATTACTTCTTTGGCACCAGGTGTCCTGGAAGTCTGAGACAGTTTGAGAGACAGTAGCAGACCAGTGCACTGAACTCAAGAAGGTCCGTAGAAGTCTAAACTGGTCTTAACCTGATTGACACATGGAAATCATGGAAGTTTGTGACAGTCCAAGAGTCTGCGATGCTCTTGTGAGGGTCCATACAGGTCACAACTCGTTTAAGCTTGTTTGACACGAGGAATTGCTATAAGTATGTGACTGTGTCAGGGATATTCTTATTGATTTCGGAGGGTCCATAGAGGTCGAAACCAGTCTTTAGTTATTTGGCACCAGGGAACCAGGAAGTCTAAGACGGTGCCAGACACAGTCGCAGACCAGTGCAATAAATTCGAGATGGTCCCTAGAAGTCTAAACTGGCCTTAACTTTTGACACAGTCACTTGCTTACAGTAAAGCTTAAATGAGATTTGACCAGTATGGACCCTCCCAAGAGAAATGCACCGGGCTGGGATTCTCTCTAGGACTGTCACAAACTTCCTGGATTAAAAGTATCCTTCATATGCATTGTTATGAGACAAGGACATCCAACCCAAGGACCAGAATAATTCGTCAGTAAGAAGGCTCTATCGAGTTTCTGACCAAATTATTCGGGTCCGAGGGCGAGATTTCTTTGTAACAATACATCATGGTGGATACAAATGTCATTATTGTCAACCCCCGGGGGCGTTGCATATAGCAGGAATTTTACCACAAATTAGGCCCTGAGTGCGGCTTTAAAAAATGAAAAGTTAAAAGCCCCGCTATTCCCCGGCCCCTAGGGGCGGGGGATACAAATGCCTTGTGCCTGATTATTGGGATTTGAAACTGAAACTGAAAGAAAACTGTGTAAATAACTTGCGTCACATTGAAATTGCATTTAAGTGACGTCAGAAATGTAATGACGTCATTCAACAATGTGAGAATGACGTATTTATACATAATATTTAGGCGCAGCTTAAAATTGTTATAGGGAGCGCAGTGGATCAGTGGTAGAGTGCTTGACTCGAGACCGAGGGGCCGCTGGTTCGAGCCTTATAGGCGTCACTGCGCGTTGTGGTCCTTGAGCAAGACACATTTATCCTAGCTTAAGTACTGGTTCAACCCAGGAAGATCCGTCCCTTTTTAACTGAAAGATTGTTGATGGGACGTAAAGAATCAAATTAAACAGTTTTGCCTATAGAAAATCTTGTCTTGAGCGATAAGTGGGTTATAATCCCCTCTGCCAATCGGGTTAAGACCAGTTTAGACTTCTAGGGGCCTTCTCGAGTTCATTGCACTGGTCTGCGACTGTCTCGAACATTGTCGCAGACTTCCAGGATCCCTGGTGCCAAAAAAGGTAACTCGTAATTACAAGTTAGTTATCTCGTTATTACGAGTTAGTTATCTCGTTATAACAAGTTAGTTATCTCGTTATTACGAGTTAGTTATCTCGTTATAACGAGATAATTATCTCGTTATTACGAGTTAGTTATCTCGTTATTACGAGATAATTATCGCGTTATAACGAGTTAGTTATCTCGTTATTACGAGTTAGTTATCGCGTTATTACGAGTTAGTTATCACGTTATAACTAGTTAGTTCTCACTATAAGTTAAGACTAGTTTTGACACTATGGACCCCCCCCCCCGAATTTAATGGACTGGTCTGCGACTGTTTCTGGCACAGTTGCAAACTCCTAGGAATCTCCAGTGCCAACAAGCTCAAACCAGTTTCGACCTCTATGACTGTTCCCGTGTTAAATGCACCGATGTCCGACTTTCTGTGTCATCTTCTCTCAGACTTCCAAGAATCCCTAGTGCCAATCGGGTAAGACCAGTTTAGACTTGTAGGGACCCCTATATACTCGCAGATTTCAGGATTCCCTGGTGCCAATCGGGCTAAGACCAGTTTAAGATCTCTATTTAAAGCCTCTAGGGAATTACTCCAGTTCATGCACTGGTCTGCGACTGTCTCTGACACCGTCACAGACTTCCAGGATCTCCGATGCCGAACAATTAAGACCAGTTTCGACCTCTCTGGACTCCCCGAGTCACAAGCACTTGTATTCGACTGCCCCTGATGCCATTGCAGACTTCAAAGAATCCCTGGTGCCAAACAAGTTTAGACCAGTGTCGACCTCGATGGACCACTCAGCTCAATGCACCAGTCTGCGACTGCCTCTGGCGCCCTGGCAGACTTCCAGGAATCTCTGGTGCCAGACATTTATCTCGTAATAACGAGTTAGTTTTCTCGTTATTACGAGATAATTATCTCGTTATTACGAGATATATATTTTTCTCGTTATTACCACTTAACTTTCTCGTTATAACGAGTTAATCATCTCGTTATTACGAGTTAATTATCTCGTTATTACGAGTAAGTTATCTCGTTATAACGAGATATTTTTTTTTCTTTTTTAAAAGTGGACCTTCTAGGCTTTCGTAGGTCTTCACTCCATTTTTCGCAAAAATTCAATTTACGGAGCAAACATAGGTTTTCGTGCTTTAACGTTCACCAGGTCCCTCGGGAGATGGAGATGTTTAAAACCTAGGACAACAGCTCTGGTGGGGACATTTGATCAGTCGATTGTACATGGATGAGATGTTGATGTCTGCTGTCCTGCCTTTTTGTGCGAAAACCAGTGACAGTACCAGGCCAAGGATGACAATGCCAGAACACGCCTCACTAGAATCAGCAAAAACAATGTTATGCGCATTGACTGGTCAGTTCCTCATCAGACATGTCTACAATTTTAACATGTCTATGACATTTTTGGGCAGAGGGTCCAACGCATAATAATGGCATCAAGAAACTCCAAGCCCCTCGATACAGTGTTGCAGGAGATACCGATGCTGATCCTTCAGCACCAAATCACAAGAATTATTCAGAGTATGCGGAACCGGTGCTTGTCCTAATTTGCCACTGAATGGGGACACACTCGTTACTGAAGGCATACTCATCTTCGAAATGTGCTGTTTAAGGCTATCAAGTTAATTTCATGTGACATTCAAAGGAATTGCATTTTAAGTTTTGAAAACTTACATGTTATTCACGTGTTTATGAGGGAATACTCTGTAGACATTTTTGCGAAAAATGACTTTGACCCCTTGGTTACTTGACACTGTGTCACAACAAAGGTATTGGTGCTAGCAACTTAAAGTAAACATGTTTTTCAACCGACGACATGTATCTAAACAAATAAATAAAAAATGAATAATTGTTTGCTTCGGTGTTCTTATGTTGCATGGTTTTCTGAGATTTCCTTAACTTTTTTGTTGAGTATAGTTATAGTATTACCAGAAATGATCTACAAAATTCCTACCCAGTTCCACATCACTACTCACAAGCTTCTTAGTAGGGCAAACATCTAGGCATATCTTCGTGGAAACAAAACAAAAATGCTATATTAAAATCAAAAGAAATATCCAAATTTTAAGTTAAAATGTTATTCTCCTACACCAGATCGGGATTTGAATTTACCAATGTGAGATAAATAGAATCCATCATTGGTGTCCAGTGGGGACAGAAAAATCCCAACCCCAGGGCCTACCGTTCCAGTGGGAAACGAGGCTTGCCGAGTTTCCCACTGAACGGTGTACCCGAGGGTTGGGATTTTTCAGGAACCACTGAACACCAATGATCGATTCTTTTTCTCATGTATACCAATTCTTTTAGCGACCGTATGGTACGTAACAGTATAATATCTGTTGGTGACGTTACTGAGGTCGATGTTTACAGTCAATGACCCGCGCTGTACAAAAAAAACTTGAAACAGCGAATAAACAGCGCATTTAACAATGAACAAATTGTTATTTCTTCAAAATGGATTTACAAGTACTAGCTTATCAGCCACAGTAATTCGAGTAAGTAATTTTGTTGAGAAAAATGTGTTTTTCTTTTTTCATTGTCAAGGCTCCCCAGTCACTCATTGTCCAACACGTCAAATATGTCAATCGCAATGCACTCAGCATGCTCAAAGCATTAAATATATACTGAGTCCGAGGCTTATCTCACATAGGTAGCGATGTGGGAGAGATTTTTTCCGACAGCAAGCTAAGATAGGGATCACTCGATCTTGTATGCCTTGAGAAAATTCTTTTAATTAGTTTGAAGCTGTTCATAAGAGCTAGGCTTCACTGTTTTATTAAAAAAAAATCAAAACTATATTTGGCATATGCCATTTAAATGGCCTTTAAATGTTCACGATTAAACCGGAAGTGGACACCAGTCTTGAAAGAATAAGTGTAAAAAAATGGGCTATTCAAGCTGTATTGTGGTTGGTCTAACATGTTGACATTAAATTAAATGCATACAATGATATTAGTATGTGCAGTTGATTATTTTCGAAAAAACGGAAAATGTGGAAAATAAGCAACAAAAAAAAAAAACAAACAAAAAAAAAACATAAAAAAATCGTTCATAAGCGAAAATTCAGGGATTTGGTGTTTTTTCCAATTCGGCTAGACGGGTTTGAAATCGCCTGTACTTCAATTCGAAAAAAGTGCCCTCAAAACCCTTATTTTCTTCAAAAAAATGGTTTTTGCATTTTGAACCCCAAAATTGTAAAGTGATAGAAAACTCTTTCAAAGCACCACTTTAGTCCATTGAAATGCACATATATGGGCAAAAATTCATTTCGATAACATAAGCGCTAAGTCAGAAAAATGAAATTGAAAAGTGGCCACTTAGAACTTCGTTTCAGTGTATTTCATATAGGTAGTAACCCCCCCCCCCTCCCATAATTTAGTGGTGTACAAGAAAAAGAATCCATTATTCGTGTGAGGATAGGATAGGAAAATCCGCCCCTCGTGATCACCGTTTGTGTCACCATTCGGCAAGCCCCGTGATGCCAATCGGTGATCCTCGGGACGGATTTTTCTATCCCACCCTCACTCACCTATGCATGCGTATAATATATTTATGAAACGAATAACATTCATGGTACTGATGCATGCATGGATCCAGAAGTTTTGTCAGAGGCGATCAAACTCTGACACCTTATTTTTAGTTGATGAGGGGAGAGAGGATTTATGTACCACTAAAAGTGGGCCATGATCGGCCCGCCAGCGAAATGCAATTTAAATTGCGTTTCGCTGGCGGGCCGATGATGCCTAACATTAAATGCTGGCTTTGTAGCATTGTGATTTTCCAGGGGTGCTAAGGAACCCTATAGCTTTGTGATATTCCAGGGTGGGTTGGTGGGGTCCGGAAACCTTGTCTACCACACTGGATCAGCGCTTGCTGGCGATACTGCCAAGGCTGATCAGAAGTTTTATTGTTCACATACAGCTTAAGTGTTTTTTGTTGTTGTTGTTTTTGTGTTGTGGCTCATCGTTGATAACGAGATAATCATATAAAAAACGAATAAAATAGCGAGTTTAAAACTACATTCATTCTGACATTTACATACAATGTTAATTTGAGCCATGACATGAGATTTCCAACAATGTGGTATGTGCGACCAGCGAAGGCTTAGAACAGCATGCGCATAGGCGCAGTCCGATCAGAGCCTTTGCTTGTCGCTTGAATATTCTATGATTATTAAACTACTGACTTAATATCATTTGGAGTTTCTAAGCGTAAAAGGAGGCTGCACAGACTCGTCCGAGTCTACACTTGTCAAAATGCCACATTGTTGGAAATCACATGCCACGGCTCAATTATGCATAGCGTAAACTATTTTGAATGTGCTTATTCTTTAATACAAACAGGCACCATTTGAACCAAGATCCAACCAGTATGCTCATTTGGCGTGCTTCCTTGGCCACCGAACAGTACTTAATATTATACTACAGTACCGGAAGGATGATCATCGGGCGTCAAAGAAACTCAACTATTGTCCTAATGGGAATGAGGCTACAGAGAGACGACGAGAGGTCAGAAAATGTCAATAAGGCTCCGAGGTTTTAAAACTTTTTTTCTTGCTTAACTCAACTGGCCATGGAATTTTAACTGCTCATAAAAACTAAATTAATGAAAAAAAAACTCATGGAGCCACACAGATTTCTTATCAACACTTTTTGAGAACAGCTTGAGCTAGTTTTACAAAACATTTTCCATAGTATATTTTCCACAATTGTAAGACTTTTCTCAGGCCAATGGGCATTTCTTAACTTTTTTTCTGCGGTAAACAGTTAGTTTGAGAACTATGGCAATTTACAGACCCCCCTCCCCCCCCCCCCCCAAAAAAAAAAAATAACTTCTGTATTTTCTCATTGTGTTCTCATGTCATCAACCACAAAGTAACAACTGCTTTTGTACATTTCATTTCTTTTAAGTTACATTACTTGACAATAATGCAAGAAGTTCTAAAAAATAAAATCAACCTAACAGACATATTTTGAATTTAGAAAGCCAGGTTTACTCCGACTTTTTAAGGAGTATTTACTCATTTCATATATATCTGAAATTAAAATCTGATGAAGCTATCCCAGTGGCAGTGAAATGTAATTGTAATGTAATTTATTGCATTTGGCAAAGTAATTGTATGTAATTAATTACTTTGCTCAAAAGCCATGTAGTTGTAATTTAATTGAACAATTTCTAATGTAATTGTTAGTAATTAATTACTTTTCAAATTAATTGTCCCCAAGTCTGTTTAAGATAAATTTGGCTTCCAGCTTTAGTTATATTCATTTGACATTCTGTTATTTGTAAATGTTTATATATGTATCCTATCAAATGGAAATAAGATATGTTAGTTTAAAACTAAGATACATATATATCCTAAAGAACGTCAGTTATATTAAGCAAACTCTTTCGATACCAAAGCATATTTTAGACTTGTAAGTCTTTACAGCATGATAGCCGTAACAAATGTAAGGCATAGCTGAAATTATTCCAACACCCTGGCTGAGAATTGGTCTCTATGACGCAGTTGTCAATTATTTTTATTTCGTTTACAACCCCAACTGCTTTTTACTCAAAAATGTCGGTTCTATTCTGGGTCCAAACTATTTGCAAAGGTTATCAGCAGAAGCTAGCAAGGAAATAGCTTAAAAAATTTTTTTCGCACATGTATGTGGTGACCACATGGTCTGTTTTATGATATAATTAAAATTTATCAGCACTTATACCACCCTTACCAACTTTAGCACAGATATCTCCTGATGTGCAATGTCTACACTGATATAGGTGGTATAAAATAGTTAAACCATGTTTGTCCACCTGTACGTAAGATAATCCATTCGCTAAAGCTCATGGATTATCTCCACGTACACACAATCCATGGTATAACTATTACTAATATGATCCGCGACATGAGATTTCCAACAATGTGGTATGTGCGACCAGCAAAGCCTCAGATCAGCCTGCGCATTCGCGCAGTCTGATCAGAACCTTTGCTAGTCGCTTAAATATCATATGACTGTTTAGCTACTGACTGAACATAACTTGGAACTTCTAAGCTAAAAAGGAGGCTGCACAGGCTCGTCTGCCTCTACACTTGTCAAAGTGCCACATTGTTGGAAATCACATGCCGCGGCTCATATCCTGTTTTTTTTAGATCTGGCCTATAGATGTTGCTGCTGAGGCTGGTCACCTACCTTGTGTGAAACAAATCCTAGATCAAATCATCATCAAAGAAAATCCCGATTTTGCCACATATCCATACGTAGCATTAGCTTGTGTCCCTGGCTCGGTGACGTCACTCAATCTCATCATGAAGAAAGACAAACCCAAAGAGTCGGATATCAAAAAGGCAATAGAGCTGGCACTAAGAAGTGCAAATGCGCAGTGTCTGGACATATTACTGAAAGAAAAGGTGAAAACAAGTGACATGTTTGATAAAATGAATTTCTTCCACATGCTTTATACATACAGTGGCGCCTCCGCTTTCAGTCAGAATGGTGGCTACCGCCGGTTACCAGAGGTGACACAAGTCTTGGTGAGGCACAAACACGACGTTAAAGCCAAGAACCCACCTAACACGTACCCGATCTATAGTTTAATCAAAAACTCTCTGTGTATCCATGACTTTGTAAACACACGTCATTACATCCTGTGTTTACGAATCCTTCTTGAAGAAAGCGCTGACCCAAATTTTGACGAAGTTGAGCACGAAATGAAGCAGAATCAGCGTGGTGTGAAGTCAATTCAAGGTCGTCCAGCTTATTCATCCGCTATGCACTGTCTACTAGAAACGTTAGAGTTCTTTGCAGAGTACCTAGAATCTAAAGCGTTAGGGGTACGCTTCATTACTCAAATGGCGGATGTCCTGCTACAGAATCATGGACAGATTAATTCTATAGGAAGACTAGGGGATAAAACCAGCAAAATGTATGGCACCGTCCTACACCAGTTTGCAAAGAGTAGTGTCAAACTTGGTGTGGATAAAGACGTGTTCAAGTTTCTGTTGCGACAAGGAGCGGACCCAGATACTAAATGGGATGGCAGATATGTTATAAACACATATTTTGATACGTTGTTCCCATCGCTCAAGGAAATTAACATTCACACAAAAGCTCCTGATTATACTGAGGAAGTAGAAAGGATGTTAGGATTATCAATGTACATGAAACGTACTTGCGTTAAAGAGACACTTCATATCTTTAAATTGACCTGGTCAAAGGCAACGAATCCTCAAATCAAGAAGTATATCAAACTTGCTATATCGGAGTTAGAGGCGCGGATACAGGAGGTGTGGCCTCTAAAGAGATTATGCAGGACAATGATATGGGATATGTGTTCAAGGAACGCATCTAACGTCCACAACCTTCCTACTGACATTGAATCTAGAACATATATACTACCCCTCGCCTAACCTGCTGTGTCATGTAAACAGAGAATGCTAGGTGAGTGTCTTTTGATATCAAGTTTACCAGGCAAGTCTTTGAGAACGCTGGTTGACATCGCGAGGCTTGCCGAGCGATTCAACATGCGTTCTCAAAGCCGAGCCTGGTAAACTTGATATCGAAAAACACGAACCTGGTATTCCATTTATCAGGTAACTGATAAATAGAGAATACTAGGTGAGTGCCTTTTGATATCAAGTTTACCAGGCAAGGCTTTGAGAACACTTGTTGACATCGCGAGGCTTGCCAAGCAATTCAACATGCGTTCTCAAAGCCGAGCTTGGTAAAATTGATATCGAAAGACACGAGCTTGGTATTTTATTTATCAGTTTACCCATTGTTCCACTCTTCAAACTAGCGATAATGACGTTTTGTGTTGATTCAGCGTCATTAGCGACTCATCGTCATCATGGCCTAATAAAGACACATGCGGTGAGTTAGACAACGTTTATCAGGCAACGTGCAACAATGCAGTTAATATTTGAGGTAACTGATAAAACCTTATACCACTCTTACCAACTTAAGCAGAAACTATACCGCAATATGCTTCGTCTACACTGATGTAGTGTAGTATAAAATAGTTATACCATATGTTTCTCCATGTATGAGAGATTATCAACTCGATTAAACTCGTCGATTAACGTCACATACAGGTTGACAAACAGTTGTATAACTACAATGTAAATGGCTTCTTTGATAAACACTTTAGACCCAGATACCAGTGCCAGGAATTACAATGTCTCCTTAAAGTTAAGGAAGACTTAAGTTAAGTATTGATATTTCACCATGCTATATTAAATGCTAAATAAATGCCTGGATCGATACAGTACTTGTCGTCAATGATATCATTGTGATCTACAGACAAAAATGAAACTACTTTGATTTTAATCAGTTTGAAACGTTATTTTTCGCATCCTGAAAGCAATACTTAACTTAAGTCTTCCTTAACTTTAAGGAGGCATTGTAATTCCGGGCCCTGGTCTTTATTATTTGTTAAAATAAACCAATCTAACACGACATAAAAACAATATAATTTTGAATGTCCAATCTAAGGCCCGATTCCTCTTTTAGGAAAAGCTTGGCCAGACCCAAGTCTTTAAGCTACATAAGCCTAGTGTCCTTTTTTTGGGACTTTGACTAACAGTGCAGACCTAGACCAGACGCCGCAGAACCCGGCGTCTGATCAGGATCTCGACTGTTTGCATGCAGAATGTTCTATTAAAATTTGAATAAAATGAAAAATACCACCAACACCCCTTATAAGAGAAATGGAGTGTTCCAATTGATAACGGTGGGAAATTCCATTCACCATAAATGGATTAAGCTCTAGCTTCAGCAGTTCTTCTATTACACTTATATTGACCAAACATCAAGATCAGATGTGACTATAATTGCTATTTAATTTAATTGTAGGCAAATTAATTTATGACTTGGGGACAATCACTAGGGTAGAATATCTCTGCCTTAAAGCAAGAAGATATTGTTTTATTGAAATTATATTCCAAAAAAGACCTGCGGATTTACAACAATTCTGGTTAAAATATGCTGGAGATATTTTATTACTGGGATTCATATTAACTAATTGTTTGGCAACCCCCCCCCCCCCCCGCGCATTAGTGTAATATCTGAATGAGTGAGATTGAACAGAAAATGCCACACTCACAGACCAATCCAAAAAGTGAGTATTGGCTATCAAATCTTTTGACAGCCATTGTCTCATTAGATTTCAATATTCTAGCTAGTATCTGTAGCTGAGCATGCATGTATGAGCCCTAGCTGGTCCTTCACCCAAAAAGAAGGCTGTCATGTGATGTACCCAACTATTATGTGATTATTTATTGTATTTGACATACATTGCCAATGCGTTGTCAAGTATTTTTTTACAATAATTTTGGTTGCATGGTTGTGATAGGAACAATTATAGTTCTTATCTATTTTTAAATTAAAACTAGTAAAGGTTTAGAAAGTCCGTGTAGTCTGTTGTCTTTTCTGATCGACGTATGGTTAACCTGAATGATATTTTCTAATCAAAATTATCAAGCTACTAATACGTAATTCGCCAAAATGCTGATATTTTCCAATATATTGAGTCTGATATTCGTAAATATTTATAGAACATTAGTACATCGATGAATCTAGAACATAGGATTCTGCTTTACTATTCACGAAATACGAATACTTCATCATTATATAGTTACAATTTATCATATAAAAATACAGAGCTACAAAGTCACTGAGTATGATCAGGAAATGCTGCAATCACAAACTGCAGACCAACCCGCGGCAAAGTGGGGAATTTCTACAGGACATTTACAGTAACAAGACATTCAAAGGACAATGCAAGCAAGGTAACCAGCTCTCTCCTCCTCGTCAAGACGATTTAAAAACTAAAAAGGACATAAAGTAATGCATATCAAAACAAAGACAGACACAGAAACCCAAAAACAATGGGAGGCATATAACAATAAATCAACAATGACAGAACCATCGCCTTAGAACGAACAGCAGCCTAAGCTACCGAGCGTTGGGTTGGGGGGGGGGCTTTAACGCATTTTACGGCGCCAAATCTCCGCCCTAGATTCTGTTGTTGTTAATACACAAAACTTGTTTAGCTCGAATGGAGGCTGCCAAACTGCATCACTACAGAGACACAATCTAATCAAATTAATGCACTTTGATGAAACAAGGAAAAGGGTTCATGACTCACAGATAGCCAGAGCTAAAGAAAGCCTCAACTTGAGCTACGGCGGACCCAGCCAATGACAATTATCAGGCACCAACCAACGGATTAAAGCTTTACATGTACGTCAGGGCCGTCATTGAGTCTGAGGCTTGACCCACTGTCGTGCAATTAAAGAGGAAACCATACCTACAAACCATGAATGGGTTTATAACCAGGCATGCAGACTGTTGCATTATCATTTCCAGTGCAAGTATTAAACGCTTTAGTGTATACCAAGGGAAGTAAGTAAGGGTGCAAAGATCAGGAATCGATACAATCAAGTACCACACCTGACCCAGGATACCAATGGGAAAGTGACAAACTCACAGTTAGACACCACAAACGAGAGCCAAGAGGTCAGCCCTTTCCCAGCAGGTGACCACAAAGCACATATAAACAGACGCGCACAAACACATAGCAAACACAAGACAGAAAAAACATAAAAGATCCACAAAAGAAGTACCGCCTTGGAACGGTCAGTAAAATATTTTACTGGAGGGCTTAAACCGGTTTAACGGCGCCAACCTCACCCTTAATTCAGGTGTGGATCAAGACACATAGGTATTTGGTTTGCATGAAAGACCCCTAACTTATCAATGCATCATCTCCCAAACATAGAAATCAAGATATAACAAGGAGATAAAGCAAAGATAAGGACTCAGCAGTAATAAAACTTAATACCGGAGCAAGAGAAATCCAACAGGTAAACCCCGGTGGGCCCAACAAACAGCCAAAGCATCAGGCCCCTACCATCTCATCAATAGATAAGTCTTTAAGTCGGAACCATCAGAGAGTCTGAAGTCCGACCCGCCAATTAGAGAGGAAAGCAAAGTTGCCAACCAGGATTGGGTTGACCACCAAGCATGCTATCTGTTGCAATACATTAATGTTATAGCCAATCTTTTTTATAATGGGAAATTATTTTTAATGAACTGCGCTAAACAATTATTAAAGCCAACAATCTTCTTCAATTTATACATTAAGTCACCATAGAAATCAGGTTCCAAAAGTCCTTGGCGCAAGAGAGATTTAAGTCCATCTTAGAATTTAGAAATCAAATCATAGTATCGTCTATAAAATTTAGAAAAGGTTTTGCGAAGTTTATGATACCGATAGCCTTGTTTAAGAAGTGTCTGAGTTAACAATTTATTGCGAGTGTTGGAGTCAGCAACATAGCTAGATGCTCTAGCAAAACGAATGAGTTGAGAGATATAGACTCCATAGGATGTAGAGCGAGGAACATCACCATCTAAAATGGGAAATTGACAATTTCAAAATCAAAGTCGTCACGTTTATTATAATTTTTGTAGAAACAATATCATTAGAAATGACAAATGCAAGTCTAAAATGCAGCTTCGGTATCAGAGGTATTGGCTTTATTCAGTTGGAGCTCTGAAGGGTATATTTGACTTACCATATTGTCAAAATAAACATTATGTTTAAAATATCGTCCAAATATCTGGATGTAGTGTTAAACGCATCAATAACGTCAGCCTGCTTATCATCAGAAAGAGACATCATAAAGTCCCTCTCATAATAAAACAGGAATAAATCTGCAACCAGGGGAGCACAATTAGTGCCCATAGGAATCCCTACTACTTGTCTATACAGCTTGGTGCCATATCGAATAAAAATGTTGTCCAACAAAAAGGTCAGCGCATCACATATGTTTTGACATGACTATGCATGATATTTTTTAGGTTTAAGTAAAACATGCTTTCTTGTCATTACATGCAAGGTAAGGAGAGCCGTCTCTCTGTAAGGTTCTTTCAATAAGATCAATAAGTTTATCTTTAATTAAATTATAAGGTAAAGTAGTGTAAAATGTAGAAAAATCTTAAGTAGACAAACTGGTTGCATTGAAATCTCTTGCCTTCAGTTTATCTAAAATTTCACCTGAAATTTTAATAGATCAAAATAGGTTTTTACCGGATCTCTCATATACCGTATCACAATACTTGATAACATGTTTTTAACAGCTGTAAGATACGAGGTTAACAATTTAGAAAGGTCTGTTGTTATACAAGAGCTAGAATTAGCAATAAATCTTGCTTTATAGGTTTTTTTTATGGAGTTTAAGTAACCAGTACAACGTAGGAACTTTGTCTCTATTTTTAGATGAGTTGTCAAATAATAAAAGACGCTTTAGCTTCGTATAAGTTTCACATCGTCGTTCAAAAAATAGTAAGTGAGTATGATAAGGAAATACCACAATCACGAACCATAGACATCCTCGTGGCACCGGGAGGAAGAGCCGCTCAACCATCACGAGACAACAGAAAGACAAATTAAGCCTAGCAACCAGCTCTCTCTCCCCATCAAGATGATTGCAATACTAGAATGGATATAAAGTAACGTAAAACCAAACATAGAACAATTACAGACTCCCACAATGGGAGTAACAATAAAAAAGTCAACAACAACAGAACCACCCCCTTAGAACGGAAAGCAGCCTAAGCCACCGGAGGGCTTTAATGCATTTTACTGGTACCAAATCTTCACCCTAGATTCTACTGTTGTTGAAATACAAGTAATGTTCAGCTCGCATGGAGGTCATCTAACTAATGCAATGTATCATCATGGAGACAAACCCAACAAAACGCAAAGTAAAAATCAACCAGTCCTGCTACTTTTGTTCACCAAACGTAACGTCTCACATAGATGACATTATACATACCAAATGCTTGAGTCTAAGAAATCGGTGTGTTTTGTACGTCACTAGTAATTATTGCTTGGATTGGCATATCCATTATTTTCAGTGTAACTAATGTATTAAACTGTTCAGTATTCAAGGGATGCATTTCCGCTATGGGTGGGTATAATCATTCTTGAAATTCATATAAAATGTTTAATATGCCGTCTGAGGAACGCCAAACACCACATCATTAATGGAATGTGAATAGTTTCATATGCAAATTGCACCTTGAAGTATGGATGGCAATAGGTGCTCTAAACTTTCCTGTAATTCATATAAATTGTTTTCGATGACGTCTGAGGAATGCCAAACACCACATTATTAATGGAATGTGAATGGTTTCATATACAAATTGCACCTTGAAGTATGGATGGAAATAGATGCACTTAGCATTCCTGTAATTCATATAAATGGTTTTCTATGGCATCTGAGGAATGCCATATACCACATGAGTAATGCGATGTGAATAGATGGCAAATTTCACCTTTGAAGTATAAGCACTATTAATGTTATTAATGTAATGTGGTTCAAAAGTAATAATAATATTAAATGCCTATGATTTTTGTTATTTATATTTCATGTTGTCATGCTTTCTTGTCTTTTCATTGCAGCCTTGTGGTCACCTGCTGGGAAAGTGGGGCTGGTCTCTTGGCTCTCTTGTAGTTTATGTTTTATTGTGTTTTTGTCACTTGCCCATGTGGTGTCCTGGGTCAATTGTGGTACTTGATTGAATTGATTCCTGATATTTGCCTCCTTACTTACTTTGCAATAAAACTCGGTCTCAGTTAAGACGTTTATGCGGAATCATATATAAATTCTTACACAAGGTGTACCAAGGGAAGTAGTCATATAATTAAAGACTCTTTAGCTTCAAATGAGTAACACATTGTCGTTCTAATCATGGCAAGCACTTTAATAATAATAATAATAATAATAATAATAATAATAATAATAATCTATATCTTTGACTTTCAACAAAACTGAACCTCAATTAAGAGGTTTATGCTTAATTATGTTTAAATTCTCACACACTCTTTTCATGCATTTGTTTTGTTTTCTTTTGCAGTGCAGTTCTCAGTGTTCAGCCATAGAAATAGAGGATTTAACATGAGTGCTCATGTTTTATTGAATTTATTAAACGAGTTGCGGAAAAGAGATAAAATGCGAGGCTTGCCGAGCATTTTATCTCTTTTTCGCAACGAGTTTAATAAATTTAATAATACAAGAGCACGAATGTTAGATTCTATTTATCATATGACAAATACTTAGAAATCTGATTTCTGGCGTAAAAACATTATAATTTTGTCATTATGTACGCGACGTTGTTATGGACGTCATAACGTTTCCCGTCAATCTATAAACCACTAGTGGTTTATCGATTTTATTGCACGGCGTTATTTCACTCCAAGACGCGACGTCATTTGATAAATGCATGTATTAACATTTCAAAATACATACTTATCCTTGGATTCGAATAGACTAAAGGTCCTTTCATAATTGTATGTTACCCAGCAACCAGTCAACCATCGCCTTAAAATGGACAACAGCCTACCCCACCATTCTATTTCACATACTAGATGATGGATCCGTTTCAAAATGATGTGATCATTACCTCTTTACCTGTTAACAGGGGGTAATAATACTGTCCCTGGAAGGTTTACGTATTTTCTGATAAATTATCATGTTTATCTATTTTAAAGAAATTTTGTTTTTTACATGTAATTCCCCTCTTGGGACCCCTTTAACCCAGTGAGGTACTGAAACTATCCCTTATCGGTTAACGCGCTAATGTTCTTTATTAGACAGATGTACGTATATGCCTTTAAATAATATCATTTATCAGTCACCCCAAATATTAACTGAATTGTTTCAACATAACCTAATAAACGTTGCCTATCTCACGGCATGTTACCTTTATCAGGTCATGATGACGTTGCACTTTTTGAATGACGTCGCTAGTGACGCTTAATCAACACAAAAATAAAAAATTACGTCATAATCGCTTGTTTGAAGAGTGTTCAACAATGGGTAAACTGATAAATCGAATACCAGGTTCGCGTCTTTTGATATCAAGTTTACCAGGCTCGGCTTTGAGAACGCATGTTGAACCGCTCGGCAAGCCTCGCGATGTCAACAAGCGTTCTCAAAGCCTTGCCTGGTAAACTTGATATCAAAAGACACTCACCTAGTATTCTCTATTTATCTCTCTAACACTTGTATGTGTTTACTTATTTCCATACATGAAATTATATACTCAAGGCATTTTCCCCACTGTCTACAGCTTCCTCTAGATGAATCGTGATAGTAAGCATGTAGTATCTTATTACGATCCATTGCCTACTGTGTAAGTCAGCAAAATACATATATACCTTATCAGCTGTTGGGTTACAACAGCTAAAGATAAACCAAACGCTTTGAAGCGTGACTCTATTACAATGTTGATATGTTGTTCTAGAAAAAGGGTTTCAGGCGTTTATTTACATTTACTATTAAAGCTTTGACACACACACATGTTCCAGTAGGACTTGCTCATTTTACGCATTCTGCATCAATCGTTGGAAATAGAATGACCCAAAGGCCATTGGTCAGAGGTCGTGGTACATCTGTACTGTAGATTCAAAGATACATGAGAATCGTTGTAAACAAAAAAAATGTAATCTAATACCGGAACTGGATACTTTATACAGGTATATATCATTTAAAATAGTTTCAAAGATAAATGAGAATCGTTGTAAACAAACACTGGCGAGTTTACCTTTATTTGGGCGTGCAGGTAGTATCAGTTTACAGTTATATTGAACCTACCACAAATTACTGCATATGTAGTGAATAGTCATGCTTTACCTACTGTACCTGTTTAAAAGAAAAATAGAATTGCCTCATTACTATGCATCTTTGAAACTACAATACTTCAGTATAATATACACCGTAATTTACCTGTTCCAATGAAAAATAGTATAATCCTATTATCATGCATCTTTGAAACATCTGTATATGTATATTGATTACAATCAAGGACTAAAGCTTACTTACAATTTCAAGTCATTTCAACCATGGGAATCGAGAAATGAAGAATTAAAACAGGCAATTGTTGGTTCAAAGATAGATGAAAAAAATATGAACTTATCCAAGATCTGGGTGTTTTATATATATATATATTTATATATATATATATATATATATATATATATATATATATATATATATATATATATATATATATATATATATATATATATATATATATATATATATATATATATATATATACCGTTCACGTGCTACTGCGTAGACTCGCCCAATCTTTCAAGTGCCTGAGGTAGAAATTTACCAGTACATACTGTCGTTAAAAGATGCATAATAATAAGACTAAACTAGTTTTCATAGAAACGAGTAAATAACGGTGAATATTCTACTTCAGTCAGAGGCCGTTTATATATATAATTTATTATATATATAAACGGCCTCTGACTGAAGTAGAATATTCACCGTTATTTACTCGTTTCTATGAAAACTAGTTTAGTCTTATTATTATGCATCTTTTAACGACAGTATGTACTGGTAAATTTCTACCTCAGGCACTTGAAAGATTGGGCGAGTCTACGCAGTAGCACGTGAACGGTTACTCAGACTGTAACAGTTATTTCTAAACCAAATATCTACTGGCAGATTTCGACCTAAGACGGATCAAAGGTTAGACGAGTCCATGGTGTAACACTTGGTTTGCAGCTCTGGATGGTCATATCATTCATGTTTCTAGTTGAACGTCGATAGTACGAACAGTAATGCACCTTTGTGACTTCTCATTATTGACCTGTATACAAATCTTTACTATTTCAATAGCAGCTAGACCATTATAGATATTTGGTTTAGAAATAACCGTTACGGTCTGAGTAACCTTTCTCATGCTACTGCGTAAACTCATCTTATCTTAGATCTGTCTGAGGTCGAAATTTAGATATAACCGTTATTGGTGTTAGTACACAATTACAGTCTTCCGGTTTGGTAGCCCACGAAAATAGTACCTTTAGAAATTTAGCACTTGCCGTTTCTGGGCCCTTTATGGCGTAAATGGGTGCTTTATTCGACTTTAAATGTACATGTGATTCAACCTTGGTCTATGTTTGTCAGGCTGATGCAGAAAAATGCATCTTTGTGTGGACTATTTTGTCACAGACTCCCCGGCGCACTCCCCATGTAACGTATGACGCGGGTCGGATTTCAGCCCGGATTTTTTGACTGTTCCCCAAAGAACGGAGAATGCTGAGAAAACGAGATTATCAAGGTAGGTTGTCTTTTCACTTTTTTGATAGGTGAATGACAGATCTTGCCACTCACAGACAGAAAAAAGTCCAAGCAATGTCCTGGAAAAATTTGCAGATGCTCGAATTCTGCCTTTTTACATGGAGTTGAATGGGACCGATTAATTGTGCACCGAACCCTATTGTATCCAGCGTGTCATATCTCGTGCTACACCATGGATTCGTCTAACCTTTGATCCGTCTGAGGTCGAAATTCGCCAGTATCCGTTCATGTTGCCTAGGAAGTGAAAATGATCGTATTGTCGTATCAGACGTTTGAACAGGTATGGGGGTCATCTCAAACTTAAACAATATAACCTTAGTGTCCAGTTTATGTGGGACATAGGAAATAGTGCAGACTCATTCCGCGGCGTCTGATCAAGGTCTCCACTGTTTGCTTACGTAATGTGTTATACAAAATTGAATAAAAATGAAAAAGGACCACCCAACAAACCTTATAACAGAAATGGTCTTGTCCTATTTATAAGAGTGGGAAATTCAATCTGGCTTGAATGAGTTAAGCTGGAGTTATTGAGCGTACAAGAATTGAGCACGCACCTGACTGGCAAAGGGTCTGACCAATCCAATAATTTGCTTGGGACACGTGTAACTTTATTTTATCATTCTTATCGTAAATGGCTTTCCATACATACGTGCTTATCATGGTATTTATATTTTACTGCTTTGACAGTGTAATGGTAGTGGATGTAGATATGTCAACCAAGATCTGTTATTTTGTGAACTAAATATAAATGTACACACTGAATTGAATCATTATTTTCTTTTAAACTCAGATGTCTCAAGGAAAATTTGCGAGTGGCACGACCCCTCATTAATAAAATAATTATATCAATTTTTTTCTTTAGAAAAAATGCATACTATTATCTTATCAAAGTTGCCCTAATACCGACTGTTTGTCCGTCAATCTATCTGTCTGTGCGTTTGACTGTCATATTTCTTCTGTGATTGTTTCTTCTTCTAACAATTTCAAACAATGCAACTGCATACGTCACATGATGTAGAGGGTACTGAGCAACATTTCAAAGGTCAAATAAAATGTTAGCGTAGTAACTTCAAACCTTTCAGGTGCATAGATCATATTATGTAGAGGGTACTGGGCAAAAAATCATGTCAAGGTCGAGGTCAACGATCAAATTATGTATTTTCTTGCAAATGCACCTCCTTCTTATCCGTTGGATGTGGCATTACAAACTTTGCAGGTATATACATAATGCAGAAGATACCTGAACAATGTTTCATGTCACCCTGTCCCAAAAGTCAAGGCTAAAAAAGTATTTTCTTGTAAATGTGTTTCCTTCAGTACCGTTGAACGCAGCGACTTTAAATTTTGCAGGTACATAGATTACATAATGTAGAGGCCACTGAGCAATGTATCATGTGACTTTGTCTAAATGTTCAAGGTCAAAGGTCAAAAATGTATTTCTTGTAAATGCGTCTCCTTCTATATTGTTGGACGAAGCAACTTCCAATTTTGCAGGTGCATAGAACACATAATGAAGAGGACACTGGGCAATGCTTTATGACCCAAAGTCAAGATCAATGTATGAACTTTCTTGTTTAATTAAATGCATCTCCTCCGAAACCGTTGTATATAGCAATGATATGTATTAGACACTGTATACAGCACTTTTAAATTTGTAAGTGCATAGGTCAAATGATGTTGAGGATAATTGGCATCGTTTGGTGTGATCTTAAAGCCAGGCTCAAGTTCAAACGTTGAAAAAGCGGGTATTTGTGAAGGTATACCGTCGAGTTAAAGCTGCATAATCTGTAACTTTTGATATTTTCATTTTAAAAATAATGTTTCTATTTTTCAAGAACACAGTAAAACTACTAAAATCCAGGTATACATTTTACCTTTTTCGTAATAATCAACAAATTATTAGTGCCAAAACAACAGCATTTATGTTAAAAGTTAACTGTCTAGAATTATTGAAGGGACGCAAATAATTACAAACAAGAGAAAATACACCTGTTTTTATAAGATAATTCACTTTTTCATGCAGTTTTCAACTGTAGAAATAAGATTTATTGTGATAACATAACTTTATTCTACTTTTGCAAATGATTTAAAAAGAAAATATTTTTTTCGAAAAATGTTCATAGTTACAGAGTATGCAGCTTTAAGTCTAGTAAACTTTAAAACAGTCCTCAGAATGAGGTATGTGTTTTGGAACATCTGACATGTGAACATGTTTATACAATGAATACCTGGATAAGCTTCGTAGAGAGATAATCTAGAGTTTGCAGAGAAATAGATGTATGTGTTCTCAATTGAATCCTCTCAACGGTGCGACTCTGATCTCTGATAAGTATTCCCAATCTGTGAACTGAACAGAATATAAGAACATTAATAAATTATGGTTAGAAAATATGTATTTTCATATTCTCTGTACAAAGTATTTATGTCATAATTGATATACAGCAGCTAAGTATATTGTACCGTACCACTAGTTGCAGAAACTAGGGGTGTGATAACAAAGCTCTAGCCCAGAAACTAGAGATAGGGATAAATGAACAAATGAATAATAAAAAATCTTTAATAATCATATGAGAAACGTGCTCCACTAACATGCAGTAAAAAGCTAATTTATACCAGGTTGGGATCAGCTTAACATCCACCAGTCTGGTCAGTGTCCTCACTGTCAAGGTCTATTCTAGTGCTCTTCATTTATGTCATGTGTATTAATTTTCAAATAAATCACAATTTTTAGTTTTTAGCACCCGTGACTTAGTACAAAAGGTTGGGATATTGTAATCGTCTATGGGGTCCGACTGTTCAATCGTACACCGTCTTAACAGCTGTCTATTCCTAAATCGTTTAAGGTTGACACTTTAAAAATCAGTTTATGGTAGAGCATACATCTGGCGTGTAATCTGCATTGTCAGTATTTTGAGCCCTATCCCCGTTTCGGACACAACCATGTGTTTGTGTTATTTTTTCAAACGGCGTAACAGCACCATAAGAAACAATTTTATAAAATTTTATATGAAAACTCAAAAAAAAAAAAAAAGAAAAAAGAAAAAAATTGGAAAATTCCCTGACTCAAAGTCCACCAAACGTAGGACAGACTTTTCACGGTGTCTGTAGGTGTGGCACGAGTGAGACGGTATGCGCTTATTCTAGTTCACTTTGTTATTGTTTGCATTTGCTTTTTTTGCAGTTGCGCAAATAAGTCCTCATATGAGCCGCGGCATGAGATTTCCAACAATGTGGCATATGCGACCAGCAAAGCCTCAGATCAGCCTGCGCATACGCGCAGTCTGATCCGAGCCTTTGCTAGTCGCTTGAATATTCTATGAGTGTTAAGCTACTTGGAGTATCTAAGTGTACACTTGTCAAAATGCGACATTGTTGGAAATCACGTGTCGTGGCTCAATTATCAAGATTCTAAAGTTGTCCTTTTCCACCACTATTTGGGCCTTGTCATGCGAAAGTCTGTATTTGTACAGGTGCGAGCAACAAAGGCCCAGAGCAGCCTGCGCATATCCGCCACCCCCCCCCCCCCCCGCCCACCATCAGGTATTTGTTTCCCGCTACATTAAGTGTGATGTCAATGGAAGTTTTAAACAAGACAAAAAACATAGACAGAGATTATTTGTGAAAAATGTGTTTTTCCATTTAAATATGCAAATATTTCATTTAATAATTTTTTGCTTAGGAAAATAAAATATCTACACTGACCCAATATGAAAACTTTACATAGTATTCAAAAGTATATATTTTGATGATGAATTAGTTTTTGGGGTAATTTTTTTCGGTCATCGAATCTTCAATGCCTTATCGATGTCTCTGAAAAAATTATTGGATGAAAATCAAAAATTGCATAATTTTTATGAATAATACAGTTCAGATGGGTCAAAATGAAAATTTCTAAAAACAATTATTCCACTCACACAGATTTTGGAAACAAGAAATTACTGACTGCGTGCTTTAAGTGATGTTAAAAAGATCATCAGTAACCAGTGTGACCTACATTTTTTACGAATGCTTAGCAGAATACGTCACCTCATTGAGTTAACGTAACGTTGTAGGAGCACGTTAGGGAAACGTATGTAATGCTAACAGAGGTGCATATTGGAGTCATTGCGCATCCATTTGATGATTTGACCTGACAATCGGACCCAATTTTTCTCCATACGTAGGCTCGGGCCCAGCATCTACCCTTCATCCTCCAAAAACTTCAGGAATTTCAAGCACCCCAAAAAATATTTTGAATTTTAGCAAACCAAACAATACCCCCATTCTGTACCATGACCTTAAGCAAAGACCCTTAATTGCATAGAAATGACCCCTAAATATAGTGATGACACCCTAAAAATATCCACAAAATCTTCATACCAAAAACAATATTCATTTTTCTGAAAACCCCAAAAAGTATTGAGATTCAATTTTTTTAACCCAGAACAAATTCTCGAGCCTACGTATGTATGAAAATATCAGAGTACCACCCCCCCCCCCCCCACCCCTCTGGACAGTACCCATCTGTAAAACAGTTGTGAATTGGAACATTATTGCCTACTTTTACAAGTCTTATGTAAATTACGTTTTGCTATGTACAGTGTTTCTCTATGGCGTTTACATGTCTGGTGATTGATTGAAAAAAATACTGTTCTGTGCTGGTAGTAAAATGAACCAGAATTTGAACCAGATATTTAGCGAAATCAGACTGCGCGGATGCGCAGACTGATCTGCGTCTTGGTTGTTTTCATAGGCATAAAACCGAATTTCTCATGACGCGGCTCTGTACTATAAATCCGTAAATTTTTGCGAGGGTGTTATTTTCGCGAAACTTCACATATGCGAAGTTTTGTGAAAACAAAATCCTCGCGAAATGTAGAAATCTTTCTGTCGTTTACTGATATTGGTAAATCATGCCCTAGTCGCGAATTTTAAACGTCGCAAATATGTCTTTTAACGCCATTCACGAAAATAAAATTCTAGGGAAAATTTCCGGACTTACAGTATCACAGATCATTTAAGCCAAGCATCCGGTGATGATTCAGATCAGCCTGGGCATCCATTCAATCTGATCAGTCTTCACTATGCACAAATGACCAGCTAAGGACTAAGCGGCGTTCATATGTCTGGACTAGTGGCGATTGAAATAGTTTGACACATCCCCTCTCATTTTTTGCCAAAACAGTGCCGACGCCAGTGCAAGTGACGGCGAACGCACGAGTTAAAAATGTCTAACATTACTACTTTAAGTTCGTGGGTTACAGGTATCAGCGGTTGTTTCCTTTTGTGTGAGCTATGGGTCCTGCCAGGCAACAATCGTCTACAAATCGATACGCATCTCCACAAGTTTCCAATACATCAATACATAACTTCCCTTTTGCTGAAACCGACTATTGAAAAACATTTTCCTGCTTTCCCAAGAGTACGACTGATTACATGACTGGGCCCGCCGCGATATTACCTGTCTTCAGTGGTTTGCGAACAACTAAGGCGCAGACCAGCCTGCGCATCAGCGCAGTCTGATCAGCGCCTTCGTTATTCGCTTTTTGGAAAGTATCATAATCAGACTTACTACGAGCGAAATTTCAAATTTCGAGCTAGTCTCTGTAGCTGAGCAGGCTGGTTTGAGTCTCGCTTTGTCAGAAACCCCAAAGACAGGTTTTGTCGCGACGAGGCCCATGTGAAACCTATCAGGGTAAATGCAACTCGTCTTTCCTTGTACAATATCAGTTATATTCTCTTCAACTTTAATACTCCACCACAGAAAAAACAACAACAACATTTAAGTAATTACAGTCGAATCTCGCAAATTACAACTCCCCGCCACTAGAGGTTTTATTTCGAATTATCAGTAGTTCGAATTATATGGTGGTATACATAAAATATATTACCCCCCCCCCCAAAGAAAAAAAAAATAAATAAATAAAAAATAAATATTTGCATCAGTTATTTTTCTACCAAACATTAGTTTGGGGGCGTTAAAGAAACGTCTCAAAGAGACGTTTCTTTTATGCACCCAAAACATATGTTATTATAGACAGTTATTAAAATACATGTAGCTGTCCAAAGAGAGCCCAACGAAGACTCTAATGAGCTGATCTGAGTCTTCGATGGGCGCACAATCCATCTTGTACCTAAGGCTGGACACATATGCTCAATTTGTTTACCTTCTTTCTTTTGATATTTCGCGGGGGGGGGGGGGGGGGGGGGAAGCGGGAGTAGTGGAAGAGGAGGGGGTGATATTGTATTCACACCGTATTTTTATTTTGACCAGGTTCTTTATCATGTTGACATGACTTTATCAACCAGTCTAAGATATTCGAAAACGTCTTAAGTTGGATAAAAGGTTTGAAGATAACGTTATCACTGTTCAAACTTTCATATATATTACTCAACAAAAGAAATGAATTAATTCAATTGCGCCTTTGAATTTTATACACTCAACTCTCGGAAATTCGGACTCTGCTTACGTCGAAGTACAACTAAGATTTCTTGATACGTAGGCTCGGACCCAGCATCTATTGTTTACACCCACAAAATACAGAAATCCCCCAAAAACATTTGAAATTTTGCAACCACCAAAATATTCCAAAACTGTTCATTGACCTAACAAAAGCCCTAAAATGTATATAAATGACACCTACATTGTCCAATTTTGTGATGACCCCCCCCCCCCAAAAAAAAATATCCACAATTTCATCATACCCAAAAGTATTCATTTTTCTGAACCCCCGTCCCCTAAATTATCGAAATTCCAAATTTTGAACCACAAAAATGGTCCGTGCCTACATATATATGAAAATATCAGTGTACCCCCACCCCCGGCCCCTTTGGACTTGGATATCTAGAATCAGATGAAGGGGTGGGCGTATGGAAATAATATATTTTTGGTTATACTTTGGTAACAGACCAACGCTGTTTTGAAGAACTGATGACGAAAATGAGTCAAATGGAGATGGCAACATACAGCAAATAGTAAGTGAGAATGATCAGGAAATACCATAATCACAAACCGAAGACAACCCCATGGCACCGCGAGGAAGAGCCGCTCAACCATCACGAGACACCAGGAAGACAAATTAAGCAAAGCAACACGCCCTCTCTTCTGTCTTAAGTGGCCACTGTAAAAGAAGACCAAAAATTGGTTTTCAATATCGATTATCGCTTAACATGCTTAATGCAGGTCTAAAGTATTGTAGAATGCTCCAAGAGAGCATTCTGCAATACTTTCGACCTTCATTAAGCTACCATTTGTCTTTAAGACCTTTGTTCTGTCTATTTTTGAGTGGCTGCTTAAGACAGGTTTTACTGTATAAGCTAAGCCCTGTAAAATGTTTAACGTTTTGCCAAATTTGGTGGCAGATGAACTGCTTGCGATCTTGGTGTTTACCTTCAACAGCTTTAAATTTCAGTTTAGTTTTATCATGATCACACTAATATTTAAAATGTACTAGTACATTTTATTTTACTCTAATACCCCAGTGATAGCGAAAGCTGAAACAGCATTACGTGTACAACATGTTTCTGCTATCTGAAAAGATGGTTCTACTTAGTTTGGGGTATTGATATATGCCTATATTTACTGTTTGGACGATTTCCAGTCTAAAAGTTGAACCGCCACCTCTTTTTGTTGTTAACTTACATGTATTTCTCATAGTGAATGCTTATCGTCCAATCCTAGAAATATTGCGTGAATGACATTAACATTTGTTTTGGTTGCGCAAAATAACCGTCTCTTTGATACGGTTCTTTTGAGTACCAACAACATGTGTTTAGGATGAGAAAAAGAAAAAAAATATTACGCATCCTTATATGTAAGAGCCAGCTGAAAATAAGCATAGTTTTACACCAATTTAGGTGGAAAGTATCTAGCCATCACCAATCTGGTGTGATCTTTCTGTTGCATTAAAAGCTGATATAATTTGCGCTTTTCGTCGTTTTTTTTTGCCTCGGTGAAAAACAAGATACATGTATAATAATGCCATTTTCAACTTTTTAAAGAAGCGGTCTACAAATGCTTGTAGTAAAGTTATATTTTGTGTTGTTTCAATCGCAGGAACTGAAAGAAATATAAAGCTGCAGGCTGCAAATTTGCCAAGCTTTAACATTTTGTCACTTCTATGTCTGCCCCTAATTTAAAAAAGAATCAAACCTTGAGAGCATTCCTCCAACATGCTCTACCCGGTATAGCAACATCATTTAAGGATGACCTCATACTTTGAGCTATATGTCATATATTTCATGAAAATAAATGTATAGCATGTATTCCATGGCCAAGCCCTGTCTGTACAAGTATAACACAAACGATTAAGTGACCATTAAGTCATGCGCCCATGTATTTTAAATATGTGAATTTTATTCTATGGAAAGAAAACACATTTTAGGGGGAATTGGTTATAATTCTGGGGATCTGGGGAGTAGCTGAATTATTTAAGGGATTTGGGGAGCAAAGCAAAGTACTTGCAGGGAGTTTTAGTATTTTGAAACTGTTTCTTTAAAATTAACCTTTTCAAAAGTACAAAATAAAAAAGGACACATTTTTCAATGAATGCCATAAGCGTGTCAAACAGTTTGAAGCAAGATTATTCCATACATCGCATTTACTTGTTCGATCGTATATTTAAAGGGAGATTTGTCCATTAAAATGACACTTCTGCCATAATTTCACTATATACTGTAAAGCCGCAATTTTTTGCGAGAATTTTATTTTCGCGAATAGCGTGAAAAGACATATTTGCGACCCTAAATATTCGCGACTTGGGCATGGTTTTTCTATATTAGTAAACGACAGAGTGATTTCGCCATTTCGCCAGGATTTTATTTTCACGAAACTTCGCATATGCGAAGTTTCGCGAAAATAAAACCCTCGTGAAAATTTCCGAATTTACAGTAATAGGTACCTATTGTGTGAACGTTTCTTTTAGTTCTCACTTTATGTTTATATGATCGATAACGCATTACACTGTCACAACGCAGCTGCTTAAATTATGCATGTCTGCAGCACATAAAAGTCATGGAGTGGAACAAAATGCGGATTTAGTGAACCAAAATGTGAATTCAATTGACTAATATGTGAATTTCGTGGCACATGCTTCCGTGTGGGTAAAATCATTGTATAAATCAGTTCGTGTTATAAGCGTGAGGTTAAAAAGGCGATGTCTTTCAAAGATAATTCTTTATGTGCAAATGGATTCTCCCTTCTGGCTTGATACAATAAACTTAGTATGGTTTATTGTAAATACTGTGGGATATCAGGTACCAATTTCCAATTTGATTTGCATTTCTTTCTCTGAAAATTGATTACATCTTAGCAAAACGTGTAGACACTTGTGAAATGCCTCATACTCATCGGAGTCTTCAATGCTTGCCAAAGGCACGCATAAGTGCACATTTAGGAGTTAGTACACATGTAGTTTTAACCCGTAAAGCACCACCGATAATTTACAGCAGACGAGAATTTAAAATTTATCGCTTTTTCAAAAACAACAAATAAGGCATGATATTTCATGAGAATCGTCTGCAGCTAATGATAAAGAACTGGCTCCAAGCTAATCATAGAGAACTGGCTCCCAGCTAATCATAGAGAACTGGCTCCCAGCTTATCATAGAGAACTGTAATGAAGTTGATCTGCACATGTAACGTAATATCTTTAGCCAACATACTGTCCTGCCAGCCAAGAGTGACAGTGACGTCGTGTTTTGTTTACAATTGTTATGTACAATATTAATTTATACACTTCACTTGAGCTTATGCGAATCGATAGATCACTTGTGTATTACTCCTATCCTGCGAATAGGATTAATAAATACACAAGTGATCAATCGATTCCAAGTCCCTGATAACTTTGTAAACAAAATGACGTCACTATCACTCTTGGCTGGCAGGACAGGACATGTGTATGACGTAAAATAAATATTCTGATACTGCTTCCAAAGGGTCGAAACATGTTCTTGGCATTCTTATGAAACATAACTTCACAACACACCTAGGATTCGGCATTATACTAGGAAATTAGTCTATGTTATGGTTCAGAGAAATGACAATTATGGCACGCTCCTATATTAAGATGATTTTCCGCAATGTGCGAAGCAAAAGAGGGAACATTTTCCTGGCTTTGATAATACTTGTGCTGATGTTTACTCTCATAAGTCTGATTTTACAACAGAATGGCAGTCATTTGAAAGATGCCAACTTTATTCGAACATTTCCAAATGAGCATTTTCAAAAGAAGAATGTGAAACGAATCTTGCTGTGGAGTCCACATCTCGGATCAGCTCTTGCTGACGTGGAAAATGAAAACAATGTTTTAAAAACTTGCCCCGTGAAATGTTTCGTGACGAACGACAAGAATGATATTGCTAATGTTGATGCAGTTGATTTCACTTTGTACTATTTATGGGTGGGTAAGTGGATTCCTGGATCTCGATCCATCATTCAGTTTCCACAATACCGAAAACCTCACCAAGTTTGGATAGTTTCCAATCTTGAGCCGCCACAGAATCTTTATGGTGATTTGGTGATATTTAACGGCATGTTCAACTGGACGCGTTGGTATCGATCCGACTCCACAGTACTCTGGCCGTATGGTTACCGGTATGAATTAAATGAAATTGAAAGAAATCAAACAACAGATATGATGAAACGAAATTTCTTTAAAGAGAAAACAAATGGAATTGTAGGAAGAATAAGTAACTGTGTTGCTCCAAGCAACAGATTGCAGCTGGTAAAAGAATTGAGAAAGTATTTAGATATTGACATGCAAGGGAAATGCTACAAAAATGTGTGTGGTAGACCTGGCCATTGGACGGACACGCAGTGTAATTCTATTATTAAACAATACAAGTTTTTTCTTGCTTTAGAAAACAATCATTGCACGGATTACGTCACCGAAAAATATTGGCACGCCATTGATAGGGAACAGATTCCTATAGTAAACTGGAAAGACACTAATAAAAATAAAGTTTTACCAGGATCGTACATAAATCTCTATGACTTTAAAGATGTCAGATCTGCAGCAGAGTACATTACAAGAGTAGGTGAAAATGAGACTTTGTATAATAGTTTCTTCAAATGGAAGGCGAAATACAGTAACAGAGTATTGTCCACTACTTGTGAGACGTGTAAGGCTTTACATGATGAAGAGAGGCCAGGGCAGGTGATAGAAAATCTCGACGGATGGATCAGGAATGACATTTGTGAAAAACTAGGGGTAAGTCAACTAAAATCGTTGTTTACAGGAACTATGATGTCTATCGATGCAGAATATAGCGTCAGGCTACTACCAGCTCGCCATTGAAACGCCATACGCAAGGTGAGTCAACGGCGAGCGGATAATTGCCCGCTGTAATATGAGTACTAGGTATCAAATGGAATTGCCAATTATATATAGGGCTCATATTTCATATGCGTTAAGTAACTTCTAATGTGTATGTAACTACAGCGACTACCATTTCAACTTTGGATCATTTGTGTAATTTATGTCTTGTTTTTGTCATGCTTTCGCGTCTGTTCATTGCTGCCTTGTGGTCACCTGAAGGGAAAGGGCTGACCTCTTGGCTCTTGTTTGTGATAATTATTGTGATTTGTTACTTTCCCATTCGGTGTCCTAGGACAGGTGTGGTACTTGATTGTATCGATTCCTGGTCCTTGCTGTCTTTCTTACTTTTATAGTCTTCATCTAAGTCAGTACTTTGTATATAATCTGAGGGCTGGCCAGCTGGATTGGATTTTTTTTCAATCGGTCTGATAGAAAAATTTCATTTGTACCAGGTGATAGTATAACTATATAGAAGTCAAATTAGAGTGGATGTCAGAAAAAAAAGTGGTGCGATTTTTTTTTTCAGGCGACATTTCGTTACCCTACCCATTGAAAATGTATTGTAACATAAATATGTGAACATTCAACACAATTTCAATATGTATGTGAGTATATTGACTACTCGTGGAATTAAATGAAAGTTAAGCACAAAATCAATGATATAATTTAGGCACAAAAGACGTGAAACTACATTTGGTGCACTGTTGTTACCCCACCCACACATTTTTCATATCGTTTTTGTTTTGTAATATAGAAATAATAACACCATTGTATTGTACTTTGTGTTTCAGCTTTAGGTGGTATTATAAGAATTTATCACTGGCAGTTGCAACAATAACTGCATTGTACACTGACTTAAAATGAAAACTTTACACTTTAATTCTTTGAATAACTGGTTTGTTAGTATACATGTCGTTATAAGATTTACTCATGCTTATCGAGACTTCGTCGCAGATAACGATTATGCAATTTTTATTCAAATCTCAGGTGTATTCAAGTGTCAACGCCTGAAAAACGTGTTCCTTACGTTGCACGTGCTGAGGAACAGGTGGTTCATTAACAGCTTTAAAACTGACAAGAAACCATTTGCAGCTGAGTACTGGTAATAAAAAAAATATTGTTACAAAACGCTTCCATTTAGTGACGGCATGTCTTTCAAAAGATCAAAGAAACCAAGTTATTGGCGTGCCCACGGCGGGGTCTACGGTAAATGATATGGCGCATCATTTTGGCTGCTCTAGACAGACTATACATTATCTTATGAACCGGTACAACAAAACTGGGTATGTCAGAGTTCATGCAACACCTGGTCGCCCAACGTTACGTCCTTATCGCGTTAACGCGTTAACTCACCCACGTTATCGTTTTAAACGGCAACCATTATTGCTCGTCTTTACGGGGTTCATTCACAAAAGATAATTAGTCATTCCGTGCCAAATAACAGACCTGACATTTTCCAGCATGACAATGCAAGGCCTCACTCAACACGTAAATAACCACATAATACCATGCTAAAAATAACGTCAACCTCTTGCCTTGGCCTGCTTCATACCGGGTCATGAACCCCATAGAACACGTATAGGATGAATTGGGTCGGAGCGTCAGGTCCAATCATCAAATGGATGCGTTAAATGACTCCAATATGCAACTCTGTTAGCATTACATACGCACATGTATCCCTTACGTGCTCATACAACGTTACGTGAATTCAATGAGGCGACGTATTCTGCTAAGCATTCGTAAAATGGAGGTCACACTGGTTACTGATAATCTTTTTAACACCACTTAAAGCACGCAGTCAGTAATTTCTTGGTTCCAAAATCTGTGTGACCGTTTTAATTGTTTTTAGACGTTTCAATTTGATCTCTCTGAACTGAATTATTCATAAAAGTTATGCAATTTATGTTTTACATCCAATAACTTTTTCAGAGACATCGATAAGGCATTGAAGATTCGATGACCAAAAAATTAACCCTGAAACTAAATTTATCATCAAAATATATACTTTTGAATACTATGTTAAGTTTTCATTTTTGGTCAGTGTATATAAACTTAGATCTCGCTTATCCAATACCCCAACCTCTATGGGATGCAACTTTCTCTATGCGAATATATATTCTCATAATGCATTGTTTGGTGCATGGTTGGAAACAAATTCTAAGTCCCAGATAACTTAGCTAGAAAAATAAGGTCTGGAGGTGACACTCTCTGCTATTGGTGGTTTGAATTCAAATTTAAATAATTTGACCTTTTAGAAATAAGTTTTAATTGTTCTGCTATTTTTTGTATTGGTATGATAATATAATTAGGCATTTAATATAGATGCCAGTAATGCTTTTTGTACCAAAAATAACTCATTTTACAAGGTATTATACATGAATTATACTATACACCAATCACAGTCTATATAAACATACCAATTACCAAATATAAGTATGTCATAAAACCATTACTGTGCCTATCTGACCACTAAAATAATACACGTAAACATCATATGCATGAAAACATGTAGAGCGCACACTTAATAGTATTGGTCGTAGATTGGCTGTATACACACCCTTTCAAAGGGTCAATTTTGTATACTATGGTTTTCTATAACTGCACTATAAAAGCCTAAAAATGACAGACATTAACTCTAATGTAGTTACAGGGATCGCGAGTAACAGTTGGGTAACATATGTTACAATTAACATGGTTTAAAATGATACCATTGAAGATTATAGAGTATTCTTATTCACATCGTTTACCATGTGACTGTCTGTTAATTACTTGTCTTCATGCAAGGAATTATTATACGATTGAAAATTGTATGGGCTTCTATATCTATGTGTTACATATGGATATTAGCTGTTATAAACGTTACCTTCAAGGGTCATGATATAATATGTTAATATGTTATACAAATTGACTATACTTCAACAAAGTTCATACGTAATCAATCTTCCGATTTTTATGACTGGAAGGGTAGAGTGTCCTCCCTAATTGTTTTCGATATACAACAGACAAAGCCTAATAAGGTGAAAATGACTCCACTGATGCAAATTTGACATTAAAAATTACCATGAATGCATGAGAATTTGAAGGTTAATCCATTTCGGTTGCTCTTTTATTTAAATAGAAATGAGATATTTCTACCTCAAACATTTGTTTATTGCGTCATTGAAAACATCAAACTGGTAATAGTAACTACGATAAAGATAAATGTAATTTATAATGCTACCATGAAATAATCAAATACTACGTTATATGGTTAATAAATACTTCTTATTCACCATCATATATTGCTGTGGTTTTTACTTAAAGCAAATACATGCTTTTAATATATTGCAGAAGAACATTTCACACATTTTACATTCTCCTGATGATGGCAGCAGATGGGCATGTTGGAATTTTGCTGTGATGATAGATGCACATACGTTCACAACAAGCGTCTTACATGCCCTTGTCCTCTACAAATAACCGTTTTAAGTGTTTGATTTTTCAATTTGATGCTATTTGTCCCTGTTGACAGTTTTTCAGTCATGTTGAGACCTATCCACAATGTAAGTTAGGGTATGAGTAGTGTTGGGGTATGAGTAAGGTAGAGTTTGAATAGATAGCCTAAATCTAACCTACTTACATCGATTCTGACCATTGTGCTATCTTTCCTTAAACTGCTGGACCGAACTCAAACGAATTTGAAGTGTGACTTAGTAATACTAGTGGGGCATGCAAGCGCTCATTTATTTGTCCCCACCCCACTAGAGGCCCTGGGAGAGTGTTAAAACTATCAAAAGCGTGGTGATATGCGATGATGTACATCGACTGTGCAATTCTAGTTCCGTTTAGGTTTGTCCAAAAGACATGTATATATGGTTAGAACGCTTAAAATGGTGATAGGACTGTTAAATAATCATTGAAATTCATTAAGCATTTAAATTTATAAAAGTCAGTTAGGAGATATTAATTTTAATTTCATGCAATAGTCATATAACATTGTGTGTTGTGTATGTTAAATTTTTCACATTTAGGAAATTAAATATGATGCAAACAGAATTTTACACCGTGTTTTAAAATGAATATTAAGATAGATGTTTTGTAAGGGAGCAATCTAACTTAAACATTGTGATTTTTTAATATCTACATGGTTCGATTTGCTATATAGTTATGCGTTATCATCTAAACTATATGAATCAAACGTTTGATAAAGCAGCAATTTGATAAAGCCATTTTGTATTTTGCTTATCTCATTTCCATGTTTTGATCAGTTTGTTATAAAAAAAAGATTTTTGAAATGCTGAAGATTGTTTAAGGACCCGTTACTTGAAACAAAGACCACTAAATTGAACTTGTACTAGTGTTGTGTATGTTACTAAAAATATTTGCAAATAGTTAATATTGAGACATATCTAAGCTGATTCTGCCTTTAGTATTTGGGAATTTCTCAGACCCGATGTACATACAAACATTTGTAATTGTGTCATATTTTACAGCAGACCTTCATGTTTTAATATTTTAAACTAGCCCTTCTGATATGCATTTTTACATTGGGCTCCAGGTTTAGAGTCCATTGAGTGAGTGAAGTTTACACAAAAAGGTGTAGAAGGTCAGTAGACAACACTTATTGTATTATCTTACATTGAATCGAAGTTCTAAGTGGTCACTTTTCAATTTCATTTTTCCGACTACTCTAATGATATTGAAATGATTTTTGTCCAAATGTGTGCATTTTAATAGACTAAAGTTAAGCGGTGCTTTGTGGGTTCAAAAATCTACTTTTTGAAGAAAATAAGCGGGTTGATGATAGTTTTATTAAATTGAAGTACAGGTGCTTACAAACCCATCTAGCTGACATGAAAAAGCAACAACAAATACTTGAAGTTTTGCTTATGATTTGTTTAAAAATGCTCATTTCCGCATTTTCCAATATTTTAGAAAATTATCAGCTGCACCGTCTAAAATCATTGTATGTATTTTATTTTATGTGATTATGTTTAATCAAACACATTACCGCTTGATCAGCCCATTTTCTAATGATAACTTTTTACGACTGGTGTCCACTTCCAGTTTTATCATAAAACTTTAAAGATCATTTAAATGGCGTATGTATAAGATTTCTTTTTTAAGTAGAGCAGTGAAGACTATTTATAATGAATTACTGCTGAAAATTGCAATGCTGTGCCGCAGGTTATAAAACGTACTGAGCAATGCAAAGTTTGTATGCAAATTGCATGGTTAAAGCTAAAGCTGCTGATTGTGGATGTCTTCATGTTGATGTAGAAGAAAATTGGAGAGTTCAATTATCACAACACTTTTGATTCATTTTTATCTTATACCACAGCTGCAAACTTATTAAAATATAAATGGATAACGTATCTGAGGAATATTTTAAATCACACTAAAAAGGGACTTTTTAAAATGATGGTATCTTTACTGGGACCTCGTCTGTGCAAGATCTACCAGGTTCTTTGAAATGGCATATAAAAAGCCTGGGATATTTATAGAATTAAAATTTTGTAAGAGTGATTTTTACTCTCGGAACAGGCACAAACAATGAAAGGTGGTCACTTATAACTTCGGTTCAGTGTATATCTATTTTCTACAGTGTAGGGTCGTTAAAATCTATTATATTAAGCATATTTTTAAAGTTGTCATTTGTTTATTTTTTCAGTGGCGATGGGAAATTATGAAGTACTTGAAAATGTACATCTTCAAGATCTTTGGGATATGACGCACCATGAGGACAGCTTATTCCGAGGGAAGGAGAGTTACTCCGATAGTTATCCATTCTGAGTTAGCTCATGGTACAATGAGCAGTGTATACCATTGAATTAGAACTCGGTGCGTGCTAACTTACAGCATATGCCCAACCAGTACAAAGTATAGAATCACCATCGGACTGCTAGGGAAACGTCATTTAAATAATTTAGATAACTGTGTTATTAACATTTTATACAGAAACAAGTTAACAGGGTTTCTATAGACATAATGCTTTTTAAAGTGATTGGGCCTGTTAGGCGTCGGTAGAACGTCTTCCTGCCCTACACTATAGTGTAGATTTAATTTTCTCGTCCTTTGGGATCATGGGTTTCATTGTGGAACTTTGAAACTATTGGAGGGTCACTGATGATGCCTAATTGCCGAAACTAGCTATTTCTAGTTTCAGTTCTTTTGTGCATTCTTTGCTTCCAAAGGATAACATTTTTAAAAACATATTCATCTATAATTATACAATTATTGACTTCAATGAGGTAGACATGAGGATTTATCTACCCGAAAAAGTGATAATTCACCAAGGCCGCTAGGCCGAGGTGTATATCACTTTTAAGGGTAGTTCAATCCTTATGTCTACCGAAATTGAAGTCAATAACTGTTTTGTTATATGATTTTTCAATTAAGAATGAAAAAATTCTACTTTCACTTTCGTGTTGAAGTCATGTTCAGCCTTCAACCTAAGGACTTTCACACAAGTTTTATCAAATGTTATTAAAATATTTTAATGTAGTATTTTGCATTTTGAAATGTATATTATTTCTCTAAATTAAGTCATATGTTTTTAACATTTTGTTTATTCAAACAAAGATAAATGAACAAACAAAACAAAACAAAAGAGTTGTTAAAATTCATGAAAGTATTTAGTTTACCTGTTGGGATGTGAAACAGCAAATCATGGCAATTTCATGCAGCACATGCTAGTTTTATACTCATCATGCTATTTTTAGCTCTCCAGAGGGTGATATTAAGAAAAAGTCAAAAATATTAACTTCTGGAAACTAGTTTGAGGTGGTTTTCATGCAATATTAACATGTAGGCCAGTTTAAACCGGTTTTCAGGAAGACATAGAGATTTAGAAAGACAAATTGAGCCAATCAGGAAACAGAATTCTCTCCAGTCATATAACACTATCATATATTTTGTATTTATTTTTATATATATAAACTGTAGGTTCCATTCAATAAAATTCAACAAAAGTCACATGGCATGCGCGGATCCAGAAAGATATTTCAGATGGGGTCCAATTTTGACTACATTTTTAGTTGATGAGGGGAGTGATATCCAAATACCACTATAAGTAGGCCATCATCAACCCGCCAGCGAAACACCATTTAAATGGCGATTCACTGGCGGAGGGCCGATGGTGGCCCAATATTGAATGTTGGCTTGGTAGCTTTGTGGTTTGACAGGGGATCCGGACCAATATTGCTAAGAAACCCTATATATCAATGATTTTTTAATTTCCAGACCCCCTGCCCCCTCTGGATCCGCGCATGCATGAAATTACGCATGATTACCAGAACAAACACTGTTCAATGATAGCAAGTAAAATGAATGGTTAAAGCTGCATAATCTGTAACTTTTGATATTTTCATTTTAGAAATAATGTTTCTATTTTTCAAGAACACAGTAAAAATACTAAAATTCAGGTATACATTTTACCTTTTTGGTAATAATTAACAAATTATTAGTGCCAAAACAACAGCATTTATGTTAAAAATTAACTGTCTAGAATTATTAAAGGGACGCAAATAATTACAAACAAGAGAAAATACACCTGTTTTTATAAGATAATTAACTTTTTCATGCAGTTTTCAACTGTAGAAATTAGATTTATTGTGACAACATAACTTTATTCTACTTTTGCAAATGATTTAAAAAGAAAATATTTTTTTCGAAAAATGTTCATAGTTACAGAGTATGCAGCTTTAAGTGAAAGAACGCGATCATTGACCCCTGGTGAATGAATGCACATGTGCTTTAAAAAGGTCGTGCTATGAAGATTACAAGACACATTTTCGCTCAACTAAGCTTACATGAAATATTACACGTGTAGTAGGCTCAGGCTGAGTCAGGCTAGGATTGAGAGTCTAGCCTGGGACCGCCAGCCAGGCTTGTATATAGTTTACCACAGACCCTGGGAAAACATGATAAGGAGACTTCAGGTTTTGTTTTGTACTGAACTATGACTGTTTTCCCAAGAGCCACGGTAACGGGGTGTTTTCAATGCTGGGTGGTCGGTTTAGGCTTCGCGTTGTGTTTTAGAATAATATCTAGCTTTCTGTCAAGCTCATACAAATATGGCTCTCTGTCAAACTCGTATGAACAGACAGACAGACAGACAGAGGGATTGTCAGAAGGATGAACAGTCTTGCACGGTTTTGGTACCTGGGTTCGAATCTCTTGATGTTGGGTGATGGTCAAAAGAACACAAGGTTGATGAATATGAATTTGTTTACAAATGAACTTTGAGAGTATGTTTAATTGCTTTTATAGTAAGGAAAATGTCTGTTTAGGGTTTTTAACTGTTTTTGAACTATTTAATTGATTCCAAAGTTAAAGGTTACTAAATATTGAAATGCACTACTATTTGTACCTGACGGTCAAGATTATGTATTTTGACAGTATGAAGTTGCCCACCTTGTTGGATTTACTAGCTGTCTCACGATGAACAAATGGCATTGATCGTTGACAAAATCTATTGGCTTAGTGTCCCTATATGTTTCACTGGAATAATAATTTATTTGGGTGTTACGTTAATAGTCTTTATCACTGAATGAACGTATACATTACGTATATGCACTAAACAGATCTTCCTAAGAATTTGGAAAATTCTTCCACAGAATATTAAAAAAATAAGATATTTTCATATGTTGACACTTTCACAATTATGAAAACAATGAAAGGCAGCAAAAATAGAAGTTACAACCTTATGTTCATTGCTTTAGGGAGACTACTACAGCCAGCAAGGATTGATCTCCCTTAGACCATAAAAATAGTAAATTATTTGTCAAGGAAGCCTATATACCAGAAATGGGCCAAAAAGTATAAATCATCTTAGTTGCCTGTCATTATATAACCAGTTTTATTACATACCTCCATCCTTATTTGAAATATTATGTGAAGTAAAACAATTTACTTCATAAAATATTTTACAGAAAAATGAGAAAATAGTTATGTTAGATTGTTTACTGAGAATAAAACTGGTTAAGTACACTGAATGAATAATCACTTTTTATTTTCCACTGAATGAAGTTTAAGCCTTTACTTTGGTTATCCCATAGGTTTGTGTCACGATATAACTGACCGTTGCATTCCACCACACGCTCATCCCTACAAATTCCATCTCTAAAATAAGGGATTTTGGTGAAACCATTCTCCGTTTTTTGCCATATTGGATTTCCTTTTCTGGCTAGCACTATGTCTTTGAGTGACTCTCATTTTCTCTCAGTTCTCTTTTATTCTTAACTGGTAGGGTAAACTATCTCTTGGATTTATAAAGGACCTCGGACAGTTTCCTATTCAATCTGCCCAAATTTTGACAGCCTGTGGTTAGGATAATGCATAACTGACAACTATAGTTTTGTGCTTCAATCAAACCCTTATATTGAGTGCACCTAGAAAAATAAAAGTATTTTGAATTTATTGCATAACTATGCCAGGACTCTAGGGTTTAGGGGGTGGGGATATTTTTTGTGACCAAATTTTATTTTATAGAAAGTCAAAGTTTCGTCGAGTATTCACCTAAATACATGTAAATATTATGTTTGCAGCATAAAACTTGAGAAGAAAGGGATGCTTTTGCATAAAATTCGGTTTGAGAAGATTTCATTGTTTTGTCTAAAGAAGTGCGCTGTCAAATACCTTTGACTATTACTTGTAATGTTCCTAGTCAACCAGTTTGACTTGTGCACTGAGGTGTATCATATCTGCATACTGTATAAATCATAGCCTAAATAGACACAGTTTTTGAGCGTAAAAGCGTTAATATTTTCTTACACATCAGATTTAATCTATAATGTGGTACTTAAAAGAACCATCTCATTGAGACGGTTCTTTTGAGTAACCAAAACATATGTTTTGGTTGAGAAATGAGACAATTAATTACTTTGTAAGCATTCATAACTAAAGCCCTGATACATGCCATTGCAAATTGATATTTACCTACATGTTTTTACAAAATAAGTTTCAAATGAGTTTTTATAATAAAGTGTTTTTGAGCATTTCGACAATGTTCCCTTCGTGACCAATCATGCCGTTTTTATATGATGTGTGAAATGTAAAAATACAACTGCATGCAAAAGGATTAGTTTGGTCACGGGGGGGGGGGGGGGGGCACTTCAGTAAAAACGTTTTCTATTTTCTATATGTTGAATAGCAAAAACAGAGTTTTCAACCCATATTTTTCAATTGGTACCTGTCCAATGAGAAAACTGCTTTTGTGGATAAGTCGAGGTTTGAACCTACTATCTTTTTCATAGAAAAAATATCGTTTTCTTTGAAACTTTTCTCTGGTCATTTTATGGGCAATCCTTTATTAAGACTGTCCGAGGTCCTTCCTCATTTTTACTTGCATGTATTTGATTGTAATAGATTGCACTTTATGTATGTTGGATTTTGTATGTGCCTTTGTATATTTATGGTTAGCAAATTTCTTTCCACAGCTCTGACATTTATAGAAGGATGACATTTCAGTGTGCTTTCTGTTCCAATATGCACAGAAGTCTTGGAAAGAACTGAGATGACCGAAATTTCTGCATAAGGAACGGTGCAGTGGCTTGGTATGAAAGACCAAGCCACTGCACCGTTCCTGTATGCAAAACTTGTTGTGTTCATCTTCATCAACAGTAATTTCCAACTGAGCCATAGTCACTAGAATGTAGAGAAAGAGGCAATGCAGAAATCGTCTGCAGAGGGCATCTTGATGATCTTTGATGATCTTATGACGTTAGATTATCTTCATGATCTTCATGAAGTTAAACATCTGACATTATTGATGAAATGGTCAGCATAATTTCAGGCTGGCATGAAAATAATGAAGATAGATGATAACAAAGATTGGCAGAATACATGTAGTAGTTCATTCCATTTTTAGAGATATTACATGAACTATTTAATTTTTAGAATAAAAAATGTATTATTTTTCTTGCACAGTGAAACAAACTGTCACATGTTTATCTAAGTATACTTATTATTTTTATTATTTTATTTTAATTTTAATGTGCATTGACTTTTATAGAATTATATTCATATACATAGAACTGATACAGTTTTGCTCTTAATCCTCTCTGAATACTTAATGAGATATTTATGACGGTGACCACCTTTGACGTGGTTTAATGGCGTGTTCCCGCCAGGTTCTGATTATCAGTATCCCTGGGATATGAGTTTGTGTACTTTGAGTTGGTAGTTGGTTAAGAAATAGATTAGCTCCAGCAGTGAATTGTTGAGTAATAATTCACTGTTTGGAGGTCAGTTGTAAAAAAGATAAAATCACGAGCGCCCAGTGCAAGTGATTTATCTTCGTACAACTGACCGACAAACAGTGAATTATAACTCAACAATTCACGCAATGGAGCTGATCTATTTCAATTCTAACACACAATAAACGACGAAAACACATTCGAAGTCTTCAGCTTCTTCCGACTTTACGCCATTGCACTGAAGAACTCCCGCCAATACTTAGACTACATCGCATACATTTACATGTAAGTGTAACTCTCTCAAGCGTAAAAACGACTTTACACCGTCTAATGCCATGAATGACGTCATTTTCCAGTGACGTCAGCTATCACACACTTTAGCTGTGAATTATTGTCCAATATATCACGGCTCTATAGGCGAGGTGTGTTAGAATTTACATTTGAATCGTTGTACTATATAATGGGTTTTGAAAATTATCAATTTCTCCACCTTGTGCCGCAGAAATTTCTTGTGAAATTAGAGCCTCATTCCTAAAGTGACTGAGTTTTCATTGGGGACTGAATTGTAGTTCTCTGAGGCCTGTATTGAAATTTCTTGAGAAATTACATCTTCATTCTCCAAAGTGACTACATTTTCATTGAGGACTTAATTGCTGTTCTCTGAGGCCTGCATTATATCTAACTGATGACCTAAGGAACTGTTCAGAGGCCCTGAAGAAATTGTATCATCATGATCATGTAGCCAACTCTGTGGCTGATTTCTGCCTTCATATGGTTTCATATCATCTACACTGATATTCAACACTGGTGAATGTGCTGACTTTTGAAGTAAATACGTGAGGCTTGAAAGTTTTTCCACAACAAGATATAGCCCAGTCCATCCAAAGCCAAGTTTTAGACCAGCTGTTGGAGGATAGTAACGCCAGACCCAGTTACCAACTTCATATGACCTAGGCTTAAGATTTTTGTCATAATATTCTTTCTGCCTGGTTGCAGCTACCCCAAGGTGCTTAAAAACAAAGTTGTGTCACATTCATTTTGGATTTTATCAATTCTATGTACTGGATGGAAGACACGCCTTCCTCTATTGTATTTGATGGGGGCCCTACCATTAGGTCTAGTGGACAGAAACTCGCTGGATTCATAGGGTAAAACCCCTGACCTTGAACTGTGACTTTGACTATGACCTTGCATCTGTGTAGCTGAGCCATGAGTTCTGCACAACAACTTATTGAGGAGCATTTGATTGATGTTTAATGCAAATGTAACAAAAGGTTGATGAGATATTGTGCGGACGTGAAATTCATGGTTTAATCCCATAGCCTTGAACTAACCTTAGTAGCTGGGTCATGTGCTCAGCATACCGTCTCACTAAGGGGAACATTTGGGTGAAATTTAATGCAAATCTCCAAAAGGGATCAGAAGATATGGAGCGGACACGGAATTCAAGGGTAAATCCCTTGACCTGTGACCTTGACCTTTAGTGTAGGTTGCTGGGTTATGTGCTCTGTACAACATCTCACTTAACAGAACATTTGAGTGAATTTTAATGAAAATTGCCTGAAGGGTTCAGGAGATATGGAGCGGGCACAAAATTTAAGGGTTTATCCTTTGACCTTGACCTGTGACCTTGACTTTCAGTCTAGTCAGTTGATTTATGTGCTCTCCAGACCCTCTCACTAAGAGGAACATTTTTGTGAAGCTTAATGAAAATCATACAAAGGGTTTATGAGAAATGGAGCGGACACAAATTGAAGGGTAAATCACATGACCTTGAAATGTGACCTTGACCTTGAATCTGCGTAACTGAATCAAAGGTTCTGCACATAGTCTCACTGAGTCGAACATTAGGGTGAAGTTTAATGAAAATCGCCTGAAGGGTTCAGTAGATATGCCGCGGATTATGGGTTATGTGCTCTGCACACCATCTCACTGAACGGAACATTTGAGTGAATTTTAATGAAAATTGCCTCAAGGATTCAGGAGATATGGAGCGGGCACAAAATTCAAGGGCTAATCATTGAACCTTGACATGTGACCTTGACATTCAATCTAGGTAACTGGGTTATGTGCTCTGCACACCGTCTCACTGAGAGAGAAATTTGAGTGAAGTTTAATGAAAATCGTTCAAAGGGTTCAGGAGATATGGAGGGGTCAAGAAAGTGTTATGGACCAAATGACAGACGGACTGAATGATGTATGGATGGACGGATGGATGGACAGATGGAGGGCATTCCTATAACACCCCATCCACTTCGCGGCGTGTGATTAATAACAGTTAAAACTAGTAGTGTTACATCTGCTAGTGCAAAACAAGCAGAAAAATATTTATATACTAAGCACAATAAGTTTAGCAATTTCTTATGTTTCGCATCTTTTTGTACTCACCTTTGTGCAATATCAATTGCAATGACGAGAGCAGGATCTTAGGCAAATGAAACCACGAATTTACGGGCGCCATCCTTTAAATAGGCATTTAGGGAGAGCTAGAATTGCAGGAGGGGTCAGACAGCACAATTCGCATCCGTTGTAAGTAATGCTAAAATGATAAGCATATGATTCTTTTATATTTTGCCATTGTTTAAATTTTAATGGCTAAACTGAAATATTTATTAAATTAATAAATTAATCATTAATTTATTTTCCTATATTTCTTCTTTTCGATACATTTTCCATTCAAATTCAGATTTAAGCTTATTTATTTATTAATTTTTACATTTTAGATATTCGATATTATTTACCCGTATAAGCCTAGCTTTTATTATGTGGGACATATGAAAACAGTGGAGACACCGATCGATGCCACAAAATGTGGCATCTGATCAGGGTTTCAACTGTTTACTAACAGAATGTTTTATTAAAATTTGATCAAAAAATGAAAAATACCACCGTATAAACGGAAATGAACTGGTCCAAGTGACAGGAGTGGGCAATTCTACTCTGCTTAAATGGATTAACCATAAGTGTGCAGCACACCTGTTCATGTTTTTAATTTTAACACCCTATATATTGAGTCCTTTATCACCTAGTCGGTAAGATTATTTAATTTTAATGTGCTAACCATTCGCTTGTATTTTTGCTAGTACATGTATAAATGATGCTGATTTTTTTAAAAAAAAGAAAAACTCACTGTCAAAACATCTTCAGGAATATATTCAGAGTTTCATTAAGGATCTGGATCAGGCCCTACATTTTGACAATTTTACTTGTTTCTCTTTTAGATTTTATTAATTCAAATTTAAAATATCTATTTTTGATTTGTTTTGTTGTTCATTTCTTTCACTTTGAGGCCTACAGGTATATTGCAAACAATCTATGGACCCAAATCATACGGTTCCCTTTGGAGTAGTCTGACCAGGATTTATGCTGATTCCCTTCATGATGAATGTTGTCTGGCACATTTGACAATATTCAACAAACGAAAAAAGCAGACAATATTTTAAAGGCAAAAAAAAAAAAAAATGGCAGGCTAAGGTTTAATTCTGCCACAGAATCGTTTGCATATGAGCATTCGACTCATGTTGTACATTATATGTTTACCTACATATATATCGTTTTTAAAAGTTATGCGACCATTTTACACTTCAGCACTTTTTTGAAAGATGATAAGTAGTTTACTTTTCATATGAAATACCCTATATTTGCCTTATGTTGACCCAAAGTAAAAACTCAGGCGAGTCTGAGCCTATGCACAGACGAAGCTTGCATTCATAAAGTAGGGATGTAGATAAGGGCTAACCGAAATTTAGACCATAAGCTCGGAGGGTCATCGCAAAATAACCTGGTGCGAGTACAATAGTCCAAGACAGGCCGGTCATGAAAGAGCAATCTGACCAGGGACTATTTGTTTGCTGTCTTCCACAAATTGATTGTTTGTCACTAGGGAAAGTTGTCAAGATCATCAATTTGAAGATTCTATTTTAGAAATTCAGCACATTTTGGAATTTTTAGGATCCATCTAATTTTGAAAAACACAACACTTCATCGTAAAATAGTACGTATTACAAGCTGGAAAAATACGTGCCTTAAAGTTTTCTGTGTGCATAAAAAAGCTTTTATCAAAAACAGTCAGTGATACAACTGAAAGGGTTTGAAACAAAACTTACATAATTGACAGGATTTAATTTTATAACTTTTCGTTGCATAAATTTAATTGACACTGATTTACACTTAATCTCCAATATAATATTAATCGGCTCATAGAAAAGAAAGGAGTCTTTCAGGTCTGTGTTTTATTTATTTACAAATGATACATAATGTAAGATTACATTTGAAGTGTCTGAGAATAAGAAAAAATCCTTTTTTGGATGATCATTTATTACAATTTTATTAGGGTATTTGTTGTAATAAAACTAGGGTCTTGAACAAATTTAAGGAAAGTACCTGTTTATTACAATTATGACAGGTCTGTTACATGCCCCCAGTAGTAGCCTGAAGCCAATGGCTGGCTTAGTCTAAACCTCGCCTGGTTACCTGTTCATCAAGGCATGAAAATTACAGACAACAGTCAGTTCATCCAAAAGACATTAATCCTTAAAACGCCAGCAAAACACATGCATCTTGTAATGTCATCTGCTTAAGTTGTCTGCTGCATACATACATGTATGTATTTGCTTACATTATTGACATTCTTATCTGGGTCCACCACTGTCGAAGAGACTTCTAAAACCTATTAGCAGACTGCAGAGCAGACTAATTTTGTTGTGATTAGAATAAACCATGATTATACTTTTTCCCCATAAACCATTTAAGCCGAATGGAATGTCCAACTATTATCAATTGGGCCTGTCCATTACCGTTTACAGGATATTTCTGGTATTTTCATTTTTGTTCCATTTATTATAGAAATTCAGTAAGCAAACAATGGAGACTCTTATCAGATTACAAATTCTGCGGTGTCTGATCTGGATCTGCACTGTTTGCTTATGTCCCAGATCACTCCGTGCATGCTGTAAAATACTTTTAGTTTGTTTTCTGCTGATACATGTAACACCTGTTTGAATTCAGATCAGGACAGAAGTTAATTAAGTTTGGATTTGGGTCCAAACTCTTTTTAAAGGTTACAAGCAGACCACTAAACCTGTCATTTCATCTGGGTCACCACTGTTTGCTAATTTACCTGTTTATTGGATTTCCAGTCTTCAAAGGGTCAATGGTTAATGTCAACAATGAAACCTTCTTAGTAATGTGGTAGTATGAGCAATGCTAAATCTAATTTTAAAAAAAGAACTACAAAGGCTCAGACCAGCGTGCGCTTTTATAAGTGTCATTAATACTGTTTGATGCTAAAGATTTGAGTCTGATCTTTGATCCCTGAGAAGTGGAATGTCAGAATAGTCCAAGGGATTGTTGCTGGTGCAAATTTTCAAATTGAACATATATAATTACCTGATAATTGTATCCAGGACAGACAAACTCTGATGTGAATGTACCGGCTCTTCAGATATATACTGTTTGCTATTAATATGTAAGGAGATGCCATGGTTAAATGGGTTATTTCTTAATAGATATCTCAATGCAAAGTTCATGTTTTATGCAGATAGAAAGCTAGAAAAAAATGAAAGACAAAAAAGTGATAAAAATATCCAAATTATGAAATTATGCATAATATCCAAATTATGAAATACATTCTATTTAAGGATTCTGATACAGGTACATGCAACTTGTGTTATATTGTATACAGGTATTGAACTTCATTGTGCACAAGGAGTTCTCAGGTACCTCTTGGACAGAATGTCTAGTGCACATGGGTCTCAAAGTCTAGTGCACATGGGTCGCAGATGAAGTTCAAAGTTTTATGCACACCCCTCTCTGGCGCAGTGCACATGAGTTGGACTTTATGTCAAAAGTTTCTCTGGCTTCATTGTACTTATACACCTTTAGAGAAGTCAATATCTTTCATATAGAAATAGTCATAGCGTTTCTTAAACACCAGAGCTTTGAGATTATTATACATTTTCAATCTGAATCCTATAATAGTCTACATTTGGCACATTCAATGATAAATAGAGTTTCACTTTATACATCGAAAATTAAATCTGGATATGTGTTTCATATTTATAATCACCTCTTAATGAACACCCCGTGCCTATATATGCACAGTATTCATTACTCTGTGTGCTAAATTCGAATTGACTGTTAAAATGCTGTTCATCTATGAAGGAAACATTCCCTTTTCACTTTTGAAAGGATCAAAGTGGATTATGCAATAAGGATACTGCAGTTGACTGTGTATCTTATAGTCTTCATACATGTATCTAACAATATATTTGAAGGTTTCTTCTGTCCATAGAGCCGGTAACTAATCAAAAAGTCATAAAAGTAAGGGCGACTGTGTGTGAAATCTGGAGACAGTAAATAATCATAGTTCTTAAAAGTAAGGGAGACTGTGTGTGAAATCTTGAGACATTTAATAATCATAGTCCTTAAAAGTAAAGGGGATTCTGTGTGAAATCTAGAGATAGTAAATAATCATAGTTCTTAAAAGTAAGGGAGAAAGAGTGTGAAATCTTGAAACATTTAATACTCATAGTCCTTAAAAGTAACCAAGATTCTGTGTTTGAAATCTGGAGACAGTAAATAATCATAGTTCTTAAAAGTAAGGGAGACTGTGTTTGAAATCTGGAGACAGTAAATAATCATAGTTCTTCACTGCAAGGGAGACTGTGTGTAATATCTGGAGACAGAATTAATCATTGTTCTTATAAGTCAGCGAGACTGTGTGTGAAATCTGACGACAGTAAATAATCACAGTTCTTAAAACTAAACAAGACTGTGTGTAAAATCTGTAGAGAGTAAATAATCATAGTTCTTAAAAATAAGGGAGACTGTGTACGAAATATGGAGACAGTAAATAATCATAGTTCTTAAAAATAAGGGAGATGGTTTGTGAAATCTGGTCGCAGTGATTAATCATAGTTCTTAAAACTAAGGGAGATTTTGTGTGAGACCTGATGGAGTCAATAATCATTTTTCTTCACAAACGCGAAACATTTTGTGAAATCTGGAGACAGTAAATAAGTATAGTTTTAAAAATCTTGAAACTCTCATTGTATCATTTCGGTCAGAACGTTGGGCTAAAACAGTTTAGTCATTTTTTTTCAAATACTTGACATGTGTTTTGTCTATTATTGGGTTCTTTTTATGTTTGGTTATTGATGAAATCAGTGATTAACCAAGCAAGGGAATTTTTTTCCAATTTAAATTTACAGATGTATGTATGTCAAAAAAGTGAGAGTATATTGAAAGGAACCTTTTTAGAACGAAATTTACACTTTACTCATATGGGCCTCGACGCGAGGAAATCTGTCTTTGGGGTTTGCAAACAACAAAGCCGCAGACCAGCCTGTGCATCCGCCTTTTTTATTCACTGTTTATAATGTACCATATCTAGACTTGCTACAAGCGAAATTTCAATTTTCTAGTTAATCTCTGTAGCTGAGGAGACTGGTTTGACTCTTGCTTTTTCAAAAAAAACCAAAGCACTAGTAGCTTTTGTGATGGGTCTTCGTCCCTCATCTGTCGTCGTCGTTGTCCGTTAACAATTGTTTTAAATGACATCTCCTCATATACCCTTAGTCCATTTTTTTTAAAGATACACGGCCTAGAGTCGTGGTATTTGAAATATAGCATCATCTAGTAGACATCTACCATTTTTTTTCAAATTATACCCCTTGGGCAAAAATGGGTCCGCCGCTGAGGGTCACATTTTTAACATAGGCATATATATGGGAAACATGAACAAATCTTCTTGTCTGAAACCAATGGCCTAGAGCTTTGATATTTGGTATGTAGCATCAACTTATAGACTTCTACCATATTTGTTAAAATTATGCCCCTTGGACCAAAAATGTCCCCGCTCCAGGGTTCACATGGTTTACAAAGGCAAAATAGGAAAACATGAAATATATTCTTCTCTGAAACCACAAGGCCTAGAGCCTTGATATTTGGTATGTAGCATCAACTAGTAGATCTCTACGAAGTTTGTTCAAATTTTGTGCCTGGGGTCAAAATGGCCCCACCCCGAGGGTCACATGCTTTACATCGGCTTAGGGAGCGCAGTGGCTCAGTGGTAGAGCGCTTGACTCGAGACAGAAGGGCCGCGGGTTCGAGCCTCACCGGCGTCACTGCGTTGTGGTCCTTGAGCAAGACACATTTATCCTAGTTTAGTACTGGTTCAACCCAGGAAAATCCGTCCCTATATAACTGAAAGATTGTTGATGTGATGGAAAGAATCAAATCAAACAAAAACAAAATTTACATTGGCTTATATAAGGAAAACATAAACAAATCTTCTTGTCTGAAACCACAAGAACTAGAGCCTTGATAATTGGTATGTAACATCAGCTATTGGGCCTCTATCAAGTTTTTTTGATTAATGCCCCTATGTCCAAAATGGACCTGTGCCCGTGGGTCACATGTTTAACATATGCTAATATTCAGAAAGCATGAAAAAGCTTTTTGTGTAAAACCACAAGGAATAGAGCCTTGATATTTGGTATGTAGCATCCCCTTGTGAACCACTAACAATTTTGTTCAAATTATGGCCCTTGGCCAAAATTGGGCTTGCCCCTGAGTCACATAGGCTATATAAAATCAACTTTTTCACAATATGGTCATGTTGCATATCAAATTTACGGGAATGAAGCTTACAATAACATGCTAGCAAATACTGTGCTCTTACACGTATCCTTGACCACTGAGGTGTGGTCAAAAGGTTAATTGTTTTCTTTTCTGAAAGTAGCCATGTCACATAATCAAATTAAATAGAATGAAACATAACACCATGCATGCAAATGTACTGCCCTTTTACACAGCCTTGACTCTGTATGGGGACAAAAGGTAATATTTTTTCTGAAGAATGTTGTTTTGCATATCATATTATGTAATTAAAATGTTTGTCGTTATGCACAACCCTGGCCTTTTGGGTCGGGTAAAAAGGTCAGCCATTGAAATCTTGCCGATAAGAATAGTTTGATTGAACTAAATGACTTGATAGGCTATGAATATGATCTGAGTTATACCCAAGATGGACTTCAGTGTTGGAGTATGGGATTTATATTTTGTGGTAAACATCCCCATCTCCTGAAAAGGAATTAGATGAGCGATTCAGAGCCCATGGGCCCTCTTGTTGTTTGATATTAGCGTTTTGTGTCAAATTTAGAACTTCATCCAATTGTGAAGTTTTATCAAGTTCGGAGCTAGATTCTTTTCTTGTCTTTTAACAAGACCACAATGCATTTCTTCATTTAAACAAAGTAAATATTTACCCCCGCATGCACTCAACTGGGTTAGATTTGTTGTCTATAATGTAAGTTTGACCTTATTTTGTGACACCTACAGGTCATTACACTGGGTCTCCAATCAATAACAGTTTAACTGTGAAGTACAAATCTCTGCCTCTGCGACTAATCAATGGAAAGCCACCACCTGAATCTGTCTCACATTTTTACAACATTATTCTTACTCCATCAAGTACACGCCTACCGAACGGTCAGATGCTCAACAAATGGTTGAGCGAGAAAAACAATTCAAGTTTTCTCCCAGTTGAGATTTCGAGGAGCTAAAAAGGTAAACATGTTGCATGTTCTGTATATTATAATTAATATTTCTTGTCCTAGGAAGAGAATCAAAAATCGGGGAATGTCATGCAAGCTCTTACGGGTCCCTACGATTATGGTGTAAATAGGAGGTCAGAGAATTTTCTCCTTTTGTCAGATTTACTTTTTGCGTGAGGAAGGTGTACCAGAAGCAGATATAAACGTGTAGAAATTCGTCTTGTTTTGGGCTGTGTATTCAATTTTATGATGTGCTCGAAGGTGATATATATAGGCGTGATCAAGACTGAGATCGGCAACTTGAATTCAGATGGTTATTTTCATCAAGCTTGTGCAATAGACGAAAAATCTTGGTTGTAAGTCTCGGAAAAATCTGGTTGAACATCAGATAATAAAAAATAATATGAAAATTTAATAGCGTGTGATGTATACATACTCAAGTTCCTGAGATCCTTGATTTTGCAACACTGCAAGTTTTGATGTTCCCATGAAAATTTTAAAAAACAACGAACAAACAAAAACAAAGTGTAGAACTGAAAATATTATGAAAGAATAAATAAATGCAAATGATACCATTCCCAGAGGGTACAGCATTGCGATGTACGGGATCAAAATGTACATTTTTAATTGCTGGATCAAAACAAAGAAACAAAAGAGCTGGTTAATATGTCAGAACAAGGAAGAAGACCTAGATGACTTTGCAGTAACAATGGGAGATGCCAGTCTGTTATCGCCCTTGACAAACATGTGGCATGCAAATTATCATCACTGACTCTCTGGTTTACATCGCAGGCCCGTGCTTGATGTTTTGGGTTCTTATTTGTATAGTTCTAAATATGATTATCACGTTGACACTGAAAAAATGATAACTAAATCCTGAGAAATGTCAACAATTATCTGCGTCGATTTAAAAAACTTATGGCGCGAAAGATCTTCTGTAGGGATATTTATTGATGCCATTCCATTATTAGGGTAGCACAGTATCAGGGGTAACAACCTACGTCATTATATTCCTCTCGCAAACACGTAGATCGGCGCCATCTTTGGTTTGCAAGGTAAACTTTTCCCTTCGTAAGAGTATACAAATCAATGTCTGTCAAAATTAAGCAGTGCATGCGGAGCCTAACAGTAGAACTATTTGTACTGGAGGGCTTTAACTTGTTTCACGGTACCAACCTCACTAAGCCTTTTATCTAGTTGCAAAAATAAATCACTGTCGTAAACATGCATGCGTCTGTCCTTTTGGACTAAAAGTGTGTCCAACATTTACGCCGTCACATCGATCCCGTCATAAGTGTGTCCGACATCTATGCCAAAATAAATGCTTACGAGATCAAAATTGACACTTTGAATGCTCCTTTGATTTTGCATCAGCAAATAATGGTTATGAATGAAAGTCAAGGAGAACTGCTAACTACAATCACACAAAAAGTGGTAAGAATGGTGATATTAGTTGTAAAATATGTCATTTTTATAATGTGTACACTACATCTCTGCTAAAATCATTCTTGTGTCTTCCACTTCGATATTTGTGGGCGAATGATTACAAAGGCAATGGCATTTCTGTGCGTTACCATTATATATTCTGTTCAAGGGTGATTTTAGGCACCGCATGCACTGCTTAGTTTTAACAGACACTGATTTGTATAGTCTTACGAAGGGAAAAGCTTACCTTGCAAACCAAAGATGTTGCCGATCTACGTGTTTGCGAGATCAATGTTATGACGAAGGTTGTTACCTCTGAGTATTATTATTTTTTTACTTGTAACGCTTGGCATCTGGGGGCGCATGGACACGATATTTTTGCGCTCTGCCTTGAATTTCCGCGGGATTCCCGAAGTCCAAAACCCTTTATAACACCTTTGCCAACTTTAGCATGAAATATCTCGTGATGTGCAAGGTCTGGTATTAAAAGTTATACCATGTTTGTCCAGCTGTAAGTAAGATAATCCACGTACAGGCGGACAACCCATGGCATAACTATTACATAAGCAGCTCTGTCAGTTAAATGTTTGGACTACCTCCCTTGATAGCATAGATCCCTACAAGGTTAGCTTTTAAAAAAGCTTAGAACCATCGCATGGCGTTTTACAGTTATTAAAGAAGAACTTTTATAGTGTTTTATTATTGCATTTGCTGAAGCCACTATTTTCAGTGTTTTATGGGGTTCAAGCTCTGAGTATTTTTTTGTTTCAGTTAACGATTTGTACATAGGTGATCCATTGGAAGCAAATAAAAGACAGGAGATATGCATATTCCAGTAAGAATCTGCTCATAAACACACTGAATAATTGTAGATTTAACCTCCTCCCCATTAGTATGTATTAGGTCATTCAACCGTATTCCTCAATCAAAGTTAATGCACATAATGTCTAGGGGGCATATTGAAACTGACCCATCTACATCTGGATATTTCGTCACATTCAGTCTAGAATATCCGAAGGGCCCACGGTTGATCGTGATTCTCGCTCAGTGGTAAGGTCTCTAATAGGCCTTTTCGCTTTTAGAAGCAATCCAGTATCCAAAGTATATCAACATCGCTCACGCAATGATGGAATTTTGGAAGTAACTTGGTCGACGGGGAGTCTGAGAAAGAACTTTAAAAGACACTGCGGTTGGGGAGTTAACACCTGATCCATTTCCACAACTTGCTAATGGAACAGGCCCGAATCGAACACGCGCCAAATGGAAGTTTACTAACGTATATCACCAGCGCTGACGAAAAAAGTTTGATCTACGTAGGCTAAGCATATTTAAAATTGTTAAACAAGTCATATTTTAAGTAAAGGAGAAATAAGGTTTGTGGCAGGCCACGACATGGGATGCCAGGGCTGACAAACAGATAGACAAACAGAAACACTGACCGACCCAGGAGATGGGGGCACTCTGATTAGTTTATAAAAAAAATAAAAAATACTATCACCCCCCATCCCCCTGGGTGATAGAAAGGCAGGCAGGCAGCCACGCACGGTCTTAGACGCACGTACGTACTCGCACATGCATACAGACAGACAGACAGTCAGGATGGTCTTGACGTTTGAGTTCACAGCCCTCGGGTGGTCCAAATCACTGCCACCTGCTTTCTTTGTAATGACCAGTTCGGGGCGTTTTGACATTGGAAAGTCTCAGAACCTGGCTAGTTGTTCAACAATAGCAGATTTTTACAATAAAATCTATTCGATTTCGGATTTTTCCGAATATAACTGATCTTTTTTATTCATTGGGGTTAGTTAGATCACATGATTGCTACAAGTCACACCGTTCTAAAATGGTGGCAATCATTAGATAGTCTAGTTGGACCATATAATAAACCAAAATTTTTACTGATCAGAACTTAACTGACAGTATCTTCAGCAACCATTAAAAACCAACAAATTAATGTTTTTCTTTTCTTTTCGTATGTATATTCAGCACCACCTGTTAGTATTAATAAAAGTAATTAAAGTAATCTGCTGAACGGTAAAACACTAATATGCAAATATATACATGTCCTTGTGGTAGAGAATTAAGCTTTTTTTAAAAAATAAAAACATATCTTTTTTTTTGAAGAAATTTAATACAGTCGATTCCCTCACGACAGGTACATGTATGTTCGACTATTATACTGGCTCAGACAGAATACACAGTTTTTCACAATACTTTATACGAATGAAACGAAAAGGCGCCTTAGACAGAGGTTTCAGTGTTAGTTAAGACACAATGGCGGGTAGCCTGAAAGCACGTTAAAGCCCGTTGCCCAGAGTCTGTCTGTCATCAATCTATGCAAACTTTTCTGCTCGATACAGGCCATGATCGTACCAGATTAATTCATCCTGTCCAACTTTTAATGTGGTCTGGTTCATTTATATTTCCGTAATTATAGTACGGCATTTACCATTCTATAGAAAACCGATATTGATCGGTTTAAATCATGCAAGTGAACAGTGCTGATACATGCGCGGATCCAGAAAGTGTTGTCAGAGGGGTCCAACTTTGACAACGTTTTTTGTCGAGGGGAGAGAGGATCCAAACGAATACTACTATAAGCGGGCCATCGTCGATCCACCAGCGATAACGGCCCAAAATTGAATGCTGGCTTGATAGCTTTGTGATTTTCAGGGGATTCGGACCAGTTTTGCTAAGAAACACTATATTTTGTGATTTTTCAGGGGGGGGGGGGGGGTCCGGACCCACTGTCTCCCCTCTGGATCCGCCCATGTGATACGGATTAGAATTCACGCTATACGACGCTGATAATGTGGACATCTGAGGTGGATATCGATCCTGTAGATGGAAAGTACACTGTCTCTTTAAAAATCTGTTATATTCTGTCAAGTATGGAAAAATATATTGTGACGGTGACCTATACGTCACCGAGTTTGTGTTTTAAAGGGGTCACAGGACGTTCTGATTCATGATACAGCCATATAGCATATGTTTTTTTTTATCTTAATAAGCAGTGAGATGCATATAAGATGGCATCTCATCTGGGCCCTCGCCTTTTGTCCATGTACCCGATGCCGCGAAAAAGGTATGACTTATATAAAGTGTAACAGCTGTTTCACGAAAGTTTGTGCAGGCACCCGACAGGTAATTTCCTGAAGCTTACTACTGAGGTCAATGCAAGACAACTAGAGACGGTCCCGGACAGAAAGGGCGGTTGTACAGTCTCGTCAGACCCCTTCTTATTTGACCCGCATGGGCCCTATACACCTGAAGTGTTCCTTTGTGTAATGTTATACAAATGCAGAACATGACTTTACTGTATCTGCTGAATGTATCGCGTCACGTGACTTCGTCATTTTTTTCACAATAACCGTACGTATTCAAAAAACCACAGTATGAAATAAACATTTAGGCCTGACTGTCAGAATGATCCATGTCAAGTTCTCCTGAAGTTAAGTTCCCAGCTATTCAAGCTTAGCCCCTTCCTACGGCATGTGGGCCAGGTCGAAGTCCCACTGAGTGATGACGACTAGGGCGGTCTTTTGGGCTGGCCAAGTCCCATTAGCAGGAGGCCAAACTGAACAAGACACTGATGTCATCGATACGATAGATCTTGACCAGGTTCGCTTGTGGCTATCGCCCGGCTATGGCTGCTGTTCACTTGTTTAGTATTCTCCCTCCGGTAAAAATAACCAATCAAATGGCGTGTAGGTTATTCAGATTTCCTAACTGGTTTGATACGACCTTACGGATTGGTCAATATTTCTCATCCGGGTAGTTTGGACTATAGCCGCGGCCATGCTTTGAAGTAATTAAAGAAAGAAGGAAGAAAGCTGGTGAGAGAGTACATAATAAGGAAATTCAAAACCATGTTTGTTAAATCAGTAATTGTGTGTATATATATATGTGATTGTAAATGATTACAAATAAAATATGAAGACGAAAAAAAAAAAAAAAAGGTCGCGGCTATAGCTGAGCTACAGTCGTTCAATTGAGGCTATCGCTGGCTAATAGCCGGGCGATAGCCACAAGCCAACTCGGCCCTTGTCATTTTGTGTCCTTAACTAGAATCATGATTACCATCAGAGGACCAGGGCCCAAGATTATAAAACTTGAGTTCATTCTAAAACTCAAAATAAAGCGCAATGATTGGCGGCTTGCAAGTTTTAGTGGTTTTGTTATTTTTTTCCTCAAAATCAATTTTTTAAATAAATACAAAATAAAAAAACGAACATACTTTTTAATAAATGCCATAAGCGTGTGAAACAGTATGAAGCAAGATTATCTCATTAATACACACCGTCAAACCCGATTCGTTTAGCACAGATGATGTGTTTAACACAGTTGGGTCGAAGGCGTTTTGTACCACTGTCAATATCTGTGAGCACGGTACCAATCAACAAGTGTGATTACTGATCAAAGTCTATACTGTTCCTCCGCGTTGTGTATTTTTTTTAAAGTCAATGATTAACAACCCTGAATTTCGACAATTTATTTTACAAGTCCAAAGTGGAGTGATTTATTTTTATGATTTAAATAATAATTTTTAGAAACCCGACTGTCCAAAACCTTTCCCAATTTCACTCTCTTGTGTCAAACCAAAAAAAAAACTGAGATGGGGAAGGGTGCACCCCGGTTTTGAGGTATCTCCAATCCCATCATGCATTTCTCTGTTCATAGAAGTGTATATTCTATTGGTTATCGGTAAAGGTTAGGATAGTAGAGCTATTTCGATTGGTCGAAATGAAATTCACAAATATCATGGTCAAATTAAACCCTTGCTACGCCGAAGAACCTGAACTAATTTATGTTTTTATCAATTGTCATTCTAATGACGCCAAACTATGGCAAACGTTTCCATTCGAAACACAAACAGTGCGGACCTGATCAGACAGCTTCACCAGAAGCCAACTGTTCTGAGTCTGCAGTGTATTGAAATATTGTATGGCGCAGCAAGGTCAAATATACAACCTTTTACTTGAACTCTACAGTCTATCATTAACAACCTTCCAGCTAGCTATATAAGTGTTTATCGGAAGACACTAAAAATGGGATGAAAGGAAGCGTGATATTTCTAATAGGTTGACCTTTGTTATCTTCAATTTAATGAGCTGTCCACTTGAGTATTTCATAACTGCTGAAATTGGGCACATACATGCCATTACATGAATAAAAGGTACCTATACACAAAAGTGTTACATCCCTCCCGAACCTACAAGACAATCGCAAGATTTACGCCTCACGCGATTTTCTAAAAAAATGATATTCAGGAAGGCATGTAACATGTAAGTCACATATACACTTGTACAATATATGTTCACATTGGGGTCTCTTCATTTGTCGTTTCACTGTCCTGGAGGTCCTCGGTAGATGTAGCTTTAGTGGCTCTGTCAACGTCATTCCTGGTTTTCCATGCGATAAGTGATTCAAATAGTGTGGATTCCTCCACTCCCTGGTTTAACTTATGTTCTATGAATTCTGTCACCAGATGAATTCCCAGAATACATGATCTGAGTGGCTGTAGCAAATCAATATTATAAAGCTGGTACAGTTCTTCCAATAATTCTTTAGCACGTGCTGGATCAGTAGGCGTACCTGGGCTGGCTATTCCTTGAGACATGGCTTTCTGAAAGAATAATAGTCATTGTTCAACATCATAGGTTGTCGTTGTTTTTATGGCAGTCTTCTAATACCAGTGAGATTGATGGTGTCATACACTGGTACTCATTGATGCTCATGCATAGCCTGAAATGCCATGGACCACATAACCCTTGTCTCTATGAAGTAGGGGTCTATATATGACTTAAACTCATAATCTGTCTCAGAAAACATCTGACTACATAAATGGAAACATAATAGCCAGTACAGGTATCTCGGTGAAACCCCTTGAATCTCAAGCAATGGCAACGCCTTCTCTATTAATTCCTTGGCATGCATACACATGCCAATCAATGTCTGTACGTCGTCAGCTTCCCTTGGAAAGTTTGAAGTAATTTTGTCAACCACAATGTCCGTGAACACCTGCTCCTTCTGATTGTTATCTACACTATTTACTTGATCTACTTCCATACTTTCCTGTTTGGGAACGGTGGAACCTACATCAGTGTAGTATTCATCCGTCTCCGAGTCATAGTGCATGGGCGTTTGATCTTGGTTATACTTACCCTCCAATGATGAGTCATCATTATGGACTGAGCGTCTGGTCTTCAGGTCTGGTTCACTAGAACTGTCTGTGCTCGATGAGACATTCCTATTCGCATACTCACGCTTCAGCTGCCTATTCCTGGCCTTGATCCGGTTTTGAAGCTCTAGCAATGGTATGTCTTCTTCACTGGAACTGCCTGATCTGTGTCTTCTCTTCATCTTAGTCAGCTTGGCTAATGGTGGTTCTGCATCTGGTTCAGAATCACTGTTATCAGGGGAGGCTACCATTCTGGCCTTCCGCATTTGACGTTCCTTGTCTTCCCTGGTTATCTCCCAGTCATCAATGTTAGCCAATCGCAAATGTCTGACGTGAGACTCCTTAATTGAACCATCTAACTGATTACGGATGACAAAGGTGTATGGCGACTTCTGACTAACTATTCTGTAGAATGGCTGCCATTTCCTGTCAAGTTTGGACTTCCTGACATGCTGTTTCAAATAGACAGAATCTCCTACCTCTAGTTTAACATCCTTGGCATTCTCATTTGCATACCTGGCATTGCGCTTTTTTGCTTGTCTCAAGTTTTTGTGTACTAACATAAATGTTTCATGCTGTTTCTCTAATGCTAATGCATCTTCCCCTGCATACCTCTGTCTACACTTTAAAATATTGGTAACAGGTAAGATTGGGTCACGATTGTACATTAAAAAAATGGAGACAATTTACTGGATTCATTGACCGAAAAGTTAATAGCCGCGCAGGCTTGTGACAGATACAAGTCCCAGGACTCTGGATTACCCTGAAGCTTTTTTGACAATACATCTAGTAATGTTCGATGAGATCTTTCACAGGCCCCGTTAGACATTGGCGAATATATAGAAGTCGTTATATGCTTGATATTAAGAGCTGCTAAGGTGTCGGCCATTTTCCCAGATACAAATTCCTTACCATTATCAGTGAGCAAAGATACCATGGAGCCAAATGTAGGAAACATTTCCTTGATTAATATAGAACAAATGGTATCACTGCACTTATCAGGTATAGCAAAACACACTATGTATGATGAATAAAGACAAATGAATGTCAGGATATATTTGTTGCCTGACAAAGTTTCATTATATGGTCCAGAAATATCAGCGGCCCATTTGCAACCCGCAAATGCCGGAATATCCATTTCACCCATTGGTGGTTTGACTGATTTCATGTTACGTTCTTGACAAGTGACACACTTCGAAACATATTCATTGATTCTCTTATACATGTTTGGAAAGTAATAGCGTACCTTGAGATTATCATACATCTTATCCAATCCCATGTGGCCAAAATCATGATACCCCTTGATCATTACATTAGTAAGATGATCAGGTAAATACAACCGCAAACTTGGAGATCCATCAACATCCGATACAAAATATAAGACATCGTCAATCACAATAAGTGACTTTTCCAAGGATTTTGAAAGCTTGTCGGTATCTAGATTTTTAATCAACTGAACTATGCTATCATCTTTCTGCTGCTCATCATATGTGTCAAGGTCAATTAATTTGGGCTTTTCATCCAAATCCAAGAGAGGTAACTCTGCATTCACATACTTAGTAGGGTCAAATTTTGAAGAATCTATGACATTTACCTTATGAGAAGTTACTTGCTGTGGAACCTCCCCTTCATCAGGTTCGTGATTATTGGGTCGGCGACTCATAAGATCCGCGATTAAGTTCTGTTTTCCGGGCAGGTACTCTATGTCAATATTATACTCGGCAATGTTCATTTGCCAAGATGCTATTTTCCTATTTTTGAAGTGACTACTTAACAAGTACTTCAAGGGCATATGGTCAGTTTTACATATGATTTGAGAACAGCTCACCCAGTGATGTAAGCGTTCTAAAGAGTACATTATTGCAAAACACTCCTTTTCAACAGTGCTATAATTGATCTGACTTTTGTTTAATTTGTGTGAAATAAAGTACACAGGCCTTTCAAAAGTTTCTTCCCCCTCTGTATATTCCTGACACAGAACTGCACCGACGCAAGTGTCTGAAGCATCAGTGTAAAGAATGAATCTTTTATTGGGGTCTGGATAGGAAAGTAAGGGAATGACAGTGAGACTTTCTTTGATTAAATCGAATGCCTCCTGACATTGTTCCGTCCATTTGAACCTAGCATGTTTCTTTGTGAGCGCAACTATAAGTTCACTTATCTTAGCAAAATTTGGAACAAACCTACGGTAATATGAGCACATTGCAACAAAACTCCTACATTCCTTAACATTTGTAGGTGGGGCAAGAGTACAAATACTCTCTACTTTCAAGGGGTCTGGACGTACGCCTTCGGGTGACACAATAAAACCCAAGTGGTTAGATTCTGCTTTCATGAACTGACTTTTCTTAAGTGACAACTTAAGTTTATGCTTCCTTATTCTCTCAAATAGCTGGTTAATATGCCGAATATGCTCATCTAAAGATTTCGACCAGACAACAATATCGTCCATATAAAACGAACAAAAATCATCTAAACCATCCAAGGCCAAGGTAATAAGTTCACAGAACCATGCAGGACTATTTCTCAGGCCAAATGGGGCTCGGCAAAAGTGGAACTGTCCTCTTGCACATGTAAATGCCGTATAGTCCCTACTACTAGGCTCGATTCCTACAGCAAAAAAGCCAGATTTTAAATCAAATGTACTAATGTATTGTGCTCCACCTAACTTACCAAGGATCTGATCTATTGTAGGTAAAGGGTAAACATATGGTTTTGTAATTTTATTCAAACGGCGGAAATCTATACATACCCTTTTTGAACCGTCCTTCTTATCTACCACCACAGCACTTGAACTGTAAGGACCTCTGGATCTACAAATAATACCTGACTCTTCCCATTCTCTGACCGCTTTATCTACTACCTTCTGGTCATTTAAGGACAACCTATATGGCTTTATTTTAAACGGTGTCTTATCAGTAAGGTCAATTTTCATTTTCACCAAGTCACTAGCAAGCACCTGTGAGTCCTTAAATGCAAATACATCTAAATTATTAAAGACTAATTCCTCAACTAACTTCCTATGGTTTTCCTCAGTGTGTATTTGGGATTTAATTTCGTCCTGACTAGGCATATGCAAAGCTGATGTTTCCTGTCTACTAGATCTGTTGATGTGACTAATTGAATGCTCTTCACATACATTAGACATAACTACTGCTCTGCCTATCACACAACCCTTCTTAAGCGTAATATACCTGTTAGTATAATTTGAAATACTAACTGGGAATTTTCCTGTCCTATCTAATTTCACTACTGACTCATCTAATTCTACACCAGGCTGATTACATATCATGTGATCATCAAAAGACTGCACTAACAACTCACTACCACCTTCAGCCTCAAAACTCCTCTTGACCCTAGCACAACATACATATGATGTATTAGGAGCTACTGTCAGTGAACGATTTAGCCGACAAATTGAGTTTATATGTTTGTCCGCCACTAATGGCACATAAACACCCTTAACACGAATACAACCTAAGTCAAAATACATTCTTACTCCATTTGAGGTTAACCAATCATCCCCTAATAAAATGTTTCTGTTTATTCCATCTACTACAAAGAAAGTATGAGTCAATTTTAAACTCTTCATTTCAATATTAATTCAACCTTTCCTTTTAAAGATAAGGCTGTTCCATCAACCGATTCTAGATGTGCTGAAGCCCCTTGTTAACCAGGTTTAAATATCAAATTATTATAAAATTTCCAACTTATAAGGGAGGTTGTTGCCCCTGAATCTATAAGACACCTTACTCTCTGTTTCCCAATTTTAATTAAACAACTATTTGGATTTCCCGTCAAATTAACTAAATATTTCTCATTTGATACTGGTTTATTGACCCGCATATCAGCTTCAACATACTTGGGTCTATTTAGTTTAAACGTTTTCGACATTCGGCCCTTTTATGACCCTCTTCATTGCATTCCCAACAACTTATGCGATTTGTCTGATTAACAACCCCTCTCTCATTAGGCCGGTTATTGAAACGTCTGTCCGTATGTCTGTCCCTATTGTCATGTCTAGGATTTCTGTCATGTCTTTCTAACCTTCTCCTACGGTATTTATAAAAGCGATTCCTATTATGGTCAATCTCCATCGATTCATGACCCCTAACATTATTATGCGCAGGCCCGTCTTGTCTCCTATGGTTCCTACACCTTTGAAAAATTTGTTGTTCCCTTAAGGCTAGAGCATATGCCTCATCAAAAGTTCGAGGCCCACTTCTTTCTACTTGCGCCCTAGAGTTTTTATCCCATATCTCCGCTAAGAAAATACTCAGTAACTGAGACTCTATAATAGGTCGTATATGTTCATTTTGCTGTGGGTACGCTCGCTGCGCAGCACCTAGCAATCTTTCAGCAAAAAACTGGATATCTTCGTCTTTGTTTTGCTTAAGGCTAACCAAAAGCTCAAATGCTTTTGGTCCATCTAAAACTGGAGAAAATCTACCTGCCAAATTTGCTTTTAAGTGGTCCCAGCCCTTGTGTTCCTCCGATTCTAAGTATCTTTTTATATAGTCCGAAACCAGTCCAGTACTAAATTGATAAGCAAGAAGTTGTTTCTTGCGGTCGTTTGCATGATTGAGAAAAGCCGCTTTCTCTTTATCTTTGATCCTGTTTTCGTATAATTTTGGATTCCCATCAAAAACCTTTAATTGCCCAAAGCCAATACTTTTTTCTTTGTTTTCTGCTTCCCCTAGGTCTAAACTACCAACCTCCGCTACAATTTGTTTAGTACATTCAATCATTGTTCGATTGTGCTCACTCATGCCTTGCGCAGTCTGCACCAAGCATTGAGAATTGTTATTGATTGCCTTAGCTAACTCTTGAAATTCGGCCATATTGAATTAAATTAATAGAGTACAATAAGTGAAATTAATTTAAAAAAAAATACTTTTAATTATTAATTATTGTTTTTAAAAAATAAAACAAAAACAAAAACAAAAATTAACACCAATCTATTTCTTAACACCTTGTAAATAACAGAAAAAAAAATAATTTGCTAAGGTACTATTTATCAAGTAGCAGATTAAACCTATATGACAATTGATATGACTGTCCAATATCTTAATTTTATTCAATGTACAAGAAAGCCCAGATAAGTAGATCAAAAGACTTACCAATGCAACTTCCAGCGACGTCTGTATGGTTCCAAAGTTCGATCCTGAAGTCACGGTTCACCAAAATAACTTATGTAATACCGCAGTCACTGATACAGTTCTATCCTGAGAGCGGCATCCAAAATAACTTATGTACCACTGTCAATATCTGTGAGCACGGTACCAATCAACAAGTGTGATTACTGATCAAAGTCTATACTGTTCCTCCGCATTGTGTATTTTTTTTAAAGTCAATGATTAACAACCCTGAATTTCGACAATTTATTTTACAAGTCCAAAGTGGAGTGATTTATTTTTATGATTTAAATAATAATTTTTAGAAACCTGACTGTCCAAAACCTTTCCCAATTTCACTCTCTTGTGTCAAACCAAAAAAAAACTGAGATGGGGAAGGGTGCACCCCGGTTTTGAGGTATCTCCAATCGCATCATGCATTTCTCTGTTCATAGAAGTGTATATTCTATTGGTTATCGGTAAAGGTTAGGATAGTAGAGCTATTTCGATTGGTCGAAATGAAATTCACAAATATCATGGTCAAATTAAACCCTTGCTACGCCGAAGAACCTGAACTAATTTATGTTTTTATCAATTGTCATTCTAATGACGCCAAACTATGGCAAACGTTTCCATTCGAAACACAAACAGTGCAGACCTGATCAGACAGCTTCACCAGAAGCCAACTGTTCTGAGTCTGCAGTGTATTGAAATATTGTATGGCGCAGCAAGGTCAAATATACAACCTTTTACTTGAACTCTACAGTCTATCATTAACAACCTTCCAGCTAGCTATATAAGTGTTTATCGGAAGACACTAAAAATGGGATGAAAGGAAGCGTGATATTTCTAATAGGTTGACCTTTGTTATCTTCAATTTAATGAGCTGTCCACTTGAGTATTTCATAACTGCTGAAATTGGGCACATACATGCCATTACATGAATAAAAGGTACCTATACACAAAAGTGTTACAGTTTTCTAAAGCGTGTAAGTATTGACCTGATTTACACAGTTGTCGCAGAATTTGATTCAAACCAATAGTCAATCTCAATTAGGTATCGATTAGTATACTACCATGCGAAATTGGGCTGTGGTCAGCCTTTAGATGTATGAGCAATCAATTGAAATAGGTCCAGTTTTCAAGGAAACATTTTTTTCTGAAAACCTCGCTCACATCACATTTAAAACATCATTTATCAGAAATGTACCCATTGCATGAGAAAGATCTACCACTTCGCTTCCATTATGCCAAATGACAGCCCTCATTTATCTTGATTTACCTAGTTATTGAAGAAAGAAGATAACTGATGAGTAAAAATATGATAACGTTAAGCAAAGCAACCAAGACGAGCACAAGTCATATACATAACATTGTGTCATATCTTATTTCCATATCGTCAGTTTGAAAAGCTATTTGCTTATGGCCCTTGCTTTTTGCAACAAAAATCAATAATTTAACTTCTAGAGCACGCCTCATAATGATTAGATCTAATGAACATTTGTTAAACAGATGCAATACTTTCCAAATTGTGCAAAAGAATATTGTTTTTCTTTGTCATTGCATCCAAAAGTAAGCGAGTAGGAAATAGGAACAGTGACACACATAGCACCGCGAGGAAGAGCCACAGATCATTAACAGTAACAAGACATCAGAAATGGTAGATTGCCTATTATAAACACCTCATCTTATCACCATTATGTAACAATATCCCTCATTTTGAACGAATCATGTTCTCTTGATGGATATGCATTGTGAAAGGTTCACCCAGCACCATCTTATTGATGTATTCGATTTAATTAACTTTCTAGGGACAAATTGGTAATGGGTCGATTTGGTCATGATTCAAATGGTTATTTGCTGAAATGACCCACACTCTTAAGATTTTGGTGCTGGTTCCCTACTTTACAATGGCCATATGATCAAAATGCTTGTAAATTTCGGTACCAGTGACTATTGTCATAGGTTAGATATAATTTATTGAATCTAATAAGCGTCTGGCTGTTTGCATCGAATTATCCACCTAATGTTATGAAAACTAACAGATAAGGTTTGTGCTAAACATGATCAACATTCTGGAAATTTATCGCATCAATGTCAAAAAAAATTCCAAACCAATTACTTTATATTTCAAGAAAGTACACGGCTGCGTAGCACAGTCAGGAACATGTCTGACTGAAAATCCAGGGGACTTGAGTTTGATTCCATCCCATTCCCTTACTTTCGCAGAGATTGATCATGGAATAATTTATACAGCCATTAACCTCCCTTCAGCTGATTCAAGAAAGGTTGTTGTCAGTTGTAAGCGAAAATATGTGCACGAGGTACTGGTTAACCGCTAAGTCAAGCTCAGGAAAAACGTGTGGGTGGCTGTTATTAAAGACTTATCTGTCTTACTTCTTATACGCTTGCAAAATAATTTTCCTTTCTCATGGTCGTTTTGTTCCCAAAATGTGTACCACGTCATTTCATTACATATATAAAGAGCTACGTGCATTAAGAGGTATTTCCCCCCATATAAGGCTAAAAGTATTTTTTTTCCAATGTCTGCTTATAAGTTTGTTATAACAATTGTCCAAGTGTAAAAGTCTGATATTAAATTGATTTTTACCTTTGCTATGATAAAAAAAAGTGACCGCCAAAATAGGCTGAACAAAGGAAAATGACCATTTTGGCACAAATTTGCCTGATACATTTGACAGAGAAATTAAGATAGAGCACAAGAAAATAACAAAAATAAATTTTAACAGATGGCGATGATTATAACGGCACACAACATATGAAAAGGTATTTTGGTATTTAGCTGTGCTGTAATATAACTCTTAACAATTGGTCCTCCAAAGCCTTAAATTTGGTCCAAAATGACAATCTCTATTTTAAGCCTACTTTGTCCGCCATTTTTGTTACCATAGCAACTTTGAATTTTAAATAAATGCCAGATTTTGACACTTGGGTCAAGGCAATATTCACTGGTATCGGTTATTACAAGCATTTGAATCAAATGACCTTCATAAAGTAGGGAACCAGCACCAAAATCTCAAGGTTGTGGGTCATTTCAGCAAGTAACCATTTTGGCCCATGACTGTTTCGGCCCACGAAAGTTTATTAAATCAAATACATCAATAAGAAGGTGCCAGGTGAACCCAATACAATACATGTCCATCAAAAGAACAGGATTCATTAAAAATGTGGAATATTGTTACATGGTGGTGATAATGTGAGGTATCTATGATAGTGAATCTACCATGTTTGACGTCATGTTATTGTCGTATTTTTTTGACCCTGAAGTTCAAAGGTAGTGACCTATGCTAATTGTATCTCAGACCTGTTATCGATAGTTTTCGCCAAATATACGGGAATAAATTAGGTTCTCTGGAATTCAATGTATCATAACGGTAGTAGTATAACTAATATCGTCCGCTGTAGTGTAGTGGGCTAAGCCCAGTACTCGTATTAAAGAGAGGGCAAGTTCGAATCCCGCACGGAGTTTTTTTTTCTTTCTAAAAATCCATTAAAATAGTTTCTATGTACTGACATAACGGTGAACTCTAGAAAAGTGTGAATATGCTTAATTTTTGTGCAATTAACTTGCTTTTTGGAGATTAACCATTGGTTTGGAACAAATTCTGCGGAATCTGTTAAAATCAGGTTAATAATTACACACTTCAAAAAACGCCATCGACCCGCGCCAATCATCTGTGCTACACGAATCTGATTGAACGGTGTGTTATAGGCTTTGTATTTCAAAAGAATAAATTGTAAACGTTTCTTTTATTTCTTAATGTGTGTAAACCTCAGACTAGTTAAAATAAACTTGAAACTAAATATAACTGTAATAATGCAGTTGTCTCTTCGGCGACGCGGTGTTAATGTCATAGGATTGCACGCATATTGATTCATAAAGTGGAACAAAGTGCGGATTAATAATTCAGTTGACTTAAATGTGAAATTAGGTAAAAAAAGGCTTGATAGCCCTTTATGCGCTAATGGATTCTCCCTTCCGGTTTGGTACAATAAACTCGGGATGGTTCATTGTAAATACTGTGGGATAATAGGTTACAATTTCCAAAGAATTTCTTTCTCTGAAGATTGTTTTTTAACGGAGCAAAACGTGTAGACCTTGATGAAAGGCCGTATACTGTGGCATTTCATCTGAGTCTTCAGTATTTGGCAATTGTACGCATAAGTACACATTTACATGCGCGGATCCAGAAAGTTTGTCAGAGGGGTCCAAATTTGATAACTTTTCATTAGTTGATGAGGGGATAGAGGATCCAAATACCGTTAAAAATGGGCCATCATCGGCACGCCAGCGAAACACCATTTTTAAATGGCGTTTCGCTGGCGGGCCGATGATGGCCCAACATTGAAAAATGGTAACAAGTCGTTTTGCCCCAAGACCAGTTCGCCCCTAGTCGTTTCGCCCCTAGTCGTTTCGCCCCAAATTTGATGCCTAGACGTTTCGCCCCTACACCCTAGTCGTTTCGCCACAAGACCCTAGTCGTTTCGCCCCACTTTTTTTTACCCTAGTCGTTTCGCCCCACTTTTTATTCCCTTTAAACTGTTATACACTTCATAAAGATATTTTAAGCATTTAGATTATATGATAATAATTTTATTTTAACGATGAACACGCTTCAGTAATAATGATAGCAATTAAGCATTGTGGTATCCAGATTTGTCTTTGTATATCAAAAGCCATTTGATCGTGATCCACACTGCTATAAATTATTTGCTTATAATTGATATGGTGCAGGCTCGATGGCACAGGTGGCCTTGAAAAAAAGTTTGAGAGGAGTGTATTGCGTAAATGTTATAAGCATGACTAGGATAAACCGTGATAACAAAATGCAATGCTTGCAAAAATACAAATGAAATATATCATAAAAAGTAATTTTATATCTCCTTCACCCCTGCGCCAATACGCAGGGTGGCTCTGATCCTCTCATTGCATTAAGAAAAGGGACTGATCAACCAGTTAAAGTAATTGAACCTTTATTGGATCCCTCTGCCTCTCTTACTGTAAGGTGGCAACTATAATATTCCTATCTGGGTGTGGTTCGGCTATTTCATCTGCTAAACAAGGGAAGTAAGGTTTTATTTATAATTTGGTAAAGAGTTAATTAGCTTTTTGAGCCGCGCAAACGTGCGTGCATTTCATGAAAATCCTAACCGTATACACACTGAACTCACATTTATTAGCCCTTAAAGCGCATAATCACAAATAGTATGTTGTTTGTCGTCCACTAAATTATTTTAAGCCTCATAGATAAACAGTGTGGACACAGATCAGACTGCTCCTGTAGGAGCAGTCTGATCTTGGTCCACAATGTTAGCATCCCTGCTTATGTTCAGTAGACATTTTCAGATGCAGCTATTTTGCTGGCGTTTTAAGGATTAAATAATGACTGAGGTGTTGACACAAGATGATACAGTTACTTTTGAATAAAGCCACACCTCCTCTTCAGCTTTTACCTATGCCTAGGGTTGACTAGTTTTAATTACGCAAACATGAGGCGCCGCCTTTACAGTAAGCGAAAAGTCCAGTAATATGTGCCTGTACTTTTTAATGATATCGTTTTCCCTTACTAAATTTCAACCAATCAGGAAAAGTCAGAAATTTGCATGTTAAAGTATCTGCTCAGCTGAACATTTGAAGAGCTTATTGTATATAACCAGACTGTCCACTCTAACTTATTTTGGCTATTACTTGACTTTTCGCATACTGTAAAGGCGGCGCCTCATGAATGCAAAATTAGGACTAGTCAACCTTAGCATAGGTAAAAGCTGAAATGGAGGCGTGGTTTTATTCAAAACAAACTGTGTAATCTTGTGCCACAACCTCAGTCATTATTTAGTCCTTAAAACGCCAGCAAGATAACTGCATCTGAAAATGTCTTTTTAACATAATCAGGGAGGCAAACATTGTAGACCAGATCAGACTGCTCCAGCAGGGAGGCAAACATTGTGGACACAGATCAGACTGCTCCTACAGGAACAATCTGATCTGGGTCCACACTGTTTATCTATGGGGCTTCAAATAGTTTAATGGACGACAAAAACTTAAATTTTGTGATTATGCGCTTTAAGGGTTAATAAATGTGAGTTCATTGTGTATACGGTTAGGATTTTCATGAAATGCACGTACGTTTGCGCGGTTCAAAAAGCTTATTAACTCTTTACATATTATAAATAAAACCTAATTTCCCTTCCTTAGCAGATGAAATAGCCGAACCACACCCAAATATGAATATTAAAGTTGCCGCCTTTACAGTAAGCGAAAAGTCAAGTAATACACAACTAGCACTGAAAATAATTGCAAAATCTTGGATACAGACTGTAGCCTATGTGTAATCAAATATTGTCATATCACATTTTGAAAATGTTGTCTGCTACCTTTATTCATAACTTTTGTTTTAGTCATACTGGCGGATTGCTTATGCTTATATATAGGGGTTCAGTATTTTTGAGTTCTCTTGCATGCAGGCATCCACATAAGAAATAACAATATGTTCACAAATCTGGTTATCTAAATGAAATAAGTGTTATTAATACTAACTAAATTAATCTGATTAAAATAAACTAAACTATTTCTCATTCCATTTTTTGGAACTTGAGGTCTGTTCAATATCAGCTATTAATTAGAGTTATACTTATTATCCAAATTTCTACACTGTGAAGAAATAGTTCATGTTAAAATCATTGTTTGCTTTGAAATGATTGTGAGTGAAACATAGAACACAGTGCAGCTATCCTTTACTATGCCTTTATAGCCAATTTGCAATAGAAAGAAGAACTTTTACTGAATTATTGGTGTTTTTGCGAATTGCAAAACTCACTTGTCACTTTTTAACGGTTATTTGGTCATTTCAGGAACAGCAACTCTTATTTAATTGTTTTCTGTGAATTGACAATGACCCTTCGCCCAGGATATAAATTTGACAAATTTGCCTTACTAGACTTCTGTTTGGCCGGAGACATCTGATACTCAGAATTCTAGTTTTAATGTTGGGCAGATCATGTCGGCGTCTGCATGGTTCCAATGTACTGTGATTGCATTGCATAACGGTTATTACTGGGAAGTTATGTTTCTAAATATTTCGGTTAAAGTGGGCAAAGTACCATCATATAAGCATATCTCTTATATTATTTGAGGTAGGATCCTAATTTTGGTATGTGCATTTATCTTGGGATTTCGCGTACCATCCTTGGGTCACTGTGACCTTGCCCTTTGACCTAGTTTCTAAAATCAATATGAGTCTGGTGCAAATATCCTATATTCTTTAAGGTAGAAATTCCAAATTGGGTGTATGAATGCATCTTGGGATGACAGAGTGATGCGTACCATTTTCGGGTCACTGTGACCTTGACCTCTGACTCAGTTTTAAAAATAATAATTTCTGGAGCATATCTCTTGTATTATTTGAGATATGAATCTCAAATTTGATGTATGGGTGCATCTTGGGATCAGTGTGACATCAGTGTGACATTGACCCTGACCTAGTTCATTTTAGAATAATCGTGTCTGGAGCATATCTCTTATATCATTTGAGGTAGGAACCCCCAATTTTGTGTGCGCATGCATCGTACCATCCTTGGGTCAATGTGAACTTACACTTGACCTCTGACATAGTTTATAAAAGTGGCATTGAGTCTGGTGCATATCTTCTTTATTCTTTGAGGTAGGAATTCAATTTTGGTGTGGGAATGCATCTTTGGATGGCGGAGTGTCACATACTATTTTCGGGTCACTGTGACCTTGACCTATGACCTAGTTTAGAATAATCTTGTCTGGAGCATATCTCTTGTATTATTTGAGCTAGGAATCCCAAATTCGGTGTGTGGATGCATCTTAGGATGGTGGAGAGTCGTGTACTATTTGTTGGTCACTGTGACCATAAAGTTGACTCTGACCTAAGTTTTAGAATAATCATGTCAAGAGCATAGCTCTTATATTATTTGCGGTAAGAATGCCAAATTTGGCGTGTGAATGGATCTTGGGATGGAGGAGTGTCCCGTTTCATTTTCGGGTCATTGCGACCTTGACCTTTGACCTAGTTTCTAGAATCGACATCGATCCTGGTGCATTTCTTCTATATCCTTTGAGGTAGGAATCCCAAATTTCGTGTATGGATGAGTCTTTGGATGGTGATATGTCGTGTACCATTTATGGGTTACTTTGACCTAGACTTCTGACCTAGTTTTTAGCATATTCGTGACCGAAGTATATCAATTTGGTGTGTGGTTGCATCTTGGGATAGCCAAGTGTCATGTACGAAGTTTTGGGTCACGGTGACCTTTACCTATTTTCTAGAATTATTATTTGAGGTAGGAATCCAAAATTTGGTATATGGATGCATCTTTGGATGATAATATGTCCCAGACCATGTAGGTCACTGTGAACTTGACCTATGATCTAGTTTCTAGAATAATCGTGTCTTGAGCATAACCTATATTATTTGAAGTAGGAATCCCAAATTTGGTATGTGGATTCCTCTTGGGATGGCGGAGTGATGCATACCATTTTGGGTTACGTCGACCTTGACATTGACTTCTGACCTCATTTCTAGGTTTTTTTTTGTATCTAGAGCATATCTCCCTTTTTTACAAATAACTAATCTCAAATGTGTCTTATGTTAGACCAATTCCTTTGAGGGCATTCGTCACGTGACTGCGACATTTCTTGTTGAATACATTCTCGTGAGACCTGATGATACCTCATCTAGATCTCTCGCATTTTGCCCTTTGAGTTATGGGTAACTGGCTAGACCAGTTCAATTGTCGCGCTACTGTAGGGACATAATTTATTGTTAAAAATCGCAAAAAGTCAATTTTCGGAAAGTATACCATTTCCCATTTAGTTTATATTTTCTGAATGTAAAGCCCTGAGTCATGCAAGCAGTGATCGCATAATAATATTTTAATAAAATGGTGGGTGAATGGCGGTTTCACTGCACTGAGCAAAAGGCGACATGTTAGTGCGCGCTAGAGCGCTTCCTGTTTGCTACAATGTGTTGAGTAATTATATTGTGATCAGACATTGTTTCTTTAACAATGGATTGTCACAATATTTACACCATTTTAAAAAGCTCATTATTTGAGCCGCGACACGGGATTTCCAACAATGTGGTATGTTCGACCAGCAAAGCCTCAGATCAGCCTGCGCATACGCGCAGTCTGATCAGAGCCTTTGTGAGTCGCTTGAATATTCTATGAGTGTTAAGCTACTGACTGAACATCATTTGGAGTTTCTAAGCTTAAAAGGAGGCTGATTACGCTTGTCTGAGTCTACACTTGTCAAAATGCCACATTGTTGGAAATCACATGTCGCGGCTCAATTTTGACTTACATATAGTGGAATAACATTTATTTTATTCAACACTTCCTAGGTACATTTTCTCCACTTCTATTGATTATTCTGGGGCTGCTACATCCTCGATAAAGGGAGCGCAGTGGCTCAGTGGTAGAGTGCTTGACTCGAGACCGAAGGGCCGCGGGTTCAAGCCTCACCGGTGTCACTGCGTTGTGGTCCTTGAGCAAGACACATTTATCCTAGCTAAGTACTGGTTCAACCCAGAAAGACCCGTCCCTATATAACTGAAAGATTGTTGATGGGACGTAAAGACTCAAATCAAACAAACAAACAAACATCCTCGGTAACCCAGGCGTAACCCATTCTGTTACACTCTGATGAAAGAGTGAAATAGAATGCTTTACCCTGAGTAAACGAGGATGGGGTTGCTAGTAACTGTAAGCTGTTTCACTTTATTCATACATTATTTATTACTTGACTTTTCGCTTACTGTAAAGGCGGCAACTACAATATTCATATCTGGGTGTGGTTCGGCTATTTCATCTGCTAAACAAGGGAAATCAGGTTTTATTTATAATTTGGTGAAGAGTAAATAAGCTTTTTTAGCCGCGCAAACGTGCGTGCATTTCATTAAAATCCTAACCGTATACACACTGAACTCACATTTATTAATCCTTAAAGCGCATAATCACAAAAAAAGTATGTTGTTTGTCGTCCACTAAACTATTTGAAGCCTCACAGATTAACATAGTGGACCCAGATCAGACTGCTCCTGTAGGAGCAGTCTGATCTTGGTCCACACTGTTTGCCTCAATGCTCATGTTAAGTAGACATTTTCAGATGCAGCTATTTTGCTGGCGTTTTAAGGACTACATAATGACTGAGGTGGTGACACAAGATGATACAGTTACTTTGAATAAAGCCACGCCTCCTTTTCAGCTATTACCTATGCCTAGGGTTGACTAGTCCTGATTACGCATTCATGAGGCGCCGCCTTTACAGTAAACAAAAAGTCAAGTAATACTCGCAAGATTCACAGTTCATGTTGTATGTTCTTAAACCGAGTCAAAGAAGCAAACCGAAATTAATGGAATTGTAAAATTTAATGCAAATCTTCTGACATACAGGATTATTCAAATGTTGTCGATCTAGCTCTCTACTGTACAGTCTGTATCCTAATGGTAATGTTTCTGTTCAATTCAAGTAATGGAGTGCGTTTTGATAGAAGTAATGCATTGAATAAGCATTAAAGTTATACAAAAGTTATACAAAAACTGGTCAATAAATCATTACCTTGAATTACTGAAAAAAAATGCATTATTAATGTATTAGCATTTACCATTAATTCGCCCTATGTTAATCATTAAGAATCGTAATGAAGTTGAATTACACATGTAACGAAACATCTTCAGCCAGTACATATCTTATTTTTGAAACTTGATCTTGCTTCCAAAGAGTCGAAACATGCTCTTAACATTCTTATGAAACTTCACTTCAAAACACAATTATAGTTCGGCATTATTCTAAATTTCTTCTGAATTCTGACGGAAAGCAGAATACTCCTTTCTATTTCTGAAGGATCCATTTATTCCAGATTATTAAGAGGTCACAACAGCTGTCGTTGTGCCGTTTGGAGTGGGTTAAACTTCTCCCTATACATCAATATAGTGTTGATATTTTTCGTATTCTAGTCCTTCACAAATATTGGGTTTTGACGGAAAGCAGATTACCACTTTCAATTTCTGAATGATCTTTTATTCCCAGATAATTTAGCCTATGCTTGTGCTGGATCAGACAATGACAATTATGGCATGCTCCTACATTAAGATGGTTATCCACAATGTGCGAAGCAGTAGAAAGAACATTTTCCTGGCTTTGATAATTTTTGTGCTGATGTTCACTCTCATAAGTCTGATTTCACAACAGAATGACGATCATTTTAAAGATGACAATTTTATACGAACATTTCCAAATGAACACTTTCAAAGGAAAAATGTGAAGCGAATCTTGATGTGGACTCCAGATACGGGATCAGCTCCTGATAACGTAAAAAATCAAAACAATGTGTTAAAAACTTGCCCTGTTAAATGTTTCTTGACAAACGATAAAAGTGATATCGCTAATGTTGACGCAGTCGATTTCAACTTGTACTATGTAAGGATTCCTGGATCTCAATCCATGATTCAGTTCCCACAATACCGAAAACCTCACCAAGTTTGGATAGTTTCTAATCTTGAGCCACCACAGAATCTTTATGGTGATTTGGCAATATTTAACGGCATGTTCAACTGGACGCGTTGGTATAGATCCGACTCCACAATACTATGGCCGTATGGCTTCCGGTATGAACTAAATGAAATTGAAAGAAATCAAACAACAGATTTGATGAAACGAAATTTCTTTAAAGAGAAAACAAATGGAATCGTAGGAAGAATAAGTAACTGTGTTGCTCCAAGCAACAGATTGCAGCTGGTGAAAGAATTGAGAAAGTATTTAGAAATTGACATGCAAGGGGGATGCTACAAAAATGTGTGTGGCCAGCCTGGGGATTGGGGTGACACACAGTGTAATTCTATTCTAAAACAATACAAGTTTTTTATCATATGACGTCGCGTCTGGGAGTGAAATAACGCCATGCAATAAAATCTGTAAACCACTAGTGGTTTATAGATTTACGGGAAACGTTATTACGTCCATAACAACGTTGCGTACATGATGACAAAATCATAGCGTTTTTACACCAGAAATGAGATTTCAAAGTATTTGTCATATGATAAATAGAATCTAACATTCGTGCTCTTGTATTATTGAATTTATTAAACTCGTTGCGAAAAAGAGATAAAATGCTCGGCAAGCCTCGCATTTTATCTCTTTTCCTCAACTCGTTTAATAAATTCAATAAAACATGAGCACTCATGTAAGATCCTCTATTTAGAAAACAATCATTGCAAGGATTACGTCACCGAAAAATATTGGCATGCCATTGATAGGGAACAGATTCCTATAGTAAACTGGAAAGACACTAATAAAAATATGATCTTGCCGGGATCGTACATAAATCTCTATGACTTTAAAGATATCAGATCTGCAGCAGAATACATTACAAGAGTGGGTGAAAATGAGACTTTGTATAATAGTTTCTTCAAATGGAAGGCGAAATACAGTAACAGAGTATTGTCCACATCTTGTGAGACGTGTAAGGCTTTACATGATGAAGAGAGGCCAGGGCAGGTGATAGAAAATCTCGACGGATGGATCAGGGATGACATTTGTGAAAAACTAGGGGTAAGTCAGCTAAAAACGTAGTTTACAGGAACTATCCATGCAGATTATAGTCTCAGGCTACTATCAGCTCGCCATTGAAACGCCATACGCAAGGCGTATCAATGGCGAGCTGATAATTTCCAACTGTTATATGAGTACTGGGTATCAAATGGAATTGCCAATTATATAGGGCTCATATAGCATTTGCGTTAAGTAACTTTTAATGTGACACTGCATGTATGACTATTTACAGTGGCTTCTATTTCAACTTTTGGTTATAGTCTTCATCTAACTCCATACTTTGTATATGCATGCAGCAAGACTTCACATTCGCCCACGCCCGTCGAAATTTTCACGGATCGCCAATGCGATAACCAAGGACTAGCATTAAGCACCAACACAAGGATGACAGTTTTATGGCATGTGATTTACAACAATGTGGCACTTTGACAGGTGCAGACTCAAACGAGCCTGTGCAGCCTCCTTATAAGCTAAGGTCACTGAACCACGACATGTGATTTCCCACAATTTGACATTTTGACAAGTGTAGACTCAGACGTGCCTCTGCAGCCTCCTTTAAAGCTTAGAAACTCCAAATGATGTTAAGACAGTAGCTTAACACTCAAAAAATATTCAAGCAACTAACAAAGGCTCTGATCAGACTGCGCGTACGCGCAGGCTGATCTGAGGCTTTGCTGGTCGCAAATACCACATTGTTGAAAATCTCATGTCTCGGCTCATTTAATGTCAGTTAAAATTTTCTGCTGAGTTAACGCAGTTCATTCAACATTAAATGTATAGTCAATAAACGTCAGCGTGATAAACACAATATCATCAGCATATAACAAGACACTTAATTAACCTTTACACCGAGGTTCGTTTGTTTGATTTGATCAGCAAAGTTAGTTATTTTTATGCAAAATAATGCAGGAAGCAAGTTTCACTCGATGCGATACATTAACGAGAAGATAAACACCATGCACTTTTACAAAGCAGTGTTTAATGGTATAGGTTGTCTAATCGGCATAATCTTACGATAGGGGGCATGCATTATGACCCCAAATGCATTGAGGAGGTTAATTGAGTGTAAGTTTATATACCAAAAGGGGTGGCAGCTCAGCTGTCGTCACTTATGGTGTTATCTTACATCTATTTTCTACAATATAAGGCCGTTTAAACACCTATTCTATTAGGCATATTTTTAAGCTGTCATATGTTTATTTTTCAGTGGGGATGGGAAATTATGCAGTCCTGGAAACTGTACATCATCCAGATCTTTGGGATATGACACACATGAAGACAGCTGGAATATGAAGGAAAGGGAGTTACTCCGAAAGTTATTCATTATACCACCTTTACCAACTTTAGCATGACATATCTCGTGATGTGCAATGTCTACACTGGTGTAGGTGGTATAAATTAGTTATACCATGTTTGTCCACCTGTACGTAAGATAATCTAAATAATGGAGCCACACTTTGTATAGAATAAATGATAACATATACATATATTGTCTTATAGTTCATGCAGGCTTGATGCTACTTGGATTGAAAGCAAACGTCTTCTTTCTACAAATGAATATGACCAGGAAATTTCACAGTCGTGTTGTTTTGAAGCTAAGATATATATCATTTATTTAATGAAAATATGCACGCATATACACATAGCCTCTTTATTATAACTGATACATTTTTTTGTGGAAAATGGTTACTTCATGCCTATCAAATGCAGCTTCTTTCATTTTAGATAAAGAAACTACCCAGTGATGTATAGTTTAAGGAATTAAGCAATATTTGTTTTCTTTTACTTTGTTATATACATGACCTATTGGACATCAGTCATCAAAATGATATTTGACAGCAGAAATGTTGTTTAATATTCTTTTTATGTGGACTGATATAACTACAATTATCAGAAGCTGTCTAAAAGCTAACAGAAAAAAATACGTGCTTAATTTTAGAATTTAAAGGTTTTAAACTTATATAACGTTTTATTGATGGTCATCTAATATAACAGCTTGTAACTGACAAAGCATTTACGTTAGAACATATCTGTTTTCAGGTTCGAAATTGTCAGTAAATGGCCCTTTCATACATGCTAGTATGAACGAAAATATCTGTTTAAAGCTTAGTCAACGCAAACTATTTAACAAAATATTATTGATTTTAAGGGTATAGTTGAAAATGTAACGTAATTGACATTATAATTGACAAAAACAACTTCGACAAATGCCAGTATGTGTAGAAAATAACATGTTCTTACAGATTGCATAATTGTTTTGTTCATTTAAGCAGTTCAACTTCTACCTAAAGAGACGTAATTACATATTTTTTGTTTTCAAGAAAATGATGGGTAACGTAACAAACACACTGTTACAGGTATGTTTGTAAGACATAAATTGAGTGCGTTACCGGTTTCATAATGCCTATGCTATATACTATCAGATAAAACAAGTGAAAATTCTGCTAAAAAGGGGGCATACCAAAATACTTATTTTTGACATTTGAGCCGCGACATGAGATTTCCAATAATGTGGTATGTGCAACCAGCAAAGGCTCACACCAGCATGCGCATACGCGCATTCTAATCAGAGCCTTTGCTAGTTGCTTGAATATTCTATGACTCGTAGGCTACTGACTGAACATAATCTGGAGTTTATAAGCTTAAAAGGAGGCTGCACAGGCTGGTCTGAGTCTACACTTGTCAAAATGCCACATCGTTGGAAATCACGTGTCGCGGCTCATTTCTAGACCCTGGGTCCTCTACTCTAATATCCTGTTCACCCTAAATCGCCACAAAATAGTCAACATTTATAAAGTTTGTTCTGTCTTAGAAATAATGGATGAAATTCCATGTGAACTGTCTGCTAGTAGAGTATTCATATGAAATATCAAGGTTTATTCTCCCTGAAATTCAAGCAAGGCATCACAAAACTGTGGACTGCAATAATCCCAATCGGTGTTTCAAAGCATTATTAGGTTCAAAGCCTTTTAACTCCAAGGATAATAGGATATTTTTGACACTGACATTATTTGAAATGAATTTATTATGTAGCTTACCAGTAACTCGTTGCATGCTGGATAAGTTTGCATATTTTTTTCACCTTTGTGTGTGCATATTTAACATTGTATCATGACTTTGCCCCTTTCCTTTTATCTAAACTGTTCAATAATTTCCACAAGACCCTGTCAAGGGTGGAGCTTATAATTGACTTGAATGTCTGATGAATAAATTAAATCGTGATTGTTTTATTGGTCATGATACAATAATTTTATTGTACAAATACTCGTGAATATACAAATATTCCCTCTTGTAGCGGGAATCTCGCCTTCGACTCGTCCCGCCCACAAGAGGGAATATTTGTATAAACACTCGTAAAATTGTACAATAAAGCTAACTTAACACGTTGTCAATACTAGATTAGGAGCATCACCAGAGTGTCAGACAGTAACAGATGCTTTGTCGGATCTGATCTGGGTTAAAACTGTTCGCAAGGGTTATAAATTGAACCTGTAGCAAATCGTTTTTACTATGTCACAATTCAAGGTTGGGGTAAATAACTTTACACACCAAATGTTGTTTCTACACAGTAGATGGGAAGAGACACCAAGCACATGACTGAAGTAATGACATCGCCACACTGACCAAATGTTCACGGTTATAGACCTCAGACAGTATTACAGAGACTATAATCTATAAACAATATGCGCAGTTAACCCAGAGCAGGAATTTAATATGGCTTTGAATGTGTACGAACACATGGCAAGACACATTTAGGACTAAGTTGAACGTTTATTTAATGTTTGTTACGGTAACAGTTACTTTGCAATGCAAAGAGTGAACAAAAGACATTCTGATATAAACTTACGGAGTGGTATTTAACAGATAGCCATTAAAGTAAGAAAGGCGGCAAAGATCAGGAATCGATACAATCAAGATCCACACCTGACCCAGGATACCACATGGGAAAGTGACAAAAACACAATTAAACATCACAAACAAGAGCCAAGAGGTCAGCCCTTTCCCAGCAGGTAACCACAAGGCAGCAATGAATAAACCTCTAAATAAATTTGATTTCTAATATGTAGCCTCCCTGTGCGTTAAGTTAGGGTGATGGCGATCAGTATGCCTTCATGAATATGTATATCTTATATAGAGGATCTTACATGAGTGTTCATGTTTATTGAATTTATTAAACGAGTTGGAGAAAAGAGATAAAATGCGAGGCTTGCCGAGCATTTTATCTCTTTTTCGCAACGAGTTAAATAAATTCAATAACACAAGAGCACGAATGTTAGATTCTATTTATCATATGACATTAAGATTTCTTTGCACTCTCATCGCTGACGGTAAAACGTTATAATATTGTCATTGTGTACGCAACGTTGTTATGGACGTCATAACGTTTCCCGTAAATCTATAAACCACTAGTGGTTTATCGATTTTATTGCATGGCGTTTTTTCACTCCCAGACGCGACGTCATAAGATAAAATTGTTTCAAATCTATTTAAAGCTATGCACACTGATCTCTCTGTTGTGATTTGGAAAACGGGTCGTTCAGAAATAGAGAGAATCTACAATATTAGAAAACCACATACTCGGGTTTATTAAAGCTGCATAAACTGTAACTTATGATTCTCTAATTTGGGAATTAAAGTTTCTTTTTTTCAAGAATACAGTAAAAATACTCAAATTAAGGTAAACATTTTACCATTTTCATATATTTTAACAAATTATATCTATCAAAACAACAGCATTTATGTTAAAAATCAACTGTCTAGAATTATTGGAGGGACGTAAATTATTCATAACAAGAGAAAAATCACCTGTTTTTATTAGATAATTCACTGTTCCATGCAGCTTTCAGCTGTACTGAACATATTTATTGTGAAAACACATAAATTAATTCTATTTTTACAAATGATTTAAAAAGAAAATATTTTTTTCGAAAAATGTTCATAGTTACAGACCTAGTCTCTTTAAGCTTTGTCCTATAGTAATATAATAAGTATTGTTATCACATGGGTTCTAATATTTAATAGTGACTATTGGAGTAAATACATGATACACACATATCATATAGGTGATCAGCGAAGGCTCAGACGAGTGTGTGCAAAGGTGCAATCTCGCCTGATCTTTCTCTTATCGCACACACAAATATATGAGTCAATGAAGCTCAGACGATATGTAACCATATGGATCTTTAACCCTTTTCATCTGGATGGATTACCCCATACATACTGATACAATGAGATAGGAAGTGTCTATGAAATTTCTATCTGTCCCTGAAGATTGCTTTTCCGCAAACAGCGCAGAACCTGATGAAATGTCGCCTTATGAAGCATTTCGCCAGTTTTTTTTTACTGTTTTCCCAAGTATCTGTTAACCGGAAATGAAAAGGACCAGACGTTAAAAGTAGCGATGTCTCAAGGAATGATGGAGCGTACCCAGTCTACAATTCAAAGTGCACACATGCGTGCGAAAAAGGGACATATACAAACAGCGTAGACCCAGATGAGACGCCGCAAAACGCAGCGTCTCTTCAGGGTCTGCGCTGTTTGCCAAGATAAATTCACTCTTTGTAATGGTAGATTATAAAACATGAACACGCCCAGACCCTCATTCACTTTGCGTTTATTTGTGACAAATCATCAAAGGGTGCCTATGATGAGGTGATTCCAACATCATCACAAATTCTGTCAAAATTGGATTTAGAGATATTAATATTGGTTCTACGCACACGTTTTGTACACATAACATCAAGAATCCATCAGAATTATGAAAGAATCTACACATAAATGTATTTTTGTCCAAATGTATACGCAAATGCGTTTTTGCGTATACGTAGCTTAGCCCCTGGAATGGGTCGTTTGTACATGTAAGTCATATCATTGTATTTGATGACACGCAATCCTTTAGAAACACTTATCACATAGGCATCGCGACTTTTCTGTCCCTGGTATTAAGCTGAGCTGTTCGACGTTTCCATTGTGGTTAAAGTCCAGTCAGTTTGAATGCGTAGTACTGTAAATACTTCTTGAAGTCGTTAAAATACTGAAATAAAGAAAATAATATATTAATAACTCTTTCTTGGCATACCCAAAACTCTCATATTCTGTTTTACAAAAGTTCTCTGTCCAGTAAAGACGGTCTATAGCTATATACATGTACCAATTTCCCCCGTGCATTCTGTAGAAGGTGTATTGCCCACCCGAGGACCAGAATAATTCGTCAGAAACGAGGCTTTGTCGAGTTTCTGAAGAAATTATTCTGGTCTAAGGGTAGGATGACCTTGTTACACAACAATACATCATGATGGATACTTTTTCTCGCCCACTTTTGATTTTTTAATGTTTTATATGAATTATGTCAGCTTCGCATAATTTTTTTGTTCGATCTAGTGAGGACCCGAATAATTTCGTTTGAAACTCGGCAAAGCCTGGTTTCTGACGAACTATTCTGATCTTCGGGTCGGGTTTTCTTGTCACACAACAATACATATGAAGGATACTCTTAAAGCCACTTTTGAAACGTACTTTCGCAGCTATCTAACAGTTAGGCACATCCGTCCGAACGAGATATAGTATTTGAATTCTAATATAATATCTAATTCGAAATAACATATCTGAATTGAGATATAGCATACTATATTTCAATGTAGATATACTATCTCCTTCGAGATACATAACTCCATATTTCCGGTTATCTATATTTCATTTGAAATATTACATCTAAAACACCATATACTTTTAGGAAATTTCAATTTGATTATATGCCTGATCTAAATATTATAAGACTTATCATCTTGAGTCGCTTAGCCGCTAGACTATAAGGAATATATAAATGATATACAATGTAACGATCCGTCGTCCCGAGAATCATTCTTCATCACGCGGCTTGCCGAGCGATGACAAATGAGTCGCAACACTGTGGCATTTTGACAAGTGTAGACTCAGATGAGCCTGTGTAGCCTCCTTTTCAGCTTAGAAACTCCAAATAATATTCGATCAGTAGCCTTAGAGTCATGGAATATTCTAGCGACTAGCAAAAGCTCTGATCAGACTGCACATAGGCCTAAGGTTACGACATTGTTGGAAATCCCATGTTGCGGCTCAATTTAATGGTGACACAAATAGATTCTTTTTCTTGCTCACCACCAAACACCTCATTTTTATTGGGAAAAAAACGTGAAAAAGGCTTCCAGAAATCCTGAATACGCTGAGACGCAACATAAAAATCATGTGTGGCTGGTGACGTCATTTAACATTACAATGACGTCACGGATCAACGTGCGGCCGGCTACTCATCTGTCAATTTATTACATAAATAGCGAGGGATTGTCCGTTTTTGCTCAGTATTTTAATACCCTAATTGTCGAGATATTTGTAATTAAAGGTTTTATAAATCAACATAGGCTTGGATCAGCCTTCTCTTGAATGATCATTCTAATCAGGTTTTACACTATTTACTGACACATCGTCTTATTTACACGCCTCTCATGGACTATTTAAGCAACTGGATTGGTAAGGTGGCGGCCAATGCGTCTAAATAGTGCCAAACAGTGTCGCCACTGTGTGTGCGGTGCGTGCATGGGTGCGTGTGCGCAACATTTAAGTCATATAAGCCAGCACAGAAGATTTGGTACTTATCGCAATGTGGTGAAATGCTTCTTATAATCCTGTGAAGCTAGATGTCTAAATGCTCGTCTAAGCTTTCACCTTTTGCGTTTGCGAGCATCGAAGGCTCTGGCTAGTCCGTTCATACGCCCATACTCGCCTGAGCCTGCGCTGCTCACCAATGTACGTCATCAAATGCAAGTTTAAAACTGATTGCCCCTTTCTAAGGTGTGTTGTCTAAAACCTGGCGCCATATTACATACGAGGATCGTAACTTGTGGGCATATCTTGAAATGATGGTATCGCTTCACACTCCATTCGACTTGAGTTTCTACTGTACATGTATCAAGGTCAAACAATGTGTCGGGTGGAATATTTGAAACGTTACTTGTATTTACTTCGACATTGGAGGACGATCCCACTTTCGACTCTAATCTGTGTAAAAGTTCCCCGATGAACTTTCTCATGACGCTGGCTTTTTTGTAGTTATAAATTATTTCTATCAAATTCACATTTGTGCTCTATGCGCAAATTGCCACGAGACTGCGCATGACGCAACAAAGACCACGTGTGCGGATTGAGAAAAAACAATATTTCGATCGAAATATATCGGATATCTCGATTGAATTAATATATTTCGTTCTGGGTATATTACAAGTGGGGCATATCTCGATCGGCATATGATAATAAGGCATATCTAGATTGACATATTATATCTCATTCGAACGGATGTGCCTAACTGTCTAATGGGGATAGAAGTATTTTTATGAGTCTTTAAATGTCATCTAGCATAGCTTCTTTTCAACTATTCTTTTTGTTTTATAAACTAAATCACCATCAGTTACTAGCTCTGATATACCAAATCTTAGGAAATACATGTAGACACTCGTCTTTGGCATGCCCACCAGGGTTTACCTGTTGGATTTCTTTTGCTCCAGTTTTCAGTTTTATTTACTGTTGAGTCCTTATCTTTCCTTTATCTCCTTGTTATATCTTGATTTATATGTTTTAGGAGATGACTCATTGATATGTTAGAGGTCTTTAATGCAAACAAAATATCTATATGTCTTGATCCACATCTGAATTCAGGGAATGGTTGGCGCCGTGAAACCGGTTTAAGCCCTCCAGTAAAATATTTAACTGACCGTTCCAAGGCGATACATCTTTAGTGGATCTTTTATGCTTTTTCTGTCTTATGTTTGCTATGACTTTGTGTGCGTCTGTTTATATGTGCCTTGTGGTCACCTGCTGGAAAAGGGCTGACCTCTTGGCTCTCGTTTGTGGTGTCTTACTGTGAGTTTGTCACTTTCCCATTGGTATCCTGGTTCAGGTGTGGTACTTGATTGTATCGATTTCTGATCTTTGCACCCTTACTTACTTTGCATCACAAATATACGAAGATAAGTATTATAGAGCTGAATGTTAATCTTTGCCTAAAAAGCCCTGTCTTACGCTATTAACAGCCACGTTTCAACCTGTAAAAATCCATGTATTAATCAGGCAATTCGCGTGCTGTTCTTGCACAGCTTTTGTACTTTACATACATGTAAACGCATTCTAGGTCATCACAAAAATTGACATTATCGACAGTAACGCATATATGATTCGAAATTTAAGCTGAATGTCGGCTATCTAGCTCAATGTTCCTGTGCAAAATATATTTCATAATATTTTGAAAGCATTTATAAATCTAACGTTGATCCGAATGTTGATTGTCGCGCTAGAAATAAAATATTGAGCTGACTGTCGAGTGTCCACTTGAATACTCGCAAAAATACTTTGAAATCATAACAAGAATCGAAAGTTGGATCTATTTCAACTATCGCGCATAATGCTTTTCATAAGATTGAAAGTATTTATAAACCAAAAGTTGAACTGTATGTTGGTTGTCGATCAGAGATTAAATGCTAAGCTTATGTCGATTGTCTGGCTCAATATTCGCAAAATAGTTACATCTGCATTACGTTAAAAACATAAATGAATTGAAAGTTTAACTGAATGTCAACGTCTCGCTCAATACTCGCACAAGGTATAACAGGGGTAATGAGTGTTACATGTATATTTATCTTCTTCACCTAAGTGAAACATCTGTGTTTTATTCACAGTCTCACTTACCCCAACTTTCTCACATATATCGTTTCTAACCCAACTATCTAGATCTTCAATAATTTGTGCAGGCCTACTCTCATCATGGAGGGCGTGGCAAATCTGACACGAGCTACAATGTTGCCAATTCTTATAAGATTTCTTCCATTCAAAATAACTGTTATACAAGGTTTCATTATCCCCTACTTTCTTGACGTAGGCCGATAAACTCTTTAAGTCTTTGAAATCATATACATTTATGTAAGAATTTGGAATTACAATTTTTCTGTCTAAACTTTTCCAGTTCACTATAGGGACTTGCTCCCTAGACAAAGAATTCCAGTATTTTTCAGTGACATAATCTCTGCAGTCATTGTTTTCAAAGGCAAGATAAAATTTGTATTGTTTCAATATCTGATCACATGCTTTGTCAGTTTCATCTTTTGGATTTTCTCCGCATGGTTTATTATAACAGGCTCCAAACATATCAATATCTAGATACTTCTGCATTTCTTTGATTGTAATATAACGTCTATTATTATCCATACAATTACTTATTCTTCCCACAACCTCTTTGGATTTTTCATGGAAGAAATTACGTTTTTGAAATAATTCAGAAGCAACCTGTCCTTCTTTTGTATCTAATGAGTGTGAATGTCCATACGTCCAATGAATGTCTGCATCATTCCTGTACCATCGTGTCCAGTTAAACATTCCAGCAAAAATGTCAAGGTCTCCCCAAAGATGCTGTGGCGGTTCCATATTTGATATGATCCACACTTGGTCCGGCCTGCGATACGTTGGAAGATTGATAATCGATCGAGTCCCAATACTCCAGTATTTTGACCACAAATCTGTCAAATGAAAATTCACCGCATCTACATTGTGTATGTCGGTTTTGTCTGTGGTAACTTCACATCTTTTCTCACAAGTTTTCAAACAAGCATTTTCTAACTCGGCAATATTGTCATGTATGAATGGTTCCCATATAAGAATCCGCTTTACTTCTTTTTGATGAAAGCCTTGGTGGTTGGTCAATTTCCGTACAACCGTATCCTCGTCCGTTTGGCGAATGCTGCTCCCAGTGAACAGACTTAAGAGAAAGCACCATACAATTACATATAGAAAAGGCATTTGTATTATGTCAAATCGACCCAACTTTTCCATAAAACGCCTTCCTCTAGCAAATGATGTTTTCATTTCTGTAACGGGTTAAGATGACGTCAACTTCAATCACTCTTTAGTAAAGGGTACTAATGAATTGTCTCATCTGGTTCGATATCATGAACCTGGGATGGTCCAAGCTTAAGGGTCTCAGGTTAGAATTTTCGAAAAAAAATATGTAGTAACGTTAGTCGCTGAAGATTATTTTTATCTTAGAAAACAGTTCAATCTCTGATGAAATGTCGCGTCCTGTGTGTTCACTGTTTGTCACCGTTTAGCGTATTCGAGTAACTGTCTCCATAAAGAACAATACTGTCCTATAGACACAGTATAAATTTCCAAGAGCGAATCGTCCTCGTGCACAAGTCTAATCCAGTGTGATGTTTTTGAAATAGATTTGACTTCCTGATTGTGTTTACGTTTGAACAGAGTTTAAAGATTTTCTGCAAAGTTCCACTGGTATTGCCTTTACACTCATTTGCATATTTTAAACTTGTTTGAACAAAACCGCAAGAAAACTGCCTTCGGTTGTAGCAACTAGGCATGACAAAACAGCTACAGCGATTAGCTAGAGTCTCAGACATTTTAAAAAAGGCATTTAGCACGTACAACCACCATTCGTTTTTAGAAAGCGAAACGCTAAGGTGCAAATTAGACTGTGTAGATGCGCAGGCTGATATGTACATCGGTAGTTAACATATGTCACAAGCGATTTTCCCAAGACAGGGTTCATATGACAAACAAAAGAAAAGGGCTCTCCTATACAGGCTCCAATCATATAGCTTCTTTTTATATTCTCATTTATAAGAACGTGTACTTAATATAGATGAGACATTGGGACCTTGATTAACCATTACAGAAGACCATGCTGATTTGTGTCAGCATTTATGCGCGTATCCAGAGGGGGACAGCGGGTCCAGACCCCACCCTGTAAAATCACGAGTCTATAGCAATACCGATATTTTCCCCCAGGATAATCACAAAGCTACCAAGCCAGCATTCCTTTTCATTCTGTAACTTGTATATATTTGTATGTGTATCTTACCAAGTTGAAGTAAAATATGTTTAAACTAAGCCAGCATTCAATGTTCAGCGTTTTAATGGTGAGCCAATGATGTCCCGCTGTTAGTGTTAGTTGGATCCTCTCTTCCCTCATCAACACAAACACACTGCAGAATCGGCCAAGCTTCTCTGCGCTCGGTTCTCTGTCTACTGAGCATCGCTAAAACTTGGGGTCTTCTTTGACCTGTTGATACTGTACCAACTAAGGGCTTGATCAGCTTCTTTGGCGGCTTTATGTGCCAGCTCATGGAATTTTGGTACTTATCGCATTTTCGAGCAACGAAGGCTCAGACGAATCTACGCAAATGGCGAAGATTCACTAGAGTCTTCGCTGCCCACATACACAAAGCATGGGTACAGATTAAGGCTCAGATCAAACTGTTGGTCTTTAACCCTGCTGAATACGTCAGCATGAGCGTTTAAAGGAGGCTTGTGTGGATATGCGATAGGATCCAAGTTCGCATGTGCTATTCCTTTAATCGTTGACTGCTTACAGAACAAAAATACAAGCATGTGTTTTTCTCGGACTTTCTTGTGGGCTTAAGAAGTTCGCTTTTTATACTGCAAGTCTGTGTCCACTTATATAATACACCAATGTTATGTTATGAGCAATACCATGAGAAAATATTATTATGCCAAAGGCTGCTCATCGGTCTGTGCTATTGCATTGTATAAACGAATAGGAAATATATTCGGTCGAAAAAAACAAACGACTACTAGAAGTTAATGATGCAGACAGAACAGGTTGATCTTAGATTTACAAGGTCGCAAACCATAGGGGAGGGGTGGGGACATGTTTTCGGATGACCTGGCTTATACAATACAAATCAATGAAAGTCGCTCATTCAAATATTGACCACTTTTATAAATGAGAAAAGCCACCTCGTGGCTATTTGTAATATATCTGAAGGATTTATCGACTTATGCATGTAACTATAACTGCCCATTTAAACAACATTGATCCGAATTCGTTTGCCAATTTTGGGGGTTTGACTTGCTATTAATCCACTCATTTACGCAAAAACATTACTTTCGCTAATATTCGCGGATATAAAAAACAATAATCATCCTACGCAGTTTCGCTGGTAGCTTCGATTGTGGCACGCCTTTTTATATCAGACATGTAACTTGGGATCCTCGCGAAAAATTGCACGTGTAAATCAATCGGCATATTAATTACATTCGGGGCGAATCCAGGATTTCTGGAAAGGGGCTTCATGCATGTATGTATAAAGGTGTGAGTTTTTTTAAATCTCATTTTTCTTAAATATCCTATGAAAATAAAATAAGTTGGTCTCAGTGAGACCAAATTATTTCATTTTCATATGATATTTATAAAAAAGGTGTGTGTGTGTGTGTGTGTGGGGGGGGGGGGGGGGGTTCAAGCGAACCTCCTGAACCCCATCAGGATCCGCCATTGTACATGTACGACAAGGTTGCAATGTACAATCTACGTCAAACTGGCGGACAAGGATGTTTTCGTATGCAAAGTCTGATCTGGGCATTCGTTGTTCGCATGTGCTCAGAGATAATTCTCGCATTACTGCTTGAAAGAAAGCATTATGAATCGCGGGGTTTCAGTTTTTCGAATGAGACTATAGGGGAATATCGCAAAAAGAACACTCTGTGGAACAACCACCTTAACTACTTTTTATTCAAACTTTGATAGAACATTCTGTAAGCAAACAGTGGAGACAGTGGTCAGACGTTCTGCGGCGTCTGATCGGGGTCTCCACTATTTGCATATGTCCTACAAAAAGGATGCTAGGCTTATATGGGTCAACACAGGCAGATATTCCAGACCTTAAAGATAACGTTTTTCATAGACTGATAGCAAATAATTGAAGTCTATGATAAACCTAGTGCCAATATCGAGATATATCATACTGAATAGAATGAATGTTGAAAGAATGAAATCGTGAACAGCACTTCTCACTTAAATTGCATTTTTCTGTAATATAAATTAATATATTTCCAAAAATAACCGTTTTTGTTTTGGTTTTCATTAACAGAAATTCCATTTGGACAGAGGCAAACACGCAAAAACTGTCAGACGTCATGACCAATCACAAATCGAGAACTGTTTTACGTGATCCCCTTATTTCTGAGGGTTTGTATGTTAAATGTTCTCGGTCGCAGGAATTATCTCCTTTTCAGAATAAAAATCCGGTTCCCGACTGTTTATTATGTGTCAATTATATCTATATATAAGCATTGCCTGCGCATGGTCGATATATTCTAGATCGACCTTTTTGCCCTAGATTCTGCTGTTGTATAAACGCAAAATTAGTTTAGCTCGCATGGTGGCTTCCTAACTTATGCAAACGTAGCTTACAAGGAAGTCGCAATGATTTGCGAGGGGCAAATACTTTTCACGGTTTATACAAGTAAACGCATAAAAACAAATTTTAGTTTGCTATACAGTTGTATCAGCTCTCCATATAAATGGGTGAGTGTTTAAAAAATTCTCAACCAAAACATGTGTTGTGGGTACTCAAAAGCACCGACTTAAAACACATACATGTATTTAAGCTGATAGATAAGAAAATAATCGCAATTTAACGCTCCAAGAATTTGCTTATCTGGACCTACGTATACGATTTACCAAAATTCTCGTCATTTTTGCCTGAGATAAGAAGAAGCTGCTGTTGGTGGTGCTGCAAATTGAACAGCTGTAACTTGTCGCTTCCGATTTGTTCACTGTAGGCTTATACAGTGTGGGGTGGACTTGATTTAGCTGTTCTTTCTACTCTTTTTTCTCCGAACAGGCAGTGCACATATGTGTCGGAGTCCTCCGGCCTAGTTCATCTTCCGGGGTAGTGTGGTAAGAAAAGTCACGTGACCTGTTCCAAAACAAGATGGCGTAGCACTGCCTGCATGTACTAAGATATTCGTTCTGTATTTTGATACACTAAGCTCATTTACAAAAGATATTGAAAACATATGAGCCAAGATCTGACAAAAGGGACCTTTTGGCAATAAAATTCAAAATAGAAAGACCTAGCTGTTGTAAAGAAATACAGGAAATTTTAAAAGAATATCTTTACAAATAGCAAAGATATGAGCATTTGAACTCATATAGATTATGCATTTAAACCTGACGTTACTTAATGTTGTTAATGACGTTCTGACGTCAACACCTTTGTGTTAACATATGACGCTTAAACAAAGACACTAGGAGCAATATTTCAAGAATGATCCATGTTTCTTCAATTTGATGTGTATGCAATTGCATAGACTGCACAAATAGCCAACATTCGGTCATCCCGTGTTTACAAAAACATTTCAAATGAGGTACCCTGTTTTTAAGGTAATGTATAGACCATATGCATAGCTGTTGCCATGGCAACATACATTATACGTATCACTTAATTTTATCAGAACTATTTGTGCCTTTGATTGTATTACATGTTAGAAGCAATTTGACTCTATTGTAAGAGCATCCAAAATCTTGAAAATTTAGACGTTTTTGAAATTTTGATTACACAAAAACTGCTAAAATGCCTGAAGGACCCTTTTGTCAGATCTGCGCTCATATGTATATGTATATTGTTATTCTTTTTTTTTTTCTTTTTGGCAATCTTATTGTGTGATATTTCTTCATTCAAACATCATCATACCACTGAATATACTAATGGATTTACAAAAAGTATTCCTAAGCGCTCGGTTTTATTTGTTTTAGGCAGCTGGGCATTCAAGTCCGTCCTGATGTAAATGTCATGAGAATCTGGTAGGATGAATATTTATTTTGAGACAGTTTCTTCTGGCTTTTTAAAGTAGTTAAAGTTAACCTACGTCACGTTGCCAAAGCCATTGCAACAGTCAAACGGCCAGATCACCTTTGACCAGTATCAGTTAAGCAGTCAAATCTGGATCTATATATAAATGTTTTTTTTCTCTTTTTGAATACATAATCTACATTTTTCACCGAGTTAAACAAATCTGCAAGACCACGAAAGACGTTTGTAAATAACATATAACCCACATTCTAATGCACTTGTTTTGTAACGCGTGCGACATTGTCGGAAACAGTTTGACGTCATTACTTACGTCACATTTCGTTGGATAACGTGTGACTTTATGTGGTATGCAACGCTCTGATTTGAGGCAAAATTGCAGAAGTGCATAAGAATGGGGATAACTTTATTCAAAATTTCATTTGGGGGTATTATAAACGGATAGGGTGAGAAAATCACGTTTTACGGCGCGTCGCCGTAAAACTAAATTTACGACCGTAGTGTATATCCGACGATATACCTCCTGAATTGAAACTTTTGAAAACAGTTATCCTCAAATTAATAAACCTTTTTTTATCAATCAAAATATCATCAGAAAATAACAAAATACAAATGAAGCAACTTTCAAACCCAGACTTGTAGACAATTTCATTCGTTCTGGTCAAATTTTAAAATGACAACAATTGTTGGCGTTTAATATTTTTGATCAGAGCAGTTTTCATGCTCATGTGAGGTGAGTATCGAAAAGTTTGAAAACCTCAGAACCTTATAATGTGGCTCAGTTCATCCTCGGTAACCCTGGCGTAAAGCATTCCGTTTCTCACTATTTATCAATGAAAGGAGAGAAACATACTGCTTTAGGCCTACACCGGGTTTACCAAAAATTCACCAATGAGTGGAAAGAAACGGAATGCTTTACACCTGGATTATCGAGGACTCATCAATGGATGGAAAGAAATAGAATGCTTTACACCCGGGTTATCGAGGATTCATCAATAAATGGACAGAAACGGAATGCTTTACACCTGGGTTATCGAGAACTCATCAATGGATGGAAAGAAATAGAATGCTTTACACCGGGGTTATCGAGGATTCATCAATAAATGGACAGAAACGGAATGCTTAACACCTAGGTTATCGAGGACTCACCAATAAATGGAAAGAAATGGAATGCTTTACACCTGGGTTACCGAGGATTCATAAATAAATGGACAGGGAGGGAACGCTTTACATCTGGTTTACCAAGGATTCATTAATGAATGGACAGAAACAGAATGCTTTAAACCTGGGAAACCGAGAATTAAACAATGGATGGAGAGAAACGGAATGCTTTCAACCTGAGTCAATAAATGGAGAGAAATGGAATTCTTTACACCTGAGTCAATAAATGGAGAGAAACGGAATTCTTTACACCTGAGTCAATAAATCGAGAAAAACGGAATTCTTTACACCTGAGTCAATAAATGGAGAGAAACGGAATTCTTTACACCTGAGTAAATAAATGGAGAGAAACGGAATTCTTTACACCTGAGTCAATAAATGGAGAGAAACGGAATTCTTTACACCTGAGTCATTAAATGGAGAGAAACGGAATTCTTTACACCTGAGTCAATAAATGGAGAGAAATGGAATGCTTTACACCTGAGTCAATAAATGGAGAGAAATGGAATGCTTTACACCTGAGTCAATAAATGGAGAGAAACGGAATTCTTTACTCCTGAGTCAATAAATGGAGAGAAATGGAATGCTTTACACCTGAGTCAATAAATGGAGAGAAACGGAATTCTTTACTCCTGAGTCAATAAATGGAGAGAATTGGAATGCTTTACACCTGAGTCAATAAATGGAGAGAAACGGAATTCTTTACACCTGAGTCAATTAATGGAGAGAAATGGAATGCTTTACACCTGAGTCAATAAATGGAGAGAAACGGAATTCTTAACTCCTGAGTCAATAAATGGAGAGAAATGGAATGCTTAACACCTGAGTCAATAAATGGAGAGAAACGGAATTCTTTACACATGAGTCAATTAATGGAGAGAAATGGAATTCTTTACACCTGAGTCAATAAATGGAGAGGAACGGAATTCTTTACACCTGAGTCAATAAATGGAGAGAAATGTAATGCTTTACACCTGAGTCAATAAATGGAGAGAAACGGAATTCTTTACACCTGAGTCAATAAATGGAAAGAAATGGAATGCTTTACACCTGAGTCAATAAATGGAGAGAAACGGAATTCTTTACACCTGAGTCAATAAATGGAGAGTAATGGAATGCTTTACACCTGAGTCAATAAATGGAGAGAAACGGAATGCTTTACACCTGAGTCAATAAATGAAGAGAAATGGAATTCTTTACTCCTGAGTCAATAAATGGAGAGAAATGGAATGCTTTACACCAGGGTTACAGAGGATTGGCTCATTGACTTAGAGCTTTTATCATATAGATGAAACACGACCTTCACACTTACCTCGACCTTTTCACAAACGTCATTTCTGACCCAGCCATCAAAGTCTTCAATCAATTGAGCGGGCTTATTTTCATCATGAAGAGCCTGGCAGATCTGACAAGATGTACACTGATGCCAGCTGGTATAGACCTTCTTCCATTCAAAGTAACTATAATATAATGTTTCATTCTCACTTACTTCCTTTATATGTGACGCTAAACTTCTGATGTCTTTGAAGTCATATATATTGATATAAGAATTAGGTATAACTAAACTTCGATTGAGACTCTTCCAGTTTACGATGGGTATTTGCTTTCTGTGCAAAGACTGCCAATATTTTTCTGTCACATAATCTTTACAATCGTTGTTTTCGAAGGCAAGATAGAACTTGTAGTCCGTCATCATTTTGTTACAAGATTCGTCCCGTTCATCAGTTGGGTTCGTCCCACATGGATTATTGTAACACTTCCCAAACATGTCGATTTTCAGATATTTCTGCATTTCAGCGATTACTTTATAACGCCTGTTAATGTCCATGCAATTACTTATCCGTCCCAATATTTCTTTTGATTTCTGCTTGAATACATTAAGGCCTGACTTTGCTTTGTACGCCATTGACTTTTCTCGCTCAGATAGCTTGTAAGGGCTTCCATAATACCAATGTATGTCGGCATCGCTTCTGTACCACTGTGTCCAATTGAACACACCATTAAATACTTTGAGGTCACCCCAAAGATGCTGTGGTGGTTCCATGTTGGATACGATCCAAACTTGATCAGGCCGACGGATGGTTGGAAATTCAATAGTCAAGCGTGTCCCAATTCTCCAGTTTTCCGGCCAAAGATCGGATAAATGAAAATTAACGGCGTCAGCATATGCTATATCGCTTTTGTTTGTGATAATTTCACATTTTACTTCACAGCTTTGCAAACATGATTTCTCGGCTTCTGCAATATTATCATCCATAAAAGGTTTCCAGTATAATATCTTTTTTACCAGTTTTCTTTCGAAATATTTATTCGGAAACCTTCGAATCAGCTGATCTTCAGTCACGTGACGAACGTGACTTCCGTCATTTGAATTAAGAAACGCAAACACTATAATTGTTTGTAGACACAATATAGCAAAAATCCATCGTTTGTCAATTTTTATTTCATGCAATAATGGCGCCCCGGCTCTTGAAAAATTACGTAATACTATCATCTTCGGTCAATTTTATTAAAAAATACACTTTGAATCTCCGCTTGACATGAACATAGACATTTATTATTATATGTAACTTTTACCACCCTGGCTTACAGATTAAAAAGCTGGGCAAATTAAATCTTTGTTATTACAGTATAATAGATCTATTACAATTGGGTATTTGAATTTAAAAAGCGAATCGGCCAGTTTAACTCACACACAAGACTAGTAGTACCTGCTAACATTTTAAGTAAAAGTTCTATTCTCTTGGACTGGTCCATTATTGATTATATGGGTTTGCTAGCTTCAATTTCCAATTAAACCCATATACGACTAGCGTTCATTTTATGGGACACCTGCATATAGTGCAGAACCAGATCAGATACCGCATAATGTGGTGTCTTATCAGGATCTTCACTGCTTGGATGCATAATGTTCTATTAAAATTTTGGAAAGAAGAAAAGTATTATTGAACTTTTTGGTTACTGTAAAGGTAGCACCTCAGGAATGCGTAAATAGGACTGGTCTAGTTTAGACATGGGTAAAAGCTGAAATTAGGTGTGATTTTATTCGAAGGTAACTGTATCATTGTACCATAACACCTTAGACAGTTATTATTTAAACTTTAAAACGCCAGCAAGATAACTACATTTGAAAGTGTCTGTTTATTGTTTAACATAAGTATAGACGCAACAGCGTGGATCCATATCAGACTGCTCGTCTGATCTGGATCTACACTGTTTGTTAAAGAGGCTTGGAATGTTTCAACAGACAACAAATACATACTACTTTTTATGATATGAGCTTTGCGGTTCAACAGCGCTTAAAGGGTTAATACAGTCATGTAAGGTCAGTGTATATATATATATATATATATATTTATATATATATGAGCCGCGCCATGGGAAAATGGGTCTTCGGGATAAATTAGGCAATTTTGGGATTTTATGATTTCTAAAAAGGTCATTATATGACGAGTAAACACGTTTTTGTTTGATCAAAATATTCAAATTATTAGAAAAGATATTAGAATTTGAACTTTGGACGGCAAGACGTTGATTTTATAACTAACCTTGCATGACGTCACGACGAGTCATTCACAACCTTGCGAACTTTTGACGCTTTTAGTCATCAGCCGTAAACACATGAGCTTGAAGTTCTTCTAAACCTTAAAATCTCATAATGTCATTACATTTTGACATTGAGAGATTTTGGTTTTGAATGCGGTGGTTCTGTTGTTGTTGACTGTTTGTTTATTGTAACTCCCATTGTGGGAGTCTGTAATTGTTCTTGTTTTGTTGTACGTTACTTTATGTCCATTCTAGTATTGCAATCATCTTGATGGGGAAGAGAGAGCTGGTTGCTTTGCTTATTTTGTCTTCCTGGTGTCTCGTGATAATTGAGCGGCTCTTCCTCGCTGTGCCACGGGGTTGTCTGCGTTTTGTGATTGTGGTATTTCCTGATCATACTCACTTACTATTTTTGAGGTTATAGAGGTGAGATAAAGACAGAACTTCAAGCTCCTGAGCTGTAACTAACATAAAACTGAACCGCCACTTATATAGCTTACCGTTACTAAACATAATAGTTGAATTTTAATCATAATACATTGCATAAAGTATGATTTTTTTAGAATAACAGTTTTTACGTGCAAAGTGTAGACCAAGCTTTTTGTGAAGGTTTATACTTGTTACTCAACAATGCTTGCCTTTGAAATCGTATATACCTATTGAATGAACTTGGGGTTAAAAAAAAATAGGTGAGAAATACAATTGGGTTATTGCTCAACATTTTCTTTGTTTGTAGTTTTGAAAAGAATATTTTTCGTATCGATTTTGACACAGTAGTATTTAGAAGATATCAATGCAATTCTTTATACACTCAAGGTCAACCAACAAATGGTATAAAACAGATATATGCATGCACAAGTAAGACATCATGACGGTCATATTGTTCCGTTATTAGATCCCTATAATAAGCCTAAACCACACAATTTATTTGTGCGTATTCTCCATTTTCTATAACATGTGTACATGTTTTAGTGATTACCATAATTCCTTGTATAAATACATGTATGCAATACCATGTCAGCCTCCCTTTGATAAAATGCACTAAATGAATGCACAGATTTACATACGCATTTGTTCAAATGGACGTAGCTATCGACTTAGTTTGCATTTTTGCCGCACCAATAGTTTGCCAGCACAATTATAGATCATCACGGACTCATCTCCGTATAAAATTGGTCACAAATTTGCACAGTGACGTTTGAAATTTAGAAATTTGGAAAAATCTGGCCTCAATGTTATAAAACTTTTCATGCCCAAATCAACTGCGCATAGAAATTAAACTGCTCATAAAAATTAAATGGTTAACTTGAACATAAAAGATTTCTTGTTTAGAAACTCTCAGATTTTATATATTTATCGTGCTTATAAATGTTAAAATGCCAACAATTTTTAATATTTATGAGCAAGATAAATTCCATGCTCAGTTGGATTAACTTAAAAAGTTGATGTTTTCTTATCCAAAAAGTAGTTGCTTATCAGCACACTGGAAATGCCCCGAGCGACGGTTCCTATAAGTACAAAAACAATTGAGAAAGTTAGCCTACGTGGTGTACTTATCGAGGATTTCCGCAGTACTTTCTCGTTTGTTCCACTGATACTCAAAATGTTTCACCAGTAGGAAATCAGTTGCTACACTCCTGGAACGTTATTATTCGGGCAATTCCTTGTTCCTTGTTCGCCAGTAAACGGTGTTTACTTGTCTCTACAAAACGAAAATGTGTTCTGCATTGGCATATTCCCTAGGGTCTGTTAGCCACATTTTCGCTACGGTATAACGAGGAGCAATTACGTTTTTAAACCCCAAGCTATCGCGAGAAACAGATTTTCGCCAGTTCTTAGGGTAGACTTCTCCTGCGGTAAAGTCCGACCTCGATCCAGCAGTGAACGCATACACAAACGTCCTTAAAATAATCCACCAAGATTTTAGTCTGACATGATGCAAATAGTGTTGATTTGGTAATTAAACTTCAACACCAAACTAAATTTAAAACACACACACACACACACACACACACACACACACACACACACACACACACACACACACACACACACACACACACACACACACACACACACACACACACACACACACACACACACACACACACACACACACAGCAGTTTTGAGAAAGGAATTCTGGCTGTGTTAAATAAATAGTGGGCATTGGAGTACTTTGGATTTTTAGAACTCTAAATCAGACTCAATCTCAATTACCGTCTTTGTTGACAACATACACATGTTCATGTATGCGCGCGGGCTATAGATGTTACTGGGCTAGGAAAATAGTTTCCCGTTGAAAACTTTGGGGGAAAAGATTATGCCTCTTCAATTATTTAGTTCCATTAAGTTTGAAATTGTTCTATGAATATTTCCCATAGGAAATTCATTTGCAGTTAAGTTACGATTTAGAAATCTAGTTCAAAACGATGACAAAGTCAGCTAAGGTAGTATAGCATAGTTATGGGCTCAAACCTCTATGGGAATTCATCGCTCGAGTAGGTAAAATTCAAAACATTTTTGTGTCTTAATAATCTTCCATGAAGTTTATGGACCATAATTGCAACTTTGTTGAGGCTTCCAAAATAATAGTCAAAGGGCATAATCATTCGCCACTTTGTGACGTTGCCGTATAAAACAGTGCATTTCCAGATTTTTTGTAAAAATTACCATGGCAAAGTTAATGGATGAAATATTACAAAACCTAAAGGGATGAAAAGCAAATAGAAAATAGCAATATACAATGAAATATTAAAAACATTGCACTTTGGGCTCGCAAGTAGAACACGTTTTAAGTAAGCGTAAATTTTAAAATATTACGATTCCCTTTGACGCTTACGTTACCATCACCGAAAAAAATGGCATTTTAATTTGTCTTTGTGTTTAAATGACTATCATACGAAAACAACGAACACCAGGAAGATACAATAAATATATATATTGCGTATATTAATTTGCTTTCATTTGAAACTTTTTCTCAATAGTTTTGCGACAATAATTTTGCAAGTTATCTGAAAATACATTGATTAAACGGCGACGTCTCCAGGCGGCGAATAATTCTGTCCCGTATCCATTTTTTCTTGTGTGAAACCCATCGTGTAACCTTAATGGTATATTAATTCTTTTGTTTTTCTTTTTTTTGTTATGGTTCTTTTTACACATGAGAGCTACAGGTAGCTCGTGAGATTTCAGTATATTACACGGACGGGCATTAAGCGAAGGCTCAGACCAGCCTGCGCATCTGGTAGTCTCTTTGGTGTCTTTGATGCAATCGTAAATGCGGCTTGGTTTAACTGCTATCGTTCTGATTTGCCGTCTATCCGGTGTGAAAACGAACGACTCAGACTCAAGGGTCGGTCTCGAGTAGGCGCTTTTCCCTTTTCTTCACTTTTTTTGTTATAAAAGGTTATTTTAAGGCTTAGTTGTTTGGTATTGCAAGCACTTTTCAGTTTCTCCATAGTGGAGCGCAGATCAATTTAAAAACAAAAAAAAATGTTGTTCGAATGCATGTCGTCTTTGATTGAAATACGCCCGCGGACAGACAAGATGATTTTTAAAATATGATTTTTTTAAAATTTATTCTGGACCTTTACACACACATGCGTACATACTCTCTCTCTCTCTCTCTCTCTCTCTCTCTCTCTCTCTCTCTCTCTCTCTGTGAGTTTGTATGTGTGTGTTTGTTTGTTTGAGCTGATCAGTAATAAGTCTTAAAAAAAACTTCAAAAATGGGCTCTGAGGAAAAGCAGAATATTGCTGAAGCTGGTGCTAGTGGAGCGTGAGAGTTGTTGAGAGTTCCATTAATTTTCATGAACAACCTCAATTAATCCGAGTCTGCTTTTTCTAAATGACGAGACCAAGATATTGAGACGCCTGGTCATTTAACTAACCAAGCCACATATTCTTTATCACGATGAACACATGCTGGATCAGACCTCACCAACTGGTCCGGCAGGTAGAGATTGTGATTGATTTACAACAGAATACATTTGGGCTAAAATTATTTCGATTAATCGCATTTTATTCCTAGCGTGACTCGTCTTAATTGCCGCAATCTTTGACGCTCACTTTAATTGTAAACGCGCAACGCGAAATACATACGTCAGACTTTACGACGTCATATCTCATGACGTAATAAATCTCCCGAAGACACGTTATCGCATGGCGCGGCTCATATATATATACGGAGGGATATATAGTGAATCAACTGAGCCGATAGATGCTGTAAATATTTTGCCTCTAGCGAGATTCGAACCCAAGACCTCGACAACACCGCTTAGCACTACACCAGACACCGACGCTACCAACTGCGCAACTAAGACATCCCCAAAAAAGGATGTTCAGGAAGCGCTGATATTAACGACGACTGATGCAGTACACGTCGTATATTTGTTCTTTTTCAATGGATGGCATCTATTTCGTTCGCAAGTGAAAGCCTGATGGCTCCAAGGATACAAGTGAAATTAGATAAATATCAATAGTACGGAAAAATAATTTCACAAACATCATTGCTTTCGAGCTACACAGGATCAGAAACTGATGCAGATTCAGACAGTAAATACACGGAGGGATATAGTGAATCAACTGAGCCGATAGATGCTGTAAATATTTTGCCTCTAGTGAGATTTGAACCCACGACCTCGGCAACACCGCCTAGCACTACACCAGACACCGACGCTACCAACTGCGCCACTGAGACATCCCCAAAAAGGATGCTCAGGAAGCGCTGATATTGACGACGACTGATGCAGTACACGTCGTATAATGGTTCTTTTTTAAATGGATGGCATCTATTTCGTTCGCAAGTTAAAGCCTGATGGATCCAAGGATACAAGTGAAATTAGATAAATATCAGTAGTGCGGAAATATAATTTCACAAACATCTTTGCTTTCGAGCTACACAGGATCAGAAACTGATGCAGATTCAGACAGTAGATATACGGAGAGATATAGTGAATCAACTGAGCCGATAGATGCTGTAAATATTTTGCCTCTAGCGAGATTCGAACCCACGACCTCGGCAACACCGCCTAGCACTACACCAGACAATGACGCTACCAACTGCGCCACTGAGACATCCCCAAAAAAGGATGTTCAGGAAGCGCTTATATTGACGACGACTGATGCAGTACACGTCGTATATTGGTTCTTTTTCAATGGATTGCATCTATTTCGTTCGCAAGTGAAAGCCTGATGGATCCAAGGATACAAGTGAAATTAAATAAATATCAGTAGTGCGGAAATATAATTTCACAAACGTCTTTGCTTTCGAGCTACACAGGATCAGAAATTGATGCAGATTCAGACAGTAGATATACGGAGGGATATAGTGAATCAACTGAGCCGATAGATGCTGTAAATATTTTGCCTCTAGCGAGATTCGGACCCACGACCTCGGCAACACCGCCTAGCACTACACCAGACACCGACGCTACCAACTGCGCCACTGAGACATCCCCAAAAAGGATGTTCAGGAAGCGCTTATATTGACGACGACTGATGCAGTACATGTCGTATATTGATTCTTTTTCAAAGGATGGCATCTATTTCGTTCGCTAAGTGAAAGCCTGATGTATCCAAGGATACAAGTGAAATTAGATAAATATCAGTAGTGCGGAAAAATAATTTCACAAACAACATTGCTTTCGAGCTACACAGGATCAGAAACTGATGCAGATTCAGACAGTAAATATACGGAGGGATATAGTGAATCAACTGAGCTGATAGATGCTGTAAATAGTTTGCCTCTAGCGAGATTCGAACCCACGACCTCAGCAACACCGCCTAGCACCACACTAGACACGGACGCTACCAACTGCGCCACTGAGACATCCCCAAAAAAGGATGTTCAGGAATATATAGATACGAGTTAGGATTTTCAGGAAATGTTCGCACGTTTGCGCTGACCGAAAAGCTTATTAACTCTTTACCAATATATATATTAAAGCTGATTTCCCTTCCTTAGCAGATGAAATAGCTGAACCACGCTCAGATATGGATATTAAAGTTACCGCCTTTACAATAAGCGAAAAGTCTATTAATAGGCAAGTCCACTCAGCTTAAATGGGTGAATTAAGTTGTTGGCTATGGCTCGCCTGATCGTAAACCAGATAGACCATGATAATTATAATGACATGTTCAGTTGCCTCTTATCTGGGTTAAGACTGTTTACTCATGTCCCCATAACATTTACCACGAACCATACATGCTGTCTGCATATCTAATTATGGTTTAAACAGGTAACACACGTCCTAATGCTGAGCCAATAAAGTTAAACTTCGAACAAATATAATTAAGGTAATGAGAATTATAGATTTTTAACCTTAAGGAACAGTAACTTGTGATGTTTGCTGATTCTATGTTTTTACAAAACTTATTACGCCTAAAATGTGGAAGTGACCATGATGTGGGGCAATCGCCCACAAACCGTTTGTATTAACATATTGACCAAGTATGTATGTAGGGTGTGCGTGAATGGAAGGGGATGTAATAGTTATACCATTGGTTGTCCGCCTGTACGTGGAGATAATCCACGAGCTTTAGCGAGTGGATTATCTTACGTACAGGTGGACAAACACGGTATAACTATTTTATACCACCTACATCAGTGTAGACCTTGCACAGCACGAGATATATCGTGCTAAAGTTGGTAAGGGTGGTATAAAGCATATTACTTCAATCATTTATTAAACCAAAGAAGACAGTAACCATGTGATTTATTAACCTGATACCAGTAATCAGTTTTCCTGATTTTAAAAGTTGCTATCTAGATGACAGATGTATAGTGCGATTCATGTTTACTGTCGTCGCCCTGGGCCTGGTCACCTATTAAACTAACGGTACCGGACGCCAACTCACGACAGTAAACAAGAAACGGATTATAGTCCCCCCACCCCACCCCACCTCTCCATGCATCAAAACCAAACACTTTTCTCCTCAAATTGGCTCTAACCTCTAAATCATAAACCGTGAGTATTAAAAATACAATCGCATACATTTTGTGATTATACCAAAAGTCTTTGTTTCATGAGGTTAAATAAATATCATCAGGTAAATATTGTTGTAAATATTCTGACTTTGGTTTCAACAGCTATCGAAAAACATCTTTGAATTTCAAGTTTTCCCCCAATATAAATACATCTTGGCCATGTGGCCTAGGCCTTTTGAACAAACTTTCGTTCCCCCATCTTAAGGAGGCTTTATATGGAATTTGAGTTCAATTGGTCTAAAGGTTTTAGAGGTGATGTTTGAAAACGTTGACGGACGGACGACGGACGAAGGACGCCGGAGTCTTTGGTACAATGTATAAACTTAGCTCATCCATGAGCCTTCGGCTCAGCTGAGCTAATGATTTGAATGTTTCTCTGTCATGATACATATAATAAGCCAGGGAACATCAATGTGAGCTAAACATTTACGTTTTTAACAACAGCAGAAACAAACGCGGAGATATATTTAAGCCCCACCATTTATTCCACCCAATGGCTGAGGCTGCTGTTCGTTCAAAGTAGGTGATTCTGCTGTTGGTGGTTTTTAACCATTGTTGCTCTGTTGAACCGCAAATTTTACATTTCGCAAATTTCACACCGTATGGAGAATTGGTACCAATTTTTCACTTTTGGAAAACACGAACTTTGCGTATGGTCAATTGCGAAAAAAAATTGGGTCTAACATCTGTGCTCAAATTTCACATCTTTCTCATTTTTAAAGAGACTAAGTCTGCAACTATGAACATTTTTCGAAAATTTTTATTTTCTATTTAAATCATTTGTAAAAGCAGAATTAAGTTAAGTTTTCACAATAAATCTGTTCAGTATAGCTGAAAGCTGCATGGAAAAGTGAATTATCTTATAAAAACAGGTGTTTTTTTCTCTTGTTGGTAATTATTTGCGTCTCTCCAATAATTATAGACAGTCAAGTTTTAACATAAATGCTGTTATTTTGATACTGATAACTTGTAAAAATTTACGAAATTGGTAAAATGTATACGAGAATTTTATTTTTTTAATGTGTTCTTGACAAATAGAAACATTATTTCAAAAAATAAAAGATCAAAAGTTACAGACTATGCATCTCTAACTGTGAAGAATTGGTACGCATTCGTTCCATCTGCAAAAGACTGGTTCGATTTTTCTCAGATGTGAAGAACTGTACTCAATTTTCACAAATGTGAAGAATTGGTACCAAATGCTCACAGATGTGAAGAATTGGTACCAATTCTTCTCAGATGTGAAAAATTGGTACCGAATTTTCACAGATATGAAGAATTGGTTCTTAATCTTCACATATGTCTATGACAGAATTTGTAATATCTTGTCACATGTGAAAGATTCTTTTTCTCACTGTCTTCGGTTGCACCCAACATGTTTCCTTTAGCTATTGCTTACAATGAGAGTTAATCGCTTTATCATATTATATCCGCTTTTCTGTAAGAAATCAAAGCACTGAGAGTACTGATGGAAACGATGTCTTGTGATTTTAGTTCTTGTAGGCTAAGCAGAGTGCATTTTTGTAGATGATATTTTAGGAATATTTGAATTTGTATATTGTATATTTTTCTGACCAATGATGAAGGAAAAGTTTGATATGATTTCTATTTTTAGTTTTTAGTTTTAGCATAAGAGAATTTTGAAGGGGCATGCGACAAAATATCAATCTTATCATTTCAAACATGGGCTGGTATGTCTTTAAACCCTATTTCACTTTTAAGCTCTGGTGGCCATTTTGTTATGTGAGATCAAAAATAGTAAGTGAGTATGATCAGGAAATACCACAATCACAAACCGCAGACAACCCCGTGGTACCGGGAGGAAGAGCTGCTCAACCATCACAAGACACCAGGAAGACAAATTAAGCAAAGCAACCAGCTCTCTCTCTCTCTTCCCCACCAAGATGATTATAATACTAGAATGGACATAAAGTAACGTACAACAAAACATAGAACAATTACAGACTCCCACAATGGAAGTAACAATAAACAAAAAGTCAACAACAACAGAACCACCGCCTTAGAACGGACAGCAGCCTAAGCCACCGGGGGCTTAAATGCATTTTACTGGTACCAAACCTTTTGCCCATATTTAGCAGAGGGCATTATGCCGAATACATCACTGAAATTATTTTAAGAGTTTGGATTACTGGTTAAGAAGTTTAGATATCTTTTTAGATTTTCCATTCGGTTCATTGTTGCCCTATTTTGAGGGTAATGCGATGAATTATTGCAAGCAGGAAACAATGGTTAAGGAAAGGTGGTTTATAGCCATTTCCTTTTGCCTAGCTCTTGATAACATTTTGTTCAGTGGAGCAACCGGTTAACATTTTGCTAACATAGACTTGCATTATAATTGCCTAAAAATTCCAACAAGGGCGATAACTTAAGTTTTAAGGGTCGACTTTGACGAAACTTATAGGATATCAGAGTACTTGATACTTATTGTGTACCAAATATGTATCAAATCTGACCAGTAGTTCTGAGATGTGGATGGACAAAAATGCGACGGACGGACGACGCCAAAACTATATCCCTCCAACTTTGTCAGGGATTATTAGATATCAGCATAGCTACATACCTAAAAAGCTTTTAATATGTTATGTGTTCTGATAATTTTTATCACCTGGTAAAATATCTTGTTTGAGTTTACGTTAATTTCTCTGTCAAATGTCTCAAATTTGTTCCAAAATGTTCGCTTTTCCATTTTTTAGCCCATTTTGATGTCCGTTTTTGGTAACCATAGCAAAGATAAACGTCAATTTAAAAGTTTTACTTTTAAACTTGGTATATTGTTCTAATAAACCAATAAGAACAAAATGGTGAAAAGCATTTTTTAGCCCATATGTGGGCCAAAATAGCACCCCCTGATGCATGTAGCTCTTTGGCAATATTAACTGTGTATATCTAGCATATAGAATAGATACAAAAAGAAGATTTATAGATGGTAAACTTAGGTTTCATTAAGAACATTGACAATAAAAAGTAAAAAAAAACACTTAAAAATAAAAAAGAGCAAAAAAAGAGCCATGACATGTGATTTCCAAAAATGTGGCATTTTGACAAGTGTAAACTTAAGCGTTGCATCGATGATCAATTATAATCACCAATTATAATCGATGATCAATCAAAAACTTCGTTTGATAGTGTTTTTGGTAATAATCGCTGATAATTGAAAAACATCACACTTGATCCAATTTTAAGCTCCTATTCTAAATATGCAACTTTGCTACAATGAATAGCAGTTAAATGGAGAGTTAAATGGAGTTTGCTGTCAGGACCAGTTGTGGTATTGGCTACTAGCACAAAGGCTCTGATCAGACTTGACCCGAACCTTTGCCGGTCACAGGAAATCTCATGTCACCTAATTCCTTGAATTATACCCAAATCAGCATTTGTAATTTGTAATATTCTTACAACCACCAGGTTGAGTTTTGTTCATAATGGCACAGAGTGTGCTCAAATAGCAAAGGTACAAGCAACAGCAAATTGTAAATTTGCAAGCAATTTGTTGACAAAATTTTTAAACAATATAATATCTGGTTTCAGCGACTATTTAGACTTCTTACAGATCAAACATAATATGGAGTTTGTCAAAAAGCAAATAAAGCATTTTCACATGCTTCTACAAAATATACTGTTTGGTTTTTTGTTTGATTTGATTCTTTACGTCCCATCAACAATCTTTCAGTTATAAAGGGACAGGTCTTCCTGGGTTGAAACCAGTACTAAGCTAGGATAAATGTGTCTTGCGCAAGGACACAGTGCAGTGACGCTGTTGAGGCTCGAGTCTGGGCCCCTTCATCTCGAGTCAAGCACTCTACCACTGAGCCACTGCATATACATATCTTTAACAAACATGCACTTTGTAAAAAAATTAACTCATTGTGCTACCAATGTTTATTTTAGGACACAAGGCTGTGACTCTCGGTGGGTGAAATTATTCTGGACTTCAAAACTATATGCAATGACACAATGACAATACATGCGTTACCTCAGACCTACATACAATGACTAGAAACATCTATACAATCTATACATAAACTCAACTATCGTATGGCAGTACTGTTATTCAGTAGATAACATCATGTTATACAAAGTAGATCTTGCACAAAAGATTATTGCATAGAGTTTAATATCAAATTTGTGCAAATGTGAATAAAGCATTTTCACACATTTCCTTTACTTGGCATATGCAAAATATACTTATCTATAATGAACATACACTTTGCTGAGAAAAATTCTAATCCATGTGCTACCAATGGTTATCTTAGGACACAATGATGTGACGCTTGATGGGTGCAATTATCTACTTCAGAACTATATGCAAAGACACATTGACTGTACATTATTTCAGACCTATATGAAATGACTAGAAACATTCATACAATCTATACATAAATTTAACTATCATATGACATTACTGTTATTCAGTAGATAACATCATGTCATACATAGTAGCTCTTACAGAAGTGATCATTTCATGAGAAATTTAAAAAAAAAATTATTGCTTTACTTCAAAGAGTGTTTAAGAGTGTTTAGAGTCAAAGAGACTCTATGATGGTCCGACTTAAAGACTTATCTATTGATGAGATGATAGGGGCCTGATACTTTGGCTGTTTGTCGGGCCCACTGGGGTTTACCTGTTGGATTTCTTTTGCTCCAGTATTCAGTTTTATTTACTGTTGAGTCCTTATCTTTGCTTTATCTCCTTGTTATATCTTGATTTATATGTTTTAGGAGATGATGCATTGATAAGTTAGGGGTCTTTCATGCAAACCAAATATCTATGTGTCTTGATCCACATCTGAATTAAGGGTGAGGTTGGCGCCGTTAAACCGGTTTAAGCCCTCACTGACCGTTCCAAGGCGGTACTTCTTTTGTGGATCTTTTGTTTTTTTGTTCTGTCTTGTGTTTGCTATGTCTTTGTGTGCATCTGTTTATATGCGCTTTGCGGTCACCTGCTGGGAAAGGACTGACCTCTTGGCTCTCGTTTGTGGTGTCTTACTGTGAGTTTGTCACTCTCCCATTGGTATCCTGGGTCAGGTGTGGTACTTGATTTTATTGATTCCTGATCTTTGCACCCTTACCTACTTTTATTCCAATTGTGTTTCTTGTCACCAAAGAGTTATTTAACTGGCTATAACATTATTTTTTGACATGATTTGTTTGTTTGATTTGATTCTTTACGTCCCATTAACAATATTTCAGTTAAACAGGGACGGGTCTTCCTTGGTTGAACCAGCACTAAGCTAGGATAAATGCGTCTTGCTCAAGGACCACGACGCAGTGACGCCGGTGAATCTTGAACCCTCAGTCTCGAGTCAAGCACTCTACCACTGAGCCTCTGCGCTCCCTTTTTGACATGATATATTCCACTGAATAACAGTAACATCAAATGAAAAAATAATGTTATGGCCACAGGTTGCATAATTTTGATACAAAGAAGTTATGTTAATAACAATGTAAATTTTCTTTGAAATAAACCAGCTTTGGAGGTGTTAATTTCGCAATAGAGTTCATATGATGAGAGAATCTTCCATTTGTGCCCATTTCAAATCATTTTTTTTAAACTAACCTAAGGCTGAGCCTGTCTAAACTGATAAACTTAAGCTTTAAGTATTTGGTCAACATTATTCAGTCTAGTCAGACTCCTCCCACAGAGGAAGGCAAAGAAAAGAATATACTTCCTGGCCCCCATCCCTCAACAAAGTTTGACAAGTAAATTTAATCCTGTCAACAATAAAGGAACCATCTCTCAGAAACCTTCAGCAGAAAATAAAATGCCCCACTCTACCACCTTGTTATGAAATGATAACTTGTATTAGACCCTCTATAAAATACATAGAACAAATCAGAACGAATGGAATAAGAGACCCTATTTCTGCTTGTTAAAGTACCATCAGCACATCAAAGAACAAACATAAGAGTCCCTGTCAAGGCTAGTCACCAAGTCATTTTCTATTTCATCATTGCTGGGAATCTATCTTAATATATTATCCCAAGGAATCCTAGTTAGTTGGATTTTATAATACGGTAAATCTTGCATTAGTTCGTACACTCGAATAGTTCGTTAAATGCCATGTATTAACTCGAACACTAGTCATTTTTATATGCAATTCTATTAGTTGGTACACAACGTTTTTTTCTTCATTGGTGCTTGTTTTTAATCAGCGTGGCTGTCTACGATATGTTCCTGTTAACTTTCGCGTGCTTACACCAAACAGACCTTTTCGTCTGTCAATCTAACGACTTCGGTCGCTAACGTAAATCCAGCATTGACGTCGCATGTTAATAACATTAAAATTTGTTTTCTGAAAATCGAGCGAATGCTAATTTACATGCCCTATGTCGCCGATGCGTCGGAGATATATTCTGTACGGTCATTACAAAAAGTGTCCTTAGAATAATGGAAAGTTACATTTTACTTCTGTGTCATATATCTTTTATAATCGGACACCCAAGCCGCGTGCGACCCGGAAAGCATTTTTATACTTGTGCAGCTCGGACCCGACACGAAATCAACTTGCGCGGTGCCTCACATAAACTGGTACCAGAATATTTCGTAAATAGCCTGCTGGTACTTATGACAAGGCCCAGGAGAGCATGTGCGTTTGCGCAATCTCATCAGGGTCCCGCTGCTCACTAACATAAAGTTTGAAGTGGATGAAGACTCAGCATGCTCAGACCAAATCAAATTCTAGATATCTACGTACGTTTTGTTTTATATAGTTGAATATCAATTTCGGTTTTTCTGAGCGTAAATAACTCAATAAATGTAGTAATAACGGCTTTTCCTAGGTTCAAACAAATGGAACATTTTAACAAATTGTTTAGCCGATCGTGGCGTGTCTTGCTGTCCTCATGAAACTACATACGGAAGGTCCTGAGAGTTCATGATTACCGAGATAGTGTACGCACAGACTCACAAACCGAGCATAATTTGATTGTATCATGATTCTAGGTCTTGATGAATGGCATTTCCATGAAATAAGCCAGTTCATGAGATTATGGTACCTATCGCATATGCGAGCAGCAAAGGCTCAAACGAGCCTGTGCATCTGCGGAAAATCGTCAGCGCATTCAGGCTTAACTGCGAGCATAGAAGGAATGTAGATGAAGGTACGTTCATTAATTTAGGATAATAGCCCCACTAGGTGGCTGTGAATTTGAAAACAGGAAGAATTCGCTTTATTTTAACCACCACGCATCTATTGATGTATGTATCCCGACTTTTAATATATTAGTTTTCATAAACAGTCAGACCCTGTGTCTTTTTTGGAAGGAAAAGTCTTCCAATATGGATGGATTTTCCTACCATTTAGTTTTTTTACAGAAAATTGGAAGGTCTTTATAACATCCATCTTAATGAAAACAGCAAAAGACCTTGAGATCATCCGCGGTGACATACATATCAGAATTTGCAAAAATCCTTACCACACGTCTGTAGATGTTTTACCCCGACTTTGTTGTATGAGACCAACAAAGTCGCAGATCAGCCTGGGTACCGCACATTCTTATCAGCGCCTTTGTTATGAATACAAACATTAAACATTTTGTCGGGCCTGGTCTGGGTCAAACCTGTCTGCTAATAATATCAGCCGCAGACATGAAGATCAAATCCGCCGCTTTCATGCCACGTGCTGTTTTAAGAGTTGGGTAGCACGTGGTGCATTGGCGCATAACATAAAACATAATTGCTCAGCTGCATGCGCGGATCCAGAAAGGGGTCCAACTTTGACAACTTTTTTTTAATTGATGATGGGTGAGAGGATCCAAACACCACTATATGCGGGTCATCATTGGCCCGCCAGCGAAACACCATTTAAATGGCGTTTCGCTGGCGTGCCGCTGATGGCCCAACATCGAATGCTAGCTTGGTAGCTTTGTGATTTTAAAGGGAACCGGACCAGTATGCTAAGAAACCCTATTTTTCAGGGGTGGGGTCTGTCCCCCTCTGGATCCGCCCATGAGCTATCTGGCATGAAAAGACAATTTCTGTAAACTCATCACTTTCGCTCATTGCGATCGCGTACACGTTCGCAAACATGTGATATAAATTGTTTTGGATCTCGGAAATTTACTTTACAAATTCAGACTATCAATGCCCCACAATTTCATCAAATGGCGGGCGACAGCCAGAACTCCTTTTTTTTAAATTTCCAGTGGGTGCATAAAAGGCCTCGATACACCGTCACAAAACCGAAAAATCGCACCGGAAATTCACTTTTTTTCTTAACGACGTGAAGAGCATTAGACGCTAGTAGGCAAAGATGAGCCTGTGCATCCAACACTGTTGACTTTACGGTAATATCATGCGCGGATCCAGGAATTTTTGTCATGGGGGGGGGGGGGGGGGGTAGGGGGCTCCAGGCTCAACTGACAGAGAAAAAACACTCTGATAACGTTTTCTTAGGCATCAGCCTTTTACGATTTTACAGAGGGGTCCAATAATTTATTTTAAGGAAAACTATAATTTTTTAAGGTTCCAGAGGGGGTCTATCATTTTTCAGGGGAGGGGGGTCCAAATTTTTCCAGGGGGTGTGGGGTCCAAATGCTAATTTCAATTGAAACCTATAGAATTTTTGATTTTCCAGGTGGTCCGGGCCCCCATACCCCTCTGGATCCGCGCATGCGTATGATAGATCCACTTGCGATATCCAAATTTTCAAGTCAACAGTAAAGCCAATCCCGAAGGACAGTTTTTTTTTCATGCAATTGCTCATTTTCCATTCCCGGAGCATCTAGTGACACCTCAAAACATGATGAGGTATATAATTCTGCAATATGTTAGTGGAAAACAAATGTTGAGACCTCGGACCCTGGTCCGAGTTGAGACACAGTGATTATCGCGACTTTTAGTCAACTATTGATGGTTTCAGTCTTTCATTATGTATATAAGACTAGGCCTTAATTTCTGGCATCAGTTTTAGAAAAACGGGCTCTCCAATGTTGTAAAATAACGTTCATGCTAGATACATTACAATAACATACCATGCATAAGCTGGGTGCTTAAGATCAAGCAACATACTCGCTGGAAGAATGTGTTTAATGGTAAAAAAAAATACAGTTCAAACGTAAATAATCAGATCTTAGAACAAATCTACATGGATATGCTCGAGAAGCTCAAAATGGAAGCATACACATACAATAATATGGCTAAACAACCGCCAGCTTTTTTGAAAAGCTAATACTTGTGTAAATATACTCGATGATGATATTGTTGCGCGAAACGAAACGAAAATTAAGGTGTATTTATTTTATTATTATTATTCGTTTCTGTCTATCGACAGTGTCTTTTCATGCAGTTGACTTAATTTCAAACGCCACTGCTATCATTCTGTTCATAAAAACTTATACCTAGCGCACTATGTTTTTAGAACTATTTTAGTGGCGGTCAGGTTCATAAAGGGCGGGAAAACATTAGCAATCCACAAGAAAACGTGTCTTCTTCACGTTTATGACAAAAGGACAGGGCTGCGTTTATTGTCCGTCTCGTAATGTTTAAAAGCAAAGAAAAGTATAATGATAAAAAACGATTGCAAGATATTGTGCTTTTAACTGCAATATCTGGCTGCATCATAGATATTGCAAGCGGTTCTTCGTCGTACAAGAGCAGGTTTTCTCATGCTATGGCATTGTTTTTCTGACGCTCGTTTGAGGCATCCAATGGGGTTTACTGATTTGCGAATTTGTCCCAAATTTTTACCAATTAGCGTCTTCATAAAACTCATTTTTACCAGTAAGCACATTCAGCATTACAAAATAATTTTTTTATCACTGATTTCTCTTAAATTAAACTGATTAAAGCGTAATTTTAACAAACGAAACACTGATTTTTAAGGTACCCCGTTGAGACCCTCTCCGTTTGATGTACAAATAAACTTATAATTCTGTTTCAATCATATGTAAGCTTTCAATAATCAAGTTTTCAAGCACAACAACGTTTTTCTGACCGTTGGGTTTACATTTCAGAGCTGAAAACCGCAACAAACTAATAAAATACCAATATTGTTTTTGTCTAGCAGCAGGACAAGGGTTGTTTGCATTAAGGACATTTGGTTCCCAGCGACTTACACAGGCTGTAACGGTATAGGTAGCGGACTGGGAGGCAATGTTGAACGGGGGTTCGATGATATGGGGATTTTGTGTGTATTTTGTGTATATGATACCATTGGAAACAGATGTTTTGAGAAAACATCGTTTCCAAAAAAAGCATTTACCAATAATTTATCAAATTTGGCCAGTTATCCGTCCGTCTGCCCATCCGTGCATTCTTTACGTATCTTACGAATGCACCTCCTCTTAAGCTGTTGGACGTAGCAACCTAAAAATAGGTACATATGTCACATAATGTAGAGGGTACTGTGTGGTCTTTTTACGTGAAGTTGACTTCAAGGTCAATGGTCATATACATGTAGTATATTTTCTTTTAAATACGCCTCCTCCTTAACCGTTTGACGTAATACCTTTTGCAGATGTATATGTCACTGATGCACACATTTTGTGTGACCCAATGCCAAATAATGTATACATGTATTTTCATTTAACTGGATCTCCTTCTGAACCTATGAGCGTCAACTTCAAACTTTGCAGATGCATAACAAGATACATGATTTTGTGCCAAAGTAAAGGTTTATGGTTTAAAAAACGGAAATCGACTGAGGTCCAGTTTTGTTTCTGCGATGCTGCTTTTATGGGGTTATGAAACCGCTGCAAAGATAGCGGTTAAACACATCTCTGAGATCTAATGGACGTTTGTTTTCGCGCCCTTTTATAGGTCTCCGTTTTTCGTTTAATGACCATTTGATTATATATACCACTGACATAAAGTTAAGCATATTGTACTTCCAATGACCAAAAATAATAAATTCTGATGGTATAACATAAAATGCTTTTTACATTAGTCTACAATACTTATTTTGAGTCGAAAACCAAAATAGAAATTTTGGTATTCCGAAACATATTCATTGACTCAAAAGAACGGGTTTTCTGGGTCAACTCTCAGTATGCAAAATGCCAAACTTCGATGCTGTGTACAAACAACGGATAGGAAAGGGCTAAGTTTTTCGGACATTTTAGACCAATGTTCCCTCTAAGTTGTTACAGCAAAGTTTGACGTGTCAGACGATCTGGCAAGGAGCATTTTGAAAGTAAAAATGTACAAATTTTGGTCGTAAATATGCTGAAATGCAATTCGTGCAATAATTTTGTTATTTGACTGTTTAATCTGTCCCCATTTGCTGCAAAATATTTTTAGGTGATGCGAGAAGAATCGTTATGGCATTTACAGACGATAAGATCCAAGAAACAGGAGCCTTAGCTATTATACTAAATGCAGCCTAGTCTCAAGGGGCAAAATTGGTCATTATTTAAACCCAATTCGAAATTGCCAGAGCCATACAACTATGCCCGTGTGATTTAGCATTGTTGATTATCTGCAAACTTTGACAGAGAGTCAGCAAAATCATTCCCGAATTTTGGAGAAAATCAACATTTTGGTTTTCGGAAGTGTTTTAGTAGGTACATTTCTCACGTCATCAGAATTTGTAGAGTTCAATAATACTGACTTTTGGATAGTAGAATAACAGTACTTTTAATGAGCAATAGATAAGTTTGTAAAAAAATGATATTCTGGTAAAAATTAGCAACACAATCAAAATATGCTTACCTTTTTGTCATTAGTATATATATATATATGTTCTGCGCAAAGTGAGAATCTGGACAATTCCGGAATCGCTCTGCGCAAAGTGAGAATTCCTTTGGCGGACAGAGTGGGAATTCTTACTTTGCGCGGTTCAATTCCGGAATCGTCCGTGCGCAAAGTGAGAATCGGGACAAAGTGAGAATCGTATATTCGTAATATGTTTTGCGGGTAAAATTCATATGGAACAGAGGCTTCCAAACTTTTACAAAGTAGTTCAATTGCATATTCGCCTTTAAGGGTTGGGTTATCGTTAATCAGCTGAGATGAGGGAGGGGTAAACGGTTTTATGGCAGGGGGACGGGATACAAATTCTGATATCTTCATACATACGCTAGATTGCAGCGAAAAATATCTATAAACCCAAAAGCTGCTACATGTATTTTAAAGTAAGAAAGGCGGCAAACCTTAAAGCATAGGCTCGGGCCATTTTCTGGGCTCAAAATTTTTTTGGCTTTCAAAATTTTTTTATATTTTTGGGGGTATGAAGATTTTGTGGATATTTTTTGTGTTCATCACAAAATTGGACTATATTTAGTGGCATTTCTAAATTCCTGATATTTTTAGGGGTGAACGGTAGATGCGGGACCCGAGCCTACGTATGAAGAAAAAATCAGAGTACCCCCCCCCCCCCTTGGGGTGAAGGGCACATTTGAATGTGAAACAAGATGTGGATCCTGATGAGCTGACATATCAAAATCGCTTTTCAAAAAAACGGTAGAAACTGAGTAACCAATACTTTTTTTTATGTTCGGTATTCAACATTCAAGTTTGGAATGTAGAATATCCAGCATCTTAAATAACGAATATACAACTCAACCCAAGATATAAATCTTTTGAATAGCGAATGTCGAACTTCAAACTTAACCCAACATTCAAATTTTGACATTGTTGGAAAACATGCAAAGCTTTAGAATTTCGAATATTCGAGATTAAAAAAATGATTATTGGATTCAGATTCTATAGTTGAATGTTGGATTCAGTTTTACATTCTATATCCGAGATTTAAAAACAGATAGTAATGTTGAATTGAGTTTGATAATAAATATTCGTGAGAAAAAATGTGAATGTTGAACATCGAGCATCAACCCAATTTGGTTTAACAGGATTTTTGTTTGTTTGTTTGATATGATTCTTTACGTCCCATCAACAATCTTTCAGTTAAACAGGGACGGGTCTTCCTGGGTTGAACCAGTACTAAGCTAGGATAAATGTGTCTTGCCCAAGGACCACAACGCAGTGACGCCGGTGATGCTCAAACCCGCGGCCCCTCGGTCTCTACTACTGAGCCACTGCGCTCTCATAAATAGGACTTAGATTTTTTTTCTAATACACCTCTAAACGGATAACGAAGACCCTGATCAGTCCGACATACATGGGGCTGATGACTAGCTTGGGCCTAAATTACCTAACGTTTAAAGGTCATCGAAGATCCCGAGCAATCAAACTCAGAGTGCCGGCTGACTTTGGCCTCATAGGTCTTTTTTAGTTAATTTGGTAGTTTCTAATTAAACAGGAGACATTTGGAGACAATAACGCAACTCCGCCCACTGTAGGGAGATTAACTGACCATGTGACCTTCATGCCACGCCTTAAGCATCGTTTCATTGGTTCCAGTTATTTCATTTTCACACCTAAATTATTTTATTCATGCCTCAAAGACGATATTAGCAAAAAAGATAGATAAATGCTAAATAGAAAGTATATTATAGCAAGCTGTCCAGATTGCCGATATATTTGTACTAAAATTATTTTGCAGAGTTCTAGGATTTTCTTTTTCGAATCTTTTGGCATTTACTGAAAACTGTAAAAAGATAAAAGAAAAAAAATCTAACAACATTGTATCTAAAACTTGGGTGATTATAATTTTGACTCCCCCATGGTGATTGAAATGGCAATGTCAACCCTGATCAAATTGCATTCTAATTTGCGCTTAGACTGTATGATAAGGCATATTTATCGGAATATTTAGAGTAAATGCGGAAAATTGTTATGAGCAAACATTCAAGTGGTTGGCCTTTTCAAGTCAGCTAGGTGGGTTTGAAATCACTTGTACTTTTATTAAATAAAACTACGCTCAAAACGCTTATTTTCTTTAAAAATGTTTTTTTTTTTACATTTTTCACCAAAAAAATATATTTCAAAGCATCGCTTGATTTTAGCACATTGAAGGCACATATTTGGACACACTTCATTTCAACATAATTGGGGCGTCACAAAAATGAAATTGAAAAGTGTCCACATAACTTCTGTTCAGTGTATTCCGTTTACAATAGAATGGGGCAATCTCTGTCAAACTTCCCAGGATGCACGTAAAATCGGGGCAATACCGGCCTGTCAGCGAAATGCCATCCGAAAGGCGTTTCGCTAGCGGGCCGATAGTGGCCCGCGATCGGTTTCTGGCTGGGTTTACTCTCAGATCATATATCAAATCATCTTGTCATACCAAGGGTTGCGATTCGCTATCTTGTACATGCGATTAAACCATACATTAACTTGCGTATTGCATCGGCATTGACATGCGCTGTGTGCGTTGCGTAATATGTGATGAGTGCAATATGAATGTATCGAGTTAACCTGCGATTCGCCGATTGTCCATTTTCTCTTTTCGGCACCATTTCGTCTGCCCAGTACAATCATCCGTCCGTCTTAGACAAACACTCAAAATATTATTTAATTAAACGGACTTCTCGGATAAATGATATTTATGTTTTCATCAAACGGTTGTCGCTATTTTGAAAATGGCATGCTGTTTTCCGTATCGTAATCGCGCGCTCTTTCTCTCTTTCTCTCTCTCTCTGCAACTTGTTGGACAGCCGTTTTATTTTAAGTCAAAAGTTTGCTGACATCATGTATAAACTAGTGATGCCCGGAAAACTGTTGAATAAAAGACTTACGGGCATCAATCACATTTAGACTGTTTATTTAAATAATAAAGTGTTAACTGCCCATCTCTCTCTCTCTCTCTCTCTCTCTCTCCATACCCAACAATGAAAAATTGTCATGACAGATTTACCTGTATTAATCCGTATAGCGGTTTACACTGAAACGAATAGGAAAGTATTAATTAAACTCTTATTAAAAAAGTCTGGAACATAATACAAAAAAATTGCTGGTAGCTTTAGAAACTACATTATTCTGCGAACATTTTGATATATTTTTCATAATTTTTGGATGAAAACTTAAACTCCCTTTTTCGAGTTTTTTCTGACCACTGCCGAAATGATTAAACAAATAGTAAAAATGTCCCGTTTTTTCCGTGGATTGTTATTAAAAACATAATAATATCCCTTTTTAAATAATATGAGAAAAAAATTGCTGGTAGCATTGCGTAGTGGAGACTTTTAGGAATCTTTTGATATTTAATTTGTTGAAATAAAATAAAAAATTAAACTCCCTTTTTAGAGATTTGTAACACTGGTGTTGTAATTTTTTCTACCTTTTAGGATTATCGGCCTTATGGCGGAAAATCACGAGTATCAAGTCAGTGGCCGGTTGCATTTGTCTTCAGGGTATCATAATTTCTCAGTTTGATCAGTATGATTATAATAAACGTCCGGAAGATTATATAATTATTCAGTTTGAATAAAACTATTTTGTCAATTATGGAATTACCTTTTTTATTGTGTTGTATGTATATTTAGAGATGTTGATGTCAATATTTTTAAAAGCATAATATATAAAATAATAATGGGCCTCATCGCAGGAAAACCTGGCATATTACATGCGAACAATAAAGGCGCAGACCAGCCAGTGCACCCGCGCAGTCTGATCAGTGCCTTTGTTATTTGCTTATTGGAAAGTAAAATATCTTAACTTGCTTCGTGCAAAATTTTAATTTTCCATCTAGTCTCTGTATCTGAGCAGGTTGGTTTGAGCCTTACATGACTCTTACCCTGACGACAGGTTTTCTCGCGACATGGCATCATTATCATGATTATGTCCGTTGTCCGAATTTAAAATATTTGATTAAACATGTCTCGATCAGTAATTAAAAGCTGGAGGTACATGACAATTATTTGTCGCACTGACGAGCATGGAGGCTAGGGCCACTCTCGGTCCGCCAGAGAAATATCATTGGAATGGCGTTTTGCTGGCGGGCCGATAGTGGCCCGCTTTATTATATATATATAAGAAAGACCAAGAGGAGTCTGCGCATATGTGTAGACCCATAAACGCCTTCGCTACTCTCATATACACATGGATACAGATAAAGTCTAGGACTTAATTTTAATTCTCAAGCCCCAATGGATAGGTAGGACTAGCCTGGGTCCAGTTGGTATATTTTGGCAATAATATTTTAATGCTAATATTCTAAAAAAAATAAGAGAATAAAAAGATACACCATCAAAGGTATCGGTGGTCCGTTATTGATTCCGATTAATATTGTCATTTTGACCAAGAAACGGAAAAATAAAAAAAAAAAGAAGAAAAAAATGATGGGATTGGATCCCAGGCTAAGGTAGGACCAACTTGACACCCGTCATACGAATAAACAAACGAAAAACGAATCATCAGAAACAAGGACCCATGGGGAGTGTATTTAACTATAGGCTCTGGTCTGGATTCAAATTGTTGGTATTGTTACGAAAAAGTTAATTGTAATAAAAAAAAAATCCGCTTATAATAAATTTGACAGTCATATATATGACTAATAAAAGGGCCTAGTCCGGAGATAACCAGGTTTTGTTGCATGCGAGTGACTTTTGGAATCAAATTTTATTACTTTTGCAATATAAAATTGTGCAGTAATTGATTTTTCTTAATTCAGACCGCTCGCTAATTCACCAAAACGTTAATGGAACCCATCAGGATCTACACTGCTTGCATTATCCGAATGTTGAAACTATTTTGATTTTATGATAGAAAGCATTGTAGACCTTCGCGAAATGTCACAGAACGTAGTTTAGTTGTTTGATTGGTTTGATTCATTACGTCCCGGTCAACATTTTTTCAGTTATGACGGGACGTGTAAACCAGTACTATGCAGGGATTAATGTGTCCTGCTTTAGGACACAACGCAGTGCCGCCGGTAATCTGGGTCTTCGCTGCTATGGCTGTAATATTTGAGAATGGATAAGTGGTTACATCCGTCTTTACCAATAAACAAAGGATTACATGGACCCCATACGACGTTTACTTAGCTGTAGATTTGGACATGGTTCTAAACGTTTTGAAACTCTGGTATCACTTTTTCAAGAAAGTAAATTGTGGAATATATATATGATAATATGATTTAGTTGCATGCGAGTCTCTTCTGGTGATAAGGTTTATAAAAACGTTTCGACAAATAATTTTGAAAAATAACAACAACAACTGAATAAATAGCGCAAAAAAAAAAACGATAATATTTTACGTTTATGCCTAAAGCCATTCTTTATACATGTGGCGTCTGATCGGGGCCTGCACTATTTGCTGTAATGGCAGAGTGTCCAAATGGGACATAATACAAACTGTGTGAACCCAGATGAGACTCCGCATAATGTGGCATCTGGTCAGGGTCTGCACTTTTTGCTGACTGAATGTCATAGTTAGCAACATTAGTTATAATATCATATCGATCTAACCTGTTTGAGCAGAGCATCTCATAAAAGGGACATATATACAAACAGTGCGAACCCAGATGAGACACCGCGTAATATGGCGTCTGATCAGGGCCCACACTGTTTAGCTGGTGTGTCAAGTTATCTAATAAACTTGAGTAGAGAGTCTGTTCTGGGTCCACGCTGTTTGCCTCTATACTTAATGCGTCAGAAATGCTTGGCAATTATTTGCAGCAGACGACTTCAGCAGACGACATTTTAAAATGCATTTTTTCTTGGCGCTTTAAGAGTTAAAACTCTACTCTCTTTGTAATAAGTCGTTATTCAATTAAAACCATAAAAATCAGTTTTTTTTGAGGATTAAGATAAGACCACTAGCCCCAGGGATTATTTTCACACCTCAACATCGCATATCGCCGCTTCTTTCCGGCAAACAACCGAAGCTTTCCGAAATTTACCTATTGATTGTCACCAGCTTGAGACGAGTGAAGTAAACGAATAATCTACCTGTAAGAAAATTTCATTGTTGGACACGCTCTCTCTCTCTCTCTCTCTCTCTCTCAAAACTGGCGAATTCGATATATATAAAGTGAAACCGGATTAACCTTCTTCAATATACTCTCTCTCTCTCTCTCTCTCTCTCTCTCTCTCTCTCTCTCTCTCTCTCTCTCTCAAATAGACACATACAAGATAAACCCGGTAATGCAGAACATGCAAACAGTGCAAACAAAATGTAATGTGTTTGAAGTGGCTGCCGTCGGATTATATTCGAGTTTGAAAATGAGAAAACACCTCTCTACAAACGGTCAAAGTTAAAATGGGACTCCCATGCATGCTCATCCTATTCTCACTTTGTCCAGCCCCTTCCTACTTTGCGCAAGGCCTGGTTATAGCAAAAATCGATAAAATACCCCTTGCGCAATTCTAGAATTGTCCGGTACAATTCCGGAATCGGCGGACAAAGTAGGAATTCTCACAATGCGCAGGTACAATTCCAGAATTGTACCGATTCTCACTTTGCGCTGAACATATATACATTCCCGATTATTATTGTTTTCTTTTCGTAGAATGCTGGGAAAGTCTGTTGTATTGTAGATCCTTAAAGAAATGATTCAACAAGTTCCACTCTTGCAACGAATGAAAAACAGTAAATTTAAATTAAAAGAGTTCTTAAAACGAATCATTACGCAAGCAGTTTGAAGCCACCGTCAAATGAATACAAGTCAATTATCAAATCATGAGATCAAAGTATTTGAAGATACATTTTAATTTGACAACGATTTGTTTGTCTGAAAATACAAACGAACAAAGTTGCAGGCCGGACCGATCGTGACGTCCAGGTTTTTATTCGCGAAAACGTCGCACGCGTTATGACGTTGTGACGACATTATTGCGTTCGAAAGTTTGACGCCATTTTTATTTGAGAACACCAGTGTAAGAAATCTGACCAGACGTTTTTGACAAGATTTTAGAGTGTTTCCTTTTGCTTGACAAGGCAACCAGATTTCTACATAAAGTTGAATCTTTGAATAAGTTGAAAGGGGGTCGATCAACCCAGTGAATATTGGTGAGATTCCACCAGTGGTTTAAGAGAAAGCTATTAATGACGGACGACGGAAGGCGGATGGGTCGCTGGCAGGAAGGACATCCTATAGTTAAAAAAGGGATCCACAATTCAAAGATATATGAACTTGTTGAAAAGCTGAATCTAGCTCTCCTTTAGCTATATACAAGCCTCACCCTGAGAAAATATTATTTTGCATATGCCCAAAGGCGCAGATAAGCTCTGTAAATACATATAGAGTATTACACGTTTTTTTTATCCCAGCCCTGATCTCGGCCCGAGTAGACTGTATCAGCCCAAGCCCGAAGGGTGAGGGCTGATATGGTCCGAGGGCTGAGATCAGGGCTTGGATAAAAAAAAAAAAAACGTGTAATAATATTTTTATCATATACTTATGCGTGTAAAAGAGCTAATGAAATAATCTGTCAGTTTCTTTATTTTAACAATCACTAAATTAAGTGACTTTATCAGCCTCAAAGGTAGAAACAGTACATATAAGTCAAACATTCAAACTGCTCTGAGATGAGGGAGTTAATACGAAATAACACAATAAACCATTGAAAAAGCGTACTACGTGTACATTCAACAGTTTTCATAGTGTCGTTTGACAATACTTAGATGGTTTGCATTGCGTAACATGGGAACACAATTCGGGCTTGACTGATCATTTCGTCGATCCTTTGTTCGCGAAAACGTTTTGTGCCGCTATGACGTTGTTGTGACGTTATGACGTTTGAAAGTTTGACGCTGACGCCATTTTGTATGGAGATATTCGGTGTAAGAAAATCGATATTTAACATGTTTAAACGGTGTTTCAAGTGCGATTTTGGTTAGAATCAGGTAAAATTTTGCAAGAGTACGTCTACTTTCTTTATTTTTTACATTTTTTGAAGATATTCCGTTTTTTTTCTCCATGGCGAGATCAACTGCTGGGGAGGACGGGACAGAAAAAAATATCGGCCCCCGTATCAGCCCTCTACATGACTTTTGGATCACAGGGCTGGACAGCTCTATTTGACCTGGTCGATACGGTTTGGCCAAAAGTCTAGTATCAAGGGCATTACTAGTATAAGTATATGATAAATAGCTGGATCAGGGCCTATGTTTCTTTGCTATACTGATTGAAAAATTTCCTGCACTGATTGAAAAATCTCCAAAGATTCTTAATCTAAAACTAGAATTTGTGTTTATGAAACGCTATGCCCCCAACCATTAGCTTGTCCACCATCCTGTTCACGAGGTAATCTATTCACCATCCTCCTTCGCTGACCAAATCTGAGGCTACTGGCTGTAATAGCTTTCAAGATATCTTTATTGGAAGTTTTTGATGTCCAAATTTGTAAAGGGCATTATCTTAAAAAATGCAAGGCGATAACTAAAGAAGAAATATATTTTTTATTAATTTTCACCAGTTAATCTACTCATTTCCCTCTATCAGCTGTCCAGATTTGGAGCTCCTAGCTGCAACGGTTTTTGAGATATCAAGTTTTCTATGTCAAAAATTTGCAAAGGGATATAACTTAATTTTTACCAAGTAGTCTACTCATTATCCTCTATAAACTGACCAAGTTTGAAGCTCCTAGCTGTAACGATTTTTGAGATATCAAGTTTTCTATGTCCAAATTTGCAAAGGGCAATAACTAAAAAAATGATCTTTTTAATCTTCACCAGGTTACCTACTTATTATTTTCTATAAGCTGACTAAATTTGAAGCTCTTAGCTGTTATAGTTTATGAAATATTCTGATAACAAAATTTCATTATGACCCTTTAAAAGTTTAATCTGTTTGAACCACGTTATAAAATCCTGACATATATGTGAAGAATTGGAATCGATTGAAAATGCAGCAGATTTGGGGTGTTTTATATCGATGTGAAGATTGCGCATGTATGCTACATATAATTTCACCTCGTGCGCAAATTTCAAAAAATGTGAAATATTGGTATGAAATATGTGACGTATTGGTACCAATTCTTCACGCGCTGGGAAGAAATCACAGTGTGAAATTTGCGAAATGTGAAATTTGCGGTTAACATTGCTCTCATCGTGTGGGGGCTATGTGTTAAGATATAGATCTTTGTCTCGTTTCTAGTTTGCCAACCATCTCGTTGAGTTACCTAGCTTATTATTTGCCTCGACGCAAGCAAAATAGTAAATGAGTATGATCAGGAAATACCACAATCACAAATTGCAGACAAACCCATGGCATCGCGAGGAAGAGCCACACAACAATGACGAGACATCAAGAAGACAAACTAAGCAAAGCAACCAGCTCTCTATTCCCCATCAAAATGGTTGCAAAACTAGAATGGACATAAACCTGTATTCGGGGTTTAAACCTGACTTCGGGGTTTGCGGCCAGGTCATATTCAAACTAGCCTGCTCAGCTGCAGATACTAGCTAGAAAATGGAAATTTGTAGCAACTTTAGATAGAACACTTTCGAATAAGTGAATAGCAAAGGCGCTGATCAGACTTCGCGGATGCGCTCGCTGGTCTGTGCCTTTGGTGTTCACAAACCTTTCTCGCGTCGTGGCTCATTTTATTTATGGTTTGGCCTGTGATTGTGATTATGACATTTCCTATGTTATAACTACAAGAGGTGTTTCATGTTTATTTGAACAAATTTGAAAATGCCGTTACTCATTTATTTTTCGTTATATTGGGTAATATTTGATTTCCATGGGTTAGTCTGTTCTCCAGGAATACGCAGTCATCAAAAAAAAAATAGTTCTTATTTTTTATTTTCTGGTTTGGAACAGTCTCTGAAGATGAGTAGTCAAATTTTAAGCGTTTAAAAATGCTGTCTAAAACGAAGTGTACTAAATCTTTCTCATACAATTTCTCTAAAAGATATGAAGTTTTTCTCTTGAAACCTTTTATATATTGTACATAGATAATATAAGTATGTTGTGTTAGAAAATAAAGCACTCCAGTTGGATATTTACTTTTTGGCAGCGACTTGAACATCATATTTTAGGGTTTACAGTTTCCATAGCAACACCAAATTGTATGCAAAATACTCAAAGCAATATTTGGTGATCAGTTTTATCAGTAATAGATACTCAAAATATCTAAGAAATTGAGTCCGCTGTTTTGAGAATTTGCTTTTCAAACTTCTTCCAAGACACATTTTATACATATGATCCCCATTTGGGCACTTTTATGGAAGAACTTATTAAGCCCAGTTTCCAAGCAAAAACAGGCACATGAAGGCTGTTTCTCAATTTAATAATAAACTGACTGTTCTTCTAAACTTTAAAGAAAATTTTACACTTAAATACGTTTTTTCTTAGAAGATACACACGTATTTGCTCTTAAAATCAGTAAAAAGGGGTTGGGGATGTATTTAGGGTCACTGTGTTATGGCTTTGCTTTAAATTGTCATCTTGTCTATTTGGCAATACCAGGGACACGTGTGTTATGCATGAAAAAGCAAAATTTGTTTGTTTTAATAATATGCAACCGCTAAAAGTGAAATTCAAATCTGTTCAAATAAACATGAAACAGGTCTCGTACTGATTTGTGTGATACAAAATGCGCTGTAGAACTTATGTAATGTGAAAGAGTAATTCTTAAATCTGCAAGCTTAGATTAAAGTCCACTGCCAGGAAGCTCATTGTTTGCACCAAATTTATCTTCTAGGAGGAAATGTTTATAGGTGCATTATGGCAAAGCTGTGGCCAGTACAATCTATGTAAGCCATACCCGATGGTTACGGCTGCTGTCTGTTCTAAGTGATAATTCTATTGTTGTTGGTTCATTGTTTGCTGCTGCTTCCATAATGTGTGGAGACTTTGTGTTTGATCCTGGTACTGTTATAAATATGTATGTCTTTCCTAGTTTTACAACCATCTCGCTGATAGAGAGAGAGAGAGAGAGGACTGGTTGCTTTAATTGTATTCATGCTTTTAGGCATGTATTTTTATTTATCAGTTACCTCTCATATTAACTGCATTGTTGCGCGTTGCCTGATAAACGTTGTCTATCTCACGGCATGTTGCCTTTATCAGGTCATGATGACGTTGCACTTTTTAGTGACGTCGCTAATGACGCTGAATCAACACAAAATAAAAAAATACGTCATTATCGCTAGTTTGAAGAGTGTTCAACAATCATGACAATGGGTAAACTGATAAATAGAATACCAGGTTCGCGTCTTTTGATATCAAGTTTACAAGGCTCGGCTTTGAGAACGCATGTTGAATCGCTCGGCAAGCCTCGCGATGTCAACAAGCGTTCTCAAAGCCTTGCCTGGTAAACTTGATATCAAAAGACACTCACCTAGTATTCTCTATATCTCGGCAAGCCTCGCGATGTCAACAAGCAATCTCAAAACCTTGCCTGGTAAACTTGATATCAAAAGACAATCACCTAGTATTCTCTATATCTCGGCAAGCCTCGCGATGTCAACATGCGTTCTCAAAGCCTTGCCTGGTAAACTTGATATCAAAAGACACTCACTTAGTGTTCTCTATTTGTCTGTGTTCACTATTAAGCCCAGTGCTTCAATAGTTATCATTGCATAAAAAGCCGTGTCGCACGCTATTAACAGCCATGTTTTCACCGGCAAAACCCTAATATGTATTAATCAGGCAATTCATGTGCTGTTGATGCACGGCTTTTGTACTTTACATATCGCATTCTAGTCGTCACAAAAATTGACGTCCTCAACATTTACGTGCATAGAAATGAACGCAATTTAGTAACGTCAGGATGACGTAAGGTTTTGCTCGGGAACAGGCTTTTTCAAAACCTACGAATCCTTCACGCTTTTGCGCACAATTATAGCAATACAAAAATGAACTTTTCGAAGCATTTTTCCAAAGTTCAAGAGACTAAATGACTTTATGCAATAATAACGATCAAGCATGGTTTTCTGATACACTAACATCTGCTAGACCCCTCGGGGGATGTTAAATCCCTCGCCTTTCCGGCTCGGGTTTCAACACTACTCTCGGGGTCCAGCAGATGTAAGTGCATAGAAAAAAATGTTTGATCCCTTAAGTATATAACATTATCCAAGATTGTTCAACTGGCACACATGGAACAGCACTGCCTGGTGCTGTGGCATGATTTTCATAATATGAACCACTTATTCCTGCCATATCCTTTTGTATCTGGAGCTTTGAGTTTTGGTAAGTAACTCAATGTTGTAGTCATTGAAGCATCCTCGGTAACCCAGGCCTCGAGGCTATAAAACTTGAGTACAGTCTCAGACTCAAAATAAAGCGCAATGATTGGCTACTTGCGGACACGTGTTCGCAAGCAGCCAATCATTGCGTTTTAATTTGAGCCTGAGAATCAACTACAGTTTTATATCCTCGAGGCCAGCTGTGAAGCATTCCGTTGTGATGGATGGAGAGATGTGATATCCTTGAAGGGGAACAGTGACACTCAAGTGAGCGAAGTTAGGATCCTCTGAACATTTGCGCATTTTCGACAAATACCGAAATCTCGTAAACTGGGCCAATTATGACCCCTTCAGCGCAAACTGTTTTGAATTAAATTCATGAATTACTACTATCGTGCCAACGAAGAGTGACTGTCACGTGATATTTTGTTTACAGTTGCTGAGTATATAGTACATTACTACACATAAAATATTAACCTATGTACTCCGTTAGAAGATACTGTAGTGTAGTGGTTATGTCTAGGGCGTTGGGCGCAGGCGTACCAGGATCGAACCTATTTAGAGATGTTTTTTTTTTAAAATATTTTTACTAATATAGTTGACAGACCTATTTCATCAACTTTTTAATCGCGCGTTATTCCCGTGTACTACACCTCGATTTGATTTTGCCTAGGCATATAAATATCGACATGGCAGAGTCTATGAGTCTTAATTCTATGGCCAAACATGGCAATCGGTAGAAAAAATGCAACAACATGATAAACCATGTTCTTGAGATTCAGACTTTGGTCACTAGGCCCAAAATGAACAGACGGCATTATTACAGCTTACTGTAAATTCGGAAGTTTTCGCGAGGGTTTTATTTTCGCGAAACTTCGCGCGTGCAAAATTTCGTGAAAATAACATCCTCGCGAAATGGCGAAATCACTCTGTTGTTTACTGATATAGAGGTTAATCATGCCCTAGTCACAAATTTTGATGTCGCAAATATGTCTTTTAACGCTATTCGCGTATATTTCCGAATTGACAGTAGTTTGTGTTGTTACATATGTTTTTATATAATAAATTATGTGCCTTATACATGTTAAAGGGATGAAAATAAAAAAATAAATAAAAAGAAAAAAAAAACATGAAGAGAATCATGAAATCAGACCCCCCCCCCCAAATAAAAAAAACTGAATAAAAAAAGAGCAGCCAGTGAGAATCGAACCTAAAAAATCTTTGCGGATTAGTAATCCTACTCGCTACCACTAGAGCTAACTCGAATACATAGATCAACTATGTATTAATCCTGTCATAAAAGGTAAGTCCCATAACTTTGTAAACAAAACATGACGCCACTTCTCCTTTTGGCTGGCAGAATAATAGTAGTGACAATAAACTCGCATTGAACAGGGTAGGATGTGTATATCTTTAAAGTTGAAGAGCAAGAAAGTGAAATTCACTGCGAATAAGTTTAAAGAAAAAATGAACCATCACAAGCTCCTCGCATCCTTTTAAAATGTACATTGGGAGGAAGATAGAGCGGGGCTCAGCAAAAGCCTAACTTATACATGTTATAAAGCCATAGCACGATCTACACGCATATCACTGACAGCTGTGTAATCAATCGCAATCTAATCCCAAAATTACAATGCTCAATTTAAGTAAAATGCTACTCTTAGTTAAGAATTGAATTATTTAGGATACGAAAAGTTTCATAAAAATTGTTTCATGGCTTCTGTAGATCACAATGACATCTTTGACAGTATGTGCTGCACCGAGCCTGGTAACTTTTTAAATATTTTAAATAAAAGGTTGAAATATCAATACTAAACTAAGGTTATCGTTGCAGTTAACTTTCAGGAGGCATTGTAATTTTGCAGATCATTCATCTAATGGTACAATGCTATTTTTTCATGACCACATCCAGACAACACTTTCATAAACTATGGGTGTGACCTTTATCTTATTACATTTATGCCTAGGGCCTATACTTTTGACATTTGCAAGCAGTGTAGGCCCATATATATGTATGATGCTGCAATCATCAGGGTCTGCACTGTGTGTTGTCAGTAAATACAGATTTAGCCACAAAAATGATTTGGAAATATCGATATGAGTCCCTTTATAAAGGCCCATTCTAACATAACAAAAACATCAAAATGGAGGGTTACTGGTCCGATGTGTATGCACAGATATCTAGTGGAGCGAGATCACTAGCTTTGGACAGAAACATCATCTGCTTCTATTCTTTGCATGCGCGAGCAGGAGCAAAGGGGGCTGTAACGAGACTGGACGTGTATGTCGGCTCGTCTAAGCGATAAGGAAAAATGTCCCTATAAGCTCACTTATTGGGCCGCGACATGAGATTTCCAACAATGTAGTATGTGCAACCAGCAAAGCCTCAGATCAGCCTGCGTATACATGCTGTCTGATCAGAGCCAGCGCTAGTTGCTTGAATATTATATGACTGCTATAAGCTAAGCTACTGACCGAACATCATTTGGAGTTCCAATGGGAGCATTCTGCAATACTTTCGACCTTCATTAAGCTACCATTTGTCATTAAGATCTTTGTTTTGTCTATTTTAGTGGCTGTTTTACACAGGTTTTACCGTACCTTCTTATCGAAGGATCAGTTAAGGTCGACATCCCACTACCTTGTATAGAGACGTAATAATTTAACTTAAATTGTACCTGCTAGTGTCATCTGCTGATATCCCTTACAAACAGCCTGAATCCAGATCAGGACCGACATCGAGAACCCTTGCATCAAGAGAATGGTTTCTAACACCTTTTCAAAATGACGAGTTTGTGCACGGATTGTGCCTTTTAACTTGAACAGTGAAAATCATTGTAGTGAAATATTTTATACCATCTTTAGTGAAAACTCACAATAGCTCATTGCTTCACTAAGCATATTAAATTTTATGGCTTGTTATGTGGATAAACTTTTCAATCATTTTTGACAAATTTATTAAGTTTTTTCGGGATACGGGAACAGTGATACATATATTACATACACTGAACGCTGAACATCATATGCACACGTGCTTGTCGTTTATGAACACTCGTGGTACATAAGAACATTGTATCAAGCACGATACACATGTCAACACGACGATGTCACCAATCGTCGTTGTGGACGCCGCAAAACTTCATCTTTTGCGTCACGTATCGAAACAAATAGTTTAGGTAGTTACACAGACATGCTACGGTCTTTAAATGTTTAGTGTAGCAAGTGCTTTTTTACTACCAAGAACATTGGCACTGATCAGACTGTGAATGCGCAGGCTGGTCTGTGCCACTGTTCTTCGCAAAAAGCAAAGACGGATTCTTTTGTGACAGCGCACAATATGAGGATTTGTGACGTCGTTGTGACATGAGCATTATGGTTTCATTCTACAGAGATTTGACGTGTTGTTGCTGTTAGTAATATATATGACCCATGAGGTACACGGACAATAAAAAGTGGGAATTTTGAAAACATTACCTGGTGCTAGCGGATTACAGGAAAAAATTTGGTTCTCATTAAAGCTCGAGAAAATGAAGGTAAGAATACGACAATTGAGCCAAACATTACAAAATCAATAAAATGAGTGTGAACAGAGCGAAGACTAATACGTGCCTAGTTGGTAGGGTAAAGTCGGGTAAATTCGGACAGACAGCTTAATTCGGACAGCGACCTTGTTTGTTTCATATTTAAAATATTGGAATAAAAATAAACAAGTAAATCGTATTCATCGTAAACTTGCAAAGTCAAACCCTGACGTCAAAATCAGCATGCAGCGTGTTTCGGCGTGAATGTACAATATACATGTACATAATATCATTAATGGATATTTCAAAGATACGAAAACTTTATAGAATATTTACTATCCGACATTAATTTGCAGGGAACAGATCTGTTTCCATCAAAAATTTAATAACAGCAAATTCACTTTAACGTCAAAGATAGCTTGGAGCAAACATGGGCGTTATAAAGAGGGTTGACTGTATTTCAAATTAGACTGTCCCGCCTTTAATGTCCGAGCTAGCCTGTCTGACACAGAACACACGGCTTATACGGTACATACAACCGAACCAACCGTGGCCTAATCCGAGTTACAAGTTGTTACTGGGTAGGCTAGCTGTCCTGATAACCCGGCTCATAAGATTGAAACTCCCTGCTAAATTTAATACAGGATAATATGCCATTTCTGGATTACCTCATTTTCCAAGTAGTAGCTGTGGCAGAGTATGTTATCGATTGATGATTGCCATGGAACGAAAAGTGGGCGACTTTGGCAAAACCACGGAGACAACGTACATATTGATGACTGTGATAGAACCAATGTGACAACGTACATAATGCCGACTGTGACGACGCGCATACATATTGGCGACATTGACAGAAATATAATGACGACGTACATATTGGCCAGCGACATTGGCAGAAATAAAACTGAAATAAAAATTTTCCGTGGTAATTTTCTAGAGATAGTATGGTAAAATCGCACTGGATAGAAACCATCAATAATTCAATATTTATTCACAATCGCCAGATAAAACAGTACCTCAAAGTCATAGGGCCAGTTAAGCAAAACAATTTAGCGTAACATTGCGATTATTTTCTTATACATCGGTTTAAGCAAGTGTTTTGGGTGCTCAAAAGAACCGTCTCATCGAGACGGTTCTTTTGAGTATCCACAACATATGTTTTGGTTCAGAAATAAGAAAAATAATGTTCGGTTACGCACTCTTGGGACCGGCCTCAAAGTTGGCTATAATATGTTCACGAAGGCCCAGATACGTGAGCAGTCTGATCAGTAAGCTATTAGCGGAAAGAAGGTAAACTCAAGTAACATGCCAATTTGGTTGGGAATGGGTATTCGCCGATCGCAATGATCAAGCGATATTTTAAGTATTTTGGCTTGGTGGAGTTCATGGACCTTGCGGGTCACAGTTTGATATATTAAAGCGAAATCGATGGCTTTTCTGAAATCACTGTTCTAGAGGTGTTGAACATTTGGCTGTGGTGCGATTTGTGGTAGAAACAGGTTAAAAACGCGGGAAAGGTGACCATATATATTTGTTCCGATATATGAACACTTGCAGAGTCCCTCGCGAGGTCATTGCACACAACTGGCATTGTGCCAGATAGATTCTTCGGTCCCTGTGCATGTAATTGCACGACATAAATAAAACTGATTGATCCCTATATACAATGTATGTGAATCATATGTAACTCGTATCAGATCCTTCGACATATAGTGTAAAGGTGTCATAACCGAGAGATATATTTTCAAAAAAAATACACGACATTGAAGTTTACCTATGTGGGGTTATATACTCTGTTTATCCTTTGATGGGTTTTCTCTGTTATCATATCAGAGAGAGAGAGAGAGAGAGAGAGAGAGAGAGAGAGAGAGAGAGAGAGATCCAATTCGTCACCTTATATTGCCTTATAGTGTACGAAAAGTGACATGCATCCAACAGAGGTGCTTCCTCTCTCACTTTGGAGCACATTATGGGCATCGACGCGAGAAAATCTGTCTTAGGCGGTATGCGAACAACAAAGGAGAAGACCAGACTTTTTTATTCGCTTAATGGAAAGTACACATCTGCACTTGTTACAGGCGAAATTTTACGTTTCTAGCTAGTCTCTGTAGCTGAGCAGTATATTTTTGGTATGACCTGGTCTGAAACTCCGACGACAGGTTTTATCGCGGCCCATATAAAATGTGCCAGTGCATGAGATTTCCAACAATGTGGTATGTGTGACCAGCAAAGCATCAGATCAGCCTGCGCATACGCGCAGTCTGATCAGAGCCTATGCTGGTCGCTTTAGTATTCTATGAATTTTAAGCTACTGACTGAACACCATTTGGAGTTTCTAAGATTAAAAGAAGGCTGCAGAGGCTCGTCCGAGTCTACACATGTCAAAACACCACATTGTTGGAAATCACATGCCATGACTCAAATGGTTTAAGAAGCAGTTCAGCAGGTACAGAGGTATTCTGTAGACCTGTATAATTCAAACCACCGGTCAGGTAATTACTTTCATATCTATATTGTCTCTGGTTATTGTGTCTGTGTGTTAAGACAAAACAATAAGCAAATGTTTGCATAAAATTATTGCAGTTGCATATATTCATCATAATACAAGGCTCGTCGCGCGAGAAAATATGTATTCGTGTTTGTGATAAGGTAAGGCAAGCGCCAACCTGCTGACTAACCTGCGGACTAAGCTGCGTCATTTATAGCCAGGAAATGTTAATATCTGTCGGATTACAACGAAGTCTCGCCTATTCCATGCGCTATTTGGGTCTACGCTCGAATTCACTGTGTTTTATACAAGAATTACTGCCTGGTTCTTCCGAGTACTGTGTCATTTGTACGACAACAGTCCCGCTCTTTCATTCAGTATCGATCCGCCACATATCAGCAACAGTGAAGTATACAAATCAGGTACGATTTCAAACCAGGTAGGAAAATGTTATTTATTCTTTGTCGAAAAAGCACAAATGAGTGGCTTTGTAGGATTTTAACAAAAGCGACACTGTTGTAAGATCAAGATTTAGCGACTTCCAGGTGCGCTGTTCAGGTGTAAAAGTTTACCTGGCGAGAGGATTTTTATTTCGAACGGAACGAAAGTTTTCGTAGGATTTGAAATTTGAACTCAGGACCAGTAAATTTCTGGAGGCGTTTCTTACGTTATAGTTTTCGGTATGTCGATTTAGTTATTACGAATACTTTCAAAATAACCTTTACTACATGTATACATGAATGTAATTTGAACATACACTTCCACCAAACGCTTTGAGGCGTGACTGTAACGGTAAATGCATTGGATAAATCGAGGGTCATGCCTTAGAGGTCGTGGTAGAAGTATACTTTATGTCCAGATTTATAAATTAACCTCAAGTGTATACATAATCAGCGCTATTTATATGGGCATGTTTATGACTCATGAGAGTTAGTTTGTTCGTTTGTTAACGTCCCAGTCAATATTGTTTCAGTTATGTCGGGACGGTTAACCAGTACTGAGCAAGGATTAATTACACATGGACACAACGCAGTGACGACGGTGAGGCTCGAACCCGCAATCCCTCGCAACTCCACTGAGCCACCGCGCTCCCGGATCATTAGGTTGTTTCGCATATGAGAACAACGTGGGCTCCGACGATACTGCGCATATGCGCAGTCTCGTCAGTGCCTTCGCTGTTCGAATACACAAAAATATGGAAGTTACTTAACAGACTTCAATCCCCAGTGGATAGCTGTACAAGCACGTTGTTAAAAAAGTTTAAGTTATTGTATGGTTTGTGCGTATGTACGGGAAGATAATCCACGAGCTTTAGCGAGTGGATTATCTCCCATACATACGCACAACCATACAGTATACGCACAACCATACAGTAACGTTCTTATTACACCAGCAGACATGTACACTCTTTTCATTGTGAAATAGTTGTTGTACTTGAGACATTGGAACACCATTTAAAAGGCGCAATATTAAAGAGTGCCTTAAGCATATGCGATTAGTACCATCATAATCTGGGCTGGTCATATACAGATATGCCCGAACAAATGTAAGTAAACGCCAGATAAAGCTTTTGCGTTAAACCAACGCTTATTTCGAGTTTATATCAACGTTTTGCGTCCACAAATATTAATCTGTTGTTTATATGACATTTATTAGGATAGTAATATTAAGAACAGATTTGTTTGGTTGTCAGACAATCAGGGTCAAAATTTTTATCATTTCGAACGTTCAACACAACAGGTATTAGAGGGCTCGTATTGGTACACATATTCTTGCATGTGTAAACAAGGAAGGCTCGGACTACTTAAGGCGTATTTTAGCTAATATAACTGTAGATTGACTCGACGGAAAATAAAGGCATTGATCATACAGCACAAATGGATGGTGTGCTCATACTCTCGAGAGTCCATAAAGAATGCATATGCATTTTCCCTTGATCCGAATCGGGTTTTTACTATCTTAAGTCTGTTGACATAATGACAAAACCATGCTAGCATATTTAATATGCTAACATGGTTTTGTCATTACGTAATTTCTTAATGTCAACAGACTTGTCATGGATAACAACCTATGTCGCAGCACAGATATCGGAAGCATTTGAAAAAAAAACTACATGTACCTAGCTACAGTTTTCGAAGCAAATCTTTAACCATTTCCATCATGAATATTCATGCTAAGCTCCACCCACTATGAATATTTATATAAATAAACTGTCACGTTTGTACATAGAACAAAGAAATTACTTGTCAGGTCCAATAGTGCAGGATCATATCTAATCATATTTCCATTAGCAAACAGAGTAGACCCTGATCAGGCAGCTCTTACAAGAGTTCATCAAAGACATTACTTGCCAGGTCCACTAATGCATGATCATATTTAATCATATATCCATAAGCAAACAGAGTAGACCCTGATCAGGCAGCTCTTACAAGAACTCTTTAAAGAATTTACTTGTACGTCCAAATAGTTCAGGAACATATCTAATCATATATCCATATGCAAACAGAGTAAACCCTGGTCAGGCAGTTCTTGTAAGAGCTGCCTGATCAAGGTCTACTCTGTTTATGCAAAAGTGTTAAAATGCGTCTCTATGAGGTAAAGGGTTAAAACATTTGTACTGAACAGGGGTTTTTATTACATGTACTTGTTCATGTATAACACATGTTCTTTTCTAATGTGACTATCGATTCTGATTGAAAGCTAATGGAAAATCAATCATCATATACGAGGGAAATTGACATGTACGTTTCATTCACCATTCATGTCGATAGCTGATGAGTGCACTTGGGAAATTATGCAAAAATATTAAGGTTTAGCACCAAAAAAGGTAGCAGGTAGGCGATGTCGCTTACAAACACGCGTGATGTTTCACGTGACACAGTGCGTTATCACGTTATGACATAAACCGATTCAGATTACCCATTGCGTTTGCTATTATTGTGTTCCGTCTAACGTTCTTTGAAAAATGTCCGTTATGAAAACGTTTATGTTAAAAAGGTTTATCTGGTTGTTTTAAACATGATAAAAATCTGCCAAATATCACGGTCCCTGATGTTCCAATACTTATTCGTGCCGTTAAGATATAGGCTACAATGTGGGTATATCAATCACTTCTCAAAGTTAATAGCAACAGAATGAGAGGAAACCAGTCCGTTTCTGTAAAGCATCCAGAAACGTTTTACCTGTACCTTTTATAATGAGCTGGCAAGTAAACAACTGCTTAAAGTGCCATTAAATTTGCTAATACAGTCGCCGGAAATGTACAAAATATGAAACCTGTGCAACAATGCACAGGTTTCATATTTTTTCGGTTCATGAGGCGATAAATCCGCAATTACAGAGTCGATTTTTTTGTTTTGCCATAACTATGCTTAACTGCACGGGTACTCCGCGTCTCAGATCAGAATATATACTGACGGGCAAAAGAAACGCTACATCTAAAATTAAAAAAAATAGTGACAGCAGTTAAAATATATACATGTATATTAGCCAACATATCTGGTAAACAAAATAGACAAATCAAATCAAAATTGACTCAAGATTCTGGTCATGGTAAGCTTGTGCAGCTAGTGTTTATGAGCTATATGTTATACATGACAAAATTTTACTGTAGCGTTTCTTTCGCCGTTAGTATTTAAATCAGTGCAGAATGTTTCTAGTCAGGCTAATAAACCAACTTATACATACATTTGTAATAGTATGCCTTTGTGTATTGCCTTAAGCCCTGTGCACTATATAAAGAGCAGAATGACACATCCTATTTTATTAAACCACTTCAGCTATTGCATTAGAAAATGTCATTAACCAATTTAAGCCGAATGTAATTTCCCACTCTTATCAGTTGGACCAGTCCATCTCCGTTCTAAGGGTTGTTGGTGGTATTTTCCATTTTTTATTAAAATTTGAATAGAACAATCTGTAAGCAAACAGTATGGAGACCCGGACCAGATGCCGCGTCCAGCGGCGTCTGATCTGGGTCTGCGCCCACAAAAAAATATCAAGAAACCATCAAAACTGAAAGAAAAACATCCCATTGATTTTCGGTTCAAATGTGAAGGCCCGCGGGATTCTGCGTATACGATAGCTATGTCCCTGGCCGACCATGGTAAGCCATCCATAAGCGGGACTTTTACACGTACTTGTACGTAGCTACATAGCATTGCTGGGGGGGTCGACATCGCACAGCCAACGATACGTTGAATAGCTCTGCTGGACCCGGTTGTACGAAGCTCAATTATCTAGTAATCATGGATTAAAACCTCGATTAATTAGCGCCTTATTAAATCGCGTTGTACGAAGCTCAATTATCTTTTAATCATGGATTAAACCCTTGATTTCACCCCGATTCCTCAATTAAATTTAATCGACGTCTAGGAGGTGAATTAACCAATTTAATCAGTCATTAGCCCGAAACAAAATGGCCGCCGACATAGCGTTTGTCCATCCAGGAAGGCAAAGAAATGGAAAAAAAAACGTGAGAGGAAGAGCAAACCATGGCATGTAGAGATGACAGACGTGGAATTGCGCCGGGGATACCGCTTCTCAAAGGCCAACATCCTTTTCATCTTAAGATTGATCAAAGAAACTACCTGTCAAAGTACACAGAGATCAAATCCCATCAGCGCGGAACTCCGAGTGAATCCCCAAAACACTGTTTTTCATCAAACATTCATTGTAAAATGTCATCTTTCTTCTGTCAAAACGAAAGTCGTTCTACTTAGTGACCGCAGAGTGATGTCATGGAACTACCCAGCTAAGTTGCAAAGTGCGGGTGGCACACCAGTTTAGAGTAGAGCATTGTTTTATTGCTATGTTACTTTTTCTTGCTCTTCCTATACACATATCGTTTAAAGTTTTCATGAAAAATGCCATTGCCATTTGGGCAATATTTTGGAAGATGCCACATTTTACGCTGGTGGAAATATTCTGTCAAGCGTGACGGATTCTGTCACTGAAGCGTGACGGTGGAGAGGGGGGGGAAGGGTGCTTCATAATGTCCATGGTTTAAAAGCTTATACGAGTCATTTCCTGTTAAGCAGTCAGTAGCAATACACAGGCCTATGATATGTGAATCATAATATCCGTGTACATGTATGTCAGATTAAAACCCTTCCCATTGCTTTAACCCCTAACTAAAATACTTTTTTCATCGGGTATGCGAACATATGCCTCATGGCAAGGGTTGTTTGTCCCCTACATAAAAAAAATCGTATCTAACCTATATGAGGGGATGGACATTTGCCCCTTTGAATGTGGGCACCTGCCCCCTCTGTATAAAAGTGCAATCCGCATCTCCGTCCTGTTCTTGTATAATACCCCCCCCAGCTCTGTATGTTAAAATAAGGGAAATAAATACCTTATTAATTGTCTTTTTTCTCTTATTTTGAGACTTTGTGGAGTGAGGAGGAGTAATTGTGATTATTTCCATTGGGAGGAAACTCACTTGCAATTTAGTTTTAATTTTAACTCCGAACCTACCATTTGATGACCTATATAGTCAGTGGGAATATGGGCTCACTCTAACAGGGGATGGGCGCCGCTCGAGCATGGCATGGCTCAAAACAGACCTAAATTGAAATTTTGCATGTGCGGATCCAGAGGGTGGATATGGGGTCCGGACCCCCCCCCCCTAGAAAATCACAAGTTTTATGGGTTTCTTTAGATATTATGATTAGGACCCCCCTTCCCAGGAAAAACTTGGACCCCCCCCCCCCCCGCCTGGAAAATGTTAGACCCCTCAGGATCCTTGGAAAAGTATTGGACCCCCTCTATAAACTGTAAAATAAGTTGAGGACAAAATAAAAATTAAAAAAAAAAAATGCGTTGTCCATCATGACCCCCCCCCCCCCCCCCCCCCGAAAAAATTCCTGAATCCGCGCATAATTTTGTAACCAACGAGTTTGAGGTCGCTTAAGTTACATGTGCTAGTAATGTGTGGGAGGGTTTGCAGGTATGCGAGAAGCGCAGGGAATAATAATTAACCCCTCCTCCGCACCCCATCGCTTCGTCGCCTTACAGCAATGTTAAATTCATGTTACTTGTCTTCATCTGTGGTGAGCTTCTTGTTCCGTAACCCAGACCAGCATGCCAACAGAAAAATCGGCTCAGATGCAGCTGTATGTCCCGAAGAGACATCTTTAGTTTTGTGACAAGTCCTGTAATTTCACATACCGACTAAGCAATAAAAGATTGCTGTATACATGTATCATATACTGATATTTTTGAGTTAGTTATAAAATCATTACATCTACATGTTACGTCGGTACAGTCCCTTACGCCTATTTTGAACTTCTATGCGACAATATTACAAGATCTGGGCCCGGAATTACAATGCCTCCTTAGAGTTAAGGAAGACTTAAGTTAAGTATTGATTTTTCAGGATGCAAAAAATAACGTTTAAAACTGATCAAAATCAAAATAGTATTAATTTTTCTGAAGATCACAATGATATCACACATCGATTCAGGCAATTTATTTAGCATTTAGTATAGCATGTTGAAATATTTATACTTTACATAAGCCTTGCTTAACTTTAAGGAGGCATTGTAAGGCGACCGTTTGCATAACTTTTGATCGCCCCTTACGACATTATCGGGGGGTAACTCCCTATGTATGACATAGTACGGATGTGCGCCCGAATACCCCCCCTTTTTCAGCGCCGCCAGGTATAAACCCCCTCTTTTTTTAAAAAAAGAAAGTATTATGAATGTCCCGTTTTCTGAGTTTTGGCATTTGAATGGCCAAACTTTTCTGAATTCCATGTATATGCCCATATTTTCGCTGAAAGATTCTACAAAATCTATAGACCCAGATTTGTGTTTGGCTAAAAAGTCTGGACCCGTACCCAGCCCAACCTGGTCTCTGGCCAGGCCCAGTTCCAAAGCGTTTGCTTTGACCGCATTTTGTATTCAAACACTGCGAACTCGAGACCAAAGGGCCACAGTTTCGTGCCTCACCGGCGTCACTGCGTCGTGTCATTGAGTAAGACACATTAATCCTAGCATAGTACTGGTTCAGCCCAGGAAGACCTGTCCCTACGTAACTAAAAGATTGTTGACAGGGACGTAAAGAATCAAATCAAACAAACAAAATAAACACCGCGAATCAGGCGCAGTCCCGAATTTTGTCAGTCTGATCATGTTTGATCATGTTACAGGGTGTTTGTTTTGTATTCCTGTTTGTTTTATAGTTTAAAACTGATTTGGGCCGTTTCAGTTCCAACTTTTCTTGGGTCTGAATAGATCCAATACTGTTTACTGATGGGTAGCATCTGACGTTCGTTTTGTTCTAGGCTTATTGTTTAACTATTTCGAATGAAAACCCGATGTTACGGTTGCGTTCTTTTTTTCATTTTCATATCATAGAGCTAATTTTGAGGAGAGGCATGGGGTTGGCTAGGGATGCGGAATTCGGTGGTAACTCTGTCATTTGGTCGTCTTCGTTTTCGACCTGAGTGTGTCGTTATTTGGGGTGTTCAGGGTCTCCATGGGCTCATGTTCTTGATTTTAATCTCGCGCAGGCTCGCCTTCCAAGCAAATATATGGGTCCCATATGGGCTACCTATATGGGGAGTGCAACCGGGTTCCGTATGGGGTCCCATATTGGTGTTTTTGTTGATTTGATTCTTTACGTCCAATCAACAATCTTTCAGTTATATAGGGACGAGTCTTCCTGGATTGAACCAGTACTAAGCTAGGATAAATGTGCCTTCCTCAAGGACCACAACGCAGTGACGCCGGTTAGACTCGAACCCGCGGCCCTTCGGTCTCGAGTCAAGCACCCTACCACTGAGCCACTGCGCTCCCTACATGGGTTCCATATGGGTTAGTCCATTTGCGGGTTGCCCATATGGGTCCCATATAACAGTCCCATGAAGAAAAAAAATGATATAATCAGCTTTATATAAAATTATTTCCTTGTTTATAATGCATGGCTACAAATGTAGCTTCTACAGTTGCGGATACAGAGGGGATTCATGTGGTTCGCTTGAACCCCCATTTGAGACAAAATTATTCCATTTTTATGAGGAATTTCAAGCAAAATCAGCATAAACTATCAAATAATCATGTACAATTTTCATATCGAAACCTCCTTTATAAATTTGAACCCCCTAGCAAGAAATCCTGGATCCGCCCCTGCTTCTACCATTTATTTTATCTTATTTACATGGGCCAGCCTATATGGGACCCATATGGAACCCGGTTGCACTGCCCATATGGGTCCAATACGGGTGCCCACATGGGACCCATATGGGTCTCATATAGATTGCTTGCTGGGTTTTTCAAACGCCAGATTTCTGCGAAGCCTGAGTGTTCCCGGGGGGGGGGAGGGGTCTCTGTTTTTTTTCTGCATGCGTAGGCTCGAGCCCAGCATCTACCTTTCACCCCCAAAAATATCAGGAATTTCAAGCACCCAAAATTTTTTTACCCGAGCCTACGTATATATGAAAATATCAGAGTACATCCCCCCCCCCCCCCCCCCCCCGGGAGTGTTCTTGCATAGTTATACCAGGTGCCCCAATGAGTCAGATAAAACTGGCGTGATTAAAATAGCAACAAGACAATGACGTCATTGTTTACATTGTCATTGGCGACGCTTTATTTCAACAGACTCTGTCAAAAAAAAAAACAATCATAGAGTACATGGAGTAGACAGCCTTAACATTTCCGTGATATCTGGATACTTGGTATCACTGTGTTTCATAGAAAATTAACCTTTTATTGCGAAAGAACGTTACAGGAGTAACGATCCCCGGGTTACAATCGACCATCCCGATCAGCTTGATTCCTCCTCTTTCTTTACGTCCTAAACTTGATTTGTAAGTTTTGACTCGAGACTTTCTCTTTTCTAATATGGCGGCGTTTTGTTTACATGGCTGAATTATGGGAGACTGGTTTTATGATTTCTATTGAAATTAATTACGAACCCTCGATTAAAGCTCAATTAACTAATCAACCGTTTAATGAGGCTTCGTACAACACATTTAAATACATTAATTAGTTAATCCATCGTTAAGATTTAAATGATTGATTAACGCTTAATCCATGATTAAATTTAATAGAGCTTCGTACAATCGGGTCCTGACAACGAGGAAGCGCAGTGGCTCAGTGCTAGAGTGCTTGTCTCGAGATCGATGGGTTGGGGGTTCGAGCCTCAACGGCGTCACTGCGTTGTGCCCTTGAGTAAGACACATTAATCCTTACTGAGTACTGGTTCAACCCAGGAAGACCATCCCGTCATAACTGAAAAATCGTTTACTGGGACGTAAAGAATCAAATTAAACAAACAAAGCAACAAATATATACAATGAACATGTAAAAACCGTGCAAGTGCACACCAGAGCCATACAGCTGTGGAGTTTTGTCATGTGCTGGCTCATTTGTATACGCACACATTACAGGGGCGTAGCTTGCTTAATTCACTGTACGCAATTGTGGGTACGTGGTTAATGCATTTATGAAAAAATTGAGCATTTACATAACATAACATAACATAACATTTTTTTATTGATCAAGCTCAGATAACATAATTTGTTACATATGAGCGGATATACATAATCCAACATATGTAGTGGTATCATGGCGGCGATAGAGAGAGAGCATTTACAAAATGGAGCATTTACAAATAACGTAGGCACAGATGAGACGCCGCATAATGCGGCGTCTCATCAGGGACTGCGCTATTTGGCTTGTCAAAGCGGTGGACAATATTAAATTTTATATGAATCAGGATCTCTTTCACTTCGTTAATGGGTGCTTTATTTGTTTGGATTGATTCTTTACGTCCCATCAAAAATCTTTAAGTTAAACAGGGACGGGTCTTCCTGGGTTAGACCAGTACTAAGCTAGGATAAATGTGTCTAGCTCAAGGACCACAACACAGTGACGCCGGCGAGGCTCGAACCCGCAGCCCCTCGGTCTTCTAATGGGTGCTAAACCCTTAAAGGGGATTTCAGAACGGATAATGTCATCATAGATAACCCCTAATAAAATTGGAATTAGACACATTCGAATTGCTTATCCACACAAATATTGTATGCTTATCATACAGAAACCTAGAAAAATCCAAAACTTCAGTTCAAAAGTGTAAGCAAATGCTTTTTTGCATATATGGTAGCCACGCCCATGCATGACTATCAAACAAATGTTTACTTGGCCAAATAAAAGCGCTAAGAACAAATCATTTTTATTTGTAGCCTGTTATATATTAATGAATAAGTTTGCACGTAAAACACTGGAAAAATAAAAAAATCGGTCATAACACTTGTTTGGATTGACTGAGCTCAATGAAACAATAGAAATAGTGTGCGGAAAGAAAATAGCAAAACATAGATAGCAGATGAAATTTTGTAACTCAAATTTGACACGCAATGTTTTTTAATTTTTATATGCGGCGTTTCTTTTTTGGCCAAGTAATATACAAAGTTCATATAGGAGGGTGCAAATTACTATAGTACGAGTATTTGACCTAGATGTAGTCAAGCATATCTACATACATGTATACATGCACCTCGTACATTTGGACTTGTGTTGTTGGAACGATATGAATGAGTAGACAGTTTTGATGGTAGGTAGGGTGATTGTTTTATTGGTTTGTTTGATTTGATGGTTTACGTCCCAGTCAGCAATTTTTCAGTCATGGGTCTTCCTGGGTTAAACCAGTACAAAATAGCGGATAGAGTGTCTTGTATGTCTTGCCCGTAACACCGTAGGCGGAAAACCCTTCGATCCCTAGAAAACGCTCTGCCGACTGAGTCAGGTAGAATAATAGGAGGTATTTACTACAAGGTAGTGAACCATGGTGTATTTGAGCACTGAAGATCTCTCTCTCTCTCTCTCTCTCTCTCTCTCTCTCTCTCTCTCTCTCTCTGTATGACTGAGAAGCACGAATCGTTTTCTTCGACAGAGAAGACCCAAGGACGACATGCGCGGATCCAGAAAGTTTTGTCAGAGTGGGTCCAAATTTGAAAATGTTTTTATTTATGATGAGGGGAGGAAGGTTCCAATTACCACTATTAGCGGGCAATCAACGCCCCGCCAGCGAAACGTCATTTAAATGGCGTTTCGCTGGCGGGCCGATGTTGGCCCAACATTGAATGCTGGATTGGTAGCTTTGTGATTTTAAGGGGATCCGGACAAGTAATGCTAAGGAATCCTATTTTTTTGTAATTTTCAAGGGGGGGGGTGGGGTCCGGACCGCCTGCCCCCCCCCCCTCTCTAGATCCGCAAATGGGACGAGGAATAAAGATGAAGATGGTCAGACTAAGCTAATGCCGTGGCTGATCTGGGTGTTCTCGCGATATGTTTCTGTGAAAATAAAAATTAAGCAATCTAGAATAGGCCTACTCCTCTCTTCAGATATGCGAACCAGTTCTATACATGAGGTTTTGGGTTGAGCTCAGTGGCTCAGTTGGTAGAGCAATTTAAAAATTGTTAGTTCGACTCTCCCCGCCGGTGGAGTCACTGTGTTGTATCCTTTATCCGCTGCTTAGCACTGTTTTAACCAAGGGAGACCCGTAACAACATGACTTAGGACGTGAATACAACAAACAAAAACAAACATTGGATTTTGTACTTATCGTTTATACGTACATCGAAGGCTCAGGCGAGCCTGCATGTACGTGTTGTCTCAGTTGGCAATCGACTTACCGTATATGCGAGCAACGAAGGCTCAGAGCTTGCACGTCCGTGCATTCTCTCCAGAACCTGTCTCGTTCGCACACACAAAGATTGGAAGTACATTGTATTCAGGGAAAAACTGCGATCGAGAGATATAGCCTCACTTGACAGGTGGGCACGCATGAAATGCGATACATGCTATTATCCCATGGGCTGTCCTTGTATCTTGAAATAATGGGCTTGTTTCCAAGTTCCACCTTTCCCCCCAAAAAGGTTATTTTTTTCCCTGTTCCTTCCCACTGTTCCTCTCAAAATTTGACCTTTGTTCCCTTGTTCCTCTGAAATGAATGTCATCTCCCCTCCGGGAGAGCTTCAATAGTACACATTGGATAACCTTTTCACTGACATGACTGATATATCTATACATGTATTTCAGGCAGAACGCTTTACCACCGACCACCGGGGAGTGAAACTAAATACCAATGAGGACAGGTCGGATTTTACCTGACCTCGTGTCAGAATCTGTCTCAGTGTTCCCCTTGCCAAGCTATGAAGAAAGACACAACGTTAGTTACATTGACCTCCTCACAATGAAACGTTTTAATAATGAGGTAAATATATCACCTTGTCTTACACCGGTGAACTACAAGGATACGGTGATCTGTTACAAAGATTCTACCCGGAAGCGGTTTAAAAGCCAGACTCAATACGAACCGCGACCGAAGCCTCGGAAGTTTTCGGATACTGTGATAGTTTATCCAAAGAGGCCGGTAAAATCATTCGTGACTATGATAGACTATCATATTGATGAATGTCGGAAGTGGTTCAAAACAACAATGGAATTTAAAGCGAGAACATATACAACTAGCAAGGTTGTTCAAGAGGATATAGACAATGTAGAAGAAGAAGACGTCAGTGATACAGTTAATGACTCTAACAATATTGTCTCAGGACCAGGAGCCTCACAGATATTCCTTCCAAGATGGGAGAAGGAAATGGACAGCAATCAAAATGTCCGCGTGCCAGTCACGGGAGAACTCATTATGAATGGATATTAACGTTTTGTATCGCGGTATGCGAACCATTGTTACCAATCACGCGGTTTCCATCTCTGTGAAATACATACTCTTAAAGAATAAGTGGTATAGTTTTAATCATTATATCTGTACGCAAATGAACGTTTAAACGCTTACAATATGATTGTAGGTAATAATTAAGTTTTATTTTTTTACCTGAAAAATGCAAACACAGTATTTCATGGGAGGCATCCTTATACAGTCGCTAGTTCTACTTGCTTACGACTGGTTCGACTGGCTCCAGTCCTTAAAACAATTTTCATCAATGTGTCATATCATATACTTGTAGCCAGTCTAACTCTAACTCTCTAGAGCCTCCAGATTTAGACTGGCTACAAGTATATGATATGACAGCTCTAGAGCCATCAAAGTTCGACTGGCTACAAGTATATGATATGACACATTGATGAAAAATTGTTTTAAGGACTGGAGCCAGCCTAACGACTGGTTCTCGCAAGCTTTTACATTTTTAAAAGGGGGCAGAATCATTGAGAGCAAGTAAAAAGCAAGCGCTTATTAAACCATGCAAACCCGATCAATACCGGATGTAAAAATGGGAAAGTTATAGTAATCTGAAAAATCAAATTTCTGACTTCTATTAAGCCAATTTTGGCCGCCATTTTGAACATTTATTCATAACTACCTGCCAATTTGGATAAGCCAGTAAAATCCTCACTTTCATTGCAAACTTTACTAAGCAAACACAGTTAAAATGAATAACAGGAAACTAGTTATTCTGTTTATGCATATACAATTAGGACTGTGCGACGCCACACAGCCAAAAATTGCTGCCCTCCAAAGCTTTCAAAACTCTATTATGCAAACATCTCATTATCTGTAACTTTCTTTTTTTAATTCGATTTTGATCGGGTTTGGAGCAGATTGCATTTCACATGCACTTTCTGTCAATGTAGCTATCTTCAACCTTCAAGTGATAAGTTATACCATGGGTTTTCCGCCTGTACGTGGAGATAATCCACGAGCTTTAGCGAGTGGATTATCTTACGTACAGGGGGACAAACATGGTATAACTATTGTATACCACCTACATCAATGTAGACTTTGCACATCATGAGATATTTTGTGATAAAATTGGTAGGGGTGGTAGAAATGCTGTTATCGCAGATAGGGATAATTTCAGTTTGCAACCCTTTATACGCTGGATTTCTGTAGCGTAATATTCCAGTTGGTGATCTGATTCATTGTTTCCTAATAATAGTTCGAATTCGCTAAGTGGAAAAATAGTTGACTGATTAGACTGCGAGTTCAGATTGGACATCATTATTTTGCATATCATTTTCATGTATCCCAGCAGGCACCCAACATAAAAAAACAACATTGCATCAACGTCGATGCGACGTGATGACGTCACATAGACGTCGATGCGACATTGTTTCGACGTCATGTACCATTTGGTTTGTGCACTCAAAAAGCTAAGCACGCTTTTGCAACTATTCCCGGAGAATTTTTGTTCTGACTTTCACACATTTAAGTGCGACCATTGAATGTTACTGTGACACTGTGTAGATGGGCAGGCGTGTCTGGATTTCCCTGGTAACCCGCTTAGACGATACGTATCAAAATCTCACGAACTTGCCCATTTAGCTTATATTTCGAAATGATAAATAGCAAGGCGGCCGTCCGTATCTATGGCAGTCTAATAAGATACACAGATGGCTATAAATACTTTAACGTCAACAGGGCCAGGGAACTTTCGCATAGACATTTTATGAGCGTAAAATTGAAAAAATACTTTTCCACCAATTTTAACATTTGTTTTGGGCGCTCAAAAAGACGGATTTTTGTTTTAGTACCTACAGCATACAACATAGGTCTTGGTTGATAAATAACAAAATGTAATTGCTTAATATAGAGGCCTGTGTCTCTATGAGTAATCGGCGGTTTTACTAAACGGGTAAAATATGAAAGGACTATTTCCTTGAGCTTCACCAAATCATATGTTGTAGATACTTTAAAGAACCGTGTCAGCGAGACGGTTCTTTTAAGTACCCACAGTATACATGTATCTTTGGATAGAAAATAAGGAAAATAGTCCAGCAGAACAGCCTCTGTTACATTTAACTGACTACACTTAACTCTTTCTTTGCAAGTGGCAACTTTTGTCATCTGTTGATAGCCTATGCAAACAATTTGGACCCAGATCAGAAAGTCGGCCCGGACTGGATCCAAACTGTTTGACACTTTGATAGTGTTCCTGAAAGAACTTTTAGAAAAAAGAATATTTTGAAGCAGAAGGCAAGAAACGCATGTAATGAGTTAAGTTGGTATTTTTAGTTAAAAATTGTTTGAGGTAAAGAATTGAAGAGGTTAGTTACTGCTGACTGCCAACAACGAGAAGTCGTTAAACTGGCTAAATAAGTTGTTCTAAACAAACGACACTTTCGTAACAACTTTGTGAGGGAGCGCAGTGGCTCAGTGGTAAAGTGCTTGACTCAAGACCGAGGGGCCGCAGGTTTGAGCCCCACCAGCGTCACTGCGTTGTGTCCTTGAGCAAAACACATTGATCCTAGCTTACTTCTGGTTCAATCCAGGAAGACGCATCCCTACATAACTGAAAGGTTGTTGATGGGACGTAAAGAATCAAATCAACCAAACAAAGTAACATCTTTGTGAATATCTGCTTAAAAGGGGCAACAACCTAATAAGTAGCTGCAGAAAGTTTCGTAAGGGTTACACTGTTTTGTTTAAGAAAGTAGTATTAACCTTAGTCCTACTGGCTAAATAAGATGTTCTAAACAAACGACACTTTCGTAAAAACTATGTGAATATATATGTGCTAAAAGGGGACAATAACCAAATTAGTAGCTGCAGAACGTTTCGTAAGGGTGGCACCGTTTGGTTTAGAAAGAAGTGTTAACCTTAGTCCTACAGTACTGAGCCAGGCCTCGAGGTTATAAAACTCGAGTTCATTCTCAAACTCAAAATAAAGCGCAATGATTGGCTGCTTGTGGACACGTGACCGCAAGCAACCAATCATTGCGCTTTATTTTGAGTTTGAGATTGTACCTCGGGGCCTGGATTTATCCTCTTTTGAAAACATTGTAAATCCAGACCAGCTGGCTTCTGTCGAAGCTATCTGATTAGGATCCACCCTGTTTTCCACCGAGATTGTAAATACATATATGTACATGTGCTTATAACTAGAATGCTGCTGGATAACAGGGTAAAATTGTGAAACAGTGTCTTACATACAAATGCTGAAGCATGATAGGGGTTCAGCTATATTAGTTGGATAATTCAACTTGCAACCCCTTGAAATGAAAATGGGCCAGCACAAGCAAGGAAAAGTAGACGAAGACGATATGTTTAATTGGTCAACATTGTCAATACGTCAGCTTTCTGTGTAATAATTACCAGAAGTCGTGCTTTATTGCAATATGTACATTTCGCCAGTTATTTTGTATTGTTTTTTTTCTGTTTTACATAATTATTACTGACTTTCTGTATAAATATTCTTAACTCATTGCCTACTGGGTAATTTGTCATGCTCTTTTTGTCGTCTGCTGGTTTTAACCAAGTCAACAGTTTCGAAATGCCACCAGAGCGTCAAATAGTTTGGATACAGATCAGGCCCGACATATTGTCGGGCCTGACCTGGGTCCAAATTGTTTGCAAATGTAATCAGCAGGTGACAAAATTTAGCTAGAGTTAACCCGTCCGACATTCAATTGCTTGCTTCGAATATATCCATTTTATCGAGCTAGATTGTAGCATTGATTTATGGTCAACATTTAGCTGGTTTGGCACAGTCAAGATGCCATTTGCATTCAAACTCACCAACAAGAGTTATAGAAAATTTGGAGTATTTCAACTGGTCACAGAGATAAAATCTTTATTTAACAAAACAAATCTATAAAGCCTCAATTCTCTATAAAACATAACAGCAATAACAACAACAACAACAACAAAACGTGTGTAGTGGTAACTTGTCCCGCATCGTCTGCTGATCAGCTTCGCAAACACCTTTGACCTAGATGGTATTCTTGAAAGAATTTTTTGAAAACGTTAATTTGAAAAAAAAATCAGCAGGCGATGAAAAAACATGCAAAACTAGCCAAAATGCAGAGTTAATAAGACTTACCCACAATATGGTATTTTTCCAAAAACAAAAACAATAAAATAAATGATTAAAAACGGATTTACCTGCATATATACATGTGCCTGGCTTTTGTGTTACTTTGTTCTGAGGTCATTGACTTGATAAGATTTGTCAATCATTTTACAGATACTATTTCCATAAAGTAACAACCAATCAAATTAGAGATATAGCTTACTCTTTGGTGTTTTTTTGTGAATAAGTTTATCTTTTATATTTCTTTCCTGCTTATGACACAGGTATCGAAAAGGTTCATGTTAAACAGCCCTGGTTGTTATCTCGTCTTAGCTACATCTGGCCTCGAGATTATAAAACTTTTTCATGTGCAACGCAACTGAGCATGAACGTTACCATGCTCATCATTGTTAAAATGCCAACAATTGTTGGCATTTTAACATTTATTAGCAAGTTAAATACAACACCTTGGAGTTTAAAAGGAAAGACAAATATTTTAGTTTTTGTGAGCCATTTCATTTTCATTTAAGTTGAGTGTGGAAAAGTGTTATAACCTAAAAGCCAGGTGACCAGCTACCTCATACTACCATTAAACCAACTGCTTTTCCTCTGTCAGGGTCCATAAATCCTGCCTTTAAAGCCTTTACAGACTGCTGTGGTACCTTATCCCTTAAAGCGCCGATCACAACAAAATTCGTCTGCTTTTGTCGTCTGCTCAAATGTTTTAGAAGCCTTTCCAACAAACAGTGTAGACTCAGATCAGACTGCTCCTATAGGAGCAGTCTGATCTGGTTCCACACAGTTTGTCTCTATGCTTAACTTTGTTGAATAATGTTGGCAAATATTTTCAGCAGACGACAAATGCAGACGGAATTTTCAGATTATTTTTTGCTGGCGTTTTAAGGGTTAAAAGCTGATAGGAGCTGTCAATCCATTAACAGGTAAATACTTAGTAAAGCATCAGCCAATCATTTTAGTGGCTGTATAAACAGGCCTGTCCCTTGTATGTAATACAATGTGTTTCCTGTATACATTTATGACGACCTGTTGTGCTTATATTACTTGACTTTTCGCTTAATGTAAAGGCGGCAACTGTAATATTCATATCTGGGCGTGGTTCGGCTATTTCAACTGCTAAAGAAGGGAAATCAGGTTTTATTTATAATTTGGTAAAGAGTTGATAAGCTTTTTGAGCCGCGCAAACGTGCGTGCATTTCATGAAAAGCCTAACCGTATACACATTGAACTCACATTTATTAACTCTTAAAGCGCAAAATCGCAAAATGTATGTTATTTGTCGTCCACTAAACTATTTGAAGCCTCACAGATAAACAGTGTGAACCCAGATCAGGCTGCTCTTGTAGGAGCAGTCTATTATGGGTCCACAATGTCTGCCTCCCTTCTTATGTTAAATAGACATTTTCAGATACAGTTATTTTGCTTGCGTTTTAACGACTAATAATGACTGAGATTGTGGCACAAGATGATACAGTTACTTTTGAATAAAACCACGCCTCCACTTCAGCTTTTACCTATGCCTAAGGTTGACTAGTCCTACATGTAATTACGCATTCATGAGGCGCCGCCTTTACAGTAAGCGAAAAGTCAAGTAATACTTTATCTCGCGACAATAATTTGAATTCTATAGACACCAGGCAACGTGATAGAAATATAATTCCTACTCTGATTTTACTGGACATTTTACCACGTACCTTAAAGACCTGTTTTCCTGTCCAGTAGAGATCATTCAAGGATTAACTGATAAGGGATTTTTTTTTCAGTATCTCTTAAAAATTAAAGGGTCATCAAGAGGGGATTTACCTGTAAACAACACAATTTCTTTCACTAAGATAAAGATCAATATTTTATCAGAAAATACCTAATACCTTCATGGGACCACTCAGAAAGTCAAAATCACCTTATCATGATTGTCCTTTGATCTGACCAGTATCACCCCTGGAGAGAGTAATAATGAGTGGTAACACTATTATTGCTCAGGATTTTACCTCTTTAAGCCTGTCCTCTGTATTCTAGTTAGCTTTGTAATTCTCGTGCTTTGGTTACATTGTGTAGTGTGTAAGTAGACAAACAACTAGCAAAATAATTGTCTCCGCCGGGAAGCATCTTTCAAACACTAGCCTGTCTGATTTGAGCACTGTGGGTACACGTGACATATTTGTTTTTCAATAGCATCATCAAATCATGTGATTCGCCCCATTGGTTGGTTCATGCTTGTTATCAATCTGCGTCATCACGTGTCACTAAAACCAAATTTTTGACCCAAAAATGTTTTAGTGAAGAAAATCTTATCATTGTTTCGCTAAATACTGTTATACCAATCATTGTTATTGTTTAGCTACCAAAGGTTATAATCCGTTTCTTGTTTACTGTCGTGAGTTGGCTCCCGGTACCGTTAGTTTAACAGGTGACCGGGCCCAGGGCGACGACAGTAAACATGACTCGCACTATACTGGATGTCTCCATAGACGGATTATTTATAGCCATTCAGTGCTTGTTACTTTTTTAACGTATTGTGTCGGATAATGCACATCGCGTATTGACACAAATCCGACTTTTCAGTCGTGATGTGCCTTAGCAGAAAGGTCGATTCTTTAGTATCGCGCCTGCGCAAGACAATGCTCGCAAAATCTGTTTCACGCACACACAAAGTGGTGCATTATATGCTGTGAAAATGTCATTAATTGCCGAGCTCGGCATGTGTAAGACACGCACGAATGATGAATAGGATTAATTTTTACAGTTTGTTTAAACTTCCGCCCACAACCAGAAAGAGACATAATATACTCCCAGTGATAAATAGTCCGCCCGTATCTTAATACGACGAGCATTCTGGACCAATAAAGCGCCATTTAAAACTTGCAACAGAATACATTTTTCAAATTTTGTCACTGTTTGTAACGAACAAATAAGGCTTGATACTTTATGTGAATCGTGGCAGACGATTCACATAAAATTTCAAGCCTTATTTATTCCTACAAATGAACACATATTTTTGTATAACAAAATCTGTCACCACTGCAGTCATGGATGGGCACATTAACTTAAAGCATACACGGTCCATATATCGGCCTGCCTCACACTTGCTTAGTCTGATCAGTATCTCGTGGACTGGCTATTTCAACCTAGAAAAAAGATGAGCATTCAATTTGGAAAGCCCATGTATATGAACTTTTTGATTACACTGCATTCACACAACGTGGTTCTATTCGAGATGTTTACAATTAACGACAGCTTGTTTCTTTTCAAACAAATAAGCTGGACCACGAGAGAAAAGAACGATTTCGAGTCTTGTGAACTGCCAAAGTGTTTAATTAGGAAATGAATTCAATTTTTGGAATGTTCATGGAATCATGAATACGAGGGGGGTTCAATATGTAATGAAAACCCATTCATTACTCCATCCACAAACGCGTTAGGATTTTATGTCATATGCCAAACGAAAGATCAAAGCGTCGCCGTTAAAATGGTACATGAAACATTATTTTATCTTACCAATTTTTTAAGTTACTGACTTTTTAAAAAGCACACTAACATATTTTTCTCCGAATTGTAAAGACTGATTTCAACAAAGGTAGAAATGCATGCAGTATTTTGTGAACAAACATTTAACATGCATGAATCACATATTCATAGTTTTCTGACTCATTTCCCCTTTATCTGCTACATGTGTATAACGATAAAATACCGATTTCTCATGCGAACGGTTTTATTGCGTTACCCCCTCTTACGTTGACGTCATTTTTAGCAAAGGACGTAACGCTAAAATACGCACGGTTCTTGAAAATCAGAATTTTTGCTTTGTACCAGGAAATGACAATTTTGATTGTATCGAAGTTTCAATACATACAGTGCATAGGCAACTGAAACCAATATCTAGGGGTATCTCATCTGAGTGGAATACCATTTTCGTTTCCTATAATTTTATTGTCTGAAATTAGCCAGCCAGATTATGTACATCTAAATACGTGTAACAAGGTCCAAATAATGCATCCGAATGCAAACATCGATGAAACGCGGTATTTTGTCTGATCCATTTCAGCGCAAGCCAAAGATGGCATTCTTTTAAGTGATTGACGTACTTGGGGGTACTTTTTGAGTGAGATTAAATATGGAAATTTCAAAATTGGCTATGTTCCTTGCAAATGAACATCAAGATCACGCAAACTATTCCCAGGTGAAGGAACTTGCTGATCAGGGACTATTTGTTTGCTTCTTTCAGAAACTTATACATGTACAGTCGTGCCAACCCAGAGTGACAGTGACGTAATAGTTTGTTTACAATTGTTCGGTAAAACATTAACTTGCACACTACGATTGAGCTAACGCGAATCGATAGATCCCTTGTGTATAAATCCTATCCTGCGGATAGGATTAATATACAAGCGATCTATCGATTATTTACACAAGTGATCTATCAATTATAAGCCCCTGATACTTTTGACAACAAAACATGGCGTCATTATTACTCTTGGCTGACTGAACAGTACATTGGTACCAAGGAATGGCTAGTCCAGATCACCAACTGGAAGTTAGAGCAAACTTTTGAAAGAGCTACGTGCATTAAGAGGCTATTTTGGCCCCCCTGTGAGGCAAATGAAATTCGCTTTTCACCAAATTCTTCTTATTGGTATATTCGGACAATGACCCAAGTGTATAAGTCTGATATTAGTTTGACTTTTACCGTTCCTATGGTAACAAAAATGGCCGTCAAAACAGGCTGAAAATAGGAAATTGACCATTTTGGAGCAAATTTGAGACGTTTGACAGAGCAATTAACATAGGGCACAAGCAGATACCAAAAATATATTTTAACAGATGATGAGAATTATTATGGCACACAACATACTAAAAGGATTTTTTGGTATATAGCTGTGCTGATATCTAATTTTTGAAAATTCAGTCTCTAAAAGCTTTAAATTTGGTCAAAAATGGCAATTTCTCTATTTCATGCCGATTTTGTCGGCCATTTTTGTTACCATAGCAACGGTAAAATTGAAATAAATGCCGAATTTTACAATTCAGCCATTCTTCTAATAAACAAATCCAAAGAACTTTGTGAAAAGCAAATTTCAGTTTTTTTGCTCCAAAGGGGGCCATTTTAACCCCTTAATGCACGTACCTCTTTGAGCCGCCATAGTCAAGGAGCTAGAATTTTGAAAATTGACTTGGCACAATTGTGCAGCCAGACAAGGTTTGACTTCAGAAATAGTAAGAACTACCCTTCTACAACATTTCTAGGCACGTCGTACAGTCAAATTGTGGTAGCAGTTTTCCAGGAGGAGTCGTTTTGTACACCTACCCCATTTTTACTATAAAACCCAAAATGGCGACATTTGAATAAGAAATGGTATCCAGGTTGTATCCATATGGTGCATACGGTCGTTATTTACTGCCAAAACCTCGGCAAGGACCTAAACAATTATGAAAATAAAGTGTTTGCATCCAGAACCACAACTTTTATGTTATAACTGTCATTTACGTTATATCTTCAATTATGCCTTATAAAATCAATTAATTTTGGTCAAAATTAAATTGTATAAGTTCTATAATGAGTATTTACGTTTTACATACCATGTTTGGTTAAGATAATTACCTGACTGTTTCAAAACTGCAAACATCTTGTTTCTATCATAATCACTTTAAGAATTATAAGCTGTTGAATATGATTACCCCCAAAAAATGATGAATATGGTTGGAGCCATTTCACTTTGTAAGTTAGCATGCAATACCATCTGCTGACTTTTTAAACCATAATTGAATATTCTATCGATACATGTTAGTAAAAAGCTATACTTAACTGCTTTTCTGGTGTAAAGTTCCATATTTTAATGCTTGTATGACAATATGTAACGTACATTACAAACTTTAAGACTTCCCATATATATAGTGCTGAATACCTTAAATTATATGTCATATGGTATTTTATTTAATTTTTAAAGGCAAACCTGTTTTGTGTTAAATTTTTAACAAGACAGCAGTTTTTTTCTAAAATATTTATAAGTTTTTATTAAGTCATTATATCTATAAACACTTACATTTGCAATACAGATTTTTTTAAGTTTTCATCGCCACGAAATATCATTTTGATCTGTCCAAAGTTAATGACTCTTAAACACACAAACAAAGAAATAGACCACTCTTTAGTAGTAGTAGAATACATTCTATTTCTGTCAAATTTATCAAAGTAACATATATAACCACATCAAATATGATAAGCGCCTATGTTTGTCCTAAATGTTATTAAAACAGTATACGATTGGGCCCCTAAAAGCTAAATTATTAAGGGTGTAGAATTTTATTTTGTAATATTTATCGCAGGAGAAAACAACACAACTAAGTTTTATTGAATGAAGTCTCATCAGTCATTTGAAAATATTTTATGTACTCAGTTTACTATTGTACACATTATGCAAACAAAGTCAGTAACATAATATTGGTTAGCTCCTTGTATAATACTTAGGTTAATTTCCCCAAATAATACAAGTTACTAAATGTTTAGAGAGAATGGTAAATAATAAAATAATGCTATTTTTCTTTGCTTACATTCCAGACAAAATCAAATGCCTAAGAGTTGGTAGGATAAACTTTATATATATTACAATAGAGGCTATGCATTATACGTGTCTGTAATCAGTTATTTTTAAATGAAATCTCTAAAAATCAAATTGTATATTGACATTTATATGCATATGCAGATGATGACATATTACTTATTTCAGCTTTTAAATTGTTTTTATTTTTTTCAGCATACATTTTTATAGTTTATTTAATGAAGCTGTTAGTACTGATCATTTTCTAAACTAATATCACTTTATAAGGAGAGGTTTTATATTTAAGAAACATTTCCCTGAAAATGGGTAAAATCAGTTATAATGGATGACAACGATCTCATGTGATATGATCATACTAAGGAACACATGTGAATTGCTGCTTAAGAAAATATTTTTAACACATATGACAGTATCAGTCGAGAGTTATGTCAGGCTGAATAAGACAGTGTGACACTCAGATAATCTAAACCATACTTTAAAATGTTCTTTAAGTTTTGGATGAAAAAATAAAACGTTTAAAACATGCAGTCATGGGATCTTACTCAGTGTTAGCAATAAGCAGTGCTTAAATAACTGATGATAATTTTCACTATACAGAATGTGGCATGGCCAAATTATTACAGTAGTCTTGTAAATATATTTCCTCAAACCTCATTTTGTGGAGGTCGTTTGGCAGCCCGTAATCTAATGATATTACTGCATTAAATAGTAATACATTTGATATAACTGTAATATTATAATGTATAATAGTTAAACGCATACTGGCTGTTTGCTGCATTTCATTAAATGATTTAAGGCTATCGTCATTTCCATATATAAGAATTTAGTATAAGTCACAGATACAATATATTGCAGCAGAGCATATACACTGAAAATCGTGCAATACACACATTCCGGAAGTGTCATTTCAGGTGGTATGTTCTTTCTTTGATTTGTAACAAATGTAAAACATGACAAAATACTATAAGAATATCTTTTAAATATGATTATAAATATGCTATTTTACTTGATAAATTATGATATGGGGAAGATTTTTCTTTTTGAATTTGGAAACATTATATTCAGGGGTTGGGGTAAATCACCCCTTCCGTTGGACATTTTCACGTCTAATATACCATATATACAAATGTTTTATTTTGCTTTACTGTCGTATGCCATTGCATACATGTTATGTATAAATTTAAAGGGAAATATGCTGAATAGTAAGCAATGGTTGAACGTGAGGCGTGTTTTCCTTTCAACTTACCTAAGCCTCGTTTAGCGTAGGGTACGTTTAAAGATGACGCCTTACAGCAAAACTGCTACCAAATTTAACTGTACGACGTACCTAGGAGTATTGCAGAAGACCCCAGGATTGCATTTCTGCAGTCAAACCTTTTCTGGCAGGTAAGTTGTGCCAAGTCAAAAACTAAGGCCTGTACAGAAATCAGCGTCTTGACTACCACATGTGATTCCACAATAAGGTGTTTTGACGAGTGTAGACTCAGACAAGCCTGTGCAGCCTCCTATTAAGCTTGGAAACTCCAAATGATGTTCGGTCAGTAGCTCAACACTCCTAGAATATTCAAGCGACAAGCAAAGACTCTGATCAGACTGCGCGTATGCGCAGGCTGATCTGAGCCTTTGCTTGTCGCACATACCACATTTTCGGAAATATCATGTCGCGGCCCACTTTGCACTTAAAAAAATTAACTGGTAAACGACCAAGTGCCCTTTGAAAGTGAAACTTTACAGTGGTGCATTTATTAAGGCGTCGCCAACTGCCATGATGCATTTTATTATCCATTTGTGTTACCATGTTACTGAAGAAAAGTATACAATCCAGTAGAGACAAGTACAAACCAACAGAATGGAATGTGCACCCAGCCAAGACTCGGGTCAGCCTGAACATAAATCCTGTCTGATTTGAACTTTTTCAGTACTCAGATTATGGTATCTTCATGCTGAGACTGATCGGACTGGGCCGATGACATCTTAAAGTGACCAGAGACTGCACTGGGCGCACGGGTCATATGTTGGTTTTGTCATGCACACGCTGAAAATAAAATAAAATGCAATATTTCATACAATCATAGGGCCTGGTTGTAATACTATCTCTATTTTGAATAATTAATTGCACAGTGAGTGACTGATAAACTTTAAACAACTTAGAATCCAGGCGCGTAACCAGGCGGAGGCCAAGAAGCCTGGGCTTCAACATCACATGGGCCTTGGCGCCAAAACCCTGACTTTGTTACATGCGAGCAACAAAGGTGCAGACCAGCCTGCGCGTCCACGTAGTCTGATCAGCGCCTTTGTTATTCGCTATCTGAAAGGTATTACAATCAAGTAACTATTTGCTTCTTGCCCTTGAATCAATTCTCCATTTTTTCTCAGTAGGCTTCAACATTATATTTCCTCTGGCTATGCCCACGGAATCAAATATAAACAAGAAATGGTGTTTATTTAACACGGTGCCCCCAATCATATGCCTGTTGAAACAGTTTAAGTTCGCAGAACAGAAACAAAACTTAAGAAATTTATCCAAAGCATATCCATATCTTCAGGCCATGACATAAGCACATGCAGATGTTTCATAAAGAATTGTATAAAACTGTAGGAGCATTTGCACTCAAATGTATTACTTATATATACGTACATGTTTTTGTAGACATTGATAAATTATTGATACCACTGAAGGCGAAAAAGGCTGGAAAGTGATAAACGTTAAGCTGAGGATTATACTATAAAAATAATCTGAGGATTTTAACCAAACCACAGGCATATCTTCAGACCATGACCAAAACACTCTCCAGTGAAATTTCGAAAGGATCAGTATAAACTTGGTGGAGAAGTTACGCCCACAAGGTATCCCCTGTCCATTTACTTTGTTAGATATGACTTAGTTCAACTTGCGAAAAAAGTAACAAAAATAATCTGAGGATTATATCTAACCACATGCATATCTTCAGACCATGACCAAAGCACCAGTGAAGTTTCGCAAATATCGGTATAAAACTGTAAGAGGGGTATCCCCTGTCCATTAACTTTGTTATAGAAAATGCCGGAAAAATGGCTAAGTTCAACTTGTGAAAAGTAACAAAAAATCTGAGGATTATACCAACACCACATGCAAATCTTCAGACCATGACCAAAACATCTGTGAAGCTTCGAAAGAATCGGTATAAAACTGTAGGAGAGGTTGCGCCCACAAGGTACCCCCTGTCCATTCATAGATAATGCCCGAAAAATGGCTAAGTTCAACTTGCGAAAAATTGACAAAATAATCGGAGGATTAAATCCAAACCGCATGCATATCTTCAGACCATGACCAAAACACCAGTGAAGTTTCAAAATAATCGGTATAAAACTGTAGGAGGAGCTGCGCCCACAAGGTACCTTCTTCTATAGGGGGACGTAAGGATGGAGGGGCAGAGAACCACAAACTAAGTGCCTCCGCTTTTCTTCAAAAAGGCAAGGGACAAAAAGACTCCTCCTGACGGAATACTCTGGTGCCACCCATGTTTGATTTCTCCGTTATGGACTTTTAACAGTTGTGGGCTGAAGATCAATATGTCTCCAGTTTGAAATGGCCTTTCCAAACTCCGATGCTTCAATTTCTGGAAAATACATGTACTTGTTACAAATGGGCTATATATAATTTCCAAATAGTGCTTTGCATCATAAAAGTAAAATGAAGCAGACTTGACTCGGAATGGAAGATGCATTGAGGTAGAATTGACTCTCAACCCATCGTTCTCTGTCATGGGCAGATCCAGAGGGGGGACAGAGGGCCCAGTACATCTCTCCCTTGAAAATTACACATGGCTATACTTTCCTTAGAAATTCTGGTACTAACCCCCTCGAGAAGCATTTGGACCCAACTGGTCCAATTGTTTCTCGATGAAGGTCCGTACGCCCCTCTGTAAAAAACGTTGACGACTAGGAAAACGAAAATAAAAACAACAACAGAATCTTCTGGATCGGCCCATGATTGTTTTCTCCGTTAGGGACTCAAGGCAGTTGTGGGATGAAGATTAATATGTCTCCAGTTCGAAATGGCCTTTCTAAACTCCGATGCTCCAATTTCTGGAAAATTCTTGTTATAAGCTGTTTCTAAGTCTTTGTCATCTTGAAACGTTGTCCTGACGTAATCGCCACTCTCTGTTTCCTCAATAAGTCTAGAATTAACGATCACAACAAGTCTTTTGTTTGGAAACTTCACAGCCCTCAAGCTTCTGTGGAACACTGTTAAATCAGGGTTACTATAAATAGCATCAAAGATGGCGTCAAATTGTTCATGATAAGTTGTCGGTTTTTATTTCGAACTCATAAAATAGCAAGAATTCGTCCGATTGTGTGCCATGTTTAAGTGTAGGAGACACCAGATTGGCACTCAAGTTGTCGTGTACTCGTCGTATTCGATTCCCATCTTTTATGAACTTATATCTATTAAAGGAATCACTATATACAGGCGATTCTTATTCGAATCCAAGGTCGACTGCCCTGAAAGTAGGTCGTGCACAACCTGTATCGACAAGATATAAATCACCCTTCTTCACAAGATCTTTCACAAGCACGATTACTGTAAATTCCGAAATTTCGCGAGAGTTTTATTTTCGTGAATGGCGTTAAAAGACGTATTTGCGATGTTAAAAATTCACGACTAGGGCATGATTTACCAATATCAGTTAATGACAACTGATTTCTTTATTTCGCGAAAATTTTATTTTCACGAAACTTCGCATATGCGAAGTTTCGCGAAAATAAACCCTCGCGAAAATTTCCGGATTTACAGTAAATGATTATCATCTAGAGATCCTTGAAAGATAACCTGAGCGATATTAATGTAGGCATCGTATCCGAGCGTCCTCAGCAGAAAAAGGTAAACAAATTAAAATCATAACAGATTCCGCCTCGCCCTCCAAGCATGGTTGACATCACTTCCGCCAAGGTTGGCCTTCGTCTCTCTGCCAAAGGTTTAGACATCAGGGTTACTCCTTGAAACGGTATCTTGCACTGGATTTCGGTCACTACGTCGTTCAAGAAACCAATCTTATTATCTTCTAGATGTTTGTCTGGATCATGCATCTTAAGAACATCTGTGATGAACTGAAGTGATTCGTTCTTTGTCAACATTGCCTTAAAGAAACATAAAATGGGTAATAACCAACGTCATAGCAGCGATCTCAGAAACATTTGGATATTCGCCATTTTGTTGTGAAAAGGTAAACAAATTGATTCAAGCAAGGTGTTTACAATATCAAATAAACAAAACTTGTACTTTAGATGGTGACAGTGTATATTTTCATCCCTCTGGTGAGAGAACTTCGCCTAGCTATAATGCTACAGCTTTAATTGCATTAACACAATGATACTTTCCTGCTAAAATCGTCCACTTGTTTAACTGTGGGGAGGTGATTACAAAGACAGTGGCATTTTTGGGTTCCCTCATAAATTCTGTCCAAGTCTGCTGTCAGGCACCGCTTGAACTATCTGGTTTTGACAGATATTAATTTGTATTATTTTACGAGCGGGAGAAAACTTATCTTGTAATTTCAAAGATGACGGATTGCCAAATGTTTCCGAGAGCCCTGCTATGACGTAGGTTGTTACACTTGATAAAATTCAATTAAAAACTGACATATTCGTAAAGCTTATAGATCATAACAAGCATAAAGGAATTAAGTGGGAACGAGCGCAGCGATCACACTCACTTATTATTACAGATTTCCTAAACTCAGCACGAAATTTTGATATCCTTAAATGAATCAAGAATATCCATAAATTATTAATTGGTATGAATCATTTTAAGATATCCATATTTCATTTATGATGTCCATAAATTGATAATGGATATCTATAAATAAATTATGGATATCCATAAATGAACCATTGATATCCATAAATGAATTATATATATATCATAAAATGATTTATGGATATCTACAAATATGGAATAAAAAGGAACTTATAAATTAATGAGGCCCCCAGGGGGGGTCTGTGCTCCCTTGATCCCTGAAAATAATGCATTGATCTCCCCAACTCCCTGAAAGAAAGTACCTCAGCTCCCTGAAAATATTTTTCCTTTGCTCCCCAAATCCCTAAAATTAATTCAGCTTCTCCCCAAATCCCCAAAAATATAAGCCAATTCTCCCTTAAATTAATCGAATCAATAACGGACAACCGATACCTTTGATGTTGTATTTTTAGAATATTAGCATTAGAAAATATTGACGGCCTGACCCAGGCTACTATACATGAGCAGATTACTTAATATTCACTTAATATTTAACATTATACATGTAAAGATATACTTAAGGAATCTTCTAACGCATACAGTAAACAATTTGCTACAAAAGCTTAATAATGTTAAAAGTATTCAATTTTTTGTTGTTAAACAAATATTCAGTATTATTCACATCATGTGTGAAATTTTCACAACAATACCTTGGGTATTATACAAACTACAGCTTTTTTAATTTGAAAGGGTCAAAATCGGAAGTCACAAAAATTGGAATTTAGGCTCAAAATAATCTCGAAAAGTCTGCGTTTCAGTAAGGCAATTTTAATTTCATTTGTCATGCTGAACAATGAAAAACGTCATTTTGTAATAAAAAAAGCATGAAATTCACGGTGGTTAGGCTTCAGACACAATGACGACCTTGGCATAAAACTTTCATTGGTGGAACAGTGCCTGATGTTTATCTTTGAATGGGCCCACCGTGGCTCAACTGGTGTAGGTTTTTTTTAATGTGACTGTCTATAAGTTCGGGGCCATTTTCTTTGTTTCATCACAGTAATTAATTATTTTTTTCCCTGTGATGATACAGTGGATAAGCAAGGAAGCCTCCAAGCGAGCTTAACATTGTTTTTTCTGTTTTGACAACAGCAGAATCTAGGGCGAAGATTTGGCCAGTAAAGTTCATTAAGCCCCAAGTAAATTCGACTGAGCGTTCTAAGGCGACGTGTCTGTTGTTGTTGATACATTGTTTATTGTTGCTACACTTGCTTGTGGGTGTTTTGTGTTTTGTCATTGTTTTGTTGTGCAGTACATAGTGTCACTACTTGTTTTGCAATCATCTTGCTGGGAAAGAGAGAGCTGGTTGCTTAAAATTGCATTTTAATGTCATGCGATTGTTAATGCTCTGCATCTCTTCTTCATGGTGCAATGGGTTGATTGTGGTATTTCCTGGCCAAACTCCACTTACCTTTTTCATGTGATTTTGCTCAGTTGAAATATAACAAATCCACACTGTGAGTACCATCAGCAGGGCTTTGCTGCTAGCTAGCAGATTACACGTTTACCATGGCTATCCTGCTCCCTAGATCAGCACATAATGCGATGCGATTGTCAGGAAATATTTAACTACTTGCGTGTGTGTAAAATGTAGAAGATAGAAGTTGGATTTTATGTTTTCTTATTTTATGAATAATAGAATACAGACTAACTTACGTTTGAAAAAATTCAGGTCTCATTAAATCAAGTTAATAAATGGAATACATGGACTCGCTATTCTGTTTTCCGTATTGATTTGTTTGAAAATTGGTAAATTTGCGACATTCGTTTTTTGAAGTTTTCAACTCAAACTTCAATATTTTAAATGTCCTTAGTCCGTTTTCTCTGAAAATAATCATACATTACCGGAAAACAATGTTCAAATTTATTCCAAAATATCTTTAATTCGAAATTCTAGTTTATAAGAAAATGCCAAAACAAAAGTGTATGCGTTAGAAGATTCCTTAGGTGTGGGGCTAAGCCAAGGACAGGAACTCTCTATAAATAGAGAGTCCTTGACCACGGAATAAACAATATATAATTATTTTAATGGAATGCATGATATCTAGCTCAAAGTGTGAGGCCATCCTTAAAATTCTGTTGCTGTACCTGGTAGAGAGGTATGGAGGAATACTCTCTAGATTTGATTTTTTTTATTAGGGACAGCTGGATAATTTGGTTTTCTGGTGGGGGAGGGGCTGGTTTTTTTCCAATAGATGAAACTAGAATTTCCTAGATAAAGTGAAAACAATTATTTTTGTACCATAGAAAGTGTTTTGTTTATAATTGCTACTAGGCCCTATACAGAAATTTAACTTCAGTTTCAACAAGCAAGAATATATCGGATCAACATTCATCAAAGTTTTGCTAATAAAAACCCATCTAATTACCTGGATAGAGAATTACATACCAGATGCGTTGGTAGCCCTGTTATGATTGTTGATTATCACTTGTGCTAGGGGGTCCGGGGGCATGCTCCCCCGGAAAAAAATTTGATAAAATTGGTGCATTCTTAGTGTTTCAAAGTTAGTTATTATCAACCTCAAAATCAACATTTTTTGGATGATAAATCAACAACCCAAATTTTGTGCCATATTTTTCTCCAAGATCAATCCAGATGCGCATTTTGGCACAAAAATAAATACATTCTCATTTTACAATAGCCCCCAGAAGCCAAAGAGATGTAAAAAATGGAGGCTTACATTTTTATACCAGGCGCGAAGATATATCCTGTAATGATGTCTATTCAGACTCATGCTAGGGGGGGGGGTCCAGAATTTAAAAAAATGGTGCAATATGGCGTATTCCGAGTGTTCTCAAATATGTTATTATCAACCTAAAAATCAACAATTTCCAGGCTAATTTTCCACAATAGTAAAAATTATTTGCCATATCAGTCATCAATATCAGCCCAGATCAGCATGTTAGCACGAAAGTATATACAATTAGATATCGAAGGGGTCTGGGGGGCTTCCCCCCAGAAGCCGAAGATTTTTTTTGAAAAATCAAAAACATTGAAGGCTTTTCCTTTAAGGTGAGATTTTTTCATTATTTTTTGCAGGGCTCCCTAGATCCCCAAAACTATGAGCTTGCTCCCCAAATCCCTGAAAATAATTACAAGTGCTCCCCAGCTCCCTGAAAATAAATAGCCATTCTCCCCAGATCCCCAAAACCCGTGGGGGCCCCATTAATCAGTCGTATATTGGTCAGGTCATCAATGTAGATGACGAAGATGACACATTCGAGGTTTCTTTTCTTGAAAAGAGAAATAATAACTATCAATTGCCTACAAAGCCAGACATTATATTGTTAGAGCGTGACAACATACTTTGCAAGGTCACAGCACTTTAAACATTAAGCAAATCACGACGTATGTTAATAGGTAAGGCTCAGGAAATCGAACGAGTTGTAGAAATGTTTACTAGGAAAATTAGGACATAACTTTGCGTAGAAATTTTCGTTACCTGATACAGTTTACCATATAACGAAACTATATTTTATTGGCAGAAAATAAAAAAAAATGATGTGATAAGATTGATGAATCTTCATATAGTACTTTTTAATCATTTATTAGCAAATAACGAACAGTTGACAACGGCTAGTCGCTGTAGTGTATTTTTTTATTTATATATTTTAAATTGTAATGGATGAGTCCAGTATTTTATGAGCAGTAATACAATTTTCAAAAGGGGTTTATCCTATTTACTGCTTCTATTTGCTGAGCAATGCCGATATGTATAATATATAAATTTCATAAGGTTATAGCATGTACTACGTTTTCTTTCAAATAGATTTGTCAATTTGAATAACTGGTGAGTTTTTATTCAAAGAACAGACAGTTTATGGCTGTGAAAGGACTGTCGTTTTAATATTTTTACACATAAACTGTTAATATTGTGCCCATACTTCATAACTTCACTTTCTCTACATGCGTGTTAGGTCCAAACAACATTCATAACTTTGAAATCAAATTCTAAGTATTTGATAACATTTTATGACATGTTCGTTACTAGAACATGGTTAGTTTGAAAATGTGGACATGATTGAGCTAATATGTACAGGTAACTGACATTTTGAGGTCAATTATAATTGGTTATATGTGTGCACATTTATTTTGGTGTACAAGTAAAAGTATTCGGATGATGTTCCAAAGACTTTGCCAGATTTTATATGTTCAGATGTGGATCTTTAGGTTAATATAGTTATTAAGGCTTAATAAGATGATGTTATTTCTTTTATTTCTGATGTTCGAATGTACCTACTGTCCTGCCAGCCAAGAGTGACAGTGATGCCATCTTTTGTTTACAAAGTTATCAGGGACTTATAATCGATAGATCACATGTGTATTAATCCTATCCGCAGGATATTTGCGGATAGGATTAATACACAAGTGATCTATCGATTCACGTTAGCTCAAATAGTGTGTGCAAGTTAACTAAACAATTGTAAACAAACTAGTACGTCACTGTCACTCCTGGTTGGCACGACAGTACATGTACTTATCAAAAATGCGTTGTATGTCTTGGTATGCCAGTGTATACCAGCGATTAGATGGCTGTCACTTATATTTGTGTTGTTCATAAGATATTTTAAAACATTAGTGAAAATTACTAGTAAAGATTCGTGACGTTAAAGGCTTGATTTGACAACGTAAATATTGATAACTAAAATATGTACCTTTTGCAAAAATTTACAGTTAGATGTTTCGTCTATTATCCAAGATACATGACAATCTTCATTTGGTATCTTTGATAAGCGTAACTGGGGTGCTACAAACTTAGTATTCTCCAGAACAAACTCAACATGGTGTAGCTGTATATAGGTGTGAGGGAGACTTAACACATATGTCATAACTACCAAAATCTCACCACTGGTTATTAATTGAGCCGCAACATACGATTTCTAACAATGGGGAATGTGCGACCAGCAAAAGCTCAGACCAACCTGCGCATACGCGCAGTATGATCAGAGCCTTTGCTAGTCACTTGAATATTCCATGACTATTAAGCTACTGACCCAACATCATTTGGAGTGCTAAGCTTAAAAAGAGACTGCACTGGATCGTATGAGTCTACACTTATCAAAATGTCACATTGTTGGAAATCACATGTCGCGGCTCATATATACGAGTCGTGGCATGGGATTTCCAACAATATGGCATGTGCGACCAGCAAATACTCAGACCAGCCTGCGCATACGTGCAGTCTGATCAGAGCCTGTGCTAGTCGTTTGAATATTCCATGCATATTAAGCTACTGGCCCGGCATCAGTTGGAGTTTCTAAGCTTAAAAGGAGGCTGCACTGGCTCGTATGAGTCTACACATATCAAAATGTCACATTGTTGGAAATCACATGTCGCGGCTCATATATACCACAGTTGTCTTCTTAGACTGGCCCCAATCCTTAAAACATTTTTTCATCAATGTGCCATATCACAGTCTTACTATGACGGCTCTGTTTTAAAACAGGGTCATCAGACTAAGACTAGCTACAAGTATATGATATGACATATTGATGAATTAAAACAGAGCCATCAGAGTAAGACTAGCTCACCCAGGTAAACCGCATGTTTAGATCTCGGAGGGTGTTGGCTATCGGAGGTAAACATTGCGATTATGGATGGACAGGGTCTGTATTTATCCATTTTTATGTCCTATAGAAAGTTTCTTGGAGACGAAAGCAGCAAACAGTTTGCTTCTATAATGAATGATAAGGACTCGGAATGTGTTAAATGCTTTTGATCCATGTCCGCAGGACCCTGGGCGACCTTTCAAACGACGATTGTGAAATTTTCAATGAAAAAATGCTATTCGTTTGATCATAGCTGGATTTACATCAACCTTTGACATAATTTGCTTGTCTCGCCACAATTCTATATCATTCTCCTGCATGATTTATAAGAGTCGTATCTCAAAATGCTATTAAAACATCAATATTTGAAATTTGCTTACGTTGATATCGCTTTGGTGGTTAGTAAAATGTGCAGAGGTAACTTGACAGCTGGCATCCTTGCTATCGGAGTGACAGTGGTTTTGATTTCGGAGATTGATACAAACTGCCACACAATTAGTGCCTGAATCTGATATATTTTAAGCATGTCTTGATACAAAAAAAATATGTAATGCTACAAATGGAAGACTATCAGGGGGCGAAATACAGAAGGGAATTTGAGACGTTTTACAGTTGTGGTGTGTTGTGAAAAGCGCTCATCTTCAGTCGGTGCCATTATGCATGTTTTTGTCTAGTGAGTCTGGGAAAACATATTTATTTAAATTCTGCACTGATTCATTTTTGGTGAAACCAGTATGCTTGATATAGGAAGGGGATATGATGGCTGGGTGGGATGGGGGTGAGGGTATGGTCCCTGAAAGAAGGCAAGAACATGTGCCATACTTATACTCATTATCTTACCTGGCAACGCAGTATATTAACAACGTGAACAGGGTTACAAAATGCAGGTTCACATTGAGGCGCATCTTGTTGTGTAAATGGAGTGTCAAAATGCAAGGAAACTGTTGGTTAAGATGCCACGTGTGTATGATTAGTAAACCTTTGACCCAAAAATATATTCATGTATGCCATCCAGACAACTGAAACACCCATAACCACCAGTCTACTGAATCGCCACAGAACACCCAAACGCACACAGTCCACTGAAATGCACAACACAGCCAACCCATTGAAACTCCCAAACTCCCTAGGCAACTGATACACCCAAACCGCCCAGCCCAGGGAAGCACTCAGACCACTCAGTTCACTGAAATACCCTGATCAAATCCATTGAAACATGCAACTCACCTAGTCCACTGAAACACCCTCCTGTTGCACCGCCCTTTAGGATTCTATTCAATGAAACAAACTATATCAACAATTTACCCCCCCCCCCCCCCCCAAAAAAAAAAAAAAAACCGTAAAAACAACAACAACAACACATGCAAAAAAAACACCATATACATTGAATGGGTTTCAACGGGGCTCTCAAGCCGGTCCCCAACCCGCCCCCCCCTCCCGCCTTCCTTTCTTCCTTTTTTGCTATGCAACACCTAAAACATTTTGAATGGCATTTCGCTGGCGGGCCGATGGTTGCCCGACAATGTGTGCTGGCTGGGATAGGGTATGTCCATGTCTTGTACCGTCATCTAGTAGCGTTGCACTGATACGCTTTCTTCGGTTTTGTAAAATATTAGTGAGAAAAATGCAACAAAACATCAAATGCGATGCTTAATCATGCATGGATCCACGAAGTCCAACTTAACTCTGACACACTTTTTTTAGATGAATGGAGTGAGGAATTAAAATACCACTAAAAGCGAGCCATCGTCAGCCCAACAGCAAAACGCTGGCGGGCCGATGATTACCCAATATGGAATGCTGGCTTGGTAGCTTTTGATTTTCCAGGGGATCTGGACCAGTATTGCTAAAGAGCCTCAAAGGTTTCCGATTTTCAAGGGTGGGGGTCAGGACCCTCTGCCGCCCCCTCTCTGGATCCGCGCATCTTACTCTTAGTTGAATGCGCAGCTATCGAGTAACGTGAGCGTTCGAAATTCTGGCCTCTCCGGCGTCACTGTGTTGTGCCCTTGACTAAAACATATTAATCATAGCTTAGTACTGGTTCAACCCAGGAAGACCCATCCCGACATAACCGAAATATTGTTGACTGGGATGTTAAGAATAAAATCAAACAAAATAAAAAAACCTAATAATGAACCCTGTACAGTTTGCATACGTTTTAAAGCTGTACTCTTTGTGCCATTGCGACAGTAAAATAAAATACCACACGTATTAAAAAGCAATTTATGTTTTTGGTCTATTGTCAGTTCATTCTTAGTATACATGTAAGCTTATCTGGATCTTCACTGCATATTTGTATAGGTGGACAAAGTAATCCATATAACAATACCCGTAAAAATATTGAAAATATTGCAGTTTCAGTGGTAATCCGTTCTGTTATTTTATCTTTTAACGTTTTTAAACTTTACATAGTAGTACAGGGCCTGGAATTACAATGGTTCCTTAAAGTTAAGGACGACTTAAGTTAAGTATTGATATTTCAACATGCTAAATAAATTGCCTGGATCGATGCAGTACTTGTGGTCAAAGATATCATTGTGATCTACAGAAAAGTAAAACAATTTTGATTTTAATCAGTTTAAAAAACGTCATTTTTGGCATCCTGAAAAATCAATACTTAACTCAGTAAGTCTTCTTTAACTTTATGGAGGCATTGTAATTCCGGGCCAAGGTCCTCATATTCCGGTAACAGCAGCCCAAACCCCACAATGGCATTATTTTTAAACAATATTATTTGAGCCGCGACATGAGATTTCCAACAATGTGGTATGTGCGACCAGCAAAGGCTCAGACCAGATTGCGCATACGCGCAGTCTGATCAGAGCATTTGCTTGTCGCTTGAGTATTATATGAATATTAAGCTACTGAACGAACATAATTTGGAGTTTCTAAGCTTAAAAGAAGGTTACACAGGCTCGTCTGAGTCTATTCATTTCAAAATGCCACATTGTTGGAAATCACATGTCGCGGCTCATTTGTCATTCTATAAGAAGCAATAAAGATGGGTTGTATATCTTTAAGATATTTTTAAAAGTTTCACACCGGATATGCGGCAATCGAAAACGTTAATTCTATCGACGAATGTAGATAAAAAATCGTTGGAAACAGGGTTTTCGATTGCCATTTGTCGCCCGATTTTTCGATTGCCATGTGTCGCCCGACTGGCGACAAATGGCAATCAAAATTTCTGTAAAAATCGAATGTTTAATTAGATTTTTATGCAACCGTTTGCAGTACGACTTTAAATTATCTTTAGTTCAATAAATGTACCTGGGTGACGTCCTTTTCAGAAAGAGATGGACAATCGATTTGTAAAGTTAAGTGTTTGGGTACAATATTTTTAATCATATTAAGTTTAGTAGTTTTATAGTTGTGATGTTTGTTCTATTATCTATAATAGAGGCCCTCCCAGGAGGTACATATTCCCTTGTTCTTCTTAAATATTGACTTGTCTCCATGTTTCATGTTTTATTTATTTCCCCGTTCTCTGACAATATTGTTCCCCTCAGTTTGGCATTTTCCCTTTCCCTAGAATAAAATGGCTTGTACAAATACACCCTAACTCGTGAGAGGGTTTCATTGTTAAGGCATACAGAGAACTCCACTCTCAATTCCATGATAAAAATGTTCCCTGTTAGCACGTTATAACAGTTCTTTACCCATTACCCGATGATCGGGTGACGTACTTGGAATTTGACAGAGGAGGACTGAACATGGGAGTCGAACACTCGCTATCATTTCATTAAATTCTCGTATTGCTCATGATATTTTAATACATTAGAGAGAGAGAGAGGGAGACAGAGAGGGAGACAGAGACAGAGAGAGAGGGGAAGATATAGACAGAGAGAGAGACAGAGAAAGAGAGAGACAGAGAAAGAGAGAGTATAGAAAGAGCGAGTAGAGGGAGTGCGAGTAGAGAAGGAGTGCGAGTAGAGAAGAAGAGCGAGAAGAGAGGGAGTGCAAGTAAAGAAGGAGTGCGAGTAGAGAAGGAATGCAAGTTGAGAAGGAATGCGAACTTAGAAGGAGTGCGAGTAGAGAAGGAAGGCGAGTAGAGGAGTAGTGCTAGAAGAGAAGCAGTGCGAGTAGAGAAAGAGAGTAGTGAAGAGGTGCGAGAAGAGAAAGAGAGAGTAGAGAGAGAAAGAGTAGAGAAGGAGTGCGAGTAGAAAAGGAGTGCGAGTAGAGAAGGAGTGCGAGTAGAGAAAGAGAGAGTAGAGAAGGAGTGCGAGTAGAGAAGACGTGCGAGCATAGAAGGAGTGCGAGTAGAAAAGGAGTGCAAGTAGAGTAACAGTGAGTAAAGAAGGAGTGCGAGTAGAGAAGGAGTGTGAGTAGAGAAGGAGTGCGAGAAGAGAAGGAGTGCGAGGAGAGACGGGGTGCGAGTAGAGAAGGAGAGAGTAGAGAAGGAGTGCTAGTAGAGAAGGGGTGCGAGTAGGGAAGGAGTGCGAGTAGATAAGAAGTGTGAGCAGAGAAAGAGAGACTAGAGAAGAAGTGTGAGTAGAGAAAGAGAGAGTAGAGAAGGAGTGCGAGTAGAGAAGGAGTGCGAGTAGATAAGGAAAGCGAGTAGAGAAAGAGAGAGTAGAGAAGGAGTGCGAGTAGAGAAGGAATGCGAAGTTAGAAGGAGTGGGAGTAGAGAAGGAGTGCGAGTAGAAAAGGAGTGCGAGTAGAGTAACAGAGAGTGAGGAAGGGGTGCGAGTAGAGAAGGAGTGTGAGTAGAGAAGGAGTGCGAGTAGAGAAGGAGTGCGAGTAGAGACGGAGTGCGAGTAGCGAAGGAGAGAGTAGAGAAGGAGTGCTAGTAGAGAAGGAGTGCGAGTAGGGAAGGAGTGCGAGTAAATAAGAAGTGTGAGCAGAGAAAGAGAGACTAGAGAAGAAGTGCGAGTAGAGAAAGAGAGAGTAGAGAAGGAGTGCGAGTAGAGAAGGAGTGAGAGTAGATAAGGAAAGCGAGTAGAGAAAGAGAGAGTAGAGAAGAAGTGTGAGTAGAGAAGGAATGCGAAGTTAGAAGGAGTGGGAGTAGAGAAGGAATGCGAACTTAGAAGGAGTGCGAGTAGAGAAGGAGAGAGTAGAGAAGGAGTGCTAGTAGAGTAACAGAGAGTAAAGATGGAGTGCGAGTAGAGAAGGAGTGTGAGTAGAGAAGGAGTGCGAGTAGAGAAGGAGTGCGAGTAGAAAAGGAGTGCGAGTAGAGTAACAGTGAGTAAAGAAGGAGTGCGAGTAGAGAAGGAGTGTGAGTAGAGAAGGAGTGCGAGTAGAGAAGGAGTGCGAGTAGAGACGGGGTGCGAGTAGAGAAGGAGAGAGTAGAGAAGGAGTGCTAGTAGAGAAGGGGTGCGAGTAGGGAAGGAGTGCGAGTAGATAAGAAGTGTGAGCAGAGAAAGAGAGACTAGAGAAGGAGTGCGAGTAGAGAAAGAGAGAGTAGAGAAGGAGTGTGAGTAGAGAAGGAGTGCAAGTAGATAAGGAAAGTGAGTAGAGAAAGAGAGAGTAGAGAAGGAGTGCGAGTAGAGAATGAATGCTAAGTTAGAAGGAGTGGGAGTAGAGAAGGAATGCGAACTTAGAAGGAGTGCGAGTAGAGAAGGAGTGAGAGTAGATAAGGAAAGCGAGTAGAGAAAGAGAGAGTAGAGAAGGAGTGTGAGTAGAGAAGGAATGCGAAGTAAGAAGGAGTGGGAGTAGAGAAGGAATGCGAACTTAGAAGGAGTGCGAGTAGAGAAGGAAGGCGAGTAGAGGAGGAGTGCTAGAAGAGAAGCAGTGCGAGTAGAGAAAGAGAGTAGTGAAGAGGTGCGAGAAGAGAAAGAGAGAGTAGAGAGAGAAAGAGTAGAGAAGGAGTGCGAGTAGAAAAGGAGTGCGAGTAGAGAAGGAGTGCGAGTAGAGAAAGAGAGAGTAGAGAAGGAGTGCGAGTAGAGAAGACGTGCGAGCATAGAAGGAGTGCGAGTAGAAAAGGAGTGCGAGTAGAGTAACAGTGAGTAAAGAAGGAGTGCGAGTAGAGAAGGAGTGTGAGTAGAGAAGGAGTGCGAGAAGAGAAGGAGTGCGAGTAGAGACGGGGTGCGAGTAGAGAAGGAGAGAGTAGAGAAGGAGTGCTAGTAGAGAAGGGGTGCGAGTAGGGAAGGAGTGCGAGTAGATAAGAAGTGTGAGCAGAGAAAGAGAGAGTAGAGAAGGAGTGCGAGTAGAGAAGGAGTGCGAGTAGATAAGGAAAGCGAGTAGAGAAAGAGAGAGTAGAGAAGGAGTGCGAGTAGAGAAGGAATGCGAAGTTAGAAGGAGTGGGAGTAGAGAAGGAGTGCGAGTAGAAAAAGAGTGCGAGTAGAGTAACAGAGAGTAAGGAAGGGGTGCGAGTAGAGAAGGAGTGTGAGTAGAGAAGGAGTGCGAGTAGAGAAGGAGTGCGAGTAGAGACGGGGTGCGAGTAGAGAAGGAGAGAGTAGAGAAGGAGTGCTAGTAGAGAAGGGGTGCGAGTAGGGAAGGAGTGCGAGTAGATAAGAAGTGTGAGCAGAGAAAGAGAGAGTAGAGAAGGAGTGCGAGTAGAGAAGGAGTGCGAGTAGATAAGGAAAGCGAGTAGAGAAAGAGAGAGTAGAGAAGGAGTGCGAGTAGAGAAGGAATGCGAAGTTAGAAGGAGTGGGAGTAGAGAAGGAGTGCGAGTAGAAAAAGAGTGCGAGTAGAGTAACAGAGAGTAAGGAAGGGGTGCGAGTAGAGAAGGAGTGTGAGTAGAGAAGGAGTGCGAGTAGAGAAGGAGTGCGAGTAGAGACGGGGTGCGAGTAGCGAAGGAGAGAGTAGAGAAGGAGTGCTAGTAGAGAAGGAGTGCGAGTAGGGAAGGAGTGCGAGTAGATAAGAAGTGTGAGCAGAGAAAGAGAGACTAGAGAAGAAGTGCGAGTAGAGAAAGAGAGAGTAGAGAAGGAGTGCGAGTAGAGAAGGAGTGAGAGTAGATAAGGAAAGCGAGTAGAGAAAGAGAGAGTAGAGAAGGAGTGTGAGTAGAGAAGGAATGCGAAGTTAGAAGGAGTGGGAGTAGAGAAGGAATGCGAACTTAGAAGGAGTGCGAGTAGAGAAGGAGAGAGTAGAGAAGGAGTGCTAGTAGAGTAACAGAGAGTAAAAATGGAGTGCGAGTAGAGAAGGAGTGTGAGTAGAGAAGGAGTGCGAGTAGAGAAGGAGTGCGAGTAGAAAAGGAGTGCGAGTAGAGTAACAGTGAGTAAAGAAGGAGTGCGAGTAGAGAAGGAGTGTGAGTAGAGAAGGAGTGCGAGTAGAGAAGGAGTGCGAGTAGAGACGGGGTGCGAGTAGAGAAGGAGAGAGTAGAGAAGGAGTGCAAGTAGAGAAGGGGTGCGAGTAGGGAAGGAGTGCGAGTAGATAAGAAGTGTGAGCAGAGAAAGAGAGACTAGAGAAGGAGTGCGAGTAGAGAAAGAGAGAGTAGAGAAGGAGTGCGAGTAGAGAAGGAGTGCGAGTAGATAAGGAAAGTGAGTAGGAAAAGAGAGAGTAGAGAAGGAGTGCGAGTAGAGAATGAATGCGAAGTTAGAAGGAGTGGGAGTAGAGAAGGAATGCGAACTTAGAAGGAGTGCGAGTAGAGAAGTAGAGAGTAGAGAAGGAGTGCTAGTAGAGAAGGAGTGCGAGTAGAGAAGGAGTGCAGGTAGAGAAGGAGTGTGAGTAGAGAAAAAGAGAGTAGAGAAGGAGTGCGAGTAGAGAAAGAGAGAGTAGAGAAGGAGTGCGAGTAGAGAAGGAATGCGAGTAGAGATGGAGTGCGATTAGAGAAGGAGAGAGTAGAGAGAATGAGTGCTAGTAGAGAAGGAGTGCGAGTAGGGAAGGAGTGCGAGTAGAGAAAGAGAGAGTAGAGAAGGTGTGCGAGTAGAGAAGGAGAGAGCAGAGAAGGAGTGCGAGTAGAAAAGGAGTGCGAGTAGAGAAAGAGAGAATAGAGAAGGAGTGTGAGTAGAGAAGGGGTGCGAGTAGAGAAAAAGAGAGTAGAGAGGAGTGCGAGTAGAAGATTAAGTATAGAGAGAGTAGAGAGGAGTGCAAGTAGAGAATAAAGTATAGAGAGAGAGAGAGAGTGGAGAGACAGAGACAGAGTAGAGAGAGAGACAGACAGAGAGAGAGTAGAGACAGACGTAGAGAGGGAGACAGAGTAGAGAGAGACGTAGAGAGAGACAGAGTAGAGAGAGACAAAGAGAATAGAGAGTGGAGAACGACAAAGAGAATAGAGTAGAGAGTAGAGAGGGACAGAGAGAGAGAGAGAGAGAGAGAGAGAGAGAGAGAGAGAGAGAGAGAGAGAGAGAGAGAGAGAGAGAGAGAGGAGTAGAGAGTAGATAGGTGAGCGAGTAGAGAGAATGGAGGAGAGAGAGAGAGAGAGAGTGTGTGTGTGTGAGAGAGAGAGAGAGAGAGAGAGAGAGAGAGAGAGAGAGAGAGAGAGAGAGAGAGAGAGAGAGAGAAGGAAAGAGTGCAAGTAGATGGGGAAGAGAGATGTGGTTGCTTGGCTTAGTTTGTTTTCCTAGTGCCTCTAGATTGCTGTGTGGCTCTTCATCACAGTGCCATGGGTTTGTCTGAAGTTTGTGATTGTGAAATTTCCTGACCATACTCACTTACTATTTTTGTTGTATTTGCTGGGGGTTCGTGTTTAGCACCTATGTTAAACGCTTATATTGTGTCATTTCTAGTTTGGCAATTCTCTCACTGAGATAAAGGCAGCTGAATGCTTTGCTTATTGTATTCTGACTTTGTGCGTATTCCTTATTTGTCTGTGTTCCAGTGTCCCTGTCTCTTGGTGCCATGTGTCTGTCTGGGATTGTGGCATTTCCTGGTCATTGACACTTGTTTTAACCCAAAGGCCGTTCTTTAAAGTGCGTTAACTTATGTTGTGTAAATGCGAAAACACCTACATGTAGTTAAATTTATGCAATTAGTGAAGACTGATTAGACCATACAGGTGCTCGTCTAAACATCTGGTATACTAATAGCATTGCTACTTGATCTGTCACCTTCACAAAAGGTATGTGCCTATTTCATAGTATAATGCTTTTGCATGTTATGTTACTGTCAGATTGTTTCTTTAATGTGATGCAAAGGGCTAAATAGATATGGTAGGCCAAAACAAACAAAACAAACTAATGCACAAAAACACTCCTTCAATGTTGAACAAAAACTCTAACAAATTGGTTTGTTTAAGCTTGTTTCTCCTTGATATGTTCCTCGCCAATCGAACCACTTGTTTTTTAAAGTGTTTGAGTGTTGCACTTTTGTTTCCGTATGCGATAGCTAGTTTAATGAGCATAATCAATTTGCCCTTCTCCGAAATCAATGTTAACATGCACATGCCTTCCCTCCGACAGCTACCCAACATACCTCCGAACGGAAAGCTACCCATAAACATGATACCACCGTCATAAAATTGCAAATAAATAAGTGTTTTACAAGTATTTTTGAATTGTATTTGACTGATTCATTCCAAAGAGAGGTTATACATTCCAGCGGTGGCTGTAAATCAAGTAAAAATAAAATAAAAGATATGAATATTAACTGATGAATTCGAAATATTGGTCCAAATTACTGCATTTCCGAATTCAAATGCGATTTAAACTCGAACAGATTCAGTTCAAAAAGATGTATTGTTTTCAGAGTTATCATCATTCTGTATACTATCGACCTATATGTTGTTCTTATCCCTCAAAGCGAATCTAAATGAAATAAAATCGTCTCAATACAGACCATGTCCAACCTCAAAATCCTTTGTTTACCTCCGATAGCCAACACCCTCCGAGATCTAGACATGCGGTTCACCTGGGTGAGCTACAAGTATATAATATGACACATTAATAAAACATTGTTATAAGGACTGGAGCCAGTCTTTTGTCTTCTCTAATTCAAGCCTTCTTTTCTTTCTTCTATTTAGGCTCTCCCTCTGGATCTGTTTCTCTTTCAACTGATGACAAATTGTTTGTGTTTATGCTTTACGCCTCAGTCAATATTTTTCCGTCATGTTTGGACGATTTTCTGTCTTTCTGAGTCCAAGACCAGTACTGAGCATGTGATAAAATGTCTCAGTGCTCGAGGACATATCACTGTACCTCATGTGAGTCTCGAACTAGCGACCCTTCGACCTCATCTAACACTGAGCCACTGCGTTCCTAACCCAGACTTACATGTTTATATAAGTTTAGGCTTTCAAGCTTTTTTTCTGAGCTTCTGAAAGCAGTATGCCGGATTATTCTACCGTCAATTGACAACCGGTATCTTGAATGAAAAGGGTTAATTTATGGGCGCGACAAAAACTTGGGACATAACTTATTAAACGGTCCTCGTATCAAATTAGAATTTGCTTTATCAATTGTATGTACTGTCATATATATATTTATTCAGATAATTTAAGCCACGCCATTAGAAAATCTGGCCCGGAGGTTATAAAACTTTTTCGTGCCAAACTCAACTGAGCATGGAATTTCAAATGCTCATAAAATCTACAATGTTTAAATTATTGACTTTTTTTGCTTTCAGATGCTCAAATGTTGTATTAATCATGATCATAAATATTAAAATGCCAACATTTGTTGGCATTTTAACATTGATGAGCATGATCAATTTTATGCTCAGTTGAGTTGAGCACGAAAAAAGTATTATATCATCGGACCCGGGTTTCGAGATTACTTTTAAATCATGATTACTCAGCTACAACGCCGTTTCAACCTTCAAGAGTTTATTGTAGACATTCTTGCGACATTTCTTAATCTATTCGAAGAACACATGTGTGCTGAGCAGTCTGTGAGGGGCAACATGCTGATCTGCACAATAGACGTTCGTGTATGTATGTAATAAATATGTTCTCTCATGACGTGGTTCATATGCCTAAGGCAACATTTGTAGCTAAGACAATTCTAGACAGGGTACTCACCCACGTTGGCTCCCAAAGCCTCCTGCATGCTCTAAAACATGAAGCATGTACACAGGTTTAGGACCAAGCCAAACCTCCCAGCCAACAAACAGTCTCGAGCCACTATGGGCCCACTAGCGAAATGTCATTGAATAACGTTGGGCTGGCCTGCTTGTATCCCCCTACCGCCCACGTTTTTGTACCTGTCGAATTCGCGTTGAAAACGCAGGTAATAGGCTCTGTATTTTCAACGCGAATTTCAACTAACCAATCCCCGCTCGTCAGTGAAACGCATTTACCTGTCCACCCATCGATCCAGCTGATTTATCAACGCGAATCAACGTTTATCACTGCGTAGCAACGCAGATCCGCATTGCAATGCATTGCTGCATAGTCATTCAAAAGACGTTTAAATAGATTTAATAGCAAAATAAAACATTGAGATAAGAAATAATATTGGCTTACGCAAGATGATATAGGAAGTTTCAAATACGTGGGCGTCAGTGATACTTACTGTCATCCCAATCTGGTCCCAATGAATAGCTATGCACCCTCGTTCGGAGATTGTCATGTCACACCAGGCATCGAGGTTATAAAACTTGAGTTCATTCTCAAACTCAAAATAAAGAGTAATGATTGGCTGCTTGCGGACACGTGTCCGCAAACAACCAATTATTGCGCTTTATTTTGAGTATTTGATTCTATACTCAAGTTTTATAACCTCGAGACCAGGGTGTTTTCCAATACACTTATAAGACATGCAAATGATTTCTTGGAGTGATGTGCATTTTACCCCAAGGTAAAGTGTCCCCTGGGACAGATTAATGATATACCAGAGTTACAACGTAGACACTACACTGGATTTGGGTTCCTTTTTAATTGAACATTTATCCAAAATATAAAAAGCATTACATAGGATAGAGTGACCCCTGGGGTAAAGTGTCCCCCCTTACAACAAGTTATTACTTACATGTAACACTTAATATTGGATTTGCATCCCTTTCCCCAACGACATGATAGACCAGGGTGGGACACTTTAACCACACCTAAAGTGTCCCCGGGGACATGTTACCGCGGGGACAAGATCAATTGTTACCCCGGGCTACATTTAATATAATCTATTATTATACTATCATAGGTTTAGATAAACAAAACTTTTGAGCGTAATTTTTTTTTATATTTTCTAATCCATCAGTTTGAACATATGTTTTAGGTGCTCAAAAGAACCGTCTCATTGAGACGGTTCTTTTGAGTACCCACGATATATGTTTTGGTTAAGAAATAAGAAAATTAATTTTTTGGTAATGGCCTGATACTAAAAAGAATGTTCAAATCACCATTTATTTGTCAACTATTTGTCTGCTGATTAACCATTTACAAATAGTTCGAACCCTGATCAAGCCTGACATTCTCAGGCTTGATCTGGATCCTAACTATTTGACTCTCTCCCGGTATTCCTAAAAGAATATTACGAAAATGTTACCTTTGAAAAAAAAATTCAAAAGACGACAAACAAAATCATAAAAATGCCAAGAATTCAAGAATTAGCCTAAATAGCATCGTTTCTCCAAATTTTGATGGCTTTCTTCACAATTGTCGCATCCAGTACAGGAAAGTATGTCTGGTAAGCTGCCTCCAGTTCATCATTACTACTTAGAACTGTCACAGGAAATTCCCCGGAATCTGTTTCTAGCACCAGTTTATAATTACAGAGAACAATTACCTTTTTATTGACAAACTTAATGGCTCTTACGCTACGATGAAACGTCGACAGATCAGGCATTGTGTAGATATCATCGAAGTAGGAGTTAATCCCATCCAGGCTTGTTGTTGGGTTAATTTCAAACTCGTAGAATAATTCAAATTCCTTAGTCGACGATTTTCCCGGAGATAATTCGAAACCGGAACGATCATGAAAGCGTTGGATTTTATTCCCTGTTTTCGTAAACTTATATCGAAGAAACGACTCGTTAAATATCGGAGTCTCGTTCTGGAATTCTAGGTCAATGGCGCTAAACGTGGGACTTGCGCATCCTGTATCGACCATATGAATGCTACCATCTTTCTTCAGATTGTAAACCAAGACAAGTAGATGGTTATTGTAGATTGATCCACGGTGCGGACATTGGCAGCTGTTGAGATACACTTCATAACCGAGCGACTTCAAGAAATAATACGTAAATAAGTTAAACACATAGCACAATCCGCCTTTCCCTTCGAGCATGGTTGTCTTTACCTCTTCTCGCGTTGGTCTTCGACGGTCTTGTAATGCGTTTGACATCAGCGTGACGCTCTGGAATGGGATGGAATGCATTGCGCTGACAAGGAGGTTTAAGAACTCCAATGTGTTGCCCTTCATCTGTATTTCCGGATCTAATATGCCCAACTTATCCCGGATAAATCGAATAGACTCTTCCGTTGTCAACATTGTTCCTAAAAAATAAGATGCTATGTCAATGAAGAGAAAATGTCTATTTGCAATTATAATGATGATTACAGTCAAATATATGTTTTATACTATGCATTAAGGGCACGCATTGGCCGCTCAAAATGACGAAATGAGGGTCATTAATACTTTTAGTTTGGTTTTAGCATGTTCTCATCTTATTCGGAAAATTTGCATGTAGACAGATATGTACAATGTCATTATATTCAGGATCTGACAGTAAGCTTTAAGCTTAATTGTAAGCCGTTCCCTACTTTTAATCTTAACCCTTAAAGCGCAAATCGCAACAAAAGTCGTCTGCTTTCTCGTCTGCTAAAATGTTTGAGAAACCTCTAAGGTAAACAGTTTGGACCCAGATCAGTCTGGGTCCACGCTGTTTGCTTCTATACTTAATTCGTCAGTAATGTTAGGCAATTATTTGCAGCAGACGATTTCAGCAGACGACATTTTCAGATGAATTTTTTTCTTGGCGCTTTAAGGGGTAAATAGTAGAGGAGCCAGGGTTCAAAAATGTCAAAAATAAGTATTTAGGTATGTCCCCTTTTTAGCAGAATTTTCATTTGTTTTATCCTTTAGTACATAGTATAGGCAGTATGAAACCAGATATTGCACTCAATTTAAGTCTTGCAAACATACCTGTAACAGTGTGTTTGATACGTTACCCCTCATTTTCTTAAAAACAAAAATATGTAATTAAGTCTATTTATGTAGAAGTTGAGATTTTTAAATGAACAAAACATTTATGCAATCTGTAAGAAAATGCTATTCTCTACACATATTGATGTTTTTTAAAGTTGTTTGGGTCCATTATCATGTCATTTACGTTACATTTTCAACTATACCCTTAAAATGATTGATATTTTGTTAAAAAGTTTCATTTGACAAAATTTTCAAAATGTGTTTAACTTCAAAATAACATGTATTCAAAAGAGCATTAACTGACCATTTCAAAACTGCAAACAGATATGATCTAACATAAATACTTTGTCAGTTATCAGCTGTTTAATTAGATGACCATAGATAAAATTTTATATAAGTTTAGAACCTCTTAGGTTTGAAAATAAGCATGCAATTTTTTCTGTTAGCTTTTAAACACCTTATGATAATTGTTTTGATATCACCGACTTCAGAGTAATGCTTAACAACATTTCTGAGGTAAAATATCATTTTGTTGTTCGATTTTCAATATGTAACGTATATAACATTGTTGAAGACAAACAACTAATGCTTAATAGCTTAAATTATACATCACTGGAAAGTTTATTTCATTAAAAAGGGGGATATGTTTGATAGGCATAAAACGAACATTTGTTCCAAAAGAAGAAGTTATCAGTACTAATTAGGAGACTGTGTATATGGTTGTAATTTTTTCTTTTAAGAAATGATATACTTCTTGACTTAAAAACAAAACACATTGTTTGCTGTTTTTTCTATGTAATGTTATGCAATTTATAAACTTATAAAATGATAAGTCTGATGCAACATCTCAACTAGGATACGTTCCCTTAAGCTTGTTCAGTCAAATTTGCTAAGGTAACATATATAACTACAAATAAACGAAATATATATCATGATTACATATTTGTCTCAACCGTTTTCCATATGCGACTGAGCCTGAAAACCTAAGACAAATTTAGATATTGGCACATTTTTTCTTTTAATTGAACAAAACAATCTAATAAGCTATGCAAAAGCAGCCAGAGCTTTGTGTTTGGACCTGTTCACACTCATCACAATATATAAATAGTAAATAACATATCTGTTCTATCAAATCAGATTCATTTATAATAAAATATCTAAGAATCTCTGAAATGATGTGTGGATGTTGGAAACTTTGTTTGTTGTTGTTCCTATTGGTTGTGGAAGTTTTGTATTGGGCCTTTGTTTTCTAATTTGTTTCTAGTTCAGCAATCATCTTGACAAGGAAGAGAGCTGGTTGCTTCACTTTGATTATATTGTAGATATATGTGTTCTGTGTTCCTTCCTGAAGGTGTAGTGGATCAGTCAGGAGTCTGTGATTGTGACATTTCCTAGTCATGTTGACTTATAGAAAGAAGAGGTTTGCTGGCAATCTAGACAGCATCACTCCTTTATGAATGTATAAAATAATATGTTGTTTAAGTTACATTAAATTCAAGGAAACATTAGTGTTTGTTATCATTTATTCTTTAAGAGAGTTGCTCTGTTATGCAAATTGTTTAAGCCACATCTATTTATGCATATATCAAAACTCGGAAGGTGACTTTTGAATTTATTCTAGCTATGAACTTTAATTTCAGCTCATTTTTAACATGGCTTTCATTGTTTGATTAATGAAACTGATAGTTCTTTTAACTTAACACTACTAGTCATTTGTCAAAGCAATGTAAACTTTAAAACTGAATGGGTTATGCAAAATGAATTATTACCGTTGAAATTTGGGAAACCATTCATAAGGATGGGTTTTTCTATGGCAAGGCAGTGATCATATTCAAGAAGTCTTGATTTCTTCAGTTCTAATTTACGATACCAAATTTACCTTTATAAAATTTCAACAGAGAGATAATGTTGAAGCCAAATTTAACTAGGATGCATTGAAATTACAGTTTAAAAGATTATTTACGTTAATCAGAATGTTGATAGGAATACCAATATCTTAGAGTAAAAATAGCAGTCATAAGATCAAACTTAGATTTAGCAATTAGTGCTAATATAGCTGATGTTAAGTTCTATCATAATACCATAGCAGTCATTGGACCCCATTTTAAACAAACTGTTGCTGGAATCCTGTCAGTTGATTCCTTTTATGTGCGTTAAATAATAGATGAGTTGTAAACACATCAGGGAATAGAGACAAAAAGGCATACATTAAATTATCTAATGTGCTTATGAAATAATACTTATATGGACAATAGAGTAATAATAGATTTACATGTTATGCTAATTTGTCTGTCGCTCCTTTTTATCAATCGTCTGCATAAGAAATTGTATTTCTTTGGATTTGTAAAAGTACCGTGATACATCTCAGATAGTGATAACATTGTCTCTATTGCCAATTGCACTATATGTAAGTATGAGACAGCATAGCATTTGTTGAGTATACTATCTGAAAGTATTCTTTGAAAGTAGCATAAGTATGGTTTTGTTTCTATAACATGAACTATCAATATACCATAAATATAGCATCGCTTAACAAGTTGGTACATGATTTATGGGTATTAATTGTTTAGTTTTAAGGACTGAATGACGGTTGTTATGATTACTTATTGTGAATGTAAAAAAGTAGTGTCCTGCTGAATAAAACAAACATTAAAGCAGATTCTATCACGTATACTGATAAGCTTTTTAGCTAAAAAGCAAATGTATGCAAACATTCTGGAATATATGATCAATCAAGTCCTATTCTAGAACGTTGTTTGCTCTGGTCCTGATTATCTAAGTCTAATAATTAAGAAATGTCTACAATACTAACAATGCAGGGGAGCTTTTCCAACTTATTAACTGACATGTGTCTGTTTCTTAAGTAATAAAATGGTAATTTAGAATAAATGCTGTCCTGTTTCATTGCTTCACAAGCGTGTAAAACCAGGCAACACAATGATTAAGGTAATGATCTATTTATTTTTGTTATATACATTACCAACATAAATAATACTCTTTTGCCAAAGCGGACATGCTGTAGATACTAAAATATTATAACCCCAAGGATAACTAAGTCTGGTTCTAAATCAGAGACAGAAAATTCACGATTTCCATAAACTTCAGACACAGACACTCAGAGTTAATTGTTAAATACAACATTGGGTAAAAAACTCTTCTGCAACAAGGCATATCAGAACCTATACTATATTTTATGGTGAATTAGTCTATAAATTCAAACGAATTGTTGGAAAACATAATTTTAGTGATCAATTCAAAAAGATAGTAAAACGTTATATAAGGGTTGGATATAATTTGGATATCATGCGACAGTCTGCATGCCTAGTTTAAAACCCAATCACGGTTTATAGCTATGGTTTCCTCTTTACATGCACGACGGTGGGTCAGGCCTCAGACTCTATGACGGCTCTGACGTAAAGCTTTAATCGGTGGGTTGGTGCCTGATGCTTATCTGTAGCTGGACCCACCGTGGCTCAACTTGAGGTTTTCTTTAGCTCTGACTATCTGTGAGTCATGAGCCCTTTTCTTTGTTTCATCGTGGAGTGTTAATTTGATTAGAGCGTTTTCCATGATGATACATTGCATTAGTTAGATGGCCTCCATGCGAGCTGAACATTTTTTGTACTTCAACAACAGCATGATCTAGGGCGAAGATTTGGTACCAGTAAAATGCATTTAAGCCCCCTGGTGGCTTAGTCTGCTGTCCGTTCTAAGGCAGTGGTTCCTTTGTTGCTGACTTTTTGTTTATTGTTACTCTCATTGTTGGAGTCTGTAATTGTTCCATGTTTTGTTGTACATTGCTTTATGTCCATTCTAGTATTGCAATCATCTTGATGGGGAAGAGAGAGCTGATTGCTTTGCTTAATTTGTCTTCCTGGTCTCGTGATGGTTGAGCGGCTCTTCCTCGCGGTGCCACGGGGTTGTCTGCAGTTTGTGATTGTGGTATTTCCTGATCATACTCACTTACTATTTTTGTTTCATATGACACCGATGAAGGTATCTTTAATTTTTCACTTCTTGATTTGGACTTCTGCTTGGAATATCTTACATTTTTTAGAGTTTTAAGGTTTATTTTGTGTCTTATTGTTTTAAATATAGCTGCTGTAACGAATAACTGTTGATAAATGGACATATTTGTTGGCTTTTACAATGTATTCGATGGATCTGACTATGTCACTGCATGCTTTTATTTATTCATTGAGCTGTTGACGGTGAAAGAAAATGTCTTGTATATGTCATTTAACGCCATTTAATGCATAAAAAGAAGCAAATACATGGTAGTTGCACAGATTTTAAAGTATCATTTAAGCTTTTTATAACAATTTAGTCATGAATAATAAATAGGTATCAATTATCTTATTTACATGATTCATAAAACAAATACTTAATGGCATTTATGTGCATTATTTTCAAGTTTTTCCCTTTAAACCAAATAAGATTTTGTTGATGTTGCATCTCATTCATATTAAATGTTTAAAAATACAATATTTCCAATCTAATTTTGAGCAATAAGATGGTAGTCAATTTCTTTTTCACCTACTAGCTGTTTGAATGCATATACACATAACATTGCACAAAATATTGTTTTAAAAGAAAGTAACGTATATAACAGAACTGCTAGGTGCCTAAACTAATATTTCTATTCTGCTATTAAGCTGCATCTAATTAAAAAATCAATCATAACGATATGTCAGAAAACGATGCAAATGATACATGTAATAACACTGTACTAGGAGTGTCCTTATTATCTAATGGTAACGTAATAGACTTGGCTATTGCATGATAAATGCACATGTTCATCAAAAGCTAACAGATATTTTATAATATATAAAGTCGCTAAGAAAATCTTAATGTACAAAAATCTCCCTCCACAAGTCTTTTGGCAGCCCATGGCCAAGTAAACAATAGTAATATATTTGAATGTAAGTAACGTATATAACAATTACGTGAGCGACAGTCATTTAAACTTATTGTCAGTTTAATGCTTTTAATTAAGTTACTGTAAAGCAATATGCAGATAGTAGGAAATGTGACCTATCTGGTCTAAATAACTTTTCTTTTCAATAATGTAGCGAATAGCTTACTACATGAAGCCTGCATGACGGTAGCTATGGTTACCCCATAAATAAACATCTTTTGCAAGACTTAAAATTTGTGCAATATCTGTTTTCACACTTCTGAAACACCATACTAACTGAGGATATAGTCTAAAATTCTGCTACTTTCCGGCCACTTTTTTCCACTTTTTTAATCTCTGGCTCCCCTACTAAAAGTATGTTCCCCCTTGACCCAGCTTCCCGCTTACAAATAATTCTATAAATGGACCATACGAGTCCACAGTATAAATGATTTACTTGGTCAAGGGGTTTTAATACTTCAAGATAAAAATATTAATTACCCTTATTTTTCAAGTTTTTGAGCGGAAATATATTTGCCTCAATACATGTGTCAATGAAACGCGTGTGCGGTAAAAAGAAATCGACAGCTAGTTTATTTCACTACTATCTATTTTGCTTGGTATTATAGCAAAACATTGCAGGAAACTATATTTTAAGTTGGTGTACGCATATATAAAGATTGAGGTCGGTACAAAAATCAGTTATCTTTGCTTGTTGACATTCGTAAACAGTGCAGTAAATTTTCTGAAATGATTGATATATATATATACATACAGTACACTAACAGACATCATTTATGCATTTTGACCCCTTCATTTTATACTTTCAGGGGAAATTCTCGGCTTGTCTTTAGCCTACTGGGTACATCAGCTGGGTAATTGATTTAAAATGATTCGATAACTGATAATATTTTGTTTGTTTGATTTGATTTCTAACGTCCCATCAACAATCTTTCAGTTATGTAGGAACGGCCCTACCTGGGTTGAACCAGTGCAAAGCTAAGATTAATGTGTGTAACTCAATGACACAACGCAGTGCCGCCGGTGAGGCTCGGACCCGCGGCCCCTCGGTCTCGAGTCAAGCACTATACCACTGAGCCACTGCACTCCTTAACTGATCAGATAATAAGATAAGAGTTTAACCTGAGAGTGTTGTAGTTATTGCCTAGGCAAACAACTGTGGCTTCTAAAGACGAGCTTGCACAGGTGTGCATACTCACAATATCCATGACATTCAATAGCACAAATTATGGACAGACCGCAGTTCCTATGGATAAGCTGCGAGTTCACGTTTATGTCACTAAATTTACACATATGGTTATGTTAAGCCAGAACCCTTTTTGGCCCGGTTCCTTATAATGTGGTTCCTCAGTATTTTGCCTACCTGTCGAGTCTATCAATCTGCTGAACTCCTTTTAAACGCGTTCATTATATGTGTAACTGTAATTCACAGCTAAATGCAAATTATCAATATAATATGTAGGACGTGTACAACGTGTATAATGTAGACACTTACGATGTTAGCCCTTAAAGCGTCAAACACGGTCGAAACATATGTCGCAATTTTGTAATATATTTCATGACTTTCAAGAAATATAGATAGAATTTTATATTTCATGTGAATCTTTTGCCAGCATCGAAATTTACAATCTTATTTGCTCCTTTGTACTCACAAAACTCGTCTGCTGCATTTTAGATGACGCACATCAAAGTGCAACAGATGGTACGCCATTTATATTTATCTGACTTCCGAATTGCAAAGATTTTTTTCGTTTTGAAAGTCTTTAGACGCACCTTCTTTCCATTAAGCTGGCCCTCGTATATCTTCTGCCAATATCCTACGTAAACATACCAATAACAGGGTTAAATTCTTTGCCCCCTGCATGGGCGGATCCAGAGGGGGAGACAGGGGGTCTGGACACCCCTGAAAAATCACAAAATATATGGTTTCGTAGCAATACTGGTGCAGATCCCCGAATAATCACAAAGCTACCAAGCCAGTATTCAATGTTGGGCCATCATCGGCACGCCAGCGAAACGCCACATAATGGTGTGTCGCTGGTGGGCCGATGATGGCCCGCTTTTAGTGGTATTTTGGATCCATCCTCCCTTCACCATCTAAAAAAAACACACGTCAGAATTGGACTCCCTCGGATCCGCGCATGCCATGGGAATCTTTGCAAGCGTTTTTGTTGTCTGCTGAGTTTTATACCATCTGCATGTCATACAGATTGGATCCAGGTCAGGCCCGACGTTTTGTCGGGCCTGATCTGGGTCCATTCTGTTTGCAAAAAAGTAATCAGCATGCGACACTAGGAGAAAAGGACTTAATGCGACACACTGTGAGGTGATTCTTTATGAAACCTGCTGCTGACGATTTTTCAAAGTGCTAGCAACAGACGAAAAAGTATGCATATATACTAGCCAAAAGTTCTAACCGGCCACCTGCATTCCATTAATTTTCTTCAAAATGTAAAATTACTACACTTTTCGCATCTCGAAATAGCCAGACGTGTCATGTACCCTAGACAGTTAAGATATTGGCAAAATGTTCAACAGTAAATGCAGGATGCCCATTAGAATAGTGGTACCCCCATTTTTAAAATTCACATTTTTGCACAATTTGTACATGTTGTAAGTCATGACTTTTTGAAATAACCCACTTTCACGCGCAAAAAGTTTTCATTTCAAACTCATATCGAACGCCATAGTCTGAAATGAACACTCCATCTGCACGAGACTCGTTGTTATTGGCCAAAGTGTCGAAAATTACCCCACCATCCAATGCACATTCTTTTGAATTTTAATATTGAGGGTATGTGTATTCGGCAAAGCCTCCCTGATACAATTTTAAGGGTTTTGCTATGCCGGTTTCTGATATCATTTACTAATAGGCTGGCCACTTCGGGAATGAAAATGGAATCTGTATTGTGCTTACTGCTTTTTAGAAAATAGATACAAACACACGTGGTAGGTTAGAACTTTTGACTAGTATAGATCGAAAGACTGGAAGACACTTTGTGACCGACAGTTGCTGTAAAATAGAGGAATACGTCGGAAAATGACTAAATATGTAGGAATACAATTGTGTTGGCATTTTTATTGTATCTTTATAAAAGTTAGTGAGTATTATCAGGAAATACCACAATCATATACTGCAGACTAACCCAGGCACCGTGAGGAAGAGCCACAGAGCATCCACAGCAAATCCATCTGTAAGACAATAACAGCAAAGCAACCAGCTTTCTCTTCCTCATCAAGATGATTGTAAAACCAGAACGGACAGAAAGACACGCACAACAAAACAAAGACAAACACAGAACTCCCACAAACAATGGAAAGTACATTAAACAATAGATCAACAGCAACAGAACCACCGCCTTAGAACGGACAGCAGCCTAAGTCACCGGGGAGGGGGGGGGGGGTGGTAAAATGCAATTCACTAGCGTTAAATCTACGGCCTATATTTGCTGCTGTTGTAAAAACACAAAATTGTTTAGCTCGCATGGAGGGTTCCTAACTAATGCAATGTATCATCACAGAGAAACAATCAAATCAAAACACACTATGATGATACAAAGAAAAGGGCTAATGACTCCAACTTAGTCAGAGCTAATGTAAACCTCAAGTTGAGCTACGGTAGGCCCAGCCAACGACAATCACCAGGTACCAACCAACGAATTAAAGCTTTACGTCAGGGCCGTCATTAAGTCTGGATAACTTCAGATAAGAATACATGTGACCGAGCAGCCCATTTTTACAAAGATCGGTGCACAAATTACAAAATATATTGTTTATCGCTCTAACTATAGACATTATGTGAAAAAGGTGTTTATCTCTTGAAATAAAGTGTATTATTTTATTAAAGGCCCTGTCACACTACGACGTAAAAACCACCAACGTATACCGACGTATGAGCAATTCAGCAAGTACGTGTATGTACGCTGAACAGGTGAGCGCTAAGTTTTAAACAACTTACGACAAGCTACAGTATGGTGGTATACGTTGTCATACGGCGATGGGGTCCCAAAATTTTGCACATGCTTACGTTAGACATAAGTTAGCTGTACGCTACATGTAAGATATGCATACGTTAACGTACGTTACATGTACATATATGTACAATTGAGCATTAGTTAGACGATCGTTGTGCATAAGTTTCTTATAAGAACCGCCACCAAAATTAAAAACGGACACAACATTTTTGTTTAAAAGACATAATCACAGCCAAACTTCTGCGTGTTAAAGAATAAAAAAAAAACACATTAAAACTCTGAATTTTGAAGGAGGACTCGTCCTCCTCTAAATATGGCGTACTGGGATTTTTTATCAAACAAAAATGCGAACTTCTTGTCACTTTCTTAAACTATACATGAAGATATAGCTGAACGCTGGGAGGGCTCGTCCTCCTCTGAACATAGCTCAAAATTCTAAAAGTAGTCGTCACCTGGAATTTTATATTTCAATACAATAGGAGGACTGCATCATCTTTGCTTTCTAATTGTAATCAAGACAAAATCAACTTCTGCGTGATTAAGCATAAACACTTGAAGGAGGACGAGTCTTCCTCTGAACATTGCTCAGGCTATGGGATTTTTTTTTATCAAACTAAAATGCGCAAATTCTTTATGACAACTGGTTGAAATATGAAGATATTGCTGAACGCTAGGAGGACGAGTCCTCCTCTGAATATAGCTCAAAATTCTCAAAGTAGTCTTAACCGTGAATTTTATGTTTCAGTTTGATCTCTCCTTGCATTTTTTTTTATTTTTTTTTTTAAAGATCTAATCAAAGCCAAACTTCTGAGTGTTTAAGTATAAACAATAAAAATCTGACTTGAAGGAGGACTTGTCCTCCTCTGAATATGGCTCACTGGGATTTTTATCAAACAAAACTGCAAACTTTCTTAAAATCTACATGTAGATATCGCTGAACACTTGGAGGAAGAGTCCTTCTCTGAACATAGCCAAAAAATATAGAAGTAGTCGTCACCTGGAATTTAATATTTCAATATAACGGGCTTTTATTAACTTTTAGCTAAGACATAATCAAGGCAAAACTTCTGTGTGTTTAGCATAGCGATACAGCTCTGAATTTTAAAGGAGAACATGGCTCAGACTCTAGGTTTTTTTTTATCAAACCAACATACAAAATGTCTTAGTGACAACTTTAAGGACCATATCCTTTTGTTTTTGTTTTCAATTTTTAGCAATAAGCAATAAAACTCTGAATTTTGAAAGAAGACTCGTCCTCCTATGAACGTGGCTTAAACTCTGTGATTTTTTATCGAACAAAAAATGCAAAACTTCTTCGTGTCAACTTCTTAAAATATGAAGATATCACTGACCACTAGGAGGACGAGTCCTCCTCTGAACATAGTTTATCTAGCAGGAGGGCGCACCATCCTTTGATTTTTAAATCCAAGTTTAATCACCCAAAACCTCTACGTTAACAATTACCTCTAATTTGAAGTCTGCGTTACAAACACGAGGATGCTCCGCTGCATCACCTCGTATTTGAGATTTATATGTAAAAGGAGGACGCACCAGTCTTTGGTTTTATAATTTTCAGTTTAGAAAAAGGCACAAACTTCAGCGTTATCAGTTCACAAGAGGACTTGCCTCCTGCGAACATGGCATAATTTACTGTAAATTAATAAAAGGACAAGCCCTTCTTTGTTTTGATTCTTTACGGCCTAGTCAACAGTTTTCAGTCATGTCTGATTTTCCTGGGTTGAACCAGTTCTAAGCAGCGAGTAAGGTGTCTTGCTCAAGGGCACAATGTGAGGCTTGAACACCTTTGATTTTTATTTTTAGTTCAAAAATAATCAAGACAAACTTTTGTGTTATTAAAAACAATTCCTCCTACTCTCATTTTTCTTCATACGTAGGCTTAGGTCCAGCATCTACTGTTTACCCCCCAAAAATATCAGGAATATCCAGCACCCCAAACAAATATTTGAAAATTTTGCAAACTAAACAGATATCCCGATTCTGTATATTTACCTTAAGAAAAGACACTAAAATACATAGAAATAACCCCTCAAACTAGTCTAATTTTGAAATGACCCCAAAAAATATCCACACAATTTTCATACCTCAAAAAAGATTCATTTTTTCAGAAAAAAACCATAAATAATGAAATTCAAAATTTTGATCCCAAAAAATGGCCCGAGCATATGTATGTATGAACATATCAGACTATCGCCCCCCCCCCCCCCCCCCCCCCCCGGTGCGTGCAGCCAGTTGACCGTATAAACTCTGTATAGATCAAGTGTGATTGATTGAGCAATCAATTTAAAACAATAATTATGATTTATTACTTATAATCTAGTCAGTGCAATAGATTTGCTTGCCTTGCCATGATCATTTTAGATTTTGATAGAAATTAAAAAATGATCAGTCAAAACCTTCTACGATAGAATGAGCGACAGAAGATTAAAACTCTTGAATAACAAGTTCTAGAACTAAACATGTATGCTGTCATGACCGCAGTTTTTCATAATGTAGTATTACACATTTCAGAATGGAGGTTCAAAAACACTGCTAGTTCAAGAATATCCAGTTCTAGAACTTACCTGAAAGTTACTCTCTGGTTATAGAACTCACATGTTTAAGAACCTCTGGTTCTAGAACTTTCCCATTCAAGAACTTCTGGTTCTAGAACTAAGTGGTTCAAGAACATCTTCGGTTCAAGAACAAAAGTTCACAAACTACACAGGTTTGTAAACCAAATTCTGGAAGAGTCCAGGTCAAATTTTGAGTTCTTGAACTTTTTTCGCAAGAGTGAACATTTCAGGATACATTCAAGATGTCATGAACTTATTGTAAAGGTTAAATGAGCAAGGAAATGTATTAATTAAAGCTTCATATTCAACTTTAACGGATGTTTCATAGTATAATTAAGTGCCATTAAGAACCTTACTAAATTATTGCATAGGAATTTATTACGGCTTTAAGCTCTTTTGATTTTACGTTTTAATTGTTTTCATGTCAGGTGTCACTCATAAAAGCTTATTCTTTACAGTTAATGACGTTTAATTCAAAATTAAATGCCCTTAAAAATCAACTTAAATTATTTGATGCATTTTTTCATGGAATTTTAAGGGGCATTAACTTTTTTTATTTTCAAAATTTAGGGTACAGTAAAAAAGAACCACTCTTAATGGCACTTAAAACAGACCCTTAAAGGTAATAGACTATGAGGCAGTATATGGTGAAGGTGCACCATACGACAGATTTTTGTAGACATATATTTTCTGATAGCCAGTATCCTGAGCTACTTAATCCAACTTGTTAGCACTCCGGCTGTGGGAGCTTTATCGTTTCAGAGGGTGTTAAATACGTTACTTATATTTAATTTCTAAGTTCAGACTGTAATAAAAATCACCAGACTTTAGAAAGCTATAGATTTAAATGCGACCAGTTTGTCTACTTATGATTTTTCTACTCTTTACACTACTTTACTTCATAATTTAATTAAAGATAGACTTATCGATCTTATTGAAAAAACCTTCCTGAGAGAAGGCTCTCCTTACCTTGCATGTAATAACTGTTACGATGTTTAATGTAAGGAACAACATAATCAGTGATGGTTGCGTATACGCACAAATACGTGTAGGTTTAGGTATGCACCTGGTCACCTATACAAACCGTGATACGGTACCTTTTCTACTAGTAGTCCAATAAAAGGGCCGTTTGTCTGAGATGGAATTCATTGTGTCTTTATTTAGTAACGCTTGCAAGATTTCGTTACTTTTCTTGAAGATCTTGGAGATCTTGTGCACTTTTCACTATATAAATGATGGAATTTCCCATTCTTGTTAGGGGACATTATAAAGATACCGTAGGGAGGTACGATATAGAGACGCTATTCATTATTATAGAAAGGTACGTGAAGTTATATATATTTGACTGTGTTGAAATTGTACATGACAGGGCTATGGCGATTTGTGTTATTGCATTGAATTGTGATGTCTCTGGCATGTCACATTGTATTGAAATAATAAGTCACTCGTTTTCTATTTTGTAGTCTGTTGAATCGGCCAGCATTACGTGGACGAGTTCTATCGGGTGTTATCAATAACGTCCCGTTTTTTTGGTGAGAATAGCGATTGTTACGCACTTGCGTATGAATCTACGCACATGCGTAGTGCCTAAAAATCTGGCGGGACCATTCTTGCGGCTATAGTAAAGCTGTCCGGATGAACTCGACGGATTATTTTGGCAAAAGGTAGTCGCAGACCATGTCGGATCTGCACATAAAACTATAATGGTATGCTGGAAGATTAACCGGGGACCGATAGGTGAATAAACAATTTTAGCAGCTAGGTGTTAAGTTGTTGTGATTTATATTGCGTTGTTGGAAAGAAGATTTAACTGCCAGTGATAGTCCACTTTCTGTAGCGACTTGTATGTGTCACATAGAGTTATATCTAACGCATATAAGAATATGGGTTAGGTGCATACACTACAACACACTTACATAAATAAGGTGATAGCTGACATGTATGTTTAGAGATAAGGTAGGTGTTTGTTCCACCAAAATACATGTAAAAATATTGTACCTTTTTACACGCATAAAACAGCAGAATGTAATCTCTCAATATTGATGTAAATATGTTTGATGAGAGGTCATAATTAGTTGTTTACAACTGATACGTTATACAAGTACGAAATTAGCGCGTGGACAGGGTGATGTCCGATGTAAACGTCCAAACGTAACGTCAGCACCACGCTGTTCAAGGTTTTCCTGGAATTTTAAGAGAATTGGTATCAGTATTTGTAAACCTCGAAACTATCTAGATTACGTGCCCAAAAGGCCACGGGTGCTTGATGTTTCGGCTCCGATAACGTCTCAAACCAGGGGGACGTTACGACAGCGTATTGGAAGTTTTTGTAACATATGGGTTTGTTCTTTTGGCATAGGAGGTATTGTTTAGCGCTGACATAGGCCAGTCACTAAAAATACTTCTCTATTACATAATTTTGAGTGTGGATATTAAGGAGAGCCGATCCATCCTAACCGCATGGGAGCCGTTAGCCATACACCCACGGGTGAGAGCTAATCGCGCGCTTATAGGGTTAGGCTGAAATTTTTAAAATAAGACCACTGAAATTATTTTTATTTTTGTAAACTTGAAACGAACAACTTCATTGTTGACGCAACAGAGTGATTCTGAGATTCTAAAAGTAGATTGTTTTTTGCAGAATCGTCTCTGATTTGTGTCCCCTCCTACATTGGAGGCGGAATGTTGGTGAGCCACAAGATTTAGCACCTGAGGGCACTTAGTAGCTGTCCCCTCAGGCCACGAACAGCGTGGAATCTGGTCCCAATACTCGCGACCATCTACGTAGACCAGATCGAGTTGTTAGCCAACCGGCTGGGATTGTGATAAATAAACCTGACGTCCCAATATGGGGAGACGATCAGGAAGCGTCTTATAAGAAGATCCACTAAAAAATAAACTTGACGTCTCCATACAAACAGATGATCAAAGTATCTTATAAGAAATCCTATATAAATCATTTGACGTTCCAATACGAAGGAACGATCACAGCCATAATATCTTAGAGCCGATTGACTGGAAGTCAACAACGTGTGGCCAAGAAGATATAGTGTTCGCGAAACGCGTTTAATAACCAAAAGTACTTAACAACACGATACTTAAGTACCAAAGGGCCCATGTTTTTTTCTTAGACCTTAGATTGTATGTGAATCATATTCTTTACGTGTCTTATTTCCGACTAGTTGACGTACATCTAGAGCAGGACACTCTAAGATTGATTCTAATTGAAATGATCTTAGAGTGGCAACTTGCCCTAGTATAGGATGGTCAACTAGCCAGAAATAATAGCGTAGGTGGCGTCGTTGTATTATTAATGTGTTGCCGATGTTTTTTTAATACTTAAAGTACTGAAAAGTTTTTACTAGTTGTGTGCATTATTTTTCCCTGGTAGCATCATCATCGCATAAAGGAATTTTCCAATAAGATTTCCCCTCTTCCTTCCTGACCGGCTTTATGTCGTAACAATAACAGAATGCATTTTTATTTCAGAAAAACCTAAAAAATATCATGCATGGTCGTGTCAAAATGTACGTGATGCGCTGACCTTTTTGTTGGACAACATTTTTATTCGATTTGGCACCAAGCTGTATAGACAAGTATTTGGGATTCCTATGGGCACTAATTGTGCTCTCCTGGTTGCAGATTTTATCCTGTTTTGTTATGAGAGGGACTTTATGATGTCTCTTTCTGATGATAAGCAGGCTGATGTTATTGATGCGTTTAACACTAAATCCAGATATTTGGACGATATTTTAAATATTGATAATGTTTATTTTAATAATATGGTTAGTCAAATATACCCTTCAGAGCTCCAACTGAATAAAGCCAATACCTCTGATACCGAAGCCGCATTTTTAGACTTGCATTTGTCAATTTCTAATGATATTGTTCAAAAACCAAAATTTATGATAAACATGACGACTTTGATTTTGAAATTGTCAATTTCCCATTCTTAGATGGTGATGTCCCTCGTTCTACATCCTATGTAGTCTATATCTCTCAACTCATTCGTTTTGCTAGAGCATCTAGCTATGTTGCTGACTTCAACACTCGCAATAAATTGTTAACTCAGAAACTTCTTAAACAAGGCTATCGGTATCATAAGCTTCGCAAAACATTTTCAAAATTTTATAGACGATACTATGATTTGATTTCTAAATTCCAAGTTGGATTTAAATCTCTCTTGCGCCAAGGACTTTCTGAACCTGATTTCTATGGTGCCTTGGTGTATAAATTGAAGAGGATTGTTGGCTCTAACGATTTTTCAGTGCAATTTATTAAAATAATTTCCCATTATAAAAAGATTGGCTATAACATTAACATCTCCCGAGGCAATGAAACAAACATGTGTGATCATTATGCCAGCATATTTTACCGTTTTTCAACCAAAAGTAAACCGCAAACACAGCTTAGAACTTGAAATGCCTTTTTTACACTAGTTTTCTCCAAACAAATGGCGCCAGCGTTAAATTTTCGATCGTCATAACGTAACCCGTGCAAGGTTGTCGCGAACAAACACGTCGACGTAATGCTCAGTCCGGGCAGCAACACTTTCCGTGTAATGTCAGACAAACAAATCAGGGCTCATTTTAACTATTGTCAGAATAAAACGCATGTTTAAACAGCACGTGAACCTCATGATTTGAACATGGCTTCAGACAGCTTTGCGTAACGAATTTCTATGCTTGAAAATAATAGCGAAGCTGTTTGAAACCGAAAAAATCCATGTTCAAATCATGAGATTCGCGTGATGTTTGAACATGGCTTAAACTTGTCTAAGCCTAAACGGGATCCTGATTTGTTTGGTATTACGTTACAAGAGAATGCGTTGCAGCCTTGACTGGTCATTTTGCCGATGTTTTTGTTCGCAAAACCGTTGAGCTCGTCTTTGACGTTGTGGCGACGTAGTGACGTTCGAAAATTTGACACTAGCGTCATTTTGTTTAGAGAGTCCAGTGCAAGAAAATGTATAATTTAATGCTTAAGCGACGTTTTAGTGCGGTTTTGGTTGTGATCAGGTAACATTTACAAAAATAAAGACCACACTGACGGCCTCATGTTTACAATGTAAACAACTTCCTCGGGAACCGGTAAAAGTTAATGCATGATCACTATATTCGAATAGCTTCAAATAATCGAAACTGGAATCTTGAGATTCACGTTTTAACATTGTTTTGAATATAGAAATACTTAAAATGAGCCATTTGTATGTCGAAAAGCAATGGGGCCAAACTGATCATTATGCGATGCTTTTGTTGGCGAAAACATTACGTACGGCTATGACGTTGTGACGACGTTATGACGTTCGAAAACTTACACTTGACGCCATTTTGTTTAGGGAAATCTAGTGAAGCTCGAATTAAAAGGAATGCTACATTGTTGGAAATCACATGTCACAGCTCATTTATCCTCACTCCAAGGGTGAAGAATGATCACTACCATCACAGAATCAAGATTTTAGTATATTAATGTTTTGTAAGTAAGTAAAGACTTAATTTTATGAGGGTTACTCAGTTGTGATCATAGTGACCATTTATTGCCTGGCAGAAAGACTGTCAGATAACCTTCAGTGTATTAATAAATGTGAAACAAGGCAGTCCGTCCTTTATCCGACAGGACTGTAGACTGGCATATTGTAATCACTTGACTTGACCTTATGTTCGAGTGTAAATAATACGTGAAAATGGAAAGAAAAACTTTTTCAGCTAACAAAAGCAGATGCTTTGAAAGACAAATTAACAGACAACGTTAATTAAATGCCGTGCTTGCCACTACTTAGACGTGTTATCGTCAATGGCGTCGTTTTTGATAGCAGGTATCTCCACTTATTTTGAGAAAGTCCCTCAACTACATATCTAATGTCAGTGTCAGGCGTCAGCGTAAGGTGTCAGTCTGTGGGTAAAAATGTCTACTTGCAGCTTTCCACCTTGCACGTAGTGGCTATATAGATTGTATCCCAAAAGCACTATTGTTCAGCCCTGGCAGAGCTTTACTTACCCATTAGGCAGTTATAGTGCCTAAAATTACATTGCACATGGGTATTTTCAGAAATCATAGTTTCTAAGTATTTTATTGCCATTCTGGATGTAAAGGTGTTATTCCTTTCTGAGTGTAAAGGTGTTGTTCCTTTCTGAGTGTTAGGAATGAATTATTAACACACCTGCTATTTATATTTGATTATATTTTATGCCTCTGCCAGGATTTTCACATTCTGACTGTTTTATATCTATGTACCAGTTTTTTTCTTTAAGTTCATAGAATATCTTGGATCCTGTTTTAAAAATGAACACATCCTAAACTGGTTCATGTGGATTGTTTTCTACAAGGTGTTTTGTAAGCTACATCTGTTACAAAGCACTACCTGTCTAATATGGGTCATTCCTGATGAAACTGGTTTGATTGGATTTCCAATACAGGTCTGGTTTATTACAAGCAGTGTTTAAAGCAGGATTCATTGTGTTCTTATATTATAGTGGTATAAATATATCGCTATTGCATCTATACAAATTAATAATTGTATCATTATTGTTCTAAGTAAAGAACCAAGAGCTATTTACATATAATAGCATTTATATTGTAAGGGAAGTAATCCTTACTTTATTTTATTCTTCCTGTATCAGGAGTTAACTCTGTATATACATGTAACGTTCAGTCTTTCAGTAAGGTCATATAAGTGAGCATCATAAGTCAGCATAATCTTTTGTCAATTTTTGTTATGCACAATTAAGGATTTTTTATAAGAAACAATAAATTTAGGCAAAACAATTAGGACACAATTTTTTTAAGGCATATATGTAAGAAACTTCAAACAAGGGGGAGAGTGTTGTACTCGTCTTGTCCTGTCTTCGTCTGTTCAGTCTACGCCCTTTGCAATACCTGTTATGAGTACTTCTGGGGAGTTCCTGAGGAGTTGGCTGACCACGGAAATCTCGTGCACTAGAACATGTGGTCGGCCTCTTTCTTCATCCAGACTTCAACCTGACAACATCATATTGTGCACTAGAAGTTGAGGAGGAGTAAAGATGGTAAGTTAGTGGACTAACATCTACTAACAAACTACTAACAATAAGATGATAACACTTTTAAACTTTTTCCTGGCTCACAGCGATTTTGTCGTCTGCTGACAACCTAGGCAAACAGTTTGAACCCGGTCGGGACCGGCATTCTGTCGTTCCTCACCTGGATGCAAACAGTTTGACACTAATGTCAGAGCATGCGGATAGTCTTGCTCGCTTCCACAAATAACCTAGGCAAACAGAGGATATCCGTCCTGATCTAGATCCAAACAGTTTGACAGGGTGATGAAAAAAACAAGGATGAGGATCAGACTGTGCGGATAGTGTTTTTTCATGTGAATTAAAGCGTTTTTGTTCATAAGATAAGTTGTATTTTAAAAATTTCATACCTACTATCTATATGAATTAATAGACTTTTCGCTTACAGTAAAAGCGGCAACTTTAATATTCATATCTGGGGGTGGTTCGGCTATTTCATCTACTAAACAAAGGAAATCAGGTTCTATTTATAATTTGGTTAAGAATAAATAAGTTGTTTGGCCGCGCATACGTGCGTGCATTTCATGCAAATCCTAACCGTATACACACTGAACTCACATTTGTTAACTCTTAAAGCGCATCATCACAAAATGTATGTTTGAAGCTTCATAGACAAACAGTGTGGACCCAGATCAGACTGCTCCTAGGAACAGTCTGGTCTGGGTCGACACTGTTTGCGTCCATGCTTATGTTAAAACAAGAAACGTAGTTATTTTGCTGGCGTTTTAAAGTTTAAATGATTACAGACTGTCTTAAATACTAAGGTGTTATGGTACAGTGATACAGTTACCTTCGAATAAAACCACGCCTCATTTTCAGCTTTTACTTATATCTAAGGTTGACCAGTTCTAATTACGCATGCATGAGGTGCCGCCTTTACAGTAAGCAAAGCGTCATATAATATGTCTGAACGAACTCATTTATATAAGTGAGTACATTAACTATATAAATGTTTATATGGTGTAATGACGATCAGCTTGTATGTTTAAGGGAACAGCAACCCTAATGATAAGTATGATTTATCAGAAAGAGCTATACGAACCATGGGTTTTGATATAAATATCAAAATCTGTTGAAAAATCGGGAGGTCATGGGCATTTAAAGAATTCAATATAGTCAATATTTAGCCGCCATTTTGAATATTTGATTAGTTTTCAGAACTTTTTCAACTAATTTTTAGTTACCAATACTATCATAGCATCTGTGTTTCAGCAAATAGGTTGCTTTATACATAAGGAAAATGTTTAATTAAAGATAATGGCAAGTAATCCACTGGTTGGTCTTTTATTTTGATAACTCATATTAAATGAAGCTGTGTGACGTCACTAAGCCTACTATATGGCCGCATAACGCCCACAACTTCTATGTTTTTCAACCGATTGAGATAAAAAAAATGGCATCAAAATTCATGGTTTATTAAGATCTTTCGTCTTTGCCGTCCCTTTTAATTAAGTCTAAAATAAAATTTCTGTTCTGTTCTGTTCATTATTAACCATACCGGATTAGCTTATAAATGGAGGATGATATGTTGTTAGTTATTGCCCTTTGACAATTATGCCATTGAAAAGAGCTAAGGGGCTAATTTGGCCCCCTCTGGAGCCACAAATAATGTTTACTCAAATTGAATTATGATCGGTATATTAGAAGAATAGCCATTGTGTAAAATTCTGGCCTTTATTTAACTTTAAATTTACCATTGCTATGGAAACAAAAATGGCCGACAAAATAGGCTTAAATAGAGAAATTGTCAGTTTGGACCATATTTAAGACTTTGGGAGACCGATATTTTAAGGATAAGATATCTGCACAGCTAAATACCCCCCCCCCCCCCCAAAAAAAAAAAAGAAAATAAATAAATAAATAAATAAATAAAAAGAAAAGAAATTTTTTTTTTTTAAATATTTTGTACAGTGATAATTCCAATCATAGATGTTAAAATATATTTTTGGTATCTGCTTGTGCTCTATGTTAATTTATATGCCAAATGTCTAAAATTTACAAAATGGTCACTCTCCTATTTTTAGCCTATTTTGGCGGCCATTTTCATTACTATAAATAAACTAATAAGAAGAAATTGGTGAAAAACAATCATTATTTTTTAGCCTCATAAGGGGGCAAAAATAGCCTCTTAAAGCATGTAAGTGAATTATCAAGATATATTTAGAGATTAGCTCATGGCGTTTTGGTTATCGCCATCAGTATCAACCCTCCATCATTATCAGCGCTCGAGCTAAAGCTCTCGGGCTGATAATCGTCGAGGGTTGATATTGAGGGCGATAACCAAAACCCCATGTTATAATCTGTTTATCACACATTCAATTTTACTATTTCAACGCATTTGACGTTCAAAAATGTAAGCAAAACAGAGGAATGGCGTTCATTTTGCATTACGTCACGCCACTTGTTTATATCTGACGTCATCAAATGATCAACGTTACGTGCCGGGCATGATAACCTCTCTCCGTTCAAAATACATGACTTCCGGTTATCATCACGGCGGGCTGATAACCAGTGGCGGGAAAGAGCTTATCGCATATGCAGACTTTGGGATTATCGCGGCAAATAGCGTCCAGAATATGAGATAAGGAATATTATTATATGACAGCATGAATTTGTACAGCTTCAAAACTTATTTAGTTGATTGAAGATAATCAGTAGTATAGCTGTATTGAGAGCTTCATCAAATGATGATCCATTTGTCTTTAAAAATGTACCATCCCTCTAGTCATTTAAACATACTAGTATATGGATGCGCTAGGGCACAATATTCAATGACCACACTTTCTAGTTGAGAAATGCGCTACACAGTAACTATATGACCTCTTTATTATATCCACTTTATTTCTATTTTTCCTTACTTTTTCGTTAAGACCACCATGAAGTCTCTTACAGCCCATTGCACCAATCTGTTAAGATTTTTAAAACATAATATCTCTCAAATGTGCAGCTTCCCTTGACCTGTTTTCGATCCACTATGCTCATTCTAAGAGATTACAATCTCTTAAATATATTAAACCAAAATAACAACAACTGAAGTGAGCCGAAAGACGTGACCGATTATCCCGACTATTGGTTTCTTAACATAACCACCAAGCATGCAAAGTACATCCTAAACTAACCATTAAACACAACAAAAAAGTGCAACAAGCCGTACTTGTATAGCAGCATTACTGTGAACAAGCAGCGTATGCTCTGGTTAAATGAATTAAAAACGTACTGAATATAAATGAATACAAGTGTAATATCAACCCTATGCGATATACTTGCAGCCCAGCAAAAAACCTTCACTCCTGTGCATGAGGAGAAAAAAATGCGAATTACCTACATGGCAATATATCTCTATGAGGTGGGTGACAATCCAACGCCCTGTGATGACTTTCATGTTTTGTTTGTTTGTTTGTTTGTTTGGTTCTTAACGACGCATCAACCCGTGTGGGTCATTAACGTCAGACGGTATTAAACTAAACATGATGAAGATGGAAAAAGTAAAAATTTATAAGATAAAATAAAAGGAAAGATGATGAGGAGTTTGTATAATGATAATTAGTTGCAATACGATTGTTGACAGGAGAGACCACGTACAATATCTGGCAGTTTCAAAGAGCTATTCAGATATTGTACATTTTCTTTAACTGAACAGAATACAACATTAAAAATCCTGTATTATGGTCTGATACAAATGTAAAACAAAACATGATTTTAAAAATAGCAATTAGATTTTGTTAAAAAGATTTATTTGTCTTAAAAATGTCATAATACTATCAATATGTATATCTTGAAATAATTCTTTCAAGTTATCAACATGGAAGCAATTATTTCTTTCTTGTGCAAAATCGCCACATTCCAAAAGGAAGTGACGTACAGTGAATGGTGCGTCGCAACCAACACATTGTGGCTGCTCTTCACCTTGTAGTAAGTATGAATGAGTGACTCTTGTATGACCTAAGCGGAGTCGAGCTAAAACTACTTCTTCTCTTCTAATGTTTCGAACAACTGATTGATATTCACTAATAGTTGGTTTGATGTCAAGAAGCGTATTACCAATGCTGTTATTCCATGAAGTTTGCCATTCTTCCAAGTTATATTTATTGATAGATGGCTTAAAATTGGAAAATGGAATTTTAAAAGAAGTTGGTTCTAATGAAAGCGATGTTTGTGCTTGCTTATCTACCATCTCATTCTCTTGGATACCTATATGACTAGGAATCCAACAGAGAGCAATTTCTTTATAAGCTAAAAGCTCATGACATTTTTCTAAAAGTTTCTGAATCTGTGGATTCTTTGAATTGGTATGGTTCATTGCTTTCAATACAGAAAGCGAGTCAGAAAATATAATAAATTTATTGTTAGCATCACAAGTGCTAATGAAATCTAAAGCTAGATCAATTGTTTTGGCATCAGCAGTGAAAATTGATGAATCGTCAGGTATACGTTGCATATTACTATGATTGTCTGATATAACAGCACAACCAACCTTTGAGTCTTCCTTTGACCCATCAGTATAAATTTGTTGGTAATTCTTATAACGACTTTGCATTTTTTCTGAAATCTTCTTTTAATATGTGTGGATTTGATTCAGATTTTTCCCGGAATGTAAATCAAAAAGTATTTCAGGTGGTTTCTTACACCAAGCTGGAATATTTGGTGTAAAAAGTTTTTCAATATTTTGTGGTTTGATATTGGCAGATTTTAAGAGTGGTGAAATTCTGATGCCAAATGATTTTATAGCTTTAGGTTTTTGTTCATATAAATTAACATAATTTGGTGGGAATGTAACTCCATGAGCAGGATTTGATGGGTTAGCAGCAAGTCGTATAGCATATTGCAAAGAGAGTTTCTCTCTTCGTGAGTATAGTGATGGTTCATCTGCTTCCACATAGAGACTAGCAACAGGAGAAGTTCTAAAAGCTCCTAAAGCTAATCTAAGTCCTTGGTTATGTATAGGATCAAGCATTTGAAGATATGATTTTCGTGCAGAGCCATATAATACAACCATAGTCTAATTTTGACCGGACTAGAGACCGATACAGCTTTAGAAGTGTATTTTGATCTGCACCCCAAGAAGTATGGGAAAGCACTTTTAAAATATTCAATGCTTTTAAACATTTAGCTTTGAGATATTTAATATGGGGTATAAAACTGAGTTTTCTATCAAATAAAATGCCAAGGAATTTAGATTCCTCAACAACTGGAATAGGTGATCCATATAAATGTAAAACCGGATCATCATGTTGCTTTCGCAACTGACAGAAATGTACACACTGTGTTTTTGATTTGGAAAACTTAAAGCCATTGCTTGTTGCCCAACTTTCAATCTTATTCAAATTTTGTTGTAGTTGACGTTCAACTGTCGCCATGCTTTTCGAGCGATAATAGATACAGAAGTCGTCAACGTATAATGAGCAATCAGTAAGACTACCTAAACATTTCACAATATCATTAATTTTGATACTAAAAAGTGTTATAGATAGAACGCCCCCTTGAGGTACACCTTGCTCCTGGTCATAATAGTCAGACATAGAGAAGCCAACTCGGACTTGCATGGTGCGGTCTGCAAGGAAGTTTTCAATGAATGTAGGAAGTCTACCTCTTAATCCTAGTTTGTGGATATCTTTTAAATTGCCATATCTCCACGTGGTATCATAAGCTTTTTCCAAATCAAAAAACACAGCAACTACATATTCCTTTTTAATAAAGGCATCACGTATGAAGTATTCCAATCTAACTAAATTATCAGTTGTACTGCGGTCAGATCTGAAACCAGACTGGAACCGCGATATATGATTATTGGATTCTAAAAACCAAGTAAGTCTTTTATTTATCATTCTTTCAAGTGTTTTACATAGACAACTTGTTAAAGCTATAGGTCTATAATTATTAGGTTCCGCAGGATCTTTCCCAGGTTTGGGAATTGGGATAATGGTTGCTAAGGTCCAATCTTCTGGAAATTTACCAGTAGTCCAAATGTAATTAAATATATTCAAAAAAGTTTTAAAAGAAGTATCTGGGAGATGTTTAAGCATTTGATAGTGGATCTCATCAGGACCCATGGCTGAGTCATGTGATAGTTGCATAGCTTCAACTAATTCAACTAAATTAAAAGTTTTGTTATAAATTTTATTATTTTGTGATTTAAAATTCAATTTAACTTATTCTTGTTCGGTTTTAATCTTTCTGAAGGATTCAGAGTAATTGAATGATGATGAATTGTGACAAAATGTTTCTCCTAAAGTGTCAGCAATGTCTGTTTTTGAAGTTGCTTTGCTGTCAGTACCCACCATGTTTAGATGTGTGTAACTGGGGGATTTGTTTTTTCCAGAGATTTTTCTTATCATATCCCAAACCTTTTTAATAGGTGTTTTATGATTGATTTTCGAAACATAAGATCTCCATGACTTACACTTCGAAAGTTTAATTGTTCTACGGGCTTTAGCTCTAAATACTTTGATGTCATTGAAATTGTTGGTATTTGGAGATCTTTTTAATTTAGATAAAGCTTGTTTGCGTTGTTTAATTGCTTCTTTACAGTCGTCATTGTACCATGGATTACTTTTAGTTGGATTTGTCGAAGTTTGTGGAATACATTCTTTAGATATTTCAATAAGCGAAGAGGTAAAATCAGATATAGGATCAGAAGATTCTTTGAAGTTTTCTGGTATCAATTTACCAGTGCACAGAGTATCAAATAGATCCCAGTTGGCTCTATTTAATTTCCACTTTGGATTGTGGTCCTCAGTGGAAAAAGTGTTCTGTTCAATAATAATAGGGAAGTGATCACTATTGTGTTGGTCTTCACATACAGCCCAATTATAATCAAGAAACAGTGATGGATGACAGAAGGAAAGATCAATAGATGTAAAAGACTTTGTACTTGGAGAATGATAAGTGTAAGACTTATCATTCATAATACATATGTCATTCTTTGTAATGAAATTTTCGATAAGTTTGCATCTGGAATCATTATTTTGACCACCCCAGAGGATATTGTGACCATTGAAGTCACCTAATAAGATATACGGAGAAAGAAGTTGTTGCAGTAAATTGTCCAAGTGTTGGGAGTTAAGAGAAAAGGATGGAGGAATATATACAGAACATATGGTTATTTCTCTGTCTAGGGTGACAGAAACAGCAGTTGCTTGTAGTTCTGTTTGTATATCAATCTTTATTTTACAAATATTGAGGCACCACCAGAGGGCCTCAGACAATCAGTATGAACATAGTTATATATATTAAAACCTTGTAATGAGATGTTATCATCTAGTTTAAGAAATGTCTCTTGAAAACAAAATACAGTTGGATTATATTCGGAAATCAATAGAGATACTTCATTATAATTAGGTTTCAAACCTCGACAATTCCATTGAATAATTTTATGTTTAAAATCCATACTTGAAAATAATATTAAAAGAGGTACTAAAATAATGGTTAGATTGACACCTTCCATTGTTTAAGTTGTTGGTAAACGTAAAAGTGTGCCTTTAGGGAGGTGATCACTGGAAGAAGAGTCTGTGAAAACCACAGAATCATCCTCCATGTCCTCTCCCTCATCATCCTTTTTAAACACAGAAAATGGATTCTTCTGAGCTATTATTACTTTTTCTGCTTCTTCTTTTTCTTTCTGTGCTTTTTCTTTGTGATATTGTTGCCGTCTTTCATCTTTTTGTTGTTTTTTGAGTTTGTCTTTCTCTTCCTTTTTCTTCTTCTCTTCGTCTTTCCTTATCATCTCGAGGGTTGCTGGCTTAAGGGTTTGCCCTGGACGAGATGGATTACCTTTTTCTTTGGGCTTTTCTTTAGGGGGTTCTTGTTGTTTTTCTTGTGTCTGTTGTTTAAAGTATTCTATAAGGCTGTCGTCGGTCTGTGTGCTCTTGTCGTCAGTTTCTGTAGATTTGTTGCAAGTACCTGGTTTCACAGCACTTGCATATGTCCTAGCCTGATAGAATTGTTCGTATTGTTTACCAGCTTTCGGAAAGGATATGTTTTGTTCACATTTGATTTTTAAGATTTTCTTTTCTTTCTCCCATTGTGGACACTCTTTGGAGTTGACAGGGTGGTCACCAGAACAGTTTACACATTTGGCAGGTCTTTGACACTGGCCAGATGCGCAATGTTCAGGCATACCACAGTTGATACATAAAGCCTGCCTGTAACACTTATTTTCATGGTGGCCATACACTTGACATTGGTAGCATCTAAGCGGATTGGGAACATATACATCAACCTTCGCTTGAATGAAACCTATTTTGACAATGGTTGGTAATCCTGGTGTATCAAATGTAAATACAAATGTATTTGTTGGTTTCAGGACACCATCACGATGGACATTGATTCTACGGACATCCGTAACACCCTGTTCCTCCATGAACTCCAAGATATGTTCATTGCTCTCCCTGATTAAGGCAGGACAGCGAACAATACCTTTGGATGTATACAAGGATTTATGAGGAGTTACGGAGCATTTCAGTCCACAAAAAGTTTTCATTTTTGAAAGGCTTTTTTCGTGAGGTTCTTTGGCACATTGTATTAAAAGGTCACCTGATCTAAGATTCTTAATGCTTTTTGGCTTACCTGCCATACTCTTTATTGTCTTGTGTATCAGAAAAGGAGAAAGAAGAGAAATATCCTTTCCTTCCACTTCTGAATGAATGATGAGAAATCTAGGTACATAAGGTTTTTTTGGTACAGAAGACTTAGATTGAGATTGAGAAGCTGTTAATGATTCATCAGAATCTGTGTCTGTAATCGGTGCGTGGCGTTTTCTAGATTTTGTAGCCATGTGTGTTTGGTTTTAAGATTCAGCCTCCATGCTCCCCACCCACCGTGGAGTCCAACAAGGGAGCACTTTGATGGAGTGGGTTTCCGACCTCCAGTGCTAGGGTTACATAGAAGTTATACTTGCACAAATAAAATCTGCGCAATTGACCCGTTAAGCCACTGCCTTCCAGGAATATTTTACAAAAGAAAGAATATATAAGATAATGGACACTTGGTTGGCATCAGAACGATACTATAAGATATAAGAAATATTTTTTTTTACATTTTCAGCTTCGTGGGGCTCAGCATGACAAGACCGATTAGAAACACCGGGTCGTGTTTCTCCTCGGGTGTACCCCATCAAAGAGTCCAAAGAGACGTGTTGAGTCATACAGAATTTTATACGCCCATATTCTGCATGCTCTCAGTCTTCCAGGCCATCCTCTTCGAGTTACCGAGAAAGCCACCCACGGTGAACAGGTGGGACTCTACTCTTGGCACTCCCGGATGGGGACAAGTATTACAATCAATATCGTCCCCAATGTGAAGTGTGCCCCAGAGACCACGGCAAGGTGGTAGAGTCGCTCCAGGGATGACTTTCATGTGCTGTTGTTCACAGTATTGACTTAATAGTTTACAAGTATACTGTAAGCCCAATGTTTACTGTCGTCGCCCTGGGCCCTGTCACCTGTTAAACCTACCGTACCGGGAGCCAACTTACGACAGTAAACATTGACGGCATTATAGTAGGTTTAAAGATAGATGATAATCGTTGTAAACAAACACTGGCAAGTTTACCTTGAATTTGGGCGTTGAGGTAGTCTCAGTTTATAGTTATATTGAACCTACCCACAGATTATTGCATATGCGCGTAGCAGTGAAAAGTCGTGATGTACCTGTTTATAAGAAAAATAGAATATTCTCATTACTATGCATCTTTGAAACTACTCTATTGCCAAGCACGTTCTATATACATTAAAACCACTTAAAATAAACAAACTGATACTTGTGAATAATTATCGCTCACGCATAAGCTCGTGCTCATGTGCACATTCGACTAGCACTTGTATCAAATTCTAGTTCGACTGCAATCTCAAGTTCATTCAGTATTGAGTGTACCACATTGACAAACATTTTGCCGCTTTTTTTTCAAAAATAACAAATATAGGGCATACATTTCATGAGGATCGTCTGCTGGCAGGCGATTCTCATAAAATATCATATAGAAATTAAAAAAGAGGTCATAGAATGTGTCGTCTGCTGCAGTGTGTTTCTGAAAGAATTATTTAAAACAAAAGGTATTTTTTTTAAAAAAAAGTCAGTAAACCTTAAAAGAGCATGAAACTGCAAATGTGTCGTCTTCTGCTAACCTTTGCAAACAGTTTGGACCCAGGTCAGGCCCAACACAACTTCCAGTCTAATTTGGAACAAAAATGTTTGACACCCAGATGGTATTCCTGATTATATTTTTTTCTTTTTGAAAAAAAAAATCAGAAGACTACAATAATAAAATGAGCCGCGGCATGAGATTTCCAAAAGTGTGTTATGTGCGACCAGCAAAGGCCAGACCAGCCCGTGCATATGCGCAGTCTGATCAGAGCCTTTGGTAGTCGTTTGAATATTCTATGAGCGCTAAGCTACTGACCGAACATCGTTTGGAGTTTCTAAGCTTAAAAGGAGGCTGCACGGGCTTGTCTGAGTCTACACTTGTCAAAATGCCACATTGGTGGAATTCACATGTCACGGCTCAAAACTCTGCATGCTTGTTAGAGAGGGCACTCTTTGATAACAAACAGCAATCCGCAGCCGTTTTGATGACAGAGCTAATTTAATAGAACATTTTGTGCAAACAGTAGATACTCTCTTAGTCCTGCATTCCGCAGTGTCTGATCTGGGTCTGCACTGTTTGCATGGTACTAGGCTTAACTCTGCCTACTAGTCTTAACTTGTCTGCTGATAATCTTTACAAACCACTTTGACCCAGATCAGGCAGATCGGGCCTGATCTTGATCCAAACTGTTCGAAACTGGAATGGTAGAAACTTTGATCTAAACCTGCAATTTAGCGGGCCTGATATTGGTTTATACTGTTTGCCTATGTATGCCATAAAACAATACTAGGCTTATGTTCGTTTACCGCCGCCTAATGATAATCTTTTTCTGCTAGTGTTGTAGGCTGATCAACTTTGCAAACAGTTTGGATTCAGATCAGGTCTTACAGATTGTCGGACTCGATCTGGATCCAAACTGTTTTGACACTATAACGTAGGTGGTTACTTAGGCCTGAATTTGCTTTGAAAATATTAACTTTAGACAATCAAACATTTCATGTAAAATTATGTAGCATGCAAAGAGTTAAAATATTAAACCTATCAGGGTTTTTCCAGCAATTTTTGTGTCAATCTTCTTTGTTTTAGGTTGAAGTCCATTTATGAATTGCACAGTACCTAGATTGAAACTGACAGCACAATATACAAAAAGACAACCTAAACTTCATGAATGAACTGAGAAAACTTTATCAGATGGTGTGAAAACTAAAATGTAATGAACAGATTGTTACAATGAACTGTAATATTACAGAAAAAGCTTGATCGCTTATTGTTTGAAAGAAGTACAGAATACGTTCTGGAAAGTGCTTATCAAAACAAATGTCTGCTTTTGTCATCTGTTCAAATGTTTTAGAAGCTTGTTAAAACAGTATCGAACCAGATCGAACTTCTTCTATAGGAGCAGTCTGATCTGGGTCCACACTGTACTTAAATAATTCTATAATGTTAGCAAACATTTAGCAGACAACATCAGCAGACAACATTTTTCAGATTACTTTTTAGGGGCGTTAAGGATTTGTTCACTGTTATAGTTTCTAATTTATCACTTCCAGGCAAGAGTGTTAAAGTTCATGTGATGAACTTAACTAAACCACACCAAAAAAGAAGAGTTCGGGAACTTTACACCAAGCATGTGCAGTTTCTTGAAGAAAGCTATCAAAACAATCCTGGTGCTGACTTTATACCACCTTTACCAACTTTAGCATGAAATATCACTTGGTGTGCAATGTCTACACTGATGTAGGTGGTATAAAATAGTTATACGATGTTTGTTCACCTGTACGTAAGATAATCCACTCGCTAAAGCTCGTGGATTATCTCAACGTACAGGCGGACAGCCCATGGTATAACTATTACATAGCCTTTAAGCAGGCATGCTAGTGACTGGTGATATAAATAAAGCAGCTGAAGTAGTAGGTGTTGTTTTAGAAGTGATAGACGGCAATCACAGGAGAGTCACCTTGGCATCTTTATTTAGAAGGGGACTCAGAGAGCCGTATGTTGATGTGATTGTATATGATGATTTGGAGACGGAGCAAGCCCTGAAGATAGGTTATTTCCATATTCTAATGCACTTACAAATGCAAAGCGACGTCTGATGGGATAACGTCATAAATTTGCGACAGTATATCCTGCGATATACTGTCGGAAACCTGACGTTATAACGTAACGTCGCTTTTCATTGGTTGACAAGTGAATATATGCAGCTCGCGAGCGGTTATATGCAGCTGACGTCGCTGGACGTATAGGCGCAACAAAGTACATTTTCACTGTCTTTTTGAAGGGAAAATGTTCATAGGGCATTAGAATGGGGATAACCATATTCAAAATTTTCATTTGGGGAGGTATATCGTCGGATATACGTTCGGAAATTACGTTTTACGGCTTCGCTTACGCGTCGCCGTAAAACTAAATTTCCGACCGTATATCCGACGATATACCTCCCAAAATGAAAATTTTGAATACAGTTATCACTTAAATATTATTGCCACTAAATCTCTAGGATTAACTTTTGTTGACAAAGTTAACATCGTTAAGAAGTATAAGAGTCACCAGGACATGAAAAAGAAGCTTATGGAAAGTTTCGGATACAAGGTAGGTAAAAATAGTTTTAAGAAAATAGTTAGACTCATAGGGGGGCCAAAACTTAATTGGATTTCTGTAAAAAATCATCTTTATTATGTTCTGAAATCTATCATTTTACAGAACGTCGGGCCTGACCTGGATTCAAATCGTGTGACACTCTGATTGACAGTTTCTAAAATATTGTTTTGATTTTTTTAACAATCATGCAAAGTGTTTATTAATAATGATGAAATAGGTTACATATATAGCTGCAATATGTGAACCATCCGTACCATAATAAGTACACTCATCAAGACCTTTTGACTTTAATTTGTGAAATGTGTAGACTAGAATTAGACTGCTCATATATGTAGTCTCATTATGCTCATTGTGATAACATATGCTTACAGTACAGTCAAAATTCTATTAGAGGCCCATGCTCATATAAGCGCCCATCCCCCAGTTTGGAAACTTTAATTGTAGATTTTGCAAGCAAATTTCCCAAAGAATCAGGTATCTAATAAATACTCAATATTAAATATTGTAACAAAAATTCGTCGTATCTTTTGCAGAAAAGTTTCAATTTTTTTTTGTTAAACTATAAGAGCCCTGCACCTGGAAATTTCCCTCCATGGTATGTCATTTTTCACCCTACTTTCATTTTGGTCTGAAATACTTATTGTCGCTAGCAAGATGTGAACCCTGTACTGTGTAAAGCTGACACTAAGGCCCTGGAAAGTGCATATTGAAAAATCTATACCAAGCGCCAAATATTACGGTTAACTCTGTCAATAGTCTTCTACAGACTTAGCAACACTAGTCTAGCAGTATGTTCAAGATGGCCCCTCTTATCGATAAATTGCAGCTACAGGATGTTGTAATGACTTTCCCTCTTGTAGCCACTAATAAATGCCCACCCCAGCTCTGTGAAAGGTCATGATTATGATTATTGCGTGGGCTTTTAATAGAATATTTACGGTATCTATTTGTCTGCCAGCAGCAAACTTTGTTCTCTGCTGCTGATCTATGCAAACAGTTTGACAGACCATCAGGCCTGATCTTGATCCAAACTTTGTGATGCTCTGATCAATTGTACTCCTCAAAAGGTAAATTTTATGAAAAAAAGTCAGAAGATGACAAAACTCAGAAAGAAGGTAGCTGCAATATTTGAACCATCTAGGCCATAATTGGACTGCGCATAGATAATTACACGCATCATGAGCTTCATATGTTGACTAATTTGTGAACTGTTTAGACTAGAAATAGACTATTCATATTTTTGTAGTCTCTATATACGCTTATCATAATATTCGGACACCAAACTTGTGAAAAATGGCTAGAAAAATCTAATACCTCCGTTCATAAGCAGGCTGCATTTTGAGTTATTATCCCCGACAAAGTCGGAGGGATATATATAGTTTTGGCGTCGTCCGTCCGTCAGTCCATCCATTCTGTCCGTCCGTCCTTACGTCCACACTTTTTGTCTGTCCAGAACCATATCTCAGTACCTATTGGTCAGATTTGATTCATTCTTGGTACAAATGATAAGTACCATAGACCCTCGAAATCCTTTAAGTTTGGTCAAAATCGACCGCTTAACACTTGAGTTATTGCCCTGGTTTTAGTATAGGCACTTAAAGGTAAAACCTATATTAGCTTTTTTGTGATGATCTTCACATTTCATCAAAGCTATATTATATCTAACAATTTCTCACTATAGACCATGATTGCCAAGTGCCTATAGATAAGCATGGCAGTGTCAAAGTTTTACCCCAGCCCCTTTAACCCCACCTAAGGGGTCAAAGGTCAAATATTTAAATTTTGCAATAACTAAGGTAATTGTTAATATTTTTTTGCTGAAATTTAGCATGCAGACAGCACAGCAATAGATATGAAGCATATCAATCGGAATTTCATTTTAAAGGCCTGGGTCCCAGCCCGTTGGGTGGACATCAGGGATGGGGCCGAGGCCAAAATTAAACATGTTGCGTATCAAATTAAAGCTGCCGACGCTGGCAACAACATGGTAGCATACAATTTGCCCACAGGCACACCCTCGACCCTGAAGGGGGGGGGGGGTCAAAAGGTCAAACTATATATTTTTCCGAAAGTAGGCATGTTTCATATGTAATTAAAGCTGACGATGCTGGCAGCAACATGATAGCAAATAGTTTGCCCACAGACACACCCTCGATCCAGGGGGTGGGGTCAAAAGGTCAAACTATATCTTTTTCTGAAAGTAGCCATGTTGCATATCAATTTAAAGGGAATTGAGCACAGAGCACCATGAAAGCAAATATGCTGCCATTACACACACCAGCGACCCCTTGGGTGGGGTGAAAAGGTCGTTTTTTTCTCTTTTTTAAAAGTGGTCATGTTGCATATCAACACTAAAACATACTGTTATGTTACTGTTGCTTTATTCTCCCCGTCCATTTGGTGTGTAGGGTGTCGGGGAGGACCATCGCCATCTCACACCTTACAAATTACATTTTTCTTTTTTAAATAAAACCAATCTGTTATATACTAATATACTCTTGCTTACTGTTAAGGCAGCAACTTAAATATTCATGTCTGGTCGTGGCTCGGCTGTTTCAGTTACTTAAAGGAAGGAAAATCAAGTTTTAATTATAAATAGTAAGTGAGTATGATCAGGAAATACCACAATCAAAAACCGCAGACAACCCCGTGGCACCGCGAGGAAGAGCTGCTCAACCATCACGAGACATCAGAAAGACACATTAAGCAAAGCAATCAGCTCTCTTTTCCCCATCAAGATGATTGCAATACTAGAATGGACATATAGTAACGTACAACAAAACATAGAACAATTACAGACTCCAACAATGGGAGTAACAATAAACAAAAAGTCAACAACAACAGAACCACCGCATTTGGTAAAGAGTTAATAAGCTTTTTGAGCCGCGCAAACATGCGGGCAATTTATGAAAGTCCAGACCTTATATGCTCTCACCTTATATGCATTAACCTTGAAGGCGCCTATCTCTAAAAATGTATGTTTTGATGGTTTGCTGAACAATTTTGAAGCCTCTTTAACAAATAGTGTAGATGCAATTCACATTGCTCCTGTAGGAGCCGTCAGATTTGGGTCACACTGTCTGTGTCTATAGTTATGTTAAACAATAAACAGACGCTAATTTGCTGGCGTTTTGAAGTTTGAATCATTACTGTCTTTACTAGAAACACTAAAACATACTTGACTGGCGTTTGTTATGATCTGAATAATACTGAAGGTGAACTAAGGGTTAGATAAATGGGATTTATGTTTTGTGATTTACATGTTTCTCTCAAATAACCCTTTGTCGGGGGGTATAAATTTGTCGAATTTGTCTTGTTTCATGATTGGCTTTGAACAATGTGTAGATCAAAAGGTGACTGCTTATATGAGCAAGCTTATCTGAGTATCTACCCATACAAGTTGATTTTGAATTGTGAAGACATTGGGTATCAATGATACAGTTCATATTAATAAACCACCATGATGTCTAGTTTATAGAGGTAGATTTTGATGTGTCAGCAGCATAGGTATTTGTACATCAGAATGGATTGTTTAAATGAGTAAGATTAGAATCTCATATTTGTACCAAACATAGAAAGCCATAGGCTATGTAAGCTTAATTGTACATACGAGTGTATATACAAATATTCGCTCTCGTAGGTGGGACGAATAGAAGACGAGTTTCTCCCTACAAGAGCGAATATTTGTACATTCACGAGTATTTGTACAATAAAATACTTGTATCATGACCAATAAAACAACCACCTTCAAATTTATTCATCAGATATTCAAGTCAATTATAAGCTCCATCCAGCTTAGAAAAGTATTGTTGTAATTAATGAACAGCATAAGGAAATGTGGCAAAGTCATGATACAATGAGGCTTCTTAAATGGGGTTACCAACTTGACCCAATAGACAAGTATGGTTATTTTTTCATTCACCAGCCATAGCATTTGTGAAAAACGCTGCTTGAAAACAAGTTGAAAATTATATGTGCTATCGGTATGACCATTCTATGATGATACCGGTTGCTGAAAAATAGAGTTTTTTTCTTTTTATTTATTACTCATATTCTTACCTGTATTACGGACTGAATTATTTGCTAGCAAGATGTTAATCACAAAATTCACGTATACATGTGGTAATATTTTGTTAACTGTCCATTTAATCTAATTTGTCTTGAAACTCTGATGAAGGCAAACGCCGAAAGCGCTTAGTTTCTAAATTTCTTATCACTGTTTTTTTATACTACTTAATTATCTTTTGTTCTACCGGTTTCACTGTTTACAGATCATCAAGAACTATTCAAAATGGTGGTCGATGCATAGTTACAACATTACGTTATTAACGTTACGCCTATTATATGACGTAAACGTTACGCAGTTAAACCTAAATATAATACAATACATGTAATTTGTAATTATACACTTAAAGCGTAAATATAGTGCAGTGTATTTGTTGTACATCACACTAATGAATGTAGTATATTAGAGCATTAGACCTCCAGATAACAGTGCATATACACTTAATCATATTTGTACGCCCATAATATAGTGCAATACATTTACTGTGCGTCACACTAGTAAGTATAGTATACTAGAGTGTTCAGACCTTCAGATAAGAGCGCACACTTAAAAATATTTTTTTCCTATTTCTCAACCAAAACATCCGTTTTGGGTTACAAAAGAATCGTCTCAATGAGACGGTTCTTTTGAGCACCCAAAAGCCTGTATTTACCAATGGTATAACAAAATAACCACATTTGTATGCGCAAAATATAATGCTGTACATTTACTGTACGTCACACTAATAATATAGTGCAAAGCATTTGCCGTACGTCACACTAGTAAATATAGTATACTAGATTATCAGACCTCCAGATAAGAGTGCACACTTAACATTAATTATGACTCAATACCTGGTGCTTTTCTTAATGTTACAGCATTTGCTTACACAAATATAATCTTTTAGACTGTGAGAGAAGTCCAACAGAACCTCAAGATTCATTTGAGGTTAGCGTCTTTGCCAGAACAGCTAATGGAGTTGGTGACAGAGGCAGACAAGAAATGGTCAAGAGAGAAACCCATTTCACAGACTTTAAAAAGAAAATGCTTATGCTTGCAGAGAGACAATATGAAGAAAGTGCTGGTTACTTTAAGAGATGAGGGGCCAGCAAAGTACCAGAAAGCTGTGTAAGTGACAGTATTTTATTTTTTAAAAACCCTTTTTGAAATTTTTTTGATCATTGGTGCATATCAATGTAGTGGACATATATACTACATTTTAATGGTTGCAGTTGTTTGAACCATCAAATCAATTCCAGGTTTACTTAATTATTGCCCTGTACATTTTTGTAGTAAGTGTCAGGGCCTCATCATGGAAGATTAGTTTTTATGCCCCCAACTTTGGAAGAAGTTGAAGGGGCATTTTGCTTTGGGCTTGTCCGTTCATCCTTCCGTGCTTCCGTATAAAAATAATTTAAGTTATTGATTTTTAATTTCATAAATGGATTCCTCGTCAAAGAATAACTGACCAGTATTTTAAGTCTGAATTATCTCCCTTGGTGCAGATATGCCCTTTTCAAAGGTTTAAAATGATCTTTTTCAATCAAGAGATCTCAAACACGTACAGCTAGGAGCTTTAAACTTGGTCAGATGATAGAAGATAATCAGTAGATTACCTGGTGATTGTTTTTTTTTTAAATCATCATATTTTTGTTGAGTTATTGCATTTTGAAAACTTGTATTAATAAGATATCTCAAAAACTTTTACAGCTAGGAGCTTCAATCTTTGTCAGCTGATAGAAGATGGTGAGTCAATTACCTGGTGAAAATTAGAAGAATTTTTTATGCCCCCTTATGCCCCCAACTTTGGAAAAGTTGAAGGGGCATATTGTTTTCGGCTTGTCCGTGCGTGCGTCCGTGCGTGCGTCTGTCCGTGTGTCCGTTACAAAATTTATTAAGATGCAGTTTTGAAATTTCATATATGGATTCCTCATCAAAAATAATTGACATGGATTATCCCCCTTTGTGGAGTTATGCCCCTTTTAAAGGGTCGTAATTAGTTTTTGTAATCAAGATATCTCAAAAACTATAACAGCTATGCGCTTCATACGTGGTCAGCGAATAGTGCATAATGAGTAGATAACCTGGTGAAAATTTTATAAAAAATTATTTTATTTTTTTAGTTTTTGCCCTTTGCAAATTTGGACATAGAAAATTTGACATATCAGAATTTGTAACAGCTATGAGCTTTAAACATAGTCAGGTGACAGTGGATAATGAGTAGATAATCTATTGAAAATTTAAAAAAAGTTGTTTTACTTGTAATGAGTTATTGCCCTTTGCAAATTGTTGGCATTGAAAACTTGTAATCAAGATATCTCAAAAATTATTACAGCAAGTAGCTTCAAACTTAGTCAGCTGATAGACTTGTCATCAAGATATCTCAGAAATTATTGTAGCTAGCAGCTTCAAACATGGTCAGTTGGTAGGATGATAATGAGTAGATTACCTGGTGAAAATTAAAAAAAAAAGTTATTTTATTTTTTTAAGTTATTGCCCTTTGTTAATTTGGGCATTGAACCCTTCTTGACAAGCAAAGGGTTGGGGGCATAATGTTTCATTAACATCATTTTTTTGTTATTGCCCTTGGCAAATTTCGCCATTAAACTTGTATTAAAGATATCTTGAAAATTATTAAAGCTAGCAGCCGCAAACTTGGTTAGCTGATAAAGAATGATCAGTTGATTACCTAGTGAAATTTTAGAAAAGAGTTATTTTATTTTTTGAGTAAATGCACTTTGCAATTTTAGTCACTGCAAATTTGTAAACGGGATATCTAAAAAAATGTTATTGATAGACGCTTCATATTTGGTCAGCTGGTTCAGAATGATGATTAGTATGGCTAGAAGAGCACCACCCCCATGGGCAAGCAATTGATTGGAGGGCATAGTGTTTCATAAACACGATTTCTAGTTTGTAAATATTCTGATCACCTTCTAAAAATTAAGTTGTATTATTATTATTACAGACCTTCCTAAGAAAACACTTGATGAAATATTGCATTCTATAGATGACACTTTATTTGAGTCTTCAATGTCTGCCATTTCTTCCATTTGAGTGTTGTAAGTCTAATACAAAGACAAGTCAAGTGCAAGTTAGGACAGTACTGTAATGAAAGTTTATGTTTTTAATTTTAATGCATTTTTGGTTAACTTTGTATTAGTATACATCTTTAACATGTGGCCCAGATAATTTGAAAAACAAAATATAGCAAAAATGCTACATAATAAAATCCATTTGTCCCATCCGAACGCATCTGTGGCTCCTAAATGCAAAACATACTACAAAATGTGTATATTTTATGATGTGGATTCATATCTTTTAAAACTCTTCAGTGTCATTATGACTTAGTATAATATTGCACAATTAGTGCTTCAATTAAACAAAGTAAGTAAGGGTACAAAGATCAGGAATCGATACAATCAAGTACCACACCTGACCCAGGATACCAATGGGAAAGTGACAAAATCACAGATAGACACCACAAACGAGAGCCAAGAAGTCAGCCCTTTCCCAGTAGATGACCACAAAGCACATATAAAAAGACGCGCACAAAGACATAGCCAACACAAGACAGAAAAAAACATAAAATATCCACAAAATAAGTACTGCCTTGGAACTGTCAGTAAATATTTTACTGGACGGCTTAAACCGGTTTAACGGCGCCAACCTCACCTTTAATTCAGATGTGGATCAAGACACATAGGTTTTTGGTTTGCATGAAAAACCCCTCACTTATCAATGCATCATTTCCTCAAACATATACTGAGGGAAAATAGTTTAGCAATTATTTATAAGGGGTTTCCCATAGGTGATCTTTGAAGCATTAGCTCGTTTGAATTGGCAGGTTCGCAAACATGTCAGTTGCTTGAAAATTACCTAATGGCTACCCGCAAGTGGTCAAAAGAAACAAAATCCGACTTCATAGTGAGGATTTGATCTGCTGAGCATTTTAATTTCAAACGTTATTGAATTGAAAGGGAGGTAATTTTGAGAAATACGATTTTCAACTAAAAACTGTACGAAAAGGGTAAACTAAACATTCAGTTTTAAATCGTTTTTCACTGTCATGCTTTTGGATCTAAACATTGGACAGAAAAATGAAACTTTTAGTCGAAAACTTTTCGCACTATTCCCAGATAAGCTGTTTTAGCAAGGGGGCATAAAATCAAACTTTACATTATGTGAAATGTCAACCTGTTAATGTCATCGTATTCGTGAACGTTTGTCAACATATATATTAGACAATATGAAATTAAAAGTCCTTTTTCGTCTAAACTGTGAATCCTCAAAGTATATTGCTAAACTATTTTCCCTCAGTATATAAATCAAGATATAACAAGGAGATAAAGCAAAGATAACTCAACTGTAATAAAACTGAATACTGGAGCAAAAGAAACCCAACAGGTCAACCCCGGTGGGCCTGACACACAGCCAAAGCATCAGTAGATAAGTCTTTAAGTAGCAATCATCATAGAATCTGACGTCCGACCCACCAGCGTGCAATTAAAGAGGAAAGCAAAGTTGCAAACCGTGATTGGGTTGACCACCAAGCATACAGTATGTTGCAATACATTAATGTTATAGCCAATCTTTTTATAATGGGAAATTATTTTAATGAACTGCGCTGAAAAATTATAAGAGCCAACAATCTTCTTCAATTTATACACCAAGTCACTATAGAAATCAGGTTAAGAAAGTCCTTGGCGCAAAAGAGAGAGATTTAAGTCCAACTTTGAATTTAGAAATCAAATCATAGTATCGTCTATAAAATTTAGAAAATGTTTTGCAAAGTTTATGATACCGATAGCCTTGTTTAAGAAGTTTCTGAGTTAACAATTTATTGCGAGTGTTGAAGTCATTTACATAGCTAGATGCTCTAGCTAAACGAATGAGTTGAGAGATATAGACTCCATAGGATGTAGAGCGAGGAACATCACCATCTCAAAATGCGAAATTGAAAATTTCAAAATCAAAGTCGTCACGTCAAGTTTATCATAAATTTTGGTAGAAACAATATCATTAGACATTGATAATTGCAAGTCTAAAAATGCGGCTTATTTATGTTTAAAATATCGTCCAAATATCTGGATGTAGTGTTAAACGCAACTATAACATCAGACTGCTTATCATCAAAAAAGAGACATCATAAAGTCCCTCTCATAACAAAACAGGAATAATACTGCAAGCCTTAAAGTCAGAGCAAAGAGTTTTGACTCCCTGCTCTCAAGTTAAGGTCATAGCAGGAGGGGCAAAGGCCATGAAATTGTGCCCACATGCGATCTTCTTAACCAAAATTACCACAGTCAAATCTTGAAAATATTTTACCAGCATGTACACCTGATTGGGGTAACATATACAGGGCAAAACTAAATAAAATACACCTGGCTTTAAGGTCTGTCATTTGTGTCTGAATTATAATTTCGTGTCTTACTTATTATCCACTCACTCAATAAGAGTTTTTGTGATTGCTGTAGACTGTCTGTTGTCCTTTTGTATTTCAGCAATTGCTTCATAGGTGGTATTTCTCTAACTTTACAGGCATGATCTTTATGTGGTCCATTTATAAAGTTCAATGATTTCATGTTTCACATAACAGAAAAGAGAATTTTTTGAAAATCTAATGGTCAGATTTTGAAATAATTTTGTACAAAAAAGTTATTGGATGTCTTAATCTCTACCAAGCTTTGTCAGATTATTTAAATATATCTAAAACATTTCAGAAAAGCTGTGCAAATGGAAGAGAACAAAGCAGATGACAGTGAGGAAGACTCTAGTCTGAAGGAAAAACAACTAACAAAAGAGAAAGAAGTCATTCAACGGGCATGCTCTTCAGTATGTATCATTTAATGCCAAAGAGACAAACATTTCACTAACAAACATGTACAAAATTTTGAATTGTCACCCTTCCTCCTGCAAAAATCTAAAGAGCATTCCTAGAAAAGTTCTTTCATTGTTCAAGAAAAAAACTAAAAACTGGACATGAACTGCTCTTAAAGTGTTCAAGAACAGCTTAAGAACATTTTAAATAAATGTAAAATAGGGCAAATTCTAAGAACAAGAATTCTTGATGAGTGATTAAAACTGTTCTTGAACAGTTTAAGGACATAGATCTAAATCAGTTCAAGAACACTTCAGGAACATTATCCCTTGAATAATTCAAGAACATTAGTTCTTGAACTATTCAAGAACAGTAGGTATTAAAACACTCTTGAACTGTTCAAGAACATTCAAGAACAATAGAACTTGAAACTGTTCTAACATTAGCTCTTGAACTTTTCTTGTACAATTTTAGAACAAATGTTCAAGAACTGAATATGAACTGCTCTTAAAGTGTTCAAGAACCTGTAAAGTTGGTCAAATTGTTAGGACAAATTGTTTTGAACAGTTCGTGAACATATTTCTACCATTGTCCTATAAACGTTATTGAACAGTATCACAGCAGTTTTAGAACATAGTTCTAAAAAATTCTTGAACTTTTCTTACCAGGTCTGAAACCAAGCAAAACAGTTTTCTTATGATGCAGCTCAATTATGATATTTCGTTACAGTTTTATTAGTGACAACTGTCTATCACTGCTTTTCAGATTAGTCCCATACATTTGAATGATTTCTATTTTTTCCAATGATCCATCTGTTTATGACATGCTTGTACTTGAACTGTTCTAAAATGTTCTAAAATATTTTGGAACACTTGTACAACTTACTGGTTCTATAAAAGTACTAAATGGGAAAATAAGTTCTTTAAATAGCTTTCAAGAAGAACTGCAAAATGTTTAGTTTATGAAAAGACTGAAATAAATCAAGAACAAATTTAAGAACAGATCAAGAACACCAAGCTCTACACATTATTCAAGAAAAGTTAAAAAAGGTTCTTGAAATAACCTCTAGAAGAATTACAATACATTTCAAAAACACGTCATGTTCAAGAGAATTTTTTGAAATAGTCAAAACAAATTAAAGAACAGTTCAAGAACACCTGTCAACCCAATCTGATTAAGAAGAGTCTTTAAATGTTCTAGACGAGTAATGACATTTCAAGCATAGGAGAGATTCTTAAAAAATCTGTTCCTAAAGGATCTTCTTGAATGGTTCAAGTACAATTGTTCTTCAAATCCTTCATTACAGATCAATAATTATTTCTGATTTTCAAGAACTGTTCTTGAACTGCTCTTGCAGTAAGAACTCCATTTTGCAGGGGTAGCCTAAGATCAGTCGGAGCCATATTTTATGTACCTTTTGATATATTGTTTATTGTAAATTTGTCATGAAGAATCACTGGTGGGCCAAACATAATCTTGAGACATATCACAAACAACACAGGTCACTCATTGACTTGTTTTTTTTGTTCTTTCATAATTTTCTGGTCTATCAAACACTTGTTACAACAACGTTGACCCTTTGTAAATATGCCAGAGATTTTGACGGGCTCGTAATTATCCTATGTTTCCTTGAATTTATGTCAAGAGACTTCAAAGGCTGAAGCATCACATGGAGACAAAGTGTCCCACTATCACTGGCTTAGTTTATTTAATTATGATAATCAAAACTTTCGATGAGAATGAAAGTGAAAATATTTCTGTAGGCATTCTAATGATCATTTACAAGCAAAAGTGTTTGCAATCGCAGTACTATTTGCGCAGGAAAACGTTTTACTGACTGTCTAAGGGCTGTTTAGTGGGACCCCAAAACACTTGCATAATTGTACACAATACTTCAAAAGTACAAAATACATAGCATCTGTGTCCAAAGCAATTTTTTAGTGTGTTTACTAACTGAAAAAATCTTTATATATATATGGTGATTTAATTTTTGATATTACTGCTCATTTCAGGGGACAATAGAAGTGGAGAAATGGAAGACAAAATGCACAGCTCTGAAGGTATTACTTTTCTGATCAATTTGTTGTTCTAACTTTACCTGATATAATTTTCAAAATAATTAGGCCCTTTTTCAATATCCAATATAACCATATACAGGGATATACAAGCCACCTGGCAATAGTTTCTACTGCAACTTTGCAGCAGGAGCAGTCTGATCAGGATCTACACTGTTTGTCAAAGAGACTTCAAAACATTTGTGCCGATGAAAAAAGTAGAAGAATTGCTATGATCGGCGCTTTAAGGGTTTATAAATGTTACATGTGATTTTCATGAAATATGCGCACAACTTATTAACCCTTTGCCAAATTATAAATATATTACCTGATTTCCCTTCCTTAGCAGATAAAATAGCTGAAAGTGCCCAGAGTTGCCACCTTTACATTGACCAAAATATCTATTGTTTGGATCCACAAATATACATATAACATTTGCATGACTTAAAGTGACATTATGGCAGCTTTTTGACCTTAGCATGTTTTTACCATTGTCTCTTCATATGGGTCTAAAGTACTTATGTGTGTGCAAGAATTAAAATTGTTGCTGTCATCTTATCAAATTGATTTTTGACATAAGGGCAGCTTCTAATATCATATTTTTTTTTCTCTTCTGCATTTTCATATGGACCTCAAGTGCTTAGACGGCGAGTGCATGGGGAATAAAACTTGTACTTGAGCATTTTCAAAACTTCTGCTGGTTTGAACAATCACTTGCAGCACTGTACCGAGGATATCTCATAAGCATTAGTACAGAAAATATATTCTAACCCGTATCATGCTGAATATTTATGTACATCTACTACATACCTCCCCAATTTGTATTTGTATATACATGTAGCAGGACAATTACTAGTGTGTGTTTACTAGCATTGTGGAAAAGCAGTTTGAATCCAGATGAGTGGATTTCTCAGAAGCCAGCTGATCCGGATCTAAACTGTTTTAAAAACAGCTAAATTGGAGCTCAGTCTGATAAGGGTTAAACCTTTAAGGAATGTACACTAGGCATTCACTGGACTGGAAATTTAATTTGATGAATATATTATGCCACCATACAAGCATGTCTTTGTACCTCAGGAAAAGGTGCAAAACCTTCTAGAAGAAATAAGAAAGCTGAAAGAGGAGAGTGCAAACAAGACCGTGTGTAAGTTTCTTCGGATTTTGTAAATCTAAATGTCACCAGTGTATAAATTATATATTTTAGCCTTGCGATAGAATCCGGCTTCTACAGTGACTTGGTAGAGTGTTCTTCTACAGTGACTTGGTATATTGTTTGCCTGTAGATCCAGCAACCTGTAACAGGCTGGAAATATTTAGCTCTATGGCATACATAGAGAAAATGAAAGTGTTAAAGCCATTATATTTAAAGAGGATCATTTTGTTAAAGTGTACGATCTTGACTTTTAATATTTTACTTGAACTAGAAAAAGTGTCCATGGGACACGGATGCCCCCGCCTATTGTTTTTACACTGTAAAGTTTAAAAAGGATTTAGTAAAATTGTAGGAGGATTTGTGCTCACAAGGTATCTAATGTCCATAAGCTTCTGTAGTAATTAAACCCAAAAATGACTAAGTTCAAACTGTGAAAAAAGTAACAAAAAATGATCTGAGGGTTATATCCAAATGTCATGCACATCTTCAGTCCTTGACCAAAACACCAGTAAAGTTTCGAAAGGATTGGGATAAAATTGTAGGAGGAGTTGCGCTCACAAGGTACCTAATGTCCATAAGCTTCTGTAGTAATTTAGCCCAAAAATGACTAAGTTTAAACTGTGAAAAAAGTGACAAAAATTAATCTGAGGGTTATATCCAAATGTCATGCACATCTTCAGTCCTTGACAAAAACAACAGTAAAGTTTCAAAAGGATTGGGATAAAATTGTAGGAGGAGTTACGCTCACAAGGTACCTAATGGCCATAAGCTTCAGTAGTAGTTGAGCCCAAAATTGACTAAGTTCAAACTGTGAAAAAAGTGACAAAAATTAATCTGAGGGTTATATCCAAATGTCATGCACATTTTCAGTCCTTGACAAAAACACCTGTAAAGTTTCAAAAGGATTGGGAAAAAATTGTAGGAGGGGTTGCGCTCACAGAGTACCTACCTAAATGATGGAGGAACGGAAGGACGCACGGACGGACATGGGCAATGCTTAATGCCCTTCCGCATTCTACGAATAGCGGGGGCATAATCAAAGATAAATATCGCATTATGTACTGATTTAATTTCACAGATCATTTATTCATGTACTGAGTTAATATTACAGGACTATTTATTGGCTTTATGCAGACACCTGGGAGCATCCATCTTACAGCAACAGACACACATTAACCTGAATTACCTCTTATTGCAGGTCAGCTAAATGATTGAGGCAGCACTTTTAGTCAATTTCTTCATCTAAATATTGGAAAATGGATATTCCGTTTTAATTACATATCAAAAGTCAGATCAATGCAAATATAGAATATTACAACTGTCAAAAGAAAGGTATTTTATTTTTCAATAAGCTCCATTTGATTTTAATCCGGCTTTTTGTACCGGAAATGAAGAAAATTGTTACAAAATATGTCTTCTGCTATAGTAATAATTAGTGCTTTAAGGCTTAAATTTTACAAATAGATATTAAAATTCAGCCAGGTATCAAAATATACTAATCAATGCACACAATGTTAAAATAATATTCTGAAACATTGTTATATTTCGCAATTATAAGGATTTATTACTCTGCTTGGGTAGAGTGTAAGCAGTTGGTAGTGCTTCCAGTTTTCTTGTGTAGAGCTCATTGATCTGAAAATAGCAAGACCCCCATAGACAAGCAAAAGTTTTTAATTACAGGCTAATTCAAGAGAATTCACAACATTAAATGAGGGATTATTCCTGCCATACTGTAAGTTCTATAATAAATGCATGCAACTTTTCACTCTAACTCCATAACTATCCCAAACAAAACAACAAACATCCTTAATGGCAAACAGCATTGATGTTGGCACAAATTAAAACTGCAATTAAGACAAATAATAAGAAGTACAGAAAAAAATCAAATTTTCCTGGAATTCAATCTCCATTTTTACCTTGTTTTCAGTTTATATCTCTAATGTATATATGTAAGCATTCAGAATGGAGTTCTGAGGTCTCTCAGAGTTTGGTCTGTGACAGGTTGGAAATTAAGCCCTTTAATATGATCATGTATTATGACGCAGAAAAAATAATTTCATGTTAAAATATGTATTGTGATATAAATAGAGGATCTTACATGATTGATCATTTCATATGAAATTTATGAATTTAAAACAAGTTAAATAAATTTAATATGAAACGATCACAAGTGTAAGATGACCTAATAGATGTGATTTCATCGTCTTCAAAATTTGTTTATTTAAATGAAAGTTTGCATTGTTGTCATGACGTTACTTTTTCCGGCGGAAAGTGTTATTTAACGTGTGGTCATAACATTATTTATGACATGGCGTTATATCCACTAAATAACAGCAACGTCATATGATGCGCAACGCACGATTTGGGCCCTTAACGTTATTAATGACGTTACGAGTTATTCACGTCAAAAGTGATGACGCGATTATTTTTACGTTTCAATCCCTGGCGCTAACATAGGATTCTAAGCTGAGGCTGTTTTTATCGGACCTGATAAATCCTTTAGACTCTCTTACAAACTATCTACAATGAATCAGCGCTTTCCAAGAAATACTTGATATTGAATAATAATTAAGGCAAATTTTAACATAACAAAAAGACTTATTACCGGAGACGTAATTCTAATTTTTGTGGCCGTGTTCTTTGGCTATAACCAGTACTGGCCGGATGGGTATATGGTATAGGAGCACCCGGCCAGTAAGCACAATCAATTTGGCCACTATCCTAATGACGTTTCACTCCTGCGGTGGGCGGATAGTGGCTCGAGACTGGATGATGGCTGAGCAAAGGCTCAACTGGCAGTGGTTCTGATTTTAAAGCGTCTCAAAAAAACGGGGCCACGGCTTTAAGTCTCATCCGACAGACTGGGAGAAGCCAGGACCCCTGGCTTACAAGGCATATACTACCCATGCTACCGGAGAATTAATTCTCTTGTTTGTGGCCGTGCTCCTTGACTATAACCAATACTGACCGGGTGGGTTTGTTTTTTTGTGGTTTTGTATCCAGGAGCACCCGAAGGCTCAATGGCAGTAGTTCTGGTTTTAAAGCGTCCAGAAGACCGGGCCACGGCTTAAAGTCTCATCCAACAGACTTGGAGAAGCTGGGAATCGAACTTGCGACCCCTGGTTAACAAGACATAGGTTTATCCCCTACACCACGGCGGAGAAGCCAATTCGCATTTTGAGACAGATCAAGTAAAATGAAGTAATGAAATACAATTTATGAATATAAAACAAACATTAAAATATTGGAGGATAGGAAAATAACTAATAATTTTCAGTTTTAATTTTATCTTACCAAAAATAAAGTAACTGCATCAATCATGTAACTAAACTTAGGTTCTGTATTCAAAAAAACAACGGGGAAATAATCCAGCCAAAAGAGTACAACAGATTTCGACGGTTTATTTGGGGGCCTACCCCGGGTATTTTATTGTAGTGTTTTTCTCAGTTTTGTTTAATATGCTTTTGTCATTTTTACACTGCCTAACTGTCGAGTCTGGGAAACCAGACGGCCGATGCTCTAAAATATATTGAATAGATCTAGATCTATGTAGCTTCATATATATATATATATATATATATATATATATATATATATATATATATATATATATATATATATATATATATATATATATAAAATATATTTCACAAAAAATTCACATAGATCTATTGTTTCCGGTTTTCAACAGAGAGCTGGTTGCTTTGCTTTATTTGTCTTCCTGGTGTCTCATGATGGTTGAGCGGCTCTTCCTCGCGGTGCCATGGGATTGTCTGCGGTTTGTGATTGTGGTATTTCCTGATCATACTCTCTTACTATTTTCAATATTCGTTTTAAACTATTTTAGAAAATATTACGGCTTTTGGGTGTTTAAAGAAAAAATGATTTTTTAAAGCAAAGAACCGCGGTTAAATTAATGATAGGAGAAAGAACGGACGCCAATTCATTTAAATTCAACTTCTTTCCCCTGTTAATTAATATAAATTCAACCTCAAGAATGGACCATTTTACCATACTAAAGCCCAATATGACCATGTTGGCCATTTTATCGATGTTGGCCTACAGTCCCAGGACATAATTATTTGCCACTTTCCGACGTCGCCATTTAAAACAGTGCATGTTGTAAAAAAAAATTAAAAATAAATAAATACCATGACCCAATTTACAAAAAAAACCTTACAGGAATGAAATGCAAATTTATAGAAAATAGCAATATGTACACTAAAATATTTATTCTCAAGGCTCTCCGGTAGAACACGTTTAACATGTTTAAAGTGAACATATATTTTAATAAAAATATCATTGACGCTACCCTAACGCCAACGTTACCGAAAAAGTGTGATTTTAATTTTCCATTGTGTTAGAATGACTATCATACGAAAACACTAGAAACCAAGAGAGCTACGAAAATTGTTTATTGCGTAAATCAGTTTGCTGTCTTTTGGTACTATTTTCATAATTTTAGCCTCTATAGTGTGGGGACAATAGTCTTTGCAAAAAAGAAGAAAGGAAAAAAACGGTAATACATTAATTTAGACGGCGATGTCACAAGGTGGTGAATAAGTATGTCCCATGACTGTATTTCAAGCTTGTTGTAATTGTTTTTCAAAAATAATATTGCCGGTAACTATGGCGTCTACATTTTGGAACTAGTAACAAATTAAAGCAAACTGATTTGCGCAATAAATCGATTTAAATAACCGAATCGGATTTGTTAGTCATATCATGTACGCGAGAAAACCTGTATTCAGGAGTTTGCGAACAAAGATGGCGCAGACCAGTCTGCGCATCCGCGCAGTCTGATAAGCATCTTTGTTATTCGCTTATTAGAAAGAACTCTATTTAGACTTGCTACGAGCAAAATTGCATTTCTCTAGCTAGTCTCTGTAGCCGAGGAGACTTATTTAAGTCACGCTGTGTCAGAAACACCAAAGATAGGTTATATCGCGTCGGGGCCCATCATATCCAATGGGCCACACTCGGTCCACCAGCTCGCTAGGGGGCCGATAGTTGGCCAAAACTGTATGCTGACCGGAATAGTTCTTCTCTTGAATCAAAAAGTTTATTTCCTTAACAGATATGTATCGAAAAACCCCGGCTATTATGCCTTTTGGCATTTTCGTTCTTGTTCTTTTTAATTTTGCAATGCGTGTCAATTGGCGATTACCTTCAGAAAGGATTTGAAATAATTTTGTCAAACGCATGAGCAAAACCGTTCCCAACAAGGCATAAATAGAAGGAGAGACAACCCTTAGTTTTACACAGCGTGCGTATAATAATAACCCACCCTGCTTACCCAAAAAATAAGTCCCCTCTATAATAAATACATTTAATAACTGAGTGGAATTAATTATTATTATTTCATTAAAGTGATACTTTCATTTGGAAGATGCTTTCAGTTATTAGATATTACATTAGCTAACACGCCACGCCAAACAATTCGACTGGCTGTACGTAACGCTGAACAGGCTGGTTTGTGTTTTCCTGTGATAGCAAACCAAACTGCCAGGTTTTCTCTTCTGATGACTCATTTACAAACACGTCAATTGGAGTTACTATATTACATGTACGTAAACATACGGCATCAATTACTGACAAGTTTAGAAAATCATATCAAATTATGATATGATGAAGACAATATTGCTTTCCTATCTATCGTATGACGTTGCGTCTGGGAGTGACATAACGTCATGCATTAACATCAATAAACCACTAGTGGTTTACAGATTTTCGGGAAACGTTATGCCGTCCATAATAATGTTGAGTACACAAAGACAAAATAACTTCGTTTACGCAAGAAATAAATTTTTTAAAGTAATCTGTCATATGATAAGTATAATCTTAAAATCGTGTTCATGTATTATTGAATTTATTAAACTCGTTGCGAAAAAGAGATAATATCCTTGACAAGCCTCGCATTTTATCACCTTTCCCAACTTGTTTAATAAATTCAATAAAACATGAGTACTCATGTAAGATCCTTTATGTATTACACTCAACATCAACCCCTAACAATTAACTTGCACGTTAATATATTCATGAGAAGATTGAATGACAGCATTAATCCTGGTCAGCTGACGCCTCTAATGCTTAAGAATATGATGCACGCTTATATGTATCAGTACTTTAATTACTTTGCACGATATAACTGTGTTTAGCATGGACAGGCCCCGAGATTATAAAACTTGCGTAAGTTTAGAACTCAAAAAAGCGCAATGATTGGCTGCTTGCTGGCACGTGTCCGCATGCAGCCAATCTTTGCTCAAATAAAGCGCAATGATTTGCTGCTTGCGGACACGTGTCTGCAAGCAGCCAATCATTGCGCTTTATTGAGTTTGAGAATGAACTAAAGTTTTATAACCTCGGGGCTGGACTGAGAATGAATGCAAACAATGAATCTATGCAAGTTCAGTCAAATCCATCCACTGGTTTAGAAGCTAACGCACGTAAACGACGCTACGCGGGTGCAGACGCCGATAGGATCCACATCAAAAACAATGTGTACCCTTCCCGTCAGTTTGGGGGATATAAATTTTCGTTTGTCGGTTGTCTTGTGCTCTATTCTGACCACAGACAACAGTGAAATAAATCACGAAACTCTTTTCAGGTTAAAACCTGTGTATCCTATCCCCCAACCATAAAACCCTCTACCCCGCCCTCATCACAAATGATAAAAACTAAACCGTAAGTTGCATTTCTTTAATTAGTAAAAGTTTGAAATGTGTTCGTATCAATTTTACCTGCCAAACATATTACAAACATACAACCAATACTTATTCTCACTTTGTCCAGATTCCGACTTTGCGCACAGATATTTCCAAAATTGTATTGTGCAAAGTAAGGATTCTCACTCTCTCCACCAAAGTAGAAATTCCCACTTTGCACAGGACGATTCCATTATTGTCCCGAGTCTCGCATTGCACATAACTTATAACAATAGATTATAGGTATAACTAAATTTTACTCTAATTTTCAGCAGTTAAGTAAACAGGTACATGTACGTAGTCAAACAGTGGCGACTGAGACAAATCGATGCATAATGCGGATTTCATCAGGTTCTGCACCATTTGATACTCTCGGACCGAAAAACATTATTTTATAGCAATTTGCCAAGAGACCGTGAAATTGCATATCATGTGGCGATACAGTAACCTAGTAGTCGAATTATAAGTTACAACATCAATATAAACCCAGGTTCGAATTTTCCAAACACCTTCTGTCTTTCTTACATCTTTACAACCCGATCTTAGCCTTTTAATCACAGGATCTATTCTATTCCCTTTTCGGGTTGCGCATGCAGAAGTTATACCTCTCTACGTATATTTTATGAAACCAGACATAACCTCCTAACTAGCAATTATATGAACGACTTTCTGTCACATTTTCTTCATACCCTGCCCGCATGATTTCCTAGGTTAAATACTGATTAGCAAAGAACAGTGCCTGCATTCTCACCCTAAACGTATAATAAATGCAACAGAAAGGCGCCTATACTAGGGGGGGGGGCTTCTACATGAAATTGTAATTAAATGCAAAGACGATAAGTAAATGTATAAGTAGCCTGTGCATCAGATCAGTCCTGAGAGAACATTCGGTCTCCGCTTTAAAAAATACACGTGGTTAAGACGTCCTTCCTTTAATAAATGACGTCTGTTTACGCAATGATTTAGGTCTTGTTTCAGCTGCTTGTATTTTAAATAGTACCTGGACAAAGAGAAACCCCAAAGCACAGACTGTTTTCTTTGTAGACACACTAAGACTTCAGGATGAGGTTCGTGCTGATTCTGGCGTTGCTAAACAGCTGTTATTTAGCAGATGGAGGAGACATAAGTAAGTACCTCATAAACCAATTTTGAAAAGTCGCATGAAATTTCCATTTCTTATCGATTGGACCAGTCCATCTCCATTTTAAGAGTTGTTGGGTGGTATCTTTCTCCAGCGTCTGATCTGGTTCTGCACTGTATGCCGATATCCTATAAAATGGATGCTAGGCTTATATGGGCTAAACACACTTACTCTTTGCATGCTGTAAAATTCTACATGTATTTCGTTTGCTGGTTTCTTTCTGAATTATGTTTTTAAAGTTCCTTCGGGAATACTATCAGAGTGATAAAACCCTTAAATTCAGACCAAGCCTGATGTTTTGACCTGGGTCTAAACTGTTTGCATCGGTCAGCATCACACGACATTTGCAGGCAAATACATGTAGTTAAAACACACTTTTCAATTATATTCATTCAATTATAATCATGAGGCATTTGCTTTGTTTAATCACAATTAGTTAATTTGTTTTCAAAATTGATTATTTATTTATGCCAATGAATTTAATAACTTAAATGAGGAAGGCACCATGCGAATCAAACAGAACAAAAACTTGAAGAACAACAAAATAGATTGATATATTTCCAAATCCAAAAGGCTATGAAGCCCATGAGGATACACAAACATATAGGATGGGAGTGAATACAGTAATATCCATAGTTAAACAGTTGCATTTAGCAGTCCTATGTACCACTAATATACCTGTACCTATAGATTATATGCTGCTTTGGTCTAATATTGACAGTTTGTGAAGAAGGTGTTTAAACTCCCGTAAGACACAATATGAGAAAGGACAAAATATTTGCATTGCAACATTTAGGCTCTGATTGCAAGTTAGAATCTCAAAGAAATACATCTAACACGCAACCAAATAACAAGATTCGATTAACCATTGGATGCGATTATATATATGTATATCTTTGGGGCAAGAATTGATATGATAGTCACAAAGAGACTATCGTATTAAATCTGGGCCCACAGATATTCGCAGGGATTTGACGCAAAATAATTCTAAGCTAACCCACCTCAATTATTGTATGGCGGTGATTCTCTTGTTGGTTTGGTTTTGTTATTGTTGCTTTCCCAATTATGTGTGAGGGCATGCGTTCAGTTCAGCTTTTGTGACACAAGATTATATCCTGTGAACATCATACATTTAAAAAGAGTTTGGAATCAATTACAACAGGTTATATGAAATTATAAGCTTTCACCATTTTCATTCTGATGGAGATTCCATACGCATTGATATAAGCATGAATCTGTCCATTTTGTATTTTAAGGGGTCACAGGTTGAAATTTCTAATTTCAATATAATATTCTTAATATTTATGTCCCTAAAGATTGTACCGGTTTCCTGTCTGAGAGTGAAATGGTTAAATAAAGAACATGCATGGACAGACCATGCTGATTATCGTTTGAAGTTTGAGCGTGGGCGCATAATGCAATTTTAGATATGTTAGCTTAATAGTTGTTTCCTATTCACAGCCCATACAACCTTTTTTGTAATTGAATCCCAGACTAAACGGAGTTTGCAAATATTGAAATGAAATAATGGCTTATTTAAATATTATCTTAAAACTGCCATTTTATAAATTGTAATGCCAGAATTAGGTAATTATAAATTATTTCCAATTTAAAGAGATACAGCTGCCGGTGAAATGCACAAAGTATGAAACCTGTGAAATCTTGCCTCGAGGTTATAAAACTTGAGTTCATTCTCAGACTCCTAATAAAGCGCAATGATTGGCTGCCTGCGGACACGTGTCCGCAAGCAGCCAATCAGTGCGCTTTATTTGAGTTTTTATAACCTCTAGGCCTTTACTCTGCTCCTCGTCTCGGCTTCAAATAAACAAGTGTCACACAGCCAATGTTTAATAATAAAAAAGTATACATATATCCAAATTTCCAAATATTTTTTCAACCAATTCTGCCTAAGATTCTCTGCAAAATTCAAACTCTAAAATTATCTAAAGACAATGCCTCCAGAAAACAAAGCATCATGTTCTATCGTGCTTCACATAACAGGCATGCCTTCCTTAGTTTGCAATTTCGAACCAATCATAGTGAAATACTCCCCACCAACTTTAGTCTTGTTGGAGTTCCAACTGTGGCATGCAATCCAAAGCAGAATGGAAACAATGTAGACCTGATCAGATGATATCGCTAGAAGCATGCTGACCTGTATCTGCAGTGTCTTTTAAAAGACAAATATGGGTTCAGCACTGCAAGCTTGGTTACAGAACCTTGACTTCAATGTCCAACTACTTCCATTACCCTCTTATGTTACTTAATGTAAATTGCCATCCAGAAGGGAAAAATAAGTGTATTCTAGGTGCCTCTATGATCAGTAGATGTACTTAAATCTCTTATATTAAAGATTTCTTATGTTTCAAAGTAAGGTCGAAGGCAAAGGTCAGGAATCAATACAAGCAAGTACCACACCTGACCCAGGACACCACATGGGAAAGTGACAAAAACACAAGAAAACATCACATACAAGAGAGCAAAGAGGTTAGCCCTTTCTCAGCAGGTGACCACAAGGCTGCAATGAACAGACAACACAGCATCACAAACACGTAACATAAATCACAATTGGATCAACAAAACAATCACCGCCTTGGAACGGTCAGTATTTTTAATGGAGGGCTTAAATTACTTTCATAGTACCAACCTTACCCCTATTTATAATGTTGATCAAGAAAGATAGATGTTTGGTTCAGATTAATGATCCCTAACTTATTGATGTGTCATTCAAGCCTTAAAATCCGATGCCAGCGGTGTAATGAACACGATTTTTTTATTAGTATACATAAATTCTTAATTCAGACAAAACAATTTCAATGATATACCTTCATTGTAATTATAAAGTAATACTTTGACTTTGAGATATACCAAAAACACTTAAAGATTTTTTCGTTGTTAGAATTCGAAAAAAGCAGGATGAGTTGATATGTTTTTTTTGTTCAATATTTAAACTACCTATCGTTTCGACGAACAGAAGGTGGTCGTTGAGACAAAGTTGTCAGAATAGATGTTCACACCTGGCCCCAAGGTTATAAAACTTTTATCATACTCAACTCAGCCAACCACGAAATTTATCCTGCTCACAAATGTTTAAATGCCAACAATTGTTGGCATTTTAATATTCACAAGCATGATAAATACAACATCTGAGAGACTTAAAGCAACAGACTTCTTTATTTGTCGGTATTTTAGTTTTTATGAGCAGTTGAAATTTCGTGCTCAGTTGAGTTGAGCATGAAAAAGTTTTATTACCTCGGGATCAGGTCGTACAAAACTGCAGCAAACTGATTGACTCAATATAAATTGCTTCTGTATTCAAGCAAATGAAAAATGACTATAGAGATGTGGAAGGAAATGTTGAAATGCACTTGAATTGAGCCTCGTCGCGAGAAACCCTGTCTTCGGGGTTTCCAAAAAAGCGAGTTTCAAAACAGTCTCCTCAGCTACAGAGACTAGCTAGAAAATTAAATTTTGCTCTTAGCAAGTCTAGATATTATACTTCCCAATTAGCGAATAACAAAGGCGCTGTTTAGACTGCGCGGATGCGCAGGCTGGTCTGCGCCTTTGGTATTCGCAAACCCCCAAAGACAGTTTTTCTCGCACCGAGGCCCATTTTACAGGTTGGCAAAATAGAATGATTATAAGGTAATTTAATCCTTTGAAGACTGGAACTCCATTAACAGGTACTTTGGCAAGCAATGATGACCCAGTTTTTGCTAAGAGAAAATCTATCTTCAGAGAAAGAAATTCATAACTTTTTTTAAATTAGTTTAATTAATTGGTTTTCAAAGGTTTATAGTAAAAGTTATGGTTTCCATTTCAATTGCTCGGCGGTAAGTCAGGACTCAGACTCAATGGCGGCCCTGTTGTATTGCTGTAGTTCGTTAGTTGGCGCTGAGGCGTGCCCTTGACTGGGCCCAACGTGGCTCAACTGAACGTTTTCTTTAGCTCTGACTATCTATGAGTTGTGAGCCATCTTTCTTTGTTTCACCTTAATAAGTTTATTTGATTAGATTGTTTCTTTGTGATGATACATTGCAAGATGTGTTTTAACAGCAACAAAATCTAGTGTGAAGATTTGGCACCAGTAAAATGTTTTTAAGCCTCTGGTGGTTTAGCGGTGGTTGTCCGTTCGAAGGCAGTGGTTCTGTTGTTGTTGATTCATCGTTTGATATTCCTCCCATTGTTTGTGGGGGTTCCCTGTGTTTGGTCTTTGATTTGTTATGCATTATTTAGTGAGGCATTAGGTTCACGACATACATGTTGTATGCACCAAGACGATATGTACTTAGGTTGGGATAAATACAAAGCAATAGTACATAAATAAATTGTAGTGAAATCATTTAAATCTTCAAAGGATCTGGAACAGTCTTAATAAAGGATAGACTATGAAAATGGTCAGATAAAAGTTTCAAAGGCAGAACATTTCCCCCTGGTAAAACTAGTAGGTTCAGCCCTCGAAGTATCAGCTGAAAACCACTTTTCACACTGATTAAAATATGGGTTGAAAGCACTGTTTCTGCTATTCAAGATATGGGTAATAGAAACAAATGGTTTTGTAGGTGCCCCCCCCCCCCCCTTAAGCGAGCTAATTTTTTGCATATATTTGTAGTTGTAGAGTACACATTTCATATAATAATTGCATGCTTGATCAAAGGGAGAAAAGCTGTCGAAATGCTCAAAAAAACATTTAAAAAGCAAAAAACTAATACCCATTTACAATGGCATGTGTACAGTATGTGGTTATGATTCCTCTCAGTGAACAGGTCAGACTGATTAAATTTATACAGAACATGTATAATATGTGTGTAAGACATTTACAGGTAATATACAAAAGCTTTGGGCATCACACTTATTTACCAAAAACAATGACCTATTTCCAGATTCGAATAATATGCCAACGCAATACTTTAATTTCTAGTTTATGCTGCATAGATATTCTAATGTATTTAGATGGATACCATGGCTTTTCCTCTTGTAAAAGCAAAATTTGGTCAGAAAAATAACCCTACCCATAAACCCTAAGGTCCTGGCATTAGTATGCAGTATTACTTTTTTTCAAAAATACACCTAAGGAATCTTCTAACGCATACTCTTTTGTTTTGGCATTTTCTTAAAAACTAGAATGTCGAATTAAAAAATATTTTGAAATAAATTAGAACAGTGTTTTCCGGTAATGCATGGCTATTTTCAGATAAAACTGATTAAGAGTATTTAAAATATGAAGGTTTGAGTTGAAAACTTCAAAAAACCAAAGTCGCAAATTTACCATTTTTCAAACAAATCAATATGGAAATTTAAACAGAATAGCGATTTGTCACTCTGTATTACATTTAGTTATATGGATTAATGAGACATGAATCATTTTCAAAGGTAAGTCAGTCTGTATTCTATCATTCATAAAATACTAAAAAAGCATCCATCTCTATCTTCTACGTCTATTTTAGTGAACGGACAATCCTGCGGACAATGTGCACACATAAGTAATTAAAATATTCCTGACAATCATATCGCATATGTGCTCGATTGGAGCAGGATAGCCATTGTTAATCATTTATTCTGCTAGCTAGCAGCAGAACCCTGCTGGTGTTACTCACAGTGTGGACTTTCTAAATTTCAACGGTTCAAAATCGCATGAAAGACGTAAGTGGAGTATGGCTAGGAAATACCACGATCACACACTGCAGACCGACCCATTGCTCCGTGAGGAAGAGGCACAGAGCACTAACAGTCACATGACATTTAAAGCAATTTTTAAGCAAACATCTCTGTCTTCCCCAACGAGATGATTGCAAAACTAGAAATGACAATAAGTATTGCATAACAAAACAAGGACCAAATACAAAAAACCCACAAACAATAGAAGCAACAATAAACAATGAATCAACACCAACATACGTATCGCGTTAGAAAGCTCAGTCGAAGTTATTGGGGGCTTAAATTAATTTTACTGGCCAAATCTTCGCCCTAGATAATGCTGCTGTCAAAACCAAAAACATGTTAAGCTCGCGTGGAGGCTTCCTTATTTATCCATTGTATCATCGAATTACTACTGTGATGAAACAAAGAAAATGGCTCTGAACTCACAGACAGTTAGAGCTAAAATAAACCCGCCCCCATTTGAGCCACGGGGGGCCCATCCAAAGACAACCACCAGATAGTGACCCACCAATGAAAATTTTCTGCCAAGATCGTCATTGTGTCTGAAGCCTAATCTACCGTGAATTTCATACATTTCTTATTACAAGATGACGTTTTTCATTGTTGAGCATGACATACGAAATTAAAATTGCCCCACTGAAATGCAGACTTGAGCCTAAATTCCAATTTTTGTGACTTCCGATTTTGACTCTTTCAAATTAAATAAGCTGTATTTTGCATTATACCGAAGGTATTGTTTTGAAAATTTCACACATGATGTAAATAATATTGAATTTTTGTTTAACTACACAAAATTGAATAATTTTAACATTATTAAACATTTGTAGTAAATTGTTTACTGTATGCGTTAGAAGATTCCTTAAGTATATTATTTTGTCAGATGCCTTGAATGTCATGTTTTAACTAAAGCATTAACATAAAGTTGTCAATTATATATATTCCTAACTAGGGTCTCTGAAGATTCAATAGGATACCGTTCAAGGTCCCAGTGGAGCACGAGTAAAATAGATGGGTATTATTACATATAGTGATAATTTCATTTGTTAGATGTGCTCACTTGTTAGATATTATATTAGCTAACCCGCTACGCCCAATAATTTGACTGACCGTACCTAACGTTGTTCAGACTGGTTTGTGTTTTGCCTGTTGTCACACACTAAGCTGTCAGGTTTTCTCGTCTGATAACTCAATAAGAAACATGTCAATTGGATCCATTATATACGTAAGCATACAGTATCATTTATTGACAGGCATCAGAAAATTTTATTGTACAATTATTGACTTCAATTAGGTTAATATGAGGATTTTATACCTGAACATTTGATATTCACCGAGGCTGCAAGGTAGACGGCATTTTGTCTACCGAAATCGAAGTCAATAACTGTTTCGTTATAAGCCTGTTTAGCTGTGAATTAAATGTTCTACTTTAAAAATAGTAAGTGAGTATGATCAGGAAATACCACAATCACAAACTGCAGACAACCCCGTGGCACCGCGAGGAAGAGCCGCTCAACCATCACAAGACACCAGGAAGACAAATTAAGCAAAGCAATCAGCTCTCTCTTCCCCATCAAGATGATTGCAATACTAGAATGGACATAAAGTAACGTACAACAAAACATAGAACAATTACAGACTCCCACAATGGGAGTAACAATAAACAAAAAGTCAACAACAACAGAACCACCGCCTTAGAACGGACAGCAGCCTAAGCCACCGGGGGGCTTAAATGCATTTTACTGGTACCAAATCTTCGCCCTAGATTCTGCTGTTGTTGAAGTACAAGAAATGTTCAGCTCGCATGGAGGCCATCTATCTAGTGCAATGTATCATCATGGAAAACACTCTAATCAAATTAACACTCCATGATGAAACAAAGAAAAGGGCTCATGACTCACAGATAGTCAGAGCTAAAAAAAACCTCAAGTTGAGCCACGGTGGGTCCAGCTACAGATAAGCATAAGGCACCAACCCACCGATTAAAGCTTTACGTCAGAGCCATCATAGAGTCTGAGGCCTGACCCACCGTCGTGCAATTAAATTGTGATTGGGTTTAAAACTAGGCATGCAGACTGTCGCATGATATCCAAATTATATCCAACCCTTATATAACGTTTTACTATCTTTTTGAATTGATCACTAAAATTAGGTTTTCCAACAATTCGTTTGAATTTATAGACTAAATCACCATAAAATATAGGTTCTGATATGCCTTGTTGCAGAAGAGGTTTTAACCCAATGTTGTATTTAACAATTAACTCTGAGTGTCTGTAGTAGAATTTAGAAAATGCTTATCGAATTTAATGATATCTATAACCTTGTTTTAATAATTTAGCAGTTAAAAATAAGTTTCTGTTGTTGAAGTCATCAACATTAGAGCACACTCTAGCAAAACGAATAAGCTGAGAAATATATACACCTTAGGAAGGAGAGCGAGGAACATCTCCATCAAGAAATGGGAAATTTACTATTTCAAAATTAAAATCATCCCGTTTATCATAAATTTTAGAAGAAACTATGCCATTTGTTATTGACAAGTTCAAGTCCAAAACCGGAGCTTCAGTATCAGAAGAATTCGCCTTTAAAGTTTGTAACTGGATTTGTATTATCGAAGTCTTGTTCATCCTAAGCACTTTCTCACAAGTTTTAGCATCTGTTTTTAATTTTTTAATTTAATATTTTGCAATTTGAAATGTATATAATATATTTTAATGCAAAATGTAAATCAAAAACCCTCTTTTACATTTTGTTTATTCAGACAAAGACAAATGAACAAACAAATCAAAAATGTTGTTAGAATTCAGTGAAATTCTTTAATTCATCTGTTGGAGGTAAAACAGCAAATCAAGTCAATTTCATGCAGCCCATGCTAAGTTCATACTTATCATGACATTTATAGCTCTCTAGAGGGTGATATAAATAAAGTGTCAAAATATCAGCCTCTGGAAACTGATTTGAGCTGGTATCACTTCCAATCACCATGTAGGCCAGTTTAGACCAGTTTCTAGGTAGACATAGAGATTTATGAAGACAAATTGGACCAATCAGGGGACAGGGTTCTCTCCAGTCATATAACAACAAATTAAATCTTATCCACCCTAACACTGACGTCAATTGGAGCTATTATAACGTAAGGATACAGCATCGATTTCTGAAAAAGCATCAGACAATTATATCAAATATTACACAGACAATAGTTTAACTGTATGTACTAAACTAAAACCTATCCCAACTCTACCTATGAAGCTACAGGATAATTTATTCATAAGAATGACGCTATAACGAACACGTGAATGAGCTATTATATTGTAAATACACAGTATCAATTACTGGAAATATCAGATAATTAATCAAATTACAATATGACGCAGACAGTAGTTTAACCTTATGCCGCACACACAAACCCCTTCACTAACAATTACCTCACATGCTAATATATTCACGAGAAGATTGAAAAGCAACTTTAATCCTAGTCAACTGGGGCCTGTGAAGCCCACTTAATTGTATCTACACTTTTCATAATGTAAAATATAACTGAGTTTAGTATGGTCAACAATGAAAATGGTCCTATCAAAGCACCCAAGAAGTATATTTTAATTCAGAAAAATGCCAGAGAAAAGTTCACGACCTCATGTTGTAGATACAAAGAATATATTAACAGCGATAAAGTAGGTAAAAGGGGAATTGAAACCAAAACCTATGTATACGTCATGCATGCGTGTTAGCTGTTTGTTCTAAAAATACAGCATACCTTCATAACTTTGTTTAAATGTTTCTTTGCAATCCGTAGTAAAATATATGCAGTGTATTTGAGTGTGATTTTTTAAACATCGGCAACTAAATGAGTCAAAATAATAAAATACGGTTTTATGCATCATTTGAAAGGTCAAGCTTTGATCTTTTGTTGCGCATAAAGTATAGAATCCTGACGCGTTTGTGGATGGAGTTATATATACATTTTTGCTACATATTGAATTTCACCCATCCCTCGAACGTATTCTACTAGTTTGTTCGTTGCTGCAAGCCTCAAGATGATGTAAGCGTTTGCTTTATAAAACATACCGTCATCTGTTAAATGCAAATTGTGAACTTGACCAAGGCGATGGAACAAGATAACTTGTAGGGCTATATTGTACTCAGTGGGTGATTTCGTACATAGTAGACTAGTTGATAAGGCTGGCCCATTTCATAATCCGCTGAAAAGACTGAAATTGGAAACATTTGCCTCTGACAGTGTAAGCAAAAATAATAACGTCAAGACAATACAATTATCCTACTTACAGCACTTCAGGACTACTCAGAATGGATACATTATTAGATGACATTGAAGAATGAGTTTGATGCATGTATGGAATGCCAAGCTATTACACTGTGAACATGCTCGTATATACTGACGAGCATTAAATACGCAACATTAACTTCCCTTCCAATCTTTCAAAAGACAGTTGAGTGCAAGCTTCCTTTGCTTCGATGATGTTAGCATGAGATGGTTTCATCAGCAAACACTTTAATTTTAATTGTACAACTAAACCTGATGATTTTACTGCTTTGTATAATATGAGATCACTGAAACATTTCTTAAGTAGAGGAGATTTTAAACAATTGAATGCATGGGTACAAACAGATAATCGTCAAATAAGCAAACGGCCTGTAACGCAGACCTGCCAAACAATACGAGAGTTATTCCTTGATAATCAATGAAGTCCATGATACAAATTTGATACTTCTCGTTTTCCTTAATGTATATAAGTATGGGATCTTTCCCTGATAACATTTTGTCACTTGAAAACATTGACCCCTATCATAAAAAGGCTACATTTCCAATGCGTCAAATGCAATTAAATTGGACATTTTTATGTTTTATTTACAAACGAACACTGTTTAACATACAATCAAAATGATTTGTTTTGTCTTCTTTTTTGAAACATAGTTTAAAGCTGCTATCCAAGTGGTGCGTTTTTAAAGTTCGTTAGTATGCGATTCTTTTTTTACAGAAATAGTAAGATTCACCAAACCAGGTACTCAGTACTCTTGATGGCATACACCTTAGACTTAAATCTCCTTGAAGAGCTTAAGTCGTCTTCTTCATTGGAGAGCATCACTGGAAATGCATGGTCAAAGAGCCAATTATCAGGCTAGTTTTTATGATTGTGCGAAAGTAAGTAAGGATGCAAAGATCGGGAATCGATACAATCAAGTACCACACCTGACCAAGGATACCAATGGGAAAGTGACAAACTCACAGTTAGACACCACAAACGAGAGCCGAGAGGTCAGCCTTTTCCCAGCAGGTGACCACAAAGCACATATAAACAGACGCGTACAAAGACATAGCATACATGTAGATGAAAACTTGAAAATGGCTCATTCAATTCGGAGTTGAGTGTTGGTAAAATTGTACCAGAGGAATTGATTTACTGTGGATGGCTCTAGCGGTTGCGAGGAGGCAGCTGATAGTGATGAAATTGTCACAGAAGCAATCACAATTATAGACATTTTATTTGAGTTACTTGGATGAGGATTAGATTTGGATATTTACCTTAGACTAGAGATTTATGGGTAAACATATGAGCTATATTGTTTCTTCCTTTTAATATCATTTCTTACATAAGGCAATGACATTGCTCACTTATTATGTCGAGATATACATGCTACATACTTTAATTGAGCCGCGATATGAGATTTCCAACAATGTGGTATATGCGACTAGCAAATTCTCAGACCAGCCTGCGCATACGCGAACAAACTTAGAATAGTCAAGCGACTAGCAATGGCTCTGATCGGACTGAGTGTATGCGCAGGCTGATCTGAGGCTTTGCTGGTCGAACATACCATTGTTGGAAATCTCATGCCACGTTTCATGTGAGCAAGAAAGTCTAAAAACTATAAGCATTTTATATAATATTTTCAATTTTGTTTTACTTAAATGTTAAATACCAACATTTGCCCCTCAGTAATGCTGGGGGTAGGTTTATATAATATACCATTTACGGCAATTAAAGATAGAAGACAAACAATTTCCATTAGTCAAATGAGTGGGTCAGTAAAACAAAATCTTAAACAGTTTGAAAAATAAATAAAATCACCATCGCTCATTGAATGTAAATCACTTAGAACACTATAGCACTGAACGAAATGGATGTTTGGTAGATAGAACAGAAAAGCACAGTAAATTTAAGCTTACTGGGAGGAGATAGGCAAATGAAACCATTACCAGCAGCTAGATCATTTGATCCCCATTCCAACAGTATGCATAACTTTACTTTGACCCCAAATTTACCTAGAACACTATACATGTAGCACTGAAGCGACGAAATTTCCTTCTGCTAAATGAAATCAGCAATGAATATCATTTCTAAGATATAGGCACCAAATACTAGTACCTCTAAGAGATTAAAGGAAAACATCTGAAAAATATTCATTTTACCAGAAGTATCATCTCTTACGTCAATACAATGTCCTTTCTCATTTATTATGCCATGTAACATGTGTTGCATCTTTTAATAACTGCTCTAGTCTTGGTGTCTAACTTTCAGAGCTATATTCTTTATTATATTTAGCAAGAAAGTCCTCAAAATGTATGCTATCCACCAGCAGCAAATATTTTCACGTACTTTTACTTAAATAACATATACCAAATGTTGCTCCTCAAACTAGCGGTAGGGGTGTTTAATAGTTCATTAAAGAAAATATATTTTAGATAAAAACTTTCTTTTTTCTAAGAGTCAAATAAGTATGTTCGTAAACCAAGATTAAAACAGTTTGAAAAATGCACAGATCAGCTGTAAAAAATAAATGTCAGTCAAAATTACCATTTTCAAAAGAATATTAAATAGATGTAACGCAAATTACACCGTAGGAAGCTGTAATTTTGTTGCAAAACCGTTCATAATTATATAGCGAAGGCATCCAGCAAGCTGACTACTTACCATTTATCCTAATGTGATTTGGTAACATATGTAACAGGCTTTTAGAGGATAACGCCCTGGCTTACAGAGTGCAATCATCACTTATTGGACCCAGTTTGGATTGTCCTTTAAGATAGGATATGCTTGCAAGATTTCCTATAGCGGGATGGTGGCAAGACCTTTCAGCCATCAGTCTTTAGATGCTTAAGCTGATGCCAAAAATAAACGTTTTCAAAATATGATCATGTTGCATATCGAATTAAAGGGAATAAAGTATACAACAGTATGTCATCAAATAGTTTGCCCTTATACACACCCTTGACCCCTGTGGTTTGGTCAAAATGTCATTTTTTCTTTTCTGAAAGTAGTCATGTCGCATATCAAATTAACGGGAATTGATCATATAGAACGTCATGCAAGAACTAACATGTATTTTGCCCTTTTGCCCACCTTTGACCCTGTTTGGAGTCAAAAGGTCAAAACAACTTTTTTTCTAAAAGTGGCCATGTTTCATATCAAATTGAATGAAGCGAAGTATAGAACAAATTGCAAGCAAAATGTTTGACCTTTTTACCACCAACTGAACTTTGGGGTTGGGTAAAAATATCAGACATTGATATTGGGCATATAAGTACCTTAACGATTGGCTTTACTACATGGTTGATAGGCTTGAGTTTTGATTTGAGTAATAACCAAGTGGGACTTAGTTGTTGGAGAAATGAGAAAATTATTGTTTGTGTTAAACATCCTCTCTTCATCAAGAGGACTCATTTGAGCAAACCAGGGCCTTAGGACCCTCTTGTTTGATAATATGCCTCCGCTTGGCTACGCTGTCCTCTGTTCTTTGCCAACATAGTAAAACGTTGATTCATTACGTCTCCCCCAAAGGGTTGGGAGACATATTGTTTTCCCCGTACGTCCGTCTGTCCGCCCGTCTGACTGTCTATCACAAAATTTTGTGAACTAAACTCCTCAGTCACTTTGGGCTTAAAGCATTTCGACACTGGATATCTCGTAAACGCATATCCTCTTACAGTTTTAGTCGGATCTTTTTGAAACTTTTCAAGTGTTTTTGTTAAGGTCGAAAGAAGTGCAGGACATTTTGCTGCAATCCTCAGAATAATTTTGTTATTTTTTTCGCAGTTCGGACTAAGTCAAATTTTGGGCTTAAAGCATTATTGAGCCATGACATGTGTATCCAACAATGCTGCAATTTGACAAGTGTCGACTTTTACGAGCCTATGCAACCTTCTATTAACCAAAGAAACGCTGTTCGGTCAGTAGTTTAAAACAGGCATAGAATATTCAAGCGATTAGTAAATCTTCTGATCAGACTGCGCGTATGCGCAGGCTGATCTGAGACTTTGCTGGTCGCACATACCACATTGTTGAAAATTTCATTTTGCGGATCATCTATACACTTTGTATTCTCTTAAAATTTTACCTGTATCATTTTTTTTAATTGCAGCTGTTTTTGTCTAGGTCTGAAGATGTGCATGTAAGTCGATGTAACATGGATTTTTATATAATAATGGAAATAATATATGTTATTATATAACTAAGTAAAAAGACCGATTTTCATTGGCTCAGAGCGCTCACGTGGTCCGTCTATATATTGTCATATTCACTGGCTGGCGCGCGCTTGCCGGTGAATATTAGTTACTAAAATTAGACTCCTTGTGTTTTTTTACGTTCCGGTTCTGCTTTTCGAAAGCGATCGTACATGTAGTTTCAGAGAACGCAACCAATCTCGCACCGAAGCTGATCTATTTCGATCTTATTGCACAATAAACGACGAAAACAAATTTGAAATCTTCAGCTTCTTCCAACTTTCCGCCTTTGCACTGAAGAGATCCCGTCAATACTTAGACCTCGTCGCATACGTTTACATGTATTTGTAACGTCTTTTAAACGTAAAAACGACGTTACACCGCCTAACGCTCTAATGACGGCATTTTTCCAGTTACGAATGACGTCAGCTATCACACATTTTCCCTGCGCTTTTAAAGCTGTGAATTTTTGTTTAATATATCACACTATTTTAACATTGGCTCTACTGGCGAGGCATGTTAGAATTCTTGTTAGTAAAATATTCAATGATGACACTCATACACAACATATATAAAATAGTAAACGGATGGTGTTATCTAGATCTGCACTGTTTCTGCTAAATGCTTGACTGTCCCAAAACTTGTATATAAGTTCAGTATTTTTCCAAGCGCCTCGGTCAATACTGAGGCGAGTTCAATAATGCGAGTGCTCGCCGAGCGCTCGTTGATTGGTACCTATCTTTATTCATAATGTGTAAAGCCTGACACCAGTACAACGAGCGCTCGAGAGCGCTCGCATTATTGAACTTGCCTCTGGTATTCTCTGGTCGCTATCACATCTTATTATATAACCTATAAATAGACATCTTTTGATTGGCCCAGATGCCTATCCAGCTGAGTCCATAAAACTACATATCACATGGGCTGCTGGTTTTTCCCATTCAATATTAGTTACTAAAAATAGACTTCATAGAAACTTTCAATACCAGGTGTGCTTTCAGCATGCAATTTGCGTGATTTGCTGTAAATACAATTCAGTGAGTGACAGCAGCACGAAATTCATAAGATTTGGTGTTTCATCATATACATGTAATTCAGACTTTGCTGTTGAATATAGTATTTAGCAGAACTCTTAAATGAACTAATGAATTCTTCCTTCTGGATTGATGCAAAAACCTTGGAATGGTCCATTGTATAATTCAAGGGGTCACAAGTTTTAATTTCTAAACACAATTGCAGTTTTTTTCCCTGAAGATCATTTTTGTCTTAGAAAACAGTGTAGACCCTGATGAAATGCCACATTATGCGCCATTTAATTTGGATCTTCTCTGTCTGCAGTTGTAATTACAAATAAAGTATGCATTCATTCCTCTTTTAACCGAATGAAATCAGTTAGTCATCATGTAAAAAAAAGAAATTCAACACTGTCCAAGACATAGTCCATAGCCAAGATTTTGTTGTTGTTGTTGCTATTTTTTGTTTAGAGAAATTATATAATAAAACAATTGTCGACTATTGAGGCATTGGACATGATATGATATCGACCTGAAAATACCAATATTGACCGAGGCTCTGCCTCGGTCAATATTGGTACTCTCAGGTCGATATCACATCATGTCCAATGCATCAATAGTCAATAATTGTATAATATCCAATGCTTCGCCTCGGTCAATATTGGTATTCTCTGGTCGATATTACATCATATTCGAAATGCCTCATTAGTCAATAATTGTATAATGTTTACCTTTTCCCAAATGATGGATTGTTTGTGCAATAGTTTAATGCATTAGCTACTAAGTTTGAAGTTGCTACGTCTTACTCTTTAGGAGGAGATATATTTACAAGAAACATGACGGACGGACGTACATACGCACGTACGCACAGACAGACGGACGGACAGCAGGAGGACAGGCCGACTTTGGTACGAAATTAATATTTCCTTTTTACTAAAGAAAAAAAGCGAGTATAATTAATAAATGTGATATCTCAAATAGTTTTAAAAACAAGGGTTTCCTTACAAATTGAATCGACTTAGACTCATACGACCCTTTGCGATAGATACAACTATCTTAGGCGCTGGATAAATTATCATTTCTTGCTCTGTTTTAGTTGAATATCGTTTGGAAAATGGCAAGAGGCCAACACAAGGAAGACTTGAAATCACATATAATGGAGTGAAAGGAAGTGTCTGCGGTGGTGATACCTTTAAAGAAGCTGAAGCCAGGGTCGTCTGCAAGTCTTTGGGATACAGGTATGTAAGGAAACCTGGAGATAACTAAATAATTGAGCCGCGGCATGAGATTTCCAACAATTTGACATTTTGACAAGTGTAGACTCGGACGAGCCTCTGCAGCCTTCTTTTAAGCTTAGAAACTCCAAATGGTGTTCAGTCAGTAGCTTACCACTCATAGAATACTCAAACGACTAGCAAAGGCTTTGATCAGACTGCGCGTATGCGCAGGCTGGTCTGAGCCTTTGCTGGTCGCACATACCACATTGTTGGAAATCTTATGCACTGGCTCATATAGTATTAACAATAAGCCATGGTCGTATATATACTTGACAGCAAAAGAAACGCATATTATTCAATATCCATTTAATACCAGAAACCATTATAAAATTTTACCCTAAATGATATGAACATGTTTGAACGGACTCTTGCGTTCGTTTAAGACCATTTTATTTGTCATTACACAGTTAATAATATTGTTTTGCTAATTAATGCAAAAAAAAAACGCAAAAACGGTGCAGTACATTTGAAAAGACATGATTTGAGTCCAATTTCATTGCATGTCACGAGAGCACAATGTAACAGATAAGAAAACAGCATAGAACTTTGAAATTCACTGCTGTAGAAATTAAAGTGCTAATCAAAAAAAAACATTTTTTTTGCATTTTTTACATTGATATTGAAAATCACCGAAATCTTTACGGTGTGAGGAAATCTGGCATAGCATGATTGATATCAAATAAGGCACTGTCCAACAGACCATTTTAAAACAATTTTTGGACCCTTTCTTGTCTGTATTAAACCCACTTCCGGTTGATTGTCCGACAATGTAACAGGTTCACAATGGTCAACCTTGAAAAATATTGGACAATTTTACCTTCATAAGTAGTCTGTATGTCATGATCATCATGCAGAGTGATTATCATTCAAATCCCTTCAGTGGTTTTAGGCATACACCATCTCGAAAGTTACCTTTATTATGAGTTATTTTATTACGCCCAGAGTTACGCCCCTTTATCATCATTATTCCAATGAACTATCGATTTGTGATGCATTTGATAAAACACATGTTCTATACATCAGTGATACCTTAAATATCATTAGATCGGTATTTGAACCCCAATTTATACACTATTCCAAATATGCAAAATATGCGTTTCTTTTGCTGTTCAGTATATGTCACTGGGATACAGCTTAGAGATAATTAAATATAGCACTAACAATAAAGCCATGGTCGTCTATAAGTCACTTGGATGCAGGTAGATTATAATCATATATTGTTTAATATGACAATCATTATGGTAGTTAAATCTATGGTAGACATCAAGTCACTGGGGTACAGGTTGGTTACAGAATCTCTGGGAATATAAGAACCTAGCATGCATGTGAGGGTGAGATAGAAAATTCCGTCCTGAAAATCACCGTTTGTGATCACGAGGCTTGCCTAGTGATGACAAACGGTGATCGCGAGGGGCATATATTTCTAACCCACCCTCACACAATGGATTCTTTTTTATGCTCAACATTGACATAGTATTTTTTTTTTAAAAAAACATTAAGGTGTCCCTGAATACGCTAAGATGCAATATCACATGGTGACGTCACTTTGACTAAACATTGACGTCTCTTGGCGACCATGTGCGTGAGTTCCAATACAACCAATGAACAGTCCTCTCATTTAGGAATATATGCCTAGTATATACATGCAGCATACCCAGTAGATTACCGAGTGTTTATATTTAAGAATAAACTTTATGTATATGCGAGAAGAAGCAATATCATCTGCTTGTCAATGTATCTATAAAATTGTGATATATAGGAGGGTCTGGATGAGGTATAATGATTAGTGAATAATGGCCCTTTTTTATAATGAATATTGAATAATGAGCCAAAAAATAATGAATAGTGAATAATGAGGGCCTAAACATTAATGAATGATCCCTTTTTTTATGAATTGAAGAAAAAAATAATGAATAGTGAATAATCAGATTTCTTTGCCATCTTTCTTATTTCAATGAATAATTGGTCTTATTTTAATGAATAACCCAAACATTTTATGAGATGAATAATGGGCTAAATTTTTAATGAATAGTGAATACCAGACCCCCCATCCATACCCTCATATAGAGGAAAGGTGCAGCACAGAGCAGTCCGTATGATAAATGCATACATGTACGGTTATTATTTGAAAAAGTGCATGCGTTTGCCTACATATTTTTTATCAAATGATGCAGCGTCTAGGAGTGATTATAACACCACTATTTGTTTACATATTTAATAACGTAATGTAATGACGTCCGTGAAACGTTTACTTTCTAGAACATAGCATTGCTAACGTCGTTCCCTCGTAATTGAAACAACCGTTGAAATTAATATCAAGCGCTGACACGTGTAGTCCAGCAGAAAAGTGACTGATTTGGACTGAACCTGGAAATAGCGTATATAGTTTTTTTTCTCTTTGGATTCTTGTAATATAGACATCACCTTTGGAGGATCTGGTTGATGCCACTATGGCATCATTGAGCAATTTGAGATATTCAAGATGGCGTCCAAGATGGCTTCAAGATGGTATTATCAATTATTAGGGCCAGGTAAATAGTTTTGTACATGATTGTCTGTAATGATTCATGTAGGAATTACTTTGGCTTTGTTATATTCATTGTTTTTTACAGTTTTGTTCATTATCATATTCAAAATGGCGTCCCAAATGGCTGTCAAATGTAAATATTTTCTAAATATTTAGTTACTTGATGTTGAACATATGCGGAAGTGACGCAGATTGTAATTCATTTTCATGTGTTTAATTCAAACATATGCCAGTTCCATATTGCGAGCAATTTTATTCAGTCTTGCATTTTATACGGCCACCAAGCGACAAATTAGATCCAATTTTCACTTGCGTTACTTGGCGGCCACCAAGTGACAAATTAGATCCAATTTTCACTTGCGTTACTTGGCGTTAATGCATTAACTATCTTTTACAATTCATGATTATGTTTCAAACAATGAATATCACATTAATGTGAGAGACATTGTGTAAAATGACAGGAATCTCGCGTCCCAAGGCACAAACTGTGCTAGGCATAGAACAATGTTAACAAGAAAAACAATCACCAATAACCGCTAAAATGTTTGTGAGTATGGTCAGTAAATGCCCGTTTCACACACTGCATCGTGAGGAAGAGACACAAAACACTAACGGCTATATGACAGCAAAAAGACAATTAAAGTAAAGCAACCAGCTCTCCCTTCTGCAGTGAAATGATTGTAAAACAAGAAATGACACTGTATAGTATTGCATAACAAAACCAGTACTAAACACAAAACTCCCACACACATTGCGAGCTTTGTTATCATAAAATATTGCCGCTGCATCTGGAAGAGATATAACACCACAAACCACGAGTGGTTTACATAATGAGTATTTAGTAACGTTATAACACAGCTGCACACATAATTACAGAATCTTTACATTTACACGCCAAATATGCAATTTCGAAGTAATCGTATTGGCATATGATAGATAGAATCTAACATTATTGAAATTTAACTTGTATCGTAAAAGTGATCACGGTATTATATAATAACGACTTAAATGAGGTAGACATGAGGATTTATCACCCGAAAAACTGCTATTCACCAAGTTGAATATCACTTTAAAGGGTAGATAAATCCTCATGTCTCCGGAATTGTTTTAGTATATGACCTTTTAACTGTGGATGTTTTTTCTACTTTCCCTTTAAAAATTTATTGTTGAAGTCATGATCAACCTAAGCACTTTTTAGCAACAGTTATTAAACTATTTTAATGTAGTATTTTGTGATTTGAAATTTATATACATTCTCTGAATGTGGAACGTAAAATTTAATCATAAAACACCTTACATTTTGTTTATTCAAACAAAGATAAATGAACAAACAAAACAAAACATAAGCGTTGTTAAAGTTCATTAAAGTCTCTAATTTACCTGTGGGGATGCAAAACAGTAAATCATGCCAATTTCATGCAGCATCATGCTATTTTAGCTCTCCAGAGAGTGATATTGCAGAAAAGTCAAAATATTAACTTCTGAACACTAGTTTGAGCTAGTTTTCATTCAATATCACCTTCTAAGCCAAAAGATACAAAATGAAGCAGCACACCTTGTAACAGGACTCACTAGATCTGTATCGTTAGAAAACCTGTACAAAGAGTGTGGATGGTTAACTCTATCACAAAGAAGACAACAACATAAACGTTCATTCATGTATAATGTTAATGCTGGCTTAGTGCCATCATATATCTCAGATTTAATCCCTCCATTAGTCAATGAAATTTCAGATTATCCCTTGAGAAATAATAGAAACACCTCTCTTCCTTATAATAGGACGACCATTTCACAGAAATCATGTATACCTTCATCCATTAGATTATGGAATGGCCTTGAAGATGATTTTAAAAACTTATCAACTTTAATTACCTTCAAAAAACATGTAATCTCTAAGTTCAACAAATCATACATTCCATCATACTTTACCTTTGGAAATAGATATATATCAGTCTTACATGCATGGCTCAGAAATAGGTGTAGCAACCTAAAAAAAATAACCTTTAAAAATCATAAATCATATACGTGATAACCCTCTTTGCGACTTGTGTGGTGTGGTAGAGGACGCCATTCACTACTTCTTTCGTTGTAGAAGATACTCAATTGAAAGACAGGTTTTCAACGATACAGTGGGAATGTTACAACCCCTAAGCATTAATTTAATACTTTTTGGCAATGAAAACTGGAATTTGGAAACCAACATAGTCTTGTTCAGAGCAGTCCAAAGGTACATACAAGTTACTAAACGTTTCAATAATATTTAGACTCCTTGTTTGAAAACATCATATTACGTGAATACCATAAACTATGTTTTATTGTTGAGCCCATGGGGGAGTCATAATAGCAGTCTTGTATTTTTTTTCATAGTCATTATTATATTTCTTACATTAATATAAACTTATCTACTTACTATTGTATCATCCTATTTCATTTGTCTTTAGTATACTTAATATACATAGTTATTTTTGTTATTTACTTCTGTATACTCATATTATTCTTTCTGTCTACTATTTACTTATTTATTAACTTATTTATTTATTTATCTTTATTTTATTTTATTTTTTTTTATTTATTTATTTATTTATTCTGATATGTTTCCAATATATGTTAATAACTTATTTGCTTTGTTAATTAGGTGTGTATAACACAAATGCATTTGTATATATATAGCCATGTTTATTAGCTATTATGTATGTTTAAAATGTAGGGGAAGGGTCGTAACTAATGTTGTGAGAACTTGTGACCCAACCCCGTTGCTGTATATATTTGGCAATAAAATATGTTTAAACTAAGCCAGTTTAGACCAGTTTTCAGGTAGACATAGAGATTTATGAAGACAAATTGGGCTATTCAGGGTAAAGGACCTTCTGCAGTCATATAAAAATTGTTTCTCTCTTCCCCAACTCGTTTAATAAATTCAATGATACATGAGCACTCATGTAAGATCCCATATATAAAGTAGTATCATTTCAGAGGTGGAACAGCACAACCTGGGGCAGCCCTATACGGAAAAGGGAAAGGAACTATATGGTTATCCAAGGTGCAATGTAAGGGGAACGAGGCAGAGCTTTCAGACTGTAAGCATGAGAAATGGGGCGACGTGGACCCTTGTACTCACATGGATGATGTTGGAATTGAGTGTATTGCAAAACAAACCCATGGTACGTATCCAGTGCGAATGTTACCTAAAATTAACATAAGTTTTAATGAAACTAAACCCCCATGGTATTGCAATGTCTATATCTTAATAAAATTAAGGGCATTTAAAACTGAAAAACTTAACCGCTTTTAAAATACCTAGTCTTTGCAAGACATATTTAAGGTAATCATCCTCGAAGTTTATGACCTTTAATTAGTATATAACTTGAAGTTAATAGCACTTAATTTAAATCAAGCCTTTCCAAAAATGAACCTTAAAAGACATTTGAAAATTATAGAAATTCATAGAGCAAACAAGCAAAGAGTTTGTTAACTTTCTTTACAGAGGGGCGGATCCTGGATTGGGTGGAGGGGGTCCATACCAGTTTTTCTATGGAAATGGGAAACCTAGAGTACATGTGAGCTTATCCAGGTGGAAACTGGACTCACCATCACTTCTGGATCTGAGCCTGGGCAGGTGGGGTGTAACTGAAAAAAGCTCTCAGAGACTGACAATTTTTTTATATTTTTAATTTCCTGAGGAGATCCAATTACTTCTTTGGAGGGGGGTGGGGAGGATCCATATCAGTATTCCTATGGGAACCAAGAGTACTAGTGATTTTCCAGGTGGATTCTGGAAACATCATCCCTTCTCTGGATCCGCGTTTGGGCAGGTGGGTGGTCAAACTGAAAAAGTCTGTGACATTTTTGTTTATTTTATTTTTAGTCATCAGAATACTTTTCAGAGGGGGTCCAATTGCTTCTTGAGAAGGGGGAAGTCAAATGCGTCGAAACATTATAAGGTTTATGTCTTATAGATTCTAGTTATGAACTTATCAAGAATACTTCATGAACAGTTCAGGATACATTCATAACAGCATGAACTTTATTTCACAGGTTAGATGAGCTAAGTACTGTAAATTTTTAACTTTAATGGTGCCATTATAAGACCCTAACTGTATATTGTAAAATAGTTTAATGGGGCTAAGTGTCTTTGATTTTAGATGTTTAAGGATCCTGATGACAAATATTTAAATTTGCATGAGCTATTTGCAATGAAAAAATAAACAACATTCATTGCAAAAACTGATACATTGTAACTTGCAATTGTAACCTATGCCAAAGTAAATGTAACTGTTCAGCATTTCTGGTCAAAATAATACATGCCATTTTTTGCATTGTGTGTTACCCCACCCATTTCAAAGCATTTTCTTTGGAAAAAGCAAAAACGATATTATTAACTATGAAAACCTTAAAAACTGTGTCTCAGGTCTATACTCACTGTGTCAGCTTATTTACCATTGTGTTGCCATCTAGAAATTGCCTCACATCTATTTTAAACAAGAACATTCCATATCCCTGCTTTTCTGGCAGCCATGTTTTTCCCATCACCCATCTGCATGAAACTCCCTCTAAAGCTGATTCTTCATATTTAATGGCTTTAAACCAAAAGTTAATGCCTTAAAATCAACTTAAATTATTGAATGCATATTTTCATGGAATTTCGAGGACCATTAATTTTCTATTTGCAATATTTAGGCGACAGTAAAAAATGAAGCACTCTTAATGGCACTTTAAAGCAGACAGCTTGAAGTTAACTTGTTTCTGTCAAGTTAAGCACAATTAAACAACAACCTTAAAATATTCACACAATAATTCGTGGGATTTTAAAGGTTCTCAATTTTAAACACCTCTTATTAATATGTTTTGATGACCATTTAAGGGCAATTTAACAACCTTAAAATATGTATACAAGAATTTTGAGATTTCAAGGTCTGTAATTTTCAACACCTCTTGTTTTATATGTTTTGAAGACCAATTAAGGGCCATACACTGTCAGTTTAATCGCATTTTAAGATATTGTTGTAGTCCCATTTAAAAATGCAACATGATTTAAAGGTATAAATTAACAGGTTTTTATTATTGCATGACATTTTAAGCTAATTAACAGCTTTTTAACACATCTTGCATGCAGGAGTGTAACGTATCTTAAATGAAAAGCGTTAGGCAAATTATGGTAACTGGTACACTACAGAGATTTATCTTCATTTTAAATGTTTCCATGTGCACTATACAAGCCACTTAGTAGTGTTACACATTTTGCGAAAAACAAGAAAAAATTGTAGCTTATTTCTATACCTCTGGCAGTATAATTTTTCATTTTTACGCTTATTTCTTTTTAAGACGCATATGTCTATGACAATTTTGGTAATCGGTTTTCACCAACTGTATTCTTTTGAGGCATTCAGAATGATATGCATACCCGAAAGTGCTCTGTGTTCTGTGACATATAATGCGATAAATTTGACCAAAACAATTATAATCTATTACCAAGCTAATGCTTTACTTTGCCAGCCTGACACAAAGTGTTACACTTCTTAGTGTTTTTTGGTTTTTATGCCATTTTAAATTGTGTTTTTCTTGTCTAAAATAGCAGTTATTCATTTTATCGGACTCACAACTACGTCAGGGGCGGATCCAGTATCTCTAGAAAGGGAGTTCATATGTACAAATGTGTGGGGGTTCGCTTTGCTGATTTTATCTTTTTTTTAATTATTGTTCCATGAAACGAAATAATTTGGTCTCGATGATACCAAATTATATCATTTTCATGGAATATTTAAAAACGGGCGGCGGGAAGGGGGTTTGAGAGAACCCCTTATACCCCCTCTGGATCCGCCACTGTACGGGGACTGTTCTCATAGTTTTTCAATAACAAATACACACTGATATATCTAGAAAATGAGCTTGCACAATGTTGTTTATTTGTAATGGACTACATGTAAGCTGAGGCAATGGAATATAAAAACAGGTACCCCATCCATTCCATGCAACCATTTCATGCGTATCTCTTAAACTATTTGGACTATTGTAAAGAAGCTGTGGAGGAAGATAAATTTTGTCGAACGAATGTGTCTCATACAAGAAAGACAACTCTCGCAATTGCCATCCATCCGTCAGTAGCTTTTATCATTTATCGAAATACTCTATAGCTCAGGGCAAATCGCAGTGGCTCAGTTAGTAGAGCGTAAGCCTGTGGATCGAGGGGTTGCTAGATCGAGTCTCACTACCAGTTGTGTCCCTGTGTTATGTCCTTGAGCTTGACGCTTAATCCGCTACTAAGTACTGGCTCAACCCAGGAAGACCCGTCCCAATATGACTGACAAATTGTTGACTGGGACGTTAAGAAATTGACGATTTGCCCCCACTCCCCGAATTAAAGTACAAAAAGTCCCTTCTGGGATTCGAGCCTTGTATTAGTGATTTCAATCTAGAGTCTAAGTTGCTAAACATAGAGCCAAAGCGTGCATATTCGATGTATCGAGTATTTTTCTGTAAAGAAGTTTTTCACGACACTCCATTGGAATCTCATATCAGAGAGACAACTATCGCTGCTTTGAATCTGCTATTTGTATGCCACTACCAAGTTTTATTCTAAATTAAATTTCTTTGCAAGATTTTAAAATCGAAAAAAACTGCGGCTTACTTCAAGTTCTGTAGTAATAATGTTCATTCCTTAAAAGACACTAATTTTGCTGAAGGTGACCAATTCCGTGGTTCGGCAGTTCATTCTGGTACCAGATTCGAATTGACATACATTCAACAAGGATTGTTTTATTTAGGGAGGTATATCGTCGTATATTCAGTCAAAAAGTTTGCTTAACAGAACCGTAAAACGTGATTTCCGACCGTAGATCCAATATGATAATCCCCATTCTAATTCACTTCTGCAATTTCATCTTGGTGGCGAGCGTTGTAGGCCGCATTAATCTGCATGTAATCTAACAAAATGTGACGTAATTAATGACGTCAAACTATCGGTGGATATGCTGTCGCTAATGTTGACGTTATCTACTCAGATGTTGCGTTACAAAGCAGATGCATTAGAATAATCCAATGTAATTTGATTTCAATACTATATTGAGCCAGTGCATGAGATTTCCAACAATGTAGCATTTGACATTTGTAGACTCGGACGAGCCTCCGCAACTTCCTTTTAAGCTTAGATTCTCCAAGTAGCTTAACACTCAGAATACTCAAGCGACTTGCAAAGGCTCTGATCAGACTGCGCGTATGCGCAGGCTGATCTGAGGCTTTGCTGGTCACACATACCATATTGTTGGAAATCTCATGCACTGGCTCATATAGTTTAAATTTTACAGGCATGTATCGATTGTCGGATGAATCATTTGGAATTGGTGCTGGAGTAGTAGAGGTCTTTTACAAGGGACAATGGGGGACTATTTGCTATGACGTCAATACCGAATTCTCAGAAGAAAATGCAAAAGTGGTTTGTAAAAGTATTGGCTATACGTAAGTACAATAAGCTACTGAACTATTACTAGTAATATGGTACCCTATACATGTATGGGCGGAAATTAATACTCATCGCATATTCTTAAACTCATTCCATTTGACATGTAGTAGAAGCCACCTAATGGGGTTGGGGGCTGGGTTGGGATAATAGAAGTTGAATATTGGGTCAGAACTTTTCATCTAAATCGATAGTTTCCCCATTAATGTAGATAAATCTTCAAGTCGAGCTAAAAACGAGGTCAGACTGGGGTAGAGGAAAACTACTTCAGAACACATCTAGTCAGTTACATTTTAACTCTTCATAACAGATATCTAGAATGCGAATATAGGTAATGCCAGGCGTTCCTTATCATCATGTCTAATAATAATGCGGAATGTTTCCTTATTTGACTGGTGAAATAGTGCAATACATATTCGACAGAGACTTACAGACTAAGTATCTTGCACTTTAGCACCGATGTTCGAAATAACAAGAGATTAAGTTTGATTTTATTAATTACCAAGAATTGTTTCGAGTGTGAAATTATTTTGATCGTATTCCCAACGTGTTAACTACCAGTAAACTTTGACAGCTCGGGGCTCATTTTGATATTTTTTAGCTATGACTTTCTTTGAGTCATGAGCTCTTTTTCACTATTTTATCATAGTGTGTAAATTTGAATAGATTGCATCTATGTGCTGATGCATTGCATAAGAAAGGAAGCAAGCTAAATACTTTTTTTACAGAACCTAGGGCGTGAATTTGCAACCTGTCAAATGTATTTAAGCCCCCAGTGGCTTCAGCTGTTGTCAGTTCTAATGCGGTGGTCCTGGACCAGTCAAATGTATTTAAGTCCCCTTTGGCTTCAAATGTTGTCAGTTCAAAGGCGGTGGTCCTAGACTAGTCAAATGAATTTAAGTAACCAGTGGCTTCAGCTGTTGTCAGTTCTAAGGCGGTGGTCCTAGACCAGTCAAATGTATTTAAGCCCCCAATGGCTTCAGCTGCTGTCAGCTCTAATGCGGTGGTCCTGGACCAGTCAAATATGCTGAAACTCTACTTGCTTCAGCTGTTGTCAGTTCTAAGGCGGTGGTCCAAGACCAGTCAAATGTATTTAAGTAGCCAGTGGCTTCAGCTGTTGTCAGGTCTACGGCGGTGGTCCTAGAACAGTCAAATGTATCTAAGTAGCCAGTGGATTCAGCTGTAGTGAGTTATAAGGCGGTGATCCTAGACCAATCAAATGTATTTAAACTCCCAATGGCTTCAGCTGCTGTCAACTCTAATGCGGTGGTCCTGGACCAGTCAAATATGCTGAAGCCCCCACTAGCTACAGCTGTTGCCAGTTCTAAGGCGGTGGTCCAAGACCAGTCAAATGTATTAGAGTTTCCAGTGGCTTCCGCTTTTGTCAGTTCTAATGCGAGGGTCCTGGACCAGTCAAATGTATTTAAGTCCCCTTTGGCTTCAAATGTTGTCAGTTCAAAGGCGGTGGTCCTAGACTAGTCAAATGAATTTAAGTAACCAGTGGCTTCAGCTGTTGTCAGTTCTAAGGCGGTGGTCCTAGACCAGTCAAATGTATTTAAGCCCCCAATGGCTTCAGCTGCTGTCAGCTCTAATGCGGTGGTCCTGGACCAGTCAAATATGCTGAAACTCTACTTGCTTCAGCTGTTGTCAGTTCTAAGGCGGTGGTCCAAGACCAGTCAAATGTATTTAAGTAGCCAGTGGCTTCAGCTGTTGTCAGGTCTACGGCGGTGGTCCTAGAACAGTCAAATGTATCTAAGTAGCCAGTGGATTCAGCTGTAGTGAGTTATAAGGCGGTGATCCTAGACCAATCAAATGTATTTAAACTCCCAATGGCTTCAGCTGCTGTCAACTCTAATGCGGTGGTCCTGGACCAGTCAAATATGCTGAAGCCCCCACTAGCTACAGCTGTTGCCAGTTCTAAGGCGGTGGTCCAAGACCAGTCAAATGTATTAGAGTTTCCAGTGGCATCCGCTTTTGTCAGTTCTAAGGCGGTGGTCCTGGACTTGTCAAATGTATTAGAGTTTCCAGTGGCTTCAGCTTTTGTCAAATCTAAGGCGGTGGTCCTGGACCCGTAAAATGTATTTAAGTAGCCAGTGGCTTCAGCTGTTGTCAGTTCTAAGGCGGTAATCCTAGACCAGTCAAATGTATTTAAGTAGCCAGTGGCTTCAGTTGTTGTCCGTTCTAAGGCGGTGGTCCTAGAACAGTCAAATGTATTTTAGTAACCAGTGGCTTCAGCTTTTGTCAGTTCTAAGGCGGTGGTCCTTAACTAGTCAAATGTATTTCAGCCCCCAGTGCTTTGAGCTGTTGTCAGTTCTACGGCGGTGGAAAGGCATTAATGCTCTTATTATTTGCATTTAATGTATTTAAGTAACAAGTGGATTTAGCTTAACTTGTCAATTCTAAGGCGGTGGTATTGGACCCGTAAAATGTATTCAAACACTCTTGGCTTCAGCTGTTGTTAGTTCTAAGGCGGTGGTCCTGGACCAGTAAAATATGTTCAGTCCCCAGTGTCTTTAGCTGTAGTCAGTTCTAAGGCGGTGGTCATGGACCAGTAAAATGTATTTAAACCCCCAGTGGTTTCAGCTGTTGTCAATCCTATTGCGGTGGTCCTAGACCATTCAAATGTATTTAAGTCACCAGTGGCTTCAGCTGTTGTCACTTCTAAGGCGGTCGTCATGGACCAGTCAAATGTATTTAAGCCTCTAGTAACTTAAGCTGTTGTCCTTTCTGAGTCGGTAATCCTTGGTCAGTAAAATGTATTTAATCCTCTAGTAGATTCAGCTGTTGTCAGTTCTAAGGCGGTGGTGTTGGTCAAAAATTAAAGGAGTACGGTATATTGTTTGTAAATAATTAAAGGGATACTGGATATTTTGATTATTTAACCACATGCAGTTATTATTGCATATTTAAGATTGCCTGTATTCTGAAACAATCATTTTGGCCTAATAGTTGGCTGTCCATTTAAACAAAAGTGTCCCGTAAACTTGAACATTAAAATATAAACAGACCAATGAAGATTCAGGTAAACTGCCACGAAATGAGGCATCTCATCAGGATCTTCCAAGAAATGTAAAACACGAAATATGATGTTAAATGCTAATTGAAATACATGCCATTGGATAAATAAAATTCAATTCGATTATCAAGGATAAATCAAATTAGAACGCGCTGTCGATGGGGCGCCATCGCAAATCACCATACTCAAGTTTTTTACCCCCCCAGCACCACAAGATCCATCTCTGGGGCATGACCCAGGTCACAGAATGAGAATTCTGGTCTATATGTTAAGGTCTTTTTTGTGAGAACACAAACAAAGTTTGCTATAAAATATTTGAAATTGACTTTGTAAATGGAATGTCATGACATTTGACCTATTGACATCGCCCCAAGGTCACCAGTTTGACCATAGGGTCAGGTTTTAACTTGCATTCTGTTCTACTTATCATCGCCGTCAATTTGATATGGCACATGACCATGTTCAAAACATTTTTGGACTCCCCTGGGTACCCCGCACACCCAACGTGCACCCCTGGGCCATGACCCAGGCGTCAGAAAAAAATTCATATCTTCTATTTGTAAAAACATACTCAAATATGTTCTTAAAATGGTTATCCTTTGGAAGCAAAGATTGCACCGAAGAACTGAAACTAGAGTGTGCAAGTTTTCTGGGCCAGACTAGCTAGTTTCGGCCATTTAGGCCTCATCAGTGACCCTCTAATAATTTCAAAGTTCCCAAATGAAACCCATGATGTGGTGGAACACATAAAACACAAGTTGAATAGTATAATTGTTTATATACAAAATGAAATTAACAGAGTTTACGTTAGAATTAATATTGTTAAATGAGAAATGTTACTATTTCTACCTTTCACTTAATACACTATACTTGAACATAATCTGTCTCTTTGGTAACTTCTATCCTTTCTATTCCATCGCAATTGATCACATCAGTCTTTATGTTCACGCATCTATCTTTATCTATCCTCTTCTCGACTTCTCCTTAATACTAACGACGTTATCGTCCATAACAACGGCGTAACGTCGCGATGACGTTACATCCGCTATTAATCGAACCAAATGTTCTCTATATCATTTAAATGTCACTTAAGTGCCGTAAACGTGGTAAATAATGAATAGCGGTAAGAAATAAACACACATATGCGTAATCAAGGTAAACAAGTTAAAGCTTATAAAATAAAATAAAAAAATCGCGGTATTTCCGCGACACTCCCGCACAAAAGTTAATCATTCATTTGGCGTTTTATGTTATCAAGGGCTCGTATGGCAGCCTGTCGCTTTGGTCTTACCATCGTCTTGGCATTGTCTTTGGATTCTCCTTGAGAGTTTTTGTTGTTTCTGTCTATTAAATGTTCTTCGTTTCCCAGTGGACACTCAATAGGATACAGCAACTTCAAAGGTCGACCTAACACTTTTCTTGATGGGAGTAAAACTTTTGCTGAGCGTATTTCATCATCTCCACTTTTTACTAGTTCTACGATTCTACCAATCCTCCAGCTACCTCTAGGAAGTTCATCTTTGATTAAAACAATGTCTCCTTTTGTTGCTGAATATGGAGACTTAACGCGTGTTTCTTTCAGTTTGATTTGTGATCTCTCCCTCAAGCTTAAGAGATAGTCATTTCTCCATATTTTCCAAAATCTATCTAACAGTTTCATTCCCTTTTTCCATGTTTTAATCAATTTGTCTGCTAAATTCGGATCTGGGTTGAAATCACCATCTTCATCAGTTTCCAGGATTGGTATTCCTATCTTAGGATTCAGAGTTAAAAAATGAGCTGGTGTAAGAGTTATAGGTGACTTAATGTCATCTCCAATGTAAACTAGAGGTCTTGAGTTCACTACTGCTTCTGCTTCCTTTAACACAGTTAAAAGGTGCTCATTACTTAAACTTGCCTTTCCTATCGTTTTTCTTAATGTTCTTTTTACTAACCCTACCATTCGTTCGTAGAACCCACCCATCCATGGTGCAAATTCTACTATATGTTTCCATTGTATTCCTTCATTAGCAATGTAAGTTGTAACCTCTTGCTGTGTCACTACTTGACTCCATACATCGTGTAAGGTTTCTGCGGCTAGCTTAAAGTGCAGTGCATTGTCTGAGATAATTTCTTTGGGCTTTCCATGTCTTGAAAGGAATCTTCTAAATCCTAACAAAAATTGCTCAGTTGACATATTTTGTATTAGTTCTAAGTGAATTGCTCTTGTTATCAAGCATGTAAAAAGGCATACCCATACTTTTTGAATTTCAGTTTTGTTCTTGATAAACATTGGTCCAAAATAATCTATTCCTGCGTATGTGAATGGAGCAGACTCAGAAACACGACTTGTAGGTAATGGTGGCATCAGTGGCATCTTGTATGGACCCCCTTCATGTCGTTGACACACCTTACATTTTCTAAGAACTCTTTTCACAACTGAACGGCCATGTGGTATCCAGTATGTTTGTCTTACTATCCCTAATGTTTGGGCAACTCCTGCATGTAGCATCCTTTTGTGACAGTGTTCAACTATAATGTCTGTAAGTTTGTTCTGTTTCGGTAGCAATAATGGATGCCTTGCTCCTTCACTTATCTCTGCATTTCCTAATCTACCACCACACCTCAGTAGTCCTTGTTTATCTATGTAAAGGTCAAGCTTATTTTTACATTTATTTGTCTTCTTTTCTTTGATTGCCAGAATTATATCACTATAATGTTCAGTTTGAATGTAAGCTATCCACTTTTGTTCAGCAATGAGTATCTCTGCAGCTTCAAGCGATTCATTTCCTGTCTTGATTTTCTTCAGTTTTTCAATAAATCTTGTAACTAGGGCTGTTACTCTCAGTAGTTTTGTAAATGATGCAAATCTTGTAATGTCAATACCATAAGGTGAAGGTGACTTACTTGTTTCTCCACTCTTTCCTGTGGAGCCATCTACAGCGACGAGTTTTGTTTCATACAAGACCTTGGATTTCTTCAGTTCTGAATCTGTTTCGGATCTGAGAGCTTCACTTTCTTTGTTAAAATTCCATACAGGCCATTCATCAATGGATTTTAGTAGGCAGTCGGGTCCATTCCACCAAAGTCTGTTTTTCTGAAGCTCACTAGTCGATGTACCTCTACTAGCTATATCAGCTGGATTTTGTTTTGTTGGTATGTAGTGAAAATTAATGTCTTTCTCTTCTTTTATTTCTTTCACCCTATTCTCCACGAATTTGCTAAGAGATTTTTGACTATCAATCCAACACAATACACACTGTGAGTCTAACCAGATGTGTTTTGAACAAATATCTAACTTCAACTCTTTTTGAACAAACCTAATACATCTTGTACCTATCACTGCTGCCAGAAGTTCTAATCTTGGAATACTAATGTCTTTATTCGGTGCAAGTCTCGTTTTTGAAAATAACAAATCAACCTTGCGCAGTTTTCCACACTCTTGGTATAAATACACAGATGTTGCATATGCACTCTTTGATGCGTCACAGAAGGCTAGTAAATGGTATGCGCATTTTTCTTGCTGCATGAATCCAATGTATCTTTCAAAAGTTGAACTCTTTAGTTTGTGTATATCTTCTTGAATGTCCAACCATTGTATGACATCTTGCGAAGACAATGTCTCATCCCATGAAAGATTCTGATTCCATAAATGTTGTAAGAAAATCTTACCTCGCAGTATGACTGGACTAAACAGCCCCAATGGATCAAAGGCTGAGGCAATCTGTTTCAGCACTGTCCGTTTGGTTATAATTGACTCTGTGTCAGCTCCAGTATGTACGTTTATGACCATCTGATCTGTCCTCATTATCCATGTGAGACCCAGTATTTTCATTTTTTCTGCACATGACTTATCTTCACTTTCTATGATATCTAGTATTTCTTGGTTGTTTGTTGCCCAATCACGCAAGTTCATTCCAGCTTTCGTGAATAACTGTTTTGCTTCGGTATAGAATTTGACGGCATTTTCCACAGATTCACTTCCTGTTATGACGTTGTCAACGTATATATTATTTCTTATCTTTTCTGCTGTATTGAAGTTATATTTTTGTAGATGATGCTCTAGAGTAGCCGCCAGAAGAAATGGACTTGAAATTATTCCAAAGGGCACTCAGCAAAAACGATATTCCTGAATGTTATTTTCTAGAGTTAACATATTTCTGTTCTTTAGCCATAGGAACCTTGTAATATCTCTTGATTCTTCAGCTAAGCTTACTTGTAAGAATGCCTTTTCAATATCAGAGACTAATGCAATCCTGTTTAAGCGAAACCGAAGGAGGATTCCAGTCAGATCCTGTAACATTACTGGTCCCTTGTGTAAACATTCATTCAAACTTTTGTTTTCCGTTTTTGTCTTTGCAGAAGCATCATACACTATTCTCACTTTTGTGGTGGTCTTTGTTGGGTTAATTACAGCATGATGTGGAATATAGTGTTTTCTAAACTGGTTTGATTTTCTTGGTGGGACTTTCTCAATAATTCCTTGTTTCAGCTGGTCTTCTATTATATCTCCATATTGTTTTCCAAGATCAGGATTACTTCTCAATCTGTTTAGCAGAGATTTTAATCTGCCAAGGGCCAGTCCATGATTTTCTGGTAGATTTTCAACGTCTTCCTTCCAAGGCCAGGAAACTTTATACCTGCCATCTGCATATTGTACTGTTTCATTGAATTGTTGAAGAATTTGATCTTCTTTAGGATCTCTTGGTGTGTCCAGTATGCCTATCGATTCTAAACGCCAGAAATCTTCTAAATTTGGTTTGGTAGGAAGGGCCTTATCTACAGCTGTAAAAACGTTTGTGTTTCTTTCAATCTCCTTCCCATAAGTTAGTACCAACAAGCTTTGTTCTTCTGTTGTTTTGACAGATTCAGATGTTCTTCCAGCTAGTATCCACCCTAACTTAGAACCGAGCATATACAGACCCTGTTGAATTTCCACTTTTTGTGGCAAAATGAGGTCAAGGTAATAGTCATTACCTATAAGTAAATCAATCGTTGAACTCTCTATTTCAGTTGGCAATGTATCTGCTAAAGCGTTGTCTTTCCACAAATATTCCCAGTTTTGCAGGCAGCTTGTATTGAATGGTCGTCTTTGCATTTCTCCAGTTATTTTTGGTATAATATTTGCTGATATTTGTAATGCGCTGCCATCTTTAAGTTCGATGTTCAAAACTGTGGAAGGTGTCACCAACGGCTGAGGTTTTTCAGATCCAAATGTGACAAGGGAGATCTTACTTTTCTCTCCCAAAGTCAAACTCAGTTTTTTGGCTAGATCCTCTGTGATGTATGTCCTTTGGCTTCCAGAATCAAAAAGCATTCGGATATTTTCTTGTTTACCATTTACCTTGTTAAAGACATTACATTTGGCTGTTTGCATGAGCACCATCTCTTCAGGCGACATGAGAACATTTTCTGTTGCATTTTCAACGGCTTCTTCTAAAAGTTCATCAGCTAAATGCGCAGGCACCTGTTGCACAGATCCAAACTTTGTTGGACAGAGACTTCTATGGTGAATGTTCGCTTTTCCACAATAATAGCAGGTTCTCGTAAGGGTGCATTCATTTGTTTTGTGGCTCTGATTTAGGCATATAAAACAGCGTCCTTTGGCCTTTTGCTTTCTTGCTTCTAGTGAAGAATATGATCGGCATTCATCGCTCCAGTGTTTCCCTCTGCAATACAAACATGGGGGTATGGACTGTTGGGAATTAGAAGATCCTTGTACTCTAAATCCAGACACGAGTGCTTCTGTTGTAAATCTTGGAGGCTTTTGAGTCACAGCCTTATTTTCTGTTAGGACCTGATTTTCTGCCCTTTCACGAGCAGATATGTGTTCATTCAGAAGTTCTCTAAATTTGCTAACAGTCCATTTTATCTTTGAACCCTTTTGTATTTCAAGCTGTATGAGGACATCTCTTGGAACCTTTGCAGTTACTAATGATACAAAAATGTCTTGATTTATATCTTGTTTCAGAGCATTGAGGCTCCGCAGATTCTTCTCTATTTGATCGTATAAAAACCTAAGGCTTCTTGTTGTGTTGTTAGCAGATGAAAGATTGATTAGTTCAGCATAATGTGAGTTTACTACTGTTTGTTGGTCTCCAAATCTTTCTTTCAGAATATCTACGGCAACCTTATAATTTTCATTTGAAAGAAGTATGCCTGATACTGCTAGTTTTGCCTCCCCTGTGAGCTTGCTATTTAGATACTTTAATTTTTCAACCTCTGATAAACTGCCATTTTGGTCAATCGTGGTCTCAAAAGTGTCCCAAAATTCTGTCCATTTCAGTCTATCCCCATTATAAGTTGGCATGTCTAGCTGCGGAAGTTTCACTGTTACATTTGAATTTTGTTGTCTTTGCGTTTGTTGTAAGAATATCGTTTGCTGATCTACCATTAACTGCTGCATTTGCAGTTGTAAATTTTCCATGCGACTATACCTTTCTTCAGTGATAGTTACTGTTGAGGAGTTTTCTGATGGTGAATTTACATTTAAAAGAGATTTCTCCATGGTAATCAGTTGATCTCTACAGTCTATAACCGCTGTCATAAATGCGCCATCTTCTGTCAATAATTGTTCCATGGCATCTTCTTCTTCTGTTCGTTCAACCGCTAGAGAAATCTTTTCATTGGTAATTTCAAGCTTGTCAGAGAAGTTTGACAATCTTTTTATACATGCATCTAGCTTTAAGGCAAAATCCTTTGCATCTACACACTCTTTATTTTCTTCTAGGAGAGCGTTTCCTATTGATAGTTCCTTGTCCAGGGTATTCTTATATTGTGTCCTATTTGATTTTAAGCTACGAAGCGACATGTTGTTTGTTTAGTCAGTAATAATTCACTAACCTATTTCAGGCCCCTTTTATAATCTCTAGTGTCCCGGGTTTCGGCGCCAATTTATGTGGTGGAACACATAAAACACAAGTTGAATAGTATAATTGTTTATATACAAAATGAAATTAACAGAGTTTACGTTAGAATTAATATCGTTAAATGAGAAATGTTACTATTTCTACCTTTCACTTAATACACTATACTTGAACATAATCTGTCTCTTTGGTAACTTCTATCCTTTCTATTCCATCGCAATTGATCACATCAGTCTTTATGTTCACGCATCTATCTTTATCTATCCTCTTCTCGACTTCTCCTTAATACTAACGACGTTATCGTCCATAACAACGGCGTAACGTCGCGATGACGTTACATCCGCTATTAATCGAACCAAATGTTCTCTATATCATTTAAATGTCACTTAAGTGCCGTAAACGTGGTAAATAATGAATAGCGGTAAGAAATAAACACACATATGCGTAATCAAGGTAAACAAGTTAAAGCTTATAAAATAAAATAAAAAAATCGCGGTATTTCCGCGACACATGATCCCAAAGGACAAAGTTTGGTATAAACATCTTTGAAATTGACTTTGTTATTGCAATTTAGTTATATTTGATCTTTTGAACCCTCCCCAGTGCCCCAGGGGTTGTACTTGAATCAGCCTAGTGCAGTCGGCAACGGGTCTTGCTACAGATGCGTGCGTATCTGACTGCAGTTCCAGGGGTCGCAAGTCCCGGCCAGTCCCATATTTTCGTGGAGATTGATCATGAAATTTTTTCTATTGACATTCTCTTCACTTCCGCTGAATCATTCAAGAAGGGTTGTTGTCAGTTACAAGCGAAGTATGTGCACGAAGTACTGATTAACCGCTTGTTCAAGCTTGCCTAGGAAAAAATGTGGTTAGGTGAACTGATCGTCCTGCCATGACACTAGCTGTTAACTTGGGACGTAAAGCAGCAAAGCAAACAAACAAAACAAATATTACATATAATCCATATTAAGACAATTTTGGGTATTTCCCACGTGCACCATTCCTAAGGCAGGAAACAGGGAAAGGTGTCTGGGTCCCGTACTTTTGACCATTTACAAATTCAGATCAATACAGTTTTCAAATAAACTTATGTCAGTTGGATATTTCCACATTTTCTGGACAAAAAGTAAAAAATAAAGTAATTAAAATGTGTCCAAAATATATATTGACCCATTATTATCTTGAATGATCGTCACAGTACCAAATACTGATAAATAGATCTGGCGAAATCCAACAATATACAAAATTGGCATTTTATACCATGTATGCGAATACGAATATGGTCGGTACTCGGATTGTGTGTCCAATATATATGGTCAATTTGGGTTGCGCATGATCTGACCTTGTGGCCCAGTGGTTAGCGCGTCGGACCTAGGAACCAGCTGACTAGGGTCGATTCCTGGGGTGGGCAGTTATTAAACATTTTTTTCTTCATCTTTTTTTAGCTTTATAGAGTCCGTGCTCGATAAGAGTAGAGTTACGTAGTTGGACACGTTATGATACTTTATTCTCCTGATTGGACAAATTTAAGGTTTTCTTTCATACTTCTATTTGCAAATCTGTTTCGTCACCCTACTCTTATCTAGCACGAACTATACTGCTAAATTACTTTTGACAAGTAACACGAATTGACATAAATGACAAAAGGTACACGCCAAAACGTTTTACATTGAATTATCCGCAAATTATGTTGGGGTGGGGTAAATTTTGCTCTCCTGAAATCAAATAGGTCTTGTGACCCACAGTTTTTATCTTTTTTCTAAAAGGTTAAATAATAGGCTATGAAATAAAAAGAAAACTTTAAGATATTCAATGTCAGTTTTTTTAATATACAATTTACTCGAAAAATCATACTCTTATGTTGGGGCAATTGCCAAAATATATTAATCAGTATCTTGTCGCGGCTTAGGAAAACGAATGATTTTTCACATTTTCTAAAAAGCATGATGTCGTGAGAAATAATTGGAATAAAAATAAAGAAGCTGGATGGCGATTTCAAACACTTAAGCTTAATATTAAGGACTAATTCAGAAAATTTGTAAAATGCTGAAAACTTCCATGTGAGATTATGAAAAAATGAGCCTGGTGACATATACTTTTTATTTCATAAATTGACAGTCCATGCATAATACAAACTGTATGCAAAGTATTAAAAATCAATGTGGGAAGTATTACCTGCAATTGCCCTTAAAAACTCTGATATATGACTGAACACAATTATTTATTATACACTGAAGCAAACTTATAAACGAACATGTTAACTTTTTTATGCTAGTTCAGAAAGTAAACATCTGTCAAACAATATTTTAATTCTATAAATAAACCAAGCATTTGTCGAGACTCTACAAGTAATTTCATTTCAAAATATCTCGTTCGTCTTGGACAGAGGGCATCCAAGTTAACATACCCTCATTAAAAAAATTACACTTTTCACAATAATATTAAATATTCCACAGAAACATTACCAATTTGCATGTTTGATTGTATGAAGATGAAACTATCTGCCATGATTTAAGATGAATATGAATCAAAAGTTGTGATACAATCGGACTCGTCATTTCTTTTCCGTAATAACATCAACATAGGGGTTGTCGGTAGCTTAATCTAAGAAATTCGACTTTAAGCATGTACTTTAGGTACACACTTTGCACTGTTCTATACACTTTATTATCCGCTCTACGGCATTGACATTTTCAGCAATTATTCATTTTTACCAGAAATCAACGTTCCTCTTTTGAACGGTAGAAAGTCTCTGACAAATGCTGTCAAATTAATTGTTAAAATTTCACAATGAAACCGGAAGTGTGGAATAGTCGTGAAAAAAAATATCGCCACAGAAAGATGGATCGAGTTCTATTCAGTTTTGTCTACCATGTTCAGATAGAATAAAGCGCATACAATGATTTTAATGTGTGTTACTGACGATTTTCAGAATTCAAAAAATGATTTTTTCATCTTTTTTAAAGATGCGTAAAAAATCTGCCGTACATCAAATTTCAAATGTTTGATGTTTTTATGTCACCTGGACCAGTTCGAAAACACCTGCACTTCAAATTGATAAAAATGCACCTGAAAATATTTTTTTCATCAAAAACGTTGCTTTTTACATTTTTGAATCCCAAAAATGTAAAATGAATGAAAACTATCCCGGAACACTTTTAAACTTTTGTCTATTGGAATGCTCATGATTAGGTAAAAATTTATTCAATATTATTGGTGCCTTAGTCAGAAAAAAATAGTTTGTAAAGTGTTCGTTTATAAGTTTGCTTAAGTGTATATGGTTTGAGTCTCGCTTTGTTGGAAATCCCGAAGACAGATTTTCTCGTGACGAGACCAATTTTTGTCTATGCTTTGTATAGGGGGCATACACCAGCTGGCTATGGCGAACCCACGCAAGCATTTGTATGGAAAGATGTAACCTGTAAAGGAGATGAAGATTATTTACACGAATGTGAATTTAAGGAAACAAACAGGTGTAATGGATATCGAGCACCTCAGGTGCTGTGCGACGTGCCGTTCAGATATACACAATCAGAGGGTAAGGTGCTATATATAGAGGATCTTACATGAGTTCTCATGTTTTATTGAATCTATTAAACGAGTTGGGGAAAAGTGATAAAATAAGAGGCTTGCGGAGCATTTTATCATTTTTTTCGCACCGAGTTTAATAAATTTAATAAAACAGGAGCACAGATGTTAGATTCTATTTATCATATGACAAATACTTTGAAATCTCATTTCTGGCATTAAAACGTTATAATGTTGTCATTATGTACGCAACGTTGTTATGGTCGTCATACCGTATCCCGTAAATCTATAAACCACAAGTGCATTATCGATTTTATTGCATGGTGTTATTTCACTCCCAGACGCGACGTCATATGATAATAACCCTTAACTCTTTGGATGATGGGTAGTCTTCATGTTATTTTGTCTTTCGCTGACATTTTTTATTATTATATCTCACGTGAATTCCCCATACAAAACTTCCATAGACGAACAACTGATATTTTATAATATCACCCGCTGCTACAGCGACGGCGAATACTGCCACGTGTTTGCCATAGCAGCGGGTGATATTATAAAATATCAGGGCGGTCACATGATGCGCAACGCTGATGCGCGTACGGTTCGTTCACGCCAGGAGACGTTTAACAGCAATGGCGGACATGACGCATGATTTGGCGACTTTAGACTCCAAATAACTTCGTTGTTTATGGTCAGAAACATAAAGTGTGGGTACTCGTTTTCTTATTTAGGAGGAGAGGAACACCTTGAGACCAAATTTAAGCAGATTAGGCGAAATTTTCTATTTTGCATCAAAACAGCCTCATACATACAGTATCACCTTTAAAAATGACGCTGCCTGGTATCAAGTTTGACGTCATCAGCTTTTATGACGTAAAGTGTTAAACGGAACGTCAGTGATCAGGTCGAGCATTCAGGTTGTTAAAGAAGAACCATTTTTGTGAAAGATTTAATTTCATTCAAGTATATACATAAGAGGCTGTTCATTATTTTCCCGTTGGCTCTCCCCTCACCATGATAGGTGTATTGAGTAAGAGAAGTAGCTCTACTTCAGAAAAAAAGGGATCTAATGTTCTGTTCGGTATAATAAAATAAATATTACATTTCCTGCTAGGGTGATAGTCGAAAATATCATCCCTCGAATATGATAATCAACCTCGGCTGCGCCTCGGTTGATAATCACATTCCTCGGGATGATATTTTAGACTATCAATGTAATATTTATATAATATAACTTTTTCAAAATGAATATTTCAGGAAAACTTCCGGAGTGTTAAACAATTTGGATACAGGTGCTATTTTCAGTAATAAAGTTCCTACAATTACTCTAAAATTGTTTTTAAACTGTTTTCTGAAAAATGCGTACAACAGCTCTATTAACACTTGGTAAATTGGTTGTCCGAAGAAAAAGTAGCCCCCTTAGCGGTAGAAGGTGCTAAGTGCATTTTTCATACTTCTGAGAAAAACGCGTTTAAAGATTTGTAGCCTCCTGAAAATCGGGTTTGCAGTATAAATGATTGGTTTTGATATTAGGCATTGTGTATGAGTGTATAGTTTCTAATGGGGATCAATTTGGTTTAGAATTATAAAGAGTTATTCCCCTTATTGTAGATGCATTTTTTACCATGTGTCACAAAGCACCATTTGTAACCAAAGGAATTTAAGTAAAGTTTTGATGGGAAATGTACTTCTCGTATTTGACAAATGACACATTTTGTCAAAACAAAGTTATGCTCTTTCTTAAAAGAAGAAATGTGTTGTCTGTCAAATGGACCTTTTGTCTATTTGAAATCATTTTGTTAAAAGCAAAATGTGATATTTGTTAGTTTTGTAAGAATGTGACAATGTATTTAAGAATGTGAAATATGTGTATACGAATAGGACAGTCTCGATGTAAATATATGACATTTTAATGTAAGAATGTGACAATCTATATGTCAGAATGCGGCATCTATAAGTAAGAATGTGACATATCTATGTAAGAATGCGACATCTATATGTAAGAATGCGACAACTTTATGTAAGAATGTGACTTCTCTTTTTAAATGTGACATCTCCATGTAAGAATGTAACACATCTACACAAGACAGTGACAACTCTATGTAAGAACAAGACATCTCTAAGTAAGAATGTGACATCACTAAGTTCGATATGACATCTCTATAAAAGAATGTGAATCCCTGTGTAAAAATGCAACATCTCTATATAAGACTGTGAATCTCTGTGTAAGAATCCAACATTTCGTTATATTTATGTGACATATCTATTTAAGAATGTATCATCCTTATGTGAGAATGTGACCTCTCTATTTAAAATTATATGACATCACTATATAACAATGTGTTATCTTTCCATGTAAGAATGCAACCTCTCTATAAAAAAAATTGCAACATGTCTATGTAATCAAGTGACATATCTTTGAAATTTGGTAACATCTCTATATACGAATGTCACATATCTGTTTGAAAGAATACAGCATTTGTATGTGAGTATGTGAAAGGATATGTAATAATATGATATTTGTATGTAGGAATGTGACATCTCAATGCAAAACGTGGTATCTTTATGTAAGAATGTTATATCTGTATGTAAGAATGTAACATCTCTATGTAGGAATGTGACATATATATGAAGGATTGCGACATATGTATGTATGGATGTGACATCTCTATGTAAATTTGATATTCTTTAAATTTCTTGATTTAATAATTTATTTTTTTATTGGAAAAGGTGTTTAATGCTCTTTGTTCGCAAACCTCAGAGAGAAGGGTATTAAAGCCGTTGGAAATGAAAAGAAGTTTTAGATAAATATGGAGAAAATGAGCCGCAGTCATATAACAAAACAATGGATGTATTCTTGCGAAGCCAAGTCAGATATCACTTTGCCTTACTCTCTATTTTCACAAATCCTGGTGTTAACCACAAAATAATGCACCAATTGTATAATGTAAGAGTGCGACTCCTCTATGTAAGAATATGACATCTGTATGTAAAAGTGTGACAGGTCTTTGTAAGATGATAAAATATCACTATATAAGAATGTGACATCTCTCTATGTAAAAATGCGACATCTCTATGTAAGAATGCGACATTTCTATGTTAGAATACAACGTACATGTATGTATGTAAGAATGTGATATATAAACGTAGGGATGTGGCATCTGTCGGTAAGGATATGACTTCATTATGTAAAATTGTGGCAACTTTAAGATTGTGACAGGCCTCTAGATGCCAGATAGCGATCCTCTGAACAGATTTTTTGATCCTACCCTCACACGAATGATGGATTCTTATAGTCAGCATGAATACACTTAGTGCTTATTAAACGCTGAAGATAGATCATTTAAAAACCTGTCCCTTGTGATCACCGATTGTCATCATTCGGCAAGCCTTGTGATGCCAAATGGCAATCCTTGGAACAGATTTTTTGATCCCACCCTCACAGGAATAATGTAATCATGTTCTTGGTCACCATTAAATACAGCATTTTATTTTAAAAAAGGCTCCCAGAAATTCCTGAATACGCTGAGATGTGACATGATATGATGAAGTGACTTCAAAACAACAATGACGTCACTTGACGACTATGTCGCGTGAGTTCCAATACAACCAATATATAGCCCTCACGTGACAGTCCGCGTAAGATAACATGGGTAAGATAAGATTTTTGACCACGTTGAAGGTCGCCTTTAATCGCTGAAATTTCAACATTGAACATTTTCATGAAAGTCTCAACAATTCAACTTTCGTTTTTGGAAGGAATACAATCATGCGACGAATGTGTAGTATGAAGGTTATCTCACATTAGCAACCGGCCTTGTGTAGCTTATCTCATATTAGTTAAGCTTATTTCACATGGGTAGCGAGGTGGTACAAAGGAGCTATCCGGATATTGTATGCATTGGTATTTGAGAAAAGAATATCTATCACAGGGTAAAATCTCAGATGTTCCTAACGGGTTTGCAAGAAAACATTTTCTTGCACACTGGATGCAGATATCTGAGATTTTACCCTGGGTTAGAAAATCTTATCTTACCTAGGCTATCTTACCCAGGTTGTCACGTGAGGGCTACACACATTTATAGTATTGGAACTCACGCACATTGTCGTCAAGTGACGTCATTGTTTTGTTAAAAAGACGTCATCATTTGAAATTGATTTTTAGCTTATTCAGGTACTTATGGAAGCTTATTTTTAAATTAAAAGAACAGCGGTGTGCAAGAAAAAGAATCCATTATTCGTTTGAGGGTATGATAGAAGTATCTGTCCCTCTCGATCACCGTTTGTCATCACTCCGCAAGCCTCCTGATGCCAAATCGCGATCCTCAGGACAGATTTTTCTATCCTACCCTCACACTCATGATAGATTCTTATAATCTGCTTTCATCCATTACAGGGAAATGGAAGTTTGAAGATGGACCAAGTCCTGTAAATGGGAGAGTTGAAGCATGGGATGATGGCATATGGGGATCGGTGTGTAATTCCAGCTTCGATGATGTAGATGCAAGCATTCTGTGCAGATCTTTTAATTTTAGGCAGGTTTTAAATATATACAACGTTCGGTTTTCAAAGCCAACATATTCCTACTAACACACAATGAGTACATGTACATTATACTTTGTTCACACAAATAGAGGATCTTACATGAGTGCTCATGTTTTATGATACTTATTAAACGAATTGGGGAAAAGTGATAAAATGCGAGGTTTGCCGAGCATTTGATTGCTTTTTCGCAACGAGTTTGATAAATTCAATAAAACAGGAGCACGAATGTTCGATTCTATTTATCACATGACTTAAAAATTAATTAAAATCACATTTAATGGTGCGAGAACGTGAAGATCTGTTCAGCTTTAATGTAACGTTTTATTCGACGCCATTCCGTAGCATGAGGAAATATGTAAACCATAAGTGTTTTATCAATTTTCTTGCAGGGTGTTATACCACTCCAAGACGCCGCGACGGTATGTGATAATATGAGTTTTTGATCAATAGGCACCTGTTCATGTAATCTAGAGGTGCAAATGTCACTAACATTGATTAATAGTGTCGATATAGAATAATAGTGTGGCTCCTCATCAGATGGGTTCTGATCAGAACCTACTCTGTTCGTAAAGGAAGGTAAAAATGAAAACAAAATTGGCGCATAGTCAAAGTTAGATTTATCATTAGTAAAATGCTCCATACAGATACACATCATAAAATGAAGTTATATGAAGTAACAATAATCAGCCAGGATAATTGATGTTTATTACCAATGCGACTTTTCTATTTACTTGGGAACCGACATGTATGATCTAGGATGAGAAAAGAGAAAATGACTTTTAACACTATAAAAATAAGTAAAACAAACAACTACATAAATGTGTTAATTTAGAGTTTGAAAGCCTGGGGTTGATATATACTGAACGAAACTTCTAAACCGCCACTCGATATTTTCTCATATATCTTAACATATATGAAACACACATGGCTACAATTTACACTCAATATGGAAAAATCAAATACACAGAATCTGTCAAAATTTCATTTTCATAAATTTAATTAACATGCTCAATTGATAGACTGTATAAAGGCACCATCGCATTTCATTTTCACACCATTTTAAAACCGAGTATTCCAGGGACCTAAAGTGAAAAACACCAACTTAATGGTGTTATAATGGAAGTTATTGAACACTTTTGGGTTTCGCTTTTATTAAGTAGGAATTTTCAGGTAATCCAGAATGTTCCTATGGAAGCCCATATGGCATAAAACAACACAAGGATGCTTTATGGAGATGACATGTTTTTGTCCACAATATTATTATTGAAATTTTCTGATGCCGTAAATGGACATTATTGAACACTATCGTTTTTATTTTGCAATTAAGTAGCAATTTTCATGCAATTTAGTTATGGAGGCCCATATGGCCTAAAAGAACAAAGAAATGTGTTTATGGTGATGAAATGTTTTTGTCTACAATATTATTGAAACATCCGTCATCCATTAACTGTGTACTGCACATCAATCTCGACACTTCCGACGTTCCAATGCAGCATTTGTACATCACGGAATCAAAGTATGGTGGACTATACAGGACATTTTATGGCATACGTAATACTCAGTTTTTGTCAATTTCTCTCGTCATACGAGTGCAAAAATGAAAAATGATCGACAGGTTGTGGTGTAAACTTTCGGCTCTATCAAAACAAGTCAAACTTTTTGGTAAATTATGAATCAGTCTCAGCGAGGCCCCGTTTTCTATTGAACCACAGTCCGACCCCTCTACTTTTACTCATACAACCAAAACGTTGGCATTTTTTGTGATAAAATAAAGTTGTGGGATTGTTGTCGATGAAAATACGAGTATACACAAGGTGAAAAACTTTCATTATCGTGCGCCACGTGCAAAACCGGTATTAGTACTCTCTCGTTACGCATAAATGAACATCCTAATTGAATCAAACTTTGCTATGTTCAATTGACGGATACATGTGCCAAAATATCCTGTGTCAAATATCATTTCAAATAGTTTAAGAATAAATGAGCTATATTGAAAAAATGTGTTTTGTTAATTGGCGGTTTAGAAGTTTCGTTCAGTATATGTCAATAAACCACTGGTGGATTACATGCATTTACTTTGGTAACGTTATGAAAAGACCCTGATCACTACATCTTGTATAAATCTGGAAACCTTGAAGTTTGCACGCTAATAAACGTGATTTTAAAGTTATGTATGTGTCATAGGATAAGAAGAATCTAACATCTGTGCTCCTGTAATATTGAATTTATTAAACTCATTGCGATAAAGCGATATTTTAAAGCGCTCAGCATAGTCTCACATTTTATCTCTTTTCCTTAGCGTGTTTAATAAACCCAAGAGTACATGAGCACTCATGTACGATCAATGGCTGAATCACTCGGGGTTTTTTGCTAATATTGCAAGTGAACACACTTTTGACACCGATTTGACATTATAAGTTCCAGATTGACAAAAAAAATTGTATTATTTTCTTATCCATTTTTGAGCATTTGTTTTGGATGCTCAAAAGAACCCTTCTAATTGAGACAGTTCTTTTGAGTACACACAACATATGATTTCGTAGAGAAATAAAAAAACAATATATACCAAGTACCCACATCATACGTTTTGCTTGAGATATCATATAATACACGTGTTGCATCATGAATAAATATAACTTTGACAGATCTGGCAAGATGAGTGTGAAAAACTACCCTGGACAAGGGCTCATAAAGTATACAGATATACAGTGTGGCGGTGCAGAGCCGTCACTCCAGCAGTGCAGTAAATCTACAAATACTAGTAGCTGTACACATGCCCAAGATGTTGCTGTGACGTGCGACGTTAAGAATGAGCACGGTAAGGCATTATAAAGAGTAAGTGTATGAGGGTTCGGCATTTATTGGTATTTATTGCATGAGTGATCAGCAAATGCTTATAAATGCCCGTGCGTCCCTATATTTCTATCAGACAATTTGCTGCTTACACACACAACGCATGTAAGTAGCTATAGTCTTGGACTAGGAAGTGCGTAGCCAGAACGCTTAACTAGTCACACAAAGCAAAGGGAGACTACGTTCTGAAATTAGCAGTGATTTTCTTTACTTAGGGTTCCTTTTCAAGTTCTCTTAAAGAAAAGAATGTGCTCCTGAAATGAGCTGATTCATTCTCGTAAGAGAAGTTCCTTACCGTCTGGGGAGACGATATCTACAGATTAGATGATCTCTCTTGAATGCCTGTATGTTGATTACGCTCGTGCGTAATGTTCATAATGGCTGCTACGCCAACGTGTGTTCTTAAAGCCGAGCCTAGTAAACTTAATATCAAGGTTCGAACCTGGTAATTCTATTTATCAGTCTACCAGTTGCTTCATTCTTCAAACTTGCGAATATAACCTAAGTGTCGATTTTTACAACATAATCGTCGTCATTCATTATCGGCAATGTCATGTTGACCTGACCTGATAACTGCAGTGAGATATATAACGTATGTCAGGTCAACGTGCAACAATGCAGTTACATTGTAATATGAGAGCTAACTGATACTTTACTTTATCCATCTCCAAAACTATTCATTATTATGTCAAATGTGTACGTGTAAAAGTTTGCAATCAATTTTGTTGTCAGATAAATTTGCCATTCTTGGCAGAAATTATGCAAATAAATATACCTTAACATTGGAACAAATGCACATCTTTGGGTATGTCATTAAGTTGAATTCCGTTGTCTCCTTTAATAATGGGCTTAGCTTCAAATAATTAATCGATAGTGGATACTTTTTAAACGCTAAAAATCCCTTTTATTCAGCCTGAAATGCCTTAAGTGAAAGGGTTACTGAGTTTATACTTGATTATATTTTCATGTTATTGCATCTTTATTTTAAATTTTGAACATACTTTAGTTTGACCAATATAGGCATTAATTAGAATAAACTTACTCACCTTGTTTTGAGGACTAGACTGATTGAACATATTTTAATGAATGTACACTCGTCACTTAGAAACAGAAATATCCTGAAAAATGAAATCAAATGTGATAACTCTGTAAACAGATAAAATCCTCATGGCATAATTGGCATATTTTCAGCCAAACGGAAAGAATAAAAAATTCAGCGATGTACATCAATACATCGCCAGCAGATCACTCAAAATGACTGTATTGCTAAAAGTAATGACGTCACAATTTCACAAATGAGTCTTTATTCTCAGATTAAACAGGGTTATATCAATTTTGTCCTGTAAGCAGCTACGAGAATGTTACAAAAAGTTACATCTAACGTTTGATGACAATTTGTCTTTAACTAACAAAGATATGACACTTTATCCATACATATACAAAAACGTGTGATGTAATCTGTTTCAGAAATAGCTTAGTATACTAGAATTACATGTAAAAGTGTCAAACATGCTGTAACTCGAGCAATGTGCTCCTTAGGTCTGGTGCCAGTTTAAAGGAGGCAAACAGTTCTTTTTCTATACTGAGGGAAACTTCCAAACCGCCACTCGCTTTTTTCTCATATATCTTTAGATATATGCTACATACATGGCTTCAATTTAAAATCAATATGGAAAAATCAATTAAAGAGAACCTGTCAAAATATCAGTTTCATAAATTGAAATAAACATGCTCAATTGATAGACTGTATAAATGCACCGTCACATTTCATCTTCACACAAACGCTACAATTTGAACTCATTGCTGAAAACCGAGTATTTCAGTGACCTTAAATGACAAAAAAAATCATTTTTCTGGTGTCATTAATGGACATTATTGAACATTTTTTGGTTTCGCTTTTATTAACTAGGATTTTTTAGGTAATCCACAATGTTCCTATGGAAGCCCATATGACATAAAACAACACAAGAATGCTTTATGGAGATGACATGTTTTGTCCACAATATTATTTAAACTTTCTGGTGCTGTAAATGGACATAATTGAACACTATCGTATTTATTTTGTAATAAAGTAACAATTTTCATGCAATTCAGTGCTCCTATTGAGGCCTATATGGCCTAAAAGAACACAGAAATGTGTTTATGGTGATGAAATGTTTTTTGTTTAAATTATTATTGAAACATCCGTCACCCATTAACCGCGTACTGCACATCAATCTCAACACTTCTGACGTTCCAATGCAGCATTTGTGCATCACCGCACCAAAACATGGTGGACGATACAGGACGTTTAATGACTAACATAATACTCAGTTTTTGTCAATTTTTCTCATCATACGAGTGCAAAAAATGAAAAATGATCGACAGGTTGTGGTGTAAACTTTCGGCTCTATCAACACATGTCAAACTTTATGATAAAATATGAGTCAGTCTCAGCGAGGCCCCATTTTTATTTAACCCACAGCCTGACCCCTCTACTTTATATTCATACAACCTATACGTTACCATTTTGTGATGAAATAAAGTTGTAGGATAGTTGGTGGTGAAAATACGAGTATCCACAAGGCCAAAAACATTTAGCATCATGTGCCACGTGCAAAACCATTATTAGTACTCTATCGTTACGCATAAATGAACATTCTTATTGAATCAAATTTTGTTATGTTCAATCGACAGATACATGTGCCCATATATACTGTGTCAAATATCATTTCAAACAGTTATATAATAAATGAGCTATATTAAAAAAATGTGTTTTGTTTACTGGCGGTTTAGAAGTTTCGTTCAGTATAAAAACGTGCAACAATGTGTCGTAGCAAGTTTATGAAGAAATTTTTGAAGCTAGATGTATTCATAGAAAAACGCACAACCCAAAAAATACACTTTAAGTCCCACTCTGCAATTTCTATGCTTCTTTAAGTAGTGACCGTAAATATGTGATAAGTGTGAACATTTGCATGTCCTGGCATATTTTATTTTAGTTTTCATTTTTTAAAAACAAAACTTCTACTAGCAGATAAGTTTAGTAAGTAAAGTGAGACCACTATGAGAGTAGGGTATGGTGTATGGTTAAGTTACTTGCATACATTTTATTCTCTACTATTTAAGTAGAACTTGGCCTGAAGGATGGGGGTAGTACGTGTAGTGGTAGTCTAGAAGTAAGCCTTCTGGGAGAGTGGGGTACGGTATCCCTTTAAGGGACTGGCACAATTCATTCTTTTCTATTCTAGTAAAACTTCGACCTGCGGATGGGGGTAGTAAGTATAGTGGTAGACTGGAAGTAAGCCTGCTTAGAGAGTGGGGTACGGAATCCTTTGAAGGTACTGGCACATTTTGTTGTTTTCTATTTTAGTAAAACTTCGACTGAGGAAAGGGCCTAGTAAATATAGTGGTAGATTGGAAGTAAGCCTGCTGGGAGAGTGGGGTACAGTGTCTGGTAAAGATTTTAGAACACCCGAAGCTGAGGTTGCCTGTCGCACTCTAGGACATAAGTAAATATAGTTTATACTATGATGGAGAATCACATGATTTAAATTGAGAAAAAGTACGAAAACATGCTAATCTCATCAGATTATCTGAAAAATATCTGATTAAAAAGGTATTGGCGAGCAAAGGGTAAAAATGTTCGCTCTTGGGTTATTTTTAAATCAGATTTTGTTCACAAACTGTGTTGGATGAGCATATTTCTGTACTTTTTCTAAGTTATCTGCTTCAAACGTAATGCAACTCTGACCAGAATTAAAGGAACTATCAAAAGAAGTATTATCCTTCTCGTAGGGGTTTCCTGGATTTGCCCAATTTTAAATCACGTGATTCTCAGCTGTAATACAGAATGTAACTCTTTGTATATGGTAACCCCTAAATGGGTTCTTTTACAAACTGTGAAGACCGAATCTACATGTCTACAATGTTTGTAATGGTAATGCAGATCTTCAGATAAAATACAATATTTTTTTATAAATTATAACCTGACACCCCTTAATATGTACAATGTACTATCTCAAATTTATTGTATCAAACCAGAAGGAAGAATTTATTAGATACTTTAGGGTAAAGCTACAATATGGTAGACAGATCCAGGGGTCGCGACTTCGATCCCGGTCCAGTCCCATACTTTCGTGGAGATTGATCATGAAATGATTTCTACGGTCATTCTCCTCCCTTCCGCTGATTCATTCAAGAAGGATTGTTGTCAGTTACAAGCAAAAGTATGTGCACGAATTACTGGTTAACCGCTTGTTCAAGCCTGCCCAGGAAAAAGTGTGGTTAGGTGAACTGACCGTCCCGCAATGACCATAGCTGTTGACTTAGGACATAAAGCAACAAAACAAACAAACAAACAATATGGTAGATGTGATTAAAATTAACTAAATATAACATTTGGACCAGCTTAGGAGACATTGGTACTTATCGCATTTTCGAGCAACAGAGGCTAAAATGAGCCTTCTGAAATGAGCAGACACGCCAGAACATTTGCTACTCAATTAAGTATGTACATTGTCAATACTGTGTACAGTTCAGTTTAAAAACGTTACACATATTACATAAGACTGTAATAGTGTTTAAACTGTATATGAATTTGGTCACAAAAAATTGCCTTTGCGAGCAGGTAATGCGCAATAGACCTGCTCCGCTACAAAGAGTAGATACTCCATAGAAATCTTGTATCTACCAAGAACAGCATTTGTGTGTCCAGAGATTCATCATAAAAGAAAGTGATCAGACTATGCAGATGCACAGGCAGGGTTTCTCTAGACTCAACCGATACAAGCATAGATTGAGCTTGTTTACATCTATTATACTAAATAAATGGGTTACCACATTAATCAGGAAACTAGAGAAGAGTTGCTGCAGTATTTTGATACTAGGTTTTTAAAATAATATATTGTTTTTATTGATAATTTTGATATGAATATTTCTCAATTGAACTTAGATTTTGAGGTTGTTGGATTTTTCAATAGTTTCTGCGTAAACCAAAAGTAATATCGATTTTTGATGTTTATCATACCTAGAAATATGGGATGAATGGAATAGCTCAAATGTTTACAAGGATAGGGTCTAGAGTTCAAACCCAGACCCAATTATTTTCCCATATTGTCACTCTTGATTAAATGCCAGTAGCAGAAAATACGAATTAGTTTGCTACAAACATGTCTAGAACTCCTCATTTTCTCTACTGTGTTCACAACATTTGCTCACACGCTACAGTGACTTAGATTAGAACTATAATAGCGTGTTATGGTGCATAATTTATTTCAGGTCTGTTTTATTTAATCCCTGGGTTAATTCAGAACTGTGTCATTTCGACCTTATGTCTGAGGTAGGTTATATAATATAATAGTAAGGTATATGATTTATAACAGTGTTATGGCCTTTGACTCATGTCAGAATTTCGTTAATATTTAATCTGATCTTACATATTTAATAGCTAACCAGCGTGGCCATTTCAATATAAATTTTTCTGTAACTATGAAGCAAGTTACAAGAAGCGTCCAATTTGTAATGAAAACAGCCCAATATATCCAAAAGTTGTATATTTACACACTTTATAGTTACATTCATTAAAATGTCTGTTTTTTGGCTAAATGATAGTAAAATTGCAGTTGTCTAGCTCCTTATCTAATTTACACAAGCCACTTTTAAGATAGGGCACTGAAGTACAAACGATATGAAATAAAACAATGTTTTCAAAAGCAGATAACTACATGAACGAGGGATGTTTTCAGTCTGCTTCTTCGTGTGGTAAATATCCATATAATGGTAATTTATACCTGCAAACTTTTTTGATATTGCTTTATATTCTATGGAAAACGGAGGCTGCCATTTTGGTTAAAATCCTCCTCGATGCTACATTTTCTGACATTCCATTGACAGAGACGATTTTGCATAAACGAATTCATAGCGAAAATTTCTACAAAAATCATTTGTAACATTTTTTTCTGGTCGCTTTAGTGTTAGTTTGCAAGATATACAGCCGATTATGAAATTTCCATATTTAATATCACTCATAATAACCCCCAAGTACGTCACTTGAAATAAGAGAATCACTTAAAAGAATGCCATCTCTGGCTTACACTGAAATGGGTCAGACAAAATACCGCGTTTCATTGATGTTTGCATTTGGATGCATTATTTGGACATTATAACACGTATTTACATGTACATAATCTGGCTGGCTAATTTCAGACAATAAAATTATAGGAAACGAAAATGGTATACCACTCAGATGAGATACCCCTAGATATTGGTTTCAGTTTAACTGATCTGCTGCCTTTGTACTGTGTGTATTGAAACTTAGATAAAAGCAAAGTTGTCCTTTCCTGGTACAAAGCCACGTTTCCAATGTTCAAGAACCATGCGTATTTTAGTGTTACTTCCATTGCTTTAAACGACGTCAATGTAAGAGGTGGTAACATATTAAAACCTGTTTGCACGAGAAATCCGTACCGGTCAAAAGTTTGCATCGTTATAGCAGATAAAGGGGAAATGAGTCAGAAAACTATGGATATGTGATTCATGCATGTTAAATGTTTTTTTAAGAAAATACAGCATGCCTTTCTACCTTTATTAAAAGGGGACGTGCATTAAGGGGCTATTTTGGCCCCCTCTACAGCCAAAAACTGAAAGTTGCTTTTCATCAATTTCATCTTATTGGTTTATTAGAAGAATAATCCATGTTTAAAATTCTTGCATTTATTTTACTTTTACCGGTTGCTATGGTAGCCAAAATGGCCAACAAAATAGGTTTAAAATAGAGAAATTGCCATTTTAGGCAGAATTTGAGGCTTTTGGAGACCCATTTTTTAAGATTTAGATATCAGCACAAGCAAATACAAAAAAAAAAAAAAAACTTTTGATATATTGTGTGCTGTGATAATTCTCATCATCTGTTACAATATTTATTTGGTATTTGCTTGTGCTCTATATTAATTCCTATGTTACATGTCTCAAATTTGCTCCGAAATGGTCATTTCCCTATTTTCAGCCCATTTTGGCAGCCATTTTTGTTACCATAGCATCGGTATAAGTAGAATCAATGCCAGACTTTTACACTTTGGCTATTGCTGTAATAAACTAATACAAAGCAACTTGTTAAGGGCAAATTTTATTTTTTGGCCTCATAGGGGGGCCAAAATAGCCTCTTAATGCACGTACCCCTTTGGAGGAATATACAGGCAGTGTATATTAGTGTGCTTTTTAAAAAGTCAGTAACTTATTAAATTTGGAAAGATAAAATCATGTTTCATGCACCATTATAACGGTGACGCTTTGATCTTCATAAGCATTTGGCATAAAATCCTAACGCGTTTGTGGGTGGAGTTATGAATGGGTTTACATTACATATTGAACCCCCCTCATATAATAGAACCATTTCACAACTGACTCAGATTTTGATGAAACTTGCTGACAGTGTTGGAGGTAATGTAAAAACAAGAAACAAAGTGCTTGTTTATCTTTTCAACCTCCATTGCCATGGCAAAAGCATCAGAAGATTTGGTTAAAAAGCAAAGGGAATTCGTCATTTTTACCATTACATTACTCTAGACTTGTCTTTTTAGAAACTCAAGGTATATGAGAGATCCGGATAAAATCTATTTTGGTCTATTAAAAATTAAGTAAAATTTAAGATAAACTTAAAGCTATAGATTTCAATGCCACCAGTTTGTCTACTTATGATTTTTCTACTCTTTACACTACTTTACATTATAATTTGATTAAAGATAAACTTATTGATCCTATTGAAAGAACCTTCAATAGAGAAGGCTCTCCTTACCTTGCATGTAATGACAGAAACACATTTTTACTTCTGTAAAAACTAAAAAAATATCATGCATGGTCTTGTCAAAATGTATGTGATGCACTGACCTTTTTGTTGGACAACGTTTTTATTCGATTTGGCACCAAGCTTTATAGACAAGTACAATGTAGTTGGGATTCCTATTGGCACTAATTGTGCTCCCCTTGTTGCCCATTTATTCCTGTTTTGTTATGAGAGGGATTTTATGATATCTATTTCTGATTATAAGCAGGCTGATATTATTGATGCTTTTAACACTACATCCAGAAATTTGGACGATATTTTAAACATTAATAATGTTTATTTTGACAATATGGTAAGTCAAATATTACCTTCAGAGCTCCAATTTAATAAAGTCAATACCTCTGATACCGAAGCCATGTTTTTAGATTTGCATTTATCTATTTCTAATGAAAATGTTTCTACCAAAATATATGATAAATGTGACGACTCTGATTTTGAAATCGTCAATTTTCCATTTTAGATGGTGATACTCCTTGCTCTACATCATATGGAGTCTATATCTGTCAACTCATTCGTTGTGCTAGAGCATCTAGCCATGTTGCTGACTTCAACACTTGCAATAAATTATTAACTCAGAAACTTCTTAAACAAGTTTATTGGTATCATAAACTTCACAAAACCTTTCTCTAAATTTCATAGACGATACTATGATTTGATATCTAAATTCCAAGTTGGACTTAAATCTCTAATGCGCCAAGGACTTTAGGAACTTGAATTCTATGGTGACTTGGTGTATAAATTGAAGAAGATTGTTGGCTCTAATAATTTTTCAAAGCAGACCATTCAAATAATTTTCCATTATAAAAAGATTGGCTATAACATTAATGTATTGCAACAGACTGCATGCTTGGTGGTCAACCCAATCATGGTTGGCAACTTTGTTTTCCTCTTTAATTGCACGCCGGTGGGTCTGACTTCAGACTCTATGACGGTTCTGACTTAAAGAATTATCTATTGATGAGATGGTAGGGGCCTGATGCTTTGGCTGTTGTCAGGCCCACCCAGGTTTACTTGTTGAATTTCTTTTGCTCCGGTATTCAGTTTTATTTACCATTGAGTCTTTATCTTTGCTTTATCTCCTTTTTTATATTTTGATTTATAGGTTGTAGGAGATGATGCATAAATAAGTTAGGGGTCTTTCATGCAAACCAATCATCTTTATGTCTTGATCCACATCTAAACTAAGGGTGAGGATGGCGCTGTGAAATTGGTTTAAGCACTCAAATAAAATATTTTTTACTGACCGTTCAAAGGCGGTACTTCTTTTGTGGATAATTCATTTATAATTGTATTTTGTTTGTTATGCTTTCGTGCGTGTCTGTTTATTAATTCCTTGTGGTCACCTGCTGGGAAACAGCTGACCTCTTGGCTCTCGTTTGTGATGTCTAATTATGAGTTTGTTACTTTTCCATTGGTATCCTGGGTCTGGTGTGGTACTTGATTGTTTCGATTGATTCCTGATCTTTGCACTCTTTCTTACTTTCAATAATCACAAACATGGAATTATCTTGAACAAACAGACCTAGTATAACTGAATTGGCTAATGGTAGCAGCCTTTAAAAGGCATAGATATACTTATCTTTCATTGAATGTGGAGAGGTAAATCTACCAGAAAAATGCGCTTTTTGAGAATTTATGCACCAAGACAACAACTTTGTGCAGCTACCTTTACATTAACTCATGCTTAAATATATTAGGCAAGGATGTGAAATTTTATAACATCGAAGAAAATTTTTGGGAAGTTATCAATTTCTTGTCATAACAATGGTAACAGATGGTTCCCTGTACAAAAACTATAAAAAATACAATTTTGCCTTAATACAATCATTTACTGTTATATGGGCTGTTAACATTTTTTCGTCTAAATTGGTCAATAAGGATTTATTTGATAAGATGTAGCAGTATGAGTCTCTAGAGTAGGATTTTCACAATGAAATCGAATCAAGTGTCCTTTTGACACAAATATATAACTCATTTACTCCCATTTGAGTCCCTAAGGGAACCCTAGTTTGAGTAAAAGCCAAGCATTCTATGTCAATTTTCGAAACTGTTAGCTATTATTTCAATGTATCAAATATTTTGATGACATCTCTATGCTAAACAAACATTAGTTAGGCGTTTTTCTATCATTAAAAAATAACATTTTTTTTACCTATTTAAACCTCTAAAAGGGCTATTATCAAGTCCCTATTGAGCCTCTCACCACTGACCTGTCAACATAGTTAAATATAAGTATCATTTTAAACATTTTACTCTTCACTGTGTCAGATTTTTTCATGTTCTATGATTAAAAAAAACCCTTACAAACTGCAGTTTTCCATTTTGGCTTTTTAAAACGGAGGCATCATAGTTGCCATGGCTATGGTAAGAAGATGGTGTCTTCCCAAAAATGTTTTTTCTTCAATTTATTACAAACCCTATTGGTGTTACTAAAGCATGCAAACTTTTTCAAGTAACAATATGCTTTAATAATGTCAAGGACTGCCAAGTTTTATTACCTTGTTATGCCACCCACTTTTTAAACCTTTGTTATATAATGACAGAATTACCAGAATTATTTACCAGATCCTCCTTATATTAACATTAGCAATACTGGGGAGTATAAGTTATAACAAGTTCAAAACTTTCTCATTCTAAAAGTTGCATTCGTGCAATGTATGTCTTTTTTCACCAAGCATGAATTATTTCGTTTTTGGTAAAAACATACAAGAAGAGAAAATGTCCTTGAAATATGTGACTATGTGTGAAATACTTTTCTCCATGATTACACAGAATCGCTATTAATAGATATGAGGACATATGCCATGCTCAGCCTAGCCCAGAATTGTTATCATTTTATGTTTAAAACATCATATACATGCGCTTGCACAGGTCCTTTCCTAGTATTTTCATATTTTTTGACAGTATTATAGAAATGGATATATTTTCAGGGGTGGTAGAGCTTTGCATGCAATATTAGGGAACCCTGCATATGGACGAGGAAAGGGGAGAGTCTGGATGCATGGTGTTAATTGTACAGGAAAAGAAAAACACCTAAATGAATGCAAATTTCCTGGTTGGGGCATAGAAGAGCCTAGTCATGGACGAGATGTGTCTATCCAATGCCTTCCATTTGGACCCATTACAGAAGAGTACACACGTAAATGTCTAGATTTCCAAAACATATTGCCTGGTGCACGAGATGTCGGTACTAAACTCATATGCACATAGATCTCTAGTAAATGCACGTGCTCAATTATCCTGCAAAGCTAGATGTCTTCATGTTTGACTGAACATTTATCTACACCCAAACTTTGTGTATGCAAGCAGCGAAGTTTCTTGTGAGTTTGCGCATATGCACATACTTGTCTGAGCCATCTCTGCTTCTTATTCTTTTGTCAATGTCATACATAGGTCATATTTAGGGAACGTGTTTCCGCTCATTTTTTCTTGAAAACCTGGTTCCAGTCTGAAAATAGTTCACGCATATTTCCACCTCATTGGTACGATGTGTAGAATGAAGCTCTCAGCCAGCCTGTTTTATATTCAATGCAATAGCAGAAAGGTAAAGGTTACAAACACATAATTGTGCCTGGTTCGTATCTGATAAACCCTGCTCTGATGCGTATGCACTGTCTAGTGGGAAACAGGCTCATACACTATTAATAATTTAAGACATATGTCAGTCCATCTCGAGGGATTTGTTTAATCAGTTAAAGCTTTTAAGTTAAACAAGAGGGCTGTAGGGTCCTGGATCGCTTGTCCTGACCCATAAGGACACAAATGAACCGTACGCGCATCAATATCGCGCAAATGATATTTCATATTATTACCCCTTGTATGTTCTGAGTTGGGTAATAAGACAACCATTTTATACCTTGCTATGCAACAGTCAAAACTATCACCCCTCGGTGTTGTGGATGACCAGATGTACTGTTGCACTTGGCCTTCAGCCTTGGGCAACAGTGTGTCCAGTCATCTACAGCACCTTGGGGTGATAGTTTTGACAGTTGCACAGAAAAGTACGAGAAAATAGTATAGGATCATATGTCACGCTGATCTCTGATGTTGTCAAACTTAATAAGAGTAGCGTGACTTAAACTAGAGATGATGTAGGAGATGCAGGTTTGTGGCAAAACAGAAACTTTCACCTAATATGTTCAATTTTGGTCTCAAAGTGTTACGCTCATTCTATCTACGAAAACGAGAGTGCACACTTTATATTTCAGACAACAAACAGAGAAGTTATTGGAAGTTTAATGTGGCCAAATTATTCATCATATCCGCCATTGTTCTTCCGACGTAAACGAACCATACATGCATCAGTTTTATATTATAACCCTATCTATGTTCTAATCTGGATAAGCCTAATAGAACAACTATTTCATACCTTCCTAAGCAACAGTTAAAACTATCACCACCTCGTAGTTGAAGATGGCTATAGATGCAATGTTGCCCTTAGCAATCGGCCTCGGTTAACCGTGCGTCGGTTCATCCACAGCACCTCGGTGCTGATAGTTTTGACTTAACATTGCACAGAAAGGTATGAAAACACTAACTGTTTAAAAATTTTAAATGACTGTTATCTTTATTAGTAATATAATAGAATTTATCACATGACGTCACGTCTGGGAGTGAAATTGTGCAATGCATTAAAATCAATATACCACTAGTGGTTTACAGATTTTAGGGAAGCGTTATGACGTCCATAACAACATTGTGTACATAATGACAAAATTGTAAAGTTTTTACAGCAAAAATGAGATCTCAAAGTAATCTTAAAGCCATATGATAAATAGAATCTACAATTCGTGCTCTTGTATTATAATTCGTTGCTAAAACGAGATAAAATGCTCGTCAAGCCTCGCATTTTATCTCTTTTCCTCAACTCGTTTAAAAAAGTCAATAAAACATGAGCACTCATGTAAGATCCTTTATCTAAAGTAATTTTAATGACAAGATGAATAAAATTTAACTTTCCTGCTCATGTATCATTGATTTTTTAAACATGTTAACAAAGTTTCACAAGCTTAGCCTTTTATCTTTTACTAATCTGTTTAATAGAACTCATTTAATAAATTCAAAAATACATGAGCACTCATGCAATATTATCTATATCTAAATGTCTCTAATTATATATATTGCAGTTTCCTATAAACTTGTTGATGGACCTAATAAATTTGAGGGCCGACTGGAGGTTCGTAATAGTATCATGTTATTTTATGGCTGGGGAACAGTTTGTAACAACATGTTTGATGAAAAGACTGCACATGTAATTTGTCGTGGTCAAAAATTTGAGTAAGTTCTACAAGGCCAGTCTTTCAAGGCAGTGGCGGATCCAGATCCTATTCAGGGGGTTCGCTTTGAAGCCCCCTAACCACCCCTGTTCTCAAATATCACATGAAAATGATTTAATTTGGTTTCAGTCTCAATGAGACCAAATTATTTCATTTTCATAAGGTATTTAGGAAAAAAGAGATAAAATCAGCAAAGCAAACCCTCACACATTTATACATATAAACCCTACTTCCATAAATCCTGGATTGGCCACTGCAAGGTTTGGTCAGTTGTATCGATGAATTATACTATGATATATAAGTTTAGTGATTTTCGTTTGATTTTCAAAATGCAGATTGGTATGAAGATGAAGTGAAAAAAATATAAGACGCAGTAATAACTAATGCTTGAGCAATCACTACTCTAAGTTTTCATTGGTTTAGTTTGTTTGATTCAATTCTTTACGTCCCAGTCAAACAATCAGTTATGTTGGGCAGGGTTTTCCTTGGTTGAACCAGTAATAAGCAAGGATCAATGTCTCTTGCTCATGGACATAACCCTTCAATCTCTATTCAAGCACTCTAACACTGAGCCACTGGGCCGTTGGAATCGTAGCGTAGTACACCGCAGGGCTCACATCAAAAGTCGCATCGTTACTCATTATCTTGTATGACCGCTGTTAACTCCCAAAGCAGTCCCAAAGTGTCTCATTATGCTCGAAATATAAAACAAATATCTGAAGAAAAAAAAAGTTCACAAATTTGTCTCGAGAACAAATGGTTGTAAATATGCTAAACTTAACTCTAAATGCGCCAAGAAAAAATGCATCTGAAAGACTGAAAATGTCGTCTGCTGCAAATAATTGCCTAGCATTACTGACGAATTAAGTATAGAAGCAAACAGCGTGGACACAGAACAGACTGCTCCTATAGGAGCAGTCTGATCTGGGTTCACACTGTTTACCATAGAGGCTTCTCAAACATTTCAGCAGAAGAGAAAAGCAGACGACTTTTGTTGCGATTGCCGCATTAAGGGTTAAGTCTCACAGTATATATATATGTCAGGGTCGTGGGTTCGAATCTTGCTAAAGGCAAAATATTTACAGCATCTATCGGCTCAGTTGATTCATTTTATCCCTCTGTATTTATCTACTGTATGAATCTGCATCAGTTTCTTATCCTGTTTAGCTTGAAAGCAATGATGTTTGTATAAATATTTCCCCACTTCTGATATTTATCTAATTTCACTTGTATCCTTGGATCCATCAGGCTTTCATTTTCGAACGAAATAGATGCCATCCATGGAAAAAGAACCAATATTCGACGTGTACTGCATCAGTCGTCGTCCATATCAGCGCTTTCTTGCTCACCACTAAATACTGATTTTATGTTGGAAGCACTTAAAAGGGCTTCCTGATAATCTCGAGTACGCTGAGATGCGGTACTCTGATATTTTCATACAAGCGTAGGCTCGGGCCATTTTTTTGGGTTCAAAATTTTGAATTTCAAATTTTTGGGGGTTTTCAGAAATATAAATATTTTTGGGGGAATGAAGATTTTGTGGATATTTTGTGGGGTCATAAAAAATTAGACTGTATTGAGGGGTCATGTCTATGTTTTTTATGGTTTTTCCTTAAGTTCAATGTACCGAATGTCAGATATTTGTTGGGTTGCTAAAATATCAAATACTTTTTGGGGTTCTTGAAATTCCTGATATTTTTGGGGTGAATGGTAGATACTGGGCCCCTGTGCCTAATACTGAAGAAAACATGAGAGTACCCCCCCCCCCCCCTCGGTGACTTCATTTTAACACTAAAATGAAGTCCCCCGGGTGACTTCATTTTAAAACTAAAATGAAGTCATAGATCGACGTATGGCAAGCGTGCGGCGGACGTGTGGCTGTTCGTTTTTTTTTATCTTCCCATGGGCTGATACAGGTTATATAAGTGGAATCATCTCACGTGGGTAAAAACAATGGAAATCCCGATCTGATGAGCGAGAAACCAGAATCTGAGGTGGACCCGCCTTATAATTAAGGGCAAATACTCCAGGTACAAACTCTGCTGGTCTGGAAATAGCAAAGTAACTGATAGTTCGCGAGTTGCTGGGTTGGGGAAAGATAAGGTTTTTGTGGTTAAGAGAGTCTTCGAAAGGATCATCGTAGTGAATATCATAGGCTAGCGAATGATTTGCTTCCAATCACAAATATGCTTGGAAATGGTCACTTTCCTATTTTCAGTGACAATTTGGTTACATATACCCTAGCAATGTTAAAAGTCAAATAAATACCAGACCTGTTCTTTAAACCAATAAGAAGAAATTCATGCAAAGCAAATTATTGTTTTCGATAATGTAGGGGCCAAAATAGCACGTGGCTCTTTGAATAATGGTTTTTGTGATGGCACAGCGCTAGCTATAGGTTCAAAATGTCATAAATGATTTAAGTTATTTATCACATGACGTTGCGTCTGGGTGTGATATAATGACATGCATTAAAACTTTAAACCACTAATGGTGAACGTTATAAATTACGCCCATTAAATCGCCGTGTTGTCATATAAGGCAAACTCTTAGCGTTTTCACGGTAAAAAACGCGATTTCAAAGTAAATATAAGTGTTATATGTTAATACCAGCTGTGGTATTATTAAACGAATTAAACTCGTTGTAAAACGCTATATATTCATGATGAACACTCATGTAAAATCCTCTATTGAATCAATACCAAAGCACATTTTTTATTCCAGTGGTGGAAAAGTTGTCGCGAAAGTGAAGCCGGGGAAAGGTCCTATATTGCTAGACAACATTGTTTGTAATGGAACAGAGACCACGTTGAAAGACTGCACGCTTAATTGGGGAGAATCGCATTGTACCCATGATCAGGATGTGTACATTAAGTGTACAGATCCTGCAGGTAATGTATTAAATAACTTGACGGTCTGTCTCAGTCATAGAAATTATAGCAAATTCAAATATGTGCAAAGCAAATAGATGTGATTCATTGACAAGAACTAGTTACACTAGCCGTCATCCATATCAGTGCAACATCATTGTTTGGGGATGTCTCAGTGGCGCAGTTGGTAAAGTCGATGTCTGATGTAATGCTAAGCCATGATGTCGCGGTCGTGAGTTTAAATTCAACATTGGAAGAAATATTTACAGAATATATCAGCACAGTTGATTAACATATACAGAGCGATATAGTAAATCTACTGAGCCGATAGATGATGTAAATATTTCGCCCCTAGCGAGATATCCGAGAAGTATGATCATCGCCTTAATTATTCACTCAACCGAAAGTATCATATCTTAACTTGATACAAGAAAAAAATCAGTTTTCTGGCTAGTCTCCGTAGCTGAGCAGGCTGGTTTGAACAATGTAGATAGTTTTCGTTGCGTCGAGGCCCAAATTATCAGTTGGTTTAAACTTTATTTTATTTGTATAATATATGACAAGTATACAAGCAACACAGAATACGATTACGATACAACCTCTTTACAAATTATCAGTTGGAAAAGCATTCCTATGAAGGGACACAAAGAGAAAGAGTTTATCCAGCTTTTGTTCTGGTTTAAAACGTCCAAGAGAGGGGGCCATGGTATAAAGTCTTATCCGATATACCGTGAGAGCCAGGGATCAAACTAATGAACCATGGGTACAAGCAAGTAGTGTATACACTACACAACACTGATCATAAGGCTTCAACATAGAAATTGCATCCCTTTAGATTACATCAGCCTGGTAGTCCTTGCTGCTCCTAAAACTAACTCCTCCTTCACTATATGACCAAGGATGTTCATATTTGGCACACTGATGGCATTTGGGGTGTAGGTGAGTATAGGCCATTCAGAGCACATATATGGTCAAGGTCGCATGTAATAAAATTTATCTTACGGTTGTACATGCAATTGATGGTCAGCTGTTCTTAAAATCTGTCTTACTGGGCATAACAAGATCTCCTCATTCATTGTTTGATAGAGGGTGTTCATATTTAACACACCAATTGCTTAGTGTGAGTACATTGTGGCAAATGTTTCAAATTACCAATACGACCTTGGAGCTAATCGTTAATGTCCCATATACTTAAACCTGTCTACAGCTTGAAATGTGAACATCTTTAATTGTTTGACTGAGATTGTCCATATTGGCATTATGATTGCCAAGGGTGTGTATATTACAAAACTAGTTAAGTAAAAATGGTAGATTGTACATGGCAAAAAAGGTCAATTGTTTCTTTTGGTACTGATTTAAATTTATAGAATATTTACTGCCAGAGTATGGTCAGAGTGGAGTTCTCATTCAAGTTAATATAATACAGATTTTACAATTTTCTGTCAGGTTATTGATTGAAAAAGTAAAATATTTATAGTTAAAATTGGGATGATGAAATCTAACTGGTACTTTAAGGATTTAATGCTAACATAGCTGATACTATTTTCCACAAAACAGAATGTGACATAACCAAATTATTGCAGGAACCCTTAATAGCACAGTTCTATATAAAGATAGTAACAATAAAAATGAGATGCATGCGTATCGGGGTTTGGATTCATGACATATGTTAAAAAGCAACTGTTCAAACACAAAACTAGTATTGAGAAAACAGGCTACTCAGTATACATATTGCTACCAATGATAGAGTTATTTGCAATGTTTACAAATTCTGTTTGTTTTGTTGCTTTACATTCCAAGTCAACAGCTGTGGTCATGGCGTGACAGTCAGGTTACCTAACCACACTTTTTTCCTGGGCAAGCTTGAACAAGTGGGTAACAAGTACTTCTTGCACATACTTTCGCTTGTAACTGACAACCCTTCTTGAATGATTCAGGGGAAGGGAGGGGAATGATTGTAGAAATGATTTCATGATCAATCTCCACTTAAGTATGGGACCGGGCCTGGATCAAACTCACAATCCCTAGAAATGTAGCCAGACACGTTTCTGACTGTGCTACATGGCTTGGTCATGTAAACAAAGATTAGATGATTTGGTGATGAGTATATATACTTTTCTAATTACCATGTGCTTTTTTATCTAAACATCTTCAAATAAAAAAGTATTTCTTTCCTATTCAAAAAACATATCAATAATATCAGATGTTGATATAGCAGTGTCTCTATTGTCATACATATTACATGCATGTATGATATAGTATACCAAATACTGAACCATAATACCAGCTTTGTTTTGACAGTAGCAAACGTGTGAATATCGATGCCACTAGATGAAAAAAAAAAGTATCTAATTGATTGTATTATATAAAGAGCTTAAATGTTTTTTGTTTGTTTTGTTGCTTTACATCACAAGTCAATAGCTACATGTATGGTCATGGCGGGATGGTCAGTTCACCTAACCACTCATTTTCCCGGGCAAGCTTGAACAAGCTGTCAACCAGTACTTCGTGCACATACTTTTGCTTGTAACTAACAACCCTCCTTGAATGGTTCAGCGGAAGGAGGAGAATGACCTTAGAAATTATTTCATGATCAATCTCCACAAACGTATGGGGCCAGGTCCGGATAAAGGGCTTAAATGAAGATTTGATGGACATATGATATTTTGGTAATTATCTCATATCCGCAAATGCCTCCATTAATAACTCTTGACAATGCAGTGGAGCTAGTCATATTAATTTTGGTATGTATTTACATCTATACCCACACTTTGCATATGCAGGCAGCATAGAACCTGCTGAGTCTACACAATAACACAGACATGTTTTAGCTTTTCTTTCTTGACACTGCCATTAATAGATCAGTAATCGATATAATCAAGCACCACATCTGACCCAGGACATCACATGGGAAAGTGACAAAACACAATAAAGCATCCCATACAAGAGAGCCAAGAAGTCAGGCCTTTTCAAGGCTGCAATGAATAGACAAGACAGCATTACAGAGACAAAACATAAACAACAAATTATAAAATGATCCACAAAAGAAGCACAACCTTGGAACGGTCAGTAAAAATAATTAAACTGGATGGCTTTAACCAGTTTCATGGTGCCAACGTCACGCTTAGTTCAGATGTGGATTAAAACACATAAATGTTTGATTTGCATGAAAGACCCCTTAGGTGTCCATAAATTACCTCAAAGATAATATAAATCAAGATAGAAAAAGGAGATTCAGCAAAAAGAAGGACACAGCAGTACACGAAACTGAATACTGGAGCATAAGACATCCAACAGCCTAACCCTGGTGGGCCTTACACGAACCAAAGCATCAGTCCTCAACCATCTCATCTATAGATAAGTTTTTTTCTAGTCAGAAAGTCTAATTATTGACTTAATAATTAAAAAAAATAAAAAAGAATTATGAGAGTCCTTTCATATAGTCATGTCAACAATACAAAGCTAGCCTTGCAAAACAGCATTTCTTAGTATTAACCTATCCCATATGACCATAATAGTGAACCTTTAGAACAATGGCTACCCTAGCTAGCTGTATCCATGCTTCACAACATGGTACAACCAGGCAAAAAAGGTAATACATTTAAGTGTAATACACTCCTTAAATATTATTGTTATGCATGTAAGCAAGATCAACTGTATTTTTTTCTTCACCAAACTACTTGCTATTAGCTCACCTTTGCCAAAGGCTCCAGGTGAACTTATAGGATTGAACTTGAGCCGGCGTCCTTGTGTGCTTAGGTGCCTCACTTTCAAAAATTAATCTCTCTTAGACCAGCCAGCAGATAAAAATCAAATTTCATCTGGAGCATCATTGGAGAAGGGGATTGGCTGCATTTATTTTTGGGTCAGACCAGATCAGAACTCTGGTTTTGTTGTACGTTACTTCATGTCCCTTCTAGTGTTGCAATCACCTTGATGAAGAAGAGAGAGCTGGTTGCTTTGCTTAGTTTGTTCTCCTGGTGTCTCGTGATTGTTGTGTGGCTCTACCTCACGTGGCCATGGGTTTGTCTGACGTTTGTGATTGTGATATTTTCTGATCATACTAACTCACTATTCAATGGCAACAGATAGCTCCCATAGGGTTATAATGTGGAAAATTTTGTGCCCACTCTAGCTCCTTTATTTTTGATTGTTTTTTTTCTATATTCTTGCAGGTAACAAGGACAACTATAAAATTTTGGGTGGGTTCAAAACTCAGCAAGATCAGACCTCTTACTGCGGAGTTAGCTGCGCATGAGCATCTAAAAATAATGGGAGAAATGTTGTGAACACTCTAGTGCCTACATTATTGGATGGATCTTCTTCATTCTTGCAGGTAACAAGCACAGTCATAAAAGCTTGGAAAAGTTTGAAATTCGACAAGATTCCATCAACGACTAGGGAGCTGTCTTTGAGCGTCTGAAAAAAAATGAATAATGTTGTTACCACTCTACCGCCTATATTTTTGATTGTTCAAGTACAACCATAAAGTTGCGGATGTGTTAAAATTTGATCAGATCAGACCTCGGTCTGCGGAATAAGCTGCCCTTGAGCATCTGGAAAAATCCCAATAAATTTACATTTGAAGAAAAATATTGTTACCACTCTAGTGCCTTCATTTTCGAATGGATCTTCTTCATTCTAGCAGGTAACAAGTATATCTATAAGAGCTTGGATAGTTTTAAATATCAGTTACATCACATCGCTGACGACGGAGTTAGCTGCCCTTGAGCGTCTGAAAATCAATTTATAATGTTGTGATCACTCTAGCGCTTTCAATTTGGTTGGATACTCTTTATTCTTGGAAGTAACGAGGACAGCCATAATACTTGGATGCTTTTAAAATTCCACAAAGACTGGAGCAGGGACCGAAAAGTTAGTTGCTCCTGAGCATCTGGAAAAACCCATAGACTTATAGTGGGAGAAATATTATGATGACTCAGGTGCCTTCATGTTTGAATAGAACTTCTTCATTCTTGCAGGTAACAAGGGCAACCATTAAAGCTAAAAGAGTTTACATTTCAGCCAGATCTCATTGCCTATTTTGGATTTAGCTGCCCTTGAGCATCTTAAAACTTGATAGATAATATTGTGAACAATTAAGTGCCTTCATTTTTTTTTTATTGAATCAGCATTATTCTTGCATGTTATAAGGACAACCATAAAACCTTGGATGAGTTTAAATTTAAAGCAGACCCAACCTCAGACTAAGGAGTTAACTCTCCTTGAGCGTTTGACTAAATCTGCATATACCTACAATGACAAAGCTGCTGTGGCCAGTCTGGCGCCTTAATTTTTGAATGGATCTTCCCAAGTCTTGCAGATAACAAGGATAACCATAAAAGCTTAAATGAGTTTCATTTTGGTCACGTTTAATCACCAACTACATAGTTAGCTGCCCTTGAGCGTCCAAAATATAGCTACATAGTAGTTGTCCACTTAGTGTGTTCACTTTTCATTTGATCTTTTTCATTATTGTAGGTAACCAGGACATATATAAAAAGCATTATTAAGTTTGAATTGAGGTCAGATCCCATCACTGACTTTGGAGTTAGCTGCCCTTGAGCATCTGAAAAAAAACAGTTTCAACAGGTTTCCTCTGCAATTTTTATTCAGATCTTTTTAATATACGTGCAGGTGAGCGATCGTTGCCCATTGGGCTATTTGTTTCTAGATGTGCTTGAGGTATTAACGTATTACTACCATAGGGGTTTGCCATAGGGATCAGCACATTGGGTTCATTTTACACATTGGGGGGTAGAAACCATTATGATTAAAGTAAGAAAGAGGGCAAAGATCAGGGATCAATGCAATTAGTGTAAAAAGATCCGGAAGAAACATGCAAAGAAGTAGATCCACAATCTGAATCAGGCAATGTAGTTGTTACCACAGAATGCTGTGCTGACATGGAGAGATAATAAGCGCCAACTAATTAGAATTATCTGTGAAGAACTAAAGCAAGATTAGTCTGTTAGGTGAAATGGAATAAGTGGCCTAATTAGATCATGAATTTTAAAAGAAGCACACATCTAATCATAAATTGCTTTCAACTAGTGGAAAGTTCATTCCAGTTTAACTTAACAAAGGTGTATATTTAGAGAGGTGACATGAAGTCAACACACGAAGGGGCGGATATTATTTTTAATAGTTGGTAGCTGCAAATGATAACCAGAAGGGCATTTGAGTAATATCTGTTGATACAGATTTATTTGATTGTCTTGCACAAAAGCTTAACCATCCTGTTATAATTGAAATCTCTAAAAGACGTACAAACGCTTGCTCAGGAACATATTTTTTGAAAAACATAAATAAAACAAGCGCGTCAGGAATGTGTTTGGAAAAAACGCACTGGATTCAGATAGGCCAGACAGATTATGGGTGGCTTCATTAAGAAATATCACCCTTTCTCACTAGTAACAGTACCTCGTGGTATTGCTCTTGTGCCCGAGGACATTCTACAACTCATTTAATTCCAGAGTGATACTGAGGAATTATATGCATGTGGAACAAAGCGTTTTCGGTACAATAAGACACAGTTGGGCTGCACGGTGTTTTATGTTTGTCAGAGAAGCATTGTCTGTTATTTTGCAGATATTTGCAAGAAACGATTACGATCTATTCTACAAGCTAGAAATATGTAGGGATTGCCAACATTCGTCAGGCCAAACACACTGGTGAAAACTAAACATTGTACCTTTATTTTGATGTGTTTATTGGTTTCATCCTGAGGGCTAGGTGTGTTCAAAAGAAGTGTAAATACATTTATTATTGGTCAATTATTTTATTCATATATTTCTTTGGATATTGTTTGTTATGCAGTTACTGTTTTGTGTCTCTTCATCGAGATGGCTTGTGGTAGTCTGTGATTATGGCATTTGCTGGTCATAATCACTTGCATCACAAAACAGTTCACTTAAGCTTTAGAATGGCAGCCATCTTCAGGGTTTCCACAAGCTCTGGAAATCATGAAAAACCTGGAAAATCTCAAAAAAGTTCCATGCATGGAAAAATCATGGAATTTGAAAAACCCTGAATAATCATGGAAAAATCATAGAATTTTGTGAAATAATTTGATGAAACCACCATTAGCCTGAAAACTAGCTGTCGGACACTTGTGTGTCCGACAGCTAGTTTTCTGGCTACTGGTGGTTTCAAGTTTTAAGCATTTCAAAATGCATGCATGGTCTACAAGCATATGCTGTTGTTGCTGCATTCTGTATTTATGCTCAGTGTGGTGAAGATGCTGCTAAAAGGGGAGGTTGGAGGCCTCATATTAAAAAATCATGGAAATTACATTGTTGATCATGAAAATCATGGAAAAATCATGAAATTGTGTTTTCGAATTTCTGTGGGAACCTTGAGATGAGAGGCCAACTTAGATTCGAAATTGTTCAGCTCAAGGAGCTTAAATTATATCTACATATGACAAGTCAATGTCTCTCCAACTTATAGAATCTAATCATAAAAGAGGCTTATTTTATAATGTAAACTAAGAAATAATCCAATTGGCAACCATCTTGTCTGTCATACTTATTTTCACAATCATTCTAGGCATTTATTTTATCAGGTCACTTCAAATTTATGTCTTAATAGCAAAATATAATGCAAAAAAAGTTTTAAAGCTATAGGCATGACATCACAAGGAATAAAATATAATTTAACACCATCTTGGCCGCCATCTTGAATATCTCAAAATGCTCAATGATGACAAGGTCTTGGTTACATGAATCAATAAAGATAAAACGTTGAACCATATTTCCAGGTTCCAATAAAATATGCTATTTTTCTGCTAGACTGAAAGTTGGTTTTTTACCAAATAATGATTGATTTTAAATTTAGATTTTCAATATTGTTATTGGCTTCAGATGGATGCTTTGTGCTCAATTTATTCCCATATTGCACCATTTTACGATATAGTGTACCTTTTGACAATTGATTGAGTTTTATTTTTAGATATACACATGCACATTTATGTACCTCTGAATATTGACCTAATTTGTGGACTCGTTTTAATTTTCTTATGTGGCTTACTATCAGTCTCCAACGATACTGACTATTCATTATTGCTTCAGACAAAAGTCAGTTCATCTAAGTAAGTAAGGGTGGAAATATAAGGAATCGATACACTGAAGTACCACACCTGAGCCAGGATATCAATGGGAAAGTAACAAACTCACATTTAGACACCACAAACGAGAGCCAAGAGTTCAGCCCTTTCCCAGAAGGTGACCACAAGGTACATATAAACAGACGCATACAAAGGCACAGCAAACACAAGACAAAATAACATAAAAGATCCACAAAAGAAGTACCGCATTGGAACGGTCAGTAAGATATTTTACTGGAGGGCTTAAACTGGTTTAAATTTGCACCAACCTCACCCTTAGTTCAGATGTGGATCAAGCCACATAGATATTTAGTTTGCATGAAAAACCCCTAACTTATCAATGCATCATCTCATAGAATATATAAATCAAGATATAAAAAGGAGATAAAGCAAAGATAAGGACTCAACAGTAAATAAAACTGAATACTGGAGCAAAACAAATCAAACAGGTAAACCCCGGTGGGCCCGACAGACAGGCAAAGCATCAGGCTCCTGCCATCTCATCAGTAGATAAGTCTTTAAGTCAGAACCGTCATAGATTCTGAAGTCCCACCCATGGGCGTGCAATTTAAGAGCAAAGCAAAGTTGCCAACCGTGGTTGGGTTGACAGCCAAGCATGCAGTCTGTTGCAATACATTAATGTTATAGCCAATCTTTTTATAATTGGAAATTATTTTAATGAACTGCGCTGAAAAATTATAAGAGCCAATAATCTTCTTCAATTTTTACACCAAGTCATCATAGAATTCAGATTCCGAAAGACCATGGCGCAAGAGAGATTTAGTCCACTTTGGAATTTAGATATCAAATCATAGTGTCGTCTATAAGATTTAGAAAAGGCTTGCGAAGTTTATGATACTGATAGCCTTGTTTAAGAAATTTCTGAGTTAACAATTAATTGCGAGTGTTGCAGTCAGTAATATTGCTAGATGCTCTAGCAAAACAAATGAGTTAAGAGATATAGACTCCTATATATAGTTTTGCTAAAAATGTTTTACCTTTAATACAGTTATTGTTACGGCAGGGTGGGCCGGTCAAAATTTCAAGTGGTCTCAAATTTGATTATAGTTGACAGTTGCAAAGCCATACATTCAAGGTCTAGGAAACCCAGATCATATAGAACGATCGCCATATGTACAGGATATATTGGCTTACGGATGAACATTGAACAGCCATAAAAAGAAATTGCTGAGACTGCTCTTTTCTAAAATGTGAGGTCATTAATATATGCACAGTCTGCTTGATATGTCAGTGCATTGAGGGTATGGCTGTTTCGGGGTAGATATTCGGTCGCTCCTTCAAGTTTTACAAAACTTGTCATAGCGGTGTATAGAATATATACTTAACGCCAGTAAAACGCAACTTTTACAGTTTTACCTTACTCAAGATTTAATGTTATTTTATCATTCAAATAAATTATTATTTGGTACAATTTTCAGGCATGTTGCAGTGTTGGTTACAAAGATAACACACTAGGATCAGAACTTTAGGATCATCCCTTGTATGTGTCTTTTTTCTTAAAGATAAATTTTATTGTAGGTAATCCGCCTACACATGTTAAAACTGATACTTAAACCAATATTCACAAATTTAAGATAAACGTTTGTTTATATGCACCTATGCTTATTGCATAGATGACAAGCCACGGTTCAGACGAGCCTACATCCTTCAATGTCTAAATTAAAATTCCTAACTGCTCTAACTTACTAGTACACAGAATATGGTACTAGTAGACTTATTAATTTACAGAAGAGAAAAAGCCATTGACAGAGGCTCAGAAATTTACAAGGAAACAACTACAATGGTCAATCAACTTTAGAGACTTGGATTATCTGAAATTATTTAAACAAAGATATGAGGATCTTCACCCACCTGCTGACGACGAGGTTCTACAGAAGGCTATAGAATTGATTAAAATATTGGAGCCGCCAAAAGGTAATATCATCACCCTTAGAAACCCATACAGGCTGACATTCAGAATGTCCCTTAGAAAACCATACAGGCTGACATTCAGAGTGCCCCTTAGAAACCATACAGGCTGACATTCAGAGTGCCCCTTAGAAAACCATACAGGCTGACATTCAGAGTGCCCCTTAGAAAACCATACAGGCTGACATTCAGAGTGTCCCTTAGAAACCATACAGGCTGACATTCAGAGTGTCCCTTAGAAAACCATACAGGCTGACATTCAGAGTGCCCCTTAGAAACCATACAGGCTGACATTCAGAGTGCCCCTTAGAAAACCATACAGGCTGACATTCAGAGTGTCCCTTAGAAAACCATACAGGCTGACATTCAGAGTGCCCCTTAGAAAACCATACAGGCTGACATTCAGGGTGCCCCTTAGAAAACCATACAGGCTGACATTCAGAGTGCCCCTTAGAAAACCATACAATAATAGCAAAATATAATGCAAAAAAAAAGTTTTAAAGCTATAGGAACAACAACACAAGGAATAAAATATATTTTGCTACCATCTTGGCCGCCATCTTGAATATCTCAAAATGCGAAATCGCGAAATCATACTGTCAATTACTGATATTGCCCTAGTCGCGAATTTTTAACGTCGCAAGCATGTCTTTTAAGTCTATTCAGGAAAATTTTATTATCGCGAACATTTCCGGATTTACAGTATTTTTCCTGGTTCCAATCAAGATCGTACTGGCATATTTGCTTTTTTACACTGGGTTTGTCTTTACAGAATGCTGTCATCTTGCTAACTCTTGAACGTCACAACACCATCGCTGCAAACCACGTGTTTGTTAATGTAAATTATTATATAATCTATAAATAGACATCTTTTGATTGGCCCAGATGCCTATCCACTCGAGTCCATAAAACTACATATCTACTGGGCTGCTGGTTTTTCCCATTCAATATTAGTTACTAAAAATAGACTTCATAGAAACTTTTCATAACAGGTGTGCTTTCAGCATGAAACTTGCATATTTTGCTGTAATTACAATTCAGTGAGTGATAGCAGCATGAAATTCACAAGATTTGGTGTTTCATCATAAACATGTAATTTAGACTTTGCTGTTGAATATAGTAATTAATAGAACTCTTAAATGAACTAATGAATTCTTCCTTCTGGATTGATTCAATAAACTTGGAATGGTCCATTGTATAATTCAAGGGGTCACAGGTTTTAATTTTTAAACAAAATTGCAGTTTTTTTTCCCTGAAGATCATTTTTGTCGTAACAAACAGTGTAGACCCTGATGATTTACCACATTATGCGGCATTTAATCTGGGTCTTCTCTGTCTGTAGTTGTAATTACAAATAAAATATTCATTCTTTCCTCTTTTAACTGAATGAAATCAATTAGTCATCATGTAAAAAAAAGAAATTCAAGACTGTCCAAGACATAGTCCATAGCTAAGATTTTGTTGTTGTTGTTGTTGCTTTTTTTGCTTAGAGAAATTATATAATAAAACAATTGTTGACTATTGAGGCATTGGACATGATGTGATATCGACCTGAGAATACCAATATTGACCTCAGCTCAGCCTCGGTCAATATTGGTACCCTCAGGTCGATTTCACATCATGTCCAATGCCTCAATAGTCAATAATTGTATAATGTTCCTTCTAGGTTGCACTGCTTTTCCATGTTTCCGCAAGAAAAAACAAATCACATATCGATCAATGCTTGATTTAAATATTTTAGTTAAAACTCATGTTCAAACAGTAAGTGAAAACTATGATTTGAATACGAGCTCGCGTTCAGCTGACAATGGCCCCAATTAAACAGCTAATGTGCACGCTGGGCATTTATGCAAATGTTTATATACTTTATTTCAGGATGTGTAGACCACAAAGATATCACTGAGTTGAGCTGCGCTGATACATATTACTCGTATGGGATAACATATGGTAAAGACCCGGGTGTGCTCTGCTTCAGGAAAAACACCAACCGCATCTTCAAGAAACAGTGTTGCAAGACATGTGAGGGTATGTCTTCTTTTAGCCTAGAGATGAGCGTGTGTAATCAAAAATTACAAATATTATTAAAACAAAGACATATACATGTATGGTGGGTACTCAAAACAACCATCTCGATAAGGAGATTCTTTTGAGTAACCAAACATATGTCTAACCTAATGAGGAAGAAGCTATACATAGATTACAGGCGTGAGATGGGGAGGAGGAGGAGTGCGCATGCGCCAGTGAATGGCGGTCCTGTTTTTCCGGGGACAATTTTAGGACATTTTTGGATTTAAAAACAACTTTTTGGCTGAGTTTTTACTATTTTCTACATTGTATTATATTGTTCTTGCATTGTAGGTTGTCATTCTCAAAATTAACTCTTGATTTTGGTATTTTCAACGTGTATCAAATTCGCGCCATTTTTTGACCTCCCACTTCCGGTCTATTTATCAACAAAACAAACATGGCCGACTGAACAACTGCGGTAAGGAAAAAAAACAAAAACTACTTTACAATTAAGGTTTATGCTCATAGGTGAGCTGTCAGTTGCATTTGAGAACTCAATTTGTGTTACACTCTAGCCCAAGACCCCTCTATACACCAAAATATTGAAATACAACTTCAAATAGCCAGAGATGAGTCATTTTAAGTTTGACATGATGTTGATGATAGGATGTTTGCTTCTAGCAGCACGCCTAGTGAACTTTTGGCAACATAGTGGTCTACACCCTATGGATATTCCTGTTGACTTCTTTCCTGTGTATTCGACCTCAACCTTGATCACGGCAAATCAAACAAATCTTTGTTCAAACATCCCTCACCTTTTGCACAATCTCCATCCTAAATAGATCAACTCGGTTTAAGGATTTTCATGGTTCCAATTGTCTGACCTATTTATATATATTTGTTATCCTGTGTGGCAATTCTTGGGACATCGAATCAAATCCAGGTCCCAACTCCCTTAATAGCACATCACACTTCCCATGTGCGGTGTGTGATGCTGATGTTGGATGGGAGGACCGTGGGATTTGTTGCGATACTTGCAATATCTGGTATCATATAGACTGTCAGGGTATGTCATCAACTATGTACTGTATTCTTAATAAATCTTCGGGTAAGAACATTGTATGGGAATGCTTGAAATGTGGAATGCCAAATTTTTCCACATCACTTTTTGATACCACAGCTTCTCTGGAAACCCATAACCGATTTGATTCGCTTTCTTCCCTGTCCGATCCTGAGAGTCCGATACCAGATATCATCGGCCCCCCACTGCAGCCTCCTCTCCTATAGTACAGGAGCTTAAGGAAGCTAAAGGGAAGGCAGCCAAGTCTGCCTTAAACCATCCCCTCAGAATTTTGATTATGAATTGTCAGTCAATAAAGAATAAGAAGGCTGAACTTCATACGATTATCGACTCGGCAAAACCAGACATCATCTTGGGGAATGAGTCCTGGTTAATCCCTGAAATAAAAAAACTCGGAAATTTTCCCTGATTCCTTTGATGCAGTTCGGAAAGACAGAGCAAGTGATGCCCATGGTGGTGTCTTTATTGCTTTTAAGCGTGACTTGCTCTGTACTGAAACTCCGGAGCTGGACACCAACTGCGAAATAGTTTGGTGTAAGTTGAACATTATTGGATGTAGGACACTGTACCTTGGTTCTTTTTATCGCCCCCCTGACAAGATTGACAATGAGTATCTTGAGGAATTTAACTCATCCTTATCTCGAATTATGTCGGATCGAAACGCTCATGTTCTGGTCGGAGGAGATTTCAATTGCGGCGACATAGAGTGGAGTTACATGCAAGTACCTCATGGGGTACAAAAAAGACAGTCTCAGCAGCAACTTTTGGATATTATAGGAGAGCACTGTCTAACTCAAGTTGTAAACATACCAACGCGCAATGATAAAACTCTTGACCTGCTTTTTACTAACGCCCCATCCCCTGTGAATAGAGTCAAGGGGATGCCCCCGATCGGCAAAGCTGATCACCACATTGTATATGTTGAGTATGACATTAAGGCTAAAAGAATAAAACAGGCATCACGCAAGATCTATCTCTATAAACGTGCAGACATGGTCGGACTTGAAGACCACATGGCCCAATTTAAGGACGCGTACCTTTCTGAAGACCACAGTCACATGTCAGTTAATGACATGTGGGTCAAATTCAAAACAGGCTTTGTAGAGGCTGTAGAAAGGTTTATCCCATCAAAAATGACCAAAACAAAATACTCTGTGCCATGGATAGATGCAACGATCAAACGGCTTGTAAAAAAGAGACATAAGCTTTACCTTCGTGCTCGCAAATCAAAGGACCCTGATGTCAAGATTCATTACAAGCGGTTCAGAGCACATGTTCAGAAGGTACTGAGAGATGCCTATTGGAAATACGTTTCCAATATATTTACGTTCGAGAACGATAGCTCAGATCCCGACACGCCCAAGCCAGAAAAGATTAAAAAGTTTTGGTCATTTGTCAAATCACTTAAAAAAGACGCGTATGGGATCACATCACTCAGACAAAACGGAATTCTTAAGACAGATTCTAAGGAAAAAGCCAACATTTGTAATAGGCAATTCCAATCAGCCTTCACACGTGAAGACGACTCTGACCCGCCCTCGAAAGGGGCTAGTCCGTTCTCCTCCATGGGGGATATAACAGTTGACCCGAAAGGGGTCACCAAACTGTTGGACGGACTAAATGTTCATAAAGCCTCTGGCCCGGATGGACTGAATGCCAGAGTACTTAAAGAGTGTAGCAATGAGATCTCTCCAATACTGGCACTCATCTACAATGAGTCTTTAGCTCGGGGCGAGGTACCAGATGAGTGGCGACAAGCAAATGTTTCTCCGGTCTTTAAAAAGGGTGAAAAATATGATGCTGCTAACTACAGGCCGGTGTCGCTCACATGCATCTGCTGCAAAACCCTAGAGCATATTTTAGTCAGCAACATCAACAAACACATAGCCTTAGATAGCATACTTGCTGACTGTCAGCATGGTTTCGGAAGTCAGAGGTCTTGCGAAACCCAGTTGGTCCAGTTTGTGCACGATATCATCAGCAACCTGGATGGGGCTGTGAATCGTGGGCACAAACAGACAGATCTAATCATAATGGATTTTGCTAAGGCCTTTGACAAGGTTCCACACAGGAGGCTATTACACAAATTGGAATATTATGGAATTAGAGGATCCGACCACAAGTGGATCAACTCATGGCTCTCTGGGCGCACTCAACAAGTTGTTTTAGATGGCCAAGCCTCAGATCCAGTCCCAGTGCTATCCGGCGTGCCCCAGGGATCGGTCTTAGGTCCGGTCCTGTTCCTCCTCTTCATAAATGATCTGCCGGATAACATCAGGTCTTCTGTTCGCCTGTTCGCAGACGATTGTGTCCTGTATAGGAATATACATTCACTTCAGGATTGTTTGACCTTGCAAGAAGACCTCACCAGCTTAGGACAGTGGGAAGCCGATTGGCAAATGAAATTTAACGTAGCCAAATGTCACTCAATGAGAGTGACTCGGCATCAGCATCACAAACAAATTCTTTTCGACTACTCACTACACAATCAAACTTTGGAAAATGTTCAGTCGGCAAAATACCTTGGTATCACTATTACAGATAACATGGATTGGGGTCAGCATGTCTCTGAAATCTCTTCCAAAGCAACTAAGACACTTGGTTTCCTTCGCAGGAATTTGGCTTTTGCACCTAGGAGTACAAAGGAAGTTGCATACAAAACTTTGGTTCGGCCTAAACTAGAGTATGCAGCACCCATTTGGAGCCCTCACTTGAAACTTCAGAATAATCAGATTGAGAAAGTTCAGAGGACAGCAGCCCGCTGGACCTGCAGGAGATGGCGAAACACCAGTAGCGTCGGCGAAATGCTTGATGAGCTTGATTGGCCATCTCTTGAGGCCCGTAGGGACCAGTCCTCCTTGCTTCTCTTTCACAAGATTCATTGTGGAGCAGTGTCTATTGAAAAAGACAAGTATATGACCCCTGCTCATAGTTTGAAAACTACCAGGTCATCACATAGTGCTCAATACCGCAGACACCAGACATACAGTGATGCCCTGAAGAATTCTTTTTTCCCCCGTACTATTCCACATTGGAATAGTCTGCCTCCTGCTGTGGCAAATGCCCAGTCCACAGAGGAGTTTAGGGCACTCCTTATTTAAACAAAAAATCAGCCAAAAGTTTTTGCGTTTTTTTGTGTTTTTTGTGTTTTTTTTTTGTTTTTTTGTGTTTTTTGTTTTTTATTTTATCAAAATTTCCAAATTCGCACTCCCTGGTGTAATGCTCATATATGAGCGAACCAGTAAAGATAGAAAGAAAGAAAGAGATTACAGGCGTAATTTCACATAGACTACAGGCGTAAGTTCACTTATCTGGACCTTTGATGGTCATATTGGCGGAGTTCGTGCGTTAACCAGACAATAGTCCAGTCCCTATGGTCGGACCATAGAGCGATAAAACTCAATCTGGTTTTATGCACTGCGCATGTCTGGTTTCACTAGAGAGACCAGACCAAATCTGTGGTCGGACCATAGTTGATTGGTTCCCGTCTTCCAATGCAAACTTGGAAATGCCGGAAACCGGTATGCTTTGTATCGATGGCCGTGATTGGTTGACTGTTTTACTGGGGAGGAACGCTGACAGTCGGAAGAGCAACTATAGTCTCTATGGTTAACGCGCGAACTCCACCAATGATTGTCATGACGCTTGTAACAATAGTATAAGGGTTGTTCACGGATATCAGTGATCATGGTTCAAAGAGAGCCTTCATTTCTCCTAATTAAGGACCAGATTTACCTATGTCAGTGAGAAAACCATGTTACACATGTATTATATGGGCTTATTGCAAAGTGTCATATCCTAACTTGCTACAAGCGAAATTTTAATTTCTACGGCTAGTCTCTGTAGCTGAGGAGACAGGCTTGTCTCTAGCTTTTTCGGACACCCCGAAGACAGATTTTGTCGCATTGATGCCCAAATACAAGTAAGAATACTAATATTTATCATGTGGCAAAGTGACATGGCTATCATACATGTTGTACTTATGCCTTGAATGGCAAAGGCTCTTATCAGACTGCTCATAATGCGCATACAGTTCCAATTGTTTATGGAGCTAGATATTGAGGTTTGAAATATACTTACGTGTCAGTTTCTGCATATGAGCCGTGACATGTGATTTCCTACAATGTGGCATGTTGTCAAGTGTAAACTCAGACGAGCCTGTGCAGCCTCCTTTAAGCTTTGAAACTCCAGATGATGTTCGGGTAATAGCTTAAAAGTCATAGAATGTTAGAGCATGTAGCAAAGGCTCTGATCAGACTGCACGTATGCGCAGGCTGATCTGAGCCTTTGCTGGTCGCACATACCACGTTGTTGGAAATCTCATGTAGTCGATCTTGCACTCGTTATCATTTCATATAAAAATAAACGAGCCTTCGGTGAATTAAATGAATGTATGACCTTTTAGATCGTTTATTGTAATGTTGTCACGGACGTCGACATGACCGTACTTGTACCCACCGCACATTGTATCGTATATTTATAGCATTATTTATAAGGGAGCGCAGTGGCTCACTGGTAGAGTGCTTAACTCGAGAACAAGGGGATGTGGGTATGAGCCTCACCGGCGTCACTGTGTGGTGTCCTTGAGTAAGACACATAAATCCCTGTTTAGTATTGTTTCAACCCAGGAAGACCCGTCCCGACATAACTGAAAAAGTGTTGACTGGAACGTAAAGCATCTAATCATACATATAAACAAAACATCATTTATGACAAAATAATGCTTAACATTTTAAGACCAACGAATTTTTTTATAAAGCTTGATACAGAAAGGCAGTCTAGGATGGTCCATTGTATATATTAAAGGGTTACAGGTTATAATGTTCATAATTATTATATTTCTTTCTCTAAAGATCGGTTTTGTCTAAGCAAACAGTGCAGACCCCGATGGGATTCCCTCCCCCCCCCCCCCGATACCTTATGCAGCATTTCACCTGGGTCTTAACTGTATGTCGAAGTACCCGTTAAGGTAACTTTACAAGAGACCCGAAGGATAGGATTAATACACAAGTGATCTATCGATTCGCATTAGTGCAAGTGGGGTGTACTTAACAATTGTTAACACAATATTACGTCACTGTTACTCTTTGTTGCACGACAATAGCTATGACATTCAGGACTATACGGAACAAAAATAGAAACTTTACACCTTTTAGATAGTATATCTCCGCCAATACCTATCCTATGTAAACACTATTCATATCAAACTAATGAGTGTTCATTTCTCAATAGATCTGTGTAATTGAAACACAGCTGCAACATCGTGCGTTGAGAATAAAGAAGTGGTGAAAATAAAAAAAAATCACACATCAAGAGTCATTTGTTCCGTTTCAAGTTTTTTATACCCCCCCCCCCGCGCAAACTTAGTTTGTGGTGGGTATACTATTTTCACGTTGTACGTCCGTCCGTGCGTGCGTGCGTCCGTGTGTGCGTCCGTGTGTGCGTCCGTCCGTAACGTTTTGTTTCCCTTATATCTTGAAGAGTTGTTGCTGGAATTTCATCAAACTTTGCAAACATGCTCATATATACAAGACAAATAAAATACTTTAAGCAAACAAGTAAAGGCTAGGGGCCAATTCTATAAGAGTTATTTTCCTTTGTAGTTCTAAATGGCTTTGTATAAAGGGGTTTATGCTTATGCTATTATAGTCCATACATGGGCCGATCAACTCCTACCACAGCCTTTAATGGAACAATTTGATACTACCCTATACAATGTAGACACATTGAACATATGCATGAAGGAGTTTGGTTCAGATAAAATATTTTTTGACAAAATGACAGCTGTGAGAACTTAGACAATTGTTCCCTAATTAGGCTTTTGAATAAGCATAGATTAGATAGTGCCTTCATGGGCGATCAAATTCTACCACGGCTTTTAATGGGATAATTTGTTACTTTTCCTTTACAATGAAGACACATTGAACATATGCATGAAGGAGTTTGGTTCAGAAAAAATAATTTTTGAAAAAATGACAGCTGTAAGAACTTAGACATTTTTTCCTTAATAAGGCTTTTGTATATGCATAGATGGTGCCTTCATGGGCCGATCAACTCCTAGTACAGCTTTTGATGGAGCAATTGATACTTTGCCTATACAATGTAGACACATTGAACTTATCCATGAAGGAGTAAGGTTCAGAAAAATGTTTTTTGATAAATGACAGCTGTGAGAACTTAGACTATTTTTTCGGATATAAGCTTTGATATATAAAACTTTCAGGTGTGAATAATTTTGTGTATTTGATCTTAACAAATGTTCCAGATTGCAAGCTTTAAATTCATTTGCTAAATATTCTACTGAAATCTGGTTTTCAAAACTAAGGTCTGCTGGTTTGAACTACCACTTGCCAAAACGCAAGTATTTCACCTTTCCTTACTGTGCGCTAATAAGCATTGCTTATTGACTTTTTTCATTATTGTCTAGTATGAAACGTTGAGGTGTGAAGCATCTACAGTTACTAGCTAGAACTGCTTACGTCAATGCATGAGTTTAAATTAAAGGTCTTGTCTGGGCGTTGCTTTCTTACATCGCGTCGATTCTGTGCATTCCTGTCTGCTTCTCACGAGGCTATGAGCAATATCGCAAGAGCAACCAAACATTTTAGCCACACGTATTACTCTTTGTACGGCGGCGACCTGCCGAAAGCCTTCTTACGCTCATTTTGACGTACACGTAGCATTTGTAGAGTATACTTTGCGGACGTTATTTGTTGTTTTCGATGCTCTGACTCGAAATACTCCCTAATATTGTGTTTGCATATTCAAAATATCATAACGTTAATCTTCCAGACTTAAAAATGTTGTTTGAAGTTTATTTCAACGTTATACATGAACGCCTGGTCAAGTTTAAAACTTTTTTTACATAGTTGTATTGTCAGACGTGTGGCATTTATATGCGTATACAGTTTTAAGTAATGAGTTTGCGTTGAATTGGTTAAATTTCTATTTAAAAAGTGTAAAGTTTCTATTTTTGCTCAGTATATAAGAGATCATTCTCCAAGGAGCCGAAACTGTATCTTTAAGGTGCATTGTTTGAGCCGTGACATGAGATTTCCAACAATGTGGTATGTGCGACCAGCAAAACCTCAGATCAGCATGCGCATACGCACAGTCTGATCAGAGCCTTTGGTTGTCGCTTAAATAGTCTGTGACTGTTTAGCTATTGACTGAACACCATTTTTAGTTTCTTAGCTTAAAAGGGGGCTGAACAGGCTCGTCTGAGCCTACACTTTTTAAAATGCCATACAGTTGGAAATCACATGTCGCGGCTCATTTAGTCATAGATTTGAAAGAGATATTGGCCGGTACATATTATGGTACTTATTGAATTCATGTATGCGTAAGAAAGTAAAACCTCTAAATTACAACCCCATGCTGACCAATCAAACTGCCTCTGCCAATTCTGCGATATTCAGTAGAATCATACCACAGATGTACATCGAGGATCTACTTTTATAACGCGGGTGATGACGTGACGCTAACGATATAACGTGACGCTGACGTCACAAAAACCATGTAATCACAATAACACGTGTGTTGCAGCAAAACAAACGGTTATAATGAAGTTCATTTTTTACAATAAAATATCGCTATAGCGATATTTTATTGAAAAATACATAAACTTCATTTATTCGGCTGATTAAAGAGGGTCTGGATGGGGTATAATGATTAGTGAATAATGGCCCTTTTTTATAATGAATAGTGAATAATGAGCCAAAAAATAATGAATAGTGAATAATGAGGGCCTAAATATAATGAATAATCCTATTTTTTTAATGAATTGGAGAAAAAATTGATGAATAGTGAATAATCAGATTTCTTTGCCATCTTTCTCACGTGTAATGAATAATTGGTCTAATTTTAATGAATAACCCAAAATTTTAATAAGAAGAATAATGGGCTAAATTTTTAATGAATAGTGAATACCAGACCCCCCCCCCATCCAGACCCTCATTAAACTTTTCGGATAATCAGAATAATCGATTTTGATAGTCTAAGAGCCAGGGCTCCCACGAGCTCTGGAAATCATGGAAAACCTGGAAAATCAAGAAAAAAGTTCCATGCATGGAAAAGTCATGGAATTTAAAAAAGGCTGAATAATCATGGAAAAATCATGGAATTTTGTGAAATAATTTGACAAATTCACCAGTAGCCAGAAAACCAGCTGTCAGACACGCAAGTTTAATCACCAGTAGCCAGAAAACTAGCTGTCAGACATGCAAAACTTGCGTGTCTGACAGCTGGTTTTCTTGCTTCTGGTGGTTTAAAGTTTTATTTATTTCAAAACACATGCATATGGTCTACGAGCATGCTTATCTAGATATATTGCTGTTGCTGCATTCCGCATTTATGCTTGGCATGGTGAAGATGCCGCTAAAAGGGGAGGTTAAAGGCTATGCATTAAATAGTCATGGAAATTACATTGTTGATCATGGAAAATCATGGAAAAATCATGGAATTGTGTTTTTGAATTTCTGTGGGAACCCTGAAGAGCTGAACCCATATACTACAGAACTAATTTACAGTTAACAAAATGGAGCTTTTTGGTACATAGTAATACGCGTAATACTCCTTACATGTATATACACCCAAGGAATGATTCGATTCTCGAATTGTGACGAACTTTTCCTAATGCATGCTGACGTATAAAGCAAAACTAGAGACAAAGAGTTTGATATGAGCCTCCAGCTACATTCATGCGTTGTATATGCGAGCAGCGAAGACTATGGCGAGTCAGCGCATATGTGTAGACGATGTTGGCTGATGCAATCATTTCCAAATCTTTATGCACTGGGTCATCTGTTAATCAGTTAGAAAGGCTACTTTACAATTTTAGAGCAATTAGAGCTTTTGCAACATACATCTGCTTTTAACCTTTGGAAACAGTGTAGACACAGATTAGAACCAACATAGCGTTTGTCCTGATCTGGATCCACATAGTTTGACACTGATAGTGTTTCTGAGATAATATTATTGAAAAAAAGACAGACTTAGACGACAAAACAGGATGGATAGTTAACCAGCATGCAAACGTTATACATGTTTGCTCAGCTAGCGAGTAGGTCTAGAGAGCTAAATTGTGGCCAAGGACGTCTATTAACACCATCATTTTGTATATGCGACCAGCATAGACTTCAGAAGGACTGCGCACTTTCGCCGAATTGTTTGAATCTTGACTGCTTACATATTCGGATAAGTACCAAAATCCTATGCATTCGCTTATTTTATCTGTGTTATATACATTATGCGCGGATCCAGAAAAAATGTCAGAGTGGGTCCAACTTTGAGAACGTTTTTTTCAGTTGATGAGGGGAGAGAGGATCCAAATACCACTATCAGCGGGCCTTCATCGGTCCGCCAGCGAAACGACATAAAATGGCGTTTCGCTGGCATGCAGATGATGGCCCAACATTGAATGTTGGCTTGGTAGCTTTGTGATCATTCAGGGGATCTGGACCAGTATTGCTAAGAATAGTAAGTGAGTATGATCAGGAAACACCACAATCATAAACTGCAGACAAACCCATGGCACTGCAAGGAAGAGCCACACAACAATCACGAGACACCAGGAAGACAAACTAAGCAAAGCAACCAGCTCTCTCTTCCCCATCAAGATGATTGCAAGACTAGAAGGGACATAAAGTAACGTGCTAAGAAACCCTATTTTTGTGATTTTTAAGGGTGGTCCAGACCCCACGTTACTCCTTCTGGATCCGCGCATGTGCATTTAACTATTTTTTTTTCTTTCTTAAAGACTTAAAGAAAGGGATCAAACCGATCAAACCGAAGATGACTGAAGAATAACCAAACAACAAGAAGACGTTACAGACACTACATCCCTGCCAGCCAAGAGTGACAGTGACTTCATGTTTTGCTTACAAAATTATCAGGGTCTCATAATCGATAGTTTTCACTATAATCGATAGACCACTTCTGTATTAATCCTATCCTCTGGATAGGCTTAATACACAGTGATCTATTGATTCGCGTTAGCTCAAGTGAAGTGTGCACATTAGTATTTTACTTAGCAATTTTAAACAAAATATCACGTCACTGTCACTCTTGGATAGGATTAATACACAAGTGATCTATCGATTGTAAGTTCCTGATAACTTTTTAAAACAAAACATGAAGTCACTGTCATTATTGGCTGGCACGACAGTACTTATGTCTACAAAAGTGGAACAATTGTTGATTTGCAGATAAGAACATAACCAATTTCATTCTGATGGATGATCCCATAAATTTTCATACAATAGGTATGAAATTGTTATTTTAAGGGGTTTCTTGTAAAATGTCTGTAAATGAGGCATTGCTGCCCTTGACGAAAGTTTTATCTTACCAAACACTGCAGACCCTGATGAAATGCCGCCTTATGTGCCATTTCATCTAGGTAGACACATAACATTTTTCTGTTAATTCGGAAATGTTCGCGATAATTTAATTTTTGCAAATAGCATTAAAATACACATTTGCGACATTAAAAAATCGCATCTAGGGCATGATTTACCTATATCAGTAGACGACAGAGTGATTTCGCCATTTTGCGAGGGTTTTATTTGCACGAAACTTCGCATATGCGAAGTTTCACGAAAATTAATCCCTCGCGAAAATTTCTGAATTTACAGTAACCTGTATCCAGAATGAAAAGGGTTGTAATAATTGTTTACTTATATTTGTCCTTTACAACGTCAGGGTATCTCAAAACATGTGCTAAGAAGAAGGTACAATCGCATATGACACAATTTAACTTTGAAAAGACAAACCATTTCTCTGCTTGGGGCCACTAACTCGTAGCCACCGTAAGTTTACCAACTTAACTTGAACTTAAGGTGATGGCCGTAACATGTATATGTAGGTGTGGAGCTGTTCCAATAAAATAAAGCTGTCTAAATGTCTTTTTAAATTAAGGACACCTTATATTTAAGATTGTTATTAAGACATCGCCAAAGTGACTCTGTCGTGACCGTATTTTTACGATGATCATAAAATAAGTGAGTATGATCAGGGAATACTACAATCACATACAGAAGACCAGCCCACGGCACCGTGAGGAAGAGCCACAGAACATTTATAGTAACTATACATTTGTAAGACAATAAAAGCAAAGCAACCAGCATTCTCATCCTCTTCAAGATGATTGCAAAACTAGAATGGACACAAAGTTATGCATAACTATACAAAGACAGACACAGAACTCCCACAAACAATGGGAAGTGTATTAAACAAAACATCAACAACAACAGAACCACCGCCTTATAATGGCCAGCAGTTTAAGCCACTTGGGGCTAAAATACATATAACTAGCGCCAAATCTTCGCCCTAGATTCTGTTGTGTAGCTCGCATAGGGGCTTCCTAAATAATGCAATGTATCATCACAGAGAAACAATCAAATCAAATTAACACATAAAGATGATACAATGAAAAATGCTCATGACTCCCAGGTAGTCAGAACTAAAGAAAGCAGCTACGGTGGGCCAAGCCAACGACAAGCATCAGGCACAAACCAACGGATTAAAGCTTTTAGTACTGCAGATCTCAAGGCTGTCAGAGGGGTCTACTGGTCAGATCTTTACAACATCTAGTGTTATATGCTAAATGAAAATGTTGGGTCTCTAGTTTTTAAAAGTAGTTGATGACACCTCTGATTCTGAGTACTAACCGAGTTATCTCCCCTTGAATTACCCCACCCATTTTGATCATATTATAAGAGGTTATGATCATTAGCTTGTTAAATAATTGAGTTGAAGCGTCCAGGAAGAAAAATATACCCATCATTACTCAAAACGGTACTTGAAAAAGTAGAAAAGTTAAGTTTTGATCAGAAAAATGGGCTTTTGAACTGTTTTGTTGGTCTTTTAAAGTTAAATTATGTGTTAAAACTCCATTGAATAAAAATATATTTGAAACTTTTAATTTAAGAATCTGCCCATTAGTAGTATGTCCTTAGAAATAACTAAAAATTTAAAGAACACTTATTAATCTATCTTATCAGGGTTTCTAGATTCCAATTTCTGTATACGGAATGCTCTGGGAGCAATTATCAGCATGTAAATACCCCACCCACCTATTACTACTGCAGATCTCATGGCTGTTTGAGGCTGACCTTGGTCATATTTTGCTAACATCTTGTGTCATATACATGTACATATACCAAGCAAAATGTAGAGTCTCTAGTAAATAGAAATAGTTGATGACACCGCTGATTCTGAGTACTAACCGAGTTATCTCCCCTTGAATTACCCCACCCATTTTGATCATATTATAAGAGGTTATGATCATTAGTTTGTTAAATAATTGAGATGAAACATCCAGTAAGAAAAAAATGGCCATCATTGCTCATAACGGTACTTGAAAAAGTAGAAAAGTTAAGTTTTAGTCAGAGAAATGGGCTTTCAAACTTTTTTGTTCGTCTTTAAAAGTAAATTTGGCGTCAAAACTCCTCTGAATAAAAATATATTTGAAACTTTCAATTTAAGAATCTGCCCATTAGTGTTATGTCCTTAGAAATGACTAAGAATTTAAAGAACACTTCTTTATCTATGTTATCAGGGTTTCTAGATTCCAATTTCTGTATACGGATATGCTTTGGGGACAATACTAAGCATGTAAATACCCCACCCACCTATTACTACTGCAGATCTCAGGGCTGTTTGAGGGTGAACTCGGTCAAATTTTGCTAACAGCTAGTGTCATATACATGTTCATGTACCAAACAAAAATGTAGAGTCTCTAGTAAATAGAAGCAGTTGATGACACCGCTGATTTTGAGTACTGACCGATTTAAGTCCCTTTGATATACCCCCACCCATTTTGATCATATTATGAGAGATTATGGGTGTCAGTTTTGGAATATAATCAAAATTATGCATTCAGGAAATAAATATAGCCATCACTATTCATGACAGCACTTGAAGAAGTAAATAAATTTAGTTTTAGTCAGAGAAAAAGGGTTTGGAACTATTTTCTTCGTATATTATAGTTATATCCTATTTCAAAACCCAGCTGCTTTGAATAAACATATATTAGTAACTTTCAACTAAAGAAACTGCCCGCTAGATTTATGTCTTTAAAAATTAATAATAATTTAAAGATCAGTGCCTCAGTTATGTCAACAGGGTTTCTAGATTCTAATTTCTACAAATAGAATGCTCTAGGGCAACTACTAGCATGTAAATACCCCACCCACCTATAAGATGAGGTGAAAACGCTAACATTGATAAAAGACTTATAATACTAAATCATCCAAATTTTTTATAGCCTAAATAGGAAGAGAATAATTTCTGACAGTGTAACTGTATTGCAAGTGCATTTACACGATCTTTCTTAAGATTGTCAAGCACGCCCAAGAAAATCATTTTAGGTCACTAGTGGCACCAATAACCATAACTCTTGCAAGGCTAAACACAATTTGACTTATAACTTGAATATATGTTACCATTTATACCTGAAACTTACTGGGAATGATATACTTAGTACGTCAAGCACCATTATAATGCATTAAACTATCTAGATATTCTAGGAAGAGTTGCTGCCCTTGATTATTTTTACCATTGTTTTGTATGGAAAAATGCAGTAAATAATAATAGCTCAATAAGTTAAATTTGAAAAAATATTTTCTAAATAGGATTAAATCTATCCTGAACCAATACTATGCCAAACTGCAGATCAAAAGGGTACGTGCATTAAGAGGCTATTTTGGCCCCCCTATGAGGTCAAAAAATAAAATTTGCTCTTCACAAGTTTCTTCTTATTAGTTTATTAGAACAATAGCCAAAGTGTAAAGTTCTCGTATTGATTCGACTTTTACGGTTGCTATGGTAACAAAAATGGCCGCCAAAATAGGCTGAAAATAGGAAAATGGCCATTTTGGAGCAAATTTGGGACATGTAACAGAGGAATTAATATAGAGCACAAGCAAATACCAAAAAAGATTTAACAGATGATGAGAATTATCACGGCACATAATATATTAAAATGTTGTTTTGGTATTTGCTTGTGCTGATATCTTATTCTTAAAAAATCGGTCTCCAAAATCCTCAAATTTGGCCTAAAATAGCAATTTCTCTATTTTAAGCCTATTTTTAGCCATTTTGGTTACCATAGCAACCAGTAAAAGGAAAATAAAGGCAAGAATTTTACACTTGGGCTATTCTTCTAACAAAAAACTAGGATGAAGTTGGTGAAAGTAAGTAAGGGTGCAAAGATCAGGAATCGATATAATCAATTACCACACCTGACCCAGGATCTTTCAGTTTTTTGCTCTAGAGGGGGCCAAAAAAAGCCCCTTAATGCATGTACCCGTTTGTTTCTGCTACATATTTCTTTTTTTTTAAACCACGAATTGTTGTCCCTTAATGGCAAGACTCACACATAGAAAATGGATCTATAATCGAATTTTCTTCCAATAACTTGCTTACTGAGGATCTGATTGCAATAAAATGTACGAGACATTTGGTTTTACACATCTTTACAGCATCTTTTGTATTGCTTTAGCGATATAAAATACTGCATGGAACATGCATTATTGCCCTTGATTTTGCTTCGTTTTAAGATTAAAAATCAAAATAATAGGATTTATAAATAAATGAATCAATGGTCCCAAAATATTGGTGAAATATTGAAATTTCCTTCATTTTATATAATTTGATGACGATTGCATTTGTCTTCCTGTATCACCCAACATAAATGTGTATCTGCATTTTATTCTTTCATCAAATTAAAGTAAATGATCATTGACAAAGTGGGTGAGGTACGAATATACTGACAATCTTAATGACTTCATATTTCATCAGAAATGATGACTATTCTAAATCTAAACAGTATGTAGCTTTTAAGTTTTCTATATACAGATATTATGTATCATTTTCCTGCTTTGCTTAGATTTTCGTCTATGCTTTGGAAAACTAATGCTTTTTTGTGTCTTGTTAGTTTTAGGTACCCTAACACTTTAGATAAACCTTGAATTAATTTGCTAAACATCCTTTTCAGGACGACCCTGCAAGACATACTGTAACCTACAGATTATTTCATTAACCTCAAATGATAACCTTACTAATTCACATTTTCTCGTCAAAAGCCCGCTCTATAAATTAACAATGAGCTGTTTTAGTCTTTCTTACTCACAAATAAATGTACTTTAATTTCATACCACTTTCAATTACCTTATTGCAATTGAAGTTATAAATTAATCATATTTTTCCGAGAACATGTTTCTAAAATACACCAAATAAACAGGGCCTGAAAATGGTTGACATTTTTTCTATCAGATCTAGATTATAACACACCAAGATGTAGACAAAATATTGTATGTGTTGAATCTGAAGTCATTGGTAGTGATGACAGTACAATCAACATTATGTTGAACCTGTCCAGTTCTCAGAAAATTTAGCATATACAGTATGTATGATGTTTCTCTAATGGCAACGTTTATATAATGGAAACCTCGCAGTACTTTGATGCTATTCGCGTTTGTATTCCAAAAAGACGACAACAATAAAGCATAATTAAGAGAACCACTGGACGATACTACATTGTTCTAGAACTTAAGTGGTTCCAGAGACGATTTTTTATGTTTTAACTATACAAGCCAATGTAAAACATGTGATCCCCCTGGGTGGAGCCATTCTTGAATAAACTTGGCAGCTCCAGGCCTTGTGGGTCAAACAAGAAGGGTTTTGTGCTTTATTTAAATAAACCTATATAGCCTTCGTGGCTTGTTTTTGTCTGCACGGCCATTATCTGAACAGACTCAGTGGAGGTATACTTTGTGATGCTACATACTAAATATAATGGCGTTGGGCCATGTGGTTTCAGATAATATTTTTTTCATATTTGCTGTAAAAAACTATATAAAACCAAGGGCCATAATTTGAACAAACTTGGTAAAGTAGCACTAGGTGACGCTATAACTCTGTGAATATTGTTTTATGCTTTCCCTATTAAAGCCTATGTAAAACACGTGGCCCCCAGGATGGGTCCATTTTGGCAGAATGGGCATAATTTTAACAAACCTGGTGGAGGGGTCTACTAGATGATACAAATACCAATTATCAAGGCTGTATGCCAAGTGGTTCCAGACAAGAAGATTTGCTATGTGTACCTTATATAAACCTATGGAAAACATGTGAATCTGGAGCGGGCCACAATTGGCCCTAGGACCATAATTTTAACAAAATTAGTAGAGGTCTACTAGATGATGCTACATATTTAATATCAAGGCTCAAATGGTTTCAGACAATATTTTTTCATGTTTCCCATTTTAAAAAAGCAAGTGAGTATGGTCAGGAAATACCACAATCACACTCTGCAGACCAACCCACAGCCTATGTAAAACATGTGAACCCAAAGGCGGGACAATTTGTGGCCCCATGGGCATAATTTGAACAAAAAAGAAAAATATCTACTAGATAATCTTACACAAAATATCAAGGCTATCAACCTTGTGGTTTCAGACAAGAATATTTTTAAAGTTTTCGAAAATCTATTTTTACCCATGTGATCTAGATATACTATTTAATCAATTATTTGAGAGGGCCATATAAGGACTATTCCTGTCAGCCAAATTTGATTAAATTCAAGCCATTATTTTAGGGTCAGATATCGTTTGAAGCAATTGTTGATGACGCACGACGGACAACAGACATCCAACGATCACAATAGCTCACTTTGAATTTATGACTCAGGTGGGCTTATAAAATATACTAAATATTGAGATTTTAAATATGTCTTTTTGACCTTGACCCTTGACATTTAAATAGGTCATAACACAAATTTTAACTCTGACATACAAAGAGTGTAGACTATTACTTATTTTGATGAAACAAAATTGACGAAATATGGCAATTGAACAATTTCAATATAGATAAAGATTTTTTTATGAAAAGTTTGCATTTTCCTTTTGCATTGAAACTATTTGCAAACAGACACACGGACAAACACAGCTTTTGGTACATGTATCATTGGTATTGATAATTTATTTTAAATGTTGTTTTCCAACCAATACAATACAAGTCATAACAATATTGTATTAACGTGTCCTTATGAATAAATGCAATGCTCTAGACCAACTGTATACAGCATATGCATAATCCTATATAACGTGTGCGTACGGTTCAAGGGCCTTAACTGTGTAAGTACTCATCTTCGACGATGTCATTAACTGGATTCTGAAGTCGTACATACAGACAAATATTTTGGTATATATGACCCTGTATGTTAGCACAATCTTACCAGCAACGTTCATAAGGAGAGGAACTCTGGCCAGTCGTATGTGGTAGTATAAAGCGGTTATCATCTTGACGTGATTCAAAATGAGGCCGTTACGGAATAGCTCACGCCTCGCTTGATTTGGGGGTATTTATTCCCCTTTGGTGGCAAAGAATATGTTGAATTTAAGTATGTAAGACTAGTACTTATAAGTTAAGCTTCAAACAGGCACAAACTATACTTTTACTAATAAACAGATACATAAAATACGCATTTTTGTGATTTGGGGGGTATGCCTATTTGACCTTGACCTTTGACCTTGAGAAAGGTCACAACTTGATTTGAAGCTTGACCTAAAACAAGTGTATGCTGTTGCTTACCTTGATGAAAAAAAAAGATGAAACTTGCATTTTGAACTAAGTTATGGTTAAAAATTGTGTTTATGAAATATTAGCATTGCCCTTTTACATTGACACTATTTACAAAAAGACACACGGACAAACACACCTTTAGGTATCGTACATGTTGAAACTATATTTCAATGTTGTTTTCTAATCCAATACCATATAAATCATAAAAATATTTCAATTATGTATGCTTATTAGAAATAAATGCAATGTTATCTGCCAACTGTATGCAAAATTCTAATAATCTGTTATAATGGGTATGTACGGTTCAAGGGCCGTAACTCTGTTAGTACTCATCAGCGACGATGTCATCAACCGGATTCTGAAGCTGGACATGCAAACAAACATTTTGGTATATGTCACTAGATGTTGCACCGATCTGACCAGTAAAGTCCTTAAGGAGAGGACTTTTGGCCAGTCGTCTGCTCTACTATTTACGCCGGGCCGTCAATACGTCTGAGGTCTAAACTACCGTCGTGGAATTAAAGAGGAAACCAAAGCTATCAACTGTGATTGGGTTCACAACCAGTTCGATAAGTTTGATTTAAAAGGCCATAACCGTTATGGTCAATGTAAAATGTTTTAGATGATCATATGGCTTTCGGTGGCTACGAGTTTGTGCTCCCAGGATTAAATTCCTAATCATCATTGCTGGTAAATTGTGTCTAATTTGTGTATGCAGAACAGAACCGACCATCGTATTAGCTCACTTGAGCTGAAGGCGGCTGATTGATAAGCTAGTATTACTAGACTTTTCGCTTACTGTAAAGGCAGCAACTTTAATATTCATATCTGGGTGTGGTTCGGCTATTTCATCTTCTAAACAAGGGAAATCAGGTTCTATTTATAATTTGGTAAAGAATTAATAAGTTGTTTGGGCGGGGCAAACGTGCGTGCATTTCATGAAAATCCTAACCGTATACACACTGAACTCACATTTATTAACCCTTAAAGCGCATAATCACAAACTGTATGTTTTTGTCGTCCACTAAACGATTTGAAGCCTCATAGATAAACAGTGTGGAACCAGATCAGACTGCTCCCGTAGGAGCAGTCTGATCTGGGTCCACAATGTTTGCCTCTTTGCCTATTATGTTAACTAGACATTTTCAGATGCAGTTATTTTGCTGGCGTTTTAAGGAATAAATAATGTCTGAGGTAATGGCGCAAGATGATACAGTTACTTTTGAACAAACCCACGCCTCATTTTCAGCTTTTACCTATATCTAAGGTTGACCAGTCCTAATTACGCATTCATGAGGCGCCGCCTTTGCAGTAAGCGAAAAGTCAAAGAATAGTATACCAATGACTACGGCGTCTAGCGTCCTTCTGTCATCCGTCTGGCACTTTTTTCAAATCCAATCATTATTGGATTAAAAACTCTTTTTGTCAGAAATCAGATGGTCAATTAATGTCGAATTTAATATATAGCATGCTTTGGAATAGACAAACTTAATATGACTATATTGTCCATGTCACATGACCAAATTGTCATCCATGCCATGTTAGGTAAACACTATTCAAAAGGCTGTGTCACTGAGACTAATAGGTCAATCACCTTTTCCCTGACTAGTCTCATTAGATATATAGCTAGCCTTTACAAAGTGGCATTCAAATAATGGTCCAATGTTGATATTGCCTCTTTAAAACCTAATAAAGGTCGTTTACATTCTTGTGACTCAGAGCCAGGTGAGCGTTTCAAGATCTAGAGTTATCTGCTCTTAACTTTTTATAGGGTAATGTAGTGGTGTCTATTATTGCAGGGGTTTTCCATTAAAATTTGTGTTTTGTTCAATTTACTGTTACTTCTTTTTTTGTACAAAATACACTTGAAATAGTTGTAGAGTAAAACCTGTGTAAAACGGCCACTCAAAAATAGACAAAACAAAGATCTTAATGATACATGGTAGCTTAATGAAGGTTGACCCACAAAATGTGATAATTGGTCTTAAAAAACATTTTTGGTCTTTTTGAGAGAAGCCGTTTTACACAGGTTTTACTGTACAACCTTAAGTATTGTTCTCAATGAATTATAAATCTATAGTCTATGCAATATTATATCTTTTATTAACAGCCATTTCCTCAAAATATATTTGAAAAGATTATTGAAAAAATCCACCTAAGAGCTAATCTAACCATTGAAGCGCCAATCACGACTGTAGTAGACAGCAAATTTTGCGATATCGTCCCAAATTTTCGACGATTCTCGTGAAATATCATGCCTTATTTGTTATTTTTTTAAAAAAAACGGCTAAGTTTGGAATTGTCGTCTGCTGCAAATTATAAGTGGCGCTTTAAGGGTTAATGATTGATTGATCTGCTAAAAAATGCATTTGAAAGAAGCGCAGTGGCTCAGTGGTAGAGTACTTGACTCGAGACCGAAGGGCCGCAGATTGGAGCTTCACAGGCGTCACTGCGTTGTGTCCTTGAGCAAAACAAATTAACCCCTTGCCTAGTATTGGTTCAGCCTAGGCAAACTCGTCCAAACATAACTGAAAAAGTGTTGACTGGAGAGTAAAGAATCATATCAAACAAACAAAAACACATGCGTTTGGATCCGAAAATAAAGTCAAATGACATACAGACAGAATAGGTTAGAAAAGAGAACATCTTAAATTAGAATTCTGTTGCAGATAAGTGAAAGTTGAAATATTGCACTCCATGGTGCTGACCCCTACCCCCTCTCCTGTTGTATATAAAGTGGAATTATAAAAATCATTCTATACTGTTTAACTGGTGCATAGCTAAGTAGAACAAACAGTACAATGGATCATTGCATGGACAAAAGGCTCCTTAAAGTTTCCGATGATACTATGGTGGACAAACTCCATGAAAGAATATGAAATATTTTGATTGGTTTTCATCTCCAAAATAGAGAAGATTGAAACATAGCGATAGAATTGTACGAAATTATAACACTTTGAACCATTCACTGTGTCAAGCACATGAGTTTGGACTTATCCTGGTGAATTAGCAGCATGCAGACTTAACTGATGACCTGGACACATTTTCATTTAAAATAGGAATGATGGAATTTTGATTTTAATATCTTTATTAATATGGAGTAAATGTGTTTCATGGGACTCTTCCTTGTGGTTCCACCTTTTTGTCTGAAGTTTGTGATTTTGGTATTTCCTGATCATGCTCACTTACTATTTTTACCAACAAAAAGATAAGATAAAATATAATTTGCATTTTGTTTTCTCTGTTAATTTATTTTGCTTGTTTTGTTTAAATATGTCAAATATACATGTATGCTTTTATTACAAATACATTCTGCACAGTCACCAAAAAGCACAAATTACACTTTACTTAGTAAATGATACACTTATCCCATTTGAACTGGATGAAAAATGAAAAATAAATGTAAGAACATATGCTACTTAATACCTCCCATGTTAAAATATGTTCAGTATCTAGTATGCAGTTTGTTTTATGCAAGGGCTTTCCATTTATGAAATAAAAAGATCATGCCATCGTGCTTAGTCTTTCTATAATCTCATTAGAAAGTTTTCAGCGTTTGAACAATTTTGTAAACAGATGTTAGAATAATGTTAGTCTTAAATATCAAAGCTAAAATGGTTGTTACCTTCAGTCATTTGTTTTCTCTTTTACTTGTCAGTATTGCTCATGACATAAACTTTCTGGAAAATGTACATATGTGTTTTTTATCCAAATCTGTGACAAGATACAGCAGGATATATATTTTTTGATAGATCGTCATGAATAGGATTTTATTTAGAATAAATTATATCTTAAATCTGACGCTGAAAATCTATTGAAACTATTTTTATTTGATGGACCATCATAATTCCAGTAAGAAAATAAATCTTGGGTCACCAGACTAATCATCTTTCAGGAGGGCTTAATTTAACCCCACCCTAGATACATTTCTTGCAGAATTCTATATAAAAATTCAGGGGTCACCAGATATGTCATTTTGAAAATTCCATTTTACTGGTATGAAGAAATGCGCCATTATATTACTAAAAAAAGAAGAGAAAAATACTATAAAAAAGGAAATTTGCCCCCAGTCCTCTTGTTACACAGTCTGATATGCTAACCACTAAGCCATGATGGCAGGTTGCCCGTGTCCCACAATAACTGTTTTTGCCACATTTGTATTTTTAACCAGAATTAAAACTAAAACATTGTCCAAGATACGTATCTGTCTTCTGGATAACACACGTACATTTTCCTTCTTTTTCGTCACCAAAACTTTGACATAAGAGTGTCTGAAAGCTTAATTGACCCAAATACCTTAATGGTTGATAGACTGGAAAGAGTATCAAGGGATTTTTTGGTTTCCCAATGTAGGAGTGGTGCACATGGGAATTAGCGTCAAATGTCTTAAAATGTTTTACTTTTTCAAGAAATATAAACTTAAAACAAAATAAGACGAATATCTTAATGATTGTTTTTCTATAGTCTAAGTTCTGAATAATTCATGGTGTAATTGTTTTTAATCAAATGAATATTTTAAAATAATTTATCAATAGTGTACGCACTTCTATATACCTTATTTTATTGAAAAACATGTAAAAACTTCCAAAAACTCCTGAATACAGAGTGACGTCATTTTAACATGTAATGACGTCACGGATCAGCGTCCAGTTCGTTTTTTTTATCTTTCCCACAGGCTGGTATGGGTATGTTATTATCTCACATTGATGAAAACATTAGAAATCCCGATCTGATGTGCAAGAAAAAATATCTATCTTATCTATTATGTACATTGATGCAGAAATAACTGCTTACCAAACCAACAATAATAGTAAATGGTGTCAGAATTTCATTATTATCTGCTGATTAATTTGGATCTGAAAATACAGGCTGAATTAATTTAACTTTTGAAGTTTAGATTTGGTGACTGTACAGAAAGGTAACGTTTGATTGTTAAACTTATAATTGTATTATATTACATTGTAATGGGCTGTGCCCCCTGGGTATTTGTGAATAAAATGGATATACTGACATATGACTTGTTGTTGAGATTGTACAAGTAGAACAATTAAACAACGGAACAGTTCATCATAACATTCCGAAGATAATAATATTAATTTCAAGGAATTGTTGTCTTGACAAACAGTGCAGACCCTGATAAAATGCCATGTTGGGCGGCATTTCATCAGTGTATTCACTGTTTGCAAAAGTATCCGGATAGGGGTTTCTATTTTTAAAAACATTAAGTAAGGCATTTGTAGGTAGACAAAATAATTGAGCCAACACATTAGAATTTGGAACTTAACACAAAGGTGAGCAGCAAAGTCTATGACGAGACAGCAAATAGTATGCTCGACAGATGTTTCACTGCTCGCAGGCACAAACTGCAGTGTGTAGAAGTAAGATCAGCTTCAGATTTAGTCTCTTAGCCTGACTAGATAGCTGTATATGCATAATTAAAGAACCAGTTTACACATAATTGAGCCGGGACATTGAGATTACCAACAATGTGGTATGTGCAGTCTGATCAGAGCCTTTGTTAGTCGCTTGAATATTCTATGACTAATAAGTTACTGACTGAACAGCATTTGGAGTTTCTAAAAAAAATCGGCTGGTATACAAAAGTGTTATGCGCAACAGAATACCCCTGGGGTTTGCATTATCTCAAAATAGCACTAAAATTGGTGTACCCTTGCAGGTTTATTCTTTAAACCATGTAATATTAGTAGTAGAATGCAAGTTTTGGCAGCAAACAATATATAATGATCAATGTTCAATGTAAAACAGAATAAGACATGCAAATAAAGCTTTCTAACACTCAAATATAGCAAATTATAAAGCCTACTAAAACTAATGACTTTTGTCTCTGGTTATCGGATGATTTTTAATTCGTTTAAGCTAGAGCAGATGTATAATTCAATCATATGTTATACATTGCTGTTGTCATCAACAATTATTATAGTTCCAAAAATGATAGCGTAAGGCCAAGAGATGCCACAATCACAGACTGCAGGCCAACCCCGCATGGCACCGTGAGGAAGGGACACAAACTAGGCATAATCCAAGCTGTTACAGTACAATATAGGTATATTTCAAGTTCCTTTTTCTTTCAAGGTGAATAAATTATGCTCAAATAACACTAAGATTTGCATTGATATTGGCCCAGCCCTATTAGTTTCTAACCTGTGAACTATATGTATAGCTAGAACCACATTGCCAGACTGTTCTGGTCACAAGACATCTATGGAGAGGTATGTGCATTACACAGATCTTACTAGGTTATGAAACACCATAAAACAGCAGCCTTCTATGTTATATACATGGATATTGTAGAGATATATATTCTTGTCAACAGATCCTTCATCATAAAAGGTTTAAAACCTCGGAGGTGGGAGGTACCCTATATATGACATAGTATGGATGTGCATGCCGAATAGCCCCCTTTTTCAGCGCCCACAGGTATATGATAAATCCCCCTTCTTTTAAAAAAAGCAAGTATATGAATGGCCTGATTTTTGGAATTTGAATGGCCCAACTTTTCTGCCACCCATGTCGTATATGCACATATTTTCGCTCAGATACCTGTCAAACCTTTGTTTTCACACTTACATAAAGCAGGTTTTCTCGTGATAAAGGTGATTTGTAAACTTGTTTACAAACACAGAGGATATGAAAGGGTATGTAAGTCCAAAGAACAGTATATGTTTTAGTCATCTTTCTGTGAAAATAAGTACTCGTATATGAATAGGGTGTTTTTTAAAGGCCGGGTATATTATTGGGGTTGATTTCAAAATACTGACTCGCACACTAGTACCAAAGCCAACCGCCAACCCCCCAATCCCCCCCAAGTTTAAAACTTGTCACCTTCTGTCTATGTAAACTGTGTGCAATTATATTCTTTGCTACAAGTTGTTCTAATTATGCTCAATGGATGACGAGATATCACCTAGAGCTTCTTTACAGCGATGAGGCACACCCATCTGCGTGTGCAATGTTGTAGACAGGGGCTATGTCCATCCAGCGAATGAACAAACCATCCCTGTGGATTTGAATTTAGAGCAGATAATGTCAATGCTGATGTTTCATCGAGACTAAAGGGGAAGGCACCATTCAGTAAAAGGGTGAAGGCAAGTAGGAAGTGGAGAGTAACTAGAATTGTACTAAGTGAGCTTGTAAGCCATTTAATTGAAAGTCAGGACTGAAAGAGAATGCAGATGACAACCAGCCCAATTAAGCGTTACAACTCAGACCTTAACAAGCTAATCACTGGGATTGTAACTACTATGGACCCTTTTCTTACAGACTTTCAAGATGAAAAGCTCTACTACATTTCACAGGTAAGATGATATCTGAGAATATTGTAGAGAGCATTTTAGCAACTCAGACACAGCGACAACAATGGTATAAAGAGTTTGAAACAGGATGCTCCTTTGTTGCTACAAATTTAAATTGCAAAACCTATTCACAGAAGAAAGTTAACCATTGCATGCAGAGCTTCGTCAGGAAACTTCAGACATGAGACAAAAAGATAAAGGACATAAGGCTGCTTATTTTATCTGCTAATAGTTAGAGTTAGATCTGAAAAGGGTGCTTGCTTATCCCCTTACATCCGTTCCTTTGACTTTTGCCCATATTGATGGACTTAAAATATCTCTTGACAAATCAACTCTTTTCAGTAAGCTCAAGGTGAGGATAATCACAGATGCTCCCAGAAATATCGATGCTTCTATTGTCGATGGAATGTTCCTGATACAGTCTCATTTAGATTTGCCTTCAACTATTGGTGGTCAAGCAGATGTGACTCTGTCTCGTCTTATCAGATGTGCAAATCATGTAGATTTTGCATGTGGCACTTTTAAATATCCATCAATTAATGATGTTACCAGAGATCATGGTTTGGTATAGGAAGAGGTAAATGTATCTGGACCTGAACAGGGCATACCAAAATATTTTACTCAAGCTTTAAAGTCAGAATCATTTAAGACATCTCAGTTGAGATTACTGGCAGATTACTGGTGCTGAAATAAGCATGATAACGCCATGTAAGCTGTATTTTGGATTGATCAAGTATGCTTCAGATACAAATTATTTGATGGACAAATGACACATCAAAATGTCTTATACCTAAATTGACACAATGCAGAAGCTGATAAGCATGCTCGTGAACTATACTCCTCAAAATAATTAGAGGACCAAGATTTTAGAATGCGAGTATAATTAGCTCAAACATTTAAATTCTGTAAAACTTAGCCCAAAGTTTTCAATTCTTTATGCCCATTTGTCGAGAATTGTTATAACTGATTCCCATGCCTAATTCTGCCATAACTGTGTCTCAAATACACATACCCTAAAAAACACACTTTCAAAAGGCAGTGGCTGGGGTTACGAAATTCTTCTGTGGCCAATCAAGTAGAATGAAAGTGACATTGAGTTAAACTTTGTTTTCAAAATTTCAGCTTACATGCAAAAAAAATCTTCAAACAGTTTCAATATACTGGGAAGCAAGCATTTTCATCTCTGACAATGGAGTTTTGACATTGTTTAGTTTTCTGAAAACAATGTGTGTACTTGGCCATTAAGAATCAGATTTTCAATCGTCATTCTTTGCCTTGTAGTGTTAGAAAGATGTCCCGGCGAATTGTTTAAAAATTGTCACAGACAAACGCCAAAACCAGTTGTCTGAACCCATAGACTGGCCATTACGTCACAGCCAAAAGGGGCAGTTTCCTCTCACAGGAGGATGTGGATGGTATCGACGGGATTAAAACACCATACAATTATGTGAAAACAGAGATTCTAGAATATAAAAGCATTTTTTTTATTCCTTTCATGCAGTTCTGTGGTCCATGGATCACACACAAAAAAAGACATTCCAATGCATTTAAGTCAAGTTTCAAAATGACAAAAAAATCCTTGTTAATAACATTTTCTACCATTTTATTTTTTCCGTTTCACTTGACAATTGGACGCCAAAGATGTCCGAAAAATTTAGGCTTGATCATAAATTGGGTTTTCAGAATATTTCTACACAGAATGCATCAATGTTATAATTGATAGCATTGGTCCTTCAATTATTTTGTGGAGTATATTTTTCAACCTTGTATTGTTGTCAAATGCATCTATACTGACGTTTTTACTATATTTTTTTTCTGTACAAATAACAAGGAAAGGATTGGTCGTGCTAAGGCGGCGGTTCTTTTGTTGTTGATTCGTTGTTGATTGTTGCTCCCATTGTGGGGTTCTGTTTTTGTTCCATGTTTTGTTGTAAATTGCTATGTGTCCTTTGTAGTTTTGCAATCAACTTGATGGGGAAGAGAGAGCTGGTTTCTTTACTTTGTTTGTCTTCCCGGTGTATTGTAGCTCTTCCTCACGGTGCGGTGATTTGGTCTGCAGTGTGTAATTTTGGTATTTTCTGATCAAACTCACTTATTTTTTTATAGTCATCCATTCTTTTAAGATTCAGAAAAATAGTGGGATATGGGTAATCACGCAATTTTTAGGACATAGAATATAAGTCATGTGGATCATTGACCAGCACAAGCTGTTCAGTAGTGGCTGGCCATGTGGTAATAGCTAACTATACATATTGTTCACAGTTATGAAACTAATATGCTGGGCCAATATCCAGGCAATTCGCAGTCTTATCTGAGCATAATTTATTCAAATGAAAGGAAAAGGAACTTGAAATATACATATATATTGTACAGTAAGAGCTTGGATTATGCCTACTTTGTGTCCCTTCCACACGGTGCCATGGGTTGGCCTGCAGTCTGTGATTGTGGCATTTCTTGGCCATACTCTATCATTTTTTGAAACTATAAAATATTGTCGATGACAACATCATTGTTTTACATAAGATTGAATTATAAATCTGCTCTAACTTTAGCACATGAAGAATCATCTGATAACCAGAGACATAGGTCATAAGTTTTCGTGGGCTTTATAAATTGCTATATTTAGTGTTAGAAAGCGTTCTTGGCATGTCTTATTTTATTTTTATATTGAACATTGATCATTTTATACTGTTTGCTGCCAAAACTTGCATTTTACTACTAATATTACATGGTTTAAAGAATAAAGCTGCAAGGGTACCCCCATTTAAGCGCTATTTTGAGATATTGCATACCAGGGGGGGGGGGTATTCCGTTGTGCATAGCACTTTTGTATACCAGTCGATTTTTTAAAGAGTTAAATTTTTGAATTTAGCACACTTTTCTACATAAGAACACACCTTCAAACCTTTAGGCCTCAACCACTTGATTAAACCAATTACGGGCTCTCGGACTATTAAGTTCACAGGAGCTAGTAAAATATGTTTCGTCACAAATAGTCTGCCCTCTATGATATCTACGACCCCTAACATGGTTTTGATGACATTTGTTTTAATACTCAACATCCCCTGCTAGAAATATTATTTGTGGTATGACAAAATGCCACAGGGTGGGTACCACGTCTATAACTTCGAACTAAGGTCACAGCGAGGTCGAAACTCACATAAGTGCTTTTTCATATATTAATCACGATTAAGGATTTTATATTGCTATACATGCTATCTAAATCAGTTCAATTATGCTTAATATTCTGAAAACCAAATGTCTTCAGAAATAAAGTGAGATTTTTGTTGTAGATTTTCCATATTTACATATCTTTTGAAGACAGTTTCAGTCGTTCCTAAGTCAAATAACCAACAGAACAAATGATTGGGTTACTCAATCGGTCATAGAGTCTGCAATAAATAGAATGGCGTTTAAGGTCACTACTGACACAAATAACCAAAACTTTGCTTGACAAAACCCATTTTTCAAAATAAATTCAATATTTGTTACTGTATTTACCTGAAACTTAGTGGGATAAATGGACATGATACAGTATGTCAGACGCAATTATAATGCATTAAACTATCTACATAAAGCAGTAAGTATTACTGCCCCTTTTATATTTTACCATTGTTTTTATGGGAAAACTGCAGAAAAGTGAGTAAAAGCTCAATTACTTGAAAAGCGTATTAGCTAAATTATGTGAAAGCTGTTATGAACCATAACTATGTCAAACTGTAGGTCAAAAATTGTTTCGGTTACATTTTAATTTTTTCAAGCATGAGTTATTGCCCCTTAATGCTAAATTTTACATAGAAAGTGGGTCAAAAATCAAATTTTCTCTTATAACTTGCTTTTAAGGGATCAGATTTCAGTAAAAGCATATATAAAATATTTGGTCTGATAGATCTCTACATAAATTATGTTCACTTAAATAATATATGATTTTGCATAAAACATGAGTTAATGCCCTCTATTTTGCATTTTGAAGTGCAAAAATCATTAAAATAGGCCTTATGAATGCGTCAATGACCCCAGAATATTGAACAAATAATAACTAACTCTACTATTGTTATATATTTCGATGATGAGGGAGCACAGTGGGTCAGTGGAAGAGTGCTTGACTCGAGACCGAAGGGCCGCGGGTTCGAGCCTCACCGGCGTCACTGCGTTGTGGTCCTTGAGCAAGACACATTTATCCTAGCTTAGTACTGGTTCAACCCAGGAAGAACCGTCCCTATATAACTGAAAGATTGTTGATGGGACGTAAAGACTCAAATAAACAAACAAACAATATATTTCGATGACCTCTGCAATTGTCTTTATATATCAACAACAGAATTGTATGTTTGCAACTATTCAAGCCAGTTATATCTCTTTTATTGCGTCAGAGTAGATACTCGTTGAAAAAACGAATGAAGTAACAATGAATATTTATTTTTAATTATAAACTTTCTTTTATTAGTCAATCCTCTCAAAACTAGTTTCAACACATACTGATTGCATCAAAGTAAAAAAGAAGACAAAGATTAGGAATCGATACAATAAAGTACCACACCTGACCCAGGATTCCACCTGGGAAAGTGAAAAAAAATACAATTAAACATCAAGAAAAAGATCCGAAAGGTCAGCCCTTTCCCAGCAGGTGATCACAAATCAGCAATGAACAGACTCGAAAGCATGACAAACACAAGACATAAATAACACAAATGATCCACAAAAGTAGTACCACATAGGAACGGTTAGTAAAAATATTTTACAGGAGGCTTTAACCGGTTTCATCCTAATAGCTAGGCGGCTAAGAGCCAAATTTTGGCCTGATTGTGCTATTCTGGATACAAGCATGAAATTTGGCACAGTTGTAGACCATGACTGACTAAGCAGAATAGGATATAGAACCACATTGGGAAATACCTACTGCGCATGCGCAAATCAATTTATGATTTTAGGCTGTTATCATTGACCTTTCATACAGTTTGACTTTAAAGAATGGGTCATGTTGGCTGTAGAATGATAAAATGTGACATAACTGATGTTAATTCTTTGTAGTTTAGTCTTCTTCATTCTTTAATTGCTGCGCATGCGCATAAAATTAGAATATTGTACAAAGATGGTATTCTGTTTCTCTTTTATTGTAACCTGCGCAAAACCAAAATCCCCTATCAAAAAGACCAAATCTTGTCTTCAATATAGGGACCTACAGACCTGTTTAGATGCGCATGCGCAGTTGGTTTCTTTTAACCGGATATTGTTTATATGATAAACAAAGCCCCATTTAATTACAAGTATAAGCTTTCACACAAAAAACTGTCTACGCTTAGCATATATAACATTGTTCTTAGACTGAAAAGTCAAGTTTTAAACAAAGAGGATTGTAGGCTTGTGGCAGACAGACAGACATGCAATAAGATTTTGTTGCTTTAGCCCAAAGCCCTTGGAACAAATGACAGACTCACTCACCACCTGAGCTACCAGGGTGTTCCTAAGTCACCACCACACATTTTCTTTGTGTTGACCAATTTGGATTGTTTTGACTTGGGGACGTCTCTGTCTGTAAAAGTTAAGTTTTAAGCCAAGGCAGTGACGTATCTTATATAGGACACTGGCCAAGGGCAATATACCTTTGTGATAGAAAGACAGACAGATTCACAGACAAACAGACAGACAGATAGGCAAACATATATATTTTGCCGTGCTTGAGCTCGCAGACCTCATATCACTGTCTGTCGATGGGCTGTCTCCAAACTCAAAACTGTCAGTGAACTGTCTTAAAAATGTATGTATCCAGTGTCTCACTTCCTGTAAATGAATAGCAAACATTAGTGAGTATACGCCAATTTATTTTATGTGGGTATGGTAACATTTCAAGTTTCTTTTGTTTTGCTTTTTCTTGGGGGAGCGGTGGAGGAATGCCTGACGTGTCTCGTTGTTTTGATTGTAAAGCTACTGACTGGCTTAGAGGCATTAATTCCTTCTTTAAAAAATCTCACTTGGAGTCAGTGTTGTCATTTTGGATGGAGCCTCCATTTTTCAGATGCTTAAAGGTGTAGGGGTTAGCACTGTTCGGTGAGCAGTATACGAACGATGTTTTAAAACGATACGTAATATACACTTTTTGTGCAGTTGATCAAGTGGAATCAGTGTGCGACACATGTAAGGCGGACAGTTTAAAAGCATCAACAAAGGAAAAACGAGGAAACGACATCCACCGGCTTGTTAGTCCATTAACTGCCATGCCGAAAAACTGGCAAGATTTTTTGTGAGTAGATGACAATAAACTATATCATTATCTTTCCAACTGCTGTGTTTCTTGGACATTAGATATGCCAACTAAGAAGCAGTTACCACAGATGGAGATCATGTATTGCACAATGACAGTGTGACAGAGAGAACCCTGCACTTTACGGGAGAAGAAGCTTGGTCTTAGTGTGTCCAGCATGCGATGTATTTTCACTTGTGCCTTGTTTGCATGAGGAGGCAGATACAAGAATGTTTGCTCATGCTACTGAAGCAGATAAAAGGCTTAAACAAAAAAATAAGCAGTTGTGCTGTTGATACAGATGTAGTAGTTCTGGCCATACCTGTTGTGCAACAGCTGTGAGTGGCTGAACTGTGGGTTTGGCAAAAATCGCTGGCTAGCCTTGGTGTGAAATCAAATTGTCTTGTTTTTTTTATCCACTCAAAGGGTGCGATATACCGTCCTCTCTCCTCGGTGGGTAAGCTTCTCAGTGGGTGACCTCTATCCCTGAAAAGCCACCTAGAGAATACCTTTCCACCATTGGACAATTCATCACAATACTGTATGGCAGAACAAGTATGTACCTACACGAACATAGACATGGCTAGAAAACATTTGCTTACCAAAAAAGTTTGTATGATTAAATGACAGCCCTTATGAGGTCGGCTTTGTACCCAGCTTATCAAGGCTCATGTGTGTGGGTCAGCGCTAGAACAGGGGAACTGATAACGAAGTCCAGCAAACTGTTATGGATAGAACTAAACACGGGAATGTATAGTCCACTCTGGACCCCCATACCACAAGCATCAATATCTTCTCTTTACCTTTTAGATATGGCTGTCTTCAAGGTTGCAGAAGTAGAAAGAGTACGAATTTTTGCGCCTGTGGTGGCAACTTTGAACACTAAATTTCTGTAAATTGATGATTGTTTTTAAAATGGATAATGTTAAAGGCCTGAAAATCCTTTGAGAAGGCTGTGACATACAAACAGATAATCGCATATATTGCCATCTCTCTTGGTTAAGTGTCATTTTGAAAATGTATACGTCTGTATATAATATCTACGTGATCTTGCCATCTGTGCCCAGATGCCATATAACCAAAAATAAATGCACACCAGTGCACGGACATAGATTCAAAAGAGAGTCAAACATTATTCAGTAAACTCCATAACATGAGGTACAGTCGAAGTAACATTAAGGAATGTAGTCTTTCAATAACACGATGGGAAAACCATGTGTGTCCCCTGCATAACGAGAGAAATTCATTCATGTCAAATGCTTCGCTAGAGAATCACTGTACTGGAACGGCATGGTACTCACGTATTGGCTGCTGTCGACGAAGGCATGACATATACCGTTCGTACATGGCTGTCAAAAAAGATAATAGTTTTGTCAATATTTTACTTCTGAAAATATTCTGTGCTTATTATTGTCACTTATATCAGCTGTGTGTCTGCTTAGCAAAGATCTGTGTGAGTAGAGCGTAAGTCGATACAGCACCTGAGTTATGCCAAAAAAGGATGGAAGGCATTTTTGTTAATTTTCTGGAATATATGCTTACTTTAGTTAGTTTAGATACAATGCCAAATATTAGTACAGTGTACTTTATTGCGCAAAAGTTCAAAATCTGAAGGTAGTGCAGTTTTAAAGTTATTCAACCTTTTCATACTGTATGCATATTACTATCGACTTCTGGTACAATGCCCTTGACTACTTAAATTGTGTGTACAGCTACAAAATGGTTTGTAACTTCACAAAAAATAAACAGAAATATGCAAAACTTTCTATTCATTCACTTATTTGTATTCTTCATTATGTGATGTCATTAAATCATAACTAATGTCTTAAATAGCGCACTCATTAGTCTGTGAACACATTTCGGACACATAAAAAATCTTACTGGCTATCCAGAAATTGGCTGGTACTTAGCTAGTTTTAGAATTTAAAGACTCCCATTGAGCCAGAATGGACTACAATACCTAAGTAATAATTGCAAATGAAAACATCATCATGAATATTAATAGATGTAAAGAACTAGCTCATAGAATGGATATCAGTAAACCAAAGTAGTATAGTGTGTTCCCCCATCGACTGCAACCGACCCGCGATCACAGTACTGTTCTAGTGCAGTGGTTCTCTAGCGTGAAAGCATGCACAGCTAAATCTATTGGATGAATGATTGTGCAGAAACACATTTATTTCATAGTCAAAAGATATATGTAATCCATTTATCCAATGGTTTCTACCATTATGACACTATTGAGTGAGATAACCGGAAGTATTAGTTAGTTTGCGCATGCGTAATTATGGAAAACATTTTAAAATATATTTGTGTATGTCTTTTAGGAAATCTTGAGATATAGTTGGTTGATTTTTTTCCATGTTAATTGCAAATACTGGTCTGTGTAGTCAGGTATGACCAGCTTTTCTATAGCGGAAGTGAATTTTGCCATGCGCATGCGCAGATGAAATTTGTCGACGTGGTTCTATATCTACAAATCATCAGCTCACAAACCTTAACAAGTGTGAAAAGTTTCATGCTTGTATCCGGAATAGCACAATCTTGGCTCTTAGCCGCCTAGCTATAAGTTCAGTTGTGGATCAGAAACATAGATGTTTTTGTTTGTATGAAAGACTCCTAGCTTATCCATGCATGATCTCCTCAAACATATAAATCAAGGTATAAAAAGGAGGAAAGCAAAGATAAAGACACAACAGTATATAAAACTGAATAGCCGAGCAAAATAAATCCAACAGGTAAACACAGGTGGGCCTGACAACAGCCGAAGCATCAGGCCCCTACTATCTCATCAATAAAAGTCTTTAATTCGGAACCGTCATAGAGTCTGAAATTTGACCCACCAGAGTGCAATCAAGAGGAAAGCAAAGAAGTAAAAGGGGCAAATATCAGGAATCAGTACATCCAAGCACAACACCAGACCCGGGATACCACATGGGAAAGTGACAAATACACAATTTAAAATCATCAACGAGAGCCAAGAGGTCAGCTTTTTCCCAGCAGGTTACCACAAGGCAACAATGAACAGGCCCCAAAGCATGACAAACACAATACAGATATAACACAAATGATCCGTAATTGGGTTGACCACTGAGCATGCAATATGTTGCAACACATTAATGCTATAGCTAATCTTTTTATAATGTGAAATTATTTTAATTGACTGCGCTGAAAAATTATTAGAGCCAAAAATATTCTACGATTTATACACCAATTCATCATATAACTCAGTTTCGGAAAGTCTTTGGCGCAAGAGAGATTTAAAAATCAGTAAGCGAGTATGATCAGGAAATACCACAATCACAAACTGCAGACAAATCCATGGCACCGCGAGGAAGAGCCACACAGCAATCACGAGACATTAGGAAGACAAACTAAGCAAAGTAACCAGCTCTCTCTTCCCCATCAAGATGATTGCAAAATTAGAAGGGACCTAAAGTAACGCACAACAAAACTTAGAACGATTACAGACTCCCACAATGGGAGTAACAATAAACAACACGTCAACAACAACCGAACCACCGCCATAGAACGAACAGCAGCTAAGCCAGCGGGGGGCTTAAATTCATTTTACTGGTACCAAACCTTCGCCTTAGATTCTGCTGATGTTGAAGTACAAGAAATGATCAGCTGGCATGGATGCCTTCTAACTATTGCAATGTATCATCACGGAGAAACACTCTAATGAAATTTACACACAATGATGAAACAAAAAAAAGGGCTCACGACTCGAAGATAGTCAGAGCTAAAGAAAACCTCAAGTTGAGTCACGGTGGGTCCAGCTACAGATAAACATCAGGCACCAACCAACCGATTGAAAGCTTTACGTCAGAGCCGCCATAGAGTCTGAGGCCTGACCCACCGTCGTGCAATTAAAGAGGAAACAAAGAATATGGCTCAGGACTCACAGATAGTCAGAGCTAAAGAAAACCTCAAGTTGAGCCACGGTGGGTCCAGCTACAGATAAACATCAGGCACCAACCCACCGATTAAAGCTTTACGTCAGAACCGTCATAGGGTCCGAGACCTGACCCACCGTCGTGCAATTAAAGAGGAAACCATAGCTATAGATCGTGATTGGTTTTAAAACCAGGCATGCAGACCGTCGCATGACATCCAAGTTGAACTTTAGATATCAATTCATAGTTTCGTCGATGAAATTTACAAAAGCATTATTAAAAAGCTTTTGGTCTGTTGAAAGATAGTTTATTCCTAGTTATGCAGTTAAAAAGTTTAATTAGTAAATTGTGCATTACAGGGGATAAGGGTAGTAATCGAGAAATATCTCTTTTTTTGAGACGATGAAAACTGCTCCAATGTCCCACTGAGTCACCTCACGTAAAGATGTTTATGATAAGACAAGTTTGTGATTGTGGTATTTCCTGATCACACACACTTACGGTTTTTCACAAAAATCTAATTTTTAGAATTGCCTAAAATATTTGAATAGTTAGTGGTTGAACCAATAATTTGTAATAATTTTGACAATTTTTAATGAAAATTTGGTCGGTAAATATACAATGGCTTGATTCACATCAATTAACCATACTAGTATTTTAAGTTAACTTAAGCTGTTCTGAAGCATTAATTCATAATATGCCATAATCATCAGCTACCGTATCATAGACCTGTTTATCTCTTACTTCAGCCCTGAACAGTTTTGGAGAAAAAGGGCGTATTGTGCATGCATGTATTTGAAGATCCATAGCTCAAATACTAAACGGTGACATTGATTTTTATTGTTAAATATAATTATCATTAAAATGAAACAGTACATTACAGAAAATGAAGAAAATATATTTTTCAGAAAAAAAAAATTCCCAGGTGTCAGTAAGAACCTTAATTGTGACAAAGAAAAGGGAATGAACTTTGCACTTGAGTCTTGGTCATGTGTATGATATGAGGTGTCTGGGAAAAGTATCAGCACATTGCGGAAGAAATCCTCAATCAAAAATACTACAGAGAAATTAATCAAGACGAAAAATAAGGGATAACTGTATTCAAAATTTTCATTTGGGGAGGTATATCGTCGGATATACAGTCACAAAATTAGTTTTACATTGACGCGGGAGCGGAACCGTAAATCGTGATTTGGGACAGTATCACGGCCACCATTCCATTTCCTTCATCGCATAAATTAATATTGTGTTATGAAGAAGAGGAACCCGTTACCTATGAATGAGATGGACAATAAATTCGGCAAAATCGTTATTTTCTCTAAACAATACAACATTTTAGAAATCCGAAAATGCTATTCGATGGCCTTGGTGTTTACCTTTGACATACCTGAAAAAGTGTCCCCTGGCACATAAACTGATTCTAGAATATGTGTTGAAGTTGAAAAAAAAAATTATTTTCATTACAAAAAAATATTTAGCTGTCAAGCAGAATATCCTCTTAAAACCAGTATCAGTGTCGAAAATTTGAATGAGTGTCTCATCGAATAGCATTGCCCGATTTCTAAATTTTGCTCTCAAAATTATGAAACAGAAAGTTTAATCCAACTGGTATATGCGAGGAAGGAGATGGATTGGTGGCCTTGAGTATATCCGATAATATACCTTCTCAAATGAAAATTTTGAATATGGTTATCACCATTCTAATGAGCATCTGCAGTCTCAGCTCAAATTGGAGCGTTGCAAGTCGCATAAAGCCGCACGTCATCCAACGAAAAGTGACGTGATTAATAACGTCAAACTAATTCCGACAGTATATCGCAGAATAAACATGTACTGTCGCAAATTTTTGACGCTGTCCAATCAGACGTCGCATTATTGATGTGAATCAAGCCATTGTATATTTACCGACCAAATTTTTATATAAATAATGGTCAAAATTATTGCAAATTTTTGGTTCGTCTACTAAATAAAAATATTCAAATATTTTAGGCAATTCAAAAAATTAGATTTTTGTGAAAAACAGTAAGTGAGTATGATCATGGAGTACCACAATCACAAACTTGTATTATCATAAACATCTGTACGTGAGGTGACTCAGTGGGACATTGGAGCAGTTTTCACCGTCTCAAAAAAGAGATATTTCTTGATTACTACCCTTACCCCCTGTCATACACAATTTACTTTTTAAACTTTGTAACTGCATAACTAGGAATAAACTATCTTTCAACAGACCAAAAGCTTTTTAATAATGCTTTTCTAAATTTCATCGACGATACTATGAATTGATATCTAAAGTTCAACTTGGATGTCATGCCACAGTCTGCATGCCTGGTTTTAAAACCAATCACGGTTTATAGCTATGGTTTCCTCTTTAATTGCACGACGGTGGGTCAGGTCTCAGACCCTATGACGGCTCTGACGTAAAGCTTTAATCGGTGGGTTGGTGCCTGATGTTTATCTGTAGCTGGACCCACCGTGGCTCAACTTGAGGTTTTCTTTAGCTCTGACTATCTGTGAGTCCTGAGCCCTAGTCTTTGTTTCATCATAGCGTGTAAATTTCATTAGAGTGTTTTTCCGTGATGATACATTGCAATAGTTAGAAGGCTTCCATGGGAGCTGAACATTTCTTGTACTTCAACATCAGCAGAAACTAAGTCGAAGAATTGGTACCAGTAAAATGCTTTTCTATTTAATTGCACACCGTTGGGTCGTATTTCAGACTCTCTGACGGTTCCAAATTAAAGACTTATCTATTGATAAGATAGTAGGGGCCTGATGCTTTTGCTGTTGTCAGGCCCACCCGGGTTTACCTGTTGGATTTATTTTGCCCCTCTATTCAGTTTTATTTACTGTTGAGTCCTGATCTTGGCGTTTCTCCTTTTTATACCTTGATTTATCTGTTCGAGGAGATCATGCTTGGATAAGCTAGGAGTCTTTCATGCAAACAAAACATTTATGTTTCTGATCCACATCTGAACTAAGGATGAGGTTGGCGCAGTGAAACCGGTTTAAGCCCTCCTGTAAAATATTTTACTAACTGTTCCTAGGCGGTACTTCTTTTTTGGATCATTTGTGTTATTTAGGTCTTATGTTTGTCATGCTTTCGCGTCTGTTTATTGCTGCCTTGTCATCACCTTCTGATAAAGGGCTGACCTTTTGGATATTTTTTGTGATGTTTAATTGTATTTTGTCACTTTCCCAGGTGGTATCTTGGGTCAGGAGTGGTACTTGAATCTATCAATTCCTGAACTTTGTCGCCTTTTTAACTTTGATGCTATCTGTATGTGTAGAAACTAGTTGTGTTATTTGTTAGGGGTCTTTCATGCAAACCAAATATCTATGTGTCTTGATCCACATCTGAATTAAGGGTGAGGTTGGCGCCTTTAACCGGTTTAAGCCCTCCAGTAAAATATTTTACTAACCGTTCCACGGCGGCACTTCTTTTGTTGATATTTTATTTTTTTGTTCTGTCTTGTGTTTGCTTTGTCTTTGTGCGCGTCTGTTTATATGTGCTTTGTGGTCACCTGCTGGGAAAGGGCTCTCGTTTGTGGTGTCTACTGTGAGTCTGTCACTTTCCCATTAGTATCCTGGGTCAGGTGTGGTTCTTGATTGTATCGATTCCTGACCTTTGCACCCTTACTTACTTTGAGAGACTTTACTAATGAAAGAAAGTTTATCTTAAGAAATAAATATACATTATTACTGCACCCGCTTTTTCAACGAGTATCTACTCTGACGCAATAAAAGAGATATAACTGGCTCGAATAGTTGCAAACATACAAGTTTGATATATCAAGACAATTGCAGTCATCGAAATTATAACAATAGTAGAGTTAGTCATTTTTTTTTTCAATATTCTGGGGACATTGACGCATTCATAAGACGTATTTTAATGATTTTTTTACCTCAAACTGCAAAATCAAGGGCATTAACTCATGTTTTATGCAAATTTAATATCATTTAAGTTAACATATGTAGATATCTATCAGACAAAAATATCTTATATATGCGTTTACTGAGATCTGATCCCTTATAAGCAAGTTATAAGAGAAAATTTGATTTTCGACCCACTTTCTATGTAAATTTTAGCATTAAGGGGCAATAACTCATGTTTGAAAAAATAAAAATGTAACAGAAGCAACTTTTGACCTACAGTTTGACATAGTTATGGTTCATAAGAGCTTTCATCAAATTTAGCTAATAAGTGTTTCTAGATATTGAGCTTTTACTCACTTTTCTGCAGTTTTCCTGTATAAAACAATGGTAAAAAAACAGGGGCAGTAACACTTCCTGGTATATGTAGATAGTTTAATGCATTATAATTGCGTCTGGCATACTGTTTCATGTCCATTTATCCCAGCCCACTAAGTTTCAGGTAAATACAGTAACAAATATTGAATTTATTTTGAAAAATGGGTTTTGTCAAGCAGAGTTTTGGTTATTAGTGTCAGTAGTGACACCATACAATTTATTGCAGAGCCTATGACCGATTGAGTAACCCAATCATTTGTTCTGAGGGTTATTTGACTTAGGAACGACTGAAACTGTCTTCAAAAAATATGTAAATATGGAAAATCTACAACAAAAATCTCACCTTATTTCTGAAGACATTTGGTTTTCAGTATATTAAGCATAATTGAACTGATTTAGATAGCATGTATAGCAATATAAAAATCTTTAATAGAAATTCATATATGAAATAAACACTTATGCGAGTTTCGACCCTGCTGTGCCTTAGTTCGAAGTTATAGACGTGGTTTACACCCTATGGCACTTTGTCATACTACAAAGAATATTTCTAGCAAGGATGTCGAGAGTTAAAACAAATGTCATCAAAACAATGTTAGGGGTCGTAGATATCATAGAGGGCAGACTATTTGTGACGAAACATATTTTACTAGCTCCTGTGAGTTTAATTATAAGCCGCAACATAAGATTTCCAAAAATGTGGCATTTTGACAAGTGAAGCCTCAGGCGAACCTGTGCTGCCTCCTTTTAAGCTTAGAAACTTCAAATGTTGTTCAGTCAGTAGCTTATCAGTCATATAATATTCAAGCGACTAACAAAGGCTCTGATCAGACTACACATACCACATTGTTGGTAATCTCAATGTCGCGGCTCAATTATGTGTAAACTGGTTCTTTAGTTATGCATATACAACTATCTAGTCAGGCTAAGAGACTTAATCTTAAGCTGAGCTTACTTCTACACACTGCAGTATGTGCCTGCGAGCAGTGAAACATCTGTCTAGCATACTATTTGCTGTCTCGTCATAAACTTTGCTGCTCACCTTTGTGTTAAGTTCAAAATTCTAATGTGCAGGCTCAATTATTTTGTCTACCTACAAATACCTTACTTAATGTTTTTAAAAATAGAAACCCCTATCCGGGTACGTTTGCAAACAGTGAATACACTGATGAAATGCTGATCAACATGGCATTTTATCAAGGTCTGCACTGTTTGTCAAGACAACAATTCCTTGAAATAAATAATAGTATCTTCGGGAATTTTAAGGTGAACTGATCCATTAACTGTTCTACTTGTACAAGTTCAACAACAAGTCTTATGTCAGTATATCCATTTTATTCACAAATACCCAGGGGGCACAACCCCACTACAATGTAATATAATAAAATACTAAGTTTAACAGTCAAACGTTACTTTTCTGTACAGTCACCAAATCTAATCTTCAAAAGTTAAACTTATTCAGCCTGTATTTCAGATCCAAATAAATCAGCAGATAATAATGTAATTCTGACACCATTTATTATTTTTTTTTGGATTGGTAAGCAGTTTTTTCTGCATCAATGTACATATTTCATAAGATAGTTATTTTTTTCTCGCACACCAGATCAAAATTTCGGATGTTTTCATCCATGTGAGATAATTACATACCCATACCAGCATGTGGGAAAGATAAAAATGAACTGGACGCTGATCCGTGACGTCATTACATGTTAAAAAGACGTCAAACTGTATTCTGGAGTGTCCGGAAGTTTTTTTACATGCTTTTTCAATAATGGTGTTTAGAAGTGCGTACACTATTGATAAATCATTCTAAATTATTATTTGATTAAAACAGTTTATCATATGACGTCGCGTCTGAGAGTGAAATAACACCATGAAATAAAATCGATAAACCACTAGTAGTTTATAGATTTACGGGAAACGTTATGACGTCCATAACAACGTTGCGTACATAATGACAAAATTATAACGTTTTTACGGAAAAAATGAGATTTCAAAGTAATCTTAATGTCATATGATAAATAGAATCTAACATTCGTGCTCTTGTATTATTGAATTTATCAAACTCGTTGCGAAAAAGAGATAAAATGCTCTGCAAGCCTCGCATTTTATCTCTTTTCCCCAACTCGTTTAATAAATTCAATAAAACATGAGCACTCATTTAAGATCCTCTATTAATTCATGACTTATTCAGAACTTAGACTATAGAAAAACAATCATTAAGATATTCGTCTAATTTTGTTTTAAGTTAGTTTTTCTTGAAAAAGTTAAACATTTTAAGACATATAACGCTAATTCTCATGTGCATAACTCCTGCGTTGGGAAACGGGAAATCCATTGATACTCTTTACAGTATTTCAACCATTTAGGAGTTTGGATCGACACAGTTTTCAGACACTCTTATGTCAAAGTTTTCGTGACAAAAAACATGAAAAATGTACGTGTGTTATCCAGAAGACAGATAGATAAATTGGGCGATGTTTTAGTTTTAATTCTGGTTACAATTACAAATGTGGGCAAAACGGTTATTGTGGGACATGGGCAACTGACATCATGGCTAAGTGGTTAGCCTATCAGACAAGAGGACCGGGGTCGATTTCCTGTTTTGTGGTATTTTTTCTCATCATTTTTCAGTATCATAATGCGGAATTTCTTCACAACATTTAAATGGAATTTTCGAAATGACAGATATGATGACCCCTGATTTTTATATAGAATTCTGCAAGAAATGTATCTAGGGTGGGGTTAAATTTAGCCCTCCTGAAAGATGATTAGTCTGGTGACCCAAGTTTATTTTCTTAAGGGAATTATGATAGTCCATCAAATAAAAATGTTTCAATAGATATTAAGCATCAGATTTTAAGATATAATTCATTCTAAATAAAATCCTATTTTTTATGATTTACCAAACATATATCCTGCTGTATTTTGTCACAGATTTGGATAAAAACACATATGTACTTTTTCCAGAAGGTTTTATGTAATGAGCAATACTTAAAAATAAAAGAAAAACAAATGACTGAAGGTTACAACTATTTTAGCTTCGATATTTAAGACTAGTGTTATTCTTTCGTTCTGTTTACAAAATAGTTTGAACGCTGAAAACTTTCTAAGTCACATGTTGTATATAGCATTATATAGGGAAAACAAGATAAAAAATTCTCTCTGAAACCACAAAGCCTAGATCCTTGATATTTGCTATGTGACATCACCTTATTAACATCTTTCAAATGAGATTATGAAATTAAAAAAATGAGAACGATTGCATCATCTTTTTTATTTCATAAATGGATAGCCCTTGCATAAAACAAACTGCAAACTAAGTATTGAACATATTTAACATGGTAGGTATTTAGTTTAGTAGCATATGTTCTTAAATTTATTGTGCAATTTTCATCCAGTTCAAATGGGAAAAGTGTATCATTTACTAATTAAATTGTAATTTGTGCTTTTTTTGGTGACTGTGCAGAATTTATTTGTAATAAATGCATACATATATATTTTACATATTTAAACAAAACAAGCAAAATAAATTAACAGAGAAAAAAACAAGATGCAAAGTATATTTTAGCTTATCCTTTTGTTGGTATAAAAAAGTAAGTATGCATGATCAGGAAATACCAAGACCACAAACTGCAGACAAAATGGTGGAACCGCAAGAGTCCCATGAAACACTTTTCTCCAAACTCATATAGATATTAAGATCAAAATTCCATTACTCCTATTAGTAAAAAAATGTCTTTCAATGAAAACAGGTCATCAGTTTAAGACCGCATGCTGCTGATCCACCAGGATAAGTCCAACATCACGTGCTTGACACAGTGAATGATTCAAAGTGTTATTATTTCGTACAATTCTCTCTTTATGTTTTAATCTTCTCTATTTTGGAGGTCGAAAACAATCAAAATATTTTTCTTTCAAGGAATCCGTCCACCATAGTATTATTAGGAACTTAAAAGAGCCTTTTTCCATGCAATGATCTATTGCACTGTTTGTTCTACTTAGCTATGTACATGTAACAGTTAAACAGCAAGAATAATTTCTATATTTGCACTTTATATACAAAAGAAACAGGAGAGGGGGTAGGGGGTAGGGGTCAGCACCCTGGAGTTTAATATTTCAACTTTCACTTTTCTGTAACAGACACAAATTCTAATTTAAGATGTTCTCTTTTTTAAAGTCAAACCTATTCTGTCTGTATGCCATTTTACTTTTTTCAGATCCAAATGCATGTTTTTTGTTTGTTTGATATAATTCTTTACTTCCCAGTCAACACTTTTTTCAGTTATGTCTGGACAGGTTTTCCTGGGTTGAACCAGTACTAGGCAACGATTAATGTGTCTTGCTCAAGGACACAACGCAGTGACGCCGGTGAGGCTATAATCGCCGCCCTTTGGTCTCAAGTCAAGCACTCTGCCACTGTAGTCAGGACAAAAATCAGAAAAAGACGCTTATTTAAGAAGGTATAGGCATTTTGTGAAGAAAAGGTTTCGTGATACCTATTAGGGGTATTTTGGTATGCTGAATCCAAAAACCAATGTTGGCAAGCTGAGAAATGGCGTCTTTACTATCTAATTTGCATATTTTAAAGATGGCCGCCAAATTGAAGAAAAATCCATAAAAATCTGTAGAGTAACATGTTAAGGATGCCAAACTGGTACAAATCAATCCAAAAACATCTTCTCATGATTGGGGGTCTTTACTGACATCAATTTATGCATTTAGAATGAAAATATGACCAAGATGTAATCAGGGGTACAACTTGAGCAAAATATCTTGTTTCCAACTTAGTTAAGGATTTTTCATTATACTTCATGCATATTATCTGGCCCAAATGTGTCAGGAATTATTTCATTAAAATGAGAACTTAATAAAATGCATCGCAATAATATCACTATTGTTTGCAGGAAAATATTGCGATTTAAACAAAATTGTGTAAGGTTCAGCTAGGGGAGGGAGTTAATGCAGTTTTAAAGAAAGTGGGCCTGTACCTACAAACTGACTCGTATCTCATCAGCATCTCACTATTAAACTTGCTAGCAAATTAAAGCTTAGATATAATACTTTCATCTGATGGAATGGTCTGATATGCAGATTAGTTATCTAATTTGCATATTCATCAATACTGATGAAAATTTCAGAAAATAAGTGAAATTATATTTAAAAAAGCAAGTATAAACTGAATTCTGTCCCCAAACTGTCCTTGTTGTATGTTATTATATCATCAGTGATACAATTTGACAATTCCTTTCATCCAATAGTCATATATAAAATAATTTCATGTGCATATTCATGAATATTTATGAAACTAAAAATAGACGTTGTCATAGAATAACTATCCCCCCCACACACACACACCTCGGGAGGGGAGGGGGCTTAATCGACTTACCTTGCACCCTAGGACAATTACTTATGGATGTGAAATTGTTCATTGGGACCACTAAATACCAAAAATTCTTATTGTCTCTGAACATAAACCGATTTTGATTACATAAAATTGCATGGTGTCCATGGCAACCCATCGGTCACTGTAGCTGGGTCATTTGCAAGCAGGCCCAAGATCGACACATACAAGCACATACTTTCATGGACTTTTTTCTCTCTTCCACTAAATCAAGAAAAACAAGCTGTCAATTACTAGCGAAACAAAATGGTCGGTAATTAGCAAAGAAAAAATGGCTAGAACAATTGACCCTTCCCCCATAATGTGAAAATCCACAATATGATTCTAAAGAAAGTGGGTGTACCTACTAAATGATTTGTATCTAAGCAACAACTCATCCTAGACTACAAACCCTGGTACAAAATTGAAGCCCAGACCTAGATTTTTAAATCAAAGTGCAGATATAAAAAAAAAATCGTTTTTGCATATTCATGAGTATTAATAAAAAAATAAAAATAAAAGAAAATTCGTAGAACAAATAAGGGGGTGTACCTATACACATTACCCATATGTCATTTTCTAGTTATCATAGACAATCAAACAGGGTACAAAATCAAAGCCTAGACAAAGTACTTTTACCCAATGGAACGATATGCAAATGCTCAAATTTGAATAGCCATGAATATTTATGAAAAGATGAGAAATTATAGAAAAATGGTAGAAAAAATTAGGCGGGTATGTACAACATTACCTAAGTGTCAGCTGCTAACTTTTCTAGAATACCAAAATTGTTACCAAATTAAAGTTGAGACATTACCCGTTAACCCAATAGTATGATATACAAATTATCTAATTTGCATATTCATGAATATATATGAAAACATTAGAAATAAGAGAAAAATGTTAGAAAATCTAAAGGGGTGTACGTACAACATAACCCATATGTCAGATGCTAACTTTTCTAAACTACCAAAATTGTTATACTCTTGAACACAATAGTCTGATATACAAATCGTATTTACCGGTTTGTGAATATTAATGATAACATTAAACAAAGAAAGAAAATTGCAGAAAAATTAAAATGGGTATATCTGCAAAATTACCTATAACTCATCTGCTAATTGTCCACCACTAAGAAGCTTGGTACCAAATAAATGCTAAGACGTAGCACATTTATGCCATGATCAGATATGCAAATCATTTTATGATTATATTCTTGAATATTAATTTAAATGTTAGAAATGAGAGAAAAATATCAATAAAGTTAAGTGGGTGTACCTACAAAATTACTCATATCGTAGCTGCTAATATTCCTAGACTACCACACTTGGTACCGACTTAAAGCTAAGATATTTTACTTTACACAATAGTCATTATGTGAAATTATCCGTTTTTCAAATTTATTGATATTAATGTAAACATTAGAAATGAGAGAAAAACGTAGAAAAGTAGTGGGGGTCTGCTTCTAAAATTACTCCTATCTCATCTTTTAATTGTTTAATCTTAGTATCAAGTTAAAGCTGAGACAAAGTTTTTTTCCAATGTTCAGATATACATTCATTTAACAAACATATTCATAAATATTGATGAAAACTATAGAAAACTAAAGAAAAATTGAAAACGAATTAATAAGGTTGTATCTTCAATAATACTCATTAATAAACAAATTAGATAATTTGCGTATCAAACAACACTATTATAGAACTTTTTCTGGACTTTAATTTGGGAACAAGTTTAGAAGGTAAGTGAGAAAAAATCTAGGATAAATAGCAGATTAGATATGAGTAATTTGGCATGTACATTCTATTAATTGTTCTCTAATTTATTCTCATTCTAATAATTAATTAATATTCATGAATCAATGTTTAGATAATTTGTATATTTGACCATTAAGTAAACATGCTATAGTAGCCTATAGATACGTTAAAAGTGACGTAAAAGAACGTACCAACACTTGAAGGTAATACAGGTTATACCATTATTTACGGTAAAAAATTACATTAATACCTGACAAAGGTTTTCAAAATAAGAAAATATTATACCAAGCCGTCATAGCTCAGTCGGTTGAGCCGAGGCAAATATTTGTATCTATATCTATTAACGAGAGATTTAAACGGGGGAGGGTTCGAATCCAACACGATTTATTTTTTTTTCATGAAGGAGATATTTTTAAATATCATTATTGCTTAAACAAGATTTTTTATCATATTTTTGTTGTATTTTAAATGTGTTTACTATAGTATTCTTTGAGTGTTTTTGTGTGTGTTTTTTGTGAGTTTTTTTTTTCTAGTTTTTTTTACATTCTTCACATATTCATTTCATTACAATACAATACAAAACAATACAAAAGAGGTCAGCACAAACATTCTTCATCTGCTGATTCTGTGTCGGAATAGTCTGAGCACTCTGTTGCGGTGTCTGTGTCTTCGTCACTGGAGGTCACCTGAATAACTATCTTCTCCATCTCCGCTTCAGCTGTTTCTAAAAATGTGTAAGGAGAGTAGACTTACATGTATTACAAAACATGTCATCAGGTCATCGCCTTCTTTCCGCTTTTCGTTTTCTGTTATATCCGATAAAAATAATAAAGGTCATCATTCACAAACATAAAATATCAAAAAGCAAAGATAAAAAATATGTTGTGATTGGGGTTCGAACCTTCAATTGCAAAACTTCGGGACAGAGGTCTACGATCTTATCAGCCCGCCAGCCCAACTGTGACAAATATTAATGATAAAAGAATATAATGTACAAAGTTAACGAAACCGTTTTACCTATTTACATCAATGGACAATGTCCAATTATCAAAACATGCTCTGACGTCACTTTGAACTTATCTAGTAAGGACAGTATGCATTAGCATTAAATTGGTACCAAGGCTGGTAGTATAGGATAATAAGCAACTGAGATGTAGATAAATGTTAATGTACACCCCCTTATATTTTTAAGATTTTTCTCTTATTTCTAATGTTTTCATTAATATTCATGAATATGCAAATTTGATAATTTGCATATATGAACATTGAATGAAAGTCCTATTCTTAAAATTCAGTTGGTACCAAGTTTAAAAATTTCAGATGAGTTGCTGCTGAGATATGAGTACTTTTGTAGGGATATCTCCATTCTTTAGAAGCGCATTATGCGTTGCCATGGAAACCATGTGATTTCACATAGCTCATATGGGATTATTAATCAGGGCAATATTTTTCCCTATTTAGGTGGTCTTCCAAAACAATTAGACACACATAAGAAGTTTTCCTGATGGTGCAGGGTTGGTCTAATTAAACCCTAGGGTACTAAGGAATGTGCATGCTGTTACTTTTTATAGAGACAAAATGTACCATATATTTGGGCATGTACATTATGACATATTCATTTAAAACAAAACAACTTGTTGAATATCAAAGTTTCTTTCTCATTTATTACTTAAAAAGCTGGTAAACAGTCCAAAATCATGCTATGAATAAAACTAACATTTAAATAGGAGGATACTGAATAAGGCACATTTATATATGATTTTATAGACTAAGCGGAAACATTTATTACCATGAATACGGTAATATTATGGAATAATTATGTAAATTGCCGCAAAAACCATGTACTCTACTGGTTAAACGATCTTAGGACATAATGCAAAGGATTTTAGATGCAAAAACATTATCAAAAAATAAAATATTTCAGTCATATGTAAAACATTGGTTTTCGGGTTCAGCGTATCAAATTACCCCTAATCAAGGTGTCAAACACTTTTCTTCACAAAATGCCTGTACTTGTTAACTTTTCTGGCTTTTTTTCCTGACTACTGAGCCACTGCACTTCCTTCAAATGCATGTTTCACAGATCAATTAATCATTAACCCTTAAAGCGCCACCTATAATTTGCAGCAGGCTTTTTCAAAAATAACAAATAAGGCATGATATTTCATGAGAATCGTCGAAAATTAGGAAAGATGTCGCTAGATTTGCCGTCTGCTGCAGTGGTGATTGGCGCTTTAAGGGCTAAATTTGCTCTTAGGTGGTTTATTTCAATAATACTGTCAAATATATTTTGAAGAAATGGCAGTTAATAAAAGATATAATATTGCATAGACTATAGATTTATAACTCATCAAGAACAATACCCAAGTTTGTACAGTAAAAACCTGTGTAAAACGGCCTCTCTCAAAAAGACTAAAAATGGTTTTCAAGACTGATTATCACATAATGCAGGTTAAAAGTTTTGCAGAATGCTCCAAGGATAGGATTAATACACAAGCTATCTATCGATTATAGTGATATATCGATAATAAGTCCCTAATAGTTGTGTAAACAAACATAGAGTCACTGTCACTCTTGTTTTGCAGGACAATAGTTTCTGTAACTTCTTCTTGTTGTTTGGTTATTCTTCAGTCATCTTCGGTTTGATAGGTTTGATCCCTTTCTTTAAGTCTTTAAGAAGAAAAAAATCAATACTATAGTTAAACGTACAAGCGCGGGTCCAATTTAGGGTTTCTAAGCAATTCTGGTCTAGATCCCCTAAATAATTACAAAACTACCAAGCCAGCATTCAATGTTGGGCCATCATCAGCATGCCAGCGAAAAGCCATTTTAAAGCCGTTTTGCTGGCGAGCCGATCATGGCCCGTTTAAAATAGTGTTTGGATCCTCCCTTCCCTTATCAACTAAAAAATAATAAATAAATATAAAAAAGTTGTATAAAGTGGACCCCCTCTGACAATTTTTTTCTGGATCCGCGCATGATGTATAAAACACAGATAAAATAAGCAAGTGCATGGGATTTGGGTATTTATCCAAATATGTAAGCAGTGAAGATTCAGACTATTCTGCAAAAATGTGCAGTCCCTCTGGAGTCTATGCTGTTCGCATATACTAAATGAGGATATTGATTGACGTCCTTGGCCACAATTGTGTTCTCTAGACCTACTCACTAGCTGAGCATACATGTATAACTCTTGTCATGCTGGGTAACTGTTCATCCTTTATGTCAAATAACACTATCAGTTTCAAAAGGTGTGTATCCAGATCAGGACAAACGCTATGTCAGTTCTAATCTGGGCCTAAACTGTTTACAAAGGTTAAAAGCATATATAAGTAGCAAAAGCTCTAAATGCTCTAAAATTGTAATGTACGAGGATGGGATCAAAAGTAATGCCACTGGCTAATTTTCACAGCAACTGTTGGCGGGAAGATAAAACCCACGCCTTGTATGTGTTCTCCCTTCTCTCACCTTTCAATCGATGCATCAACTGCACATGTAGACACAATATCTTCTAATCTAAAAAGTCAGACAATGCAATTGTCCAGATATATTTTGATTGAACTTAGTTGATTGACAGGCTTTGGTTATGATCTGATTGATACCCAAGATGGACTGAGGTGTTGGAGAAATGAGATTTATGTTTAAAATTGTGATAAACATCCTCTTCCCGTGACAAGGATTCAGGTGAGTGATCCAGGGCCAAATGGCCCTCTTGTTTCACTTATGTATTTCCAAACTCTAATAATATTCACAAGACCTTTAAGTCGTAAGGACTAACACCTAATTGAAGATGTTTATATAAAGGTTCATTTGTTTATATAGCAGTTTCACACCTTACTGCATTATTAACCCTTTGTAAACTGGAAACTCCTAAATAGTTACATTTACAAACAGTGAAGACCCCATCTTTAATCACTCTTTATTTATACGCAGTCTAATCAGGGACTATGCTTATCAACCGCATTATTGGAAATCAACTTGATCATACCCATTTATAAATTAGGAAACTACACTCAGCCAAATTTCAAACTGCCCACTTACTTCTTCACAAAATATTTCAGAAGCTCTATACGATACGACCATGATACTTACAATATGGCTTGCTCTATTTATTGTTGACCTGTCTGTATCATTTCATAAACGTAGAACAAAAATTGTTGAAAATACGATGGATTAAACTTACAGACCCCTAAACTGAAAAGTCACAAGATGAGACGTTATTTGATTCAATATTTACTTGTCTTTCTAAAGCAAATTTAACGTATACAAGATCAAGCACAGCAGATAATGCTTGCCATGATCTTTAATAATCAAAATAATATACATATTTGTTAAATTTCATTAATCCTAACAAAGAAACTGGACATCACTTAAGTCCTTAACTTGTACGCCTAGATATCTTTCAAGCGTTCATAATTTATGCTATCCCTATAATTGCACAACACATTTAAAGACATATTCCTGCACAATTTTGTAAGTCCGATATCTCACAAAGTATAAATGCTAGAGGTTGAAAACTTTATCAGCTGATAGAAAATGACTAGTTAATTGTCTTGTAAACAATAAAAAAAATAAAAATCACATGAATTTGACAAGTTATTGCCTTTAAAAAATTGACATTGCAATTTTGTGGGTAAGATGTCTCTTAAAGTATTTAGACTAGAAACTTGAAACTTTGTCAACTGATAGTGAAATGACATGTTACTAATACAGTGAACAAGAAAATCATACAGTATTGTTTGAGTTGTTTCCCTTTTGGGAAATTTTGACATTGCAACCACGGGTCTCTAATATCCCAACAAGTCTGGATTGTTTTTTGTTAGACATTCCAGCCATGTTGTTATGTTTTGGGGTTTCGTCACTCAATGTACATTGGAATCTAAGTGTTTTCAAATATCTATATTGAACACTCGAAGTACACATCCTGGAAATCCGAACATCGACCTGTCATTCAGTTTGACTGCTTGTGAAACCATTTGGTGTGTATATTTTATATAATCATATAGTCATGCCATGTAAAACTCTTGTGCACATTTTTGCGTAAATTCAATAATTATAATTCGAGAATTTATGATTTAAACAGTGGACGGTTGGCAATTTTGTGAAGTGTACTTTAAATATAAAGACATTTGAATGTCAACTTGATTTTAATCAATCTATGTTATATCAGTGATACGCTAAGTATATAATTATACTTCAATTAAGTGCAGTCTAATCAGGGACTTTGCTAATTGACCAAATAGTTGGAAAATACCAACCTTTTTCAATCAATCAATTTAATATTTATGATCAGCTAAGTATCTGGTTGGTCTTCAAATACGTGCAGTCTAACAAGGGACTAATTTCGTTAATTATCACCTATAAATAACCATACATTGTTCGTGTTTATTTTCTTTAATTACCACCTCAAACTTACCATACGTTTTTATTTTCTGTAATTATCACCTTAATATTACCATACATTGTTTGTTTTTACTTTCTATAATTACCACCTCCAACTGACCATACATTGTTTGTTTGTTTTTTCTTCAATTATCAACTCAAAATTACTATACATTTTTTGTTTTTATTTTCTTTAATTACCACCTCAAAATTACAATGCATTGTTTGTTTTTAATTTGCTTTAATTACGACCTCAAAATTACTGTCCATTGTTTGCTTTTATTTCTTTAATTACCACCTTAATAACCATACATCGTTTGTTTTTATTTTTCTTTAATTGCCACCTCAAAATTACCATACATTGTTTCTTTTTATTTTCTTCAATTACCACCTCTAAATTACCATACATTGTTTATTTTTTATTTTTATTAATTATGACCTCAAAATTGCCATGCATTGTGTGTTTTTAATTTCTTTTATTACCACCTCAAAATTACCATACATTGTTTGTTATTATTTTTTTAATTACCACCTCTAAATTACCATACATTGTTTTTTTTATTTTTCTTTAATTATCACCTCACAATTACCATGCATTGTGTGTTTTTATCTTCTTTCATTACCACCTCAAAATTACCATACATTGTTTGTGTTTATTTTTTTTAATTACCACCTCAAAATTACCATACATTGTTTCTTTTTATTTTCTTTAATTACCACCTCTAAATTACAATACATTGTTTATTTTTAATTTTGTTTAATTATCACCTCAAAATTGCCATGCATTGTGTGTTTTCTTTTCTTTTATTACCACCTCAAAATTACCATACATTGTTTGTTTTTATTTTCTTCAATTACCACCTCAAAATTACCATACATTGTTTTTTATTTTCTTTAATTACCACCTCAAAATAACCATATATTGCTATTATGTTTTTCTAAAAAAAAACAAGCAAAAAATATATATACAATTTTAAACATTTTTTAATTAATTAATTTATTTCTCTTCAAAAGTGTAGTTTTTCTTTAAACAGTAGCACATCAATTAAAATTATGAAACAGGTCTGAAATGCTAACGGTAAAATATCAAATAAATTTTCCTTGAAAGACAATCAATTTTCAATGCACCTAGATCTATTTTCCCCCTTTAGTGCCTCTATTATGGGACCAAGGACAATGGTTATCCACTTTTTATCTGCAGTAGAGAGTGCGCCACAAGGGGCAATAAACTCATTATGAACTAACCGTGCGAACTACTGCTGCAGGAATAAATGTCATTAATTACTTTTGGTATGCATGTTGCAAACATAAATGGTATTATTCCATCACAAAATGGATGCTTCCTATATAAATATATCATATCTATAATGATATCTATGGTGGATGCCCTACGTGGCGCTCATATAGGCGGGTCAAGAGAGGTGATGGTAGGGGGTCCTAACACGAGTGGCTATAGGTACTAGTACTGACCCCCTCCAGAAGCGACTGGACCCCCTGGGTCCAATCGCTTCTCAAGGGAGGTCTGGATCCACGCATGGCAAAAATCATTGTCCCTACTGCGGCGTCTGATCAGGGTCTCCACTGTTTGCTTACAGAATGTTCTGTCAAAATTTAGATAAAATGAATAATACCACTAAGCGACCCTTCAAACCGAAAAGGACTGGTCCTATTGATAAGAGTGGGAAAATCGATTTGGCTTAAATGGGTTAAGTATTTGGTTAAAAATATGTTTCGGTGCTCAAAAGAACCATACCTACAACACAAATTTTTTGGTACAGAAATAACAAAAGTATTGTTTTTTTATCACATACTCTCATCTATATGTCTGGATTATGCGGAAGAGAAAACATACCTTCACATGTCTTGCAACACTGTTTCTTGTATTTACTGTTTTCATTTCCTGTGCAGAGCTTAATCGGATCTTTATTATATTTTTTCTCATACCAGTAATATGAATCAACGCAGTTCAACTCCCATTTATCGTCTGTGTCTAAACATAGTTCTGAAATGAAGTTTATCATATGACGTTGCGTCTGGGAGTGAAATAACGCCATGCAATAAAATCTGTAAACCACTAGTGGTTTATCGATTTACGGGAAACGTTGTTACGTCCATAACAACGTTGCGTACATAATGACGCAATTATAACGTTTTAACGCCAAAAATGAGATTTTAAAGTAATCTTAATGTCATATGATAAATAGAATCTAACATTCGTGCTCTTGTATCATTGAATTTATTAAACTCGTTGCGAAAAAGAGATAAAATGCTCGGCGAGCCTCGCATTTTATCTCTTTTCCCCAACTCGTTTAATAAATTCAATAAAACATGAGCACTCATGTAAGATCCTCTATATAAAACATAGTTGCATATATGCCTATTGTGACCATAGGTGTTTAATTTGGAGTCTTTGTCAACTAAATGAGTGCTCACATTCAAATCACAGTTATCACTTACTGTTTTAACATGATTTTAAATTAAAATCATAGCAGTTGTCTGGTACGTTTGTTTGTTTAATATGCCCTGGGCGGTGTAAACTATGTACCACAGGCCACAAGCAATTATTGTAAAGAAAATACGAACACCCTCCTTTCAAATATGAAATAAAATTGTGTTTTGAGATGTAAGAAAAAATTTAACAAATTAGAACTTGACCTTTGGCTCCAATGTCATAGCAGTAATCTGGAACTTGTGTTGTTTACAATTTAACAGGGGCAAACATTGTGCCAAATATGAACATACCGTTCAAACAATGAAGGAGGAATTTGCGCCACCAACTGTAGACAAGCTTTATATATATGTGACCCATTGACCTTTGATCTCAAGGTAATATTGGTAATCTGAAATATTTGGTTGATCAATCCGCCATTGGCAATCATTTTGCTATTATATGAACTTCCTCAATCACAAAATTGAATAGCAATTTGTGTTATTAGCCTTAGACAGATTTTAAGTATATGTGACCCCAGCAGGCACAGAACTTCGACTCGACATTGATTCAATGTTGATTCAACGCCATGGCGTTGAATCAAAATTGAATCAATGTTGAGTCAACGATGTGTTCCTGCTGGGCTTGGCCTTTGAACCCATGTCATAGCACTAATCTACATACCATAGGCTATCAGATTGCCAACATTAAACATCCTAGGTAAAAACATAAAACAACAATTTGCATTTCAAGCCTTAGACAGGGTTTAAGTATATGTGACATTGACCTTTAACTCCACAATCAAACTGAACCCTTCGCTGTCATTTACACGCCATAAACAATCATTGTGTTAAATGTCAACACCTTTCATAAAAAATGACAGAGGAGTTCATGTTAAGAGCCGTAAGACAGATTTTATATCCACGTTGGTCTTTGACCCAAAGATCATATTCTTATTATGTGACCTTTGTTGTAATCTATACATGCTAGGCTAGCATTGTGTCGAATTCATGTATAAACTAATTCGGTCAAAAGAAATAAAAGAGGATTTTGCATTTCAAGCCTTACACAGGTTTCAAGTATATGTGACCTTGACCTTTAACTTTGAAGTCAAACTGGTAATTTGAAACCTTTGTTGTTATATACACACCATAAAGAATAATTGTGCAAATATGAGCACCCTCCATCAAAAACTGAAAGAGGGGTTCAGCGTTTCGATTCTTAAGACTGGTTTTAAGAATATTTTATCTCTACCTTTGACCCCAAGGTCATATACCTATTTCGAGACCTTTGTTGTAATCTACACACGATAGGAAATTAATGTGCCGAAAATGAGCACCCTTGGTCATTTAAAATGACGGCTCAGACGTAAAGCTTTAATCGGTGGGTTGGTCCTGATGCTTATCTGTAGCTGGGCCCACCATGGCTCAACTTGAGGTTTTCTTTAGCTCTAACTATCTGTGGGTCTTGAGCCCTTTTCTTTGGTTCATCATAGTGTGTTAAATTGATTAGATTGTTTCTCCATGATGATACATTGCATTAGTTAGAAGGCTTCCATGCGAGCTGTCAGGCTGAACATTTGTAGTACTTCAACAACAGCAGAATCTAGGGTGAAGATTTGGTACCAGTAAAATGCATTTAAGCCCCCAGTGATTTAGGCTGCTGTCCGTTCTACGGCGGGGGTTCTGTCGTTGTTGACTTTTTGTTTATTGTTACTCCCATTGTGGGAGTCTGTAAATATTCTATATTTTGTTGTACGTTAATTTTTGTCCATTCTAGTATTGAAATCACCTTGATTGGGAAGAGAGGACTGGTTGCTTTGCTTAATTTTGTCTTCCTGGTGTCTCATGATGGTGGAGAGTCTCTCCTAACGGTGTCATGGGGTTGTCTGTGGTTTGTGACTGTGGTATTTCCTGATCATACTTACTTACTATTTTTTAAGTATGTTTGACATTGAACTTTGATTACAAGGTATTATCAGCGATCTGAAACTTTTGTTGTAATTTGCATACCATAAGCAATTATCATACTGCGAGACCTTCGTTGTTATCTACACACAGGCAACGATTGTGCCAAATCTGAACAAAATCGCTATATAAAAGGGGAGTTCTGATGCAAGGCGTAAGATAGGCCCTGAGGTTATAAAACTTTTTCCACGCTCAACTCAGCTGAACACAAAATATATCCTGCTCATAAATGTTAAAATGCCAACAATTGTTGGCATTTTAACGTTTATTAGCATGATAAATACAACATCTGCGAGACTTAAAGCAAGAAACTTCTTCATTTGTTAATATTTTAGTTATTTTGAGCAGTTGAATTTTTCTGCTCCGCTAAGTTGAGCATGACAAAAGTTTAATAACCTTGGGACCTGATTTTAGTAGCTGTGACCTTGACATGTGCTTCTATTTAATAGCCTTTTGTTATCTACATCACATACAAAATTATTGTGCTAAAAATAAATATCACTCAGTCAAAGAAATTGAATGTCGTTTTTCGAACACAGTCGATTGACAGACGGTGGGCATACCTATGGACGTCAGACTGGACTAATTACAATACATTTGACATTTTTTTCAAAAAGTGCAGATATAATGACCGTCAAATATATACATACTTGTCAACATATGCGTGGTTTACCATAACCCAATTCCAAAGGCTTATATTTATTAATTTTTAACCATAACCATAAAACTTTAAACTGTTCAAATAAATTATGAATAAAACATTATGTGTTTACACAATGTAAAACTTTTTACATAATTAATCAATTTATTTCCTCATATAACGACGGGCAGGGGTGTAATATATCGCCATGTTATAAAATCGATAAACCACAAGAGGTTAACATATTTTGGTAACATTATGAAATGACGTCCATAACAACATTGCGTATAAGTGGCAAAACTTTAGATGTTTTCATACACTAAAAAACCCAATTTCAAAAAAAATAATGTCATATGATAAGAATAATCTAGCATTGAGTGACAGACATGCTCCTGTATTACTGATTTTTAAACTCCTTGCAAGCCTCACATCTGATCGCTTTTGGCCTACTCGTTACACAAATACAGTAAAACATGAGCACTCATGTAAGATCTTCTCCATAGTGTTCTCCTTACCACTTCTCGTAAAATAAATTCAGTAAAACATGAACACTCATGTAAGATCCTCTCTATAGCGTTCACTTTTCCCTTACTTGTAACATAAAGTAATTAAATTATGAGCGCTCGCATGCATGTTAGATCCTCTCTATAGTGCTCACTTTTCCCTTTCTTGCTTTTGTAACGCGACATTTGATTGGATAATACAGTATATCCTGCGTTGTACTGTAGGAAATAGTTTGACGTCATTAATTATGTCACATCTCATTGGATGGCGTGCGGCTTTATACTGCTTGCAACGCTCCAATTTGAGACGAGACTGCAGAAGTGCATTATAATGGGGATAACCATATTCAAAATTTTAATTTGTAGAGGTATATTGTCGGCTATACAGTCGGAAATCACGTTTTACGGCTCTGCTCGCGAGTCGTCATAAAACTAATATTCCCACCGTAAATCCGACCATATACCTCCTCAAATGAAAATTTTGAATAAAGTTATCCCCTAGTTGATTTAACAAAGGACACTCTGAATGTCAGCCTTTATGATTGTCTAAGCGTGATGTATTTACCTTCTCTGGCTTCCAAATGTTTAAGTAATTCTCTTGCCTTCAGTAGGACCTCGTCGTAAGAAGGTGGGTTAAGAGCCTCATATCTTTGTATCATTAGTTTCAGAATAGGCAAGTATTTGTCCTCGGTTGCCATCTTTAGCTGATTCCTTACAAATTTCTGATACTTTGTCAATGGTTTCTTCTCTGTAAACAAAACATTTATCATAACATATTTTATCATATTACGTCGCATCTGGGAGTGAAGTAACGCCATGCAATAAATAGATAAACCACTAGTGGTTTATAGATTTTCTGGATACGTTATGACGTCAATAACAACGTTGCATTCATGATGACAAAAATATAAACTTTTTACGTCAGAAACTAGATTTCAAAGTGATCTTAATGTCGTTTGATAAATAGGATATAACATTCGTGCTCTTGTATTATTGAACTTATTAAACTCGTTGCAAAATAGAGATAAAAATTCTCGACAAGCCTCACATTTTATTTATTTTTCTCAACTTATTCAATATATTCAATAAAACTTGAGCACTCATGGAAGATCCTCTATATAACATACTATATGTAAGTGAGCAGTTAAGGATTGTAAGCTAGACATTTAAGGATGCTGGCTCGTCTGAGCCTTGGCTTGTAATCTATGCAATAGGCATAGGTGCATATAAACCAAGTTTCAATATTGGTTTACCGATCAGTTTTAACAGGTTTTGGTGAGATTACCTACAACATGATTTGAGCCAGTGCATGGAATACCAACAATATGGCATTTTGACACGTGTAGACTCAAACAAGCCTCTGCAGCCTCTTTTTAAGCTTAGAATCTCCAAATTGTGTTCAGTCAGTAGCTTAACAATCATAGAATACTCAAGCGACGAGCAAAGGCGCTGATCAGACTGCGCATATGCGCAGGCTGATCTGAGGCTTTGCTGGTCGCACAAACCACATTGTTGGAAATCACATGCACTGGCTCATTTATCGTTAAGAAAAAAGACACATACGAGGAATGATCAGAAATTCTGATCGTGGCGTGCTATAACTGTAACCAACAATGCAACTGCCTGAAAATTGTACCAAATGATAATATATTCTTTGTCTATATACTGCTTTGACAAGTTATATGTAACTTGAAGGAGCGACCGGACATCTTCCCTGAAACAGCCATACCCTCAATGCACTTACCTATCAAGCAGACTGTGCATATTAGAGACCTCACAGTTTAGACAAGCGCAGTCTCAGCAATTCTTTGTTATGGCTGCTCAGTGTTCATCTGTTCATCTATTTAAGATATCTATCAACCTTAGGCTCCAGTTTTGACGAAAAAAAACAGGCTCACTGGCAGTGCTTGAAGACGCGATAAAGTATCCACTAATGAACCAATGATGCTGAACTTACTATGGTGATCAATATTGACTGTGTAGGTCAGTTATAAATACGTCAGGCTGGTTACTTATTGCTTCACCCTCCTGCCTCTTCCTACATATTCTGGGAGTGGTTCAGAAACGTCTATTTTTATATGCCTTAGACAGGCCACACATAGTTTAATACACTACCTGTGCATTTGATGTACACATCCTGATCATGGGTACACTGTGATTCTCCCCAACTAAGCTTGCAATCTTGTAACGTGGTCTCTGTTCCAGTACAAGCAATGTTGTCTAGCAATATAGGACCTTTTCCCGGCTTCACTTTTGCAATAACTGTTCCACCACTGGAAAGATACTCTCATTAAATAAATGAAACCAACGTGTAAATGAAATGACTGATGATTGAATGCGTATCGAGATAGTTTTACTAGCGTTAAAGTGACTGGTTATTCTCACGGAGGCCAAAAGCTTAGAGCACCGAAGAACGGTAGTCTCTTTATTAGCTGTTAAATGCAGAAGAAAAGCAATAAACTGAATAAAATTCTTGTCAACAACGCTATAGGTCCCCTGGCTTTGATTACTCTAACTTGATAACCAATGACTTCAGCTGCCCATTCATCTGACACATTGTATTCTTTTATTTCTTCACAATTCTAATTACACAACCTGCCTTTTTAACTCTTCAAAACCCATCTCCCTGAAGCTCCCGATTCAGATTTGCTCTCCCCTGAGAGGCCAGTTATTTCATTGGTCACTAAGCATAAACCAACCTTATTAATCAAACCACTGAACAAAACACTAAGTTCCCACCAAAACAAACTTGTAAAATTCGCCTTGAATTGCGTAACTCGCTACAATAAAGTAAAGGATTTATCATTTGCATGAAAATGATATGAGATTAAGTCATGAGTTCTGCTAAAGATCCCTAAAACGTTATTTAGAATGCTATGGATAAAAATAACGCTCAAACATATACCCCTACGCAAACCAGTTTATGTAATATAAAATGGTGCCTAAAATTTATTCATTTAAGATGAGTGATGATTAAATGGTCTCTGGCACTCAAGAATGGCATTACCGGCTTACCATATTTTGGACTGATAAAGGTAAATTTTCTCTTACTCTCTCGCTAGACAGGTCCGTTGTACATAAGGAAATGTAACAAGATTAACTTGATGCAAACCATACACTTGACCATTGATTCGCGCACAACCAATTTCCTACCAAAATACCATTTGAGCCAGTGCATGAGATTTCCAACAATGTGGTTTGCGCGACCAGCAAAGCCTCAGATCAGCCTGTGCATACGCACAGTCTGATCAGAGCATTTGCTAGTCGCTTGGGTATTCTATGATTGTCAAGCTACTGACTGAACACCATTTGGAGTTTTAAGCTTAAAGACAAAGATTACTGTCCAATAGAGATCATTAAAGGACAAACTGATAAGGGACAATTTCAGTATCTCACAAAATTAATGGGGCCTCAAGAGGGGACTTACCTGTATGCAACACAATTTCATTCACTAAGTTAAAGATCAATATTTTATCATAAAATACCTAATCCCTATATGGGGCCACTTTATTGCCCCAGTAAGGAAGTCATAATCACCTCATTATGGCTGTCCCTTTGATCTGCCCAGTATGACCCCTGGAGAGAGTCATAATGAGTGGTACCAGTATTATTGCTCAAATATTTGTCCCTTTAAAAGGAGGCTGCAGAGGCTCGTCTGAGTCTTTACACGTCAAAATGCCACATTGTTGGAAATCACATGCACTGGCTCATTTGTTACACTATATTGTTTGACTGAAATAAACCATTATGTTGTCTGTAAGGACACGCTATTCGTGATGCATATTGATGTGGATCCATTTTGTGGTTTGTGTTTGCAGAAAAGGCTGACCTCTTATCTTGGCTCTTTTGTGTTACAACTTTGATGTTTTATTGTGTTTTTGTCACTTTCCCATATGGTGTCTTTGGTCAAGTATAGAACTCGTTTGTATTGATTCCTGATCTTTGCCTTCATTCTTACTTTAAAAGTTGTTTGAGACATTACATTGTCGTTTACGTCACCTTTTCAACTATACAATATAGAAGCAATGATATTGTCATTCCGGAAAGTCCGTCACTATTCGAGAATCGAATCATTGCTCGGGTGTATATAAGGAGCATTACGCGTAGTACTATGTACCAAAAAAACTAAATTTTGTTAGCTGGAACTGGCGTATGGAAAATTAGTTCTGTAGCATTTGGGTAGGTTCAGCACAATGAAATAAAAAATTCTGATTATCCGAAAAATTAAATCAGCAGAATAGACGATGTTTATGTATCAATTTATATCACTATAGCGAATGAAAACGTAATTTTGAGGCAAACATAATTAAAAAAAACTTAGGAGAAATAATAACGAAAGAAGTTGTTATTATAAGAAGTGAAAGTTTTTTTCTGCATTTCACTGAGGTATGAAATGTCGTGGGTGAACTTACAGTAAATGCATAGAACGACAGACAACGCGTGCATCTGCATCATTAAACATGTTGTTACAAACTGTTCCCCAGCCTAATAGAATGATACTGTTACGAACCTCCAGTCGGCCCTCAAAGTCATTTGTTCCATCAACAAGTTTATAGAAAACTACAATAAAAAAGAGACATAAACATATATAGAGGAAATTAAATGAGCACTTATGTATTATTGAATTAATTAAAAAATGTTGTGAAATAGAGATAAAATGCGAGGCTTGTCGAGCTTTTTCTCTCTATTTCCCCCAACATATCTTATAAATTTGAAAATACATGCGTACAAAAGTTAGATTCTGTTTATCATATGACAATAAAGTTACTTTAAAATCGCATATTGTGCGTGAAAACGTTAATAAATAAGTATACCACAAGTAGTTTATCGATTTTAATACATGCTGTTATATCTCTTACAGATCTGTGCCATTTGATAAAAGAATATGTTTGCCTTCCTTCTTACTTTAATACTGTTAATCAACAAGTAAGTATGCTTTCTCTTGGATGAAGATTGGTTGTCAACTGCTATAATTGTAAAGTTTGACCTGTATAAGGATTATTTTTGATGACACTAAGTTAAGCTCCAGTCCGACAGAGCTTGCGACCGCAGCGCGACCTCTCGGCGACTGATTTTTATTGCGACCTCTGCAACCACTGCAACTGTTGTTTTTTTCCATTACTGGCATGGACTTCGACTAGTCGCCCACCTCCAGGGGACTGTAGACAAGAGATGCAGCCTGTTGATATATGAGCCAGTGCATGAGATTTCCAACAATGTGGTATGTGCGACCATCAAAGCCTCAGATCAGCCTGCGCATACGCGCAGTCTGATCAGAGCCTTTGCTAGTCACTTGAGTATTTTATGATTGTTAAGCTACTGACTGAACACCATTTGGAGTTTCTAAGCTTCATAGGAGGCTTCAGAGGCTTTTCCGAGTCTACACATGTCAAAATGCCACATTGTTGGAAATCTCATGTACTGGCTCATATGGTTTCCAAACCTTGTAAGATTCTGCTATAATTACATCCTCTCTCTCTCTCTCTCTCTCTCTCTCTCTCTCTCTCTCTCTCTCTCTCTCTCAACACACACACAAGGGAAATCAGGCTATATTTATTGTTTGTCAAAATTGACCCGAGACATATGAATATTCAATGACCTTTTACTCAGTCTTCGTGAATCTTCGTGAAAAGTGTGCTTTAGATTGTTGTACAATTACTAATCTGAATGAAGTTAATCACAATCCTCCGATAGCCTAGTGGATAGCCTAGTGGATAGTCTAGTGTTTTAGCACTCAAAAGATGTTGGTTTGAGTCCAGTAGCATTTGAATATATTTTTTTTTTTTTCGTTTTGTTTTTCGATTTGCTAGTTTCTTTGCCTTTATTCTCGATTTTGTGCACAACTGGATACATGTATTTGAATTTGGCATGCGTTTATGCAACAAATACAGCACCTCGCATAATTTCAATAAGCTTACATGTGATTAACTCTTTGCACGCTGAATATTCTTTGAGACTTTTGTTATCATATGCTGACTTTTAATCAAAATTAACTTTTTCAAAAATTCTATCAGGAACACTATCAGAGTGTCAAATGGTCTGTATCCAGATCAGAACCGACGTTCTGTTGGTACTGAACTGGGTCTAAACTATTTGCAAATGTTATCAGCTGACAAGGAAAGAGTGGGAAACTAAGGGAAGCGGCTAAATACAAATGAAAGATGTAAAGCTCATCACAAGATGATGTAAAATATACGAAAAATGTTAACTTAAAAAAATAAAGCAATTTGACAATTATATAAAAAAGGGTTCCTTCCAAGTTTCGATCCAGGTATGCTTGATTTGTAAGTAGTCAACTAACCACTAGGCTATAAGACTATTTGCATTAACGAATTGACATTATCGTCAAATTCTCTGTAAAACGTGACCAAGGTCGGAGTACTCGACGAAATTGCACGAACATCACGAAGATTTTGGCGAAAATTAATCAGTCTAAGGTCAATTTTGACAGACTATATAAAATAAGTTGTTTGGGCCGCGCAAACGCGCGTGCATTTCATGAAAATTCTAACCGTATACACATTGAACTCACATTTATTGACCGTTAAAGCGCATAATAACAATATGTATGTTTTTGTCGTCCACTAAAATAATTGAAGCATCATAGACAAACAGTGTGGACCCAGATCAGACTGCTCCTGTAGGAGCAGTCTGATCTGGGACTACAATGTTTGCCTCCATGCTAATGTTAAATGGACTTTTTCAGATGCAGTTATTTTGTTGGCGTTTTAAGGACTAAATAAAGTGTTTTGCGTCTACATTGAGGTAATGACGCAAGATGATACAGTTACTTTTGAATAAAACCTCACCTAATTTTCAGCTTTTACCTATGTCTAAGGTTGACCAGTCCTAATTACGCATTCATGAGGTGCCGCCTTTACAGTACCCAAAATACCATATAATACACTGTATATATAGAAATAATGAGGCATAAAATGCTAAAGCAGTTTCTAATTTGTTCAAATAAACCTGAAACTTGTTTGTGTTTTTGGAATATTGTATATTTACGTTTGTATGTTTCTGTAATGGATCCTGATGGAAGGCACTGGACGGTCACGTCTTGTCCATGACCAGGCTCATTTATGGCCCAACCAGGAAACTCGCATTCATTTAGGTGTTTTTCATTTCCTGTACAATTAACACCATTCATCCAGACTCGCCCCTTTCCTCGTCCATACATAGGGTTCCCATATACTGCATGCATAGGTCTACCACCCCTAAAAACATAATTAGAATCTATCTTGAGTGTGAGGGTAGGATAGAAAAATCCGTCCCGAGGATCACCGTTTGGCATTTCGAGCCTTGCCGAGTGATGACAAAGGGTTATCCGAAAGACGGATTTTTCTATCCTACCCTCACACGAATAATGGATTATTTTTCTTGCTCAACAGTTTCTTAAAGTTTCCAGAAGTTCCTGAATACGCTAAGACATGATGACGTCACTTTGACATAACGATGACGTCACTTGACGACCATGTGCGTGAGTTCCAATACAACCAATGTATATAGCCCTCACTTGACAGCCAGGGTAAGATACTATTTTCTATCCCAGTGTAAAATATCAGATATCGTGCATATCAGGGTCGTGCATAGAACTGTTAGTTGATTCTTTTTATAGTGTCTATTAATTATTGTCATATTTGCATTAGGTTTGAAGCAGAAAACGTAGGGAAAACGAAAATGTGCTCATCTCATATGCTTTATGGAAAAAATCTGATTTAGCAAAACAGAATTTGTTTTCTATTTGCTAGTCAATTACTTTTTAATGAGTCATTTTTTCAGAAAATCGTATGAGTTTAGAATGTGTTGTACTTTCCAAATTGTATGCTCACAAACTCATTTCAAATCTTACCAGAATTAAATGAAATATCATGTGAAGTATTTTTCATATCGTCGTATAGGATTTTCTGGATTTCCCCCATTTTAAACCACGTGATTCACAGCTTTGCATAATATTCTCATTGGCGTAGCTCCAATTACGCAGTTACGCGCGTGCGTAATAAACACAGTAGCATTCAAAGAAGGTCACTTGTCCATACCATAAAGAACTGCTATTAAAGGAAAAAAATCGCTCCCTCTGGGAGCAAATTCTTTCCTTTAAGAGAAGTTCCCATTTTGAAAAGAGGCGCAAATGAAGAGAACCACTGCTTGATCCAGTAGTTTCCTTATGATTTGCGTAACTTTTTCAGCGTTCTGGTCCTTGATATACTTACTTATTTCCTAGACTGCGACAAGCGACCTCCGCTTCTGCTGTTCCAAAACCTTTACCAGACACCGTACCCCACTCTCCCAGCAGGCTTACTTCCAGTCTACCATCATACTCACTAAGCCCATCCGCTAGTCGAAGCTTTACTAAGAAGTATATAGATAAATACAAGGTACCAGTATATACAGTAGAACTTCAATGGTTCGAACAGGCTTGAGAGAGACTTCGTGTTGTCTCTTTCTGACAATGATCAGGCTGATGTTGTTGAAGCATTAAACTCTACCTAAGATATCTAGATGACTTGGTTAATATCGATAATCTTTATTTTGAGCAAATGGTAAGTCAGATATATCCCACTGGACTTAAATTCCTCAGATACTGAATCCCCCTTTTTGGACTTGTACTTCTTTTGTGGATCTTTTATGTGTTTTTTCTGTCCTGTGTTTGCTATGTCTTTGTGCGCGTCTGTTTATATGTGCTTTGTGGTCACCTGCTGGGAAAGGGCTGACCTCTTGGCTTTCGTTTGTGGTGTCTAACTGTGAATTCGTCACTTTCCCATTGGTATCCTGGGTCAGGTGTGGTACTTGATTGTATCGATTCCTGATCTTTGCACCCTTACTTACTTTGTCCAGTACAAATGGCAAAGTTTTAACTAAAATTTATGATAAACGGGACGATTCTTATTTTGAAATTAGTCAATTTTTCATTTCTTGATGGAGCTGTTCCTCACTCCGATTTTCGCAACTTGTTCGTTTTGCAAGAGTATGTTCTAATGTTAATTACTTCAACAACAGAAGCACATTTTTTACATCTAACTCACTAAAACAAAGTCATCGATATCATAAACTTCGTAAAGAATTTTCTAAATAGTATAATTGACACTCAGAGTTGATTGTTTAAAAATACAATATTTGCTTTAAAACTCTTCTGGAACAAGGCATAACAGAACCTGCATTTTATGGGGATTTAGTTAATTTTAGAAAAATTGTTGAAAAGTCTTATTTAAGTGATCAATTTAAAAAGATTATTAAACATTATAAAAGAGTGGGATACAACATGGCTATCATGCGAGATTCTGCATGCCTGGATGTAAACCCAAATAGCGGTTTATAGCTATGGTTATCTCTTAAATTGCACGACGGTGCGTCAGGCCTAAGATTCATTAACGGCCCTGGCGTAAAGCTTTACTCCGTTGGTTTTTGCCTGATACTTGTCGTTGGCTAGGCCTACCGTAAGCGCAACTTAAGGTTTTCTTCAGCTCTTTCTAAGAGTCAGGAGCCATTTGCTTTGTTTCATCATAATGTGTAAATTTGATTTGATTGTTTCTCTGTGATGATACATTGCATTAGCTAGGGCGCCTTCATCATGCGAGCTAAACAATTTTGTGTTTTAACAACAAAATTATCCAGGGCGAAGATCTGGCGCCAGTAAAGTCCATTAAAGCCCCCCCCCCCACCACCACCACGATAGCTTATGCTACTCTCCGTTCTAAGGCCATTGTTCTGTTGTTGATCTATTGTTTAATGTACTTCCAGGCAGTTATGTGTTTGTCTTTGTTTTGTTAATCATTACTTTGTGTCATCTCTAGTTCTGAAATCATCTTTCAGGGGAAGAAAGAGCTGGTTGCTTTGCTTTTATTGTCTTATGGATGTCTTGTTTCTGTAAATATTCTGTGGCTCTTCCTCACAGCGCGATGGGCTGGTCTGCAGTGTCTAATTGCACTTCATTTTTGGGGCCATGAAAAAAAAAACTCTAGCAAAGGGTAGTTACACCCAGCCGGGTTGGATTAAACATAAAATGACATGTAGGGTCCATGATGAGAGTCCTAGCCAGTCACGTCACTGAGCCGTGAGAGTTGGACCCATTGAAGTTCTACTGTGCATGTATGTGAGTTTTTTTTATACTTATCGCATATGCACGGTTACTACATAAAAAGCGTATACACACTGTCCTGCCAGCCAAGAGTGACAGTGTCATCATGTTTTGTTTACCAAGTTATAAGGGGCTTAAAATCGATAGATCACTTGTACTTCTGTATTAATCATATCCGCAGGATAGGATTTATACACAAGTGATCTATCGATTCGCGTTAGCTAAAGTGGAGTGTTATGTTTTACTTTACAATTGTAAACAAAATATTACGTCACTGTCATTCTTGGTTGGCACGACAGTAGGACTGAAAGTGTAATATTTTGTCAACCTTAGCATGTATCTACTGCCCTACATGTACTTTGTATACAAGCAGAAACACACCGGATAGGCGGGAATTGAAAACGTTACAGTACTACTTTCGACGAACGTAAATCAAAATGGCAATCGAAAACACTGTTTCAAGCGGGTTTGATCTGCGTTCGTCGAATGTTAAGAGCGCTTTCGATTGCCTCCTATCTGGCGTGAAAAAATGCTCTGGCTAGATAGCGTGACTACTTGGCTGCTCAAAACATGCCATTTGCTGGTTCCATTATGTATTATAAGGCTGTTGGGTTAATGTAAAGGCGGCAACTGATGAATGCCTAATTAGGGCTGGTCTACCTTAGACAGGTTAAAGCTGAAAATGAGGCGTGGTTTTATTCTAAAGAAACTATATCCTCTTGCAGCATATCCCCTCAGTTACGACACAAAACGTATGGTTTTACCCTTAGAACGCCCACAAAATATTTACATCCGAAAATGTCTGTTTATTGGTTAACCTAAGTACAGCGGCAAACAGAGTGGACCAAGATCAGACTGTTCCTATAGGATCTACACTGTTTGTCGAAGAGGCTGAAAAATATTTCAGCAGACGACAAAAGCATAATATGCGCTTTAAAGTTAATAACTGTGAGTTAAGTGTATAAACGGTTAGGATTTTCATGAAATGCACGCACGTTTGTGCGGCTTAAACAACTTAAATAACTCTTTACAAAATAAATTAAACATGGTGTAGGAGTCCGTGCTCGATAAGAGTAGAGTTACGTAGTCGGTCACGTTATGGTACTTTATTCACCTGATTGGACAAATATAGGGTTTACATTCATACTTCTAACTGTAACTCTGTTTCGTCACCCTACTCTTACCGAGCACGGACTATACCTTTTTGAGCAAATGTTGACTCAAAAGCTCTATATTAATTACAAAAAGGATAAGTTTATGATAAATTTGTTATTACAGGTAACTCTAAAACCTAAATGCTTATAATGCAGCCTGTTGGATTTATTTTGCTCTGGTATTTTGTTTTATTTGCTGTTGAGTCCTTATCTTTGCTTTATCTCCTTTTTATATCTTGATTTATGTGTTCTGGGAGAAGATGCATGGATAAGTTAGGGGTCTTTCATGCAAACCAAACATCTATGTGACTTGATCCACATCTGAAGTAAGGGTAAGGTTTGCGCCTGAAATCGGTTTATGCCCTCAAGTAAAATATTTGTACTGACTGTCCCTGGATGGTGCTTCTTTTGTGGATCATTTGTGCTGTTTATGTCTAGTGTTTTTCATGCTTTTGCGCTCATTTATACATTGCTGCCTTGTGGTCACCTGCTGTGAAAGGGCTGGCCTCGTGGCTCTTGTTTGTGATGTTTAATTGTGTTTTTGTCACATCACATGTGGTATCCTGGGTCAGGTGTGGTACTTGGTTGTATCAATTCCTGATCTTTGCCGCCTTTCTTTCTTTGGAAATCTCTCATCTACAAATAGGGTGTGAAACTATCAAAGAGGCTGAAATCTCGCACAGGGACAAGAAGAAAGTATATTGCCTTACCATGCTCGTTCTTTACGTTGCAGGTCACAGCAACATCTTGCGCATGTGTACAGCTACTAGTGTTTGAGGATTTACTGCACTCTTTGAGTGACGCTTCCGCACCCCCGCACTGTATATCTGTATACTTTATTACACCTTGTCCAGGGTACTTTATGACACTCTTCTTGCCAGACCTGTTCAATTAATATGAGCAGCGACATGTGATTTCCAACAATGTAGCATTTTGACAAGTGTAGACTCAGACGAGCCCGTGTAAATGCTGTTCAGTCAGTAGATTAACAGTCATATAATTCCAACTCAATGTTTTTATCGTTTTACGGCCATTTGATTGGTCCGCCGGTAATGTTTTTACACTTCAATAAAACCCCGTGCATATGAATATTTGATACCTGCCTTGATTTCACAGTGCTAATGTCGAACTGTACATAAAACTTCGAACACAAGTGACAAGTAGGGTACCCTATTGTTGTGTCTGAGATAAAACATTCACCAGTTTAAATATAGTTAAACATGTTGAAAGCTCATTTGAAAACCCTTACACCATATGAGGATGCATCTTCAAAGCAACAGGAGGAACTCTAAGAAATGAACCAGATGACGTGGTTATGTGACGTTACTTAACAAAACAGTCACGTCATCGAAGAGAATCGGCATCAAAACAATGGCTACATCAACAACGAAATGTTTCAATACAGCTTGACAGCTTCAAAGGGTTATCGATTAGGCCCTACTAATGTGGGGATTTAAGGCAGGGACTTTTGAAGGTAAACTTGTGTTTTTTAAAACATGTCGTTCCGGGGAAGGGCCTAAATCTAAATATTCTTCAATGAGCCCATTAAGCTAAAGAAAACAATTCCAAACAAAGTTTTGAACTGACATAATTTTCAAAATGTCTGCCCCATATTTCATAGACAGCGGTTACGAACTATTTGCCTTCAGTGGGCTTTTAAATTTGAAATGTTGTCAACAACCCCTTACTAATGAGCATTTTTGCTCCAAAGTTGGAACTATAAGGAATGAAATTTAATTTTTTGTTTTTTTATCGATGTGTTAACTTCAGCGAATCACTTACAAATTTAACATAAAGCCCTTTGGGCTTTATTCAATTTTTGAGTGATTCGCCGGAGTTTACACATCGATAAAAACCAAAAAATAAAATTTCATTCCTATTATTACAGTCAAGCGACAAGCAAAGCCTCTGATCAGACTGCGCGTATGCGCAGGCTGATCTGAGGCTTTGCTGGTCGCACGTACCAAACCGTTGGAAATCTCATGTCGTGGCTCAATAATTTAGTATCATAAGGCTTTTGGGCCAATGTAAAGGCGGCAACTCATGAATATGTTATTATGGCTGATCTACCTTAGAGACATAGGTAAAAGCTGAAAATGAGGCGTGGTTTTATTCGAAAGTAACTGTATCACCTTGCGCCATAACACCTCAGTAAAGACACAAAACATGTGATTTAACCCTTAAATCGACAGCATCTTTTATTGAATAACTACATCCGAAAACGTTTGTTTATTGGTAAACATAGGCAAACAGTGTGGACCTAGATCAGATTTAGGGTCAGTCTGATCTGGATCTACACTGTTTGTCGAAGAGGCTTCAAATATTTCAGCAGACGACAAAAGGATACGACTTTTTTGTGATATACACTTTAAGGCTTAATAATTCCAACTTAATGTTTCATCGTTTTTTCGGCATTTTGATTGGTCCTTTGGTGAAATTAAATTGTTTTACACTTCAATAAAACCCCTTGCGTATGAATATTTGATATCTGCCTAATAACGAACTGTACATAATACTTCGAACACAATAAACAAGTAGGGTACCCTATTGTTGTGTCCTAGATAACACATTCACCAATTCAAATATACATGTAGTTAAACATGTTGAAAGCTCATTTGAAAACCCTTACACCGTATGATGGTGCATCTTCAAAGCAACAGGAACTCTAAGAAATGAGCACGATGGCGAGGTAATGTGACGTCACTAAACAAAAACAGTCACGCCATCGAAGAGAATCGGCATCAAAAAATGGCTTGATGTTTCAATACAGTTTGACAGCGTCAAAAGGTTAACGCTTAGGCCCTACTTATGTGGGGATTTAAGGCAGGGACTTTTGAAGGTAAACTTGTGCTTTTTAAAACATGTCGATCTGGGGAAGGGCCTAAATCTAAATATTCTTCAATGAGCCAAGCAAGCTATAGAAAACAATTCCAAACTAAATGGAGTTGTTTTTGAGCTCATACTCATATACTCGCTCCAAATATAATGCATTTTTAAAGCTGCATACTCTGTAACTATGAATATTTTTCGAAAAAATTATTTTCTTTTTAAATCATTTGTAAAAGTAGAATTAAGCTATGTTTCCACAATAAAAATGTTCAGTACAGCTGAAAACTGCATGGAAAAGTGAAATATCTTATCAAATAGGTGTATTTTTCTCTTGTTGTTAATTATTTGCGTCCCTCCAATAATTCTAGACCGTTGAATTTTAACATAAATGCAGTTGTTTTGATAGTGATATCTTGTTAAGATTTACGAAAATGGTAAATTGTTTACCTGAAATTGAGTATTTTTACTGTTTTCTTGAAAAATAAAAACATTATTTTTAAAATTAGAATATCAAAAGTTACAGACTGTGCAGCTTTAATCATTACTTAGCAAAACAAAGTTTTGAACTGACATAAATTTCAAGATGGCTGCCCCATCTTTCATAGACAGCAGTTACGGTCAATTTCCCTTCAGTGGGCATTTAAATATGAAATGTTGTTCAAATGTGCTGTTTTGTTCCAAAGTTGGAATTATAAGGAATAAAATATAATTTGTTGTTTTTTATCGATGTGTAAACTCCAGCAAATCACTCACAAATTTAATATAAAGCCCTTTGGCTTTATTCAATTTGTGAGTAATTCGCCAGAGTTTAAACATCGATAAAAACCAAAAAATAAAATTTCATTCCTATAATAAAAGTGAGTTCAGTGTATATACCGTTAGGAGTTTCATGAAATGCACGCACGTTTGCGCGGCTCAAACAACTTATTAACTCTTTATCTGATTTGTCTTCTTGAGCAGATGAAATAGCCGAACCACGTCCTGATATGAATATTAAAGTTGCTTTCTTTACAGTGATCCAAAGCCCTGTAATATTTAGTCATGCAAAGGCGTAGCCAAAACGCTGAAATATTTAGTGTCAAATTTAATTCAGACAATTTCGAGAGTGTTTTATTTTCTCGAAGTTTCGTTGAAATAAAGCCCTCGTGAAATGGCGTTATTCTGCAGTTTACTGATACGAGACCTATTTCATGTTCATTTGAACAGATTTGAATTTCACTTGCATTTAAATAAAACAAACAAAATTTGCTTTTACGTGCATAACCGACATGCCCCTGGTATTTCCAGATACACAATATGGCAATTTAAAGCACAGCCATAACATGGTGGCCCTAAATACATCCTCACTCCCTTTAACTGATTTTAAGAGCTAAAACGGGTCTAACTTCTAAGAAAATACATATTTAAGTGTGACATTTTCTTTTAAGTTTAGAGGCACGCTCAGTCTATTACTCAAATGAGAAACAGCCTATGTGTGCCTGTTTTTGCTTGGAAACTGGGCTTACATTTTTATTCGATTTGGCACCAAGCTGTATAGACAAGTAGTTGGGATTCCTATGGGCACTAATTGTGCTCCGCTGGTTGCAGATTTTTTCCTTTTTTGTTATGAGAGAGACTTTATGATGTCTCTTTCTGATGATAAGCAGGCTGATGTTATTGATGCGTTCAACACTACATCCAGATATTTGGACGATATTTTAAATATTAATAATGTTTATTTTGACAATATGGTTAGTCAAGTATACCCTTCAGAGCTCCAACTGAATAAAGCCAATACCTCTGATACCGAAGCCGCATTTTTAGACATGCATTTGTCAACTTCTAATGATATTGTTTCTACCAAAATTTATGATAAACGTGACGACTTTGATTTTGAAATTGTCAATTTCCCATTTTTAAAAGGTGATGTTCCTCGTTCTACATCCTATGGAGTCTATATCTCTCGACTCATTCGTTTTGCTACAGCATCTAGCTATGTTGCTGACTTCAACATTCGCAATAAATTGTTAACTCAGAAACTTCTTAAACAAGGCTATCGGTATCATTAACTTCGCAAAACATTTTCAAAATTTTAAAGACGATACTATGATTTGATTTCTAAATTCCAAGTTGGGCTAAAATCTCTCTTGCCCCAAGGACTTTCGGCACCTGATTTCTATGGTGACTTGGTGTATAAATTGAAGAAGATGTTGGCTCTAATAATTTGTCAGCGCAGTTTATTAAAATAATTTCCCATTATAAAAAGATTGGCTATAACATTAATTTATTGCAACAGACTGCATGCTTGGTGATCAACCCAATCATGGTTGGCAACTTTGCTTTCCTATTTATTTGTACGCAGGAGGACGGACTTCCGATGGTTTAGACTTGAAGACTTATCTTTTGATGAGATGGTAGGGGCCTGATGCTTTGGCTGCTGTCGGGCCCATCTGGGTCTACCTGTTGGATTTCTTTTGCTCCAGTATTCAGTTTTATTTACTGTTGAGTCATTATCTTTGCTTTATCTCCTTGTTATATCTTGATTTATATGTTTTAGGAGATGATGCATTGATAAGTTAGGGGTCTTTCATGCAAACCAACTATCTATTTGTCTTGATCCACATCTGAATTAAGGGTGAAGTTGTTAAACCGTTAAACCGGTTTAAGCCATCCAGTAAAAATTTTACTGACCATGGTAGGTGGTACTATTTTTGTGGATCTTTTACGTTTTTGTTCTGTCTTGTGTTTGCTATGTCTTTGTGCGGGTCTGTTTATATGTGCTTTGTGGTCACCTGCTGGGAAAGGGCTGGCCTCTTGGCTCTCGTTTGTGGTGACTAACTGTGAGTTTGTCACTTTCCCATTGGTATCCTGGGTCAGGTGTGGGATTGTATCGATTCCTGATCTTTGCACCCTGACTTACTTTAATAAGTTTTTCAATACAAGTGCTCAAATGGGTATCTCATGTATAAAATGTGTCTTGGAAGAAGTTTGAAAAGCAAAATCTCAAAACTCAGAGCCGACTCAATTTCTTAGATATTTTAAGTATCTATTACCAATAAAACTGATCACCAAATATTGCACTTGAGAATATCGCATACAATTTAATGTTGCTATGGAAACTGTAAACGCTAAAATTTGATGTTCAAGTCGCTTCCAAAAAGTAAATATCCAACTGGAATGCTTTATTTTCTAACAGAACATACTTTAATTATCTATGTACAATATATAAAAGGTTCCAAGAGGAAATTGTTCGAGAACGATTTAGTACATTTCGTTTCAGACAACATTTTTAAACGCTTAAAATTATGACTACTCATCTTTCGTGACTGTTTCAGACCAGATAATAAAAAAATAAGAACTATTTCCTTGATGACTGCGTATTTATGGAGATCAGACTAACCAATGGAAATCAGTTATTGCCCAATATAATGAGAAATAAATGAGTAACAGCATTTTCAAATTTGTTCAAATAAAAATGAAACAACTCTTGTATATGTTAATCATGTTCAAGTCGCTAATTTTTCTTACATCACACCTACCATTGTCAGTAAAATGTGATGCTTAACTTATGTCTGACTGTATATATGCAAACATGAAACTTTATATATGCAAACATGAAACTTTACAATTATTCATAGTGGGTGGAGCTTATCATGATTATTCATTCAGGGAATGGTTGAACCTACCTAAAATTAAAAGATCTGCACAGAATACTTGCATCTACAGCATCGAAGTTGGAATCACAAACCGATCCCCATGTACCATCATTCCATGTTTCCACTCTACCATTGACAGGACTTGGTCCATCTACAAACTTCCATTTCCCTGTAATGGACGAAGGCAGATTATAAGATTCCGTCATGAGTGTTAGGGTCACACTGGTAAATGTATACGTTGATTTGCTGATATTTACGCGTATTGCCGGTACTTCATAGACCGGAAGTGATAGATATTGGTGTTAATACTATATAAAAAAACATGCCATAAGCCTAAAGGACTATAGAATTAGATCATTTTAAGTATTTGGCATGCACATGTCAATTTATGGAAGCATTTAAGAATAGACTCGAGTACCGATCGGGATGATCGGTACTCAAATCTATTCCTAAATGCTTACATAAATCGCCATGCACATAGCCAAACACTTTCAGCAACTTTATCATAGAAATTCAGCTTTAAGCTTGCAATTTACATAAAAATCAAACTGCTCTGCACGCTTTATTATCAGTGACATGGCATTCAAATTTCAGCGATTATTAATTATTTCTAGACCTTACCATACCTTTTTTAGAAACTGAAAAAAATGCCGTCATTTAAAAAAAAATACTACATTAAAACTGGAAATGTGCAGCAGTCGTGACAATTTTACCGTCAAAAATGGACTTATTAGTTCTATTGCGTTTTGCCTGCAGTGCTCAGATAAAATAAAGTGTATTCAACCCTTTAAGCATGAGCTACTGATAAATTTCAAAACCTCAAAGATACAATATTTTTAAAAATGCGTAAAATCTATCCTAAACAACATTTCAATTGCTTTGGTGTTTTTCAAGTCTGCCAGATTGTAACCCACTACAATTCAGTTTGAAAAAAGGCCTCAAAACCAATTTGTCTTCTTCAAAAAAGTCATGTTGTTTTTTGGCATTTTTAATCCAAAATCATTGGAATGAAAAAAAGCTATTCCAAAATACCGCTAAATATTTGCTAATTAAAATGCACATATTTAGGCCAAAATCGTTTCAATTTTATTAGCGCTTGGTCAGAAATAATGAATTTGAAAAGTGACAGATTAGAACTTGATTTCAGTTTATGACAAAATCTGTCTTATGGCTCGTAATGTGAACTTCTTTATTTATTTTGATGGAGGATATTAATATTGGGCACAATAATTGCATATGCGATGTTATTAACAAAATGCTTTTCAGACGACTGTTATTACCTTTGAGTCAAACGTCAAGGCACGTGTACTTACAATCTGTCGAAAGCTGTTTCACAACAAACGAAGGATTTATGTTCATTTATTGATATTGTGAAACTGAATTCAAAACTGTATTTCACCGTCTTATGTTTTGGCGATTCCAGTTTTACCACAAACAGAGCCAAATGAAAGTACCCGTCAAATTTAAGTGTTTTACAATACCCAGCATGCAGAGAAATAAAGAAGGCACCTTACCTTCTGATTGCGTGTTGCGGAATGGGACTTCGCATTGCACTAGAGATATTATAGAAGTATCACATGTGTTTGTTTCCTCGAATTCACATTCGTGAACATAATCTTCATCCCCTTTACAGGCTAAATCTTTCCATACGAATCCTAGGGTTCGGATTCCCCATGCTCTAACCTCTACCCCCCTGTAAAAACACAGCACAAAACAAATGCAATAGAAATGCTAAATTATAAACTAGAGGGCCTGAGGGTCCTGAAGCTCTTACCTGATATCGAGTTACAAGATCTCCTTAATAATATTAAACTACGTCAAGGCCAACCTAGGTTAATTATTCTATATATTTTGTATGGCCTACATTCCTGATGACATCCCCAAGACACCGTGACCTAATGCTACGTGTGCTTATCTAACGTCAAGCCAATAGATAAGTAAAAGAGGCGTCTTTCAACAGTACGCCATCTTGCAAAAGCTTAGTAACTTCCCTGACCAGTTAATGCCACAAATAGCAGTTCAGATGCAAGCAATCAATACAGAACGTCACGGAATGTGATAGACAAAGAGTTAGGAAACATTCAGCAAAACTCTCCACACAATAAAACTAAAATTACTGATGGTACTGCAAATGGAAGCGTCTAGTGAAAGTGTAGGTCAATTTTGTAACACGTGTTTGATAAGCAGGTATGTATTTTCCTGAACTAATAAATGAAATTAACACTGGCATATTAATTGAGTCTGGGGCAATAACTTCTCTAATTGCAGAGGAAATTTACAACACAATGGCAAATGAAACCAGAAAAAGCGAAATTGGTGCTGTAAATAGGATCAATTTAAAGACACGCGTATTTTGTGACTTTGCCTTCCTCTTTACTTTGACGTCTCCAATCAGAAGTTATATAAACTGTTGGTGTCACATTAATACCAGAAAAAAAATTCTGTGAGGTTGGTGAAAGTTCATCGGTGATGCCATCTCGGTTGGAGAAAAGCAATTCCCCTATTTACAAGTATTGCTTTACGAAACAATGGGCTTATAAACTTACTTTTGTGGTTGACTGCAGAATCACTGAACACCAAGAACAACTTTTAGTGAGAACAGCACATAGCTAGCTACTTCTTATGTCTATTTAATAGTGAATAGGAACTATTTGACTGATCAAATGAATACTCGAAACCAGAACTTTTAACTCAAATTCACAAATATCTAATTCAAATTTGCATCAATTTTTACCTCGTAAATGCAATTGTTGACCAAGCATTGCATGACCATTTCTGTATATTAGTTAATGAATGGCTTGTTAAGCCAGGATTTCCTGACTCTGACGTCATGCGTATGAATCCATTCCAGGTCACAGTATTTCAGTTCTAGAATCTGATTGGCAGAACGGATGTCCAGACCTGAATTCTCTGTTGGCATTGGTCAGTTTGGGTCATGTGATGCTTGGTCAGACTCTATAAATACGAGCGATCACCAGCGTTCCCCCAGTCTTGTCTTGAAAAGTCTTGTTGACGGTCATGCACCAGCAGACTCAATCAGGGGCACAATTGTGTCCCTGTCATGACATAAATACGGTAGTGAAGCTATAGAGATTCATCACTTTCAATAGCAAAGTCTATTCATACTACACCCAAGATGTTAGTAACCCCAGATGCAAGTGCTTGAATCCTTCCTGACCAGCTTAAGCCCCTACCCCACCCTGTGACGTGTGATTTGGAGCTGACTGCAGATCCAGTGTCTCTCGTGTTTAGGGTCTATGTTTATTGCAGTTTATAAGACATTTTGAGGAAAATTCATCTCCTATTCCGTTGTTGCGTGGAAACTTACGCTAACAGTGGGTAAATAAACACCTGAGGGAGAAACTGTCCTGCTTACTATTTTTTCCTTAAGTGTTTTATAGTTTCTGTCAGCCATCTGAAGTCAAGTAAGCTAAGTAGCTTACATCTTGGTGTAAACAGAAGTGGGATGTCAATTGTCATTTTGACATACATTCGAGAATCCATAGCAGTGGGCGCTGTGATACATGTGTATTGGTTATTTTGTGTATTGATACATGCGCATTTGTTCATTTGTACATTGATAGATGTGCATCCTTGGATTAACCTGTAATGCATTCCCATGCTTCTAAGGTATGTTTTCTTTCATAAGCGTAAAGGGTGTTTGTTGATGGCTGAACTCATTGAAACCGTGCAAAGCGATAAACCCAATATCTATATAAATAACTTTAGGTTTCACGATAGCCACGATATTTATTTAATTCTTGCTGGAATTTAAATATATAAGCCTTTGAAATTTTAAATCATAAGGGAATACAAATTTTACTCTTGCAAAGGAACGTTAGAATTGTGGCTCAATTCTAAGGGGAAAAGGTATGTGATATGATATTCTACATGTATACATGCAGTTATCAATAGACGACACTGTGCATGGTCCTCTGCTGACAACTTTATTGTACATGAGCAGTCATTCTAACAAAGAGATCGTATTTGTAAAAGTTTTAATAAGTTATAAGATTTTCTCTGTTCAGGATTGCGTAAACTACTGGCAGTAGCTGTCTATACAGACTTGGATTATTCTGTAATTCATGCCTGGTGAATCATGTCACGGGGTTCTCTGTAACTGTGTGATTGATTTGATGGGTCTGCGCATCGATTAGTAACGTGGCTTTGACAAGCTATAGTTGAAACAACTGTTATGTGACTACCATGTCAATGCTAGAAATGGACCAAACAGTAGACTTATCAGTTAAACTATATGAGGCAAATGGTCGGTGGGATACAAACACCCCAACTTGTTCTAAGTAATAGATAAAGGATTCTTTTCCGAGGCTTTCTTGTTTAAACCGCGAGGTGGGCGTAGCCCACCGAGCGGTTTAAACAGAAAGCCGAGGAAGACTCCTTTATTTAGCTTGTAGTATGGCGCAGCCGCAAATAAACACGTGTTACTGACACCTGACGAAAATTACATTCGCTCCTTCCTGCATCCGGCCTAAGCTGTCAATTATAGTTCATTTACCTACGGATTAATTTGTCGCTATTTAGTAAGTTACCGCCTACATCGCTGTTTAACTAAAATTGGAAGTTTGAGTACGGTTTTAAGCTCCTCCTTCGTCGTTATTCTAGGGTGTCTGATTTAAACATCAGCAAAGATCAAAGAGAAAAGTATCGGCCATACTACAAAACATGTTTGTGTGGCATTGTCAGCTTTCTAGACACAAAATAAACAGCTAGCTCTTTGTGGTCATCATTATTGTCTTATTACACTTAACTTAGCTAATGCATGTATGTAAAAGACTAGAATTAAATATTAAGGGTACCGGTTAGATATGCACGCACTATGACACGCATGAACAGCAGAAATATAATTGTAAATTGATGTTAATTAGTTACTTGACTAAATGGTCATATTCATATTCATATTCTGTATATTCATGAAAGAATTGAAATGATAACATTGACGTGTTATTCAGATTTGGAATCGTTAGGTAGGTGAAGCGGCGTCAAAGTGACGTTGATACGTCACGTTGGCACAGCGTCACTATACGTTTGCCTGGTTTTACATATAAAGATAATGTCAGTAGATGTGTACCATGAAGACTTAGTGGTCTAGTATCCGTAACCTAATGGTTCACTAATCTCGAATCTTAAGCTGCATTTACGTCTCAGACCAGGGTGGCGTTTTCTTATCTTAAAGCTGCATACTCTGTAACTATGAACATTTTTCGAAAAAAATATTTTCTTTTTAAATCATTTGAAAAAGTAGAATAAAGTTATGTTGTCACAATAAATCTAATTTCTACAGCTGAAAACTGCATGGAAAAGTGAATTATCTTATAAAAACAGGTGTATTTTCTCTTGTTTGTAATTATTTGCGTCCCTCCAATAATTCTAGACAGTTAATTTTTAACATAAATGCTGTTGTTTTTGCACTAATAATTTGTTAATGATTACGAAGAAGGTAAAAAGTATACCTGAATATAAGTATTTTTACTGTGTTCTTGAAAAATAGAAACATTATTTCTAAAATGAAAAGATCAAAAGTTACAGACTATGCAGCTTTAAGTCATTCCATTGGCTATTGATAATGTGTGGGCTTGCTCGACTTATTTCAATTGAGGTACATTGTATTTGGCTTGGTGCCAATGTTTGTCGGGCAATGTCAAGACTTCAAGCTTGATTATAACTGTCTATATCTGCAACTAGGATTAAGCATCTGCGATGTTGGGATGTGCATATCAACCGCATAGGGGCCGTTGGTCAATCACGCAATGGTTAGGGTCAATTAAGCACTATTGTTATTGAAACTTGTTAGGAAAAAATAAGATACTTTGAATTGTTCAATTGAGTCGAATAGCTCTACTTCACACTTAAACAGGCTTTGGTTGTTTGATTATAATCAAGTAGAATTTTTATTTATTCTAGAATTTCTCTGTGTGTGCTCCCTCCATCACAGTGTGATTCAGATTATACACCAACCGCTGATTCCAGTGCTCGATCAAGGTGTTGATAAGAGTTCCACCTCCATGGTCACTGATAATTAGGTGTGTAAGAAGTGATGTCAACCTAGAAACGTTAAAATATTGCAGGTGAATTCATTAGGATTTAATCAACAGATAAGAAGCTATATTAAGTAATGCGTCAGAACGCATCTAGACGATACGCCTTGTTCTCAAAAGATATATGGATGCGTAAATAATTTAGATGGTTTGATATAGAAGTTCATGAAGAAGCGATATATTCCTAGAAAGAGAAATTTTCTTACAATAAGTGTTATCCATACGGACATAAAGAGTTGAGGTCCAAAGACTTTAACATTTTTTTTCTCACGAGATACATATATTTTTGTGTATATCTGCATCTGCGATGTGCATATCAACCGCATAGGGGCCGTTGTATATCTGACAATGCACCTCCTCAAATTACAATTTTGAATATGGTTATCCCCCTTCTACTTCTTTCTGCAGATTAATCTCAAATTTGAGCGTTGCCAACGGCAAATAGCCAAACGTCATCCTACGAAATTTGACCTACAATAATTAAGATCATTATAACTGGCTTTAATGAAAGGATGTGTACTTGCTTGACCGTTTTTGTGCCTACGTTGGATTTAGCTGAAATTGATATATTAGACAGCTTGACGATTATCAGTTCACATGATTATGATATTACGTTAACGAAGACATATGCAGTCACATGACTGAAGGTTGCTTACAAGTGTATACTGAAAAGAGAACAATCGTATATATTATGTAAACATTGGCGTAGCTCCCATGACACAGTTACACACAAGCGTAAGAAAATAGTAACATTCAAGGGAGGTCACCTAATGTGGTAAACATAATTTTCCATACCAAAAGGAACTGCTCATAAAGAGTAGAATTTGCTCCCAGAGCGAATTCTTTCCTATAAGAGAAGTTACCACTTTGAATAGGGACGCAATTGAAGTGGAGCACTGCTTGGTCCAGTAGTCTCACTTTGATGAGGAATGTAGCCTTTTCAGCGTTCTAGCTACGCCATTGGTAAACCTAAACCTAATTTTGCTTTCAAAATACCAACTGTGTACCCATGAATGAGTATGCTTATTGATCAGGACACTCACATATCCCAGGCCCCCGAGGTTTTAAAACTTGAGTACAGTCTCAAACTCAAAATAAAGCACAATATTTGGCTGCTTCCGGACATGTGTCACCTGGGTGCTTTAACTATGAGAAAGCCTTATCTGCACTCTATATTCTGAACCAATGACCTAATTCTGAACAAAATGTGCCAGGATTATCGTTTATGAAACTTAATTAATGATTAAATTTTAGTAACGTGACCTAATTTTGAAGGTCGACAGATATATATAACTCTATGTGCACTCTATCCTATGAACAAATTGCCAGATTTTACCAAACGGAAACAGTTACATCATAGGAAGGATTGTAAAAAATGATTAGAATTTGATAACAATGATCTAATTCTCAAGGTGACTACGAACAAATATGAAGTGGGTGGGAACATTTGTTTTCATCTGAAAACTCGATCTATTCGCTACATGTAATACAATTGGGCCTCGACACGATAAAACCTGCCTTCGGGGCTGAAAAAGTCTGATTCAAACAATCCTGCGCAGCTACAGAGACTAGATATAAACTTGACATTTCACTGGTTGTAAGTATAGAGTATACTTTTCAACAAGAGCATAATATAGACACTGATCAGACTGCTCTGATGCGCAGGCTGGTCTATGACGTTTTCTTGGCAAACCCTGAAGATTGCTGAATGCTGCAATGTCTGAATAAAGGATCTAACTGTGGAGTGTGAAGTCATGACCAGTTTTTCTCGGTCATATTTACAAAACAAAGCCATTCTCACAATTATAGCTACATGCACTCACCCCAATCCGAGGCTTTTGCAAAATACTTTTCCATTCTCTTCGGAAAACTTATTATTGCAAATATGTCCCCATTTTCCTTTGTAAAAAACCTCAACTGCTCCAGTACCAAATCCATATAGTCCCCCTAGTCGATACATGGCTGCAAAATAATTTAGCTGCGACATGTGATTTCCAGCAATGTGGCATTTGGACATGAATATACTCAGACAAGCCTATGCAGCTTCTTTTTTATGCTTAGAATTTAAGCTCCAAATGGTCAGTAGCTTAATATTCATAGAATATTCCAGCGACTGGCAAAGGCTTTGATCAGACTGTGCATATGCCCAGGCTGGTCTGCGCCTTTGCTGGTCGCACATAGCACATTGTTGTAAATCTTATGTCACGGCTCATATGGTTTCCTCATGTCGTGGCTCATGTGTGATGTCAAAGAGGAAACCCTTGATAGTAATTAGTTTAGATGGTCTTGCTATAAAGCCGTGGATGTTTAAATAATCAAACACGTGTGATTTTAGCCAAGTAACGAGTGTGCAGAAAGAATACAATACCTGAACGCTTACTTAATATTGCCTGCTTATTTCGATACCTAAGCATGTTTACCGTTGGAATGCGTTTTTAATGGCGTCAAATGTCTATGAAGTCGTGAAAAACGTACATGTATATGGAGTCGCGTGAAATATTGTCATCAATTTGTGCAGAATTTGAAACTTACGCTATAAAAATCATTTTTAGGCTAACATTTTCTAAGTCCTTACGAGTGCTATAATCCTATATTACTAGGTAACATTCTAAGTGGATACGTACTTTGCGTTTGTCTGGCAGCTTTGCAATCAATTCCAACATCATCCAAGTGAGTACATCTGCCCTTTTTACCCCATTTCTCATGCTTACAATATCTGAGCTCTGCCTCGGTACCTTTACAATCCACCTTAGATAACCATATAGTTCCTTGCCCTTGTCCATATGGCACTGCCCTGGGTCGTACTTTTCCACCTCTGAAAGAACACTACTTTATCATGATTAATAAAATACATATTAAGCACTCGCACAAATAATGGATTCATCTTCTTGCTTACCGTTGATTTTATCTCTTGAAATAAGCTTCCAGAAGTTCTTAATATGTTGAGATACAACATTAAGCGACATAACGGATTCAGGGGGGGGGGGGGGGCTGAAAACGTTTTTCACAGAAGGTCGTACGGATATTTCTCGAGGGGGTGGGTCTGTGTCAGTATTTCTAAGGAAGCATATAGTAACTTGTGATTACTCCCTGTCCCCCCTCTGGATCCGCACATGAATGATGACGTCACTTTGACATAATTTTTCCCTAACCTACCAGTATCTCAGTGGTTTACAAACACTCTTGCTTCATTATCAGTATCTTATTATTTAGGTAAGGGTTCCTATACCTACCTGTATCCCAGTGATTTACAAACGGCCCTGTCTTCACCATCATTGTCATACTTGATGGTCTAAGGATTCTCAACTTACCTATGTCCTAGTAACTTTCAAACGACCCTTGCCTCAATATCAATGTCATACTTTATGATCTAAGACTTCCTCAACCTACCTGTATCGTATCCCAGTGACTTTACAACAAACTAAATGATAAGTGCCTAAGAGTTTCTCTACCTACTCGTATTCCATAGACTTGTTTATGGCCCTTGCTTCACTATAAGTGTCACACTTTATTCATCTCCTATATGTATCCCAGTGGTTTGCGAACGACCTACGTTTACTACCAGTGGCATGCAAACGACAATATTTTTATTGTCAGTACCTCATTCAATTATCCCAAAGTTCCCTAATCTACCTACATCCCAGTGGCATTCAAACAACAAAATATTTATTGTCAGTGCCATATTCAAGTATCCCAGAGATCCCTAACATACCTACACACCCCAGTGACATACAAGCGACACTCGTTTTTTTTCAGTGCCAAATTCAATTATATCAGAGTTCCCTAATCATTAAGAGTATCCTTCATATGTATTGTTGTGGGACAAGGAAATCCCACCCGAAGACCAGAATAATTCGCCAGAAACGAGGCTCTGCCGAGTTTCTGAAGGAATTATTCAGGTCCGAGGGTGGGATTTCCTTGTCCTACAACAATACATCATGATGGATACTTTTTCTCGCCCACTTTGTGATTTTTTAAGGTTTTATATAAATTCTGTTAGTTCCGCATAATTTTTTAGATTTTTTGCGTTTGTTCAAATCTAAAAATAAGTTCACCAACGATTTTTCCAGATGCAGAAATGGGTGTAAACATAGTTTAGCACCTAAAAACGGAAACGAAATAGCATTTCAAGCGTCGGTTTTGTTTTTATTGTGGTTTGAAACTAACGTTGGTATAAGTATCTATTGACAAAGACGTCGTGGCGCCAAACTGTGTCATTAACGTGCGTCACATTGTTGTTGCATTTAAGTGACGTCAGAAATGTTTTTGACGTCATTTAACAATACGAAAATGGCGGAATCACTATATATTGCCGCTTTGATAATTCTACATAATTTCTAGGCGTAAATTGCTCTGAAAACAGCCTAAATTGTTATAATTTGAAGTCACGTGGATGGGATAAGCAGGTCATGTGGATGGGATAAGCAGGTCACGTGGATGGGATAAGGAAATTCCGCACGGCATTTTGCCTATGGAACAGCTTGTCTTGAGCGATAAGTGGGCGAGAAACATGTATCCCAGAAATCCCTAACCTACCTACACACCCCAGTGACATACAAACGACACTCTTTTTATTGTCAGTGCCATTTTCAATTATCCCAGAGTTCCCTAACCTACCAGCATCTAAGTGACTTTTAAACGACACTAGTTTGAGTATCAGTGCCATATTCAGTCATCACAAATTTCCCTAACCTACCTGCACCCATGTGACTTTAAAACGACATTAGTTTTTGCCATTGCATATTCAATGTTCCCAGAGTTCTCTAATCTAACTGCATCCCAGTGACTTTCAAACGACATTAGTTTTATTGTCAGTGTCATATTCAATCATCCTAGTGTTCCCTAAACAACCTGCATCCCAGCGACCTGCAAACGACAATAATTTTGTTGTCACTGCCATATTAAATTATCCTAGTGTTCCCTAACTTATCTGCATCCCAGTGACTTGCAGGCGACCATGGCTTTACTGTTGGTGCTATATTGAATTATCTCGGAGTTCTCGAAAATACCTGTATCCCAAAGACTTGCAGACTACCCTGGCTTCAGCTTCTTTAAAGGTATCACCACCACAGACACTTCCTTTCACTCCATTATATGTGATTTCAAGTCTTCCTTGTGTTGGCCTCTTGCCATTTACCAAATGATATTCAACTAAAACAGATTGAGAAAGGAAAAATGATCTAGCTCGTATGGTATGTGTATGTATCGCATATTAGAGCAGCGAAATGTCGTATGAGTTTATTTCTCTAAATGTTGTAACGATATTAGACAAGTGGCGAAAATCTCAAGTTTAGCCCAGGGCGGACTGAATGTTAACAAAACATAGAGATTATAACAAGGAATTGTGATAAAACAGTTTGAACTTGGTAAAAGAGGTTGGTTTAGGGCCCAACATATATATCTATTTCATATTGTGGTCATATATGAAAATTATCTCATTCGTATATTCGTGAACATTAATGAAAGCTTAAAAATGAGGAAAAAAAACATTGAAAGAACTAGTGCCCCATGGGGTAATAGACCTACATTGAACCCTTAGCATTTATAATTGATATCAAATGTTTAAATAAGGCCACCCAAAGGCAAAAGATTATGTTCTCCCATTAATAAATCCACTTGGTTAATTTAAAGAGCATGGTTTCCATGGCAACCCATTCTGCAATTTCAAGGAATGGGGGTGTTTCTACAAAAATACTCATATCTCAGCAGCAATTCGTCATACTAGAATACTAAACTTGGTATCAAATACATTCAAAGACATAGCAGTGTTACTTGCTGGCCGGATATCCGAATTATCGAATTTGAATATTCATGAATTTCACTGAAAACATTTGAAAGGAATGCAAAATATGAACAATTCAAGGCAGTATACTTCTAAAATTACTCCTATCTCTGTTGATAATTGCCCTAGAGTAGCAAACTTGATATCAAAGTAATGCTACAACATAGAACTCTTACCTTATGGGCAGATATAAAACAAATGTATTTGAATATTCATGATTTTTAGCGAAAATATAGAAACTAATGAACGAATTGCGGAAAAAGTCAAGGGGTATACTTGCTAATTTACTCATATCTCACCTTATACCTGCTCTAGAGTACCAAACCTGATATCACAGTAATGCTCAGACATAGTTATCTTACCTTATTGTTAGTTGCTAAAGAAATATAATGTATTTGAATATTAATAAATTTTAATGAAAACTTTAGAAATAAATGAAAAATCGCAGAAAAAAGAAGGGGACATACTTACTAAATTTCTCATATCTCACTTACTAGTTACTCAAGGGTGCTAAACTGGATATCAAAGTAATTTTAAGTCATGTTATCTTATGGACATATATGAAAATAATCTGATTTGTTTAGTCATGAGTTTTAATAAAAAAAATAATGAAAATTTGTTGAAAAATCAAGGGTCTTTCCTTAAAAAATTACTCATATCTTTGCTGCTTATTGCCCTTGTGCAACACACTATGCATCATATAAAAATACCTTGACTTTAATTTCGTACAAGGCTTAGAAGACTAAGATTAATACGAATTGAGATATGAGCGATTTGTAGGTGCACCACAAATGATTTGTCTCCATTTGTTTCATTTCTATATAATGTTCTGTTAATATTAATGATATACAAATGAAATAAATCTTATATCAGACCACTTGTTAAAATTTCTTTTTCTATGAATTTAAAAAAGGTAGATAGTTTGGTACTCTATGTCACGATGCGACTTAGATATGAGTAGTTTTATAAGTATACCCCCTTAATTTTACCGCTATTTTCGTCAATTTATAATATTTCCATTAATATTCATGAATATTCAAATGACTTTGTTTTCAAATCTGCCCATAAGGTAAGAGAAATATGTCATATCACTACTTTGATATCAAGTTTGGCCCTCTAAGGCAATTATCAACAGAGATATGCGTAATATTGTAAGTATATCACTTTAATTTTTCCACATATTTTTTATTCCCTTCAAATAGTTTCATTGAAATTCACGAATATTCGAATTAGATCATTTACATGTCCTACCAGTAAGTAAAGAAGCTATGTTTATGAACTAATTTGATACAAAAATAGTAAGTGAGTATGATCAGGAAATACCACAATCACAAACTGCAGACAACCCCGTGGCACCGCGAGGAAGAGCCACCCAACCATCACGAGACACCAGGAAGACAAATTAAGCAAAGCAATCAGCTCTCTCTTCCCCATCAAGATGATTGCAATACTAGAATGGACATAAAGTAACGCACAACAAAACATAGAACAATTACAGACTCCCACAATGAGAGTAACAATAAACATAAAGTTTAGTGTTCTATGATGAGTTGATGCTGAGATATGAGTTTTATTAGAAACATCCCCATTCCTTAAAATAGCATGCCGGTTGCCATAGATACCATGCAATTTGGCATGACCATGATGAATTTATTATTTGGAAACATAATTGTTTGCCTTAACGGGGCTTCATTTTACCTTATGACGTCAATAAGAAATGCTCCTAGGGGTACAATGCAGGTCTAATTACCCATTTGGGTACTAGTTTATCCAATATTTTTCCTATTTGTTAAATTTTCATAATTGTTTTATGAATATGCAAATGAGATAAGTTTCATATATGGCCATAAGATAAAAGGATGTGTCAAAATGCATCACTGGAGATACAGAACATGTAACAATGTTGGTTTGGTGATGGCTTTGGGCTAAAATTTATTATTCATGGTGTTTTTTTTATGATTTTCCCTGTTTTTAAGATTTTCATTAATATCATGAATAGGCAAATTAGATAATTTGCATTATCGGCCAAGGAGTGAAAGGCAGATGTCTAACCTTTATTTGGTAACAATTTATTTAGTCTATGGTAAGTAGCATTTGAGATATGTCTGATTTTGTAGGTACATCCCCATTCTTGAGAAAATCTATATGGGTTGACATGGCAGTCATGCATTTTCACATAGTCCAAACCGTTTTACTTATGGGGATTTTTCTTCGCATTCAGGGAGTCACAGGGAACAATGTGACACCAATTCAAAATTGTCCTTGGGGTGCAAGGTAGGTCAAATTAGATCCTGGGGTAATTGGTTTGAGGGCAAAATCAGTATTTATGATGTTTGAATATGTTTTCACCGTATTTATTAGACTTTTATTAATATTCTTGAATATGCAAAGATGTAATTTTGTATACCATCACTAGATGAAAAGACTTGTCAAAATGAATCATTGATGATATAAAACAAGCAAGGATGGTGGTTTGATGATCGTTTGGTGCTAAAATCAGTTTATTTACAGTGTTTTTAATGACCCCCCCCCCCTTATGTTTAAAGGATTTTATCATTATTAATGAATATGCAAATAAGATAATTTAAATATCTGATCACAAGATAAAAGGCCTGCGACTAAGTTTTATATGGTACCAATTTTATTTGGCTCTGGTTAGCAACAATCGAGATATAATTGATTTTGTAGCTACACCCCCTTCTTAAAAATCGCATTACAGGTTGGCATTGCATCCATGCATTTTCACAAAGTCCAAACGTGAGTATCTTTAAGGAACATGTTTTTCAAATTTAGTGGGTCCCAAGGACATGTTGGCACCCGTAAGAAATTGTCCTTATTTAGGGTGCTGTAAAGGCTAAATTAGATGATAAAAGAAGTATAGGGCATCTTTAACATATTTTCGCAAAAACAGCTTACTTTTGGTAGCTCTCAATTTGGACCCAAAAATTGCCGTAAACTTAAGAATAAAAATGTGCACGGGCCTAATCCTTTCAAGGAAAGGTATGAACTAGCTTTTCAGTACCTGTGCCTTTCATTAACACGAGGTCCCCCTACAGCCAGGACTAGCTGGAATTTTTCATTTCGCCAATTGGCTATATCACGTTTATGAAAATTATCTAAAATATCATATTAATGTTGTATATGTTTCGATATCTACTTAAAAGGGTCCGTGAGGTGATTGACAATGTAAATGGTAGAACCCATGTTAACCAATATAAGCCTGCCTATCGTACTTGCAAACATTTCAGACCTGTGTGTGGAAATGTCTACTATGAACTCCTGATTTCCAATGGTGCAATTTCATTACTAATATGCAAAGAAATGTGAGTATGATCAGAACATACCACAATCACACACTGCAAACCGACCTATCGCAGTGTGAGGGAGAGACAGAACACCGACAGCCACACAACAGCAAGACGACAATTAAGGATTAGTGATTTCAGTGAAAATCGTTTTTCATTTTCAAAATGGCTTAAATGATAAAAAAATTGGATTAAAGTTTTGCACATGCATAATAATAAAACACCGCCTAATGTACAATTGCATATTTTAGTATATATGACACTAAATTAAGTCTGGAATCGCTCGTCAAATGAAAAAAAGCTTAGCTGTTTTCGATTCAGAAAAGGACCTCGAACAGTTTCCTATTAAATCTGCCCAAATTTTGACAGCCTTTAGGCTAGGATAATGCATAACTGACAACTATATTTTTGTGCTTAAATCAAACCGTTACATTAAGTGCACCCAGCAATATAAAAATATTTAGAAAATATTGCATAATTATGCCAAGACTTTAGGGTTTAGGGGTAGGGGGTATATTTGTGACCAAATTTTATTTCACAGAAAGTCAAAGTTTTGTCGAGTATTCACCTGAATACATGTAAATATCATGTTTGCGGCATAAAACTTGAAACAAAAGTGATGTGTTTGCATAAAATTCGGGTTGAGAAGATTTCATTGTTTCATATAAAGAAGAGTGCTGTCAATGACTTTTGACTATTACCCGTAATGTTTCAAGTTTAACTTGTGCACTGAGGCGTATAATATCTGCATACTGTATAAATCATAGTCTAGATAAATACAGTTTTTCAGCGTAAAATTGATAATATTTTCTTACACATCAGATTTAGGCTTTATTGTGGTGCTTAAAAGAACTGTCTCATTGTGACGGTTCTTTTGAGTATCCACACCATATGTTTTGGTTAAGAAATGAGACAATTAATAACATGGTACGCACTCATAACTAAAGTCCTGATATATGCCATATTAAATTGATATTTACCTACAGGTTTGTACAAAATAAGTTTCTAATAAGCTTTTATCATAAAGTGTTTTTGAGCATTTTGACAGCGTCCCCCCCGTGACCAATCATGCCGTTTTTATACGATGTGTGTAATGTAAAACTACAACTGTATGCAAAAGGATTAGTTTGGTCACGGGGGGGGGGAGCACTTCAGTAAAACTTTTTCTATTTTCTATATGTTGAATAGCAAAACAGAGATTTCAACCCATATTTTTTTATTGTTACTTGTCCAATGAGAAAACGGCTTTTGTGGATAATTCGAGGGTTAAAGCTACTATCTTTTCACAGAAAAAATATCATTTTCTTTGAAATTTTTCTCTGGTCATTTTTATGGGCAATTCTTCATTAAGACTGTCCGAGGTCCTTCCTCATTTTCCCACATTGTTTATCATATGGGTTACACGTGGTTTATACAGTTCAATGTTTACCGATAAAGAAAACGGTTACCAGCAAGATAATCCCACTGCACATGCTCTGAAGAGACTGCTCAAAATACAAATCTGTCTTGTCAATAATAGTTTGCGAGAATCATATGCTAAGCGTTTATGGTGAAATGACTCATAGTACATTTCCGTTATTTGCTACAAATATTAACAAGTGCAACAGATACTAGTAATGCTATTCAAAATGTTCATTTGAGGAGGCTGCTCATCGGATTTGTTATCGGAAATCACGTTTGTTTGGCTGCGCTCTACATCGTCTTATTCCATTCACGTTTATAGCCTATGATGTATTTCATTAAAATGATATCGGGGCCCCGATGCGATTGCAGATCAAAGGATCGCTAGATCGATCTCTGCCCCGGGCAAGCTCCTTCTTCCGCCAATTCAAGAAGGGTTGTTGTCAGTTACAAGCAAAACGTATGTGCACGAAGTACTGGTTGCCTAGGAAAAAGTGTGGTTAGGTGAACTGACCGTCTCGATATGTCCATAGATGTTGACTGGGACGTAAAACCTCCAGCAAGCAAAAAATCATCAAATGAAAATTTATTTTTCAGCTACCCCAAACTTTTATTGACCACAAACACAAAATATCACGTCCGCTGATATATTGTTTACAATTTTTCCAGGCACATTTCCATCCCCTCACTAGTTCCTTTATCGGACCCAACATTTATAGGGCTTATGAGCAGTTTGACGATATAAACAGAATAAACGAGCATTTATTTTGATGAGACTGTTTTTACTTGGAATACAATTTCATATAGATAACGTAATCAACAGGCCGCCATGTCAAAGAGCCCTCACGGTCAGAGTGCTAACAAGTCTCATTTTCAAGGTATTGAGTAGGGTTTCAGAAAATATAATAATGAGCCGGTGCATGAGATTTCCAACAATGTAAAATGTAAGACCAGCTAAGCCTCAGATCAGCCTGCGCATACGGGCAGATTGATCAGAGTTTGCTAGTCGCTTGAGTATTCTATGAGTGTTACACTACTGACTGAACACCATTTGGAGTTTTTAAGCTTGAAAGGAGACTACAGAGGCTCATCTGGGTCTACACATGTCAAAATGTCACATTGTTGGAAATAACATGCACTGGCTCATTATTATATCTACAAAAATCCTGGTATTGTGCAGCAGGGTCTATTGGTACCCTAGGGTTTAATATATTTGTTGGTGTTCAGGCACAATATTTGTTGAACTCGCATGGTACTGTCCTGCCAGCCAAGAGTGACAGTGACATCATGTTTTGTTTACATAGTTTTCGGGGACTCAAAATGATGTTCTGTCAGTGGCCTAAGAGTCATAGAATACTCAAGCGTATGCGCAGGCTGAACTAATGGTTTGCTGGTCGCACATACCACTTTGTTGGAAATCTAATTTCACGGCTCATATTATACCGTCTGCTGATGACCGATTGAAACAGCTTGGACCCAGATCAAAACATCGTGATTGATCTTAATCGAATGTTTTGATCACTCAAATAGTATTATTGGAATAACTGTTTGAAAAAAAGTAATTTTGAAAGAAATGCATGTAGAATTTCACAGCATGTAAATAGTAAGTGGGTCTAACCATGTAAGCCTGGGACATCGGCAAACAGTGTAGAACCAGATCAGACGCCACAGAACGCAGCGTGTAATCAGGTTATGCACTATTTGCTAAAAGAATGATCAATTAAAGTACATGTACGGATAAAAATGAAAAATATCACCCAACAACCCTTAAAACAGTTATGGACTGGTCCAATTTATACATTATATTATGCACTTGTCATGTGTAACCACGGCCCCCACCCCCGGAGTACAGCGGGGACTTTGACCTTTTTCCCTGCTAGAAGCCCCATCAGACGGTAAAATCTCAGCTAAATGACCCCGTTCTGCGGGACTGAAGCCAATGGTCTAGTCTCGGCTAAAATCCTTGAATGGTCAGGTGTGGTGCTTCATTGTATCGATTCCTGATATTTGCCCTCTGTCTTACATTGCCCAGGAAGAGTGTGGTGTCCCAGTTTGGCTGCATGGATGCATAAGTGCATGACCAAACTGATTTGACTGCATAGATGAACAGGCTTATTTGATTCTCTTTAACAATACTGACATACAGATTAAGATACATACAATTTTCCTTTGGCTTTGGTTTGTTCGTCTGGTGTGACAATTTTAACATTCACAGTTATTTCAGCTGTGGTTGAGACAGTCCAACACATTCTGTGTCAAATCTTGTTCACTTATATTTCTAGTCACAACTAAAGTATAACTTGACTGTTGGCTTACTGAAAAGGCGGCAACTTTAATATTCATATCTGGGTGTGGTTCGGCTATTTCAACTCCTAAGGAAGGGAAATCAGGTTTTATCTGTAATTTGGTAAAGAGTTATTAGCTATTTGAGCCGCGCAAACGTGCGTGCATTTCATGAAAATCCTAACCGTAAACACACTGAACTCACATTTATTAAGCCTTAAAGCGCACAATCACATGATATATGTTTTTGTCGTCCTTTAAACTATTTGAAGTCTCATAGATAAACAGTGTGGACCCAGATCAGACTGCTCCTGTAGGAGCAGTCTGATCTGGGTCCACAATGCTTGCCTCCCTGCTTATGTAAACAGACTTTTTAGATGGTGTTATTTTGCTGGCGTTTTAAGGAATAAATAATGAATGAGGTTGTGGCACAAGATAATACAAGTACTTTTTAATAAAACCACGCCTCCTTTTCAGCTTTTACCTATGCCTAAGATTGACTAATCCTGATTAAGCATTCACGAGGCGACGCCTTTACAGTAAGCGAAAGGTGAAGTAATAACAGATATTATTAAACAACGAAGCCTTTTTATGTGCGAAAATATTTACAACCGCGAAAATACATGATTGGGGTGCAACGATATGCCAAAAAGCGTATTGCGATATGGAAAACATACTATCTATCTATCTATCTATCTATCTATCTATCTATCTATCTATCTATCTATCTATCTATCTATCTATCTATCTATCTATCTATCTATCCATCCATCCATCCATCCATCCATCCATCCATCCATCCATCCATCCATCCATCCATCCATCCATCCATCCATCCATCTATCTATCTATCTATCTATCTATCTATCTATCTATCTATCTATCTATCTATCTATCTATCTATCTCTCTCTCTCTCTCTCTACTGCATCACCCTCTCGGAGATAACGTGCAGGTGAGCGTCAGTGTGGTGTCAGTGGAAGAAATGCTTTTGGAAATAAAAAGTTACCATAAGATTTGTTAGTTGGAGTGGAATAGGATTAAATTGTTAAAGCTGCATAGTCTGTAACTCTGAACATTTTTCGAAAAATTTTATTTTCTTTTTAAATCATTTGTAAAAGCAGAATTAAGTTAAGTTTTCACAATAAATCTGTTCACTATAGCTGAAAACTGAATGGAAAGGTGAATTATCTTATAAAAACAGGGTTTTTTTTCTCTTGTTGGTAATTATTTGCGTCCCTCCAATAATTATAGACAGTCAAATGCTGTTGTTTTGATGCTGAAAATTTGTAAGGATTTACGAAATTGGTAAAATGTATACCTGAATTTTAGTTTTTTACTGTGTTCTTGAAAAATAGAAACATTGTTTCAAAAATTAAAAGATCAAAAAATACCGACTATGCATCTTTAAAAGTCAGAAACACACACTGGTAAATGTATACGACGATTTGGTGGTATTTACGCGTATTGCCGGTACCTTAAAGACCGGAAGTGGTAGATATTGGCCTTAATACTATGTAGAAAAACATGCCATATGCCTAAAGGACTATAGAATTAGCTCATTTTTAAGTATTCGGCATGCAGATGGCGATTTATGTAAGCATTTAGGAATAGATTCGAGTACCAATCTGAATGATCGGTACTCGAATCTATTCCTAAATGCTTACATAAATCGCCATGCACATACTGAATACTTAAAAATTATCTAATTCTATAGTCCTTTAGGCATATGGCATGTTTTCTACATAGTATTAACACCAATATCTACCACTTCCGGTCTATGAAGTACCGGCAATACGCGTAAATACCACCAAATCGACGTATACATTTACCAGTGTGAAACAGGCTGACAAAGTTTTAAAACAGTACACTGTTATTTATGGCATTGGGTGACTGAATGTGCACACTGCCCTCTTAAAGGAATCAAATGTGGACAGAAGTGTTATGTGTGCTGCCAGCCGGTTCCATTGCATGATTGAGAGGGGATAGAATGAGTATACTATTTGTAGCTATCTACAGTGGTTTGAATTTGACAGAAGCCAAGAGTGTGTGAACTCCTGAGTATATTGCGATTTATCTCATATCTATATTTCTCTCTGTTACTGTTCTAAATTCATATAACAAGAATAGCAAAACAAACAGCTAATCTAAAGGATTTTTGAATCTATATGGTACATCTTTCTAATAATATCTGTCCTAATGTGATTTTGGTGCCCATCAACTTCAGAATGAAAGAAATAAACATATGCATCCCTTAATCCGTGTAGCATCACTGTTTGGTATTAAAGTGATTATATTACTTCACCAGTCTGACTTTCTTTTTATTTTTTTTAATTTCATATAGCTAAGCTACTCAAATAGATACACACTATTTGCCCTGTTTGCATTTTTAAAGCTCAACTTGTTACAGTTATATAAATAGTTAAGACATCTACTTGCAAATGGCTCATTAAAGTATTTAGGTTGCTACTTTCTGATCTTACTTTTATTTATTTAAAATAATGATATTTAAGACTCAGGCTCCTAAATACAAATGCCACATTATTTGACAAGTAATGCGGACATTAGTGGGTGGGATAGCTTTTGGGAGAGTTAGTTGTTGGATTTTCAACAACAACAAGTAAGCCCCAACAAAATTCAATAAATATTGGAATGACTTACGGGTTGAAATAATGCAAAACCGGCAGCAGACTGACAGTGAAATTTTCAGAGATGTCAGTCACACAGACGATCTACCACTAACGCTCGGGATACTATCATCCAGACGAACTTTCACTTTCATGGCATCAGGGGATAGTTTCGAAATTGGGGATGGATAAATTTTAATATATTCTAGTATAGGGGTCCAAAATAGCATATTTCGACTTTAAAATGTTGATTTATGAGGATATCTTGGCTAAAAAGCATTGTAGGATGGGTATTTCTACAAGTTTGAGTGAAATACGAAACTAAAATTTCATATCATACAGCCCTGCTTGTGGTGGGAAACATTGCATCGGCTGCAGCTGTCAGTTGTTTATAATGAGCACCAAAAGTGTCCTTTTTTTCGGAGAGATTTTGCCAAAAATCTAATTGGTTATTAAAGGGTCGCCTCTTGATTTTGAATATTGTGTAATATTGATCTACAGACTGAAAGTGAGTGATAGGGCTGGTGATGTGCAGGTAACTTTCGTTTTCCATATAAGTTGTGTTGGGGTCGGTGTATTTTCACTATCGAAAAAGTGTTGATGGGGATATAACAAATATTCCACTGGTACGTAGTTTTGGGCCATAGGGGCTTTATTTTTCATTTGCCAGGTTTTGACTCCTGTGGGGAGAAGGGCAAGGTAGGAAGTGAGCTGATGTGCCTATTTGTTGAAAAGCTTTTAAGTTTTAAAAAAAGTATGCGGCCACGGGCCAAAAGGTCCTTAAAAGAACCGTCCCGTGATGCGTTTAGGAAATGACTAAATTTTCATTCTCCTTTTTTCAAAGATATTTTTTATCTTTTTGATGCATCATCTATATCCGACCTCAAGTGCAGTATGCATTTTCATGTAGTGCACACAGTATTTGTTGAAAAAGCTGAAATAAGTTGCCACCGTACTTATCTTGAGATTCTTAATCTGAGGCTGTCCTCGAGCACTATGCCACTTAATATGTTTTTGAATTCTCAGAGGATCATTAAAAATGCCAGAAAATGCTTTGTTTTGCAAGGAGTAGTTCCTAAATAATCTATATTTAGGCTAAACATCACCCAGAGACACTTTTGGATTAGTTCTTTAATTGATAGGACATGGCTTTGCCTATGATGATGGCACGAGAAGTGCATGCTTTTAAGTGCTCATACATTTGGTCTAGCAGCCAACCACATTGGCTAGAGCATTTAATGTAAATCTTGGTAATCAGACTGAAAACAAACCCTTTAGAATAGCAAGGCAGTTTCGAAAGTACCGCAGGCTTAAAAGTACACAATGTACTTGTTTCATTGTGTCGGGACGGACAGATTCCTATGGCTGTGATGCACTCAAGTTTCAGTTTCGGGTTAAACACTTTTCTCGAAATGTGCATCTTGTTGCATTTGTCCATGGCAAATAAATGCACAATTGTGGTGTCAGAAGAACATGAAATGGCCTCTTTTATACAAACTGAGAGTGTGTCAATGTAGCTTATTTGTATGGTCCACTTGTTATTAATAATAAGAGAATGAATTGTGAACATGGAATGCTTCAGTCATCAAAGTAGGTTCCCTTTGTTAAACTGTATTTGTTCTTGCTCTTGCACATGCAGATCTAGGAACAGCAGGTTTATTTACTGTTTAATTTTTGCTGCTGCTGCTGCTGTTGTTGTTGTTGTTGTTGTTGCCAAAATCATTCTAAGTTGCTAATAACTTTTACTTTGTGTTTCTTGTTTATTCCAGATCTGACTGGCTGACTGTCCGACGGAAGCTATAGGGAATCACTTTGACACTTGTGTTACCAGCCCTGCAGCAAGCACTAAACAGTGAGAGGTCATTCTGAATGAACGTAAGAAATCCTGATATTAACTGTGAGTCCATTTTTAGAATTTGAATCCTCATCTTTGTCCGAACTCTTTCAATATAAAGGGAAATGTCCGTGCTAAAGCTGAGAAGCTCTTTTCGTCTTATTTCACCGGGGAATTTTCTTTGAAGCAGCCATTGCCGAGTTCTTTTATTCAATATAAATTCACAAAATGTTGACTATTTAAAATGAATTTACTTCAATGCACCCACTCTTTGAGAGATTTTGGATGGAAATGACTTTACAATATTTGGAAATGTTTGAATACTGCTGATAGTATCTGGTGTGCATCCAAGTAGGGTAAATTCTTGGTATTCTTGCATTAATTAGCTGCTATTATCTCTATAATTGGGCATTTAGGTTAACCCATACAACAACAACATCAATTGCTTGATGATCTACACAGATTAGAATGAACAGTTTAGACCCTGATCAGATGCAAAGCGGAGATAATTGTATTTACCTCTGTTTTCTACATAAAATGGGGTCACATGCTTTGTAAGGGCCCTTTTTACATGTTTGGTAGTCCATGTGTCATACTTATAAGGCTTAGGATGACACAATGAATGTTTCCTTTTGACAGCTTAAAGATAATCATTGCAGAGCTGCAAAGGACACTAAATATCAGCAACTTAAGCTATGCCTGCTCTACAACATTTTAGCCCTTTAAAACAGGTCGGCTTTGGATTTTCAGACATATTCTAAATTTCATATGATAAAGCAAATATGAGTTTTTTTTCAAATTTAATTCATTGATTGCTAGTCAATATGGACCATATTACCTGGTAGGGTAACTTTTTTCAAGCTTCAAAATGAACTTCAAAAAATTAAGGCATCAGGGGATAGTTTCTAAATTAGGGATGGACGAATTTTAATATATTCTAGTATAGGGGTCCAAAATAGCATATTTCGACTTTAAAATGTTGATTTATGAGGATATCTTGGCTAAAAAGCATTGTAGGATGGGTATTTCTACAAGTTTGAGTGAAATACGAAACTAAAATTTCATATCATACAGCCCTGCTTGTGGTGGGAAACATTGCATCGGCTGCAGCTGTCAGTTGTTTATAATGAGCACCAAAAGTGTCCTTTTTTTCGGAGAGATTTTGCCAAAAATCTAATTGGTTATTAAAGGGTCGCCTCTTGATTTTGAATATTGTGTAATATTGATCTACAGACTGAAAGTGAGTGATAGGGCTGGTGATGTGCAGGTAACTTTCGTTTTCCATATAAGTTGTGTTGGGGTCGGTGTATTTTCACTATCGAAAAAGTGTTGATGGGGATATAACAAATATTCCACTGGTACGTAGTTTTGGGCCATAGGGGCTTTATTTTTCATTTGCCAGGTTTTGACTCCTGTGGGGAGAAGGGCAAGGTAGGAAGTGAGCTGATGTGCCTATTTGTTGAAAAGCTTTTAAGTTTTAAAAAAAGTATGCGGCCGCGGGCCAAAAGGTCCTTAAAAGAACCGTCCCGTGATGCGTTTAGGAAATGACTAAATTTTCATTCTCCTTTTTTCAAAGATATTTTTTATCTTTTTGATGCATCATCTATATCCGACCTCAAGTGCAGTATGCATTTTCATGTAGTGCACACAGTATTTGTTGAAAAAGCTGAAATAAGTTGCCACCATACTTATCTTGAGATTCTTAATCTGAGGCTGTCCTCGAGCACTATGCCACTTAATATGTTTTTGAATTCTCAGAGGATCAGTAAAAATGCCAGAAAATGCTTTGTTTTGCAAGGAGTAGTTCCCAAATAATCTATATTTAGGCTAAACATCACCCAGAGACACTTTTGGATTAGTTCTTTAATTGATAGGACATGGCTTTGCCTATGATGATGGCACGAGAAGTGCATGCTTTTAAGTGCTCATACATTTGGTCTAGCAGCCAACCACATTGGCTAGAGCATTTAATGGAAATCTTGGTAATCAGACTGAAAACAAACCCTTTAGAATAGCAAGGCAGTTTCGAAAGTACCGCAGGCTTAAAAGTACACAATGTACTTGTTTCATTGTGTCGGGACGGACAGATTCCTATGGCTGTGATGCACTCAAGTTTCAGTTTCGGGTTAAACACTTTTCTCGAAATGTGCATCTTGTTGCATTTGTCCATGGCAAATAAATGCACAATTGTGGTGTCAGAAGAACATGAAATGGCCTCTTTTATACAAACTGAGAGTGTGTCAATGTAGCTTATTTGTATGGTCCACTTGTTATTAATAATAAGAGAATGCATTGTGAACATGGAATGCTTCGGTCATCAAAGTAGGTTCCCTTTGTTAAACTGTATTTGTTCTTGCTCTTGCACATGCAGATCTAGGAACAGCAGGTTTATTTACTGTTTAATTTTTGCTGCTGCTGCTGCTGTTGTTGTTGTTGTTGTTGTTGTTGTTGTTGTTGCCAAAATCATTCTAAGTTGCTAATAACTTTTACTTTGTGTTTCTTGTTTATTCCAGATCTGACTGGCTGACTGTCCGACGGAAGCTATAGGGAATCACTTTGACACTTGTGTTACCAGCCCTGCAGCAAGCACTAAACAGTGAGAGGTCATTCTGAATGAACGTAAGAAATCCTGATATTAACTGTGAGTCCATTTTTAGAATTTGAATCCTCATCTTTGTCCGAACTCTTTCAATATAAAGGGAAATGTCCGTGCTAAAGCTGAGAAGCTCTTTTCGTCTTATTTCACCGGGGAATTTTCTTTGAAGCAGCCATTGCCGAGTTCTTTTATTCAATATAAATTCACAAAATGTTGACTATTTAAAATGAATTTACTTCAATGCACCCACTCTTTGAGAGATTTTGGATGGAAATGACTTTACAATATTTGGAAATGTTTGAATACTGCTGATAGTATCTGGTGTGCATCCAAGTAGGGTAAATTCTTGGTATTCTTGCATTAATTAGCTGCTATTATCTCTATAATTGGGCATTTAGGTTAACCCATACAACAACAACATCAATTGCTTGATGATCTACACAGATTAGAATGAACAGTTTAGACCCTGATCAGATGCAAAGCGGAGATAATTGTATTTACCTCTGTTTTCTACATAAAATGGGGTCACATGCTTTGTAAGGGCCTTTTTTACATGTTTGGTAGTCCATGTGTCATACTTATAAGGCTTAGGATGACACAATGAATGTTTCCCTTTGACAGCTTAAAGATAATCATTGCAGAGCTGCAAAGGACACTAAATATCAGCAACTTAAGCTATGCCTGCTCTACAACATTTAAGCCCTTTAAAACAGGTCGGCTTCGGATTTTCAGACATATTCTAAATTTCATATGAAAAAGCAAATATGAGTTTTTTTCAAATTTAATTCATTGATTGCTAGTCAATATGGACCATATTACCTGGTAGGGTAACTTTTTTCAAGCTTCAAAATGAACTTCAAAAAATTAAGGCATCAGGGGATAGTTTCTAAATTAGGGATGGACGAATTTTAATATATTCTAGTATAGGGGTCCAAAATAGCATATTTCGACTTTAAAATGTTGATTTATGAGGATATCTTGGCTAAAAAGCATTGTAGGATGGGTATTTCTACAAGTTTGAGTGAAATACGAAACTAAAATTTCATATCATACAGCCCTGCTTGTGGTGGGGAACATTGCATCGGCTGCAGCTGTCAGTTGTTTATAATGAGCACCAAAAGTGTCCTTTTTTAGGAGAGATTTTGCCAAAAATCTAATTGGTTATTAAAGGGTCGCCTCTTGATTTTGAATATTGTGTAATATTGATCTACAGACTGAAAGTGAGTGATAGGGCTGGTGATGCGCAGGTAACTTTCGTTTTCCATATAAGTTGTGTTGGGGTCGGTGTATTTTCACTATTGAAAAAGTGTTGATGGGGATATAACAAATATTCCACTGGTAAGTAGTTTTGGGCCATAGGGGCTTTATTTTTCATTTGCCAGGTTTTGACTCCTGTGGGGAGAAGGGCAAGGTAGGAAGTGAGCTGATGTGCCTATTTGTTGAAAAGCTTTAAAGTTTTAAAAAAAGTATGCGGCCGCGGGCCAAAAGGTCCTTAAAAGAACCGTCCCGTGATGCGTTTAGGAAATGACTAAATTTTCATTCTCCTTTTTTCAAAGATATTTTTTATCTTTTTGATGCATCATCTATATCCGACCTCAAGTGCAGTATGCATTTTCATGTAGTGCACACAGTATTTGTTGAAAAAGCTGAAATAAGTTGCCACCGTACTTATCTTGAGATTCTTAATCTGAGGCTGTCCTCGAGCACTATGCCACTTAATATGTTTTTGAATTCTCAGAGGATCAGTAAAAATGCCAGAAAATGCTTTGTTTTGCAAGGAGTAGTTCCTAAATAATCTATATTTAGGCTAAACATCACCCAGAGACACTTTTGGGTTAGTTCTTTAATTGATAGGACATGGCTTTGCCTATGATGATGGCATGAGAAGTGCATGCTTTTAAGTGCTCATACATTTGGTCTAGCAGCCAACCACATTGGCTAGAGCATTTAATGGAAATCTTGGTAATCGGACTGAAAACAAACCCTTTAGAATAGCAAGGCAGTTTCGAAAGTACCGCAGGCTTAAAAGTACACAATGTACTTGTTTCATTGTGTCGGGACGGACAGATTCCTATGGCTGTGATGCACTCAAGTTTCAGTTTCGGGTTAAACACTTTTCTCGAAATGTGCATCTTGTTGCATTTGTCCATGGCAAATAAATGCACAATTGTGGTGTCAGAAGAACATGAAATGGCCTCTTTTATACAAACTGAGAGTGTGTCAATGTAGCTTATTTGTATGGTCCACTTGTTATTAATAATAAGAGAATGAATTGTGAACATGGAATGCTTCCGTCATCAAAGTAGGTTCCCTTTGTTAAACTGTATTTGTTCTTGCTCTTGCACATGCAGATCTAGGAACAGCAGGTTTATTTACTGTTTGATTTTTGCTGCTGCTGCTGCTGCTGCTGCTATTGTTGTTGTTGTTGTTGTTGCCAAAATCATTCTAGGTTGCTAATACATTTTACTTTATGTTTCTTGTTATTCCAGATCTGACTGGCTAACTGTCCGACGGAAGCTATAGGGAATCACTTTGACACTTGTGTTACCAGCCCTGCAGCCAGCACTAAACAGTGAGAGGTCATTCTGAATGAAAGTAAGAAATCCTGATATTAACTGTGAGTCCATTTTTAGAATTTGAATCCTCATCTTTGTCCGAACTCTTTCAATATAAAGGGAAATGTCCGTGCTAAAGCTGAGAAGCTCTTTTCGTCTTATTTCACCGGGGAATTTTCTTTGAAGCAGCCATTGCCGAGTTCTTTTATTCAATATAAATTCACAAAATGTTGACTATTTAAAATGAATTTACTTCAATGCACCCACTCTTTGAGAGATTTTGGATGGAAATGACTTAACAATATTTGGAAATGTTTGAATACTGCTGATAGTATCTGTTGTGCATCCAAGTAGGGTAAATTCTTGGTATTCTTGCATTAATTAGCTGCTATTATCTCTATAATTGGGCATTTAGGTTAACCCATACAACAACAACATCAATTGCTTGATGATCTACACAGATTAGAATGAACAGTTTAGACCCTGATCAGATGCAAAGCGGAGATAATTGTATTTACCTCTGTTTTCTACATAAAATGGGGTCACATGCTTTGTAAGGGCCCTTTTTACATGTTTGGTAGTCCATGTGTCATACTTATAAGGCTTAGGATGACACAATGAATGTTTCCCTTTGACAGCTTAAAGATAATCATTGCAGAGCTGCAAAGGACACTAAATATCAGCAACTTAAGCTATGCCTGCTCTACAACATTTTAGCCCTTTAAAACAGGTCGGCTTCGGATTTTCAGACATATTCTAAATTTCATATGATAAAGCAAATATGAGTTTTTTTCAAATTTAATTCATTGATTGCTAGTCAATATGGACCATATTACCTGGTAGGGTAACTTTTTTCAAGCTTCAAAATGAACTTCAAAAAATTAAGGCATCAGGGGATAGTTTCTAAATTAGGGATGGACGAATTTTAATATATTCTAGTATAGGGGTCCAAAATAGCATATTTCGACTTTAAAATGTTGATTTATGAGGATATCTTGGCTAAAAAGCATTGTAGGATGGGTATTTCTACAAGTTTGAGTGAAATACGAAACTAAAATTTCATATCATACAGCCCTGCTTGTGGTGGGAAACATTGCATCGGCTGCAGCTGTCAGTTGTTTATAATGAGCACCAAAAGTGTCCTTTTTTTCGGAGAGATTTTGCCAAAAATCTAATTGGTTATTAAAGGGTCGCCTCTTGATTTTGAATATTGTGTAATATTGATCTACAGACTGAAAGTGAGTGATAGGGCTGGTGATGTGCAGGTAACTTTCGTTTTCCATATAAGTTGTGTTGGGGTCGGTGTATTTTCACTATCGAAAAAGTGTTGATGGGGATATAACAAATATTCTACTGGTAAGTAGTTTTGGGCCATAGGGGCTTTATTTTTCATTTGCCAGGTTTTGACTCCTGTGGGGAGAAGGGCAAGGTAGGAAGTGAGCTGATGTGCCTATTTGTTGAAAAGCTTTTAAGTTTTAAAAAAAGTATGCGGCCGCGGGCCAAAAGGTCCTTAAAAGAACCGTCCCGTGATGCGTTTAGGAAATGACTAAATTTTCATTCTCCTTTTTTCAAAGATATTTTTTATCTTTTTGATGCATCATCTATATCCGACCTCAAGTGCAGTATGCATTTTCATGTAGTGCACACAGTATTTGTTGAAAAAGCTGAAATAAGTTGCCACCGTACTTATCTTGAGATTCTTAATCTGAGGCTGTCCTCAAGCACTATGCCACTTAATATGTTTTTGAATTCTCAGAGGATCAGTAAAAATGCCAGAAAATGCTTTTTTTTGCAAGGAGTAGTTCCTAAATAATCTATATTTAGACTAAACATCACCCAGAGACACTTTTGGATTAGTTCTTTAATTGATAGGACATGGCTTTGCCTATGATGATGGCACGAGAAGTGCATGCTTTTAAGTGCTCATACATTTGGTCTAGCAGCCAACCACATTGGCTAGAGCATTTAATGGAAATCTTGGTAATCGGACTGAAAACAAACCCTTTAGAATAGCAAGGCAGTTTCGAAAGTACCGCAGGCTTAAAAGTACACAATGTACTTGTTTCATTGTGTCGGGACGGACAGATTCCTATGGCTGTGATGCACTCAAGTTTCAGTTTCGGGTTAAACACTTTTCTCGAAATGTGCATCTTGTTGCATTTGTCCATGGCAAATAAATGCACAATTGTGGTGTCAGAAGAACATGAAATGGCCTCTTTTATACAAACTGAGAGTGTGTCAATGTAGCTTATTTGTATGGTCCACTTGTTATTAATAATAAGAGAATGAATTGTGAACATGGAATGCTTCGGTCATCAAAGTAGGTTCCCTTTGTTAAACTGTATTTGTTCTTGCTCTTGCACATGCAGATCTAGGAACAGCAGGTTTATTTACTGTTTGATTTTTGCTGCTGCTGCTGCTGCTGCTGTTGTTGTTGTTGTTGTTGTTGTTGCCAAAATCATTCTAAGTTGCTAATAACTTTTACTTTATGTTTCTTGTTTATTCCAGATGTGACTGGCTGACTGTCCAACGGAAGCTATAGGGAATCACTTTGACACTTGTGTTACCAGCCCTGCAGCCAGCACTAAACAGTGAGAGGTCATTCTGAATGAAAGTAAGAAATTCTGATATTAACTGTGAGTCCATTTTTAGAATTTGAATCCTCATCACCCATAAAATTCGAAAAGCATTTTCTAAATTCTACCACAGACACTCAGAGTTAATTGTTAAATACAACATTGGGTTAAAAACTCTTCTGCAACAAGGCATATCAGAACCTATATTTTATGGTGATTTAGTCTATAAATTCAAACGAATTGTTGGAAAACCTAATTTTAGTGATCAATTCAAAAAGATAGTTAAACGTTATAAAAGGGTTGGATATAACTTGGATATCATGCGACAATCTGCATGCCTAGTTGTAAACCCAATCACGGTTTATAGCTATGGTTTCCTCTTTAATTGCACGACGGTGGGTCGGGCCTCAGACTCTATGACGGCTCTGACGTAAAGCTTTAATCGGTGGGTTGGTGCCTGATGCTTATCTGTAGCTGGACCCACCGTGGCTCAACTTGAGGTTTTCATTAGCTCTGACTATCTGTGAGTCATGAGCCCTTTTCTTTGTTTCATCATGGTGTAGTAATTTGATTAGAGTGTTTTTCCATGATGATACATTGCATTAGTTAGATGGCCTCCATGCGAGCTGAACATTTTTTGTACTTCAACAACAGCAGAATCTAGGGCGAAGATTTGGTACCAGTAAAATGCATTTAAGCCCCCCGGTGGCTTAGGCTGCTGTCCGTTCTAAGGCGGTGGTTCTGTTGTTGTTGACTTTCTGTTTATTGTTACTCCCATTGTGGGAGTCTGTAATTGTTCTATGTTTTGTTGTACGATTTTCTATGTCCATTTTAGTATTGCAATCATCTTGATGGGGAAGAGAGAGCTGATTGCTTTGCTTAATTTGTCTTCCTGGTGTCTCGTAATGGTTGAGTGGCTCTTCCTCACGGTGCCACGGGGTTGTCTGCAGTTTGTGATTGTGGTATTTCCTGATCATACTCATTTACTATTTTTGTCCGAACTCTTTCAATATAAAGGGAAATGTCCGTGCTAAAGCTGAGAAGCTCTTTTCGTCTTATTTCACCGGGGAATTTTCTTTGAAGCAGCCATTGCCGAGTTCTTTTATTCAATATAAATTCACAAAATGTTGACTATTTAAAATGAATTTACTTCAATGCACCCACTCTTTGAGAGATTTTGGATGGAAATGACTTTACAATATTTGGAAATGTTTGAATACTGCTGATAGTATCTGGTGTGCATCCAAGTAGGGTAAATTCTTGGTATTCTTGCATTAATTAGCTGCTATTATCTCTATAATTGGGCATTTAGGTTAACCCATACAACAACAACATCAATTGCTTGATGATCTACACAGATTAGAATGAACAGTTTAGACCCTGATCAGATGCAAAGCGGAGATAATTGTATTTACCTCTGTTTTCTACATAAAATTGGGTCACATGCTTTGTAAGGGCCCTTTTTACATGTTTGGTAGTCCATGTGTCATACTTATAAGGCTTAGGATGACACAATGAATGTTTCCCTTTGACAGCTTAAAGATAATCATTGCAGAGCTGCAAAGGACACTAAATATCAGCAACTTAAGCTATGCCTGCTCTACAACATTTTAGCCCTTTAAAACAGGTCGGCTTCGGATTTTCAGACATATTCTAAATTTCATATGAAAAAGCAAATATGAGTTTTTTTCAAATTTAATTCATTGATTGCTAGTCAATATGGACCATATTACCTGGTAGGGTAACTTTTTTCAAGCTTCAAAATGAACTTCAAAAAATTAAGGCATCAGGGGATAGTTTCTAAATTAGGGATGGACGAATTTTAATATATTCTAGTATAGGGGTCCAAAATAGCATATTTCGACTTTAAAATGTTGATTTATGAGGATATCTTGGCTAAAAAGCATTGTAGGATGGGTATTTCTACAAGTTTGAGTGAAATACGAAACTAAAATTTCATATCATACAGCCCTGCTTGTGGTGGGGAACATTGCATCGGCTGCAGCTGTCAGTTGTTTATAATGAGCACCAAAAGTGTCCTTTTTTCGGAGAGATTTTGCCAAAAATCTAATTGGTTATTAAAGGGTCGCCTCTTGATTTTGAATATTGTGTAATATTGATCTACAGACTGAAAGTGAGTGATAGGGCTGGTGATGTGCAGGTAACTTTCGTTTTCCATATAAGTTGTGTTGGGGTCGGTGTATTTTCACTATCGAAAAAGTGTTGATGGGGATATTACAAATATTCCACTGGTACGTAGTTTTGGGCCATAGGGGCTTTATTTTTCATTTGCCAGGTTTTGACTCCTGTGGGGAGAAGGGCAAGGTAGGAAGTGAGCTGATGTGCCTATTTGTTGAAAAGCTTTTAAGTTTTAAAAAAAGTATGCGGCCGCGGGCCAAAAGGTCCTTAAAAGAACCGTCCCGTGATGCGTTTAGGAAATGACTAAATTTTCATTCTCCTTTTTTCAAAGATATTTTTTATCTTTTTGATGCATCATCTATATCCGACCTCAAGTGCAGTATGCATTTTCATGTAGTGCACACAGTATTTGTTGAAAAAGCTGAAATAAGTTGCCACCGTACTTATCTTGAGATTCTTAATCTGAGGCTGTCCTCGAGCACTATGCCACTTAATATGTTTTTGAATTCTTAGAGGATCAGTAAAAATGCCAGAAAATGCTTTGTTTTGCAAGGAGTAGTTCCTAAATAATCTATATTTAGGCTAAACATCACCCAGAGACACTTTTGGATTAGTTCTTTAATTGATAGGACATGGCTTTGCCTATGATGATGGCACGAGAAGTGCATGCTTTTAAGTGCTCATACATTTGGTCTAGCAGCCAACCACATTGGCTAGAGCATTTAATGGAAATCTTGGTAATCGGACTGAAAACAAACCCTTTAGAATAGCAAGGCAGTTTCGAAAGTACCACAGGCTTAAAAGTACACAATGTACTTGTTTCATTGTGTCGGGACGGACAGATTCCTATGGCTGTGATGCACTCAAGTTTCAGTTTCGGGTTAAACACTTTTCTCGAAATGTGCATCTTGTTGCATTTGTCCATGGCAAATAAATGCACAATTGTGGTGTCAGAAGAACATGAAATGGCCTCTTTTATACAAACTGAGAGTGTGTCAATGTAGCTTATTTGTATGGTCCACTTGTTTTTAATAATAAGAGAATGAATTGTGAACATGGAATGCTTCGGTCATCAAAGTAGGTTCCCTTTGTTAAACTGTATTTGTTCTTGCTCTTGCACATGCAGATCTAGGAACAGCAGGTTTATTTACTGTCTGATTTTTGCTGCTGCTGCTGCTGCTGCTGCTGCTGCTGCTGCTGCTGCTGCTGCTGTTGTTGTTGTTGTTGTTGTTGCCAAAATCATTCTAAGTTGCTTATAACTTTTACTTTATGTTTCTTGTTTATTTATTCCAGATCTGACTGGCTGACTGTCCCACGGAAGCTATAGGGAATCACTTTGACACTTGTGTTACTAGCCCTGCAGCCAGCACTAAAAAGTAAGAGGTCATTCTGAATGAAAGTAAGAAATCCTGATATTAACTGTGAGTCCATTTTTAGAATTTGAATCCTCATCTTTGTCCGAACTCTTTCAATATAAAGGGAAATGTCCGTGCTAAAGCTGAGAAGCTCTTTTCGTCTTATTTCACCGGGGAATTTTCTTTGAAGCAGCCATTGCCGAGTTCTTTTATTCAATATAAATTCATAAAATGTTGACTATTTAAAATGAATTTGCTTCAATGCACCCACTCTTTGAGAGATTTTGGATGGAAATGACTTTACAATATTTGGAAATGTTTGAATACTGCTGATAGTATCTGGTGTGCATCCAAGTAGGGTAAATTCTTGGTATTCTTGCATTAATTAGCTGCTATTATCTCTATAATTGGGCATTTAAGTTAACCCATACAACAACAACATCAATTGCTTGATGATCTACACAGATTAGAATGAACAGTTTAGACCCTGATCAGATGCAAAGCGGAGATAATTGTATTTACCTCTGTTTTCTACATAAAATGGGGTCACATGCTTTGTAAGGGCCCTTTTTACATGTTTGGTAGTCCATGTGTCATACTTATAAGGCTTAGGATGACACAATGAATGTTTCCCTTTGACAGCTTAAAGATAATCATTGCAGAGCTGCAAAGGACACTAAATATCAGCAACTTAAGCTATGCCTGCTCTACAACATTTTAGCCCATTAAAACAGGTCGGCTTTGGATTTTCAGACATATTCTAAATTTCATATGAAAAAGCAAATATGAGTTTTTTCAAATTTAATTCATTGATTGCTTGTCAAAATGGACCATATTACCTGGTAGGGTAACTTTTTTCAAGCTTCAAAATGAACTTCAAAAAATTAAGGCATCAGGGGATAGTTTCGAAATTGGGGATGGACGAATTTTAATATATTCTAGTATAGGGGTCCAAAATAGCATATTTCGACTTTAAAATGTTGATTTATGAGGATATCTTGGCTAAAAAGCATTGTAGGATGGGTATTTCTACAAGTTTGAGTGAAATACGAAACTAAAATTTCATATCATACAGCCCTGCTTGTGGTGGGGAACATTGCATCGGCTGCAGCTGTCAGTTGTTTATAATGAGCACCAAAAGTGTCCTTTTTTCGGAGAGATTTGGCTAAAAATCTTATTGGTAATTAAAGGGTCGCCTCTTGATTTTGAATATTGTGTAATATTGATCTACAGACTGAAAGTGAGTGATAGGGCTGGTGATGTGCAGGTAACTTTCGTTTTCCATATAAGTTGTGTTGGGGTCGGTGTATTTTCACTATTGAAAAAGTGTTGATGGGGATATAACAAATATTCCACTGGTACGTAGTTTTGGGCCATAGGGGCTTTATTTTTCATTTGCCAGGTTTTGATTCCTGTGGGGAGAAGGGCAAGGTAGGAAGTGAGTTGATGTGCCTATTTGTTGAAAAGCTATTAAGTTTTAAAAAAAGTATGCGGCCGCTGGCCAAAAGGTCCTTGAAAGAACCATCCCGTGATGCCCATTGTGTAACTGAGCGGGTGCTAAACAGTATCCATGATTTCACAGAAAATATACAGCTGTTATCACCACCACAGTATGTAAACTGAAATAAACATCCTGTACCTGTTCCTCCTAGCTCACACCCTATACGTTATGAATTACAGCACTCGTGCGTAACCAGTTGTTGGAAATCGTGATGTGAGAGTTATTGGTACAGCTGTAATTGCGAGGGCCCACCTATTAAAATTCATTTTTCCATAGATCTAAGTAACTGTTACAGTTACAACCATGTAATCATGTATACATGTGATTGCCGATCCCACTAAAACCGTGCTTTCTGGCATTTAAGCTCGTTTTCGACACAGAACGGCTCTGATTGTGAGCAAGTCGTTTTTTAACAAAGCAAAATGCAAAGGAGGAAACCGTTAAAATCATGGAATAAAACGGAATAAAATAGATAAAATGGCTTTTCTTACCTTTTTCGAATGTGTATTGTCTGTATCGCTTATAATATAAATGGAAACGTGTACATGTACCTTAATACACGCATTTTCCGACTACTGGTTATGCACGAGTGCTGTAATTCATGTTTATAAGGCGTGAGCTAGCGGAGGAACGGTACAGGATGTTTATTTTAGTTTACATACTGTGACCACTATTTTGGCGCGAAAACAAAACCACCGCATTCACCCGCCACTGCCGGGACATCGTGAAAGTAAGAACCCGGCACATTTCCCCCGCACTCTCCCGGGGGGCGTAATTACAAATAAATAGTTCATTATTGGGAAAAGGTAGTACCTGACTCATTGACATGTGTTGAAAAAGTAATCGTTTAATATTGTAACACAAAAAATCCACTTACCCACCTTTTATGAAGTTATTTTAATTTAAAAGTTAAAAAATAGGAGTTTAAAGGAAAATCTCATATTTTAAACTTCTACACAAAAATACTAGGTTTTTTCTACATAAGTCATGTACCATCTGAAATCAGTTAATATGGTACTTACCCGTATCCATAACTTGCGAATAACAGTTGTTTATCAACACCAGGATAAGCAGGATCCTCATTTTGTAGTTTGTGTGTTTCTACCTAGAAAGCAGTCTGTGCTTTGATGTTTCTCTTTGTCCAGGTACTATTTTAAAATACAAGCAGCTGAAACAAGACCTCACTTACTGCGTCATAAGACGTCATTGACGTCTGGAAAAGCGTACAAATTTTTGAATGAGGAGAAAGAATGCTCTCGCTGGTCTGCCCAGATGCACAGGCTACGTTTACGTTGTACATTTTTGCTCGTCGTTTTTGCAATTATATAAAGATTGATGGACAGGCCCGGCCAGTAGAAGCATTCGGTAACCGCCATTCAGTAATGTGTGTAACTGTTGGGTTTCGGTGTGTAGGTTCGTAGCGCATTTGGTAGTCCCCTTCGTGATATAAGTTTATTTTCATGAGTAAGGTCGATGGATGCACCTGTAGGCTAGCCTTGACTCGACTTTGAAAGTCGCCTTTGCGTTAAGCTGTATCATTTTCGTGATTAAGGATGGGTGCTCGCGTGGGTTTGCGGTTGTCGCCTTTGTGTAGGTAGCAATATCATATATAACTGGGCATCGGTGCGAGAAACCTGCGTTTGCTATATGCAAATAACACAGACACATACCAGCTTGCGCACTCTCGCACTCTGATCAGCGCCTTTGTTATTCACTTTCTTGAAAGTGCAAAATAAAGAGTGTCTATATTTTGTCTAGTCTCTGTATCTGAGCTTTGAGTATTGCTTGGTCGTGAACCTCGAAGGCTAATAGGTTAGGGATCATTCATGCAAACCAAACATCACAAAGTTCAAATTTTCAAATTTCTGCAATACTTGCATATTGAATTATGATTTAATCCATTTAAGCCGAATGGAATTCCCACTTTTTTTATAAATTGGACAAGTTAATTTCCGTTTTAAGGGTTGTTAGGTGGTATTCGTCATCTCTATTCTAATTTGATATAACATTCTGTAAACAAACGGTGGAATTCAGACGCCGTGTTCACATAAACGTCTTAAAAAAGGACGCCAGTGGGCCTAGACGCGATAAAACCTGTCTAGGGGGGTTTGCGAACAGCAAAGACGCAGACCAGCCTTCGCATCCGCGCAATCTGATCGGCACATTCGTTATTCACTTATCAGGAAGTATCATATCTAGACTTGCTACGAGCGAAATGCCATCTTTCTAGCTAGTCTTCGGAGCTGAGCAGACTGGTTTGAATCTCACCTTGTCGGTTTTCTCTCGTCGCGGCTCATTATGGGCTAAGCATGAAAATGGTATTTAACACAAAGACGTGTTTTTAAAAATAAAGAGGAAGGCAAAAATCAGGAATCGATACAATCAAGTGCCACACCTGACCTGGGACACCATATGGGAAAGTGACAAAAACACACGAAAACACAACACATATGAGGGTCATGATGCCAGATGACCACAAGGCTTCAAAGAACAGACAAGACATCTTATTAACAAAGACAAACATGAAAAATAAATTACAAAAAAGAACAGACAAAAGAAGCACAACCTTGGAGCGGTCAGTAACAATACTGGAGGGCTTAAACATATTTAACGTTACCAGACGCATCCTTCTACAATAGTATAAGTAATGATCTTTTACACGAAGTGTAAAATTTACTCGAAGAATCTCTTAGTTTAAACAATATTTATTCTGAAAATACAAAACTTATTTAACAACTATAGCAACCAACCAACGAGTGTTGTTGCGCGGCAACAACGAGGGTTGGTTGCTGTTACGATTAGAGGCTCTGTTCTGTTCTATTCATCTGCTATATGAAGGCCTGATTTCCATTCTGTCAAAACAGAGTTCCGGTATCTATACGGAGTCGATTCGATCGAACTAAGAACCTTATTCTACCTTTGAAAAATGTGCAGTGATCATCATTACAAAAAGTAAAAGTGAATCGCGAAGATGCCAGTTTTGTTTATATTTAACTTGTATTTTAACCATAAGACTGAGGGATTTTTCGATCACCAGGAGCTTGAACGTTAACGATAGCTCTTTCAAGCAAGCGGCTGTGTGATCCCCATGACGTCACGCCACAATTCGTATAACGTTACGTCACGACGTGATAATGACTTGAGCCAAACGCCAACTGCCACGTGCATCGTCGCGCCTTTGAAAAAAGACGGCCACAAATGAGCCGCGACATAAGATTTCCAACAATGTGATATGTGCGACCAGCGAAGACTCAGATCAGCCTGCGCATAAACGCAGTCTGATCAGAGCCATTGCTAGTCGCTTGAATTTTCTCTGTGTGCAATGCTACTGACTGAACATCATTTAGAGTTTCTAAGCTTAAAAGGAGGCTGCACAGGCTCGTATGAGAATACACTTGTCAAATGACACATTGTTGGAAATCACATGTCTGCTTTTCCACCTTGAGCCTGTTTCAAGACCGTGTAGGGTCTCCCTCTCCCATCCCCCTATTTCTATAGTTTACCATATATTCGTGCAATCAAGTATTTAAAACAGTCAACAAAACTGTCCCAATTCAGGTACATTGTAGCTTGATTGAATGTAACCAGTTGCACTATACTTGCTCTGTTTGTTGCTTCCAGTAATGTATGTCATTTTTATTTCTTTTTCTCATGATTTTGCACGTTTTCTGCTTTCTTCTCTTGATAATGTACATTTCACCATCCATACAGCTCTGCCAATTATTTTCAATTAACTTGTAATATTACTAAGTATGTACAGTACTTCATGTATAGTCTGTGTACTTCCTCATAATGGTTATAATGGGAGTTACATTTGTAACTGGCTAGTTATGAATTTACCAACACACCTCGATAATAATTGGCGGAACTGAACCCACTTGCTTTACAGAGAGTTGAATAACCTTGTTAAATCTGCCCACGTTTCACAAAATATAGCATCTAGGAGAAGAACTATAGTAGTAGCATTACTTTCGTTCTAATCCTAAACTTTGTATTTTAACAAATGATTTATAATTGTACAATTATCTTTCTGAAATAAACTATGTTTAAACTAACCTCACCCTTAACAAGACACATACTCAATGTTTGGTTAGCATGAAAGATCTCTAAATACATAAAAATAAAGATATAAAAAGAGATACAACAATGATAAAGACTCAACCGTGCATACAACTGACCAATCGAAAAGTTAAAGCTGCATAGTCTGTAACTTTTGATCTTCTAATTTTAGAAATAAAGTTTCTATTGTTCAAGAATACAGTTAAAATACTCAAATTCAGGTAAACATTTTACAATTTTTGTAAATCTTAAAAAAATTATCACTATCAAAACAACAGAATTTATGTTAAAAATCAATTGTCTAGAATTATTGGAGGGACGTAAATAATTACAAACAAGAGAAAACACCTGTTTTTATCAGATAAATCACTTTTCCATGCAGTTTTCAGCTGTACTGAACATGTTTATTGTGAAAACATAACTTAATTCTATTTTTACAAATGATTTAAAAAGAAAATATTTTTTTTCGAGAAATGTTCATAGTTACAGACCTAGTCTCTTTAAGCCCAAGTGCATTTTCTGATTAGGGTCTTAACCGATCCTTACTGTTTGCTAACAGAATGTTCTTTAAGATTTCGCAAATAAAATGAAAAATACCCGTGATCCAACAGTCATTTAATTGGAAATGTACTGGTCCTATTGACAATAGTTTGCACGTCAGTCAGGCTTAAATGGGTTAAGGATGAGTATATACGAGAAGCAGATGGATACGCATTCAGTAGTCGCGATGTTCTTGCTTTAAGATAGATATACCTGCTCTTTTGGCCCTTTGGGTAGTCGCTATGGCGATGAGCAGCATTTTCAAGCTTAAAATGAGACGTACATATCCACCCTCCATGGCCTTCCGATAGTGTAGTCGCTTTGGCGATGTGCAATATCTTTCGGACTGAAGATGAGGCGTGCATATCTACCCTCTTTGACCTTCCAATAGTGTAGACGCTTTGGCGATGTGCTAAATCTTTCGTGCTTAAAATTAGACGTGCATACCCACCCTCCTTGGCCTTCGTGTAGTCGCTTTTGCGATAAAAAGTATTTTCAAGCAGCTTTCTCACATTTAATGGTCAATGTGCCGTCGCTGGCAGAAACGTAATTTGTGTACATTGGTTTTAGCGAAAACCCTTGCCTTCATGAATATCCATACTAGGCTCCACCCACTATGAATAATTATATAAATACCCTTTCAAAGAAAAATGAAGTTATTTGGCAGGTCCACTAGTGTATGATCAGATATATCAATCTCCATCAGCAAACAGAGTAGACTCTGATCATGCAGCTCTCGTAAGAGCTGCCTTATCTTGGTCTGCTCCATTTTCAAAAGCGATAAAATGTGCTCTCTGATGGTTAAAATGGTAAAGTAAGACTGGTGAAATCACTTCTACATATACACTAGACAAGACGAAAAATGGTCCATTCATAGTATGACATTTGCAGACTTATATAAGTAACAAAAATCTCAAGGAAATCAAGATTCTCTGCTACACAGTATATCATTCTATTAGCATAACCTTGGGAATCATGCAACCAGGGCATGGTCAATGAATGATTGAAATTCGGTGATCGAAAAGCTAGACATGAGGTAATGCCTGATCCCTTAAAAAGACGTAGATGTGTTATTACCCGGGTATGTAAGATTAAATATTGTCTACATGTACGTCATATTATATAATTGGATATATTTTCCTGATACTTGTCCCCAATTGATACTGTATGCTTACGTTATAATATATCCAAATGACGTATTTGTTGTTAAATCCTCAGCCAAGAAAATCTGACAGCTTCGTATGTCATCACAGGCAAAACTAAAACCAGCCTGCACAGTGTTATGTGCAGCCTGTTGAACTATTTGGCGTAGAGCGGGTTAGGTATGGTAATATTTTATAAATGAATGCATCTATAAAATGAAGTATCGCTTTAACCTATATAAGCTATGTTATAACGTGACATCGACAAACAGTACAGGAATCTATCCAACAACCCTAAAATTCGACATGGATTCGTCCAATTGATCAGAACGGGATAAATACCAGACTTTAACGGCTTAATAAAAGAATACCCCCTTTATATATTTTAATACAAATCTAACTGTTTGAAACAGTTGCGTTGCTTTGTTAAATATTGGTATGCAAGTACTTACACGCAATGTATTCAAAATATATATTTATATGCTAGATCAAGTTCCGGAAAAAATACATCACTTACCCCTCAATATATCGATTAAAATCATATTTGCATTACTTAACTGAAAACTGCTCTTCAAATGGCTTTAACTGGATGGCAAAAATGACATCTCATGCGCGGATCCAACAAAATCAGGTAGGGGGCGAAGGTCCTGATGTTTTAGACGACAACGTATTTCACAGAGGGCCATACGGACCCCCTCGAGGTCAGTACCAGTATATTATAAGGAAAAATATAACAATTTGTGGTTTTCCAGGTGGGGGAGACCGGAATCCATGCCCCCCCCGGCCCTCTGGATTCGTCCATGACGGCAGGGTAGAGATAATAATTTTAAAAAAGGTGATACAGAGGATCTACAAGAGGATTTTCATGTTTATTTGACACTTGAAAATGGTACATGACTCCTATAAAATACCTCCTCAGTTTGGCTGAAACAACTTGCACTGGTTGTGACAGATCTTGATGTCTAACAGTGACGAGCTGAATTTATCACAGGACAGGCTAACATGGAGATTTTTCAGCGCCGACAGACATCTAAATATAGTTTGATCTAATATTAGCCAAGGACAGGTCGACGCTGCCTGACAGCTAAATATATATATTGAAACGCTGACTGATTTCTTATATATAATTCATCTGTAAGGGAAAATGTTTTGAATTCAGAGTTTGCTCATTTTATGAGAACAATAATTTAAAAATGCAATTCTTTTGCACATCTCATAAAAGAAAATTTGAGAAGTTAATTGTTGAAATAATCTTGTTTTCAGTGCACTAGGAACATCTGACTTGAGTTAATTTATAAATATGAAATACTTTAAATAAAACAAGGAAAGGAGAGACGTTGATATGCAACAGCAAAAAGTGAAATTCAATTCTGTTCAAATAAACATGAAGCAGGTCTTTTAATATGAATGCTTACAAATGCATTATTGAATCTCGCATTAATCAATGTAAGCAAAAGAGACCAAATACAAGGCCTATGGAGCATTATACCCTTTTACCGCATAGAGACGCATTTTAACGTTTTTGCAAACAGAGCACACCCAGATCAGGCAACTCTTCTAAGAGCTGTCTGATCAGGGTCTACTCGTTTTGCTTATCGAAATGTGATATATCTCTTTTTTGTTCGAAACGAAAAAAGTCGAAAATCTATGTTCAAGAGTTTCGCATTGGTGAACATATGAGATGTCATGACGTCACCATGTTTATGTAATTAAACGTGTAAATTTGTGAACATAAACATGTAAGAACAATGGACCTGCAAGCCTGTGCCCGGAATTACAATGCCTCCTTAAAGTTAAGGAATACTTGAGTTAAGTATTGATTTTTCAGGATGCGAAAAATAACGTTTCAAACTGAATACAATCAAAATAGTTTCATTTTTTTTTCTGTAGATCAGAATGCTATTTTTGACCACAAGTACTGCATCGATCCAGGAAATTTATTTGGCATTCAATATTTAGCATGTTGAAATATCAATACTTGACCTAAGTCTTCCTTAACGTTAAGGAGACATTGTAATTCTGGGCCCTGGACCGCATGCCCGAGCAAGCAATCTGATATATGATACGTTGAATTGTGTATATATCTGTACCATATTAATTTTTATTGACACAGGTTATTCTAAATAAGGAAACGTGTCGAAATAATGGCATTGGTATGCATAAAATTAACAACCCTCAGCACACAGGTGACCATTCAGTAAAGCCAATGTTTTCATGTGCAAGCCACAAACGAACAAAGCTACCAAGCAGGCACATGACGCCCAAACGACGTCGTATAAACGTCGTAACCGTCTATCGTCCTGGTTCAATTTTACAATGGTTAATTATTGAGACAGTACTCATATTAGAAGACTTATCCAGATGACTTACTGAATATTGATAACTATTATTTTGAACAAATGATAAGTCTATATATCTATATATACTGCCTGACGTCCTGATACATCAATTAAACTGAAGCTGAACTTAAGTTAAATAAAGCCAATTCCTCAGATACTGAAGCCCCTATTAGACATTTTAACCCACAGGCTGACACCTTACGCTGACACCTGACACTGATATCAGATATGTAGTTGAGGGAATTTCTCAAAATAAGTGGAGATACCTGCTCTCAAAAACAACGCTAATGACGATAAAACGTCAACGTAGTAGCAAGCACGGCATTTAATTAGCGTTGTCTGTTAATTTGTCTTTCAAATCATCTGCTTTTGTTAGTTGAAGAAGTTTTTTTTCTCCATTTACTCGCATTATTTACACTCGAACATAAGGTCAAGTCAAGTGATTACAATATGCCAGTCTACATGTTCTGACATGTTGTAAAGCTGGAATAGCCCCTATGACGGGACTCTGTCAGATCAGAGTCACACTTGTTACACTGAAGGTTATCCACAGTATCTGAACGCACACCTTGGAAACAACTTTTGTAAGGGAGCTGCACAGTGGAATGCGACTTGTAAACATGTCAGGTAAGTTCAAAAGTGGTTTATTTTTCTCGTTTAAAAGGACATACATAACGGCTTGAACACAGAGAGATCAAGCTTTCAAACAATTGTCCGTTTCTTTTCAATAATTGTCATGAATGTTTACAGTCGTGCCTTTATTTGAGCTACTTTTTCTATTTTTTCTGTGAAAAGCTCCCTCATGTACCTTCGATATCGGCCGTCGCATTGACTACATATCCTTTAAACACACGATAACTTTTGTCCGTAGTAGTTGTTTCTATACTTGGAACTATGCACTGATATGTTAATTTTGTGGTCCCTTTAGAACTTATTGGTCATGCCATCAACAAAGCCCATATAATAACACAAATAAGCAGAGGGGTCAGTAATAAGTCTGGACACTTTTCTTAAGACATTGATTTTTAAACCTGTACACTTTGTATGAGTGTTTCATGGCAACGACTTGAATTTTACCAGTGACTTAGATCTGTTAACCGATATAAGCCTAGCGTTCTTTTTTGGGACATAGACAAACAGTGCAAACCCAGATCATATTCCACAGATTGCGGCGTCTGATCAGGGTCTCCACAGTTTGCTTACAGAGTGCTGAGAAATTCCATTCGGATTGAATGGGTTAAGTCACATATGACCGCGATGTGATGGTATGGCTGTGGTGCTAGTCCGCATGAAGCGTGTCCCAAGTTTGAGCTCCATTCAAGAACTTTGTCACCGTACAGAAAGCGTTTATCTGACAGAAAACTATTACTCAACAATTCACGCACTGAAGCTGATCTATTTCGATTCTTACACACATTCTAACACACCTCGCCTACAGAGCCAACGGTAACAAACTGTGATATACTGGACAATAATTCACAGCTAAAGTGTGTGATAGCTGACGTCACTGAAAAATTACGTCGTTTATTGCGTTAGACGGTGTAACGTCGTTTTTACGCTTGAAAGACGTTACAATTACATGTGAACGGATGTGACGTAGTCTAAGTATTGGCGAGCGTTTTCTGAGCAATGGCGGGAAGTTGGAAGAAGCTGAAGACAATGCGCATTTTCCACATTGCCTTTTCGTGTTCACATTGGCTGATGCGTTTTCAATTCAACAAAGGCATCAAATATCTGCCGAACGTAAAACGATTAGCAAAATGGTCGTTTTTATTCAGACTCAACTGTACAAATATATAAAATCGATCGTGATGGGCATTGTAGACGCTTTGGCGATGTGCTAAATCTTTCGTGCTTAAAATGAGACGTGCATACCCACCCTCCTTGGCCTTCGTGTAGTCACTTTTGCGATAACAAGTATTTTCAAGCAGCTTTCTTACATTTCATGATCATGTGCCGTTGCTGGCAGAAACGTAATTTGTGTACATTGGTTTTAGCGAAAACCCTTTCCTTCATGAATATCCATACTAGGCTCCACCCACTATGAATAATTATATAAATACCCTTTCGTAGAAAAATGAAGTTATTTGGCAGGTCCACTAGTGTATGATCAGATATATCAATCTCCATCAGTAAACAGAGTAGACTCTGATCATGCAGCTCTCATAAGAGCTGCCTGATCTTGGTCTGCTCCGTTTCAAAATCGATAAAATGTGCTTTATGATGTAAATGAGAAAAATGGTAAAGTAAGACTGGTGAAATCACTGCTACATATACACTAGACAAGACGAAAAATGGTCCATTCTTGTATGACATTTGCAGACTTATATAAGTTACAAAAATCCCATAGAAATCATGATTCTCTGCCACACAGTATATCCTTCTTTTGAAATAACCTTGGGAATCATGCAATCAGGGCATGGTCAATGAATGATTGAAATTCGGTTATCGAAAACCTAGACATGAGGTAATGCCTGGTCCCTTAAAAAGACGTAGATGGGTTATTACCCGGGTATGTAAGATTAAATATTGTCTACATGTACGTCATATTATATAATTCGATATATTTTCCTGATACTTGTCCCCAAGTAATACTGTATGCTTATGTTATAATATATCCAAATGACGTATTTGTTGTTAAATCCTCAGCCAAGAAAATCTGACAGCTTCGTATGTCATCACAGGCAAAACTAAAACCAACCTGCACAGCGTTATGTGCAGCCTGTTGAACTATTTGGCGTAGAGCGGGTTAGGTATGGTAATATCTTATAAATGAATGCATCTATACAATGAAGTATCGCTTAAACCCACATAAGCTATGTTATAACGTGACATCGACAAACAGTACAGGAATCTACCCAACAACCCTAAAATTCGACATGGATTCGTCCAATTGATCAGGACGGGATAAGTACCAGCTTTAATAAAAGAATACCCCCTTTATATATTTTAATACAAATCTAACTGTTTGAAACAGTTGCGTTGCTTTGTTAAATATTGGTATGCAAGTACTTACACGCAATGTATTCAAAATACATATTTATATGCTAGATCAAGTTCTGGTAAAATACTTCACTTACCCCTCAATATATCGATTAAAATCATATTTGCATTACTTAACTGAAAACTGCTCTTCAAATGGCTTTAACTTGATGGCAAAAATGACATCTCATGCGCGGATCCAACAAAATCAGGTAGGGGCGAAGGTCCTGATGTTTTAGACGACAACGTATTTCACAGAGGGCCATACGGACCCCTCGAGGTCAGTTCCAGTATATTATAAGAAAAAATATAACAATTTGTGGTTTTCCAGGTGGGGGAGACCGGAATCAATGCCCCCCCCCCCCCTCTGGATTCGTCCATGACGGCAGGGTAGAGATAATAATTTTAAAAAAGGTGATACAGAGGATCTACAAGAGGATTTTCATGTTTATTTGACACTTGAAAATGGTATATGACTCCTATAAAATACCTCCTCAGTTTGGCTGAAACAACTTGCACTGGTTGTGACAGATCTTGATGTCTAACAGTGACGAGCTGAATTTATCACAGGACAGGCTAACATGGAGATTTTTCAGCGCCGACAGACATCTAAATATAGTTTGATCTAATATTAGCCAAGGACAGGTCGACGCTGCCTGACAGCTAAAGATATATATTGAAACGCTGACTGATTTCTTATATATAATTCATCTGTAAGGGAAAATGTTTTGAATTCAGAGTTTGCTCATTTTATGAGAACAATAATTTAAAAATGCAATTCTTTTGCACATCTCATAAAAGAAAATTTGAGAAGTTAATTGTTGAAATAATCTTGTTTTCAGTGCACTAGGAACATCTGACTTGAGTTAATTTATAAATATGAAATACTTTGAATAAAACAAGGAAAGGAGAGACGTTGATATGCAACAGTAAAAAGTGAAATTCAATTCTGTTCAAATAAACATGAAGCAGGTCTTTTAATATGAATGCTTACAAATGCATTATTGAATCTGGCATTAATCAATGTAAGCAAAAGAGACCAAATACAAGGCCTATGGAGCATTATACCCTTTTACCGCATAGAGACGCATTTTAACGTTTTTGCAAACAGAGCACACCCAGATCAGGCAGCTCTTCTAAGAGCTGTCTGATCAGGGTCTACTCGTTTTGCTTATCAAAATGTGATATATCTCTTTTTCGAAACGAAAAAAGTCGAAAATCTATGTTCAAGAGTTTCGCATTGGTGAACAAATGAGATGTCATGACGTCACCATGTTTATGTAATTAAACGTGTAAATTTGTGAACATAAACATGTAAGAACAATAGACCTGCAAGCCTGTGCTCGGAATTACAATGCCTCCTTAAAGTTAAGGAATACTTGAGTTATGTATTGATTTTTCAGGATGCGAAAAATAACGTTTCAAATCAAAATAGTTTCATTTTTTTCTGTAGATCAGAATGCTATTTTTGACCACAAGTACTGCATCGATCCAGGCAATGTATTTGGCATTCAATATTTAGCATGTTGAAATATCAATACTTGACCTAAGTCTTCCTTAACGTTAAGGAGACATTGTAATTCTGGGCCCTGGACCGCATGCCCGAGCAAGCAATCTGATATATGATACGTTGAATTGTGTATATATCTGTACCATATTAATTTTTATTGACACAGGTTATTCTAAATAAGGAAACGTGTCGAAATAATGGCATTGGTATGCATAAAATTAACAACCCTCAGCACACAGGTGACCATTCTGTAAAGCCATTGTTTTCATGTGCAAGCCACAAACGAACAAAGCTACCAAGCAGGCACATGACGCCCAAACGACGTCGTATAAACGTCGTAACCGTCTATCGTCCTGGTTCAATTTTAACAATGGTTAATTATTGAGACAGTACTCATATTAGAAGACTTATCCAGATGACTTACTGAATATTGATAACTATTATTTTGAACAAATGATAAGTCTATATATCTATATATACTGCCTGACGTCCTGATACATCAATTAAACTGAAGCTGAACTTAAGTTAAATAAAGCCAATTCCTCAGATACTGAAGCCCCTATTAGACATTTTAACCCACAGGCTGACACCTTACGCTGACACCTGACACTGATATCAGATATGTAGTTGAGGGAATTTCTCAAAATAAGTGGAGATACCTGCTATCGAAAACAATGCTATTGCCGATAAAACGTCAAAGTAGTAGCAAGCACGGCATTTAATTAACGTTTTCTGTTAATTTGTCTTTCAAATCATCTGCTTTTGTTAGTTGAAGAAGTTTTTTTCTCCATTTACTCGCATTATTTACACTCGAACATAAGGTCAAGTCAAGTGATTACAATATGCCAGTCTACATGTTCTGACATGTTGTAAAGCAGGAATAGTCCCTATGACGGGACTTTGTCGAATAAAGGATTTCTCCACAGAGTCACACTTGTTACACTGACGGTTATCCACAGTATCCGAACGTACACCTGGGAAACAACTTTTGTAAGGGAGCTGTACAGTGAAATGCGACTTGTAAACATTTCAGGTAAGTTCGAAAGTGGTTTATTTTTCTCGTTTAAAAGGACATACATAACGGCTTGAACACAGAGAGATCAAGCTTTCAAACAATCGTCCGGTTTTTTTTTTCAATAATTGTCATGAATGTTTACAGTCGTGCCTTTACTTGAGCTACTTTTTCTATTTTTTCTGTGAAAGGCTCCCTCATGTACCTTCGATATCGGCGGTCACATAGACTACATATCCTTTAAACACATGATAACTGTTGTCCGTAGTAGTTGTTTCTATACTTGGAACTATGCACTGATATGTTAATTTTGTGATCCCTTTAGAACTTATTGGTCATGCCATCAACAAAGCCCATATAATAACACAAATAAGCAGAGTGGTCAGTAATAAGTCTGTACACTTTTGTTAAGACATTGATTTTTAAACCTGTACACTTTGTATGAGTGTTTCATGGCAACGACTTAAATTTTACCAGTCACGTAGATCTGTTAACCGATATAAGCAGCCTAGCGTTCTGTTTTGGGACATAGGCAAACAGTGCAAACCCAGATCATATGCCACAGAATGCGGCGTCTGATCAGGGTCTCCACTGTTTGCTTACAGAGTGCTGAGAAATTCCATTCGGATTAAATGGGTTAAGTCACATATGACCATAAAAGTGTCAGTTTGGTCTCCATGGGAACATTTAGCTCCGCGATGTGATGCCATGGCTGTGGTGCTAGTCCACATGAAGGGTGTCCTAAGTTTGAGCTCCATTCAAGAACTTTGTCACCGTACGGAAAGCGTTTATCTGATGGAAAACTATTACTCAACAATTCACGCACTGGAGCTGATCTATTTCGATTCTAACACACATTCTAACACACCTCGCCTACAGAGCCAACGGTAACAAACTGTGATATATTGGACAATAATTCACAGCTAAAGCGTGTGATAGCTGACTTCACTGAAAAAATACGTCGTTAATTGCGTTAGACGGTGTAACGTCGTTTTTACGCTTGAAAGACGTTACAATTACATGTAAACGGATGTGACGTAGTCTAAGTATTGGCGGGAGTTCTTCAGTGCAATGGCGGGAAGTTGGAAGAAGCTGAAGACAATGCGCATTTTCCACATTGCCTTTTCGTGTTCACATTGGCTGATACGTTTTCAATACCAACAAAGGCATCAAATATCTGCCGAACATAAAGTCGATTAGCAAAATGGTCGTTTTTATTCAGTATCAGCTGTACAAATATATAAAATCGATCGTGATGGGCATTATTTCCCGTGCTTGTTACTATAAAAAGCAAGCATAGTTGTATTAGGACAATTTGAAATTCTTTTTCGTTTTAAATAATACACTAGAATGTTATCTATCTATCTATCTATCTATCTATCTATCTATCTATATATATATATATCTATCTCTACTGCATCACCCCTCGGAGATTACGTGCAGGTGTGCGTCAGTGCTGTGTTTGTGGAAGAAATGCTTTTGAAAATAAAAAGTTACCATAAGATTTGTTAGTTGGAGTGGAATAAAATATGATAGGGTTAAATTGTTAAAAGTCAGAAACAGGCTGACAAAGTTTTAAAACGGTACACTGTTATTTATGGCATTGGGTGACTGAAAGTGCACACTGCCCTCTTAAAGGAATCAAATGTGGACAGAAGTGTTATGTCTGCTCCCAGCAGGTTCCATTGCATGATTGAGAGGGAATAGAATGAGTATACTATTTGTAGTTGTAGTATGGCCGATGCTTTTTTCTTTGATCTTTGCTGGTGTTTAAATCAGACACCCTAGAATAACGACGAAGGAGGAGCTTAAAACCGTACTCTTACTTCCAATTTTAGTTAAACAGCGATGTAGGCGGGAACTTTGTAAATAGCGACAAAATAACCCGTGGGTAAATGTAATATAATTGACAGCTTAGGCCGGATGCAGGGAGGAGCGAATGTAAATTTCGTCATGTGTCAGTAACACGTGTTTATTTGCGCCTGCGCCATACTACAAGCTAAATAAAGGATTTTTCCTCGGCTTTCTGTTTAAACCGCTCGGTGGGCTACGCCCACCTCGCGGTTTAAACAAGAAAGCCACGGAAAAGTATCCTTTATCTATTACTTATCTACAGTGGTTTGAATTTGACGGAAGGTAAGGGTGTGTGAACTCCTGAGTATATTGCGGTATATCTCATATCTATATTTCTCTCTGTTACTGTTCTCAATTCATCTAACAAGAATAGCAAAACAAACAGCTAATCTAAAGGTTTGTTGAATCTGTATGGTACATCTTTCTAATAATATCTGTCCTAATGTGATTTTGGTGCCCATCAACCTCAGAATGAAAGAAATAAACATAAGTATCCCTTAATCCTTGTAGCATCCACTGTTTGGTATTAAAGTGATTACATTACTTCACAAGTCTGACTTTCTTTTTTAACTTTTTTGACTTCATATAGCTAAGCTACTCAAATAGATACACACTAGACACATGATATGATACGTTTGTCATGCTCCTGTATGGCACTCATAGACTGTCTATTTATGCTTCTGGCAGCTTATCATGAGATGTTTCCTTGGTGTATATTGCTAAATTGCTAGTTGTGTGGTTGTATCAAAAAGCAAACCCTTGTCCTGTGCTGTTAGTTTCAATCTTTGGGACCCTTTTAGGGCGGAGGGCAAACTACAATAGAATAAAAAAATATTCAGAAAATGATCCATTTAAGCCGAATAGGCTTGAGGACCCTTATCAGTAGGGTTGTTTGGTAGTATATTTTAATTTTGGTCAAATTAAACATTCTGCAATTAAACAGTGAAGATTCTGATCAGATATTGCGTTGTGCAGTATCTGATCTGGGTCTGCAATGTTTGATTATGTCTATAAAAAAAGATTTCAGGCTTAAATGGGTAAATGCTAAACACTTGGTCAGTGCTTAGTATAAGTTCAACACAGACACGACTGAAAATTTGTTGACTCGGTTTTTGAGTCTGTTCATGGGAACTAATGGAAAGTGCAACACTTCTCAAATCCATAGTATCAGCTTTAGCGGTATTCTGCTTTCCGTCAGAACCAAATATTCCCGAAGGACCAGAATATAAAAAAAATCAACACTATATCGATGCATGGGGAGAAGTCTTACCAGCCCAACCTATAAATAAGCAGGAAAGACGGGTCTTTCAGAAATAAAGAGAACATATATATTATAAAACAGAAGACTCGATCTTATGGAGTCTGTTCGTGAGAACTAATGGAAAGTACAATGATTCTAACACTGGCTTAAGCGGTATTCTGCTTTCCGTCAGAACACAATATTCCCAAAGGACCAGAATATGAAAAAAATCAGCACTTTATCGATGCACAGGGATAAGTTTTACCAACCCAGCGCGGTACGACCACAGCTGAACATTGTGACCTCTTAATAATCTGACAGAAATGCCTAACATTGAGGCAGCTGTTTAATCATCTGTTTTTATTTCACTCTAGGACAACATAGTTAACTACAAGACTGTAATACAACGAGCCATGACATGAGATTTCAAACAATGTGGTATGTGCGACCAGCAAAGCCTCAGATCAGCCTGCGCATAAGCGCAGTCTGATCAGAGCCTTTGCTAGTCGCTTGAGTATTCTATGATTGTTAAGCTACGGACTGAACACCATTCGGAGTTTCTTAGCTTAAAAGGAGGCTGCAGAGGCTCGTCCGAGTCTACACTTGGCAAAATGTCAAATTTTTGGAAATCTCATGCCACGGCTCAATTATTATGAAAATACACGGTCTTTTTTCAGTCACGTTCTCTGTCTAAATCTCTAGGCAAGCTTTTTCTTATATTCTTCATTATTGATGTCGTTATACCTTCTATTCTCCCTACCGTTCAGTTAGTAATTGACGTATATCCTTTCTATCAAAGTGACTGCAGTTTATTCAATGTCTGTTAAGTACATTTATTTTTGCTTGTACTTCTTCTCCCCTCCCCCCCTCTCTCTCTCTCTCTCTCTCTCTCTCTCTCTCTCTCTCTCTCTCTCTCTCTAATAGACCCACCTGTACGCCATAGTGGTATCTGTATTTTCAATTCAATAAATAAAAAATCCACTCTATTAGTTTGTATAAATCCTCTGAAATTCCTACTTGTGTCCTCTTTTATTTGTGCAAGTTATTTTATATTAATTACCTCTCTCTCTCTCTCTCTCTCTCTCTCTCTCTCTCTCTCTCTCTCTCTCTCTCTCTCTCTTCTTTTTCAAAGAATCTATCAATGTCTCCTTTTATCGTTGCTGTGTATTCGTTTAACCGTTTTCAGTGAATAAATGGACCTCACCCCCCTCATCTCTTTATTTTTATTTGCTTGGAGTGGCGCGTTCTACACTCTGGGCCCGTCAGTTTGGGTTCAATCGATCAGTTTTAATAAAGCATACATCACTCTCTTCTCGCTGACATATTGTTTTAGGCATTCTTATTTAATTACCCAAGTAAATCCGTCGCTCTGTCAGTTTAAATTGTACACTTCCTAAATGAGCCAGTGCATAAGATTTCCAACATATGGTATGTGCGACCAGCAAAGCCTCAGGTCAGCCTGCGCATACGCCCAGTCTAATCAGAGCCTTTGCTAGTCGCTCGTGTATTTTATGATTGTTAAGTTACTGACTGATCACCATTTGGAGTTTCTAAGCTTAAAAGGAGGCTCGGCCGAGTCTACACTTGGCAAAATGTCAAATTGTTGGAAATCTCACGCCACGGCTCATTAAACACTTCACTGAGTCTCTCCCTCTTTTTGTCTTGTCTTTATAGTGTTACGATCGTCAGTCCAGTTCAATAATCTTTTCTTTTCTCCCTCTTTTTGTCTGGTATTTAGTGAATTTAAATCGTCAGTCCAGTTCAATAATCTTTTCTTTTCTCCCTCTTTTTGTCTGGTCTTAAGTGTGTTGCAAACGTCAGTCCAGTTCAATAATCTGTTCTTTTCTTCCTCTTTTTGTCTGGTCTTAAGTGTGTTACAATCGACAGTTCAGTTCAGTTCAATAATCTGTTCTTTTCTTCCTCTTTTTGTTTGGTATTTAGTGTGCTACAATCGTCAGTCCAGTTCAATAATCTGTTCTTTTCTCCCTCTTTTTGCCTGGTCTTAAGTGTGTTGCAAACGTCAGTCCAGTTCAATAATCTGTTCTTTTCTTCCTCTTTTTGTCTGGTCTTAAGTGTGTTACAATCGTCAGTCCAGTTCAATAATCTGTTCTTTTCTCCCTCTTTTTGTCTGGTATTTAGTGTGTTTTAATCGTCAGTCCAGTTCAATAATCTGTTCTTTTCTCCCTCTTTTTGTCTGGTATTTAGTGTGTTACAATCGTCAGTCCAGTTCAATAATCTGTTTTTTTCTCCCTCTTTTTGTCTGGTCTGAAGTGTGTTTTAATCGTCAGTCCAGTTCAATGAATCTTTTCTTTTCTCCCTCTTTTTGTCTGGTATTTAGCTTGTTACAATCGTCAGTCCAGTTCAACAATCTGTTCTTTTTTTCCCTCTTTTTGTCTGATCTTAAGTGTGTTACAATCGTCAGTCCAGTTCAATGAATCTTTTCTTTTCTCCCTCTTTTTTGTCTGGTCTTTAGTGCGTTACAATCGTCAGTCCTGTCTTTATGTTTCAGACATAGCGAGACTCAAACCAGTCTGCTCAGCTACAGAGACTAGCTAGAAAATTGAAATTTTGCTTATATCTAGCCTGGATATGATACTTTACAATAAGTGAATACCAAAGTTGCTGAACAGACTGTGCGTATGCCTAGGCTGGTCTGCACCTTTGTTGTTGGCAAACCACCGAAGACAGGTTTTCTCACGGTGAGATCCATATTATAATTGAGCTGTGACATGGGCTTTCCAACAATGTGGTATTTTGACAAGTGTAGACTCAGAAAAGCCTGTGCAGCCTCCTTTTAAGCTTAGAACTTCCAAATGTTGTTCTGTCAGTAGCTTAACAATAATAGAGTATTCAAGCGACTAGCAAATATTCTGATTAGAATGCGCATATGAGCAGGGTCCCACATACCACATTGCTGCAAATCTCATGTTGCGGCTCATTTGGGTTGTTGACTTTTTGTTTATTGTTACTCCCATTGCGGGAGTCTGTAATTGTTCGATGTTTCGTTGTACGTTACTTTATGTCCATTCTAGTATTGCAATCATCTTGATGGGGAAGAGAGAGCTGGTTGCTTTGCTTAATTTGTCTTCCTGGTGCCTCGCGATGGTTGAGCGGCTCTTCCTGGCGGTGCCACAGGGTTGTTTCCGGTTTGTGAGTGTGGTATTTCCTGATCATACTCACTTACTATTTTTGTATACATCCTGAATTATTTCACCGAATCTCTCCCTCTTTTTGTCTGTAATTTCGTGCGTTAAAATCGTCTGTCCAGTTTAAAGAATCTGGCCTCCCCCTTTTTCTATTGGTAAGCAAACATTTTCGACATAGTTATACTCATAAATACCACCCTTACCAACTTTAGCATGAAATATCTCGTGATGTGCAAGGTATACACTGATGTAGGTGGTATAAAATAGTTATACCATGTTTTTCCACCGGTATGTAAGATAATACACTCGCTAAAGCTCGTGGATTATCTCCACGTACAGGCGGACAGTATAACCCATGGTATATCTATTGCCAATGCCACTCTAATATTGGCTTGTCTACTGCCTTGTTCCTTTTGATAAAACTGGCAAGCATATTTCAAGGGTCTTCCGTCGTACAGAAAGATCAATATAGTTAGAACACTTATAATTAAAAATAACGGCTTGTTTGTAAAGATATGAAAAATTACCTTTTCCAGGATAGAATGCAGCGCTATTTTGACTATGCTGACATTCTGTATTTACAATAATATTTACCAATAACAAAGTTATTTTTAACTCACTATTTTAGAATAATACATGCATTTTATTAAGCCAATCACAAGAAGAATTCGTAGCATAGTGGATGGATCGCTTGTCCATCGTCATGGAGTTTGCAATTTCGAATTCCGTCACCGTACCTTGTCGTTTTTTTGCTTTTATTTTTCGATTTTATATTTTGATTAATCAATTTGTTCATTTTTAGATATAATTTATAATCATTTTCAAACCATTTTGGTTGCTGAATATCGCTTTAATAACACCAAACGATGCATACCCTACTGAGTCGATGCATTCAGTGGCATCTCGCATATGCGTTTTTATGTTTGATAATGTCCAATTTTATGGACACTTTGTATGAATGTTAAAACTGTTTTTCCAATTATGCTTAAAGCATACATGTGGAAATATGATATACTAAAAATGAAAAAAGAAGGCATTGGTGGGATTCGAATCTGCGCATAATGGAAAATAAATGTGTTTTCTGCTGCCAACAACTCTACCTACTGAGCTATACAAGCTGATATCATTTTTTTTAAAAAAACTACACCTGACTGCTGAGTATGCCAGCTTAATATTTTGATTCAATGTTTACAAACAAAGAAATGTAAACAGGGTCATAAGGTCTTAGCAGCACTATAGATAGGAATCAGAAAAAGGGGGATTAAAGACATGATTTGGGTGCTTGAATGATAATGCCAGCAACTCCATGCAACAGACGACTTAAACAATTAACAGACATTTTTCAGTTGCAGTTTTTCCAGTAGGTGATCGATCATGTTAAATAGTTTAAAACCTGTCTCATACCATTTTGGCGCTGGTTCATGTAAAAGTTGATCCCTCCTCGAGTTTCTGTGAAGTCTATACACATTGCTCGTTTGATGTCGTCAAGCATTCCTTCTATGTTAGGGTTAATGGCTGGATTTCTAAAATATAATTATATTAGATATTAAAATATGCTCCTGAAAATAATCTAATGACCAAGACTTTCGAACGCGAGTAAAATTAACTAAAACATTTAAATTCTGCATAATATGATCCAAACCTTTCTACTGTGTTTATCCATATATCAAGAATGATTGCAACTGGCTAACATGCATAATTTTGCCATAAATGTGTCTCAAATGCACATACCCCTAAAACACACATTCAAAAGGCAGTGGGTGGGGTACAGAAATTCTGCTGTGGTCATTCGAGCAGAATAGTTGTGAAATCAAATTAAACTTTGTTTAAAAGAGCTAATCTGGCTTATCAAATGATGGCTACATGTTCCTAAAGAGATGCCTCCATTCAGAACTGCTTGGCCCAAATTAGATATGTTCTTAAAAAAGGTTATTATGCTTTGGAAGCAAAGAATACACAAAAGAACTGACTTGTAGAGTCGTTGTACAATGTCTGGGTCGGACTAGATAGTTTCGGCCAACTTGGGCTCATCAGTAACCCTCTAGGTTTCAGAGTTCCATAATTTGGAATCTTTGATTATGATTCTACGGAATCTGTCGAGAGGCTTCGAATGGGGATGCACCTTTCTGTCACGTGACTCCGAATTGTGGCTGTGTACTTACGTCCTTGTGTGAATCTCTATGTAAGTCTCTGCAGTAGGACAGCGACCGTTTTCTATAACGTCACAACAGAAAAACGTAAACACATACTCATCGGGGTTGGAGGAAAAGAACGATATATAATTACATTCCTCACCTGAAGTAGAAAAATGTTGCGCATAAAACGTTTCTAGCTAACACATAACGTCGAAACAACGCCTTATCAATACAGACGCTCGACGTTAATACGACGTTTTTGTAACGTTTTACGAAACAATTAGAAAACAGAACGATGAAACTGCTAGCCTGATGTCATATACTGCTATTCCCCTAGGGGAGATATTCACATGGCTAGTAGTTCAAAGGATACCTATAAATATACATACTCTGTGTCTTGCTGGCGTCCCACGAACCATGACCATGGTATTGCACAAGTATTGGATTCCAAGCGGTTGGTCATAGCTTAGAGCAGTTATTCAAGATTGTAGGAGGACTTTACGAAATGCCAGCAATGCCAACATTTCCCAAGAATAGATGTTTATTGTATTTTTGTTACTTTCCCATGTGGTATCCTGGGTCAGGTGTGGTACTTGATTGTATCGTTTCCTGATCTTTGCCGTCTTTCTTATTCTGAGGTCTACTATTTAGACACATTAGCCTGCATTATCTAACCCAGTTTGGATCTGTTTGCTTACATGTTTAGTGACACATGCATTATACTTAGAACTATTATGGATATGATGACAATATTATTAGCGACAATGCTGCTCCTTTGAAAGCAGCAAGTGGGACAAATGAACATGTATGGAGGTATATAATTCCAAAATAATGTTACAACAAGAGGAATTAAGTAGTCCTTTATTGTCGTGCTAGCACCATGCTTGGGTGGTTTTTATGCAAGATTAGAGGAGAGAGTGTAAAAAAAAGTCCGCAAGCTAATATTAAAACTTATTTTAAAAAAAAAAAGATCGTCGGAAGAGAACACCTGAGCCTAGAGGCATTTCAAACAGACGTTGCGACTTTTGCAACTGGCAGTCATATTTATTCTTCACTATATATTTGTTTCACCAGCTCTTATACTTTTGTATTCTGATGGTTTTCCCCATACATACTGATACATACCTAAGTATGGGATTACCCATTTTATATTTTAGGGGGCGACAGTAGAAGTTTCTAAATACTGTTGTACATCTGTTCCTGAAGGTTTTAATTGTTTTAATTTTAGAAAACAGTACAGATCCTGATGTAATGTTGCATCCTCATACAATGCTGCGTTTCGTCTGGGTCTTCACTGTTTGCCAGAGTACACGTTTAGGAATTTTCAGAATACAAAGGGTTTATGGAGTCAAGGAGTCATTTTTATCAATCATCTCTAATATTAACTGAATTGTTTCAACATAACCTAATAAACGTTTCCTATCTCACGGCATGTTACCTTTATCAGGACATGATGACGTTGCACTTTTTAAATGACATCGCTAATTACGCTGAATCAACAAAAAAATCGAAAATTACGTCATACTCGCTAGTTTGAAGGGTGAAACATTGGGTCAACTGATTAATAGAATACCAGGTTCGCGTCTTTTGATATCAAGTTTACCAGGCTCGGCTTTGAGAACGCATGTTGAATCGCTCGGCAAGCCTCGCGATGTCATCAAGCATTCTCAAAGCCTTGCCTGGTAAACCTGATATCAAAAGACACTCACCAAGTATTCTCTATTTATCGGAAACTGCACGTGGATTCCACTTGAATACATCTAGCTTAGAAATCGTACAAACAGTTTTTAGTCAGGGCCCTTAGGGACAAAAAATAGCTCCCGTGCGAATTGTATGCCGATTTATGGTGACCTATACCAAAACCTTCAATGGAGTCTTACCTTTGATTTAAAGGTGGTCACCCATCTCAAATCCGCGTCTGAGGCTAGTTATGACGTCATAAATATGGCGACCATAATAAGTAACTGCTCGTTAATAAAAGCTATGGGTTGTGTTGGTATGGTCTTATTTATCCAACACGAACACGTTTTTTGAACATAATATCAATTATTTTAGTCATATGATGGTTACACCAATGCTTTACCTGACTTTGACAATGAATTATTTCGCGATAACTATATTTTGCATGCAAAATACCGTAGATTTCCTATAAATACCCAGCTTATCGGGCCACCTTTAGACTGATGGCTGAGAATGTTATTGCCCCCACTTGGGAATTTCGCAAACTTATCCTATCTAAAAGAGGATTTCAAGCTGCGTCTTTTAATAGATGTTTGCACTATGTTCGCCTGGGCGTTAGTTTCTGACAGTCTGTTACATATGTTACCATATTAAATTTAGAAAAAAAAAGAAAATTAAAAGTTTAGTTTAAACTTTTATTTCATTTTTGTATAACAACATGTGTAAATATAGTACAATAACTTCACATACATATCATTTCGAAATACAAAAAAGGGATTCAGAAGAAAGTCTATTGACTTTTGTAAATCTGTTTCCCAGCTATTCAATATAAGAACTACAATAGACGTATGACTTGAATTGACATTAGAATGTAAAGACAATACAGCAAAAACTGGATAATTCGAACTGGAATTATCCAGGTTTAGATGTATATATTGTAATGTCAAAAATGCTGTTTAATACAAAGCATGAATTTCGACTTTTGCGAAGGGGAATGAATATCTTACAAATTACAGCTATCTTTGTTGTCTCCACTAAAACTTTGAGCTACAGAAAGAAGGTTAATTATTTAAATTACTCATATGGTCTGCATATTGACTACTTTAGCTACATATAAATTCTTTTGGAACAAAATTACAGCTTCCTGTGGTGTTATGTGCGTTACTTTAACTAAATTACCCTTAAAACATGAAAATTGCGACCAATATCATTTACTTTTTAGCTGATATGTGCATTTTCGAAAATGTTTTGATTATTTTATACTAACAAACTCATTTGGGTTAGAGAAAATCCAAAAGTTTGCTTTTATACTTTAAATAAAGTATCTTATACGAGCAATTATAAAAACAACCCAAAGGCTACACCCAATTTTAAGGAGCCGAATTCGGTAGGCATCATTTATCTAAAAATATATGAAAACATTTGCTGCTGTTGGGTATTTTGCATTTTTGGGATTGTCTTGCTAATATTATAAAGAATTATAGATTTTGCAGGTTAAACAACAGGATTGAATCACTTGTTAAAGACTGTAACATATGTTACATGACATAATAAATGAGCAAGGACATTGACTTGATGTAAGATATGATATTTCAGAAAAAATGAATATATTTCGCATGTTTTCCTAGCTAAAGTCTCTAGCCTCTGGTGCCTAAATCTTAGGTATTGATGATTATTAAGCCCCTGTACCTTTGTTACAGATGTTATGAATATTTGTTTTCAAAATTTCTTAATATGAATAATTCTAAAATAAAGATACATCCTAGAGGAATATAGGAAATAATCTTTACACATTTAAACAGTCAATTTAGTAAATGTCCCTTTCTAATGTAAATATTCTAAGCCAATCCTTGTCCAAGCCATATACATGTACAATATCGATTATTATTTCTGCTTCTCTGGTAAAATAATTGTCCTCCTCATATCATAAAAAAACAAAATAATCACCAAACAAGATTTTGACTGCAATCTGAGTAATGACATGCTCCATCCCAAACCCTTTTAGACATATTCTATCGTATGTACCGATTCAAGGTGCGTCGAATAGGAGATGTTTGCACACTGTAAGCATGGGTGTTAGCCTGTATCAGCTTGTTACATATGTTATTTTATCAATTTGAAAATAAGAAAATTGAAAGTTTGAGGTACAGAAAGAAGACATTAAAACTAGCTAATCAATGAACATTCTAATAGTCTGCAAATTACTGGATGTCTTTACTACATATGACAGCTGTTTAACATTAATACGGCTACAAGTAGTATTATGTGCATTAAATGAACTTAATTATAATTTAAAAGTGGTAATTTTGGCTATCGTCATTTAGTTTAACGACTGATCTGAGTTGGTTTCAAAGTAATAAGGTTGCAAAGATCAGGAATCGATACAATCAAGTACCACACCTGACCCAGGATACCAATGGGAAAGTGACAAACTCACAGAAGACACCACAAACGAGAGCCAAGAGGTCAGCCCTTTCCCAGCAGGTGACCACAAAGCACATATAAACAGACGCGCACAAAACATAGCAAACACAAGACAGAACAAAAACATAAAAGATCCACAAAAGAAGTACCGCCTTGGAACAGTCAGTAAAATATTTTACTGGAGGGCTTAAACCGGTTTAACGGCGCCAACCTCACCCTTAATTCAGATGTGGATCAAGACACATAAATATTTGGTTTGCATGAAAGACCCCTAACTTATCAATGCATCATCTCCTAAAACATATAAATCAAGATATAACAAGGAGATAAAGCAAGGATAAGGACTCAACAGTAAATTAAACTGAATACCGGAGCAAAAGAAATCCAACAGGTAAACCCCGGTGGGCCAGACAAACAGCCAAAGCATCAGGCCCCTACCATCTCATCAATAGATAAGTCTTTAAGTCGGAACCATCATAGAGTCTGAAGTCCGACCCACCGGCGTGCAATTAAAGAGGAAAGCAAAGTTGCCAACCGTGATTGGGTTGACTACCAAGCATGCAGTCTGTTGCAATACATTAATGTTATAGCCAATCTTTTTATAATGGGAAATTATTTTAATGAACTGCGCTGAAAAATTATTAGAGCCAACAATCTTCTTCAACTTATACACCAAGTCACCATAGAAATCAGGTTCCGAAAGTCCTTGGCGCAAGAGAGATTTAAGTCCAACTTGGAATTTAGAAATCAAATCATAGTATCGTCTATAAAATTTTGAAAATGTTTTGCGAAGTTTATGATACCAATAGCCCTGTTAAAGAAGTTTCTGAGTTAACAATTTATTGCGAGTGTTGAAGTCAGTAACATAGCTAGATGCTCTAGCAAAACGAATGAGTTGAGAGATATAGACTCCATAGGATGTAGAACGAGGAACATCACCATCTAAAAATGGGAAATTGACAATTTCAAAATCAAAGTCGTCACGTTTATCATAAATTTTGGTAGAAACAATATCATTAGAAATTGACAAATGCAAGTCTAAAAATGCGGCTTCGGTATCAGAGGCATTGGTTTTATTAAGTTGGAGCTCTGAAGGGTATATTTGACTAACCATATTTTCAAAATAAACATTATTAATATTTAAAATATCGTCCAAATATCTGGAAGTAGTGTTAAACGCATCAATAACATCAGCCTGCTTATCATCAGAAAGAGACATCATAAAGTCCCTTTCATAACAAAACAGGAATAAATCTGCAACCAGGGGAGCACAATTAGTGCCCATAGGAATCCCAACTACTTGTCTATAGAGCTTGATGCCAAATCGAATAAAAATGTTGTCCAACAAAAAGGTCAGCGCATCACATACATTTTGACACGACCATGCATGATATTTTTTAGGTTTTTCTGAAGTAAAAAATGCAAACCGTTTTAGATTAGGTTTAACAAACATATACTCAATTGACGAATACAAAACCAAAGTTTGCTTTTCTATCTTAAATATTTTGTCTTATATGAGCTAATGCACAACCCTACCCCCAGTTTTGCAGAAGAGCAAATTTTGTTTTCGCCGCTTAAATAAAACAGATTTAAAACAATTGCAGAGTGTTGATATTTTACATTTTCTTAAACAGTCTTGCGCATATATCACAAGTTTCTAAGATCAGTACACTTATTAAAGATGTCAATGTGCCATGATGCCACAACCAGGGCTCTGATCAAATTCCATGCACTTTCAGGTGCTGGTATTAACTAGTTCAATGTCAGGAAAGAGCAAGAAATCATATTGGCAGTCATTTAGCTATGCTGGAGACTCTATCCACGAAGCATTCTTTCACCTCGGCTCAGTGCCCTTAGAAAGCACTGTGGCGGATGCACTAAAGTAATATATTTGTAAATTGTCCTGACCTCTTGGCTCTCGTTTGTGATGTCTAACTAAGAGTTTGTTACTTTCCCATTGGTATCCTGGGTCAGGTGTGGTAATCATTGTATCGATTCCTGATCTTTGCCGTCTTTCTTACTTTGCATTAGCCAGTTACCGATATTGTTCGACTCACTGCGTTGAGGTGGTGGGTGTTTTGGAGAAAAAAAAAGCTGAATTGCAAGAACTACCACTTCCAAGAGCTGTGTTTCTCGAAGGTGTCAAACGTGCGCAGTATCAGTGAATCATTTAGAAAACATCACCTGTCATTAATCCTGACAAATCAATGCCTGACAATTATGGTTAGAGGCCGGACTGTGATAAATATTGTCCCGTTATGATGACATTGCCCATGTGCGGATCCAGAGGGGGATAGGGGGTCCGGACACTCCCCCTGGAAAATAACAAGTACGTCTATGGGTTTCTATAGAAATTATCATTTGGACCCCCCCCCCCCCCCCCCCCCCCGGAAAAAGTTGGAGCCCCCCCCCCCCCCGCCCCGGGAAAATAATGGACCGCCTCTGGATCCTTTGTAAAGTATAAGTATAGTTTTCTCAGCAATAAAACCATTGGAACCCCTCTTTAAACTGTAAAATAAGCTGAGGACTAAATAAAACTGACAAAAATTCCTGGATCCGCTCACACTGTTTGTTTTTCATTCACTCCACTGTCTTTTTATTCGTAAATCGTGACGGCCTTTACGTCCCACCCTCGAACTGACTTCACCCTATTTGAATATATTTTGTATGTTACGATTTAAAAGAGTTTGCATTCAGTTATGATAAGGCTACCAGTTCATTAAAGGAATATTTCTAAGCGTTGGAAATGGACAAAATGCATTATATATGTGGTATTTACATATTAGGCGTCATTTCAATGACGTCATCTTTTTGTTCTGATGCGAAGACAATATGGGCGACATGTTAATTTTAATTATTTACCCCCTAAGATTAAATTTGGTGCATTTCGACTGAAATTGGCACACAAAATGCAAGAAAGTCCCGATCCCCATATACTACAATGGACATACCGTTTAAATTGCACTGATACAATATACGCTATTTTGATGACGTCATAATGACGTCCAGACGTGAAACCCAGATGGGTGACTAGGTGATTTTCATTAGTTATCCCCTAAAGTTTGATTTGGTATAGGTCACCATAAATCGGCATCAAAGTCGCACGGGAGTCCCGATCGCCCCTGTCTATTTACTATGCCTGTACAAAATCAATACCTTATACTAAGAAGAAAGTAACCGCTAATATAAATGAAGGCTCAGGTAAGCCTGTGTTTTGCAGACTCGCCAGATCCTTTGTTGTCTGCATACACAAAGTATGGGTATAGATGAAGAATCAGACCAGAATAAGTATGGCTAGCTCCATTGCACCTACATAAGCAATAAATGGAGGCATTTGCCAACGTGATAAGTACCAAAATATCATGACATTTTATTGTGCTTTTCAAATCTTTATTTGAGCTCTTTTTAAATTACAAATAGTAAAAGAGATCAACATTTTTTTTTCATCTTAAGATAACAACTTTCATACGTTTGCTACTTTCAAAACAAATTTTGTATGATGTTACTATATTTTGTAATCTATATCATACACACATGTAACATAAATGACGATTGAGGCACTGTATTGTCAACATCTGAACTTTAATATATCCTTTTCAATGTGAAAGAAATATGATTTGTTTGGGAGATGTTAAGTTAATAAAAGATACATGGTAATTGGAGATGCATATATACTGATCTCAAAATCATATATACTTTGTTCACATTGTATGTAAGTATATCATTGGTAACAATGTTTATTCTTAGTAGAGTGTTCGTTCAAAACTAAGTTGACTTTTTTGCTTTTCTCTTGGATCTACACCCTGATGTGTATGCAACTCATTCTTGTTGTTAAGATCCATATAACTCTTTGTTGTTAAGGATTCGTGCGGAAGTCTGGTCATGTCACATTCTGTTAAGTGGAAATAAGCATCAGCTATTATAGCAGCAATTGCTAAAACTACCAGGAAGTAAGATTTCATCACTGCACTCTTTACTTTAAATATTTTACTTTTCTATCCAACATTCCAAAAGAACATTTGCTAATCTTATTTTCATCAGTTTGAATGACAAATTCGGTCTGACCTCCTTCTGGCTATCAAAGTTCTATAAATTTAAATCAGTATCGTAAGTAGCAATTTTCCCCTTTTCATTGGGTATGGTAATAGCACATGTGATTATTGTCACGTAAAATGCACCTTTATCACATATTTTCCTATCTAACAGAAATATTCGTCTTATTAAACCTGTTACTTGTTATATTAACATTACCACCAGAGGTACTATGTTTAATTAATACACATCCGCAGTTCCATTCATTAAACAAAACGGCTATGTCATAGACAAACCAGGCCTCCATGTTAGAGTGCGTAACTGAAAATTATTTTCTTATTCCTCAGCCAAAACATGTGGCGGGTACTCTAAAGAACCGTCTCGATGAGACGGTTCTTTGAGCACCCATAACACATGTGTAAACTGATGGATAAGAAAATAATCGCAATTTTACGCAAATTACTTTTGCTTATTTGGCCCTATGGACAAACCAAAGTCTATTCAAAAGTTAAAAGTTAATTATTGCTTCAACATCTGCATACGCAAATTAAAGCTTGATTAAGAGGCAGTCTCTTTAAATAGTATAGAATGCATTGTATCAAATGTAACATATATCAGTTTTTTATTCTACCAACTTACAATTACTTCTTTCTAGCAGGGTTATAAAAGCACAGATGTTTTCATTGCTACAACCACCCATACAAAATTTAGTTCAAAGCAGTTTTTGGTTGATGTAGATGAACCAAAATATACCAGGAATGCTAGGCTTTACTGTAAGCCCAATGTTTACTGTCGTCGTCCTGGGCCCTGTCACCTGTTAAACTAACGGTACCGGGAGCCAACTTACGACAGTAAACATTGAAGGCATTATATCTGGTTAATAACTATGTTTGTTTAGTGTGAAAAAAAACAGTCAACTTGGTACACTACAATTCGTTGCTGTTTGATACGCGACTATACTAAAAGTGTTCTTCAAATAAGTAAGACAAAAACTAAATCCATCACATATAAACCATTTTGGCTTAACTAATTATTGTATTTCAAACAACAATGACATTCAAATGGTCTTATGATATACTTTATTTGGTAATATATGTTACTTTAACAATTTTGACAGACCACTGGATTTATGCTTATTCAGCTGTTACTTGAGGACACAAGTTGTCCTTTTTAATGAGGTTTGAAACCTATACTTTTTGACTAAATCAATAAAAATATTTATTTTCTTATTTTAAATAGACCTAAAATATACCATTTCGCAAAAGCAAATGTGCATTGATACTTTGTATGCATGAGTTTCCTAATAAAAACTGGTAAACTCTATTTCGAAAAAAAACACACCCTTATATCTTTATGTCTATCCAAATCAGTTTTGAAAATTATTAAAATATCCTATGATGTATAGTTAACTTGATTAAGCAGTATATAGAACACTTTAATATGTGTTACATACGTTACATATTGCCAAGCACTAAAACGAATCTTCAGACCAAAAACAATGTTTTATATATGCCTTGTGGTCATCTGCTGGAAAGGGCTGACCTCTTGGCTCTCGTTTGTGGTGACAAAATGTGAGTTTGTCACTTTCGAACTGGTATCCTGGTCAGGTGTGGTACTTGATTGAATCGATTCCTGATCTTTGCACCCTTACTTATTCTGTCATTGTTCTGCGTTTTGCTGTATGTTACTTTGTGTCCATTCTAGTTCTGCATTCATCTTGATGTGGAATAGAAAACTGATTGCTTTACTTTGTTGGTCTTCCTGTTGTCTCGGGATTGTTGTGTGGCTCTTCCTCACGGTGTCAGGGGTTTGTCTGCAGTTTGTGATTGTCGTATTTCCTACTCATACCCACTTACTATTTTACATGTGTGCACGTGTTTTTCACATTATACAATACAAGATGATTGCGTGGGGATGCCCGTCTAGTTTTATTAACCCTTCGTATTCGGCAGGAAACACCTAAACGAGTACTTTTACAAACAGTGAAGACCCAGATGGAATGCAGCATAATTACATTTCCTCAGGTCTACACTGATTGTAAAGGTAACAATGACCTTCGAACATAAACCACAATACCTTTTATAATATTATAACCTGATACCCCTAGATACGTACGATGGACAATCCAAAATGTATCGTATCAAACTAGAACGAAGACTTCATTAGTATATTAATAGACTTTTCGCTTACTGTAAAGGCGGTAACTTTAATATTCATATCTGGGCGTTGTTCTGCTAGTCCATCTCCTAAACAAGAGAAATCAGGTTCTATTATAATTTGGTGAAGAAATTCATTTCTGTTCGGTCAGTCTTACTTGTGATATTATTGTCCAGTCTAAAGCATTTATCACGGGATTTTGGTTTTTAAACGTTTATTCTGAAGGTATGTTTCTAATTATAGTTTTTAAGTCACCCTTTTCAGTAGTCTTATGTTCAAGGAAGCATGCTATATAAGGAAAATCAAGATGTATTGATATCAGTCGACGTTTTTGCTTCAGACAGAACTGTACGAGGTGTTATATTTTCCTTGCTCGTCAATTTTTTAATTTAACCAGTATATTACAAGCATATCAGACTTTTTTGCATTCTTTACTCCATTTTTTGAATGTTTAAGTTTATTATAAAGTTTAAATATTCATAGACTGTTAGAGTTGGTAGATAGGCTCTGGTTCATCATTTGTATCGAGTTGTTTTCAAGAATAATTTAGTGTTCAAGTACCGATGAATAGCAGGAAATGTTTGTCTTAACTTAGCCTGTATATACGGTATTCTTGGATCATAAGTGTGCTTAAGCATGTTAAAAAGGGGGATATATGCATTTTATAATATGAGAAATTCGGTTATACGTAGTTTTTTGGATAACGCATTTCAGTTTTCCTAGGTGGTTTTAAGAATTTAATTTTTGGCAAAACAGAGTAAATATAATTAAAGAGTGAGTAAACACTCCTGGGACGGAAGCATGGTGTTGAGGTTCTACATAAAAGCTTAAAATTCTAGCTTGTGAACATTCCTCTGTGGTCAGAGCATGGAAAAATCCTACCTCTCCCTCCCACAGTGAGTTAGGGTTGGGTAGCCCGCTCGCAGATTAAGGGAAATACTACACAAATATGAGCAAGAGCGTATTGGGATATATTTCTGTGAAGTGTTGAGATATGTGAAAACAGCGTTTTTTGAACAGGATTTCTAAGTTTTTCAGGCTGGTATGATTGACAGATTATGTGGCAAGACGAGCAAGAAGAATTGAGAAGAATTTGTTGTATATGTGGATTTTGTTTTTGTACTTATCATAAGTAAATAAAAGTTATGTCGAAAATCTGAAGCAGAAGCGGCATTTCAAAACACGTGTTTTGTTTCTTTTTCTCTAGAGAGTAGATTTTGAATTGTGAACCTGTTTTGCAATACAAGATCTAGCCTTTAGAGTGTTAGAAAAGGCAATATTTATTTTCGGACGATCGAAGAGAGGGAGAAAATAACTAGTAAGTTGCTTGGGTCGCGCGAATTAGCGTGCATTTCATGTAAATCCTAACCGTATACACACTGAACTCACATTAATTAACCCTTAACCCTTAAAGCGCATAATCACAAAATGTATAATTTTGTCGTCATAGCCTCATAGATAAACAGTGTGGACCCGGATCAGACTGCTCCTGTTGGAGCAGTCTGATCTGGGTCCACAATATTTGCCTCCCTGCTTATGTCAAATAGACATTTTCAGATGCAGTTGTTTTGCGTTTTAAGGAATTATAAGGACTGAGGTGGTGGCAAAAGATGATACAGTTACTTTTGAATAAAACCACGCCTCCTTTTCAGATTTTACCTATGCCTAAGGTTGCCTAGTCCTAATTACGCATTCATGAGGCGCCGCCTTTACAGTAAGCGAAAAGTCAAGTAATACAAAGGGCTATGCGTAGATTCTACCTTCATTGGTGAATTCTGCTCTTCTGTTCTCAATAAGGTTCCCGAGGTACATTTCATCATATTTGCATGTGCCATTCTCTCTGTAAAGATAGAAGGAAATGCTTAATAACTGAGTGCTCAAGTGTTATTGATTTCATTAAACGAGTTTGAGACAGTGGTAAAATGGGAGGCTTGCCGAGCATTTTAACGCTTTTTTGAACGAGTTTGATAAATTCATTAATACACAAGCACGTATGTCAGATGGTTGTTTTCATTATGACATTAATATAATTACTTTCAAATCTCATGTTTGCCTTGAAAACGTTACCGTTTTGCCATATATATTATTTGACGCCGTTAAAGGCGGCGTCATTTCATAACATTACCCGAAAATTTATAAACCACTAGTGTGCACCGTGAACTAATTATTTATCCCATGGACCCCAATAGTGAACCCCTACTATTGACAGTTTATTCCGCATCTCACAGTGCATGTGGGTCATCAGTATATAAATTAAATAGAGGATCTTACATGATTGCTCATGTTTTATTGAATTTATTCAACGAGTTGGGGAAAAGAGATTAAATGCGAGGCTTGCAATACAAGAGCACGAATGTTAGATTCTATCTATCATAAGACATTAATATTTCTTTGAAGTCTCATTGCTGCCGGGTAAAACGTTATAAAATTGTCTTTATGTACGCAACGTTGTTATGGACGTCATAACGTTTCCCGTAAATCGATAAACCACTAGTGGTTTATCGATTCTAGTGGTTTATTTATTTTATTGCATGGCATTATTTCACTCCCAGACGCAACGTCATATGATAAATTGAAATCAAAACATGAAGAGGGGATATCAGAAATACCCCCCCCCCCCCACCTTCACCAGCTCTTTCTTTCAACTATCGCATATTGTTAAATGACTGCCATATTTGAAAAAAAACGCCTCCAGTCCATTTTTTACTTTTGGTCCAGAAAAGCACAATATAAATGCATCTGATAGTAAACTATAGACCAATTTGAAGAAAACTAATGCTTGCATCTGCTAGAGAGAAAAAAAAACTTAAGCATTATCATCGAATTAGATACATCAATTGCCAAATAATAGCCTTGGAGCTCCTCTCATTTTTTGACTTATTGGACATGTTGATATAATTGGATTCTGGCCCCCTATACTAGAACCAAATTCCTTTAATTCTAAAAATTAAATCCGGCCTTATATTAAGGGTCTCCCTACATTATCTTTTGATTATCACAAACACTGTAACGTAGTAGGTGATTCTTATCTTCATGTTTGCGTTGTGTTTTCAAAGTCTCTTATTTTCAGCAACAACTATCACAATTTTATTATTTTATTAAATTTTCTTAAGTCCAACTAAAATAGTTCTAAAAACTAACTATGACCCAAAATTCCGAAATCTCTCCAAAGTCTGAGGCTCTGACGCTTGGTTTCATCTTATATACCATGAAGTCACGTGATAAAAGCTGACCACAGTGCCACCTAATGACATGATCATTAATCAATCATATTTCAAGTTTACCATAAAGCGCCCTATACATAGGTAAGCTTCCATTGATATCAGCCAATCAGAAGATACAAAAGTGACTCATAGTCACACAAGTTGCACAATCTCCCAAAGGTTATATAACTAAATGTATTGCGCAATATCCTGCCAATCAATGTCAGAATTGACATAATCTATTCATTGGGCTTGTGTAATTTTACTAACTGAGTAACATCAGTCGTCACGGCCTTTCAAAAGTGTCAAAACAGCCCATCAGAAATGAAAGGCTAATAAATATGACCATTAAGAAACAATAACAAACTGGTGTCAGAATTCCCTACAAAAACATAAACAGGTCAATCACAGATGTCAACATTACACCTGGCACTGAACATCTGTGCCTAATCTTAACCAAGCATTCAAAAATAATGTAAATCCCCACAGGCAATTCACAATTATTCGCGAAACCTCTCAGATAAAACCAGCTATTTTATAACACTCATTGATCCACTTTGTTCGATAGTTTGACGAAAATATTGAGTCAGGGCTCAGCGGACAGGATTAGAGGCAATTCTTAGAAAATCATTGGGAAGTAATATCTAGCTATGGACAAGTATGTTCTGTTAGCATGGCTATTTACACAAAACCAGAATTCTGAACATACATAGGTACTAAAATGTACCATAGGATGTACTAATGCATAGTTCGGGAGACATTAGAGCAGGTTTAGAATGTCTACCCCATTATAATAGCAAAAACAGGATATATATATTTTTTTGGAGTTGGGTTCGGTTAAATGTTGGGAAAATGTCAGTTTGGGACCCAAAAGTACAAACTGCTCTTAAATATAACAAGATATTATATAAAAAGTGGATTTAACTTTCCTATAGGTGATGTCACGACTCTTGTGGTTGTGCTGCGTGGTTACCATAAAAAGTTTCCACGTGATCGCATTTAATGTCGTTATTATAGAATTTGTATTTGCCAATCATAAATTGCATTAACTTTTCGCATTTAATGTCGTTATAATAGAAATCATTATATTATTATTAAAATCTAGATATTTCTATAATTAGTCAGGATTTGAATTTGACAATCATATATATTGCATTTTGGTGCCATTTGTATGCCTCATTTAAGGAGCAGTGTAGACCGGCATTCGTATCCCGTTGATATCAAATGCTAAGTTTATGTTTCTTTGTACTTGTATTAGACTTAGTTTTGTGTTGTGGGCTTTGGTTATTACTCATTACATCACTAATAGACCCCTTCCACATTGTTATCTCCCTTAGCAATCGCTCTTCAATTGAAAAAACGATAAAGCTGTTTTTGAAGATGAAGGGGCAGATTGCTTATTAGTTACATTGCAAAACACATAGTGATGCTTTATAAGTCGATTGTTTTGGCCTTTCATAGATATAATGAGATATCTTATTGTAGAAATCAGATAAATTAATGTTTTCATATACATTTTATTAGTCTTCAGTATTTTTATTTTCACTTTAATTAGTGTAAAATATACTTTGATATTGTGCTAAAATCGGCTTCTTCTTCAGGCACGAAATTGCTTCTTCTTCGGGTACAAAGTTGCAAAAAAACATTTAAAACACATGCCAACTAATAAGACACACTAAGTCTTGTCTGTTTATATGCGAACATCCACAACTCGGAAAAGTCTGGGCAAATGTACAGTCTCATCAGGATATTCGCTGCTCGCTCACACATAGGATCCATTGTTGTGTCCGAGCGCACATAAAGGCAGTGCATGTAGACGAATGCTCAGACAAAAATAGATCCCGCCAGATAAGCATGCAATAGCGCACGCATGCTAATAGACGTATATGTATGCTGCTAGATGACTATGTAAGCATATGCGATAAATGTCGAAATCGACCTATAAATCATAGATCAATTAAATTACATCATTTCTACACAACGTCCCCTTGTGCGCAGGCTCGCGAGAATCATCGCAACTCTTACATACAAATTATTGGTGTAGATAAAGACTCAGATCTATTTTTTATTGAAACACCAGTCCACTGTTTAAGAACGTGCGGGTATATATTGGCGCCTTTTACGTATATGTGTTAACAAGTACCAATTAAAGAAAGTGACACTTCATGTCATAAATCAATCATACCATCTTATTACAAAAGCGTGCCAGGCACGTGTGCTTTACTTGCTTTCAAAGGGCCCTGGGCATAGGATTAAAGGACCGGATGCACAGTAGTAGATATTAAACTGGGCCTCGACGCGAGAAAACCTGACTTTGGTGCATGCGAACAACAAAGGCGCAGACCCGTATTCGTATCCACGCACGTGTTATCAGCGCCTTTATTGTTTGCTTATTGAAAAGTATAATATCTAAACTTGCTTCATGCCAAATTTCATTTTTAATGTCTCTGTAGCTGAACAGGCTGGTTTGAGTCTTACTCAGTCAGAAAGCCACAAGACAGGTTTCTCATCTCGCGATGTATTTTAAACCAGAAGACCCTGTTTAGACGACAATTGTATTGAATGTAATCATAGACCATGTAGACCTTGAATAAGAATAAAACTTACCAGACTCTTCACTGCTCGTATACGCGTAGTATGGAAGGAAATAATTGATACAGCGTATGTCATAATGTATGACCAACACCCGCACCCGCTCATTCGAAAAAAAAAACCCTCAGTTTAGGATGCTTAGAAATCATTTTTTTATCTCAAATATTCAGAATATTGGAATTTATCACTTATTTTTGTTACATTTATTATTTAATTTTACTATTTATCTAATCGTTACTTGTGATTTTCTTTTTCTTTTAATCGTTTTCCATAATTCATTGTGTAATGTAAGGCAGCCGTATAAAGGTTGCCCCTTCACGTGTAATCTCGCAGAGATAACACGTAACGAGACTGTTTGGCGCACGCGCACTAACAATGTGAAAAGAGTCTATTGCTAAAGGATATTATCATATGACGTCGTGTCTGGGAGTGTAATAACGCCATGCAATAAAATCGATAAACAACAAGTGGTTTATAGATTAAACAACTAGTGGTTTATTGATTAACAGGAAACGTTATGACAACCATTACAACGTTGCGTACATAATGAAAATTATAACGTTTTTACGACAGAAATGATTTAATGTCATATGATAAATAGAATCTAACATTCGTGCTTTTGTATTATTGAATTTATCAAACTCAGTGCGAAAAAGAGATAAAATGCTCGACAAGCCTCGCATTTTATCTCTTTCCCCAACTCGTTTAATAAATTCAATAAAACATGAGCACTCATGTAAGATCCTGTATTTGTTATTAATAACTGGTATGAATGCCACTATTCACTGTATGGTATTACTCAAAAACTAACAATTATGAATAAGACTAAAACATTAAGAATTTTACTCTCGTCTCTTTGGTTACATTCTGCTTCTTCTATACTGATTCCACAGTCCACTAATAGATATAATTCTATGTTATCTACTGTGTATGTTTCACCTTTGAAACTTTATTCAGCTACCAAAATTAATTTGCACAGAATATCTGGTTCCACCCTTTTTAGAAATCACTTAAAAGTTCGCATTTCTCCTCTTAAGTCACCTGTATTTAGGAACTCTAGGAGTAAGTATAGAAAAAGTGTTACTTATCCTTCTTTTCGAAGTGCAATGCCAAAAGGTGTAGCTGTTGTAAACATTTATATTTTAAATCCATTATGAAATCAAACTTTAATGGTAGACACTTTTCTATAGTTACGAATTCTTATCTCGATTGAAGATTAACTGATGTTATATATGTTTTATCTTGAGAAGAGAAGGATTGTGGCATGCAATATGTTGGATCAACTAGTAGATTTCTAAAAACTAGATGCACTGAGCACTAAAGTTGTATGAATAGTCTCGCGAAATTGATAATTTTCTTTATAGACATTTTAAACTCACTACTCATTCTCCTAGTGATAATATCTATTTAGCGGGTGGAAAAGATTTTATATGATGCTAATTCTACTAAAAGATATTGGAATATTCTCAGGCATAAATTAGAATTAAAATGGTTTAAACTATTACAAGCATCTCATCCACTTGACTTTAATGATGATAAATAATATTTACCATGAAGGTAATTTATTTAGATTACAAGAGTTTGATGGGGTTTTTTTTCTCTTTTGGATATTCGTAACGTAATAAACGGTCACATGGTAAACTAGAAAATAGGAATCTAAAATGCTACAATAGACATAGTTTAACACTTCCAGATTTAAATATCTTATTTAAACAACCTGGCCGCCATATTGCACATTCATGTTAAGTGACCTTTTTCTCTCTCTTTACTTCGTTATTTGGATATTGAAGGTAATACATTCTATGATAGAGCTCATCGTCTTTATGATGCCGCAATTCTTACTAGGTGTTATACTCAACATGCTCTCTGACCTTATATTGCCTCAGATATTAGTCACATTAGGCATTTAATCAAAGTTTAATTTGTCAATAAAGGAATTGAATTCATTAACTTACCCAGTATATTTAAAGATTAATCTGTAATTTCTTCTATACCTACTTATTTTGTAAATAAGAAATCGCCTATTATTTGTTATAAGTACAAAAACCTATTCGTAGTACTGCATTTAGTAACTGAACTTGATTTTGAAACTACTATTCCTGATTCTTGGAGATGTAATGAATCAAAATATTGCAACCAACCTGCTGGTCATATAATCACTGTGGATTTAAAAATTATTACTGATTGAAGAATTTGGTTTATTATATGTAAAGGACCTAAATACAGGTTTTCTTAACAGATAGACTAATGCCATGAAGAAATTGCTGGTTCATTACACGAATTTTGTAATCGAATGCTTTATATACTTGGAAAATAAATATGTTTAAAAATTAAAGTCACTAGTAGTAGAATTTTATTTTATTGCAATTATTTAGATCCACCTAAACCTAAATTCACTTTTTGAAATTTGAAGAAAAGGGTCCATGAATTCCAAAGGAAGTTTGTTTTAGCGCCTGCATATAAGGCTGCTGATGAACAACGTTGTGTTTGTTTGAAAAATGTACTACATTAACACCTAAAGCAAGAGCTGGGCACTGCTAAGACCTATAAGCATAATTTGCTTGACGAAAAGTCTGCGATGATAGACATCGATGCCATATGGCTGCTAAATTTGGTGTATTTGTTGATGAGGATTATAGCAAGCTTCCTACGTTATACTGGTTACCAAAACGTCATAAAGGACTCTATAAATCACGTTTTATTGCTAACTCTAGCTCATGTACTACTTCTGAGTTGTCGATAATTTTGAGTTCCTTCCTTACTCCCATTAAAAACCATGTTATAAAATATTGTGAGACTGTTTTTGAGAGAAATGTTAAAAATCTATTTTGGTCTGTTAAAATTCAGGCAACAAATTAAAATCTAAAGGCTCAATTGCTCAGTCGGTAGAATGTCCACTTTCAGAGCGGGAGGTCGTGGCTTCGAATCCTGTCCGAACCATACACAAGGTGTAAAAATGATACTAGAAGCTCCCTTGCTGACGCTCTCATAAAAGGGTATATGCTATGGAAGGCAAGTATCTGTTAAAAAAGGTATTGTTAGGTCGCAATAAAAGCTCTATAGAGCTCTATAGAGCTTATGTTGTCTGTTAAATAAAGCTTCTTTATCTTTATCCTCTTTATCTATTATCTTTATGTTGTATATCAACGCATTTATTGAACGAAATATGTTTAAACCAAATAAATATCTACATCTACGCCCCTTTAAAATAAAACACAGAAAACCGCCTCAGTATTACATGATTGTTCATGTTACTGTTTTTCTTGTTAAGATTGCTAGGGCTTACTGTCCTGTCAGCCAAGAGTGACAGTGACGTCATGTTTTGTTTACAAAGCTATCAGGGACATAACCGATATATCACTGGTGTATTAATCCCATCCACAGGATAGGATTAACTAGTGATCTATCGATTTGCGTTAGCTCAAGTGGAGTGTACAAGTTAAATTTTTACTTAACAATTGAAAACAAAATATTACGTCATTGTCACTCTTGGTTGGCATGAAAGTAACATGACTAGCGGCTTGGAGACACAGGGCCAATATTTTATCCCCTCCTACCCTGTAAAAATGTTTTCTGACCCAGTGATTGGGGCCCAGAATTACAATGCCTCCTTAAAGTTTAGCAAGACTTAAGTTAAGTATTGATATTTCAACATGCTATATTAAATGCTAAAAAAATTGCCTGGATCGATGAGGTATTTGTGGTCAAAGATATCATTGTGATCTTCGGATCTATTTTGAATTTATTCAGTTTTTAACGTTATTTTTTCTTATCCTGAAAAAATCAATACTAAGCTTAAGTCTTCCTTAACTCTAAGGAAGCACTGTAATTCCGGGTCCTGGGCCCGGAATTACAATGCCTCCTTAAGTTAAGTAGACTTTTACGAACTTAACTCCAATATTTCTTAAAGTTTAGATTCTATCTTAAAAGTGCATTAATAATGCACCTTTTCTAATAACCTAACTTAAGTATAAAATTTAATCATCGTTTCAAATCGTTAATTTGACGGAAATGTTTACGAGGACATGCTAAAAATATAGAGTTTTAATGACTCTAAGCGACCCAAATGTTTCGCGCGTTATGTCAATAATTAGCGGACTCGAAAAATACCACATAAAGTTTCCTTTTAAAAGGAAAGGCTTGACCAATTGAGGTTTCTATACGTCCCATCAACTCTCTTTCAGTTATAGGGAAGGGTCTTCCTGGATGGAACCAGTACTAAGCTATGATTTATGTTCTTGCTCAATGACACAATGCAGTGATGCCTGTGAGACTCTTACATGCAGCCCCTTGGTCTTGAGTCAAGCGCTGTACTACTGAGCCACTGCGACGATAAGTTAGACAGCATTCATGTTATAAAATTTATATCAAAAGTAACTAACAAATATTTTGAGTGGACATTTCACAAGTGACAGGTAAAAAATGTACAAAAAAAATAGTAAGATGTGTATTTATTTAAGAATGTTTCGAGGAAACTTGTTTTCTGTATTTCTGACTGATTAACTGGAATTTTTGTTTTGTGTTTATAGTGAAAACAATGACAATGATTTGTATTTTAGTTAAATCTGTAATGATTTGTTAGCTTGTTGTAAAAACAGGTTTACTAATGAATCAGCTCATGATATGTGTAAATTGATGTTTTAATTAAATAATTTATTTGGGTACAGCCTCAACAAATATTGACTTAAGTCTTCAATCAAATCAAAGATAAGCAGTACAGCTGCTCTTTCTGGTGTTGGATTCCCTGTAACATCCCTGGAATGTGAATCAAATGAAGAGTATGTTCCACATGTTGGATTATCAAATTGATACTGCATGCGTAATGAAAGCCCCATCTAGTTTGCAAATCGAGGGAGATCTGATGCCATAAAAATGATTTACTTGATACCTATCATGTATAACATTCGAGAAGAGCGAATTGCAATACAATAAAACCTGATCAACAATGTGGGTTCCTTATTCCGAATTGATACTGCATGCGTAATGACAACCCCATGTAGCTTGCAAATCGAGGGAGATCTGATGCCATAAAAACTGATTTCCTTGATACCTTTCATGATTAACATTCAAGAAGAGCGAATCATAATGCAATAAAATCTAATCAACATTGTGGGTTCCTTTTTGGAAAACTGCAAACAATGATGGGAACATCAATGCTGCAAGAACAAGTGATGTACATTGATACCCAGCAGTAATGCCAAAAATGAGTGTATTGCAGTTAAATCTGTAATGATTTGTTAGCTTGTTGTACAAAACTAGTAAGTTTACTCATAAATTAGCTCATGGTACGTGTAAATTGAAGTTTTAATTAAACAATATATTTGGGTACAGCCTGAACATATATTGACTTCAGTCTTCAATCAAATCAAAGGTAAGCAGTACAGCTGCTCCTTCTGGTGTTGGATTCCCTGTAACATCCCTGGAATGTAAATCAAACACAGAGTATGTTCTATATATTCGATTATAACTAAGTGCCACAATGATACCATCCAGTATGGGCAAAAGGAAATTGGACACAATAAAACCAGATTTGATTCCCTCCTGTATTGATACAGACAAGAACTCAGTATCATCTAATCTATTTCTGGAGACACCATGCACTATATCAAATTGATGCCGAATTTGTAATGACAGCTCCATGTAGTTTGCAAATCGAGGGCGATTTGATGCCATCAAAAAAAAACTGATTTTCTTGATACCTATCATGTATTACATTCGAGAGAGCGAATCGCCATACAATAAAATCTGATCATACATTTTGTCATAATGCGCTTTAAGGGTTAAATCTGATCAACATTGTGGGTTCTCCACTCAGAAACTGCAAACAACAATGAGAAAATCAATGCCGCAAGAGCATTTGCTGTACATTAATACCCAATTACTGCCAAAAATTAGGGCATTTCCCTGATGATAAGATCCAGCAACTGATTTCATGCTGACCAATTATTTGCTTGTGATTATACCTATAGCGCATGTTGTTGTTCAACCATTATGTTTGCTTTCCTTGTGTTTGAGTGGACATTTCACAAGTGAGAGGTAAAAAATGTAAAAAAAAAATACAGATTACAACTCTTTAATTTTAATATGACAACTGTAAACATTCAACAGAAAAAATAAACATGAACAACAACATAAAAATATTGTGTATAGAGTACAATGCAGCGTGTAACGGACATATAATATGGATTATGCCTTTAAGTAACCTGATGTTGACCTATACAATGCTAAATGATGGCGGAAATGAGATGCATTTTTGTGATTTCAACATACAGATGGCGGAAATGAGGTGCGCTTTTGTGATTGCAACATACAGATTATAAGTCTGTAATATAATTATGTGAAACTTCAAGACTTTAATCATCTTCTGGCCTTGGACAGACATGTTATGTTGACCTAGCCAAAACCAACAAGACAGGTTTCTTACACCACAACCCACATTGTATACATGAGCAAAATACTATTTTTTATGTCATGGAACATGTTGGTATATAGAGACAATTTGTTTGAGTGAAGGAAATAATGCAACAAGAAACAAAAGGTTACTAGAATTGTTTTCAACGAAAAATAACAGATGCCTCCCCCTTTTAATATTCCAAAAGGGCACAAAATTGCATTTAGTTATGTTACAAAGGGTATAATTTGAAAAATATACATGCAAGAGTTATGTTTTAGGCATGACACGTTGTTTGAATGTGCCTTACAAATGTATGAAGTTTTGTTGAAATATCTCTGACGGTTATCAAGTTATAGAGCGGACACACTTTTGTAACGGACAGACCCACACACAGATGCAAGGGGAGATATACATGCAAGAGTTATGGTTCTTGTGCATGACATGTCGTCTGAATGTGGCTTACCATAACTCTGCTTTGGATATTTTTGGAGTAATTTCCCTTTGAGCATTTCAACGAAACTTCATACATTTGTAAACAGAGTTATGGTTCTTGTGCATGACACATTGTCTCATTGTGCTGTAGAAGTGTATGAAGTTTCCACAAATAGGTCTAACAGTGTTCAACTTACAGAGCGGAAACACAATTGCATTTTGTTATGTTACTAAGGGAATAATTTGAAAAATGAACATGCAAAAGGTATGGATCTTGTGCATGACATTTCGTCTGAATGTGCTTTACAAATGTGTCAAGTTTCGTTTTAATACCTCTAACTAATATCAAGTTATAGCATGGACACGAAATAGCATTGAAAATGATCAAAGGGAAATAAATCCAAAATATCCAAAGCAGAGTTATGGTTCTTGTGCATGACACGTTGTCTGATTGTGCTTTAGAAATGTATGAAGTTTCCTTGAAATACCTCTATCGGTTATCAAGTTATAGAGCGGACACGAAATAGCATTGCAAATGATCAAAGGGAAATGACTCCAAAAATATCCACAGCAGAGTTATGGTTCTTGTGTATGACATGCCGTCCGAATGTGCTTAACAAATGTATGAAGTTTCGTTGAAATATCTCTTACAGTTTTCAAGTTATAGAATCCAATTACAAACACAAATCGTCCATCCCTATTTGAAAATGTAAATCGGGTATTCGAATATTAAGCCAACATCATTGAAAATATCTGATTAATCTGTAAATAACCAAAAAACGTTAAAATGGCTGTTTTTGGCTAATGACAGTCAACTGTGAAAAGTCATTTTAATGTTTTTTGGCTATTGACAGTTGACTGTAAATAACCACTAAAACGTTTTTTGGCTCTTGACAGTCAACTGTAAATAGCCATTTTAACGTTTATGGCTATTGACAGTCAACTGTAAATAGACGCTTCCTATAAGTTTAGAACCCCTAAATTTTGGATTGAAGCAGGCAATTATTTCTATTAGCTTGTATACACCCTCTGATACAGTCCTGCAGCGCTATTCTGACTATGTTGACATCCTGTATTTACAATGATATTTACAAATAACAAAGTTATTTTTAACTCACTATTTTTAGAATAATAAGTGTATTTTATTATATTTAAAATATAGTATGCACATGCTAATTACAAGAAGATATTCGTAGCATAGTGGATAAATATTTTGTCTGCTGTCGGGGGGCGGGGGTGTGCGAGTTCGAACCCCCTCGTCGAAACTCTTATTTTATTTTATTTATATGTTTTTATTTATATATTTATACAATGGTATGAATATGATCCATAATCAACTCCAAATCATTTCGGCTGCTGGATAACGCTTTAATGACAGCAAACAATCCATACCCTATTGAGTCGACACTTTCTGTGGCATCTCGTAAATGTTTTCGTATTTGATTGTGCCCCATGTAAGGGACACTGTGTATAAATGCTAAAACTGATATCCAAAAATGATAATAATTTACATCACTGGGCAGATTTATTTCATTAAAAAGGGGAGTTGCGTTCAAAAGACATGAAATAACGATTGTTTCCAAAATGCAATTTATCAGTTCTAATTAAGAGGCTATGTGAATATGTGTGTATATTTGCTTTTTAAGAACTTTTATATTTGTGATATGTTAAAGTAATATATATATAACTAAAAAATATATATAGCATGATTTTATATTTGTCTCAACTGATTTCAGTACAACTGAGCCTAAAAACCTAGACAGATCCAGATTTTTTGCATTTTTCTTTTAATTGAAAAAAATCTAATAAGCTATTCAAAAGCAACCAAAGTGTTGCGTATGCGAGCATCCACGTATAAGAGCCTCGTAAATAGTAAATAACAGATTTGTCCTTATCAAAGTAAAAAAAAAACACAGCAAATATCAGATAACGATACAATTAAGTACCGCACCTGACACAGGATACCACATGGGAATGTAACAAAAATACAATTAACATCACCAACAAATGCCAAGAAGTCGGCCCTTTCCCAGCAAGTGACAACAAGGCAGACGCGAAAGCATTAGAAACACAAGACACAAAAACATAAATGATCCACAAAAGAAGTACCGCCTTGGAACGGTCACTAAAATTTTACTTTACAACAAACTATCTTAAAGTATTCTTAGATAGTAGCATAAGTATGAATTTTGCTTCGATTAGATGAACTATCAATATTTTAAGTATCATTTAACAAATTCATACATGTTTTATGAGAATAACCTGGTTCTTAGGGCTTGATGGCAGTTGCCATGAGTAATTATTGTTGGCGTAAAAACTTAATAGTGTTCTTTGAATAAAAGATATCCAAGCATATTCTATCACGTATGCTGATAAGCTCTATAGACAAAAAGCAAACGTATGCAAATACTTTCAGGCCATTCTGACCTATATGTTCAATCAAGTTCTTTACTAGAAAATTAAACTGTAAGCTCAAGGTCCTGATTATTGAAATCTTAGCATTTAGAAATGTCTACAACAATAACAATGCGCTGGAGCTCTTCCGACTAATAAACAGACATATATCTGTTTCAAAATTAAAATGGACATTTAGAATAATTGCATCCCTGTTTCATAGCTTTGCAAAATGGTAGGGACAGGCAAAACAATGTTAAAGTAGTATTCTCTATTTGGGGGTTTTGTTATATACATAACCAACATAAATTACAATCATTATTACCGCACTGGGTACTCTGTAGACATTAAAATACTGTGACAATAAGAATATTTATGGTGGGTGCTGATTGTGAGACAGAACGATTTCCACAAACTCTCAGCTTTTTATATTACATAGAGGAATTCATTATTTAATGTTTCATTCTTGATTTTGACTTAAGCTTGGAATGACTTTCAGCTCTTAGAGTTGTAAGTTACCTTTTGTGACGTGTTGTAATGAACATAGCTGTTATAGCCAATAGATGATTATCAATGCAAAAAATTGAAGTCTTATAAAATTGTTTATGGACCCTACTACTATATAAATATAAAAATAAATAGGTAGTAAAATCCAATTGAAAAGATTCCGAAAAAAAAGTTAACAACATTCTAATGTGCTTTAAAAGTAAGTTTTCCCCTGCAAAGTAACAATGCTTTGATTGAAAGTAAATCTCATTCATATGCTATGTTTAAAAAAACGATACTATCAATAGATGTATTTTTTAGCATAAGATGCTAGTCAAATTCATTTCAACCACTAAGCGTTTAATCTCATATAGTCCTAACATCGTACCAAAATATATATTAAAAAGTAACGTATACAACAGAAATACTAGGCCACTAAGCTAATATATATCAATCTGCTAGCCAACTGTATTCTATTTAAAGATCATGATGATATGTGAAAAAACGAATGATGATAATACTATAAAAGGAGTTCCGCTATTTAATGGTAACGCATGTGACTTGACTGTTGCATGGTAATTTTTATAAGGAACCACTATGCACTAGATTTGTCATACATATGGTGGTCGACAAATACTTAATGCACAAAACACCCGCTTTACAGGTCTATAGGCAGCATGTGGTGAAGTAAACATTAGAAATATATATTAAAGTAAGTAACATATATAACAAATATCATAAGCGTAAGTTATTTAACCTTATTGTTAGTTTTATCGGTAAAATCAAATGTTTAACAAACTGACTGAAATTATACAAGTATATATTGCTTCATGTTTGTGATATTGATGAATGTGAAGAAAAAACAATTTAAAAGTGGCCTAGCGTAAACTTGGGCTTATGTATTTTAAGAGCTGTTGCTGACAAACTAAAACAGTTAGAATGGCCAAACTGGTTTTATTTGAAACCGATTTAAGCCTTTTATGAAATCAATTTGATAAAAACTTCAAAAACTCTGAAGAGGAAAATTGACAGCAAACAACAACAGTCAATATTATGATTTTTACGGAATAATGTTAATTAAGTAACGTATGTAACATCCGAGAACATCAGAATATCGTTTAGAAAAGCTATCAATTTTAACACATAAACCGAATGTATGAAAATATCAACATTTAAAAATCTCAGATGCAATTAAACCCAAGATAGGTGTGTTTTTCACTCAGTTCTATATAGTTTAACATTTTGGCGGCCATCTTGAATGGCGGCCATTTTGAAGCCTTTCGCCAGCCTATTTTTATAGACCCACCTGGACTTAGACTACTAACATATACCTACCCAAAATAAGCATCAAAACTTCTGGCCAAGATCATGTAGGGTAAACCGAATTTTTTACACTTCCTGAAATTTGGATTCCAGACTAATAGGAGCGATTTGTATGTCTCTTAAACTGAGGAAGCTGGTTTGAGGCCCATATACTAAAACCAAAATCTTAAGCTCGCCTTCAGGAAATTGCTGAAGCTGTCAAACATATTTTTCCAGATACAAGATTAAAGGGAGTCTCCACTTACTTGTATGATTGGTAGTTTATTAACATTGAGTCAGTGGTTCTAGTGACAATAATTACGGAACCAAACCATGCTTCATCGACAGGGTAATTGTCTGCCCACATGAATCCATACCAAGTTGACCCGTCTGCTACCTAAATAAAAAAATTTGAAACATTTGAGTAATACTTTCATTTTATATAAAAAAGCATTTTGTAATTACTTGCTTACAAGTACATGATGACACAAATACAAAGATGATATTCCATGCAATTGCGCAGCAGATATGCAGATGGACTCTAACCCTTTTTGGACAAGAAACCCCTAAATGGGTACATTGACAAACAGTGAAGACCCAGATGAAATGCCGCATCTTGCGGCATTTCATCAGGGTCTACACTGTTTGCTAAGGCAAATCGAACTTCTGAGACAGAAATATAATATGTGTTTTGAAATTATATCCTGTGACCCCTCATTATATACAATTAAACCATGCCCAAAGGGGAGCTCAGTTGTAGAGTGCTTGACTCAAGATTGAGGGGTTGCGAGTTAGAGTCTCACCGGCGTCATTGTGTTGTGTCCTTGAGCAAATCACATTGATCCTTGTTTACTACTCTAGGTATTTAAAGGGTCTGTATTTGAAAACAATGTTAGGGTAGCCGAACTGAGTATTTCAAAAAAACATGTATCTATCAAGGTGGATGGATAGCCGTTCTAAAATAGGTTACATTCGAATGCGGGTTCCGTATGGAAGTAGTATTCGGATAGCCAAACTGAAATAGCTTAAGATTATATATGGCCTGGTTATTATAATTAATGGTTCCAAGGAATGCAGAGACAATTATTCCTGATATAAGCTAAGATAATATATGGGAGTAACCAGATATTCTCTGGGCTTTAGTTTTTATGCCTAACTAAAACTGCTTTTTACTACTTACAGAGAGAGTAGTTTCCATTACAATTAAAACTTATACAGTTGACCAAAGCAAACTTCTTGTTACATCTCACGGAAATTTACGAGTATAACGGAAAACAACAACATACGAATAGCCCTTTAAAAAGAAACTAGACGCTAAAATACTTGTAAGTTGTCTGTCTTACAGAGGCGAAATTAACAGATTTCACCATAAATTATGACTATAAATTATAATTTCCCTGGAGTAAGGGATACTTTTTTAAACTGTGAAAACATTTTACACAAAATACCAAACCAGTGGAAAAATATAATAAACGAAAACAGAGTATTCATATACCAAAATAGGTATACTATTACTTGCAATGTATTTGTGGCATACTTATTAAAAGACAAAAAAGGAAGTAGAAGATTCTATGACATATTAGCCCATGTTGACAAAAAGAAATGTAACACATAGGTGAGGAAACCAATTTGGAAACATAAGCGAAAAAGAATGGAAGTTCAATTAAAGACATAAAGGAAGTAAAACTATCTGATTTTCAATATAAAATTAACAATAAAATTTTAGTGAAAAACTCCTTTTTATTCAAAATCAAGAAGATTAATAATAATGGATGTTCTTACTGCTATGAGCATAGTGAAACTAGAGAACACTTGTTTTTAAATTGCACTAAAGTAAAAGACTTTTGGAACAGCCTCCAGGATTGGTTAAGCAACAACTGCAATATAACTTTGCATTTAGAAGAAAAGTCTCTTATATTCTCATCACAAAAACACAGAAGCATAGAAAATTATATTCTTTGTCTAGCAAAATATTATATATATAAGAACAAGTTTACAAAGAATACCTTAAGTATTCAAAATTTTATGTCATTACTTAAAAATAAATTTATTAGTGCAAAATACATTGCAAGTATATATAACCGGTTTGCAAAGTTTATGACCAAATGGTCAAAACTATATAACTATTTTACTAATACTTAGTATGTAGGCTGCGCCCCTGACAAAATATAGAAGATACCAAATGCAGAACAACAACATTACCACCGAACACATGGACATTCACTTTGTTACAGAACAGTGTGTGTACGTTGATGTTGTTTTAGTTCTTTTTTCATTACATACTCTTGATTCAGAGATTTCCAACAGCAATGTTCACATGGTTATTTTTGTTAATCTGCCATAACTACAGCTGCTTTCCAAAATTTTTATAGATAGCGAATTTTGTCATAATTATTTACATACCCTATACTTGTCTGAGAGTTTGTAATAAACTTATGCTTTGTTTGAGATATGATTTATTTCTGCTCCTGTATGCACGACATATCTAGTTATAGTGAGTAAAAATATGGCTTGTTTTTGCAGATGTTTTGTATCAAGTTTTAACTTCTAAAAAAGTTTATCATATTTTTAGCAAATCGAATATGCTTATCAAAACTCTATTTCGAATTGTGAGATAATAAGGAGAGCAGAAAAGAAAACTGTGGTGGGAATCTATAAAGTCATGTATATGGTGCATTGTGAAAATACTTTAAGAATTGAACCTATCGAGTGTATCAACAATGAATCACTTGATTGACTTTGGTGTATGTGCACTAGTAGGTTGCACAAATTATATATTTTACATAATTACTTTTAAAAGATATTTTAAGTGCATTTTGGGTGTTCAAATTTGATGCTACATAGTTCGAGCTCAATTATTAGGAGAAAGGCTAAAAGGAAAGTACAGTCCTGCCAAACAGTTAAATGGCCAAGAGGGTTTGAAATTGTATTAAAATTGAAAAAAATGTCATCTTTTCGGATGAATCCATTCTCTAAGCCTATTTCTTTTGCAAACCTATTCCCATCTGGCGTCTGAAACACGAACAAATTTTTCCACATTACATTGATGGATGGGTAAAAATCCACTGGAGTCATATTGAGGGGACTATCTCGTAACTTTTAAAGGAGTTATTCAACTTAAGCTTGTTAATGAAACAATCACCAGTAAGGCATATCATGATAATATCAAAAGCGATATAAAACTCAAATATGAATCATGCGTGAATATTTTAAAGTGAAATTGCAAGGTGTGTTATCTTGTTGAATGCTTGGGGTATAGTGCATTCATATCGGAGTTTTATATCGCTTTTGATATTATCCTGATATGCCTTACTGGTGATTGTTTCAAACCCTCTTGGCCCATTTAACTGTTTTGCAGTACTGTACTTTCCTTTCAGCCTTTCTCCTAATAATTGGGCTCTTACTATGTAGCATCAAATTTGAACACCCAAAATGCACTTAAATATCTTTTAACAGTAATTATGTAAAATTATATAATGTGTGCAACCTACTAGTGCACATACACCAAAGACTACCAAGTGATTCATTGTTGATACACTGGATAGCTTCAATTTTTAAAGTATTTTCACAATGCACCGTATACATGACTTTATAGATTTCCACCACAGTTTTCTTTGCTGCTCTCCTTATTATCTCATAATTCGAAATAGAGTTTTGATAAGCAAATTTGATTTGCTAAAAATATGATCAACTTTTTTAGAAGTTAAAACTTGATACAAACATCTGTAAATACAACCCATATTTTTACTCGCTATAATAAGTTATGTCGTACATACAGGAGCAGAAATAAATTATATCTCAAACAAAGCATAAGTTTATTGCAAACACTCAAACAAGTATAGGGTATGTAAATAATTATGACAAAAATCGCTATCTACAAAAATTTTGGAAAGCAGCTGTACATGTACGTTAGTACTCCCAGAATAAACTGATTGTTTTCTTGTAATATCCAGAACAGAATGTTTTATAATTATATATATCCAAAATTCTTCCCCCCTTCTAATAAAGAATTATAAAAAAGATTATAATTTCCCATTCTAAAAAGATTGGCTATTACATTGATGTATTGCAACAGGCTGCATGCTTGGTGGTCAACCAAATCACGGTTGAAAAAAAATCACGGTTGGCAATTTTGCTTTCCTCTTTAATTGCACGCCGGTGGGTCGGACTTCAGACTCTATGACGGTTCCGACTTAAAGACTTATCTATTGATGAAATGAAAGGGGCCTGAGGCTTTGGCTGTTTGTCGGGCCCACCGGGGTTTACCTGTTTGATTTCTTTTGCTCTGGTATTCAGTTTTATTTACTGTTGAGTCCTTATCTTTGCTTTATCTCCTTTGTATATATCTTGGTTTATATGTTCTAGGCGATGATGCATTGATAAGATAGGGATCTTTCATACAAGCCAAACATTTATGTGTCTTGATCCACATCTGAAGTCGGTGCACCGTTAAACCGGTTTAAGCCCTCCAGTAAAATAAATTACTGACCGTTCCAAGGCGGCATTTTTTTTGTGGATCTTTTATGGGTTTTTTTCTGTCGTGTGTTTGCTATGCCTTTGTACTTGTTTGTTTATTTGTGCCTTGTGGTCACCTGCTGGGAAAGGGCTGACCTCTTGGCTCTCGTTTGTGGTGTCTAACTGTGTGTTTGTTACTTTCCCTTTGGTATCCTGGGTCAGGTGTGGTACTTGATTGTATCGACTCCTGATCTTTGCACCCTTACTTTCTTTAAGTCGGCCCATATATATTTATTCTAACCTGGGACTGCTTTACAACAAAGTTAAATATCCTTGCAACAAGGGAGCTAAATCACTTACTTTGTACACTAAATCACTGGCAGGACAAGTTTTATCGCCAAAATGGTGCCTAAACCCTTTTTGTAAGCTAATTACTGATAAGCCGTCCGATAGGTAGCGTTATATAACGTCAGCGTCACGATATCACCCGCGTTATCAAAGTAGATCCTCGATGTACATCCTTGGTCAGATTCCACGAACTTTCGCGGAATCGGCTGAGGCAGTTCCAATCGACAAATTATAGTGATAGTTTTACGTCGGACTCCATAAATGTACCATTTTTGCGAACTTTACAGTGTTTTCAATGGAATTTCCCATTACAAATTGTTTGCCATTTTTCTTCCAAACCGATTGGAATTTTTATCAGATTTTCTTGTCACATACTCTTGGCAGAGGTCCAAACGAATCACGGATAAAAGAAAAATGGAATGTCATCAGAGATACAGCTTTTTGAAAGGACTGAAGTTACTTTTGTTTTTATTCAAAGGGAGATAATTTCATTGTTAACCAACTTTAAGATAATGCCCAAAACTTACTATAGTATTACGTCAAAGACAACATACCTGGCAGTATTATTGTGGGCAATCGATTACCCTTAAAATAGCGTGCTCAAATCTTAGGTTTACCTAGGATCTTATGAGGTAGGACAGATTTTTCGTTTTTAATGCAAGAACAAATAACTCGAAAGAAGATTAATATGCCCAAGTCGTTTTCGTGAATAATGTTAGGGCAAGTGCTAGGAGCTCATTTCAATATTTCATTTGGTTAGAATAAAAGATAAACAGTTAAGTTATATTCGTTAGTTAAAAGTGTAAAGTTACTTTTGGCTTTAAGTATACATTGATGCCCCGTAGCGTAGTCGGTGACGTGTCTGACTACAGAAACGTGTCTGACTGCAGATCCAGGGGTCACGAGGTCGATCCCGGGACGGTCCCATACTTTTGTGGAGATTGATTATGAAATAATTTCTTCGGCATTCTCTTCCCTTCCGGCATTTTCCTGGCATTCTCCTCCCTTCCGCTGATTCAAGACGTTCCAAGGCGGTACTTCTTTTGTGGATAATTTGTGTTGTTTAAGTCTGGTGTATGAAATTCAAAAAGGCCCTAGATAAGAAGAAAATTACACCCATCATTAGAAAGGATGAAAATGGTCACCAAATTAAAGCTTATCATCACTAGTTTCAATATCCGCCTGTTGACACTTCGAAAAAGCGTGGCGTCATAGTGTAAAATGGACAGATAACTCTAGCATATGCACATCAGAAAGTTAATAGACAGTCATTTAAACGATGAAAACGACATTTTATCATACTTATCAAAGTCCAAAAGTTAATATTTTTCAAAAGTAATATTAATTTTAAGTAGACTCATATTTTTTATTTAAATCATTGAAATTATTTTGGCGTTAATGGCGTCACGTTACCTCATTCAACCCTTCAAAATCGTTTAAATAAACCATTTCACATTGATTCCTGAGCTGGATATTCAATATTCTGTCAAAATTTGTAATTATCAAAACCCCAAAATGTCTTAGCTTAGCACATATATAAAAGGTTGATTCCTACTATGTATACGCAAAAGTTATATCGCCATATTTGACGTGTTTTCATAAGAACATGTATATGGAATAATTATAGGAGAAAATACACCGATCATTCGATAGGATGAAAATGGTCTTAAGTTAAAGCTTACCATCTCTACTTTCAATATCCTGGTGTTGACACTTCGAAAAAAAAGTGTTGCGTCATATTGTAAAATGAGGAGATAACTCGATACTATGATATTCGAAATATATGAGGGAAAATAATGCAATCTTGCATTCCCATTGAAGAACTTAATATGTTGTGAGATGCAATATGTTTTTTTCCATATGTGCAATTTAATTTTTGTATTAAGAATAATAGCTATTTCTATACTGTCTTAATCCATCTTCCAAAATTCAAAAGGGGTCAAGGTCAAACATCTGTAATTTTATTGGTTATCAAATTCTTAAAAACTATATCTAAAGAGTTCCTTGACAAATAGTCTGGTGACAAATATAGGTAACCCTGCACCCATTGACAATTTTTCATTGATGCCAATTTGTTAATAATGACCACTATAATGCGTAACAAAGTTGTCCAAACCTGTTTAGACTATGTGAATATGCATGTTGTCCATGGCAATCCATTACTGATTCAGGAATGGGGGTGTGCCTACAAAATTACTCATATCTTAGCTGCTACTTGTCCGAGACTACTTAACTCGATACCACATTAAAGCTTAGACATAGACCTTTTTATTTATTTGTCACATATGCAAATTATAAGTCATATTTGAATATATATATAAATATTTATTAAGACATTAAAAATGTAATTTGAGAATGGGGGTGTATCTACATAAGCAATGATATCTCAGCTGCTACGTATCATAGACTACTAAAATTGGTACCAAATATAAGCTAAGTCACATGTCTTTTATTTCATGGTCAGATATAACCCGGCATCCAATTTAGGTTACCTTGCACCCCCCCAGGACAATTTTTCATGTGTGCCAAATTGTTCATAGGGACCCCCTGGATGGGAAACGAAGGTGTCCTCAAAAAAAATTTGGTTTGGGCTATGTGAAATTGCATGGTTTCTATGCCAACCCATAGCGAATTTGAGAAGGGGGGTATGTCTATAAAATTACTCATATCTCAGCTGTTACTTATCCTAGACTACTAAACTTAATACCAAATTAAAGCTTAGGCATATGCCTACTATCCCCTTGTTGCATATGGAAAATATCTAATTTGCATATTCATAAATATTTATGAAAACATTAAAAATGTGTTTCACGAATGGGGGTATATGTACAAGATCAATAATATCTCAGTTGCTTTTAGTCGTAGAGTACTAAAATTTGTACTAAAATAAAGCTAAGACATAGGCCTTTTATTCCATGGTCAAATATGCAACGTACCTTATTTGCATAATTTGTATATTCATGAATATTAATAAAAACGCTAAAAAATAAGGGAAAATCATTACAAATATAGATAGGCTGATTTCATCCCAATATTGTCATTGTTGCATGTTTTAATATAATCAATGCTACAATTTGACAGGTCCAACCATCCAGTGGTCCTATATGAATATTATCACATTTGAATATTCATGAAAATGCATGAAAACTTAAAAAAATGAGGGAAAATCAAGTAAAAACTATAAGCCTAGGGGAGGGGTTAAGGTAAGATCTATCCTGCACTCCTAGGGCCTTTTAAATTCATGCCAAATTGTTCATCGGGACCCTAAGAATGTGATATGAAGTTCTCCTTACAAGAAATTAGGTATGGACAACGTGAAAATGCATGGTTTCCACGGCAACCGCTTATATGATTCTCGAGATAGGGGGTTAGGCCTACAAATTCAATCATATCTAGGGTTCTACTTATCCTAGAGCACTAAAATTGGTGTCAAATTAAAGCTTAGACACATGTCTTTCTTCTTGTGGTCAGATTTGTAAATTATCTAATTTGCATATTGATTAAATATTAATGAAAACCTACAAAAATGAAGTAAAATCATAAAAAAACAACATAAATGAACATATTTCAGCACAAAAACATCATCAAACCACCATTGTTGCCAGTTTTTATATTCTCAGTGATTCAATTTGATAAGTTCTTTCATCCAGTGGTCCTATATTAAAACTATCTCATTTGCATATTCATGAATATTAATGAAAAGTTTTGTAATTAAAGAAAAAAATCTTAGAAAAATTAAGGGATGTACATATAAAATGACAAATATTTCCACCTACCATGTGATCCAGTGTATCAAACCTAGTGCCAATTCAATGCTTAGACATTTTACTTTTACCATAAGGTATAATATGACAAAAAAATATTATGAATACTCGTGAATTTTAATGTAAACAGAAGAAATGAAAGAAAAATTGCGGAAAAATCAAGGGGGTGCACTTCCAAAATTACTCATATTTCAGTAGTTAAGTGCCCAATAGTGCCAAACCTGATTTTAAGTCAATGCACAGACACAACATGTTTACCAAAATGATCCAATTCATAACACATCAAATTTAAATTCTCATGAATAATGATGAAAACATGAGAAATTAAGAGAAAATACAGGAAAATTAAGGGTGTATAGCTACAAAGTGATTCATATCTTGGCTTCCAATTGCCCAATAGTAATAAGCTTGGTACCATATCAAACAGCATAATCCTAAGTAAAATTAAGTAAAAGAAAAAGGTATAAAATTTATAACAGCTGAGATATGAGTAATTTTGTAAGTACACTGCTATCAATTTGTATACATTTTATACTTGTATTTCTTAAGTTTTTATTAATATTGATATTAAACAAATTAGTTAATTCTTATATCTTCCCACTAGGTAAAACTGCTATGCATAGACTTAAATTAAGTATATTGTTTGCTACTCTAGGGCAATTAGCAGCTAAGATGTTGGTAATTTTGTAGGTATACCCCATTGATTTTTTGGCGATTTTTCTCTTTATTCTAATGTTTGTATTAATTTTCATGAAAATGTAAATGCGACAACTGGCAAATATTACCTTTGAGATAAAGGGCTGTATCATAGCAATAAGTTGGCACCATGTTTGCTACGTAAGGGCTATAAGCTGCTGAGATATGAGTGATTTTGTAGGTATATCCCCTTCATTTTCAAATATTATTCTCAAAATGCTCAAGGTTTCATCAATATTCATGAATATTATAATATGACCGTTCTAAAATTTGATGATTTGTTAAACATAATATTGTCTTAGCATTAGTTTAAAACCAATTTTGGTACTCTAGGGCACTTAGCAATTGATATATTATTAGATTTGTAAGTACACCCCCTTGATTTTTCCGCAATTTTTCATTTGTTTCTTATGTTTTAATTAAAATTTATAATTATTAATGTTAACTATTTTTCAAAGCTGAACTTAAGGTAAAAGTATTATGTCCAAGCATTGACTTGGCATCAAGTTTGATACACTCGGACGCATAGCTGCTGAGATATTGGTAACTTTATACATACACCCCTTAATTTTTCTGAGATTTTATCTCTCATTTCTAAAGTTTTCATTAATATTCATGAATATGGATATTAGATAATTTGCATATCTAACTACCAAATCAAACTGCTATGGCCAGAAATTAGTTTGGTATCATTGTTAGTAATCTAGAATGAGATGTTGTTAAGATATGAGTATTTTTTGTACGTATACCCCCAATCTTTACAGTCAGCATAATGGGTTGTCATGGAAACCATGAAATTTCAAAAACCCAAATAACATTTATTTTTGAGGACAATATGTTTTTACATTTAAGTGGTCCTATTGGACAAATTAATGCCCATAATAATATGTCTGATGTGTTCAATTTAGGTCTGATTACCCCCGTTGCATACTATAGTTTACCCATGCTTTTTCCATCATTTTAAGATTTCATTAATATTCATGAATATGCAAATGAGATAATTTTCATATAGGACCATGTGATAGTTTTCATATATAGGACCACTGGATGAAAGAACTTATCAAATTTAATCACTGAGGATATAAAAACTGGCAACAATGGTGGTTTGATGATGTTTCTGTACTGAAATATGTTCATTTATGTTGTTTTTTATGATTTTACTTCATTTTTGTAGGTTTTTATTAATATTCATATATATGCAAATTAGATAATTTACAAATCTGACCATAGGAAGAAAGACATGGGTCTAAGCTTTAATTTGACACCAATTTTAGTGCTCTAGGATAAGTAGAACCCTAGATATGATTGAATTTGTAGGCCTACCCCCCAATCTCGAGAATCATATAAGCGGTTGCCATGCAAACCATGCATTTTCACGTAGCCCATACCTAATTTCTTGTGAGGAGAACTTCATTTCACATTCTGAGGGTCCTGATGAACAATTTGGCATGAATTTAAAAGGCCCTAGGAGTGCAGGATAGATCTTACCTTAACCCCTCCCCTAGGCTTATAGTTTTTACTTGATTTTCCCTCATTTTTTTAAGTTTTCATGCATTTTCATGAATATTTAAATGAGATAATATTCATATAGGACCACTGGATGATTGGACCTGTCAAATTGTAACATTGATTATATTAAAACATGCAACAATGACAATATTGGGATGAAATCAGCCTATTTATATTTGTAATGATTTTCCCTTATTTTTTAGCGTTTTTATTAATATTCATGAATTTGCAAATTATGCAAATAAGGTACGTTGCATATTTGACCATGGAATAAAAGGCCTATGTCTTAGCTTTATTTTAGTACAAATTTTAGTACTCTACGATTAAAATCAGCTGAGATATTATTGATCTTGTACGTATACCCCAATTCATGAAACACATTTTTAATGTTTTCATAAATATTTATGAATATGCAAATTAGATATTTTCCATATGCAACAAGGGGATAATAGACATATGCCTAAGCTTTAATTTGGTATTAAGTTTAGTAGTCTAGAATAAGTAACAGCTGAGATATGAGTAATTTTATAGGCAGACCCCCCTTCTCAAATTCGCTATGGGTTGGCATAGAAACCATGCAATTTCACATAGCCCAAACCAAAATTTTTTTGAGGACACCTTCGTTTCCCATCCAGGGGGTCCCTATGAACAATTTGGCACCCATGAAAAATTGTCCTGGGGGTGCAAGGTAACCTAAATTGGATGCCGGGGTAATATACAAATTATCTTAATTGAAAAATTTGCTAATTCATGAATATTAGAAAAAAAGGTTAAAAAATTAAGTAAACATCATTAAAAAAACTTAAACAGGTTGATTTCAACCCCATGTTATCATTGTTGCATGTTGTTATGTCATCAGTGAACAGTGATACAATTTGACAAGTCAATTTATTCAGTGGCCCTATATTTGCATATTCATGAATATATATGAAATCAAGAAAAAGCGGGAAAATCACATAAAAACTATTAGGGGGTGGGGGCGAAGAGAGGTGGTTGATAATCAGACCTTGCACCCTTAGGATAGTTTCTGATGCATGCCAAATTGTTAAGTTGGGCCCCCAAAATGAAAAACAAGTTGATATAAAAATAGTAAGTGAGTATGATCAGGAAATACCACAACCACAAACTGCAGACAACCCCGTGGCACCGCGAGGAAGAGCCGCTCAACCATCACGAGACACCAGGAGGACAAATTAAGCAAAGCAACCAGCTCTCTCTTCCCCATCAAGATGATTGCAATACTAGAATTGACGTAAAGTAACGTACAACAAAACATAGAACAATTACAGACTCCAACAATGGGAGTAACAATAAACAAAAAGTCAACAACAACAGAACCACCGCCTTAGAACGGACAGCAGCCTAAGCCACCGAGGGGCTTAAATGCATTTTACTGGTACCAAATCTTCGCCCTAGATTCTGCTGTTGTTGAGGTACAAGAAATGTTCAGCTCGCATGGAGGTCATCTAACTAATGCAGTGTATCACCATGGAGAACACTCTAATCAAATTAACACACCATGATGAAACAAAGAAAAGGGCTCATGACACACAGACCTGTTTGGGCTAAGTAAAATGCAGAGTTTCCATGGCATATCATAATGCTATTCTCAACAATTTGGATGTACCAACAAAATACTCATATCTCAGCAGTACTGCATTAGTGGTACCAAATTAAAGCTTAAACTGCTTTCACTCATTGGTCAAATATGCAAGTGTTCTAATTTGTGTGTTCATAACTATTAATGAAAGCAATAGAAATGAGAGAAAATTGCAGAAAATTAACGGGGTGTACCTACAAAGTACCTATATCTCAGCTGCTTATTATCCGTTACAACCGAACTTGGTACAAAAGTGACGCTACGACATGGCACCTGTAGTAAATGGTCTGATATGCAAGCCATCTAATTTGCATATTCATGAGTATTAATGAAGACATTAGAAATAAGAGGGGAAATGTATAAAAAATGTAAGGGGTGTGCTAACTAAATTAGCTATGTCTCAGCTGCTAGGTGTTCTCTACTACCAATTTGGTACCATATAAATGCTAAGACATATCAGGTTTTATATTATTTACGTTTAGTAGTATAAGATAATTAGCAATTGAGATCTTAGTGATATTGTAAGTACACTATCATTAATTTGACTTCGAATATTTCTTATTTTCTTACGTTTTCATTAGCTTACATGAATATTCAAATCAGATATCTAGCCTATTAAATAACAGAGTAAAGGACAATTATATTAGCTTTGATTAGGTACCAAGTTTTGAAGTTTATGATAAATGGTAGCTGAGATATGAGTAGTTTAGTAGGTACGCCCTCATTATTTTTCCATTTTTCCACAATTTTCTCCTTTTTAATGTTTTCATTAATATTCACGAATATTATAATAAGATAATTTTATATATCATATCATAAGGTAAAAGGCTGTATCTTAGCATACATTTGGTAACAAGTTTAGTTCTCTAGGGCAATTAGTTACTGAAACATAAGAACTGTTCTAGGTACACTCCCTACCATTTTCTCCAATTTTCTCAAATTCCTCGTGTTTTCATGAATATTCATAAACACTAGAAAATATCATTTTACATATAAGCTCCTTGATTAAATAGACTATGTCTTAGCATAATGTTGGTGCCAAGTTTAGTACTCTATGGCAATTAGCAGCTGGATAAATAGGACATTTGTAGGTGCACACCTTTTTTTGCAGTTTTTGCTTTCCTTCGTTATGTTTTGATTAACATGCATGCCTTTTTAAACTAGATAAATTGCCTACTAAATAATAGAAACAACATAATTATCTTGACTTTGATAAGGTACCAGATTTTGAAGTTTGTGATAAATGGAAGCTGGAATATAGATAGTTTTGTAAATAAACCCCATTATTTTTTCAATGATTTTCTTTCATTTCTAATGTTTTCATTAATACTCATGAATATGATAATTAGATAATTTGCATATCTTATCATTAAGTAGATGGGTTCTACCTTAGCATTATTTGATACCAACTTTGGTACTCTATAGCAATGGGCAACTACAAATATAATAATTTTCTAGGCACACCCCTACATTGTTCTACAATTTTCTCTAATTTCTCATATTTCATGAATATTCATGAATATAAGAATTGGATCATTTGCATATCAGACCAAACATCACTGAGCAATCTCTAGTAAGCTTTTACGCGTGCTAGTTGTATGCATTGCTTTTACGGCCACAGCCATTAATCTGTAGCACACTGTGACGTCACAAAACATCGATTACGAGCGTGCGTGAAAACACTCAGAAAATTCATTGTTGGTCCAGCATTTTGATAATCAACAGAATCAGACAAATTTGATTTTTTTTTCGTCATCACAAGCCTTTTAACATTAATTAAGACTAATCAGCATCAAAAAAATTGATAATGAAAATTCTCAGAAGATTTTTGCAGTAAGGGGTGGGGTACAAACACAGATTTAGTGAACCTTTGATGCCCAACATCAGCCATAGTTTTTGTTTTTCTCTTTTGCGTAACTGTTGTCATAAACAAACACAACAAATTAAAAGAAAAATGGTCTCAAAATAATGTAAGGTTAAGGAGATTTGGAAGTTCTTAAATCCTTATTTGTTTAATTCAAAGGGAGGTAATATCAGTCAATTTTGTAAATTAAAGGTTTTGAACTGCAATTTCGCTCGTTCAATAAGCAGACTTGGGATTTTTAGATGTTTTGTCATCGTAGGACGTTACTGGCTGCCATTTAACGTAAAATGTGTCACGTTTTGATGATTAACTTCCTGATGATAATGAAAAAAGCTGTGTGAACATTAGGTTCCATAACTATTCAAGATAAGAAGATAAAATCAAATAATTACCAATTTTTGTGTTTCCGACGTTTGATAAACATTTAGGTTTTAGTTTTGTGGCGACATCTTAACTGGATCCAAATATACAGTACCATGAAAATCGGACGTATCTTTTTTGTTTGAGTATATAAGTACACCGCATACGGAGACATGGCCAGGTATGCGTATGCAGAGACGCGTGCATATGCGTATTTACAGACACACATACGGATATGAGGACAGATCATTATACGAATAGTATATTATGAACCAAATGCACTATCCCCTTCATATTTTAATCAAAACGAGAAAAGCGCAAAGCCATTTGAACGATGCTCAACTTTATTTTACTACAGGCTACTACATTTAGTTATGTTACGTCATATTTTACGCACATATTCGGTCAGAATCAGTAAACCCTGTATGAATGGTGTTCGCTCTATGGCATTTGAGTATTCCTACGAGAATTCATCACTCATATGCTTTATATTTCAATCATTAAGCAAATACAGGAAGGTTGCTTTGAAATTCGTTTTCAGGTTTTTATTATTTTCTTTGACTGGCGTTACGTTATGTAACTAACGGTTAAGTGACGTTAGTCTTTCATCGTAGCTTGTAGTCAGAAACGTTATAACGACAATCTGAGATGCCCACGAGAGTTTCTATACCACACAGCATTTCCTTTACTTTTAATATTTATTACTTGGCGTTATTATGCAGGATGGTTGAAATCTTCAAGTATTGTCTTAAGTTTTATGAAAACACGTCAAATATTGCGGTTGCTTGCAAAGGGGTCGGTACCCTTACCGCGGTATAACTTTTTGCGTATAAATAGTAGGAATCAACCGTTTATATCTTTGCAAAGCTAAGACAAAGTTGGGTTTGATTATGAAAAAGATTCAATAGAATAATGAATGTTTAGCTCAGGAATCAATTTGAAAAAGTTCATGTTAACGATATTGGAGGGTTGAATTACATAACGTGACGTCATTAACGTCAAAACGACCTCAATGATTTTTTAAAAATTATGAGTTTCCTTAAAATTAATTTGACTTTCGAAACATATTATCATTTGGGGTTTAAAAATTATGAAAATGTGTCGAATTTATAAATTTAAATGACAACTGGCAACTTTCTGACATGCATGGTGTAGTTATCTGCCCATTTTACACTATGACGCTACACTTTTTCGAAGTGTCAACAGGCGGATATTGAAAGCAGACATGATTAGCTAAATTTTGAGACCACTTTCATCCTTTCTAACGATGGGTGTATTTTTGACTTAAAAAATCGAGTCCATACACCAGACTATTTGTGTTGCTCATGCTTTCGCGTCTGTTCATTGCTGCCTTGTGGTCACCTGCTGGGAAAGTGCTGACCTCTTCGCTCTTGTTGGTGATGTTTATTGTTTTTGTTTCTTTTCCATGTGGTATCCTGGTTTTTGTTTCTTTCCCATGTGGTATCATGTGGTATACCTCTACAAAATTAACCAGATCCTGACCTTTATGCATGAATAAATTATTACAGTATAAACACTGAATATATAGTTTTTCGTGATGGATCGTGTGCAATCGGTATGTTTCGAGCAATTACGGAAATAAACGTCTTGGTACAATTGCGATGAGATCCGTTGATAACTCAATGAAGTTGTACTTTCCACGGTGGTTAGTCAGAATAGCTCCAGATACGTAAATTGTGGATTCGAATCCTGGTCGACCCAACTTTTTTTATTTCCTTTTTTTTTGTTTTCATGTCAAAGAAATGCACATAAACACAAAACATGTAAGTTCACACTTTCTCTGAAAATGTAATGACTGACAACTTCTTGATGCTTGGAGTTAGAATTTAGTTTGCGAGTATAGGTCTACACTCGTGCTCTTGGCTCCAAAGCAAAATAAATCTGTTATAGCACGTCGAAGCGTTTCTCTAAAGAGCAGCAAGGAGGTCCTTATATGAGCCACGACATGAGATTTCCAACAATGTGGTATGTGCGACAAGCAAAGGCTCAGACCAGCATGCGCATACACACAGTCTGATCAGAGCTTTTGCTAGTCACTGAATATTTTATAGATGGTAAGCTACTGGATGAACAGCATTTAGTTTTAATTCCTAAAAGGAGGGTGCACAGGCTCACCTGTGCCTATTCGTGTCAAAATGCCAAATTGTTGGAAATCTCATGTCGCAGCTCATATTTTAACGAAACTGAAGAGATGACAGGCGCTAGGAGAAGTACAGTGTTACGGATCCGACGAGAGAATGTTGTTGTCACTAAAGAGACCAAATTAAAACGCTAATATTGCAAAAGGAAAAAAAATAATAAAAATAAAACCAATAGTCTTTTCAATAGTTACAATAATAAATGTCGCGTACGGGATTCGAACTAACAACGCAGAGCTTAAAAATATAAGTGTGCAATATTAACGCGTTCATCCCACTGAGCCACGCAGGCAGCTGATAGCCAATTGAGCATTATAGCGGTATATATATATATCTATTGTGTTTAAAAGTACCACGTGCATTTCCTTATTAGTTATACGATGGACGCCGAAGATATATTTAGAAGCTCAATCGGCTGTGAAATCATGTTAACGATAAAGGCCAGGGTCAGGTTAATATTTTCAAGGTATACTTGATCATATCGTTTCCTGATCTGTTTCGTCTTTCTTACTTTGTTGTCAGGTCAGTTACAAGTGAAAGTATGTGCACGAAGTACATGGTCAAGCTTGCCCAGGAAAAGGTGTAGTTAGGCGAACTGACCATCCCGACATGATCATAGCTGTTGACTTGGACGTTAAGCATCTAAACAAACAAAACAAAAAAGTTGTAAGGACCCCTGACGGACTTTTCTGGATCCAAGCATGTAGATTAAGTATGAGATTGTCCATTTTGTATGAATTTCAAGGGGATACACGCCGAGTTTTCTAAATTCTAAACAGTTCATGCACTGATGAAATAACTTCTTATTCAGCATTTTCATCTGAATCTTCACTGTATCAAAATTACCTGTTTACTGGTATCCGAATAAAAAGGGTTACACCTAAGACAGGTTTACTCGCGCGACGAAATTGATATAGTTTACATGTGATATTATTTGACTTTTTGCTTACTGTAAAGGCGGTGCCTCATGAATGCGTAATTAGGACTGGTCAACCTTAGACGTAGGTAAAAGCTAAAAATGAGGCGTGGTTTTATTCAAAGTAACTGTTTCATCTTGTGTCACCACCTCAGTCATTATTTAGTCCTTAAAACGCGAGCAAAATAACTGCATCTGAAAATGTCTATTTAACATAAGCAGGGAGGCAAACATTGTGGACCCAGATCAGACTGCTCCTACAGGAGCAGTCTGATCTAGTTCCACACTGTTTGTCTATGAGGCTTCAAATATTTTAGTGGACGACAAAAAAACAACATACATTTTGTGATTATGCGCTTTAAGGGTTAATAAATGTGAGTTCAGTGTGTATTCGGTTAGGATTATGAAATGCACGCCCGTTTGCGCGGCCCAAACAACTTATTATTGTGCCAGCCAAGAGTAGAAGTGACGTCATGTTTTGTTTACAAAGTTATGGGACTTACCTTTCATAATAAGATTGATACACAATTGATATATCGATTCGAGTTAGCTCAAGTGGTAGCGAGGAGGATTACAAAACCAGAACGATTTTTTTAGGTTCGTTTAGGTTCGAATCTCACTGGCTGCTCTTTTTTTATTCATTTTTTTTATTGTTTTTTTTTTGTTTGTTTTTGGGGGTGTGGGGGGTGGGGTCTGATTTTATTATTCTCTTCATGTCTTATTTTTTTCTTTTTGTTTATTTATTATTATTATTTTTATTTTTTATCCCTCGCGAAATGGCAAAATCACTCTGTTGTTTACTGATACGTAGGTTAATCATGCCCTAGTCACGAATTTTGACGTCGCAAATATGTCTTTTAACGCTATTCGCGGATATTTCCGAATCTACAGTAGTTTGTTTTGTTACAGATGTTTGATATATGTGCCTTATACATGTTGAAGGGATAGAAAAAATAAAAATAATGAAAAAAAAAATAAAGACAAAAAAAGACGTGAAGAGAATAATAAAATCAGACACCCCCCCCCCCCCCCACCCCGAAAAATATATAAAAAAAACTGAATAAAAAAAGAGCAGCATGTGAGATTCGAACCTAAAAAAAATATCGTTGTGGTTTAGTAATCCTCCTCGCTACCACTTGAGCTAACTCGAATCGATAGATCAATTGTGAATTAATCCTGTCATGAAAGGTAAGTCCCATAACTTTGTAAACAAAACATGACGTCACTTCTACTCTTGGCTGGCAGAATAATACATGTATTAATTCTTCACCAAATTATAAATAGAACTTAATTTCCCTTCTTTAGCAGATGAAATAGCCGAACCACGCACAGATATGAATATTAAAGTTGCCGCCTTTACAGTAAGCGAAAAGTCAAGTAATACGTAAAAGTTAAACAATGGTGTGTCCGCCTGTACTTGGGAATAATCCACGAGCAACTATGGTCTCAACTCAACTATTTTATAACACCTCATTAGTGAAGACCTTGCAAGAGTGAAGACCTTTCACTTGGCATTACGTGCTAAGTAATAGTTATATCATAGGTTGTCCGCCTGTACGTGGAGATAAACCACGAGCTTACGTACAGGTGAACAAACATGGTATAACTAGTTTTGTGCTAAAGTTGGTAAGGGTGGTATAAATTTGTCAAAAGTTGTAAAAATGATTATAATCTCGTCGCATTACAATGTACTTTTAACAGTCACTACAAGATGGAAAACCAGTATAGTTAATTGCCCAGTTTCGAATCTTGCCTAGTTCCAAATCACGTCATAGCATCGTTGCAAACAACACATCAGCGGCAATATTTGAAAAAAACAAAAAAACAACAACCGTTTTGGTTCGATTTTGTTGTATAAGCATATCGTCATTTTTATGGCAGAACGCGGTCTCAACTCTTGCAATTTAAACTTTAATTAAAATAACAGCTACATGTACCACCTAACAAACGTAAAATTGGAAATGAACTCGTCCATTTGATAAGGATGGGAAAAAAAGCCAATCGGCGTTAACCCTTTGTATACTGAAAGACCCTTAAAGGATACTCTAGTAAATGGTGAAGGCCCAGATGAAATGCAGCATAGTGCTGCATTTAATCAGGGTCTACACTGTTTGTTAAGGTAAAATAAATCTTAAGAAAAATGTTACCGAACATCCCTACATATGTATAATAGACCATCTTAAGTTTATTGTATCAAACAAGGAGGACGTATCGGCGTAGCTCCCATTACGCCGTTACGCACGTGCGTAATAAAAAGTAACATTCAAGGCAGGTAACCTTATGTGATAAAAGTAGTTTTCAATACCATAAGGAACTGCTCTTTAAGGCAAGAATTCACTCCCTCTGGGAGCAAATTATTTCCTTTAAGAGAAGTTCCCATTTCAAAAAGGGACGCAATTAAAGAGAATCACTGCTTGATCCAGTAGCCTCCCTTTGATGTGCGAAACTTTTTCGGCGTCCTGCCTACTTACGTAAATGCGTATCTATAGATTGCAAAACAATATACCTTAGTTGTAAAGGTATCAATATCCATAAGTGCCGATTGTTTTGGCAGCAAATATCCTCCTCGAGTCACAGGTCTCGTAAACAAACAATTTAGGCCCCCACTTTCGATGAAATTGACACACAAAAATGAAAGAAGGCATAGCGAAAGGATAGACTTCGTAAGTAAGTCCATCTTTGTGGTTTCAATGAAGCCGGATGACAAAAACTGCTTAATATTTTCTCATATATATAGGTCATTACCAAAAAGAAAACGAGGGTTGTTTTAAAAGTAACAATATTAAATAACAAGATACATCTCCTATGGTGCACATGAAAACTTGGTTTAATCAGACAAATATGGGTTTTTCTTCATTTTTCTGCTGTAAGCAAACGTGTATGAATATTTTAGAACCGTCTCATACGACAGTTGTGGGTCCTCATAAGAATCATCTCAACAACATATCTCGGAGTCAGAAAGAGAACCATATTAAGTCGCCTTGAATGAGAACCCGCACAATATTCAGTGAACTAACAATTAATGTTGGTGATGTTTTGCATTGCATTCAATAGATTCCAACAAATTAAGAGATGGTATTTATATGTTGCCATTATCTTCAAAGGCGTAGCACCATTACGCACAGTACGTATGTCTATAGATTTCAAAACAATATAACTTAGTCAGGGTAGTGGAAATATTAAAATTATCTACTTGTCCAGGGACAAGTAAATGGCCATAATGTACTTGTCCAAAAGAGAATTTTACTTCTCCGAAAGAACAGATTAGCTTAAACCTTTCTGTGCCTAAACAATTTACTCTTTCGAAAACGGTATAAAACCAGGTATCAACTATCTTGTAAACAGTGTAGATCCAGATCAACTGACTTCTTAAGTAGCCAGCTGATCTGGATCCACACTGTTTTCAATGCAATATGTGAATTTGTAATAATCAATCAATATATGAAATACAATGAACAGAATGGTATTAATTAACTATATTCATTTGTACTTGCCCAAGGACAAGTAAATAGAAAGTTTCAACTTTTCCTGAATGAAAATATACCAGTCGAACAAGTCGGGCATGGTATTTCCACAGCCCTGCCTTAGTGGTAAATGTATCAATATCCATAAGCGCATCCAGTAGTCCAAATATTGAAAAGGGGCACAATGGATGAGAAACAATACTTGTATCAGTCGTCTCCCTTTGACGCAAAGCGCTGGTTTAGTCCTTGTTCTTCATAGTAAAGCTGAATTATTTTTGGTTTTGGTTTGGTCCCAGTCAACAGCTATGGTCATGTCGGGGACGGTCAGTTCACCTTACCACACTTTTTTCCCGGGCAAGCTTGATTAAGCGGTTATCGAGTGCTTCATGCACACACTCTCGCTTGTAATTGACAACAGCCCTTTTTGAATCAGGGGAAGGGAGGAGAATGATCGTAGAAAATATTTAGGATCAATCTCCACGAAAATATAGGACCGGGCCGGGATCTAAATTGCGACCACTGGGACTGCAATCAGACACGTATCTTCAGCCAGACACGTATCCAACTGCGCTGCGTGGCCCGGTACAAAATGCTGATTTTTATGTATGCAGAATCGATTCCATCAGCAATGCGCGTTTCCCGCCAATATTGCACTCTTTTCCAATGCAAATGCAATGATAAGTTCAATCCAAATTAAAGGGGACGGCAACCTTGATAATTACACTGTTTTATATGAAAGATCTTAATAAACAATGAATTTTTATACCAGTTTCATCTATATCGGATGAAAGACGTAGAAGTTGTGGGCGTTTGAATATTTGAAAATGGACTGTAATGGATGCGGCCATTTTGAGGGCTTAGTGACGTCACGCAGCCTAATAATATGCGTAATCAAAATAAAAGACAAACCAAAGGATTACTTGCAATTATCTTAAATAAAACATTTTCTTTATGCATAAAGCTGCATATCAGCTGAAATTCAGCGCTGTGATAGTATTTATAACTGAAAATTAAGCAGTTGAAATAATCCGAAAACTAATTAAATATTCAAAATGGCGGCTAAATGTTGGTCATATTGAATTCTTTAAATGCTCATAACTTCCCAATTTTTGAATCGATTTTGATAACACTTGTATCAAAATTCAGTGTTCATAGATTCGTCCTGATAAAACATACTTATCATTAGGGTTGCTTCCCCTTTAAGAGCAGATTTTCCCCTTTTGACAATTGTGCAGTCAATGACTTCATTGTCAGGTGTGGTACCTGACTGTATCGATTCCTGATCTTTCCACCCTTACTTACTTCAAAGGGAGACCACCGAAATAGCTGTGATTCTCATAAATTGCGCCCCTTTTCAAAATTTAAAAGTTAAGGGAAAGAATTTATTTCAATTTGGGTGGGGTATTAATTATTTACTGTCATAGCAGTTTATTGTGGTATGGAAAATTACTATTTCTCCGCAAGATGACATCCCTTGGATGAGAACTGTTTTCATTACGCACTGCGTAGCTGAGTAATGAGAACTACGCCAAGAGTATGGACCCAGATCAGGCCGAAAATGTCGGGCCTGATTTTGATCTAAACTGTTTGACACTCTGATGGCAAGGTTATTTTCGAATGAGTTGATTTTGGAAACACACACAAAAACAACAGACAACAGAAAAAACATGCAAAATCCCCGGCAGGCAAAGAGGTAATAAAGCATGATATATTGTATTTAAGAAAACAACGCCTGACCCGAATACAACAGATTAAAAATACCCCGCGAGACAAGCAAATAATATAATGTGACCCGTCACGCGAAAAGGGACGAGTTGGGTGTCATATAGTGAAATTCACTTTTTCCGCGTTTTGAATAGAGAATTTTATGACGAATCAAGAAATAGTAACATGTTGGTTGGTTCTTGATCATTTTGGGTCTCAAAATGTCCAAAGAAGATGGGTACCGCTCTGAAGCGTCACAAACTTTCTATTGACGTTATTGTAACGTTACATGTACAGCATAAAATCCAGCAGATTAACACGTTATAAAATATTGCAAAAGAACATAACAATGTATTTGTTGTAATCAATTTTCTTTTCTCTTTTTCTATTTATTATTCCTCTCATTCTTCCTCATCTATGTCTTCTTCAAATGTCGCACCAGATATCTTTTTCTATATAGCATTCAACACTTAGTCAACTTAAAAAAACAACAACAAAAATTAACTTCACACTGACATATTTTATGTGTTGTTTAAAAATTATTTTCCTCGTTGTTCAGTGCTTACTAGCAGCATAGTCACCTCGTTAGAAAATATAAGTTATATTGTTTCTTAACCATGTTTATTATGCAAATCATTTGGATATAGTTTCTTATACTCTTGTAGCCTTGTGTTGGATGGTTGTCACGCTGTTGGTCTCCTCTGTTTCTTTTATCTTTTTTTGTTGATGGGGTACCTATGTTTGTTTTTGCCACATGGATTAGCCAATTGGTTTATTATTTCAATTTTTATTTTTTTAGTGTTGCAAGCATATTTGCTTCTCGGCCAATAACAAGATAATTGTCATATTCCTTTTGGTCATGAAGATCACTTAACAAATCAAAACGAACACACACAAACTTTGAATAGCAAAGACAGACTGTGTTTTCAATCTAGATTTTAAACATAAGGCAAATCAAAATATGTTCCCCTCTCCTCCTAACATACAATAGTATATATGGGACAGAATAGATACCATTTACAATCCCCTTTGCTATGATAACATGTTTACGATTACGATTTTTAAAGGAAAACGGCTTCCCATACAAATGTCGCTTATATGGCAATTCGCAATGAATTGCTATACAGTGGTTTTGTATTACCGAATGTTCAAATATTCTTTGTGCAAAAAATCAGCTTTGCTACTTTCGGGGTAAGCATCGATGACTTTTTTACGAGATACGCTGGTCTGGGCTACAGCCTATAGCGCTTGGTTCGTTTTGGTACCTGGTGCATAAATGTCTATCTGCACCCTAGAAACAATAATAACTGTTTTTCGAACCAGCAGCCGACAACTAGTTGCCGGTAGCCGATTTGGACTTGTGTTTTTGAATCGGCAACTGAATCGGCAACTACAATCTGAATGGGCAACCGTTGCTAAAATATGACTACCAGCATTCAAAGCTAGACAATAATAACTTATCTTTTCGAATCGGTTGCCGATTGGAGCTTGTACTTTTGAATTGGCAACTACAATCTGAATCGGCAACTGTTTTAAAAACATGGCTACTATTATTTTTGAAACAAACCTAAGGCTTGTTTCGTTTTGGTACCTGGTGCATAAATGGCTATCTGCACCCTAGAAAAAATAATAACTGTTTTTCGAATCGGCAACCCGCAACTAGTTGCCGGTTGCCGATTTGAACTTGTGCTTTTGAATCGGCAACTGAATCGGCAACTGGTATCTGAATCGTTAACTGGGGGTAGAGAAGGGTTTTGGTACGATAAGGATAGGTGCGGGGTTATATAGGGTAGGATAGGGGTAATGTATGTTTTGGTTCGGGTAAGGGTGAGGTATTCTATGTGTAATGGCTATAGGAAACTGTAGGCAGGGGGGTAGAGTTTGTGACTGACTTTCTATGAAAGTCAGCCTCAAAATCCTGAACTCGCGTATAATCCTATGAAAGTCAGCCTCAAAATCCTGAACTCGCGTATAATTCTATGAAAGTCAGCCTCAAAATCCTGAAATCGCGTATAATCCTGAAAACGTTCACTCACCATGCCATGTAACTTAAGTTAACTCTTTGCATGCTGGGTAAAAATGGTGTAGTCTACAGCCAATAGCTGTAACAAGTTGTTCCTGAAGGGTTATTTGCATACATTTTTGTCTCAGACTCTCAGTCCGGATTTTTTTCAAACACTACCAGTAGTTGCTTACCAAAAAAGCCTAGACCAACTCAGTCTACTTCTTACCAGAGTATTCTCTGTATGCTATTCAAACGAGCATTTTATGAATTGCAAAAAAAAATTCAGCGAACATTGTAAATATTTTCTTACCCCCAGTTTTTAGCATTTGTTTTCGGGGCTCAAAAGAACCGTCTCATTGAGACGGTTCTTTTGAGTACCCACAACATATGTTGGTACGAAAAGTATAGGTGGGGGATCGGATAGTGTAGGATGTGTTGGTTCTGATAGGAGTAAGGTATTGTTCATGTAATTGCAATAGGAAACTGGAAGTAACGGGTAGAGAAGGGTTTGGGCACGATAAGGATAGGCGTGGTGTTGGTTAGGATAGGGGTAACGTATGTGTTGGTTCGGATAGGGGTAAGATCTTGTATGTGTAGGAGTTGCCGTATCAAGACTTGTTTAAAAAAATATTTTTGAATTGGCAACCGGCAACTAGTTGCCAGTTGCTGATTGGGGCTTAAAATTGAATCGGCAACCGGTTGCCGATTCGAATCGGCAACCGGCAGCTAACTTTATTTACGTGAATATTTATCATTATTCTATAATTAAATTTTAAAGTGTTATTTCAACGAGATAAATGAAACTAGGTGCAACAGCCTACTTCCAATGTGCAAAGGACGATGTAAAAAGTGTTAAGCAACACAGTAGAGTCTAATATTTTGCAGAAAAAAATATATGTTTCTACGCAGGAAATAAGACCAGAGTGTAAGGTATGTGAATTACTTTACCGACCTATTGGCACACTTTTTTTTATACAAGAATACACTTGGGATCATCGACGGTTTGGGCCTTATACGCCTATTTTTCTGATTCCCAGAACGCTGCTTTTGAGCTCCTGGTGTGGTGCATGTAGTATCAGTGCATTAGGTGAATCTCATGGCAAGAGCAAGCTAGCAAAATATTTTCAAAATTCCTACACACTCTAGTGTTATGGCGGGTAGAACAGGAGGGGTCTGAAATTTCATGACAATTAAAAAAGTGCTTTAAAAAGTGATTTCTGCGCGTTTTCTCGATTTATTTGGTAGGCATGGTGATATCTATTGAACATATTGTATACATAGTATAAACGAATCACGACAATTGATGAAATTGTTTTACAAACAAAATAAGTTTTGTAATAAAATGATTTTGGGGAGGTACTTTAGAAGTTACCTGTACATTTTTGACTACATGTACCGTAAATAATACAAAACTGAAAGCTCAACAAATGAAATAAATACTTTTGAATGAATGAAAGTGTCCCATTTAGCATTGAAAAGTAAAGCTGGTTCTAACTAGAGCCTTTAAATATTACTTTTGCTTTGTTTAAAGGGCATAGCTAGCATGTCAAATGTATTTAAAGTGCCCAAATATTTATTGTATACAAATGTATATCCAGGTAAAGCAACCTATAAATGAGACATTTACCTGTTGTAACTCTTAGCATGCCAGCGGATAATTTTGTCGTCTGCCAATAGCCTTTTGCAAACAGTTTGAACCCAGATGAAGACCAACAAAATGTCGGTCTTGATCTGGATCCAAACTGTTTGACACTCTGATGGTGGTCCTGGGTGGTTTATTTGTAAAAACTTAATTTTGAAGAAAGTCAGCAGACGAAAATAAAAACATGAACAATTCCATAGCATGCAAATATATAAGTACAGGACATTTGCAAAAGAATGTGTCATTAGATAACAATGAGATTTTTTCATAAGAAAAAATGTATAAACCTTGCTAGTTCTACTTTCAATCTTTATGTACTTTATATTAAACTAGAACAGAATACAAAGCAATTTAGGAGGTTGGTTCTAGAGAACTTCATTAACTATCATTTGTATCTTATTCTGTAGAAAATGCATTTTATGGGCTTAGGCCCTGGGTTTTTGGGCTGCTGAACATCTCCCCCCCCCCTTGTGCCAGCAAGCCACTTCCATACAATGTGTAAAATATGATAACACATATACAGGCAACATCTTTTGCTGGCACAGAAGGGGGGAATGATTTTTTTTTCTGATTTCTGTATATTTTAATGTAAAACTGATTGTTCTACCCAAAATTTTACATCTTTGAAGCATTTAAAGCTGCATAGTCTGTAACTTTTGATCTTTTCATTTTAGAAATAATGTTTCTATTTTTCAAGAACACAGTAAAAATACTAAAATTCAGGTATACATTTTACCTTTTTCGTAATAATTAACAAATTATTAGTGCCAAAACAACCGCAATTAAGTTAAAAATTAACAGTCTAGAATTATTGGAGGGACGCAAATAATTACAAACAGGAGAAAAAACACCTGTTTTATAAGACAATTTATTTTTCCATGCAGTTTTCAGCTGTAGAAATTAGATGCATTGTGACAACATAACTTCATTCTACTTTTACAAATAATTTAAAAAGATTTTTTTTTTTTTCGAAAAATAGTCATAGTTACAGAGTATGCAGCTTTAATATCGAAAATGGATTGCACTGCCATAAAGTACTCAGGTCAGGGTAGCTTCAAGGTGAAGAAAGGGACGATTGACGAACTTTTATTTTACTGAAAACCATAGGCATTTACCCATAGCAAGTGTCAATGATCCTTTATTATTTCCAATACCAAAGAAGAATGTATTTTTTAATATTCATAGTCTTCTGCTTCAAAACCAATATTTTTTTGCTGGTGAACTCTTGAAATTTGATGGATACAATTAAAATAATGATTGTACTCATAGAATTACAGTTAAATTCACTGTCAATTCATAACAAAGGACCATGCTGAGAAACAAAAAAACATGATATAAATCCTACATCATAGGCTTATTTGATCAACAAGTGATCCAAGTAGAAGTGCATGCTATAAAAGTTCTTAAATATTCCAGTCTTGTAAGAAATTTGGTATGTACAAGTATATTTCATCACAGTAACGTAGTTCACATTCGAATTCAGTGGTGCTCTTTGTGAGGCTGAATGAATTGAAATTTTTGGATGCGCACTTTTTTTGACATCATTATCTAATTGACCTATACCAATAAGTAAAAAAATAACATAAAAATGAAAATCTAAGCCAAAACAAATGTGGAACAAAAATTGGCTGCAATTGGTGAACTGAACTCGTTTTGGCTGACTAAGACTCTGAACTATTCGTTTATCGATTGAAATCCGGGATTGCAGTGATTTGATGCTGAATATATCACTGTCTGTCAGTCAGTCGTAAGTGGATACATCACTCAACATTTGCGCGAGTTAATTATCCACTTTAAAGACTGGCCTCCAGCCAGTGACATATTAACCAACGAATCACTGCGAGCGCTAATTTATTTCTTAAGTTAAGTGAATGAGATGCAATTTTCAATACAGATTTATTATGATGGGACAGTAAAAATTACTTTGCAGATTAAAGAATCATGCCAGTTGTTCTGTTTATATGAAATTAAATCGAAAAGTATGTTGTTGCCGACATAATAATCGCGATGTTTGTGCGTTTTCGTGAAATACTCTGACTTGGTCCATGCTTATACCAGAATATGGGGATTATGTTATTGCATCATTGCTGGCTGTCCATTTTACGAAAAAAACTTCTGGTGGCAAAATGGGGTAGACACTGGCATCCATGCTAAGTATGTTCCAATATGTGTGGTTAACTCGATAAGGGTGGATGCAAAGTCTGAAAATGTTCCTATGACTCAGACATAGGTGAAATGTCAACTGGGTGCATAATAACATGATATTAGACAAAACACTCCTTGCTATGTCATCTCCTGTCTATAAAGCATCCATTAGTCTCACTGAAATCATTCAAGATGTACTGGAAATACCTATGTTGTATTTAAAGACATATGCGGCTAATTTGTATGTGCATCATTCCCGCTTCAGGAAACATGTAAAGTTGATTGGGTCCTGTCTTTCGACCATTATCGGATTCGGATCAACACAGCTTTCAGAAACTCTTATGTCAAATCGATGTTCCGACATTGTATTGACAAAGTAGAGTAATTAAAGTGTGTCCGAAATATTTATTGTCCTTTTATCAGAACTGATCGTCTCAGTACCAAAAGACAGATAAATGTAGCTCAGCCGAAATCAAACGATGTACACCATTACCCAGGTTACAAATACGAAAGTGGCCGAATCTCTTCTATTTGTACGGTTATTTAAAGCGGCGCACGACCTGACCTCATGGCTTTAAAGTGGTTAGCGTGTCTGACTACGAAACCGGAGACCCACGATCGATTCCCAGGTGCGCACCTATTTTCAGTGTGTGTGTGTTTTCGTTTTTTTAGCATTTTAATGTTAATTTGCTTCATACTAGTACAATGGCATCATCAAAACGAACGAAATTGTCATCCCTGAACCGTTTTTATTGAGTTATGCATGAAACCTATGGGGTGGGGTTATATTTTGCCCTCCTGAAAGAGAATTAGTTCGGTGACCCCAGATTTTATTCTTTTTTTTTCTGAAAGGTATTATAATAGTCCATGAAAGAAAAATAAATTCTTAAGATTTTCAACATCAATTTTTTTAATATAAAATTTATTCTAAAAACAAATTCCAATTTTCGACGAATTGCCAAAATATATCATTATAATATCATACAGTATCTTGTCAAAGCTTGGGTTAACAATTAATTTGCACATTTTCTAAAAAATTTTGGGTCATGGGCGATAATACAAGTTAATAGAAAGAAGCTGGCTGAAGATTACAACAATTTTAGCTCGATATTTAGGACTAGTGCTATTCTTTCATCTGTTTAGAAAATTGGTCAAATACTGTAAACTTCGAGATGAGATTATGAACAAATAAGCAGGGTGACACATCCTTTTTATTTCATAAATGGATAGCCCATGCATAAAACAAACTGTATGCAAAGTATTGAACAGATTTCAACAGGGTAAATATTTAGTAGCATATGTCCTTAATAGCGTATACCTACATGTACCATCTGTTGCACTTTGACGTGCGTCATCTAAAATGCGGCAGACGAGTTAAGTGAGTTTAAAGGAGCAAATAAGATTGTAAATTTAATATGCTGGAAAACGATTCACATGAAATATCAAATTCTATCTATATTATATAATTGCGACATATGTTTCGACCGTGATGGACGCTTTAAGGGCTAACATCTAATTGTCTACATTATACGTGTTACGTGTATTTACATTTGTAGCTGTGAATTACAGTTACACATATAATTTAAGTGTTTAAAAGGAGTTCAGCAGATTGATAGGCTCGACAGGTAGGCAAAATTGAAATCATGAAATATTTATAAGGAACTACATAAGGAACCGGGCCAGAAAGGAGTCTGACTTAAGGTAGTGCGGGACCCATGTCAAAAGATAACCTTACTTTTACTTAAAAGTAAGAGTGTAAGAGTTATCGTTCCTGAATCTTGTTTTTAAAAGAGAATACTTATTTTCTAAGACGGTAGACCTTATTCTCCCCTGACAACTCTTAATTCTGTAAGTATTTTGCTTTCACAAAAAGAAGGAATGCAAGTATTAGCTTTTAAAAACATCACCCAGAGTATGAAGTCATTCAGTATTTTGATGGTTAAAAGTTGCGGACCGTATAAATATACATACTATATACATGTCTCGGTTGCTATTTCTGCAGGAGTTATTTCAGGTTTCTGTTGAAAAAATTATTTTGTTTCGTTGCATGTTTCATGATGATAAAATGGACATTTCTGCATACATTTTAAAAAATTTATTGGAACTGCATGTGCCTGAAAGGAAGATATATGACAATATAACATTCTTTTCTGTATATTGACGGTTGGCAAGCATGGTACAGATGCGCTGATCCAGGAATTTTCATCAGGGGGGGGAGGGTCCAGGTCAGTCTGACAAAAAAAGCTCTGGCAACGATTTTTTTAATCCTCAGCTTATTTTACAGAAGTCAAATGGTCAATTTCAAAGAAATCTATCGTTTTTCAAGGTTCCAGATGGGGTCCAATTTTTTCCAGGGGGTCCAACTTTTTCCAGGGGGTGTCCAATTGCTTATTCCCTATAGAAACCCATTTATTTTGTGATTTTCCAGAGGGGGTCCGGACCCCCTGCCCCCCCCTCTGGATCCGCACTTGGTGCAGCCCTCACAGCTTCATGGTTAAGGCTACTATACATTATCTCATTTGGGCTTGGCAAACGTTAATAGACAGAAGAATCTATCATCCTTTTATTGTTATATACCTTATAATAAGTGTTTACTATAGAAACTTGAGGTGTTTCAATCGCTGACAATTGTACATTTTATTTGATAATGTGTCATATTTTGGTTGATCGTTGACCAATCACTGACCGCGGGCTTTATTTCCGATAAAACATGACTGCAGAGGGCTTAATTGCCATTTCAACCTGCTCACGGATATCCTCTGCGCTTATGCTTTATTGAGAAATGACCAAAATATTCAATTATCATAAGATAAGCCACTTTATTACATCGGATATGCGACAATCGAGAAGGCTCTGAACAATCGATGAACGTGGATCGCAAATCGCTAGAATTTTCCATTTGTCGCCAGTCAGGCAAACAAACTGCAATCCAAAAAGTCTGTTTCTGACGGTATTTGATCTACGTTCGTCGATAGCATCAACGTTTTCAAATGCCACCTATCCGGTATGTGTATTGATACAATGAATACGTAACCAAAACAATCTGAAACAAGAGCTAGGAGTTATCTACATTTTTCAGTCATGTTTCTGTTGAAAAAAAAGTTTGTTTCCACACCGGATAGTGAGCAATCGAAAACACTCTTAACCATTGACGAACGTGGATCAAAACTCGCTAGAAACAGTGTTTTGATTGCAAAGTGTCGCCTGTTCGATGAGTGATGGTAATAAAATAACCTATGATTCTAACTATTTTTGGTCTATAATCGTCGATAGTATTGATGTTTTCGATTGCGCCTATAAGGTGTGGTTTTGTTGTATGCTTCACGATGTTACAGTGGACATTTTTTTTTTGGAAAAACTTTTGCTTGAAAGGAAAGTATTCTAGAACTTTTTGGATACTGTAAAGGCGGCACCTCATGACTGCCTTATTAGTCTACTTTAGACATAGGTAAAATCTGAAAATGAGGCATTATAACTACATTCGAAAGTGTTTGTTTATTGTTTAACATAAGTGTAGAGGCAAACAGTGTGGACCCAGATCAGACTGCTCTAGAGTCCCAATATAACAGCTATGGTCATTGCAGGACGGTCAGTTCACCTAACCACACTTTTTCCTGGACAGGCTTGAACAAGCGGTTAACCAGTAATTCGTGCACATACTTTCGCTTGTAACTGACAACAACCCTTCTTGAATGAATCAGAGGAAGGGAGGAGAATGATCGTAGAAATCATTTCATGATCAATCTCCACGAAAATATGGGACCGTACAAGCAGTCTGCTCTAGATCTACACTGTTTGTTTAAGAGGCTTCATAATATTTCAATAGACGATAAAAACATACGATTGTGTTGTAATATACGCTTTAAGGGTTAATAAAAATGGGTTCAGTGCATTAACGGACAGGACTTTCATGAAATGCACGCAGACCCGCGCGGCTCAAGCAACTTTTAAACGCTTAACCAATGGATAGAACCGGATTTCCATTCTTGAGCAGTTGAAATAACCGAACCACGCCCAGATATGAAAATTAAAGTTGCCACCTTTACAGTACCCAAAAAGTCCTATAATATATTACAATGACAATATAACATTCCTTTCTGTATATTAACGTTTGTCAAGCCCTTGTGCGATAATGTGTTGCAGGCCTCGTCGCTGTGTGGTTCTGGTTGCAACACATCACATTCAGGCTTGCCAAACATTAATGCAAGGAAAAGAATGTTTTATCCTTTTATTGCATATTTGTAAGTTTATTCTTTAAATGACATTTAGATCTATGCATTAGGAATAAAGCTATAATTTTTAGCTTTCATCTACATAAATCCTACGTGTAAAAAAAGCATCAAAGTATCAAGCCATGCTATAGCCATGCTTTAATGAGAATCATAATGTAATGTGCTGGGTGACATATGCTTGGTCAAAATCTTTTTTGTCATTTTCTACGCCCATTTGTCAGTAGCTATGTCTCCGCCCAGTGATATACATAGGGCGTAGACAAACAAAAAAATTGGTTGAAAGGGGAGACAACACTTATTATAGTCTTTATTTTTTTCAGGATTTTTTCCGAAAAGTCACCAAAACAAAAAAACGAGCACGGTGACACATATTTTTTATTCAATCATTAGATTCTTCATGAAAATATCTTTGTAAAAATATGTTTTTTTTTGTTCCAGTTACATTCTCTGATATGTTTATTTTGAATATTAATGTTTTTTTTGGCATTTATTCGTTTGACTTAATTAGGATTTTGCTTAATAAATTGTGTAAATACATGTTATTTCACTATTTTTTGCTTTTATTTATATCTCTGGTGTGAGTAGTATTTGTTCTGAAAAAAACTTTATTGCCTTTCTTGTTAATTTGTTAACAAAATCTGTGTTTGTTTATTTCAAAAACCTGCGATTTTGCAGTTTTTGACATCAAATAACTTTTTAAAAAGAACGGTGAGGTATTGTTTTTTTTTGTCTTAGATTATAAGTATAAGTCTATATTATAATATATTAAAAGATAAAACACTTTTGGACATATGCCGGTGAGTTCGGTACTACCTTAACATAACCATAATTGAGCCGTGACATGAGATTTCCAACAATGTGTAATGTGCGACAAGCAAAGCCTCCGATCAGCCTGTACATATGCGCAGTTTCGTGTCGCTTGAATATTCTAGCTACTGACTGAACACCATCTGGAGTTTCTAAGCTTAAAAGGAGGCTGCACATGCTCGTTTGAGTCTACAGTTGTCAAAATGCCACTTTGTTGGAAATCACATGTCGTGTCTTCTGACGCATATACAACATTGTAATGAGGTGTACAGAAATATAAGACACCCACGCATGATTTGCCTGTCATATAAAAACAAGTAATTTACATACTACTCTTTTACTTCTCTTATTTTCATTGGTCTACATGCATGGCTTTTTATCCTGATTTTACGGTGATGTTGAAGTAAATCCAGGTCCAGACTCTGTCGAGAGCAGCACTGATTCCGATGACATTTTATCCTCAGCATCATTAAATTCGTTATCAAATCATCTCAGTATTTTGCATCTTAATATCCAAAGCTTACTTCCTAAAATAGACCTTATACGAGGTGGAGCCATTTCACATGACGTACTCATCTTTACAGAAACTTGGCTGAAACCCACCATTAACGATGGTAGCATACATATTGAGAACTTTCTTCCTCCATTTAGGACAGACAGACGCGAACGTCCAGGTGGAGGAGTGATTGCATATGTTAGGGATACACTTTTTTGCAAACGGCGCACAGATTTAGAGATTCGTGGAGTTGAGGGTCTCTGGCTCGAGATAAATATCAAGGCAAAAAAGATTTTAGAGGGGGGATTTTATCGACCACCAAACAGCAACACAGACCATTTCAACCTGATTAAAGAAAGCATAGACAGGGCCTGCAATACAAAAACAATCGATATAATCATTACGGGGGATATTAATTTCGACATTTCAAAACCTCATAATAAGATATCTGAACTCACTCACGAATTCAATCCTACTCAGTTGATAACGGAACCCACACATTACACAGAGACATCATCATCAATAATTGATATAATTCTCGTTCGCAACAATACAAACGTTTTGTGCAGTGGGGTTGCCGATTCCTTCATTCCTGCACAGGTCCAATATCACTGTCCAACTATAGTCATGCTCAAATTCTTAAGAGCATACATACCTACATATAAAAGACGAATATGGAACTTTAAAATGGCTGACTATGAAAAATATAAAAAACACCTATCAGAGTCAAATATTCTCGAAAAGATTGAAAATGAAAATAACATAGACAAAAATGTACAATAAATATCAGATGCAATCACAAAAGCAGCCGATAACTCAATACCAAACAAAATAATCACTGTTAGACCAAACGACCCTCCATAGATAACATGCTACATTAAACGACTTCTAAGAAAAAGGAAACTAGCATTTAGGCAGCACAAGAAAACAAATAACATTCATTACTGGAACAAATATAAAACCCTACGAAACAAAGTAATCAGTGAGTTGAGAAAATCAAAACAAACATATCATGACAATCTTGATAAGCTTTCATCTTCCAGCGATGGCAATTCAAAAACTTTTTGGAAAACATCAAAACAAATCCTTATTATAGGACAGACTTCAACTAGCATACCAACTCTTCACCATAATAGCACCGATGCAGAGAGCGATCTCGAAAAAGCTAAAATGTTAAATGCATACTTTTCATCACAATCTATCGTTGATGATACAAACACACAATTACCTTCTAGTCCATAACTATTACACCCCAAGACGTCAGCGATGTCCTTCAGCAACTTGATATAACCAAAGCATGTGGTCCAGACTCAATTAGCCCTCGTTTGCTGAAAGAAGGGTGTCATATTCTTGCTCACCCATATTCAATTATTTTCAACCGCTCTCTTGAACAAAGACACTTCCCTTCATCATGGAAAGACGCTAACGTCACCCCAATTTACAAAAAAGAAGACAAATCACAACCTAGGAATCGGGAGCGCAGTGGCTCAGTGGTAGAGTGCTTGACTCAAGACCGAAGGCCCGTGGGTTCGAGCCTCACCGGCGTCACTGCGTTGTGGTCCTTAAGCAAGACACATTTATCCTAGCTTAGTACTGGTTCAACCCAGGAAGACCCATCCCTATATAACTGAAAGAGTGTTGATGGGACGTAAAGAATAAAATCAAACAAACAAAACAAAACAACCTAGCAATTACAGACCTATATCGCTTCTGAGCATTGTTGGTAAAACGATGGAACACTGTGTGCACAAACACCTCTACAATTATATGGTTACAAACCAACTCTTAACACCCTTACAGTCTGGATTCAAGGAAGGTGATTCCACCACCAATCAATTACTCCATACATATCATACAATTTGTGAAGCTGTAGACAAAGGCAATTAAATAAGAGCAGTATTTTGCGATATCAGTAAGGCCTTCGACAGAGTCTGACACAAAGGACTACTTTACAAATTGCGCTGCATGGGGTGATCAAATTGTATTGTCAATTGGTTTGCAAGCTATTTATCTAAGCGTAGACAACGTGTTGCTATTAATGGTCAATCATCAGACTGGGTCTACATTTTGGCTGGGGTCCCACAAGGATCAATTGTCGGCCCTCTTTTATTTCTCATTTACATTAATGGTATTGTCAAACACATTGGATGTTCTATCCGCTTGTTTGCTGATGATACAAGTTTGTATATCATTGTGGACTGTCCCCTTTTAATCGCCCAATCTTCTTAACACTAATCTGCAAACTATCTCTGACTGGGCTGCTGCTTGGCTTGTCACTTTTAATCCCCTAAAAACACTCTCAATGATTTTTTTCGCACAAGTGCAATCCTGTATTTCACCCTCCCCTATTTATGAATGGTACACTGATCAAGAACACCTCTTACCATAAGCACCTTGGTCAAACTTTTTCTAATTCTGGAACTTGGGATGAACATGTCAAATCTATCTCAGAAAAATCCTGATCTAGGCTAAACCTGTTAAGAGCTCTCAAATTAAGGGTTTCAAGAAAATCTTTGGAAAAAATGTACTTTGCATATATACGTCCTCTCTTGGAATACAGCGATGTTGTTTGGGATAATTGTTCTCTGGAGTCAAAAAAGCTACTAGACGCTGTCCATGTGGAAGCAGCACGAATTGATACATGAGCAACAAAATTGTGCAGCATTGGGAGGTTATTTATGGAACTTGGTTGGGAATCGCTACAAACTAGGAGAAATAAACATAAACTTACCACATTCTACAAAATTATCCATGGCCTAGCTCCAACCTATCTTTCAGATCTTATCCCCCCCTATTGTTGGCCAATCAAACAACTATGTTCTCAGGAATGCAGATCATATTCAGGGCTTCCGATCAAATTCTAACTTATTCTCAGACTCTTTCTTTCCATCTACCATCAAAGCATGGAACAGCCTTCCAAATGAGGTAAGGGAGATGACTTCTGTATCAACATTTTAAAAACTATTTAAATAGAAACAAGCTTCAATCCCTATATTACTTTCATGCAGGATTGGGCATAGGTCAAATCCTACACGTCAGACTGCGAATGCAATGCAGTGCTTTACATGCAGACTTGTATCGCAAAAATATAGTCGAAAGCCCTTTCTGTCTGCACTGTGGAGGTTTTGAAAGTGCTTATTACCTATTTTTCATTTGCCCCGCATTTTTAGCTACAAGAAGTTATCTCCCTGATAACTTTCATAAATACTCCCTAAAGGATCTCTTATATGGCACTGAACACAGCACAGTTCATGAGAATGAAACATTATTCTTAAAGATACAGGACTTCTTAACGAAGTGTGATAGATTTAATCCTTAATCATAATATACGTCATAAGACATGAATTGGCAAAGAAAGGAGTCAGACTACTTTGTATATATGCTAGCATTTGAAGAGTACTTATTCATACAAATCACCATATTTTGTACAACATCACACTAATGTATGTAAAAGGTTTCTGTTATACCAACATTCTAAAAGTCGACCAGTGATTATCTACATCACCTCATATTTTGATGTAACTACATTGTACATTGTAAAGCCGACCAACGCGCTCTCTCTCTCTCTCTGCTTTTCCTACTAATTCTTTTATGTCCATTACTATAACTTTATTTTGTTCACTTCTCATTCATTCAGCAACAATGTGCATCGAAATATCTAAAGGGGGGTGACAACATATATAGCTAGGCGGCTAAGAGCCAAGATTGTGCTATTCCGGATACAAGCATGAAACTTTCCACACTTGTTAAGGTTGGTGAGCTGATGATTTTTAGATATAGAACCACGTCGACAAATTTCCTCTGCGCATGCGCAAGGCAAAATTCACTTCCGCTACAGAAAATTTGGTCTTACTTGACTATACAGACCAGTATTTGCGTTTAACATGGTAAAAATCGACCCACAGTATCTCTAGATGCCCTAAAAGACATACACAAATATATTTTAAAATATTTTCCTTAATTACGCATGCGCAAACTAACTAATACTTCCGGTTGTCTCACTTAATTGTGTCAAAAGGGTAGAAACCATCGGATAAATTGAATATATATATTTTTTGACTGTGAAATAAATGTGTTTCTGTACTATCATTTATCCAATAGATTTTGCTGTGCATGCATTCACACTAGAGAACAACTGTACTAGAACAGTGCAGTCATCGCGGATCGGTTTCAGTCGATGAGGGCACACACTATACTATTTTGGTTTACTGTGATTCATTCTATGAGCTAGTTCTTTACAGCTATTATTTTTCACAATGATGTTTTCATTTGCAATTATCACTTTATTATCACAGGTATTGTAGTGCATTCTGGCACAATTGGAGTCTTTAAATTCTAAAACTAGCCAATTTCTGGATTGCCAGTAAGATTTGCTTTGTGTCCGAAATGTGTTCACAGACTAGTGAATGTGCTATATAAGTCATTATGATTTCATGGCATCACATAATAAAGAATACAAATAAGTGAATGAATAGAAAGTTTTGCATATTTCTGTTTATTTTTTTGCAAACCATTTAGTAGCTGTACACAAAATTTGAGTAGTCAAGGGCATTGTACCAGTAGTCGAGGGTCTTAATATAATCAATTTGTATGCAATCTATGATCCGGTCACTGGGCCAGAACAGCCAATATATGTAGTGATATGCGTACAGTATAAAAAGCTTGAATAATTTTCAAAATGCACTACCTTCAGATTTCGAACTTTTGCGCATTTAAGTACACTGTACTTATATTTTGAACTTTATCTAAACTAACTAAAGTAAGCATTTATTCCAAAACATAAACAAAAATGCCTTCCATCCTTTTTTTTCAGGAAAAATATCACCCTTTTTGGCATAACTCAGGTGCTGTATTGACTAACGCTTAACTAACATAGATATTTGCTAAGCAGATTGACACATACACAGTTTGATATATAAGTGGCAATAATATGCACATAATATTTTCAGAAGTAAAACATTGACAAAAATGTTACTTTTTTTGACAGCCAAGTACACTTTAACGGTATATGTTGTGATGTTGTCGACAGCAGCCAATCCATGCTGTTCAAGTACAGTGGTTCTCTAGCGCTGCATTTGACATGAATGAATTCCTCTCGTCATGCTGGGGTACCTATTATGTTGTTGAATGACTACATACCGTAATGTAACTTCGACTGTACCTCATGTTATAGTTTACTGAAGAATGTTTGACTGTCTTTTAGATCTATGTCCATGCACTGTTATGCGTTTATTTTTGGCTATATGGCACCTGGGCCAAGATGACAATATCACATTGATATTATATACATGCGTTTCATTTTCAAAGTGACATTTAACCAAGAGAGCTGGCAATATGTGCAATAATCTGTAGGTAAGCCACTGCCTTCTCAAAGGATTTTCAGTCCTATAACATTATCCATTTTAAAAACCACCATCAATTTACAGAAATTTAGTGTTCAAAGTTGCCACCACAGACACAAAGGGTCGTAAGTTCTACTTCTGCAACCTTGAAGACAGCCATATCTCATATAGTCTATGTCGAATGGGCCAAAAAAATGGTCCCGTGTAAATTTCGTGACGATTTTTGGCGACCTATATAAAATTAAACTTTGGGGTATTTGCAACAATTACAACCAGTTCGCCCATCTGAGTTCGGCGTCTGGTCCGAGTAATGACGTCATCAAAATGGCGGACATCACACAATTATAGTGCATATGTATTTAAGAAAAATCAAAGTATGCTGGCAAAATAAACGTTTTTGTTAATAGATTTAATGCCAGTACTGCTCCAGATTTTAACAGAAACAATATTTACACAGAATTCTACTTTGAAATGCAATAGGCCATCTTGCCCATGAGCAAAGGGCATGAGTCACATTGTAGCATATATCGAAAAGGACAAATTTTGGCCCCGTATAAATTTCATGACGATTTCGGCGAACTATATCAAATTAAACTTTGAGGCATTAGCAACGATTTTATCCAGTTAACACATCTGAGATCGGCTTCTGGGGTATATAGTGACGTAATCATAATGGCGGCCACCGCGCTATTGATACGATTATTCATAGTAAAGGGTGTTAAGAAAGTTCGTTCCGCTCTTCATCATAGAATTTCGAATCATTTAAAAAGGAAATTATGCTGAAAAATTGCATTTCCAATGGGTCTGTTATTCCTTGTAATGCTCTATAGTGTTTGGCATCGTGTCTGACAACCAATGTCTTCACACAATTACACTTAATTTGGGTACTGTCTTTTATTCGGTCTAGAAAAATCTGATATTTTCCAAAAAATGCGACATTTATTATTTTGGGTGGTTCTTTACAGCCTTGCAGTTTAGTAAACTTCATAAAGGCTTATATAATATGAATAACAACTCAATTTAGGGTTTCTTAACCAATTAGAAAATATTTTAATCACTATGGCCAGGACATGACATAGGTTCTTTGTCATATACCCCCATTTTGCTCTTGGAGCCCAAAAATTTCCAAGGGGTACTTGATTTTGAAGATAATTTATTCAGTGACAAAAGATTTGATTAAACATCCAGTTGTTTATTTCTTGTCAAGTGTGTCGACTTTGAAGAATTCCAGTGACATTTATGTCATTAGACACATAATAACTAAAATAATAGTAACAAGATTTTATTGCGGAACGAACTTTCTTAACACCCTTTATATGTATTAAAGTATGTTAGCCAGACAAAGTCTTTTATAGTTTATTGCTCGTGCCGCTCCAGATTGTTAATAGAAAGGCCCCTGTGGTGTAGTGGATAAACGCTATGCCTTGTAAACCAGGGGTCGCAGGTTTGATTCCCGGCTTCTCCATAAAACCACTTTCGGTTGAGCCTTCGGGAGTTCCCGTCATATAATAAACACGCAAATCATAAACCCTCCCGGCCCAGTACTGGTTTCTACCCATGGAAAAGCCACAAAAAGTTTTTTTTTAGAAACTACATTTACACAATATTGTACATGACCTAGGGTGTTCATATTCGGCACAGTAATTGGCCATTGAGCGTAGCCTATAACAAAGGTCTCAGATCTGATCATCGATGTGACCTTGGAATCGAAGATCAAAGTCAAATATACTTAAAATCTATCTGACTTATGGCTCACTAATTGCTTATGGTGTGTAGCTAAAAGAGGGTTTCGGTTTGCCTTTTTGATCTTTATTGTCAAAGGTCAGGATGAGATATACTTAGCAAGCGAACTTGCTGATGCGATGGTTAGAGGTTAAGGTCTAGATCAGCCGAAGGCAGCATGCAAAGATCTTTACGTTCACCTTTGTCAGTAGATGTTGCTGATTTTACTGGATTAATGTCCGGCAAGGTAAAATATTATGTTTGAAAGCTTTCAGTAACGCTGATTCTTCTGTCCATGAAGCTTTAAGGAAACTTGGTCATGTCCCACTCGAATACGGGACTAAGAATGCTCTCGAACAATATATATGCCTGCTTGTCAGCCAGGAACAACCATTGGAAACTTTACTAGGTTAAGATAGTTGATATTTCGTAAGAAACTAAGCTTTCTCTTCTTCAGAGTGTCAGTATCAGAGCATCATCTGGAAATTCACGAAGGAGCCAATTCTCACTATACAGTTGCTTGAAAGTAAGAAAGACGGCAAAGATCAGGAAACGATACAATCAAGTACCACACCTGACCCAGGATACCACATGGGAAAAGTAACAAGAATACAATAAACATTCATAAACACGAAAATCATGTTGGAGTTGATAAGGTGACACTTATGTTCCTATTATAACAACATTACCTCCAAATAAGGAGTAATAAATGGTTTCAGTAAATCTGCTTGCGTCACTTCTTACCACAAATAACTTATGCACTAGCATTTGTTTGAACATCATTGCTTGTATCACAATGGCGAATTTCGAGTAATATTGTATGCCATTACTTTTGTGGTATTCTGTCGCTTAAGAGATATGCGAAGCCCTCTCAGGGGGGGGGGGGGGGGGGTACATGTTTCCTTGTTCCTCTGAAATAAATTGGCTTGTTCCTCTGTTCCCTCAAATTTTGTTTTCTTTCATTCCCTGTTCCCCAATATTGTCTCTGTTCCCCTCAAATTTTGACATTTCTTCCTCTGTTCCCCTGAAACAAATGCCATTTTCCCTTGTTCACCAAAACCCCTGCGAATGCCTCATATGCACTTGACTGATAGACCAGGTCAATGAGCCCAGCAATCAATAATTCATATAGTATGGCTTCAAAGTAATCAAATAGGGTAAAAACTGAATTTTTAGATTCAGGGTCAATTTTAAAAAAAATAGGAACCCCAAAATGACTTGGCCCTGTAGAGCAATCGGAAGTGAGTTCGATTGCTGATACAGGGATCGTGAGTTCGATCCAGGCCTAATACTTTCATGGAGGTTGATCAGGAAATATTTTCTTTCGTCATTCTCCTTCTTTCCGTGATTCAAGAAGGGATATTGTCAGTTACAAGCAAAAGCGTGTGCAAAAAGTACTGCCTAGTCTAAGCCTGCCCCAGAAAAGCGTGGTTAGGTTAACTGACCATCTCGACATGGCCAATTAATTGACTAGGGGTTTAAACCAAAAACAAAAGTATCACAAAATAGTTTCAATGGTCAGTCATATTTAAATAGTGTGGTCTCAAATTCATCAAAACAAAGGAGCCGCTGTACTCCTCGCCTTGTAAACCAGGGGTCGTGTGTTTGTTCTCCAGCTTCACTAGTCTGTCAGATGAGAATTTAAGCTGTGGTCCCGTTCGATATGACCTTAGCTGTTATAGGGACGTTAAGCACAAACAAACAATCCAATAAACAAAAGGAAACAAAAAAACACTCAATTTCAGCATGATGTCCTACAAGAACGGTAATGGGTTTTGGGTCAATTTTATTGAATCTGAAGCCTAAAAAGGGGTTTTATGGAACAGAAAAAAGAAACACGTCATTGTCGTATCAGAGGACATCAAATTGATCAAATAAGGACAAAAATTAATTCCAGCAAGAATTTCCCACATAACTAGTGCTTTGAATCTAATTACTTATGTATATATGTGCATAAGCGGTCATTTTGATGACGTCATCATTCGGTCCAGACGCAAAACTCAGATATGTGAACTGGTTTAAATTGTTACATATGCCCTAAAGTTTATTTTGATATAGGTCACCAAAATTCGTCACAAAATTTACACGAGATTCCCATTCCACGTAGACTATAAGGTCAAATGTCGTGCGTGTACGATAACAGCTCAATAATTCGGCTCTAGGCCTATTTCAATGAAATAAGGACCCCAAAAATAGATTTTTTTTCCATTCTAGGAATATAAAACCTAATTCACTTCATATTTTGTATAGAATGGCCCTTAATTAACTAAACCAGAACAAAAATCACTTAATTTTAGCACGTACTTTCTACAGGATTACAACAAAAGTAATGGGATCTGGGTCAAATTATCGATTTGGGAGCCCCAAATGGACTCTAGGCGTCTGAAAAAAGGGAACACACCTTTTTTTGTATTGTTTGACGTCCAATCAGTTAAATAAAGACGAAAAATCATTTCTAGCAATAAACTCTCCCTCAACTATTGCTTTAAATACGATGTCTTATATGTGTACATAAGTAGCACTATGGCCGCCATTTTGATGACGTCATTACTCGCACCAGACGCGGAACTCAGATGGGCGAACTGGTTCAAATTGTTACATATGACCCAAATTTTAATTTGGTATAGGTCGCCAAAAATCGTCACAAAATTTACACGGGATGCCCATTCGACATAGACTAATAAGGTTAAGAGAAGCTATTGATGCTTGTGGTATGCTGGTCCACAGTGGACTGTACTTTCCGGTGTCTAGTTCTATCCATCACAGTTTGCTGGACTTGGTAATCATTTCCCCTGTTCTAGGGCTGGCCAACACACATGAGCCTTGATATGCTGCTTTTAAATGTGCTGGTACAAATCCACCTTGGTAAGGGCTGTCATTTCATCGAACAAACCTTTTTTGGTAAACAAATATTTTCCAGCCATGTCTATGTTCGTGTAGGTGCTTACTTGTTCTACCATACAGTACTGTGATGAATTGTCCAATGGTGCAAAGGTATTCTGTAGGTGGAGGTCATTTTTACAAAATACCCAGCCACAGCTGGAAAGCTTATCCAATAAGGAGAGAGAATGTTATATCGCACCCTGTGAGTGGATGAAAAAGCAAGACAATTTGATTTCATACCAACTTGAAGGCTAGCCAGTGATTTTGCCAACCCCACAGTTCAGCCACTCACAGCTGTTGCACCACATGTATGACAAGAAATACTTCATCAGTATCAACGGCGCAACTGCTTATTTTCTTGTTTAAGCCTTTTGGCTGCTTCCGTAGCACGAGCAAACATTCTTGTATCTGCCTCTTCATGCAAACAAGGCGCAAGTGAAGACATATCGCAAGCTGGACACATTAAGACTGAGCTTCTTCTCCCGTAAAGTGCAGGGTTCCTTCTAGAGTATTGTCACACTGTCATAGTGCAATACCTAGCTGAAATCCATCTGTGGTAACTGTTTCTTACTTGGCATATCTTATGTCCAAGAAATACAGCAGTTGGAAAGATAATGAAATAGTTTATTTTCAACTACTCACAAGAAATCTTGCCAGTTTTTGGGCATGGCAGTTAATTGATTGACCGACCCGCTGGTGGATGTCGTTTCCTCGTGTTTCCTTTATTGATGCTTTTAAAATGTCCGCCCTACATGTGTCGCACACTAAATCCACTTGATAAACTGCACAAAAAGTGGATATTACATATTGAACAGTGCTAACCCCTACACCTTTAAGCATCTGAACAATGGAGGCTCCATCCAAAATTACAACACTGACTCAAAGTGTGATTTTTTTAAGGAACTAATGCCTCGAAGCCAGTCAGTAGCTTTACAACCAAAACTATGAGTAATATCAGGCATTCATCCACCGCCCCCCCCCCCAATAAAGACAAATGAAATGTTATCATACCCTATAGAATAAATTGGCGTACATTTACTAATGTTAGCTATGGTTCATTACGGGAAGTAAGACACTGGAAACTTACATTTTTAAGACAGTTCAATGACAGTTTGGAGACAGTCCATCGACAGACAGTGATATGAGGTCTGCGAGCTCCAGCACGGCAAAATATATCTGTCTGCCTGCCAGTCTGTCTGTCTGTCTGTGAGTCTGTCTGTCCTTCTATCACAAAGGTGTATTGCCCTTGACCAGTGACCTATATAAGATACGTCACTGCCTTGGCTTAAAACATAACTTTTTCAGACAGAGACGTCTCCAAGTCAGAACAGTCCAAATTGGTCAACACAAAGAAAAAGGTGGTGGTGACTTAGGATCACCCTGGTTACTCAGGTGGTTAGCGAGTCTGTCCAGTGTTCCAAGGGCTTTGGGCTCAAGCAACAAAATCTGACTGCATGTCTGTCTGTCTGCCAAAAGCCTACAAGTCTCTTTGCTTAAAACTTGACTTTTCAATCTAGTAACAATTTTATATATGCTAAGCGTAGACAGAGCTTTTTTGTGAAAGCTTGTAATTAAATGGGGCTTTGTTTATCATCTAAACAACAACCGGTTAAAAGAAACCAACTGCACATGCACGTCTAAACAGGTCTGTAGGTCCATATATTGAAGACATGCTTCGACCTTTCAAAGGGGAGTTGGGTTTTGCGCAGGTTACAATAAAAGAGAAACAGAATACCATCTTTGTATAATATTCAAATTTTATGCGCATGCGCAACAATTAAAGAATGAAGAAGACTAAACTACAAACAATTAACATCAGTAATGTCACATTTTATCATTCTACAGCCAGCATGACCCATTCTTTAAAGTCAAGCTGTATAAAAGATCTATGATAATAGCCTAAAATCTGAAAATGCTTTGCGCATGCGCAGTAGATATTTCCCAATATGGTTCTATATCCTATTCTGCTTAGTCAGTCATGGTCTACAACTGTGCCGAATTTCATGCTTGTATCCGGAATAGCACAATCAGGCCAAAATTTGGCTCTAAGCCGCCTAGCTAATAAGCTTAACGCTTACCGTCAAATCCTAGAAATATTGTATGTATGTATATATCATAATATATTAAAAGTACTTTGAATAAAATATTGTTTAAACCTATCACATGTCGTGGCTCATGTATGTAAATTTAGTGAAACAAACGTGCATACGCCGCTTATGAACCAGTCATATATATCCACTGCTCCCCAACCAAGGTGGTGGGCGGGGATATTGACCCTTCATTTTTCAGAGCCCTGATATAAGCTACGCCCTGTGGGGACAAGCTGATGGTATCAACCCTACTCTTAGCCCCAACCTACACTAAAAACAATCTCACCAGGGCAGGTTCCCAGGCACTGCTGGGACAATAAAAAGAGTACTTGCCCTGCACCATAGCCCGACTATTCCACAGCTATTTCCGTAGGTGGGATGGCCGTGGATACAAATGACTGGTGCAATAATAGGAAGCGACCATTTGATTTTTAGGGGAGGGGGGGGGGGCGGGAAAATTACTTTGGTCCTGGATTTTTTTCTTCGCGCGCCAGAGCCTGGCTATTAATTTTTTTGTCTGGTACGGTCCTTGATTTTTTCAGCCAGGATCATGCGTATAATAAAAACAAAAATGTTTATTATACAGCAGCGTTGATAGTGATCTTGAGATAGATACAAGACTAATTAAACGTCTTGTTTTGTAAAGATGGTACAGACGGATACATAAAAGTCTAGCTCTGAAAAAGACTGCATTTTAGATATATATCATTGAGTAGCAACATTAAAGTTAGTTACAATGAATCTATATATTTGCTTGAAAGAAGCTCTAGCGATAAGGCGTATATTTTCCCTAGTTGACATGATTACAAAAGCTAAATTTTCAAATAGCACTAATGATTTTAAAATTCGCCTGTTTGGGTAGTATGATAAGTATAGTTAGCATCAAAATACGTTTTAAAGCGATTCATCATTTACAAAGCCTTCAAAACTTGCGCTTTCTACTCCTACCCCTAACTTTACGTCTTTATACTTGGTGTCGTTTAGACCAGAATTTTAGTAAATCCATTATAGGTTTTCAAAAAGTAAAAGTACTAAATTATTAAGGATATAAATGTCCTTCGTTTCTAAAACTTTGCAGCATTCCTTCTGCGCATGCGTACGAAATATACTTAAAATTGTGATGTTTGTCATTGAAAAGATAAAACTGGTCTCTTTCAGTTTGTTTCAGATGTTTCCCCCCCTAGACCCAAGATGCCCTTTGGACAATTGAACGACCTTATATAAATTTACAACATGTGTAAAGGACCTTTTGGGTCTAGGGGGGAAAGGGGTTGTATCAGCGAAAGAAAACATTAATCATTTGACAAAAATAGACCACTTTGCAAGATGGTCGTTTTTTTATTGTACATCAACTGTATAAATATATATAATATACTCTATTGTGATAAATGTAGAACTTTTTTACCTTAGTTTAACCGTCTATTTCCCACACATGTTACTGTATAGAAGCCCCCGTGGTGTAGTGGATAAGTGCTATGCCTTGTAAACCAGGGGACGCAGGTTCGATTTCCGGCTTCTCCATAAAACCACTTTCGGTTGAGCCTTCGGGAGTTCCCGTCATATAATAAACACACAAATCATAAACCCTCCCGGCTCAGTACTGGTTTCTACCAATGGAAAAGCCACAAAAAGTTTTTTTTGTTACTGTATAGCGAGCCCAGTTGATGATCAAAATAAATTATCATTCAAAACGAAGTAGATATATTACATGCATTTAGGAAAACCCGTTTTTAATATACGAACTATCTGGCAATGGTACATAGGCAGCTTGTCTATATGTATTTATTGAGTGTGCCTTTGTCTATATGTATTTATTGAGTGTGCCTAGTGTCTCCAGTCATTATTTCAACAAAATAAAACTAACGTCTAATTTAGGGAAAATAGCAAGCCTTATCGCTAGAAATTCTTTTCATTGGTTATATGTCTAATTTATAGTGTCCAAATATATTCATAGATTGAGCATGGCAAGGTCACAAAAGCGGATTTGAAGTGAAAAAATGGTCCTATTTAATCTGGTTTTGGCGACACACTTTTTATACTTATTCTGCGTGTACACACTGTTGGAGGCTGTGTTTGACACCTGAATTGTACATACTGTCAAAATGTACCTTAACATTATAAATATCTATCATACTCTAATACTCTGATTCGATTTTTTCTCTATTTCTCTTGCTCTTTTAATTTTTCGACCCTTCCCTTATCTGTTTTAGCAGACCCGGTCCTGGCTGTTTTATTTCTTCTTGTGGTCCCTCCTGGATTTTTTTTTATTGCGAAGGCCCGTCCTGACTATTTTTTCAAAAAATCCCCCATACAAATCAAATGGTTGCTCCCTTATCCATAAAGACTGCATATTTATTGAGACATTTCTTTTACACATCTAAACGTGAGTGTGTTAACTGTTTTCTCAGAGTGTGAGGTGTTGGTATAAAATATGTGAGGTATTGGTAGAAACTTTTCATATGTACCAATTCTTCACATCGTGGAATTCAGTTTCTGTCAATGCCACATGCCAATTCCCAAGGCCATTTGGTTCCAGCGAATGAGCTATTTAATCCTAAACTATGATCTCAGCCTACACTTACTGCTTCAATTTTACAAACTCAATTTCTTCGTATGATCTCTTTACCTTTCTACCACGTACATAACCCAACTCTGATGTATCATGTTTTTTGGTAGACAATGGCAATGGCAATGGCCTTTTAACGTTATCCTGATATTCACAAAGCAGATCAACATCAACCCTTTTGTGAAAATCAGCTTTGCAGCTTTTCATCTCTTCTGTAATTCCTGTACAGAAATCTCTGTAATTTAATGTCAGCCAAAGCAGAACTACTATTTCATTATACAAATTCTTACCTAGAAGTTTCAAATTCTTTTCTGATGAAAGAAAAATATCATTTTCACAGTCATACAAGTTAACATATACGCGAGAAGTGCTGATTCCTATTGCTGGAACAAGGAAATTTTTCAGTTCACTTTTGTTGTATTTTTGTTGCAGGAAAGAAAATACAATTGTCTGTGCAATCAGTTGTGTTTCGTCATTATCTGAAAAGTGACTGCCAATAGAAGAGACCGATCTCTCAGGCTGATCATCCAGCTGTGTAGAGTTGATAATATGGACTGGTAAAGTGTTTTCCAATAAAATGTCTACTGAACCATGCCAGCCTTTCTCACAACCTGAAAAGAGAAACACATAATATTCAATTTGTAAATCAAATTACTGCAAACATTTCATCGAATACTCATTATAAAAGCATCAGCTAAATGACATTAGGACAATAACCTGAGATGCATGAACAAACATATATAGATCTGGGACTGGGGAAACAACCTGGTAACCTTTGAGTCATTATTTTCTCAGAAAACATAATTTTTCAATTAGGTCATTTGGCTGCTACTTTTTCTGAGAAATCACCTTTACAAAATTGCAATGTCAAATTTCAAAAAAGGGCAACAACTCCAAAAAATCTATTTTTTCTACAAATTTTCACCAGATAATCTAATCATCATCCTTTAACAGCTGTTGAAAGTGTCAAGCCCCAAGCTTTCAAGATATTGCACTTGCAAAATTGCAGAATCAAAATTTTCAAAGGGCAATGGCTCTGTATTATCTGATATATCATATTTGAAACCTTACAGGATACTTATGGTTGACCTCTAGATTCCCAATCCCCACCAGCAAGGACCCAGGGGTCTGATGCCGTGGAATAAAAGGATAGAATATGTGCTGGCATGTTACTGCATTCGTCATTCCCTTTAATTTGATATGCAACATAAGCATGTTCTGAAAAAGTTGAATTTTGACCCCACCCCAGGGTCCGGGGAGGGGGTCTATGGGTAAATATTTGCTACCATGTTGATGCATGCGTCATTCCCTTTTAATTGATATGCAACATAACCATATTCTGAAAAAGTTTAATTTTGGCCTCTGTCCCACCCAAAGTCCACCCAAGGGGCATACCCAGGCCTTCAAACTAAAATCCTGTTTGATATGTTTCATATCTATTGTACCTCTGTCTGCATGCAAAATTTCAGTAAAAAATATTGACAACTGACTGAGTTATTGCGAAATTTAAATATTTGACCTTTGAACTTAGGGGTCAGGGAGGTGGGGTAAAATTTTAATTACTGTCATGCTTATCTACAGGCACTGGGTAATCATGGCCTATAGTGAGAAGTTGTCAGATATAAAAGCTTTGGGGAAATGGGAAGTTTATCACATAAGAGCTGTCGCATAACAGCGTACCTCGACTGCAACCTTTTAATTGAGAGAAGTGTGACAACCTTAGATTATGTATGTATAGGAAGCTTATGGATAAATATTGCACAGTTGAAACATATTTTATGGTCAACAAACATACATGACACAGTAACGTGACGAATGCCCCCAAAGGAATTGGTCTAGCATAAGACACATTTGAGGAAAGTTATTGTAATATAGGCGATAAGCTCCAGGCACGAAAAATGTGGAAATGAGGTCAGAAATCAATGTCAAGGTAAAAGTGACCCAAAATGGTATGCACCACTCAGCCATCCCAAGATGAATCCACACACCAAATTTGGGATTCCTACCTCAAATAATATAGGAGATATGCTCCAGACACGATTATTCTAGAAACTAGGTCATAGGTCAAGGTCACAGTGACCTAAAAATGGTAAGCGACATATCACCATCCAACGATGCATCCATACACTAAATTTGGGATTCCTACCTCAAATAATATAGGAGATATGCTGCTGACACAATTATTCTAGAAATGAGGTCACGGCCAGTGACCCAAAAACTGGTACATGACAATCCATCATCCCAAGATGCACCCACACACCAGATTTGGGACTATAATAAGAGATATGCTCAGGACACGATTATTCTAGAAAGTAGGTCAGAAGTCAAGGTCACAGTGACCCAAAAATGGTATGACACTCCGCAACCCCAAGATCCATCCACAAACTAAATTTGGGATTCTTACCTCAAATAATATAGGAGATATGCACCGGAGTTGATGCGGATTCTAGAAACTAGGTCAGAGGTCAAGGTCACAGTGACCCAAGGATGGTAGGTGATACTCCGTCATCTCAAGATCCATCCACACAAAATTTTGGATTCCTACCTCAAATAATATAAGAGATATGCTCAGGACACGATAATTCTAGAAACAAGGTCTTAGGTCAAGGTCACAGTGACCCTAAAATGGTAAACAACACTCAGATGCAGCCACACACCAAATTTGGGATTCCTACCTCAAATAATATAGGAGATAAGCCCCAGACTCGACCCGGATTCTAGAAACTAGGTCAGAGGTCGTCACAATGACCCAAGGATGGTACAGGACACTCTGTAATCCCAAGATCCATCCACACACCAGATTTTGGGATTCCTAGCTCAAATAATATAAGATATATTGCTCTGGACAAGAATATTCTAAAAACTAGGTCAAGGTCACAGTGACCAAAACATGGTACGCAACACTTCCCCATCCACACACCAAATTTGGAATTCCTGCCTCAAAGAATATAGAAGATATGCACCAGAGACAATGCCTATTCTAGAAACTAGGTCAGAGCGCAAGGTCACATTGACAAAAGGATGGAATGTGACTTTCCATCATCCCAAGATGCATCTATAAAACAATTTTGGGATTCCCACCTCAAATAATATAAGAGATATGTTCCAAAAAAGAATATTCTAAAAACTAGGTCAGAGGTCAAGGTCACAGTGACCCAAAAATGGGACACGACACTCCCCCATCCATAGATGCATCCACACACCAAATTTGGAATTCCTACCTCAAAGAAAATAGGAGTTATGCACCAGACTCTATGCCGATTCTAGAAACTAGGTCAGAGGTCAAGATCACATTGACCCAAGGATGGTATGCGACACTCCGTCATCCCAAAATGCATCTACAAAACAAATTTGGGATTCCTACCTCAAATGATATAAGAGATATGCTCCGGACACGATTATTCTAAAAACTAGGTCAGAGGTCAAGGTGACCCGTAAATGGTACAAGACACACCGCCATCCCAAGATACATCCACACACCAAATTTGGAATTCTTACCTCAAATAATGTAAGAGATATGCTCCGGACACGATTATTCTAAAAAATAGGTCAGGTCAAGGTCACAGTGACCTGAAAATGGTATGTGACACTCCACTATCCCAAGACGCATTCATACACAAAATATGGAATTCCTACCTCAAAGAATATAAGAGGTATGCACGGGACACAATTATTCTAAAAACTAGGTCAAGGTCACAGTGACCCGAAAATAGTATGCGACACTCTGCCATCCCAAGATGCATCCACACACCAAATTTGGGATTCCTACCTCAAAGAATATAGGTGATATGCACTGGACACGAAGCGGGACGGAAGGACCTCTAGCCCCACCACCCGGCATGGACCCTGGGGTCTGATGTTGTGGAATGAAAGCTAACCCTACAGGGTATCTATGGTGAAAGTATGAACGCTTTCTGATAAGTGGTTGTCAAAATATTGACTTCAAGAAAACTTTAACGCAAAAATCCTATCTTTTGGATATGTACTAGATTTTGACCTCTAACCCCACCCCCCAGCATGGACCCTGGGGTCGGATGTTATGGAATGAAAGCTAACCCTACAAGGTATTTATGGTGCAAGTATGAGCGCTTTCTGTCAAGTGGTTGTCAAAATATGGACTTCTAGAAAACTTTAATGTAAAAATCCTATCTTTTGGATATGTACTAGTTTTGACCTCTAGCCCCACCCCGGCATGGACCAAAGGGTCAGATGCCGTGGAATGAAAGCTAACCCTACAAGGTATCTATGGTGCAAGTATGAATGCTTTCTGACAAGTGGTTGTCAAGCTAAGGACTTCTAGAAAACTTTAACGCAAAAATCCCATCTTTTGGATATGCACTAGATTTTGACCTCTAGCCCCACGCCCCCTGCATGGACTCTAGGGTTCGATGTCGTGGAATGAAAGCTAACCCTACAAGGTATCTATGGTGCAAGTATGAATGCTTTCTGAAAAGTGGTTGTCAAGATATGGACTTCTAGAAAACTTTAACGCAAAAATCCTATCTTTTGGATATGTACTAGATTTTGACCTCTAGCCCCACCCCCCCCCCACCCCCCCACCCCCCCGGCATCGACTCTAGGGTCCGATGTCATCGAATGAAAGCTAACCCTACAAGTTATCTACGGTGCAAGTATGAATGCTTACTGACAAGTGGTTGTCAAGATATGGACTTCTAGGAAATTCTAATGCAAAACTCCTATCTTTTGGATATGTACTAGATTTTGACCTCTAGCCCCCCCCCCCCTCCCCCCACCACCCCACCAGCATGGACTCTAGGGTCCGATGTCGTGGAATGAAAGCTAACCCTACAAGGTATCTATGGTGCAAGTATGAATGCTTTCTGACAAGTGGTTGTCAAGATATGGACTTCTAGAAAACTTTAAACACAAAAATCCTATCTTTTGGATATGTACTAGATTTTGACTTCTAGCCCCACCCCCCGGCATGGACTCTAGGGTCTGATGTTGTGGAATGAAAGCTAACCCTACAAGGTATCTATGGTGCAAGTATGAATGCCTTCTGACAAGTGGTTGTCAAGATATGGACTTCTAGAAAACTTTAACGCAAAAATCCTATCTTTTGGATATGTACTAGATTTTGACCTCTAGCCCCCCCCCCCCCCCCCCCCCCCCCCCCCCGGCATGGACTCTAGGCTCTAGGGTCTGATGTCGTCGAATGATACAAGGTATCTATGGTGCAAGTATGAATGCTTTCTGACAAGTGGTTGTCAAGGTCTGGACTTCTAGAAAACTTTAACGCAGTGTGATGGGAACGGGAACGTACAACCGTGGTGACTACAATAGCTCTTTGCACTTCGTGCAGTCGAACTAACAAAAAAGCCAATATAGCTTCTGCATTAGCCTAAACCTATGTCAAAAAAGAGCCATAACTCAATTAAAATTTTGCATATGACCTCCAAATTCGAAGTTAGTTAGGAAGCCTTCATGCGAGCTAAACAATTTTGTGTTTTAACAACAACAGAATCTAGGGCGAAGATTTAGCGCTAGTAAAATGCATTTAAGCCCCCCGGTGGCTTAGGCTGCTGTCCGTTCTAAGGTGGTGGTTCTGTTGTTGTTGATCTATTGTTTAATGTACTTCCCATTGTTTGTGGGAGTTCTGTGTTTGTCTTTGTTTTGTTATGCATTACTTTGTGTCCATTCTAGTTTTGCAATCATCTTGAAGAGGAAGAGAAAGCTGGTTGCTTTGCTATTATTGTCTTACAGATGTATTGATACTAGAAATGTTCTGTGGCTCTTCCTCACGGTGCCGTGAGTTGGTCTGCAGTATGCGATTGTGGTATTTCCTGATCATACTCACTTACTTTTTGACCTGTATTTTATGATGCTTTACCCTTCTGTAAACTTTGGATAAAATTGTTGCATCTCTTCAAAAGTTATTGATTGAAAACCACAATTTAGCCAAAATCTAATTCAATTAAAACAGTGTTTTCAGAGGGAAACTATGTCCCCCCAACCGCAAATTGTGTCACAATGATACAGGCTGAAATCCATCAATTATTTCAAGGGAGAGCATTCACAAACACAAATTTGGTCAAACATTGAAATTACAAAGTGCTGTGGTTACCTTGAATATAAGGTCAAGGCCATCAAAATCTACTTAACTCTTTTCTGTCTCCAAACAATGTATCTATGCAAGTTTGGTGGAGAAAAAATCCACTGGTTCAGAAGACAGACCTCAGAAAAGGCTGATTTTATAGTTTTCTTAAGGATGGTGACCTTGAAAATTAAGTGACCTTGAAAATTAGGTCAAGGTGACCAAAATCATATCAACTCTTCATTTTGCCACAATGATACAATGCATAAAGTTTAGCTAGAATCTATTGTTCAATTCAAGAGATATCATACAAAAACCCTATTTTGATCAATTTCAAAGTGCTGATGTGACCTTGAAAATAAGGTCAAGGTCACCAAAATCTAATCAACTCTTAACCCTCTCCTAACAATATATCTATTCAAGTTTGGTTAAAATTGAACAACTGGTTCGGAAGATAGTGTGTGGAAATGGCTGATTTATACAGTCTTTATAGGATGATGACCTTGAAAATTATGTCAAGGTCACCAAAATCTAATCAACTCTTCCCACTCTTCCAACAATGTATTTCAAGAATCAGTTCATACCAAAGCTTGTGTCACCTATACATCCACTTGACACATCTGGTGGTAGAGACAGGCTTGGATAGGATGCCATCACAAACTTGTTGTCCACAGCTAGCTTAATCAGAAGATGCTGTAGGATACTAGAGGCCCATTCTGCTTCTTGAATTCCTGAGCTCTCCTTTTGGAGTTCTACCAATTCATCATGGTCTGGAAAAACTACCAAAGAACTATTGAGCTTGTAAATTTATGCTCACCTGACATCAGGGTTGGGAAAATGCCGGCATTTATGAGTAAAGTCCATGCCACTGGCATTTACTGGCATTTTCCAGAATAAACCGGCATATTCTGGCATTTTCCAAAATAAATTCTTAACAGACATTAAATTGGTAAAATTATCCAGAATTTATAGAATAAAACAGTAAAAACATTACTTCAAACATGTTCGATACACCTTTAACAATCCAAATTAGGAATTGTCTCAATACTATTAAAGATATCTACTGACATCGTTTCCATCAAAGGTTTTAATTACAGTTATAATTGTGCAAACACTAGAAAAACATATATAATCTATACAGTGTTTTATGAATGTGCCTGCTGTCCTCAGTTCACACCTATTTAATCCAAAGACCTTAGGCCCCAGGGCTTGTTGTAACATATTCTCAAAATGTTTTGTCACTTCTGTAATAACACTACAATGAATAAATACATAAATTGTGTTTCCCAAGGCTTATAATGCTTGTGGCATGTATATAGGTATCATTTCAAAGTACAGTTCGTGGAGGAAGTCACATGGTAGAGCATACATGGTACTTCAGTTTAACTGACCATTGCCTAAATTTTTGTTCGCTGCCCCTAATACTTTTAAATCCTCCCTATTTTATAATATAGCAAGAAGTGAGCGAAGCTCACATACCCCCGGCGGTAGCCATCAGAGGTTGTAACACTTTCAGAGAAAAGACAAAATTGTCAAAGATTTCATAATCCTAAATCAAGTAGTTTCTGAGAAACTTTGATGAAAAATGTTATATAAGAGTGACAGAAGGAAAAATTGAAAATTTGTAAAAAAAATAGCAGCCGAGAGATCTGCGACAGAAATTTTCATTGGAGAGAAAGAAAAATGAATAAATAAAGGGACTGATAAGCAATATGTGGCTGTTCTTTTGTTACACAATACAACTAATCACTATCAAGCTTTTTACCAAATTTCAGAATCCTAACTCAAGTAGTTGCTGAGAAATCTTTGACAGAAAAAAATGTCTATATGTATTATATAACAGTGAAAGAAGAAAAAAATGAAAATTTGAAAAAAGAAGGCAAAATGAGGATAAGCATCTTAATTGCCATTTACACAATACACTTTGCTTTCCTGAAGGTGTACACAAAATTTGAAAACAATGGCTCAAATAGGAGCTGAGAAATCTGTGACAGAAATTTCCATTGGAGAGAAAGAAAAATGAACAAATAAAAGGACTGATAAGCAATATGTGGCTGTTCTTTTCTTACACAATACAACTTATCACTATCAAGCTTTGTACTAAATTTCAGAATCCTAACTCAAGTGGTTGCTGAGAAATCTTTGACAGAAAATATGTCCATATGTATTATATAAGAGAGAAAGAAGGAAAAAATGAAAGTTTGAAAAAAAAGGCAAAATGAGGATTAGCATCTTAATTTCCATTTACACAGTACACTTTGCCATCCTGAAGATGTAAACAAAATTTGAAAACACTGGCTCCAATAGGAGCTGAGAAATCTGTGACAGAAATTTCCATTGGAGAGAAAGAAAAATGAACAAATAAAGGGACTGATAAGCATAATGTGGCTGTTCTTTTGTTACACAATACAACTCATCACTATCAAGCTTTGTACCAAATTTCAGAATCCTAACCCAAGTAGTTGCTGAGAAATCTTTGACGAAAAATTTTTCCATTGGAGAGAAAGAAAAATGAACAAATAAAGGGACTGATAAGCAATATGTGGCTGTTCTTTTGTTACACAATACAACTCATCACTATCAAGCCTTGTACCAAATTTCAGAATCCTAACCCAAGTAGTTGCTGAGAAATCTTTGACGAAAAAAAAAGTTTACAGACAAACAAACAAACAAACAGACAAACATAATTACAGAAAAGGCAAAAACTATATACCCCCTATATACTTCGTACCGGGGGTATAAAAAGCATTTTAGCATGACTTTATGCTCATATTATATATATTGCAGGTCAATGTGCCTGATAGAGAAGAATTGGGTGATGTCATTCAAGATGAAAGATCTTTCCGAAATGATGAGAGCCCAGATCAGAGCATGGAAGATAATAATGATCCAGATCAGAGCATGGTTGAACATGAGAGCACAGAACATACCATGGAAGATAGTCATGAACCAGTAAGTATAATAATGATATCCGATGTGTAGATGTCAGGCCTGCAATAAAAGGTTTCTCAATTTAGGTTTGCTAGTAAGTAGACCATGTGCATCTTTTGCCTCTTATTTTAAATGATAGGATTATCTAGAATTCACATGAACAAACAAGCAGGGTTGCCACTCAATATCCATTTCAAAATTCCCTGACTTTTCACTGACTCTTCCCTGACTTTTAATAGTTTTCCAGACCCTTTTGGAAGGCAAATTTTAGCCATTTTCATTGATCGACTATTCGAAGATTTTGCACAAGTATTTAAACTTGCTGATTTAATCTTTAAAGAAAAATCTTAAACCATAAATATTAGAAAAGGAATGTTTCTGAAACATTCCTTTTCTAATATAGCTTGCAAATAATGGAAACTAAAATTTCCAGAGGCCTGTTAACTAGCATCTTTTTAGGCAAATTTTGAAATTCCCTGACTTTTCCATGACTTTTTTCATTTTTTATAAATTTCCCTGACTGAAAATGTAATTCCCTGACTTTTCCCTGACCTGGAAAATTTTTCATTTTCCAGAACTTTTTCCCTGACCGTGGCAACCCTGAACAAGTGTCAATTATGCATGTGTGAAAGTTCAAAAATTCCAAAATCCTGAACTTTCAAATTTCCAATCTTAAAACTTGAGGTATGCCCACAACAAACTATTCAGTGTTTAAATGGTCAACGTCTTTAGAAAGACTGGCTATAAATCAGAAAACCTATTATAATCTCCCTAGTTCAGCATTTTGAGGCTGACTGTGGAAAGTCTGCCTCAATAATCCTGAAAATTTTCACCCATGATTATGTCAGGCAATGTCGCACCCCTAAATGTGAAAATGTAATAAGGCCCGGTAAATGTGAGAACTTTTAACGCTAAATGTAATAAGGCCCCGTAAATGTGAAAACGTTTAACCGTAAACGTGAAAACAAATATACCTAGTTGCGACGGTAAATGTGAAACCTTTTTATATACACGAAATCAGTGATTATCATAAGCAACTGTGAAGACTGGCATATAAGTTGCTTTTTCATCCATGCTTCAGCTAAGCATTAGCGTAGCACCCATTACGCAGGTTACGTATGTGCGTAATAAAAAATAGTAACATTCAAGGGTGGTCACTTAATGCGATAAAATGATTTTCCATTCTATAAGGAACTGCTCATAAAGGAAAGATTTTTTTCTTTTGAAATTTTGGATGAGTGCTTTTCCGAGATTTTTTTCGTTGGCAATTTCAGTAAAATTTGATATTGTGTATGATTTTTCTGTCACCACCCACCTCTAGATTTGCCATGGCATTTTGTTGTTTTCTATGGAATTTGTCAAATTTTCTACAGATTCCACAGAAAATCATTAAATTTGCCGTGGATTCCATAGAAAACTGCCATAGATTCTACGAAATAAGTAACTTTCCGTAGAAAACATTTTCTATGGATTTGTTTTCCACGGAATTAATGGCATTTTTTCCGTGGTTTCACTTTTTTATGCCGCCAAAGGAACTTTGGGAGGCATATAGTAATCGCACTGTCTGTCTGTCCGTCCGTCCTGCTTTCGTGTCCGGTCCATATCTCCTATGATCTTTGAGGTAGGAATTCCAAATTTGGTGTGTGGATACATCTTGGGATGGCGGAGTGTCGCGTACCATTTTCGGGTCACTGTGACCTTGACCTCTGACCTAGTTTTTAAAATAATCGTGTCCGGAGCATATCTCTTATATTATTTGAGGTAGGAATCTCAAATTTAGTGTGTGGATGCATCTTGGGATGACAAAGTGTCGCGTAACATAATTGGGTCACTGTGACCTTGAACTTGACCTCTGACCCAGTTTCTTGAAAACTGCATTGAGTCTGGTGCATATCTCCTATATTCTTTGAAATAGGAATTCCAAATTTGGTGTGGATGAGGGGGTGTCACATGCCAATTTTGGGTCACTGTGACCTTGACCTCTGACCTAGTTTTAAGAATTATTGTGGCCGGAGCATATCTCTTATATTTTTTGAGTTAGGAATTCCAAATTTGGTGTGTGTGGATACATCTTGGGATAGCGGAGTGTCAGGTTCCATTTTCGGGTCACTGTGACCTTGACCTTGACCTCTGACCTAGTTTTAAGAAAAATCGTGTCCATAGCATATCTCTTATATTATTTGAGGTAGGAATCTCAAATTTGGTGTGGATGCATCTTGGGATGTAGAGGTGTCACATACCATAATTGGGTCACTGTGACCTTGAACTTGACCTCTGACCTTGTTTCTAGAAACTGCATTGAGTCTGGTGCATATCTCCTATATTCTTTGAGATAGGAATTCCAACTTTGGTGTGTAAATACATCTTGGGATGACGGGGTGTCACATACCACTTTTGGGTCACTGTGACCTTGACCTCTGACCTAGTTTTAAGAATTATTGTGTCCCGAGCATATCTCATATATTCTTTGAGTTAGGAATTCCAATTTTGGTGTGTGGATGCATCTTGGGATAGCGGTGTGTCATGTACTATTTTCGGGTCACTGTGACCTTGACCTCTGACCCAGTTTTTAGAATAATCATGTCCAGAGCATATCTCTTATATTATTTGAGGTAGGAATCTCAAATTTGGTGTGTGGATGCATCTTGGGATGACGAAGTGTGGCTTACCATAATTTAGTCACTGTGACCTTGAACTTGACCTCTGACCTAGTTTCTAGAAACTGTTGCATATCTCCTATATTCTATGAAATAGAAATTCCAAATTTGGTATGTAAATGCATCTTGGGATGCCTGAGTGTCACAAACCATTTTTGGGTCACTATGACCTTGACCTCTGACCTCGTTTTCAAGAATTATTGTGTCCAGAGCATATCTCCTATATAATTTGATGTGGGAATCCCAAATTTGGGGTGGTGATTCCTCTTGGGATGGCGGAGTGGTGCATACCATTTTGAGTCACTTTGACCTTGACATTGGCTTCTGGCCTCATTTCTAGTTTTTTGTGCTATATTACAGCTATCTTTCCTCAAATGTGTCTTATACTAGACCAATTCCTTTGGGGGCATTCGTCACGTGTTTGTGACATTTCTTGTTTCTATGGATAATTGGTTTTTGGCCATGGATTTCATATTTTATGCCGTGGAAAATGGACTTAACAAATTTTCAGAACCAAAAATGAACGGCAAAATAACTTTGTCAGTTTTTGGAATGGAAAATGACTTAGTTTTATTCTGGTACCTGAGAGCATTGAACAAATGACTTTAAATTTCTTTCAAAAAAAGTGTGAATGAGTGCCTTGAGATATTGATAATAATTATTGTTATTAAGTACAGGCCTTGCATTCAGCTACATCTTTGTACTCAGTGGTGATTTTCTAATTTCATTTGTTAGCAGTGGTCAATACCAAAGAGGTACATTTTTACATAAGGCACATTGGGTGTTGTCAATGACATTCAAAAGTAGCCTTTAAAACAAAACGCAGGCTTTACCTAGCAACCCACCCTGTTTTGGTGCTTTCTATGTGATATTTAAGACTATAACTGGATCAGAAGGAAAATATGAATTCTGCAAGGTTAAGTGAAAATCTCTCTTACATATTTGCAAACAATAAAGTCACAGGTCAGCCTGTATAGCTGCCTACTCAGATCAGCATCTTTGTTTAAGAGCCAATGCTGACAATATCAGTTGGCACAAGTACCTATTGTGTAGGCAGTAGGCAGATTCCATGGAAAAGAATCACGGCAATTTTCTACGGAAAAAAAGTGACATCACTTCCTGTTTTGATTCAATTTGGAGGGAAACATTTGAAGCACATGTTTGGTATGTTGTTTATTTCAATTTCTGATATTATTTAAGGCTAATTTGATTTCTCTTCCATGCCATAAATGTATTATGGTTTCAATATTGCCATAGCATTGCCTGGTTTATTCACGTGAGTGATACTCAACTTTGTTTTGAATAATCATTTAATGGCTCTTAGGAGCCTATACCCCACCCATCACAAAACAGTGTATATCTGTTCAATGTTGTTTTTGTTAGTGTGCTTTTCGAAAAAATGTTTCTGCCTTATGTACAATAATCTTATTTGCTTTTTTTTCAAATTTTTATTCACTTAAAATTTAATGGTATTATCAAATGTGCATAACATTTTCTTCATTCGCCCTTCTCTAGATTTGCCATGGAAAACCCTTGAAATCCGCGGTTAAAATCTACGGAGTATTCGGACGGCGTTTTTAAGGTTTCCATGGCAGTTGATGGCAAATAAACCAAAAACAAAAAATTGTGGGAGTTCATGAAATGCCATAGATTTTTGCCATTGATTCCATGGAAGTTTAGTGGATTCCATGGAAAAATGCCGTAAATTCTATGAAAATATGCCGTTAATTCCATGGAATGCTTCCGTAGATTTTACGGAAATATGCCGTTGATTCCATGGAAAGTTTCCATAGATTCTATGGAAAATCTTCCATCAATTCCACGGAAAATTTCCACAAAACAGAGCAGAACAGTTTCTCACCAATGTACTCATTGGCTCAATATGACTGAAACATTGTTAATTGAAATCTTATTCACATTTGATAATACCATTAAATTTTAAGTGAATAAAAATTGAAAAAAATGAGCAAATAAGATTATTGTACATAAGGCAGAAACATATTTTCGAAAAGCACACTAACAAAAACAACATTGAACAGATATACACTGTTTTGTGATGGGTGGGGTATAGGCTCCTAAGAGCCATTAAATGATTATTCAAAACAAAGTTGAGTATCACTCACGTGAATAAACCAGGCAATGCTATGGCAATATTGAAACCATAATACATTTATGGCATGGAAGAGAAATCAAATTAGCCTTAAATAATATCAGAAATTGAAATAAACAACATACCAAACATGTGCTTCAAATGTTTCCCTCCAAATTGAATCAAAACAGGAAGTGATGTCACTTTTTTTCCGTAGAAAATTGCCGTGATTCTTTTCCATGGAATCTGCCTACTGCCTACACAATAGATACTTGTGCCAACTGATATTGTCAGCATTGGCTCTTAAACAAAGATGCTGATCTGAGTAGGCAGCTATACAGGCTGACCTGTGACTTTATTGTTTGCAAATATGTAAGAGAGATTTTCACTTAACCTTGCAGAATTCATATTTTCCTTCTGATCCAGTTATAGTCTTAAATATCACATAGAAAGCACCAAAACAGGGTGGGTTGCTAGGTAAAGCCTGCGTTTTGTTTTTAAAGGCTACTTTTGAATGTCATTGACAACACCCAATGTGCCTTATGTAAAAATGTACCTCTTTGGTATTGACCACTGCTAACAAATGAAATTAGAAAATCACCACTGAGTACAAAGATGTAGCTGAATGCAAGGCCTGTACTTAATAACAATAATTATTATCAATATCTCAAGGCACTCATTCACACTTTTTTTGAAAGAAATTTAAAGTCATTTGTTCAATGCTCTCAGGTACCAGAATAAAACTAAGTCATTTTCCATTCCAAAAACTGACAAAGTTATTTTGCCGTTCATTTTTGGTTCTGAAAATTTGTTAAGTCCATTTTCCACGGCATAAAATATGAAATCCATGGCCAAAAACCAATTATCCATAGAAAAAAAGTGAAACCACGGAAAAAATGCCATTAATTCCGTGGAAAACAAATCCATAGAAAACGTTTTCTACGGAAAGTTACTTATTTCGTAGAATCTACGGCAGTTTTCTATGGAATCCACGGCAAATTTGATGTTTTTCTGTGGAATCTGTAGAAAATTTGACAAATTCCATGGAAAACAACAAAATGCCATGGCAAAACTAGAGACGGGTGAGTGAGGCTGAGTTTGTGATAGACGCCAATTCCACACTGAAAAATGAACTTTAAATTGTTTTTGGTATCTACGGCGAATTTTGCAGATGCATAAAATTTCACCATATGCTGACGCTAGACATATGCAATATGTATACATGTACAGTGCATTCTATACGCACTGGATCATTTTTGTTACTTATGTTTCGTGTTTTGTCCTGTGTCAGATGTGATGAATGATTGTATCTATTTCTGATCGTTGCCTTCATTCTTACATAAGTTAAGAGTTGACATATGTTCACGCATCTAACATGTTAGATAGGCACCGTCGCCGCGATGTATAGACCCGCGCAAATAAAAACCTGGCCGCTGCCGCGCTACCTGGCATATCTGGCCGCTACTCCCTACTTTCCTAAATAGTTAAAAGGTCCTTAGAAAAATACAGAGAATGTCAAATACATGTATCTAAAGTTCGCAATAATTCAGTCAGTTCTCTTTATTTTTACTGAAATTCACATGCAAACAGAGATACCAAAGTATGAAACATATCAAACGTGATTTTACTTTTAAAGCCTGTCCCCCCCCACCCGGTGAACTTAAGGGGTTTGACAGAGGTCAAAATTCAAGTTTTTTGGAGTATAGACATGTTGCATATCAATAAAAGAAGATAGAGCATGCTAGCGACATGGTAGCAAGTGTTAACCCATAGATTCCCCCTGACCCTGGGGGTGAGGTCAATAGGTCAAAAGTCTTCTTTTTTCAGCACGGTCATGTTGCATATCAAATTAAAGGGAATGACAAATGCAGTTACCTGCAAGCAAATATTCTGTCCTTACATAGTGAAATTACGCTTATTATTTGTTTTGGTATTAGCGAAGAATAAATGAGACTTGGCGGTATCTCAGTCTAATCTGCATGGACACGCAGACTGGTCTGCGATATTTGTTGTTCGCATGCAGCAAAGTCAGCCTTTTCACGTCGCTGCCCATATGTTTTGTATCTCTTCTTTCTTTGTTTGCATGCAAACATGCTAGAAACAGAGCTAGGGGTACGTGCATTAAGGGGCTATTTTGGCCCCCTCTTGAGCCAAAAACTGAAAGTTGCTTTTCACCAATTTCATCTTATTGGTTTATTAGAAGAATAGCCCAACTGTAAAATTCTGGCATTTATTTTACTTTTACCGGTTGCTATGGTAACCAAAATGGCCTACAAAATAGGCTTAAAATAGAGAAATTGCCGTTTTAGGCCAAATTTGAGGCTTTTGGAGACCGATTTTTTAAGAATTAGATATCAGCACAAGCAAATACCAAAAAAACTTTTAATATATTGTGTGCTGTGATAATTCTCATCATCTGTTAAAATATTTTTTTGGTATTTGCTTGTGCTCTATATTAATTCCCCTGTTACATGTCTCAAATTTGCTCCAAAATGGTCATTTTCCTATTTTCAGCCTATTTTGGCGGCCATTTTTGTTACCATAGCAACCGTAAAAGTCAAATCAATACCAGACCTTTACACTTTGGCTATTGTTCTAATAAACTAATAAGAAGAAACTTGTGAAGAGCAATTTTTATTTTTTGACCTCATAGGGGGGCCAAAATAGCCTCTTAATGCACGTCCCCCAAATTTGTGAACACGAAATTGGCAATGGCATCAATACACTTGTCCTCCGCTCAATGGCGTAGCCAGGACGCTGAAAAGTTATGGACATCGAAGGGAGACTACTGGATCAAGCAATGATTCTCTTCAATTGCAACCCTTTCAAATGGGAACTTCTCTTAAAGGAAAGAATTTGCTCCCAGAGGGAGCGAATTTTTTCCTTTAAGAGCAGTTTATTATAGTATGCTAATCATTTTTATCGCATTAAGTGACCTCCCTTGAATGTTAGAATTTTTATTACGCACGTGCGTAACCAGCGTAATGGGTTCTGCACCAATGATCCGCTGAAGCATGGAGAAAAAAGCAACTTATATGCCAGTCTTCGCAATTTATAGTTGCTTATGATAATCACTGTCCATTTGTATATAAAAAAGGTTTCACATTTACCGTCGCAACTAGGTATATTTGTTTTCACGTTTACGGTTAAACGTTTTCACATTTACGGGGCCTTATTACATTTAGCGTTAAAAGTTTTCACATTTACCGAGCCTTATAACATTTTCACATTTAGGGGTGCGACAGGCCCCTACAAATACGTGTTTGCTGTCACCATCCCATAATTTCCCAGGTGGGAAGGAAGGTATAGGAACTCAATTTATTCATTGATTTGTTTAAAGACATTCAAAATTATAATAAAGAAAATCAATTTATTGATTAAGCCTGGCCCTTTGATTAGCTCATAATGTAGTACATTTGATTAAAAAATTCTTTTTTACAAGTTTCTCAACCAATTAGATGCTGTGGATACTCAAAAGAACTATATGAGAGGGCCCTAGTGAACACCCAAAACACATTCCTCAAAGAAAAAAAAAGTGAAATGTTTGCCTTGGGAATCCAAAACACATGTGAAAATGAATGGTACACAATTGAGCGGTGGCATGATATTTCCAACAATGTGGTATGTGCGACCAGCAAAGGCACAGACCAGTCCGCGCATACGCACAGACTGATCAGAGCCTTTGCTAGTCGCTTGAATATTTTATGAATGTTAAGCTACTGACGGTGACCAGACATCATTTGGAGATTTTAAGCTTAAAAGGAGGCTTTATAGGCTCGAGCCGTCTGAGTCTACACTTGTCAAAATGCCACATTGTTGGAAATCACATGCCGTGGCTCATTTGTTGTGAATGCATTATGTCAGGGTCTATGCTGTTTGCTAAGATAAAAAAACAATCTTCTAACCATCAATTTTTGACATGTTTTGGGTGCTCAAAAGAACCCTCTCATTGAGACGGTTCTTTTGAGTACACACAGCGTATGTATTGAGGTGGTTCTTTTGATCCCCACAACATATGTTTCGGTTGAGAAATAAGAAATTTACTTTTAAACTAAAAGTCCTGATGATATGTACAGTAAAACCTAGAAAACTTTAACTATTGCTCGAGCATAAAACTTGTAATTATTTTCTTAACCATCAATTTTTTACATGTGTTTTGTGTGTGTTCAAAAGAACCGCCTCATTGAGACTGTTCTTTTGAGTACCCACAAAATATGTAATGTTTTGGGTGCTCAAAAGAACCATCTCATTGAAAGGGTTCTTTTGAGTGCCAACAACATATGTAATCATACGGTTCTTTTGAGTACCCCAAACATATGTTTCAGTCGAGAAATAAAAAGTTAGTTTTTGGATACGCACTCTTAACTAAAGTTCTAATGGTATGTACAGTAAAACCTTGAAAGTTTGAACTATTTTTCGAAATACTTGCTTATTCAAAATAAACCTCAGACACAATGGATTCAACTACTTAAATAACTGAAGAAAAACATGTTTTGGGGGTGTAAAAGAACTCTCATCCGGAGATATTTCTTTTATGCACTCAAAACATGTTTGATAGGAAAAAAATCGGATGATTATCATTTTGGGGTGTTACATGCTCTCATGTCTACCTCCCTTTATTTAAGAATTGAAAGTTATTTTTCTGCGTTTCACTGAGGTATGAAATGTCGGGAAAATTACATCTAATTTGCTTAAAAACCGATAACAATAATAAGTTGCACTACAACATGTAAAGTAGAAAACAAAAATGAAATAAAGGTTTTTAAGAGAGGCTATTCATATTTTCAGATTTAAAGCCACCTTGTCCTACTGCTCTGAGTACACATGATTTCAGAACAGTCTAAGCATGACCATAGCTGTTGACTAGGATGTAAAGAACAAAACAAACCAATTAGCATGAAATAGTCATAGGCACACCAGAATGGTGGCAATCAAAGATGTTCTCCCACAACCAGCTGAGGTTTACCGTAGTTAGTTGATTCAACTCTATGCATGCTTGGTAATTTTTCATGCCTTTTTTCAAATTTATCTTTTTCAAACAATATTTTCCTGAAAACCATCAGAGCATCAAACAGTTTGGATCCAGACCAGGACCAACATATGTTCACGCCTGATCTTGGTCTGAACTGTTTGCAGATGATACCGGTGAACAGAGATAAAGTTTGGTCAAATTGAAAATTAAGAGTGTTTCGAGGAACGGACTGAAAACTTTAGGTAGGGTAGCTACGCATATTTTTGCTCTGAGAAAAAATATATTTTTTGCATTTTGAAAGGCATTTCAAATTTCTGGAAACCTGAAAAAAAATCCTAGCTTTCATCAGTAAATTTAGGTTGGGTCAGGTTACCCTAAATGCAGGTATTTATTTGGCCTATAGGTATTCAGAACATTAATTTGCCAACATATTCAAAGACAAAATGTAAGAAACAGTTTTCAACTGCAAATTTGCTGTCACAAATTTTCAGTTGAAACCTCTGTCTCTATATATGGTTTTTGATCAATTGCTTGACTACATTAACATTTTTAGAGTGCCAGATTTAAGTGCCATAATACTGTACTTGAAACATGAATATTTGAAAACATACTGATTTATTTCAGTTGTTACATCTCCATGACCATGACTACCAGAGTACCAGAGAGGACGCTTCCACCTACAAACTTCTGTCAGACCACCCAGATTTGAGCCATTTATTGAAGGAATCAGAAACAAATAGAGAATGTGCTGAGGAATTGAAAGACATAAAAAGTTCTGGTATAATTTTACGACTAGACAGCATTAAAGACAATGCTAAGTTATTCCAGTATTATACAGGATTAAAATATGATGTATCACAGCTCTGTTTCATTATCTTGAGCCTAAGGCCAGAGACATGAGGTACCCAAATGGATCAAGAACTGTTTTATTTGATCATCATGCTTCAAGAAACAAAAAAGACCAGGAAAACCTAGAGGAACAAGACTTGAGGATGAATTCTTTTTTACTCTAGTGAAGTTACGCCTTGGCCTTCAGAATGTGGACTGTGCTGTGCGATTCGGGATAACGCCAACCAAATTTTCATCAATATTCACTGCGTGGGTTACCCTTCTTTCAATAGAACTAGAGCAAATTTCAAAAATGCCGCCAACTTCAGAGACTGATGACATTGAGAAAGCTCAGTGCTTTGAGGAGTTTTCCAATGTACGTGTAATAATTGACTGTACAGAACTGTTCTCAGAGACACCTTCATCCATTGGAGTGCATAAACAATTTCACTCAAATTACAAACATCACGCGACTGTAAAGTTTCTAGTAGGGATGAACACAGGAGGAGCAATTACTTATATATGGGACATGTTTGGTGGGCGGGCTTCAGACAAATTTATTACAAATGAATCGGATGATATGCTTGAAAGTTTGAACTCGGGTGAAAAGGTAATGGCAGATAGAGGATTTACAATTGAAAGTGATCTGCCATTAGGTGTTCAGTTGATCATTCCATCATTCAAACATAAGGACAAGAGTCAGTTTTCCAAAGCAGAATTACAACAGAATAAGAAGATTTCTGAAGCCCGTGTACATATTGAAAGAGCTATTCGTAGAATAAAACAATTCTTGATTTTGAGGAATGAGATGAAACTGACTCAGGTTGATATTTATGAAAACATTTTTAAGGCATGTGGATATCTTGTTAATTTTCAGGATCCTTTCCTGAAACTTTCCAGTTCTTAACCCTTAAAGCGCCAAGAAAAAAATGCTTCTGAAAATGTCTCTGCTGCAAATAATTGCCTAACATTACTGACAAATTAAGTATAGAAGCAAACAGGATGGACCCAGAACAGAATGCTCCTATATAGGAGCAGTCTGATCTGCTCCTATATAGGAGCAGTCTGATCTGCTCCTATATAGGAGCAGTCTGATCTGGGTCCACACTGTTTGCCAGACATGATAGAGGCTTTGTAAACGTTTCAGCAGACGAGAAAAGCATAAGACTTTTGTTGCGATTGGCGCATTATGGGTTAAAATAGTTTCATTCCTTGAAACACCTGTGATACACCATACATGTGACTAAATTTCAGTGAAATAAAACTAGGAACAGTAAAACTATGAGAAATCAATCTGTGATGTTAGAGAAATAAACAATAATATATATTGAACAAGTATTATACTGTATAACTCTATTTATATATGATCAACACACTGTGTGCTTATTCGTTTCTCATGAAACCACATGTAAAAACATGTAATTTTTGCATTGTTTGCATTATGATTATTTACAGAACAGCAGCTGGCTTTAAATTTAGGAAATTTATTATCAGCTGCCATTCAGTAAATGGCAATGCATGTGATTAATGCTAAATTGAGAGGTCAACAATGCTAAACCAACATATTTTTTCATGACTTGGTCCCAAGAAAAAAAAAAACCTTTCATGCAAGACTGTCTAAGCATGAATTTGTACTGGATGAGCATTGAAGAAATCAATTTAAATATGTGTTTGGGTGCTCAAAAGAGCCATCTCACTGAGACGGTTCTTTTGAGTACCCTGCTCAAAAGAACTGTCTCATTGAGACGGTTCTTTTGAGTACCCACAGCATGTTTAATTAATGTCTGTATTTGACAATACTGAAATTCTCCAAAAAAAATAATTGTTGTTATTCATTAAAATCGTCTAAATTCGTGAGGTACATTGCTAAATACAAGGCTCACCCTGCCATTTGCCACAAAAAATGTCCTGGCTACAAATTGAACCGAAATTTTCATTTTCACCAAAAAGTGTATTTTGATCAGTTTTTTTGAATTTAACAATATTGCCCACACTTTATTAATAATCAAATCCAGCATCCAAAAAGGAAAATATGGCATAATAACTATTGTGCCATATTTTACTTTATTGATGCTGGATTTTTCAATTATACCATCTAACCATCGAACAGTTTGGGTCAAGATCAGGACCATCAAAATGGCGGGCCTGATCTTGATCCAAACTGTCTGCAAAGGTTATCAGCAGACAACAGTCGCCCTTGTGGGTAGAGTTAAATACAAAACAACTTGTTGATACTACTTTCTGGCTAAAACCTTGGCTTAAGTTAATTTCATTTGGCTCCATTTTTTTCTATTTGGCTTAAGTATTGGCTTCAACAAATTATGTGCCAGAGTAAGTCCAGTAAACACCATCCTTTAAGCTAGTACTCATTATCACAATTTCTCACACAATTCCGACAATACCAGGGTGTGTCCTCATCCAATTCACTTAGAGAATTTGCCTCATAATTCACACATTTCCAGTGAAACCATTGATTACAGTCACAGTCCTTACAGTCGCAGCCTACACTATTTTGTTCCTCACATGTAACTTCTCCTTTAAGGAGATGTCCACAATGTCCACACGGGAAGCGTTTAGTCAAGTTGCTCATTGATGACTGAATAAACTTTCTGGATTCTTGAAGCATGGATTTGCTACGGTCAATCGAGATTAGTGTCTCATCACTACTTTTGACCCCGTCATCACAGTTTGTAATGTCATCTGCTACAGTTACATTAAGCAAACGAGGGGCAATATAGCACTGAAAGAAAAAACACAGTTTCTCACACCTCACCTTCCAGTAAGGCCCATTGAATTTCACTGGGACTATTTCAACCGTGTCTTTAAAGCCACAATATATGACCAAATCACACTCATGAACATTGACCACAGACATCTGGCCTTGAATCTGCATATAGTAAGCAGATGTTTCTTTGAGTTCCAATTGATTTGTGTTCTTATTCCTTGTCACAAAATCCACAGTACAAAAATCATCTTTGTCAGCTAGACGATATGGACATTTGACCTCCACCAACAGCTGTTGGTGACACGGACAGGTCATCAATCGATCTGGACTAGCCCCTAAAAAACAATGTTGTTGATGTAGTCTTAGTCCTGATTCACTCATACATACATCAGAATGTCTCGTTGCCATGGTTTCTTCATACAATTCAGCAGCTCTTTTTTCTTTACTTTGGCCGTAACGTGTGGCCACATTTCCCTTAAACTTCGACCCATTTATAATGTCATTAACCAAATTTTCATTAATATTGTCATCCGTTGTCTTGGAGCCTCTACTCCCACTTCTAATGACATTGACTCTGCTACACACACCGTTAAAATTTGAAGCTGTGATGAGACCTTTCCTGTACTTGTGCCATGCTGGACTTTTTGATTGTTCAATACATGTAGTTATCCTGTTCAATTGATCTCTTTCCTCTGCACTATATTCAAGTTTATCCACAAATTGTTTCACTATTTGACGTGGTGTGTTCTCTTTGTCTGTCCCATCCGAGAACATAGCCTTTTCTTTTATTGTAAGTGGGTCTTTGTCAGTATTAATGTTTATTACACGAGCAGGCACAATTTCTGGATGTTCATTCGTTGAGCCTGGCAGTGCTGAAACACTTAAAACTTGGTGGTTCACGGTCTGTCTGTGGCCTATACTTTTCAGTTATTGCTGGAGCTACAGCTCGAACCCACGGCAGATTTGGATGCTGGAGACTCAGAGTGTGTCTTAGGGTTACCAAATCCGAATAATCGATACCTCTTTTATGTTCTGCCACAGGATTGTATTCGCATGCTCTGAAGGTCTTCTCTTTCCTGGTCTTCTTTGGGGCTAGTCTCTTGTGAACTGGAACCTTCTTGATAGGAGCTGGTGTTACAGAAGGACCTTTGGGCACTATCCATTTGCATAGCTTTTCAGTTGTTGCTAACTGGTCAGAAAGGGACTTGTAACCACTGCTAACAAAGACTTCTGCGGCAAATAGAAGTCCAGCTATGTGTGTGCAGGCTTCACCTTGACCAGCTACACATGAGCACGATCCACCAACAGGTTCACCAGATGTCTTAAATACCACCACAACGCTGTACTGAGTCCCCGACGTATCACCAGAGGGATTTGCAGTGCACCTTAAAGAACAAAAGTCATACACTGCTTCCAGAGGGTTATATGTTAGACTGTGGATATGTCCTGATTCCCATAAGTCATAGGCCCTCAGTGCCTTGTATGATTTCAAACTGGATTCACTATACTCTTCAAAATCTCCTCCCTCTGTTTTTACAGTGATGTCATGAGCAGCCAGCAAGTAGTTTATAATGATTGTTATTCTTACTTCAGGCATTTCCCTTATGTCACTAGTCCAACCATTTTCCAGTTTTCGGATTTCTGACAATGTCTGCAAGAATGATCATTATCACCTCCGGTTGTCTTTATTCTTAGATAGTCACAGAGTGCTGTCACTTTATGATTCTTCTTTCCTTTGGTGGAAAGACTGAACTTCTTCAATAATGAATTCAACTCGGAATTGCTGAGGTTGGCTGCATCTCTGAATGTCTCTGGTATAATTATCTGAAGAAAAGAAAATAATGTCAATATGGTTAAACAGAATGTAACTACCATTTTTTAACCTTTGTGTTAATTTTTTTCCATTCTCATTGCTCAAGGTTCCTTATAAAACCTTTGGTCTTTGCCTAATGGGAAATGTTTTCAGCCTGATCTTGATTTCAGCTGTTTGAACAGTTTTTAATTAGATGAAGTGTCTTAGGCCTGCTGTACTACCCAGTCTGACCTTAAACTAAGGTGTAATGATGACATATCAGCCGCGACATGAGATGCTCAACAATGTGGTATGTGCAACCAGCAAAGACTTGCATAGGCGCAGACTGGTCAGAGCCTTTGCTAGTCGCTTGAACATTCTATGACTGTTAAGCTACTGTACAAACAGCATTTGGTTTTATAAGCTTACATGTATAAGGAAGCTGCAAAGGCTCGTCCGAGTTTATTCAAATAAAAATGCCACATTGTTGGAAATCTCATGTCGCCGCTCATATTTTCATGAGTAGGCGGGTACATGTATATATGACTGTTTTTCTATGAACATCTCTGTAAATATAATGCTTTTAATTATGCGGGACACAAATAATGTGCGGTTTTGTTTTTTACACTTATATGCTATTAATGGTTTGCCTACTGGTGTTGTCTGCTGATAACTTTTGCAACCAGTTTGGACCTAGATAATCATCAGGTTGGACAAAATTTCGGGGCTGAGCTGGATCCATAGTGGTTGACACTCTGATCACAGTATTGAAAGAAATTGTCAAAAAAAAAAGAATGATTTTGAAAAAAAAATCAGCAGACGACAAAAAACATGTCCCAGTCTTTGTCAATGATGCTCCAGCTCAGGCCCAACATTTTGTCAGACCAAATATCTGAATTACCACATGCTCAGTTGAGAATGAAAAAAACATGCATAGATAACAAAAAATAGATTTCATATTAGTCTTTATTTAATGCATTTAGAGGTATTTATTTTCAATCTGTATATTTTATACATGTATGTTAAGTCATGTAACATTAACCAATTTCAGAAGTGATGGGTCCAGAGGGGATTCTTTCAAACCCCTCTTTTGAGACCAAAAGGTATCATTTTCATGAGGAAACTACATTGTACTTACATGAGGCAAGACATCAAGTGCTAACATTAATCCCTGGGTCAACCAGTTTTCTGCCAAGAAATTGTATATATGATGAATGTCCCATGTCCTAAAAACTATTGCGGGACATTGTCGAAAAAAGAATGAAAATAGGAAATCGCCCCACCGAACCTGAACAAAGTAGGACAGGACGTTTGAAAACTTTATGTGTTGATTAGACTCATGGCGCAAAAGGCAACCTTGGCAGAACACTGAAAACACAAAAGTATCGCAGTATTGATTCTGATCTGCCACATGTATTATATAAAATGGATAACTAAGATCCTGACAGACTTCTTCTTAGCAAGGGACTGATCAATCTTATTTTCTGTTTGCACATGCCTCAATGTATGGTTCTGTCACAGTTAGGCTCACCTCATAGAAGAGGGTCTGGATGAGGGGGTCTGGTATTCACTATTCATTAAAAATTTAGCCCATTATTCTTCTCATTAAAATTTTGGGTTATTCATTAAAATAAGACCAATTATTCATTAAAAGTACGAAAGGTGGCAAAGAAATCTGATTATTCACTATTCATTAATTTTTTCTTCAATTCATTAAAAAAATAGGATTATTCATTAATTTTTAGGCCCTCATTAATCACTATTCATTATTTTTTTGGCTCATTATTCACTATTCATTTAAAAAGGGCCATTATTCGCTAATCATTATACCCCATCCAGACCCTCATAGAATCGGAACTGAAATATAGTCATTATTTGAATACTCCTTGAGTTGACTCATGAATTTGTTTGTATTTTGATTGTGATAAAAGCAAGTTAACATTCATAGCTGTGTTGTTTTTTAGTTTGATTTGATTCTGTACATCTTATCAACACTCTTTCAGTTATAAAGGGATGGTCTTCCCGGGTTGAACCAGTACTAAGCTAGGATTAATGTTCTTGCTCAAGAAAACAACACAGTGACGCCGGTGAGGCTCGAACCCGCGGCCCCTGTCTCGAGTCAAGCGCTCTACCACTGAGCTCCCTATTATACTGTGTTGTTAATCAGTGCTACAGTACACTTATTCAACTGGTGCCAGATAAACAGTAAGACTGCACTAAGCTTACACATCCTGGGATAACAGGTCGTTTATAAGGCCAAATAAAAAATACCTGTGTTTAAGGTAACCCGACCCTACCTAACTTTACTGGTGAAACCTAGATTTTTAAGCTTTTCTGGAAAAAAATAAATATTTTTTTTGCATTTTGAAAGGCCTTTCAAAATGCATAAAATTACAATTTTTCCCAGAAAAAAAATATGTGTACCTACCCTACCTAAAAACTTCAGACCTGTTACCCAAAAGGCCAGAATACATTTTTTTTTTTAAATTGAGTCAGTTCACTCAGCTGAGAGTGATAATAAAGTGGTTTAGCATTTCTCCTCAACTTTACGGTCTCGTGCATAAGGTAAAGTTGGACTCTTTGCCTACCGGGAATTTTTGATGCATGCTCTTTTGTCGTCAGCTGCTTATTTGCCACATCAACTAAAAAAATATACATCTCAGGGTGTCAAACTATTTCAATTGCTCAGAGTGCCAAACTGTTTCATCCTGATTAGGCCCGACATTTTGTCCAGCCTAGTCTGGATCCTAACTGTTTGAAAAAGGTTAACAGCAGATGATGCTAGTGAGTAAAGAGTAAGCTGCGCAAGACAGCTAACAGGTCTTGACATGAACTCAGCTGCTCCTATTGGACCTGGCAATAAATCAAACAAAAATAGTGAGTATGATCAGGAAATACCACAATCACAAATTGCAGACATACCCATGGCACTGCGAGGAAGAGCCACACACAACCATCACGAGACACCAGGAAGATAAATTAAGCAAAGCAGCCGGCTCTCTCTTCCCCATCAAGATGATCACAAAAAAGTAACGCACAACAAAACAAAGAACAATTACAGACTCCCACAATGGGAGTAACAATAAACAAAAGTCATCAACAACAGAACCACCGCCTTGGAAGGGACAGCAGCCTGAGCCACCGGGGGGGGGGGGGGGGGGGGGGGGGGGGGGGGGGGGCCTTACATGTATTTTACTGGTACCAAATCTTCACCCTTACCAAAAATCTGACAAACCAAAAGTACCTAGTGTAGGGTCAGTTGTCACATTATTTTTGAAGAGGGATGGTGGGTAAGTGGTAAACTTGAGGGGTTGCAGTTTCAAGTCTCACTACTCACCAGGGATGCCGCATTGTTCTAGCTCGTGACCAGGCTCTGAAGCAGGCAGGACTTGGGTAGGGTCCAGTAAATATTTGGTAGAATTTTACAAGGATTAAAAATGGCCCAGCCCAAATTCCCTCATTAAACAAGTCATTTGTTTGGGGTTATTTCTCTTTTTTTTTTTTTACTTCACTCTTAAGTCAAAACCTCAATTGAAAATATTGCCACCATATTCCACAAATACTGCAACTCAATAACCATTTACTTAATTGCACTTATAGTAATATTATAAAAGAGCACCTACAGTAATTTAAACTGCAGTGGGTTATTGCAAACGTTTTCATCCCACCCACTTCCATTTTTTTGTTGTCCATTTCCGCCGGTCAAACTAGTTACTAACAAGCACAAATATCGAAAAAGTAGTTTATTTTAATGAAATAATACTTACACTTACAGGGTCTTCTGTTGTTGTCGTTTTTTTCTTTCTCGCCATCGTATAATACTCGAAACAAACAGCGAGGTAAACTTTCTTGCATTTTACACAATGGCGTTAATCCGGAAGTAGGTCGTTAAACCCCCCCCCATTTCGTGAAGAGCCTCGTTCTGAAGTCTGATATCAATTAATGCAAATAACTTAATAAGGTCAATAGTCGAAAACGAGGCTAACATTCATGATTCTATCGCGGAGAACCATATTTCTATTGAGTTGCGAGACCCTCGGTACAGAGTGTCACAACAGGATGTTATCGCGCATCTACTTGATAATTTCCATCGCAGGTTTCCAAGATTTACCAGACCTGATACTCACCCTCTGTCAGAAAGCTGAGAAGTTTGCATAGAGCATGCTGCTGTCTTTCATTGGCTGGCACCATCAATTGATCTCCGTTTAGATACTGCTCAAGGATAGCGATTCCTTTCTGGAAAATACTAGCAGCCACATATTTTTCAGTCGGCTGAGGTTCTGCGATGGTGCAGGTGGCTCTGCTAAAACTAACAGGAGAACGGGCATTAAGATCAACGAATTTAGTCAAGAAGAAATTCATTCCATTGAAACCTTCATTAAGGGCTAGTACCGCATGCTCCAAGTCCAATAATTTGTTTTCGTCCTTTTTGAAATTTAAGAAAACACTCTTGTCCGCAACAGCTACAGTACTGTTGTCTAGTTTAATTTTTTTCTGTAACGGTTTATCTCCCGCTCCTTCCGCCATGTTTTTGTTAGGACGTGCTTGATTTAGCGGATTACAGTCAAAACGTCCCCTATTCAAAACGTCCCCAGTCAAAACGTCCCCAAATTGGTCAAAACGTCCCCATAAATTGGTCAAAACGTCCCCATGGTTCAAAAAGTTGGTCAAAACGTCCCCATGGATAAAAAATCGGTCAAAACGTCCCCATTAATTTTTCTATTTTATTTATATTGAACGAGTAGTGTTTTCTTTTAATTCATAGTGGGTTAGTTTGCATAAATAAAAATAAAAATTTGTGTTTAGGACCATGTGAAAAATGCAGATCTCTGCATTGATTAACAAATATTATGTTCGTTCGTCAGCATGTTTCCGTCGATGTGTACGTTAGCACGTGCGTCAAAATGCCCTATTAATTAAGATCAAATGATAAGTCCGCCCTTTAATCATATAAGTGTGTGTCTTTGATTATGATAATCCCCCTCCTCCAATTAACGCCCAATTTTGTAGGTAATTACGCAGAATGCTTTAACAGTTGGGATTAACAGGTTGTAATTATTAGATAATCGGTATGCTTTTGAAGTGCCGTAAGGTAAAAAACTGTGGCTCAACAGTTTTACTCGATTAAGCGTAGGACATTGACAGGACACAGTCATAACTCCTTTATGAAAGCCTAAGTGGGTGCATAAACTGAGTGTCGTGAGTGCTTTATATGTAAACGAGCGAAGGACCACGGCAAACCGTCACCATAACCGAAATTAGTAGTTTACTCCATTAGTATACACCTGGGTGTCATTGTGTCCGTCGTATGCATTGATTGTGATTCTGCGGTGACCACGCGCATGCACGCCGTATCGTGCGATATTTGTGAGGGATGGCATCATAAGGGATGTGGAACAGGTAAGATTATTATTTGTCTTTATTAACGTCAGTTTTCATGTTCATAATATTCTTTCCAGAAAGCTGACTGCCGTTGCAACAATGCGTTTCATTCCAACACCAACACTAATTCGCAGTTCTATATATTATATAAATGAGGTTAAACCTATCTGCTGGTCCTTCTAGTTTCATATTTCTCCCCCAAATCTGGCTAATAAAGTTTACAAATGAGGCATTGCATGAGATTTCCAACAATGTGGCATTTTCACATATGTAGACTCAGATGAGCCTCTGCAGCCTCCTTTAAGTTTACTAACTCCAAATAGTGTTCATTCAGTAGCTTAACAATCATAGAATACTCAAGCGACTAGCAAAGGCTCTGATCAGATTGTGCGTATGCACAGGCTGATCTGAGGCTTTGCTGGTCGCACAAATCACATTGTTGGAAATCTCATGCACTGGCTCAAATGTCTTAACGTTGCGTCTGAGAGTGATATAACGTCAGGTATTAAGATAGTGGTTTACAGATTGTGGGTACGTTATGAAAATACGCACATACTAACGCCATATGATAATTACGGATGATGCAACATTTGAGCTCCCGTAATATTGAACTTATTAATTTGTTGCGAAAAAGCGATAAAATGCTTTCTTCAACCCATTCAATTAAGTAATACATTTGTACTTACGTTTGATCCGCTACGCATAACCATAGAATATTCAAGCGACTAGCAACGGCTCTGATCAGACTACGCGTATGCGCAGGCTGATCTGAGGCTTTGCTGGTCGCACATACCAAAATATACATCAAAACCTCACTTCATGAGCGAAAAACAACGGCGAGGATCAGACTGCATGGATGCGCAGCCTAGTATGCACCTTTGTTTTCGCAAGACTTTTTCGCAACGTGACTAAATTGTTATTAGTAATGTATTTACTATTTATTGTTATAAACTTGAAATATAAAAATAAAATGTGATTATATACTTGTGTTATATCATTTCTCGTCGGATCTGCACTAGTGGCCCATGCGGAATCAAAGACGGTACATGTATATAGTATCAGCTCTATATGCTGGTATCTTCTGCACATAACATTTGCAAGGAGATTAGACCCAGATCAGACCTGACATAATGTAGGTTTATCCGGATCCAAACTGTTTGACATTATGACGATATTCCCATTCAGGTCTTTAAAACATTATTTTGAATAAGAAAAACAAACGCAATGATCATAAAAACCATGTTAAAACATCATTTCAAACTCTCATACATCATTACCAGACACTAAAACAAGCATTTTCTCTTTTAAATACTCCTATATCTTCGAAATTCCCCATTTGAAAAATGGGGACGTTTATTCGGGACGTTTTGACCAATCTTTTTTTCTTGTTTGGGGATGTTTTGACCAATTCGGGGACGTTTTGACTAGGGGACGTTTTGACTAGGGGACGTTTTGACTTGCACCCGATTTAGCGGTTGGATGGGCAGAGCGGGTCAGGGTATAAACTGGGGCGGACTTGATTTAGCTGTTCTCTTTACTCCAGGCAGAACACAAATCAAGGACACAGGAACTGTGATGGAGTACATTGTACTTCAGCGTACTCCATCTTCCGAGGTGGTGTAGACAGAACAGTCACGTGACCTGTTCCAAAGACAGATGGCGGAGCACTGCCTTCACTGTACTGAGGTTCTGATAATTATTGAAATAATATGGTCATTAGTAAAAGGGATTGAAAGCACATGTATTTTGTCATTCTTTTTTCTTCTTCTTGGCAATCGGATTGTGTAATTTTTTTCACAATTCAAACAGAAATGAGTCCTGGTTAACCCCTGATATTAAAAACTCAGAAATTTTCCCTGACTCGTTTGATGCAGTTCGGAAAGACAGAGCTAGTGATGCCCATGGTGGTGTCTTTATTGCTTTTAAGCGTGACTTGCTCTGTACTGAAACTCCGGAACTGGACACCAATTGCGAAATAGTTTGGTGTAAGTTGAATATTATTGGATGTAGAACTTTATACCTTGGTTCTTTTTATCGGCCCCTGACAAGATTGATAATGATTATCTTGAGGAGTTTAATTCATCCTTATCTCGGATAATGTCGAATAGAAATATGTTGGAACCATATTGATGGATTTTTCCAAGGCCTTTGACTGTCTTCCCCATGGCCTCATCATTGATAAGCTGTCAGCCGATGGCCTTTCTGACTCAGCATGTTCCCTGCTGCAAAGCTACCTCTCAGATAGGAAACAAATGGTAAAGTTGGGACATTGTAAAAGTATTTTTCTAAAAATCATAAAAGGTGTTCCCCAGGGATCCATCCTGGGATCACTACCTTTTAACATATTTTTTAAATAATATATTTTATTTTGTCAAAAAATCAAGTCTATATAATTATATAGATGATAATACACTTTCTTACAGTCACCATGGCCTTCTTAAAACCAAGAATGTCCCCACATCCGAAAGTGAACATGTCATTGAGTGGTTTGGTACAAACCAGATGCAGGCTAATCCCGGAAAGTTCCAGGCTATTGTCTTGGGTAAGAGAGGGCACGATGACTGTGAGAGCTTCACAATACATGATAACACCATTAAATGTGAAGACTCAGTCAAACTATTAAGGGTTACTATAGCTAATTTCATACCGAGTTTTCCCGACACGTTCCGATTAGCTCCGAGCCCTCCCGAATAGAAAAATATCTGGCCAATCAAAAAGCTTCCCAACAACTTGACGTATATTTAAATAAGCATTGCAGATACCCAATGTTGACAAGTGAAAACGTGCGAGTTTATGTAATTTTTGGTTATATTAGGAATTTCTATCGCTAGATTGACTTGATAGCTCGATGCCACACTGCCAATACTGTTTTATATATATCCATAAGAGAATTTTCCAGAATAATTGGTTAACCAGTAGCTACTGAATCAGAAGTAGAATATGCCCAGTTAAGTTACAAACCTTCAGAGAGAATCAAACAAAAACAGCTTAAATAGTTATGGCAATTTTAATTCAACTATGATCATATCCAGATCTTGTAAGAGTAATATTCAGTGGTGGATTGATGATTTAGAAATTTGTTTCAAACTTATTTCTCATGGCAAACCTAATAGAGAAATCTACACTAACAGCTCCAAGGCAGGTTGGGGGCGTATGACAAAACTGAAGACCTCCGTACATGGGGACATTGGTCAAAAGTAGAACAGGAAGACCGCATTAATGTTTTAGAACTGAGGGCTACATTTTCGGGGCTGAAAGCCTCATGTGGTTTAGAGTTCAATACACACATTCAATCATATTGTGAGGACACTTCAAGTTGTGCATACTTAAGAAATTATTGGGGAAAGAAGAGATATTTCAATGTATTAGGTATTGATATCTGGAACTGTTGCATTCCCGCAACATTCATTTAAGCAATGCTCATGTGGCAGGTTGTTTGAATGTAGAGGCAGATGAACTTTCTAGGGGGCTTAATCTTAAAGAGGACCCTTAATGGACTTTAGATATAGACATTTTTCAGGAGATTGTGTGTAGGTTTGGCAGACCTGACATTGACCTTTTTGCATCTAGGCTCAATCATAAACTTGACAAATACATTTCATTTAGACCATATCCTGAGGCAATGGCAGTGGATGCCTTTTCAATATCTTTGACTAAACAATATGTCTACTTTTTGCACCTTTCAACACCCTCTGTATGGGTTTACGGAAGATTGTGGAAGACGAGGTGGAAGCATTAGAAGTAGCCCCGTTTTGGACAGCTCAAAAGTTGGTGGCCAAACCTGCCTCCTCTGATTGTGGATTTTCCTATAGTACTTCCTCTGACACGCAAACTATTGTATCAGCCCAATAACCCAGAAAGAACTCACCCACTACAGAAACTGAAGCTGTGGGCATTTGCGTAAGTTTTGCAAGGCAGGGGAATTCAGGGAGAGTCTGCCGACCTCACCATTGAAGCATGGAGACAATATACAAAGAAACAATATGAATGCTGACTTAGAAAATGGCTCTAGCTTTCAGGTTTTTGAGAAATTGATCCATTTCAACTCTCTATAAATGTAGTAATTGAGTTTTGATAGGATCTGTATAAATCAGGAGTTCAGTATAGTGGTATTGGGACAGACAGATCTGCTTTGAGTGGATTTTTAAGTTTGTGTTCTGAGGCTCAAATCGACATTGGTAATAGTGTATTAGTCAAGAAATTTATGAGAGGAGTATTTAACAAACGGTCTGCTTTGCATAAATATAGGACAACATGGAATACAGATATTGTTTTAGATTATTTATCAAGTTTGAATTCAAATCTTACCTTATTCAGCTTTCTCAGAAAGTTTGTATGCTGATTTTACTCCCAACAGCCAAAGAGAACAAAGTATTCATTTATTAAAAGTTGAAAATGTCATATTTCATAAGGATAGTTTGGAGTTTCAGTTTTCTGCTGTGCTTAAACATACTAGACCTGGAGTGGATCAGGATAATATTAGGTTTCAGTCATATATTCAAAACAAGTCACTATGAATTATTTCGCTATTGCGTGAGTGTATAGATAGGACGCCCAGTTTGAGGTCAGGAGACACAGCTGTTCATTTCGACGCAAGCTCCCTTTAAAGGAGTGGCTCGTGCTACAATATAGATGGGTGAAAAAAGTTATGGATAAAGCAGGAACTAATGTCAAATGTTTGAAACCTCATAGTACAAGGGCGGCAACATCATCACATGCTAAGGCTAAGGGTGCTCCCTTGAGTGCGATTATGAACTCAGCAGGGTGGACACAAACTAGCACATTTAGGAATTTTTATGACAAGCCTGTACAGGAAATGTCCTGTTTTCAATCTGCAATCTTGGGCAATTGATTATGATTAGGTGCATTTGAGATGTAACTATTATTCAATCTGAAGAAAATTGGAGGGACATTATTGTTAATGATTATACGTAGAGATGTAACTATTACCATTTACATTGCTGTATTCGTACCTGCTGAATAAAATTGATGTCAACAGATGAGTATCTGGAGGACAAATGTAAGTTAATAGATGCATGTATTTTAACTAGTGAAAATTTTACTTATGATATGAAGTAATTCAACATATGTGGTAAACTCTGGTTTGTTTATTCTTGGACACAGCAACTCTAAAATAGTCAGTGAGTATGATCAGGAAATACCACAATCACAAACCGTAGACAACCCCATGGCACCGCGAGGAAGAGCCGCTCAACCACCACGAGACACCAGCAAGACAAATTAAGCAAAGCAACAAGCTCTCTCTTCCCCATCAAGATGATTGCAATACTAGACTGGACATAAAGTAACGTACAACAAAACATATAACATTACAGACTCCCACAATGGGAGTAACAATAAACAAAAAGTCAACAACAACAGAACCACCGTCTTAGAAAGGACAGCAGCCTAAGCCACCGGGGGCTAAAATGCATTTTACTGGTACCTAATCTTCGCCCTAGATTCTGCTGTTGTTGAAGTACAAGAAAATTCTCTATGGGAACCCATAAGGGTATTTATAAGAATAAAATAGTAGGATTAAACGAGACGTACACAGTAAGTTGAAGTTTGATCAACATTTTATATACCATAAATAACCTTAGGGTTCACATACCCACCCTTTCATCATTGCCATAATAAAGGGTTTGCTGGGTCTAAAAATTATTTTCTGGGCTTTCAACTATGTGTTTCCAGCGATCACGTGACTCGTACTCTATGTGAACCCTAAGGGTATTTATGGTTAAGTTATATTAAGAGACCGTTCACGATACCAGTCCAACAAGATAAGTAAACGCTTATATCATTAAAATATAAAGCAACATTTTTGTTAGATAATACGTGATCGTATTTCAAAGAATACATTTTGGTGATGCAGCGTAATTGAATCTTTCAAAAGCTTGGTCTACAAATTGAAGAAGATTGTTGGCTCTAATAAATTTTCAGCGCAGTTCATTAAAATAATTTCCCATTATAAAAAAGATTGTGGCTATAACATTAATGTATTGCAAAAGACTGTATGCTTGGTGGTCAACCCAATCACGGTTGTCAACTTTGCTTTCCTCTTTAATTGCACGCAGGTGGGTCGGACTTCAGACTCTCTGATGGTTCCGACTTAAAGACTTATCTATTGATGGGATGGTAGGGGCCTGATGCTTTGGCTGTTAGTCGGGCCCACCGAGGTTTACCTGTTGGATTTCTTTTGCTCTGGTATTCAGTCTTATTTACTGTTGAGTCCTTATCTTTGCTTTATCTCCTTGCTTTATCTTGGTTTATATGTTTTAAGAGATGATGCATTGGTAAGTTAGGTGTCTTTCATGCAAACCAAACACCTATGTGTCTTGATCCACATCTGAATTGAGGTTGAGGTTGGCGCCGTTAAACCGGTTTAAGCCCTCCAGTAAAATATTTACTGACCGTTCCAAGGCGGTACTTCTTTTGTGGATTTTATGTTTTTGTTCTGTCTTGTGTTTGCTATGTCTTTGTGCGCGTCTGTTTTTATGTGTTTTGTGGTCACCTGCTGGGAAAGGGCTGACCTCTTGGCTCTCGTTGGTGGTGTCTTACTGTAAGTTTGTCACTTTCCCATTGGTATCCTGGGTCAGGTGTTGTACTTGATTGTATCGATTCCTGATCTTTGCACCCTTACTTACTTTGTAGACTACAGGTTTATTTTTTATATAAAACAATAAAACAAGTGATGACTATAATGTCTATGTCTCCGAATAAATGGTTTTTGTTTATTTAGTTTTATCTTAGAGTAAAACAAATGCATTTACCATCACAAAAATAGTTTCTGACAGTGACGTAAGGTATATCCCAAAATCGATACAGTCAGCATATAGTGTCGGGCCACCTTCGTCTGGCCAGTGAAATGCCATACAAATGGCGTTTTGCTGGCGGGCCGATGAAGGCCCGCTTTTAGATGTTTATTTTGGTTCTCAATCATTTTAAGATCTACAAGTACTGATAATTAAAATTTTGTATCACAAGTTATTTGACGTCACAGTTGGAATCTTCTTGTTTAAGAGTAACTCAGTATACATTTATTAAATACAATGTTTAATATGCCTTGTGGTCACCTGCAGGGAAAGGGCTGTCCTCTTGGCTCTAATTTGTGATGTCTAATTGTGAGTTTGTTACTTTCCCATTGGTATCCAGTGTCAGGTGTGGTACTTAATTGTATCGATTCCTGAAATTTGCCTTTTTTCTTACTTAGTAATCACCTGCTGAGAAGGCGCACTTGTGTGTTGTGATATCTTGTGTTTTGTCACATTCCCATATGATGTTTCGGGTCAGGTAAGGTACTTGATTCCTGTCCTTTGCTTTACTATCTATTTGTTAAAGTAACCGATTCACTTAGACATGATTATTATACCCAACACATGGCGTTCCATAGAAAAATAATGAAAATGAAATTCGCCTTTGATGATCGGAGAATATATTTCAAAATATTTCTAATGAAACAGGTACTTAGAGCTATTCGGAGTCAAATTAATGTCGGTTTACAATTTCTGTATTCAGATATGGGACACAATCTGCCTACGAGCGGAATGGCGTTATGCTGTCGGGCTGATAAGGGTACACTTTACAATGATTACTGGGTAGTATAAATTTCATATTAAAACTATTCTTTCAAATCTTTGGACACTTCACTTCTCCAGTTGTATATGGCTCTCTCAACATCTAACTTATCAAACTCTGGGAAGTAACGTTGATAGGCTGTTTTCAGTTCATCGTCATTTATCAAAGTAGCCATATGGAATTGTCCATCATCTAGCTCTAATACAAGTTTCATATTACAAATAACAACCATGCGTTTGTTGACGAATTTGATGGCTCTTAGGCTTTGGTGAAATGGGGTCAAATTAGGATTGGTGTACACATCATCAAAGAAAGTGTTGAAACCGTCAACATTCCTTGTTGGATTAAGGTGAAACGAAAAGAAATGGCTAAATCCTTTGGGCTTTGGTTTATCTGGAGACAGGTCGAAAGGTAAATGATAATGAAGACACTGTATTGTACTTTCTTCTTTAACGAATTTGAACCTCACAAGGGACTCTTGATATTCTGGTGACGCGGTTTCAAAATCAAGATTTATTGGAGTAAACGCAGGACTCCCACATCCTATATCAACCAAATAGAGATCGCCATCTTTTTGAAGATTGTACACAAGTACAATCAAATGATCATTGGGATATGATGCAACAGTTGCAGAATTAAGATATGCATCATAGCCTAGAGTAACTAATAAATGGAACATGAATAAGTTTAGGGTATAACAAATTCCACCCTTTCCTTCCAACAATGCTGATTTTACTTCGTCTACGGTTGGACGTCGTCGATCTGACAAAGGTACCGCCATCAACGTTACATTTTGGAATGCTATATTCTGTATTGAGCTGCACAGCTGGCATAGAAAGTCATATTTGTTTCTGTTAATTGCATCTTCCGGTTCTTCTATATTTAGCACGTTTGTAACAAATCGGATGGCCTCTACCTTAGTCAACATATTTATAATGCAGAAACAGAATCTGCAAGTAAAGAAAAAATATATTAGAAAATTGGTCCTCGTCGCGACAAAACCTGTCTTCGGGGTGTCCGACAAAGTTAGATTCAAACCAGCCTGCTCAGCTACAGAGAATAGCTACAAAAATGAAATTTCGCTTGTAGCAAGCTTAGATATGGAACTTTCCAAAGGCGCTGATCAGACTGCGAGAATGGTAGTCTCTGTAGCTGAGGAGACTGGTTTGAGTCTTGCCTTGTCGGAAACCCTGTAGACAGGTTTTGTCGCGACGAGGCCTGTATGTCAACCAGGTAGATAGCGTGTGACTGTTCTATGTATCGGTTCTGTGTCTTCGTGTTTTGCGTCTCTTCCTCGTTGTGCCGTAGGTTGGTCTGCTGTGTGTGATTGTTGAACTTCCTCGTTGTACTCTTTGTGTATCCATATTTACAAATCATACCCTTTTATCAATTCTCGTCTCCATCTCCCGGTCGCTATCCACACTTATATCATACACATTTTTGTTTATCTTGAGGAAAAAAATCAAGGACATCACCACATAAAAAATATAAAAAAGCATGCCTCCACATTTTATGTAAAGAATTAGTGTTTGATCCGTGTTTGGTAATATAGTCCTTATTATCCTTTTTATCCCCCGACCAGCAAGGTTCGAGGGATAGAGCGATCAGCTTGGCGTCCGTCTGTCCGTCCGTCCGCAGACAAAAGCTTGTGTGCTCAATAAATTTAATACCCTTGGAGATATTTGGTAATATTTGGCAGACATGTATATCAGGTCAAGACGGTGTATCGTGTGTAGAATTGGTTGATCTCCCATGCTGGCCTTTTGAGATTTTCTCCCTTGAATCATTTTTATTGGGGAAAGCTTGTGCGCTCAATAACTCTTATACCCTTACAAGTATTTTGATGAAAATTTGCATAATGTATATCAGGTCAATAGGGTGTGTCGCGTGCAAGAATGATAATTCTTCCTTACTGGCCTTTTGTGTTATCTCCCTTGAATGAACTTTCTAGGGGAAAACTTGTGCGCTCCATAACTCTTATACCCTTTGAGATATTTTGATGACATTTAGTATACATGTATATCAGGTCAAGGCAGTGTGTCGCGTGCAAGAATGGTTGCTGTCGCTTGCTGACCTTTTGAGTTATCTCCCTTGAATGAACCTGATAGGAGAAAGCTTGTGTGCTCCATAACTCTTGCCCCCTTTGATATATTTTGATAATATGCTGTAGGCATGTATATCGGGTCAAGACGGTGTTTAACGTGCAAGAATGGTTGCTCTCCCTTGCTGGCTTTTGGAGTTATATCCTTTGAACTTACTTTATAGGAGAAAGCGTGTGCGCTCCATAACTATTTTACCCTTTGAGATATTTTGGTAATACTTGGTAAACAAGTATATCAGGTCAAGACGGTGTGTCGCGTGCAATAATGGTTGATCTCCATTGCTGTCCATTTGAGCTATCTCCCTTCAATGAACTTTATACTGGAATGCTTGTGCACTTGATAACTCCTTTTATATATCTTTGAGACAATTTGATGATGTTTGGTATATATTGATTTCAATTCAAGAGGATGTGTCGCATGCAAGAATGGTTACTCCCCTTTTCTACCCTTTTGAGTTGTAACCCTTTAATGAACTTTATAGGTGAAAGCGTGTGAGCTCAAAAATTGTCATCATTCCATGTTTGCTTTCATTGTCACTTAGTACATATATATCATCAAATATATATACTAGCTTGGCAGTTTGTAATTGCTTATCCTTTACTTTGATGTCGGGGAATTTGCCATCCCTTCCGGTGGCTATTAGTTTTGCAATTCCCTTGCTAAGGAAGGGGAGATGGTTGCTTTAGTTTAATTGTGTTCTTGGTGTCTTGTGGCTGTCTGTGTTTTGTGTCCCTTCCTCGCGGTGACGTGGGTTGGTTTGTGATTTTATACCACCCTTACCAACTTTAGCATGAAATATCTCGTGATGGAAAAGGTCTACACTGATGTAGGTGGTATAAAATAGTTATACCATTTTTTTCCACCTGCACGTAAGATAATCCACTCGCTAAAGCTCGTGGATTATCTTTACGTACAGGCGGACAACCCATGGTATAACTGTTACGTAACACTCACTTGGTTTTGAACGCCCCAAACTTATACCAAGATCAAAATGGTCTCCCCAAGTTCCATTAAAATTAAAATGGTCGCCCCCTTAATTAGCAGGGAGAGTATACAATTCTACTAGAGTATTGCCAGACTAGATAGTTGACCTTCTACCGGCCAATTATGAGCCAACCCCTATGCCACCAAGATTTTGTTACCTTTATATCAACAAAATAATTTACTTTATCCAATATATCCAAGCGTATATTAAATGATTTACACAGTCGTGAAGTATTGAGACTCCTAGTTTGCACTTTTATTTGGTATTTCAATATTATATGAAATATAAAATACCTCTACAATACAAACCTGATCCTGACCTTTATGCATGAATAAATTATTACAATATGTATTTTTTTCGTGAGGGGTTGTGTGTAATTGGTACGTTCAGAGCAATTACGGAAATAAACGTCTTTGTGCAATTGCTATATTATCGGTCGATATCTCAATGTGGTTAGTCAACTTATCTCCAGATACGAGAATTATGAGTTCGAAAACTGGCTGACCCCATTCCTTTTAATCTCATTTTTTCTTTATTTTCATGTCAAAGAAATGCTACATTTTCGTATTTAACATAAGAATTTGTAAGTTCACGCTGTCTTTGAAAATGAAATGACTGACAACTTCTTGATACTGGGCGTTAGATTTTCAGTTTGCGAATATGTCTTTTAAAAACCCCTGCTTTTGGCTCAAACGCAAAATAAATCAGTTATACCTTGTCGAAGCAGTTCGCTCAAGAGCAGCAAGGAGGTCTATAGATGAGCCACAACATGAGATTTCCAACAATGTGGTATGTGCAACAAGCAAAGGCTTATACCAGCCTGTGCATAAGCACAGGCTGATCTCAGCCTTTGCTCGTCGCTTGAATATTCTAAGCCTGGTATAAGTTATTGACTTAAAAGCATTTAGAATTTCTATTCTTAAAAGGAAGCTGCACAGCCTCACTTGAGTCTATTCATTTCAAAATGCCACATTGTTGGAAATCTCACGTCGCAGCTCATACATGTATCCTAAAAACTGAAGAGGTGACAGGCGATAGTTGAAGTACAGTGTAACGGATCCAACGAGAGAATGTTTTTGTCACAGATGGGATCAAATTAAACAAAATGGAGAAACAATATTGCAATAAGGAGAAAAATTAATAAAAATAAAAACAAAAGTCTTTACAATAATAATAAATGTCGCGTATTGGATTTGAACTAACGACGCAGGGCTTAAAAATAACTGTGCTATATTCATGTGCTCTAACCACTGAGCCATGCAGGTATGCATCTGGGGCGGACGTAATTTAGCAATTTTAGAGTACGCAGAGTACGCCAGAACAGCCGTCTAAAACAAGCAAAGCTGGGCACTTTGGAGTACTCCAGTGTAAATGAAGCGATTGTTGTTTGAATAGTGAAAATATAGCACAAACCGATTGCTAGAAAGAAAAATTAAGTCCGCCCCTGTTGTGATATAAAGTACCACGTGCATTTCCGTATTTGTATGTACAATGGAGGCCCGAGATATATTTGGATGCTCAATCAGCTGTGAAATTATGTTAATGATAAAGGCCAGGATCAGTTTAATATTTTAGGTAAAATGAATATAGTGAATCAACTGAGCTGATAGATGCTGCAAGTATTATGCCTCTGGTGAGATTCGAACCCACTGCGCCACTGAGACATCCTCCAAAAAGGACGTTCAAGTAGCGCTGATACTGACGATGGCTAATGTAGTACACATCGTATAATGGTTCCTTTTCAATGCTACAATCCTAAACATCATACTAATCCACAGAACCTCGGTGGGGAGACACAGATACCCACCGACATTAAAGTAAAATTCAATTGAATTATTGCAACCAGCTCTCTCTCTCTCTCTCTCTCTCTCTCTCTCTCTCTCTCTCAGATGATTGATATGAATGGGATAGCAGTATACCAGTAAACTCGCTTTTTACCTCTTTTTTTCTTTTCACATTGATTTTAGAAGGATGACTTTCATTAGGGCAGTCTTAGCACCAAATTATCCAAACGGTTTCAACATCTAGGCTGCTTCGACTAACGCTGTGCACTGATGCATGTTTTGAAGCGCAAATAAAGTCAGCTAAAAGCGCAAATAAAGTAAGCTAAAACAAAAGTAATAAAATCGCTCTGCACTGCCCTTAATTTACCTTGGGTATTTCATGCAAACCAAGCATATATGTGTCTTGAGCCACAGCTGAACTAAGGGTGAAGATGGCACGCTGTGAAACCGGTTTAAGCTCTCCAGTAAAATCTTTTACTGACCGTTCCAAGGCGGTGCTTCTTTTGTGGATCATTTTTGTTATTTATGTTTCGTGTTTGTCATATTATTTCTGCTTGTTTCTGTTACAATTTCGTGCGCGTCTGTTTATTAATACCTTGTGGTCACCTATTGGGAAAGAGCTGACCTCTTGGCTCTCGTTTGTGATGTCTTATTGTGAAGATGTCACTTTCCCATTGGTATCCTGAGTCAGGTGTGGTGCTTGATTGTATCGTTTTCCTGATCTTTGCCCTCTTTCTTAATTAAACGCATTATTGCTTGACCTCGAATCGATGCTGTATACCTGTCGGACTGTATCAAATTGTAACATTGTTACACATTTTGCTAAAAGGTAGCTTATTCTCTTTGTCACACATAGTCATACTTCCAAAAATCGAATAAAGTCAGCATATAGTGTCGGGCCACCATCACCACCGATGAAGGCTCGATTTTAGATGTTAAGTGGGGTTTTCAATAAATCTACCGATAATCTAAATTCAGTATTACATCTTGTTTGACGTCACAGTCTGAGTCTCCTTGTTTAAGAAATAGATCGGCTCCAGCAGTGAATTGTTACGTAATAATTCATTGTTTGGAGTTCAGTTGTAAAGAAGCGCCAGTGATTTATCTTCGTACAACTGACCGACAAACAGTAAATTATTACTCAACAATTCACGCACTGGGACAGATCTATTTCGATTGTAACTTACAATAAACGACGAAAACACATTTAAAGTCTTCAGCTTCTTCCAGCTTTCCGCCATTGCACTGAAGAAATTCCGCAAATACTAATACTACGGCGCATATGTTTGCATGTATTAGTATTAACGTCTCTCAAGCGGAATAACGACGTTGCACCGTCTAACGCCATGACTGACTTCATTTTCCAGTAACAAATATCGTCAGCTATCACACACTTTCCCTGCGCTTTCAAAGTTGTGAATATTGGGATCACACATATTTTTTCATGCATTAACATTCGCCGGGTCCCGAGGATGCTGTTTGAACACGAGGCTGAGTGTTCAACATCATCCGAGGGACCTGGCAAGTGTTAATGCAATGAAACAAACATGTCTGATCGTTATTCTTGCATGTTTTACCTTATTCCAGCCCAATTCGCACTGGAAACAGTGCTAAAACATTAAATTGACCATTTTCTTACACTGGATTTCCCTTAACAAAATGGCGTTGGCTGTGTACTTTCGAACGTCATAATGTCGTCACAACGTCATAACCGTGCGCAACGTTTTCGTGAACAAAAACATCGGCGAAATGATCAGTCTGGTCCGCAACGCTTTCCGTATATAACGTCGTGCAAATAATGCAGGGCTCATTTTAAGTATTTTCAAGTTCAGACCCATGTTCAAACAGCACGTGAATCTCCTGATTTGAACATGGATTTTCGTTCATTTGACAATGGGTGTAAACAGCTAGACGAATAGACATATATGCAAGAATATAGTGATCACACATGTTTTTTCATGCATTAACATTTGCCGGGTCCCGAGGATGCTGTTTGAACACGAGGCCAATAGGCCGAGTGTTCAACATCATCCGTGGGACCCGGCAAGTGTTAATGCATTGAAACATACATGTGTGATCGTTATTCTTGCATATTTTACCTTATTCCAGCTCAATTCGCCCTGAAAACGCTGCTAAAACATTAAATTGTCCATTTTCTTACACTGGATTTCTCTAAACAAAATGGCGTCGGCTGTGAACTTTCGAACGTCATTACGTCATAACCGTACGCAACGTTTTCGCAAACAAAAACATCGGCGAAATGATCAGTCTGGTCTGCAATGCGTTCCGTATATAACGTCATGCAAATAATGCAGGGCTCATTTTAAGTATTTTCAAGTTCAGACCCATGTTCAAACAGCACGTGAATCTCCTGATTTGAACATGGATTTTCGTTCATTTGACAACGGGTGTAAACAGCTATACGAATAGATATCTATGCAAGAATTATTGTTTGATATATCACACTTTTTTAACATTGGCTCTATAGGCGGGGTGTGTTACAATTAATAGTAACTCAGTATACATTTACTGATTATCAAGTCATCTTTTTATTTATAAAACATGTTTCCCTTTTCAGGGCCCAAACACATATACGTTTAATCTCTATACATAATCATAGTTTAACCATTTAAACAATTCGGTTATTTGATGTTAGCTTTGAATCTGAGAAACTGTTTATATACAGGATCTTGCATGAGTGCTCATGTTTCATTGAATTTAAAACTAGTCGAGGAAAAGAAATAAAATGCGAGGCTTGCCGAGCATTTTATTCCGTTTTCGCAACGAGTTTTATAAATTCAATAAAACAGGAGCATGACTGTTAGATTCTATTTATCATATGACATTAAGATTACTTTGAAATCTCATTTCTACCGTAAAAACGTTACAATTTTGTCAATATAAAGCGACGTTTTTGTGGACCTCCTAACGTTTCCCGAAAATCTGTAAGGCACTGGTGGTTTATCGATTTTATTGCATGACGTTATATCACTCCCAGACGCGACGTCATATGTTAATTCAGTCATGTTATAATCTTAAGGTAGTCAATTCATACAGGAAAAAAATATTCGAAGACTTGTCTATTCATTGCAGCCTTGTAATCACCTGCTGAGAAGGCTCTGAATTCTATGGTGACTTGGTGTATAAATTGAAGAAGATTGTTGGCTCTACTAATTTTTCAGCGCAGTTAATAAAATAATTTCCAATTATAAAAAAAAGATTGGCTATAGCATATGCGCAGTCTGATCAGAGCCTTTGCTAGTCGCTTTAATATTTTATTACAGTTAAGCTACTGACTGAATATCATTGGGAGTTTCTAAGCGTAAAAGAAGGCTGCACAGACTCGCCAGAGTCTACACTTGCCAACATGCCACTGTATAGAAAATCGCATGCCGTGGTTCAATTATTTAATTAAAACTATTCTTTCAAATCTTTTGACGCTTCACTTCTCCAGTTGTATATGGCTCTCTCAACAGCTAACTTATCAAACTCTGGGAAGTACTGGTGATAGGCTATTTTCAGTTCATCGTCATTTATAAAAGTAGCCATATGGAACTGCCCATCATCTAACTCCAATACAAGTTTCATATTACAAATAACAACCATGCGTTTGTTTACAAATTTGATGGCTCTTAGGCTTCGGTGAAATGGAGTCAAATTAGGATTGGTATACACATCATCAAAGAAAGTGTTGAAAACGTCAACATTCCTTGTTGGATTAAGGTGAAACGAAAAGAAATTGCTAAACCCTTTGGGCTTTGGTTTATCTGGAGACAGGTCGAAAGGTAAATGATAATGAAGACACTGTATTGTACTTTCTTCTTTAACAAATTTGAATCTCACAAGAGACTCTTGATATTCTGGTGACTCGGTTTCAAAATCAAGATTTATTGGAGTAAACGCAGGACTCCCACATCCTATATCAACCAAATAGAGGTCGCCGTCTCTTTGAAGATTGTACACAAGTACAATCAAATGATCATTGGGATATGATGCAACAGTTGCAGAATTAAGATATGCATCATAGCCTAGAGTAACTAATAAATGGAACATGAATAAGTTTAGGGTGTAACAAATTCCACCCTTTCCTTCCAACAATGCTGATTTTACTTCGTCTACGGTTGGACGTCGTCGATCTGACAAAGGTACCGCCATCAATGTTACATTTTGAAATGCTATATTCTGTATTGAGCAGCACAGCTGACATAGAAAGTCATATTTGTTTCTGCTAATTGCATCTTCCGGTTCTTCTATATTTAGCACCTTTGTAACAAATTGGATGGCCTCTATCTTAGTCAACATATTTATAATGCAGAAACAGAATCTGCAAGTAAAGAAAAAATATATTAGAAAATTGGGCCTCGTCGCGACAAAACCTGTCTTTGGGGTGTCGGACAAAGTGAGATTCAAACCAGCCTGCTCAGCTACAGAGAATAGCTATAAAAATAAAATTTCGCTTGTAGCAAGCTTAGATATGGAACTTTCCAAAACGCGAATGACAAAGGCGCTAATCAGACTGCGCGAATGCTAGTGTCTGTAGCTGAGGAGACTGGTTTGAGTCTCACTTTGTCGGAAACCCTGAAGACAGGTTTTGTCGCGACGAGGCCCGTTTGTCAACCAGGTAGATAGCGTGTGACTGTTCTATGTATCGGTTCTGTGTCTTCGTGTTCTGCGTCTCTTCCTCATGGTACCGTAGGTTGGTCTGCTGTGTGTGATTGTGGAACTCCCTCGTCGTACTATTTGTGTATCCCATACTTACAAATCATACCCTTTTATCAATTCTCGTCTCCATCTTCCGGTCGCTATTCACACTTATGTCATACACATTTTTGTTTATCTGGAGGAATAAAATCAAGGACATCATCACATTAAAAATACACAAAAGCATGCCTCTACATTTTATGTAAAGAATTAGTGTTTGATCCTTGTTTGGTAATATAGTCCTTATTATCCTTTTTATCCCTCGACCAGCAAGGTTCGGGGGATAGAGCGATCAGCTTGGCGTCCGTCTGTCCGTCTGTCCGTAGACAAAAGCTTGTGCGCTCAATAAATTTAATACCCTTGGAGATATTTTGATAATATTTGGCAGGCATATATATCAGGTCAAGACGGTGTATCGTATGCAGAATTGATTGATCTCCCAAGCTGGCCTTTCGAGTTATCTCCCTTGAATCATTTTTATTGGGGAAAGCTTGTGCGCTCAATAACTCTTATACCCTTACAGATATTTTGATGAAATTTTGCATAAATGTATATCAGGTCAAGAGGGTGTGTCGCGTACAAGAATGGTAATTCTTCCTTACTGGCCTTTTGAGTTATATCCCTTCATTAAATTTTCTAGGGGAAAGCTTGTGCGCTCCATAACTCTTATACCCTTTGAGATATTTTGATTATATTTAGTATACATGTATATCAGGTCAAGGCAGTGTGTCGCCGGCAAGAATGATTGCTCTCCCTTGCTGGCCTTTTGAGTTATCTCCCTTGAATGAACCTGATAGGAGAAAGCTTGTGCGCTCCATAACTCTTGCCCCCTTTGAGATATTTTGATAATATGTTGTCGGCATGTATATCGGGTCAAGGCGGTGTGTAACGTGCAAGTATGGTTGCTCTCCCTTGCTGGCCTTTTGAGTTATATCCTTTGAATGTACTTTATAGGAGAAAGCGTGTGCGCTCCATAACTCTTTTACCCTTTGAGATATTTTGATAATACTTAGTATACAAGTTTATCAGGTCAAGACGGTGTGTTCCGTGCAATAATGGTTGCTCTCCATTGCTGTGCATTTGAGTTATCTCCCTTCAATGAACTTTATACTGGAATACTTGTGCAATCGATAACTCCTATTATATATCTTTGAGACAATTTGATGATGTTTGGTATATATGGAATTCAAGTCAAGAGGATGTGTCGCGTGCAAGAATGGTTACTCCCCTTTTCTACCCTTTTGAGTTGTAACCCTTTGTTGAACTTTATAGGTAAAAGCGTGTGAGCTCAATAATTGTCATCATTCCATGTTTGCTTTCATTGTCACTTAGTAAATATATCTTCATATATATATACGAGCTTGGCAGTTTGTAATTGGTTATCCTTTACTTTGAGGTCGGGGAATTAGCCATCCCTTCCGGTGGCTATTAGTTTTGCAATCCCCTTGCTAAGGAAGGGGAGATGGTTGCTTTAGTTTAATTGTGTTCTTGGTGTCGTGTGGCTGTCTTTGTTTTGTGTCCCTTCCTCGAGGTGAAGTGGGTTGGTTTGTGATTTTATACCACCCTTACCAACTTTAGCACGAAATATCTTGTGATGTGAAAGGTCTACACTGATGTAGGTAGAATAAAATGGTTATACCATTGTGTTTACCTGTACGTAAGACAATCCACTCGCTAAAGCTCGTGGATTATCTCCAAGTACAGGCGGACAACCCATGGTATAACTATTACGTAACACTCACTTGGTTTTGAACGTCTAGATCAAAATGGTCTCCCCAAGTTCCATTAAAATCAAAATGGTCGCTCCCTGAATTAGCAGGGAGAGTATACAATTCTACAAGAGTGTTGCCAGACTAGATACTTGACCTTCTACCGGCCAATTATGAGTCAACCCCTATGTCACCAAGATTTTGTTTCCTTTATATCAACAAAAATAATTTACATAATCCAATATATCCAAGAGTATATTAAATGTTTTACACAGAGTGAAGTGATTTTATATCAATGGGTGGTCTTTAAGTGTATGGCTCAGATGATATGTAAAGGTTAAAAGATAATACACAACATATATGTATGTACTGTATTGAGACTCCTAGTTTGCACTTTTATTTGGTATTCAAATAGTATATGAAATATAAAATACCTCTACAATATCAACCTGATCCTGACCTTTATGCATGAATAAATTATTACTGAATTCCATACTGAATATGTATCATTTTTTCGTGAGGGATCGTGTGTAATCGGTACGTTCCGAGCAATTACGGAAATAAACGTCTTTTTATTGCTATATTATCGGTCGATATCTCAACCACCGTATACGAAAATTATGAGTTCGAATGCTGGCTGACCCCAAAGAAATGCTTTTTAACATAAGAATTTGTAAGTTCATGCTTTCTGTGAAAATTTAATGACTGCTTGGAGTTTTATATCAATGGTGGTCTTTAAGTGTATGGCTCAGATGATATGTAAAGGTTAAAAGATAATACACAACATTCACGTATGTACTGTATTGAGACTTCTAAGTTGCACTTTTATTTGGTATTTCAATATTATATGAAATATAAAATGCCTCTTACAATATTAACCTGTTCTTGACCTTTATGCATGAATGAATTATTACTGTATTTATACTGAATATTTTTTTTTTCGTGAGGGATTGTGTGTAATTGGTACATTCCGAGCAATTACGGAAATAAACGTCTTTTTATTGCTATATTATCGGTCGATATCTCAACCACAGTAGTCGTGTGGTTAGTCAACTTATCTCCAGATACGAAAATTATGAGTTCGAATGCTGGCTGACCCCACTTTTTTAATCTCATTTTTTCTTTATTGTCATGTCAAAGAAATGCTATTTAACATAAGAATTTGTAAGTTCACGCTTTCTGTGAAAATGTGATGATTGACAACTACTTGATGCTGGGAGTTAGAATTTCAGTTATCGAATATGTCTTTTAAAAAAAAACCTGCTTTTGGCTCAAACGCAAAATAAATCAGTCATAGCTTGTCGAAGCATTTCGCTCAAGAGCAGCAAGGAGGTCTATACGTGAGCCACAACATAACATTTCAAACAATGTGGTATGTTCGACAAGCAAAGGCTTATACCAGCCTGTGCATAAGCACAGACTGATCTCAGCCTTTGCTCGTCGCTTGAATATTCTAAGCCTGGTAAGTTATTGACTTAACAGCATTTAATATTTCTATTCTTAAAAGGAAGCTGCACAGCCTCACTTGAGTCTATTCATTTCAAAATGCCACATTGTTGGAAATCTCATGACGCAGCTCATACATGTATTCTAAAACTGAAGAGTTGACAGGCGATAGTTGAAGTACCGTGTTACGGATGCGACGAGAGAATGTTTTTGTCACCGATGAGATCAAATTATACAAAATGGAGAAATTATATTGCAAAAAGGAGTAATATGATAAGAAATAAAAACGGACGTCTTTACAATAATAATAAATGTCGCGTACGGGATTCAAACTAACGACGCAGCGCTTAAAAATAACTATGCTGTATTCATGTGCTCTACCCACTGAGCTAAGCAGGTATACATCTCAGGCGGCGTTGATTTACGCAGAGTACGCCAGAACAGCCATCTAAAACAAAAAGAGCTGGGCACTATGGAGTACTCAAGAGTAAATCAAGCGATTGTTGTTTGAATTTTGAAAATATAACACAAGCTGATTGCTAAGAAGAAGAAAAAAGAATGACAAAATGCATGTGCTTTCAATCCCTTTTACTAATGACCATATTTTTGTCAATATGAATAATTATCAGAACTTATCTGGAAAGACAAAAACATATCTAAGTACAGTGTAGGCAGTACACCGTCATCTTATTTTGGAACAGGTCACATGACTGTTCTGTCTACACCACCTTGGAAGACGGAGTGACCTGAGTATGCCAGCACAGATGCTCCAGCACACTTGATTTCTGTTCTGCCTGTTCGGAGTAAAAAGAGTAAAGGGAAAAGCTCAAGTCTGCCCCTGTTGTGATATAAAGTACCATGTGCATTTCCGTATTTGTATGTACGATGGAGGCCAGAGATATATTAAGATGCTCAATCAGCTGTGAAATTATGCTAATGATAAAGGCCAGGATCAGATTAAAGCTGCATAGTCTGTAACTTTTGATCTTCTAATTTTAGAAATAATGTTTTTATTTTTCAAGAACACAGTAAAATACTCAAATTCAGGTAAACATTTTACCATTTTTGTAAATCTTAACAAGTTATCACTATCAAAACAACTGCATTTATGTTAAAAATCAACCGTCTAGAATTAATGGAGGGATGTAAATAATTACCAACAAGAGAAAAAAAAACACCTGTTTTTATAAGATAATTCACTTTTCCATGCAGTTTTCAGCTGTACTCACCATTTTTATTGTGAAAACATAACTAAATTCTTCTTTTAGAAATGATTTAAAAAGAAAAGTATTTTTTTCGAAAAATGTTCAATCTAGACTTAGTCTCTTTAATATTTTTGAGTAAAATAAATATAGTGAATCAACTGAGCTGATAGATGCTGTAAGTAGTATGCCTCTGGCGAGATTCGAACCCACTGCACCACTGAGACATCCCCCAAAAAAGGACGTTCAAGTAGCGCCGATATTGACGACGGCTAATGCAGTACACATCGTGTAATGGTTCCTTTTCAATGCTACAATCCTAAACATCATACTAATCAACGGAACCTCGGGGGGGGGGGGGGGGAAGACACAGATACCCACCGACATTGAAGTAAAATTCAATTCAATTACTGCAACCAGTTCTCTCTCTCTCTCTCTCTCTCTCTCTCTCTCTCTCTCTCTCTCTCTCTAATGAGTGATATGAATGGGATGCCAGTAGACTCGCTTTTTATCTTTTTTTCTTCTTTTCACATTGGTTTTTAGAAGGATATCTTTCATTAGGACAGTCTTAGCACTAAATTATCCAAACGGTTACAACTCTATGCTGCTGCGATTAACGCTGTGCACTGATGCATGTTTTGAGCGCAAATAAAGTCAGCTAAAACAATGTAAAAAGGTCGCTCTGCACTGCCCTTATTCACGTAGGGTCTTTTAAGCAAACCAAACGTATATGTGTCTTGAGCTACATACTGAACTAAAGGTGAGGATGGCGCGCTGTGAAACCGGTTTAAGCCCTCAGGTAAAATCTTTTTACTGACCGTTCCAAGGCGGTGCTTCTTTTGTGGATCATTTTTGTTATTTATGTTTCGTGTTTGTCATGTTATTTCTGTCTTGTTTTTGTAACGAATTCGTGTGAATCTATTTTTTAATGCCTTGTGGTCACATATTAGGAATATATAACTGTGAAGTTGCCACTTTCCGATTGCAGCACTGGTATCCTGGGTCAGGTGTGGTGCTTGATTGTATCGATTCCTGATGTTTGCCCTCTTTGTTACTTTAGCTGTGCTCCTTGACCTCGAATCGATGCTGTATGCATTTGTACCTGTCGGACTATATCCGATTATAACATTGTTACACATTTTGCTAAAAGGTGGCTTATTCTTTTTGTCACACTTACATTTCGTTTCGGTAAGGACTTGTAGGAGAAGAGTTGTATGGATCAGCCCAGGAGAAAGTGGTTCTTATCGCGAAAGCTTTAAGTATCTGTAAAATGTGCATGTCAGCTTAACTATCCAGTGGGATTAGATATTCACACTTTGTTATTCATTTTATACTGTGGTAAAGATGGGCTTTGGCGAGCCAGAGCTAATGTACTGGCTCGTCACAGCGTTTTCGCTGGTCGCGTACGCGATAAGTGCCCATTGCCACATTCTTATTTTCAGCTTATTTTGGCAGCCTTTTTTGTTACCATAGTAACGGTAAAAATAGAATCAATCCCAGACTTTTACACTTGGGCTATTGTTCTAATAAACTAATAAGAAGAATCTTGTGAAAAGCAATTTTCATTTATTGGCCTCATAGGGGGGGGGGGGCAAAATAGCCTCTTAATGCAAGTACCCCTTTGAGTTCAAGTGGCCCAGTGGTTTTGGAAGAGAAGATGTTTGAATATGTTGACGGACGGACGACAGACGACCGACTGTTAGTTCAAACTTGACCTTGAACATTTTCTAAAAGGTTTGAGGTCATGGGGAATAATGTAAGTTAAAAGAAAGAAGCTGGCTGAAGATTACAACTATTTTAGCTCGAGTTATTCTTTCATCTGTCAAATGCTGAAAACTTCCATATGAGATTATGAAACTGAAAACAAGCACGGTGACATATCCTCTTTATTTCATTCATAAAACAAACTGTATGCAAAGTATTTTAACATGGGAAGTGTTTGGTAGCATATATCCTTAAAGTGGTATACATTAGTTACTGTAAAGGCGGCACCTCGTGAATGCGTAATTAGGACTGATCTACCTTAGACATAGGTAAAAGCTGAAATTGAGGCGTGGTTATATTCAAAAGTGATTTATTATCTTGCGCCATTACATCAGTTGAAGATAATCACTGCTTGTTCTAGTAGTCTCCATTTGATGTGTGTAACTTTTTCAGGGCAATATTTAGCAATAAGTGACATAATTATCGCATACTGATTTGAGCATTGGGGGTGTATGCGACATAGCTGTTTACCGAATATGTCACCAAATCATGTGATCCGCCCGATTGGTTGATTCAAACGTTTTATCCATCTGCGTCATCACGCGTCACTGAAACGGCTTATGTGGGACATGTTTCCAAAATTGTTTAGTGAAGAAAATCTCATTATACTGTTATACCATTAGCTACATAGGGTTACTTGAAGTCTCCGTAAACGGCTTATTTATAGCCATTCAGTGCTTGCTACTTTTTTAACGTTGTGTTTTGGGTAATGCATACCGCTCATTGATTCAAACCCGACTTTTCAGTCGTGGCAGGTCGATTCTTTGAGTATCGCGCCTGCGCAAACAATGTTACATGTATTCAGCGTTCTGATATTCATGTACTGGCCACTTTAATAGGCTGCTTTTATTGCTAAAACTGGTACACGTTTTTTATACCAAATTAGACTAGACCAAACACATGGAGAATAAAAAAAACATAAATTATTTGCTTGTCTCGCGGGGTATTTTTAATCTGTTGTCTTCGGGTCAGGCGTTGTTTTCTTTATTTGAATACAATGTATCATATGCTTTATTGCCTCTTTGCCTACCGGGGATTTTGCATGTGTTTCTGTTGTCTGTAACAGTTGTTTTTGTGTGTTTTTCCAAAATCAACTCATTCGAAAATAACCTTGCCATCAGAGTGTCAAACAGTTAGGATCCAGATCAGGCCCGACATTTTCGGCCTGATCTGGGTCCATACTGCTGGCGTAGTTCTCATTACTGAGTTACGCATGTGCGTAATGAAAACAGTTTTCATACAAGTTATGTCACCTTGTGGGGAAATTGTAAATAAAGAATTCGCACCCCCACCCCCCGCCCCGATTAAAGTATATTCTTTTCTTTAACTTTTACCTTTTGAAGAGGGACGCAATTGATGAAAATCACAGCTTGGTTTGGTGGTCGCCCTTTGAATTCATTGAATGCATAACATGTCGACACGGGCAAATCTGCTCTTAATTTGGATTGCAATTATCATTGCATTTTCATTGCAAAAAAGTACAATATTGGCGAGAAACGCACACCGCGGTGGGAATCGTTTCAACATACAAGTTCAGCATTTTGTACCGGGCCGCGTAGCTCAATCGGTTACGTGTCTGGCTGAAGATACGTGTCTGACTGCAGAACCAGTGGTCGCGAGTTCGATCCCGGCCCGGTCACATACTTTCGTGGAGATTGATCATAAAATATTTTCTACGACCATTCGCCTCCCTTCCGCTGATTCAAGAAGGGCTGTTGTCAGTTACAAGCGAAAGTATGCGCACGAAGCACTGGTAAATCGCTTAGTCAAGCTTGTCCAGGAATAAGTGTGGTTAGGAGAAATGACCGTCCCTGACATGACCATAGCTGTTGAGTGGGACGTTAAGCAACAAACCAAACCAAAACCAAAAATAATTCAGCTTTACTATGAAAAACAAGGGCTGTGTCAAAGGGAGATTTTTGATACATGTTTTCTTCCTCGTCTATTGTGCCTATTTTCAATATTTGGACTACAGTAAAACCTGTCTTAAGCGCCCCTCAAAAAGAAGACCAAAAATTGGTTTTAAATACTGATTATCGCTTATTGCAGGTCAAAAGTATTGCAGAATGCCCCAAGAGAGCATTTTGCAATACTTTCGACCTTCATTAAGCTACCAATTGTCTTTTAGACCTTTGTTTTGTCTATTTTTACTGGCCGCTTAAAATAGGTTTTACTGTACTGTTAAAGGGAGGGGCGAATATTTTCCTTTAAAGTCCACATCTAGAGATCTCCTTTGAACTTGTACAATTTTCAATACGCACATGCGGACTGTGCGTTATTATGCTACGCCTTCGAAGATTATATCTAGCTCTTAATTTGTTTACACATTTCCTATCAATGAATTTATTGGATGCAATGCAAAACGTCACCAAAATTAAATGTTAGTTCACTGCATATTGTGCGGGTTCTCAATCAAGGCGACTTGATATAGTTCTCTTTCTGACTCCGAAATATGTTGTTGAAATGCTTTTTATGAGGACCCGCAACTGTCGTATAAGACGGTTCTAAAATGTTGTAATCCTAAACTTAGTTCACTGCATATTGTGCGGGTTCTCATTCAAGGCGACTTGATATGGTTCTCTTTCTGACTCCGAGATATGTTGTTGAGATGATTCTTATTAGGACCCACGACTGTCGTAAGAGACGGTTCTAAGATATTCATACACGTTTGCTTACAGCAGAAATGTGTCGTTGAAATGCTTCTAATAAGGATCCACTACTGTTACTTTTTAAACAAGCCTCTTTTTCTTTTTGGTTATGACCGCTATATATGAGAAAATATTAAACAGTTTATGTCATCCGGCTTCATTGAAACCGCAAAGATGGACTCACTTACGAAGCCTATCCTTTCGCTTTGTCTTCTTTCTTTTTTGTGTGTCAATTTCATTGAAAGTCTAAGCTGTTTGTTTACGAAACCTGTGACTCGACGAGGGTATTTGCTGCCAAAACAATCGGCGCTTATGGATATTGATACATTTACCACTAAGGTATATCGTTTTGCAATCTATAGATACGCATTTACGCAAGTAGCCAGGACGCCAAAAAAGTTGCGCACATCAAAGGGATCACTGGGACAAGCAGTGTTTCTCTTCAATCGCGTCCCTTTTTGAAATGGGAACTTCTCTTAAAGGAAAGAATTTGCTTCCAGAGGGAGCGGATTTTTGCCTAAAAGAGCAGTTCCTTATGGAATGGAAAATCACTTTTACCATATTAGGTTACCTTCCATGAAAATTACTTTTACTACGCACGTGCGTAACGGCGAATGGGACCTACGCCAATGCGTCCTCCTGGTTTGATACAATAAACTTAAGATGGTCTGTTATACATATGTAGGGATGTCAGGTTATATTTTTCTGAAGATTTTTTCACCTTAACAAACAGTATAGATCCTGATTAAATGCAGCACTATGCTGTATTTCATCTGGGTCTTCACCATTTACTAAAGTACCCTTTTAGGGTCTTTCAGTATACAAAGGGTTAACGCAGATTGGCTTTTTCCCATCCTTATCAAATGGACGAGTCCATTTCCAATTTTAGGTTTGTAAAGCCCGATACACACGATGAAACTTTTGTCTGCAACTTTTGTCTGCAACTTTTGTGTGTTTCATACTCTACTGTACAGACGATGAAACTTTTGTATGCAACTTTACTCACCTTACCTGTTGCTCTTTCCCGCTAAAATTATGTCCCATTGTATCTGACTGTCATTGCACTTGCAATGCAACATTTAAATGGACCGCGAATAATACGAAGTTGCTGCAAGTCCTTCTTGTGGTACCCTTGCTAAGGATATATTCCACAGTCACTCTTTTTGTTGCCATAGCTCTATTAACTTTTCTATGTCTATAGATGGAAAATCATTGTCGGCCAAATTGTACCTTCCTAAAAGACCCCTTTCTTAATTGTGTATACACATTTGCAGGAATTACAGGTAGAATGACCTTCAGAAATAGCCAAACTGTGATTGGCTAATAGTCTGGAAAAGTTGCAGACAAGTTTCAGGACATAGAGCAGTGTCCTATTCGATGAAACAGTTTCATGGGCCATAAAAAATCTCTTGAAACGTGTTTCTCGGACGTACACACCATGAAACTTTTGTCTGCAGCACTGAGTTGCAGACAAAAGTTTCATCGTGTGTACCGGGCTTAAGGTGGTACATGTAGCTGTTATTTTTATTAAAGTTTAAATTACAAGAGTTGAGACCGCGTTCTGTCATAAAAAGGACGATATGCTTATACAGCAAAACCGAACCAAAACGGTTGTTTTGTTGTTGTTTTTTCAAATATCATCGCTGATGTGTTGTTTGCAACGTCCTATGACGTGATTTGGAACTAGCCAAGATTCGAAACTGGGCAAATAACTAGATTGGTTTTCCATCTTGAAGTGACTGTTAAAAGTACAATGTAATGCGGCGAGATTATTATCATTTATACAACTTTTAACAAAATTAGCACGTAATGCCTAATAATGTGAAAGGTTTTCACTGGTGCAAGGTCTTCACTAATGATGGTGTTATAAAATAGTTATATTCTTTGACTTTTCGCTTACTGTAAAGGCGGCGCCTCATGAATGCGTAATTAGGACTGGTCAACCTTAAACATAGGTAAAAGCTGAAAATGAGGCGTGGTTTTATTCAAAAGTAACTGTATCATCTTGCGCCATTACCTCAGTATAGACGCAAAACACATTATTTAGTCTTTAAAACGCCAGCAAAATAAATGTCAAAAAATGTCTATTTTAACAAAAGCATAGAGACAAACAGTGTGGACCCAGATCAGACTGCTCCTGTAAACATTGTGGACCCAGATCAAACTGCTCCTACAGGAGCAGTCTGATCTGGGTCCACACTGTTGGTCTATGAGACTTCAAATATTTTAGTGGACGACAAAAAACATCCATTTTGTGATTATGCGCTTTGAGTGTTAATAAATGTGAGTTCAGTGTGTATACGGTTAGGGTTTTCATGAAATGCATGCACATTTGCGCGGCTCAAAAAGCTTATTAACTCTAAGTCTTTACCAAATTATAAATATAACCTGATTTCCCTTCCTTAGCAGATGAAATAGCCGAACAACGCCCAGATATGAATATTAAAGTTGCCGCCTTTACAGTAAGCGAAAAGTCTAGTAATATCACATGTAAACTACGAGGGATGATCCAAAAGTTCTGATCGTTTCCTTGTAGTTTTGTCCAAAGAGATTTTTTAAGAGGCATACTATGCACAATTCAAAAGATCTACTGTTTACCTTTACAATGATGCTAATATTTTCAAGCTGTACTGTTTCGATTAATATTGACAGCACATTATATATGATCCACTCCATACCACTGGCCTGTTTTCATATTATAGAATAATGATAATATTTGAATCTGAATATTTCAAGCCCAGCATCTTTTAAACTACAAAATAAAACTGCATTCAATTGTCTTTTAACGTTTTGTTAATTGTAATGTCCATTCAAATGTTAGTATGACGACATGTTATATCGATTCAATATTTAAGGCTCAATGCGGAATTCTTATGACGTCATTGAAATAGACAACTACGTCATTTTGAATACATTGCAGAATTTCCATTTCCAAAAACATTCTATTTTTGTCTATCAATTTGGACTTAAAACATGCCAAACCAAATATCGGCAAAATATTTAAGACCAATACTATTTTGATTACAAAATATCTCAATCTTAATTGGAATATTGTAAAATGTTCTATTATTAACTGAAAAAAAATGATTGATTTTAAATAAGAATTTTCAAAATTGTTATTGGTTTCAGATGGATGCTTTGTGCTCAATTTAATCCCTTAGTGCTTGATTTTACGATATAATGCACATTTGGACAAATAATTGGGTTCTATTTTTAGATATATAGATACAAATCTGTGTACCTTCAAATATTGACCTAATTTGTGGACTCGACGTGGGTAACTATCAGTCTCCGACGATACCGATACTTCATAATTGCTTCAGACAAAAGTCAGCTCATCTTCGTTTGCCTAAAACATTTTTTCTTTTTAAAACAGCTGTTTTTACGACAGTAAGGACTGGTCGAAATTTCAAGTGGTCCAAAGTTGGATTATAGCTGGCAGTTGCATTGCCATACATTAAAGGGCCTAGAAAACCAAAATCATATGGAAGGTTTGCCATATCTTCAGAACATATTGGCTATCGGATGAGCATTGTGCAGCCATAAAAACGAAATGCTGAGACTGTTCTTGTGTAAATTGGGATGTCTCCAACATGCATAATCTGCTTGATAGGTCAATGCATTGAGGGCATGGTTTTTTTTGGGATAGATTTCTGGTCGCTCCTTGAAGTTGTAAAAAACATATCAGAGCACTGTATAAACCAAGAATATATTATTATTTGGTACAATTTTCAGGCATGTTGCATCGCTGGTTACAGAGATATCACACCAGGATCAGAACTTTACGATCATCCCTCGTATATCAATTTCGTCGCGCGAGTAAACTTGTCTTAGGTATAACCCTTTTTATTCGGATACCAGTGAACAGGTGCTTTTGATACAGTGAAGATTCAGATGAAAATGCTGCATAAGAAGTTATTTCATCAGTGCATGAACTGTTTAGAATTTAGAACCCCTTGAAATTCATACAAAATGGACAATCTCATACTTAATCTACATGCTTGGATCCAGAAAAGTCCGTCAGGGGATGGGGAGGGGGTCCTTACAACTTTTTTGTTTTGTTTGTTTAGATGGTTAACATCCCAGTCAACAGCTATGATCATGTCTGGATGGTCAGTTCGCCTAACCATACCTTTTCCTGGGCAAGCTTGGCCATGTACTTCGTGCACATACTTTTACTTGTAACTGGCCTGACAACAAAGTAAGAAAGACGAAACAGATCAGGAAACGATACGATCAAGTGCCACACCTGACCCAGGATATCACATGGGAAAGAAACAAAAACAATACACATCACCAACAAGAGCGAAGAGGTCAGCCCTTTCCCAGCAGGTGACCACAAGGCAGCAATGAACAGACGCGAAAGCATGAGAAACATAAAAAAACACAAATGATCCACAAAAGAAGTACCTCCTTGGAACGGTCAATAAAAATCCCTTCTTGAATCAGCGGAAGGTAGGAGAATGCCGGAAGGGAGGAGAATGCCGAAAAAATTATTTCATAATCAATCTCTACAAAAGTATGGGACCGTTTCGGGATCGACCTCGTGACCCCTGGATCTGCAGTCAGACACGTTTCTGTAGTCAGCCACGTCAGCGACTGCGCTACGGGGCATCACTGTAAACCAAAAGTAACTTTACACTTTTAACTAACGAATATATCTTAACCGTTTTTTTACTCTAACCAAATAAAATATTGAAATGAGCTCCTAGCACTTGCCCTAACATAATTCACGAAAACGACTTGGCCTAATTTATCTTCTTTCGAGTTATTTGTTCTTGCATTAAAAACACAAAATCGGTCATACCTCATAAAATCCTAGGATTTTAGCACGCTATTTTAAGGGTCATCGATTGCCCACAATAATACTGCTAGGCATATTGTCTTTGACGTATAGTTAGGTTTTGGCATTATCTTAAAGTTGGTTCACATTGAAATTATCTCCCTTTGAATAAAAACAAAAGTAAACTTCAGTCCTTTCAAAAAGCTCTATCTCTGATGACATTCCATTTTTTTTTTATCCATGATTCGTTTGGACCTCTGCCAAGAGTATGTGACAATAAAAACTGATAGAAATTCCAATCGGTTTGGAAGAAAAATTGAAAACAATTGAGCCATGGCATGTGATTTCCAACAATGTGGCATTTTGACAAGTATAGACTCAGACGAGACTGTGCAGCCTCCTGTTAAGCTTAGAAACTCCAAATGGTGTTCAGTCAGTCGCTTAACAATCATAGAATACTCAAGCGACTAGCAAAGGCTCTGATCAGACTGCGCATATGCGCAGGCTGATCTGAGGCTTTGCTGGTTGCACAGACCATATTGTTGGAAAGCTTATGCACTGGCTCAATTTGTAATGGGAAATTTCATTGAAAACACTGTAAAGTTCGCAAAAATATGGTACATTTATGGACGTAAAACTATCACTCTAATTTGTCAATCTGAACTGCCTCGGCCAATTCCGCGAAATTCCGTGGAATCTGACCACGGATGTACAACGAGGATCTTCTTTGATAACGCGGGTGATAACGTGACGCTGGCGTTATATAACGTTACCTATCGAACGGCTAATCAGTAATTAGCTTACAAAAAGGGTTAAGGCACTATTTTGGCTTTAAAACTTGTCCTGCTAGTGATTTAGCCCCCTTGCTTACGTTGTACAAAATAAGTGATTTAGCTCCCTTGTTGCAAGGATATGTTACTTTGTTGTGTAGCAGTCCCAGGTTAGGATAAAAAAAATCTGGGCCTACTTAGTCATAATTTACAGTGAAATCATTAAATGTCGCCTTTGCATGACAGACAACAGGTTTTTTAGCGTCTAGTTTCTTTTTATTGTTTGTTAAAATTGACCCCAGACATATGAGTATTCAATGACCTTTCACTCAGTCTTCGTGAATCTTCGTAAAAAGTACGCTTTAGATTGGTGTACAATAACTAATCTGAATGAAAATAATCACAATTCCCTGATAGCCTAGTGGATAGTGAGTCGAGTAGTTTTTAGCACTCAAAAGATGTGGGTTCGAGTCCAGTAGCATTCAAGTATTTTTTTTTCATTTTCTTTTTCGATTTACTAGTTTCTTCGTCTTTGTTCTTGATTTTGTGCACAATTGGATATATTAATTTGATTTTGGCCTACGTTTATGTAACAAATACAGCACGGTGAATAATTTAAATAAGCCTACATGTGATTAAGTCTTTGCGCGCTGAATGCTTTTTGAGACTTAAGTTATCATTTGCTGACATTTAACTTTTTCGAAAATTCTTACAGGAACACTATCAGAGTGTCAAATCGTCTGTATCCAGGTCAGAGCCGACGTTTTGTTGGTACTGAACTGGGTCCAAATTGTTTGCAAATGTTATCAGATGACAAGGAAAGAGTAAGAGTGGGAAACTTAGGGAATAATTAATACAAAAGCGGCTAAATACATATGAAAGATGTAAAGCTCATCACAAGATGACGTAAAATATAAGAACAATATTGACTTAAAAAAAAATAAAGCAATTTGACAATTATGAAAAAAAAAGGTTCCTTCCAAGTTTCGATCCAGGTATGCTTGATTTATAAGTAGTCAACTAACCACTAGGCTATCAGACCATTCGCATTAACGAATTGACATTATATTCATATTCTCTGTAAAAGCGTGACCAAGGTCGGAGTACTCCACGAAAACGCACGAATAATTCGAAGATTTTGGCGAAAACTAATCAGTCTAAGGTCAATTTTGGCAGACTATAAAAGGCTATTCGTATGTTGTTGTTTTCTGTTATATTCGTGAACTTCCGTGAGATGTAATTTGGTCAACTGTCCAATCTTTAATTGTAATTGAAAATTACTCCTTCTGTCAAGTATTACTCGCTCTGTCAAGTAAGTTTTAGTTATGCATAACAACTAAAGGACAGACAATATTTGGTTACTCCCATATATTATCTTAGCTTAATTCGGGATAATTGTCTCTGCATTCCTTGAAACCATTAACTTTAATAACCAGGCCATATATAATCCTAAGCCAAGGTTGTAAGGACTGCAGAGAGTAAACCAGGGGTCGCAGGTTCGATTCCCGGCTTCTCCCAGTCTGTCGGATGAGACTTTAAGCCATTGCCCCGTCTTCTGAGACGCTTTAAAACCAGAACCACTGCTGGTTGAGCCTTCGGGAGTTCCTGGACATAGAACCACAAAAAGCATAAACCCACCCGGCCAGTACTGGTACAGCCAAGGAACACGGCCACAAAAACATGTTCAATTCTTAATTCAGTTTTGAAGGCCCTGCATGTCCATAAACGAACTTGAAATAATCGAATCGTAAGCTCAACTTGTATCTCTCCGTTTAGATATCCGAATGCTTCAGAGAAGCCGCCGTGGTGTAGGGGATAAACCTATGTCGCCGTGGTGTAGTGGATAAGTGCTATGCCATGTAAACCAGGGGTTGCAGGTTCGGTTCCCAGCTTCTCCATAAAACCACTTTCGGTGAGCCTTTGGTTGTTCCCGTTATAAAACCAACACATTTCTTAAACCAACCTGGCGGAACTGGTTTATACCCAGGAAAGCCACAAAAGGTGTAGGGGATAAACCTATGTCTTGTAAACCAGGGTTCGCAGGTTCGATTCCTGGCTTCTCCCAGTCTGTCTGATGAGACTTTAAGCTGTTGCCCGTCTTCTGAGACGCTTTAAAACCAGAACAACTGCCGGTTGAGCCTTGGGTGTTCCTGGACATAGAACCACAAAACCATAAATCCACCCGGCCAGTACTGCTACAGCCAAGGAACACGGCCACAAACAAATTCCGAATGCTTCTTCCATACGAAACCCGCTTTCGTACGGAACCTTTTTCAGAATGGCTATCCATCCACCTTGATAGATAGATGTATTTTGAAATACTCAGTTTGGCTACCCTAACATTGTTTTGAAATACAGACCCTTGAAATATCTAGAGTACTAAGCAAGGATTAATGTGTTTTGCTCAAGGACACAACCCAATGACGCCGGTGAGACTCCAATCCGCAACCCCTCAATCTTGAGTCAAGTACTCTACAACTAAACTCCCCTTCGGGGATGGTCAATTGTATAATTTCCAAACAAATATTATGTTTCTTTCTCAGAAGATCAATTTACCAAATGCGGCATTTCATCTGGGTCTTCACTGTTTGTCAAAGTACCCAATAAGGGGTTTCTTGTCCACAAAGGGTTAGAGTCCATCTGCATATCTGCTGCGTAATTGCATGGAATATCATCTTTGTATTTGTGTCATCATATACTGGTAAGCAAATAATTACCAAATGCTTTTTATATAAAATGAAAATATTACTCAAATGTTTCAAATTTTGTTATTTAGGTAGCAGACGGGTCAACTTGGTATGGATTCATGGGCGGAGACAATTACTCTCTCGAGGAAGTATGGTTTGGTTCCGAAATTATTGTCACTAGGACCACTGACTCAATGTTAATAAACTTCGAATCATACAGGTAAGTGAAGACTCCCTTTAAATGTGTATCTGGAAAAAGATGTTTGACAGCTTCAGCAAGTTTCTGAAGGCGAGCTTAAGATTGTTTTTTTATTATATGGGCCTCAAACCAGCTTCCTCAGTTTAAGAGACATACAAATCGCTCCTATTAGTCCGGAATCCAAATTTCAGGAAGTGTAAAAAATTTCGGTTTACCCTACATGATCTTGGCCAGAATTTTTGATGCTTATTTTGGGTAGGTATATGTTAGTAGTCTAAAATCAAGATGGCCACAAAAATGTATAACTATATAGAACCGAGTGAAAAACACATCTATCTTGGGTTTAATTGGATCTAAGATTTTCAAATGTATATATTTTCATGAATTCAGTTTATGCGTTAAAATTGATAGCTTTTTAAACGATATTCTGATGTTATCGAGTGTTACATACGTTACTTAATTAACATTATTCCCTAAAAATCATAATATTGACTGTTGTTGTTTGCTGTCAATTTTCCCCTACATAGTGCTTGAAGTTTTTATTAATTTAATTTCATAATAGGTTTGAAGCGGTTTCAAATAAAACCAATTTGGCCATTCTACCTGCTTTAGTTTGTCAGCAACAGCTCTTAAAATACATAAGCCCCAGTTTACACAAGGCCACTTTTAAATTATTTTTTCTTCGCATTCATCAATATCACAAACATGAAGCAATATGTACTTGTATGATTTCAGTCAGTTTGTTAAACATTTGATTTTACCAATAAAACTACCAATACGGTTAAATAAGTTACGCTTATGACAACTGTTATATATCTTACTTACTTTAATATATATTTCTATTGTTTACCTAACCACATGCTGCCTAAAGACCTGTAAATCGGGTGTTTTGTGCCATAAGTATTTGTCATCCACATTATATATGACAAATCTAGTGCATAGTGGTTCCTTATAAATAGATGTATTACCATGCAACAGTCAAGCCAAATACGTTACCATTAAATAGTGGACTCCTATTACAGTGTTATTATCATTCGTTTTTCATATATCACGATGATCTTTGAATAGAATACAGCTGGCTAGCAGATTGATAATTATAAGCTTAGGTGCCTAGTATATCTGTTGTAAACGTTACTTTTTTAATATATATTTTGGTACAATGTTAGGACAATATGAGATTAAACGCTTGGTGGGTGAAACGAAATTGACTAGCATCTAATGCTAAAAAAATACATCTATTGTTAGTATCGTTTTTTTTAACAAAGCATATGAATGAGATTTAACTTCAACCAAAGCATTGTTACTTTACAGGGGAAAACTTACTTTTAAAGCACATTAGAACTTTGTTAACTTTTTTTTCGGAATCTTTTCAATTGAATTTTACTACCGATTTATTTTTCATTATCAAATCATGTTTGGAAAAAGATTAAATAAATATTTTTTATCTCTGCCACTACCATGTATTTGGTTCTTTTTATTATTCACCGAATGACATCTACAAGACACTTATTTTATCTGTCAGTAGCTCAATTCAGGTGAAATAAATAATAAAAACAATATATAGTAATAGGGTTTTATAAGACTTAAATTATTTGGCATTGATAATCATCTATTGACTATAACAGCCATGTTCATAACAACACGTCCCAAAAGCTAACTTACATCTCTAAGAACTGTAAGTCATTCAAAGCTTAAGTCCAAATCAAGAAATGAAACATTAAATAATGAATCCCTCTATGTAATATAAAATAAAAACTGAGAGTTTGTGGAAACCGTTCTGTCTCACAATCAGCACCCACCATAAATATTCTTGTCGTCACAGTATTTTAATGTCTACAGAGTAACCAGTTTGGTAATAATGATTGTAATTTATGTTGGTTATGTATATAACAAAGCCCCCAAAACGAGAATACTACTTTAACATTGTTTTGCCTGTCTCTACCATTTTGCAAAGCTATGAAACAGGGATGCAATTATTCTAAATGTCCATTTTAAGTTTGAAACAGATATATGTCTGTTAATTAGTCGAAAGAGCTCCAGCGTATTGTTAGTGTTGTAGACATTTCTAAATGCTAAGATTTCAATAATCAGGACCTTGAGCTTACATTTTATTATTCTAGTAAAGAACTTGATTGAACATATAGGTCAGATTGGCCTGAAAGTATTTGCTGACGTTTGCTTTTTTGGCTATAGAGCTTATCAGCATACGTGATAGAATATGCTTGGATATCTTTTATTCAAAGAACACTATCAAGTTTTTACGCCAACAATAATTACTCATGGCAACTGCCATCAAGCCCTAAGAACCAGGTAAATCTCATAAAACATGTATCAATTTGTTAAATGATACTTAAAATATTGATAGTTCATCTAATAGAAGCTAAATTCATACCTAAGCTACAGACTAAGACCACTTTAAGATAGTTTGTTTGATTTGATTTGGTATGTCCCAGTCAACATTTTTTAGCATGTCCGGACAGGTCTTCCTGGGTTAACCAGTACTAGGCAAGGATCAATGTGTTTTGCACAAGACCACAACGCTGTGATGCTGGCCAGGCTAGAACAAGTTCATACTTGTTTACAATAATATTTACATTCCTAACATTCTTTAGCTGGACATATGTGTTTTCTTCAGTTTTCGAGTTTAACAAGATGCAATATCAAATAGCAGACATTTTATATTTCATACATCTGTCTTAATAGAAGGATGACTGAGAATGGGTTTGCTCCCCCCTCCCCCCTAGGGAATTTCGCAGACATATCCTATCTTGTAGAGAATTGAAAGCCGAGTCTTTTAAGAAATGTTTGTACTCTGTGCGTTGGGGTGTTAGTCTGTAAGAGCCTGTAACATACGTTACTTTATCAAATTAAGAGAAAGTAAATTGAAAGTTTGGGTTACAAATTAAAGACATTAAAATATTTATTTGTAAAAATCATTCATAGAGTCTGCATGCTGGATATTTTAACTACGTTTGACAGCCATTTGAACAAAAATACAGCTTTCTAAGGTGTCATATGCGTTACATAAATCGGATAACCCATCGAAATTTGAAAGTGTGGCTAACATTATTTACATTCACAATCTCTCTGTGTGTTTTGCAAAATGTTTAAACCATGTCTTACTAGCTTATGATATTGGCTAACAGAAAAATTAAAGTTTGTTTCCCTAGCTTAAATATTTTTTTCTGGAATAAGCAATTAAACAACCCTACCCCTACCCAGTTTTAAGGTGAAATGTTTGGTATTAAAACAAAAAAAAATAGTTAACAAAATATTTGCAGTTGATGAATATGTTTCATTGTTTGGGATTTATTGTTTCAGACGGTCTGCCAAAACCATCAAGAGTCAACATTGTTACTAAAGAAAACTTATAAAGTTCTTTGGGCGCAGCAAAATACTATTGATCTAAGAACTGAGGACTTAAGCACCAATGGACTGGATAGGTTCTATGGCATATGATGCAAAAAACAGCCTATCAAATTTCTGTTTGACCAATGTCAGAAATCTTAAAGTATTCTTAGAGGTACACGGTAGAGACATAGCTTTTGCAAAATCGGAGCAAAGTTATCATTTGACTAGCAGGGATGCAGAGGCAGCTGCAGTAAGATTGCTCTTGCCATTTCACAGGAAGAGACGTATACCAGAGTCATACTCAATTGTATGCATATATGTGAAATGGCATTAAACATATATTTAATAAGGTGTTTGATCCCATGACACTGACATGTTGTTTCTGCTTTTGAAGAATGCTAAGGATTCAAGGTATAGCAAAGTCAATTTGTTTGACGCTGGCACTGGCCACACATTCAAATAAAACTAAGTCCTTTGATGATAAAAGAGGGGAATCACACGAAATGCTTATAAGTGATGTTTGTCTCAACTTCCAATTTTAAAATTTAATCTTAATTAATGTAACACATATAACACCATAGGAAGCTTTATATTTGTTAAAAACACTTTCTTATGTATCAAAGGTATTCAACATGCAAACTACATGAATAATTCAAATAATTAGATATTTTTATGTCTTCTGTCTGTTTCTCAGACTTTCAATTCATTTATTCTTAAATTGATATGGTAACATGCGTATCAAACCATTACAGGCTAGCCCCGTAGTTAATAGAGTGCAAACATCTCTTATTTGATGCAGCTTAAATTGTTCTTTAAGCTAGGATATGTCTGCACAATTCCCAAAGGGGTAGAGAGGAACAGGATCATACTCAGTTTGCAGTCCTAATACTATGCCATGATTCTACTGGTTGTGATGAAATGGGTGATTTTTTTGACATAGAAGCAGACACAATGATAGACATTGTGAGGGTGACTTAAATAAAGATTGTTTTTGAATAATTATATTTAATAGGAATATTTATTAAATTGTGTCATCTAAATGGGAACTATTATTTTCTATCTATATGTCTGTATATTTTAATATTATAGGCATTAGGAAATATGTGATAAAAAAGATTATATATAACATCTGTAACACAATTCCATGGGCTTGTTATCAGCAATGACTGTAATTACTAAGACTAAGGCACCAGAGGCTAGAGATTGATAGGAAACATGTGAAAAATATTATTTTTTTCTGAAATATCATCTCTCACTTCCAAGACAATTTCCTTGCTCATTTATTATGCCATGTAACGTACGTTACATACTTTAATAAGTGCTCTGACCCTGATTTCAAACTTGCAATTGTATGATTCTTTATTGCATTAGCAAGACAGTGCCAAAAATGTAAGATATCCACGAGCGTCAAATATTTTCATATATTTTTTTTCAATAATAGATACCAAAATTGGATGTTTAAAATTGGGAGTAAGGTTGTTTAATAGCTCGTATAAAACAATGTATTTGAGATAAAAAAGCAAACTTTGTTTTTTCTTTTAGTCGAATGATTATTTTAGTGAACTAAGATTAAAAACACTAGTAAAAATGCACAAATCGTCTGTAAAATAAAATGATGTTAGTCACGATTTCAACTTTCAAAGGAAAATTTAATCTATTTAATGCATATAACACCATTGAAGGCTGTAATTTTGTTTAAAATGCAGCTTTTATGTAGCTAAGATACCAGCTTGTAAACAACAGAAGAAATTTGAATAATTAGATCATTTAATGTCTTCTTTCTGTAGCTCAAACTTTCATTTTGATTTTTTTCCTTAGTTTGTTACAGTAACATATGTAACAGGCTGTCAGAGATTAACACCCCGGAGCACAGAGTGCAAACATCTCTTAAAAGATGCGGCTTGACATTTTCTTCAAGATAGGATATGTCTGCGAAATTCCCTGGGGGGGGGGGGAGCAAGACCTTATTTAGCTCGAAGTCTAGTTTCATGGTATCCGCAGGGTAAGACCAAATATCAGTCTTGCTCTGCAACAAATATGCCGTCCGTTGAATGCGCTTGCATTGCCAGTATGGCTCAAATACTGTTATAAAATAAGCGTGATCAGCCGCTACAATGACATGTTCTGTCAGAGTGATTTCCCTTTGAGGAATGCCAGTTAACCCTTTATGCACTGAGTCGGGATGGTCCATCGTATGATATGGGCATTTCGTACGATAAACTCGGGAAGGTTCATTGTATGATATGCTGCATTTCATCATCTTCGCTGTTTGTTATTTAATTAGGAGTCACCTGTAGGGTTAATGAACCTATATAAATTGTACCGTGTTCTGTAGCGGTCTGATCGGGGTCTACATTGAGACGGTTCTTTGGAGGACCCAGGTATATTTACCTGTATTTTCGCACCTCACCTGTATTTTTACGCCCTCCGCAGAGCCTTTTGTTACAAGTACCCCCCTCACCTGTATTTTCACACCTCAAGCAGATCTTATTGTCCTCTGATGCTCATGTTAGCATAAGTCTGTATTGTTATTACTTCTAATTGTTGTTATAACTGGGTGACTTAACAATAGGGTTAATTCTCATGAGCATCAAGACAATAGGGATTAAGTGGCCTAGAACTCTCATTTTCTATCTAGATGCAGCCTCGCATTTTATCTCTCTTCCCCGACTCGTTTAATAAATTCAATAAAACATGAGCACTCATGTAAGATCCTCTATTTAAAGCATATGGTGATGACCCACATGCAATGTGAGATGCGCAATAAGCTGTCAATAGTAGGGGTTCACTATTCGGGTCCATGGGATAAATAATAAGTTCACGTAGTGGGTTATAGATTTTCGTGTAATGTTATGAAATGACGCCGCCTTAAACAGCGTCAAATAATATATATGGCAAAACCGTAACGTTTTCACGACAAACATGAGATTTGAAAGTAATTATATTAATGTCATAATGAAAAAAAGCATCTAACATACGTGCTCGTGTATTATTGAATTTATTAAACTCGTTTAAAAAACCGTTAAAATGCTCGGCAAGCCACCCATTTTATCACTTTCTCAAACTCTTTTAATGAAATCAATAACACATGAGCACTCAGTTATTAAGCATTTCTTTCTATCTTTACAGAGAGAATGGCACATGCTACTATGGTGAAATGTACCGCGGGAATATTGTTGAGAACAGAAGAGCAGAATTCATCGATGAAGGTTAAATCTACGCTCAGCCCTTTGTATTACTTGACTTTTCGCTTACTGTAAAGGCGACAACTTTAATATTTATATCTGGGCGTGGTTCGGCTATTTTATCTGCTAAGTAAGGGAAATCAGGTTTTTTTATAATTTGGTAAAGAGTTAATAAGCTTTTGGGGCCGCGCAAACGTGCATGCATTTCATGAAAATCCTAACAGTATACACACTGAACTCACATTTATTAACCCTTAAAGCGCATAATCACAAATGTATGTTTTTGTCGTCTACTTAACTATTTGAAGCCTCGTAGATAAACAGTGTGAACCCAGATCAGACTGCTCCTGTAGGAGCAGTCTGATCTGAGTCCACAATGTTTGCCCCCCTGCTTATGTTAAATAGACATTTTCAGATGCAGTTATTTTGCTGGCGTTTTAAGGGCTAAATAATGACTGAGGTTGTGGCACAAGATGATACAATTACTTTTAAATAAAACCACGCCTCATTTTAAGCTTTTGCCTGTGTCTAAGGTTGACCAGTCCTAATTACGCATTCATGAAGCGCCGCCTTTACAGTAAGCGAAAAGTCAAAGAATATACTAATGAAGTCTTCCTTCTAGTTTGATACGATACATTTTGGATTGCCCATCGTACGTATCTAGGGGTATCAGGTTATAAAATCATAAAAGGCATTGTATTTTTTGTTTGAAGATCATTGTTACCTTTACAATCAGTGTAGACCTGAGAAAATACAATTATGCTGCATTCCATCTAGGTCTTCACTGTTTGCAAAATTACTCGTTTAGGTGTTTCTCGAATATGAAGGGTTAATAAAACTAAACGGGCATCCCCGCGCAAACATCTGGTATTGTTAAATGTGAACAACACGTGCACACATGTAAAATAGTAAGTGAGTATGATTAGGAAATATGACAATCACAAACTGCAGACAAACCCGTGACACCGTGAAGAAGAGCAACACAACAATCCCGAGACACCAGGAAGACAAACAAAGCAAAGCAACCAGTTTTTTCTTCCACATCAAGATGAATGCAAAACTAGAATGGACACAAAGTAACACACAGCAAAACACAGAACAATGACAGAATAAGTAAGGGTGCAAAGATTAGGAATCTATTCAATCAAGTACCACACCTGACCCAGGATACCAGTGGGAAAGTGACAAACTCACAGTTGGACACCACAAACGAGAGCCAAGAGGTCAGCCCTTTCCCAGCAGACGACCACAAGGCACATATAAAACATTGTTTTGGACTAAAGGTTCGTTTTAGTGCTTGGCAATATGTAACGTATGTAACAAATATTGAAGTGTTCTATATACTGCTTAATCAAGTTAGCTATACATCATAGGATATTTTAATAATTTTCAAAACAGATTTGGATAGACATAAAGATATTAGGGTGTGTTTTTTTTCTAAATAGAGTTTATCAGTTCTTATTAGGAGACTCATGCATACAAAGTATCAGTGCACATTTACTTTTGCGAAATGGTATGTTTTAGGTCTATTTAAAATAAGAAAATAAATATTTTTTATCGATTTAGTCAAAAAGTATAGGTTTCAAACCTCATTAACAAGGACAACTTGTGTCCTCAAGTAACAGCTGAATAAGCATAAATCCAGTGTTCTGTCAAAATTGTTAAAGTTACATATATTACCAAATAAAATATATCATAAGACCATTTGAATGTCATTGTTGTTTGAAATACAGTAAGTAGTTAAGCCAAAATGGTTTATATGTGATGGATTTAGTTTTTGTCTTACTTATTTGAAGAACACTTTTAGTATAGTCGCTTATCTAACAGCAACGAATTGTAGTGTTTTTTCACATTATACAAACATAGTAATTAACCAGATACAGCCTAGCATTCCTTGTATTTTTTGGTTCATCTACATCAACCAAAAACTACTTTTAACTAAATTTTGTATGGGTGGTTGTAGCAATGAAAACATTTGTGCTTTTATAACCCTGCTAGAAAGGAGTAATTGTAAGTTGGTAGAATAAAAAACTGATATATGTTACATTAGATACAATGCATTCTCACTATATGTAATTATATACTATTTAAAGAGACTGTCTCTAAATCAAGCTTTAATTTGCGTATGCAGATGTTGCAGCATTAGGCCAGAATTTTTTTATTAGTTGATTTACGAACCCTCCTACTGTAATTTTTCAGAATGTAGGGAAAAAATAAAATTTAATTGCTAAATTTTTTTTTTATTTTATCCGCCGACTCTCAATATTATTTAGTTGGTTGAAAAAAATAACATTTTTTTGAGGTTCTGTCTGTGCATTTTTGAGAGTGACACAGTAAAAGTGATTGCCTTGACCAGATTTTTAGGAAAATGATAAAATATTTAAAAATCCAATACAGACTGTTGGTTTACCTTACTATATATAGTTTTACTGTTTTTTTCTGGAGATATTAAAAAAAAAGCTCTGAAAATGACCAGTTCACTGGTAATTTTCAGAGCTTTTATATTTATTTTTTTCGTCCCCCCGGCCCTAGATCTGAAAAAAAAATACGATAAATCAACTAATAAGAAAATTCTGGCCTTAATTAACTTTTAACTTTTGAATAGACTTTGGTTTGTCTATGACATAGCCTTCATTGCTTAATGAATGGAACTGCGAATGTGTATTAATTAAGGCCAGAATTTTTTTTATTAGTTGATTTACGGGAATTTTTTTCAGACCTAGGGTCGGGGGACGAAAACAAATAAATAAAAAAGCTCTGAAAATGACCAGTTGACTGCTCATTTTCAGAGCTTTTTTTTCAGAGCTTTTTTTTTCTTTTTTCTTTTTTTCAGAGCATTTTTTTTTAAATATCTCAAAAAAAAAACAGTAAAACTAGTAAGGTAATCTTAAATATTTCATCATTTTCCTAAAAATCTGGACAGGACAATCACTATTAACAGTATCATTCTCAAAAATGCATAGACAGAACCTCAAAAAAATCATTTTTTCAACCAAACAAATAAAATTTAGAGTCGGCGGATAAAATAAAAAAAAAAATAGAAATTAAATTTTATTTTTTTCCTACTTTCCGCAAAATTACAGTAGGAGGGTTCGTAAATCAACTAATAAAAAAATCTGTCTAAACATAGTACTTCTGGTAGTAATGTTAATATACTCAGAAGAAAAAGTTTAGTCAGTACAGACACTGTGTGCAATAATTTTGTAAGACAGTCTTAATATTGACAAAAACCTTACTAAAAATAAAATTCATGTAATGTCTTACAAATGTGAACATTTTCAACAAAACATTCCGAAAATATACCCATTTTCTTCATCAAAAATGAACAAAGTGGTCAATGTTAAAATTCAAATTTCATAACTCAAAAATCAGTCTAGCGCCCCTCAGACGATTTCTGGTAGTACAGACGGAAATTCTCGTATCTGTTGCATGACTAAGGAATTTAAGAAGTTTCCAAGCGGCCATGAAGTGATTACGTCATGTTGACGTCACTATGACCCGAACTTCAAATGGCGTCGTTATCCGTGGTCTCCCCAACGGAGGCTTGTCATTTTTACCGCTAGGCCGTTGAAAACGTGTTTGCAGACGATAAATTGTTTGTTCACTGCATCCAAAACTGCGTGTTACGTCAGCAACACGTGTACTTGTTTCAAGACGTCAAAACGCGATATTTCTGTAATTTGTAGATAGCCTGACCGGCGAATTAAGCTTGCTAGCACTGAATTTTCTCCGGATTATTGCAATAGGAACACCTCTCTTTCAATATCTAACAGTATATGAGAAAATAACCCTGCCAGTTTACCGCAGCACGTGCACATCGTGCATTTTGAAATTTGGTTGATACAGTCTAATAGAGGCATTATTTGTCACGCAATGAACAGGTAAATGTAAAGCTACGATTATACAACTCATGTAAAAAATTTAACAATGATATATGCAGTATTGATGATTTTATGACCAAACATAAATACTGACTAAACTTTTTCTTCTGAGTATATAACAAGTAACAGGTTTATTGAGACCAATATTTCTGTGAGATAGGAAAATACGTGGTAAAGGTGGATTAAACGTGACAATAATCTAAATTTATAGAACTTTGATAGCCAGAATGAGGGTAGACCAAATTTGTCATTCAAACTGATGTAAATCAGATTAGCAAATGTTCTTTTGGAATGTTGGATAGAAAAGTAAAATATTTAAAGTAAAGAGTGCAATGATGAAATCCTACTTACCGGTAGTTTTAGCAATTGCTGCTATAATAGCTGATGCTTATTTCTACTGAACAGAATGTGACATGACCAGACTTTCGCACGAACCCTTATCAGCAAAGAGTTATATGGATATTAACAACAAGAATGAGTTGCATACACATCAGGGTGTAGATCCAAGAGAAATGCAAAAAAGTCAACTTGGTATTGAAAGTACACTCTACTAAGAATAAACATTGTTACCAATGATATACTTACATACAAGGTGAACAAAGTCAAAGTATATATGATTTTGAGATCAGTAAATATGCATTTCCAATTACCATGTGTCTTTTTTAACTTAATATCTCCTAAACAAATCATATTTCTTTCACATGGAAAAGGATATCTTAAAGCTGCATAGCCTGTAACTTTTGATCTTTTAATTTTAGAACTAATGTTTCTATTTTTCAAGAGCACACTAAAAAAACTAAAATTCAGGTATACATTTTACCAATTTTGTAAATCTTAACAAATTATCAGTATCAAAACAGCAGCACTTATGTTAGAATTAACTGTGTATAATTATTGGAAGGACGCAATTAATTACCAACACACCCGTTTTTATAAGGTAATGCACTTTTCCGTGCAGTTTTCAGCTATAGTGAACAGATTTATTGTGAAAACATAACTGAATTCTACTTTTACAAATGATTTAAAAAGAAAACAAAAAAAAATCGAAAAATGGTCATAGTTGCAGACTTAGTCTCTTTAAAGTTCAGATGATGACAATATAGTGCCTCAATCGTTATTTATGTTACATGTGTGTATGATATAGATAACAAAATATAGTAACCTTATACAATATTTGTTTTAAAAGTAGCAAACGTATGAAAGTTGTTACCTTAAGAAGAAAAAAAATGTTGATCTGTTTTACGATTTGTAATTTAAAAAGAGCTCAAATAAAGATTTGAAAAGCTCAATAAAATGTCATGATATTTTGGTACTTATCATATTGGCAAATGCCTCCATTTATTGCTTATGCAGGTGCAATGGAGCTAGCCATACTTATTCTGGTCTGATTTTTTCATCTATACCCATACTTTGTGTATGCAGACAGCAAAGGATCTGGCGAGTCTGCAAATTTACATAGGCTCCCCTGAGCCTTCATTTATAATAGAGGTTACTTTCTTCTTAGTATAAGGTATTGATTTTGTACAGGCATAGTAGAACTGTTTGTGCGTTTTCAAAGCTAGTTACAGTCAAGTGGAATGTACGTGCAGGTTTCGATAAATAACGAATACTTTGTGAGTGTCTTTTGATATCAGGTTTACCAGGCAAGGCTTTGAGAATACTTGTTGACATCGCTAGGCTTGTCGAGCGATTCAACATGCGTTCTCAAAGCCGAGCCTGGTAAACTTGATATCAAAAGACGTGTACCTGGTATTCTATTTATCAGTTGACCCAATGTTTCACTCTTCAAACTAGCGATTATGACGTAATTTTCGATATTTGTGTTGATTCAGCGTCATTAGCGGCGTCATTCAAAAAGTGCAACGTCATCATGACCTAATAAAGGTAACAAGCCGTGAGACAGGAAACTTTTATTAGGTTATGTTGAAACAATTCAGTTAATATTAGGGGTGACTGATAAAAATGACTCCATGACTCCATAAACCCTTTGTATTCTGAAAACCCCTAAACGGGTACTCTGGCAAACAGTGAAGACCCAGATGAAACGCAGCATGACATGAGGATGCAGCATTACTTCATGATCTGCACTTTTATCTAAAGTTAAAACAATTAAAACCTTCAGTGACAGATGTACACCAGTATTTATAAACTTCTACTGTGGCCTCCTAAAATATAAAATGGGTAATTCCATACTTAGCTATGGTGAAAACCATCAGAATACAAAAGTATAAGAGCTGGTGAAACAAATATAAAGTGAAAAATAAATATGGCTGCCAGTTGCAAAAGTAGCAACGTCTGTTTGAAATGCCTCTAGGCTCAGGTGTTCTCTTCGGACGATCTTTTTTTTTTAAATAAGTGTTAATATTAGCTTTTAGACTTTTTTACACTCTCTCCGCTAATCTTGCATAAAAACTGCCCAATCATGGTGCTAGCACGACAATAAAGGACTTCTTAATTCCTCTTGTTGTAACATATTTTTGGAATTATTTACCTCCATACGCGTTCATTTGTCCCACTTGCTGCTTTGAACTGAGCAGCATTGTCGCTAATAATATTGTCATCATATCCATAATAGTTCTGAGTATAATGCATGTGTCACTAAACATGTAAGCAAACATATCCAAACTGAGTTATATAATGCAGGCCAATGTGTCTAAATAGTAGGCCTCAGAATAAGAAAGACGGCAAATATCAGGAAACGATAAAATCAAGTACCACACCTGACCCAGGATACCACATGGAAAAGTAACAAAAATACAATAAACATCTATTCTTGGGAAATGTTGGCATTGCTGGCATTTCGTAAAGTCCTCCTACAGTCTTGAATAACTGCTCTAAGATCTGACCAACCGCTTGGAAAGCAATACTTGTGCCATACCATGGTCAAGGTTCATGGGACGCTTGCAAGAAAACATTGTACGACATGTGATTTCCAGCAATGTGGCATTTTGACCGGTGTAGACTCAGACGAGCCTGTGCAGCCTCCTGTTAAGCTTAGAAACCCAAATGCTGCTCGGTCAGTAGCTTAGCAGGCATAGATTATTCAAGTGACAAGCAAAGGCTCTGATCAGACTGCGCGTATGCGCAGGCTGGTCTGAGCCTTTGCTGGTCGCACATACCACATTGTTGGAAATCTCATGTCACGGCTCGTAGGTATATTGATAGGTATCATTTGAACTACTAGCCATGATAATATCTCCCCTAGGACTATAGCAGTATATGACATCTTGCGCCTTCCGTCAGGCTAGCAATTTCATCGTTCTGTTTTCTAATTGTTTCATAAAACGTTACAAAAAGGTATTAACGTCGAGCGTCGGTGTTGATAAGGTGTTGCCCCAAGGGGTATAGGGGTATAGTTATGTGTTAGCTGGAAACGTTTTTTGCGCACCATTAATCTTTTTCAGGTGAGGAATGTAATTACATATCCTTCTTTTCCTCCAACCCCGATGAGTATGTGTTTACGTTTTTCTGTTGTGACGTTATAGAAAACGGTCGCTGTCCTACTGCAGAGACTTACATAGAGCTTCACACAAGGACGTAAGTACACAGCCACGATTCGGAGTCACGTGACAGAAAGGTGCATCCCCATTCGAAGCTTCTCAGCAGATTCCGTAGAATCATAATCAAAGATTCCAAATTATGGACCTCTGAAACCTAGAGGGTTACTGATGAGCCCAAGTTGGCCGAAACTATCTAGTCCGACCCAGACATTGTACAATGACATTACAAGTCAGTTCTTTTGTGTATTTTTTGCTTCCAAAGCATAATAACAATTTTTAAGAACATATCTAATTTGGGCCAAATAGTTCTGAATGGAGGCATCTCTTTAGGTACATGTAGCCACCATTTGATAAGCCAGATTAGCTCTTTAAAACAAAGTTTAATTTGATGTCACAACTATTCTGCTCGAATGACCACATCAGAATTTCTGTACCCCACCCACTGCCTTTTGAATGTGTGTTAAGGGGTATGTTCATTTGAGACTCATGTATGGCAGAATTAAGCATGTTAGCCAGTTACATTCATTCTTGATAAATGGGTAAACACAGTAGAAAGGTTTGGATCATAGTATGCAGAATTTAAATGTTTTAGCTAATTTTACTCGCATTTGAAAGTCTTGGCCCTTCGATTATTTTCAGGAGCATATTTTAATATCTAATATAATTATATTTTAGAAATCCAACCGTTAACCCTAACCTAGAAGGAATGCTTGATGACATCAAACGAGCAATGTGTATAGACTTTACAGAAACTCGAGGAGGGATCAACTTTTACATGAACCAGCGAGAAAATGGTATGAGACAGGTTTTAAACTATTTAACATGATCAATCACCTACAGGAAAAACTGCAACTGAAAAATGTCTGTTAACTGCTTAAGTCATCTGTTGCATAAAGTTGCTAGCATTTAGGGGATAACTGTATTCAAATTTTGGAAATACTTTAATATAGTGGACCTATGTGGAATCCTGCCATATAAGAGGATGTGTCCACACTTGTGTGGTCGAATTATATACAACTGTATCTCATCTCCATTTTTATACTACAATCAATACGCCTGGGTCCAAATATCGTTTGTAATACTCAGTTAAATCAGGCAAGGGTCAGTGTTTTTTCACGGTTGATGTCGGCCATTTCAATGTCTCAATGAAAATGCAAGCGTCTTTCAAACATCGATCATGTCTTGGGGAGTTATGCTGTAAAACTCCCCAACAATTATTCGTCTTCTTGAAGATGTATCCATAGACAGGCATTTATAACAGAAATGCTGTTTATTCCGTATTGGTTACATTGACGGAATAAAATGCATTTTATATGAAAACATTGTTTTCTTAAGAAATGTGGAATCATCTCTATATAGAGATGCAACCAGATTTTTGGGCCAGACTAAATAATTGTTTTCTTAGGAAATGTGGAATCATTCCTATATAGATATGCTTCCACATTTCTTGAGAAAACAATTATTCAGTCTTGGCCAAAATCTGGTTACATCCCTATATAGAAACGATTTCACATTTCTTAAGAAAACAATCATGCAGTCTGGGCCAAAAATCTGGTTACATCTCTAGATATAAATGCATCCACATTTCTTGAGAAAACAATTATTCAGTCTTTGCCAAAAATCTGGTTGCATCTCTATATAGAAATGATTCCACATTTCTTAGGAATACAATGTTTTTATATCAAAATGCGTTTTTCCGTCAATGTAACTTATACGGAATGAACGGCATTTCTGTTATCGATGCCCCTCTATGACTCGGCACCCTTTATCTTGTGAGAGATACTGGAAAATTCGCGACAATAGCAAGTGTTATCCAGGCGCTTTTTATCTACTTTTCTACCAAAATGGCCGACTTGTCAACAAGATTCACCGGAGTGAAGGATTTGTGCATTTTATGCTGTGAGAACCTTTTTATTGCAGAAAACACGGAATGGGTATCATTTATAATCATTGCCCAATCGTTCCAAGACCTAATTTCCAAAGTGCATAATCCCAGAGGCTTGCACGAGTGTTGGAAATGATCATGTACACTGATGCGCGATGAAGCGAAAATTGCGTTGACCCCTATGAAGTTTAAAGGCCTCGATAATCATTTTATACGAGGATATAGCTATTATTATTGGTCTTTCTGTGTAGTTAAGATGTCAAAGTTTATTTTGATACCACATTTGTATGGATACATCCTCTTATAAGGCAGGATTCCACATAGGTCCACTATATTAAAGTATATCCCAAATTTTTCATTTGGGGAGTTATATTGTCTGATATACGGTCGGAAATTTAGTTTTAAGGCGACGCGTAAGCGGAGCCGTAAAACGTGATTTCCGAACGTATATCCGACGATATACCTCCTCAAATGAAAAATTTGTATATGGTTATCCCCATTCTAATGCACTATTAACATTTTCCCTTCAAAAAGACAGTGAAAAGTACTTTGTTGCGCATATACGTCCAGCGACTGCCAGCTGCATAAAACCGCTTGCCAGCTGCATATATTCACTTGTCAACCAATAAAGCGTGACGTTGTGTAATGACGTCGGGTTTGTGACAATTCATCGCAGGATATACTGTCGCAAATTTATGACGTTATCCAATCAGACGTCGCGTTGCATTTGCAAGTGCATTAGAATATCATTCAAGCACCCAAACCATGTCTTTAAACCTCCTTTTCTGATTCCTATCTATAGTGCTGCCAAGATCTAATGACCTTGTTTACATTTCTTTGTTTGTAAACATTGAATCAAAATATTAAGCTGGCATACTCGGCAGTCAGGTGTAGTTTTAAAAAATATTTGATATCAGCTTGTATAGCGCAGTAGGTAGAGTTGCTGGCAGCAAAAAAAAAACATTTATTTTCCATTATGCGCAGGTTCGAATCACACCAATGCCTTCTTTTTTTCATTTTTAGTATTTCATATTTCCACAAGTATGCTTAAAGCATAATTGGAAAAACACTTTTAACATTTATACAAAGTGTCCATAAAATGGGACATTATCAAACATAAAAACGCATATGCGAGATGCCACTTAATGCATCGACTCAATAGGGTATGCAGCGTTTGGTGTCATTAAAGCGATATTCAGCAACCAAAATGGTTTGAAAATAATTATGAACTTTATCTAAAATAAACAAATTAATTAATCAAAATATAAAATCGAAAAATAAAAGCAAAAAAAAAACGACAAGGTACGGTGACGGGATTCGAAATCCCAAGCTCCATGACGATGGACAAGCGATCCATCCACTATACTACGAATTCTTCTTGTGATTGGTTTGTGCATATAACATTTTAGATGTAATAATATGCATGTATTATTCTAAAATAGTGAGTTAAAAATAACTTTGTTATTGGTAAATATATTGTAAATACAGAATGTCAACATAGTCAAAATAGCGCTGCAGGATTCAATCTTGGAAAAGGTAATTTTTGATGTCTTTACAAACAAGCCGTTATTTTTAACTACATGTATAAGTGTTCTAACTATATTGATCTTTCCGTATGACGGAAGACCCTTGAAATATGCTTGCCAGTTTTATCAAAAGGAACAAGGCAGTAGACAAGCCAATATTAGAGTGGCATTAGTAATAGATATACCATGGGTTGTCCGCCTGTACGTGGAGATAATCCACGAGCTTTAGCGAGTGAATTATCTTACATACCGGTGGAAAAACATGGTATAACTATTTTATACCACCTACATCAGTGTATACCTCGCACATCACGAGATATTCCATGCTAAAACTGGTAAGGGTGGTATTTATGAGTATAACTATGTCGAAAATGTTTGCTTACCAATAGATAAAGGGGGGAAGACAGATTCTTTAAACTGGACCGACGATTTTAACGCACGAAATTACAGACAAAAAGAGGGAGAGATTCGGTAAAATAATTCATGATGTATACAAAAATAGTAAGTGAGTATGATCAGGAAATACCACAATCACAAACCGGAGACAACCCCGTGGCACCGCGAGGAAGAGCCGCTCAACCATCAGGAGACATCAGGAAGACAAATTAAGCAAAGCAACCAGCTCTCTCTTCCCCATCAAGATGATTGCAATACTAGAATGGACATAAAGTAACATACAACAAAACATAGAACAATTACAGATTTCCAACAATGGGAGTAACAATAAACAAAAAGTCAACAACCCAAATGAGCCGCAACATGAGATTTGCAACAATGTGGTATGTGGGACCCTGCTCATACGCGCAGTCTAATCAGAACATTTGCTAGTCGCTTGAATTTTCTAATATTGTTAAGCTACTGACAGAACAACATTTGGAAGTTCTAAGCTTAAAAGGAGGCTGCACAGGCTTGTCTACACTTGTCAAAATACCACATTGTTGGAAAGCCCATGTCACGGCTCAATTATTATATGGGACTCACCGTGAGAAAACCTGTCTTTGGTGGTTTGCCAATAACAAAGGCGCAGACCAGCCTGCGCATACGCGCAGTCTGTTCAGCAACTTTGGTATTCATTATCGTAAAGTATCATATCCAGGCTTGATATAAGCGAAATTTCAATTTCCTAACTAGTCTCTGTAGCTGAGCAGGCTGGTTTGAGTCTCGCTATGTCCGAAACCCCAAAGACATGACTGACGATTGAAACACACTAAATACCAGACAAAAAGGGGGAGAAAAGAACAGATTCATTGAACTGGACTGACGATTGAAACACACTGAAAACCAGACAAAAAGATGGAGAAAAGAACAGATTCATTGAACTGGACTGACGATTGTAACACACTAAAGACTAGACAAAAGAGGGTGAAAAGAACAGATTCATTGAATTGGACTGACTATTGTAACACACTAAAGACCAGACAAAAAGAGGGAGAAAAGAACAGATTATTGAACTGGACTGACGATTGTAACACACTAAAGACTAGACAAAAGAGGGAGAAAAGAACAGATTATTGAACTGGACTGACGATTGTAACACACTTAAGACTAGACAAAAGAAGGAGAAAAGAACAGATTATTGAACTGGACTGACGATTGTAACACACTTAAGACCAGACAAATGAGGGAGAAAAGAACAGATTATTGAACTGGAATGACGATTGTAATACACTCAAGACAAGACAAAAAGAGGGAGAGACTCAGTGAAATGTTTAATGAGCCCTGGCATGAAATTTCCAACAATCTGACATTTTGCCAAGTGTAGACTCGGCCGAGCCTCTTTTTAAGCTTAGAAACTCCAAATGGTGATCAGTCAGTAGCTAACAATCATAAAATACTCGAGCGACTAGCAAAGGCTCTGATTAGACTGGGCGTATGCGCAGGCTGACCTGAGGCTTTGCTGGTCGCACATACCCTATGTTGGAAATCTCATGCACTGGCTCATTTAGGATGTGTACAATTCAAAATGACAGAGCGACGGATATACTTGGGTAATTTAAATGAGAATGCCTAAAACAATATGTCAGCGAGAAGAGAGTGATATATGCTTTATTATAACTGGTTGATTGAACCCAAACTGACGGGCGCAGGGAGTAGAACGTGCCACGCCAAGCAAAAAATAAAGAGATGAGGGGGTGAGGTCCATTTATTCACCGAATACGGTTAAACGAATACACAACAACGATAAAAGAAGACATTGATAGATTCTTTGAAAAAGAAAGAGAGAGAGAGAGATTAGGGGGCAATTAATTTAAAATAACTAGCACAAAAAAAAGAGAGGAAACAAGTAGGAATTTCCGAGGATTTAAACAAACAAATAGAGTAGATTTGTTATTTATTGAATTGAAAATACAGATACCACTATGGCGTACAGGTGGATCTAATAGAGAGAGAGAGAGAGAGAGAGAGAGAAAAAGAGAGAGAGAGAGAGATAGGGAGGGGAGAAAGTACCAGCAAAAATAAATGTACTTAACAGACATTGAATAAACTGCAGTCTCTTTAATAGAAAGGATATACGCAAATTACTAACTGAATGGTAGAGAGAAAAGAAGGTAGAACGACATCAATAATGAAGAATATATAAAGGATATTTCCTTTTGTGAGGTGAATACCAAATATATTTCACCGAATGTGTTGAAAACATCAGAATTTTCATCAGTGCGCAGCACGAATGAAAATTTCGATGTTTTCAACTCACGAGATGAAATATATTTGGTATTTACTAAAAAAAAGGAAGATTTCTTTTTATTTAATACTTTTTTTAGAAGATTTACAGTTAATCAATTTGTTAACCATGCTTCAAGCCGAATCACAATACTGTAAAAGAAGACAAAGGAGCATTTGTGACAGAATACCTGGATCAATCTACATGATCTATAGTCATCAGGACTTACAGATAAAAAGAATTTATTTAGCGTCAAAGTGCGAGACAAATGGCGTCATAAGCGTCGTCATAATTTGTTGATGACGTTGCGTAGCATAGGTTACATGCATTGCCTCATTCACTGAAGCGGGAGGTGTTGAAAATTCAAAATCGAAAAATTTCAGCAAATCGGAATTATTTTGGTACCAAAATGTTCCTCATGTTCTAACTAAGAAAATGACTACCCACACTTGATTTTTTTGTTCACAAATAAGAAAGTTATAGGCGTTTTAACTTTCGAAGTGAGCTGCATTAAGTGAATGAAAAAGTCAGAGGTGATCCAAAAAACGCTACAGTGAAAATATAGGCTGATATCAATCACTAGTGTTTGATTGATATCATATCATTTCACTAGTGATTGATATTACTTTTATTAGTTTTTGATATGCATTGATTTCACTGCTAACACGGGTGGTAATGTTGTAAGGGGCAATCAAACGGTTATGCAAATGAAATCTTTACGAGATCACCCGGACATGAGCTACGGGAGTAATAAACAATGGAATCACCTATGTGAGTAGTCCTGTTTTAACTGTTTTTACCGTTTTGGAGCCTAATATAAGGAAACGGAGAATGCTATTCCCAATAATGTCCATTTCTGTACAAGAGGCAAAAGAATCTGACGTAAGAAAGTTTACACCTAACGAATGATATACTTTCTCCTGAGTAAGGTGTACGCATAATATCATTTTAGTGGTTGCTTATGACGGTGTTCTGTTCAATAAATGATCTTAAATGTTTTATTTTTGTAAAAAATCATATCCTTTCCAACTTATTTTTCAAGCATAAGCCGTATACACCATCTTCTTGACGCCACTTTGTGTCTACGAGGAGTTTTTGGTGCCCATCATCCCTTACGACATTGGTTGCCCCTAACGATACGACTGCCCCTTACAAGACGAATAAACTTGGATAGTTCAAAGAGAAAAGTAGAACAGATAAGTTTTTAAAAATATTCTCATTGTGATGCATGACGTGTCATTGATCTCAAATTCAATTTAGCCTCGTCATGTGAAAACCTGCTTAATGTCAACTGCGACCAACAAAGGCGCAGATCAGCCTGCCTGCGCAGTCTGAACAGCATCCATTATTTCCCTTCTTTGATCGTAGGATATCTACTGTTGTTAAAGCCAGCCTAATCATGTTAAAACTAGAATGTCAATCATGCAGCTTTTTTTGTGGCTGAGGAGGCTGGTTTGAATTTTACCTGGTCGGCCTAGAAATCTCTAATACGCATTTTTGCATGGTATGGCTCAATTCCAACAAGTTGATTATATTGAGGAGCGCTGTGACTAACTGGCGAGCTCGAGAGGTTGCAGGTTCGAGCCTCAGCAAAGGTGCTGCTTTGTGGCTTCAAGCAAATAAGGTTTCCCTTACCTAAGTTCATAAATGAAGCTTGCCACTGCCTGGCTGTCATGTTTTTTCTCAACATATCAAATTCGTTTTAGCTGTTTTAGTAGGTCATACAGTGACCTTTGCTGCCATTTATTAGGATTGGTTATCAATTATACTGAATGACAAAAGAAACGCAAAGCTTTATGTCTATGGTGCAGTGAACATGAGTATACACAGTTGCATGTTAAACAGCTGGCTCTTTGGAGTAATGCTAATAAAGGAGGGTAATTAATTTTGAAAAAAAATACTAATTTGCTACATTGTGCTGTGGCAATATGCAGTGAAATCAGATTCAACTTATGCTGCTCCAAAGTACAGCACTGTCTGTGTGTTTTTAATATGATTTAACAAAACATTTTAACATACTGTGTACAGAGTATCAAAATGGCCCATAAATAGTCTACAGTTCAGATGTTAAATATGTAATGAAAAATATGCGTTTCCATTGCTTTCAAGTATATATAGAGATATGTTGGTGCCCATTGGAACTAATTGTGTCCCATATGCTGCAGCTGTGTTGTTGTTTTGTTATAAGAAGGACTTCATGCTGGCCCTTTCTGACAAGACTCGAGACCGAGGGGTCCCGGGTTCGAGCCTCACTGGCGTCACTGCGTTGTACTCTTTGAGCAAGACACATTTATTCTAGCTTAGTACTGGTTCAACACAGGAAGACCCGTCCCCGTTTAACTGAAAGATTGTTGATGGGACGTAAAGAATCAAATCAAACAAAAAATCAATCTTGATTCCTATATTGATAATCCTTATTTCAAACAAATTGCCCTTTTGGTATGTGCGAGGTCTTCGTCTCCGCTGAGTCAACCATCAAAATATGTTTCAAAGCAACTCGCCGTTTACAAAGTGGTGAAAACTTGCATTTTCTACCCCAACACCTAATGTGTCATCCTTAAGCCTGGTGCCGTTTCGACCATGAATGCAGTGCTACTTTTCAAAGTGTAAACGTGCTGGATTATTAAGGAATGGATAGAAGTGCTCTTTGAATCAAAAAGTGTAATAGCTTCTTTCTGCGCATGTGTAAGAAAAGTGCTAAGATACGTAACGTTTGTCATTGGAAAGTTAAAACATGTCTTGCAATTCAGTTTTAGATGCTTCTCTCCCCCACCTCTCCATTGATCCAAGATAGCATTCGGACAATGAAATGTCACTACATAAATACACAACATAATGTAAAACAAATCTTAGGTCACACCTCGCATATTTTAGCATTGTTCGTACGCATGCGCAGAAAGAACGCGTTTAACTTTTGGATTTAACAGGCCCACCTATCTTTAAAATTTAAGTGCATCTTACTTTTCGAAAAAAGTCTATGCTTTCACTCAGTTTGGTCGAAAATGCGTACCCAGATTGAGTATGAAAACTGAGAAAGAAAGGGGATGGGGTTATACGATCCACGTTTTCACGACTTTCTTAAATGATTAGTGACTTTATATAGAAGGCTTTAAAGATGAGATGATTAATTTCAAGTGTATATCATGAGGGTATCAATGGGGTTTACTTATTAACGAAGTACGGCCCTAAAATTTAATGGTTAGCGAATTTAAGGGTAAATTTAACCAATAGCTGAATGAGAGATTCTAGTGGTTAGCGAATTAAGGCATAAAATATAATGATAAGTGATTTGAGGGGCAAAGAAATACCGAATAGCACAGTGGCGCAATTAATCAGTTAACGAACTTGGTGGAAAAACGCTAATATTCCGCTATTCCACCTTGTAAATGCCTCCAGACAGGTTACTGATTTTTGGGCCTAAAATTTACTATTTACTGATTTTTGGGGCCAAAATTTAATTGATTAGCGATTTTGGGGCCTCAATTTTACTAGTTGGCGATTTGTGGGCATAACTTTACAAATTAGCGACCTATGGGGTCCAACATTTACTGATTAGCGATTTCAAAGTAACCCCATTGAGACCCTCTATCACGTATGGATAATGTGCAAGCGCTAGATCAAGAATTTTCTAGCATACACTTAAGAGTAATCCGTTGTCTATCAGATGAAGGGCGTTTACCATACTGGCTCGTAAGGGTTAACTGACTTGTAAGGGGGAATCAATGTCGTAATTCATGATTTTTTTTGCTATTTAGTCTATGTCAACATTTTAAACCCGATTTTGACTAAAGGCTATTAAGGCATAAAAGAAAATTCATGTAAGGTATATTTGTGTCTAAGCCTGCCACTAAACATGTTAAAACGCCCCTAAACCATGTTTATTTAAATCAAAACCAAAAAATCAACACACCCTCGTCCTTGAGAAATTGATTTTTAGACTAACTACTCGGTTTTCCACTTCCGCTATCGCTTCCCATTATACAAAAATGATAACTGTTGGGAATAGCATTGCCTGATTTCTGAATATTAAAGCTGCATACTCTGTAACTATGAACATTTTTCGAAAAATTTTATTTTCTTTTTAAATCATTTGTAAAAGTAGAATTAAGCTATGTTTTCACAATAAAAATGTTCAGTACAACTGAAAACTGCATGGAAAAGTGAATTATCTTATCAAATAGGTGTATTTTTCTCTTGTTGGTAATTATTTGCGTCCCTCCAATAATTCTAGACCGTTGAATTTTAACATAAATGCAGTTGTTTTGATAGTGATAACTTGTTAAGATTTACGAAAATGGTAAAATGTTTACCTGAATTTGAGTATTTTTACTGTGTTCTTGAAAAATAAAAACATTATTTTTAAAATTAGAAGATCAAAAGTTACAGACGATGCAGCTTTAATCTGCAAACATTGAAATAAATGTAGAAGTCGCTAACTTACCTGTTTTGCTCGTTTTATTTTCATCCCGTCAATCATATCTGGACGCTCTCGTAAGGCGACCGTTTGCATAACTTTTGATCGCCCCTTACGACATTACCACCTGTGTGCTAAGTATAAAATAAAAGTATAGGCTTGCCTAGAGATAGAGACAGAGAATGTGACTGAAAAAAAGACTGTGTATTTTCTTATTATATTGATGGAGAACAAACACCATAAAAGATAAAGGAATAAGATAGTATTGGTACTTAAGACATTTTCGAGTATAAAGAATTACATGACTGCCATGATGTCATACTCGTGCAAGCATATATATAGTCAGACAAAAGTTAAGCATCACCCGAACATTATTTCAGAGACGTTTTATGCGTACAAATTTCTTCAGAAGAACAACCAGTTTGTAATATTTTGTTACCCGTGTCTTCCTGTGGTCTGCTGAAAATATCTGAATGTCATTTGGTCATTTTGCTGAATTTATACGGTGTCCTGTATACAGCAACCCCTATTTTGGGGGTGTTACCTTAAAAAGTGTCACAGCTTAACCCAAAATGCTTTCTTTGAATTCAAATAAACGCAGATATAATCTAGACCTATTTTTCAAAATAGTGTCAAATTGATTCTGTCGAACTCAAGGCTACATGGATGTTATAGAGGATCAAAGTGAAAGTCAATCGCATGTTTATGATTTTTGCAATATCACTATATTACATGCCATTCTTTACACATCCATAACTTTTATGCTTTTAGAGATACGAATCTGAAAATTTCAGACAGAACTTGTCTTTGATATTGTAACAATGTGACACTAACACTTCACATGTCTAAGCGTTTTGAAAACACCATAATGGGGAAGAGAATAGTGACATTTTAGGGGTAAGTGTGCATTTACCATGACTGGTTGTTTATCTTTGTGATAATCGAATCGAAATTTGCTGTTACAGTAAATTGTCACAACTTTATCTATCTTAATAAATAAAACAAGAAAATATTCTTGACTGGAAAGCTTCCTTCGTTTTCTAGGAAACTATTGAGGCGATGCTTAACTTATGTCTGACTGTATATTTGTACTATACCTCTTGTAGTTAGCTATGTTGTCCTAGAGTGACATAAAAATGGATTATTAAACAGCTGCCTCGATGCCAGGCATTTCTGTCAGATTATTAAGAGGTCACAATGTTCAGCTGCGGTTGTCCGCGCTGGGTTGGTAAAACTTCTCCCTGTGCATCGATAAAGTGTTGTTTTTTTTCATATTCTGGTCCTTCGGGAATATTGTATTCTGAGGGAAAGCAGAATACCGCTTAAGCCAGTGTTAGAATCATTGTACTTACCATTAGTTCTCACAAACAGACTCCATATGATCGAAAACTTCTGTTTTCTAATATATATGTTCTCTTTATTTCTGAAAGACCCGTTTTTCCTGCTTATTTATAGGTTGGGCTGGTAACACTTTTCCCCGTGCATCGATATAGTGTTGATTTTTTTATATTCTGGTCCTTTGGGAATATTTGGTTCTGATGGAAAGCAGAATACCGCTAAGGTCAGAATTTTTTTATTAGTTGATTAACGGGATATTATTTTCAGATCTAGGGCCGGGGGGGACGAAACAAAATAATTATGCGTATATCTCCAGAAAAAAAAACAGTAAAACTATATATAGTAAGGTAAACCAACAGTCTGTATTAAATTTTTAAATATTTTATCATTTTCCTAAAAATCTGGTCAAGGCAATCACTTTTTACTGTGTCACTCTCAAAAATGCACAGACAGAACCTCAAAAAAATGTTATTTTTTTCAACCAACTAAATAATATTGAGAGACAGAACCTCAGAAAAAAATTTTTTTTTCAACGAAACAAATACTATTTAGAGTCGGTGGATAAAATTAAAAAAATAGAAATTATTATTTTTTTTTATACTTTACGGAAAATTACAGTAGGAGGGTTCGTAAATCAACTAATAAAAACATTCTGGCCTAAAGCTGATGCTAGGGAAGTGAGAAGTGTTGCACTTTCCATTAGTTTTCATGAACAGACTCAAAAACCGAGTCAACAAATTTTCAGTCATGTCTGTGTTGAACTTATACTAAGCAACTGACCAAATGTTTAGCATTTACCCATTTAAGTCTATAATCTTGTTTATAGACATCGTCAAACATTGCAAACCCAGATCAGATACTGTACAATGCGATATCTGATCAGAATCTTCATGTTTACTTGCAGAATGTTCAATTTGACCAAAATTAAAAATACCACAAAGCAATCCTAAAATTAGAAATGGGCTCGTCCTACTGATAAGGGTCGTCAAGCCTATTTGGCTTAAATGGATCTATTTCTGAATATCTTTTTATTCTATTTCAGATTGCCCTCCGCCCTAAAAGGGTCCCAAAGATTGAAACTAACAGCACAGGACAAGAGTTTGCTTTTTAGTACAACCACGCAACTAGCAATTTAGCAATATACACCAAGGAAGCTGCCAGAAGCATACATTGTAAATAGTCTATTATTGTCATACAGGAGCATGACAAACTACATGAAAAGGTGTTCAATTATACATGCTCATTTCTTTGAATTAATGAAAGTGGCTCAGAAATTGTTTAAAAAAAAGGCTTATGGTGAAAAACTCATTTATTGAAAAGACATAGAGGCAATTCTAATGTGTTCATACAACAGGTGGTACTGAAAATAAGATAGAAATCTATTTGGAAATTTACATTTTCCAAGTATCATACCTCTTTTAAACATTCCAAACTGCCAATCAGTATTAAAAATCCTGTCACTCTGTTGCAAATTGTTTATATTTGTATGACAGCTATATCTCGAAATTCGAGTTCATGAACTGCCTCTTTGCTAACCTGCTAGTTGCGTGGTTGTAAGTAGTCAATTTGAAAGTCCATGTAAGCTGCTCAATAAATACTCTGCAATAAAACATTGATTTCTTTTCATTTTCACGTATGTTGTTATCTAACCTTTGTATACTGGAAACCCCGAAAAGAAAACCTGTCTAACGGGTTTATGACCAGATTAGGCTCAAACCAGCCTACTAAGCTACCGAGACTATCAAGAATATTGCCTGAAGCCAGGGCTGTGGAAATACCATGCCCGACTTGTCCGACCTGGACAAGTTGAAAATTTCTATTTACTTGTCCTTGGACGAGTACAAATGTATTAAGTTAATACAATTCTGTATTTCATATTTTGATTAATTTTTACGAGCTCACATCTTGCATTGAAAACAGTGTGGATCCTGATCAGCTGGCTTCTTCAGAAGCCAGCTGATCTGGATCTACACTGTTTACAAGAGAAGCCAGCTGAACAGGACCCATACTGTTTGCAAGAGTTGATACATATCTGTGGTTTCATACCGTTTTTGAAAGCATAAATTGTTTAAGCACTGTAAGGTATATGCTAATTTATTCTTTCGGACAAATACAATTTTCTATGGACAAGTAAATTTTGGCTTTTTACTTGTCCCTGGACAAGTTGAAATTTTTACTATTTCCACACCCCTGCTGAAGCAATTGCCTATTTGCCTGAAGCAAGTTAGGCTGGGCCCATCGTGGCTCAACTTGATATTTTCTTAAGCTCTGGCTATTTGAGTCGTGCTCCATTTTCTTTGTTTCACCATAGTTTGTTAATTTGATTAAATTGTTTCTCCGTGATCATACATTGCATAAGTTAGAAAGCCTCCATTACAGTTTTTTGGGGAATAACAAGAACAAAATATAGGACACAAATTACGTACCAGTAAAATGCATTTAAAGCACACAGTGGCGGCTGATGTCCGTTCTAAGACCGAGTCCTTGTTTTTGGTTGTTCCCTTTGTTTTAGGATATTTTGTGTTTTGGCTTTGTTTTGTTAGGAAGTAATAAGTTTCCATTCTAATTTTGTAATCGTCTTGATGAGGAAGAGAGAACTTTGTTGCTTTACTTTAATTTTCTCGCATACCAGATCGGGATTTCCGCTTTATTACCAATGTTAGATAATTCTTTCTCACATACCAACACATACAAGATCGAGTGATCCCTATGTTAGCTAACTGTCCCACATAACTACCAATGTGAGATAAGCGTAACTAAAACGAGATAAGCCACATGTGGCCGGTTGCTAATATGAGATAACCCACATGCGACATTTTTGGCGCATGACTGTATTCCTTCGAAAGCGAAAGTTAAATTGTTGACAGTCAGGAAAAAAGTCAATGTTGAAATTTCATCGATTTAAGTCGGCCTTCGTGGTATAAAGTAAAACTGCGCATTTTTCTTTTTTACTTTAGACATTTATTCAATGCTTTGAACATGCTTAGTGCATTGCGATTGATATATTAGACGTGTTGGAATGCACTGGGATGGGAAGCCTTGACGATGTAAAAAACTTACTCGTGTTATTACTGTAGCTGATAAGCTAGTTCTTGTAAATCCATTTTGATGAAAATAACCATTTATTCATTGTTTAATGAGCTGTTTATTTGCTGTTTCAAGTTGATTTGTGCAGCGCACGTCATTGACTGTAAACATCGACCTCAGTGACGTTACCAACATATATCATACTGTACCGTACCCTACATACTGTACCATACGGTACGGTAGCTAAATGAGAAAACGAATCAGTCATTGGTGTTCAGTGGTTCCAGAAAAATCCCAACCCTTGGGTCCACCGTTCAGTGGTAAACTTGGCAAGCCTCGTTTCCCGCTGGAACGCTGGGCCCTCGAATTGGGATTTTTCTGTCCCGATGGATTCTAGTTTTCTCACATACCAACGCATACAAGATCGAGTGATCTCTATGTTAGCTCGCTGTCGGAAAAATCTGTCCCACATCGCTACCTATGTGAGATAAGCGTAACTAATATGAGATAAGCCAAAGGCAGCCTGTTACTTATGTGAGATAGCCCACACGCAACATTTATGGCGCATGATTGTATTCCTTTGAAAACGAAAGATGAATTGTTGACAGTCAGGAACAATGTCAATGTTGAAATTTCAGCAATTTAAGTCGGCCTTCAATGTGGCATAAAGTAAAATGTAAAACATTTACTCAATGCTTTGAGTGCATTGCTATTGACATATTTGACGTGTTGGGCAATAAGTGACTGAATGCACCCGGATGGGGATGGGGAGCCTTGACGATGTAAAAAAAGAAACACATTTTCCTCAACAAAATTACGTACTCAAGTGACTGTGGCTGATAAACTAGTTCTTGTAAATCAATTTTTGATGAAATAACCATTTGTTCATTGTTTAATGCGCTGTTTATTCGCTGTTTCAAGTTGATTTATACAGCGTGCATCATTGACTGAAAACATCAACCTAAGTGACGCCAACAACAGCTATTATACTGTAATGTACAGTACGGTCACTAAATTTAGAATTGGTAATTGAGAAAAAGAATCAATCATTGGTGTTCAATGGTTCCAGAAAAATCCCAACCCTCTGTCGGGTCTACGGTTCAGTGGGAAACAAGGCTTGCCCTCGGGTTGGGATTTTTCTTCCAACACTGGACACCTATTATGGGTTCTATTTATCTCACACACCCGTACCAGCCCTAGGTCATACGCCGATCCGTGACGTCATTGTAATGTCAAAATGACGTCACGATGTCGCATCCCAGCTATTTCAGGGTTTTGTGGAAGCCTTTTCACGTTTTCATATATAAAATGAGGTATTTAGTGGTGAGCAAGAAAAAGTATCCATCATGAGTGTAAGGGTGGGATAGAAAAATCTGTCCCTCGCGATCACCCATTGACATCACTAGGCAAGCCTCATGATGCCAATCAGTGATCCTTGGGACGGATTTTTCTATTCTAACCTCACACTCAGGATAGATTCTTATAATTTTGCTGTTATCGTGTGACTGTTTGTGTTAAATTCCCACAAACACTGAAATAAGCTTAACACTTTATTATGACTCTGTATTGCTTACACACAGTAATTCTACACTGACGTTGTCATGGTTGAACTTGTGATGTCATGACGTCGCCTAATGTTGTTTCACAAGGGAGAGTATTAACAAGTACTTAACATAATAAAATAGCATTAAATATGAAATTAACATTAATTATACTTTTTCTTTTTTTTAAGAACTGAATATGGTATTTAATGGGGAAAAAATTTGGGAGTGTGGAAAGATCTTTTTCTTTCAGATAAAAATGTTTTGATGATTAAAAATATGAAATGTGTTGAATGTATGATATAAGCGTTTGATAGTCAACTAATAATAAACTAATAAACTTTATGATAGAGCAAACAAATTATATAAAGCAGCACTCCTTACAAGGTGTTATGTTCAACATTTCCTTAGTCCTTATATCGATTCTGAAGTCAACCATAAACGACATTTTATCAAAATTCCATTCATTAACAAAGGTATTGAGTTTATTGATTTACATAGTACCTTCAAGGATAATTCAGTGATTTCATCTATTCCAAATTACTTTAATAATTCTGAAACTCCTATCATTTGTTATAAATATAACAAACCAATAAGGTCTACGATATTTAACTTTAATAAAATTGTAAATGATTTAGATATAGATATCAATACTCCTGCCTCCTGAAATTGTAAAAATTCAAATTATTTATATCCCTCTGCAGGGCATGTTATTACAGGTAATCTAAATGTCATTCCTGACGCTAGAGTTCGCAATATCATTTCTAAAGGTCCTAAATATAGATTTCCCTCTAATATTGATTTCTCTAAATGTCGTAGAGAAATCGCTGCTTCTTTAAATGACTTCAGTAATCGTTGGTGCAAATGGGAAAATGTTGAACCTGATGCTTTGAAGGAATGGAAGATTAACATTTTTAAAATTATTGATACTCGTATTTCATTTTACTCTCGTAATACACATCTTTTGCCCCCTGAACCTAAATCCTCTTTTCGTCATCTTAAACGAGGTATCCAGGAATTTCATATGAACTATGTTTTGGTTCCAGCAGATAAAGCTGCTAACAATGTTGTAGTTGTTTGACGATTGTATTATATTAATACTCTTAAGCGTGAGCTTGTTGACACTAATGCCTATAAACTGCAGCCTTCTTTAAGTGAAAGGGTGATTGTTGATGGGCATGGTTGTCATACAGCCCTACATTTTGGTGTCAAAGCTAAAGAAAATCAAGACAAAGTTCCTACGTTGTACTGGTTACCTAAACTCCATAAAAAACCCTATAAAGCAAGATTTATTGCAAATTCTAGTTCTTGTACGACAACAGAACTTTCTAAATTGTTAACCTCGTGTCTTACAGCTATTAAAAAACATGTTATCAAATATTGTGAAAAAGTATATGAGAGATCTGGTAAAAACCTATTTTGGTCCATTAAAAATTCAGGTGAAATTTTAGATAAACTTAAAGCTAGAGATTTCAATGCGACCAGTTTGTCTACTTATGATTTTTCTACTCTTTACACTACTTTACCTCATAATCTAATTAAAGATAAACTTATTGATCTTATTGAAAGAACCTTCCAGAGAGAAGGCTCTCCTTACCTTGCATGTAGTGACAGAAATGCATTTTTTACTTCAGAAAAACCTAAAAAATATCATGCATGGTCGTGTCAAAATGTATGTGATGCGCTGACCTTTTTGTTGGACAACATTTTTATTCGATTTGGCACCAAGCTCTATAGACAAGTAGTTGGGATTCCTATGGGCACTAATTGTGCTCCCCTGGTTGCAGATTTATTCCTGTTTTGTTATGAAAGGGACTTTATGATGTCTCTTTCTGATGATAAGCAGGCTGATGTTATTGATGCGTTTAACACTACTTCCAGATATTTGGACGATATTTTAAATATTAATAATGTTTATTTTGAAAATATGGTTAGTCAAATATACCCTTCAGAGCTCCAACTTAATAAAGCCAATGCCTCTGATACCGAAGCCGCATTTTTAGACTTGCATTTGTCAATTTCTAATGATATTGTTTCTACCAAAATTTATGATAAACGTGACGACTGATTTTGAAATTGTCAATTTCCCATTTTTAGATGGTGATGTTCCTCGTTCTACATCCTATGGAGTCTATATCTCTCAACTCATTCGTTTTGCTAGAGCATCCAGCTACGTTACTGACTTCAACACTCGCAATAAATTATTAACTCAGAAACTTCTTAAACAGGGCTATCGGTATCATAAACTTCGCAAAACATTTTCAAAATTTTATAGACGATACTATGATTTGATTTCTAAATTCCAAGTTGGACTTAAATCTCTCTTGCGCCAAGGACTTTCGGAACCTGATTTCTATGGTGACTTGGTGTATAAGTTGAAGAAGATTGTTGGCTCTAATAATTTTTCAGCGCAGTTCATTAAAATAATTTCCCATTATAAAAAGATTGGCTATAACATTAATGTATTGCAACAGACTGCATGCTTGGTAGTCAACCCAATCACGGTTGGCAACTTTGCTTTCCTCTTTAATTGCACGCTGGTGGGTCGGACTTCAGACTCTATGATGGTTCCGACTTAAAGACTTATCTATTGATGAGATGGTAGGGGCCTGATGCTTTGGCTGTTTGTCGGGCCCACCGGGGTTTACCTGTTGGATTTCTTTTGCTCCGGTATTCAGTTTAATTTACTGTTGAGTCCTTATCCTTGCTTTATCTCCTTGTTATATCTTGATTTATATGTTTTAGGAGATGATGCATTGATAAGTTAGGGGTCTTTCATGCAAACCAAATATTTATGTGTCTTGATCCACATCTAAATTAAGGGTGAGGTTGGCGCCGTTAAACCGGTTTAAGCCCTCCAGTAAAATATTTTACTGACCGTTCCAAGGCGGTACTTCTTTTGTGGATCTTTTATGTTTTTGTTCTGTCTTGTGTTTGCTATGTTTTGTGCGCGTCTGTTTATATGTGCTTTGTGGTCACCTGCTGGGAAAGGGCTGACCTCTTGGCTCTCGTTTGTGGTGTCTTCTGTGAGTTTGTCACTTTCCCATTGGTATCCTGGGTCAGGTGTGGTACTTGATTGTATCGATTCCTGATCTTTGCAACCTTATTACTTCAATTTGTACACCTTTAAAACCACATTGATCTATAATTCTTATCTGCAGCATTGTTTGAACAGTCTATACAAAAAAGCTGCATTCTTTAAGATATGCTGTGATAGTTGATTGTGTATATAATATAACCTATTTTTACTAGCACCATTCATCTCTAACAATTCTATTGCCTGATTAACTTGCTTTGCTGTCTCAACGACAGAACCCCATTTTCTCAGTATTGAGTAACTGCAATGTTTCTTTTCTGGCTTTATCATATCAATCATAGTACCTATTCCTGCTTCTATTTCGCTTACTGATTTGTGAATGCCCAATATTGTTTGTTTTGTTTCTTCTACATATTCTTGAATAACTTTGAAATCATTTATCATGCCTTTGAACTTTTCAACATTCATTTCTTCCAGTTCATTTTTCTGATTGACCTGTATTATTCTTTCTTTTAAAGATGGTTTCTCAAAACCACTTGATAAATTATCTCTCAATAGTATAAACAATTTCAGTTCCTTGTTTCTTTTTGCTGTTAACTCTTGGTCCTTTGTAGATCTCTTATAAAAGCTTCTTTCTGATAAACACCATTTTCTTTTTCCTCTTGAGCAAGCTGTTTCTCTTTTTCCAATTTGAGAATTCTTTGTTGCAACTTCTCTACCATAGATTCCAAAAATCTTCTAGTTTGTTCCTCTTGCTTTCTATCTTTGTCAGCGATAATTTCAGCTTCCTGCTTGCTATCTTTGTCAGCGATAATTTCAGTTTCCAGTCTTCTTATTTCTGTCTTTAAACTTGACATCTCTGCACTTAATTCTGCAACTTTAGATGGAATGTTAGCTTCTTCTGATTCAAACATTTTCAATCCTTTAGAAATTCTTTTCTCACTGTTCCTTTGATTCAGTACATAATAATGTTTCGTTTCACTTGTATTTTTCTCCATATTTTCCCAGCTATCTGGACATTCTGCCACAAGATGCCTACATGATCCACATGATTTGCATTTCAACAACTTCCCATTCATTCCCACTGGGTTTCTTTTCTTTCCCATATGATTTTGACCACCATTTTCTGTACAACTGCCACCATGTAAGTTCCTCATATTCCCACCATAAGGCTGTTTCACATATCCAGCCTTGAATAGTTCCCTCTCATGTTTTGCTAAGAATTCTGGCCCCAGTTTAACATTTGACCCTAATTGTACACTGTTCTCAGTTGAGTTCCCTATGAATTTCTTTAATGATTGCTTCATGTCCTCATATATTGTCTCTTTATTTGAGAAATTCACTCCAGTCAAAACTAGCATTCTCTGATGTTTAGTTATATTTACTGTTTTAAGTAATTTGAATGCCAGTATTTCAGGTGGTAAATTTATGCTCATTTTCCAAAGTTTCCTGTATTTGAAATCAAAATCAGCAATAAATTCTCTTATGTTTTGTCCATTTGTCCTATGAAAATTTTCAAAATCTTCATATTTCTCAAATCTGTCAGATAAATCATCTTTTTCGAGGTTCACATCAAGATATTGAATCAAAGTATCCAAACCATTTTCTCTTTTCAATTCATCCAAACTAAGGTCATTTAAAACATTTTCTCTGACCCTAAATGGCTCTTCATTGGGAAGTGTCAAAGCAATAACAATGCCCTGCTTTGATCTGCAAACTTCAGTCACTTCCCTCCATGCCAGCAACTCCTGCTTATAAAGTTCATAAGATTTAGAAGCCAAACCTGGTGGGTTGATTGTCATCATCTTGCTACCTAAATCCTGTCTATGTTGTTCACTTCACCAAACTTTGTCAGTTTTAATTCCACAAGTAACTTCTTTTCACATCTAAGATTCCTCTGGGTTTATCACAATTTACTTAGTCCCTGATTTTCCAGTAATTCCACCATTCAATATGCTCACTGTCTATAGTCTTTTCTTCCCCCACTCTGAGGACCTGTGGTACGCTCTGCTACCATTGTTAAATTCACACAAACACTGAAATAAGCTTAACACTTTATTATGACTCTGTATTGCTTACACACAGTAATTCTACACTGACGTTGTCATGGTTGCACTTGTGATGTCATGGCGTCGCTTAATGTGGTTTCACAAGGGAGAGTATTAACAAGTACTTAACATAATAAAATAGCATTAAATATGAAATTAACAGTTTGTGCTCCGTCACTCTTCCTCATGGGGCAGTGGTTTGGTCTGTAGTGTGTGATTGCTGTGTTTCCTAAGCATACTCACTTACCTTTTTAAATAGTAATCTTTGTGGGAAACGAATAACAAATGCACTGATCAGACTGTACTGATGCACAGACTTGCCTGTGCCTTTGTTGTTCACTCGCAACAAAGTCAGGTTAATTTCTCACATCAAGCTCCAGATACTTTGTTCCATAAAAGGAGTGCAATTGTTCAGTGGTAGAGTGTTAGACTTGGGACCATTTAAGGGTCGCTGGTTCCACTGAGTCTCATTGGAGCCACTGTTCTGTGTTATTGGGCAAGACACTTACTCCTCTACTAAGTACAGGTTTAGCCCGGAGAGATAAGAAATCGTCCCCGCAAAACTGATGGTTTTGACCGAGCTGCAACGAACCATCATCATCAACAAACAAAAAGCTTTCTAGAATGCAAAATTTATTTATTGTAATCAGCACCGAACAATCTGCAATAGAAAAATGAGCCATGTCATGTGATTTCCAACAATGTGGCATTTTGACAAGTGTGGACTCAGACGAGCCTGTGCAGCCTGATTTTAAGTTAAGAAACTCCAAATGATGTTCAGTCAGTAACTTAACAATCATAGAATACTCAAGCGACTAGCAAAGGCTCTGATCAGACTGCGCGTATGCGCAGGCTGGTCTGAGCCTTTGCTGGTCGCACATACCACATTGTTGGAAATCTCATGTTGCGGCTCAAATCATTTCTTGCACACCGGATAAGGATATCGGAGATTTTACCCTGGGATAGAAAATCGTATCTTATCCAGGCTGTAACGCGAAATTCTTTTGAAGCCCGCACAAATGTTTTGGCTTAAGGTAGTACCGGACTCACCGGCATATGTCCAAAAGTGTTTTATCTTTTAATATATTATAATATAGACTTATACTTATAATCTAAGACAAAAAAAAAACAATACCTCACCGTTCTTTTTAAAAAGTTATTTGATGTCAAAAACTGCAAAATCGCAGGTTTTTGAAATAAACAAACACAGATTTTGTTAACAAATTAACAAGAAACGCAATACAGTTTTTTTTCAGAACAAGTACTACTCACACCAGAGATATAAATAAAAACAAAAAATAGTGAAATAACATGTATTTACACAATTTATTAAGCAAAATCCTAATTAAGTCAAACGAATAAATGCCAAAAAACATTAATATTCAAAATAAACATATTAGAGAATGTAACTGGAACAAAAAAAAAACATATTTTTACAAAGATATTTTCATGAAGGATCTAATGATTGAATAAAAAAAATATGTGTCACCGTGCTCGTTTTTTTGTTTTGGTGACTTTTCTGAAAATTCCTGAAAAAAATAAAGACTATAATAAGTGTTGTCTCCCCTTTCAACCATTTTTTTTGCTTGTCTACGCCCTATGTATATCACTGGGCGGAGACATAGCTATTATTGATTAAGCACTGACAAAAGGGCGTAGAAAAAGACAAAAAAGATTTTGACCTAGCATATGTGACCCAGCACATTACATTATGATTCTCATTAAAGCATGGCTATAGCATGTCTTGATACTTTGATGCTTTCTTACACGTAGGATTTATGTAGATAAAAGCTAAAAATTATAGCTTTATTCCTGATGCATAGATCTAAATGTCATTTAAAGAATAAACTTACGATATGCAATAAGAGGATAAAACATTCTTTTCCTTGTATTAATGTTTGGCAAGCCTGAATGTGATGTGTTGCAACCAGAACCACACAGCGGTGAGGCCTGCAACACATTATCGCACAAGGGCTTGACAAACGTTAATATACAGAAAGGAATGTTATATTGTCATTGTTATATATTATAGGACTTTTTGGGTACTGTAAAGGTGGCAACTTTAATTTTCATATCTGGGCGTGGTTCGGTTATTTCAACTGCTCAAGAATAGAAATCAGGTTCTATCCATTGGTTAAGCGTTTAAAAGTTGCTTGAGCCGCGCAGGTCTGCGTGCATTTCATGAAAGTCCTGTCCATTAATGCACTGAACCCACATTTATTAACCCTTAAAGCGTATATTACAACACAATCGTATGTTTTTATCGTCTATTGAAATATTATGAAGCCTCTTAAACAAGCAGTGTAGATCTAGAGCAGTCTGATCTGGGTCCACACTGTTTGCCTCTATACCAATGTTAAACAATAAACAAACACTTTCGAATGTAGTTATAACGCCTCATTTTTACATTTTACCTATGTCTAAAGTAGACTAATAAGGCAGTCATGAGGTGCCGCCTTTACAGTATCCAAAAAGTTCTAGAATGCTTTCCTTTCAAGCAAAAGCATTTCCAAAAAAAAAATGTCCACTGTAACATCGTGAGGCATACAACAAAACCACACCTTATAGGCGCAATCGAAAACATCAATACTATCGATGATTATAGACCAAAAATAGTTAGAATCATGTTTTTTTTTATTACCATCACTCATCGAACAGGCGACACTTTGCAATCAAAACACTGTTTCTAGCGAGTTTTGATCCGCGTTCGTCAATGGTTAAGAGTGTTTTCGATTGCTCACTATCCGGTGTGGAAACAAACTTTTTTTTCAACAGAAACATGACTGAAAAATGTAGATAACTCCTAGCTCTTGTTTCACATTGTTTTGGTTACATATTCATTGTATCAATACACATACCGGATAGGTGGCAATAGAAAGCGTTGATGCTATCGACGAACGTAGATCAAATACCAGAAACAGACTTTTTGGATTGCAGTTTGTTTGCCTGACTGGCGACAAATGGTAAATTCTAGCGATTTGCGATCCACGTTCATCGATTGTTCAGAGTCTTCTCGATTGTCGCCTATCCGATGTAATAAACTAGCGTATCTTATGATAATTGAATATTTTGGTCATTTCTCATTAAAGCATAAGCGACGGTATCTTAACTCGCAGAGGATATCCGTGAGCAGGTTGAAATGGCAATTAAGCCTCTGCAGTCATGTTTTATCGGAAATAAAGCCCGCGGTCAGTGAAATATGACACATTATTTAATAAAATGTACAATTGTCAGCGATTGAAACACCTCAAGTTTCTATAGTAAACACTTATTATAAGGTATATAACAATAATAGGATGATACATTCTTCTGTCTATTAACGTTTGCCAAGCCCAAATGAGATAATGTATTGTAGCCTTAACCATGAAGCTGTGAGGGCTGCACCAAGTGCGGATCCAGAGGGGGGGGGGGCAGGGGGTCCGGACCCCCTCTGGAAAATCACAAATTAAATGGGTTTCTATAGGGAATAAGCAATTGGACACCCCCTGGAAAAAGTTGGACCCCCTGGAAAAAATTTGACCCCATCTGGAGCCTTGAAAAACGATAGATTTCTTTGAAATTGACCATTTGACTTCTGTAAAATAAGCTGAGGACTAAAAAAATCGTTGTCAGAGCTTTTTTGTCAGACTGACCTGGACCCCCCCCCCTGATAAAAATTCCTGGATCCGCGCATCTGTACCATGCTTGCTAACCGTTGATATACAGAAAAGAATGTTATGTTGTCATATATCTTCCTTTCAGGCACATGCAGTTCCAATTAATTTTATTAAAATGTATGCAGAAATGTCCATTTTATCATCATGAAACATGCAACGAAACAAAATATTTTTTTCAACAGAAACATGAAATAACTCCTAGCCCTTGTATCAGATTGTTTTGGCTACGTCTTCAGTATATCAAAAACACACTAGATAGGCGGCAATCGAAAACGTTAATGCTATCGACGAACGTAGTTAAATATTGTAAGTAACAGAATTTTGGATTGTTGTTTGTAGTCCGGTAGGCAACAAATGGCAATCACAAACACTGTTTCTAGCAATTTGTTATCAGCATTCATCGATTGTTTAGACTGTTTTTATTGCTGCCTATCCGGTGTGATAAGGTAATTGAAATAGTTACGTCATTTCTCCATAAAACATTAGTGACCATGTACCTCCATGGGAACTAAAACATGAGAATGTCACATACAAGGCATGTGCACGTCTACAACCCCCTCCCCTTTTGGGGTGGGGGTGGGTCTTAGGTTAGTGGCAGCTTGCAGAAATAGCAACCGAGACATGTATATAGTATGTATATTTATACGGTCCGCAACTTTTAACCATCAAAATACTGAATGACTTCATACTCTGGGTGATTTTTTTAAAAGCTAATACTTGCATTCCTTCTTTTTGTGAAAGCAAAATACTTACAGAATTACGTTTCAAGCATCAAAGAGTTGTCAGGGGAGAATAATATCTACCGTCTTACAAATAAATATTCTCTTTTAAAAACAAGATTCAGGAACGATAACTCTTACACTCTTACTTTTAAGTAAAAGTAAGGTTATCTTTTGACATGGGTCCCGCACTACCTTAAGAATAAGAAAAATATACAGTGAGCCACTTTAGTTACGCACCATTTTTTCAGGGCCCACATTTTTTGACAAAAATGCTGGAATCGAACATTCTCTATGATAATTTATTTATTGACATTTTATCTGTTTGATAACATCGAAAATTTTTTATTGGAATCACTCATGCGAATCATTCAGCTACTCAACGGCAATTTTGACAAATTTTGAAAAATGCACGTGCAAGCGGAACGTCTATATTTTCTATTTTTGTTTTGTGCTAGGCATAATCCATGGTGATCGTTGTGACAGAAAAACACCAAAAACAATTTATTCATTCAAGTAAAAACCCTTTTTTCCGTCGTTGAATTTAGTAACACCGTTACTTTTTGAAGAAATGCTCGTTTTAACGTCGTATTAACGTCAGTTACAATGCTCAAACTGGGTTTTCTTCGCAAATTATTTTGCAATGAGTCACTTGTGGACATAGAAGTATCAAAACACTAAAATATCTTATCACTGACACGTCTCATAGCCTTGGTAGTAGTGACGTAATCACTAACGTCAACACCATGACGCCAATAAATCTATTAATTTTTTTTACGAAAATAAACGGCGGATACATGGTTGTTTTAAATGAAATCTTAAAAGAAGTGTTTGGATAACTAGTTTACTCAGAATCATACGAAATTTTAACTAACTTAAAAAAAGTACTAAAACCAACGTTTTTCAAACCTTGGTCAGCTGGGAATCAAAATAGTAAAACATTAAAAAAAACTTTGAAGTTAACAATCACATACCATTCTTAGATATTGCCAAGAATAAATCGGCTCTTATATCTGGTATTGCAGAAATTCGACCCTGATAAAGTGCAATGTTATCTGAGTTTCTTTCGAGATAATGCAATGTGAAATGGTGTTTTGAGGGTAGTGCCCTTTAAAATCCATTTCCTCCTTCGTTTCTGATCTGATCACAATGAAATTTCAATGGCTAATGCAAATATAGATGCGCTTAACGTTGGTGATCTCAGAATAAAAATATCACATTTCTTTTCCGAGAAATTTTACATTTTATAAGTGGTGCGTAACTAAAGTGGCTCACTGTATTGTTCACTAAGCACTCTTATCACATGCGCGGATCCAGAAAGTTCTGTCAGAGGTGGTCCAACTTTGACACTGTTTTTTATATAGTTTGATGAGGGGAAGAAGGATAAAAAATACCACTATTACAATGTAGCGGGCCATCATCGGCCCGCCAGCGAAACGGCATTTAAATGGCGTATCGCTGGCGTGTCCATAATGGCTCAACAATGAATGCTAGCTTGGTGGCTTTGTGATTCTTCTCAGGACCCGGACAAGTATTGCTAAGAAACCCTATATTTTGTGTGATTTTTCAGGGGGGCAGGTCCGGACCCACTGCCACCCCCTCTGGAACCGCCCATGTATCAGGCCGTGTCATAACATTTGCACTTTGAAGACTTCAAGATGAGATGTGGTTTCTTCGTAGGATGGAGGAGGCTCGCGTGACTAGGATTTAACCTCATCTCCAGTAGTGTTTTTACGGTGCTTGCTTTGCCGATCACTAGGCCTTCCGTGTGGGCAATTTCATTTCGCTCACCACTATACCGATTTGTATCAATATCATACCGCTCCCCTCGTGATGTGTATCCATCCGTTAGATCAGTGTCAGCAAAGGAGGTCCTTTGAGCTATGTCAGGATAACATGTCCTTTGAGCAGTATTCGAAGAGTCTTGCTCGCTGTTTTCACTACTTTCGTCATGACGCCATTGATACATTCTCGACATGTCGACTATCGACGCTTCTTCTTGGATATCTATGACACCCTGTCTGTTCCTGAAGGAAGAGCATCATTTGAGGCAATTGTGCTGATTATTTAACACATATGTAGGGGGGCAGTACACAAAATATTAAGGATGTAAAAGGGCAGTGATTGACCCGCAAGTGAAACGCTCGTTAATGGCATTATGCTGGTGGGCCGATATCGGGTCCAAGATTGAATGGTGGCTGAGTCGAGATTTCGTGTCTGTGCATATGCTAAATGTTCGTTCTTATCGCATATGCAAATACATTGTAGCAAAGGCTCGGCGAGCCATCACATCAGCGCAAATTCGCATCAGCGCAAATTCGCATCAGCCTTCGCTGCTACCTTTTGCCATTACATGAGATTTCCAATAATGTGGCATTTTGGCATGTGGTAGACTACTCAGATGAGCCTGTGCAGCCTCCTTTTAAGTTTAGAAACTCCAAATGCTGTTCGGCCAGTAGCTTAACAGTCGTATAATATTCAAGTGATTGCAAAAGGCTGTGATCAGATTGCGCATATGCGCAGGCTGGTCATGGCCTTTACTGGTCGCACATACCACAGTGTTGGAAATTTCATGTCGTGGCTCAAAATTTTATTTTATGGCAGCCTTTTACATGTAATAATGAAATGAAAATTGACTTAGCCAGGACCTTAATTCGCGATTATTAGTCATATTAAAAGTGTTCAATGTCTTAATGGACTCACAGTAAATCAGTTGGGGGATACACGAGGGGTTATCCTAAGTTTTTATCCTGGCGTGATATCTCTGTAACCAGCAATGCAACATGCCTCAAATTGTACCAAATACAAATACATATTTTGTCTATACACCGCTCTGACAAGTTTTGTGTAATTCGAAGGAGCGACCGGAAATCTACCCCGAAACAGCCATACCATCAATGCACTGACATATTAAGCAGACTGTGCATATAATAGAGACCTCACAATTCAGACAAGAACAGTCTCAGCAATTCGTTTTCATGGCTCCTCAATGTTCATCCGTAAACCAATATGTCATGTAAATATGGCGAACTTTCTATATGATCTGGGTTTTCTAGGCCCATGAATGCATGGCTATACAACTATCAGCTATAATCCAATTTTGGACCACTTGAAGTTTGGACCAGCCCATTCTGTCGTAACAACAGCGTTATTAAAGGTAAAAATATTTTTAGGCAAACTTAGATAAACTGACTTTTGTCTGAAGCAATTATTGATAGTCGGTATAGTCGGAGACTGATAGTAACCCACATAAAACAATTAAAACGAGTCCACAAATTAGGTCAATATTCGGTGGTACACTTTACATGTGTTTATCTAAAGATAACGTTTCACATTGTTAGTGCGCATGCGCCAAACAGTCTCGTTCCGCGTTATCTCCGCGAGATTACACGTGAAGGGGCAACCTGTATATACGACTGCCTTACATTACACAATGGAATATGGAAAACGATTAAAAGAAAAAGAATTCCGCAAATAAAGATTAGACAAATAGTAAAATTAAATAATAAAATAATAATTAATAGACCCCTTTCCCATTATCGGATTTTACCTGTATCACGTGATATCGGCTGACCAGTTCAACAATTGGACTACTTCCGGTATATGAAGCTGTAATGACTTACTACTAATTTTGCATGCATTTCACTTATATTCATACCGGCTAAAACACCAAAAAAAGGAAAATGGCAATTATATGTACCACAATTACATATGATGACAAAAAGAGTTAATTTTCTAATTTACGCTTAATGAGGCCTTGCAGACTTTTATTCAAGTGGTACGCGTATCGGCATATATTTCCACAATTATTTCCGTTGCTGCTGACGAAGGCCCTGATGAGATGATGTGTTTCCCTGCGGGTCTACACTATTTATTAACTTTCCCAACAAGAATGTCCAAAATATCACATAAATCGATATGTCTTTATGCGAACTTTTCCGAAGAAAGGATGTCTTTATATCGCCATATATGCGAACTTTTCCGAGAAAGGATGTCTTTATATCGCCATATATACGAACTTTTCCAAAGAGGAGACGGAATGGATAGGTAGACCCGCGGGGAAACACATCTCTCCAAGGCCTTCATCAGCAACGGAAATAATAGGGAACTGTCTGCCTGTTTCACAAACGTCTCATTTTAGCCAAAAATCATCTGAGTAAAAGTAATTATTTCGACATATTCGCGCTAGAAGCAAATACGCTGTTCTTACTTTTAGAAGTTGCAGCAATAGAGTAAAACCTCGACAGCTCGAACCCTGGTACATCGAAGCATCCGCATATGTCAAATAGAATATATGAAGCATTGGATTCCGAATATAGGGTATATTTCTTAATATGCAATGTTTCATGGGTACTCAAAAGAACCGTCTCAACGAAACGCTTATTTTTGTGTATTCAAACGCATATTTTTTGTACGACTCGAACTGAGTGTAAGATTAGAGGAGAATAATAACTTTTTGATTCAATTTTATTTGCAATAAAACTCCTTTTAGCTCAAACTACTGAAAGCTCGCTGTGAAATGTCTGTAACCCGTGCGCACTTCGTGTTGAAAGAGTGGATATTTAAATGGGTCCCTATTTGTAAATAACCAGTTACGTAAATGCATAGGTTTTGAAATTTGGGACCGCATATGCGCCCAAAACTGAATGTCGGGTCACTCATATCCCTCCTTGGTCAAATTGTTATTGCATTTGAAAAAATAAGAACGCCGAATGTTAATAGAAACTTTTAAAAAGTGTTTCCACAGTACATGTATCTGTTTTACAGCTTCGCGTTGTAAGTAATTTGGGAACATTATTAAGCTACTTGAAGAATTTTCAGGTAGAATTTCTATAGATGTCTAATTTCATTTAAATGTTTCAAAGAAACAGAAATATGTATTCATTTTGCTATTTTTGGGCCACTGAATGTACGCGCCAAAATTCCAATCCACTGTAGTCTAGCTATTAAGAACTTAAGAACGTAATCTCTACTTTTCCTATTCTCGAAAAAAGATAAATTTATATTTTCATATACATTTAATAAGTATTCCGTACTTTTTTCTACACATGTAATAAGTGTAAAATATACTTTGATTTCGAACTATTATAAAAATCGGCGCAGATTAAAGCAGACTCTAGAGAGCGCACAGACCCGCGAGAGTCTTCGCTGTTCGCACACACCAGGGTCTTTCTAGTAGAACTACCCCCCCCCCCCCCCCCCACACACACACACACATTATGGGTGTAGATGAAGACTCAGCCTCAAGCCCCGCTGGATAAGTTTGTGTGGGAATTTAAGAGGCTTTTACATATATGTGATCAGTAGACGTCTAGCTGGGCTTCTTATCAACTTCAGAGAAAGCGACTGGTAACGCTGGCCGAAGTTCTCAAGACGCGTGACGTGTGCAAGATTTTATTGTTTTCACAGCCCCCCCCCCCCCCCCCCCCGGGCATTCATTGAAGAACCGGATGCAATTTGGGCCAGCACAAAATAAAATGTATCTCATCACTCAGTGGATAGTTTACAGATGTAACCATAAACATGCGCGGATCCAGGAATTTTCGTCGGGGAGTGGGGGTCCAGGTCAGTCTGACAAAAAAAACTCTGACAACGTTTTTTTTTAGTCCTCCACTTATTTTACAGAAGTCAAATGGTCAATTTCAAAGAAATCTATCATTTTTCAAGGTTCCAGAGGGGTCTAACATTTTCCAGGGGGTCCAACTTTTTCAAGGGGGGTCCACCAATTGCTTATTCCCTATAGAACCCATATAACTTGTGATTTTACAGGGGGGTCCGGACCCCCTGTCCCCCCCTCTGGATCCGCACTTGATAAAAGACCATAGTGACACGCAGTTTTGTCAGACTCTTCAATTTATAAATTGCCGATTTTTTTTTAATTTCTTTAAATAAAATTTTAAACGATATTATAGAAGTTCAACAGCCAGTATATGTTGCTTTATAAGTAGTCCAATTGCTGGACTGGCCAGTCGATGTCACGTGATATAGGTAAAATCCGATAATGGGAAACTCCTCTATTCCAATATTCCGAATATTTGAGATAAAAAAAGGTTTCTAAGCATCTTAGACTGACTTTTTTTGCCATATGGGCGGGTGCGTTAAGGACTGTGTTGAACATAGATTGTAAAGTACACCGTATCATTAATTTCCACCCATACTATGCGTATGCGAACAGTTAAGAGACTGGTAAGCTTCGTTCTTATTCAAGGTCTACATGGTCTTACACTCGACTTCTAAACTGGGTCTTCTGGTTTAAATAAGTGGTAAGATATATTAAGGCCATCTCGGGAGAAACCTGTCTTGCGGGTTTATGAGTAAGACTCAAACCAGCCTGTACAGCTACAGAGACTAGTAAAAAATGAATTTTTGCATGAGGCAACTTTTTACATTAAACTTTCCAATAAGCGAACAATAAAGGCACCTGACTGCGTGGATAGGAATACAGGCCTGCGCCTTTTCTGTTCGCATGCACCAAAGTCAGGTTTTCTCGCGTCGGGGCCCATTATGATACCTACTACTGTGCATCCGGTCCTTCAATCCAATGCCCGGGGCTCTTTGAAAACAATAAAAGTACACGTGCCTGGCACACGTTTGTATCTCGACGGTATTCGATTGATTTATGACGTGATGTGTCGCTTTCTTTAATTGGTACTTATTATCACCAAGGACTCTCTATTTTGGTATAGAAAGTCCATATATGTAAAATGCGCCAATATATACCCACACATTCTTAACCTAAGAAGATATATCTGAGTCTTCATCTACATCCTTAATTTGGGTGTACGAGCAGCGATGATTTTCGCGAGCCTGCGCATAAGCGGACGTTGAGAAGAAATGACGTAATTTAATGGGCCTATGATAGAATACAGAATAGAATACAAATTTTATTTTTAGTCGGAAATCTAACAAATTAACATTAGCTATGTATAGCTATTAACCGACACTTATCTGTTTATACGCGAGCATCGACAACTCAGAAGAGCATTGGCAAATGCACAGTCTCATCAGGGCATTTGTTTAGTTTGTTTTGTTTGATTTGATTCTTAACGTCCCATCAACAATCTTTCAGTTAAACAGGGACGGGTCTTCCTGGGTTGAACCAGTACTAAGCTAGGATAAATGTGTCTTGCTCAAGGACCACAAAGCAGTGACGCCGATGAGGCTCGAACCCGCGGCCCTTCGGTCTCGAGTCAAGCACTCTACCACTGAGCCACTGCGCTCCCTCATCAGGGCAATTGCTGCTCGCACACACATCGGATACATTGTTGTGCCCAAGCGCACAAAAAGGCAGAGCAATGTATCCGATGTGTGTGCGAGCAGCAAATGCCCTGACGAGACTGTGCATTTGTTCGGGCTCTTCTGAGTTGTCGATGCTAACGTATAAACAGATAAGTTTGCCGTATTTAGTTGGCATGTGTTTCAAATAGTTTTTTGCGACTTTTTGTGCCCGAAGAAGAAGCGATTTCGTGCATGAAGAAGGAGCCGATTTTAGTTCGATATCAAAGTATATTTTACACTTATTAATGTGAAAAAAATACTGAAGACTTATAAAATGTATGTGAAAACATTAATTTATCTGATTTCTAGAATAAGATATCTCATTCTAGCGGTAAAAGGCCAAAACAATCCACTTATAAAGCATCGCTATGTATTTTGCAATGTAACTAATAAGCAATCTGCCCCTTCATTTTCAAAAACAGCTTTATCGATTTTTCAAATGAAGAGCGATTGCTAAGGGAGATAACAATGTGAAAGGAGTCTATTGTCCAAATGTGCACTAAATTGTAAAATGATGCATTATGGGTTTTAATTGAGCACAAAGCGTCCGTCTGAAATCAATAACAATTTTGAAAATTCTTATTTAAAATCAATCAGTTTTTTTGGTAAAAAATAAAACTTTTTAGAATATTCCAATTGAGATTAAGATAGTTTGTAATCTAAATAAAATTGGTCTTAAATATTTTGCCGATATTAGGTTCGGCATGGTTTTAGTCAAAATTGTTAGAAAAAAATAGAATATTCTCCAAAATGAAAATTCATCCGTGTATTCGAAATTATCTTTATAACATATCTTATCGTATATTGAAAGTTATATGAATTTGCACACACGAACTTTGTCACGGTTATACACTGTTTTAAACGGCAACGTCACAGTATCGGTCCACGGCTATCGTGCGGCTACATGTACGTATATTCCATGCATTCCTCTAAGAGGCCCTCCCTAGCAGGTCGCGACGACCGCATTTGACTTGTTCTTACATATTTTAGGTGAGATACAGAGAACAGCTAAAAGCACGCGCATATCCATTCCAACACCTGCATGATTGCTAAATGGAGTGATTGATAACTCATGTACTACTGTCACTTAGTCGTTACGGCATTGCACTCCCTTGCTTTATTCATGTGTCAAACTACGTCACTTTCGCTTTCAGGTCGTCGATAACAGAAGACGTTATCAACTAAATTAACATTTTATCGGTTATAAATGTCCAATTTGTGCTCTAATTGTTTGAAAACTGATGTATTTCCCACTTCGAATTTTTAGTTGTGTATCGTTTCAAACTGAAAAAAACAATAACACCATCATAATCGCTGCATTTTGCACTGAATTGTGACGGTTTGGACAGCGATCAGTGTTTTGATGTCACTGTCTGTTTAAGAAAATGTCACAGCTTGGACTGAGATAGAGTAACAGTCTTACTAAAAGAGAGTCACGTCCTAGCTAAGACAGTGTAATAGCAGAGTAAATGCATTTTTTCGCCATTGTGTTTTATAGTTTTCTTTTACTCATAGTTTTGAGTTGAATAACGCAATATTATGAATATTATTGCATAAAAAGCTTTGCGCAAGATATAAAGAGTAACGTTTTAACTGGCACAAACCAATGTATCAACAAGGAAAATCACATGCCGTTGGTGAACTTTTTTTTTCTTTTTATAATTTTAATTTCTATGTACAGTTTCTGGGCCATCACAAAAATGACGTCATCAAAATATCTTGCATAGGGGTGAACAAAATTATGTAATTTTGCTCTGGATCAGAAAAGCTACGCATTTCCATGCTCTTGTGTGCTAATACAGGTAATACAGATAGCAAAAACTGAAATTTTCAACAGAAAATTTTCCAGCAAAAATTGACAGCACTACTCTAGGGGCCCAACATGTTTATGCATAGAATATCATGCTTGATCCCTATTTTTTTTCATTGCTCTCGTAAAATCCCATACAAACTTCCACATACGAGCTGCTGATATGGTCCCAGCAAATACTGCCACCCCACCCTCCTGACGAAATTCCTAGACCTGTGCATGTCAAAGATTATTATTTTGATTCATTCATATAAATACATGTTTCTGTTTGATTTGATTCTTTACGTCCCATCAACAATCTTTCAGTTATATAGGGACGGGTCTTCCTGGGTTGAACCAGTACTAAGCTGGGATTAATGTTCTTGCTCAAGGACAAAACTCAGTGACGCCAGTGAGGCTCGAACCCATGGCCATTCTGTCTTGAGTCAAGCACTCAACCACTGAGCCACTGCGCTCCCTATATATAAATACATGTAGTTCATTCAGAAAATAAAGGAAAAGCCTAAGCAGTTGCATTTTTGTGGTATCAACCCAACCAATGAGTACCCACAAAAATACGGGTCTACAATTCCAAATTAAAAATCCATGCACAGCTATTTACCTTCTGGGGGGCTAAATATTAGTCTGGACTTTAACCTACTTCCCTGCAACATTTTCGCTACACCGGTTGCAGTTGCAGTTCCGCTGCCAACACATTGGATGTAAAGTTACCTTTATTTTTACAGTGAATGCAATTATTTCCTATTGTTTGATCCCCTGCTGAAAAAAAGATGATCAATTGACTCTGGCTAGCCTTCACTATTTGGGCTGACTCATCTGGGCATTCGCTGAACAAAATTCTCATGAGTAGAGTTGTCCTTCGGGTGATGAAATTGCCAGGATTTGAGATTCAACTGTGTGTTTTGGTTCCAAAAATAAATCAACCCCTTTAGCACCAATTACAACAAATGTCGTCTGCTCTTGTTGTCAGCTGAAATGTTTAAAAAATATTTTGGTAAAGCAAGATAGACTCTGATCAGACTGAGTCTACAACTTGCATTAGTCAGTAATGCTAGTAAATATATGCAGCAGACAACATTTTCAGATCCATTTTTGCAGGCGTTCCAAGGGTTAACTTACAAATGTATCAAGGCTGAATGATAATTAATGGTGATTAACCGATAACAGAAAATGAAATACTTCGAAATTTATTAAAGTTTCCAAAGATACAATATTTAGAAATGTTTGTACAAACAATTATCTAAATATAACCTAACAATAGAGCAAAGCGAGGGCGGCATCATGTTAACCATTTCAACCTGTCATTGTTGTAGTCCTCTCTGGACCAGAACAATCAAACAGAACATAGATTTTAAAACAGTGGAAAGGTTAAACCAGTTACAGTGGCAGTTCAGCTGCAACCACATTGGATGTAAAATTACACTAATTTGACAGTGTATTGAGTTATTTCCTATTTTTATCCCCTGTAAAAAATCGGATGATATATTCGCTTGGTGTCCTCTATTAGTCAGCCCTCTTTGCCTGTCAGAGACAGCATCAGTCTCTTGAAACTGTTGCTAAGAATTACATGAAACTTTAAGAGATTCTTTGTGAAGACAATGGAAAGTTAGTGGTTCAAGCATTTGTTTCTCAAATCACTATTGTTAGTCTTGGAATTTGTGCGAACTTGACACGTTCATGTCAGTTTTATATTGAGTCCCTTACCCCCATCGCATGGAGTATAATACTCAATATTAATGACCTTAGCTGCTGTTAGTTTTAAGGTGGTTATTGTATTATTGTTTATCCATTGTTTGTCGTTGCTCCCATTTGGTGTGTTTGTGTTGGTACCTTGTTTTGTATTGTGGTTTCGGCTCGTTGCTTTACTTTAATTGCATTATGGCTGTTTTTGTTCTATGTCTCTTCCTTATGGTGCAATGATTTAGTCTGCAGTCAGTGATTGTGGCGTTTCCTATTTTTATTCCCATGCTGTGCATTAATGCAGAAAATTCTATTTTCTTCTACAAAGTACAAGTCAATCTGTCAGCTTAAAGGTAACTAGTGGAAAAACAATTAGGCAGTTTTAAAAATGTCTTAAATAAACTGCGACATTTCTTAATGTCTTAAATAAACTGCGACATTTCCATCAGAATCGTTTTCAAAACCTCCACATTGTTCCCCCAAACTATGACATTATATTTTATTTGTTTTGTTAGTTAAACAGATATGCACAAAATATTCAATATATTTCAGTTAAACAGATATGCACAAAATATTCAATATATTTCTTTTATACAGCAATAGAAACATGCTTCCATGTTAAAATAGAATTGTAAGAGAATCTGACTATAATATAGCCCCTCTGCAGCGCTATTCATGCTGTAAAATGAGTTCAAAAGATATTGAGTGGAAACGAAATTCTGACATCAATCAAGGACCATAACTCTGTTACAAATAAGCAAACCATGACAGGTAACAATCCCAACCTACATCTTGTCAATATAAATGCATATACAAAATTTCGTTACATTTTATCCACTTGTTCTCAAGATATTGAGTGGAAACGAAATTCTGGTGTTAATCAAGGGCCATAACTCTGTAACAAGTATGCGAAAATAACAGGTAACAATCCCAACCTAGATCTTGTCAATATGAATGCAAATACAACGTTTTGTCAAAATCTGCACATTTGTCCTAAAGATATTGAGGGGAAACGAAATTCTGACGTAAATTAAGGGCCATAGCTCAAAAGTGACAGTTAACAATCCCAACCTAGATCTTGCCAATATGAATGCATATATAAAAGGTGGCATTCTGTTGATTTGTTCTCAAGATATTAATTGGAAACGAAATTCTGACGCCAATCAAGAGCCATAACCCTGTTACAAAACTCTAGTTTTTATGTTTTTCACATTGATTTTCCGCGATAACTTTATATTTTCAATGTGAGCAAAATGTGATTGTGATGAAAGTTGTACATGAAAATTAGCACCAATTTCTCCAAAAGGTCTGAAGTTTGTGGCGCAAACAGATTTTTGTGTACATAGATGAAGAATTTGCGATAAACGGAATTCAGCCAAAATTTCTAAGACTTTTATTGACAGATATATTTTGTAGAGGCATTACAGAAAGGGTCCGTCTCATAAGAATATTCACAAGAGGTGAATATATCATTATTCAGCAGCTGTGCATAGTATAATCATGAAGTTTGCATACCCATAAAGTACAGAATCTTGAGCGTGATCATTTGTTGGAGCAGAAGCTGTGATTACGTATGCGTGCTATTTTTCTCTTATGCACGTGCTCCAAAACGGGTGGTTTCGAGATGACCACAGTAGCTTAACGCACGAGCGAACCAGGTGTGATTTCCTATATATTTAAACAAGCCATCCATCACTTTAGTTAGTGAATTAGGGCGGCACAATGTAGTTTTTTGACTTACATAGTTTTCTTAGTTTATTTTAGCTTTGATTAAAAATCTCAAAGAGTGCATCTATGCGCAGGGTTAACTGCTGCATTGTAGATTATGGAACCATTTGGAGAAATTGGCGCTAATTTATCTCTACAAGTTTCATCACGAACACGGTTTGATAGAATTAGTAATAAAAAGTTATTGCCGAAAATCAATGTGAAAAACATAAAAACTAGAGTTTAATGTGCAAAAATGATGTGTACTACCAACATAGATCTTGTCAATATCAATGTATATACAAAATTTGGTGAAATTTCATCAATTTCGTCTCAAGATAATTAGCGGAAATGAAATTATGACAGACAGACTGACAGACAGAGGGAATGATGGATGGAATGACGGATGGAATGACGGATGGAATGACGGACAACCCAAATCCAGTACAGCCCCCTCCCCACCTTTTCAAAGTGGGGCTATTATTATTCTCATTGTCTGAATCCAACTTATGATTACGCCTAGACACAATTGTTGCCAATAAAACACAATGATATGGTAATTACGGAGTAAATAGCTAGGAACGTTATTGGCTATCACTTTTATAACGATATCAACGATAAGGGATAAAAATAAATACGTTACCATGATTATTTTACCTTATGAGTGTCCTGACATGTTTCCTATAAAGTTCGTGATATTTTCTTAAACGTTTCGTCACAGTTGTAAGTGAAAACTCGTGATGGCTACGTGAAAATCCAAAAATAGTTGTGACGGAGTTGGACACCAGTGATTATAGTCTGAAGAAGAAAAAAGAAACACATAAGGTTATTGCGGTCGGCCATGGCCGGCCGCTTATATAAACTTCAATCAAAACATATATCAAATTCAGGTTTTGACCAAACCTTTATGCCGTGCTCAGGCTATATTTTATTCGCTGCCAAACAACGAGTGGGGTACCAAATATCGTGGGTTGACCTACAGCGCAAAGTAAACTGTCCGTGAAATCTGTAGTGCTACCTATAGCGCGAGGCAAGCTCGTTTGCTTATTTAATTTTCACAGAGAAGGCGTCAATTTGCCCTGCCGCTTATATAAACGCAATAGCAATAAGTATTAGCTTTTCATAAAAGCTGGCGAAAGTGAAACGTCCCAAAGTCAAAACGTCCTTGATTGGCAAAGAGTGCGAGCGAACTTTACATCAGTAAACGTACTTATATGATTGTCATCCACATCTGATCACATAGAATTACTATAAATTCAGGCACTGTCTTATGACGGTCATGATAAACAGGTTTTATGCTCCCAAAGGGAGGCATATAGTAATCAAACTGCCTGTCCTAAGTGTCCTAATTGTTTGAGTGTTCATATCATATCCGAAGTATATCTCCTATATTATTTTAGGTAGGAATGCCAAAATTCGTGTCTTAATGCATTTAGGGTCATGGAGCGTCACGCACCTTTACCACTGCCATCAGATCTAGAAAAATCGTGTCACGAGCATATATCCCAGGAATCCCAAATTTGGTTTGTGAACACATCTTGGGGTCACGGAGTCTGTACATATACAGTTAAGCGACCACTGTGACCTTGATTTTCTGGCATCAGTTTTAAGACAATTGTGCTGTCTAGTGTTGTCAAATGATTTTCCATAAATGTGTTGCATACTAGATACATTACCATAACATACCATGCTTAAGCCGGGTGCTTTCAAAAGATCAAGCAACATCCTCGCTGGAAGCATGTGTTAAATGGTAAAAAATCACAGTTCAGATGTTAATAATCAGAGCTTAGAATAAATCTACATGTTCAAGCTCTAGAAGTTCAAAATGGAAGCGTGCAGTGGGCAAGAATACATACAATGATAGGGCTAAACGATCGCCAGCTTTTTTGAAAAGCTTAAACTTGTTAGCTATATTAGAGTTGTCCGTATGGAAGGGTATTTACGTAAAAGATCCATTCGTATAAATTATTCATTCTTAGCATTATGGTGAATTGATATTCTATTATTGTAGGCCTTGAGCTACTATGGGTTTTGCTCACCCCCCCCCCCACCTACCGCCCCACCGCCCCTCGGGGGGAATTTTGTAGACTGTGTTTTTCTTAAAGCGTATCATCTAACGAGCTTTTAAAAACATGTTAGCCCTCTGGCGGCTGGGGCGTTTGGGTGTTGCAGCGTGTTAATTACGTTGCCCCATATTTTTAAAAGCACAAAAATATGTAATTAAGGCAGTAAAGTAATGTTTGAACAATTCAAATTGGTTAAAAAAACATTTAATATGCAAGAACAGTTAATCCCCTGCAGATATTGACGTTTGTCAAAGTTATTTAGGCCCATTATGATGTCAAAACTTCTCAACCTATATGTTAGATTAAAATAACATGTCTCTGAAAGACAATTTACTGACTATTTTAAAACTGCAAACAGCTTGCTTCTATCACAACACCTCAAAATAGTTATAAGCTGTTGAATCTGACAACCCTGAAGAAAATGTGATGTAAAGTAAGAATATTTTCATTTTAAAATACAGCATGTAATCCTATCTATATGCTTTTAAACACCCTATATAAGCATTATTTTGATAAACAAGACAGAAATGGGATATTAAACATTGTTTCTGGTGTAAAATATCATTTTGTTGTTTGATTGCCAATATGTAACGTATGTTACAAATTCCAAGGCGTTCTATATATTTCTTAATACCCTAAATGATACACCATAGGGTGTTTTATTTTATTTCAAAACTATTTGTTTATGTTAAATAATTAAAACGATAATAGTTTGTCTGAAATGGAATTTATCAGTTCGTATTAAGAGACTATGTCAAATTGTACCATATTTGCTTTTGTGAAATAATATATATTTGAACTTTTTAAAACATCAAGTATTTTTACCTATTTGGCAAAATCTATAGGTTTAAAACTTCTTTAACAAAGAATATTAGAGCACTCAAATGACAGCTGAGTAAGTTTATATATTCCCACGTTTTGTCAAAACTGTTAAAGTAACGTATATTACCATATAAATTATATCATAAGGTACTATGTTGTTCCAAAATGTTATCAAATACAGTATAAAAATTGAGTCTATAATGGTAATATAAGGTGGGTTTAGATTTTATAATACTTAACTGAAGACTGTTGGTACTAAGCTAAATTCAATTACTTATTTAACAGCAACCAAATAATTTTAGTGTACCCAGTTAACTATTGTTCGTATACAAATTTTGTCAGTAACATGATATAGGCTAGTATTTCTTGTATATTTAGGCTCAGCTACAGTAAAAACTGTTTTAACTAAATGTTGTGTTGGAGGTGGTAGCATACAAATATGTGCTAACAATCCAGATAGAATAGTTTTGTACGTTTCTTCATAATTCTTTCAGGTAACAAGGACAACAATAAAAGCTTGGATGATCCTATCACCAACTACCGTACATATTTAACTGTCCTTGAGTGTCTGAAAAATCTATGTATAATGTTGTGAGCACTCTAGTGTCTTCGTTTTTGGTTGTCTAGTATTTATTCTTGCAGGTAATGAGGACAACTATAAAATCTTGGATGAATTTTGGCAAGATCAAAACAGGTACTGTGGAGTTAGCTGCCCTTGAAAAATCCCCATAGAATTATAATGGGAGAAATGTTGTGATGACTCAGGCCCCTTCATTTTTGAATAGAACTTTTTCATTCTTGCAGGTAATAAGGGCATCCATAAAAGCTTGTATGAGTTTGAATTTTGGCCAGATCCCATCACCTATTATGAAGTTAGCTGCCCTTGAGAATCTTAAAGATTGATAGAACATGTTGTGACCACTCTAGCGCTTTCATTTTTGCTTGGATCTTGTTTATTCTTGCAGGTAACAAGGACAACCATAAAAGCTTGGATGAGTTTCACTTCAAGCAGAACCAACCTCATGCTGTGGAGATATCTGCCCTTGAGCTTCAGGAAAATATGTTTAGACTTAAAATTAAAAGATCTGTTGTGACCACTCTAGCCCCTTCTTTTTTGAATGGATTTTCCTCATTCTTGCAGGTAACAAGGACAACCATTAAATCTTGAATGAATTTGATTTTGGGCTACATATAACCACTAACTACATAGTAAGCTCCCTTGATCGTCTAAAATATAGCTGTATTGTTTTGACCTACGGAGCATCTGAAAAATATAGTTTCACCAGGTTTCCTCTGCAATTTTACTCAGATCTTTTTAATACTTGCAGATAACCAGATCTGGCATAACATTTTGAGTGTTTGAATTTATTCCTGATCACTGTTTCAAGTTCCGAGTTACCTGCCTTTGAGCATCGTAAATTATGGCGTCTCCAAACATTATGCTGGCTCCCAGGTGAGCGACCGTTGCCCATTGGGCTACTTGTTTAAAAAAGTGAAGGGGATATTGAAATCGCCTCAGTCTGTCTGTCCGTCCGCCTGTCGGCTATGGGATCCCCTCTTTAACCATTGGACGATATCCAACCAAATTTGGTATGTGACTTACTCACATGAATGGGTTGTGCAACAGAAAAAAAATGGCTTTGGTAGTGAGAATAATCAGGGAATGCCACAAGCACGCACCACAGACTTACCCACAAGAAGACAATTAAAGATGTCTTCCCAGCGAGATGATTGCAAAACTAACTAGAGCAAATTCGATGGAGACTCATTGCAAATCCCCACACTCTCCCACCATGTACAGAAACACACACATGCACGTGCGCGTGAGCACGCACACACGACATGTCCTATGCATCACATTAAATCCTGTGGCACAATTGGTGAACTGTTCAATTCCTTGGATTTAATATGGCACATAACCATGTTCTGAAAACTTTTAAACTCCACTCCATCCCACCCCACTGCCTTGTATATTGTGGTCAGTTAGGTACTCATGTACCTAACCAAAAATGGATCCCCCAGAAATAGAGAAAACCTACAATATTAGAAAACAGCAGACTCTGTTTTATTGAGTCTGTTCATGAGAACATATGGAAAGAGCAACAACCCCACGCCCCCGCCCCCAGCTCATAGCCGTATCTTATTTTAAAAGTCAAAAGAGAGTGAATAATACTGACGTCACGCGAATTACAATCTACTGTCATGTAGATTACTATATGATAGAAAGTTGTCACAATGGCTTCAAATTTATGTACATGCATATGTCCATTTTCCGTTTTCACGTCTTTACAGTCTACTGTGAACAGGTTTTTCACGTTTTGTTAATTTTTCAGTGGTATTAAGTATGGTCATGATGGTAGGTTGCAATAGTAATTTACGTGCCTTTGTGTGTAATTTGTCTGACGCTAAATAAAAAAGGGATATTTTTAAGAGTGTTTGATTTGAAAAACTTATGTTCACCTGAATTGTCGTGTAGGGGTATGGTAAAAACATCAAAGGTTTTCATACAATTTAATACTGCAGCTTGACAGTTGAAGCAGTTGAAAGAAGACAAAGTTGAAATATCTAATTCTGGAAGCCTATATTTATAGTATGATTTGTTCATTTGAAAAATTTCGTAAATAGAAAAGTAGGATTTGATTTGTTGATTTAAGTTAATTAATACTGTTCTGAATTAGAGAAAATAAAGCGTGTTGGTTCAAAATATTCAATGTTTTTGTAATAATTCATTCATACAAGCATGTCACGTGTATTACCTAATTGAGCGTTAGGCACTGAGTTTCAAAATGCTGCAGAAATGGTCAGAGTATTATCAGTGTGACGAAATTTTGCAAGATAATTATTGAATGATTGGGTAAAGTGAAAACATGCTTAAAATGTCTGTGTTTACAACTTCATTTTTCGTTTGCATTTTCTCCATGGCCATTAAATATCTACTAGAATAATTCAGAGACATTTAGTGTACCCTATATATCACGCTAGATAACCACTGTACTCGAACAGCGCAGTCATTGCTTGGTAGTTGCAGTCGACGAGTGCACCAAATAGTGTACCTAGCTGTTAAAGGGGGTTGTGAAAGCTTTAGTTAAAATGCAAAGTAACAGTACATTGATGTGAAAAAAGTTCGAAATCTGAAGCTGGAGCATTTTGAAAGTTATTCAAGCTTTTCATGATGTACGCATGGTTCTGTATATCGGGTGTTCTGGCCCAGTAGTCAGGTCTTGACTGCAACATATTGAATTTATTTAGACACTTGACTACTGGACCAGAACACCCCATAAACAGATTTATGCGTACAGTATGAAAAGCTTGAATATCTTTCAAAATGCTCTGTCCTCAGAGTTCAAACTTTGTGCATATTAAAGGATTGGTATTTTGCATTTTATTGAAAGTCAACATAAATTCCATACCATAAGCAAAAATTCTTCTATCCTCTTTTTCAGGAAAAATCACAGTTTTGGCATAACTCTGGCGTTGTAGCGACTGTCACTCAACCCACAAAAAGTTTGTTAAGCAAATATACAGCTGGATTTATAAGTGATGACAATTCGCGATGAATACTTTCAGAAGTAAAAAAAAATGACCAAATATTACCCTTTTTTACAGCTAGGTTCACTATTTTGTTCACTCGTCGACTGCAAACACCACGCGATGACTGCACTGTTCGAGAACAGAGGTTCTCTAGCATGTATATTGAACCTTTTTTGGGGGAGGTGTCCTCCGGGGGGGGGGGGGGGGGGGGTGCTCTCTTTTTTTTCATACGTAGGCTTGGGTCCATCATCTACCGTCCACCAAAAAAAATATCAGGAATTCCAAGCACCCAAAAACAATATTTGAAATTTTAGCAACCCAAATGAATATCCCCCATTCTGTACCTTGACCTTAAGAAAAGACCCTAAAAATGCATAGAAATGACCTCTTAATGTAGTCAAATTTTGTGATGACACCAAAAAAATATCCACATAATCTGTATACCCCAAAAAATGTTCATTTTTCGGAAAATCCCCCGTATATTGAAATTCAAAATTTTGAACCAAAACAAAAATCGCCCGAGCCTATGTATGTATGAAAATTTCGAAGAGTCCCCCCCCCCCACCCGCCCCTAGGGGTGTACAATTGTTCCAGAAAAGTTCAGGCTTTTAGAACAGTTGTAGAACAAACCACTAGAATATATCTGGACGTGTTCTTAAAATATTCTAAAAATGTTCTAGTATAATTCAGGGACATTTATAGAAAGTTAAATGGGACATTTTTGATTTGCCTCAGAAAAATTCTAAAGGTTTGCTCTGGATCAGTTCCAGAACAAACCAATGTTTATTCTAGAACACTTCTAGGACAAACTGTTAGAACATCTCTGGAATTGTTCTAGAACCATTCTATAAAGGTTCTAGAATAATTCAGAGACATTTATTGGACGTTAAATGGGACATTTTTTAGGGGTGTTCTACATTTATTCCAGAAAAAAAAATCTAAAGGTTTGTTCTAGATCAGTCTTAGAATAAGCCAAGGTTAATTCTAGAACAGTTCTAGAACAAACCATTTGAACCTTTCTTGAATTGTTCTGGAACCATTCTTAAAATGTTCTAGAACACTTCAGAAACATTTATAGAACGCTAAATGGACCGTTTTGAGGGATGTTCTACAATTGTTCCGTAAAAGTCTAAAGATTTGTTCTGGAACTATTCTAGAACAAACTTGATTTGTTCTAGAACTGTTCTAGAACAAACGTTTAGCATTTTTCGGAACTTTCTAGAACAAATCTATTGACATTGGCTAGAACACTTATTAAGTCTTGTAGAGCCAAAAAATTGTCCCATTTATTACGTTCTACATGTGTCCCATAAACATTCTAACGTACGCGGCCCTAAAGTCGTCACCTTGACGCATTTAGGCGATTGTCCCAGATACGAGCCACTCACTGACTAAGAATAGACTTTAGCAGATGGTAGTTTAACCATCCAGCTAGTGGATAAACTAAAGAGAATGGCTTGAATCTACCCGAAAATAACGTTAAAAGACCGATTTTGTCAAGAGGGGTCTGCCTGACGACTTTAGGACCACCAAGACCTAAAGTCGTCAGTAACTAGGCCCTAAGGTCGTCAACGATGGGTGATGTTTTTGTGACCCTATTAGCACAGTATAGGGCTCAGTGGTGGCACTCATTTATTTAAATGTGTGTGTGTTTGACCTCAGAGACGGCCTGGCAGTCTGAGCACCGGTGCTGGTGGTCCTTTGGGTATTCTAGGCATAGGGGACAGTGTCGGTAGTCGTAGGCGTGTACTATTTGTCTAAGCGGTGGTGGTCGTCGTCTTAGGGACGCACTGGTGGTCTGAGAGTCGGTGTTGATGGTCCCAGGAACATACTTGTGGAGTTGTTGGTCATATGGGCGTAAACTGAAGGTATGAGTGGATTGGCAATGTTCGCATTCCTGCACGTGTTGTCTAATTTAGTGACAGTGTAGGTGATTGAAGGGACGTATTAATGGTCTAAGTACCTTATTGGTGGTCTAAAAACGTATTGAAGGTACGAATGGCGGTATTGATGGGCTTACAGACGTATTAAAGGTCTGAGTGGGGATGCTACTAGCCGTCAGGGTATTTTGTTTCCCTGAGTAGCGGAGTTGGTAGTCCTCGATGTGTATTGAAGTTCCAAATGGCAGTGGCGGTATGGATGTATACTAGGCGGCCATGATCCTATGAGCGTACATGAGCGTACATTTATATATAGATCAAAGTGGTGTGACCGGCGTATGCTTAAACAGAATACCTGAGAGACAGTGTTGGTCGTGTAAACGCCTTTATTCAGGTGTTAATAGTCTTGTAGGCGCTCTGAATGTGGTTGGCATACACGAGCCACTTTATGATTAACCATGTCTTTGGGATTTGCAACATATGCTGCTTTAAACTTGCATGCTCAGCTACTCAGATTTGAAGTTTAGGAATTGGCAATTATGAGCATTTTATATACTATCTAGACAACGAAAACAAGAGCTTTCCAGACTGTTTGCAGGCTATTATGGTGGAAAATGAAACCCCGGCACATCTGCGGCACTGAGGTTAACCTCCGGCACTTAAGCTCCACTATGCCCCTGCATATATACATGGCCCCCTAAGGAGCGGGATAATCGAAAGGCTGGTGCATAAAACGAATTTAAGTCGTTGTTTCAACACAGACGAAGTTAGTAAACAGGGGGAAAATCACCCATTTTTATGAAGCCCAAAAGTCGGCAGGTCGGACCTAAAGTCGTCATCTCACTTTTCAACCTATTATTTCTGTTAGGGATTGTCTTATCAGTCATTGGGATGTAATTATTGCTAATTCGATATCTTCTGTACATGTAAAAATGCAAGTGTTTATGTTGAACAAATGTACAGTATAGTAATTTCGTTTCGCCGGATCGATATCAATATCACCTTCAGCTCTCGACAGACTCCCAATTTTGCATACAATTGGGTACCCCCATTTCAACGCCTACCACTCGGCTGCCTTTTATACATTGGCTATACTTTATATATCAATACACAGGGCAGATAATTCCCTTTCAAATGATGCCCCCTGTAAGAAGATTCGATGATGTGGACGGAAGAAGACGTTATAAAAAATCTGCATCATCAACGAACGTGTGGCTGTTTGATTTTTGTCTCATAGCTTCTCTGTTGTTCCGTTGCATTGTCATTTTCTTCATGCAATTAAAGGAACGTATTATTTTACCCACCTTTTGATGTCACTGTCTATCGCTAAGGTTGTTTTTAGCTGATAGGCTCCTTTTCTGGACCGGATAGGGCTCGGGAAAAGCAGTTTTTCACGGATAGGCTCCTTTGCGTCTATATACCGTGAGAGAGCGAGTCCAAAAGAAAACTGACGACCTTAAGGCTATGACGACTTTAGGGCCGCGTACGTTAGAACATAAATCTAGAACAGTTTTAGAGCAGTTCCAGAACATCCCAGCAGGCACACTACATTGATGGCTGTTGGGTCAACGTTGTGTGCCTGCTGGGATAGTTCTAGAAAATACAGTTCTAGACCAATTTAGCAGGGGCTGAGTCTTGACCCAGGTAAATCTTTCACCAATTGAGTAACAATCACGCAATTACATCGCAATTGTATTAGCTGATAACCCCATCCAGACCCTCTTGCATTAGACCTTTTCTCGTGTTTGTGCTCACATCAGCAAACGTCAGCTTCTTTTTCTGTCCCTTTAATTAGGTCTACCTGTAGATAGTTATCGACCATACAGGTGAAATATGAGCCCAATCGATGAAGCTTTCAATTATCCTATAAAATTGTTTAAAAGTGGCTATAGGTTGACATTGATCCGTACGGCTTACAACGAATTTACTTTGTTTACTTTTCGTTAAACAGGAAGTTTACCTTGCCGCGCCTCCTTAGAATTCTAAATATACGCGGCACGTGTCATTAGATTATCAATGCTCAGCTGTTGCAGATGCGATTTTTACACGCGTTGAAATGTGTAAAATATGCCAGGGTTTCGCTATTGTTTTGTGGAAAAAGTAAGAAAGAGATGTATTTGTTTGATATGCCGACTTCCAATGAGGGATCCTGTCCAGGTGACGTCTTGTGGACATAGATTCTGTGACCTTTGTTTGCAAGAATTTCTCAGGTAAGTGCTACGTAAAATCTACTTCCTTGTGTATTGGGACTCCCAGAGGGCCCTTTGGCCAACAGTGAAGACCCAGATGAAATGCAGCATTTCATCAGAGTCTACACTGTTTACTAAGATTAAAACTAATTTTAAAAACATCATAATAATTCTGTGACCCCTAAAGTACACAATGGGCAGTCCCATACATATTGTATCAAGATGTGTGGGGGAAAATCCATCAGAATACAAAGCCTCACCAGCTATATAACTATCAGCCCACCAGCGAAATGCTCAATCAAGGAGCTTCACAGGCAGCCTTATAGTCCAGCTAGCCCAGGTGACCACCGTCTCTTATTTATTTGGCCAATTTCCAGCCTCATAACATGAACAACCGGCTGTGTAGTGCGATCGGAAACGAGTCTGCCTCACCTAGACAGCTGTGTCCCCGCATGCAATCATGAGTTGGAAACACTTGCATTGCTAAGTTACTCTTAGGAGTCTACAGGAACCTTTTTGATCATGTATTTTTTGATAATATCATTGATGTGAGCAGCGAAAGCTCAGGCGAGACCGTGCATTGACAAAAACTCGACTGAGCCTTCGTTGGTTTAAAATGCGACAAATACCAAAGGTCCCGATTTTTTCTCTCGTTTAACGCAAGCAGCGAAAGCTCAGGTGAGGCTGTGCATTGGCATAAGCTCGACTGAGCCTTCTTTGCTTGAAAATGCGATAACCGTGCATTGTGAGATATTTCAGATAAAACACTGGAATATCAATAAAAGGGTAATAAGAACTTATTTTCTGAAAAAGGTTGTTACTGGAAACACACAATCAGAACACATATTCAGGGCCTGCACTGCTTTCCCAGGTACAAGGATAAAGATTTTACACCATGGACCCAGTTTGTCAAACGGTTTGAATATTGATCACGACTGACTTTCTGTTGGGCCTGATCTGGGTCCAAACTGTTTGCAAATGTTAACCCGGTACTTATGTTGTTGATAAATAAAGATTCATAAATTTAAGGATTAGTGTTTTAATTGGAAATTAGGATAAACAATAGGATTAATTATGATTTGTCCCAATTAAGCTCTTAAACTATTAAGCTAGCTAATCCCAAAATTAATGGATTTACTGTGAAGAACCCCTGCGAAATGGTCTAGAACCATTCTAGAAGAGTTCTAGAATTTTCTAGAACTATGTTCTAGAACTGTTCTAGATATGTTCTAGAACGTTTATGGGACAGATGTAGAACGTTAAATGGGACAATCTTTTGTTCTACAAATGTTCTAGCCAAGGTCAAAAGATTTGTTCTAGAAAAGTTCCAGAAAATTCTAAAAGTTTTTCCTAGAACAGTTTTAGAACAAATCAGGTTTGTTCTAGAACAGTTCCAGAACAAATTTTTAGAACTTTTATGGAACAATTGTAGAACACCCTTCATAAAATGTCCCATTTAACGTTCTATAAATGTCTCAGAATAGTTCTAGAACATCTGTAGAATGGTTCCAGAACTATTCCAGAAATGTTCTAGTGGTTTGTTCTAGAACTGTTCTAGAATTAACCTTGGTTTGTTCTAGAACTGATCTAGAACAAACCTTTAGAATTTTTCTGGAACAATTGTAGAACAACCCTAAAAATGTCCCATTTAACATTCTATAAATGTCTCGGAATAGTTCTAGAACATCTGTAGAATGGTTCCAGAACTATTCCAGAAATGTTCTAATGGTTTGTTCTAGAACTGTTCTAGAATTAACCTTGGTTTGTTCTAGAACTGATCTAGAACAAACCTTTAGAATTTTTCTGGAACAATTGTAGAACACCCCTAAAAATGTCTCATTTAAGGTTCTATAAATGTCTGAATCATTCTAGAACATTTTTAGAATGGTTCCAGAACAATTCCAGAAATGTTCTAATGGTTTGTTCTAGAACTGTTCTAGAATAAACCTTGGCTTCTTCTAGAACTGATCCAGAACAAACCTTTAGAATTTTTCTGGATAAACTGTAGAACAACTCTTCAAAAATCATGTCATAAAAACATTCTATTAATGCCCCTGAATTTATTTAGAGCATTTTAGAATAGTTTAAGAACAATTTTAGGAATGTTCTAGTGGTTTGTTCTGCAAATGTTCTAATACAACTGAACTTTTTTAAAACAGTTGTTGAACATCTCCCCAAAAATGTCCCATATAGGGTTTGGAAATAAGATTCCATCGGATGCTACCTTTATATATCTGGAAAACTGTTGACATTGGTTTAAAACCCCAATAAGTAATCACACAATAAATAAATAAACATCAACTGGAGGAGAATTATTATAGGGGCCCTAAGTTGGCCTAAATGTTGTTAGTTATTGCCACCCTGTTACCCCACCCATTTCAAAACATTGTCATGCATTTGACCTTGGAAAAAACAGCAACTACAGCAACAATTAACATTAAAACTTAAGAAATTGTGTCTCAAGCCTACTCACTGTCCCAGACTATAATACTGTCAAATTTGCCATCTAGAAACTGCCACAAGTGCTTTTTGGGCTCAGCCTTCATAATCCCTCCAATTATGGCAGCCATGTTTTTCCCAACATAAATCTGGTTAAATTAATGATAATGACATGCTTGTTCTAGAACTGTTCTAAAAATGTTCTAGAACATTTTTTAACTTTTGTAGAACTTGCTGGTTCAGTAAATTTCAGTAAAATATTTCTCCCGAATTATCAGTGAATTGAAAAATAAATAACATTCATTTCAATACTGTAACATTGTAGTTTTTGGAAAACTTATTGGATGTTAACAGCTCAACCTCTGTTTACAGTAATTAAGCCATGATCATCTTCTCATTATGGTAACATGCCACCCTGTATTACCCCACCCATTTCAAAACATTGTCTTACATTTGCTAAAAAAAAAATTACAAACAACAACCCCACCATTAATCAACATTTAAAACCTTACAGAAACTGTTTCTCAGGTCTACTCACTGTCTCAGGCAATACTACTTTCATGTTTGCCATCTAGAAATTCCAAAACAAATGTTTTTGAAGAGCCTCCACATTTTCCCTCCAATTCTGGCAGCCATGTTTTTCCCATCATCCATCTAGTTATGACATGTTTCCTCTTTAAATGTTCTAAAAATGTTCTAGAACTTTTTAGAACATTTCTAGAACTTGCTGGTTCTATAAAAGTACTAAATGAGTTCTAGAACTTAATTCGATTTTTCTTTTACTTGTTTTGCCCTTTTTTTTCTTTCCTTCTCTATATACTGCCAGACCCTCGCTTGCGAGTATTATCGGCAAGTGTACTTTCTACACTCCAGGTTGCAGGATGAAAGCCTACAAGTAATTAACCATATCTAAATTACCGTAGGGTTCTTTAACCTGCACAAGGGGTGACATTTCCTTCAAAGGGGACATCCAGTTAACGTCCCGATCCAAAGGACCATGCACTTATCTAGTGTCATCCCTGCAAATGACACCAGAGAAAGCGTGTTCGGACACAGAAAGTTTCCTCACCACAAGCAGGGATTGAACCTGGGACCTCTAGCACCAGAGGCAAGTGCCCAACCACTGAGCTACCTGATGCTTTCGCAGCTCTTGAGAAGTTCCAAAAATGTTCTAGAATTTATTAGTATATTTGTAGAATTAACTAGTTCTAAAAAGTAAGACAAATGTTCTAGAACTTAATTTGAATCATTTTTTAAAATTTCTGTCAACTTATTTTGTTCTTGAAAAGTTCTAAAAATGTTCTAGAATATTATTAGAACATTTGTAGAACTAACTGGTTCTTGATTTGTTCTAAAAATGTTCTAGAATATTTCAAGAATGCTTATAGAATGGAAATCAGTTCTAGAATGTGTTTGATTTGTTCTATAACAATGTTCTAGAACAGTTGTAGAACAAGAGTACTAGAACGAACATATTTACCTGTTTAGAACAGTTCTAGAACAGTTCTAAATGTTCTAGAACAGTTCTAGAACACCTCCAATTTGTAGAACAAAATTTCGCAGGGGAAGTAAAATAATTCTGAAACAGACTATACTATACAGGTAAGTTGTCCTTAATTTTACATAGTGGGAATGACAGGAATATGAATTTCTAAAAGTGGGAGAAACAGGAATAAACCAGGAAAGACAGTCAGTCTGAGTCTTTTGCCAATTGTATCATGGAGTGGGAAATGAATTACAAAAAATTAAAAGGGCCAGCAGTTTAAATTTTGAAGAAAATTCAGCAATTCAGTATTGACCTAAGTCAAAGAAAATGTGCCATCTTTACAGTGCACACAACAAAATAGTGTCGTCTGCTGATATTGCAAACAGTTTGGACCCAAAATTGAAAAGCCCTATAAAAATTTAGGCCAGGCCCCAAGGTTATAAAACTTTTTTCATACTCAACTCAGCTGAGCACGAAATTTATCATGCTCATAAATGTTAATTATGCCAACAATTAATTGTTGGCATTTTAACATTTATTAGTATAATAAATACCGGTGCACGACTTCTCGTCGAAAACCCTTTCGTCGAACATGACAACTCGTCGAATACGACTGCTGGTCGAAAAAAACGGCCAAGTCCGACACTTGGTCGATTTTATTTTTATCTGAAGTACGACACCTAGTCGAAAAAAAATCGACCAAGTGTCGGACTGAGCTTTTTTCGAAACAAGACTTTGTATCATAATATTTTACCTGGCATCGGTAAACAGGATTAACAATAGGATAAATAGATAGGTATATATACAAGTCAAAAGTTCTAACCGGCCGAGTCCGTAGATGGAGTGTTCATTTTAACATTTTAGAGTTCAATATAAGTTTGGCTTTTGAAATGAAAACGTTTTGCGTGTGATTGGGGGTTATTTCAAAAAGTCGCGACTCACAAATTGTTTTGAAAATGGGGGGACCACTATTCAAATTGGCATCCTGCATGTACTGTTAAACACTTTTCAATATCTCTACTGCTAAGGGTACATGACATGTCTGGCTGTTTCGAGATGCAAAAGGACTAGTCAATTTTGAATTGGTGTGAGATCAGCCCGACTTTTCACTATTGGTATTATTTAGATCTACTTTTGGATCGCAGATTTATTCACATTCTTAACACATTTTCAATTTCGCATTATCTCATTTTTCGACCAAATTTCGAAGAAATTTCGACAGATGTCCATTCGACGAGTTGTCTTTCGACGAAAATTCGACGAATGGTCGCGTTCGACGTGATGTCGGATTCGACGGAAGGTCGCATTCGACGAAAGGGCTTTCGACGAAATGTCATGGACGCAATAAATACAACATCTTAGTCTTTTGGCAGTATTTTAGTTTTTATGAGCAGTTGTAATCTTGTGCTCAGTTGAGTTGAGCACGAAAAAAGTTTTATGACCTCGGGGCCTGATCTAGCTGGGTCTAAATTCTAAACTGTTTGATACTCAGATAAAGTTGATTTTAGAAGACAAAATCATGCAAATTAACCAGTAGGCAAAAATATATATACATGCGCAGATCGAGGAAGTTTTGTCAGAGGTCCAACTTTGACAGTTTTTTTTTTTTATTATTATTTAGTTGGGAGGATAAGTGGACCATCATCCATTTAATCCGATGATGGCCCAAAATTGAATACTGGCTTGGCAGCTTCATGATTTTTCAGGGGTTCCGGACCAGTTTTGCTAAGAATTATACCCTATTTTTTTTCTATTTTTCAGGGGGGGAGGTCCGGACCCCCTGTTCCCCCCCCCCTCTGGATTTGCGCATGATATACTTTGGACAACTTGTTGACCTAAACATAAATGTCATTCCAACTTGATATGGACCAAATCTCTGGCCGTCAGTTTGTCTGGGAATGTTAAAAACACTTCTTAATCCTTGAATAGCTACCAGTATATATATGTGCCGCAACGCGCGAAAACCTGTCTTCCGGTTTTCCGATAAAGTAAGATTCAAACCAGCCTGCTCAGCTACAGGCTAGCTAGAAAACTGAAATTTCGCTCATAGCAAGAAGTCTAGATGTGATACTTTCCAATAAGCGAACAACAAAGGTGCTGACCAGACTGTGCAGATGCACAGTCTGGTCAGCACCTTTATTTTTTCGCAAACCCTCAAAGACAGGTTTTCTATATAGCCTCATTGTTATAGATAATATATTGTATTATTATACCTCACGTGAATTCCCCATACAAAACTTCCATAGACGAACGACTGATATTTTATATTATTATACCTCGCATAGAAACCCCATGTAAAACCTCCATAGACCGGTAGGTGCTAATTTCGACTATCACCCTGCGATAATTTCGACTATCACATGCGCGCCGCCGATGCGCGTACGGTTCGTTTACACGAGGAGACGCTAACCTACAATGGCGGATACCTGTACATGAATGAGCCATGGCCGTGTCACTTTAAACCCCAATAACTTCGTTATTTGTGGACAGAAACATAAAGTGTGGGTACTCCTTTTCTTAGTTAGAACGAGCTGAACACTTTGAAACCAAATTTGAGCATATTTGGCGAAATTTTCTGTTTTGCAACAAAACCGCATCATCTACAGCAGCTCCATTTATAATGTTGATGTAAGCGACGCTGCAAGCGAAGTAGCCTAAAGTGTTTGATGTCATCAGTGATTATGGCACGATTTGTTTAAACGGCGATAACGACCACTTTGAACATTCAAAAACAACCCTTTTTGTGAAAGATAATTCAATCATTCGAGGCAATTACGCATTGCGTTTAGTGTCTTTGGAACTCTCGCGCCATGGTTAGAAAATAAAGGAATAATGTTCGGTATAATAAAATAAATATAGCATTCTTGAGAGGGTGCTAGTCGAAAATATCATCCCTCGAAATATGATTATCAACCTCGGCTGCGCCTCGGTTGATAATCTCATTCCTCGGGATGATATTTTCGACTAGCACCCTCTCAAGAATGTTATATTTATATAATATCACCCGCTGCTACAGCGACGGCGAATACTGCCATGTGTTTGCCATAGCAGCGGGTAATATTATAAAATATCAGGGCGGTCACATGATGCGCAACGCCGATGCGCGTACGGTTCGTTCGCGTCAGGAGATGTTCAACAGCAATGGCGGATATGACGCATGATTTGGCGACTTTAAACTTCAAATAACTTCGTTGTTTATGGTCAGAAACATAAAGTGTGGGTACTCGTTTTCTTAGTTAGGACGAGAGGAACACGTTGAGACCAAATTTGAGCAGATTAGGCGAAATTTTCTAGTTTGCATCAAAATAGCCTAATGTACAGTATCTCCTTTTAAAATGACGCTGCTTGGTATTAAGTTTGACGTCATTAGCTTTTATGACGTAATTTGTTAAAAGGAACGTCAGTGATCAGGTCGAGAATTCAGATTGTTAAAGAAGAACCATTTTTGTGAAAGATTTCATTTCATTCAAGCATATAGATAAGAGGCTGTTCATTATTTTCGCTTTGGATCTCTCCTTACCGTGATAGGTCTATTGAGTAAGAGAAGGACTTCCGAAAATAAGGGATCTAATGTTCTGTTCGGTATAATAAAATAAATATTACATTCCCTGTGCGGGTGAAAGTCGAAAATATCATCCCTCGAAATTTGATTATCAACCTCGGCTGCGCCTCGGTTGATAATCACATTCCTCGGGATGATATGTTCGACTATCACCCTCGCAGGGAATGTAATATTTATATATTATCTATACTAATTTTTAAAACATATATTAACCATAATTATATACCTCACATGGTCTATTCTAGGGTTCTTTGAACCCAAATGTCACCAAAACTCAGACCTTTTCTTGTCTCTGTAGCTAAGTAGGCTGGCTTGGGTATGACCTGGTGGGAAACTCTGAAGACAGACATGTCTTCTCGCATAATATGAAGTTTTAAGCCAGACTTTGGGTTTTTGAGATGCTATGCTTTAAAAGGTGTGCTCCCCTGCTAACGGGAGCAGTTCAAAAGCAGTCCTTTATCTGTTCATAAAGGATTTCAAGTACATGCTTCTGGAACAGGTCAAGAACATTTTAAGAGTCCTTAGATGTTAATTTTGTTGCTGTTCTTGAAATATTCTTAAAATTTTCACTGTTCTTGAAATATTCTTCAACATTTTTAATTATAAGATTTTTCAAGACCATTATGGGGTTTCCTCTCTTGTTCTTGAACTGTTTTTAAATTTGTTCTTGAACAGTATAAGAACCTTTCTTGAACAATTTTGATGCATATATATGTTTCAATTGTGAAAAATAATTATCTCCAATGATCAAACAAAAAAGTTTTTTTTAAAGGTTGGCTCTTTTGTTTTTCCTTTTTTGATAGCTGTGTTGAAAGCCCTGTCATCTCATTACTCTTATTTTCACCTTGAAGGGGTCACTTAATTAACAATTACATATTTATTGGAGATACTGTCCCCTAAGGGTCACAGGTAGCACTATCAAGGGGCTAGGTGAAAGGTTAATTATCAGTGATGTATTGACAAGGAATACATTTTATTGGTTTAGGAAGTATTGAGTTTTCACTAATAGCTGTAAACAGATGAGCTGTGAAATTTAGAATTTTTGGTGGTATAATGTTGCACAATATTCAAGGTGCTCCCCACACCCCTCAAGGAGAATTCACTTTACTTGTTCAATGTAATGAAAGGCCATGCTAGTTTAGTTAGTATATGTAAAACAAACTTTTTGAGGGTAAAATTGAAAATAATTTCTTTCTGGTCAGTTTTATGTTCAGGATGCTCAAAAGAACCATCTCATTGAGACCACAGATGTTTGGCACAGATATGATATAAGGGGTATTTGACCCCTAAAAAAACTATCTATACTGAAAATATGTCAAGAAATGGTCAAATACCCCTTCTGTGCCAAACACCTGTGACTGAGACGGTTCTTTTGAGTATACCCACAACATAGGTTTTGGTTGAAAAATAAGAAGATAATATTTAGTAACCAAAGGGTACAGTAGATGAACTCTAAAGCTAAAGATATTTGTTATTTAAAGATTTAAAAAAAAAATCAGTAATTGGTCCTCGAGAAATGCGGCATTGGCTGACCAAAACTGTATAATTTTTATATATACTCCCTATTTTCGAAGTGGACAAATTTTTTTTGGGACAAGTGTGACTTTTGTTGAAAATGAATGATTCACATGCAGATAATCAAAATTTAACCCATAAAGCGCCACCTATAATTTGCAGCACATGACAATTTCAAATTTTGCCGCTTTTTCAAAAATAACCAATAAGGCATGATATTTCATGAGAATCGTCTGTCTGCTGGCAGACGATTCTCATGTAATATCATACCTTATTTTTGTCTAAAGCTTGGAAAATGTCGCAAAAATTACGTCTGCTGCAGTCGTGATTGGCGCTTTAAGATTTTAAACACAATAAAGTCATAATTCCCACTGTGTGCTAATAGAGGGAGCATGTGTGCTTATATTAGGTCCAGCATGGTAGTGTGATTGAACAAGAAGACTGGAGCCAGTCTAGTGTTGCTCTATAATGAATGGATTATTCTTGCTTTAAAAGGTTTTTTTTTGTTTAATTGCAGCTGCTGCACTCATTCAAGCGTGGACCCGGGCCCCATTCTCTTGGTCCTTTTCATTATGTTAACTTTTTTCCACTTCAATAAGCAAATAACGGCGAAAATTTCACAAAATGTGTAAAGATTTACTTAAAAATGTTGAAGAAAGCATTTACATATTGAAATGTTAAATGACATGCTTGATATATAAGAATACGAGGCATAACATGATAGAAGACGGATATGAAATATTGCATATACATTTTTGTAATTGGGCAATTTAATGGTTTATATTGATGGGGCTTCACCTTGATCAATGATTAAGAAAAGCCTTTAAAGTCTGACTCTCAAGTAAATTATGGGATTTTAACTCTTTCAAAACAAAGTTCCTACTTTTTTCCTACTCTATTTAGCCTTTGCCCAATAAAATGTTGAGTCTGATTTGGACACGTACACTCTCATGATGATTCATAAAAGTTTTTTTTAGAAATATAATCATCATGCATGCAGTCTACAACAAAAAAAAAACACATTGTATTACTGTCGTGCCAGCCAAGAGTGACAGTGACGTAATATTTTGTTTATAATTGTTAAGTAATACAGTAATTTTTCACTCCACTTAAGCTTACCTGAATCGATAGATCACTAGTGTATTAATCCTATCCTGCGGATAGGATTAATACACATGTAATCTATCGATTTAAAGTCCACGATAACTTTGTAAACAAAACATGATGTCACTGTCACTCTTGGTTGGCAAGGCAGTAGCTAAGAGTTAACCCTTTCACTCGCCAATATTGTTTTGTCCTGAAAATGTTGTCTGCTTTGTATGTCTGCTACATATGCTCAAGTGCACTTCATAATAATTTTTTTCATGAACGCATTGATCAGACTGTGCTGAGGGGACCCTTGTTTGCAATTATGAATAAAGTTAACCTAAGAACATAAGCAGACAAAAGAACAGATACTGCAAATGGCTAGACTGGCATCAGTCCAGTAAATATATATAATTGCATTTATAATAATATTTCACTCTGAAAAAATCATCTAAAATTCTATCCTCTCTGATAGTCAAATTTACTGATGTCCAAGCCGAGAACTTCTACTTCCAAGTAAAGTTTATAAATTGCTATCTTAGAGAGATTATCAGTTTTACTAAAAAAAATTGACATAAGAGACTGGGGCCAGTCTAGCAAATGGCAGGAAAGGAGTGATAAGAGACTTGAAGCCTTCTGAATCAGATACCAAGTTTTAAAATGTTTTAAAATGTTGCTGGGCCGTGCATGGCATAATATTTTTTTCATATGATGCGGCTCAGAATATCTCCTGAATGGTTAATGACATATGGAGAGTGCTTGAAGTGTGTCTCTTTTCATGAAATATTGTCACCTTGCAATAAAAGATCATAAAAGATTCAGGGCACATTTGTCCTGTTTTGAATATAATCTGAGCAGGTGGTTACAAATATGATGAAAATTGTGATACAGACTGATTTATGAATATAATTAGTTGTTGTAAAAAAGATTGTGGATAGAATATCAGTTAAATTTTGTTCTCTTCAAAAAAAATTAAGTAGTCACGGTGTCTGTTAAATTGCATTTTTCAGTATATTGATACGTTGATTGATGCACATATGTCCAGATGAAGTTTCCATTTGTGCCAGCTACCTTGATAATATGGGTAATTAATTGCTTGCGTTTTTATTGTCCTGCATGATTTTTTTATCAAATTAATGTTTTCCAAAAAAATCTTTCAGAAATTCTATGCATGGCAGATTCCATATGCTTTCTTTGGCAATCAGAGAACATACAGATTGGATCAGGATCAGGCCGACCCAAGGTAGCTTAAAAATAGCCCTGAAAATTATATGGTAACATTTTTATCAAAACTATCAGTGTCAAACGGTTCGGATCTAGATCAGGGCCGATATTCTGTCGGTCCTGAACTGGGTCCGAAACATTTCCAAATTTAAGGTTATCAGCATACAACAAAAGGCGCCGCTAGCATATAGAAAGAGTTAAAAATATCCATATTTAATTTGGTGCCATTGCAATGAATGGGTATTAAATTGGCAGACCAAATTTAAGCGTGACACCATGTCAAAATAGTGGTATACTATTGCAGGACTGATTATGCTACTTAACCCTAAAAGCGCCAAGAAAAAAATTGATCTGAAAATGTCGTCTGCTGAAGTAGTCTGCTGCAAATAATTGCCTATCATTACTGACAAATTAAGTATAGAAGCAAACAGCGTGGACCAAGAACAGACTGCTCCCATAGGAGCAGTCTGATCTGGGTCCACAATGTTTGCCATAGAGGCTTCTTAAACATTTCAGCAGAGGAGCAACTTTTGTTGTGATTGACGCATTTAAAGCCAGATCAACTCCCCGGTGAGAGTGTCTACTGCAATGACAATGGTACAGGGATTATAATATGAAAATCAAATATTATGTTTTGTGGCCTTAATCTGATTTATCTGTCACTTCTGCTTCTAAAGTGTTGGTCTTAAAGATTTTCACACATTGTCAAAATGTATAACCATATGCTGTCTCAGAATATTTACTACTAACCCTTAAAGCGCCATCAATAACTTGCAGCAAACAACAATTAAAATTTTGCCGCTTTTTCAAAAATAACAAATAAGGCATGATATTTCATGAGAATCGTCTGCTGTCAGACAATTCTCAAGTGATATCATACCTTATTTTTGTCGAAAATTGGGAAAGATGTCTCAAAATTTGTCGTCTGCTGCAGTCATGATTGGGGCTTTAAAGGCTAAGTGTCATCTGCTGACAACCTTGGATCCAGATCAGGCCTGACAAAGTATCCCAGTATTTTGCTTCTGTGATTTTTTAACCCTTAAAACGCCATAAATAAATCCATCTGAAAAATGACATCTGCTGAAATTGTCTGCTGCAAATAATTGCCTAACATTACTGATGTCTTAAGTATAGAAGCAAACAGCGTGGACCCAGAACAGACTGCTCCTAAAGGAGCAGTCTGATCTGGGTCCACACTGTTTGTCAAAGAGACTTCTTAAACATTTCAGCAGACGAGAAAAGCAGACGACTTTTGTTGCAATTTGCGCATTAAGGGCTAAAACTCTTTGTCTACTAGTGTTATCTGCTGACAACCTTCTATCCAGATCAGGTCTGACAAAATATTGCAATATTTTGCTTCTGCGATTTTTTAAAAACGTTAATAGAACTTAAAACAGCAGACGACAAAAAAGAGGTCTGCTGTTGCCTGTACGAAAAATCTAACCAAAATCCACCCGAATTACAGCTGGATTACAGGCGAAACTGACATGGAATTTCAATTTTCCAGCTGGAATTGACAAGGAGATGGAATACTTGCAAAAATCCAGGTGGGATTACCGAAATATTCCATGTGGATTTTTCTGATTTCAGCTGGAAACTTTCAAGCACATGGAATTTCTTTCTCAGGATTTATCCACCTGGAATGTTTCCTAATAGTATTTAAAAATCCACCTGGAAACTCTTAAGGACAAGGAATTTTAGGACTTAAACAATTTCTTTCAACCAGTATTTTTACTCAGCTGGATTTTTTTCCTTAGCAGTTACACAGAAACAGATTTTTTCTCAGTTCAAACTTAGAACTTTTTTTAAACAAATTTGAAATCTGATCTGTACATGGGGACATTAGTTACCAAGATATTTTATCTGCAGGAGCTATAAACCCTTAAGAGTAACAGCAAGAATTGCATATGAAAAAGTTGTCTGCTTGAGTCATCTGCTGCATATTATATGCTATACTGTCTGCTTATGTGCAGATCAAGATGGGCCCTAATGGAAATCACAAGTTCTAATTAGCTCCCAAAGTGTTTTAGGCTTTCTAAGAAATACACTTGGACCTGCTCTGAAATAAATTGAAGACTTAGAAAATATTGACTTATCAGTTGGACCTCGACCCCCCCCATCCTGATGACCAAAGAGCATATATACCCCCTTCCTTTCACCCTAATCATCTTGTCAGGTTTAGAAGGTTGGACAATTTTGGAACAACGGGTCAGTCACAAATCACGGATGTTACTCTACACTTAAGGAAGCTTATACTTGTCTAACTAATTCAATATAGCCGACACATGAATAAGAATTTAAATTTGATTGGTCCAATTTTAGGATCGTAGTAAGCAACAATGGCGGATGATTAAAAATAACTAATCACAAACATCTGATGATTGAGTGCTGAATATTTTGTCTTTGTTTTCTCCAGATTGATGCAATGGCAAAATTAACCCAAGCCTGTTGCACAAATCCACTATGTTTTGGCCTTGAATTTTACGACTTTCACTTCGTGACCCCCTGCAAAATAGAGTTCTTAACTCCAGAGAAGTTCAAGAACAGTTCTTGAAATTAGCAAGAATGCTTGAACTGTTCAATAAGATTTGTACTTAAACTGTTCAAGAACATAAATTAGGAACAATTCAAAAACTTTTTAAGAATTCCTGCCCAAGTGAAAAAATGGGTGTGAATCCCAGTGGGATCCCACCGGGATCCCAATCGGGATCCCGGTGGGATCTACTGGGATAAAAACTCGGGATCCCAGTCGGGATCCCAGTCGGGATCCCGCCGGGATCCCGATGGGATCCCACCGAGATCCCCGTGGGATCCCACCCAAATCCCGACGGGATTTTGGCGGGATTTAGTGGGATTCGACCGGGATATAGTCGGGATCCCGTCGGGATTCACTGGGATCCCGTCGGGATTCACCGGGATCCCATCGGGATTCACTGGGATCCCAGCGGGATAAAAACTCGGGATTTTGCGGGATCCCGACGGGATCCCGGCGATATCCCGACGGGATCCCGTTGGGATCCCACCCCAATCCCGACGGGATATACCGTGATCCCAGCGGGATAAAAACTCGGGATTTTGCGGGATCTCGGTCAATCCCGACGGGATCCGTTGGGATCCCATCGGATCCCGATGTGACTCAGCTAAAATCCCGACCGTGATCCCGCCAAATCCGGCATAAGCCAAAGTCCACTGCCAAGCCGTCACGCACGAATATTTGTGTGTAGAAATAAATCGCCATTCTTGCAGTTTAAATACGTGTGCAACACTGTAAATTAAACAACAATTAAAGATAATTAAGTTATCTTACCCAAATGAATCCATTATTTATCCACAAAACTATTTTATCCACAATTTAATTTGTTATTGGCACCTAATCATGTCTCACCAATCAGTGGGCACTTAAAATAATTGATTTTTTAGCCGAAATCATCACATGTACATTGTCTACATGACAAAATGCACAAGTTTTTCATACCAGGTATATAGTCTTCGATGCGCTGACTCGTCTGAACCTTCCTTCCTCGCAAATGCGGTAAGAAATTATCGCATGTACATTGTCTACATGACAAATTTTAAAAGTTTATCATAAACAAAAAATGCAGGTAGTCTTCGATGCGCAGACTCGTCTAAACCTTCCTTCCTCGCAAATTCGGTAAGTACAAAAAATCGAAATGTTGAGAACTTTTTAAGATGAGGGGCATGTTATAACACGCGAAATCTGAACAGTCTCTGTTCGCGCGCACGTGCCCGCGTGCGTACCGACGCGCACGCGTACCGACACGCTGTAGATTTTGTTTTTATAGCATATGCGAGCGGCCAAGGCTCAGACGAGTCTACTCATTTGTACAGTTTCGCCAGAAATGTACACGCGAAAGTGTTTTTTTAGTACATTGGCGAGTAGCCAAAGCCAAGGCCCAGGCGAGTCTGCGCAGTTGCTGCATGAACACAAAACATAAGTTGGTTTTTAATTTCCCAAAATACGTGTATTTTCGTTCTTTCCGCATCCGTGAAAGTGCACAGTCTTTTCGACTTCCAGGTTAATACTAAGTCGAGTCAAAATTGAAACAGCGAGACTTCTCATAAGATCACAGATTATAAGGTTCTATATGTTTTGCAAACAAGAGGAAAGCTTTAGGTTGCACCACTAAGAGATTGATGGATTGACCAAAAACATTGTGTTCCGACAATCTAAGACAACAATCTGTGTCCACTGACCCTGTTAACGCTGTACAGAGGGTCTATGACAAAACATCAAACCGACCAAACGTCAAAACGGCGAAATACAGATACGACAGAAGGTCTAAAATATTAAAATTTGTAAATAACGTCGAAAAAGACTGAAAAAATATCGAAAACATCGAACTTTTCCAGTTAATAGTAATGAAATTTTTTAATATAAATGTTCGTAATATTATACTCGATTCCATGCAAGTCTTGTGAGCTGGAGGAAACTGAGTGGTTTCGACGTTCCCGTTGTACAAATTCTTTTGATACTGAAGCCCCCCTTTTGGGCTTGGGCTGGTCCATAACAAATGGTATAGTTTCATCTAAAATTTATGATAAACGAGATGATTTTTATTTTGAAATCTGCAATCATTACGATTGTCCATCCTTTAATTATTGTGTTACATTGGACTCGTCCATTCTCATGTTTCATTGGGTTCGCCCATTCACGGTTGTTTTTTTGTCGTTTCGATGTTTTGTCTTTCGATGCTTTGTCGGTCTCCCGTTCAGAGGTTATGAGGTTATGTAATGAAGTAGCCTCACTCTTGACTTACTCGATAACGCACTTCTTTGTCGTCGGCTGATATTTGTTCAGGGTCAACTTTTTCGAACAAAAATAAATATAATGTTTGCCGTCAGAGTGCCAAACAGTTTTGATTCCGATCAGGCCCGACAGTCCCGACCTGGTTCCAAACTGTTTGCAAAAAAATATCAGCGCCAAAGAGTTAACAGCTTCATTAGGCATCTCGCATGTGCTTTAGAAACATGATTTATTGCATATAGTGCAAGCATCCAAAGCTAAACCTGAACATTTGTTATTCGCATTCAAAACACAAGGACATTCCGCAGACGTAGACACGCAATCGACGTTAGTTTTTATTCATTGCATGCGCGAGTAATGAAAGCTCGCACGAGTCTGCGTAGTCTCGCAAGAGCCTTTGCTACTGAGTAGCATACAAAATATAAGCACAATTAATAGCGTCAGCACACAATCGACGTTGTTTTTATTGCATGTGCGAGCAACGGAAGCTCAGACGGTTCTGCGCCTTTGCGCAATCTCGCCAGAGCCTTTGCTACTTGCACACTGAATATAAGGACATTAAATTGACGAAGATACGCAATAAACTACGGTTCATATTGCATGTGCGAGTCTGAGCAGTAGGGGGTGAATACACCAAGTGTTTGGGCCCAGAAAAGCTCCCCTCTAACCCCTACTTCAGTTCATTATATGGCAAAAAAGCTCCCAGTCCTTGTTCGCCTTTACATAGTATGGGGCCAACTAATTTGGCCCAGAAAAGATCCGAGCCCATGTGTTTCTTTGAAACTTACATAACATGTGAGTGTGAGTGTGCGAGCAGGCAAAACGGCAATTGGAAATACAAACAGGGATTAAACAGGTAGGGATCACACGGAATTCCGCGGCTAGCCTTTGTCACGGAAGTCCGCGACTTTGCAACGAATACCTACTTTTCCAATTTCCCAACTTATCGTAAGTGTTATGAAACCGAAAGTTTCCTGGAATGCGTGCCAATAACCAATCTTTTGATAACGTAAGATAAAGTTTTCAGCCGGGTGATTTCAAAACACTGGGAAGGAAAATATGTGGTCGGAAGGAGCTGGAGACGCTGGTAAAGATGACAGTATATTGCTGTTAAAATTCAATTTTTTCTAACAGGACAATAACGACTGCATAAAATACTGCCTTAAGTTTCAACTTAACTTCGAGTTGTTCAGGTTACTCGGCATTTATATAGAGTTACTCGCTATCAAAAACGTGCGATTTTCTAAGTTTTGAAACGCGAGTCACGGATTTCCGTGACCTTGAAGTTTTCGATTGTAGCGGCTTCCCGTCACCTTTAACATTTTTGTAGAGGCTATGGATATCCGTGACTTTGATTTTTGACAGGGAGCGGTTGTTGAGTTCAGGCTGTGTACAGGTACATTGATTGTAACGGCTTCCCGTCACCTTAAACATTTTTGAAGAGGCTATGGATATCCGTGACTTTGATTTTTGACAGAGAGCGGTTGTTGAGTTCAGGCTGTGTACAGGTATATTACAATGCTCGAATACTCGAGCATAGGTTACATAGACAACTCGGATTTCTTATTCGGGTCTGCGTTTCAAATTATGAACATGCATAGAGACTTATCAACTTACATGGTGATCAGACCCATACTTATACAATCGTACCAATTGCATATGCGAGCAACGAAGGAGCATACAGGTATTATTAAAAAGCATTTCGTCTGAGCATTCGCTTCTCGCATTTACATACACACAGCAAAAGCAAAGCCTGGTGCTGCAGGTTCAGACCGATATCTAGGCGTCTTGCTCCCCACCCTGAACCCGTAGATATAAGAATATTAATACTTTTCTCGAATAAGTTCTAAATACAGTGTGAATGTGTGTTACAAGTAAAGGCTTTCGCAATCCTTCGGATGCTCCTGGACATAAAACCTCAAAAACATAAACCCACTCGACCAATACTGGTTATAGCCAAGGGACGCGACCACACAAAGCCGTCGTCGCCGGTCCGGCAGGACGGCGAGCGCCGGACCACTTTTTTGGACGAATTTGCTTTCCGTCGTGTCCCTTTTTTCTCGTTTTGGCTCATTTTTCTTTGTGCTTACCTCTGATTTTCAATTTATTGATGCAATCATCAATAACCGCTCGTTGCGCGTGTCATCCATAGACCGACCTAGCCAAGGTGTGAAAACATTGAAAAACAATGCAATTACATTGTATTATAATGACAGTTATCATACTTATGGGCCGTGTCGACAGAAAACCTGACGTAGTTGCATTCGAAGATTAAAGGCGCAGACCAGCCTACACATCCGCGCAGTCTGATCAGTGCCTTTGTTGTTCGCCCTCATGAAAGTATAATTGATAAACTTGTTACACTCAAAATTTCAGCTTTCTAGCTACATGTACTCTCTGTAACTGAGCAGGCTGGTTTGAGTCTTGCAAGCCTTCATAAACCCCGAAGACAGGTCTTCTCGCATTGAGGCCCAGATAATTTCTATGCGCCAGTTTCATTTCCCTTTAAATTGACATTTCTTCTTCTTAATAAAATGTCGAGCGACTAAGTATGTTTAAACGTTACGAGCATCGTGGGCATGTGTTGTTACAATTCGTTCTGTTACGGATATACAAGTTGTGCCTGTTCCAATTCAGCCCAAGACTTTTCGGTTCCCCCAACGTTCATTCGACTTTAAGAAGGGTTTAGCAGTCGTAGTTCGATAGTAGGCCCTGGCTTCATTACGATGAAGCCAAAGATCTCACGTTATGCCTATCAAGGAAAGTTGTGCAGCAAAAAATCTAGATGAAGCATTCTGCATCCTTAAAGTAACGGGTGTACTAATTGAAAAGACGCTTTTTGTATATCTTTTCGAAAATCCAACTCTTTGAAGTACAACCATGCTCGGATCCAGTAAGTTATGTCAGAGGCTGGCGGGCCGATAATGGCCCAACATTGAATGCTGGCTTGGTAGCTAGTGATTTTTCAGGGGATCTGGACCAGTATTGCTTAGAAGCCCTAATTTTTTGTGATTTTTCAGGGGGGTCCGGACCCCCTGTCCCACCCTCTAGATCCGCCCATGACAACCAAGGATCGGTGCTAAAAGTACTGTGCCAAAACCTGCGGGAACATAGGTGACATAATGTCTAAGAAATATGCTGAAGAAAAAAGTAAAAAAGTTTCCTTTTAAAAGGATAGTTTGCCCAGTTTTCCTCATGAATTACTGCCCTATTAATTTTTAGGAAACCACCCAAGATGCAGTATTAAAGTTTTGATAAATTTAGATAAGTACATTTAGTAACACATAAAATTGAAAGATGGGTGAAGTATCAGATTTCTGTTCAATGTCAATAAAACATTAAGTAGCTATTCAATTTAAAATAACTGTTACCTTCTGTGTAACTGCACATATGCTACTAATTAGTCTCATCCTATCTTTGAATTGTCTGGGTCAAAATTTACATTTAGATGCACTTTTTTGTTTAATAATTATGCATGCGTTCTTATCTGATTGGAGCGATTGTGACCCCTATGCTGGGGCTTCAGGTTATGCTTACCGAAAGCTCTGTAACTCCCATTGACCAAAATACACATTCAGTGTAAAGGTACTGTTTGGTTAGGCGAATGCTTTATATTTTACTATTTCTCTATTTACTGGTCTGATACCAGTCAAGGAATCCTTATCAGAAGCTACAAACATGCAATAATCACATTGAAACTTCACCGCTCAGATCAGAGCAGGTATCTGTGTAGACTACCCCCTGCAAAATTTTATTCTAAAAATTGGAGGTGTTCTTGTAGTATAACTGTTCTAGAACATTTAGAACTGTTCTTAACCAGGTAAATATGCTTGTTCTAGAACTCTAGTTCTACAACTGTTCTAGAATATGTTATAGAACAAATCAAACCCATTCTAAAACTTGTTTTATTCCAAAACTGTTCTTGAAATAGTCTAGAACATTTTAGAACAAACCAAGAACCAATAAGTTCTACAAATGTTCTAATAATATTCTAGACAATTTTAGAACTTTTCAAGGACAAAATAAGTTGAAAGAAACTTTTGAAAATGATTCAAATTAAGTTCTAGAACATTTGTCTTACTTTTTAGAACTAGTTAATTCTAAAAATATACTAACAATTCTAGAATATTTTTGGAACTTCTCAAAGGGAAAATAAGTTAAAGAATTGTTTTCCATTTACTATTTAAATTAAGTTCTAGAACTTATTTAGTATTTTTGTAGAACCAACAAATTCTAGAAATGTTCTCAAAAGTTCTAGAACATTTTAGAACATTTTAGAACATTTCTAGAACAAGCATGTCATAGCCAGATGGATGATGGGAAAACACTGCTGCCAGAATTGGAGGGATAAGATGGAGGCTCTTCCAAAAACATTTGTTTGGCAACTTTTAGATGGCAAACATGATAGTAGTATATTGTCGGAGACAGTGAGTAGGCCCAAGACACAGTTTTTAATGTTAATTGTTACTGCGGTCTTCCAAGCTGAAGTGCATGGCAGTGTTTTGAAATGGGTGGGGTAACAGGATGGCGACAACTGACAAAATTCAGGGCAACGTAGGGCCTCTGCTATGTTTTTTTTCAATAATAATTATTCCTCAGTTGATGTTCATTTATTTTTATTGAGTCTCCTGCATGAGCATGAAATACACTTTGATATTAGGTTTTTTGGGTTTAACCCAAATTTGTTAACAGTATTTCAGATATAATAAAGTGGCATTTCACAGAATCACATTTACAAATGATCTACTAGGGCTAGGGAAATGTGCCTTCTGCTCAAAGACATTCCTGATGATGGCCATTTAAAATATCTACTAAAATAATTCAGAGACATTCATTGAACCCTTTATGGGACACCTTTGGTAGAGGTGTTCTACAATAGTTCCAGAAAGTTTCTAAAGGCTTGTTCTTAAACAGTTCTAGAACAAACCAAGGTTTCTTCTAGAACAGTTCTGCAACAAACTATTAGAACATTTCTAAAATTGTTCTGGAACCATTTTAAAAATAATCTAGAAAAATTCAGAGACATATTTAAAACGTTAAATGGGACATTTTTTGAGGGATGTTCTACAATTGTTCATAAAAGTTCTAAAGATTTGTTCCGGAACTGTTCTAGTACAAATTTGAAGCGTTCTATAACAGTTCTAGGAAATATCTTTATATTTTTTCTGGAACTTTACTTGAACAAATCTTTTGACCTTGGCAAGAGCAATTGTAGAACAAAATTGTCCCACTTAACGTTCTACATCTGTCCCATAAACATTCCAGAACATATCAAGAAAAGTTTCAGAGCAGTTCTTGACCATAGTTCTAGAAAATTCTAGAACTTTTCTAGAATAGTTCTTGGCCATTTCGCACTACTTTGGTTGTCATTCAATATTAAATCAGGGGAGTACAGCGGCTCATTGTAAGGATGATAAGCTTGAGATAATGGGGTTGGTGATTCAAGCATCACCGGAGATACTCCTACTGTGTTGTGTGCTTTCCACTTAATCCTCTGCTTGGTACTGATTCAATTCATGGGACAGTCTGATCTTATTGAAAAAAAATGAATTGTAAGAAAACGAATTAAAACATTTATATGGATATAAGAGCTAGACTGCACAAACCGGGTCATGAATGTGCATCCTAAGAAGTGCTCGAGATCAGAAATTTGAAAATTCAAAATAATTCCAATGAAATAGAAATAATTTCACAAAATATTCCTAATAATGCCCTCTACCAAAGTGAGGAAGAATGCAAAGATCAGGAATCGATAAATCAAGTACCACACCTGAACCAGGACATCGAATGGGAAAGTGATAAAAAAACAAGAAAACATCACACATAGGAGAGGCAAGAGATCATCCCTTTCCCATTAGGTGACCACAAAACTGCAAGACACAGGCTGACAATGTGTCAAAGACAAACCCAAATCCACAAAAGAAGTACTGCTTTGGAACGGTCAGTAAGAAAAGCACTGGAGGGCTAAAAATAGTTTGAAAATTTCACAAACTTTTCCCCATGACTGAACAAAATGGCCTGCAAAGCTTAAAATAGAAATCTCCTCCTGAACCACTGTTCCAAATTCAATGGAATTTCGGACAGAAATCCTCTATAAAAATTAGACAAACGGGTCTGGGGCCAGTGCTCCTACCTGAAACATTTATATAGCAGAGCATTTTTTCATATTCTGTTTGCGTTCTCAATTAAATGACACTTCCTGGCAGCCTCAGAAGGTACAGTAATTTTGTTAGAGTATGAGGATTTCTCTGATATACCAATGTTTCAGGACTGGGGCCAGTCTACATTAAAATTACATGTATAACAAAAAACGGTAGCTGAAAGTACCATTTTAATCAGTACGAATTGAATGTGAATATATATAAATGTTTCAGGACTGGGGCCAAACAAAGTAAACATAACATGTGCGGATCAAGGAATATTTATAACCTAGGAGGAGGAAATAAAACGCTCAAAAACTTCCAGTCGGCATGGAAATAAAAAAAATATTTCAAAACTTCAAACTTTATTTTATTGTTTTTTAAATGACATCAGAACACGGCCTCCAATCTCGGCCTCCTTCTCCAAAAAGAGCAGAACGTAAAGTGAGGCGAAGGCCCTTCCGGGAAGCAGGCAGTGGGCAAAACAATGGAACATGTTAAGTTGTGTTGACACATTTTCAATCATAAGTAAATTTTCAGCGCAAAACTCGAAAATCTAAGAATGCTATGCTTCGGGCAATTGTTCAAGCTATCCCTAGAGCATGCTGTTTGCACATTTGAAATTAGTTTGTAAGCGTGAGAGTTTTTCTCCCGTTGCACAGTTGTCCAAGAAACGGTGGTTCTCGCATGGTTTTGCCTTCTAACCAAACGTATAGTAGCGTTTGGACCCTTATTCATACTACCGAGGACCCTCCACACCCATGTTGTCCCAAATGCAATTTTTCGAGATATTTCAATGATAATTGAGTGATTTAGAGCCAAATTTCTTTAGGAGCAGGAGGCGAAGGGCAGGAGAAGCAGGCTGGGAGAGGAGGAGCAGGCGGCGATGAAATCAAAATTTGCATTGATTTTGCTTATTTTTAATAATATACTTATCCAATCTATATCAAACTTGCATGTATGATACGAATGATTAAACGCTATTGTTAACTGAATTATTCTGATCACAAACATTGCTATATATACCTCTCTTATAACATATATACCTCTAGCAAGCTCATGACATTCTGGGTTAAACAAACAACACAATGGGAGAATAAGCGAAACGCCTTTGTTTCCTTTATAATGCGTGAACCTAAGACAAGATAACCCTTTTGTACAATCAAATTTTGTATGTTTGTTTTCTATTGGGACTACAAAACAAATCAGAAAATCGGAGCAACAAGAGTCATAACAAAAATCAAATTTTGCGACCATTTTTTGTTTCTAAGTAGCACGCTCGTTTACCTTTAAAGAATGACTATAATTCGTTTCTTGTTTACTGTCTGAGAAGGAGGCCGAGATTGGAGGCCGTGTCAGAATTTAGCTTGTGATAGACCAGTTACGCATCTAGCTACACATCTATGAGTTGTAAAAACATTCAAGTACCGCATGCTCTCCTGATGAGGAGCATTAAAATGTTTGATAGCGCAGTGGCTCAGTGTAGGACAATATCCCCCCGGAGAACCCCCCTGCTCAAATTTGTATACGTGGACATAATCCCCCCCCCATGAATTTTGCAACAAGGACATAATCCCCCCCCCCCTATGAATTTTACAACGTGGACATAATCCCCCCTATGAATTTTACAACATGGACATAAACCCTCTCAACGACTATTAGAGTGTCAAATGGTTCAGACTCAGTTCAGGGTCAAGGTCTATGGGTCCTGATCTGGGTCCAAACTGTTTGCAGAGGCTATCAGGTGTCAAAAGTCACCACTTGGAGACAGGGGGTTAGTAAGATCCATTTAGAATATTACATAAAAATAGTAGTTCATTGTTAAAATCATGGTGAAAAGTACTTTTATAATGCTTCTTCAATAATCCTGCCCAACTCTTTTATTTGCTGGATTTTTGTCATCTGCTGACTTTAATAAAAGTCAAAAAAATCTCCCAGCTACACTATCAGAGTGTCAAACAGTTTGGATCTAAATCATGTCCTATATTATGTCAGGCCTCATCTGGGTCCAACCGATTTCAATATTGTAAATACATTTCAAATGCACAAAAAATTATCTTGCTTTCCCCAACTTATCTGAAGCTCAGTATCAAGCTGACCTGAGAAATTCTGCATTACGTAATTTAACATGACCGGACACGTCTTTAAGAAAATCAATACACATGTACCATGCAAGACCGACATGATAGTTTATTGCATGCTTATTAAAGGTAAATAAACTAAATATCCGTCAGGGACTTTCTATAACAACTATATAGAGAGTCCTTGATTTCTGGCTGACAGCATGCGAAGAGTTACAGCTACTAGCAGGTAAAGGGTAAATCAGTGAGTTGCATCAGAAATATACATGCTGCAGACCAGCTTGCGGTTTACTTAAAGATGACTCAAAAACTTCAAAGGGAGAATAATGTTTCGTCTCTGCAGATATTTTTCTGCATTACTTATATCAAAATAACCTTTCAGGATAGCATCAGCGTCTCAAAAAGCTTGGACCCAGTTCAGCCCTGACGTTCTAATCTTGGTTCAAACTGTTTGCGAGGACAAAATTAGCCGCTAGCAGTCAAATAGTGGATTTGACAGAAAATACGGTGTCAAGTTTTGTAATTATGGGAATGTATTATTAGTTGATCTCGGAGTATTACTGTTTTAAAATAATGCTAATTGGAGTTTTGTGAAATACACAAGGTAGGTCAATTTATAAACTGGAACAATCGATATTGAAAATTTTCAAGTTTTCGATAGCTGGCGACTACAGGACTATTGAGCAGGGCCGGACAACGTACTCGTTTTTTCTTGTTTTTTTCGCAGTAAAAATGGTACAGTCGTCAGCTATAAAACAAGGTCGGTCGGCAAACCTTAAACACACATATTTTTTTTTTTGGCCTTAGCGGATCCTACAATATATCGTCCAAAATCAAAGTTTCTCGATTTATTCAACACAGACGGCCGTGTTGCGTTATCATCCGACTATTTTTAACAATGACGGGGTTGCGTCAGAAAGCTAATCTGCAGTGCGCATGACCGGATTTCCGAAAAAGTCAATCTGAAAGTTTGCTGCTTCGAAAGCAGCAAACAAAAATAATCGTGACTATCTGAAAACGATTTTGTTTAGCACTCGGTTTTATCACGCGCCAAGAAATATCTTTTCTATCAAAAAATCGTGTCTGAAGTCTGGTCCCAAACGCATAAAAGCCCATTAAAAATGCACACAGAAGCGCTAAAAATTCAAAATTTTCTTGGGGGAGACCCCCCTAACCCCCCTAACGAGATGGAGAGTCACCCTCTCGTGCTCTTCCCCACTCGTGCCGTCGGCACTCGATGATTTCCTCCGCCGGACCACTTTTAAATACGCGGCGACGGCCCTGCCACAAACATTAAACAACAACAACAACAAACAAAAAACAGTCGGCGTGGTGTATTCGACTTGTACCCAGGGGTCCCGAGTTTGATCCTCTTCTCCACGTGAGTGTTACACTATCGGATGAGACTTTAAGCTGTGGCCCTGCGCTCCTGGTCATACTAAAGTTACACACAACAATAAATTATACTGGTACAGCTACGGAGCAGCCATAAGAAAAACTTAAGTGGTGTGGTGATTAAGTCGCTCGCCTTGTCCAAAACGGTTATGTACTGGCACAGACACGGAACAATCACAACAAAAGCTTGGTCTCCGAGGGGGGGGGGGGGTACTCTCATGTTTTCTTCATACTTAGGCCCGGTCCCAGCATCTACCGTTCACCCCAAAAGTATCACGAATTTCAAGCACCCAAAATAGTATTTGAAGTTTTACCAACTCAAATAAATATCCCCCATGCTGTACATTGACCTTAAGAAAAGACCCTATTTAATATGCATAGAAATGACCCCTAAATATAGTCCAATTTTGTGATGACCCCTCAAAATATCCAAAAAATCTTCATACCCAAAAAATCATTTTTCTGAAAACCACAAAAATAATGAAATTCAAAATTTCGGACGCAAAAAAATGACCCGAGCCTACGTGTATATGAAAATATCAAAGAACCCCCTGGGGACGGCTCTGTTTTTGAAGTTTCCTACCCGTGGTTGATGGAATCTTGAACCGGAAATGTAATTTAGGGTATGGGTTTAAAGGGAGCGCAGTGGCTCAGTGGTAGAGTGCTTCACTTTAGACCTAGGGTTCGAGCCTCACCGGAGTCACTGCGTTGTGTCCTTAAGCAAGAACATTAATCCTAGATTAGTACTGGTTCAATCCAGGAAGACCCGTCCCTTTATAACTGAAAGATTGTTGATGGGATGTAAAAAATCAAATAAAAAACAAACAAACAAAAGTATGGGTTTAAAAGCTGTACATATGTGTCTTTATTTTTCTATATGATTGTCTGCACAATGAAGACAATTTCCACTGCGTTGTCCACACTGATTACATAAGATGGCATAGCTGAAGTTAAACAACCCAGTATATTAAGTAGTCTAAGGGAAAATGGGCATAGTCAAGCATGGAAACTGTTACTGTGAATATCAGAATAAGTTTAAGCGCAATGTATGATGTCTGTTAAACAGACATGCATGATCGAATGCCTTTTATATACTTGACAAATTAAACCATGTTTAACCGACTTCCAAATCACTGCACTGCTGTGTACCCTGGATTTTGGCTATAAAAAGTTGAAGGCCTATGATATGAGATCAACATTTTATTGATAACCTTAAAATCACATGACCTAGTTGGCCGTCGTGCTAACATAGCGTAAAACCCTATAAAGATATTCTTCAGAACCGGATGGGACTTTGTATATTGTATTTGGGATATGGGTCAAAAAAATTGTTCAAAATAATGATGATTCTAGCTAGGTTGAATTCGGCCTTCTTTGTGACAATGTCAAATTTCTTTCCTAATACACTATATGAAATTTATCTTGATGTGTTAGTTATTGGAAGTCTAAAAGTAAACGAGTATGATCAGAAAATACCACTATCACACACTGCAGACCAACCCATGGCACCATGAGGAAGAGCCACAGAACATATAAAATGGCAAGACATGGGTGAGACAATAAATCAAAATCTTCCTCTTCAAGATGATCGGAACACGAGAAAGGACACAAAGCAATGCATACCAAAACAAAGACAAACACAGAACACACACACACACACACACACACACACACACACACACACACACACACACAGAAACATAAACAATTGATCAACAACAACAGAACCATCTTGGACTTATCCATAACGATAGCATAGTAGACGGATGGCTGAGAATGGGTTTGCTTCCCCCTCTAGGGAGTTTTGCAGACATATCCTGTCTTGTAGAAAATTAAAAGCCGAGTCTTTAAAGAAATGTTTGCACTCTATGCATTTGGGCGTTAGTCTGTAAGAGCCTGTAACATACGTTACTTTATCAAATTAAGAAAACGTAAATTGAAAGTTTTGGCTACATATTAAAGACATTAAATATTTATTTTTAAAAGTCATTCATATAGTCTGCATACTGAATATATAAACTACGTATGACAGCCATTTGAACAAAATTGTAGCTTCCTAAGGTGTCATATGCGTTACATAAATCAGATAACCAATTAAAATTTGCAAGTGTGGCTAACATCATTTACATTCACAATCTCTCTGTGTGTTTTGCAAAATGTTTTTAACCATGTCAGACTAGCTTATGCAATTAGCTAGCAGAAAAATTAAAGTTTGTTTCCTTATCTTAAATATTTTTTTTCTGGAATTAGCAAATAAACAACCCTATCCCTACCCAGTTTTAGGTGAACATTTAGTATTAAAACTAGAGTAAAACTAGTTAAAATACTTGCAGTTGATGATTATTTTTCATTGTTTGGGATTTATTTGCTTATATGAAAAGACTCATAAATCTGCAAGTTTTATGCAAAATATCTAAAATCAGAGGCTATAACATATGTAACCTGATGTAATAAATGGACAAGCTTCTTGTCTTTACGTAAGATATACCTAAAAATGTTTTAATCTCCTTGAGGGAATTTTGCAGACACATTCCTTCTAGAAGTACAACTCAAGTTGCATTGAATAAGGGATGTTTGTACTTTATAAGTTGGGGCGTTAGTCTGAAACAGCCTGTTACATGCGTTACTATATCAAATAAAGAAAATGTAATTTGAAAGTTTGGGCTAAAATTGTGAAAATACTTGCATGTTTAGGGACTTTAAGCTGGCTCGTATGATAAAGACTTATAGATCTGCAAGTTGTCACCAAGTTTTAAAGATCAGAGAGCGTTACATATGTTACATGGCAAAACGAGTGAGCAAGAGTCTTTACTTAAGAGATACTGTTTCTGAAACAATGAATACATTTTACATGTTTCCCTATACATCTATTGTCATTGGTGCCTAAACCTTAGAAATTATGTTCAGTGCATGACATCATACCTATAGATAGTTGTTACACATGTTATAAATAAACTTTCTTTCATATATTTCTTAATATGTAAATTGCTAAAACATATAGGGACACAAACAGAGAAGATTGTTTCAGATGTGAATAGGGCAGTTTATATATATTCAAAATCAATCATCATCTGAGTCTACTTCATACACAGCATCCATCATTGTGTCTGCTTCAATGTCATCATCATCATCATCATCATCGTAATAAGTAAAATCATCAAACAGTATTTTGACTTAAAGCTAAGTAAGGGCCTGCTCCGTCCCAATCCCCTTTGGAATTCTGCAGACATATTACATCTTATACGAGTAACACCATTCAATGTGCATTGGATAAAAAATGTTTGCACTCTTGAAGTTGGGCCGTTATACTACAACAGCTTGTTACATAGGTTACTATATCAATTTGAGAATAATAAAGAGCTACGTGCGTTAACGGGCAAATTTGGCCCCCTCTGGAGCAAAAAACTGAAAGTAGTGTTTCATTAATTTCATCCAATTGGTTTGTTAGAAGAATAACCCAAGTGTAATATCCAAGCTTTTATTATACTTTTACCGTTGCTATGGTTACAAAAATGGCGGACGAAATAGGCTAAAAGTAGAGAAATTGCCATTTTGTGCCAAATTTAAGGCCTTTGGAGACCGTTTTTTGAAGGATTAGGTATCAGCACAAGCGAATACCAAACAAACCTTTTAATATATTGTGTGCTGTGATAATTCTCATCATCTGTTAAAATATCTATTTGGTATTTGCTTGTGCTCTATATTAATTCCTCTGTTACATGTCTCATATTTGCTCCAAAATGGTCATTTTCCTATTTTCTTTCTATTTTGGTGGACCATTTTTGTTACCATCCATAGCAACCGTATGTGTCGAATCAATATCAGACTTTTACACTTTGGCTATTGTTCTAATAAACTAATTAGACTAAACTTGTGAAAAGCAACTTCTAGTTTTTGACTTCATAGCGGGGGGGGGGGGGGGGGGGGGGGGGTGCAAAATAGCCTCTTAATGCACGTACCCATTTGAATGTTTGAGCTACAGAAAGAAGTCATTCAAATTATCTTATAAATTGACATTCTTATAGTCTGCACACTGGATGTTTTTACTACACATGGAAGCTGTTTAACATTAGTACGGCTAACTGTGGTGTTATGTGCGTTACATGAACCTAATCATAATTTAAAAGACACAATTGTTATTATTCGAATGAGTATTGTAGCAAACTAAGATTACAAACACTTGAAAAAATGCACAAATCGGCTGTAAAATTAGATGATGTTAGTCACGATTTCAATTTTCAAAGGAAAATTTAATCTATGTAACGCATATAACACAATTTGAAGCTGTAATTTTGTTAAAAATGTTGCTTTTATGTAGCTTAGGCACCCAGATTGCAAACTACATAAGAAATTTGAATAATTAGATAGTTTTAAGTCTTCTTTCTGTAGCTCAAACTTTCATTTTGCTTTTTTCCTTAGTTTTTTACCGTAACATATGTAACAGGTTGTCTGAGACTAACGCCCCAGCGCACAGAGTGCAAACATCTCTTAAAAGATGCTGTTTGAAATTTTCCTCAAGATAGGATTTAGCTTGAAGTCTAATGATTTTGATTTTGAAATAGTAAATTTCCCATTTCTTGATGTAGATGTTCCTAGCTCCCCTTCCTATGGTGTACATATTTTGCAACTTTCCTATTGTGTATATATTTCGCAACTTATTCGTTTTGCGAGAGTGCGTTCTAATATTGATGAATTCAACAACAGAACCCTATTTGTGACTACTTAGTTATTTAAACAAGGCTATAGATATCATAAAATTCGAAAAGCATTTTCTTAACTCTACCACAGACACTCAGAGTTAATTCTTAAATACAATATTGGTTTAAAACTCTTCTGCAACAGGGGCATATCAGAGCTTATATTTTATGGCGATTTTGTTTATAAATTCAAAATAATTGTTGGAAACCCTAATTTTAGTGATCAATTCAAAAAAGATTATCAAACGTTATTAAAAAAGTTGGATATAACTTGGATATCATACGACAGTCTGCATGCCTGGATGTAAACCAAATCACAGTTTTTAGCCGTGGTTTCCTCTTTAATTGCACGGTGGTGGGTCAGGCCTCAGATTCAATGACAACTCTGACGTTAAGCTTTTATCGGTGGGTTGGTGCCTGATGCTTGGCTGTAGCTTGGCCCACCGTGGCCCAACTTGAGTGTTTCTTTAGCTCTGGCTATCTTAAAGTCGTGAGCCCTTTTCTCTGTTTTATCATAGTGCGTTAATTTGATTATTTTGTTAAAGCTATTTGATTAAAACTTCATACGTTTTTAGAGTACATTGAGACAGATGACGTGTCATTCAGAAGAACCATAACTCTTATATGTATATTTTCAAATAATTCCTCTTGTAACGTAACTAAATGCATTTTTTTGATTTTTTGAGTCCTTAAAGGGGGAGACATTTTTTTCTTATAAAACAATTCTAGTTTCTCTAAGGTGATATAGAAGCCTAAATGCGAGCTAAACAGTTTTGCGTTTTTACCACGAAAAATCTAGTGGTGAAGATTTGGCGGCTATAAAATGCATTTAAGCCCCCCATAGCTTGGGCCGGTGTCCGTTCGAAAACAAAAAGAGTAAGTGAGTATAATCAGGAAATACCACAATCACAAACTGCAGACAAACCCGAGGCATCGTGAGGAAGAGCCACACAACAAACACAAGACACAAGGAAGACAAACAAAGCAAAGCAACCAGCTCTCTCTCTTCC